>CM018586.1:2577500-5155000 GCA_009078335.1 Salix brachista | reverse complement strand
AACTTATATAACTGAAATCAGGGCCATATACACAATTAAAAGTCAAGGGACCGAAATGAATTTATCCACAACTCGGGGGGCTCTTCTGCACTTTAACGTGCAGGAGAGAGAGAAACAGACCAACCGGCTTTAACCGGCCACCGCCGCGTCCACGGCCACCGTGTGAAGAAACGCGCCGCACCGGGAGGAAGACCAAGAGGCGGCGCACCGGATTGGACGCCAGTAGACCATTTCCGGCCACCTTATCACACCACACGCGCCTCTTGAACGGGGCGTCGGGCGGACATCGTCGAGCGCGTGCACAGAACGCGCCTGACAAATTTTCGAATATATATAAATAATAATGGTCAGTTATCGTTATATCCCTGCTATTAATTAAACGATTTTGTCTTATTAGGGGCTAGAACCGTCTTTAGCCATTTAAAAATTAAAAAAAAAAAAAAGATCGCGGCGGACCGGTCCGTACGCACGCAATTACCCCCTTAACCCTCAGCCGAAAACGTTATTTTGTCTTATTATGAGGGAAAAATCGTTACTACACTGTTCATAGGCGGAAAAAAAAAAAAAAAAGGGTGGACGAACTCGCGCGACACACGGATCAAAAAGCTCGCGTCCACAGTGAATTTAGAGTGCGTGAACAGTGAATCAACAGTGTTTTCCGTTTTGTTTTAGGTATTTGTTAACTAGCCCAAGCAACTTAATTAATTAATAATTGGCATTAATATTAACGATTAAAAAAAATATAAGAAGATGGTTTTTACTTTAGTCCTTCCACAGCATTATTTATTATTTGTTTATTTAACTATTTTTAAAAATCTTATTGTTTAACATTAAATTTATTTTTTATTAGATTATCTTAATGGTTGGGTCACTTAGTTTAGCAGGTAAAACTAATTAACTCGATTTTGTTTAATTAACTTAGTTTTATAAGGTTATTCCATACCTATGACCTAGATTACATGTTTAACAAGACAACATTACTGACTCACGTATTTTTTTTAATATTTTTATCTTTGAATTTTAGATTAATTAAGAATTAAATTTTGGGATTTGTTTCACCATGTTTTCTATGAAATTATTTATATCTCATGACTTGGACCATGAGTTTGGTGAGTTACTCATGGTTGATTTAAGTTATTTTTTGTATCTTTTCTATCAATTTTTTTTATAATTTTATCATTTAACATTATATTGATTAAAAATTAGTTCTATTATTTGTTTTAATTTACTTTCTATGAGTTATTTTGATAAGATCAGCAAGTTTTGAATGACAGAATTTCTTGCGTTTCAAAAAGGTCAAGCAAACATCATACAAAACAAATGACACGACACCAACTTGCTTGGCCTTTAAACCTGGCTCTTAATTCTATATTCCTACGACATTTCACGAGTTTAATTTCTTATTTTTATCTAATTTGGCAGCTTATTTTAATATCCCACTCCTCTTTACTACCACTTTTTTCCTTATCCTTCAAGGGGGAAAGTAGGAGAGAAAAAAAAAATCTATTACTATTAGTATTAGTATTAGTATTAGTATTAGTATTAGTATCAGTATTAGTAAAAGAGCTAAAACAGCTCGGCCAGCCACTGTGCACGCACACTCATGTGCACTGTGGACTGACCATTTTTCAGCCTTGCTTCGCGCGTGTATGTGCACCTGTCTTTGGTTTTTTTTTAACACTGAGATGCTTTTTATACTTTTTATGGTGGAAATGACAAAGGAAAGCCTGTGGTCGAGCGGCACTCAGCGCGCTGGAAAATCCAGCCCCTTTCCACGCAGCAGGGTTCGAACCCCTCAGCCAACATTTTGATTTTGGTTCCCCCCCCCCCCCCCCTGAAATTCGTTTTTTTGTCCCAGACAGTTGCTTTCCCTTTTTTTTTCCCTGAAATTCGTTTTTTTGTCCCAGACAATTGCTTTCCCTTTTTTGTTTTTTTTAATTATTATTATTATTATTCTAATGAATGAAAGTGGCAGAAATTAGTAAAACAGTAAAAAAAATTGAGCAAAATCTAAGACCAGGCAAATAGAAAACAAATTCAAAATAGAAATTATTAGGAAAAACGGTGCAATTATTTGATAAACATTAAAATCTGTTTTCCTTTATTTTTCACATATTTAAAGAACAGAAACAAATAAAAATTCCGGTTAAAAAATAGAAAATACATTTCAAAACAGTATTGAATAGTGAAAATTATTTTTTACTCAGCCCGCAACGTAGAACATATATTTTTTAAAATTTTCAAATTAAATGATTTTTTCAGCTAATAATTTTTTTTTTGTTCATCTATTATATTTTTTTATGTGCTCTTTCTTTTAATTTTTTAATTGGTTTTAATGTCACTATTTTCAAGTTAGATGATTTTTTTCCCTGATAATTATGGTTTTTTTAAGTTATTATGATTTTTTTTCTTTTATTTATTTTTGTTCTTTATTCATCATTAACACAACAACAACAACAACAACAACAACAACAACAACAATAATAATAATAATAATAATCGAAATCTAAGACCAGGCAAATAGAAAACAAATTCCAAGTAGAAATTATTAGGAAAAACGTAGCAATTATTTGATAAATATTAAAATCTGTTTTCATTTATTTTTCACCTATTTAAAGAACAGAAACAAAAAAAAAATTCGGTTAAAATAAAAACAACAGAAAACACATTTTCAAACACTATTGAATAGTGAAAATTATTTTTTACTCAGCCCGCAACGTAGAACATATATTTTTTAAAATTTTCAAATTAAATGATTTTTTCAGCTAATAATTTTTTTTTATCATCTATTATATTTTTTTATGTGCTCTTTCTTTTAATTTTTTTATTGGTTTTATCGTCATTATTTTCAAGTTAGATGAATTTTTTCCCCTCATAATTATGTTTTTTTTTTTAAGTTATTATGATTTTTTTTCTTTTATTTATTTCTGTTCTTTATTCATCATTAACAAAATAATAATAATAATCATAATAATAATAATATATTCTTTTTCTTGCTTACTCTTTTGTTAATGTTTTTGAGTGTTTTTTCTTTCGGGATAATTTGATAATTTTAATTGTTTTTGCAATAATAGCAATAGTCATTTTGTATCTAATATTACTGGGGATAAAAGACAACTCAAGAGTAAAAAATAGACAAATTTATCTAGGTTATCTACAATTAAAAAACGATACAAGTCACTTTTGTCTCGATTACACTGTTCCTTTTAAACGGCAAACAAGTCATTATTATATGTTTTAATATTTATTGCATATTATCGCCTAAAAATATATAAAGAGAAAAAAAAATGACCTCAGATTTTTTGCAGGAAAAAAATTAATATCAGCATTCTTAAATACATTTAATATAATAATATGATGAATAAATCTTATAAAATAAAAAAAATTGGCTGTGAATTTTAATTTTGTGCTCTTTTGTTCAAGTTTATTTCTTAAAAAAAAAAAAAAATTGGATTTTTAATATTTAAGATCTAATATTTCCCGGGAAAAAATATAACTCAAAAAAACAAAAGATAAACAAATTTTCCTACATTATCTACATTTAAAAAATACATTTAAAAAATATACGAGGCACTTTCATTTTCGACTATACTATTCTTTTTAGACGACAAATAAGTAATTATAGGACGCAAAAAATTTATATTTCTTTTTTAAAAAAAATTGCAATATTTTTATTTATAATGTGTCAGATCTAACATTACTGGGGAAAAAAGGCAACTCATATTTTTTTTTTCAAATTTATCTAGGTTATCTACAATTAAAAACATATAAAAATCACTTCCCATTTCGAGCACACTATATAGTATGTGAGACTAAGTATATGTGTTTAATATTTATTTAATATTATCACCTAAAAATATATATAGAGAGAAAAAAAATGACCTACGATTTCTTGCAAAAAAAAATTAATATCGGTATTCTTAAATATATTTAATATAATAATATGATGAATATATCTTATAAAAAAGCTTTGGCTTTGAATTTAAATTTATATTTTAGACTTTTTTTTCCTTTTAAGAAACGGTGACCTTTTTTTCACATTTATTTTTTATTTTTTAGTGTCCAAGTCAGTTGTTCTTTTTTAACCGGGTTTCTTTTTTCTTTTTTTAACCAGAGTATCCGTGACAACAAATTTCTAATAAATCATTTCACCTTCTTAGCAAATTTTATAATAAATTTTATCAAAAGTTTTTTAGCAATAGCAATATTCAATCACATTTTGGTTGAAAAAAATCATTTTTAACAAATTTTATTAATTACAATTATACTAATTAAATATGAAAATAACAAAATATAACATTTATAAAATCAATTAATTTTCTACATAGATAAAAATAGACCAGCGGAGCGGGCAAATCGGCTCGTATATCTAAAAGAGGTAGGCCTTTTCAACAGTAATTTTTACTGTTCACGCAGACTGAAAACACTGTGGACTGGATATTTGTCTCCCTGCTTCGCGCGAGTTTGTGCTCCTTTTTTTTTTTTTTTTTACACAGGCACTCTTTTTGTATTGTTTATGGTGGAAATGGACAGATAGGAGGCATTGGCCGAGCGGTTGTCTCGCGCGCTGCCAACACAGGCTCGCGCGAGTTCGAGACGCTCGGCCACCAAATTGAAAATTCTGATTTCGTTTTTTTTTTTTTTTTCTTATCACCAGCTATAATCCACCAGCAATTGAGACATTAAGAGATGAACATGTTGGTTTTAATGTGGCGTGCTTTTCTGAAAATCTAACAAGAAAGTGGTTTTTATTTATTTATTTTTTCAGCGGCCTACAGCACCGGTTGAAAACAAATTTTAAACACTATTTAATGGAATAAAAAATATATATAATCAACTGTTTTTATTGGTTAACATAAAAAGTAGACAATGATGTGTTTGGAACTACTATAATTATTGATTTGAAAATGTTTTTTTTTTAATATATTAAAATAAAATTTATTTTTCATTTATCTTAATGTTTAATTAATCATCTTGAAATAAATATTTACAACATCAAACATCAATTAAATATTTATAAGTTTGTTTAACACAATAATAATAATAATAATAATAATAATAATAATAATAATAATAATAATAATAATAATAATAATAATAATAATAATAATAATAATAATAATAATAATTTAATTGTTTTTCTTACTTGCTTCTTTGATAATGTTTTTTATTTTTTTTTCTTCGGATAATTTGATAATTTTTATTTTTTTGGCAGTAATAACAATGATAATTTTTATTTTTATTTTTATTTTATGTCTTTGTTTTATCTTTTATTCAAGTTTCTAGCATTTTTTTAGTCTTTCATTTATTTTTGTTTCTTTCATAATAATAATAATAATTTAATTGTTTCTCTTACTTACTCTTTGGTTAATGTTTTTGAGTAGATAATATGATCATTTTTATTATTTTAATAGTAAGAGCAATGATAATTTTAGATTTTCAAACTTTGATTTTGCTATTGTTATACTAGGGGGTGTTGAGCTATTTTATTATATTAAATTTTACATAAATAAATATTATATTGTTATTTGGATTCAGCAAATCCTATAAAAATATTTTACTCAGCTCGCAACGTAAAACATATATTTTTTTAAATTTTCAAATTAAATGATTTTTTCAGCTAATAATTTTTTTTGTTTTGTCATCTATTATAATTTTTTATGTGCTCTTTTTTTTATTGTTTTTTATTGGTTTTATTGTTATTATTTTCAAGTTAAATGATTTTTTTTTCCTGATAATTATGATGTTTTTTTTTAAAGTTATTATGATTTTTTGTTCTTTTATTTATTTCTGTTCTTTATTCATCATTAACACAATAATAATAATAATAATAATAATAATAATAATAATAATATATTCTTTTTCTTGCTTGCTCTTTTGTTAATGTTTTTGAATGTTTTTTCTTTCGGGATAATTTGATAATTTTAATTGTTTTTGCAATAATAGCAATAATCATTTTGTATCTAATATTACTGGGGATAAAAGATAACTTAAGAACAGAAAATAGACAAATTTACCTAGGTTATCTACAATTAAAAAACGATACAAGTCACTTTTATCTCGATTACACTGTTCCTTTTAAACGGCAAACAAGTAATTATTATATGTTTTAATATTTATTGCATATTATCGCCTAAAAATATATAAAGAGATAAACAAAATGACCTCGGATTTTTTTCAGGAAAAAAATTAATATCAGCATTCTTAAATACATTTAATATAATAATATGATGAATAAATCTTATAAAATAAAATAAAAATTCGCTTTGAATTTTAATTTTGTGCTCTTTTGTTCAAGTTTATTTCTCAAAAAAAAAATTGGATTTTTTATATTTAAGATCTAATATTACCCGGGAAAAAATACAGCTCAAAAAAACAAAAAATAAACAAATTTGCCTAGATTATCTACAATTAAAAAATATACGAGACACTTTCCGTTTCGACTACACTGTTCTTTTTAGACGGCAAATAAGTAATTATAGCACGCAAAAAATTTATATTTCTTTTTTAAAACAAATGCAACATTTTTATTTATAATGTGTCAGATCTAATATTACTGGGGAAAAAAGGTAACTAATATTTTTTTTTACAAATTTACCTAGGTTATCTACAATTAAAAAAAATATAAAAATCACTTCCCATTTCGATCACACTATATAGTACGTGACCTATGATTTCTTGCAAAAAATAATAATATCGGTATTCTGAAATATATCTAATATAATAATATGATGAATAAATTTTATAAAAAAAACTTTGGCTTTGAATTTAAATTTATATTTGAGACTCTTTTTTTTTTCCTTTTAAAAAACGGTGACCATTTTTTTCACATGTATTTTTTAGTTTTTTAGTGTCCAAGTCAATTGTTCTTTTTTAACCGGGTTTCTTTTTTTATTTTTTTTTTAACCAGAGTATCCGTGACAACAAATTTCTAATAAATCATTTCACTTTCTTAGCAAATTTTCTAACAAATTTTATCAAAAGTTTTTTAGCAATAGCAATATTCAATCACATTTTAGTTGAAAAAAACTATTTTTAACAGGTTTTATCAATTATAATTATACTAATTAAATATGAAAATAATAAAATACAATATGTATAAAATCAATCAATTTTCTACATAGATAAAAAAACCCAGCGAAGCGGGCAAATCGGCTCGTTTAAAACCTAGAAAAAGTAGGATAGTTATACACGGTTGAGATTGTTTTAAAAAAAAAAAATTAATAATAATAATAAATGGTTGGTTAGAAAGGAAGGGGATGTGTCCATTGAAGTGGTCTGCAGTACAGTACTATCTTCTTTCATACAGGAAAAGTCAAGGAAACTTCATAGAAAAAGACATCAACTTTGTTTCAATTGTCTAACTTGTCCATTTCTGATTCAAAGTAATAGGAATTCTCTTTTCTGTTGGGGTGGGTCATGTTTTATGATCTAACAATTTCTAACCCATTTTAAAAAAAAAATAGTTTTTAAAGTGTTTTTTTATTATTAAAATAATATTTTTAAAAAATTATTTTATAATATATATTAAAAGTATTTTAAATACCAAAAAATTAATATTAAACAGATTTTTCAAACGCAATATCAACAAAGATGTATAATTGCCCTTCTTTCGATGCCTTGTCTAGAAACAGAAAGAACTTTCAACAAACGTGAACTCGGATGGACAATGACAAATTATATATTTGATATTATATTTAAAAAAAAATTAAAAAAATTTGAAAACATATAATTTTTGTTATTTATTTTAAATTAAAAAAAATTGTGTTTTTATATTATTGTCATATAATAACTTTTTAAAAATAAAAAAATATTATTTTAATAGAATAAGAAAATGTTTTTAATACCAAGAAGACAAAAAGGTTTGTTGGAAAAGCTCGCCTTTCAAGGTCACGAATGGATAAATTTGTTTTCAAGACTCTTGCTTGTACGAAACATTTAAGAGGTGAGTGCTGTTAGTACAATGAAAAGAGAACCAGTACAACCATATTATTGTATGGTTCGGTTTGATAATATAAAATAGAGTAGTAATTGGCTTTAAAATGATATTTTATATTTATTTTTTATATGAAGACACTAAATTTCTTTTAATTTAAATAAAAATAAAAAAATCAGAATTTTCCAATCACTGCCTAAACCCATATGTGAAGTACCCTTGTGGTCACTTAGTGAAGTGCTCTTATCACTACAGCCTTGTCTCTTTTGATTCCAGCCATGACTCCACGATGCTCTCTTTAAGACCTTGTATTCTGTTAAAACAATGGTGGGGTAAGTCTGCAGCCAAAATCATTCAATCTTGCAATGAAATATTTTCGAATTATACAAAACTATTCTTTTTACAATCCTACTACCATGAAATCCTTTTCTGACTGCGCACGAAATTAAGGGTGTATCTAACCACTGATTCTCACCTATTTGGAACAGTGTTTGATGATTGTAGCAGCTCAGACTGTCAGATAGGAGATTTACACCCCCAAAAACTGGTTCTTTGGACGGAGTCTGGTAGGGAAAGGGGTGATTCTTGCATATTTTGATGTTGATCAAGAACAACTACAAATTCTTGATGGCTGGAATACTATACACATGTTTCTGTATAGAGTGGGATTAATGGTGTTCCTGGCGACCAAATTGATGGGAAGAGACTAATCTGGATGGTTTCTTAAGCACCTTAACAATCTTAAAACAATTGCGAAAGCTTCTCTGAGCTGGGTCTCATACACATGTTTTCAATTTGTCCCTGTTAAGTAATTGTATAATCTTCTAGCTAAATTAGAGGGGAGGGGTGATGTTTAGCAAGGCAGTGTGTGAAAAAGCAAGACTCTCATGGATTTATAAATCTTTAGATAGAATCGTTCAAGTACAGAGTTAGTTGCAGACTACTGGTGTACAGTTTGGAGAGCCTCACTTCCTCTGAATGGAGTTCAACTCCATAGCCAGCTTAGCTCAAGAGATTCAATATAAAAATGGAAATCTGTGAGAAACCAAACCCCATAAATATACATGCACGTTGAGATGCTGGGCTAATCTAAAAACCATTAGAACAGATTGTTCTTCTAAGAGTAGCCATCGTTTTCAGAACAATCTGCAGTCTTGAAGAAAAAGAAATAAATGGCAGGATATTCATGGTATGTCAGACAATACAAGGCCCCTCTTCGCTGTCTTTATCTTTGTCTTCAAGGAGGTTCCTTGTCAGGGTATCTTCCCTGTTTTGAATTTCCACTCTTTTCTCTTCACTTTTGCCCCATAAAACTGAGTAGAGACCAAGCATGATAAGAACTGCACCAATAATCCTGAAATGGAAAGTGGGAAAGTTAGTGTCAGAACAGAACTCTATTCTGCTGTATGGTAATTGAAGGATTCCATGAATTTTGCATTTCTTTTCTCTTCTTTTATGGAATGTCCACATACCCTCCAGAGTACAGCTGATCGCCAAGTATTAGAGAAGCCATAATAGCAACCAAAATTGTCTGCAGTGGTTGAAAGACAGCAACAAAGACAGGCCCCCCTTTGTGAATGCACCATGTTTGAACGGAAATGACTACAGCAGAGGACACAATCCCCTGGACAAGAATGGAATTGAAGAAATAGAATTTCATGAAACAGCCCATTTTAAATTCAATACATGATGATAGAAAAATAAAAGCAGGCCTGGAATTTAAGTTGATTACAGCATATAGGATTGCGAATAGTTCTTCTCCAGATCGGATTTTCCAATGGTTGAAGTCAGTTTCTACAAATGCTGCAATGACCAAGAACTGGATCAATCCGAAAAGGCATGTAAAATAAGTGACAGAGAGCTTTGCCGGATACTTCTTCAACACAGGAGCCTGCAAAATATTAACTCATATTTTAGCTCATAAGGTCAGCAGTAAGGAAAACTATTGATCAAACCTGGTAAATTATATTCCATCTACGGTTTTTAGCGATCTAGATCAGATTAGCACATGATTTTCATAGCCGTGTTCTTACGCCACTTATATAGTGGTGACAAAATATGCTTGCCTGAAAGACCATCCATCCAGCCCATGATAAGCAGTGCCCAAACAGGAATATGCATCCCCATGTCCAGTTTTGCATTTTATTTGATGACATATCTTCCTCAGATGTTACTCCTTGTCCTTTCTGTGCTATCTGATGCAGAAGAGGAGGGCCTTTGTAGAGTGTAATGACAGACGCGCCCCCTATACTTGCAATGGTTCCTAAAACTTTTGCCAGTCCATCTCTCCTAGAAATGTTGACTTTCTCAAGTCTGAGGAGAGAGGTCAAAGTTCAAGAAAAGTGCCTTTTTGTTGAAGTAAAAGGGAAGAAAGTTGAATGCAGAGAGTCTGTGTTACCCTAGAGCAGAAGCCATGACAAAAGTGAATGCAGGAACTGAATTTTGCATTGCTGAAGCAAAAGTTGGAGATGTATAATACAATCCCAGGAGATAAAACCCTTGGTTTGCAGTGATTCTGGAAAAAAGAAAAGACAAGTTAAAACAACAGACAGTAGTACTGAAACCATCACATTATACATTTTAGATATCAAATGTATATATCTTCTCACCCCAATAATGCAAGAAAGAAGAGTTGAACCAGCACAGAGAAAGTAAGAGGTGGTCTTTCCTTCCTGAAGAATGTCAATCCAAAATAGAGTAAATGTCAATCCAGACCAGTGTGCGTGTGTGTGTGGGACTGCCAAAATAGAAACATAAAAGAGAGCACCGAACTGAAGACTCACTTCTCAAAGAAATAAGCAAAAGGACCCAGCAAAATCAATGCAATGATGTTCCTATAAACTGGGTAAACAACTTTGCTAACACCAATGTTTAGTGCTACTCTTGAAACAATATGGAACCCTGAATAGCTAAACTGTAGAGCAACTAAGGCCAGGAGAAGTTTCATTTTCTGAGGGAAAACACTCTTATTTTCCATATTTCTCCTCCCCTTATTCTCTGTTTGGCCTCTGGGATGTTATACAATCACAGAATCTGAAGCTGCTTATATAGTTATGTTTACATAATTTAGATTAGTTGGTGTTGCATGAAGTATCAAGCCACCTTCACCTTACATGCACAAGCAACTGGTGATTATATATAATTTTATCAGCTCATTACACCACTATGTATGTATCTCTGGCTTGTTGGCTAGGTGATATGCATTCACCTCAAATATTATTTCCTTGTTGACTTAAGATTTGAGTTTTGTTGGGGAGACAATGTCTAGGTAAAGCATGTTGGCCAGGTGATTGGAGAGTGAGAATTCTGACTTTTAAGTCAGTGGGTCATGAATCATGAACCCACCAAATGTTTTAGCTAAACATGTTCAACAGCATTATTGTTTTGTGAATCGATAGCAGACACAATAATGCTAGCAATATAAATAAACCTGATACCAAAAGGCAAGCTTGTCCTTTAGATATAATGTTAGATACACTAATTATTGCAGCAGAAAAAATTAAGAAAATGATTTTGTTAAGAATTATGTTATAGTTGGTGATTATTGTGAATTTTTATAGGTGCAGAAGGTGGGGCAAAGAATCGGTGGTTGCATCATGCATGTGTTCCTCCATATGATTTGGGTATTTCCCATTTATTTAAATATATAAAACAACAAGTTGAGAGAGAAAACACATGCAGTTTTTACAATGGATCACTTTATGTGTTACTACTCCTGGCTAGTACCTGGGTTGTCAATCTTGTTTTGTTTTGGCAGAAACATTTCGTATTAGTAAAAAAAAAACAAGACAAAACAATATTGTTTTTGCCTTAATTTAAATTCCGGTTCATTTCAGATTTTTTAGCCAAATACCAGCCGAAACGCTCTAGTTTCATTCCGGCCGTTCCGTTTCAGGCAAATAGTATTTTTTAAAATAATGAATAATTTTACAATATCAATCATATTTTTTTAATTCGATCGTTAGATTGAGATGAAATTTTACAAGAAAACTCTTGATATATTTATATATATTATGTTAAAATTTAAGGGGAATCAAAGAATATAATGACCTTGCAAGATTGATGATATCATTTTCATAATATTATACATGTTCATAATTTTGTTCATAAAAATCATTTTATTATGTCTTTTCTTAGATTAAATTGCATAATTCTAACTTTTTTTTTTTTTTGAATTTGAACTAATTTTATTTTAAATTAAAATATTTAATTATATATATATATATATATATATATATATATAGTACAATCTCGAAATAACACGCTGAAACACTCAAAAACCAAAACATTTTATTCTAATTAAAAAAACAATATACCAACCAAAAACCTTGGCCAGAACTAAAGCCAGTTTTGTTTTCACCCCACCCCACTCTTAAATTCACAAATCCGATACAGGAAGCCAGGGATTGTGTGTTTTGTACTAGGCTTTCCAAACGAGGATGTGGCTGAACAAGTTGGAGAAAAAAACCATGTGGCGATGGTTTAATATGTTCTTGGAAACATTGTTCTGTCTTGCCGCTTTTGCTCTGTTCTGTCAGCAAATAGCTTTCTCTCCCTCCAATGATTCTCTGATTGGCTCAGAGCAAAGATCATGAGACCAACTACCCATCACTGACTAATCAATCTCACTAATCAATCATAGTTTAAACGGATGATGTGGTGCGATTTCTTGTTTCTTAGCAAGTTGACATGGGATCGTGGATGGTTTGAGTAGACAAAAGTGAACATGCAACTCTTCTCTAGTAGACACAAGTATCTAATTCGAGTCTTGGAAAGATTTGATTAGGAAAATTCATGGCCAACTGAGAAATTAGCACTCTTTGAGTCGTGAGTCTTGTGACAGGGGGCATAAAGATTTTTATTTTTTTTCATTTTTCTGACTACTTTCAGGAACCACCACCTGTCCACTTGGTGAACGAACCAAGTTACAGGAAAGTGGTGAAAATACTGGCTCTCCACCCTGTTGAACTAGAATAATAAAACCAGCTGAACTAGAATTATCAGCTACATCATGAGAAATTACTATAAACCCAAGATATATGCCACATTTTAATGCAACATGTAAGATTATTAGTATGATTGAAAACATTTTTCCTTGCAGGTTCATTATATAGTCCGTTCCTAATTCATGTGCAACTAATATTTTTAAAACGTTGTTTTAAGAATTGTGTAAGAACAATCGATGGCATAATTGTTTCTAAGAGACGAGATACAAAAAACTTGTGATCTACACAATAAATCTTAAGTTCAAATCAAGACATACACCCCTTCTAAAAATCTAGAACAGTCAAAATTTTACTCTCATACCTAAACCCGCAAATTGTATTTTACTCCCATCCAAAAAAAATAACATAAACACGAAAGTTTGTGCCATGGAAAAATTTATTGAAAGGAAAGGAGTACCAACACTGAACATTCTGGCAGCATGTAAAAAACCCTAAACCAATTGTTTTTTTTTTTGGCCTCCATAAACTTCACCCCAGATGTTAGCAGAACAACGTTCACATACTCCATTACAACCAAAATTCGGTATAATTATTGGATGAAATAAAAAGTAAAGTTTCTTCAAGGTATACTCTGCTACTGTTCAATTTATCTATTTTTCAATGAGATTAAAACTGCCACGTGGTTATATATAGGATACTGATAAAACTTTTGAATCACTGTTACCTATTAGGAAAGACGAGTGCAGAGAAAACTTGGTAAAGATTGCCAGGCGGCTACAGTAATGAATGTGTATGGGTACGGTAACTTCAAACATCTAGCGATCGTTACAGGACCTGCAACCGCAAGAAGAATAAAGCTTCTTGCTCATTGTTATATCCACATCACTGCATAGCTTCGTATCTAGAAGTCTGCGCATATCATAGTCAAGCTGATGTAATGCCAACAAAAGAGGAACCAAGAACAAGTATTTTGGCAGTTCTTACAGAAAAAAAGAAGTGTCAAGACCTCCATGAACTGATGGCCATCTGGGAAGTTTTTCCCAAGAAAAGAACATTGGTGGCCCTCCGTGCTAACTGTGCTTGAAAACAATGATGATTGCAGTGCAGTTATCTTTGCATCGCCGCTCACGAACAGCTTCCCTTACAAGACGGCGGCTCACAGCTGCAACAGTTAAACCTTCCTGCCAAACATGCCTAGTTTGTAAGTCATCAATTGATAGTAGGGGTTTGATTAAAAAGAATCAGCATCAATGCTTAAATACATTATTGGTGCGAGAATAATTTGTAATTCATATAGAGTATGGTAATCCTAGAGGTTCCTATAAACACAAAGGAAGTCAAGTTCAAATTCGACAGTAATTAATGCTTTAGCTACAGTTTTGTAGATGCATTTCTGCTAGTTTTATAAGTAGCTTTTAAGTACTTCATGGGTCATATTCGTGGTGAGTTCTAATTTTAATGAGCCAGACCACTTTGCCATCCACGCACCAGCATTGAATGATATTATATAGGGAATTTTGCGAGCCTATATGTATATAAGCACCTTGTATCATCCGCTAATTCCTATGCAACAATATAGCCTCCTCTACCTTAGAAATAAAAAAAAAAAAACAGTAATGGAGGATGAAAGAGCTCTTAGGCATGGGAAAGGTGCATATAACAATTGCTATGAAACTAGGTTGCACACCATCCTATATATAGGCCTTAAAAAGTGACATACACAAGTAGGTTATTAGCTCATTTCTAAATGGAATTCTATACAGGTTATTTACTTGCTTTGTTAGGCTAAGAAATAAAACTAGCACTCATAATCCTTCAAATGCTATTTTGAATAATACAATGCAATTAGGATTTCGCTTCCTAAAGGCTTGCAAAGATGCAGTAATTTTCCATTAAACTGCCTCTCTTCCTCAAGTTCTGCTACAAGGTAAATTTCAACAACTAAATCAAGAAGGATAGCACAATGGAGAAAACTCAACTACTTATTCAAGTTCTACAGGAGTCAGATAGTACTTCACTACTAGACAGGTGTCCATTTACCTTCAATAATTTCTGAACAAACTCAACAGCATCACTTGGTCCAAATACCTGAAACAAATACAGAACCTCAATGTGTAACGTTATTTTTCAAGCTTATAGAAGTAGAACTCAGAAGATTAAAAAATACATGGACTAACTATAATAGCAAAGATGTCTGACAGAAATTGAAGCCGTACCCCCCATAGGCCATCACAACCAAGAATAATAAAGTGCTCTCTGTCTGTGAGATCAAAGGAATGAATATCTGGGGTAGCCACAACACCTACCTGCAATTCCCACACTTATTTCAGATAGCAAACACTTTGTACCTTGCAGGTTGATTTAAAAGTAATTTCACCCAGAATAGATCAATACTTGTATCTGAAGAGCACAATAACACAATAAATACAGACAAATTAAGAAGAAAAATAAACAAAGTGTGGTGTTTCAAACTATATATGATGACTGCGCAAAACTCTTCACAAGTTCAGGGAATACAATAAATGACTGCAACAACTTCCATAATGCAGGATGAGTAAAATGGCTTTGATAATAAAGAAAGGAAATGAAATAATTGATGAACTCATAGTGCACCTGGCACCTGCATATATTTATCAAAGCTGCAACCAAATCATTTGCTTATTTCTCTCTAGTTCACATCATCCATTTAATTAAAAAGAACCATCTCTGACCTCTCAATTGTTAACAGGAAGCATCACTGAATCCTAATGGTATTAATTAGCATCGAGAAAATTGAAAATTATACAATCTGAGCTCCAACACTGATTTTTGTCAAGGATATACCACTCATTTGCTTGAAGAAATTTATTCAGATTGCCATGTTTCAATTAATCTCTAGATCTATAAGCCTGCAGATAAGCTATAGCATTATATTTCTCTTTGAACCAAGTCTCATTTCCAGCTACGTAACAAGGACATATATACAAATGCTGTCATCATGCATAAATAGAAAACATGAAGCTACAGTGTTTGACTATGCAGGATGGAAGCACTAAGAACCTTCTTGAAATGGCGATCTCCAAAAGCCCTAGAAACCTCAAGGCGACCTTGTAATCGTCCATTTGAACTCACACTTCCACCGGCCTGGAAATTGCAGGAGCACAAATAGCAGATCACAAGAGTTAAAAGTTAGTAAATTCATTCAAATATCAAATAAGCAGAAGCAGTGATAATTTCATCTTCCATATAGGATTCCTTTTCTTTTCAGCTTGGATTGGCCTCAATTTTTATTTTATTTTTTTAATGTTTTTCCTTCTTCTCTTTTTTTTCTCTTTCAATCAATAGAATCAAGATATCATTCAAAAAATGAAAATAACAGTTGAAGTTGAAAAGTGGGACTAAAGAACTTATATCATTCTGTCAGGCAACGGTGCCTCCAGAACTTATTATCTTGCAAATAAATAACTTGAACCGCTGCATCAAAAGACTGATGACTCCAACACCATTATCCAGAAAATATAATTACTCGACCTCATTATCAAAAAAAAATCATTTAAAAAAAGGAGAGAATAAAGAATCAAAGCACAATATCAGATTAGAGCAAGTCTCTACCTTTTGTATTCGAGCACGTTCCTGTGGATAAATGGCTTTGTGTTCCCTTGTCAAAACAATAGCCTTCAATGGACTTACTCCGTCTGGGTGATTCTGTGGTCCATCAATAATGGATGATCGGGCCAAAACTGCTTTTGCATCCCCTATGTTAGCAATGAAAACCTAGGACACGTTTGGTAGTGGAAAATGAAATAAAAGTTCATCAGAGATACAGAAGGATAATAACAAAAAGTAATATGCAAAAATGAATCATTAAGTTAGCAATACTAGATTCCATAAGCACAATTAATGTGTGTAACTTGATATGAATTTGCATTCAGATATCACCAGCTGATATGTATTAAGGAGGGAAGAAGAATATGATAAACATGAAAAAAGACAAGGAGAAATGAAGTAAATGTAGGTGAAGTGTCCTCTGTCATGTATTTTCCAATTAAAGATTTGGTGTATTAGATGGCGCATGCAAGTATTGACAGAGATAGAGGTAGGGAGGAAGAAGCAAGCATTAGAGGAGCTCCTATATTGAGGCAGGTAAGAATTCAAAATGACATGAGAAATTCAGAGATTATCGTAGCTGTGTATGTCATAAAGATAGGAATGTTCTAGCAGAAATCTGTGAAAGTTGTAGGGAATTTTAGAGAAAAAAAGATACATGAATTAGGTAATGTTTGGATGGTTAAAACTATTCAAGATTAGATGTAATGAAACAAATAGATGAAATATAAAATCTGTTTGACCGTAGTATACAATACAGAGCACTTGTTATTATATTTTATTTAGTTATTTAGAAACAATACATAATAGAATGCAAAAAAAAAAAAAATACATGAATTAGTTAACCCTGCTTATTGACATTCATAAATTAAGTTTTTTATTTAAAGTGAAATTGTTGCATTAACCTTTATAATTTCTACTTTCACAAATGCCTTATATTTATCACCTATGAAATATGAGATTGTGTCACTACATAGCACATTTATCTGTTACAACTTGAAACAACAAAGTTGTTGAAAAAAATAATAGAAGCTTTGTTTTTCTGTCCTATCAATTCCTACAAAAGTTTTGCTCGTTATTCAGACTCTATACTTTTATAAAAAAAATTATTAAACCTTGTACTTGCTTATTTTGTTTTGTTGCTATCTCTTTGTTTTAACATCACTAGTTTGTGCCCTCCTGAATATGTAACCTGTGTTATATGCGGGACCTCAATTGAGTGACTCGGTCAATAAAAAAAGAGCATGAGACTTTTATCAAACAATTCAAAGAGTATAAATACTAAATTATGATGTTATTGACCTACATAAGTTTTGTTACCCTTGACAACTATTTTCTCTATCAAACCAACAGATATAATTGTTTTCTTGTTAGATCATACACACGTGATCACTGTTTTATGTAGTACAAATGGAAGAGAAGTGTTTCTTGACAAAATGGAAGAAAGCTAAGCACCATATCATAAGGAGGATGACAGAGTAAGTATGTAGTACAGATGGTCACCTATAACCAATAATATTTGCAGTTGACGAACAATATAGTCTCAGTAGTTTCATTGACCAATAAAGGAATGAGATGACATGTTTAATAATGATACAAGATGAGTGATTCCAATATTCCTAAGAAAGGACCAGAAAGGAGTGGACCTTCTTGAAAAAACTTGATCCGAACTCCCCAAGACAAAATGTCCCATAAAACAAAGTTTAGTAATAGATCATGCAACCCTTAAATAACTCTTTGTTGTTCAAGCTGTCAATAACAAAAAATAATGGTAACTGTAAATATTTGGAATTAATCAAAGAGTTTTGTTTGTATCCAAAGGTCCCATGCTAATTGCATGAAAGTTTAAGCAACAAAAAAAATCAAAGGCTAACGAAAGGAAGGAATATCCTTGTGGAAGGAAAGTATACAAAAGTTAAACCTAACTACAATTTAATTCACAAAATCAGACCTATATTCCTGGTGAAGGTCTACGCAAATAATATTATCTCATTGTAGGATTGCAACACTTATTTTTAAGCATCTTCATCTAGCATGCACTAGACCTATATCAATTAACTGTCATGTGACTGATAATGTTGCATCATGAGAACCATTCCTTGGAAAACTAATGAGAACCTGCTACGCGCCTTTCAACTATAGTTCAGCTGTAAATAACAATAGCAAGCTTAAATTTTACAAGGGCTGCAAACTTACTTTTTGTCCCAATACCCATACACATACAGCCGTAGCACCATCCTGCCATCCTCCTAAAATAATGTTATAAATGAACTGGTGAATTCTTTGCTGAAACTCGAAACATTTACTCAGCATATTTACTGCTCTAATAATCCATAAGTAGAAAAATAGATATGACCAAATTTAGAAAATTAGAAATTAGCTAACAGTCAAGACATTTATCTAAGAAAAATAATGAGTAAAGAAGCCCATAACAGCACTTCTTTTGTGTGTTAAAGCAATCAACGAAAAGGAGAGTACAAGGCTGATGTGTTTAAGCAAGGGATAGAACTTTTAGAAAAAAAATAGAGTGATGTTATTGGGTCAAAAGTCCATGCAGTATGCACCGTGCTTCTTCCGGGTCAAAAGAAGAATATTCTGCTAACAAACTGTGGAAATTGTTCAAAGTATATAATTTCACATCCAACTTTACCTTGGCAATGAAAATAATAACTAAAAAATAGAATGTACACAAGTCATAATTAATTATTTATACACAGATGTCATCCGTGACCCAACATATTCAGCAGTGGTTGTGATAATTACAGTCTATTGATAATTCCTTTCATTCAATTTTCCAATTCCCCGTGAAAAAGAAAGAAGTGATTCGAAAATAGATAAAGGATTATGATGGATACATAAGAGAGTTGATCTGGAATTTACCTGAAGTACTTTCTTGAAGGAGAGACTGGTCAGTTTTCTGAAAACCTAAATCACAAAAAAAGAAAAAAAAAACTCATAACAAAAACAAAAAAATATCAAGTCCAAGAGATTTTGCATAGCAATATTTCAGAGAAAAGATGCAGTAGAAGACATGAAAAGTGAATTCATACCATCAAGAATGGCCTTTTTGGCAGCTTTGACATCCAACTGCAGCACCGGAAAACATACATCATCATTTTTAAATGCAAAAGGAATATGTTATAGCCACAGCAAATCAGGCAACATGAAAAATCATCAGATTACAAAGGCAACAGGAAAATAATTAAATAAATGTAAAACAATTAGAAAAAGAAATGATTATTCATAAGCAGGCACAAACGATGAAGATATTAGAATTGAAAGGAAAGGAAAATAGCAAACAGACAAAACAAATGAATATTTGATTCAAAAGGTACTCTCTGGTCATGATTAAACTATGCAATAAAAGAATCTGAAATCATTAAAATTTCCCATTAAACAAAGTTGTCATGAATTTCCACACTGATTATGATAACCCAGGAGAAATTAATAACAAAAGAAGCAATAAACAAAATACAAACTAAAAACACACCAACTCACGTGGTAAGCCAGAAGAGACAACGTTTTTATGTAAATTCTTCTGTGCATACTCAGCTGCTAACCTCCCTCCATGTCCATCATATATTGCAAAATGTGCGCATCTGTATATAATTATTTAATTAATTATCTTTTCGATTTATTTACTTAACACAGAAAATCAAAGACAAACAAGAAAACCCTAAAAAACCTCAATTTTCCAGGAGGAGAATCCAAGCTAGCGTCTAGTAACACGACCCAGGCATCCTCCATGGAGTGTCTCGATCCTTTATCCTCCGCCGCATTGGCTTCGATCTTAAACTCCTTCTCCGCAATCTGTTGCTGTTTCTGCTTCTTCTCTTCCGTTCCACTGTCGTGTCGCTTGCTTTCTTCACTCGTCAATACTTCAGCTTCAGTTTTTCGTTTCTTTGACTCTGAATTTGATTCTTCGATGATGATTGGGTTCTCGCGCTTCAGATTAGAGTTATCTGTTTCAGTGAACGGATTCGCGCTTTTTTCGCTCATTTCGGAGTCTGTTCGGTTGCAGAGAATAGCAAGAAAAGGATTTTCTTGTAATTTGAGTTTTCTTTCTTCTACATTTATAAAGAAAAGGAGTGTTTGTAAACGAGGATAAAGTACACTGTGGCCAGGATAGGGATGCAGATACTATGATCGCTAATATCATAATTATTAAAAAATTATATATTTATTGATTTTAGAGCTCATAAAATTAATTGATATACGTGTAAATTTAATCAAAAAAATACCCATGTTAATCAAAAAATAAAATTGAACCGAACAAAATATTTTGAATTGGTAATAGATTTACTTTTGTGTCTAACCAGCAAAACCCCTATTGGAATTAGAGTTTTCTAATTTTTATTTTTATTTTTAATTATTTGGTTTAAAATAAATTTCCAATCCCCTCACCGAACCACTCCTGACGTGTTTGGAACTGCATTTCAAAAATAATTAATTATTTTTAATTATTTAAACTTGATTGGTGTGAATATTAAATAAGATACAAGATTGCCCTTTAACATGACCTATGATTGTTGAAAGAGGTGATAAGCCTATAATCAAAATAATATACAAGTTAAATTTATTAAATGAGATTAATAAACCCACAATTAAAGTTAAATATGAGTCAAATACGGTGAGCAAGGTTAATGAACCTACAATCAAAGTTAAATATGAGTTAAGTGTATTGAAGACAAGATTAATAAATATGTATTTGAGTAAAAGCATGAACTATAAGTATTGCATAGGATAAGCATGAACTATAAGTATTGTATAGGATTATATAAACCATGTACCATAAGTGATGAAATCATTGACAAAGATGGTTGATGTAAAGTATAAGATATGATTATCATATAAACAAATGAATGCATGATTGATGTAAATCATGAGCTACGAATATTGAAGCGATTCGACTAATACAATACGAACTATGATTAATTAAAGTGGAGTGATGAACATATAGATGACAAGATCTTGATGTATTTATACAAGGGATAGTCTAATATGTATAATGAATAAAAGAAGTGTTTATCGGTTAATGACGAGGATGAAATGAATTAGAAAACTAGCAAAAATTAAATATTCTTATGAAAGGTCCAATGATGTTGTGATTACTTCTATAGTATAATGAATATTAGTAAGGAAATGATTGCATATCATAATGGTATTTATAAATTTTATGTATTTTACGGGTACAATTTCATCTGACATCTCAATTCTAACATACTGCCCTAGTTTGATTTAGTTTTTTGTACTAGTTCGGAATTTGTAATTATTATTTTATAACATATAGAGCCTGTTTGACACAGCTGTTATTTTTATGGTTGAGGTTGAAAAAAAACAGTTTCATGAAAAGCGCTTTTAGCTATGGTTCGTAACTGAAATTTAAGTGTTTGGTTAAAACTGTGATTGAGGTTGAGTTTAATGAAAAGCAGTTTTGTGTGTTTGGTTACCATGCTTTTCATATTGCTGTCAACTTGTGAAATTAATTTATTATATATATATATATATAATCTACAAAATTGAAAAAAATATATATTTATATATTAAATTAATATATAAATATATTGTTTTTTCAATTTTGTAGATTTAATAATTATATATAATAAAATATTGTTGTGATGGTGTGTTTAATTTCGTATGTTTAAAACCTTTAACATCTCTCCCTAACAAACACTAACACATCCACATAGACAAAAAAAAAATACGAAAAATGTTAGGAGCTCAATTCCAAGTTCGTATATTCAGTGGCTTCAAGACGCTGAAGACAGCAGATCAAGGAGATTACTCGACCTGTCGTTTAATCTCGACACAAAAAAACCCTCCTCCTAGTCCATCATGTTCCTTTCAGTTCTCCATTAAATAAGAGGAGGGAGGAGATGTAGAGAGAGGAGGGAGGCATTGTAGAGAGATGAGGATGAGGGAGGAGATGACCGTTGCGTGTGGAAATGTGGAAATCACTGCAGTGTATTGTTACATTAACACCACAACTGCAAAAGCAGCTCTACTGCTTTTGCATTCGCGGCAGGAATGTATTATTTTTAGTGGGATCCAGAGTCAAAAGCTGGGGTCCGTTTGGTTATAGGCATGGCAGTCAAAATCGAGATTTTGACACGGATCGGAAAGGGCTCTGAAAAATCGGATCGTAAGATCGGATCGTAAAATCGTAGAAAGATCGTACCCGAAATGTCCGTACAAAAATCGAAAAATTGTAAAATCGTGTGAGAAGAAAAATCGTAAAATCGTTTGTAAAATATTTCTGAATACAAAATAGCATAATTATGGACATAAAACTTAATTAGTTTAGGTTCATACATGATGTAAAATAACTTCAAAACACATTACAAAATAATTATGTCCCTAAAAGTTCATAAGTTAAAAACTAACAAATTTAAAACAAATCTTCAGTTGGCGTACAAGTAATTGTATATTTTTTTATGATTGTTGTATTTGAAATTAATTAATGTTATTTATTATCTTAAATTAATAGATTTTTTTTAAAATTATTTTTTATGCTAACTATTTTTTATGCTAATTATTATTATTATTATTATTATTATTATTATTATTATTATTATTATTATTATTATAACCCCTCCCCCGTATATATTATTATTATTATTATTATTATTATTATTATTATTATTATTATTATTATTATTATTATTATTAATATTATAAGTTATAACCCCTCCCAGGCTCCCCCGTATATATTATTATTATTTATTAATTTATAAGAAGTGAACCCCCCCCCCCCGTAAAGTTAGTATAAATTATAAAAGTAAAAACCCTAAATCTAAATCTCTTCTTCTTCACGCCGCCGCCCACCTCATCCATCATCTTCCTCAGGCCTCATCCTTTTCAGCCTAAATGCTTAATCTTCTTCAGAAAGGCCGCCGCCCACCTCATCCTCTTCTCCCTCATCCTCTTCTCCTTTACTCTCTTCCTCCTCATCCTCTTCAATGACTATGAAAAAGAAAGATTGAAGTGAAGTCTTTCACTGGATTTTTGTGTGGAACAACTTGATCCTTCAAAGTCATCCAAAGGCACTGACGAGGCTTTGTTTTTTCTTCATTTTGGCAAGCCACTTGTGTTCTGTGAAGAGCGAAGGCCGAGCAACTGGGATCGTGAAATCGGACCGATCCGGTCCGATTTCACGAGTCAACCCGATTTTGACCGAGTTTGACCGAGTTTGACCGGTTTCGATTTTTCTTTCCGGTCCAACCAGGTTTTCTGAGCCAACTCGCAAACTCGTACGAGTTTGCGAGTTGACTCGCGATTTTGACTACCTTGGTTATAGGTGTGGTTGGAGCCGCGGTTCAACGCAACCGCAGGTGGAACCGCGGCACCAAACACCCACGTAATTAAATATAAGGTTTATGTTAAGTTTTGATAATTGTAAGTTATAAGAAGTTAAAAGAGTAGATTATTAATTATTTTGTGTTATATATATGTTACACGTAATTAATATAAACTTTATCCATTTATAAGTATGGTGGATATTTTTAATTGATGAAATTGATTGAGTAATACACTTATGGCTACCTGAGTATTGGTAATATGAGTTTAATGAGGTTTGAATTATTGTTGTTGTATTCTACAAGTATTGGTGCAAATCAAAGTTGAGGTAAGACTCCCATGTTAGGGAGGCTATGCTAAAATTTTGTTAAACTGAATAAATTCCTTATTTTAAATGAAAACCCCTTGTATTGTTGATCTAGACATGTAATAAATGTTTTATGTATCAGTATAGATGATGATTTTTTTATTGGCATGTTATTGTCTTAACTTCGTTAAAAATGTTTTGGAATTTATAGAAAATAGATAGATCATTTGTAAATAAAATGGCCAACATGCTCTTAGAAAAATAATTAGATTGTTTCTCCAAAGTATATTGATCAATTTAGCCAATAGAAACTTTTGGTCATTTGGTGCATTTCAGTGTTTTACTGGTTCTTTTATGCTTCTATAGATTTGTTTAGATCCATAGATAAATGTAACATGATTCTTATGGTCACAACATTGTTTTTAAAATTATTGATGATTATTTTTAAAACATAAATGATATTTTTTTAATTATTTATAAATATGTATTTGTTATTTGAATTTAACATTTATATATATGTGTTGATGTGTGTGTGATTTGATTCTTATAGTCTTGTCTTTGGGACATCTCTTATTCATGTTGCGAGCGAATGTGAGATAGGCCAATATGATCATAATACCTATGTTTTAAAAATGAGGACTGAACCTTTGTTTCAGGCTTTGATCTCAGATCACTACCTTAGGTTATAATAATCTTTTACTTAAAATAACAAACACACATATATCAATTTAAACAGAACTTCTAACATTTAAACACAATATAAAACTTTATCATATAAAAACAAACATGAAGCAACTAATCTTAGATAAAATATATAATATGATTATGATCTTTCTTATTATATAATCAACTCCTTACTTAGAACTTCTAAAAGATTAGTGTGGATTTTCTAATTATTATAAAACTATATGGCACCTTTATTTTTATTTGTACTCTTTTTTATCTAATAGCTCACCAAGATGTCTCCAATGACAATATATATATATATATATATATATATATATATATATATATATATATATATATATAGATGACTAAAAAAATATTTTATTCATCAAATATTATATATACTATAAAAGATATAATACAATTACATGTTGCATGGATTAAAAAATATGGTTTTAGATTTGGACTTGTCAGTCGTGGTTTACCCTAACATTTTTTTTTTAAAATGGATTAGTCGAAATACCGTACACCAAGATTAATGTTATTGGAGATTAGAATAATGAGATGATTATTTTATCTCTCTCAAATAAAATTATTTAGCTATTTATTGAGAGTAAGACAATCTTTTTAATAGGGTAATTTATTATTGTCATATTGATTGGAGACAGAACTAGCATTTAATTATATATATATATATTATTTCAAAAAAATAAATAGTTAACAAAAGAATAACTAAATTTGACAGATAAAAAATTAAAAATGATGAAATTGAAAATAAATTCTTACCTATTTAATTATTTCAAATAAAATAAATATTAAGTAAAAGAATAAAAATCAAATTTGATACATAAAATACTTTTAATTAAAAATACAATAAAAAAACAAAAACAAAAAATCAAACTTGATATAAAAATCAAATCAAATCAAAATTTAAAGGACAAAATAAAAACATAATAATAAAAGTGTATTTGACTCAAAATAAAAGTAAAAATATTTTTCCAGAAACCAAGCTAAAGTTTTATTTTACTGAAAAATATTTTCCATTCACTAACTTTTTTAATTGTAAATAAACATGAGAAAGTTTGAGATTTAGTTTTCAAAAAATTATTTTTCTTGAAACAAACACAATATTAATTTAAAGATATGCTTTATTTGTGTTGATGGAAGGTTATTTCTAGAAAATTACTTTCCAAACTTTTTGATGTTTCTTTACTATTAGAAAAGCTGATGAACGAAAAAAACTTTAGTTGAAGATGAATTTGACTTGTTTTTCATGAAAGTGTTTTATTTATTTATTTTAGAATAATACACTTTTTCAAAGTTGTATAAAATTTTAAAAAATCTTATTATTTGTTAATTATTTTAAATTTGGATATCAACATTTTAATTACTATATATAATGTTTTGAATTTTGTTTTTGATTTCATCTCTAAGAGTTTGATATAATTTGATTTTTATATAAATTTTATTCCTTATTATTTTGATCATTATTTGTTTTTGTTTTCTTTTTTTTTAATTAATTTTTTATATATATCATATTTTATCTTAATTCTTTTGATTTCTTTTTATTTATAATTTATGAAACTGGATTTTGTTTTTCAATTTTATACTTTTGAACTTTTTATCTATAAGATTTGGTCCCCTTTGTTTATTGTTATTTATTTTACATGAAATAATTTCCAGGATTGGATTTTGTTTTCAATTTTTTCATTTTCAACATTTTTATCTATCAAATTTGTTCCATATATTTTTTAAAATAATTTATGAAATTTAAGTTTACCTTTTCCATTTCATTATCATTCAATCTTTTATTTGTTATATTTTATCTCAGTCTTTTAATAAATATATATAAAAAACATTAATAAGTTATGTTCAAATTGTTTTCCATGACATTGCTAACACTAAAAAATTATTGTCTAACTTATTTTTTTTATAATACTATAGAAAATAATCTATTTTTCATATAAACTACTTAAAACAAACTACATATAAGCAAAAACATGGTTTTTATTCGGTGTTTGTTTGAGAGTGTGGTTGAAAATATTTTTGAAAATGATTTTCATTAAGAAATATATTAAAATAATTTTTTCTTTTAAAAAAAATTATTTTTAACATTAACACATGAAAATGTTTTAAAAGTATTATTTTTTTTAATTTAATATAAAAAATAAAAATAAAAAAATTTAATTTTTTTAAAAATCAATTTTGAATCCCAATGGCAAACATGGCTCAATTCAAATCCCAACAAATTCTTTAGACAAAAGGATACAATGTCCCTCCATTATTACATAATCCTTAACCAGATCCTTAAACAAAAAACAACGTTAATTAAATCTTTCATCTATCAAACATTGCTTGATAGATGACCACGCAGAAAACGAGGTCCCTTGTTTCTCGTTATGATTTCAAAGGCAAAAACTTTTAAGGCGAGAATTAATGGGTTAATTTCTTTGTGCTGGGACCTAATTGATAATTGTATGATAGTCGGGGGATACGTTTATTTATCCCATCTATCCATCCATCTTAACACCGAAATCATCCAATCACAGCCACGCGCTGGAATGGAAACAATAATAACTTTTCGTAGGTCTAATTTTCACCCATTCCAGATCCGCGTTCTTCTTACGCTCCAAGAGTAGCGCGTACAAAAACTTGTGCTCTGAAAATGATAAAATACTTTTTTTTTGAACAAAATATTCAAAATGGATTAATAAAGGGAAATACATAGAGCCTGTCAGCTCAATGCCAAAGGGCCGAGCTTAAAGACAGGGAAGCGGCATTCCGCTTTTAAAGAAAACAAATCGGCCTATTGGCCTTACAATGAAAACAAAGGGACAAAGCCCATACAAGAAAGAAACTGGCCCCAAGAACGGAGTCCACAATCCCAACCCTGAGGGAGACAAGGCCTTGCATGTAATTTCTGCCAAAACAACCTTGCAAACGATTAAACTTCGAGAATCTCAGACGTTCCACCAAATTCTCGCTATCTCTGGAATGTGGCCTTGGAAGTTGAGCAACAGTATCCGAATTTGGGAGGCTATGTCATTGGAAAGGAGCCCAGCTTGCTTAAACTTGTGCTGGAAGATTCTACTGTTCCTCTCTTTTCAAATAAAATAGACAGTCGTGGCCAGTGTATGCTTAGCAATGAGATTGGTGTACCCTTTCCTCCCTTTGAACTTTAAGCCTGCCCAATGAAGAAGATTTGGCCAGTTTAATCTCGGCCAATGAAGCTGAGATTGAGCAGTGAGGTTGGACCAAACCGTGGCTGAGTAAGGGCAGCTGAAGAAGATATGGTCATGGGATTCAGGCTCAAGATCACACAGCACACATTGACGGTTAACCGTGATACCCTGCATATGGGGCCTATCCGTAGTCGATAATCTCCCCAAAGCAGCCAGCCACAAGGTCAACGAGTACCTTGGAACATAGTTAGGGTACCAAATCAAGCAATACAGGTGATATTTTTCCTTCTTACTTCTGACCCAATTCCAAGCAGAAGCGATGGAGAACTTACCTGAAGAGTGGCCTTTCCAAACAATTGTATCTGGGCAATGAGACCTCGGGTTAAAAGAAATGTTGTTTCAAATTCGTTGCAGATCCAGGTGACAAGGAGGGAAAACCCAAATTCGTTGAAAATGATAAAATACAATAACCTCCTGACCAAACCCTAACTGCAACAACAAAAACTCATTTCACGCTCGCAACCAACACTACCAGAATTCCCGAAAAAACATAAATAAAACCCTAATTCTCCTCAAAATTATCACCGTTTCATCCTCAACCGATGCAGTGAAGCAAAGCCCCAGCACTCTCCAAAGCTCCTCAGGCTGACCTTCATCATGTCGGGGGATCGCCGGGAATCGCCTCCGGTGACCGGAGGAGGAAACGGCGTGGTTGAACCGGAGAAAAAACCAGCTCCAGTGATTGTGCCGAGTCAGAGGCTGAGACTACACGCTAACAAGGATCACATGCCGGAGAGCTATGAAGATCTGCAGCTGGATTTTTGCCCTTCGATTTTCAGCTCGCTGGAGAAATACTTGCCGCCAAATATGCTTCATGATAGTAGAGAAGAGAAAGTGAAGTTCATGAGAGATATTCTGTTAAAGTATTTGCCTCATGGAGAGCGAACCAGAGTATGTTCAAATTAGCTCGCCTTCTGATTTTATTTTAGATTATTTTATTTCTTTGAAAATTATGTTTCATTTCTGTGGTAAGTCGGTTGCATTTTTAGGGTTTCGCTTGCTCTTCCTTTTCAATTCTCTAACGGACATATCATTATGAAAATGACGTAAATGCCCTTAGACTCTTTCCTGCTTTCTGGTAAAATAAGTTAACAAGAGAGAATGGAAATTATTTCTAGTGGCATGGCATCATCATCATATATGGTATTGTTAGGAAGAGCTTTCGTAATTTCTGAAATTAGCTTTCACTAAAAAAATGGCAGAATAGGGAAAAAAAATATATATATAACTAGTATTTATGAGTGTGTAACTGGCAAGGAAAAACCCTACGGCTTCAAAAAGTACAGTCCGTGCATAATTAGGGTAACATAGGAATCCCACTTCCAAACTGTTGGGGTTCTAGTTAAAAACATAACTAGTTAGGTTTGGGTGCATTTTTTTTTATCTATTCTGTGTTGGGCTGAGCTTTGAGTTATTTCGATGCTAAATAATCCTTTACCATGTCAACTCAGCCAATATTGAATATGTTCATCTTGTATATGTCCGAATCAGTTTACACCACCCTTCCTTTACTCTTTATTTATTATTATTATTAATAATTTTTTTATGAGCGCCAACTTCACCTTATCTTATGTCTCTCGCTTTTGTCTATCTTAAAGTTATGAACGAGCATGCTACTTTTTAATGCCTAGATTTAATTACAATTTTGTGATATTGCCTTAAAACTTGGCAGGAGATTTACAATTGCATGGATATAAATTAAGAGCACCTTAATATTCTTGGCATTACTAAAGTTGCTATGGAAGTTTTTCCACCTTTTTTTCTTCACTTAGCTTAAAGCCCGTAGCCTCTGGGGTGCTCCTCTGTTACAAAATAAACCATGGAAAAATATATAAAGCCGGCCTAAGAAACGTGGACAGCTTCTGCATATCTTTTCTGTCAGGTTTTTGGAAAATCTCATGCACTCCTAGTTACTGAAATTAAAGAAAATAACAAGGTTCAGCATTGGCTTGGTAGTAACTGAAGGTAACCTAATAACAGGACTCTACATTGATTTGATGAAATGATGTTGATACTTGGGATTAGTATTTTGTAATTCCAGGATTCAATGGGGATTGGGATGAGTGAGAATATCTATCATGCAAGGTTGGGAAGGGTTCCTCCCTTCCGGGCATTGATTTGGGAACAGGGAATTATGCATTGTTATGTTATGATGTATTCACTGTACTTATCATCTATAAAGATGAGGTAGATAACTGCTTACCAATACTGCATAACTTTTTTCATTCTGATGTTTTGATCAGGCTCAGAAACATAGAGAATACAGGCAGAAGATAATATCGCATTATAAGGTATGAGACATTGTAACACTTGGTTACCTTTTCTACTTTACTGGTGTGGAGGTGGAGGACGGTGGGGTCCTATGTTTATTTATTTTTATTTTTTCCTGTTTTCCACATTGAAGTGCTGCTCTGATTGGCCTGAAGCAAAGCTTTTAAATGGTCATTTGGTGATAATCTCCTTCTATAAAATTGCATGCTTTGCCCATCCCCCATTTTAGTAAAATAAAAGGAGCCTTTTTATGAAACTTGAGACTTCTGCATGCTCGAGTTAGTTCTATCTGCCATAAAGAATGCTACAGGTTATAGCAATTCTTTTGTTTCATTTCTTTTTAATAACGGAATATGAATTGTTTTGCTACTCTGAATTTATCCCTTGACATTTTGTGACTGCTTGTTATTAAGAATATTTAACATATGGAATGAGGGAAAAAAGCATTTGGAGGAATCATCTCTTGAAAGTGGTCAAAGAGTGAAAATGCTGAGAGGTAAGGTCTGTCTCAAGGTGGTAGTGGAGATGTGAATTGTAGAGAGAAATATTTTTTTATTGTATATAAAATCTCCGTTTGGTTTTCTGTCTAAGGTGCAACTCCTAGTCTTGTGAAGAAATGAAGTTTGGTAGTGGAGATGTACTCATGTGCTCTGTCATATTTGTGCAGCCTTTGAAAAGAGTGTCACGTCCCTTAACAATTGCAAAGAACAAATATTGAATTATTGGATTTTCGAGGAATCCAAAACCTCCTAATTTAATTTATGAAAATTGATCTGATAATTTGTTCATGACTCTGGACTTAATTTAAAGCAAAAACAAATAACAACCTTACCGGGTTCCAAGGCCCCGTATCTACCCTCAGCTCATCTTAAGCTAAGCATTTATTTGACTCAATCTCTCAGCCACAATTAACTAACACGTGGACTTATTTTAACTAAACTGAACATTAAATAAATATGAAACCCATATTGCAATTGAACTAATCCCATTACAATCTGGTTGGCACGATCTCCGACTGACTTGACCTTTGCTGACGCAGGCGGCTTGACTTGACCTGGAACCGCTGGATCCTCGACAAGTGGACGCTCCACCTCACGGCATCAGTGCCTGTCCCGTCCCATGTGCCTGGCACGTGACAATGCCTCCCTCATTTAAAAGACCTTGCCCTCAAGGTCTGGAAACCTTTTGGACAATTCTTGCAGCTCCACCCACGATGCTTCTTCATCCTTCAGCCCTCTCCACTTTACCAGTACTTCTGTAACAGCCCTTCCCTTCACCTTCTTCATTCTTCTACTTAAAATTGCCTCAGGCTCCGGCCTCACCACACCTTCACGGTCAGTTGGTGGCAGCGTCACTACCAACTGGTGTCGACGCCCTAATTTCTCCTTAAGACAGGAGACGTGAAATACGGGATGGATTCTTGACTCTTCAGGTAACTCTAATTTGTAAGCTACACTACCCACCTTTTCCACCACTTTGAATGGACCATAAAACCTTGGTGACAGTTTCATGTTCCGGCGTTGAGCTACCGTCTGCTGCTTGTACGGCTGCAACCTCAGGTAAACCCAATCCCCCTCCTTAAAACTTCTTTCAGTTCTCTTAAGATCTGCGAACTTCTTCATATGGTCTTGTGCATGATGCAGATTATCTTGGAGGATGCTCAAGATCTGCTCTCTGGACTTTAAGGTATTCTCCACCTCCTGAACTCTTGTAGTCCCTTCTGTAAATGGTAGTAGCTTCGGTGGGGGATACCCATAAACTGACTCGAAGGGAGACAGTTTAGTTGAGGAATGAGTTGCGGTGTTATACCACCACTCGGCTAAGGGCAAGAATTTAGACCATGCCTTAGGTTTATCCCCTGAAAAACATCTCAGATAGTGCTCCACTAGCTTGTTCACAATTTCAGACTGTCCATCAGTCTGAGGATGATAGGCTGACGAAAACTTCAGTTTTGTCCCTTATAGCTTAAAGAACTCTCTCCAAAATGAACTGGTAAAAGTAGGATCACGATCTGTGACAATTGAATTTGGCATACCATGCAGCTTGAAAATATTATGAATAAAAACCTGAGCAATCTTAGCTGCTGTGTAGGGGTGGGAAATAGGTATAAAATGGGCATATTTAGACAATCGATCTACCACCACCATCACCACACTGTAACCATCAGAAACTGGTAAACCTTCAATGAAGTCCATAGATATATCTGTCCATATCTTGGTAGGAATTGGCAATGGTTGTAGTAATCCTGGTGGGTGAATATTCTCATATTTATTCTTCTGACAAATATCACACTCCCTTATGAACCTGCGTATATCTGCCTTCATACCCTTCCAATAGAATTCAGCCCTGGCCCTGTGTAGAGTCTTATGGAACCCTGAGTGTCCCCCTTGAATGCTGCTGTGTAATAGAAATAAAATCTCTGTACGCATGTCTTCTGAAAAAGGAATAACCAACCTGCCCTTATAGAACAGTAATCCATTCTTTTCATGATAATGTTTATTCACTGAATGCCCTTGCTTTAATTCTGCCAGAATGTGTTGAATGCCATTATCTGTTACATAATTCTGTTTAAGCTGCTGCATCCACTCATTTGATGGTTCTGTAATTGCTGCCAAAGTTGCTTCTGTGTTGACTGCTGCTGTATGTTCATTTTTTTCCAATTTCCTAGACAATGCATCCGCTACCTTATTGTCTTTGCCCTGTTTGTACTCCACCACAAAATCGTAGCCCAAAAGTTTGGTCACCCATTTCTGTTGGAGTGGTGACCCAATCTTTTGCTCCAATAAGTATTTCAGACTCTGATGATCAGTCTGAATCCTGAAGTGGTGACCTAGCAAGTAGGGTCTCCATTTCTTAACTGCCAACACTAGTGCCATTAATTCCTTCTCATAAGTAGATAGCTGTAGAGCCTTCCCATGTAATGCCTGACTCATATAGGCTAGAGGCCTGCCCTGCTGCATTAAAACAGCTCCCACACCAATACCAGAAGCATCACATTGAATAATAAAAGGAATAGAAAAATTAGGTAGAGCCAAAACAGGAGGATTAGTTACTGCATGCTTAAGATTTTGAAAAGCCTGTTTTGATAATTCATTCCACTGAAATGAGTTCTTTTTGAGTAGGGCAGTGAGAGGGGCTGCTATAATTCCATAACCTTTAATAAACTTTCGGTAGTACCCCGTTAATCCCAAGAAACCCCTAAGAGATTTTAGATTGGTTGGTAGTGGCCAATCAATCATAGCCTCTATTTTAACAGGATTAGCCCGAACCCCCTCTTTGGAAATTAAATGACCAAGGTACTCAATTTCAGAACAACCAAAGCAACATTTAGATTCCTTGGCAAACAAGCTATGTTTCTTTAGAATTTCCAAAACTTCCTGTAAATGTTGAATATGATCTGACAAACATTTATTGTAGACTAAGATGTCATCAAAAAACACCAAAATGAACTTCCTTAGGTAAGGTTTAAAGATATCATTCATAAGGCTTTGAAATGTGGCTGGGGCATTAGTGAGCCCAAATGGCATGACTAGGAATTCATAATGGCCCTCATGGGTTCTAAAAGCTGTTTTTGGAATATCATCTGAGTAAACCCGAATTTGGTGGTATCCTGATCTTAGGTCTAGTTTACTGAAAATTGTTGCCCCATGTAATTCATCTAATAATTCATCCACTATAGGTATAGGGAACTTCACCTTCACTGTTTCTTTGTTCAATGCTCTATAATCAACACACAATCTCCAACTGCCATCTTGTTTTCTCACTAACAGTACTGGGGATGAAAAGGGGCTTTGACTGGGTCGTACTATGCCTGAATGTAACATTTCTTGCACAATTTTTTCAATTTCTGTTTTTTGGAAGTAGGGGTAACGGTAAGGGCCAAAACAAACTGGTTTAGCTTCAGGTTGTAGTATTATGTGGTGGTCATGGGCTCGGTTTGGGGGTAAGGTTTTGGGCTCTGAAAAAACTTCTGGATAATTTTGGAGAAGGTTTTTGATTAAAGGTTCATCTAAATTATCAATGGAATTTAAATTAGGCAATTCATCATCTAACAGTTGAATAACTATTCCTCTCTTATTCTGTCTGGTAGCTTTACCGAATTTTCTACCTTCTATTATTGAATTGCTAGTGGAAATCATACCTTGTAATCTCCTTGCATGCTCCATGATGGAAAATTCCATGATTAACTTTGAGAAGTCCCACAGTATAGGTCCCAAAGTCTTAAGCCACTGAACCCCAAGGACAACGTCACACCCCCCTAATGTAAGGATAAAAAAATCAACAGTGTAATTATATCCTTGCATTTGTAAAGAAACTCCTTTAGTCTGTCCCACACAGTCCACTGTCTGCCCATTAGCTACCTTAACCCTTAAACTTTTCTGATTGTCATAGACTAGTTGGCTGTCTTTGACAATGGATGGATCCACGAAATTGTGAGTGCTGCCCGTGTCAACCAAGATCACAACTGATCTCCTGCCAATATAACCCATAATCCTCATGGTTTTAGGATTAGGAGACCCGCACAATGCATGAATGGAAATTTCTGGTTTCATGTCTTCTTCTAGTATTTCTTCACAAATCTGCCCCTTATGATCCTCGGCCCAACCTTCCTTAATGGGCTCTTCAGTGTCAAGGTCCTCACCCTCCATGATAAATAATCGGGCCGATTTGCACCTATGGCCCGGTCCCCATTTATCATCACAATTATAGCATAGGCCCTTATCCCTCCTCTCTCTCATCTGGGCTGGCGAAAGCCTTTGGACCGGAATGATGGCCTTCTTCTCAAATGGAGGAGCTGGTCCATTCGGCCCACGAACTGGCCCACTAGCCCCATGGGCCCCATTCGATATTGACCCAAACCTGGTAGCCCTCCTGAGAGCAGCTACGTTTTCTTCTTGCATTTTGGCTAAGCCAAATGCCATATGCAAGTTAACAGGATTTAACATCCTCACCATAAACCTGATGTCTTCCCGTAATCCACTAAGAAAACAACTTAGCTTGTAGGATTCCTCTAACCCCCTGAGCTGGTTTGAAAGATTTTCAAACCGTCCCTTGTATTCTTCCACAGTTGTAGTTTGCTTGAGCCGAATTAAGGCCTCCATAGGATCATCATAAGGAGAGGCCCCAAACCTTGTTTGTAAGGCCCGTAAGAAGCCTTCCCAACTGTTAAGACCACCTGCTGCCTCAATGTCCTGAAACCAAACCAAAGCCTTTCCTTCCATGTGAAAGGATGCTAATAAAATTCTGTGGTGTGGATTGGTTTGATGGTAACTGAAAAACTGGTTCGCCCGATAAATCCACCCGCTAGGATTATCCCCATTGAATTTGGGAAAATCCAACCTGATTGCTCTCGTCTGTATGCCCGAGTGATCCTCGTATAAAGGATTGGTGATTTGCGTAGACCCTCCTGGGTCACCTGAGTTTTGGGCAGCCCTTGATTGTACCAAGGCTTCCACATGGGAAGCCACTACATCTAGCTTCTGTGCTAACCCTTGAACTATCTCTTGTAAAACATTCAAGTTTTGTTGTGACTGATCCTGGTTGTTTTTCACAGATGCAATCGATTCTGCCAACTGATTAAAACGAGTTCCCTCCGCCATGGAAAGACCGGCTCTGATACCAATGTCACGTCCCTTAACAATTGCAAAGAACAAATATTGAATTATTGGATTTTCGAGGAATCCAAAACCTCCTAATTTAATTTATGAAAATTGATCTGATAATTTGTTCATGACTCTGGACTTAATTTAAAGCAAAAACAAATAACAACCTTACCGGGTTCCAAGGCCCCGTATCTACCCTCAGCTCATCTTAAGCTAAGCATTTATTTGACTCAATCTCTCAGCCACAATTAACTAACACGTGGACTTATTTTAACTAAACTGAACATTAAATAAATATGAAACCCATATTGCAATTGAACTAATCCCATTACAATCTGGTTGGCACGATCTCCGACTGACTTGACCTTTGCTGACGCAGGCGGCTTGACTTGACCTGGAACCGCTGGATCCTCGACAAGTGGACGCTCCACCTCACGGCATCAGTGCCTGTCCCGTCCCATGTGCCTGGCACGTGACAAAGAGAGTTATACACAATGCATCCTGTAGCTTTCTTTGTCCCCTCCTTCATGAAAGCAATCAATGATAATACAGAGGACAGCCTTAGAAGCATAATATCAGAACCCTCTCCTGGTGTGCTAACATTTGAGATGCTTCAGCCACGCTTTTGTGAATTGCTAGTAGCAGAGGTGAATCTTATGTTCTATTGCCACATGTAATTGCGTGTACACTTGACCCCCCTACAAAAAAACACTTTTACATCCAGATGTTTTTTTGTTCTTTTGCATTCTCTTTTTTTAATGTGATTTTCCAGGTTGAAAATTTTGAGGCATGGGTTAATGATACAAAATTTCGAATCATGCGACCAAATACGATGAATAAATATGGAGCTGTTCTGGATGATTTTGGCCTTGAAACAATGCTTGACAAGCTTATGGATGGTTTTATCCGTCCTATATCTAAAGTGATACATATATGCTTGATATTAGATAAACTGTATCATATGTTCATTAGAAGATTTTTTTCCCCCTATTTTAGTCCAAAATAACACATTGTATGTTCATTTACCTTGCCTCCTCCCCCTCCCCCTCCCCTGCAGTTTTTTTTTCCTGATGTTGGCGGGGCAACTTTGGATTCTCATCATGGTTTTGTTGTTGAATATGGAAAAGATTGGGATGTTGACTTAGGTGTGTGCTTTAATTTATTCCTTTTGCACCTAATATTTGTTAAGAGTTTATATTTCTATTCCTTTTTTTTTTATACATATACAACTATGCACCACCAAGCGGTTAATGACTTGTAGGTCTGAAACAGTTTATGATATTGTGACTCTAAGCATGTCCTGACTATGGGCTGTGCTGTGGTTATGGGCAATCTGTATTATACTTTATTGTCTAGTCAAAATCCATGCTTGCATATGTGTGCATGCACACATATCGATGGGTGTACTGTGTATGCTTGTACTTTTATCTTTTATGAATAACTTGGTGATATTGTCTACATCTAGTCCATCTGTGTGGAATGCTGTCTTCACCTGTACCATTTTCAAAGATATTTAGTCTATTTTGTAACGATGCTTATATTAGATCTTAGATGATGCATTTGCACTAGTATGTTAGAAATTGGTTGGCACTAAGATTGTCATGCCACTCCTTATTATGTTGAATATTTTAGTTAGTGATTTGTTTTCCTCCTACCATCCATGAATTTGTTTACGTCTCTTACCAACCTGCTGAATTTTTGCTGATACGTCCTAGGAGGTGTGAGTTATATGGAGGGGATGGTTACTGGTGGTGGATATTAGAAAATTTAATTCACCTTTTTCTGTTTTCTATATTCATAGCTCCACTCAGATAAATATATCCATGCCAAAATCTCTATTTTAACTTCATTGATGAGTCATTATAGCTATACATGCACACACACAAAGGAAGGAAAATAGAAAAGGCAGCATGGACACACCTTTTATTTGATTGCACAATCTGACAAAATCCGGATTTTAAATATATATAATTTATTTTTGCAGGCTTTCATGTTGATGACTCTGAAGTAACATTGAACGTTTGCTTGGGTAAGCAATTTTCTGGTGGTGAATTGTTTTTCCGGGGCACAAGGTGTGATAAACATGTAAATACAGGAAGTCAAGCAGAGGTATGTTAGTCTTTAGTGTTGAATATTTTTCAAGCAGATTAGCACAAAACAGATCTAAGAGTTGAGCTTATCTATATTTAGAAGGAAAACTTCTGTTTGATTATGCTTTTATGTAGACAGCCAGTGGATTCTATTTTTAATTCTCCATGTTTGTATGCTGTATGAATGGATCACCATATAAATAATTTTGTTGGTTCACATGTACAAGTTGTCAATCATAAAACTATTCTTTGATTAGCAAGGTTGAATGTCTTACTGCTTTTCCAGAAATAAATATGGGACATAAATGAAGATTTAAAATAAATTTTAAGTCCCTACTTATTGCGAAGAACAATTGAGAAAATTATTTATGGATTTTCAAGGAATCCACAACTCCAAATACTAAATTCAGGAAATTGTTTAGTATCCTTCCTTATTGATAATGGCAACTTAAATACTAATTAAAAACAACACTTTCAGTTGAATTGAAATACTTGTAAACTAATCCTTATCTAATTAGCAAGCACTTATCTGACGCAATCCTTCATTGGCCTAACACGTGACTGTAATAAATATAAGTAGAGACTAACTAAAAGACTAAGACCATAGTTATTGTAACCAGATTGGGTAACCAAATAGGTAACCAACCGAACTGGCTGAGCTGACACATTGTCCTTCGTGATTTGACTGAGGCTGACTTGACAAATTGATTGACGGTTGACGGGACGCTGTCGCCGCCTGACACTGCCTTGCCCTGTGTGGCTGCTGCATGACTAGGCCATCTCCTGCACTTGACAAAACCAGTCACGTGGGCACGTGACAATAAATCTGTTCTTAGGGCAATTTTATAGAGTAAATTTTATGCTTTCAAATAGAAGTCTTTTGTATTGAAATAATAATCAAATGTTATTTATATACTCTAAAGATTATTTTGTTTTGCTTAATGATAATAGTTGTATTGAAATTTTTAGATTTTAATTTAATAATATTTGCTCCTCTTTTTTAAGTAATTATAAAATATAATGAAAAGTTTACGTTATAATTTTTTTTAACATTTGTCCCCATGTTTTCTTTTTCCTTCTTTTTTAATTATAGCTCTGTACTAGATTTGTGGTTTACGTTTCATTAGGGGTTAGTCAAAAACAATTTCAATGTAAAAATAAATGCCAAGTACAAAAATTCGAGATCTGAGTCACCAGACCAATTGGCAATTTAAATAATATATGTAAATAATTATAAGATTGAAAAGCAAAACCAAAAAATAAAATTAAAAAAAACAAGGAAAAAACATAGTTAATCTAGGTTAACTTATAAATTTTATGGCAATGGATATAAGATTGAGATAATTTTATATAAAATAAACAGGAAAAAAACTATAAATTAAAAGTCAACTATATATGTTAACTTATTGACTAATCTTGTAAAAGTCTAAAAAAAACAAACTCCAAAGAGATATGTAATAACAAAACATCAATTTCAAAAAAATATTAAGCAAATCCGAGCAAAACTCAGTCAAAATATATAAAATTCAAAACCTGTAAAATCGTGGATTTAAGCCGAATTAAAAAGTTTAATTCTCAACTATTTTATTTTTGAATGATGAAATCATAAATAAATTATCAATTCTTAACACTCACAAAAGAAAAAAAAAAAGAAGAGCCCATGTTATGTTAAAATAACAAAAATATCACATAAACCCATGCTTCTCCTTTACCCAAAATTTTAATTTACATTGTCCATGATCCATATATCAACACTTCACAATATTAAAAATAAAAATAATAATGAGAAAAAATCATCATTTTTTTTAATGAAAATTCATAAGCTTTGAGTAGCAAAATCCAAACCAATCTCCCTTTACTCAAACTTATTTTCCTTTTTCTTAATATTAAGAACTTTAACCATGTTATCTATTATCTTGTCTTGTTTACTATAATACCTGAAGATTTCTTAGAACTATCATCATTCATTCTTAATAAAACTTATTTAATGGCTTCTTTTAGATAACTCATTACTAAATTTAAAGCGACTATTACCTATACCTTGGTAATAATTCTTGTTTGGTATATAAAAAATTCTATCTACTTCAAATCCAAAAAAAGACCAATTACTTCAACCTGTGCTGTCCCTTTAGACCCTCAACCAACCTCAAATGACCACACTTCCCTTTTCCAATCCCTAGTCCATGACCTTCTTCGCCGGGGTCTTTTATCCTCTGCCCAGCAAGCTATTCAGAGATTCATTGCCAGCTCTCCTACTGTCCCTGATGCAGTTTTCGCCATTGAATTTGCCGCCGCGAGTGGCGTGGACCTTGGCCTTGGAATTTCTTGCGAGATCCTTAGAAAATTGGTTGACTTGGGCGAGCCTCTATCGGCGCATGATTTTTATCATGATCATTTGATTGCTAGAGGTATTGAACCGGACTCGAATATTGTTAATTCTATGGTTATTTGCTTGGCTAAGTTAGGGAAATTAGATGATGCTGTAAAGCTTTTTGATAGACTTATTGGTAGTGAGGATTGCGTGCTTAGTAATGCTGCTTGTACCGTGATTCTTGAAGGATTTTACGAGCAAGATAAGTTTTTGGAAGCTTTTGATTATTTTGTTAGAATTAGTGATGCTAATGTGAAACTGGGTATGTGGATTTATAATGTTTTGATTAATGGGCTGTGTCATCAAGGGTATGTGGGTGAAGCGATACAGGTGTTTGATATAAGGTGCAAAAATACTGGGTTGCCGCCTACTCTGCAAATGTTTAAGACATTGTTTTTTGGGCTTTGCAAGAAAGGGTGGTTGGTGGAGGCGGAGTTGGTTTTTGAAGAGATGGAGGTGCAAGGTTTCTTTGTGGACAAGGTGATGTATACTTCGCTAATGAATGCTCATGGTAAGAATAAGAAGATGAAGATGGCAATGAGGGTTTATTTTAGGATGCTAAAGAAGGGTTGTGACCCAGATATTTGTACTTATAACACTTTAATTCATGGTTTTTTAAAGATGGGCTTGTTTGATAAAGCATGGGTGCTGTGGAACCTGATGAGTGACTTGGGGATCCAGCCTAATGAGGTCACTTATAATTTAATGATTTGTTATTATTGCAAGCAAGGGAAGTTGGATTGTGCTACGATGCTTTTGAATAGCATGGTTCCCTGCAATTTGGCTCCCTGTGTGCATTGTTATACACCTATAATTGCCGCTCTTTATAAGCAGAATAGGTGTTTGGAAGTTGATGAAATGTGTGAAAGAATGCTGGAAAGTGGAATTATTCCGGACCATGTTTTGTTTTTTGTACTCATGAAGAATGAACCTAAGGGGCTTGAGCTTCAACTCTGTTTGTTGATGTTGCAGGCAATTGCCAAGAACGGGTGTGGGCTGGACCATTCTTCACTCTCAAATTTTGATAAGATAAATTCCAGTGCGGGCTTGGAGCAAGAAATTGAGCTAATTCTGAGAGAAATTACAAGAATTGACTTGAATCTATGTAATGTGGTTGGCAGTATCTATGTTAGTGCCTTGTGTGAGGGTGGAAAGACAGAAGCTGCGTTGGCCTGCTTTAAAAATGTGGCCAGTGCCGGATGCATTCCTTTGCTTTTCACTTTCAACTCTTTGATCAAACGTCTATTCCAGGATGGGCGCTTTGAGGATGTCAAGTCTCTGTTTGAAATTATGCAAAATGAGGGCATAGTTCCAAACTTGGAGACTTATCTGATCATGGTAAAGGAATACTGTAAACAAGAGGATCTAGCATCAGCTTTTGGTATTTTGGACCAGATGAAGGAAATGGGTCCAAAACCTAATGTCGCTATCTATGCCTGCATCATTGCTTGTCTAAGCAAACAGAGGAGAATCTCTGAAGCCGAAACTGTTTTCCACAGGATGCATAGGGATGGTTTGGATCACGATGAAGTTGCCTATATGACAATGATCAAGGCATATACTAGGAATGGAAGAGGTGATAAAGCCCTAAATTTGTTTGAGAAGATGATAGAGAATGCCATCCAGCCAAGTTCTTATTCTTACACTGCACTGCTAAGTGGGTTAGTGAAGAGAAAAATTCGTTTAAAAAATGTTGGGAGAGGGTTTTGTTCCAAATAATGTACTATACATTTCTCTTACCAATCATTTTCTGAGGATGGGAGTGTTTAAATATGCCTTCAGCTGGTCGATTTGATGGCTAGAAGTAAGATTAAAGCTGATCTTAAGATTCTAAATAAAGGCATAATTCACAAATACAAATATCTTTTCAAGGAATGCATGCTTCAAAGAGTCCACCAGTCAATGTTATTGCAAAATTGTAGTAAATCACGAACACATATTTCTCCCTTACACCGACATAAATTATATTGCGCACCTATGAACATTTTCTTAGGTGAAAACATAATATAACTCCATGAATGGTGTATTTGAAATTTCTTGTATGACATTGAGAATCTTTCCCTTTTCTTCCTATTCAATTACATAGTGAATTATTGCTTTAAGAAACACAACAAGCCCATCATTAACCATGAAAATCTATGACTTCTTGTACAGATCAATCTCAACAAGAACCATCCATTTTCCAACTATTGTTTTAAAGGAGCTAGTGCAAAAATGTCATCCCACTGTTAAGCTTGTCCATAACAAACAAACAACGACTCGATGATAAAACCAAAAGAGAAACTGGATAGGGCCAAGCACAAAGGCTATAGTGAATGACCACCAAATCACACCCAAAACTAGTTGATACTCAGTTTATGCAAATCAAAATCGTGGATTTAAGAGCTGGAAGATAATAAAATTAAAAATTCTTAACACTAAGGAGACTTAAGAGAAAAATATCCTAATTGATGCACTAACAAATACAAAGAGTGACGACTTACTCACCAAGCATTGCAAGACTTACCATAGGTTTATCATAAAACAGAAAACCCTGCATTTGTCTCACAGCATTACTTGCAGCTGTAACTTCACTAAACACAACCCACGCTTGCCCTCGGAGTCTCGCCGTCTTCAAAGCAACAACATCCAAAATCCTCCCATATTGAGAGAACAGACAATAAAGTGATCTCTTCAACTCTGCCCATACACCAAAACAAAGACACCCCATAAAAAATCTCACATAATTAAGTTAAAACACATAAATACAAATCACATTAGTTTCGCTTCTCATTGATCAAATAACTTTCTTTAACGACTAATTTAAGCTACTTCCACACTAAAATTCTAATCTTGATCTCTCTAGCAATAACCCTAAGGAAGAAATCTCCTCGAAAGATTAACCAAAACTGCTTTTAGCTCAAATGGGTCGAGTTCTATATTTCTTAAGAAGCAAAAACAATCGTAAAATTTAGATTTTTTTAGGGTTTTAGTAGCTCAAACTTAGCTTATTATTCCGGGCAAGAAAAACAGGAAGAACATTAGATCGAAGTAAGCAAAAACATACCTTCTTTCTTGACCTTCTCGTTGAGGTTCTTAATGTAAATTGTTTGGTTCGGTGGTATGTCCCCTGTTAGCATCTTCGCTGAAAACCCAAGAGAGAATATGAGAGATTGTGGAGGGTTTTTGAGACAGAGAGGAGGGAAAGGAGAAGAGCTGAGGAGAGGGAGTCCGTTTTAGGACATACTGAGCCCTAGCTATATATCTGGGCCATTTAGAGTGGTTGGTGTTATGTGGGCTGGAATCGATTGTGGTTTACGTTTTTGGGTCTTTGCATGGGCTACAATATGAAAACTTGATATTGCTGGTTTTTTTTTTTTTTTTTAAGTTTAACGTTAGCGGAGAGAAGATGAGAATAATAGAGATAGATGGGATATATATTTTTTAATTTTGAAAGGATTGAGATTCAATTTAAAAATATTTCTTGGATATGCATTGAAAGACTTAGTATTATTTGCAAATATGTTCATTATACTACAAAATCAAGCATACCCAGATGGTGAATTGGGACATATGAAGCTTAAGTAATGGGATCATCAACTTTTTAAGCAAAAATAAAATAAAAATATGTGTTATTTTGGCTGCTGGCTTGGCATATAAATAAACTAATGGACTGTGTGAACAGGCCGCACATCATAAGATTCATAACAAATCTCAAGAACTTGTGCAGAAGTCAGAACCAGCTGTTCCAAAAGCTGAATTGTCAAAGAAGGAAGAAAGTGCGACCAAAAAATTAACGCTTCCAAAAGTTGATTATGCAACTGAACTTTTTAATGTGCTTTGCATGGATGATTCTAGGGAGAGTGATTCTACGAATCCTGCTCATGATAAGGATGGGCCGGTTTCCAAAGTGAGTTTCTGCTCCTGATAATTTTCATGAAAGAAGCATTGATACTGAGATACTATGTGATAAAATAAAAGGTGGAAAATAGCATTAGGCATTTTTTATGTCCAACAGTCCATTTGTATGGTGGATTTTTTTTTCTTGCTCAAAAAAGATTCATGTTCATCTTAACATTTCGTTGGTGGATTATGCAGTCCAGTATGGTGTCTCCATTTTCTATCCATCTACAGCAACTTGCAAAATGTTAGCCCAACAACAACAATTCACTATGGTTACTGCAGCAGGGTCTGGCAATGGATCCAACACCATTCGTGCCAAATCACATAGATCCGGTTCCGATGGCATTCACTTACCTGCTCGGGGTTGGGGAAGCCATGGTTATCAAGTTCCTGGGCAGGCGATGCCAATCACTGATCCACAAAAATACATGCAGGTTGAGCTTTTAAATGCTTGAGGGTGTCATCCTGAGATATAATACAGGAAATAAATTAATAAAGCAGTGTACACCCACATGTAAACTAACAATCAATGAGGATGCATTTGTAGTTTTCCAGGTGGGCTAGCACGTCTGCTAGGTGCCCAGGTGTGTGGAAAATGGCGGCTGGTACAGCATGGCGGTGGCCAGTTTTCACAGACAAACAAGCATGGGTTTCTCTGACGACGACTGTGATGATGGAAACAGTCTCACTTGCAAAATGAATTGACGACACCACAATGATTTATATTGCAAGTCAAGGTGTCAAACAACTTATTATTATTAATGTTGTTGTTGTTGTTGTTTTTTTAAGACAGGTAGCATCCTATGTATTCAGAACACATCGAAATTCCAATTTTTAACTTCTTTTTCTCATTTCAAAATATATCTCCTGCTCCTTTTTCTATCTTTTCACACATAATAATATATTAGTTACTTGACATGCGCGCATTTATTTATTTTTTTAATAAAAAAACATGTGGATTTTTTAACATGTTTTTTAAAATAAATATATTAAATGTAAATCAAAACAAAAAACAATTGTTAACGATAATTAAATATATAATTGGCGTGAATCAAAATATTTAATCTCACAACATAATAGATAATTTATCAAATTATGTTCCGTGACTATGATTTTAAAAATATTTTCTTTTATTTAATAAAATAATAGTTATGGTGTCCGAGTCAGTTTATAACCGGGGTGTCCGGGACATCTTACGCGCGCCACAAATAATCTCCGAACTCATTTTTTTTTGTTTTTTTTTGTTTTCTTTTTTCACTTATAATATTTTTTTTTGTAACCGGGTGTCCGGACCAGCTTACGGGCACCACGATTATTATGTTATAGAATAGCTAAAGGAGATCCCAATTTGAAACAGTAATGAATATTTATTTCAACTGCGGTTTTCTCTGTTCATTACTATTTGAAAAAAAATCTTCTTTTTATATTTTTACATAATTTATATATATATATATATATATATATATATATATAACCTAAGTCTTTTTGAAAAAAAAATAATATCATGGTTCTATAATACTTTTAATATAATAATATGAAAATAAAAAAAATATAGAATATTTTTCTGTAACTATAATTATGATCTCACCACTTTTTATTATTTTCATTGTTATTAAAGTTATTTATTTATTTATTTAAACATACACAAGAATCAAATAATGTTTTCGATTCCAGTTTTAAAATCTACCGATTAAATAATTATCAAAATAATTTTAACAGTAGCAACATTGAATCCTTTTAAACGGAAAAAAAAACCTGTATCTAATAAAATCTATCCATTACAATTTTACTAATTAAAATAACAAATTATAATAAGCATAAAATAAATCAATTGCTTAAATAAATAAAAAACCAGCGGAGCGTGCGGTCATATTTAGCCGTTCTTTTTCTATACGAGAAACCACAGCCGTTCGTTTTCTATTCGAGAAACCTCACTCCCCGTAATAAACCTAATCAGTAGCTGGCGCTATAAATGCTAATGACCACGCCATTTGAAGTGGCTCATGCATGTTCCCTCATAAAACTCACACCAAATTTTTTATACAAGTTTTTAGATTATTTAAAAAATAAATAAAAAAAAAACTTCCTTCCGTGCAACTTTACTTTATTTTTCCCTCCCCGCTTCAACATGGACCATTGCCTTTCTTCGGTCGCTACAGATAGCCAGCCTTCTTGTTTCCATCGGTGTTCACTTCGTTGTCAGACGTCCGTCGCCATCCTATGTATATAGCCTTAAATTAATTGAAAAACAGCACGTGTTGCACAAATGGTTGTGGTGGGGTCTAGATTCCTAGGAACCAAACACACCCATTTTCAATTATATTTTACGTGGTACACAAAAGGAGCAACAAAGATAGATATTTTAGACAAAGTAATTTTAAACTCGCCTTTAGCACAACAGAGATAGATATTATTAATTATAATATTATAATTACAACCCACCACACCCCACCCCACCCCACCCGTCCATTCCCTCACTCAAAGCTAATCTCTATTTCAATTCGGTAGCTCTCACTGTTTCAATTCGAAATCTTAAAATTCAAATGGTGAGCTAGTCAAGCCCTTGTTTTCACTTCTCATTTTCTATATTGCAATAATCCCAGGACTTTGTTTTTATTTTCTTTGTGATGATATTTATTAGTAATTGGTGTAGGCTTTGCCGAATCAGCAAACTGTTGATTATCCAAGCTTCAAGTTTGTGATTGTTGGCGATGGTGGCACAGGTATGTATTTTTGGCCAAGCAAATATCTCTTCATTTGTATTTCTGTTAATTAGCTCATTGTGTTGGATCAATATATGTAGAAATGCCGTTAGCCGAGAAGGCTCTCCCGTTGGAGAGCAGCAATTGACAAAAACAGCCATATTTTCACGGGGTGACGTAAAACAGTTCTGCTGGAATTATAGGTTTGTATCATGTTTTCTTTTCTTGATCTTATACATGTTTTCTTTTTTTGTATCATGTTTTCTTTTTTTTGTATCATGTTTTCTTTTCGTGATCTTATAACTATTATTATAATAAGAACCCACGAAAAACGTCGACTTTGACATAAGGTGATTAAACTAAATTAGGAAAGCAACAGTGCTTCGCTCCCTCAAGACTTGACATCCCCATTTAAATAAATCTAGTTTTGACCACATACTATGGATAACTTGGAAATATATTACCACCATCTAAGCTTGTAGCAAAACAGACTGATACGATTTAAATGAAACTCAAACAACAGGATTCAGAAGCATTCTCATCAGTCAAAAATTTAACAGCCTAAAAACCATTCACATGTCTTAACAGTAATTACCAAAACAAATTCATCTAGTTCAAACCAGCAACATGAAGCAAAATAGCCAAGCCCCAGCAGGACGAGGTGCTTGAGGGTGTCATCCTGAGATATAATACAGGAAATAAATTAATAAAGCAGTGTACACCCCACATGTAAACTAATAAAGCAGTGTTTGGAAATGTGATGAAACTTACCATTCATTTTTTCTTGAAGGATGCTTTTTTTGCCTGGGCCTTCTCAGCCTTTTTTCTTTTTTCCTCAATCACCTTGCGGCAGTCATGCTGCCTCTGAAAAGGGAGTGAGGCATGATTGGTGGAATAGCCACACTTGAAGCATGGCTTATTTTGTACCATTTCAATCTTTGCTATGTTTTTCATCATCTGACAAAATTAAAGTTTACTATTAGGAAAATAGAATATTAAATTGAGAGACAAGAATCCAATGCCACAATCAAATAAGAATTGAAGGAATTGATGGTGTGTGGTTGATTAGTGCAGTAACTACAAACTTTAGCTAAATAAATTGGTGTAGTTTTTTCTTATGAATGATTTATTGTGTGCATCTGTGTTTTTTTTGGGTAGTAAGGTGTTTGTGTGTTTTGTGTCTGTAAACATTATATTTGATAATGATATGTATTAATCATTAGGCTATTTTCTGAAAAAAGATATGCAGGTTTTTTTTTTTGAAAATCTTTTAACATCAAAAATTGTAAATATAAATCAAAAAGTTTATTCAAGTATTTAACTCCTGTAGATAAATGGGAAAATAAAAAAAGAATATTAATGCTAACTAATTAAAAGCGAAACTGAAAAAATTAAGAGATAAATATAGATCAAAATATTTGGACCCGTAACATGAGACACTTACCTAGTTGTTTTTACTAAATTTGTTTATCAAAATTAATTTTCTATTTGATCAAATAAAAATATAAATAGACACAAACATGAACTAATTGAATAAATAAAAGAAAAAAATATCATGCAAGGATACACCTATAGAAATATCATCTAAAAGTAATTATATTTTATTTTCAAAAATTAAGTTCATTTATATAAATATCTTCAAAAATCAAATACATATAAAACATTTTTTTTTAAATAAAAAAAACTTTATTTGAAAAGGTTTAATAAGCAAAATAAAAAATACGAGTGATATTAATTGAAATGTAGATTAAAGAATTGCTAAAATACAATTATTAAAAAAAGACAATAATTAGATAAAAAAAACCAAAATTAAATTAAAAAAAAAAGGCAGTACTATTCTAGGTGTCACCCCAACTGAGTTTAAATATGTGGTGATTGAAATGTGTGCGGGATCATTTTTTCTATTAACAAAGGAAAATTAGTATAATTTGATTATCTAAAGATAAAAATATGCTCTAAAACAAGTAAGTTGAAGAAAATAAATAAAAAATATCTAAACAATGGAATTTGGGGCCGAAACTATTCTAAAAATGACATTTAAAAATCGGGGCCATCTACATAATTATAAAACTTATTATTAGAATACTGAAAAGCGCGCAAAATATCTTTTAAAAAACAAATCTAGATTAATGTCTCAATTTTGAAGTTAGAATCACAAAAATAAATAAACAAACCTATATAACAAAAAACAAAAAAAATATATTATTAAAGAGATACAACTAAAATCAAAATAAATTCCAGCAGACAAAAAAGTGTAAACCACAATAGATTCCAGCCCAGATAACACCAACCCCTCTACATGGCCCAGATATATAGCTAGGGCTCAGTATGTCCTAAAATGGACTCCCTCTCCTCAGCTCTTCTCCTTTTCCCTCCTCTCTGTCTCAAAAACCCTCCACAATCTCTCATATTCTCTCTTGGGTTTTCAGCGAAGATGCTAACAGGGGACATACCACCGAACCAAACAATTTACATTAAGAACCTCAAAGAGAAGGTCAAGAAAGAAGGTATGTTGTTGCTTACTTCAATCTAACGGTCTTCCTGTTTTTCTTGCCCAGAAAAACAAGCAAAGTTTTAGCTACTAAAACCCTAAAAAATATCTAAACCTTACGATTGTTTTTGCTTCTTAAGCAGTCTAGAACTCGACCCATTTGAGCTAAAAGCACAGTTTTGGTTAACCTATCGAGGAGATTTCTTCCTTAGGGTTACTGCCAGTGAGATCAAGATTTGAATTTCAGTGTGGAAGTAGCTTTAATTAGTTGCTCAAGAAAGTTATTTGATCAATGAGAAGCGAACCTAATGTGATTTGTATTTATGTATTTTGGCTTAATTGTGTGGGATTTTTTACGGTGTCTTTTTTTTTTGGTTAACCTATCGAGGAGATTTCTTCCTTAGGGGGTTACTGCCAGTGAGATCAAGATTAGAATTTTAGTGTGGAAGTAGCTTTAATTAGTTGCTCAAGAAAGTTATTTGATCATTCATGGAGTTATATTATGTTTTAACCTGAGAAAATGTTCATAGGTGGGCAATATAATTGAAGAATTGAAATTCAAGAATTGTAGACAAAGAAAATGTGGGAAACTGCAACATACCTTCAATTTCGTTGGATTCTTTTCTCTTCTTTCAATTCTTTTCTCTTCTTTCGTTTGCTGAAGAAAGTTATTTGATGAATGAGAAGCGAAACTAATTGAAGAATTGAAATAGGAAGAAAAGGGAAAGATGCTCAATGTGATACAAAAAATTTCAATTGCACAATTCATGTAGTAACCTGAGAAAATGTTCATAGGTGCAAGATTCAAGAATTGTAAATATACCTTCAATTCTTTTCTCTTCTTTTGTTTGCTTCTGGCCGCCTGAAATAAGTGGGTTGAATTGTGTTATTCTATTATATATATATAAAAAAAAACACCCCAAAGTGGATACCATCCACCGGGACTTGAAAATTATTTTTTCACCACAACAATAAAATGCCTGTTAATTGAAATGTAGATTAAATAATTGCTAAAATACAATTATTAAAAGAAGACAATAATTAGATAAAAAAACCAAAATTAAATAAAAAAAAGGCAGTACTATTCTAGGTTCCACATATACATTAAAAAATAACAACTTGGGTTTCATGCCCAACTGAGTTTAAATATGTGGTGATTGAAATGTGTGCGGGGTTATTTTTTCTATTAACCAAGGAAAATCAGTAAAAGTTGATTATTTAAAGATAAAATATGCTCTAAAACAAGTAAGTTGAAGAAAATAAAATAAAAACCTAAACAATGGAATTTGGGGCCTTGAACTCAAGATAAAGTATGTTGAGTTACCATTCTTCATCTAATCAATGCTTGCTAATTATATCCTGTCCGTGTTTGTGATTTGTAGACTTCTTTCCGCCAAGGAAACCCGAGTGCACAAGAAACCATCCCACCACATAATATATTGTTTATTCAAAACTTGCCCCATGAAGCCACTAGCATGATGTTGCAAGTGCTCTTCCAGCAATACCCAGGGTTTAGGGAAGTCCGGATGATTGAGGCAAAGCCAGGTATTGCATTTGTGGAATTTGAAGATGATGTGCAATCCTCCATGGCCATGCAGGCTCTTCAAGGTTTCAAAATTACTCCTCAGAACCCTATGGCTATTACTTACGCCAATAAGTAACCAACCCCTGTTTTAAGCAAGTTCCCTTTTCACTTCCTGCCTCAAATGTTTCCCACGGATATTATGATGATTGAAGAATTCTATGCATACAGTAACCATGTAGATTTTCGAAAACTAATTGTAGAATTTCACTTCCAATTTGTTTGATGTTCAATTTCACTATTTGAAGTAAATGCAATGAGAAGATCTGAATATTTCTTTCCAAGCTAATCTCCTTGAAGTGTTTTGAATTAGATGATCTCAAATAACTGGCAGGTTTCGTTTTCCTTTATTTTCTGTCTATTTAATTTGCACCATGCTGTCTAGTGCATCAATATTTAGAGGTGTTTGGAAGCACTTAAAAAATGTTTTTCAAACAATTTGATTTGTTTTATTTTAAATAAAAAAATTTAGTATTTTTATATTATTTTAATGTATTGATATAAAAAAATAATAAAAATATCTTAAAAAACAAAAATACCAAATATACTCCAAAATCTTTTTTAAACAACAATAACGGTGTCATCGATAGTATGACCACCACTAATTAGACCGTGAATAAATGTTAATTTACTATCAGTATTCTAAAATATTTATAATATAATAATACGAGGATTAAATCTTAACAAAAAAAATTTAAAACAACAATGACGTGTCATCGATAGCATGACCAACAATATTTAGAATATTAATTATGTGTAATAATATTTTATAGTGACAGCTATAATAATTGTGACAAAAATTCATTAGTCAATGTTATTTTTGTGAAAATTAATTTCCGCGTCTTTTTTTATATATGATATTTCAGATCTCATATCACGAAAAAAAAATATACGAAACCACACGTAGACAAGACATGTAGAAAAATTGTACTAAATTATCTATAATAATAAAATATAAAATTGCCCTGCATTTTGCCATAGTCGGTACCAAATTTTTTAACATGTAACAAAATTATTAATGGGCCTAAATTTTTATATATTACTTTTTGAACTTTTTCCATAAAAAAATAGAAGAAACTAATTATATATTGTGATATTTTTTCTTCATATTAACGTATTAAAATATATATAAAAATTTGAATTGGCTTTTCTTTAAAAATCTCACATTAATTTAATTTAAGTGCTCTGGAAATTTTTAATATGATAATATGAAGAAAAAATTTGAAAAAATAATCTTTGATAAATTTTAGCACTTACATTTTTGCTACCTGTCAAATAAATTATTCGGCAAATAGTTAAAACATGCCTAACAAACAATTAGTATGTTGTAGGCAACAAATAATATATCTTTAGTCAATTTGATCAATTACGGTTTTGTTATCTACCAATTAAATTATTATCAAAGTAGGTAAAACAAAAGCATCAGTCAAATTGTATATATATTTTAAAAGTCAGTTTAAATTTTTATATATATATTTTAATACGTTAATATGAAGAAAAAAAATATCAATGTATATAATTAGTCTTTTCTATTTTTTAAGGAAAAAGTCCCAAAAATAATATATATAAAAATTTAAGACCATTAACAATTTTGTTACATATTAAAAAAATTGGTGTCGACTGTGACAAAATGCAGAGCAATTATTATATTTTTAGATTATTTTGACATATCGATATCAAAAATATTTAAAAACAAATATTAATTTTATATATTTTTTAACATATTTCTTAACAAAAAAAAATATTTTAAAAAACAACGGCAATTCTCTTGAAAAAAATCATAGCATTCCTAGCTTTTAATCATTATTTAAACAAACACATGGAGTGTCTATTGTTTGGGACAGAAAATATTCTGATTATCCACGAAGTTCAACTAAAAGCTTCAACCGATTCTAAAAATATCAAGAGAAACTATAAGCAAATATATTAAGAGATGGAGAACCAATTGGAGAAAGTGCTACAGCAGAACAAAGGCAGCCCACCATTGATACCTTGGCACAGAATAAAGAAATGCTTTGGGGAAATGGGAATCTCATTGCTCAGGGTTTCCTTCAACATGCAAAGAAAATTATTCATTAACTTCTGCTCTTAGAGGCCTTCTTCGCGAAACTGAGATCCCGCTATACAAAGGGACTAGAACAATCTTGTCCAGGACAACTCCTTGCTTTTTCAAGAGGGCCACAAATTGAACAATTTGATTTTGATTTTCTCCTGGTATTACTTTCAGCTTGACTTCCTTGAGGCTAGGAATGCTGAAATGAATTGGTTTATTTAAGAGTTCTTCTGATAAACTCTCCTGCAAAATGAGAAACAAGATAGTGAAAACAACATCAAATGTGATCTGAATTGGACATATTGTCTATTGGAAATGCAAGAGTAGTGTAGGATACTTACATCATCATCTATCTTGTAGAGGGGATCAAGGATCATTGTCTCAAGATTGGGGCAAAGTTCAAGCAATACAGCCATGCCAAGAAGATCATATTGGGTATACCCAGTTTGTAGCTCTAAGTGTTTGAGATTGTGCAGAAGAAAATCTTTGGGAATACCATCCTTGGCGGCAAGCTTTTTGAATCATTATCATGCAAGGAAAGCGACCATAAGAGCATTTCATTAGATGATGAACTTAAAAACAATTTTTGGCAGCCATACTCTCAAGGGGATCATTACACAAGAGTAAAAACAAATAATAATATAATCTTTTCCTATCAAGGAGAATAGTTGGCAAAAACGATTGATGTTTCAATCGCTAGGACATCAGCTGCTCCAAACTAAATAGCCAAACAAGGGTGGACTTTTTAAAAGCCAGCACGTTTGCGACTGCATTTTCTATCTGAAAGCAAAGAGTTTGACAATATTGTTGATGGCACACAAAGCCCTTTTTCACTACTTTGTGGAACGAATCTAATAGCCAAACATATTATACAAAACGTTGCATATATTTTCCTACATTGACTGGCCACATGAACAAGTAGTTGATTCACATAGTGAATCACTAGTACTCAAAAATCGATAGGCAATATAATGTATGCAGAAAGGATTGTAGAATGGAACTAAGGCGCTAACCATATTAAATGCCCATCCTGAATTTGTATAGTCCTTGACCTCTGGTTACCTAAAGGACATATTAGAGCATTGATTACAATGTAGTGAACTTAAAAGTTAGAGTTCATTTAGCTTTCAAGGAAATAAATTCACTGACATTCTCACATGGCCATTCCTGATCAGCTCCTTTAAGATATCCTATGATCTATCTATCCAGCAGACAACAAACCTTGAGTATATACAGTGTTAGGACGATGAACAAAACATTTCATGAAAATCTCAGATGAAACCAAAGAATTTGCCATTTCGACTTATTTCAACATTTCTTAACAAGCTAGGGAACAATATTCTTAGTCCTTCTTCCACCTTAAGATAATCCATTTCCCCAGTTACTCTCAAGACAATCCAAACCTTGATTTCAAAAGCATTTGACATTTACATGATGAAAAATGGTAACATTTTCCAAAAAATCATCCTGTGCAACGAATATAAACATTCACACAGTTAAGTCGGACATTAACACATACACAAAAGGTGCAGAGCAGTACCTTACGCCACCAATTTTGCACCACGAGATGCTTGATGTGTGCAATTCGATGAAGTTGCTTCACAACTTTAAACCAATGTCCATAGTGCTCCGTTTTATGCGCAATAGAAGTACGAAATTCAATCAATGAAGACAGATTCTTAATACAAAACTCCCCCGTCTCAACGCAATCAATACCCAACCAAACAAGATTAGGACAATCAAGCTCCAAATACAATTCCCTCTCAGCAGTATAAAAAGACGAAAGACCTAACCTTTTCAACTTCTCTGAACAAAGCCTCAGATTCTCCATCCCATAACAATTCTCAAGCTTTAAAACCTCAATATTAGGACAAGCTTTAAAACCTCAATATTAGGACAAGCTTTGAGCAAATTCAACACCATATCATCAGTCATATAAATCTGATAAAAAAAAATCTCCTTCATCGACCAAAGATTCATGCTTTCCATATCAGCAGGCAATGTCAAATCACACCTGCACAATTTCAAGACTCTAACTTTACCATTTCTAGGAGCAGAAAAGGGGAAATCATAATCGCGTCTTCCTTCTGATTCAACAATGTGAAAGCTTTCATCAATAAAGAAATCAAGATCAAGTTCTGAGACTCGATTCCTTATTGCATAACGAACCCAGGAATCAACATGGCAGCCATATCTATCTTCATAGATGAATTCAAGCCTGAATTTTTGAAGGGGCAAGTGGGGTCTGAGGATGAGTGTACGATCAACGAATTCTGAGAAAAATTGGCGGGTTGTGAAGAAACTCTTATAAATAGGGAAGTGAACATAAGAGAAGTTTAGAGATGGGACTAATGACTAGAGAGATTTCCATTTTTTAGAGATCAGGCTTGTTGTGATTGATTCTAGTGTGGGAAGGAAAGAGAGGATGTGGAGAAGGATATCTTGTGAGAGATCGTTGAGGTTCGTGGTGGTGGTTGAGGTGGCGTCGGCGGCGGTGGTCGCGGAGGGATCTTGGTTTGGGTTTTCTTCCATTTTGTTTCTTTTAAGTTTGTCTGGAGAGACTTCTTTGGCTTTTAATGTTTGGCCATGTAAATAACTGACACTGATGACTGGATAATTCATGTCTTCTTCGATTCCTTTCTAAATATATATTTTTGAAAAAGACATTTAAAAATATATATTTTTTATTTTTTATTATAAATGAAAAAAATGATTTTTTTAAATTATTTTAATATGTTATATCAAAATTAATTTTTAAAAAATAAAAAAAATAATGAATTCTTAAACAAAAATTACCTTGAAAAACAATATGAACCACATTATTAAACAAAAATATTTTTTTGTAAGAGATGATATTATTTTTATTTATAGCTTCCTCCCGTCCAATTATAGTTAATTTGTTTACAACAAGTCAGGCCACACCCATATTCAACAATTAATGTAAATCGAGTAGAGGGACCATATAAATATTATTGAGCAGGAGGACCAACTAAAAAAGAGAGGAGTGGAAGGGTTACATTGATAAGATATAAATATTATAGGGACTAAATAATATACCAATATTTTAGTTTGGAAAATAATAATAATTTTATCAAAGATTATTCTTGGAATTATTTTCCAAAAAGTTCAATAAATTGAATTCATGAGATTAACAACTAGTGCTTCCATTAAAATTAGTGATATATCATATAAGGTTATTAAATAAAAATGAGCTAAGACATTTAGTGTGGATCTAGAAACAAAAAATTATTAATTACAATACTGTAACTATAATGTAACTATAATTTTATTATTGTTAAAAAAAATTAATTAAACCTACAATTAGAGGTAGAAATATATTTTCCATGTGATATATTCATCATTATAAAATTGATCAAGAACAAAATTGTTCAGGCATGATTTTTTTTTATTCGAGAAAACTCTATCCCCTGTAAAATGTATTTTGTGGGTCCAAGTAGGCGAGTAAAACTCCGGCTATCCTAGGCTCTTACAAGAAATACACGTCTTGACTCGAACTCAAAATCTATTGTGCAGATCTCAAAAATCATTGTCATCACTTCACGCCCTTTGGGAACGGCATAGCTTTTTGTTACAATGTAATAATTATTTTGTCCTCAAAAGAAAATAAAAAAAATAATCTTTAGATGAGGAGCTCTTTTGTCTTTCAAAAAAATAAAAAGTAGAATTATGGTCATGTTCATATATATATATACACACACATAAAAGGGTTTTTCTATCTTTTAAACAGTAAAATATCGGAATTAACCTTTCAATTTGAAAAGATAAAAACTTATTAGGGCTACAATTAAGTGTTTTGATATTTTGTTGGATAATTTTGTTATTAATGTTAGGGTTTGTCGATAGTGACTTGGTGATTTTATTTGCTTAAATATTAAAAACAATTCGTTGTTCAGCGCATTATGCGTGTTCATTGTTTGTTATTCAAACTATCAGAAGTTTCTTACATTGACGTGGTTATATAAGGTCCCTTTCTTGTGTCTGATTCTTCACACTTTCCTTTCTTTGTTGTGTCTGATTCTTCCTTCACACTTTCCTTTCTTGTGTCTGATTCTTCACACTTTCCATCTCCCTCGCTCTCTCTTCCATCATTTAAATTTGTTTAGAGCCATATGAAAAAACTCAAAGAAATTTCCTTATACAGAACTAAGAAATTTCCTTTCTTGCCTTGATTGAGGTAAGGAAGATAGGAGAGACAATAATCTAGATCATGTGCCAAATTCCTAATTTATATTAGTCCTCTCGATTATTATATATATATTCACTCATTGAAATTGAGGTTTAGGTTTATATATATATATTCTCTCTCGGCTCATCTTGTTAAGGAACCATCTCACCTAAAAGTTTAAGCTTGTAAGTGAGGCCCCATAATATGATTTATATTATTCTCTAATACACCCCCTCAAGTGAAAACCCTTTGGGCTTGAAACTTGCACAGACCCACATCACCCTGTGCTTGATTTTTATCAAATAGAATGGGGGTGATGAGATTCGAACTCGTGACCGCTGGGTCAACAAGGCTCTGATACCATGTTAAGGAACCATCTCACCTAAAAGCTTAAGCTTGTAAGTGAGACCCCATAATATGATTTATATTATTCTCTAACACATCTCCTCTCATCTCTCTCTTATTCTCTCTCGGCTCCTCTCATCTCTGAAATCATCCTCTCCCTGTCGATTGTAAGCTCGTCGTCGATCTGTAAGCTCATCTCCTCTCCTCCCATCTCTCTCTCGGTTTGGATATGGGGTATTGTTAAAGGAGAAGATTGTGAGGGCTAGCTTCGTGGTTGGTTTAATTTTTGGTATGTCCTTAAACGGACTCCCTCTCCTCAGCTCCTCTCCTTTCCCTCTTCTCTCTCTCAAAAACCACATAATTTTCATGGCTTTATTGACATGGACTAAATGACATTCAGACATTCTGCTTAATTTTGAACATGGGTTTAGCCGTTCGATCCTTGATAGGTCATGGCTTGATGCTTTAACGTCAAGAAACAAGATAAGATACGGGAGAATTTTCAATTTAGAATTCAAACTGGAATTTTAACAATTTTTTTGGAGATCTGTCATCCATATCCCAACTTGACTGTCAGTTTGACCACTTCTCACTTTAAGTAAAGCGATCAATCATTTCTGTGCATGGATGAGAGGGCTTCGGTAGGAGTTTCAGAGGCTTACTTTGTGAGGTGGGTAGACTCTTAAGAGAGAAGGAAATGCCGACCACCAGCTTTCATTTAATTCTCAATTGTATTCCTCAAAAGTAAAAAGAAGATTTCTGAGTCTCCGGATATATTTGGATGTAGATGGCGCTGGATACGATGGTACTGCACTCAGAAACTTGTGTTTGTCCCCTATTATTTGAATATATTTTTCATGCAACCACTTTAATTTTTAATTGTTTGAAGGATAGGAAAATTTATGGAGCTAATTAAATAATTACTAGTATTTATGAATTATTTTGAAGAAAAAGATGGATACAGAGAGAACATTGAAAATAAAACTCATGATACATTAAAAGGAATTATTTTTTTAATTAGATTTATCTTTTTACAAAAAAATCTATAAAATATCTAATAAAATACTACTCTATTATGTGAATAATATGTATAGTTTTAAATATCAAATATAAAAAGAAAGTTTATGAACATCTATCACTCATTATTAGTGAAGTATAGACTTAAGTCTTGGGCGGATAATTTCTTCGTCTTCCTCGCCATCATCCTCTTCAACCTTACTGTCATTCAACCCACACATATACATAGTTATTCGAGGATCTTACTATCTAATTTCCTTCAAGGGACTTTGTTTTGAAGGTTATTATCCATCCCAATAACCTTCTCAACCAGGTTTGGGAGTTCAACTCAACCAAAAAAGAAGCTAATTCTTTTGCAGGGTTTCTGCAACCTCGACACTGTTAGCTTAAGACTGTACTCACCTAATTAGCCCTCGTTTAAAAATTTGTGCATGATCTTATGATTCAAAAGTTAGCATTTTGAGTTTTTTTTTAATGTATCATAGTGTTTATAGGATATGGTTTCTAAAACCACGTAGAGTAAGATCGATACACAAATTAGCATGAAAAAATCTACGCAATATCAGATATAAAAAGAAAATTTTGTACCCTTCCATGGTGGTAAACAGATTATAATTCATAAAGTTGAGTACCCATTTTACTTAAAATAATAATTTGTCATAAATTCTAATGCTGAAGTTAATTGGATAATTTTTATAGATAGAGGATTCCAACTATGAAAAAGATGAATTTTAAGAAACCCAGAGAGAGAGAGAGAGGCTATCGAATTGTTTTATATAAAGAAAAAGAATAGGAGAAACATGCAATCTGACATTTGTCTATCCTCAATCCCACACTTTCTTTCATTTCTTACAAGTGGCAATTGCATGACTCGCCCTTCAGCTATGTTCATGATACTTTGGCTTGGATTCATTTATTTTATTAAGCAAAACCGTGTGCTCATTTCGAGGAAGCCAGAGAAACTTTTGGTTTGTCGTCGAGCAAAAGAAGAAAAAGAAAACCTAGCCACCCGAGGAACCCGATTTTGTCCCTGCTTTCTTATTGTCACTTTGTGGTAGTTCATTGACACAATGTGGTAGTTCAATGGCAATACAGTCAACTCAGTATCAAAAATTACCATTGGCCTTTGCTGGTTTCCTCACACCAAAACCTGCAGCAAGAAACCTTTAGCTTGAGTTTTTTCCCCTTACTTTTGGCACCCTCACCTATATAACCAAACCCCATCCTCTCTTTCGATTCATCAAATCATATCTCCTGCTATCTGACTCTCTACAAATCCCACTCCAAAGAGTTTCCAGCTTGTTAGTTCTACACTACATTAACAGAAAAAATGAGTTCAGCAAGTAAAGCTTTGTTGGTTGCCGCAGCTATTGGAGGTGTTGAGGCCTTGAAAGATCAAGGGTTCTGTAGGTGGAACTACACCTTGAGATCTCTCCACCAACATGCGAAGAACCATGTCAGATCAGTGTCTCAGGCCAAGAAGCTTTCTTCTTCGTCTTCAGCCATGATCTCCAATATATTCAACGAAGAGAAGGCTAAACAGGCGGAGGAGTCTCTAAGAAAAGTCATGTACTTTAGTTGTTGGGGTCCAAATTAACTGAAGCCAAGAATCTAGTAGATGAAATCGAGGAAGTTAGTTTATAGGAGTAAAAATCTTTCAGATTCTCTCTTGGGTTTTCAGCCAAGATGCTAACAGGGGACATACCACCGAACCAAAGAATTTACATTAAGAACCCCAACGAGAAGGTCAAGAAAGAAGGTATGTTGTTGCTTACTTCAATCTAACGTTCTTCCTGTTTTTCTTGCCCGGAAAACCCAAAAAAAAATCTAAACTTTACGATTGTTTTTGCTTCTTAAGCAGTATAGAACTCGACCCATTTGAGCTAAAAGCAGTTTTGGTTAACCTTTCGAGGAAATTTCTTCTTAGGGTTACCGCAAGTGAGATCAAGTTTAGAATTTTAGTGTGGAAGCAGCTTAAATTAGTTGCTAAAGAAAGTTATTTGATCAATGAGAAGCGAAACTAATGTGATTTGTATTTATGTATTTTAGCTTAATTATGTGAGATTTTTTATGGGGTGTCTTTCTTTTTTTGTCCGTGTGCGGGCAGAGTTGGAGAGCTTAAAAACACAAAATAATAACTTAATACGAAACTAACTTTATTTATGTATTTCACGAAGGTGTTTGTGATGAAAAGAGACGGTGGTCTGATCTTCCAGGAGATGTGGTAGCGTTGATTTTTTCTCGTCTTTGTGCACCAGATTGCTACCGTTTTGTTGCTGTTTGCACGAGCTGGAGTTCATTTCCCCTTCCAAAAATCAAGAAAGAGTTCCCAACACTGGTGTATTTAAAGTCTGATGGTAAATTAATTAATTTTCTCAGCCCCTTACTCTGCTGCTCTACACCCGAAATTGCTAGCTCCATGTATAAGAATATTATTACTTCTGATAGTACAAACTTAAGCTCTGATATTGAAGACAATGAGCTCGACTGGCTACATAAGGAGGCATCATGATATTTTTATTCTATATATATATATATATATATATATATATATTAATGTGTGTGCGTGTCTGTGTTTGTAATAATGTGTGTGGGTCCAGTCAGTAGCAAATTTGTCTGTATAGAATGATTGAAGTTACATGGGTGAAGGATCAGTGAAAGCAAAATTGTTAATTCCAGATCAATTTCAATTACAAAAAGTTCACGGGGCTACCATTTCCATTTGCAAGTTGCCTTCTTTTGCCACACACCTTGTTAGTAAGAAACTAGAACAGTAAGATCATGTTCATAAGCAGATTAAAAATATAACAAAAACACTGCCTTGTTCTGTCTTGTAAAGCATCCAATTGAACTGGAGAATTTCTGGCATTGATGGTACGGGTGAATCTCTTCAATTTTGCCATGTGTATGTTTTTGTTTTCATCGTGACCCAGGTGCTTGATGCATAACCACCATCTGAGATTGAAAACAGGAGAATGAAAGAAAGACTCGCTCTCTGCATTCCTCCGTACAGATCAGTAGTAAAAGCCTCCCTGCATCTCGTCCTTCTAAAACTCTCAAGCCGACTTGAATCAAACCTTCTTGTACTCTCAACTTTACAAGAAAATAGCAGGTCTTGAATGAAGGAAAGAAATCAATTAGTCGAGATAAAAATAAAAATAAAGATGGGTTCTCATTTGAAAAAAAAAACAATCGGTAATGTCGTCAATAACACTTGTGTTTTCAGCTTTACAGTGGTCGGTAGCTGTGATCAAGTGTTTTCTAAGAGATTATATGTAGAGGACAGAAAGGTCATTGTAACTTTGCAGCAAGACAGGAACAGTGAGCCGTAACAGTAGACAAGACAAGAGAAGGAATTGGCCCGCCTGGAACGGCAACCTAGTTGGAAGAAAAATGCGGATTCATCATCGGCTTTGAAATGGGTGCAGGAGAGTACGCCTGCGATAAAGAGGGCGGTCAGTCACTCTATGACCACTACAGTCGTCTATCCCTCGCTTTATCATGAGGCTGCTGAGATGAGACACTTGAAAAGCTCACTGTACCCTTCTTACTATCAAAATAGTAATATTTGCATACTGAGATGAGGCTTCATGATGAAGATGACTCTGATTGTGTCAGATCAGTTGGAGTTCATAAAGGAGACATTTGCATACTCACGTGGTATGAGCATCTCTACTTTGTTAAGTTTGACAAGTCTTATAACATTACACTAGTTGATCTGAAAGTGGATGACAACATATGTCCAACCATGAGAAAACTACATAGGGCCTGTTTAGTATAGCGATTGTGGTTGTGGTTGAAAAAATGGAGTTTTAAAAATGGAGTTTTTAACTGTGGTTCAAAAAAAGCAGTTAAGTGTTTGGTTAAAACTGTGGTTCAGTTGAAGGTTGAAGAAAAAGGAGTTTTGGTGTTTGGTTTCCAAACTTTACAAACTGCTTTTAACTTGTGAAATTACTTAAAAGAGTATATATATATATATATATATATATATATACATATGTATATATATATATATATACACATAATTTTTTTAAATATTGTAAATTTAATAATGATAATAATATTATGTAATTAATAATTCATGAAAAACAAATATTATTTTTTATTCTCCCATCAAATTATTTGCAATTTCATCACGAACATATATTTTCCTTCCATTAAGACTGATCTGTATCTACATATTTTTTTTTAAAATATATATTTTAAAATTGTTGGTGGGCCGAGGACAGCCCACCAAATTGGGCCTAAGCCCAACTTTGCTGGACTTGGGCTGGGCCGAGTGCAGCCCAGCCCAGGTCCAGCTGCTTCTTTCTCCGAAGGTGCTAAAACGGTGCGCTGCACTGTGCGTCTTCTTCGCGACAGTGCAGCGCACTTGTTTCACGTGAATAGTGCCTTCCGACCGAACACGACGAGAGCTTCAAAGGAGGATACCTACGGGTAGAGGAGGCCGAGGTGGTTCTTCTTGTGGTGGTGGCGTCTGAAATGGTGGCCTGTGGTGGCCGGAAACAGCCTTGGAAGGTGGCGGTACTGTTCACCGACCACGACGAGAGCTTAAAAGGAGGATACCGACGGGTAGAGGAGGCCGAGGTGGTTCTTCCTGTGGTGGTTTCATCGTAAATGGTAGCCTGTGGTGGCCGGAAACAGCCTTGGAAGCTCTCGGCTTCCATGGCTGTTCGCAGGCAGAGAGAGAGAGAGAGAGAGCGAGAGAGAGAGAGAGAGAGAGAGAGCGAGAGAGAGAGAGAGAGCCATGCACAGATCAATTTTTTTTAATTATCGAAATGGATTTGTCAAAGGTTTTGCATGTAAATTTTTCACAGTTTTTGCACCCGTTGTATTCTCACATTTTTGCATGAAAACGGAGATTAAAAAAAATGAATCGCGGACGCAAAAGCTTCAATTTCCAGCTTTTTGCAAACCACCGTTTTGATCAATTTTTTGGTGGGCCCCACATGCTTTTTTTCCATTACCAAACACCATGTTTGCTCCAATCTCCGTTTCAAACCCAAATCTCCATTTCAAACGCAGAGCCAAACGGGTGCATAGTCGTTTCCCAACATATTTGGTTGAAACATGCGGGGAGTTGCTTCGTCTTCATTGTTATATCCTTCATCGACAAGTGGTGGATATTTGGGTTTATAAATTAGATTTCGACGAGAAAGTTTGGACCAGAATAAAAGAACTGAAGGATCAAGCAATTTTTATTGGTTCCTCTGGCGAACAAGTTTTAGCTTGCTCTACAGAAAAATCAAGAATTCATGGAAACAAAATCTACTTGACATTAGCGGAAGAGAGAAGCCTCTATGTGTATGATCTTGATTTGTGTGCTCTAGAGGTCTGTTTGCCATGCCCAAATGTGAAAGCTGACTGGGTTCAAAATGTTTGGATCCTACCTGTTTTCGAGGATTAATGGCCAAGAGAATAAAATGCAATTTATTTCCTATTATATTAATAAAAACAGTTCTCCTTGAATCACATTATTTTACACGGTGCCATAAGAATTGACCAAATATGATTATCATTTTATAATTAATAAATTATTGAATGGAATTGAAATGATTTTTTTTTTAGCGGTAGTTTTAAAAAGAAAAAAGGAATTGATGGTGTGTGGTTGATTAGTGCAGTAACTAAAAACTTTAGCTAAATAAATTGGTGTACTCTTTGCCCTCGCATTGAAGACATCATGTTGAATGTTGTTTCATTGGCATGTGAGGATGCTTTGTGTTCTATAAATTTGTCAAGATCAAGGTTTTTTACTAATATTGGGTTGTCAAGTTTGGTTTCAAGTTGTTTCAATTTGGTTGAGATTGATTTGTCAAATGGGGTAGAGTTGAATGACTTGGCTGCTGCTGCAATTGCCGAGGCTAAGAATTTGGAGAAGTTGTGGCTATCCAGGTGTAAGTTGATTACTGATATGGGGATTGGGTGTGTTGCTGTTGGCTGTAGAAAGTTGAGGTTGATTTGCTTGAAATGGTGTTTGAAGGTGAGTGATCTTGGTTTGCAGTTGCTTGCTTTGAAATGTAAGGAGATTAGGAGTTTGGATCTCTCATACCTACAGGTAATTCATGTTTTTTCGTTGACTATTTTAGTTTCTGTTCTCTGTTTGTTTTCTAAGAAACATCAAGGAAAGAAATTTATTAATAGCTTCTTGTTGAGTTGTTTGTTTCTAATTTCTTGAATAATTTAGCTTTATTGAAGTTATTATCACGACATGACATGCTTTGATGTTGTTCTGTTGTGTAATTGTGGTAGTTTTATTTCCAATATGATGTCACCATGTTTACTTTTTTCTTGGATTTAGGAATTGAATTAGAATTCAACTTTAGCTATGTGCTTTCTTGCCACTTGTGATTGAAATTGAAGTTTGGCCTTTTGATTTTCTTGGACCCTGCTGCTGTATCTAGATGCATTGTTTCTGCTTAGACCACTAATCAAGTCCATTATTGGGCTAATTCCAACGTCATTGAAATTAAGGTTTCACTTTATTGTCCTAGATTCTTTGTTAAGTACATTGGATAGGCAGTGTTCCTGAAAAATTGACTCAAGTGATTCATGGATTATAGGATTGATTAAGGTTTGATTTATGTATTTTTTTCCGGATTAGTTTTCGCCCCATGATAGTTTGCCTGAAGTCATCCATTTGTTTCTTCAGCTTTGCTGCCATGTGGTGGATAGTTCCTTGTAGGGAGGCTTAATGATTGTTGACCAGAACTTAGTTAATAGAGTTGCGTGAGATATAAAATCCATGAGAATGTAGCAAGAAAGTGAGCATTTCTTGGACCCTCCACTGAGCAATGCTACATGCTCGATTAAAGCCTGATTAATTTCCTTTGCTCTAAATAATTAGCTTGCAGTAGTTTTCTTTCTGGTAGTCGGTAGAATGGAACGCAGGAAATTCTGGGAACTCTAAGAAATTTTGACTTTTGTTGCAGATTACAGAGAAATGTCTTCCATCTATTTTGCAATTGCAGCATCTTGAAGATCTAGTTCTTGAGGGATGCCTTGGTATTGATGATAATGCCCTCTCTACTCTCCAACAGAGTTGCAAGTCACTCAAGGTAGGTACCCTTACATAATAAAGGATTGCTACACTGTTTTCGAGTTGCAAAATTTTATGTTGTCTGGTGGTCTTCGTTTACATAGATTTTGTTTCAAATTCATGTAAGAGCTTAATGTGTGAATTCCAGATTGAATCAATAATTGGAATTCTTCTGTTTACGCAGCTGATACACAAAATTCTTACTTTACCACATTCTGTTGCCCATTACTGTTTATGGTGTTTCATATTCATTTGACGATTTCTCTAATTCTGCAGACACTTAATATGTCAAACTGCCATAATCACAGTCATGTGGGCTTGTCGTCTCTGATAAATGGTGCTGAAAATCTACGAGAGCTTACTTTAGCTTATGGCCCTGCTGTAAGTCTGATACCTTTAAGCACAAAAATTTCCTGGAAACTCTGATACATAAAGATTGATCATTAATACTTGATGATGGTTCAGATTACAGAATATCTGGCAAAATGTTTGCATACCTTTTCAGGGCTGCGTTCGGTTAAGTCCGATGGCTGTTTAGTTAAATGTTCTGGTGTTAGAGCCATTGGAAGGTGGCCTCGCTCCCTCAAGGAATTGAGCTTCAGTAAGTGCTCAGGGGTCGAAGATGACAGTCTATCCTTCTTAGTGCGAGCACACAAAGAATTGACGAAGCTAGATATCACATGTTGTCGCAAGATAACGTACGACTCTGTAGACAGCATAACAAGCTCATGTCGCTCTCTCACTTCCGTCAGAATGGAGTCCTGCAGCCTGGTTCCCAAAGAAGCATTTGTCTTGTTTGGACAGCGTTGTGAACTTATTGAGGAATTTGATGTCACAGATAGCAAAATCGATGACGAAGGTTTCAGCTTTGTTCCTCTTACGACCTTTGAGAGACTTTAATATTCGATTGATTGATTATGCTCCTATTGTGCAGGTTTGAAGTCCATCTCAAGATGTTCCAAACTTTCAAGTTTAAAGCTAGGCATTTGCTTGAACATAACCGACGATGGACTAAAACATATTGGAAGCAGGTGTTCAAAGCTGAAAGAGCTTGATTTGTATAGGTTCTGTCTAAAGTTTCAATGTCTGCATAGTTCTTCTACCATGTTTAAACCATAAGAATGCCTTGAGAACTCTGTCGCTCCGAACAGAATCCATGCCGATCGAATTCCACCACCTCTTGAACTCTCTTCGGTACTAATGATTGTGTTTGATATTTTTCTTCTTCCGTAGGTCACTGGGAATGGGAATATCGTATTTTCGGCCTTAAAAGTTCACATTTGTTTCTATGCTGAATTTCCAATTTTCACACAATTATGTATTTTCAAAACACTAGCTAGGAGCTTGGCCAAGATTTTCATCCTAACAATTCTAGAGCAATGTGTATCAGATGATGTTTATTGCTGGCACAAAAACAACAGCAAATACTTTGGAATGGGCAATGGCACTCCTCTTGAATCATCCGAAAGTAATGCTGAAGGTGAAGGCTGAGATTGATGAACACGTTGGACATGGGCGTTTGCTGAACGATTTGGATACTGTCAAGCTTCCCTACCTCGGGTGTGTCATAACCGAGACGCTTAGATTATATCCTCCAGCGCCCCTTCTGCTTCCTCATCTTTCGTCCGAAGCTTGCACTGCGGGGGGATTCGATATACCGCAAGGCACAATGCTGGTGGTAAATGCTTGGACCATGCACAGAGATCCCAAGCTCTGGGACGAGCCCGATGAATTCAAGCCCGAAAGATTTTTAGGAGGTTTCGGAGAGCGAGAAGGTTTCAAATATATTCCATTCGGTACGGGGAGGAGAGTTTGTCCAGGTGCTGGCATGGGTTTGCAGATAGTTTCATTAGCCTTGGCTGCCCTCATCCAGTGCTTTGAGTGGGATACGATAAGACCAGTTGAAGACATGAGCCATGGTTGTGGAATTACTTTGTTTAAAGTTAAGCCATTGGAAGCATTGTGTAGTCCCCGCCGAGATTTGATTACCCTGCTCTCCCATCTTTAAAGGGGTTTTAAAGGCTATAGGAAATTAGCGGTTCATGGGCCCGGGCCTGGGTTTCGTTCGGATTCGGAATGGTTGCAGTTATTCCATTGCAAAGTGTTGGGCTGGTCAAAGTGGAAATGGGTTGTTATTGGGCTTAAAAACAAATCCCATTTTATTTCGATTAACTTAAATAATAGTTTTATCTGCAGATAGGCTTCAAGCCCAATAAGTAATAGTTCAGTGTCCCCTGTCGTGAATTCTAGAGAGTCAACTGGCTCTATACCTATCATATTAATTTTATCACGTGTTACATGCCAATTTGAACTTTTGTTTTTTTAATGCTAATAAAAACGTGCTTGATTGAGTCCGAAGCCGATATATAAATATCATCCAGCTTTAGTCAATGATTTAATAAATTGATACGATAAATTTGACATTTGGTACACATGGTTTTGTTGGTTTCTTAGTTCAATCAAATCATATATTGAGTTGATAAAATTTGGCTGACATCTTACTGCATGTTTAATGACTCAAAAATTATTTGAAATTAAATTCTTAAATAAAGTTGATATAAAAAAATAATATGAAATTGATTATTTCTCAGTGTTTTCTAGTAATTTTAGTATACTATTATTAAAAATAAGTGTTTTTATATATTTTCAAACAAAAATTTATTTAAAAAAAACACGTTGTTAATCCATCAGTAACCAATGAATCAGAATTGTATGTTTCATATTACAATAGTTTTTATAGTTTTTTTTAGTAAAAAAACCATAAATTTATGCTTTTCCATGCTTCAAGTAATTTGCCACTATAAACTATATATCATTTTAGGAATATTATTTGTTAATTAGTAGATAATCAGTATGTCCATGCAGACAAAAAAGTGTAAACCACAATAGATTCCAGCCCATGCAGACAAAAAAGTGTAAACCACAAAATTATTCCGTAGCCCATGCAGACAAAAAAGTGTAAACCACAATAGATTCCAGCCCAGATAACACCAACCACTCTAAATGGCCCAGCTATATAGCTAGGGCTCAGTATGTCCTAAAACGGACTCCCTCTCCTCAGCTCTTCTCCTTTCCCTCCTCTCTGTCTCAAAAACCCTCCACAATCTCTCATATTCTCTCTTGGGTTTTCAGCGAAGATGCTAACAGGGGACATACCACCGAACCAAACAATTTACATTAAGAACCTCAACGAGAAGGTCAAGAAAGAAGGTATGTTGTTGCTTACTTCAATCTAACGGTCTTCCTGTTTTTCTTGCCCGGAAAAATAAGCAAAGTTTTAGCTACTAAAACCCTAAAAAAAATCTAAACCTGACGATTGTTTTTGCTTCTTAAGCAGTCTAGAACTCGACCCATTTGAGCTAAAAGCACAGTTTTGGTTAACCTTTCGAGGAGATTTCTTCCTTAGGGTTACTGCCAGTGAGATCAAGATTAGAATTTCAGTGTGGAAGTAGCTTTAATTAGTTGCTCAAGAAAGTTATTTGATCAATGAGAAGCGAAGCTAATGTGATTTGTATTTATGTATTTTGGCTTAATTGTGTGAGATTTTTTACGGTGTCTTTTTTTTTTGGTTAACCTATCGAGGAGATTTCTTCCTTAGGGGGTTACTGCCAGTGAGATCAAGATTAGAATTTTAGTGTGGAAGTAGCTTTAATTAGTTGCTCAAGAAAGTTATTTGATCATTCATGGAGTTATATTATGTTTTAACCTGAGAAAATGTTCATAGGTGGGCAATATAATTGAAGAATTGAAATTCAAGAATTGTAGACAAAGAAAATGTGGGAAACTGCAACATACCTTCAATTTCGTTGGATTCTTTTCTCTTCTTTCGATTCTTTTCTCTTCTTTCGTTTGCTGAAGAAAGTTATTTGATGAATGAGAAGCGAAACTGATTGAAGAATTGAAATAGGAAGAAAAGGGAAAGATGCTCAATGTGATACAAAAAATTTCAAATGCACCATTCATGTAGTAACCTGAGAAAATGTTCATAGGTGCAAGATTTAAGAATTGTAAATATACCTTCAATTCTTTTCTCTTCTTTTGTTTGCTTCTGGCCGCCTGAAATAAGTGGGTTGAATTGTGTTATTCTATTATATATATAAAAAAAAAAAACACCCCAAAGTGGATACCATCCACCGGGACTTGAAAATTATTTTTTCACCACAACAATAAAATGCCTGTTAATTGAAATGTAGATTAAAGAATTGCTAAAATACAATTATTAAAAGAAGACAATAATTAGATAAAAAAACCAAAATTAAATAAAAAAAAAGGCAGTACTATTCTAGGTTCCACATATACATTAAAAAACAACAACTTGGGTTTCATGCCCAACTGAGTTTAAATATGTGGTGATTGAAATGTGTGCGGGGTTATTTTTTCTATTAACCAAGGAAAATCAGTAAAAGTTGATTATTTAAAGATAAAAATATGCTCTAAAACAAGTAAGTTGAAGAAAATAAAATAAAAACCTAAACAATGGAATTTGGGGCCTTGAACTCAAGATAAAGTATGTTGAGTTACCATTCTTCATCTAATCAATGCTTGCTAATTATATCCTGTTCGTGTCTGTGATTTGTAGACTTCTTTCCGCCAAGGAAACCCGAGTGCACAAGAAACCATCCCACCACATAATATATTGTTTATTCAAAACTTGCCCCATGAAGCCACTAGCATGATGTTGCAAGTGCTCTTCCAACAATACCCAGGGTTTAGGGAAGTCCGGATGATTGAGGCAAAGCCAGGTATTGCATTTATGGAATTTGAAGATGATGTGCAATCCTCCATGGCCATGCAGGCTCTTCAAGGTTTCAAAACCCTATGGCTATTACTTACGCCAAGAAGTAACCAACCCCTGTTTTAAGCAAGTTCCCTTTTCACTTCCTGCCTCAAATGTTTCCCCTGGATATTATGATGATTGAAGAATTCTATGCATACAGTAACCATGTAGATTTTCGAAAACTAATTGTAGAATTTCACTTCCAATTTGTTTGATGTTCAATTTCACTATTTGAAGTAAATGCAATGAGAAGATCTGAATATTTCTTTCCAAGCTAATCTCCTTGAAGTGTTTTGAATTAGATGATCTCAAATAACTGGCAGGTTTCGTTTTCCTTTATTTTATGTCTATTTAGTTTGCACCATGCTGTCTAGTGCATCAATATTTAGAGGTGTTTGGAAGCACTTAAAAAATGTTTTTCAAACAATTTGATTTGTTTTATTTTAAATAAAAAAATTTAGAATTTTTATATTATTTTAATGTATTGATATAAAAAAATAATAAAAATATCTTAAAAAACAAAAATACCAAATATACTCCAAAATCTTTTTTAAACAACAATAACGGTGTCATCGATAGTATGACCACCACTAATTAGACCGTGAATAAATGTTAATTTACTATCAGTATTCTAAAATATTTATAATATAATAATATGAGGATTAAATCTTAACAAAAAAAATTTAAAACAACAATGACGTGTCATCGATAGCATGACCAACAATAATTAGAATATTAATTATGTGTAATAATATTTTATAGTGACAGCTATAATAATTGTGACAAAAATTCATTAGTCAATGTTATTTTTGTGAAAAATAATTTCCTCGTCTTTTTTTATATATGATATTTCAGATCTCATATCACGAAAAAAAAATATACGAAACCACACGTAGACAAGACATGTAGAAAAATTGTACTAAATTATCTATAATAATAAAATATAAAATTGCCATGCATTTTGCCATAGTCGGTACCAAATTTTTAAACATACAACAAAATTATTAATGGTCCTAAATTTTTATATATTATTTTTTGAACTTTTTCCTTAAAAAAATAGAAGAAACTAATTATATATTGTGATTTTTTTTCTTCATATTAACGTATTAAAATATATATAAAAATTTGAATTGGCTTTTCTTTAAAAATCTCACATTAATTTAATTTAAGTGCTCTGGAAATTTTTAATATGATAATATGAAGAAAAAATTTGAAAAAATAATCTTTGATAAATTTTAGCACTTACATTTTTGCTACCTGTCAAATAAATTATTCGGCAAATAGTTAAAACATGCCTAACAAACAATTAGTATGTTGCAGGCAACAAATAATATATCTTTAGTCAATTTGATCAATTACGGTTTTGTTATCTACCAATTAAATTATTATCAAAGTAGTTAAAACAAAATCATCAGTCAAATTGTATATATATTTTAAAAGTCAGTTTAAATTTTTATATATATTTTAATACGTTAATATGAAGAAAAAAAATATCACTGTACATAATTAGTCTTTTCTATTTTTTAAGGAAAAAGTCCCCAAAATAATATATATAAAAATTTAGGACCATTAACAATTTTGTTACATATTAAAAAAATTGGTGTCGACTGTGACAAAATGCAGAGCAATTATTATATTTTTAGATTATTTTGACATATCGATATCAAAAATATTTTAAAAAAATATTAATTTTATACATTTTTTAACATATTTCTTAACAAAAAAAATATTTTAAAAAACAACGTCAATTCTCTTGAAAAAAATCATAGCATTCCTAGCTTTTAATCATTATTTAAACAAACACATGGAGTGTCTATTGTTTGGGACAGAAAATATTCTGATTATCCACGAAGTTCAACTAAAAGCTTCAACAGATTCTAAAAATATCAAGAGAAACTATAAGCAAATATATTAAGAGATGGAGAACCAATTGGAGAAAGTGCTACAGCAGAACAAAGGCAGCCCACCATTGATACCTTGGCACAGAATAAAGAAATGCTTTGGGGAAATGGGAATCTTATTGCTCAGGGTTTCCTTCAACATGCAAAGAAAATTATTCATTAACTTCTGCTCTTAGAGGCCTTCTTCGCGAAACTGAGATCCCGCTATACAAAGGGACTAGAACAATCTTGTCCAGGACAACTCCTTGCTTTTTCAGGAGGGCCACAAATTGAACAATTTGATTTTGATTTTCTCCTGGTATTACTTTCAGCTTGACTTCCTTGAGGCTAGGAATTCTGAAATGAATTGGTTTATTTAAGAGTTCTTCTGATAAACTCTCCTGCAAAATGAGAAACAAGATAGTGAAAACAACAGCAAATGTGATCTGAATTGGACATATTGTCTATTAGAAATGCAAGAGTAGTGTAGGATACTTACATCATCATCTATCTTGTAGAGGGGATCAAGGATCATTGTCTCAAGATTAGGGCAAAGTTCAAGCAATGCAGCCATGCCAAGAAGATCATATTGGGTATACCTAGTTTGTAGCTCTAAGTGTTTGAGATTGTGCAGAAGAAAATCTTTGGGAATACCATCCTTGGCGGCAAGCTTTTTGAATCATTATCATGCAAGGAAAGCGACCATAAGAGCATTTCATTAGATGATGAACTTAAAAACAATTTTTGGCAGCCATACTCTCAAGGGGATCATTACATAAGAGTAAAAACAAATAATAATATAATCTTTTCCTATCAAGGAGAATAGTTGGCAAAAACGATTGATGTTTCAATCGCCAGGACATCAGCTGCTCCAAACTAAATAGCCAAACAAGGGTGGACTTTTTAAAAGCCAGCACGTTTGCGACTGCATTTTCTATCTGAAAGCAAAGAGTTTGACAATATTGTTGATGGCACACAAAGCCCTTTTTCACTACTTTGTGGAACGAATCTAATAGCCAAACATATTATACAAAACGTTGCATATATTTTCCTACATTGACTGGCCACATGAACAAGTAGTTGATTCACATAGTGAATCACTAGTACTCAAAAATCGATAGGCAATATAATGTATGCAGAAAGGATTGTAGAATGGAACTAAGGCGCTAACCATATTAAATGCCCATCCTGAATTTGTATAGTCCTTGACCTCTGGTTACCTAAAGGACATATTAGAGCATTGATTACAATGTAGTGAACTTAAAAGTTAGAGTTCATTTAGCTTTCAAGGAAATAAATTCACTGACATTCTCACACGGCCATTCCTGATCAGCTCCTTTAAGATATCCTATGATCTATCTATCCAGCAGACAACAAACCTTGAGTATATACAGTGTTAGGACGATGAACAAAACATTTCATGAAAATCTCAGATGAAACCAAAGAATTTGCCATTTCGACTTATTTCAACATTTCTTAACAAGCTAGGGAACAATATTCTTAGTCCTTCTTCCACCTTAAGATAATCCATTTCCCCAGTTACTCTCAAGACAATCCAAACCTTGATTTCAAAAGCATTTGACATTTACATGATGAAAAATGGTAACATTTTCCAAAAAATCATCCTGTGCAACGAATATAAACATTCACACAGTTAAGTCGGACATTAACACATACACAAAAGGTGCAGAGCAGTACCTTACGCCACCAATTTTGCACCACGAGATGCTTGATGTGTGCAATTCGATGAAGTTGCTTCACAACTTTAAACCAATGTCCATAGTGCTCCGTTTTATGCGCAATAGAAGTACGAAATTCAATCAATGAAGACAGATTCTTAATACAAAACTCCCCCGTCTCAACGCAATCAATACCCAACCAAACAAGATTAGGACAATCAAGCTCCAAATACAATTCCCTCTCAGCAGTATAAAAAGACGAAAGACCCAACCTTTTCAACTTCTCTGAACAAAGCCTCAGATTCTCCATCCCATAACAATTCTCAAGCTTTAAAACCTCAATATTAGGACAAGCTTTAAAACCTCAATATTAGGACAAGCTTTGAGCAAATTCAACACCATATCATCAGTCATATAAATCTGATCAAAAAAAATCTCCTTCATCGACCAAAGATTCATGCTTTCCATATCAGCAGGCAATGTCAAATCACACCTGCACAATTTCAAGACTCTAACTTTACCATTTCTAGGAGCAGAAAAGGGGAAATCATAATCGCGTCTTCCTTCTGATTCAACAATGTGAAAGCTTTCATCAATAAAGAAATCAAGATCAAGTTCTGAGACTCGATTCCTTATTGCATAACGAACCCAGGAATCAACATGGCAGCCATATCTATCTTCATAGATGAATTCAAGCCTGAATTTTTGAAGGGGCAAGTGGGGTCTGAGGATGAGTGTACGATCAACGAATTCTGAGAAAAATTGGCGGGTTGTGAAGAAACTCTTGTAAATAGGGAAGTGAACATAAGAGAAGTTTAGAGATGGGACTAATGACCAGAGAGATTTCCATTTTTTAGAGATCAGGCTTGTTGTGATTGATTCTAGTGTGGGAAGGAAAGAGAGGATGTGGAGAAGGATATCTTGTGAGAGATCGTTGAGGTTCGTGGTGGTGGTTGAGGTGGCGTCGGCGGCGGTGGTCGCGGAGGGATCTTGGTTTGGGTTTTCTTCCATTTTGTTTCTTTTAAGTTTGTCTGGAGAGACTTCTTTGGCTTTTAATGTTTGGCCATGTAAATAACTGACACTGATGACTGGATAATTCATGTCTTCTTCGATTCCTTTCTAAATATATATTTTTGAAAAAGACATTTAAAAATATTTTTTTATTTTTTATTATAAATGAAAAAAAATGATTTTTTTAAATTATTTTAATATGTTATATCAAAATTAATTTTTAAAAAATAAAAAAAATAATGAATTCTTAAACAAAAATTACCTTGAAAAACAATATGAACCACATTATTAAACAAAAATATTTTTTTGTAAGAGATGATATTATTTTTATTTATAGCTTCCTCCCGTCCAATTATAGTTAATTTGTTTACAACAAGTCAGGCCACACCCATATTCAACAATTAATGTAAATCGAGTAGAGGGACCATATAAAAATTATTGAGCAGGAGGACCAACTAAAAAAGAGAGGAGTGGAAGGGTTACATTGATAAGATATAAATATTATAGGGACTAAATAATATACCAATAATTTAGTTTGGAAAATAATAATAATTTTATCAAAGATTATTCTTGGAATTATTTTCCAAAAAGTTCAATAAATTGAATTCATGAGATTAACAACTAGTGCTTCCATTAAAATTAGTGATATATCATATAAGGTTATTAAATAAAAATGAGCTAAGACATTTAGTGTGGATCTAGAAACAAAAAATTATTAATTACAATACTGTAACTATAATGTAACTATAATTTTATTATTGTTAAAAAAAATTAATTAAACCTACAATTAGAGGTAGAAATATATTTTCCATGTGATATATTCATCATTATAAAATTGATCAAGAACAAAATTGTTCAGGCATGATTTTTTTTTATTCGAGAAAACTCTATCCCCTGTAAAATGTATTTTGTGGGTCCAAGTAGGCGAGTAAAACTCCGGCTATCCTAGGCTCTTACAAGAAATACACGTCTTGACTCGAACTCAAAATCTATTGTGCAGATCTCAAAAATCATTGTCATCACTTCACGCCCTTTGGGAACGGCATAGCTTTTTGTTACAATGTAATAATTATTTTGTCCTCAAAAGAAAATAAAAAAAATAATCTTTAGATGAGGAGCTCTTTTGTCTTTCAAAAAAATAAAAAGTAGAATTATGGTCATGTTCATATATATATATATACACACACATAAAAGGGTTTTTCTATCTTTTAAACAGTAAAATATTGGAATTAACCTTTCAATTTGAAAAGATAAAAACTTATTAGGGCTACAATTAAGTGTTTTGATATTTTGTTGGATAATTTTGTTATTAATGTTAGGGTTTGTCGATAGTGACTTGGTGATTTTATTTGCTTAAATATTAAAAACAATTCGTTGTTCAGTGCATTATGCGTGTTCATTGTTTGTTATTCAAACTATCAGAAGTTTCTTACATTGACGTGGTTATATAAGGTCCCTTTCTTGTGTATGATTCTTCACACTTTCCTTTCTTTCTTGTGTCTGATTCTTCCTTCACACTTTCCTTTCTTGTGTCTGATTCTTCACACTTTCCATCTCCCTCCCTCTCTCTTCCATCATTTAAATTTGTTTAGAGCCATATGAAAAAACTCAAAGAAATTTCCTTATACAGAACTAAGAAATTTCCTTTCTTGCCTTGATTGAGGTAAGGAAGATAGGAGAGACAATAATCTAGATCATGTGCCAAATTCCTAATTTATATTAGTCCTCTCGATTATTATATATATATTCACTCATTGAAATTGAGGTTTAGGTTTATATATATATATTCTCTCTCGGCTCATCTTGTTAAGGAACCATCTCACCTAAAAGTTTAAGCTTGTAAGTGAGGCCCCATAATATGATTTATATTATTCTCTAATACACCCCCTCAAGTGAAAACCCTTTGGGCTTGAAACTTGCACAGACCCACATCACCCTGTGCTTGATTTTTATCAAATAGAATGGGGGTGATGAGATTCGAACTCGTGACCGCTGGGTCAACAAGGCTCTGATACCATGTTAAGGAACCATCTCACCTAAAAGCTTAAGCTTGTAAGTGAGACCCCATAATATGATTTATATTATTCTCTAACACATCTCCTCTCATCTCTCTCTTATTCTCTCTCGGCTCCTCTCATCTCTGAAATCATCCTCTCCCTGTCGATTGTAAGCTCGTCGTCGATCTGTAAGCTCATCTCCTCTCCTCCCATCTCTCTCTCGGTTTGGATATGGGGTATTGTTAAAGGAGAAGATTGTGAGGGCTGGCTTCGTGGTTGGTTTAATTTTTGGTATGTCCTTAAACGGACTCCCTCTCCTCAGCTCCTCTCCTTTCCCTCTTCTCTCTCTCAAAAACCACATAATTTTCATGGCTTCATTGACATGGCCTAAATGACATTCAGACATTCTGCTTAATTTTGAACATGGGTTTAGCCGTTCGATCCTTGATAGGTCATGGCTTGATGCTTTAACGTCAAGAAACAAGATAAGATACGGGAGAATTTTCAATTTAGAATTCAAACTGGAATTTTAACAATTTTTTTGGAGATCTGTCATCCATATCCCAACTTGACTGTCAGTTTGACCACTTCTCACTTTAAGTAAAGCGATCAATCATTTCTGTGCATGGATGAGAGGGCTTCGGTAGGAGTTTCAGAGGCTTACTTTGTGAGGTGGGTAGACTCTTAAGAGAGAAGGAAATGCCGGCCACCAGCTTTCATTTAATTCTCAATTGTATTCCTCAAAAGTAAAAAGAAGATTTCTGAGTCTCCGGATACATTTGGATGTAGATGGCGCTGGATACGATGGTACTGCACTCAGAAACTTGTGTTTGTCCCCTATTATTTGAATATATTTTTCATGCAACCACTTTAATTTTTAATTGTTTGAAGGATAGGAAAATTTATGGAGCTAATTAAATAATTACTAGTATTTCTGAATTATTTTGAAGAAAAAGATGGATACAGAGAGAACATTGAAAATAAAACTCATGATACATTAAAAGGAATTATTTTCTTAATTAGATTTATCTTTTTACAAAAAAATCTATAAAATATCTAATAAAATACTACTCTATTATGTGAATAATATGTATAGTTTTAAATATCAAATATAAAAAGAAAGTTTATGAACATCTATCACTCATTATTAGTGAAGTATAGACTTAAGTCTTGGCCGGATAATTTCTTCGTCTTCCTCGCCATCATCCTCTTCAACCTTACTGTCATTCAACCCACACATATACATAGTTATTCGAGGATCTTACTATCTAATTTCCTTCAAGGGACTTTGTTTTGAAGGTTATTATCCATCCCAATAACCTTCTCAACCAGGTTTGGGAGTTCAACTCAACCAAAAAAGAAGCTAATTCTTTTGCAGGGTTTCTGCAACCTCGACACTGTTAGCTTAAGACTGTACTCACCACATTTTTTTCCTATGAATGATGTCGTCTTAGTTTTCCAGGAAGGTATTCAGAAGGGGAGTCAAGGTACAACCTCTCCAATAACATCATAAAAGCTGCTGCCTTGGTAAGATGACCTCTTACAGTTTTTAACTTCAATTTGTCTGCTTAAGGATCACAGAATAGGGGGAAAGCAACTTATTCCTAACAAATTCTCTCCATCTGATTCTGTTTTCAGGAATATCATGCCATTGCAATAAAATATAGTCTTCATCCTGTATCTCTTTCTATTGGTATGATCTCTCTTTCTCTCAACGCTTAAGTTGTACTGCTGAGATTTGAAGTATCCAACAAATTGCACATTAGTGCTAACTGAATGTTCTGAACTTACCAGTGGACAAGTTTGGGATTTTGTTGCTTCCAAATCAAATCTGCATATGTACATCTTTAATATGGAAAATGTTATATCCCCTTGTAGTTATAGTGGTTCTCGAGCCACTTCCATTGTTTTTAATTTACAATTTTATTTTTATTTGTTCTGCAGCCTTTGTTTTGAGACACCCTCTTGTTGCAAGCGCAATATTTGGAGCCACCAAATCATGGCAGCTCCAGGAGGTTCTCAAAGCATGTATGATTGAACTTACACCTGAAATAATTGCAGAAATCAACAACATTCATGCAAGGTTCCCTGATCCATGCCCCTGATTAATTTTGTTATTTATATTATTAGACTCTTAGGATATCTATACTGGATAGATGTTTTGTTTTCCTTTTTGTGGGTAAAGTATCTACTAGTCATCTTACCTAATTAGCGTTGCAAAATGCTAATTTGAGAGATCACGAGATGAGGGTTGAAAATCATTGTAATAAATCCTTTCAGAACCCAAAATGATTTTCTGTATTCTTGGAAGCAGGAAAATTTTTTCATGTTTGTATGACGAAAGATCTTGTTAATTGTAAATTAGTCATGATTGCTGTATATTTAGGCTGAACACAATGAAACCATGAAGTTTTATTATGGAAGCATGTGTTGATACAATGTAAAAAGCTCCTTTCATTTTGGACCATGCATGTTTATATTTGTTCATGTACTCAACATGCTTTATGCTCTTGGGAATTGGCAGAAATCATGAAATTATCAAAACTTCTGTTGAGTAAAGAGGAATTTTCTATTGCAACATTAGTGCTTGATGTTTTGAGTTGGATAAAAAAGTCTGTCGCCCTTGTGGAGTGCGACTTGTGATCAAGTTTACCCAGTCTTGACCTTTGTGCATGTTACTCTTTTTCGATATTTTACAGTTTACAGTTAGATTTGTTTGATTTTCTGATGGGGTTAGATTTGGTTTGAATGCTAATAAATCAACTCATATTCCATTTTCCTTAGGACGTCATAGAAGAATTGTAAACTTCACATGCGATTTCAATTATTTATATAAAGTTTTGCTTTTGAATGTGAAGAGGGGAGTTTCCACTCAGGTAATTTTTCACTTATTGATTCTGCTCTGCCAATTGGCAAAATTCTTATTGCTTCCGTCATATGGAATGCTCCTCCTAGTATGCATTTCCTTGTGAATTTTCTTTTCACATTCAACACAAAAGAAATTGCATGCAATCATGCCAATGGTTGAATTGAATTGATGATCATTTAACTTTAGCTTATGAAGGTTGTCATCTGCCAATTTTTATCCCTATTTTGAAAAATAGAGCTTGGAAATAAAATTTTCATGTACCAATAAAACTTTCAAGTAAGTTTGTGTGGTAGGTCAAGTTCAATTTTAGACGATATAAGAAAAGCTCAATAAATTTAAGAGGAAAAAAGTTTAAATAAGTGTGAATAAAGCAAATTTAACTAACCCTAGCTTTGTTAAAAGTTCCCATTATGGGCACAAGCTCGACCATGACAAGTGATACTAGAAACTGTACTTCACTTGCAAGGGTTACCGGGAAATATGCATTCAAAGCCTTGTACATGAAATTAAATTTCCCATATAAATAGAGAGTTAAGTTACACGAACTTCGGGAACATGGTCCTTTGAGTGCCACCTCCTTCTTTCTAAAATTAGGTTTAGGGATACTAATGTGTAATCAAATTTTAAAAGTTTGATGTTTAATGCATGATGAAGAGTTAAGATGAAATGTAAAAAGGCACATGATAAGCAAATCCATAATATGAAAAAAAAAATGATTCCCATAAATAATAAACAAATGTCTGGCCTAACCTTTTTGCTTTTTAGTGGAGTCGTCATTTTGTCATGGGGTGATGACAAAGAGGGTTGTAAAAATCATGTAAAAATAAATGGAAATCTAGATAAAAGCATAACATTGGTCACCAGAAATTGAGTGAGAATGTTGCTTATACCCTAGAGATGTTCTTATAAAAGGTTGCCAAATATCTCTAAATTCATGGGAAGTTCATCTAATTTATTCTTGTAAATTATGGCCTTTATTATATTTTTAAAACACTTTTGTCAAGTTATATGTAAATCATGATGTATGTGGTTTTTATGCAACTCTCAACTTAACATGTCTTTTGAATTCTTTGAGTACTGTGTAAGAAATGTTTAGGATGCAGCAATAGATGGACAATCCAAAGAGTAGGGAGAAAGAGAAATGAGTTTGGTTCTAGCTTAATTCTTCAAGAGAAGTCCTTGACTATAATAATATGAGAGAAAATATGACCTAGTAACCTTAATATAATAACAAAAACATTTTTAAAAAAAATATAAGAAGTTTAAAGAAGTCTTCTGAGAAAGAGTAGAACCACAAGATAGAATAAATAGAAACAATGTTGAAAGTTTTAAAAATTAAATAATTTAAAGTGGCTTCTAAGTTAACAATAGTGAAATGGTTAGAAGTCTTGGGGAAGTTGAGGAAATACTTCACTATAAACTCATCCATTAAAAATTATTGGAGCTGACTTTTACATAAACCTTTTTTCTTGATAAGAATATTTTATTTGAGCATTTATAGTAGATACTAGTTAAATTACCCGCACTACGTTGCGGGCCGAACAAATAATTTTTATAACTGTTGATATTGAAACAATTAATAACTTTTACTAGTTTAAAATAAAATATAACATCTATACATGTAAGGTTTAATATAATAAAACACATAAACACATCCTATTATAACAACAATATTGAAGGTTTAATATCTAAAAATATCATTACTATTATTGCTAAAACAATAAAAATTATTAAATTCCTCAGAGGAAGATATCAAAAACATTAACAAAAGAGGAAACAAGAAAAAAAATATTATTATTATTATTATTATTATTATTATTATTATTATTATTATTATTATTATTATTTCGTGAATAATGAGAAAATAAATTCAATAAAAGAATAAAAATAATCCCAAAAACTTTAACAAAAGAGCAAACAAAAAATAAATAAAAAATTATAAAAAACTTTTAGCTAAAAAAACTCATTTGACATGAAAATAATAATAAAAAACTAATAAAAAAAACCAAAAGAAAGAACAAAGGAAAAAAAATATATCAATTTTCAAATGATCATAAACACAAACTAAAATTTAATAACTAATTTTTTTTAAAAAAATATTATCTCAACAAAAGAGAAAATAATAAAAATTAAAACAAAAATTAAGAGCACACATATATAAACATGGACAAAAATAGGAATTATTTAAGAAATATAAAAAAATAAAGGGATTGCTCAAAAATTAAAAGTATAAGAGCCGAAATGAAAACCAAATATATTATCAATTTCAATCAAATGACAAAATTGAAAAAAATAAATTTTATGTACCAAAAATATTAAGAGATTTAAAACCAATACAGAAATTAAAAAAATAAGGACTGAAATGAAAATGTAATATATAATCAATTTCAATTGAAGGACACAATTGAAATAAATCAAAATTTAAATAACAGAAATAAGGACCCTATTACACAATTCAAAGTATAGGGACTGAAATGAAACAACCATAAAACCGGGGGGATGACGTGTGGTTTAGGGTGAAGGAGAGAGAAAAGGGGGGAAAAAGAGTTTAATTGCCCATCGTCACGTCTCCAGCCACTATGTGATGCCACGCGTCACACCATGAGGAACAGGACACGACAGCGTATCCAAGGAGACGCCAGATGGACATTTTCCGCCACCAAGCGACGCAGCACGCGCCGCTCGAAAAGGGCATGAGACTGAATACTGTCGTCTGCGTGTGCCACATTTTTCGGAGTAAATTATATAAAAGGGTAAATTACAGGGACACCCCTGCAACCAACTCTTCAATTTTGTCTTATTGGGGGGGTATATCAGTATTTTGTCATTTTCAAAAAATGTAAAATTCCCGTGGCACCCCTCCCGACAGTTGCTTGTTTTTGTCTTTTTTGAGGGATAGATGATTATTTTACTGTACAAAGAAATATATATAAAAAATAAATCGGTGACCCGACCGGACCGGACCATACCAAAAATGTGTAATTACCGTGGCACCCCTCCTAGTAGCAGCTTTTTTTGTCTTTTTCGGTGGACATAATGATTATTTTACTATGCAAAAATATAAAAAAATCAGTAAACTGGCGAATCAAACTAACTCGAACTGAACTGAAAACTAAGCAACACTATTGTCATCCATAGTGATTTGTCTCACAATGAATAATAACCGAACTTGATCTCTTTTAGTATATGTTATAATAAGATTTACTGCTAAACCTTCTTCTTACAAGGGATCAATACTCCCTATCATGTTTGTTAAACTCGCGAGTTGACTCGTAAAATCGTACAACAAGTTAACTCAACAAAACTTGTCAAATCGGGTTGAAAAATCGATTCTCTTTAAACTCAAAAAAATATCAAAATTGGTCCGGATAGTAAAATCGGATCGATCTAGTTCGATTTTATGATCCCAAGTAATTCATGTTGCGTGACTTGCGTCCTGCCAATGCCTTCATGTTTTAGCCTCTAAACTCTGCAGTCTGCACCAACAACAACCCCTAAACCCATGCCCTGCCACACCTCTAGCCCCCCCCCCCAACCAAAAAAAAGAAGGCTAGCCCATGCCGGTCTCTCTCTCTCTCTCTCTCTCTCTAAATTGTTTGAAAAATCATTGTTATAGTTTGAAAATCAAATTTTTTAAATGCATGCATAGACTATTTCTTAGACAATAAATACTTCTTGATTTAAATATTAAATTTAAAATTTATATTTAGAATTTTTGAAAAAAATAATTTTTTTAGTTTTACTTTAAATTAATTTTTTTTGGTGTTTTTAAATCATTTTCATATGCAAATGCCGAAATAATTTGTTAGAGTTGGAGCTAATATTAGCAATATCGGTGTTGGTACCAGTGGTAGTACTAATAATCATTTCGATAGTAATGCTATTGATGCAAGTCTTAGAAATAGCGAGGGATATGAAAATGAGATTGATTTTAGTTTACATTCCACACCAGCTGAATATTTATTTTAAATTTGTTAGTTTTTACCTAATAAAATTCTATGGACATAATTGTTTTGTAATGTATTTTTAAGCTATTTTAAATCATGTATGAACCTTTAACTAATGAAGTTTTATGGCCAATTAGCTATAATTGTGTTGTATTGTATTCAAAAATATTTTACCTGTGATTTTACGATTTTTCTACCTACACGATTTTAGCTGTGATTTTATGATTTTTGTACGAAAAATTTCATGTACGATTTTACGATCCGATCTTACGATCTGAGTTTCGGAAGCGTCTTCTGTGTCGTGTCAAAATTGTGATTTTGACAATCTTGCACTCTATACCTAAATTTATCTTATAGGGCTTTAACCTGACTTAGAGTTGTTAACGTAGAGACAACAAAGTTGACATAAATTGTCTTCAAGCATGAATTACATTAGAATTTGCATTATAAAAAGCCTCATCTTGATGAAAAAATCATAAGATTCTTCGAAGATATCCTAGACTATCCTTTACACTCTAAAAGGCTCATGGAAGTTCGAAATACATTGTTTGACCTTATTGAGGCAACTATAAGACTTGTTATATTAATAACAATTCCTTAATCAGTACTATATGGAAAATATTTAAAATTTGTTGGAATCTACGACTGACCCTTTTGCTATCCAATTTTGACCATATTTTTAAAGTATTTTTAAAAAAAATAAAAAAACAACAAAAGACTAAAAAATATGTTTTTGATGTATGTGTTTTATTTTTAAATTTTAAATGTTTTTTCAACATGCTTAACTTTTAACACCTTATTTTCAAATCATTGATTTTTCTTTTTGAGTTGACGTTAATGTACTTTGTTTTATAAAAAAATAAGAAATATCAAAAATATTTGGACAAAAGGATCAAAGTTGAAGAGGAAGAAAACAACAGACCAAAAACAAATATTTTACCTATTTTTAAATAGTTGTCTACATACATGTGAAAAAAGAGAAGAAAAATTCAAAAAAAAGAGGGAGGGTGAGAAAAATCTAAGAGCCCAAACTCGGCCCACAATTGATGGCAGCCTCCTCCAAAAAAAACTCGTGGGCCATCTATCTTTAAAATAAAAACTTAACCTCTGAAAAGAAAATGACTCAATATTTTTAAAAGCCTAGCCGTTACATACAAACAGAAACTAATACTCTATTTTGGATTTTGAAAGATCAAAGTAGTAGATATAATGAACTTGCGGTGACTCGTGCCCAGAATCCTTGCATGAAAAAAAGGCCTAGAAATGCTACACCCAAATCCAACACTGCCTAAAAATCAAAACAAAGCAAGCTTCTTTTTTATTCAACCAAAACCAAAAATGGGGTAAGCTTTTTCTTTTTTCTTTTTAGCAAACCAAAAAGAGAGATTTGCACCGCAAGTCTCGAGTTCGAATCAGGACGTTCATTTCTTATAAAAACGTGGAATAGCCGGGGTTTTATTCACTTACCTGAGTCACAAAGTATGTTTTCCGAGTGGTATGGTTTACTCGAATTAAAAAAAAAAAACCAAAAACATAGCAGATACATAGAAAATCATGTAAAAAGCGACCCCATGAGTTCACTAAAATTCTCACTGAAGCTGAAGTGATGATACTAAAATAATGATTTTATTTCTGCTACTGAGAGTTCACGTTGCTTATATAGGGTTGTGCTGGTAGTGGAAGATTGTGTTCTGCTATAGGTATGGATAATTTGAAGCTTCTGTTTGCTGAAAGTAGCTGAAATAGAGGATCACAGTGGCTCACAGCTCAGTGGGTTTCGTCATTGTTATTGATTGATTTGAGGATTAATTTAAAAGAATTGTAAATATGGAATAAATTGATCGTGAATCTATTTTTCTTCTATAACATGTATATCTTTAGAAGTACTTGAACTGAAGTCTTAAAAATTATAATTTGCAAGAGTAGATTAGATGAATTTCCCTTGAATTTACAAAATAATTAACCTTTTTGTATGAACACCCTAGAGTTTAAGCAAAAACCTTCTAATCTACACAACAAATCTCGAGTTCAAGTCAAAACATGTATCCTTTATAAAAATCCGGGATAGTGATATTTCCTTGTATAAAAAAAAGGTAAGCAATTTGTTTACCTGATTTTTGATGACCAGATTTAAGTGTTTTTTTTGTTCTTCTTCTAGATTCCAACCTTAGAAAATCTAGTTGGTGACTGATCCATTAATTTTTACAACCCGTCTCGATGACAGTTCATGGCATCTATGTCACTTGGAATCCCGAAAGTCATTCTTCTTTTCCCAATAATAATAAACATAATCTAACACTTTGTATCTACATTACTGTATCTATTATAGTATAAAACTAATTAAAATTAGGTATGTTATATATATATATATATATATATATATATATATGTGTGTGTGTGTGTGTGTGTGTGTGTGTGTGTGTGTAACAGGTAACTTTAATTATTATTATTTTTAATTCATTATTACAGAGTTAGCCTAACTTGTGTCTTGTTTGACATTGTGTTTCAAAAATATTTTTAAAAATATTGATTTTTAAAAAAAAAATAATTTTTTGGTATTCATAGATCATTTTCATGTAATGATATCAAAAAAAAAAATTAAATATTATTTTAATACATTTTTTAACAAAAACTATTTTCAAAAACAACTTCAACCACACTTACAAAAACACTTGTCGTGAATTATTTAGCCAAATTCGGGATGCTAATAAAAGCTGTTTCAATAATATTTATTTACCCAAATTATGTTCCTACAAAATATGAATAAATATTTATTCAACGGGAAATTGTAGTTAATACATATGTTTGTCTTTTTCCCTAATGACACATTTATTTAATTAGACCGACAATAATTCATAGAATTTATTATGATATGCTAACCACTTGGGATTTTAAGAGATAATTGTTTGCTCGTCTTAAAATATAGAATTATAGTTAGGTGTGGTGTACATTTCTGTGTTAATAATAATATACAAGTAACGGAGATAAAGAATGGAAGGTGGTTGATTATCCCATTCACGGATGGCTATTTATTTATCATTAAAAAAACCTAGTTAAAATGTCACAAAAAACAGGGGAAGAACACATGTATTCCCCGAAAACTACAAAAAATATACTAAATACTTCAAGTTTAATTTAGTCCTTGCATCGCGGATCCTCAAATGCAGTGAATGCATCACTGTTTTCATGGTTGAATCATGCTGTTGATGATGATGTGCTAACTACAAATGATTATGATCCTCAAATGTTTTGATTTCAACGATGAATTTTCTTCTTCTACTGCCTCTTTGTCCACCTAATTCAGCTCAAAAACTATTTAATCTTATGTTCTTACGTTGATGTCGAGCAAGATTGTAGTAACAACACAGCAAGAGAGGTTAACTTGCTTGAGGCAAGACTATTTAATATTATTTGAAGGTTCGTTCTGAATCTTCAGTTAGTTCCTGTATACCATCCAAATTCAATTAAATATTATCAGACTTTCAAGAAAAAACCTGCTCAACGATCATAGAAGGAGATGTGTGACACACAAGTTAAACGTCCCTTTCAAATGCCACTGATTATCTATTAAATAGTTTCATACATTTGGACAATCTTCCTACAATTTTATTTAATAAATTATAAATCTCAACGAATTTAGAAGTTGCCACTAATTTTCATTTATATAGCTGTAACAGTTCATGAACTTATTAAGCTGGTTTAGAGCAGGTTCTAGTTAAGATGATTTGTACAGATTTTGTTCACTTCCATCAATCAATGATATAGGATAGTTTTATGCCTGCAAAAAGGTGTTTTAGCATCAGGAATCCTGGTTATAGGGCTGGCTTACAGGGGTGAGAATAATGTATAATACTATTTTACTTGTCAGAAGTTTCAGAAAGCAGGACCGAAAGAGATTGGGTTATGGGGCGTTGGCTGCTTCCTTGCTCATCACATTCAGTTTTTTCACCGTCTTTAACCCTTATTTGGGTTCTCTACCTCTTTGTAAGTCGTCCACTGTTCTTGCACTTCAGCTATCAGAGTTGTTTCCATACGAACATGTTTGGATGAAGATATAAATTTTAAAACATCTGGTGCTGTTCTTTCCAACTTCCAATGGTTTTTTTTGCAGTGAGTTTCAGGTTATCAACGTGGGATGATCAGAAACTATTTGTTGTAAATGACTCGAGTAGCTGTCTGCAAATGGTCAAAGGTAAGTTTTTATCATGAATGCTTGCCCAGAAACGAGTTCAGCTGAATCAGTGATTGGCTATTTTTGCCAAATGAAGCTAATATGATGGTCTACTCGTTATTTATTTTGAGGATGCAGAAATCATTCCGATCAATGATGGAAGCAGCTCTCAGGAGGCAGTAGCTAGGGGTGAGTTAGGAGATAAGAAAGTTTCGGCTACATATATGTCAAGGAAGTTTGTATGATTATCAATCAGGCCTTGCTAACACGATTTATTTCTCTATTTTGAAGATGCAGAAATGGTTAGAAATAATAAGAAATTGATCAATGATGATGGCAGCTCCAGGAAAACAGTCAATGGTAAGTCTAGATCAACTCTGCCCGACACTTTAAAACATGATGATTAGCTCAAGCTAGGTCAGTTATCTCTGTGTTGAATTGAAGAAATATGTAAATTTTAACACAAGTTATCTGGTGTTGATTCTTGACGATGCAGGAATTATAATTGAAGATTCCCTGATAGTCAATGATACAAGTAACTCTCAGGAAATAGCTACTGCTGCTGGTGAGTTACACCTACGCAGAGTTAACATTACCCTTTTGACTCGATGAAAGTTAATAAATCCCTCACACGCAGGCTCTTTTCAATTTTCCTAGATGCAGATGCTGCAGCCATGGATGAAAAAACCGAGCTGCGGTGCAATATCATGGGAAGATCCGAGTTCTGCGAGATGAAAGGGGACATCAGGATTGATGGGAATTCCTCCACTGCTTTCATTGTCTCATCTGAAACCGATATCCTGACAGCAGAAAACACCTCATGGAGTATCAGGCCTTATGCGCGAAAAGAAGCACTAGGAGAAAAGGATTTTGCTAGGAAATGGTCGGTAAAACCTGTAACTTCTCGCCTGGATATCGCTCGATACACTCGTAATCACAGCGTGCCGGCAATCCTTTTCTCTGCCGGAGGATATTCAGGAAACTTTTTCCATGCCTTCACTGATATAATCATTCCACTATACTCAACTGCTAGAACTTTTAATAGAGAGGTACAATTTCTTATGACCGACAGAAAACCTTGGTGGATTGCAAAGTTCAAAACATTATTTGAGGCCCTGTCTAGATATGAGATCATAGACATCGATGACAGACATGATGTCCATTGCTTCCACAGCCTGACAATTGGCCTTAAAGGGCGAAACAACAAGGAACTCAGTATCGATTCTTCCACCTCTCCATACTCTATGAAGGATTTCAGGAAGTTTTTAAGAAGTTGGTATTCCTTGAAGAAAATAACAGCAGCCATAATCAGGGATGGCGATAAGAGAAAGCCTCGGCTTCTAATCATTCCAAGAAAGAGGTCAAGATCTTTCACAAATGTTGGTGAAATTGCTCAACTGGCAGAAAGCTTGAGCTACCAGGTAATTGTCGCAGAACCTGGGCCAGACGTGTCAGGATTTGCAAAAATCATCAACTCGTGTGATGTATTGATGGGAAGTTCATGGTGCTGGCCTAACCAACATTGTTTTCCTTCCAGAAAATGCAATCTTGATTCAAGTAGTTCCTTTTGGAATGTTAGAGTGGGCGTCAAGAGCTTCCTTCGAAGATCCTGCGAAGGACATGAACATAAGGTACTTGGACTATAAAATTAAAGTAGAAGAGAGCACTTTGATACAGCAATACCCAGCCGACCATGAAGTTTTGAGGGATCCCTCTGCAATTGGGAAACAGGGTTGGGTGGCATTTCGTTCAATATACTTGGACAAGCAAAATGTAACGCTGGATGTGGAAAGGTTTAGACCCACTTTGGTAAAAGCTTTACAACTTTTGCATCAGTGATTACGTTTCTCTCATGATACAAAGTGTAATTACAGCATTATTTTCTTACAAGTTTTGCAATAAAAATTCATTTTATATCTAGCCATGTTGGTTTTTCATGGCGATGCAAAATCTTCATTTTGTTTACAGTAAAGAAGAGCTCATGTTGATCTCCTTGAACAGTACGAATTGTTAGGAGAAGAAAAGAGAACCTCACAATCACTCAATTTGGGCAGTAATCACTCTGCTTTGTATTATGATTTAGCTGGCTATATATAGCCTTACAAAGACAAATGAAATAAGCACTAATAACGTGCTCAACAGAATGCAAACAGAAAATAACAACTAATAGCTATTACACGTGTACAAGTAATTAGCAACCAAACAAGTACACGTGTAAGTCTAGTCAGCACCCAATTGTCAACCATAACATTCCCTCCCTTAAACTAGATTGCTCAAGCAATCTAGTTTAACTCCTGGTGATCTGCACATTCCCAGCTGATCTCTTAGCTTCTGAAATGATTCCAACTTAAGTGGTTTAGTCAACACATCAGCAACCTGTTCCTGCGTCCCACAATATTTCAGCTGCACAATTCCTTCTTGAGCAAGTTCCCGTAAGAAATGAAAACGCACATCAATGTGCTTGCTCCTTCCATGCATAACAGGGTTTTTTGATAGTTTTATTGCTGAACTATTATCACAGTAAATGGTAGTACTGTTATTGCCTTCATACCCAAGTTGCCTCAGAATCCTCCTCATCCATACGGCCTGACAAGAACATGCCGCAGCAGCAACAAATTCAGCTTCTGTTGTGCTTAGAGTCACAATTGGTTGTTTTCGTGACGACCAAGCAACAGCTCCAGAACTCAAAATGAAAGTGTACCCCGATGTACTCTTCCTGTCCTCCAAGCATCCTGCATAATCACTGTCGGTAAAACCAATTAACTCTTCATTCCCTCCCTTAGCATAAAAAATCCCAAAACCAGTTGTCCCATGTAGATAGCGCAAGACCCTCTTGGCAGCCGAAAGGTGAAGCTCTGTGGGCCTTGACATATATCTACTTATTAGACTCACTGCGAACATTATATCTGGTCTGGTAGCTGTGAGATACATCATACTTCCAACCATCTGCTTATAGAGGACATCATCAATTTCCACTCCCTTCTCATCCTTAGATATTTTAAAACCTGGAACAATGGGATTCTGAACTTCATTACTATTTTCCATCCCAAACCTCCTTAAAATATCCATGGCATATCTTCGCTGACTGATGAAAATTCCTTCACTCAGCTGCAACACCTCAATTCCAAGGAAAAATTTCATTTTTCCCAAATCAGTCATATCAAATTCCTTCATCATGGAACTTTTAAATTTGCTGATCATATCTTCATCATTTCCCGTGTAAATCAAGTCATCCACATACACGCTTATAATTAACCGCTTCCCTTGATTTACTTTGATGAAGAGTGTTTGTTCGCTCTCACATTTTCCGAATCCTTCTTTCAGAAAGTATGACTCAATTCGACTGAACCAAGCCCTCGGTGCTTGCTTGAGTCCATACAAGGCCTTTTTAAGTTTATAGACCTTATCAACCATATTGGCCACCTCATAACCCTTTGGTTGTTCAACAAAAACCTCCTCGGTCAATTCACCATGAAGAAATGCAGACTTTACGTCAAGTTGGTAAATGGTCCAACCCTTTTATGCTGCGAATGCAAGGATCAACCGCACCGTATCCATACGAGCAACTGGGGCAAACACTTCTTCGTAATCAACTCCATATCGTTGTGCATATCCCTTCGCAACTAAACGAGCTTTGTACTTCTCAACATCTCCATGCTCATTTAATTTCGTTTTATACACCCATTTCAACCCAATTCTTTTTGCCCCTTTCGGTAACTCAGTAAGAATCCAGGTCCCATTTTTCTCAATTGAGCTCATTTCTGCATCCATGGCTCGTCTCCACTGATTCAATTTCACTGCTTCTTCATAATAAATTGGATCAGCCCCTGTGAACAAAGCCATATTCACATTGCAATCTTCATCAGACAAATCGAGACCCTCCCCTGTCTCATAGTCTCTCATCCACGATGGAATCCTTCTATTTCTGCTTGATTCACCACTGTCAACTTCTGGTGAACTTTCCATCTGTGCAGGAGTTTGTAACTCCTCATCATCAGCTGCATGAACACTTGCAACTTCATCATTCCCATCATTGTCAACTGCATTCACATTCACCTCTGCATCATCTGCATCTGCATCACTGGAATCATAGTTTTCTTCAACATCAGCATCTTCATTTGCCCATTCTAAGTCCAGCAGAATTTGATCTTCTAGACTTTTATCCCATTCCCACTTTTTATTCTCCTCAAAAACAACATCACGGCTGACTACTATCTTCTTGGATATTGGCTCATAAAGCCTATATCCCTTTGATTCTTCACTTATGCCGAGAAGCACACAGCAGTAGCTTTTATTTTCCAGTTTTGTTCTTCGAGCTTCAGGAACATGCACATGCGCAATGCTTCCAAAAACTCTAAAATGTCCCACGGATGGCTTAACCCCACTCCATGCCTCCTCTGGAGTCATGTTCTTTACTGCCATTGTTGAGCACCGATTCAACACATGTATACTCCAGTTCACAGCTTCAGGCCAGAAGCTCTTTGGTATGCCTTTCTCAGTTAATAAACATCTCACCATGTTCATCACTGTTCGGTTTTTTCTCTCTGCAACACCATTGTGTTGAGGTGTATAAGCAGTAGTCAATTGCCTCTTTATCCCATTTCTCTTGCAGAAATCATTAAACTCACCCGAGGTAAACTCACCCCCTCGGTCTGTCCTTAGACATTTAATGGCCATACCAGTCTCCTTTTCAACACTTTCTTTAAACAATTTAAAGGATTCAAAAGCATCTGACTTCTCTACTAGAAAATCTACCCATGCTTTTCTACTACAATCATCAATATAGCATATCACATACCTTTTGTTACTGTTTGAAATTGGAGAGATTGGTCCACATATATCAGTGTGGACAAGTGCCAGCCTCTGTGATGCTCTCCATGTGCTCCTCTTCGGAATGGGATCTCTGTGTTGTTTCCCCTTCAAGCAATCGGCACACACATCACTGGATTGGGGAAAATTTGGCAAACCCTTCACCATTTCTTTCTGCTGCAGAATTCTGATCCCTTTATGGCTTATGTGACCATATCTTCGATGCCATAGTTGAGCCAAATCTTGTGATGTAACTTGCATGCATACCCCTCCTGTCTGTTGCATCTGCAGATTGGTGGCTGGAGACTTGGATAGAATGATAAACATTCTATTTGCTGTCATGTCTGTTTGTATAATCAGACCTTTGGTTGGATGATAAATGCTGCACTTGTTAGACTTCAGAAGAACAGCTAATCCCCTCTCTTGTAGCTGTCCTATACTGAGAAGATTATTCTTCAACTCAGGTACATGGAACACTTCGGCTATGATGTAACAAACACCATTTAAGAACAATTTCACTGTCCCCTTCCCAACCACACTGATTCTTGTATTATCTCCAAGTTTGACCATTTGCTTGAATTCTTCATCCAACTTACAGAACAATGATCGATCACCACACATGTGGTTGCTACACCCCGAATCAAGAAACCATATGTCATTTCTTCTACCTTTATGCATCTCCACATAAGTCATTAGAAGCATCTCCTCTTGTTCATCCAATTCTGCATAGTTAGCTTGTTTACTCCACTGTGGACACTCAAATTGATAGTGTCCAAGTTGATGACACTTGAAACACTCAATGACAGCTCTATTGTAGGACTGTCGACCTCCTCTTCCTCTTCTAAACACTGCTCTTCCTCTTCCCCGAAATCTTTCTTCATGTGATACCTTGAGTGCTTGTTCTTCTCCACGGTTCCTATTGAACTTCTGCTCATGTACAATAAGTGAACTCTGTAGTTCATCCACCGTGAGTGAATCAATGTCTTTTGATTCCTTAATTGAAACCACAATGTAATTAAATTTCTCAGTCAAGGTCCTGAGAATCTTCTCCACAATTGTAACCTCTCTCATTTGCTCACCATTACTCCTCATTTTATCAGCAATAGTCATAACACGAGCAAAATAATCTGTAATATTCTCACCTATTTTCATCTCCAGAACTTCAAAATTCCTTCTCAGCATCTGAAGAGCCGAACGCTTCACCCTAGCATTTCCTTCAAACTTCTTCTTCATGGAATCCCATATCTGCTTTGAGGTGCGTTTCTCCAGAATTTGCTCAAGTGTTGTTCTGTCAATCGATTGAAACAAGTAATTTTTCACTTTGAGGTCCTTGATCATCAATTCTTCCAATTGCTTCTGCTTTGCCTCACTCAGCACAGCGCCTGGTTTCGATTCTTCATACCCAGTCTCCACTAGACTCCAGTAACCTTTGGACCTCAAAAGATTCTCCATAAGCATGCTCCAATGGTCATAGTGACCATCAAATCTCGGTATAGCAGGCTGCAGACGATTTTTATCTTCACTCATTCTTCTCTTGTTCTTGAGAATCTGCCGATTTTAGCCTTGCAGATTTCAGCCTTCAACCTTGGCTCTGATACCAGAATGTTAGGAGAAGAAAAGAGAACCTCACAATCACTCAATTTGGGCAGTAATCACTCTGCTTTGTATTATGATTTAGCTGGCTATATATAGCCTTACAAAGACAAATGAAATAAGCACTAATAACGTGCTCAACAGAATGCAAACAGAAAATAACAACTAATAGTTATTACACGTGTACAAGTAATTAGCAACCAAACAAGTACACGTGTAAGTCTAGTCAGCACCCAATTGTCAACCATACGAATACCAGGGTGGAATTTTTCTTAGTTTTTGGAGAAGATAGTTGATTAAAAGCATTCTTGCAGAGGATAAGAATAATATAAATTTCTTGAAAATAAGAACATTAGTTTTGGAAACTAGTTATGTTCATCCTGTGCGTTGATAAAAAAATCACTAGCGTCCTTTCCAAGCAATGGCCAAAAGAAGATTTCAAGCAACAACTCCACGACTTACAATCGAGTGTCAAAAGGGATTAACTTGTAGGTGAAAAAAAGTCAAATTAAAGCTATTTCAATCAACTTTATGAAATTTGGTAGACACAGAGCAATGATCATCGATCTTTTTCATGAGTGTGGTTACTTCACCAACTTTCTCAACCACATGGGATTCTTAAGATAGACAGAGATTGTGTCTGTTATCCTGAAACCATCCATGCAGGAAAATAGGAAGAACACGAGATTGAACCACGCTTGATTGCACCTTTCTTTGGTTTCAGAAGGAAATTAAGGAGACTGGCTGCATATATATATATATATTCCACTGATCACTAATAATAATTAGCTGGAAAGGATTTTAAATCTGCATAATTTGTCTCGAGTTCGAGTTAGGACATGTATATCTTGTAAGAGCTTGAAACAGCCAGGATTTTACTCGTTTATTTAATCACATAAACTCACGTAATTCTACATATTTTGAAAAACATTTATCAAATCTGCAATATATCCTGTGAGGAGATCGAGGACATGATTGAGGATGTCCAAGCCCCATCTGTGATCATTAATTATCTAGTCTAATCTCTCTCGATTCTCAATTTATAGTTATATTTTACTGGTCATTAAAAGAATTTGCTCTGTTTTTTTCCAGGAAGCTCATCATATGTGTTCAATTATTCTCTGAGGCATGAATTTTGGACTTTGCAAAGGACAGGTATGCATGGATGGTTACAGCTGGCTCATTCTGATTTCAATCATTTATTTCCGGCATGACGCAAGGTAGTCAAACTCGCGAGTCAACTCGCAAACTCGTACGAGTTTGCGAGTTGGCTCAGCAAACCTGGTTGGACCGGAAAGAAAAATCGAAACCGGTCAAACTCGGTCAAAATCGGGTTGACTCGTAAAATCGGACCGAATCGGTCCGATTTTACGAGTTCAAGGGATTTTTATCTGCAGCACAAGCAAAGGCACAAGAAAGGGAGGGAGATGAGCACAAAAAACTGAAGAAAGGGAGATGAGCACAAGAAAAGGGAGGGAGATGAGCACAAGAAAGGGAGATGCTTTATCTGCCTGAAGTCGTGTAAACCAGAAATGAATTAACAAATATGAAGCAAGACACTAGTATTGAATGGTCCACTGTTAACTTGTTAACTAAAGGCATAAGCAATTGGAGAAGAGGAAGCATATTGTCGCACAATCTCCATCAGAGGAAGAAGAGGGTGGGCAGCGGCGTGAGACGGTGAGAGTCTGAGAGAAGAGAATTAGGGTTAGTTACTTAGTTGGCCCTTTTATACTTATAATAATAATAATAAAAAAGGTGGTGGTTTCTACTTTCTAGTTTCTACTTTCTACGGGGGGGAGGGGTTGTTATAAATTATTATTATTATTTATAATAAGAATAATATATACGGGGGAGGGGTTATTATATTAATAATAATAATAATAATAATAATAATAATAATAATAATATGGAGGTTTATAATAATAATAATAATAATAATAATTAGCATAAAAAATAGTTAGCATAAAAAATAATTTAAAAAAAAATCTATTAATTTAAGATAATAAATAACATTAATTAATTTCAAATACAACAACCATAAAAAAAATATACAATTACTTGAAAAACATAAAATAAATAGTTTAAATTTCAAATCTCAAATACTGTGGGTCTTTTAATTATATTTAAATTCATTTTTTTAATTTAAATATAATTAAAAATAATAATTTTATTGTTGGAGGGTTTTTCAAAAGTAATTATTTAATTATATAACTTACTCCTATTAATTATATAATTAATTGTATAAATAAACTATATATAAAATAATTGAACTTTATTTAAAATAAGATAAAAAAAATGTCCATAATTATGCTATTTTGTATTCAGAAATATTTTACATACGATTTTATAATTTTGCTTCTCACACGATTTTAGCTGTGATTTTATGATTTTTGTACGGAAAAATTCAGGTACGATCTTACGATCCGATTTTTCGGAGCCCCTTCCAATTCGTGTCAAAATCTCGATTTTGACTACCTTGGCATGACGGTATAGTTCCTCTTGAAAATCTGGTTATGGATGTTTTTTAAAGTGTTTTTTGCTTAAAAATATATTAAAATAATGTTTTTTTTGTTTTTTTAAACTATTTTTAATATTAACACATGAAAATTATCTATAAACACCAAACAAAATTAACTTAAAATGAAAAATAAAAATAAAAATAAAAATAAATTATTTAAAAAAATATATTTTTGAAACACAGTGACAAATATCTGATAATACAAGGAAGTAAGCAAACACATACAGTTGATAGAGACATGTAGCAAGTAAATGTAAGAATATTTGGCAACCTAATTTCGACGACATTACTTAATCCTCCATTACTATAAATTAAAAGTCAAGGGATGCACATGCGGATTTAAAATTATGGTGATTGCTGATGAGAGTAGTGTCTCTGATTAATTAAGTGAAAATGGAGCTCATAAATTGTTAGCATATTTTTATCATAAGAAGGTTAATGTATTTCTTGGAATGACACGAAAACACCACTTATTAAAATAGTCCTTTGTGGATCTCTCTCTTTCTCAATTACTTTTTGAGCAAATTTTATATTACAAGATTCCAGGGTTTTTTAAAATATTTTTCGTTTAAAAATATATTAAAATAATATTATTTTATTATTATTTTTTAAAACAGCAGATCAAAACAATTCATAAATAGTATAAAAAAATCATTTCAGGCAAAGAAAATGATAATCTCATAGAAAATATAAATTATTATTATTATTGCATTCATATTTATTAATTTTCATCATTGCCAAGCAGATTATTATTATTATTATTATTATTATTATTATTATTATATGATAGATAATCCTAGCTTGTTTTCAATAATTGGAATTCGGAGAATCTTTCCCACCGGTATCTTGACCCCTTCGAATCAGTGGAGCACTTACCGCACAACCATGGCATTTCGTGTTTGTCCAAATGCCACATTAAAGGTTTTCAATAATATATGTGTGCGTATATATAAATAAAGAAATAAATAAAATCTTTTCAATAATTTGTGAATATAGAATGTGATATCTTAACTACTCAAAGACTTTATTAATTTATTTACATTCTAAACATATATAAAATATAGAGAGTTAGGTATCATGTACATTTCTAAGCATGGAAAGGAAGAGAGAGTAATGTCCAGGGTGGTATACATCCAAGGGTGGTTGTATTTCGTGGTTTATACTTTATTTTACTTTAAAATACTATTTAGTAGTTATGATTTCAATCTCATTATTCTCATTCTTTTTAATAAAAAAAATAAAGTATAACTTAATATGAATTTATAAAAGATTCAAGCCTAAGAATCTTTTATTTGAGGGTGTATTAAAAAATAATATAAATTATATTTTAAAGTCTTAAGTAATAACTTAAAATTTTATGCGAGATAATTAATTGACAATATTTATTCGGCGTTGTATTTTAATTTTTAATTATTTTAATGTATTAATATTAAAAATAAAATTTGAAAAATCTTATTTTTATATATTTTAAATAAAAAATACTTTAAAAACAAGTGTTATTATTCATTCAATCAGCCGAACAAATAGTTATTTATGAAACACACACACTTACTCCCACGAAGCAGACAAAAACATAGAATACTTCCTTGCACTCATCATCATGCATTCCACTATAATGATCGTTTAACATGTCTTATTTAACCTACCAAGCTTCTTCTTACTTTTCATGCCGTAACCTTTCCTCACTGATTCATCATATGCTGCGAGTTGACTCAGTTGTCGGTTCAAAATGTGTTCATGTGTATAAACCTGCTGTTCTGATTATAAAAAAAATGTTAAACTGAATAAGTATAGAGAATATCAACTAGTATTTCTCTCTCTCTCTCTCTCTCTTTAATTTTTTTTTCCAAGAGATTTCAAGTTAAATCTCTTCTTACTCATTATTGTTTTTACTGTAATTTTAATTTTTTTTATTAATATGGGTGTCCATGCTAGTTTCTACGTACCTCAATTAATTCTACGGGTCTTAAAGTTAACGACCATGTAAACCTCCAGTAATCATCATATTAACAATTACAGTGTTCAAACCTGAAACCACAGAGAAACAAATATTTTAGTTCCAAGTTCTTACCACTAAGTCGCATTCTACATTCTAGATTGATTTTTCTAATTTAACAAATAAATGATATTTGTTAGAAGCAACACCTAATTAAAAGGCAAGAAGATGACAAGGATATTCCAAGAGATTCTTCCAGTTAAGAAAGAGCACAATGAGCCTAAAATCATGTCAAAATATTCTGGCATTCAAGGCTGTGTATTGTAACGTTAATATTTGTTGCAACGTTCATATTCTCTGCATTCATTTGTTTCCAAAACTGGAACAATCAATTCTGTATATATACATCAGAAATCAAATCAATAAAGTGTGGAAAAACTTATTCATTGTATATTGCAATTAGCTCAAGTTTTCTTATGGTATCAGAGCCTACAATCTCTAACGAGTCATCAATCCAAATCATTGCAATGTCTTCTTCCTCATATCAAAACCCAAACCCCATCATCAACACCCAATCCTCCTCAGAACAAAACCCACATCTCAACATCAATACCCAACCCTCTTCCGCACCAAACAAGCAACTAATTGCATTTAACATCACTGCCCAAATCAATGAAAAGTTGACATCCTCCACCTTTCCCCAGTGGCGTGCTCAATTTGAAGCACTTCTCATTGGGTATGACTTAATTGACTATGTTGAAGGAATCCTACGGTGTCCTCCCTCTGCGGGCACAGCTGCTGATGAGTTATGTAAAACTCACTGGGTTCGACAGGATAAACTTATCCTCAGTGCCATCTTGGCATCTACATCCCCGTCAATCACACCATTGATTGCTACAGCAAAAACATCTCATGACGCCTGGACAAAGCTCAAGACTTTGTATGCTAGCCGATCCCGAACTAGGGCTATGCAGTTGAAAGAAGAACTCACCTTAACCCAACGTGGAACTAGATCAATCACAGAATATCTCCACACTGTGAAAGCCTTGGCAGATGAAATTGCCGTTATTGACCATCCAATTTCGGATGATGATCTGACCCTCTATGTGCTCAACGGGTTAGGGTCAGAATTTAGAGAAATTGCAGCTCCAATCCGTGCCCGTGAAAAATCACTGGCCTTCGAGGAGCTCCACGACCTTCTGGTTGGACATGAAGCGTACCTCAGACGCTTGGAAGCCACCACGCAGCAGCTAGTTGCCTCTGCTAACTTCTCCAAATCACGGTCATATACACAGGGAGACCATCAAGCGTGGTCGTTTAAAAGAAACGACGGTAACCGTGGACAAAACGACAGCAACCGAGGGTCTCATGGGTCACACAGGCCCACTTATGGAGCCCAACGTGAAAATAGAAGATTTCACAATCAATCGGGCCGATCCAACAATTTTAATAGGCGTTCCCAACCCAAGTGCCAACTCTGTGATCATTGGGGGCACACTGCAAAATCATGCTCCCAGTTTAATTCATCCAATGCATCCGTAAATTGTGCTAATACATCGACAGGAATGGATAAAAATTGGCTGTTAGATTCAGCTGCCTCACACAATATCACAGGAGATTTGTCAAACTTATCTATTCATTCTGAATATGATGGAACAGACAAAGTTGTCCTGGGTGATGGTTCAGGTTTGCAAGTTTCACACATTGGCTCATTGGCTTTGCGTTCCCCTAACCGTATTTTTAAATTGCATGATACTCTTTGTGTTCCCAATCTTCGCAAAAATTTAATTTCTGTCCATCATTTTACTAAACAAAATCATGTTTTTGTTGAACTTCACCCGTTTCATTTTCTTGTGAAGGATCAGATCACGGGGGCGCCATTACTAAAAGGAGCATGTAACGATGGCATCTATACCTTTCCGGGATCCATGGTGATATCGCCGAAAGTTGCTAATGTGCTTGAACGCACGTCTATTGACGGATGGCATAAACGTCTTGGGCACCCCTCCTCAACAATTGTTCATCATCTTATTAAAAAAATTTCCCTTCCTGTTTTATCAAATAAAACTGTGTCTTCTTTATGTCATTCTTGTTCTATTAATAAAGCTCACCGTCAACCTTTTAGCACTAATAGTCTCCAAAGCCATGCTCCACTTGATCTAGTTTACACTGATGTGTGGGGACCTGCCAGTTACACTGGACTTGATGGAACCAGATATTATCTAATTTTTGTTGATCATTATACAAAATATATCTGGTTTTATCCCATGCCCACAAAATCAAGCGTCTCTCAAATATTTCCACATTTCAAAAAATTTGTTGAAAATCGGTTTCAAAAAACAATTAAAACTTTGTATTCTGACAATGGTGGTGAATACATTGCCTTAAAATCTTTTCTTGCACTCCATGGTATTACTCACTATACTACGGCTCCACACACGCCACAACAAAATGGAGTCTCTGAACGTAGGCATCGCCACCTTGTTGAAACCGGTCTTACACTTCTTCATGATGCAAACCTTGATTTTAAATACTGGCCCTATGCTTTCCAAACAGCTTCTTATCTCATTAATAGACAACCCACACCACTTCTTAAGGGAAAATCACCCTTTGAATTTCTCTTCGGTCAACTACCCAACTATTTAAAACTTAAGAAGTTTGGTTGTATCTGCTATCCTCTCACTCGGCCCTACAATACAAACAAGATGCAGCCTAAGTCCAAAGCCTGCCTCTTCCTTGGCTATTCTTCCACTCAGAATGCCTATCAATGCCTTGATCCCGAAACACACAAAGTTATTATCTCTCGCCACGTGGTCTTCGATGAGACACGAACGGCGCCCAGTCACCCGCATCTTGTCTCCTCTGCACTCCCAAGTTCTAAGTCATTCCCAGAACCATCTTCACCTTCCTTTCACGGTGCCCAAACGATTCTTGTGCCACCATCATCAGTGCCCGTTACAACAGCATCTTCGTCAACCCGGTCTGGTACTGCTGCCATCGCTACTGCTCCCTCAGGTAATCTTGATCTCTCATGCTCCTTATCTCATAACTCTTGCAACTCTTTGTCCCCCATGGATCCCAATTCCCCTAATCGGAACTCTCCTCTAGAATTTAGGGTTGAAACTGATCGGCCTTCATCACCACTATCTTCCATCCCTTCCTCGACCAACCAACTAGGCTTAGATTCACCAAATTCAAATTCCGATAACCCTCTGCCTCAACAAATCCCCCCATCCCGTACCCACACCATGACCACTCGATCCATGAACAATATTTTTCGGCCAAAACAGATACACACCATCTCCAAACACCCCCTCCCTTCAACCATTGAGCCAACAAGTGTGAGTCAAGCAATTTCTCAACCACACTGGCGAGCAGCCATGTCCTCAGAAATCACAGCCTTAATGAAACACGGGACTTGGGACCTCGTCCCTCCCCCAGCTCACTGTCAACCCGTGGGTTGCAAGTGGGTCTTTCGGGTGAAACGTCATGCAGATGGATCCATAGACAGGTTTAAGGCTAGGTTAGTGGCTAAAGGCTACAATCAACGACCTGGCATTGATTATGTAGAAACCTTTAGCCCCGTAATTAAGCCAGCCACCATTAGAACTGTGCTGTCAATTGCTGTTATGAGTGGGTGGGACTTACGGCAATTAGATGTTAATAATGCCTTCCTCAATGGGCAATTAACCGAAACTGTGTTTATGACCCAACCCCCAGGGTTCAAAGATCTGTCAAAACCCCATCATATTTGCAGATTAAGAAAGGCCATCTATGGCCTAAAACAGGCTCCCCGAGCCTGGTATACAGCCCTCAAGACTGCCATTCTTCAACTTGGCTTCCACAACTCAGTGGCCGATCCCTCATTATTTATTTATAATCATGGTTCTAACTTGTGTTATTGTTTAGTCTATGTTGATGACCCTGTGTTGACAGGTAATGATCCGAAATTAGTGGCTGCTGTCATCAAGAAATTGGGTGATCAGTTTTCTCTCAAAGATATGGGTCCCCTCCATTTCTTTCTTGGCATTGAAGTAATCCCCACCCGAACTGGCATCCTTCTTTCCCAGCACAAATATATCCGGGACCTTTTAGCCTCTGCAAGCATGAGTGAGGCTAAGGACATTTCCACCCCACTGTCCACCTCTCAATCTCTTCAGTTGGTGGATGGTACTGCTGCAGTGGACAGTACTGCTTTTCGACGCATCATTGGCAGCCTTCAATACCTATCACTGACGCGTCCCGACATCTCCTTCGCTGTCAACAAATTGGCTCAGTTCATGCATAAGCCAACTACAAATCACTGGACTGCTACCAAAAGGTTACTTCGTTATCTTAAACAAACTATTTTTCATGGTCTTCATGTGTGCAGGTCTAGCTCCCCCATTCTGCGGACATACTCTGATGCTGACTGGGCTGGAAATGTTGATGATCGCACATCCACCTCAGCTTATATCAGCTTCCTTGGGTCTAACCCCATATCTTGGAGCTCCAAGAAAAAACGAGCAGTTGCGCGCTCCTCCACTGAAGCTGAGTATCGGGCCTTAGCCAATGCTGCGTCTGAAACTATGTGGCTGTCCACCCTTCTCAAGGAACTAGCCTTCACGGTCCCAACAATTCCACAGCTGCTGTGTGACAATCTCGGGGCTACACACCTCAGCCTCAATCCGGTTCATCACTCGCGCATGAAACACATTCAAATCGACCTTCACTTTGTGCGTGACTTGGTGCAAAAGGGCATACTTCAGGTGATGCATGTCCACACCCATGACCAGTTGGCTGATCTTCTAACCAAGCCTCTGTCCAGACAACGTACCGAGTTCTTGCGTAACAAGATTGGTCTCTCCGATGGAAGCCCAATCTTGCGGGGGCGTAAAAGGCAAGAAGATGACAAGGATATTCCAAGAGATTCTTCCAGTCAAGAAAGAGCACAATGAGCCTAAAATCATGTCAAAATATTCTGGCATTCAAGGCTGTGTATTGTAACGTTAATATTTGTTGCAACGTTCATATTCTCTGCATTCATTTGTTTCCAAAACTGGAACAATCAATTCTGTATATATACATCAGAAATCAAATCAATAAAGTGTGGAAAAACTTATTCATTGTATATTGCAATTAGCTCAAGTTTTCTTACTAATCACGAAAAGAGATGTTTGTCTCTACAGTCAGCAACAATGTCCCTTTCGAGTGCCCATAATTTCATGCAATCTTCCCAGAGCCAACTATATATATATATATATATATATATATATATATATATACGTGAGGTGCAATAGTTTTCACATTTATATATTAATAATAGTAAACCTCAACGTCTTCCTCAACGTCTTCCTATTGACATTCGTAATGGCTTCAAGATTTTGCTTCGCCACATCCTTTCTGGAACAATAATATTAGATTGCTAGCTCGACAACTAGGTTTAGAAGCTTAACACGCACATCTCCTTCTTTGAACAAAGATTTTAAATCTTGTTTCATAGCCATACAACGCGTTTACAGAAGAATGTCTTGATTAGGTTTCTGAAAATGAAGTATCAGACTCTACTTGCTAGAAGCTTTAGCAAGCACGAGCAGAAGAAGTTGGGATACTGGGCATTGCTTGCTTGCTTGTTCATCGCATTGAGTTTCTTCATCAACTTTAAACCTTTCATGGGGCCCCTATCAGTTTGTAAGTGATCATTCATCATTCAGTCTACCTGCTATATGTTCCTCTTTAACTAATTATATGTTTCTTGCAGTGAATTTGAGGTTATCAACGGGAGAAGATGAGAAGCTTCATATTTTTTATGATGATACAGACAGCTCTCTGCAGATTGCCAAAGGTAAGTTATGATCATCCACGAAAATGTTTAGATAATGTTTTGTTATATTTACTCTATGTGAAGTAATGTTAGTTTCGGATTATGCAGAAACTATAAACAGTACTTCAATCGTCAATGATACAGGCAGCTCGCATGAAGAAGCAGAGATTATGAGTAGTGCATTAACTGTCAATGATACAGACAGCTCTCATGGAGAGTCAGAAATTAGGGGTAATTTTTTCTTTTACGTATTTTCTTTAAAGAAAATCACCTGTATAATGCCTTACTTAAGTCCTTTTAATTGATTTTTGAAGATACAGAAATTATAGTTAACAACGCTACAAGCAGATCTCAGGAAGTAGTAGTATTTAAGGGTAAGTTTTTTATATTTTTTTAAAAGAAAAAAAAAAAAACATGATCAGCTAGTAAAAGATGACCTCAGTAGCCCAGCTTGAGCCTCATATCAAGCAAGTTTTATTGCATCCAACTAAGAACACTTTGTTTTTTCTTGATTTTAATGCAGAAAGTCTTGCGCAGAATATGAAAACCAATGATTCAAGCAACCCCCCGCAATTTGTCAACGGTACTGTGTTTCCATCAATTTTACAAATAAATAATGATGATTAATTATGCCAAGACAGCACCCGGTTGGCTATGAAATGATTAGTTCATGAATGTTAGTTTATTTTTACTTGACTTATTTAATGTTGCAGAAAAGGATATTTCCATGGTCAACAATACGAACAGCTCTCTTCCAGAAGCAACAGGTGAGAATGTTGATTAATTTTAAAAACTATTTCGAATCATCTAGGATAATTTTTTAACAGAGTCAACAAAAAACATCACATGATGAAAGCTCATAACTCCCTGGCCTGATTCTGGTAATTCTGAATAATTTTTGAAGATGCGAATGCTGGAACGAAGAACAGCACAGTCGAGCCTCCTCTATGCACTTTCATGGGCAGATCAGATTTCTGCGAGATAAAAGGGGACATCAGGATTGATGGAAACTCCTACACTGTTTTTATAGTCTCATCTGAAATCGATATCCTGGCAGCAGAGAATACGTCATGGTGTATCAGGCCATATGCGCGAAAAGGTGACCAGGCAGCCATGGGCGGTGTCAGGGAATGGACAGTAAAACTGGTGGCCGGCGCCTCCCATATCCTCCCTCAATGCACTCAAAATCACAGTGTTCCGGCAATCCTTTTCTCGGCCGGTGGATATTCAGGGAACCATTTTCACTCCTTCGCTGATATAATTGTTCCACTGTTCTTGACCTCAAGGCCCTACAATGGAGACGTACAGTTTCTCATTACCAACGGTTTGACTGCGTGGATTTCCAAGTTCAAAACATTAATGAATGCGCTGTCTAGATATCAGCCGATCAGCATTGATTACAGACAAGATATACATTGCTACGATAGCATGACAGTCGGCCTGATACGTCGGACCAGCAAAGAACTCAGTATCGATCCTTCAAACTCTCCATACTCCATGAAAGACTTCAGGAAGTTTCTCAGAAGCTCCTACTCCTTAAAGAGAACAACGGCAATCAAAATCGGGAACGTTTCAAGGAAAAGGCCAAGGCTCGTAATCATTTCGAGAAAGAGATCTCGAGCTTTTACAAATGTTGGTGAAATCGTTAGCATGGCTAAGAGACTGGGATTCAGGGTGGTTGTTGCAGAACCTGATGCAGACGTATCAGGATTTGCAAAGATTATAAATTCCTGTGATGTGATGATGGGAGTTCATGGAGCTGGTCTGACCAACATGGTTTTCCTTCCTGAAAAGGCAGTCCTGGTCCAGGTAATTCCCATTGGAGGAACAGAATGGCTGTCAAAAACTTACTTTGAAGAGCCTGCAAAAGATATGAACATAAGGTATTTGGACTACAAAATCAGAGTGGAAGAGAGCTCTTTGATTCACCAATACCCAGCCGACCATGTAGTTTTGAGGGATCCCTCTGCGGTTTGGAAACAGGGTTGGTCTGCGGTTCAGTCGATATATTTAAGTAAGCAAAATGTAACGCTAGATGTGAATAGGTTTAGACCCACTTTGGTGAAAGCTTTAGAGCTTTTGCATCAGTGAATATACTACTTTTTTTTTAATTATATTTTTTGATGTATTTATATTGTTTTAATGATAAATTTAAAAAATCATATTTATTCATACGAATAAATCTTTACCTTAAGGTATAGATAGGCTACCAACTAAGAGCCTATCCAAACTTTCAGGCCGCACAAAGCGACTTACCTCAAGTAAAGTGTGCTTGTTACGTTAATATTTTTTCTAAACATAATCAGTTTTTTTCTAAGCATAAAATCAATATCCCGAGTTTTCTAGTAACCTTAAATCAAACAATTAGATAGCACTTCTTCACCTTCTCTTGATGTCACACGGATTTCCCACATTGTGACATTAAACATTGGAGTGTCATGTTTCAATGGGGGATTTTGTTTTAGGAATAACTCAAGCCAAGCAAGGAGTTATATTCAAGCCACCACTTATCTAGGACACAGCCATAGAAAATCCATATTATATTTAAAGTTTTTTCAAGATTTTATCACCAATTTATTTATAAAATCCACGTAATTGATCATGTTGGTTGTTAGTGTTACAAATTACTCATTTGTGTACAAGTAACTGCTCTTCATAGGTATATAAAGAAAATCATTACAAGGGTTTCAAGGAGCAGAATTTATCATCTGTCAATATTGAGTATTTTATCTTTTAAAAATCTTGAGTATTTTTAAAATAGTTTTACTACATGATTACTCCATATTATATGTATATATTTTCTAAAACATATGTTAATTTAATAATATTATTATAGTGAATAGATTTGATTAATTAATTAAGTGATGTATACAATATAATGTATTGGAAATATCAAAAATAAATATTTTAATTTGTAAGGATTATTTTATATATTATAATATTTTGACATTTAAATAAATATAAATCAGTATCAAAACGTCTGATATTAAATGAAAATCCAAAAGGGCTACAAGAATGGTATTCATAACTTTGGAATTTATAAGTATATAGCCTACAAGTTATAGCATACAAGTTATAACGTATGAGATTATAAGTATATTGATAAACAAGTTTTGAAGATCCTGAAAACTCGATTCAACTGTAGAGCAATCATTATTGATTTGTTGAATTGTTGTTGTTGCTGCTATCAATTCTTTTGTTTTTTTAAGAAAAGAAAAATAAAGATAACTTGTAGTAATTATTCACTCATCATATTCCACTCAAGTAAGTTTCGATAACTATTCACTTACCATATTTTATTACAAGAATCTCACACCATATAGACCATTTATATCTTTTTTTTATAACCCATATTATGATTAATTGTTCAAAATTAACCAAGCATACTTTTTTTTTAGTATGTGATTACTTGTTTGAGGTAACATGTCATTTACACAAGTCTTGATTTTATAAATCTTGTGGGCAATCAAATTTCATCTTTGATTAAATTTAGTGTATAACAATACCAAGGTGAAGTGCTTAATTTCATATAACCTATAGTAAATATAATAAAGTCTCCAAAAGTAGAATGATGAATCTTTTTTAAAGTAGATAGTAGACCTACCGCCGGGCTCCACCTGTCAAAAATGTCATCTCTGAAAACAAAGCAGAAACTCCACTCGAGAAGGATAGTGTCACATGGGAATAATGATGGTAAGAGGTCACCTAAATACATCTTTAATTGATGGCAGTGTTAGATTTTTGGCATATTTCCTGAATATGGGATTGCTCTTCACCTGCCCTTTGCCCTCACTCGCATAAAAAAATTGGAAAAGGCAATGAAAGGTCAAACAATGGTGGTTGGATAGATTAGAATGATTAGCATGGAATAGTACCACTCTCTTTTTTTTATTTTTTTTATATAGAATGATTTGGGTGTGCATATAAACTAATCACATATTTCATACCATCCATATTTAAAAAGATTTTATTCTAAAATGAAGTTTAATTAGATGATATATCAATTTTTTTAGAAATCATTTATAAGATTTAAACTTTAAATCCCATATAATTAATGTTTTTTTCTGTAATGCTCATATATTTCATTTGAATTTTATTTATTTATTTTATTCCAATTAACCTTCCATTCTTTATATATATAAAATATTTTCACATGATAACACTTTTTTTTTTAAATCGAATAAAAAAAGCTCACAAGGTGTAATCCATGTTTTATACCATATTTAAAGTGATAAATCATCTTTATTAAACCTCTCTTCCTAAGATAAACTTATTGACATTGAGATTGACTTTTATGCAGCCGACATATGGTTGATCAAACTCTTTCTCTCTTCTTCTCATTTCTCAGTGACATTCTCTCTTTGCCTCTTCCCATCCAAGAATTAAAATGTAAAAAAAATGAAGTTTAGAAGTAAAACATAAAACGCTAAAGTAGACAAGATCAAATGCAAAAATTAAAACTTCAAGGACTATACTGATGTTTTTCTACACCTTTTCATAGCACTCTGAGTCATCGGAAGAAGTTCAGCATCAGAATGAATGGAACTGCGACAGTAGCTCTCAAGGGAAATTCATTGTTTCAGTTCTGTAACTGGAAAGCAGAGGGGCTTTATCTCAGCCGAATCTGTTACAGAGTTGACTCGGTGAAACAAAAGGTCGACGACATATTCCAGCCGAGGAAAAATCGTTTTTTGATCCATTTCGTCAAGGGGTCATCATTGAAGGAGGTGTTGGATAAAGACAGACAGTTGTTACAAGGTCATTTGAAATTGGTGCTGATAAAACTGCAACATTGGAAAGTATTCTCAACCTTCTTTAGGTTAACTGATAAAAATGCTGATAAAACTCACGTTTTGGTGAGTTGAGGAAGTGGATGCTTGAGAAGCTTAATGGTTTTTGTAGGGGTGAAGTAGGTGAAAATGGAATGAGGCGAGACTGGCTTATCAGAAGTGATGCCACCGGAGAAGTCTTAGTTCCGGCTACAAGGTCTTTCCCTGAACATCCTCATCCTTTCTTTCATGGTTCTTTTGGTTGCTCTAATAAGGGTGTTGCAAATGTTGAACACCACTTGCGTGATGATGAACCATCAAACTAGAGGACTGTCAAAGATGCCAGAAGCAGTCGGAGCGGACATTTCACTTTGATTTATAGAAAAGAAAACTTTTCAAGAAGAAATTCCTGAAAATATCAACAAGCTGAGCACGAATGCCATATTTACAAAGAGCAACTCGATGGTGATCTTCTATATTAGTGCTTCAGACTTTGGCTGGACCAACAAATAAATATTAATTTTGTGATCATACTTGCACAATTTCACGATCAAAGAACATTATATGCACAATCAAACAAAAGAAATGGTGATAATTTTAGCATCAATCTAGGCGCAGAAATATGCTATAGCTACTTTGCCTGTTGTCCCTGTAGCCCAAGAGAAGTGATTTGGATATGAATCACCATGTGAACAATGTTAGGTATGTAAATTGGATGCTGGAGGAAAACACATATAACTTCCCTGGCAAACGGTTCTCATTACAAAATCTGGTTAGCCAAACAAGAGAATTCTAATGCCTCGCATCCTAAGCGGACCATCCCTCGCAAGTTTTTGGAGAACTACCAGCTAACCAGGATAACTCTTTAGTATAGAAGAGAATGCAGCAGTTCAGACATGGTTCAATCACTAGTGATGCGGAAGAAGGGGGAGTTCTGAAGAAGACATCAAGACAGTAGTAACGTTGACAATGGAGATTCACTAGATTCAGCTTTGTTTCAGCTGTAACCACACTAAGTCATTAAAAACATACACCCATCTTCTACAGATTACAGGATATAAAGAGAGTGACGAGATTGCTCGGGACGAACTGTGTGGAAAAGAAAGTTCGAAACTATGCAATTGGTACCTAGTGAGCTCTAGCAAAGCGCTAAGCTATATGTCGTAGCAACTAGCAACACAGCAACATTCAAGCAGACAAGAGTGTTGAGACTACTACTGCAGCCTCAAGAGCAATCAAGTATAGGGTATAGTTACATACACAGGGGCAGGACTGGCTTGCTCTCTCTCTCTAGGCTGCTCATTTGCAATTAGTAATGTAATAGCCAGGAATGGTTGCTTTAAATGAATTCATTATCAGGTGTCAATGTGATCGCACCTTAGCATGATTTTATATTTTAAAATAATGGCACAGGCATTCAGATATGACAAATCCACATAACATTCTATTCTTACATTTTAATTTGAAGTGGAAATTGTATCCCTTAATTAGCACGGAAACACAAAACATTCCACATATTTTTGACAATTCAAGCAAATAAGAAACTGTAAAATGAAATCGCAAGATCATGATATTAAGTCCTAGCAACATATACGTAACATGATCAAAGATCAATAATCAAGAAACAGAAAAACAAAAATATCAAGAGTAAAGTCAGGCTTGGAAACATCTTTTATATCTAGAACCAGAGAGTAGAAAACATTTAATTTTTAACCATTAATATGGCATGTTCAACAATGGAAGGGAAATATATTACCTACAAGACTGAACAATAATCCTGACAAGCTAATTGATCTCAGGGCTTTTCCATGCGCCAAGCTGTGCAAGTTGACCACGCCATCCAATGCTTGAAGATAGGCAAGGGTTTCTGTTGGCGCAGCTTTACCATTTTGGACACCAGTTACCAAAATTTGATGGAAATTAGATAGATGAATATTGTAACTATTTTGTTTTACAAGTGCATCCTCACTTGTTTTTCTTTTGGTAAGAATGATATTATCCATTCACTATACTGACAGCAGTCATATATAGAAGTGACAGTGGCCCTTTCATTCAGCAATATACGTGGATCGATGAGAACTTTGAACTAAGGCATAAGGACCAGTGCAAAGAGAAATTGTTTGTCTTCCACTCAGGTGGGTAGAAATGGAGCTTTCTGAGTTTGGAGTAAGTTATATATCACACCTTTCTAGGAATCAAGAGGTGCAGTGAAGTACGTGTTTCCTTTCAGCTGCCATTTTAAAACTGGAAGATCTGGATCCAACATGCGGGTTCACAAAAAACTGCTTTAGTTCTTCCTTGCTGTAAATTATATTGCTGTAAATCAACACCCTAATTCCATTTACCATCACGAACTGGGATTCTGTTTTGATTTATGGTTTTGCTCTTCTTAAGAAGCACCGACGAGTCAGTATTTCTGGAATATGAATGTGTCTCCCCCTTCAGCCACAATAGAGCTGCAGCAGCTGCATCCTTTTCTGCAAGTTTCTTACTGCTGCAAGGCTGCCCGACAAAGTCCAACCCATTAAAGAAAACAGTAGAACGGAACTGGTTGTTTTTCAGTTGTTTTGTCTTATAAGTGGGCGCTTCATGCCCTGCCCTGGCAAGTAAAGTTTGAAGCTCATTCTTAGAATTGCCACCCCCATCACCAGCGACATTTTTGGCCTTTTCTGCCTTCTTTGAGGATGCTGGCAGCTGTCGACCAAATACAAATCTACCCTCACATTGGTCCTCTGAAACCAGCAATCTTATTGCCATCAGAAGCTCGTTGTGGAACTGTATATCCAACTTGGGATCTAGAAGCTGCCACCATTGAAAAAACATCAAACACCCAAAGATTAGGAAGTGGTGGATAGAAACTGTAGAGCTTAAATGTGTCTAATCGTCAAATAATTTGAACACTTGAAAAAAAAATACTTACTTTATTCTGAATCAGCTCCTCAAGCTCTCGTTTTAAGCTTAAATACATATCTCCTAATGTGGGTTTCATAAAAAAATCCAAGTATCCTCCCAACATTTTTAGGTGCCCATCCTATCAAAATAAATAAATAGTTTCAGCAAAAGGAAGCATAAATATGGATGTAAAAGGAGAAGAGGAGAAATAAACAAGAAAACCATTAAACAACTTACTAGTCCACCCCTCTCAATGTTTCCTCCAAATAAAAGCAGCACGGAATCAGAAACACCAGTTGAATCACAGAGAAAAACTGAATTCACTTTCACTTTTTCATTGAAAACTAACCAAGGGTATGGAATTTTGGGCACCCCAGCATTCACAGAATTCTGTTGTGAAATACATTCAGGAAAACAAATGAAAGATTATAAATTTGAATGTGGTGGTATCCTCAATTAAAAACAGGGTAGATAAAACAATGCCTTCAAGGAAGACCATTGTATCTACAGATGTGAAACTTACCGAGTACAGAAGCACCTGACCATCCTCCATTGTTTTCAGTGTTATCGACTTCTCCTTGTTCTACATAGAAAAATCATATGGTGCAGACATTATACCATCTCAACAAGAAAGGGTTCACTAATTACTAGCACTGAAAAACTGTGATTATGTTCCAATTAATAGAAAGGCCCTAGCACTTCATCACTGTATCTCTTCTACTCCTTGACCTACCAAAGCCCTACTTCTCCATTTCATTTCCTGAACAAAGCCTGATGCACCATTCATTCTATTTTGCTCATTGGAATTTCAGGTTATAGGACAAACAGAAGCAGGAAGCAAGAAATAGGCGAGGAATAGAAACTGTTTCTTGAATGTAAGAGAATAAACAGCAAATTTGCAGTATGACTCACCACAACAGAGCACAATCCAGGGAACAAACCAGCACAGATGACTGCTCGCATAAGATGCTCATCAATGCTCCTTGAATTGCAATTTTCTGATGGCTTATCAACCAGTCCAGTATCCTTGAGCAAGGAAAAGAATTGTTTCCTTAAGGAATCAATGGCTTTTAGAGTTTGTGCAGAAAGAAAATTCTTCCAGCAGTACTCATGACCAGATTGTTGTCTTTCTGCATCTTTCCAACCATTATAGGCCCGGACAAGTGCAAGATGGTCACTGCAATCACGAGCAGAGAACTGTGCTTTTGCAGACTCTGCAAGCTGCAAGGAAAAATTTGCAAGTCATTCCTACATTCCTTGTATTTGACAACATGAAACTTGATCTTAAAACATTATCATAGACTTCAACGAAACACCGGCCACAGACAAGACAACCCCTCAACAGATGAACAATTGAAAGTTACTCATTGAAATTTGCACATAAACAGAAAAGGAATAATGACGTGGTTTCTTGTGTACATTTCTTGGTCAACCAAATCTTTTTCAGCATCTCAGAACTGCTAATTTTATGTATTACAAACTGAAAATCTGTTAAAAAGAATGTTGAGATAAAAACTCATTTTCCTTTTTATCAAGTAGATGTATTTGACAGCACTGTAACAACAAGAAAAGAAACACCAAGAAAGGAGAGCTAAGACCATGAACTCAAGGAATCCAAATCTTTCGAGGAAGAACAAAAGCTAGAAAAAGAAATATGCATAAGTAACCAATGGAACAAAGTTCTCAGAAACATGCACTTGATATCAAAGGCAGTTCTCTCCTTGCCTCAAAAAAGTCTTCTATTACATCTCAACCACACACCATGGTAAACAAAGTACAGGGTTCAAGTTAAAGCCCTCATATCCTCCTATCATTCTTAAGTATATTTGTACATTTATGCCGATCAAGATATGATGATAGTTCTAGCAAAATAAATCCGTGGAGAAAAGAATATCATCAATTACACACTAAAAATGAATCAAAACATCAGGCAAAACTAGAGATATACTGGAGACTTACATCCTTCTTGTCAAATGGTATTAAGAATGGATCTCTTACACTAAGACCAGCAACGACAGTCATTATTGGATCTAGACAATTGAAAATGGTCCCCAAAATGAGCATTTTCCCAAGCTTAGGCTCAACTGGAAGCACTGACAAATGACGTCCTGAAAAGCACCAATCCTGATTTAGCATCAATTATTTGAAGAAGTAACCATCACTATCTTAAAAAGCTCAGATAAAATGGATATGAGATCCAAAATGAGCTTTTGGACGGAAAAACAAATTGTTGCACCTAGCACTGTCAGATTTTCATGCTCATCTAAAGCCCCAATCACCTTCAAATAGTCAACAGCATTTTGAACCTACCGCACAAAACAGATGTAGAAAACTTAGATGTAGAAGAAAAAATAGGAAAGAAAGCAAATGCTGGAGCTGCATTAAAACTCAAAAATTAACGTGGCAAGCCAGAAGACTGGCACGAGCAAGATCCACCAATATGCATATTTTGATAACAGGCTCAGTGGGGAATTACTGATAGAGGCTCTGGTGGCTGAAGGGCCCTTGATAGGAACTCTGATATACTTCCAAGTTGGAGACTTTTGATTTGCAAACACAAAGACTGTAAAGGTGTCCTCAAAAGTTCTGGTAGTTGATAGTCAGCAAAAGCATCATAAACACTTCTGGGATAGAGATGATAACACTCGCCAGGTTGAACACGACCAGCTCTTCCCCTTCTCTGAAAAGCAAACACCGAACACCAGTATAACCAAACCAGAAAACTAACTCTTAATGCAAAAGCTTGTTTAGAGAAACTATAACCTTAAAAAAAGCCATAAATTATTTTAATTACATAAAAATTCCCTGTGCAGCAACAAGCAAGTCGGAAGCTATGTCAAAAAGATTTAGGCAGATTGAAACATCATTGTAAGAATTTTGGCATGTTGCACATAAATTAATCAGAAATATTCTGGATGTATGTTTGGGTTTGGATAAAAGGTCTGCTATCAAGTCTACCTCCTTTTTTTCCAGCATCATACCATGTGTATGCCAAAGAACCAAAAAGGAAGACCATATTTCACTATTAACAAATATTTTATCAAGTGTAGTTAGAACTTCCACTTGCAATGATTTAGCATGCAGAAACAATTATGATTGGGAGAGTTTCTTGAGCATATAGAGAGTGTAAATAATGCACTTTAAAAATCTAAAAACAAACTCAATAATATGCTGCTCTTGGACTATAAAAAAATACCTCAAGAAGGGAATGTTTTTCTGGTGCCTAAGAATTTATGTGGACAGTACACACTATAAACAACACTAAACATCTTATTAAGTATTGCATAAATGTTCTGGCCACTTTCCTATGGACATCCAACCTAAATCTTGTAAAGTCAATGTTTAAGAGAGTGGGCCTTACTTGCCGTGCAGCAGCCTTTGAGATCCAGGATGGAAGCAAACAAGGAGTATTATTTAAAGCATCATACGATGTCTCCTTTGCCTTTCCACAATCAACCACAAATACCACATCATTGATAGTAATACTAGTCTCAGCCATATTTGTCGCTAAAACAATTTTCCTCACTCCATCTTCGGGTTTATCAAATATTAATCTCTGGATGAAAAGAAAACGGATCAGGATTAAAGAAAATGCCAATCATTGGAATAAACAATACAGATTCACTGCATATTTCTGAAAAACAACAGAAATGTGATAAACCAGAAAAAATGGCAAAAAGGAAAAGTAGAAAGTAGAGATTTAGTTTATGTGATATTTCAATATCATATGGAAGACAATGAAATCACCTGCTCAGAGCTGGCCATGGAACCATGGCAGGCCAGTAACAATACTCTGCGAGGATCACCCAAGATAGGATGAGCTTGTAGCTGATCTTTTAAAGAGTTTATGTCATCCCAACCAGTCATAAAAACCAACACAGCACCAGGTCTCTCTTTCTTAATTATGTGACAAAGCACATGCTCAATGAGGTTAAAACCAATTGAGTCTGGATTCCAACAAGATAAAGACTCCCGAGTGCGTGAGCTATACCCTTTATAGTCGGCAACTTCAACGACATCCTGTCAAAAGGTTTAAAGGAAGAGTAGCTTGATGAAAAAACAAACTCATGCATGTTACATGAATCAGACAATTTCATGAATTTATATACCTCAACAGAAGAAGCAATCTGGCTCTTCCTCTTTTTGAATGCTTGAGCTTGTTTTTGCATTTTCCATGTCTTTTCTTGACCATAATCATCAATTTGATTGTAAGGAGTCAGCCGATACTCGGTTATTTCAAGAAGGTTCTCTAAAAAGTGTGCACGGACAGGATATGTAAAACCCTGGAAAAATTGGCGAAATAACATTACTATCCAAAAATACAAAGACGAGATGAATCTACCAAGCGATCACATCATGTTCTTTATACTTTGGATTAATAAAATATATTATCAGTTGTAACATTAAAAAAGAAGTGCATGCATGACCATAGAGAAAAACACAAGATAATGCATATCAAGAAGTTATTTAGCGGGTAAATTAAAAAGAGAATCACAATCTTTTACATCTAGGAGGTGTTTGATTTGAGGGGAGAGGGGTGAAAGTCTTAATACCTTCTTTAAAGAGATTGGATACATAAGTAGCCATTGTTAAGTATTTTTCATTGAGAATAAAAAAAAAACATGACATGTTTACTCATTCTTTTGCTCTTTGCACAAACCACTTCTTTGTTTTTCTGCTGCATCTAACTCAACAGAAATCTAAAACTACATATGCATGCATCAACCAATTTTTAAAGATTAGTACTTTATCCAAGCCAAACCATATGGTTTGCTATGTTTTTATGATGTAAGACAATTATCTTATGAGTTTATGATTTAATTATGTAGAACAATTATCCCAGGAATATATGGACCAAATTGAAGCATGAAGTTATATTTTCTTGTTTTAATTATTTTCCTAGTTAATTTTTTATTTTAATTATTTATTTCCTGCTTAGCTTGGGACTTTAGATTTAATATATATTTCATTATTTAGAAATCCTAATACTAGATGGATTCTACTAATTTGGTATTTTTTAGTTAGAAGTCCTTTCCTATAAATGATTTATTTTAGTACTAATATAAATGGGGATATCTAGTTTATTTTATGGAGATCAAAATTATTATTCAAATTCAAAAAAAATACCACAGAATTTTCTTTAGATTTTTCTATAGTTTGGTTTGTAACAATAGGGCTTGAGAACCCTAGTTTTATCTTCACTATACTCCCATAAAGCAATTGTCCCAGGAGTTCATGACTGAAATTAACAAGACAGCCTAAAAATAAGACCACGAAAAAAGATGAAATCATCTTATATAAAGCCTAAAGTTAATTTTCTCTTTTTATTATTTTTCTAATTAATTTTGGATTTTAATTATTTGTTTCCTACTTAGCTCATAACTTTTAATTTTACTAGCATTTTACTATTTAGAAATCTTAATGCTAGATAAATTCTATTAGTTAGGTAAGTTTAAATTAGAAGAAATCTTTTTCTATAAAGAATTTTAGTACCGGTATAAATAGAGATATCTAGTTTATTTTATAGAGTTCAATACTATTATTTAGATTCAATAAAAATATTGATGAATGAATATGTAAGATTTATTTTTCTATTTATTTTCAGTTTATATGATAAATGAATATGTTTGTTTTGCTATGCATATTTTCTATGATTGTCTATCTTGAATGCTAAAGCAGTCTTTAAATTGTTGTTGTGAACAATTTAATGCTAAGTTTGCTATCAAAATCGGATATGGTATATAAACTTGTGAAGCAACTGAGTTTAATGATTGTGGCTGATCTACGTTATTAATCTTAGGGAGAACATTCAAACAAATCAACATGAATTGCGGACAGTTCTGTTGTATAAATTAATAAATTTATCTAGTTTTAAGACTGTCATTGAACTAAACCATTAGTGCAGACACTGTGATTGTTTATTGGTTAGGGTTAGTTATACAGCGGATATGTTAATTAACTAATATTGAAAGAAGATAAAAATTCAAAATATAAATTGAAGTTTCGTTTCAAAGATCGGTTATGATTTTCATAGGTGGATATTTACTTGCGACCAAGGTTTGTTTTCTTGATAAATTTCAGTTTTATTTAATTTTGCATTAGTCTAGATATAGATAATCACCAACCAAACCCTCCAATTGCATAATGTATAGCATGAAAAGCTGAACTAAACTTTCCTCGTGGGATTAACCCCTTATTTGCTCTATATTATCTTATGTGTTTTAAGTTAGGGTAATTAATTTGTGCAACCGCGACATCACAACATGAATAGTGAAAAAAAGGAGGCATTCACCGAGGATGACGCTCATAGCTAGCCTGTCATTGAACCAGTTCGTTCAAATATTTGTGGTCGATATGGCTACGGTATTCATTTGAAGAAGAGGATCAAGGTAAGATTGTTGGAAATAATAGGCATCATTAAGATTATTATATAAAGGTTGAGATTTCTTCTTTTGACAATGATTTAGGAGTAGAGAATTTATTTGATTGGCTAGCTAAATGTGATCGATTTTACATATACAGGAATTTCATATTCGAGAATGGTACGAACTATATGGTTTAAATTGAAGCATGGGGTCTTATTCTAGTGGGATAAGCAATGGAGACTAGGAGGCATGAGTGTAGAAAACCTATTGAGACTTGAGAATGAGTCAAGGTCAAGACTATTATTCAAATTAAGTAAAATACCAAAACATTTTCTCTACAGTTTAGTCTGAAACCTTAGAGCTTAAAAGCCCTAATTTTATCTTCGTTATACGCTACGTCATCTTAATTGTCTAAAAGACAAAGCAAGAGGTGCCACAAAACTTAGCTTACATATCTTATATTTCCTTGTCAGCATCTCTATTTTGGTTTGACAGATTCAGAATCAAGCATATAAACAATGTACATGTACACAGCCCCACACTTTCAAATAATTTTGATTATTTTCTCACCATATAATATTTAGAAACAAAGTATTGCTCTATTTTCTAGAAAACTGGAATCAAAAAATTGAAAGCTGAAACATCCTATTCAAATGCAATATTTCTCTAACTATAAAACTAATTTTCTAGTTTTCAAATTTATATTAAGTTTGAAAAACATATTATAAAGGTTCTCCACAATTTTTCTTTACAAGTTTGTTGAACAATACAATCCTTTTATATATACAAGCACTTTTTAGCAATGTAAGAAATTAAAATAAAATTTTAATATATATTGTCATAAATTTAATTTTTATTATAAATCTAAAATAAAGATTTTTTAGTTAACAACATAACTTTTTTCATAACAAAATTTAATTTGAATGAAATAAAATTAGATTAACACAAATCAAAAATATCAAGATGGCTATTAAAAAAAATAATCTTGATTTTTTATAAAAAAAGAATATTTGTGATCTTGATGTATTTCTTATTTTTTTTATGGGAAAAAATTGTCTTTCGTCTCAACAAATGAGAATGTTTTCCAATTTTTCATTGGAAAAGAAAACTAAATAACAAAAACAAAAACAAAAATGGAAAAGAAAATTCGTTTTTTGTTACTAAACACACCCTTGGAATTAACCTCTACTCCTGTAACAATTGACTGACATTTTTATCCTTGAAAGAAAGCAAAAACATTTAATTGAGAAAGAACATGCAAGACTTCAGCAACAAGCACCTCTCTGTGACCATATGAGCATTCTCTCCATAGAATAATAAAAGATAATATAAGAAGAGATAACCATGAGAACGTGAACAATTCTCTCACAAACAGTTTAGAGCCCACATTCATTTGAAATTTGGAGCATTGATAATGTACAATAGAAAGTAAAAAATTTGTCCTCCATCAAAGAAACTTTTTCCTCGGATAAAGACTTTCACAAGGAGGATCTATGGGAGGTTATTTGTGAATGGCAGGTAACGAGCTAGAAAATATTATTAGTTTTATCCAGATCATTCAAGAATCACGAGATAAGAGCATGCAGAGAGGTATACCAATGGATTGAACAAAAAACAAGGGTGGCAAAAGAACAAAGAGGGAATGAACACTAGCAAAACTAAAAAGGAGTGAAAGAAACTCTAGAGAAGGGCAGTCTTCAACCTAAGCATCAAGACATTCCAAAAAACTGAACAGTTCAGCTAAGAGGTTAACTGTACAGTTAAATTAAGCAGCAAAATTGACAAGATCTTTACCTGCTGGTTTCAAAGGATAAGGGATTGGTTTCCTACACGTTATCAGGACAGAAATTAGCAATGTAAGACTTACAGGAATATGAATTGCTGGAGCACCACCAAAGTAGGAAGAGAAAAGATCAGCATTTAAGGTTGCACTCATCAAAATCAATCTCAACTCCGGTCGACGAGGAAGCAGATCTCTCAGTACAATAAGAAGGAAATCTGACAAATAAGAGAACCATGGTAAATATCAAGTGATATAACAACAAATATCTCAAATGAATTCCAAGTTACCTTCATTCATTCCGCGTTCATGAATCTCATCAACGATGACATGAGTCACACCTTTTAAATCTCTGTCCAGAAGTAATCTCCTCAACAATATGCCAGTTGTACAAAATAGAAGCCGAGTGTCTCTTCCTCTCATACCCTCTAGCCGAACTTTATAGCCAACCTTTTAAAACGAGAGCAAAATAGCATAGATCAAAATAATTTACAAACTCCTCTATTTAAATAAAAGATTCATTACATCAGAGGCATGGACTAACTGATTCTCCCAGTTTCTCCCCACGTTCTGCCGCAACTCTTTCAGAAACAGACATAGCCGAAATTCTTCTAGGCTGTGTACATATAATACTACATGCAGCTCCGCGAGCAGCTTCAATCTCATATTCTAGTATGTACTGAGGAAGTTGTGTGGTTTTACCACAACCAGTTTCACCAGAGACAACAATAACCTGCAAACATGCATCAATTTGCTGTAAATATAAATGGTCATTTGTAAGATATGATCCATAATGCTAGTTGCAACCATAATCATTTAGTCATGCACATCCATCACTTGGATGGCTTGAGTGGTCCATATTATATAGATTTAAGGGATGGATTTCGCACAATTTAATTCTCAAAGCAGGATTCCTGAGAAACCACTTGGTTTTTAAATCTTCAAGTTTTATTGCCTAAGAAACTTGCTCTTTTCTATATACAACTCTTGTATCCTACATTTAAGAATGAACCTGCTTGAACTGAGGACACCTTGCTTACAATTGACCAATATAACAGGAATTTATTTTCAGCCATTATCGGACCTTCTCATGCATCACTATCCATAAAGCCATAAGAGCACACAGCATAGCCTCCATATGCATTAATTGATACACTGTCACTGTTTTAACTATTTCAGGCATTGTATTAAAAATAAAATTTGGCCATGCTCCAAACCATCTGCATCATCTGCATTAAGTATCAATATACCATATAATCCTACTTGATCAACAACCAAAGTGGAGAGAAATGAATTCCTTGACATGGCATATAACATTGTCCAGGAGTCCCAAGAGAACAAATTTTATTGAAAAAATAAACAAGTTGCATCTTGGTCAAGACTTAAGAGCTTTGAGTTATGAAGGAATGCTGAAATTGAAGTAAAAATGAGTGTCCTAGCAGGAGTTACAGCCTCATAAAGATATGGACTGCAATCAGAAGTCAAATACAAGAAAGAACATATCACAATCACCTGATTTTCAGATATGGCTTTTAGCAGCAGATCCTTTTCTTTATATGCAGGAAGGCTTCTACGAAATTCAATCATCTTTTGGCCCTCAGGAGATTCCTACACAAGAACTAATACCCATCAGCACCATATCTTGTAATTTTACATTAATGAGTAGCAGAAAATGAGAGGTAAAATCTGTGCTTAATACAAATTAAAATGACCCCTTAATGAACCAATACTTCATGATAACAAATTTGACAGCAGAAACTTAAAAGTTCCAGCAGGAACAAACATAAAATTAAGGGTTTTTAAGATGCATATCCACTACGCAACCTTGCCACAAAATAAATTTACAAAAGTTTAAAATGTTCACGTAGTTCCTGAAACATGATGCCAATGTTCTCAAAAAGTGGACAAGCCACTACCAGAGTTTACCAGAAATATAGCTAATGCTTCATCACAAAATCCTAGAACATTGAAAAACGGTACTAAGGCACATGCTACTAAGATATCATAATTTACACTAGTGCACCACCGTTTTACTTGTATGGAAGGAAAAACATGATAAGTTATAATGCAAAAGGACTTGACAGACAAGAAGGGCAATTGTTTCAAAAGATGACCCTGTGAAAATGATCAGGGTAAATTTACCTGCCACTCTTCTTGTTGATTACGAAGTTGCAAACTCTTCCGACTAAGAATTCTCTCCATGGAAACACTATTTTGTACTGACAGTTCTGGCCGCGCATAGATTCTTTCACCGGTCTCCATACTCCCACCATTGTTTGATCTTGACAAGGAGTTGGGAGGAAAAAATCCTCTGCTCGTGGGCTTTTTGGAAACGTAAGATTTGAGATGAGCATCTACTTCTCTTTGTAACCCAAAAGGTAAGATCACCTATAAGATTTTCAAGAGCATTGTAACAAGTGAATTATATGAATGAACAAGCTTAGCCTATGCACATACTTCAATTAGTGATAAGAACAATAAGTTCCCACCTGGATCTAATGAGCAAAGTATTTGAGAGCAAGTTTCTAACAGAAAGCTCAGAGTATATCAATTCATTACTCTGTTATATTGTAAGACTATAATACACTGAACAGTGAGAGACATGAACTAAGAAAAGAAAAAACCTCTCTCTGTGGACGCTTATCATCCAGATCAGGTCTGTAATTTGGCAAAGGGACTTTACTAAACACAACAATTCTCGAATATTGACGGCTGCAAAAAATAAATTATATTCAAACTACGCACGCAATGGTTATAATGAAAAAACAGCAAAACGAATGCTTACACTTTAAGAAAATAGAAAGATTAAAAATACCTGTGTAAACCCATTCGGGTTGCCATAGCTGATAAATGCTCAAAATCACGTCTGTCCTTTCTCTCCCTGGATACAACTTCTTGCTGATCTTTACTTTGAAGAAGCTTGGTTAACTTCCATTTCCAATCATCAGCGTTATCAAGGGTCGAGCCAGTCTAAAAAACATGAATCGACATGAGATACGAATTAAATTTGTATGAGTGAGAATATTGTTCATTATCTGCTTAAAAAGCCAAGAATTTCATTTTCTTAAAAATAACTACTTTTTTCCTCAATGCAAACAAAGAAAAAAAAACATGTTATGCTTGAACTTAACTTTTATTATAAACCCTACAGATAAACCACCAACCCATAAAGGAACAAAGTTTCATCTAGTGTGCTGAAAATAAGCATATTTTTTTCTTCAAAGGGACAGAATGGGGAGCTGAGGCAAATGATATATTCAGTCAGCATTGAGGAAGGAGGGTGGCGAAGAGCACTTTCAAGAGCTAAATTGTGAAAATCAAACAAAATGGAACTAAAGACCAACCATTTCCTTCTGGGAAGAGCCTAATTCATAATCGGATTCATCACTAGAAACATCCCGGTAAGCAAACCTGCCATAATTAAAGCTCTGCATAGACCTGGTATATGGCAAAGCAAGTTTCTTGGAATGAGAATCTGCAACACCAAAACACTTGACTGACAAAATACCATGATGCCTGAATCGAAGAGGGCGGGGCAAAGGCTGGTTAGTAAAAGATAGGGTTTGGTGGTTCCTAATGGAAACAAGAGAAGATAAAAAAAATAAAGAGGGTTTAAGGGTGGTTTTAGTTTTGTAATGGGAATGGAGTGATTTTGCTGTTTTGGTGGAAGAGGGTCTCAGAGACATGATCGTGTTCATTCTGATACAGCAAGGCATGCTTCTCTCTCTTCTTCTTCTTTTTTGCTTTTTTTGGTTGCTTGCTGGGGTTTTAGAAGGTTTTTTTGGTTACATTTGCTTGAATTAGGGTTTTGGTTCAGACTTCTCCTACTGACAATAACTTACGTTGTTGAAAATTTTTAGTGCAGAAGAGAGAGAAGGTGCGAGGGATGTTTTCTTTCTGGTTGTGGAGAATGCGGCCGTGCAGGAGCAGCTGTGGAAAGTCCAAATGTTTTGTTTATCAGTTTGAATTTTTTTTCTTTTCCTTTTTATTTTTTTTATAAGTTGTTTCGGGCAATTTTGGGTGGTGGTGGGACTTTGTGAAGAGTTTCGGCCTGCTGGGCTTCTTTTTTCTTTTTAACTTGTAGTTTTGAATTGTTTTATCACCTCCACTAATTAACACATTGTTTTATTATTTAAAAAAATTATTTTAAAAATATTTTTTTTTTGGTATTTTTAAATTATTTTATGTGCTAATATCAAAAATAATTATTAAAAAAATAAAAAATATTATTTTAATACATTTTTTAACGAAAAATACTTCTAAAAATAACATTAATCACACTCTCAAATAGTCATTAAACCGATACCATACAGTAAAATTTGAAGTTAATTTTATATATAATAAAACAATGTGTTAATAACATAAATATATTTTGAATTATTATGATTTTTTAACTCATAAATATAAACATGTTGTTTACATTACAAGTAGAGTTTCATTTTAATTTTTAATATGGTATAAGAAAAATGCATCATTTTTACGCATGGATTTTATTATATACTGATTTGTTTATTGAGAAGTACAAATAAATAAAATATAAACCAAAAAATTGTGAAACAGTTTTTAATATTAATTATATCCTTAAATGGAAAAATAACCTTTCTTTTAAAAAATCAGTTGAGTATATGAATATCTCACTCCAACATTTTCTTTCAATTCACACATTTTATTATTTTATTTTAGACCCTTTTATCTTACTATGAATAAATTTTTATTTTTATAAACACACCATGCAAATAAATTATATTTATATCATATATTAAACAAAAAAAAATCTCATTGAAATATTATAAAAATGCCATTTTTATAATACCATGAATAAATCATTTTTTTATAAACACACCATGCAAATAGATTATAATTATATCATATATTAAATAAATAAAAATAAAAATCTCTTTGAAATATTATAAAAATCAAAATAATTAAAAAAAGACAAACTAACTAATATTTAAAAATATTGAAATAAAAAAATTAAAAAAATAAAGATTATTAATTAAAATTAAAAAAAAATTAGTCAACTAATAAATAGAAAGTCATTATTCCCCTAAAAGTCAAAAACATATAGCTATGTTTAACTATGACCTTTCTTTTTAATTTATGCATTTTTTATTTTTTATTAATAAACGATTAGTTTTATTTTTATGAATATATCATAAAAATATAGTTTGTGTATATCAAATACAAAATAAATATTTAAAAGACAAATTAGAATAGTCTATTTGAACATTATAAAATTATAAAAAAAAATGAGAAAAAAATAAAAATGTCAAAGAGAATATCAATATAAATTTAAATGAAAAAATAGTACAAAGTTAAAATAAAAACAAATAGGGAGAATATTCTTAAAATTCTCTTAAAAAAACCTTTCATGTGTCCAATAAAGACAACTAAAAAATTGGATCCACAATTAATTTTGTTCTTTGAAAAGTTTTAAAATCATAGGTTGAATTTGAATATTTATTATGTCGCTTTTGATAAGACATAAGGAAAAAAACTATTAAAGAGGTGAGATTTATAAAAAAAAAAAAAAGTAATACACCTTAAATAGTTGGTGAATATTTGTTGTTCTAAGATTACAACTATAACACCTAAAAGGTACGTGAATTAGATATTTCATTAATACTGGAACATTATATAAATAAATTCAAATAAAGACAATAATCAACAATATAATTAAAATGCTTAAAAAAATAGATAAGAAAGAGAATTTATAAAGTAGATTTTTAGCATGGTTCACCATGCCTACATTCACACCTCAAGTATCAGACCAGTTTTGAGTATTGTATTCCTTCATTAGTCTAAGTTCAAGAGTAAAGGGATGTTTGACACTACGTTTCAAAAGCGTTTTTGAAAAAAAATGAAAATATTTTATTTTTATTTTGTACATTAAATAAAAAAATTATGTTTTTAGATCATTTTCATGTGCTGATGTCAAAAATAATTTTTAAAAAATAAAAAAAAATATCATTTTAATATATTTCTAGACCAAAAACACTTTCAAAAGCAACTGCAACCACACTCTCAAACAGTCACTAAATAGTCATTTAATAAATCTACACCAAGATTTTTACACCACTTAATGATATTCTGTAAAAACTTAATTTAATATTTTCCTGAGTAGATAAAAAACAAAAGTGAAATTGGATAAAAGAAATAAAATTAGATGGATAGGAAGGGGTCAAAATACAAATTTAATGCAAATTAGGCTAATATGTAATTAATGAAAAATTGAATATAAATACCCAATTCTTTTTCTTCTAGTTAGCAGTTCAAAAGACAAGGAGGGATTCTTCTCTTCAAATTCTTGTTAAAATCCATCCAAAAAAAGATAAATTAGAGTGTGAAAAGGGTTAGGCTAGAAATTAAAAGGGCAAATCAAGTGTTTAGTGAGTTTTTTTGGGATAAATTAAGGATTAGAGTTTTGAAAATGAGAGAAAAAGGGGATTGAAAAGGGATTTGATTCCATAGCATTCAACACTTTCATAACCATCAAATTAAAGTAAGAAATAACTCTAAATAGATTAATTGCATTGAATTTATAGTTTTGTTAATGAAATGGAGATGTTAGGCTTATGTAAGGATGAAATTGTGTCAATTATATGATGAATAAATGTTATTATGATTGTGAGTATGAATTATTGTTCGGTGCCAATTTAATTTAAAAAAATGGAAAGGATAAAAATCCCTCTTTTATTGTCTTCATTTTCAACCAGAGGAATAAATTGTAAGATTAAGGATTTTGATGCAATTGATTAGGATTGTATAAGATCATGGTTAGCTGAATATTAATGGATAGAAAAAGAGTGGGAAGTTTCAAAAGAAAGAAAGAAAGAATCTTCATTTTCTTTCTCTCCATAACCAACCAATATGTTTTAAAAAATGAGATGATTGTAACTTATCGTAACTATATAATGTGAAAAAAATGTGTTTAAACAAATTCAATTAAATTACCCAAAGTCTAGAACAAAATAGATTAGTTATGAAGAAACAACAGGAGAATGTTATCTATTATAGGGAAGAAATCCAATTAATCTCATATAAAAATATCAAATTGATTACATTAAATAGTAAGTAAGACGTACCAGTTAAAAACAAAATGGAAATGAATGGAAGAAAAGAAATGGAAATTTTACATGTTTAAAGGGCAGCATGAGAGACAAACTCCTTGATTAATGGGATTATTGCCTTATATAATGAGCAATTCGAGATATTAAGTCTTTGGTTAATGGAATTAATGTTTTTATTATTGGGTGACTAAGAAAATCAATTCCCTAGTTAATGGAAAATTAAGATTAAAATTTTAAGAATTTATAATTAATTAAGAGCCTCATTTAAGCTAGAGATGTACTTATTACATTCATATAATTGGGATAAAATGGCACCATGTTATGAAAATATAAAGTTATGGTCATAGTTAAATTGTTTGTAAATTAAGGTTATGATTATATATATATATATATATATATATATATATATATATATATATAGAGAGAGAGAGAGAGAGAGAGAGAGAGAGAGACGTAGGACATTATATTTAAATAATTTCTGAGTCAAAATATGATCATGCTTAATATAAAACAATTTTCAGTTTTTTTGGCAACAGTGGTTTGAAAAATAGACTTAGTATTATATACCTTTTGCAAAACAAATAGTTTATGTGGTTTGGGAGGAAAAATATTTTATTGCAATGTAATTTGTAATCAAATTATATTTGTTTGTTGAACTTAATTATTGATGTTGTAATCAAGGAAATTTATCTCTTTTAAAAATGTTTGTATATTTGTTACACTTTCATAAATCTTTATATTTAATGTATTGGTCTTATTAATAATTATAGTTATAAAATATTAATCTATTGAATTGAATGAAAATGAGATGTTGATGTTACCAGCAAATTGTAAGAGTCTTGAATGATGAAATAAGTATTATAATAACTATTTGTAGATTGTGAACTTATTGGTCAATAACTTGGTATTGAAAATATAGAGAAACTTTTATCAAATATTTGGTTTATTATATATAAAATTGTTTTGGAGTCGTTCTAATTGATATTAAAATTTAGGGTCATTCCATATTTGTTTTTTTAAGATTTTTCACACTTACATATAGGTCATTTTCAATATTTTTTTGGTGAAATTAGCTCACCAGTACCAAAAGATTACACCTAACTTTCAAAGGTTTACAAATGTGATTTTGTTATAAAAAATGACTCTCTCAATAAAATAGATAATTTAATTTTAAAGCTATAATATCTTTATATATCATAAGATAACACTTAAAATATTTAAAGGTGTTTAAGTGTAATAAGATTATATATTCAATTATGAAAGTTTAATATGACCAATTAGATTATAATCAAATATTGGTGATTTAAATGTTGTTTTGCTCTTAAAATGTATTGTGTATGATGTAGTTTAGTATTCTCTTTCTAATTTTGCAATTAGGCGAATCTCTCTCTCTCTATATATATATATATGAGTGTGTGTGTTTGTTTGTAGCAAAAAGCACTTGTTATAACCCCATTGATAACTACAACGGTCAACTTGTTCAGATTAGACAAGTAAATTGATTCCAATTCCTATAAAGTTCTCAAGTGTTCTTCAAGGATGAACAGGCAATCGATTAATTTATTTGGTTACACCAAATAGTCAATTGGTTAATGTAAAATCCTAAATTTATTGGTTTTAACTTAGATGAATTCTAAGAACCATTTATTGAGGGTTTTTTTTATCAATCATTTAAATGTAAACATAGTGAAATGTATGTATTCATTTTCATTTGTGCTATCAAAATGAGATATATAAATTTATATAAAGCACTAAAATGAACACTTAATTCTAAGTCTTTAATATGTTTTGACTACTTTGTGATTTCTTAATGAAATCCTTTATGCTTATTGATATGATATTTCTATAAATATGTTTAAAACTTATTCTCAACAAAGCATATTATTAGTCCAATTTTCATATTATTGTTATCATCAAAATAAATATAAAATCATAAATATATAACCTAAAGGTCAACAATCTCCCCTTAATGATGACAATTAATATGTAACCTAAATATATATAAAAAATATTTCTCTTTATCTTTTGCAATACAATATATAGAAACATTAATAATTTAACATAATCTCAGTAAATATAAAAAGATTGTATTTTCAATAATGATTTATGCATCAAGAAAATTGAATTTCTCTCCTTAAATGTATTCATATAATATTAAAATATTTCCCCTTTTTTGCAACTAAATAAACTCATATCTATTTCTCCCCTTTTAACATTAACAAACAGAACATATTATAGAGATATAAATATAAGAAATTATATAATAGAAATCATAAGAAATAAAACTATGTGATTACCTAATCTTTAAAATGCAATATTCATTGCAAATTAAAAGGTATATAAATATAAAAAACTTAAAAAATACAAAACAATACAAGTACTTTTTGTATAAAATTTATGGTGGTGGATAACAAGAGAAAAGATTGGCCATCATTGTCTTTATCTTTGTTATATCACCAACTATATTCTTTTATGTCTCCTTAATGAAATGCACATATGTCTAAAGTTGTGTTAGGCGATTTCCATCTTAGATCTTCTAGAACCCGTTAAAGCCTTTTTTGTTGAGGAAATAGTCAGCAGTGTTTCAAACATCACCTCAAATTCGTCGTCACTATTTACACTTTTTTTTCTTCCTTATCATGCTTTTACTCAACATGGGCTCCAATCTGGTATCTAAAAACCTAAGCACCATCCTCATTTAACACAAATCTCATCTTGGTAAAAGTTTTATTGTTTATCTTTATTAATATTGAATACAATATCTTATTCATACCTGTCAACACTATCTTAAAATGTTAAAAAATATTAGTTAACATGACCATAAAAAAGAAATTTCTACTTTTCATCATATGTCATAATCAAAATCCTCATTATAATAAAGGGTAATAATACAAACTTTGTTTTTATCCTTTAATTTTGTATTTCAAAAAGCTATTTCATCAAAATGTAGCTCCAACTTTCTATTTCAAAAAGCAAGAAGTCTTCAAAGATAATTACAACTCTATAAATCAATTATTCTGCAAAGCTAAAAGAAAAATGCATAATCATAAACAACATGTTTATTATTCCTTTGAAAAAAATATCTCACTCAGCAAAATGTAAAAGTAAATTACATTATTGAACTATCAATTTATTTTTGGATAGTGAGCTTGGATGACGTGCTTCCCTTGAAATTAAATATAATCTTGGAATTTATATCATTAGCCATTTTTCTATACGATTTGACCTATCTTTGGCATTATATGGTGTTATGACTTTTGAATTTTAAGTAATAACCTTAAAAACGAGTTGATTTAGTGAGAGTTTGAGAGAGAATCAAGTTAGGGTTTATAATTAGGAATATATTTTTATTGTTGAGCAACTAGTTGACCAGTTGCTTTGGGTTTTAACTAGTTAAAACCCAAACTAAGAACTTCCTAAATTTTTCTTTTGATTTTTTATATGCATTAAAATTGAAGCTTTTTTCATGCTAAAGTTATATCTAAAAAACAAAGAATTTAAAGGTTGAAAAAATTAAAATTTAGACAGTAGCCTCACCACCCTTCCTCTAGCTCAATTAGTTGGTTAGTTGATCTAGTTATTTAAATCAGTTGATTAATTGACATAAAAATCAAGATTGTGTGAGTTTAATCTTTAATAAGTGTTTTGTAAATCAAGATATACCTATTTGTCTATCATGTAAACTCCAAAACTGACTCTAAATCAAAACTCAAAAAATATTATTCATCCAATAACCATACTTTATTTCTCTTACTCAATTGGTTGGTCGATTGAACTAATAATAACAAATTGGTTGATTGGTTCTTCTCAAAGACGGACAAACAATAAATTTCACAATAGAACATATATTTTTAAAATTTTATGTTGAAAGAGTATACATTTTATTACTTAAATATGTTCAACTCATTTCCAATAATATATACTCACAAAAAATATCTTAAACATCTTTAGCATGAGTAAAGCCTAAATTCCTTCTCATTTGTAGAAGAAATATTTACTTAAAAGATTTGTGAAAATATGTATTAATTTGTGCTCTATGCTTAAAAAGTACAATATCTTCTTCAATAGTTTGATTCCTTAAAAAGTGACGTTTCACTTCTATGTATTTTGTATATGTGTGTTGTATAAGATTACTTGAGGTCGTGGCCTAGCGAGGAAAAATAGTTGTTCTCTTCCTCTACACCTAGGTTCAATCCTCTCTATTCATGCCCGTTACCTCCGCGGTGTCTTACCTGTCCACTGGGCTTGTAGGATGTTCACTAGGTTCGAGAATTAGTTATGGTACGCATAAACTAGCTCAGACACCCTAGTTATATATATATATATATATATATATATATATATAAAGAAAGTGTTGTATAAGATTATTAGATAGAGTTACTACACTAATGTTATCATACTTGATATGTATATGATCAAATACAAATACATAGTCTTCTAAGGTTTGTTTTATCTATAAGATTTGAGTTTAAAAACTACCCGCCACTATATATTTCATTCAAATTATTCATTGGGCTATTGAGTTGTGTTTCTTATTAGTCCAAAATACTAGTGATGATACTAAAAAATGACATGTTCTATTATTATTTTTTTTTCAACTTTACACCCAATAAAATTAATATTTGAATAGTTAATCAAAATAATTTTTGGGTGGAAGATTTATTGAATTCGAAGATATCCAAGTTTGCGTGGTTGACTTGAGTTTATTTTTTTTAAAAGTAAATACTATTTTTTTATGAATTTTATCCTTCAATATTAAATTAATTCAAAATTAAACTTTTCAATTTGTTTTGTTTCAAGATTATCTTTGCGAATTTTATATTTTAACCTGTGTTAAACTTAGATCAATTTTTTTTATCTCAATATTAAATAAAAAGATATTTAATTTATAATTAAATTCTATTTTTTAGAAGATACTTTATTAGCAGATGGACATTTGTTTTGCTCTTTAAATTCTTTTTTCTCTAATTCGCAGCATATCACGTGGGCCGGGTTGAAGAATTTATTTGTTATGGTGATACAAATTGTTTTTGTTTTTCAAATTTTTTTAATTAAAATTATTTTTTTATTTTTAAAAATTTATTTTTAATAATATATCAAAATAATTTAAAAACATTAAATAAAATTGTTTTTATTTATTTTCTTAGATTACAATTACTAATAAAACAGAAAAAGGGCTCGAATTCTATTTCTGTATTTAAAAATCTCAGTGGCATCGCCTTATAGAAACCCCACTTTTTTCTGCGTTACAGAACTCCCTCGATCTCACTCTCTCGCTCTCTAGGGTTTCTCTCTTCCTCGTTTACCCCTGCCTCCTTATTTATTTTACATTCCCTCACTACAGAATTAGGGTTAGGGTTTTAAAAAACAATCAATGGCACTTATAGCGAACTCCGCTCCCAGATCTTCCAAAACCGAGTCCTACGTCGACAACAAGCGGAAAGAAGACATCCGCCATGCGAACATCAAGTCTGCTTGCGCGGTGGCTGACGCCGTCAGAACCAGTCTTGGTCCTAAAGGAATGGACAAAATGATTTCAACCGCGAACGGTGAAGTCATCATTACCAATGACGGCGCCACCATTCTTAACAAGATGGAGGTTCTCCAACCGGCTGCGAAGATGCTTGTTGAACTCTCTAAATCTCAAGACGCCGCTGCTGGTGACGGCACCACCACCGTCGTTGTTATTGCCGGATCGTTGCTTAAGCAGTGCCTTACACTCCTCTCCTCTGGTATCCACCCAACGGTAATCTCCGATTCATTACATAAAGCTTCGATTAAGGCTGTGGATGTTCTAACTGCAATGGCTGTGCCGTTAGAGCTAACAGACCGTGAGTCGTTAGTGAAATCTGCTAGTACGTCATTAAACAGTAAAGTTGTTAGTCAGTATTCGTCGTTGCTAGCTCCATTAGCTGTTGATGCTGTTTTATCTGTTGTGGATCCTGAGAAGCCAGATTTAGTTGATCTTAGGGATATTAAGATAGTGAAAAAGCTGGGTGGAACCGTGGATGATACGGAGATGGTTAGGGGGTTGGTTTTTGATAAGAAAGTGAGTCATGCTGCAGGTGGGCCTACGCGTGTTGAGAATGCCAAGATTGCGGTTATTCAATTTCAGATTTCGCCGCCAAAGACTGATATTGAGCAGAGTATTGTGGTATCTGATTATGCACAAATGGATAGGATTCTGAAGGAAGAGAGGAATTATATTTTGGGTATGATTAAGAAGATTAGGGCAACTGGGTGTAATGTGTTGTTGATTCAGAAGAGTATTTTGAGGGATGCAGTGACAGATTTGTCCTTGCATTATCTGGCAAAAGCGAAGATTTTGGTGATTAAGGATGTGGAGAGGGATGAGATTGAGTTCATCACTAAGACTTTGAATTGTTTGCCTATTGCAAATATTGAGCATTTCAAAGAGGAAAAGTTGGGGTATGCGGATCTTGTTGAGGAGGTTTCACTTGGAGATGGGAAGATTGTCAAGATTACTGGGATTAAGGATATGGGGAGGAATACCTGTGTGCTTGTACGTGGGTCCAACATGTTGGTTCTTGATGAGGCAGAGCGGAGCTTGCATGACGCCTTATGTGTCATTAGGTGTTTGGTGAATAAACAGTTTTTGATTGCAGGTGGTGGGGCTCCGGAGATTGAGTTGTCAAGACAGCTTGGAGCATGGGCCAAGGTGCTGCATGGGATGGAAGGATACTGTGTGAAGGCATTTGCTGAGGCACTGGAGGTGATACCATATACTTTGGCAGAGAATGCAGGGTTGAATCCAATTACTATTGTGACTGAACTGAGGAATAGGCATGCTCAAGGAGAGATCAATGCAGGGATCAATGTGAGGAAGGGGCAGATCACAAATATTTTGGAGGAGAATGTGGTTCAGCCTCTGCTTGTGAGCACAAGTGCCATCACACTGGCAGCAGAGTGTGTGCGGATGCTTTTGAAGATTGATGACATTGTTACTGTCAGGTAAATTGAAATTGGAGATGAAATGTGTTAGGCGTCTAGTAGTATCAATGATGTATTGAAAGCGTGGTGTGACCCTCTTATGAATGGGGCTGTTTTTCCTTTTGTTTTCCTTTCCTCTAGAACTATCTTATGAATGGTTTATGGTTAAAGAATTTTGGTGGTATATGCCTTGTTTCTTGATGTTTGGTTTATTTTTGGATATTTTGTGCTATTTTTTCTCGGAGATTTCATTTACTCTTTCTCTGCATTTAGCTTTCCTGACCTTTGATCTATATAGATCATGGTATTCAATTTGCATATTACATCTGGTGTGCTGCTGAATAGACTTGGATTATTCTAGCTAAGCATCTTTTCATTAAGTAAAACTGTGTATTCAGTGTTTGTTGAGTTTATTTCAACAAACATATGGTAATATATAATTTGAGCAAGATGACGGTCGCGAGGTTCCCCCTGATGGTGCCATTGTGGGAACCTCACGACAATGATGACAATTGTTGCAGTAGTGCATGTTTGTGCAAATTGCATGCAGCTAAAGTCCAGTATTAATGTTACCTTCAGCTCCAATTTCTAGCTTCTAATACCCATCATGGTCGTCTTGCTAAACACTGGTCGCATGGTTATGGTATTGTGGTTATTGTAATGCTTCATAGCATTTTTCATTTTAACCCCGAAGTTCAAATCAGACAATAATGTCTTTGAGATGCGGGGTTTTGTATTTTTCCTTCCAGCACAGAAACAATTACTTGAGATATCACCGTATTCAGATAGTATATAATTTAAGCAAGTTGATGGTAAGCGTTACATTGTATCTGCAAAAAGTTAAAGTTAGTGTTCACATATAAACTTGAATATTCAATTCTGTAATTTTATGTACATGCATTGCTGGTGGTAATCTATAGATGGTTCATCAACTACATTGTTCTTCACAATGCCTCATCATGATTTACACTTTTTTAAGCTTCCAAGTGTCTTAAGCCTGAATAGTAACTCTTAGGTGCCACCTGACTAGCAAGTTAGCCTTTTCATGTTTACCTCATCTACCACATCTAACATATGAGCACCGATTTGTTTATTTTTGTCCTAGCAATCTGTACTCCTTACCCTGAAGTAAATGCTATTTCCTACAAACAGGCTCGACCTTTCAAAATCTGAATATGATTAGCCTTTCAAAATCTTTGTTGATGTTGTTTACGAGTATCCATCGTCACTATGCTGAACACGACCTTCTCTATAGGCCAAACAACTTTCTCCTTGTCAGGGGACAAAATTACCAATACCCAAGACCACTCACCAAAAATCCTTCTACGGGTGCCTATTAAATAAATCCATAAATGTACGAGGGCATCCATAATCGCTGCACAAAAATGTATATCTATACCGTTCAAAATCCTAATAAGAAAACCCCACCCATCCTCTTTATCTTCATCATACAGACCAACCCAATCCTTGTACCACAACCTTTAGTAGAAGATAGCTACAACACCTGGTTCAGTCCATGAGCATGGCCTTAACGGTTGAGGAACTATAGCAAAGAAAACGCTACAAAAACTTGGTCAAGACATGGCTATTGGGGTCAATGCCGAAGGGCATTGCCAGCAACACCAACCACTACAAAGATGCGAGTCAAATGTAGCTTGATCTCCAAGAGCGATTCTCCCATGTAAATACTATTCATCTCTTCCATATCGAGAATGAGATCATACTGCATACAATGTAGCATGATTGTAAGCTCGTATTTCACTAAACTGAAGAGTCTTTAGGATGAACAGGATACATTGTGTTCTATTCTGGCATGTGACTGTGGAACAATAAAAAAGATTGCTTCATATATGGAAACCTAGAAAACAATGAAGTTTCTCATGGGTCTAAATAAATCATACGCCACTATTCGTAGTAACAAGTTGTTATTAGAACCATTACCTACAGTGAACAAAGCATATTCACTTGTTCTTTGACAAGAAAGACAAACAAAGATTTCTTATGGAAAGATTTCCACCCAACAGAACTACATGTCTTTGCAGTGAAAAATCTAAATTATGAGCCTGCATTAGAAAGAAGGGGTCTTCGGTGTGCAAAATGCAACAAAACAAATCACAACACTAAGAATTGTCGTGCCCATCTCAAGTGCATATTTTGTGGCTAGAAATGTCACATATTTGATTACTGCCATAAGAGAACGACGACATTAGAAACTAAACAAGACAATCTTTCAAAGGGCAACCAGGTTACAACATATGCACCTGATAAGAAGATGACAACACTCAATTTTCCTTTCTCGCAGGTGGAATGTAAACAAATTCTTTAAATGTTAAGCAAAAACAAAACCTCTATGGCCAACCAAGTCAGTAATTCTTCAAATCATGAAGAACTGTCAGGTAAAGCTTTTTCCCTCATTTACATGGCAAGAAGAGCACATAGATATTGGACAGTAGTGCTACAAATCATATGGTTTGTAACCCTAATTTGTTCACACAATAAAAAAGGGATGAAAATCATATTGTTGAATTACCAAATGGTTCATCTACTTCAGTCACCCATAGTGGACAAATTACTCTCTCCCAATTTCATCCTCGATAATGTTCTATATGTACTACTTTTTGGCTCAACCTAATCTCCATTAGTAAATTAGCTTCAGATTCCTCTTGTATTACAATTTTTCTAAGACAATTTTGTGTTTACAAGACCTACGCTCGGGGAAGATGATTGGGGCGAGATTTGAACGAGAGGGACTACTATCTCGATCAACCAAAAAAAGGAACATGCAATTCTGTCCAAACTATAGCATCAGGTCTTTGGCATCAATGCCTTTGGACTTCCATCAAACAAAGTTTTTTAGTTATTTCTCTTTTCCAAAAATAAATCTTATGATACAAACAAGTGTTTAATTTGCCCGTTGGAGAAACAAACAAGGTCACCATTTCCTTTGAGTTCCATTCCAAGTAAAACATGTTTTGATTGGATATATGTTGACATTCGAGGTGGTTATAAAATTGTTTCTCTTACTGGTGCGAAATATTTTCTCACTATCGTAGACGATTTTACTCGGAGCACATGAGTTTATTTGATTAAACAAAAATTTGACACAAGGGATCTCCTAGTTAAATTCATTCGCATGGTTAAAACTCAATTTAGAAGTCAAAATTGTGCGTAGTGACAATGACCCTAAATTCAAACTCAAAATTTTTTATGCCCTCACAGGAATTGTCCATTAGTCTAGTTGCATCAACATACCATAACAAAATGGTTTCGCTGAGCGCAAGCATAGACATTTGCTCAATGTGGCAGAGTCTTGCTTATTCAAGTTGGGTTGCCTAGATATTTTGGGGGGATGCAATTCTTGCTTCAGCATACCTCATCAATAGAATACCAACTCTTCTTCATGGTAAAACGTCATATGAGAAATTGTTTCATCAAGATCCTAATTATTCTCACTTAAGGGTATTTGGTTGTTTATTATTTGTCTCCACCCACCCACACACACAAAAGCCTTCAAAATTTGACCCTCGCGCAACTCGTTGTATTTTTCTTGGATACCTTTATGGTAAAAAAAGGTATCGTGTGCTTGACCTCATCCTCAAAAAGGGTTTTGTTTCACGAGATGTTACTTTTTTTGAAGAAACATTTCTTTTTCAAAACCATCATGATTCCGCTGCATCTTGATCTCTCACAACCTCATACCCCTTTTTTGACATTTGATGCTGACTCTTTCTCTAAACCCATAACTTTAACCCAAATTTCTGAAGCATCTAGTCATTACCCAAATCCATAAGCAGACCTAATTAATTAAACTCAGCTTACAATCCCATCCCCTGAACCTACAAAGATGGACTTTTATGCCCTTGTGCCCTTATCTGCCCACAAACAACCTATCGAATGTAAAGGGGTTTACAAAATCAAGCTCAAACTAAAGGGGATCGTCAAGCGGTACAAAACACGTTTAATGGCAAAAAAAAGGACCCATTCAAATCAAGGGGATTAATTACAGGGAAACGTTTTCCCTTGTGGCCAAATTGGTGATCGTTTGTTTGCTTTTTAGTGTTGCAGCCTTGCAGGGAAGACACTTACATCAACTAGATGTGAACAATGCATTTTTGCACGGTGATTTTACTGAGGATGTCTACATGACCTTGCCTCCTGGTTTTGGCCGAAAAGGGGAGACTCGTGTGTGCAAGTTAAACAAAATCCTTGTATAGACTAAAAAAGGCATCGAGACAATGGTTTCTCAAATTGTCAACCTCTCACAAAGTTGTTGGATCTCATCAATAATTGTCAGACTACTCATTGTTTGCCCGAAATTGTCAAGGTAGCTTCATTGCATTATTTGTCTATATTGACGATGTGATATTGGCAGGGAACAACTTGCAGGACATTGAAAAGACTAAGTGATTTCTTTCCAAGAGATTTAAGCTTAAAAACTTAGGACAACTTAAATATTTCTTAGGAATAGAGGTTGCCAGGTCAAAACATGGTATTACACCGTGTCAATGAAAATATGCAATGGAAATATTAGATGATGATGGGTTCCTGGGTACTAAACCTTCACGATTTCCAGTCAAACAGATGGCTTGTGGGTAGATTAATTTATTTGACCATTACAAGACCTGATCTAGCATATGCAATGCATGTGTTGAGTCAATTCATGGAAAAACCCCGACAACCACATCTTGAAGCAGCATATAAGGTTCTCTGATACATTAAGCACACATCTGGACAAGGAATTTTCTTACCTTCCACAGGTTCATTACAACTACAAGCATTTTGTGATGTTGATTTGGCTCGATGAGTTGTTACAAGAAGTTTGATAACTGAAGCCTGCATTCTACTCAGCCAAACACCAATTTTTTGGAAAACAAAAAAGCAAAGTACAGTGTCTCGATCAAGTGCAAAAGCAGAGCATCGTTCTATGACCACTACTTGTTGTGAGATTACATGACTGAAAAATGTCTTCAAAGATTTGAGAATAAATCACACATAACCAGTCATACTCTTTTGTGACAATCAAGTTGTCATGCATATTGCTTTAAATCCAGTATTCCATTAACAAACGAAGCAAAAAGAGATAGATTGTCATTTAGTGCGTGAAAAAGTTTAAGAAGGGATGATACGAACAACTAATATACGAACCATGAATCAATCAACTGATTTGTTCACTAAGCCATTGAGTTTAACACAATTTAAAGTACTGCTTAGCAAGTTGAGTGTCATACACATACACTCCAACTTGAGAGAGCGTGTTAAAGAGGATCGCCCAAAATAAGCAATTGATATTGCAAATTGATACTTAGTTATTTACTTGTTTTTATCTTTGATCAGTTGTGATAATAGGCAATAGAATAGGATTGTACATTCACAATTATTGTATATAGTTGTAACTGTGTTTCATGAAATATATCAATTAAGCAATTCTTTAACAACTGGTTCTCTTTAGAGATATCATGATTGTGAGTCACGTATCGATAAAAATATTTAACTTCATAATAATTTTATAATTTTAATATTATAAGGATTATTTACTTATTAATTAAAATATAATAATATGTTTATAAATAATTTGATTTTTTTAAGCTATAAATTAAATTATATTTAAAAAAACATAGATAAATGAAAAAAATAAAAACTATACAATAGGAGGGTAAAATTAATTCTCTTGAAAGAACCAACAGAAATGCAGGGGCGTTTCAAATCGATCATAAAAAAAGGACTTTTGGATTCCTTAGCCAGCACCATGAAATTAATATAAATAATGAATTGTCAGATAATTCCAATGAACGCAAGGCAACCTCAGTAACAACAGTGAAATAAATACCCATACTGAAGTAGAGCATCAACAATTACAGTGGCATGAATGAGACACGAAGCAGAAATGGTTAGTGTTTGAACAGAGAAATTGAGCAGAAATATGACAAACTTACATGAGCATTGGAAAATATAAGCAATCACCATACTCTGTTCAGTATGCAAACTCGAATGGTAGCTGAAAAGTTGTTTTTTTTATGGTATAGAATCATGAATAACAAAGATAGGGAAAGAACATGCTGTAATAGACACTGTACATAAGAGGTTCCACCACACTAGACATGATAGTGAGAACCTTGCCTTCTGACAATCTCTTGATCTTATTATTTACCTCTGGTAATGAAACATTTTTAAGACTGCTATAGTCCTTGCCTTCATTATTAAAATGGATAGGTGTGGCAAGCGACTCCCTATCTCATTTGCCTAGATCAGTGATTCCTTGGACAATCATCACTGCAGTATCTTACCACACAAGCATGAGCTATCTCAGTTTCCACCCCTCACCATGTTGCCACATCCACCGCCACAGCCCCCACAGCCGCCACCACAGCCCCCACAGCCGCCACCACTATTTCCACTCTTCACTATGTCACTATACCCACCACCACCACCACCACAGCCCCCACAACCGCCACAGCCTCCGCCGCAACCGCCACCACTATTTCCACTCTTCATTGTGTCACCACACCCACCACCACCACCACAGCCCCCACAACCACCGCAGCCTCCACCACAACCACCACCACTATTTCCACTCTTCATTGTGTCACCACATCCACCACCACCACCACAGCCCCCACAACCACCGCAGTTTCCACTTCTCACAATGTCTCCGCATCCACTGCCACCGCAGTTTCCACTCTTCACTATGCTTCCTTTAGCCACGTCCACATTCAGCTCCATGTTACCTTCTGAAGAAGCAGTCAGGCTGATTTGCTCAGGTTCCTCATTAAGGCCTTTGGCCTTTTCCACTAAACCATCTACCTCCAGATTTTCTCTGTTAGAAGTGAAGCCATTATATCCTTCCTTCTTCAAAATATCAGAAAGTATGAAGGCTGATATGATTGCAGGCAGCACCAACCATGATTCCTTTACCTGTTAATAATATGTTTTAAATCAGATGCAACCTGGGATATGTAAATAGCATTCTAGTCAATGTGAAAAGCAGTAATGTACCTTGACAGATCCAGACTTCAAATCAAGCAATGCCACAGCTTTTCCATATGGATTCTCAGCAGAAAATTCAACTGCAGTCATAAAATCTCGTTCACTTCTCTTCTTCTCGCAACATTTAGGCTCAAAATCGAGCTTTTTTCCCTGGAAAAGTTTTACCTGGCAAGAGAAAAATTCAACACAAGTTTTGTAAGATAGTCTGAAACAATGGAAAGTTCTATGGTTAGCTAAAAAATTGACTCTAAAACCATAGAGAACAATAGATGGAGTGAAAGCATGGTCCATGTGGGTGAGAATGCAGTCCTATTCAGGTTGAAGATCCTGATTAGTTCAACTCAGCTAAAACTTCAACCTTAAATTATTACCAGGAAACTATTGAATATGGCATATTGTACTGGTTTGTATGATGGTTTGCAAAATCCTTGTTAAAGATTCAAAAGCAAAGTAACAAAAAAAGAATGTGGTTCTTTCACAGATGAACACTATTATTAGTGATGTTCCAGCTATTTGGAACGATTGTTCAAAGTGGAAATTCATAAAGAATAATGGATTTTGAAATAATTCTAAGGGTATCAAAATAACAAATTTTAGAGAAAAAAGTGAAGGGTAAAAGATGACTACCGTCCGACAGCCTGTGAGCTCAAAGAGAGAACCATCTTCATTGGATTTCATTTTTAGCTCAAGGTACCACTGAGAATCCATCAAACACCACCTAGTCCCCACAAAGTCTGCAAGAATACATGTTTCACCAGTCTTCATTACACCAGTTACTTGCTGCTTAGGAATACTTCTTTCTTTCTCCTTTGCCGTTGTTGAGTTCCTATAGTACAGTAAAAACCAGAAAATGATATGATGCTTTCGAATATATAATAAGGTCCTGCTATCATGTCACATGCCAACAGAAAAATGCTTGACAAACATACTGCCAAAAGATCTCAAGTTTCTAACAACTCGGTCAGATTCTACTACCACACTGAAAGAAAAGGACAAGTTCTGTTATGCAGGATATTTCAACAATTAAAATCTCCAAATTTGAGAAAACTAAATTACCATGTAGAGTTACTATAACCAAGACATATTTTTATTGGAGACCACGTGTGAAATTATCTACTGCCATAATCCTTGGTGAACTACAGGTGCTGTTCATTTTTAAGATTCATTACACTTGCTTACAATATAACATATGAACATAGATTTCTTTGAGTAATGAATTTAAGGTTCTTCAGATGCAGGGCGTTAAAAGTTTGAAGCAATAACATTCTGTTATAGGCCATAATTTTACTGCATATGTAAAGGCTAGAATTACTGTTTTAAACCTGACATGATATGTGGATACAAGCATACCTCATTTGTAGGCTGATAATCTCAGCACCAGTTCTCTCAACTACAGAAGTGTAGCCCTTAGCATGTTGTTCCCTTCCAGAAAGCGGGAAGAAGCAATAAGTTTTTGACTGTCCTCGGGAACGAATCATGTGAAGTTCATATGGTGCTTGGATGGGAACACCAAGTGAGACGGCAATTCGGAGGCAGATTGGTTTAGAGCACATATTTCCAGAAGCAGGCTGCAATTGAACCCATCTTTCAACAGAAAGTTCAGACACTGGATTCAGAAAGTCTTCCAGGGAGAATGAGGTAGTGCCCATTGTTTTGCACAACTTGGTTAGTGGTAAGTTGGAAGGTGAATGTGATACAAGTTCAAAGAAAAGCTCCCCCTTAGGTTCACATTGGAAAGAAGCAACATCTTTTGCTCCCGATTCTGACAGGATAGTAAGTCGCCGCTTAACATTAAAGAATGCATCAGGATGCTTTTTATTAAACATCACAAAGAGCTTTCCCTTGTGCCTCTCTGGTAAGTTTTTGACTCCCACAATCTCCAAAAGGACCTAAATAGTAAGAAGAAAAATAAAAAGAAAGATATTTCTAGTCACAGTAAAATAGGCAGCACATATCATCAATTGGCATAGGTAGAATGCCAAACAGAATGGGAATTGAATGTACTTTAGCAGTTGCACCGTGTGATACTGATAAATCAGAGAGGAGGTTCAACATATAGATTCATAAGCTTCTAGGCTGCATAAGAAATAGAACATTCTTTTCTTCTTTATTTTGTTACAAATTACAGGTTCAAACTTGAGATGTCTTGGGAGGACGGGTGACACTAATGTCAGTTGAACTACAGCTGACTGGCTAGAACAGTCCTAGCTTTAGATTCGTAGCCCATATACTGATGCGTCACTTACACTAAAAAAAAGTAGTGGATAGGAGCAGGAAGAAAGAGAGGTTGCTGAGAACTTCAATTTGACAAATAATAAATAAATTAATAAAATTCAGGGAAGAGCAAAAGAACAGTGATCAGAAATTACCTCAGCAATCTTCACCTCTGGAAGGTCAATGATCATCTTGTTTTGATTTGATTTTTCTAACTCTTTGCTCAAGATATTTGATTGGAACGGAATGGTTGTGAGAGGAGATGGATCACTGCCTCTATACATTGCACCTGCCTTCCAATACCTTCTGCCAAATGTCTCTTCCCAATGCCTGGTGGTTCCAGAAAATCCAACATCCAGCTTCCTCCCTTTAGATCTGTCAGAGTCCATGTCATCATGCGTCAATACCCTGCCAAGTGCTTGACTCACATCCTTACAGTAAGAAACAGGATGCAACTGGTGTGTGTGCCAAATAAGATCAATGTCGTAAGTTGGAACACAAAAGCAATTTATGGACTTTTCCCAGTTCCTCTTGATAATATGCAAAAACCCTTTGTATCTGGCTATAGCTTCTTGAAGGAAAATATCATTGTTCATATGGGGTCTGGAAACCTGTTACAAATAAGAGGAAGAGAAATATATTGGGGAGCATAAAAAATAAAAACAAAAATAGAAGACCAGGGCAGCAGAAACCCTGAGCTGAACATATCTCCATGTGTGTGCCAAAAGCGTATGAAGTAATTAACCATGTAAAAAGAGTGCACGTGTTCATAATCACAAAAGAAAACCAGAAATTTAAACGGATGGCTCTTTAACTTTCAACTGTGCTACTGGCACTCACTTCTTGGTGGGATTAAGAATAGGAAGTTCGTTCAGTTTTTACAGAATACAGTGTTCTACCTCAGAAAGCTCATGAAAGGCTCCATCAGTTACAGTCATGATGTGAAGTTTTTGAGATGTCATACAACCCTAATGAAACTAAGAATACAGAAGTTTTCATGAAAGATGCTTCTTTTTCCACCGTTTTTAAAAATTGAAGAAAATTTTCCACAATCATTTCTTTATGTGATCAATTAGTGACTTAAAATTGATAAAACTGATCTTATCGATATTCTTTATATCCAAGTGCCAACCCTAGCAGTTATCAGGCTACTAACTACTTTTATTTATGAGACAGCGAAAAAAGTAGCATCTTCACTTCAAATGATAAAAAATATGATTGCCAATAAAAAGAATGTGACGAAAGTGATAAAGATTATCCTTTCATTACCTATTACCTGATAAAAGAAAGGGCTCTGCCTTTTGACTGCTGACACCAAATCATAGTTGGTACATTTCTCAAGGGTTGAAATCTTTTCATTGACAGCTTCTGAGAAAGCCAAATCAAAGTCGTAACGCTCATCTGGATAGAATCTATTCCAAATTTCTTCAGTTTGCTTCTTACAAACTCCTTTGACAGAGGATACAACATCAGAGTAATCAAGGATCTTTCCATAAAGCTCTACACAGTCAGATTTGTACCGTAGCTGGATAGCAAAGCCAACAAACAATGATTACAAACTAAACATAAATGTCAAGGCATCGATATTTTTCTTAGCAACCTACTGGATTGAGCCGGTGACAATGCCATATCCATTCACAATCAAGAGGCACCACCAATGGTCCTTCAGAAATTGGCGACTCCGCATGTTTTGCAAGCAAGGGAAGCCAGCAAGCATTGTACCTGAAAATTGATATTAACATTCATAAACTTGATAGATGTGTGCAGGGATTGAACTTCCATAGGAAAGGTACACTGAAGAGACAACTTATGACTAAACCCCAGAAAATACTCAGATTCAAATCCTCCTAGAATATATATGGAAAAAAAAATGTGGATACATTCTTCACTTTGAATTTTGTAGTCTTTTCACATAATTATAATCCAAAAAATGACAAAGCAGACTTAAACACACAGATATCTCTATTCCCAAGCGAATGTATTAACAAAAAAACTTACAACAACAACAACAACAACAAAGAAAGAAAGAAACCAATATATATATATATGAAGAATAACCAGCAGATTTGAAGTCCAAAGACAAGTAAAGGTATGGTGAGCCAAATGAAGCAAGAGAAAATCAATTCAAGGAATTGGATAGGGTAAGATAAATTCTTGCCTGAAAATGGCCTTGTCAAGGGTAGGACCATCATAAAGCCAACGATTCTTATCAACAGCAGCAAGAAACTGAAGGTGCTGTTTAGCTGCAGCCAAAAGATCCACAGTTATCTCAATCTTTTGAGCGTTAAGCCACTCTAACTCTTGTTCTTTCTCCCTCTCCATTTGCATCTCCATCTCTCAATTCTTTTTACCTGATTATTAAAATAATACTTACTCAGTAGTGATTAACGAAATCCATCATCTAATAAAATAAATAAAAGAAAAGAAGGCCCAGAAAACTTTCAGAGACTGATTCAAAAGAAAACCAAAAACATGCTTTCAAAAGTTTTATATATAAAATTTGAGTATGATCGATGAACTGAAATTAAAAGGTCAACGTAAAAGAAAAGAATGGTCGATGACCAAAGGATGGATGAGGGTCACTGGAGATTGTTTACGGAAACATGTTCCGGCGAGAAAGACAAGAGACAGAGGAAATTCTCGCTTGCTTGCTTCGCTTACCGGTGGTTGGTCTGGACATGGACATGATGGAAGGAGGACAAGGCAGGTACTTATAGTCATTTTAGATTACCAGGTAAGCAAATAGGCATTGATTGTCATTTTGACAATTTCATTTCTTTTTTTCATTATAAGTACTTGGAAAGGCTATCATTCTTCTTAGACCATATAGTAATTTACTAGCCGCCCAAGCAACTTAATTAATTAATAATTGGCATTAATTATAACGATTAAAAAAAATATAAGAAGATGGTTTTTACTTCAGTCCTTCCACAGCATTATTTATTATTTGTTTCTTTAACTATTTTGTTAAAATCTTATTATTTAACATTAAATTTATTTTTTATTATATTATCTTAATGGTTGGGTCACTTAGTTTAGCAGGTAAAACTAATTAACTCGATTTTTTTTAATTAACTTAGTTTTATAAGGTTATTCCATACCTATGACCTAGATTACATGTTTAACAAGTCAACATTACTGACTCAAGTTTTTTTTTTTTAAAATATTTTTATCTTTGAATTTTAGATTAATTAAGAATTAAATTTTGGGATTTGTTTCACCATGTTTTCTATGAAATTATTTATATCTCATGACTTGGACCATGAGTTTGGTGAGTTACTCATGGTTGATTTAAGTTATTTTTTGTATCTTTTCTAGAAGTTTTTTTTTTATAATTTTATCATTTAACATTGTATTGATTAAAAATTAATTTTATTATTTGTTTTAATTTACTTTCTATGAGTTATTTTGATAAGATCAGCAAGTTTTGAATGACAGAATTTCTTGCGTTTCAAAAAGGTCAAGCAAACATCATACAAAACAAATGACACGACACCAACTTGCTTGGCCTTTAAACCTGGCTCTTAATTCTATATTCCTACGACATTTCACGAGTTTAATTTCTTATTTTTATCTAATTTGGCAGCTTATTTTAATATCCCACTCCTTTTTACTACCACTTTTTTCCTTATCCTTCAAGGGGGAAAAGTAGGAGAGAAAAAAAAAAAGATTTTCTATTTAAAACCTAGAAAAAATAGGATAGCTATAGACTATATGGTTGAGATTATTTAAATAATAATAATAATAATAATAATAATAATAATAATAGAGTGTGTAAGTTTAATAATAAATGGTTGGTTCGAAAGGAAGGGGATGTGTCCATTGAAGTGGTCTGCAGTACAGTACAATCTTCTTTCTTACAGGAAAAGTCAAGGAAACTTCATAGAAAAAGACATCAACTTTGATTCAATTGTCTAACTTGTCCATTTCTGATTCTAAGTAATAAGAATTCTCTTTTCTGTTGGGGTGGGTCATGTTTTATGATCTAACAACTTCTAACCCATTTTAAAAAAAAATAGTTTTTTTTATTAAAATAATATTTTTTTATTAAAATAATATTTTTTTAAAAATTACTTTATAATATTAATATATTAAAAATATTTTAAATACCAAAAAAATAATATCAAACAGATTTTTCAAACGCAATATCAACAAGGATATAATTGCCCTTCTTTCAATGCCTTGTCTAGAAACAGAAAGAACTTTCAACAAACGTGAACTCGGATGGACAATGACAAAATATTTGTTTATTTGGAATTTCAAAAATGATTTTTTTTAAAATCAAAATATATAATTTTTGTTATTTAATTTAATTTAATTTTTTTTGTATTTTTATATTATTTTCATATATTAATATTAAAAATAATTTTAAAAAAATAATAAAAAAAATATTATTTTAATATATTTACTATAAAAAAAAACTTTTTTAATAGCAAGATCTACAAAAAAGACAAAAAGTTTGTTGGAAAAGCTCGCCTTTCAAAGTCACGAATGGATAAATTTGTTTTCAAGACTCTTGCTTGTACGAAACATTTAAGAGGTGAGTGCTGTTAGTACAATGAAAAGAGAACCAGTACATCAAATTATTGTATGGTTCGGTTTGATAATATAAAATAGAGTAGTAATTGGCTTTTAAAATAATATTTTATATTTATTTTTTATATGAAGACACTAAATTTCTTTTAATTTAAATCAAAATAAAAAAAAATCAGAATTTTCCAATCGCTGCCTAAACCCAGACGTGAAGTGCCCTTGTGGTCATTTAGTGAAGTGCTCTTATCACTACAGCCTTGTCTCTTTTGATTTCAGCCATGACTCCACGATGCTCTCTTTAAGAACTTGTATTTTGTTAAAACAATGGTGGGGTATGTCTGCAGCCAAAATCATTCAATCTTGCAATGAAATATTTTCGAATTATACAAAACTATTCTGTTTACAATCCTGCTACCATGAAATCCTTTTCTGACTGCGCACGAAATTAAGGGTGTATCTAGCCACTGATTCTCACCTATCTGGATCATTGTTGAGTAAAACATGATGGTAAAAGTCTCGATATCTGGTAGGTCTCGAGTTCGAGTTAAAACATGTATTTTTTGTAAAAATCTAAAATAATTAGAATTTTACTCGTTTTGTGCGCTTTCCAAAGATAAACTACAATAAATAAAAAGTTTCAAGGCATATAACTTACAATCCTCCAACCAAACCATGTTGTAGCTCCAGTTATGACTAAAAGAGTAACCAAAGGTCAAACTGTCCGAATCTAGTCTTCTTCTCCCAATCCTTGTGTAATGGTCTTGGTTCCACCAACAAGCGCTTCTTGAACATGATTGAGATTAATCAAGTCTTGGTCTTTATTATTACAAATCCTCTTGAAGTCCATCTTATCCCATGTATCTTGAAGAAGTCCATTGAAGCTTCTTTGAACTTCTTAGCCCTAAGCCTAGTAAGTGGACCAACTGGAACCTCCAATGGATCCTTTGATGGTTGGATCGCATCACCTATTAAATATAGTTTTGGAACATCCCCAAGGTCTCCAATATCCTCAGGCTTCAGAGAACACTTATTAGTAAGTTGAGAAGAAAGGTCTTAGAGGAGAGGTCGTCAAGTAGGAGGACATGGAAAGGTAGGGGCCCTAGGATTGTCAATCTCAAGTACTGTTAAAGCATATATCCGGAGGAGGGGAGCCGGTGGGGGAGCATAAGGGAACCTTGGGTCTCGGGAATCATCAACGAAGGTCAAACAGAACCATGATTTCCATGTCGAGCATGGAGGGGAGACACCCGACAAGGACAGGGGCGACTAGGGTTTTCACGCCCAAGCCATCTATTGTAATTGGCCTATAGGATGGGAGACCATAGCACCCCATCATCCCCCTCGAAGTGAGGAAAAAGGTCCTGGCAATCAAAGCCCTAGGGGAGAGGTGAGCATCGTCCCGAGGAGCATCCTAAATCGGCGTGGAATGTACCGTAGATGAAACCATACTATCAGCAATGACTGGGAATTGGACAGTAATGTGATGGGGGGAGGAGTTATTACACTCTATGGTCATTGACCAGACAAATATAGGAAGGGTACACACTGGAGAGAGCCATCGCAAGCTCTATTAGTCGGGCAAGCGTAGAACCAGGAAGAAAGAGTCAATAAAGGGTCACTTGCAAGAGAGAAACTCATTGCACGTCAAGAGAGGGACTTTAACGCACGGAAAAGACGTCGACAAACATTCTCTCGCTATAACTCTCTCTCTTGCAGACCTTGACTGACTGAGTATAATAATTATTATTTTTATTCATACATCGCTTGGTTAGACAATTTCAGAATTAAGAGTTTCTTACAAGGATATTTTAGAAATAAAAAATATCTATGGAGACATGTTTTTTTAATTTATTATGTTTTGAAAGTATAAAAATTCGCTCCAAGATTATTCGTTTGTCTTTATCTTTTCAACCATACATATTTTTATCTAAAGATTCAAAAAATAATTTTTAAGGATGTTTGGTGTATTTATAAATTGAAGGATAAAAAATTAATGAAAAGAGAATAATTAAACTATTAGTAATAATTGGTGAAAAACAATTAAAAATTAATTTGGAGTGTTTTTGAGAGAGAGAGAGAGAGAGAATAATGCTTGCATTGTAATGATTAATAAAAATGAAAAATGAAAAATGAAAAAAAAATAAAGGTCATAGCCTCAGTTTAGTTTTTTTATTACATCATCTAATTATATGAAATTAAATTTAAAATTTAAAAATTTAAAAGCAGAGAAAATACATGGCTCGTCTAAAATTAACGATAATTTGAATTATGAACAGGTGATTTAGCTTATGAATTACGTCCGAGAGAGTCCCAGTCCGTGTACAGAATAATGTCATCACCTTGCTGAACGTAGGTTCAAGTTTCCTTTGTTTCGTGGCGTGTCTACCTTCCATTTTCTTTGGTCGAGTTGAAGTTTATTGCCTTGCTTTAAACATGCTTGCCATTTAACAAATGGTCGTAGTAGTTTAAATGTATTAATCGGTTGTGGCTAGATTTCAAATGACAAATCGGTAAAATTACTCTAATAACCTTGCAACTTGCCTCTCAAGCAACCTGGGAGGGCTGGACCACTTCGACTTTGACCAAGTGGAGGTTTGCTTCTGGTGACAAATCACAGATAGAAAAACTGAAAACATAGTCAGCACATAAAATACAGGCATTTAGTTAAAGCTTAAAGGAGTGAAAAAACATATCTTCTTGGCCGAGACATGTACTCAACCCGGATCACTCATTGTACACTCGGCCCTTATGAGTTTGATGTGCAAGTTACACTCCAAAAATACCTCTGGGTATATACCAAAGAAACACAGGATGGATTTTTGAGGTTGAGAATGTTTCTATTGCACACAAACACTAAGGTCGCAATCCCAAGCCCCTTGGAATGGAAACAAGTAGTTTGTTGAATCTGCAAGCCGACCAGTCCTGGTTTCATGAAAGACTTGTAGCATGTTCAGTTAAAAACCATTGCTCTCACCCCCAGCTCAAGAATTGCATGTTTCACAAATTGTTGTGCATGTGTGACCAAAGAAAAATTTGCTATAACAAAAAGGCCTAAACTAGTTCCTAATATTCACGTGAATGTCAAAAATTCTATGAAATTGGATATTGGCCAGGCATTATAATACCATCAGCACATTGCATGCATAAATGTCAGGCCCTATTCAGAATAAGGAAAATGGCCCAAGCTTCTGTTCTTATCACAGTAGTGTTTCTTCATCATCCCAGCAGCAGCTGCAGCACGGAGAGGTGAGTATCAAAATAAAAGCTTAAAGTTTTGAGTGAACACAAAACAAGTATAAGAACACCATAACTCTGATGCAGTTTAAGAAACATGGATGTATCTTACACTAGTTATAAACTACTGCACTTGAAAAAAAAACTCCTAGCAACACATTCCAGATGTTAGTCTAGCAATTATAGAGGAGTGGCAGCGAGAGAGAATAGGGGACGAGAGATGGCCCGGATTTGATATTAACAAGAACTTAAGATAAACAGGATCTCGATAAAACAATCAATCAAATTAGGGGTGACCATTTGGGTAATCCAGGTACAACTTTGTCCATCCAGATTTTCTTTTTGATTTTTTTTCATATTCTCCAACCTAAATTAACATTTTGATGCTCTGAATTATATTTTTTTCAGAACTGTATTTCGGATCTACCTGAATTTTCTGAAATAATTTGATTCTCCTTTCGCCCAATGTATTGTAACTCTTTTCCAACCCAGTAATAAATTGCTTATATATTTTTAATTGAATTTTTTATTTCATGTAATTCAGGTTTCCTGAAACTTTTGAACCCTTACCCAATCTTCTTAAGAATTATTTTGGTGAATTACCTGAATTTTCCTTTCTCAAAAAAAATTTAATATTTTTTACCCAAATTAGTTCAGAAAATTCAGGAAAATCCAAAAAAAAAAAAAAAACTGAATAGTAATCTAATTAAGTATACTTGCTTTCTTCTTATAATAACCTCGCAAAACTGTTTGAAATCTATCAATTATGTAGTAATCAAAAATTTGAATGCTTCTATCTTTACCAGAACAAAAGGTCATTCACATCATGCTAGTGTGCACCGGATAACTCCCCAGAACTCGCAAGAATGTAGCGAACTCCTGTCAGAGAAAAATCAATTAAAGTCATTAATAGGCAAATACTCCTGTAATAGGCTTATAGAAGAAAACACACCTTAAGATGCCTGCAGGCATTCTGAGCATTCTCGTCAGCCATTGATGCTTCGAAATCCACATAAAACAGATAGTCAAAGTATCTGCAGTGCAATTTTATAAAATCAGGCCAAAATTTTTAAAGGTCTGTTATTAATAGAAGACAAGCATGAAGAAGGAGCAGAATCTAACTATCAACTAATATATATATACGCAGTCTAGGATTAAATGAAGATAAGTTCTTCAGTAAATTTACTTTGGAAGCCCACTGTTGCCATCATCAGATGCTCTCAAGGGCTGCTTCCGCAAGGGACGACTCTCGATCTGGTTGCAAGAACCAAGGTCTAAGGAATAACACAGCCAAAAACAATAATTGGAGATTGAGCCTTGCAATGATGATATGTCACAGGCAAAAAAGAAAATTTACTTAAGTGAGGTTGATTTGTCGAAGAGCAAAAACAGCAAGGGCCTTGAAAAGAACCCCAGGACCCTCCTCCAATGAAAAAACTATACTTGTCTGGATCTCAAGAAACAAACTTATTAGAAAAATCTGTTTGTCAGGAAGTAACAGACCAATAGTTAGCAATTTAACAGCCTGTAGTTTAGTGACATGGAAGGGACTAACCTTGAAAGGCCTATCTGTGCCTGGAATTATTGGTTCTCTTGCCAGTATAAGAAATCGTGTGACATTATCAGAATCATCCTATCAGAAGAAAGCTACGAGTGAAACAGTGTATAGGCCACATTCTGACTATACACCACAAAAGAGTACACAAATACAAACCTGAATATCTTCAGCTAATATATTCAATCCATAAATTGATGCAGCAGCAGAACTAGCAACAGCTCCTGTGTCTTCTAGTTTTTGAAGTGCAACATGCTAAACGATCATAATGAAGTCAACTCAGTCAGATCAAACGGGCTGCAACATTGTGCTCGCTATCCAACGTTAAATAGCAAGTAGGTTGCAATTTGAGGAAAATGAGCCATAGATTCTTTAAATTTTGTTCAAGGTATCTTAACAATAGGAAACCAATTTGGAGCTTACTGGTTAATGTCAAGTTTGGGGATCTTCATACAGGGTTCAAAGTGCACATCTTAAATTTTGAAGAAAAGAACAAGACAAGACAAAGTAAAATTTTGAAGAAAAGAACAAGACAAGACAAGGTAAAAATGGGAGGTTAGAGAGAGAACAGATGTGAGAGAAAGAAAGACATGAGCATGAGATTTCATGAAAAAACTTACTGGATTTTTTTCCCACTTGTCAAGGAGGATGACTGTCAGTTGGTCACAAAATCTTACTTTGCAACAATTTCAAATGAGCACACAAGAGTCTAAAATGCAATTGAGCATGAAAGGGTTGGTCAATGAGCCCTGGGGTGAGCTAATAACAATTGTTCATGGCAGTCCCAAGGATGGATGAGAGAATTTTTAGAGATGCTTGAAGGACAAAATATTCGAGCAATTTCATATTGATTTAGCTACAACAAGGGGATGTTGAGTTCTAAGACACGTGAGAGAAGAAAACCAACTCCCAAAATCCAAGTTCAGGCCTACCTTGGCTGCACCAGCAGTATCATCCACTGCTTCTCTGACCAATCCCAACTTTGTTAATGTGTTTTCGCATTGAGCAAGAGCCTGAAACGTCACAGCTATGGGATTAATCTTCATGGAAGTGGACTAGGGACCTGAGGTAAGTATGGTATACCTGTGGATGACTTAGAACCCTCTTCAGGTCTTCAACCTTAACACCATGATTGGCTAATAAGCAATGGCGAACAGCATATTTCACTTCTCCTACTATATGCAGCCTGTGCCGGAGCAACAGGTCATAATTTCTGTGAATGCTCCCACCTAGTGAATTCTCAATTGGTAAAACTGCTCTGTCCACAAGCCATTTTTCAACTGTCTGCAAAGAAAACAAAGCAAAGAAGATATGAGAAATCACAGCTCGCAGAAGATCCTAGTATACATTCTCGTGTTAAAAAAAAACATTTGTTGCAAAAAGGTTAAAGACAACCTATTATTCTGAAAGGGAAAAAAAAGTTCCACCTAGTCATCTATTAAAGTTTGGTTGCACGCTTTGACCCATCAAATGCGCCCTGCCCACTTCAAAACCTGGACTTATTGATGAAAACTGTTGAATATAATGTCAAACCATAATAGTAATGAAGCCAAGCAAAGATAAATTTATTAATTATTTTAATCTGAATTTTTATTTTGAGATTTATTGTAAACCTAGTCTACCTGGGAAACTTAGCCTCTTTAGGAACTAGAATATCAATTGGAATTTCAAATTATGCATATTTTCCTCTAACTGTTTAATTTTCTATTTCCTTGGCTTTTGACGCCAGTAAAAGGGTCACTAATGTAGCATTCCGGCTACATTAACATTTGTTGTTACTCACTGAACATAAAACTCTAATTTCTTCTAAAAAATCCTAATTCTCCAAACCTAGTTCATCACGAATCATTTGCGGGACACTTATCGAAAGTCATCCTACATTAAATAGCTCCTTGATCTCAAAATATGAGTATGTGAGTACCTATGAAAGCATTTTTGTTTTTATTCAGATTTTCCTACAACCTTTTTATAAAAAGAGTCTCAAACATGCAATCATCTCAAGCTGATCAAAGAAAAAAATCCTACAATAAATCTTATCTCCAGAACAAGACACAAGAAACCATAAAAACCTACATTAATCCCTGAAAACCAACAGCCAAAGCATCTTTATCCTGGCTATGAACTACTCAATCTAAAATTCCTAAAAAAATGTGAACATCAAAAAATCAAAAGGATAATAAAAAGGCATTTATTGCATGAGTTTGCAAAATTGAAGACCTTATGACTTATCTGTCAACTTAAATAAAAAAAAAAAAAAAAAGGTTCAAGAATTCACTTCAAAAGCAGTATCAAATTGCTCGCATGGGACAGCCTCGCAATTCGGATAAACCTTTTGTGCTGCTGACTCACTGTAGGCGCCACGAACTCCCTATAAGAACAGAGATGTACTGTTACTTATCTCAAAATTTTAATCAATTAAATAAAAAAATATATCCATTGATTATTATTAAGAAAAATAATATTAATTTACCTGGTAAGCAACACGAAGGCGAGGCCCATTGGATACTGAATTTGATGAATGAGTGGATGATAATGGCCCTAAAGCAAAAATCTAAAAATCTAAAAATCTAAAACAAAAAAAATCTAAGAGAATTAATTACACTAGAAGCTTTGCTTGTCCGTACTTGGATGGGCGTCTTTCGAAGCGACATCGTATTCAGCATCCTGCAAGAGACTAGATTGAAGGTTAATAGCATTACCGTTCTTCTTCTTCTGCGCCTCGGATGTCACATTTAAAGAAAAGAGTTATGTAGTATGTAGTTCCTTATAAGACTGACTAAATAAATTATACGTTGTTGCTAGATGATCAATTCTAATAACGAACCATCTTCCTACATAACAAGATCATTGAGGAATAAAATAAAATCATATGCTTATTAGAAAAAATATAATAATAACAAATAATTTGTAAACATGACAAGATGATTGCATAATCAAATCACTCATTATGATTATATGGACTTATCTAGTGGTTGAAATAGTACTCATTGGCTCTACTAAACTTACTTCAAACTTGGTTTTCAATGATCTGATTAGCTGAGATTGTGGTTGAGATTTATTTTTGAAAATATTTTTGTTTAAAAATATATTAAAATTATTTTTTTTGACATCAACATATGAAAATGATCTAAAACATTAAAAAAAATTGTAAAAAATAAAAACAAGAAATTTTTAATTTTTTCAAAAAACATTTTTGAAATGCAATGTCAAATAAGGTTGATGTCCTAAAGTTTTGAGTAAATTTGTTATCAATTAGCAAATTTACTCATGTGGTAAAATATATCGTGATATTATTTCATTGTTTTTATGTTATGATGAGTGTGCTTATGAACGTTTTTTTTTGGAATGTGGGTGTCTAGGTCAATTTAAGTGTTTCTCGACTAGTACTTCAAAAGCACAACAAAAAACGAAAATGTGAAAACCAGAAAATGAGGGGGCAACTTGGATCTATATTTTCCTTGTCCGCTACCACATTGAGTGGCATAAAATCTTGTTGCCTCGCCAGCCACAAAGTATATATTATTAGTAAATCAACGAGATAATTTTATTAATTATTTATATATTATTAATAAACAAACCCATAACTCACATTAATTTTATACGGACATCACATGTTATTCCTGAACTCAACTTCCTCATATACTTTACATTTCAAAGTGGATAAATGGAGAAGCTCTCAGTGCTCTCCATTTGTTAAGAATAATACTTTTTTTTATATCTATTTAAAAACAACAACAATAAACATTAAATGTTGTTTAACACGTGGATGACTAAAAACATTTACTACACTACATGCAAGAGTTTAAGAAGAAGAAAGGGCTACGCTCGGTAGAGTGCGAATTGGGCCATTAAAAGAGAGGAACCAGCCGGTCCATTCAAGAGCCCATCTTACTGTGCTCTTTCAAAACGCCATTGCAATTAAAGCACAAAACTCTCACGGATTATTATTTTTGGTCAGTCAGACCAGAGGGACCAAAAAGATAATTGGATAAAAACATGCGCTTTCCCTCGAGTTCTGTATTTCTTTCAAATTGATCCCTCGGAATTTTTGTCAGATCGAGTCACCTAAATCCGATTTACAAATAATCGATTCAATCTATACTCTACCTGTTAGTGGCACCGATTGTATAAGCATCTGGCCATTGATAAGAAATTGCAGTGAAATGCGAAACTCCTTCGGTAAAACACTAGATGTGATGAAAGAAATGTTTTTTTTTAATAAGACGAATGGGTTTCCAATCCATTTTCCCAGCTCAAAAGCCTGCTGACAACCTTAACAGTACGTGCATTCCATTTGTTTTTACAATGAAACTGCAGTTGAATACTGTTTCATTCTGACAATGGAGCCTAACAATTTAGAAAACTTGGACTCTGCCAACCAGTTCTCTCTACAGAAAGATTGCCAGCCTTGTCAACAACACATTCAGATCAGCTCCAATTAAAACCTGCTGTAACCTGGATAAATGAACAAGATTAAGAGAACCCCCAACTTCACTTTTTTGAATCATTCCACTGTTAGGATTAGTAGGAAGTCACCCTAGATGTTATAGACCATTCATTAAAGTTAAATAACAGAGTATCGTGATAGCTCACAAGAGGCTCAACGGCTTACAACGTCACTTGATAGGAAAATGTCAAATCATTTTTTTACCTATAGAGCTTCCCCGCAGAAATCAGCTTATGATTTCATCATGAGATTCCAGATCCAGTAACATCTGAAATGTAGACGAATCCGCTGAGAATCCTTTACCAACCATTTCATCAATAAATTGTACAGCAGTTGATGAGTCCCGATTTTGAAGAAATCCTTGAATGATAACATTATATGAGCAACTGTCCGGCGTGAAGCCATCATCTTCCATTTTTCTAAATGATTTGTATGCTTCATCTGACAGCCCTTCTTTAAGCAGTCCCTTGATCATGACAGAGTATGTCTGTAAAGTAGGTCGAATTCCATCCACAAAAAGCCTGGAAAATAGTTCCTCTACAACTGCAAGTTTCCCAGCTATAAACATGCCTTTAATAAGAATATTATAGAGGACGATATTAGGTTCTAGTTTCTTCTCTTGCATTGCCTTGAGCAGTTTTAATGCCTCGTCCAAATGCCCATGTTTGCAGAAGCCATCTAGCAAAATCGAGTAAGTCGTCAAATCTGGAAGCAGGCCATAAGAACACATCTCCTTGAAAAGATTTAGAGCTTCCTGCGGTCTTCCTACCTGGGCACAGACCTTGCATAAGAGTGCTGTAGGTGACAGACAGTATCAGGAGGCAATGCTTTATGAGACATTTCAGCAAGGAGTGATTTTGCCTCTTCCATCCTTCTACTTTTGCAATATCCATTGATCAGCATGTTGTAACTATGTACATCAGGTGCGCAACCATTGCGAACCATGATTTCAAACACCTTCTTGGCCTCATTCATTTCGCGCCGTAAATAGTACCCATCCATCAGAGCATTGTACGTGTAAACATTTGGCTCTACACCTTTTTCAGGCATTGTTTCAAAGACACGCCGAGCTTCTGAAACCATTCCTTCTTTGCAGAGCCCGTCAACCAAAATATTGAAGGTCACTGTATCTGGCATAACATCCTTACCAACCATTTCCTTGAACAATCTAGTAGCTTCATTCAGTTGTCCTAAATTGCAAAAACCATGGACTATGGAGCTGTAAGTAACAACATCTGGTTGAATGCCACGATCCAACATTTCAGATAAGAATTCCATGGCGTCATTAACTAGCCTATCTTTGCAAAGGTTGTCTATGATTGTATTGTAGGTCACCACATCTGGTTTACACCCATGTTGTTCCATCTTCTTGAACACTTGAACTGCCATATTTTTGTTGCCAGATTTGAACAAACCATTGATTAAAATAGTATAAGTAATCACATCGGGCTCATGCCCTCTCCGTACCATCTCATTAAACAACTCTACTGCATCTTTAATTTTCCCCTCATTGCAGAGCCCATTAGTGAGTGCATTGTAAGTGATAACATCTGGCTCTACGCCTTTTTCAGGCATTATGTCAAAGACACACCGAGCTTCTGAAACCATTCCTGCTTTGCAGAGCCCGTCAACCAAAATAGTGAAGGTCACTGTATTTGGCATATCATCCTTACCAACCATTTCTTTGAACAATCTAGTAGCTTCATTCAGTTGTCCTAAATTGCAAAAACCATGGACTATGGAGTTGTAAGTAACAACATCTGGTTGAATGCCACGATCCAACATTTCAGATAAGAATTCCATGGCGTCATTAACTAGCCTATCTTTGCAAAGGCTGTCTATGATTGTATTGTAGGTCACCACATCTGGTTTACACGCATGTTGTTCCATCTTCTTGAACACGTGAACTGCCATGCTTGTGTTGCCAGTTTTGCACAAACCATTGATTAAAGTATTATAACTAATCACATCGGGCTCATGCCCTCTCCGTACCATCTCATTAAACAACTCTACTGCATCTTTAATTTTCCCCCCCTTATAGAGTCCATTGAGTAGTGTATTGAATGTGATAACATTAGGTTGAATACCCAGTTTGACCATCTTACCCAAGATAGAGACAGCAAAATCAACATGGTTCAAGCGACAAAGGCAGTTAATCAATGCACTTAGAGAATAAACGTCGTGGGAAACTCCAACAAAATCCATATGATTGCACAAAGAGACAGTAGTTGAATACTGTTTCTTTTTGGCAAAGGACCCAAAAAACTTGCCAAATTCCACAGCTGATGGCCTCTGATTCATGCGGACCATGCGATAAAATGAAGCAATAGCATCATCAATATTAATGTCAGTGCTATTATTACTAACAAACCCACCATTATTTTTAGGCAACGAAGGTTTCTCAGTACAAGCAGAAGTGGAGATGTGGTGATGATTGAAGAATAAGAAAGAAGAAGGAAAGATACCCATTTCCATATGTTGTTGAAGAACCCGGGAATCAGAAGCAGTAGCTCTAAAAGCGCTTTTCCGCGTGAGCATCATCATTGTTAGGTTAAAAAGTTGCGGTATCTCTGACTGTTTGTTCCTCACCTCCTTTGAAGCCGAGGATGAAAGATTTTCCAATCCACTTGGTGTCTCTTTCTCACGCTAAAACACTTGTTGACGGATACAATGAAAAAAAACAATTCATAATGCATGGAAATAAAAATTGATAATAATATATATTTTTATTTAAAGTAAATTCCAGAAAATAACTAATATAATAGTAATAATAATAGTTCTTTGAAAAAACTGTAATGTTTTATCTAAACAATGTCATTTTTTTTTCATTTTGATCATTAAACTTTTTTAATTATAATTTCATCCACTAAAATTACATTATCAAGTTTTATTGTTGAGGGGATTTGAAGTAGAGCTGGGGTAAGTGAAATCCCCGGCTCTTTCTAGTTATTGTTTTAATTATAATATAATTCTAATTCTAATATGAACTTTCCCAGAAGAACAGCCATGCAAATGAAAACCGTTGCATTGCTATAGCTTCACACTTAGCGCAGACCACTATCACTCACAGCACACTTTCAAGCTTGGCAACAACATCTCTTTATTTTGATTACTGATGAATTCACTCTCATACTTGGGGGTTCTTTTGCGAACAACAATGCATCCCCAGTTTGCAATACCTTACAATTAACACAAAATGTATAACATAATCAATACAAGAAACAGGTTTCTCATATCAGGTTTGGTTCTTGCTTTCATACTTTTTTGAATCATTCCTTTGTTAGGATTAGCAGAGGTCACAATGTTTGGTGCAGATTCAAAACTTGGAACACCTATTTTAAGATTAGAAAACTCGTCAAGTAAGGGAAAACAAGACTGGTTATTGTACACTTTGTACTTTATACACAGATTCAAGTAACACAATGCATGGTGAGCTCTGGTGCCAAAAACATGTCCCTGAAAGTCACAGTAGATGTTACAGACCATTAATTGAAGTTAAAGAACTTTGTATTGTATATATCGGCTATTTTTCAAATGTTTTTCACTTGAAAATACATTGAAATGATTTTTTAAAAAACATGCCTGTGATAACTAACAATAGGTCCAGAAGCCTACAGCATCACTTGATAGGAAAATGTCACTTCATTTTTCTACCTAGAGAGCTTCCACGCATAAATCGGCTTATGATTTCATCATGAGATTCCAGAACCAATAACATCTGAAATGTAGACGAATCCGCTGAGAATCCTTTACCAACCATTTCATCAATGAGTTGTATAGCAGTTGATGAGTCCCGAATTTGAAGAAACCCTTGAATGATAACGTTATAAGCGCAACTGTCCGGCGTGAAGCCATCATCTTCCATTTTTCTAAATAATTTGTATGCTTCATCTGGTAGCCCTTCTTTAAGAAGTCCCTTGATCATGACACTATATGTATGTGCAGTAGGTCGTATTCCATCTACAAAAAGCCTGGAAAATAGTTCCTTTGCAACTTCAAGCCTCCCAGCGATAAACATGCCTTCAATAAGAATAGTATAAAAGACGATATCAGGTTCTAGTTTCTTCTCTTGCATTGACTTGAGCAGTTTTAATGCCTCGCCCAAATGTCCATGTTTCCAGAAGCCATCTAGCAAAATCGAGTAAGTCACCAAATTTGGAAGCAGGCCAGAAGAACACATCTCCTTGAAAAGATTTAGAGCTTCCTGAGGTCTCCCTACCTGGCACAGACCTTGCATAAGAGTGCTGTAGGTGACAGTATCAGGAGTCAATTCTTTATGAGACATTTCAGCAAGGAGTGATTTTGCCTCGTCCATACTTTTACTTTTGCAATATCCATTGATCAGGATGTTGTAACTATGTACAGTAGGTACACAACCCTTGCGAACCATGATTTCAAACACCTTGTTGGCTTCATTCATTTGGTGGTGTAAACAGTACCCATCCATCAAAGCATTGTAAGTGTAAATATGTGGCTCTACACCTTTTTCAGTCATTGTTTCAAAGACACACCGAGCTTCTGAAACCATTCCTTCTTTGCAGAGTCCATCAACCAAAATAGTGAAGGTCACTGTATCTGGCATAACATCCTTACCAACCATTTCCTTGAACAATCTAGTAGCTTCATTCAGTTGTCCTAAATTGCAAAAACCATGGAATAAGGAGTTGTAAGTAACAACATTTGGTTGAATGCCCCGATCCAACATTTCAGATAAGAATTCCATAGCATCATTTACTAGCCTATTTTTGCAAAGGTTGTCTATGATTGTATTATATGTCACCACATTTGGCTTGCCCCCATTTTGTTCCATCTTCTTGAACACTTGAACAGCCATATTTCTGTTGCCAGATTTGAACAAACCATTGATTATAGTATTATAACTAATGACATTGGGCTCATACCCTCTCTGTACCATCATATTAAACAACTCTACTGCATCTTTAATTTTCCCCTCATTGCAGAACCCATTAGTGAGTGCATTGAACGTGATGGCATCAGGGTGAATACCAAGTTTGAACATCTTGCCCAAGACAGAGACAGCAAAATGAACAAGGTTCAACCGACAAAGGCAGTTAATCAATATATTTAGAGAATGTTCTTGATCAACATCAAAATATGCAAGAATCATCCCATTCCCTACCAGACTCCGTCCAAAGAACCAGTTTTTGGGTGTAAATCTCCTCTGACAGTCTGAGCTGCTACAATCATCAAACACTAACTGAAAAACTTCGACGTCAGGTTATTTCGAAGGATCGAAATCAAGCTAAGTTATAGGGAATTAATGAACTACAAATTCTTGATGGCTGGAATACTATACACATGTTTCTGTATAGAGTGGGATTAATGGTGTTCCTGGCGACCAAATTGATGGGAAGAGACTAATCTGGATGGTTTCTTAAGCAGCTTACCAATCTTAAAACAATTGCGAAAGCTTCTCTGAGCTGGGTCTCATACACATGTTTTCAATTTGTCCATGTTAAGTAATTGTATAATCTTCTAGCTAAATTAGAGGGGAGGGGTGATGTTTAGCAAGGCAGTGTGTGAAAAAGCAAGACTCTCATGGATTTATAAATCTTTAGATAGAATCGTTCAAGTACAGAGTTAGTTGCAGACTACTGGTGTACAGTTTGGAGAGCCTCACTTCCTCTGAATGGAGTTCAACTCCATAGCCAGCTTAGCTCAAGAGATTCAATATAAAAATGGAAATCTGTGAGAAACCAAACCCCATAAATATACATGCACGTTGAGATGCTGGGCTAATCTAAAAACCATTAGAACAGATTGTTCTTCTAAGAGTAGCCATCGTTTTCAGAACAATCTGCAGTCTTGAAGAAAAAGAAATAAATGGCAGGATATTCATGGTATGTCAGACAATACAAGGCCCCTCTTCGCTGTCTTTATCTTTGTCTTCAAGGAGGTTCCTTGTCAGGGTATCTTCCCTGTTTTGAATTTCCACTCTTTTCTCTTCACTTTTGCCCCATAAAACTGAGTAGAGACCAAGCATGATAAGAACTGCACCAATAATCCTGAAATGGAAAGTGGGAAAGTTAGTGCCAGAACAGAACTCTATTCTGCTGTATGGTAATTGAAGGATTCCATGACTTTTGCATTTCTTTTCTCTTCTTTTTTGGAATGTCCACATACCCTCCAGAGTGCAGCTGATCGCCAAGTATTAGAGAAGCCATAATAGCAACCAAAATTGTCTGCAGTGGTTGAAAGACAGCAACAAAGACAGGCCCCCCTTTGTGAATGCACCATGTTTGAACGGAAATGACTACAGCAGAGGACACAATCCCCTGGACAAGAATGGAATTGAAGAAATAGAATTTCATGAAACAGCCCATTTTAAATTCAATACATGATGAAAGAAAAATAAAAGCAGGCCTGGAATTTAAGTTGATTACAGCATATAGGATTGCGAATAGCTCTTCTCCAGATCGGATTTTCCAATGGTTGAAGTCAGTTTCTACAAATGCTGCAATGACCAAGAACTGGATCAATCCGAAAAGGCATGTAAAATAAGTGACAGAGAGCTTTGCCGGATACTTCTTCAACACAGGAGCCTGCAAAATATCAATTCATATTTTAGCTCATAAGGTCAGCAGTAAGGAAAACTATTGATCAAACCTGGTAAATTATATTCCATCTACGGTTTTTAGCGATCTAGATCAGATTAGCACATGATTGTGTTCTTACGCCACTTATATAGTGGTGACAAAATATGCTTGCCTGAAAGACCATCCATCCAGCCCATGATAAGCAGTGCCCAAACAGGAATATGCATCCCCATGTCCAGTTTTGCATTTTATTTGATGACATATCTTCCTCAGATGCTACTCCTTGTCCTTTCTGTGCTATCTGATGCAGAAGAGGAGGGCCTTTGTAGAGTGTAATGACAGACGCGCCCCCTATACTTGCAATGGTTCCTAAAACTTTTGCCAGTCCATCTCTCCTAGAAATGTTGACTTTCTCAAGTCTGAGGAGAGAGGTCAAAGTTCAAGAAAAGTATCTTTTTGTTGAAGTAAAAGGGAAGAAAGTCGAATGCAGAGAGTCTGTGTTACCCTAGAGCAGAAGCCATGACAAAAGTGAATGCAGGAACTGAATTTTGCATTGCTGAAGCAAAAGTTGGAGATGTATAATACAATCCCAGGAGATAAAACCCTTGGTTTGCAGTGATTCTGAAAAAAAAGAGAAAAGACAAGTAAAAACAACAGACAGTAGTAATGAAACCATCACATTATACATTTTAGATATCAAATGTATATATCTTCTCACCCCAATAATGCAAGAAAGAAGAGTTGAACCAGCACAGAGAAAGTAAGAGGTGGTCTTTCCTTCCTGAAGAATGTCAATCCAAAATAGAGTAAATGTCAATCCAGACCAGTGTGCGTGTGTGTGTGGGACTGCCAAAATAGAAACATAAAAGAGAGCACCGAACTGAAGACTCACTTCTCAAAGAAATAAGCAAAAGGACCCAACAAAATCAATGCAATGATGTTCCTGTAAACTGGGTAAACAACTTTGCTAACACCAATGTTTAGCGCCACTCTTGAAACAATATGAAACCCTGAATAGCTAAACTGTAGAGCAACTAAGGCCAGGAGAAGTTTCATTTTCTGAGGGAAAACACTCTTATTTTCCATATTTCTCCTCCCCTTATTCCCTGTTTGGCCTCTGGGATGTTATACAATCACAGAATCTGAAGCTGCTTATATAGTTATGTTTACATAGTTTAGATTAGTTAGTGTTGCATGAAGTATCAAGACACCTTCACCTTACATGCACAAGCAACTGGTGATTATATAAAATTTATTCAGCTCATTACACCACTATGTATGTATCTCTGGCTTGTTGGCTAGGTGATATGCATTCACCTCGAATATTATTTCCTTGTTGACTTATGATTTGAGTTTTGTTGGGGAGACAATGTCTAGGTAAAGCATGTTGGCCGGGTGATTGGAGAGTGAGAATTCTGACTTTTAAGTCAGTGGATCATGAATCATGAACCCACCAAATGTTTTAGCTAAACATGTTCAGCAGCATTATTGTTTTGTGAATCGATAGCAGACACAATAATGCTAGCAATATAAATAAACCTGATACCAAAAAGCAAGCTTGTCCTTTAGATATAATGTTAGATACACTAATTATTGCAGCAGAAAAAATTAAGATAATGATTTTGTTAAGAATTATGTTATAGTTGGTGATTATTGTGAATTTTTATAGGTGCAGAAGGTGGGGCAAAGAATCGGTGGTTGCATCATGCATGTGTTCCTCCATATGATTTGGGTATTTCCCATTTATTTAAACATATAAAACAACAAGATGAGAGAGAGAGAAAACACATGCAGTTTTTACATTGGTTATCAATCTCGTTTTATTTCGGCCAAAACATTTCGTACTAGTAAAAAAAACGAGATAAAATGACATTGTTTTTGCCTTGATTTAAATTCAGGTCCATTTCAGATTTTTTGCCAAATATCGGCCGAAACATTCCAGTTTCATTTCAGCTGTTCCGTTATGACAATTAGTGTTTTTTTTAATAATGAATAATTTTACATTATCAATCATATCTCTTAATTCGACCGTTAGATTGAGATGAAATTTTATGAGGAGTCTCTTGATATATTTATATATATTATGTTAAAATTTCAAAGCAATCAAAGAATATAATGACGTTGCGAGATTGATGATGACATTCTCGTAATGTTATACATGTTTATAATTTTATTCATAAAAATCATTTTATTGTTTCTTTTTTTAAAATTAAATTGCATAATTCTAACTAATTTTATTTTGAATTAAAATATTTAATTATATATATATATATATATAGTACAACCTCGAAACACTCCAAAACCAAAGCATTTCATTCTAATTGAAAAAATAAATCACCAACCAAAACTTGTTATTGAAAACCTTGGATAGTACTAAAGCCAGTTTTGTTTTCACCCCACCCCACTCTTAAATTCACAAATCCTATACAGGAAGCCAGGGATTGTGTTTTGTACTAGGCTTTCCAAACGAGGATGTGGCTGAACAAGTTGGAGAGAAAATCCATGTGGCGATGGTTTAATATGTTATTGGAAACATTGTTCTGTCTTGCCGCTTTTGCTCTGTTCTGTCAGCAAATAGCTTTCTCTCCCTCCAATGATTCTCTGATTGGCTCAGAGCAAAGATCATGAGACCAACTACCCATCACTGACTAATCAATCTCACTAATCAATCATAGTTTAAACGGATGATGTGGTGCGATTTCTTGTTTCTTAGCAAGTTGACATGGGATCGTGGATGGTTTGAGTAGACAAAAGTGAACATGCAACTCTTCTCTAGTAGACACAAGTATCTAATTCGAGTCTTGGAAAGATTTGATTAGGAAAATTCATGGCCATCTGAGAAATTAGCACTCTTTGAGTCGTGAGTCTTGTGACAGGGGGGGGCATAAAGATTTTTATTTTTTTTCATTTTTCTGACTACTTTCAGGAACCACCACCTGTCCACTTGGTGAACGAACCAAGTTACAGGAAAGTGGTCAAAATACTGGCTCTCCACCCTGTTGAACTAGAATAATAAAACCAGCTGAACTAGAATTATCAGCTACATCATGAGAAATTACTATAAACCCAAGATATATGCCACATTTTAATGCAACATGTAAGATTATTAGTATGATTGAAAACATTTTTCCTTGCAGGTTCATTATACAATCCGTTCCTAATTCATGTGCAATTACTAATTCATGTGCAATTAATATTTTTAAAACATTGTTTTAAGAATTGTGTAAGAACAATCGATGGCATAATTGATGACAAAATACTTGTGATCTGCACAATAAATCTCAAGTTCAAACCAGGACATACACCACTTCTAAAAATTTTAGAACAGTCAAAATTTTACTCTCATAGCTAAACCCACAAATTGTATTTTACTCCGATCCAAAAAAAATAACATAAACACGAAAGTTTGTGCCATGGAAAAATTTATTGAAAGGAAAGGAGTACCAACACTGAACATTCTGGCAGCATGTAAAAACCCTAAACCAAACGTTTTTTTTTTGGCCTCCATAAACTTCACCCCAGATGTTAGCAAAACAACGGTCACATACTCCATTACAACCAAAATTCAGTATAATTATTGGATGAAATAAAAAGTTGAGTTTCTTCAAGGCAAACTCTGCTACTGTTCAATTTATCTATTTTTCAATGAAATTAAAACTGCCACGTGGTTATATATAGGATACTGATAAAACTTTTGAGTCATAGTTACCTATTAGGAAAGACGAGTGCAGAGAAAACTTGGTAAAGATTGCCAGGCGGCTACAGTAATGCATGTGTATAGGTACGGTAACTTCAAACATCTAGCGATGGTTACAGGACCTGCAAACGCAAGAAGAATAAAGCTTCTTGCTCATTGTTATATCCACATCACTGCATAGCTTCGTATCTAGAAGTCTGCGCATATCATAGTCAAGCTGATGTAATGCCAACAAAAGAGGAACCAAGAACAAGTATTCTTACAGAAAAAAAGAAGTGTCAAGACCTCCATGAACTGATGGCCATCTGGGAAGTTTTTCCCAAGAAAAGAGCATTGGTGGCCCTCCGTGCTAACTGTGCTTGAAAACAATGATGATTGCAGTGCAGTTATCTTTGCATCTCCGCTCACGAACAGCTTCCCTTACAAGACGGCGGCTCACAGCTGCAACAGTTAAACCTTCCTGCCAATGCCTAGTTTTGTAAGTCATCAATTGATAGTAGGGGTTTGATTAAAAAGAACAAAGAGTCAGCATCAATGCTTAAATACATTATTGGTGCGAGAATAATTCGTAATTCAACATATAGAGTATGGTAATCCTAGAGGTTCCTATAAACACAAAGGAAGTCAAGTTCAAATTCGACAGTAATTAATGCTTTAGCTGCAGTTTTGTAGATGCATTTCTGCTAGTTTTATAAGTAGCTTTTAAGTACTTCATGGATCATATTCGTGGTGAGTTCTAATTTTAATGAGCCAGACCACTTTGACATCCACGCACCAGCATTGAATGATATTATATAGGGAATTTTGCGAGCCTATATATATATAAGTACCTTGAATCATCCGCTAATTCCTATGCAACAATATAGCCTCCTCTACCTTAGAAATAATAAAAAAAAACAGTAATGGAGGGTGAAAGAGCTCTTAGGCATGGGAAAGGTGCATATAACAATTGCTATGAAACTAGGTTGCACACCATCCTATATATAGGCCTTAAAAAGTGACATACACAAGTAGGTTATTAGCTCATTTCTAAATGGAATTCTATACAGGTTATTTACTTGCTTTGTTAGGCTAAGAAATAAAACTAGCACTCATAATCCTTCAAATGCTATTTTGAATAATACAATGCAATTAGGATTTCGCTTCCTAAAGGCTTGCAAAGATGCAGTAATTTTCCATTAAACTGCCTCTCTTCCTCAAGTTCTGCTACAAGGTAAATTTCAACTAAATCAAGAAGGTAGCACAATGGAGAAAACTCGACTAATTATTCAAGTTCTACAGGAGTCAAATAGTACTTCACTACTAGACAGGTGTCCATTTACCTTCAATAATTTCTGAACAAACTCAACAGCATCACTTGGTCCAAATACCTGAAACAAATACAGAACCTCAATGTGTAACGTTATTTTTCAAGCTTATAGAAGTAGAACTCAGAAGATTAAAAAATACATGGACTAACTATAATAGCAAAGATGTCTGACAGAAATTGAAGCCATACCCCCCATAGGCCATCACAACCAAGAATAATAAAGTGCTCTCTGTCTGTGAGATCAAAGGAATGAATATCTGGGGTTGCCACAACACCTACCTGCAATTCCCACACTTATTTCAGATAGCAAACACTTTGTACCTTGCAGGTTGATTTAAAAGTAATTTCACCCAGAATAGATCAATACTTGTATCTGAAGAGCACAATAACACAATAAATACAAACAAATTAAGAAGAAAAATAAACAAAGTATGGTGTTTCAAACTATATATGATGACTGCGCAAAACTCTTCACAAGTTCAGGGAATACAATAAATGACTGCGACAACTTCCATAATGCAGGATGAGTAAAATGGCTTTGATAATAAAGAAAGGAAATGAAATAATTGATGAACTCATAGTGCACCTGGCACCTGCATATATTTATCAAAGCTGCAACCAAATCATTTGCTTATTTCTCTCTAGTTCACATCATCCATTTAATTAAAAAGAACCATCTCTGACCTCTCAATTATTAACAGGAAGCATCACTGAATCCTAATGGTATTAATTAGCATCGAGAAAATTGAAAATTATACAATCTGAGCTCCAACACTGATTTTTGTCAAGGATATACCACTCATTTGCTTGAAGAAATTTATTCAGATTGCCACGTTTCAATTAATCTCTAGATCTATAAGCCTGCAGATAAGCTATAGCATTATATTTCTCTTTGAACCAAGTCTCATTTCCAGCTACGTAACAAGGACATATATACAAATGCTGCCATCATGCATAATAGAAAACATGAAGCTACAGTGTTTGACTATGCAGGATGGAAGCTCTAAGAACCTTCTTGAATTGGCGATCTCCAAAAGCCCTAGAAACCTCAAGGCGACCTTGTAATCGTCCATTTGAACTCACACTTCCACCGGCCTGAAATTGCAAGAGCACAAATAGCAGATCACAGGAGTTAAAAGTTAGTAAATTCATTCAAATATCAAATAAGCAGAAGCAGTGATAATTTCATCTTCCATATAGGATTCCTTTTCTTTTCAGCTTGGATTGGCCTCAATTTTTTATTTTTATTTTGAATGTTTTTCCTTCTTCTCTTTTTTTTCTCTTTCAATCAATAGAATCAAGATATCATTCAAAAAATGAAATTAACAATTGAAGTTAAAAAGTGGGACTAAAGAACTTATATCATTCTGTCAGGCAACGGTGCCTCCAGAACTTATTATCTTGCAAATAAATAACTTGATCCGCTGCATCAAAAGACTGATGACTCCAACACCAATATCCAGAAAATATAATCACTCGACCTCATTATAAAAAAAAATTCATTTAAAAAAAGGAGAGAATAAAGAATCAAAGCACAATATCAGATTAGAGCAAGTCTCTACCTTTTGTATTCGAGCACGTTCCTGTGGATAAATGGCTTTGTGTTCCCTTGTCAAAACAATAGCCTTCAATGGACTTACTCTGTCTGGGTGATTCTGTGGTCCATCAATAATGGATGATCGGGCCAAAACTGCTTTTGCATCCCCTATGTTAGCAATGAAAACCTAGGACACGTTTGGTAGTGGAAAATGAAATAAAAGTTCATCAGAGATACAGAAGGATAATAACAAAAAGTAATATGCAAAAATTAATCATTAAGTTAGCAATACTAGATTCCATAAGCACAATTAATGTGTGTAACTTGATATGAATTTGCATTCAGATATCACCAGCTGATATGTTTCAAGGAGGGAAGAAGAATATGATAGACATGAAAAAAGACAAGGAGAAATGAAATGTAGGTGAAGTGTCCTCTGTAATGTATTTGCCAATTAAAGATTTGGTGTATTAGATGGCGCATGCAAGTATTGACAGAGATAGAGGTAGGGAGGAAGAAGCAAGCATTAGAGGAGCTCCTATATTGAGGCAGGTAAGAATTCAAAATGACATGAGAAATTCAGAGATTAACGTAGCTGTGTATGTCATAAAGATAAGAATGAAACAAACAGATGAAATATAAAATCTGTTTGACCGTAGTATACAATACAGAGCACTTGTTATTATATTTTATTTAGTTATTTAGATACAATACATAATAGAATGCAAAAAAAAAATAAAAAAATATAAGGATACATGAATTAACTAACCCTGATTATTGACATTCATAAATTAAGTTTTTTATTTAAAGTGAAATTGTTGCATTAACCTTTATAACTTCTACTTTCACAAATGCCTTATATTTATCACCTATGAAATATGAGATTGTGTCACTACATAGCACATTTATCTGTTACAACTTGAAACAACAAAGTTGTTGAAAAAAATAGTAGAAGCTTTGTTTTTCTGTCCTATCAATTCCTACAAAAGTTTTGCTCGTTATTTAGACTATACTTTTATAAAAAAAAAAAAAAAATATTAAACCTTGTACTTGCTTATTTTGTTTTGTTGCTATCTCTTTGTTTTAACATCACTAGTTTGTGAGCTGACATGGTACGTTACCCTCCTGAATATGTAACCTGTGTTAAATGCGGGACCTCAATAGAGTGACTCAGTCAATAAAAAAAGAGCTTGAGACTTTTATCAAACAATTCACAGAGTATAAATACTAAATTATGATGTTATTGACCTACATAAGTTTTGTTACCCTTGACAACTATTTTCTCTATCAAACCAACAGATATAATTGTTTTCTTGTTAGATCATACACACGTGATCACTGTTTTATGTAGTACAAATGGAAGAGAAGTGTTTCTTGACAAAATGGAAGAAAGCTAAGCACCATATCATAAGGAGGATGACAGAGTAAGTATGTAGTACAAATGGTCACCTATAACCAATAATATTTGCAGTTGACGAACAATATAATCTCAGTAGTTTCATTGACCAATAAAGGAATGAGATGACATGTTTAATAATGATACATGATGAGTGATTCCAATATTCCTAAGAAAGGACCAGAAAGGAGTGGAATTTCTTGAAAAAACTTGATCCGAACTCCCCAAGACAAAATGTCCCATAAAACAAAGTTTAGTCATAAATCATGCAACAATTCCCTTAAATAATTCTCTTTGTTGTTCAAGCTGTCAATAACAAAAAATAATGGTAACTGTAAATATTTGGAATTAATCAAAGAGTTTTGTTTGTATCCAAAGGTCCCATGCTAATTGCATGAAAGTTCAAGCAACAAAAACAATCAAAGGCTAACGAAAGGAAGGAATATCCTTGTGGAAGGAAAGTATACAAAAGTTAAACCTAACTACAATTGAATTCACAAAATCAGACTATATTCCAGGTGAAGGTCTACGCAAATAATATTATTTCATTGTAGGATGGCAACACTTATTTTTAAGCATCTCCATCTAGCATGCACTAGACCTATATCAATTAACTGTCATGTGACTGATAATGTTACATCATGAGAACCATTCCTTGGAAAACTAATGAGAACCTGCTACGCACCTTTCAACTATAGTCAGCTGTAAATAACAATAGCAAGCTTAAATTTTAGAAGGGCTGCAAACTTACTTTTTGTCCCAATACCCATACACATACAGCCGTAGCACCATCCTGCCATCCTCCTAAAATAATGTTATAAATGAACTGGTGAATTCTTTGCTGAAACTTGAAACATTTACTCAGCATATTTACTGCTCTAATAATCCATAAGTGGAAAAATAGATATGAGCAAATTTAGAAAATTAGAAATTAGCTAACAGTCAAGACATTTATCTAAGAAAAATAATGAGTAAAGAAGCCCATAACAGCACTTCTTTTGTGTGTTAAAGCAATCAACGAAAAGGAGAGTACAAGGCTGATGTGTTTAAGCAAGGGATAGAACTTTTAGAAAAAAAAATAGAGTGATGTTATGGGGTCAAAAGTCCATGCAGTATGCACCGTGCTTCTTCCGGGTCAAAAGAAGAATATTCTGCTAACAAACTGTGGAAATTGTTCAAAGTATATAATTTCAGATCCAACTTTACCTTGGCAATGAAAATAATAACTAAAAAATAGAATGTACACAAGTCATAATTAATTATTTATACACAGATGTCATCCGTGACCCAACATATTCAGCAGTGGTTGTGATAATTACAGTCTATTGATAATTCCTTTCATTCAATTTTCCAATTCCCCGTGAAAAAGAAAGAAGTGATTCGAAAATAGATAAAGGATTATGATGGATACATAAGAGAGTTGATCTGGAATTTACCTGAAGTACTTTCTTGAAGGAGAGACTGGTCAGTTTTCTGAAAACCTAAATCACAAAAAAAAAAAAAATGATAACAAAAACAAAGAAAAATCAAGTCCAAGAGATTTTGCATAGCAAAATTTCAGAGAAAAGATGCAGTAGAAGACATGAAAAGTGAATTCATACCATCAAGAATGGCCTTTTTGGCAGCTTTCACATCCAACTGCAGCACCGGAAAACATACATCATCATTTTTAAATGCAAAAGGAATATGTTATAACCACAGCAAATCAGGCAACATGAAAAATCATCAGATTACAAAGGCAACAGGAAAATAATTAAATAAATGTAAAACAATTAGAAAAAGAAATGATTATTCATAAGCAGGCACAAACGATGAAGATACTAGAATTGAAAGGAAAGGGTAATAGCAAACAGACAAAACAAATGAATATTTGATTCAAAAGGTACTCTCTGGTCATGATTAAACTATGCAATAAAAGAATCTGAAATCATTAAAATTTCCCATTAAACAAAGTTATCATGAATTTCCACACTGATTATGATAACCCAGGAGAAATTAATAACAAAAGAAGCAATAAACAAAATACAAACTAAAAACACACCAACTCACGTGGTAAGCCAGAAGAGACAACGTTTTTATGTAAATTCTTCTGTGCATACTCAGCTGCTAACCTCCCTCCATGTCCATCATATATTGCAAAATGTGCGCATCTGTATATAATTAGTTAATTAATTATCTTTTCTGATTTATTTACTTAACACAGAAAATCAAAGACAAACAAGAAACCCTAAGAAACCTCAATTTTCCAGGAGGAGAATCCAAGCTAGCGTCTAGTAACACGACCCAGGCATCCTCCATGGAGTGTCTCGATCCTTTATCCTCCGCCGCATTGGCTTCGATCTTAAACTCCTTCTCCGCAATCTGTTGCTGTTTCTGCTTCTTCTCTTCCGTTCCACTGTCGTGTCGCTTGCTTTCTTCACTCGTCAATACTTCAGCTTCAGTTTTTCGTCTCTTTGACTCTGAATTTGATTCCTCGATGATGATTGGATTCTCGCGCTTCAGATTAGAGTTATCTGTTTCAGTGAACGGGGTCGCGTTTTTGTCGCTCATTTTTCGGAGTCTGTTCGGTTGCAGAGAATAGCAAGAAAGGGATTTTCTTGTAATTTGAGTTTTCTTTCTTCTACATTTATAAAGAAAAGGAGTGTTTGCAAACGAGGATAAAGTACACTGTGGCCAGGATAGGGATGCATTAGTAGATGGCTCCAAATTAAATGAAGGGAGTTTGTTCTTCTTTTGATTTCATGATCACTAATATCATGATCATTAAAAAAATTATATATTTATTGATTTTAGAGTTTATAAAATTAATTGAAATATGTATAAAAAAACACCTAGATTAATCAAAAAATAAAATTGAACTGAACAAAACATTTTGAATTGGTAATAGATTTATTTTTGTGTCGAACCAGCAAAACCCCTATTGTAATTAGAGTTTACTAGTTTTTATTTTTATTTTTATTTATTTTTTATTTGGTATAAAATAAATTTCCAATCCCCTCACTGGACAACTCCTGAAGTGTTTGGAATTGCATTTCAAAAAAAAATTTGAAAAAAAAATTAAAAAATTTATTTTTATTTTTTATTTTAAATTAAAAAATATTATTCATATATTGATGTCAAAAATAATTTTAAAAAAATAAACAATAAACTATTTTTTGTTTGATATCACATAACACCCAGTTAAGTTAAACAATTCAAGATGGAAGCGCACCCTATAAAACTTTTGAAAATATGGTTAAGATTGTTTTTCAAAATGAATTTTATTTAGAAAATATTATCATGAATTTTATTTAGAAAATATTATCATGAATTTTTTTTATTTTTTAAAACATCAACACATCAAAATAATGTAAAAATTTTAAAATATAAAAAAATATAAAAAAACAAAAAAAATCAAAAACACTTTAGACTTGCACATTGAGAAGCTGTTTGGCACAGCGTTTCACCCGTCGTGCCGCAACTTTTGTTTTTTTTTCATTTTAAATAAATATATTTTGGTATTTTTAGATCATTTTGATGTACTGATGTCAAAAATAATTTATAAAAAATAAAAAAATATTATTTTAATATATTTCAGCACGAAAAACACTTTAAAAAACTACCACAATAGCTCTCCCCCTGAATTGAGAGTTCGAATATTAGAAATGAAACCACTGAAACCGCCATGGTGTCACATAAACAAACATCAAACAAAAAACTTCCACCTAAACTTCAATCGTTAGAAATAGCTAATAGAAAAAATAAAATAAATATTAATTAAAAGAATAAGATCAAATCTGATACATAAATATTAATTAAAAATACAAGAAAAAAAATCAATATGCTTTATTTGTGTTGATGGGAAGTGATTTCTAGAAAATTACTTTCCAAACTTTTTGATGTTTCTTTACTATTAGAAAAGCTGATGAAGGAAAAAAAATTTAGTCGAAGATGAATTTGAATTGTTTTTCATGAAAGTGTTTTATTTATTTATTTTAGAATAATACACTTTTTCAAAGTTGTATAAATTTTTAAAAAAAATCTTATTATTGGTTAATTATTTTAAATTTGGATATCAACATTTTAATTACTATATATTATGTTTTGAATTTTGTTTTTGATTTCATCTCTATGAGTTTGGTATAATTTGATTTTTATATAAATTGTATTCCTTATTATTTTGATCATTATTTGTTTTTCTTATCTTTTTTTTAATTTTTTTTTTTATATATCATATTTTATCTTAATTCTTTTGATTTCTATTTATTTATAATTTATGAAACTGGAGTTTGTTTTTCAAATTTATACTTTTGAACTTTTTATCTATAAGATTTGGTCCCCTTTTTTATTGTTATTTATTTTACATGAAATAATTTCCAAGATTGGATTTTGTTTTCAATTATTCATTTTCAACATTTTTATCTTTCAAATTTGGTCCATAAAGTTTTTAAAAGAATTTATGAAATTTAAGTTTACCTTTTCAATTTCATTATCATTCAATCTTTTATTTGTTACTAGACAATGCCCCCGCGCTTCGCCGCGGGCGGCACAATATTTTTTTCAATGTAAAAAATATTAATTGTGTATATTTTTTATTATAATATAAATTTAGCTAAAATAATAAATTTGTGCAGAATTCATGTCAAGTGCAAGTTTTTATAAAATATATGAATTTAAAATCGATATAAATTTATCTGTTTAGTAGTTTCAAACGAAATAACCAGCATAAATTTATCATCATTATTAAAAAAGCAAGAAAACTTGGATATCTGAATTATTAAGTTCACTATATTAAGATTAGTTCATTTTATAATTCAATTTAAATCAAACAAAAATAAAATATAAATTGTGAAAATACCTACAATAATCAAATAAAAAAAATAAGTTGTTAATTTTCTATCAACAAAAAGACAAAAACATAGATTGAAAATTCATTCTGACGTTATTGTCATTATCATTGCTATTAAAGCTAAAATTATTGCTAACATTACTTCCAAAACAAATTAAAATAATTAAATTTCCATGAAAAATTAAAAAAAAAAAGCAAAAGATTTTTTATAAAAAAACAATAACTAAAATTATCATTATTATTGCATAAATAATAAAATCATATAATCTAAAGAACAAATAAAGAAACAAAAAACAAAAACAAAAAAACGAATAAAGGGAAAAATAGAGTAATATTACTTTTAAAATGATCACTGGTATACATTAAAATTTTAGGAAAATCTTTAAAAAAAATAAAAAAAAAATTATTAAAAAATAATTACTAAAATTATCATTATTATTGGTTCGGAGATTAGTGAACAAAAAAACGTATAAGGAAAAAAAATAAATAATAATAATAAATTGGTTCGGAGATTAGTCATGGTGTGTCCACGCTGGCCTGGATACCCCGATTATCAAAAAACAGATTTGGTCCAAGGAGTAGTGGTGGTGCACTTGAGCTGGTCCGGAGATCGTGGTTATAAAAAAAATATATAAGTGAAAAAAATATATAAGTGAAAAAAAGAGCTTAAGTTGGCTGAGAGACCATGGTTACAAAAAAATGTATAAGCGAAAGAAAACAAAAAAAAAAGTATAAGCGTGAAAGCACTGTAGCAATCCATATTGTTTTTAAAAAAATTGGGCCCAAGAATTAGTCGTGGTGTGCCTAAGCTGGTCAGAGATCCCGGTTATAAAAAAAATATATATGTGAATAAAAAAAATTATAAAAAAAAGAAGAAAAATGTGGGTCCGGGGATTGTCGTGGTATGCATAAGTTGGCCTGGACACCCTGGTTATCAAAAAAATTTGGATATGGAGATTAATCGTGGTGCATTTAAGCGAGCTCGGACACCCCGATTATTAAAAAACAAAAAACCAAAAAAATATAAAAGTAGAAAAAAAAAAAAATATATATATATATATATATATATATATATAATAAGAAAAAATGAAAAAAATAATAAGTAAAAATATATAAAAAAAAAAAAAAAAAAGAAGCAAAAACGGAGGGAAAAAAAGAAGAAAAAGAATAATTAGAAAAAAAAGAAAAAAAATATTAAGTAAAAAATACAAAAAAAGGCAAAAAAAAAAAAAGAAGCAAAAACGGAGGGAAAAAGAAGAAGAAAAAGAATAATTAGAAAAAAAAATATTAAGTAAAAAATACAAAAAAAAGGCAAAAAAAAAAAGAAGCAAAAACGGAGGGAAAAAGAAGAAGAAAAAGAATAATTAGGAAAAAAAAAAAGAGACGAAAAAAAGAAGTAAAAAAAGCAAAAAAAAAAAAAAAAACTCTATTGTCGCAATCCACAGTGCACTGTGTCTGTGTGCACAGTGCACTGATGCACAGTAAATGTGGGACGCCTTTTATTGTTTAGTTAATATTTTATCTCAAGTCTTTTAATAAATATATATAAAAAACATTAATAAGTTATTTTCAAATTGTTTTCCATGACATTGCTAACACTAAAAAATTATTGTCTAACCTTTTTTTTTATATTACTAGAAAATAATCTATTTTTCATATAAACTACTTAAAACAACCTACATTTAAGCAAACAAATGGTTTTTATTCAATATTTGTTTGAAAGTGTGGTTAAAAATATTTTAAAAAGTGATTTTCATTAAGAAATATATTAAAATAATATTTTTTTACAAAAATATTTTTGACATTAACACATGAAAATATTTTAAAAGTATTAATTTTTTTTAATTTAATATAAAAAATAAAAATATTTTTTTTCTTAAATCAATTTTGAATCCCAATGGCAAACATGGCTCAATTCAAATCCCAACAAATTCTTTAGACAAAAGGATACAATGTCCCTCCATTATTACATAATCCTTAACCAGATCCTTAAACAAAAAACAACGTTAATTAAATCTTTCATCTATCAAACATTGCTTGATAGATGACCAAGCAGAAAACGAGGTCCCTTGTTTCTCGTTATGATTTCAAAGGCAAAAACTTTTAAGGCGAGAATTAATGGGTTAATTTCTTTGTGCTGGGACCTAATTCATAATTGTATGATAGTCGGGGGATACGTTTATTTATCCCATCCATCTTAACACCGAAATCATCCAATCACAGCCACGCGCTGGAATGGAAACAATAATAACTTTTCGTAGGTCTAATTTTCACCCATTCCAGATCCGCGTTCTTCTTACGCTCCAAGAGTAGCGCGTACAAAAACTTGTGCTCTGAAAATGATAAATACAATAACCTCCTGACCAAACCCTAACTGCAACAACAAAAACTCATTTCACGCTCGCAACCAACACTACCAGAATTCCCGAAAAAACATAAATAAAACCCTAATTCTCCTCAAAATTATCACCGTTTCATCCTCAACCGATGCAGTGAAGCAAAGCCCCAGCACTCTCCAAAGCTCCTCAGGCTGACCTTCATCATGTCGGGGGATCGCCGGGGATCGCCTCCGGTGACCGGAGGAGGAAACGGTGTGGTTGAACCGGAAAAAAAACCAGCTCCAGTGATTGTGCCGAGTCAGAGGCTGAGACTACACGCTAACAAGGATCACATGCCGGAGAGCTATGAAGATCTGCAGCTGGATTTTTGCCCTTCGATTTTCAGCTCGCTGGAGAAATACTTGCCGCCAAATATGCTTCATGATAGTAGAGAAGAGAAAGTGAAGTTCATGAGAGATATTCTGTTAAAGTATTTGCCTCATGGAGAGCGAACCAGAGTATGTTCAAATTAGCTCGCCTTCTGATTTTATTTTAGATTATTTTATTTCTTTGAAAATTATGTTTCATTTCTGTGGTAAGTCGGTTGCATTTTAGGGTTTCGCTTGCTCTTCCTTTTCAATTCTCTAACGGACATATCATTATGAAAATGACGTAAATGCCCTTAGACTCTTTCCTGCTTTCTGGTAAAATAAGTTAACAAGAGAGAATAGAAATTATTTCTAGTGGCATGGCATCATCATCATATATGGTATTGTTAGGAAGAGCTTTCGTAATTTCTGAAATTAGCTTTCACTAAAAAAATGGCAGAAAAGGGAAAAAAATATATAACTAGTATTTATGAGAGTGTAGCTGGCAAGGAAAAACCCTACGGCTTCAAAAAGTACAGTCCGTGCATAATGAAGGTAACATAGGAACAAGTCCTAATTCAATTGAATCCCACTTCCAAACTGTTGGGGTTCTAGTTAAAAACATAACTAGTTGGGTTTGGGTGCATTTTTATCTATTCTGTGTTGGGCTGAGCTTTGAGTTATTTCAATGCTAAATAATCCTTTACCATATCAACTCAGCCAATATTGAATATGTTCATCTTGTATATGTCCGAATCAGTTTACACCACCCTTCCTTTACTCTTTATTTATTATTATTAATTATTTTTTTATGAGCGCCAACTTCACCTTATCTTATGTCTCTCGCTTTTGTCTATCTTAAAGTTATGAACGAGCATGCTACTTTTTAATGCCTAGATTTAATTACAATTTTGTGATATTGCCATAAAACTTGGCAGGAGATTTACAATTGCATGGATATAAATTAAGAGCACCTTAATATTCTTGGCATTTATGGAAGTTTTTCCACCTTTTTTTTCTTCACTTAGCTTAAAGCCCGTAGCCTCTGGGGTGCTCCTCTGTTACAAAATAAACCATGGAAAAATATATAAAGCCGGCCTAAGAAACGTGGACAGCTTCTGCATATCTTTTCTGTCAGGTTTTTGGAAAATCTCATGCACTCCTAGTTACTGAAATTAAAGAAAATAACAAGGTTCAGCATTGGCTTGGTAGTAACTGAAGGTAACCTAATAACAGGACTCTACACTGATTTGATGAAATGATGCTGATACCTGGGATTAGTATTTTGTAATTCCAGGATTCAATGGGGATTGGGATGAGTGAGAATATCTATCATGCAAGGTTGGGAAGGGTTCCTCCCTTCCGGGCATTGATTTGGGAACAGGGAATTATGCATTGTTATGTTATGATGTATTCACTGTACTTATCATCTATAAAGATGAGGTAGATAACTGCTTACCAATACTGCATAACTTTTTTCATTCCGATGTTTTGATCAGGCTCAGAAACATAGAGAATACAGGCAGAAGATAATATCGCATTATAAGGTATGAGACATGGTAACACTTGGTTACCTTTTCTACTTTACTGGTGTGGAGGTGGAGGACGGTGGGGTCCTATGTTTATTTATTTTTATTTTTTCCTGTTTTCCACATTGAAGTGCTGCTCTGATTGGCCTGAAGCAAAGCTTTTAAATGGTCATTTGGTGATAGTCTCCTTCTATAAAATTGCATGCTTTGCCCATCCCCCATTTTAGTAAAATAAAAGGAGCCTTTTTATGAAACTTGAGACTTCTGCATGCTCGAGTTAGTTCTATCTGCCATAAAGAATGCTACAGGTTATCAGGAATAGCAATTCTTTTGTTTCATTTCTTTTTAATAACGGAATATGAATTGTTTTGCTACTCTGAATTTATCCCTTGACATTTTGTGACTGCTTGTTATTAAGAATATTTAACATATGGAATGAGGGAAAAAAGCATTTGGAGGAATCATCTCTTGAAAGTGGTCAAAGAGTGTGAAAATGCTGAGAGGTAAGGTCTGTCTCAAGATGGTAGTGGAGATGTGAATTGTAGAGAGAAATATTTTTTTATTGTATATACAATCTCCGTTTGGTTTTCTGTCTAAGGTGCAACTCCTAGTCTTGTGAAGAAATGAAGTTTGGTAGTGGAGATTTACTCATGTGCTCTGTCATATATGTGCAGCCTTTGAAAAGAGAGTTATACACAATGCATCCTGTAGCTTTCTTTGTCCCCTCCTTCATGAAAGCAATCAATGATAATACAGAGGACAGCCTTAGAAGCATAATTTCAGAACCCTCTCCTGGTGTGCTAACATTTGAGATGCTTCAGCCACGCTTTTGTGAATTGCTAGTAGCAGAGGTGAATCTTATGTTCTATTGCCACATGTAATTGCGTGTACACTTGACCCCCCTACAAAAAAACACTTTTACATCCAGATGTTTTTTTGTTCTTTTGCATTCTCTTTTTTTAATGTGATTTTCTAGGTTGAAAATTTTGAGGCATGGGTTAATGATACAAAATTTCGAATCATGCGACCAAATACGATGAATAAATATGGAGCTGTTCTGGATGATTTTGGCCTTGAAACAATGCTTGACAAGCTTATGGATGGTTTTATCCGTCCTATATCTAAAGGTGATACATACATGCTTGATATTAGATAAACTGTATCATATGTTCATTAGAAGATTTTTCCCCCTATTTTAGTCCAAAATAGCACATTGTATGATCATTTACCTTGCCTCCTCCCCCTCCCATGCAGTTTTTTTTCCTGATGTTGGCGGGGCAACTTTGGATTCTCATCATGGTTTTGTTGTTGAATATGGAAAAGATTGGGATGTTGACTTAGGTGCGTGCTGTAATTTATTCCTTTTACACCTAATATTTGTTAAGAGTTTATATTTCTATTCCTTTTTTTTTTATACATATACAACTATGCACCACCAAGCGGTTAATGACTTGTAGGTCTGAAACATTTTATGATATTGTGACTCTAAGCATGTCCTGACTATGGGCTGTACTGTGGCTATGACAATCTGTATTATACTTTATTGTCTAGTCAAAATCCATGCTTGCATCTGTGTGCATGCACACATATCAATGGGTGTACTGTGTATGCTTGTACTTTTATCTTTTATGAATAACGTGCTGATATTGTCTACATCTAGTCCATCTGTGTGGAATGCTGTCTTCACCTGTACCATTTTCAAAGTTATTTAGTCTATTTTGTAACGATGCTTATATTAGGTCTTAGATGATGCATTTGCACTAGTATGTTCGAAATTGGTTGGCACTAAGATTGTCATGCCACTCCTTATTATGTTGAATATTTTAGTTAGTGATTTGTTTTCCTCCTACCATCCATGAATTTGTTTACGTCTCTTACCAACCTGTTGAATTTTTGCTGATACTTCCTAGGAGGTGTGAGTTATATGGAGGGGATGGTTACTGGTGGTGGATAATAGAAAATTTAATTCACCTTTTTCTGTTTTCTATATTCATAGCTCCACTCAGATAAATATATCCATGCCAAAATCTCTATTTTAACTTCATTGATGAGTCATTATAGCTATACATGCACACACACAAAGGAAGGAAAATAGAAAAGGCAGCATGGACACACCTTTTATTTGATTGCACAATCTGACAAAATCCGGATTTTAAATATATATAATTTATTTTTGCAGGCTTTCATGTTGATGACTCTGAAGTAACATTGAACGTTTGCTTGGGTAAGCAATTTTCTGGTGGTGAATTGTTTTTCCGGGGCACAAGGTGTGATAAACATGTAAATACAGGAAGTCAAGCAGAGGTATGTTAGTCTTTAGTGTTGAATATTTTTCAAGCAGATTAGCACAAAACAGATCTAAGAGTTGAGCTTATCTATATTTAGAAGGAAAACTTCTGTTTGATTATGCTTTTATGCAGACAGCCAGTGGATTCTAATTTTAATTCTCCATGTTTGTATGCTGTATGAATGGATCACCATATAAATAATTTTGTTGGTTCATATGTACAAGTTGTCAATCATAAAACTATTCTTTGATTAGCAAGGTTGAATGTTTTACTGCTTTTCCAGATTGTAGCTCTTGTCATCTAGGCCTATTGTTGCTTTCATTTTGAATTCTCAGCATTGAGATATTTGATTTGTAATCAGGATAAGAAAATTAGATTCTTTAAGGACCCAGAAACTATTTATTTTAATTTGTCAGGGAGATGGCAAAAGGTGTTACCTTCCATTTTCCAAAAAACATCCAAATCCCTTTCGTATGGAAACTGAAAACATAGATTTGTGGGCACTTCTATTTTACTTGACCACTGAGAACCGCTTTCCATGTAGATGGCTAAGCCAATTAAATTTTTAACATTCATTTGAATTTTGAAACTATAATGTGTCAGTTGGTGTTTATATTCTCACGATCCCATAAAACCAGTATTTCTAAATCAATTGTGTACAAGAAGGCTATGTGGTTTCTATATTGTAGATTTTGTGCAGTTCTGTATTGTGGTAGCTTTTTTTTTATTTTCAAGTTTTATATTTTTCTGTATTTTTTATGGACTGTTCTCCTTGAAAGCAGGAAATATTTGATTTCTCTCATATTCCTGGACGTGCCGTGCTTCATCTTGGTCGTCATAGGCATGGTGCTAGGGCCACAACATCTGGTCATAGGATCAATTTACTCTTGTGGTGTAGAAGGTATTCTCTTTCACTGCCTGGTAATCTTACATGGCCCGACTTCAGGAAAAAAAATAATTTGGTCATTCATTAAGTATGCTTTGCATAGTGAGTTATCGTTAGTTTTCATCAAACCTGTTTTTCCTCTAGCACTTTAACCAGCAATTTGATTGCTACTCATTTGATGGTATATGTATCTGTTATTTTCTTTTCTGCTGCTCCTTTTATTTCAAAATATTTCTAGAGTTGCTAAGAGTTCTTACTGACTTTCTTTCCAAGTGATATGTGGTAGGTGCATGTAATTTAATGATGTCAAGTACTGCACTAATTGTTATGATTCATCCCACCATGATTTTAAAAGCCATCCTAATAAAGATGGCACCGCAATCAGTAAAAGGATTATTCGTAAAATGATAAAATAGTAAAAAGATTTTGTTAATCAGTGTTAGTATCCCTAGCATTACTCTATCTGTATATTTTTTTCAATTTTTATATTTTTCTGTATTTTTTATGGTATTTTCCTTGAAAGCAGGAAATATTTGATTACTCTCATATTCCTGGAAATATAAGACCAAGTGATATGCGATAACTTTTTTTTCTTTCAAGATTTATATTTTTCTGTATTTTTTATGGAGTGTTTTCCTAGCATTACTCTATCATTAAACCTTGCTAAGTATACTGGGATTATAAAAAAAAGGTTCTTAATCAATGAGTCTAGTAACATTTAGATTTCCCACTGCGTCATTTATTCCATCCATTGTTTTCTTTTTCCTGGAAAAGGTTTTCTGAAAGATTCAATTGAGACCTATTAGGAAATTTATGTTCATGTACAAAGTTTTTTGGTGCACTGAAGATTTTGTGTTTATATTGTCTACACTTTTCAGGCAAATTTTTGCCTGACCTCTATCTCTATTAGCCTCTGTTTGATCTATTTGTAACTGGGTTTATAGTTTTTTTTACAATGCTTATTGCCTTATGCTAAATGTACTCCCACAATCTCATTATTAGTTCTTCCTTCTGGTCTTTTAACTATTTAAAGAGACACCTAATGTTTACTTTTACTTGCTTAATTGAAATTGTTGTTGATATTAGATATCTAAGAATAATTTGTAAAGTCATAGATTACCATATATTTTCATCTGGAAAGTACACGGATAAATTGAGGCCTTTCAAAAAGGACTAGTCCTTGCAACTATAAGGTAATTTATTTCTTCAAAATATGCTGTGTTGTCTCTATACAGTTCAGTCTTCAGAGAGATGAAGAAATATCAAAAGGATTTCTCGAATTGGTGCGGAGAGTGCTCACGGGAGAAGAAAGAAAGGCAACGGACATCCATTGCTGCTACTAAATCGGTAATTTGTCATAAAACTAATTCATTATCTGGGTTGTGGTGATGCATGCATGAACAATATAACAACAAATAATTCTGATAAATAGGGCAGTGTTATAAAAAGAAGCAATTCATACACCACATATAAATAAGCATGCCTGATGTTTATTACTATATCCAGATCACCTCTCCTTGGCCATTAATTACATCAGAGGTAATAACATTACTTTGTCCGACATTTCGAAACCCCTGAACCTCCAAAGAAGTAGGCATTTACCTTTACAAATAATGGTCTACTGGTAATGAAAATCACCATAGCATCTAGAAGAGACTCAAAACTAAAAAAGGTTTTGTTTGCATTTGTCTGGGTGCGTGGGGTGAGAGAGAGAGAGAGAGAGAGAGAGAGATGCCTGACTAAAGTATTGAATTAATATTTGAACAAATTGATCTTTTGCAGGAGTTGCTAAGGAAGGATGGTGAATCAGTAGCGTAAGTTGTTTCAGTTGTAATTTTTTCTGTTAATTGTAGAACTTGTGCAGCTCTGGATGCAAAGCGCCGCAGCTTACTGTGACATGGTTGTAACTTGTATGTACAAATTATGTCAAGTGCATGAGATAGCAGTTTGCCTCCACATTTTGTAAAAAGATTTAGGATCAGTCTGATCAGTGATCATAACTAAAAGTTCTTAGCACCACCATATTTAGGGTTAGCTTTGCTGTTTGGAACCACAGTTAGCGTTGCCAATTATTCTGTAACTTGATAGTTTACAAAATGTTTAGTGAAACTTTGTGAGCGTAGCTGCTGGTTCTCCTGGTCCATTGGTTTGCATCAGCATGGTGTTTGAACCGACCGGGTACCTTTATTTTCAATCATTTGTGGATTGACAATTTTAATTCTGCTAACATCGTGAATCCAAAAAATATAAATTAATCTAACTTTTTGGTAGTAGCAGGAAAGCAACCTCTTCACTTATGGCTAGTGCCACATGATACAAAAACAAATAGTTAAGAGAGATGAAGGTGTAAAATAAATATGGGACATAAATGAAGATTTAAAGTAAATGTTAAGTCCCTATTTATTGCGAAGAACAATTGAGAAAATTATTTATGGATTTTCGAGGAATCCAGTCTCCAAATACTAAATTTGGAAAACTGTTCAATATCCTCCCTTATTGATAATGGCAACTTCAATACTAATTAAAAGCAACACTTTTAGTTGAATGAAATACTTCTAAACTAAACTAATCCTTATCTAATTAGCAAAAACTTATCTGATGCAATCGTTACTTGGCCTAACACGTGACCGTAATAAATATAAGTAGAGACTAACTAAAAGACTAAGACCATAGTTATTGTAACCAAATTGGGTAACCAAATAGGTAACTTACCGAATTGGCTGAACTGACACATGTCCTTCGTGATTTGATCGAGGTTAACTTGATAGATTGATTGACAGCTGACGGGATACTGCAGCTGCATGACACTGCCTTGCCCTGCATGGCTGCAGCCTGACTAGGCCATCTCTTGCACTTGACTAGACCAGTCACGTGGGCACGTGACATTGCCTTCCCCTTTAAATGACCTTGCCCACAAGTTCAGGGAACTCTTTTGCCAAATCTGCATATGCTACCCACGAGGCTTCTTCTTCTTCCCAAACCTATCCATTTCACCAACACCTCAGTCACTGCCTTCCCTTTCTTCTGTCATCTTTCTCCTCAGAATCTCCTCAGGCTCAGGTCATACGATTCCCTCTTTATCTGTGGGAGGTAGAGTCACCACCAGTTGGTGACATTGTCCTAGTTTCTCCTCTAAACAAGACACGTGGAAGACTGGATGGATTTTTGACTCAGGAGGTAGATATAAACAGTAAGCTACCAGTGCCACTTTCTTCAACACTTGGAAGATCCATAAAATCTGGGCGACAACTTCATATTCTTCCTCTAAGCTACTAATTGTTGCTTGTATGGCTGCAAGCGAAGGTAAACCCAGTCCTATTCCTCAAAATTTCTGTCTGTTCGTTTGCGATCTGCATACTTTCTCATCCATTCATGTGCTTGTAGCAGGTTAGCTTTAAGGATGCTGAGGATCTCATCTCTCATCTTCAAGGTGTTTTCCACTTCTTGTAACTGTGTTGTGCCTGGTGTAAATTATATTAATTTTGGGGGTGGGTAGGCATAAATTGATTCAAATGGTGTTAATTTAGTGGATGTATGTGCTGATGTGTTGTACCACCATTCTACCAGTGGTAGATGGTGAGACCACCCCTTGGGTCGGTCCCCTGAAAAGCACCTTAGGTATTGTTCCACCATCTTGTTAACTATCTCGGTCTAACCGTCTGTTTGAGGATGGTAAGCTGTTGAGAACTTTAGCTCTGTGTCTTGTAATTTAAATAGCTCTCTCCAGAATGAACTCGTAAAAGTAGGATCCCTGTCTGTAACAATTGAGGTGGGCATCCCATGTAACTTGAAAATGTTGTGTAAGAAAATTATGGCAATTTTAGCTATTGTGTATGGATGAGAAATAGGAATAAAATGGCCATACTTAGACAATCGGTCTACCACGACCATAATCACATTGTATCCTTCTGACTTAGGCAATGCTTCTATAAAGTCCATAGAAATATCAGTCCAAACCCTCGTAGGTATGGGCAATGGTTGTAGAAGCCCTGATGGGAATATATTCTCAGCCTTGTTGTGCTGACATGTCTCACATTCTCTAATAAACTGTCTAATATCTCCCTTCATTCCAGCCCAATGAAACTCCACCCTAGCCCTTTGTAAAGTTTTACGGAACCCTCGGGGGCCCCTTGTGAGCTGCTATGCATCAACTTTAGAATATGCTCTCTTAGTTCCCTGGGAATAGTCAACCTTCCCTTGTAGAAAAGTAGCCCATTCCTCTCTTGATAGTGTGTTTTTGGTTGATCCCCTTGCTTTAGACCTTGAAAGATTTGCTGCAATTTAGGGTCTGTAGCATAGTGAAGCTTGAGTTTATCCACCCAATGATTAACTGGTATTGTGATGGCTGCTAATAGGCCTTCCTTCTTCTATGACTCCATGTTTCTAGAGAGGGCGTCAACCACCTTGTTATCCCTTCCTTGCTTGTATTTCACTGTGAATTCATACCCTAAAAGTCTAGTGATCCACTTCTATTGGAGTGGAGTCCCAACTTTTTGCTCCAGTAAATACTTGAGATTGTGGTGATCGATCTGTATTCTGAATTGGTGACCCAAAAGATAGGGTCTTTATTTTTTTACTGTCAGGACTAGAGCCATTAACTCCTCATAAGTGGATAATTGCAGAGCCTTCCCTTGTATGGCCTGCCTCATGTAAGCTAACGGTCCACCCTGCTGCTTTAGAACGGCTCCCACACCAACACCAGAAGCATCACATTGAATAATAAAAGATATAGAAAAATCAGGTAAAACCAAGATAAGAGGGTTAATTACAATATATTTTAGATCTTGAAAGACCTTTCTAGCCGAATCAGTCCATGTGAAGGAATTCTTTTTAAGTAGGGGTGTGAGGGGGGCTGCGATCAAACCATATCCTTTAATGAACTTTCTATAATACCCTATTAACCCTAGGAATTCTTTAAGGGATTTAAGACTTGTAGGTAACGGCCATTCCAGCATGGCTTCTATTTTGCTAGGGTTTGCCTTTACTCCCTCCTTATATATTAAATGGCCTAGATACTTAATCTCTGCATACCCGAAAAAACACTTGGACTCTTTTTGCAAACAAATGGTGCTGTCTAAAAATCCCTAGCACAATAATTAAGTGTTGAATATGATTAGACAAATTCTTGCTATAAACCAAAATATCATAAAAAAATACCAGTATAAATTTCCTCAGATATAACTTACAAATATCATTCATAAGGCTCTAAAAAATGGATGGGGCATTGGTTAGGCCAAAGGGCAAAACCAGAAATTCATAATGGCCTATGTGTCCAGAAGGTTGTTTTGGGTACATACTTAAGGTGAACCCTAATATGATGGTAGCCTGACCTTAGATCTAGTTTACTAAAGATGGTTGCACCATGTAATTCATCCACAATAGGTATAGAAAATTTAACTTTAATGGTCTCTTTGTTAAGGGCCCTATAATCCATACAAAGTCTCCAACTGCCATCTTGCTTCCTAATAGGGACGAAAAAGGACTCTAGTTGGGTCTCAACATTCCTGATTGTAACATTTCTTTAACTATTTTTTCAATCTTTGTTTTCTGGAAATATGGGTACCTATAAGGACCTACACAAATTGGCTTTGATTCTGTTTGTAACACTATATGGTGATCATGGGTCCGGGTTGGGGGTAATTGTTTAGGCTCATCAAACACTTCAGAATACTGTTGTAATAGGTCTGTAATTATTAGTTCGGTAGGATGTTTTATGGACCACAACTTATGTGTTTCAACATCAATCAGCTGAATAACTAAACTCTTTTTAAATTGCCTATAAACTTTACCAATTTTTTCTCCCTTTATCATAGATTTGCCAGTAGATGACATACCTTGTAACTTACATTGTGTCCTCTCGATGAAGAACTCCATGCAAAACTGGGAAAAATCCCACAGAATGGGCCCTAGGCCCCTTAACCATTGTACTCCTAAAACAACATCACATCCACCTAATGTTAATATGAAAAAATCAATGGAGTACACATTAACCTGTATTTGTAGTGGAACTACTGTAATTTTCCCTTCGCATTCTACTGCTTGCCCGTTTGCCACCTTAACCTAACCGCTCTCGGTTGTCATAGAATAGATGAGCACCCTGTATGATCGACAGGTCAATGAAATTATGGGTGCTCCCGGTATTTATCAGAATGACCACTGTCCTTCTTTTGATAAGCCCTACAATTCTCATGGTTTTTGGGTTGGGTGACCCCATAAGGCATGAATAAAGATCTTGGGGTCAGCCTCTTCTCTGAATCTGCCTTCGTTGTGGTCGCCTTCTGGATCGCCAGAACTGCCTGCATTGGGCACCTCATCACCCTCTCAGTCATCACTGTCCATTAAGAATAATTGGGTCGTTTTACACTTATGGCATGGGTCCTATTTGTCATCACAATTGTAACAAAGCCTTTATCCTATCATTCTCTCATTTGTCCCGGGGTCAGCTTTTGGATGGGCATCATTGCTCTCCTTTCAGGTGGGTGTATAGGCCCATTAGTGATACATGGGAAAACGTTTCCCATTCTAGCCGTCCTCTTGAGGGCCGCTATGTTTTCCTCTTGTATTTTGGCTAACTCGAAGGCTATGTGTAGATTAGCAGGGTTGAATATCCATACCATGAAACAAATGTCTTCTCTCAGCCAGCTTAGGAAGCAACTGAGTTTATAGGACTCATCCAGCCCTCTGAGTTGGTTTGAAACCATCTCAAATTGGCTCTTATATTCTACCATTGTGGTAGTTTATTTCAGGTGAATCAGAGCTTCCATGGGGTCATCATAAGGTGACATCCCAAATCGAGTCTGAAAAGCCCGAACAAACCCCTCCCAACTGTTATGACCCCCAACGGCTTCAATGTCCTGGAACCACACTAAGGCCTTTCCCTCCATGTGAAAAGACGCCATTAGAACTCTATGATGCAGATTGGTCTGATGGTAGTTAAAAAATTGATTGGCTCGATAAACCCATCCACTCGGGTTCTTCCCATTGAGCCGCAGAAAGTCCAACCTTACAGCTTTGGTCTAAATTCCTGCATTGCCCTCGTATAGAGGATTGGTAATTGGTTGTGCAGACCCTCCTGGGTCACCTGTATTTTGGCCCGCTTTTAAACGCACTAGTGCCTCCACATATGAGGGAACTACCTCCAATTTCTATGCCAGCCCTTACACCATTTGTTGCGGGGCTCGATGATTTTGTTGAGATTGATCTTGGTTTTGTTTTACATTTGCCAATGACTCGGCGAGTTGGGAGTATCTGGTTCCTGCACCCTCAGCCATGGATCGCCCGCTCTAATACCAATGTTAAGTCCCTACTTATTGCGAAGAACAATTGAGAAAATTATTTATGGATTTTCAAGGAATCCACAACCTCCAAATACTAAATTTAGAAAACTGTTCAGTATCCTCCCTTATTGATAATGGCAACTTAAATACTAATTAAAAGCAACACTTCCAGTTGAACTGAAATACTTCTAAACTAATCCTTATCTAATTAGCAAACACTTATCTGATGCAATCCTTACTTGGCCTAACACGTGGCCGTAATAAATATAAGTAGAGACTAACTAAAAGACTAAGATCATAGTTATTGTAACCAGATTGGGTAATCAAATAGGTAACCAACCGAACTGGCCAAGCTAACACATTGTCCTTTGTGATTTGACTGAGGTTAACTTGACAAATTGACTGACGGCTGATGGGATGTTGCCACCGGCTAACATTGCCTTGCCCTGCGTGGCTGCTTCCTGACTAGGCCATCTCCTGCACTTGACTAGACCAGTCACGTGGGCGCATGACAATAAATCTGTTTTTAGGGCAATTTTATAGAGTAAATTTTATGCTTTCAAATAGAAGTCTTTGGTATTGAAATAATAATCAAATGCTATTTATATATTCTTAAGATTATTTTGTGTTTGCTTAATGATAATAGTTGTATTGAAATTTTTAGATTTTAATTTAATAATATTTGCTCCTTTTTTTAAGTAATTATAAAATATAATGAAAAGTTTACATTATAATTTTTTTTTACATTTGTTCCCATGTTTTCTTTTTCCTTCTTTTTTAATTATAGCTTTGTACTAGATTTGTGGTTTACGTTTCATTAGGGGTTAGTCAAAAACAATTTCAATGTAAAAATAAATGCCAAGTCCAAATATTTGAGATCTGAGTCACCAGACCAATTGGCAATTTAAATAATATATCTAAAAAATTATAAGGTTGAAAAGCAAAACCAAAAAATAAAATTAAAAAAAGATAGGAAAAAACATAGTTAATCTAGGTTAACTTATAAATTTTATGGCAATGGATATAAGATTGAGATAATTTTATATAAAATAAACAGGAAAACAACTATAAATTAAAATTCAACTATATATGTTAACTTATTGACTAATCTTGTAAAAGTATAACAAAAAAAAAAACTCCAAAGAGATATGTAATAACAAAACATCAATTTCAAAAAAATATTAAGCAAATCCGAGCAAAACTCAGTCAAAATATATAAAATTCAAAACCTGTAGAATCTTGAATTTAAGCCGAATTAAAAGGTTTAATTCTCAACTATTTTATTTTTGAATGATGAAATCATAAATAAATTATCAATTCTTAACACTCACAAAAGAAAGAAGAAAAAAAAGCCCATGTTATGTTAAAATAACAAAAATATCACATAGACCCATGCTTCTCCTCTACCCAAAATTTTAATTTACATTGTCCATGATCCAAATATCAACACTTCACAATATTAAAATTAAAAATAATAATGAGAAAAAATCATCATTTTTTAATGAAAATTCATAAGCTTTGAGTAGCAAAATCCAAACTAATCTCCCTTTACTCAAACTTATTTTCCTTTTTCTTAATATCAAGAACTTTAACCATATTCATCTATTATCTTGTTTACTATAATGCATAGAAGATTTCTTAGAATTACCATCAATTTCATTCTTAATAAAAAACTTATTTAATGGCTTCTTTTGAATAACTCATTACTAAATTTAAAGCAACTAATGCCCATGCCTTGCTAATAATTACTGTTTGGTATATAAAATATTCACATCTACTTCACACTCAAGAATTGTTTTTTAACAAATTTCAAGAACCTTAATACAAAAACAAACAAATTTGTTTTCTTTTTTTTCTTTCAATGACTTAAATATTAGCAAATGTTAGTTAAAACCTTTTACCTTCCAAAATCACTATCTTGATTTAAGATCTATTCATTGTTGTTAATGATAGTTAATATATGGAGAACTAGATTCAACATAAACATTAACATCACTCTTTCTTGTTTGTCACTACTCTTCAAAAATAATTTGAAAAATAAATTGATTTTTTTTACTTAAAACTAAATATTTTGGTGTTTTTAGATCATTTTCATGTGCTGATGTCAAAAATAATTTTTTTAAAATAAAAAAATTATTTTAATACATTTCTAAACGAAAAAAAAACTTTAAAAAACAACCTCAACCAAACACAAATCTAATACATACAACCATGGTAAAACATAATTCACACGATGAATCAATTTTAATAATAATTTTGCTGTTTGATTTGGGAGAAATCACAAGTCCTTCACTATTTGTTGGTCATAGAAAATTAGTATATCTAATTATTATAACATATATAGGTGCTATGATGAATCTGACCTATGTTAATGACTTTAAGCTTTGTCAATTCATTTCAAAAGTGTTTTTAATTTTTTTTATTTTAAATTAATATTTTTTTGGTGATTTTAGATTATTTTCATGTGATGATGTCAAAAATAATTTTTAAAAATAAAAAAGAATCATTTGATGTATTTTTTAATAAAAAATACTTTCAAAAGCAACCTCAACTATAATCTCAAATAAATACTTAGTGTTTTTAAAACTTGATAGGCATATGCAGTTTCAACTAGAACTGTTTGACATTGTATTTGGATTTTTTTAATTTATTTTTTTTTCTTATTTTTATAGATTATTTTCATGTACTGATGTTAAAAATATTTTTTTAAATAAAAAATATAATTTTAATACAATTATAAGCGAAAAATGAAGAAAATATAATAATTCAACATGGCACTAGTGTAAGACCTTTGAAGTTAATTAGGTAATTTTAAAGTTTAATTAAAATATAATAAATCTTAAGGATAATTTAAAAATTATAGAGTATCAAATATTTGTCAAAAAATAGTGGGTAAAACACCCACTACCTTTTTCATTGATATATCCACCGCCAGTAGTGTACACACACAAAATACACAGGGCCTCTCCCTCCCCCTCTCCCTACCTCTCCTAAAAATAAAACAGAGAAAAACAAAATCCAAAAACTTTCTGCTAAATAATCACGATAACGATAATTATCTACGTCCTTCCCCGTGTAATCTCCCTTTTTCTCGCCAACACATTCCCTCTCCAGAATTTATCAATGATTCTAAACTTCTAATTGTTATATTTTCTCCTCGATAATCGTGCCAGGGTCGAAAATTGGAGCGGTTGAGGTTCAACCGATCGAAGATTTTGATTAGCAAGGGACGTAATCGCGGAGGTGTACTTGGATGTTACCGTGTTTATTTTCCTTAATTCAAAATTAGGGTTAGGGTTTTGATTTTGTCCTGATTATTTTGTTGTGGTGATGTACTGGAGTCGATTTTATATTTCGATTGAAATCTAGGGTTTTGGTGTTAAAGTTTTGGACTTTAGGGTTGCTTGTTATATTCTTGCCCTTTATTAATTGATTGTAGCTCTAATCAGTCAAGAAGAAGTACTGTACAATCAGCGATCATTGCTGCTTCATTGCTATTTTTTTTCTTCTGTTTTATTGTTTTTTTTTTTATTTTTTTCTGTTAATGTTTGAGGTATATTCATTAGATTATCTTCAATAAAAGAAAAAAAAATCGTGCCTAACTATCCCCATATTCAAAAAAGAAAAGAAAAAAAAGAGCATAAAAAAATAGAAAAAATAAGAAAAGAAGAAAAAAAGCAATGGGGAGCCCGGGTTTAATCAATCGAAATAACGGGCATCATCAGCAGCAGAGATTAGGCATTACAGAACCAATTTCATTGGGTGGACCAACAGACTACGATGTGACAAAGACCCGTGAACTTGAAAAGGTTTGGTCTTTGCTGAGTTTTGTTTATGTGAATTGCGAAATTATAAATTCTTGTCATGTAAGTTCTGAGTATGTGAGTGCTGCTTTAGTTTTTGCAAGATGCGGGATTGTATGAAAGTCAGGAGGAAGCTGTGAGTAGAGAGGAAGTACTTGGGAGACTTGACCAGGTCTGAAGTTTTTTCTTTGATACTCATGTTTTACCAGAAAAGTTTGCATCTTGTTTTTTGATTGTTTTGGCTCCTTGCATAAGAACTGCATGCTCCAGCTTTTATTGTAAGTAATTTTAGTATAGTGCATCTTAATGTTTCATGTTGACTGCCAAATGGAACAGATTGTGAAGAATTGGGTTAAAGTAATTAGCCGTGCTAAAGGGTTGAATGAGCAACTGGTGCAAGAAGCAAATGCAAAGATTTTCACATTTGGCTCTTATCGCCTAGGGGTAGGTCATTAATATTTTCGCTTTATTCTTTTTAGTTGCATTATAAGTTTCCTCTTCTAAGTGGTTTTCTTAATTTGTATAATGCTGAAGCTGAACTAAATAAGTGCACTGCTTGTGTTGCTTAAAATTGTAAATACTCATCTATCTAAGAGCAATAGAAAGAAGAGAACTTTTTGAATAGAATGATCTGTCTTTGTAACAAAAATAAGTTGATAAATAAATAAAAGACTGTGATGGCCTCCAATTTTTTTTTTTTTTGTATTCTCTGTTCATTAAAATGGAAAGGAAACAAAATGCTGTAATGTTTCATTGATGGTTGGTGTATGTGCAGATTAATGATCTAAAGACTCACCACATTATTTTCTTGTAACTCGTTTGTGTAACAGTTTGTGACATTGTTATCTATATATTTTTTCTAGGTGCATGGCCCTGGTGCAGATATAGATACACTTTGTGTGGGACCTAGACATGCAACAAGAGAAGTGAGATTAGCTCTGCCTGTTTATGGTGCAACAAATTTTATTCTAGTATGATTTATTCGGTGATGCTCAAATAATTTAACTACGTTACAAACTTTGCCCGCAGGAAGATTTTTTTGGTGAGTTATATAGAATGTTGTCAGAGATGCCTGAAGTAACAGAGTTGCGCCCTGTGCCTGATGCTCATGTTCCAGTGATGAACTTCAAATTTAAGGGGGTTTCTATTGATCTTCTTTATGCTAAACTATCACTTTGGGTTATTCCTGAAGTAAGTGGCAGTTTAACTTGACATTGTTTTTTGCAATGTACTTGGTATTTATGAACATGCTTTACTTTCTTTCTCTGTGAACCTCTGTTGTCTCTGTGGTCAAAATCAGTGACATGCTTGACCCATTATGATGTTTCTTTGTGGACCTGGTGGTATATTCTGTGGAACCCAAATGACATGATATATTATTTCGCTTTACTTAGCATGTAGAAATTATATTGAATGTGCAAATTGAGTGAAGTAGTTTTATCATGGGGGTTCAGGTTATTTTTATTCCGATGTTTTAAGTCATTTTTCTTGTCTTACACAAATCCTCAATTTTTAATCCTCTATCCCATAAATAGTGTCTAGATTTCCATTTTTTTAGAGTTTAACGAAATAATCACTAGAAGGAGAAGGGTTAGTTTGAGAACAAAGTGTGCAAAATACTTGACATGACATTCCATTCACAAATTTCACCTATATGGAACTCATTGTTGTTTATGTGGAAAGTTTTTGATTATTTGGATAAAATTGTTTTAATTTAATGATTTGTCACAGGATTTAGATGTTTCACAAGACTCGATACTGCAAAATACAGATGAACAGACTGTTCGAAGTCTCAATGGTTGCCGAGTTACTGACCAGATTTTACGTTTGGTGCCAAATATTCAGGCGAGTGGCATTTCTTTGTAATTTATACTCCTTTTGGTTCAGATTTGATGCTTTCTGACTCTTCTACTGTCTCTGAATTTTCCCCCAATTAAGTGCAGAATTTCCGCACAACATTGCGATGCATGAGGTTTTGGGCAAAGCGTCGTGGTGTATATTCAAATGTATGAGATGGTCATTGAATCTTATGCTATGTTTTTCACCATCTTTCTTCTTTGTTTGTCAAAGTATCTGACCCGTCTCTCATCTGCAGGTTTCAGGGTTTCTTGGTGGTATAAACTGGGCATTGCTTGTTGCTCGCATATGCCAGCTATTTCCAAATGCACTCCCAAATATGCTAGTGTCTCGGTTCTTCAGGGTGTACACTCAGTGGCGTTGGCCAAACCCAGTTATGCTATCTACTATCGAAGAAGGATCCCTTGGTCTTCCTGTTTGGGATCCTAGAAGAAATCCAAAGGACAGATATCATTTGATGCCCATAATTACTCCTGCTTATCCTTCAATGAATTCCAGCTACAATGTATCTTCTAGCACACTGCATATAATGACAGAAGAGTTTCAGAGAGGAAATGAAATTTGTGAGGTATGATTCTATGTTTCATGTTATCTTTTTTGCCTTCCTAGTATATGTGGATCAGGATTTAACCATTGCTGATATGCCTTGTTTCTTTGCATTAGCTCTTATCTCAGAGTTGTCCCTACTATCTGCATTAATTTGATGGTATCTGGTGGTTGCAGGCTATGGAGGCGAGCAAGGCAGAATGGGACACCCTTTTTGAGCCATTTTCCTTCTTTGAAGCATATAAGAATTATCTACAGATAGACATCAGTGCTGATAATGAAGACGATTTAAGGCAGTGGAAAGGATGGGTTGAATCCCGTCTCCGTCAACTTACCCTGAAGGTGAAGCACCACTTTTTTTTTGCTATGTTCATCTCTCTTTCTGGTTTGATCCTTTATTTATCGTGAATGGAATTTTGCTAATGTAGATTGAGAGGCACACTTACAATATGCTCCAATGTCACCCCCACCCTGGTGATTTTTCAGACAAATCAAGACCTTTGCATTGCTCTTACTTTATGGGCTTACAACGTAAACAAGGAGTTCCTGTAAATGAAGGTGAACAGTTTGATATAAGGATAACTGTAGAGGAATTCAAAAACTCTGTCAACCTGTACACATTATGGAAGCCTGGAATGGAGATCCGTGTAACTCATGTAAAAAAGAGGAACATACCAATTTTTGTTTTTCCAAGTGGGGTTCGTCCTTGTCGTCCATTGAAGGCAACTTGGGATAGTAAGCGGAATTCAGAAGCCAAGGTAGCTAATAATTCGTCTGCAGATAAATTATCTGAAGGCAAAGGAGTTCCTGATGGATCAGATGAGGGAAAGAAGAGAAAGCAAATTGATGACGATACAGAAAATAACTTGAGAAATCCCAAGTGCTTTGCTGCCATGCCTCCCTCTGGCGGGGATGTTCATGAGGGCAGTCCTCCTGCTGGTAATGTCAGTTCTTGCTCTACACAAAGTGACCTTGTAATTACAAACAGTTTAGGGGAATTGAAGGGGGAGAAAGCTGACAACAATGAAACAGAAAGCGTAAATGATTCGCAAAATTTAGCAGGGACTTATGCTCAAAATGGTAAGCTTGATGGAATATTGAGATGCAACCTTCCGGGCAAAGGTTTACTATCTAACAATGATACTTCAGGCTCTAAAGAGGCTGAGAAGCTGGCAATTGATAAAATAATGTCTGGTCCTTATGTTGCCCACCAAGCTTTACCACAAGAACTTGATGAGCTCGAAGATGACTTTGTATATACAAATCAGGGAAAGGGTTCAGAGTGGGCTGAAAAGGGCAGCCCAGTGGAATCTTCATTGTCGAATACAGCAGCAGAACAAACAAATGATATAGCAGCAGTAGCATGTGGCAATGGACCTGGTCCATCAGCTTATTTGTACCCTAATGGTGGCTTGGAGGAGCTTGAGGTCTGTTCTGTTTTTCCCTTAATGTGTATTGTCGGTCTACAAATGAGTAGAACATCATGTTTTATTATTGTTGTGGTTGATTGCAATCACTTGTGTGCAATATATCTCTAGCATTTTTCTTCCCTTCCTCTTCATTCACATGAAGAAAAAGCTAAAACTTGTGATCCACCATTACCATTCTGGGAAATGGTAGCAAAGATATATCTGTTTTTTTGTCTGTTTAGCATACATGAAAGGCTCAACATCTATTCTCAATTCAACAAACATCACCATTTACCATGGCTGTCATGCAAAATGGAAATAAAAATAATTTTAGCATGCTGAAAGATTTCTTAAATTAAATTTTAGGGAAATTAAAATTTTGGAACAAGAATACTTCTTTGACTTAAGAGCTGCATGGCACTTTTTGTATGGATCCTATCTTTTGATGGAAGTTCCCTGACCTTTTTGTTTCTTATTTTATTTGCCATACTGCTTTGGATTTATTACCAAATTGTTTTGAAATCTGACACTGTTCTTGCATTTTTTGTCTGTTTTATTTTTGAAGCCTGCTGAACTTATGGCACCATTGTTTGGATTCTCTTCATCTCCACCGGTGGCCCAACCAAAACCACTTATCAGGTTGGTATTTCAATGTTTCGGAAAAAGCAAAATTTAATTTAAATTGTGAGAGATCCAAATTTTAATTGTAAGGCAACTGCTGTAGTTTAGACTGTTGGCTTTGATATTGACCACCTTTTTGCTGGGACCTGCAAGGACAACTGAAAATATATTTTTACCTTCCCTGTGCTGGCAGGTTGAACTTTACTTCATTGGGCAAAGCTGCTGGCAAAAGCACATGAAGTGTTGCAAAATAGTCAGAGGGAGCAAAGTTGCCAGAGGGTGGTTCAGTTTTTATATGTATGAGGAGAAAAAAAAAATCCTTTTTTCATCTCCGTTTACATTTATCTTTTTGCAACAACAACAGTTAAAGTGAATAAAATCTTGAGCTATCAAAACTCCTCTCGTCCTGCCTCGGGATAAAATTCAAGTGTAGAACCTGTATGCGAGGCCAACAATAAGAAAAGTCTTACCCAGCAAATCCATCTAGAGGGCCACTGTAAATGAACCTCTATATTTTCTATTTCAGATTAGGGGAAGCACATTTATCTGTCCCCAATCGGAGCTTATGTTGATTATCTTAATTCAAGCAATTTAGGGCTCTTATTGATGTTGTTTGCTTTAATTTAATAGAAAAGATGTCGGCGGTCCTGCCAAGGCATTGTGTTTGGCCTTGGTAATGCATGTATTGATTTGTGTAAGAATATATTCAATGATTTACTCAGTATTTGTAACAATGCATTTTTAATAAGTTATGATAGATATTGGTTAATTTAATCTATAAAAAGAGAGGTGTCTGATCCATTTATATTATGAGCTAATTTAATTTTAATAGTTAGATGTTTAGTTTTTATAATGGATAATTTAACTAATAAATATAATTTTTAATTTAACCACTTGAAGTTTCAAGAGTTGCTCTTTTATATTGATTTAAAATTTTAGAACAATTGGTCATCATGAAGACCTTGAGATAAAGTCCATAAACTATTGTGCTAAAATTATATTAATTTCCTAGTTGAATTATAATTCATTTTTCTTGTTTTATCAATATTTTTTTCCAATATTAATTAGAATATTTTTACATAATTTTTTAACCGACTATGACTTATCAATTATTATTGTGTGGGTGAGGTTTTGCTTTTACTTGTTGCTTCTTCATTGAACTATTTTGACTTATTGAAGAATTGACCAAGTATTATGATGACTTCTACATTTCTCTTTTGCATCTTTTTATATGTGTTGAGAGGAGGTTTAATTACTTATAGTCTTAGTGTATAAATACATGTTATTATTGTGTCAGGTTTAATTACAAGTCTAAATTTATTTTTATTGAAAATGACCGGTTTGACTATAGACTTTTAGATTTGTATATCCATAAGGTTAACATCAATTAGGGTTCCATTTGGGAGCTAGAGAAAGCATTGTGTTACTTGATGGAAAAGTAAAGAAATATAAGTAGTGGTGAACATTTTTTATTCGGTTGGTTTTCACTTAAAAAATAATTAAAACAACTTTTTTAATTCGAAACCAAAACAAAAAAATAGTTAAATTTGATTGGTTTCGATTTGTTTTGACTATATATCACTTTATCTACAAGATTATATTTTTTGGATGATTTAAGGACATATCTCTCATATTAAATGTATATATCCTGATGAAATAATTTCTTATAAATACTACTTACCTCTAAAATTCAACTTCAAAAAATAAAAAAGGAAAATCATGAATGTTTTGGGTTATTCCCTCTAAATTAATCCTTTTTCCTTCCCAAAAATAAAAATAAATCTTTACTTGAAAATCACAAAAAAATATTTTTGTTTTTGTGTTTAGAATCAAATCCTAAAAGCTTTTCAAGCATGCTTTTATAAAAAGATAAAAAAATGCATCTTTATCATGTTTTAAAATGGAAAATAAATATTATAGCTAGTTTATAATTATCCATCAAGGTTTGACAAAAATAAAAAAAAACCCACAATAGTCATTTGTTATTCAGAACATCAAGAGTTAGCTATATCTAGAAAATAAATGCTATGGTAAAATTTAGGCATTAAAACGATTATGATTTAACCTAGTAGGTAAAGACTCCCTCACAAAGGGAGATCTAGCTTGAATATTTGATGAGATTAATGACTAGAAAGTTGACTTAGAAAGACAATCAAACACCAATGAAACTTATCTTAGTTAAGATGCATTGAGACGTCTTCCCTTTGCATAACTAGTCTCGTTATTCAGACTCTCGTAGATTATTAGTATTTCTAGTAACCATAATACTAGGTGGTGTCTCTTGAACTCTATAATCATAATTTTATGATTATACATAAACCCCCTAAAACATTAAAAAAAAAACCCCACCATTTGCCGTTGTGCACTCCATGATAGGATTATGACTCCGCCGTGGACTTGTCTTGTTGGACTAAACTTTGCTTTTGATTATTTATCTACTTATTTTTATTGGTCTATTTAATTTAATTTAGCATGCATTTATACCATTTTAATAAGTATTTTTTACATATTGCTCAAGCATAAGTATATCGAGTATGTATTAATGCCTGTATGCAATTAAATTTTGTGAATAAACCCAATTCTAGGCTATATGGGGAATAGTGGTATGCCTTATGACTTTTAAATAATGTTTAGATTTGTGAACATCCAACTATAAGTTAAGTGTTTACTTAGAAATGATGATCACACTATGTCCTAACCATTCATTGTAAACCTCTATACTCTTGTCATAAAAGGTGGTTACTAGGTAGTTCATATACTCTTTTGAGACCAAGTAGAAAACTTACCCTTCATGTAATGACCTAGAACCTTCTTTTAGGGTACAAACTCCTTTCTTTTTTTATATATTAGGGCAAATCTAATTAAAGTCTTGAACTATGCAGGGTTTTTAAGCTAAGACCATGATTTCCATGATCTTTTCCGAGTATGAGGAAAGATACAAGATGATGTAATTAGTTGAAGGGGATTGCCCAATAATTAAAGTAAATGAATTATTACATATAACCAAAGTACACTTCTCCGTGTATAATATAAAGAAACTCGTACCCATCTTAAGTTATATAGATGAGACTATATTAATGAAAAAGTATGAGAGAATTGCTCACCTAATAAGGATCCTAGTTCGGATCTCAATCGTCAAAGCCTTGAAACACTTATGAAATCTAGACTATAAATGTTTTACCTTCAAAGACATTGACATGGTCCCATTATTGAAGGGTATGCTTAGATCTTGAACTTCCCTAAATGATCATCACAAAGTCTATTTCAGATAAAGAATCAATAACACAATCGCTGAGGTTGCAAAACTATTACACCTATATAAAAAAATAACCCTAAGCCATCACCATGAAATTAGATTTGTACCCTAAGCCATCACACCATGAAATTAGATTTGTAGATAGAATAGAAAAAGGAGAGGGGAGAGGAAAAACAAACACACGGAACCAGAAAAAAATTAAAGATGATATATATAAATTAATATTTAAAAGTATTCTTTGCTTAGATACATACCACCTTTATATCTTAATTCGATACATTTATAATACAATATTTTCTTGTAATCTCAATCCATGATTCTATGTACAAGTTAAAATGATCAAACTCGCGTGTTCAATTAAAATTCGGCTTGACTTTTAGATTCTTTAAACAACATTTCTTTTAAAATATCATTTTTTTTTGGATTGACTGTCGTAACGTAAGCCATCAACTTGTGACCTGTCCGGTTAAATAGCTTTGCCAAGAAGAAGAGATCCTTGGTTCTCGTAAGATTGTCTGGGAATGGCATAGAAGTTGAGAGCGAGGATACGATCAAAGAAACAAGACTGTGAGAGTGAGGAGAGTAAGGATTCAGAAACTAAAAGTGGGTGATCATATATTATTCATTTCATATCGGAGAATCAATGGAAGAGAATAGGTTAGACTGTGTGCTGGTACCCTCTGGTCTGTCTGTGATGGGAATATACCACATTTGGCTTCTTTACACCATTTTCCGGTATCCAACGAGAACAGTGGTTGGCATCAATTCTGAGACCCGCCTTCAATGGGTCCATTCCATTATGACTGTTAGTATCCCTTTCTCTTTACTTCGTGCTTTTTTTCCCCTTTTTTTTGAATCGTGAAGCCAAAAACTCAGTTTTTCTACTTTTCTGGGCTAAAACTATAAATATTGTTAGGGGGAGCCGGATTTTTTATTTTCCCGGCCGGGGTCCCAGCCAGCCTTCCCGGACTCCGCCACTGTCTACAGCAATAGCCATTATTTCTTACTTTTACTCTTGGAGTTTCTCTGGTTTTCCTTTTTAGTATCAGTGGTACCCTTTGGAGGGTTATGACTTAAACTTCAGTTAGATGTGTGTTTGTAGCAGTAATTGAGGATATCATTTGCAAGTTTTCTTCTTTTTTGCTGTCAATTAATTCTGGTGCTTTCCCAGATCTTGATGACCTTGAATTGCTTTATTCTTTCTCTTTGGCTTAAGAGAGATGCTAATTCCCTTATGCGTGCTTCAATTTCAAAGCTCTCGAATTGCTTTAATTAGCTGTGGCTGTTGTTGCAGTCGGCATGATTTGAAGATATTAGCATCCATTTCTGACAATTGGACAATTACTTAACGATCTTAGCGTTCTCCATTATTAGTAAGACTTGAAAAGGAATCAATTTTGCATCTAATTTTTAATGTAATTTCATGATCAAACTATGGCAATAATAGTTTATGCATTCTTAATGCCATGTGGGAAGGAGGGGGGCGGTGTTTCAGGTGGGTGCTTTGCTTCATTGATCAGTCTAGACTAACCAAAACTGGAAACCTGCAAAGATACACTATATGTGTATGGTTCAGTAATTCTGCAGGCCAAATGAGTGATATCGATGATAATTGTCTTTGTTTCATTGAAATATGTTGTCATTTAAGAATGTTTTATTCAGGATCCCATGAAGAATGGTGTTTTAGCGGTGCAAACAATACGTAACAACATAATGGCATCCACTCTCTTGGCAACAACAGCAATCACTTTGAGTTCACTGATCGGTGTTTTTGTGAGCAGCACATCAAATTCTGACAGTTCAGCTTCGCAGATAGTTTATGGAAATAAGAGTTCCATCATGCAATCAATCAAGTACTTCTCCATTTTACTGTGTTTTCTTGTTGCCTTTCTTTGCTTTGTGCAGTCTATTAGATATTACGCCCACTGTAGTTTCTTGGTCACGGTGCCTATATCAAAAGGCAAAAAGGATTCTATCGAGTATGCTTCAAGAAACTTGAATCGAGGGAGTTTCTTTTGGTCCCTTGGATTGCGAGCTTTCTATCTGTCATTTCCCCTGTTTTTGTGGATCTTCGGGCCCATACCCATGTTTGCGTGCTGCTGCATAATGTCCTTCCTGCTCTATTTCTTGGATACAACCACTACTTTCACTCGGCATCTTCACCATTACTCTTCCAAAGAGGATGTGGAGACTGGTGATCTGGAGTCTGCTGGTCAGTCCTGTTAAGCTCCATTGAAAAGAGAATGCACTGATCGTTCATCATGAGATTTGTTTCACCATCAAATTATAGTATTGGATATGATTAATATTTCTGTCTTCAATTGCTAATTAGAAGGAGCTGTGCATGCATGCATGCATGCGAGCTCTTATGCATTTGCAATCAGTATATTGCGAGACTGGAATATTTAGAGTTGTTGCTCTCTTGCAATCACAGATAGCTATTGCAGGCTTCAGTACTGTAGCTGGTTGATAAGTTTTTGTGCTGAAAGCTTGAACTTCGGATCCATACAATGCATCTATATTGTTAAAAACTATGAAATTTTTCTTTTCATAAGATTACTGCTTTTAATGGATCGTAGTAGTTTTTGATTGAGATGAAGGAACCGAATTCAGAATGCCATCGTGACAATATGCCGAATTTTTCAAGGAGATGCTAATCAAATTTCCATACACAGTTACCTCTCTGTGTCTCCCTGACAGCTTCCTAGTCTTCCATGCCACGCGAAGAGTCACGCCATCGTTTTCCTCTATCTATGGGCAGCAACGAAGGTTTTTCAATTTCTTATTTTCTATCATCTAGGAGCAGCTCCCGATCTTTCGATATCTTAATTTGATTCGACTGGTTTTTGATAGGTAGATAGATTGTGCAATGATAGGTTTGCGCACAGCAACAACTGCAGAAGCCATAAACGACAGCACCTCTAACACCCGCCGGAATTGTTATGGTTACACAAATTAATTACTCTATCTTAAAACATAACATATAAAATAGTATAGAGCAAGGAAGGGGTCGATCACATGACGAAGACTCAAGTAAGATTTTAATGTTATATGATATGTAATTTAGGGGAGGTTTGGAAGTTGTCTAAGTTAAAGCAGAAATTATCAAGCGGAAACTAAATAAAATCAAAATTTATCAAGAAAACAAACCTTGATCGCAAGTAAACATACACCTACAGAAATTAGAATTGATCATAGAAATAAAATATCAATTTATATTTTGAATATTTATCTCTTCTTAACATTGGTTAGTTAATAGATCCACCATATAACTTATCCTAACCATTAAACGACTATAATATTTGCACTAGTAATTTAATTCAATGACAACCTTAAGTACTAGATAAGTTGATTAATAAAAAAACATAATTATCTGTAGCTTATGTTTGATTTGATTGAATGTTCTCTCTAAGATTAATAATGTAGATCCACCACAATTATTAAACTAAGTTGGTTCACAAGTTCATATATCACAACTCCGATTTTGATATTAAACTTAGAAATAGATTGTCTGCAATAATAACTTAGAGTTTGCTCTAGCAATTAAAATAAAAAATCATATAAAAAATAAGCATAAGAGAACAAACATATTCATCAGATAAATTTAAAAGAAAAGGAAAAATAGATTTCAAACTTCTTGAAAGTCAAAGATTTTCGTATCCTTGCAACCAAGAAAAAGATTTTAGCTTTGAATGTTTATCAAACAACAAATAAAAAAACATGATTTCAGGTTTTTGGAGGAGAAAAGGGCATTTTCTTATCTCTTTTGGCCACCTCCCTCCCTCTTATTCTTTTTGTTCTCTATTTCTTTTTATAGTATAGGAAACTATAATCCCTAATTTTCAAAATAGTCTCTCTTAAGTAGATAATGTTACATTTAATATTTCAATAACTATTTTCCTGAAAAGGAGAAATAGCCTTGAATGAAATCTTCAATCTTTTTTTTTAGAGGAACTAAATTGCAAAAATAAAGACTTAGATGTTGGTTTAGATGCTTCAAAACACAATTTGGACTCGTTTATTCATAAAAGTTGTTTGCTGATCTAATTAAGTTATCATTGTTTTGGGATAAAAACAATTAAGCTGTTTGCCTAGTCTTTAGGCTCTAAAGATGTATTTTTTGAATACATCTTAGTGTTTTCCCTTGGTTTTAATTTATTCTTATACAAACTCAAAATAGTTTCAAGAAATTTTTTTAAAAAATTCATAGATTATTTTTGAATTATTTATAGGTGATTCATATATTTTTTCAACCATTTTATTTAATATTTAAGTTATAGATCTATAATATAAGACGCTAATTTGATATCAAATATACCAATTTTTCTTTGAAAACTTTTAAACCCAAAAATATAAAAACTTCTCTTATAAAAAACCCTAAAAATATGTCTTTATTTGTGTGCTTATGGACAAGTCTCTCATAAATATTTTATATTTTCATATTTTATAATATTTGTTTTTTGAAAAATAGCCGTTTTGTTTTTACATGCTTTTTTTAATATAATAATCAATTTATTGAAGCCATGAAAACTTGACCTGCATTTTAAAAATACCAAAAATATTATTTTACTTGTCTCATTATCAAAGATTATGAATTTATACATAGGACTTATTTTTGATATTAAAAGAAAAAAAATACAAAAATATTTTTTCACTCTAAAATGATTAGATTTAAATCTAATAAAATAAGATCTTTTCATAAACCTAAACAAATCTTTGGAGAAATTATAATTCTATCCTTATCTTTTTCATGTTGTAGCAACCTTGTTTCTGCAACTGTTATTGCTGGTAATAGGAACACTTCCTACCACTAAACCACCTAAGTAGAAGAAGTATTTACTATTGTTGGGTTTGCTACAGCACGAGGATTGCCCTCATGCTGGGTGGTTGGATTGACTCATCTAGTGCAAGATAGCTCATGCTGGAAAGGAGCACGGGGGGGGGGGGGGGGGGGGGTGCCATGAATAACAACCTGACCTAGTGTATGAAACACCAGGTCACAACCACTAAAACCCTTGTTATTAGTGAGAAATCTCATAAATTCCTATTTAGGAGAGAAGAATTGTTATGCCTATTGTGCTAGCTCTCTATTGTATGACTTACATAGTTTTTTTGTCCAATAAAAAACACCTAAAAAATTAGAGGGACACCTTATTATTTACATGAAAATATAAGAAATCTTATAAATTGGCAAAAGAATTATTTTTTCCTTGAATAATATCCATATTAATTCAAGATAATTTTTGAAATTAACTCAATCCAGTATGTACCTGAATTTTCTATGTCTAGAAATATAATCTGATTTAACATATATTAATGTTCTGATTTACATCAAAGCATGAAGTATGTCTATCATGTTAAATCATGTTTATTCTATTTATAATAGTCATTAATCATTTGAATAAGATTTGAAACCTTTTAAAATCTCATTCAACCTTTGACAAAGATTTATCAGTCAATACTATTTGAGAATGAATAAAATATTTTTTCTAATTCTACTAAGATGATGAATCCTTTGAAGATCACTTAAATACCTTTATATTGTTTATAATATACCCAATGTTTGTTTCTTGATTATCTCAATGAAGATAATATGTAACACGATCAAAACATAACATTCATAATATAAAATAACTTAGTGATCTCAAGTTTAAAAATAAGTTACACAACCATCACATGATTCTTTCTATAAGCATAGGTGATCTCTTTATATGGAATTCTCACGGGTTAGTTTAGTGTACATGTCTTATAATAAACACCTAAATATTAACTCTATATATCTCTCATACCTTAGCTTATAAGAGCAATAACTTTATGATTCTAATAAATGTCTAATAATTAATAGAGTAACAACTATAAAATTTTTAGGAACAATTCTTTGATATAATATGAATATCATAATTATAACTTTATAATTCAATTTGTAAAATATTTTTGTCCCGTAAACTTTATATTTACTCTAAATTTATAAATCAAATATTAGATTCATTAATTTGAAATTATATGAATATTAAAGATAAATTAAGCCTTATTAATAATAAATATATATTTATATAATAATAATGCTATATGTAACCAAACGATTGGATACAATGCATATTAAATCAACACAATATTACAACTGAAAAAATGAGCTTGCCACCATTAGGAAAAATAATATTTTAGTATTGCAACTATGTAATTAATTTATTGAATAATATGATACAATTTCCATACAATGAGTTTTTCCATAATATGGAAGTTGTAGTACATTAACCAAATATTAAAAATAGAAAATATTAAAAAGAGATTCGTCAAAGCCCACTTTTCCAAGATCTTAATTTTTGGTTTAATGCTTATATTTTCAAAGTGAGAACTAAACATTATGGCTAGGCCTAATCCCAAATCATTATTCTAGAATTCATGACATCTTGCCATGAAGATAGTGCTCAAGCAAGACTTTTACAAACAAAACAAAAAATCATAATATATATTTTTATTATTTAAAATAAGCACAATGTAGCTTACCTTATATTGAATTTAAAAGGTGATAATTATCGTTTTATTATATAACAAGCTCTTGATTAGAATTCTGGAAACCAATTAGGATTTCTAATTACCATAAGACTATATTAAAACTCTATATTTCCATTCTTTATTCTTAGTTCATTGAGTTATCCTATGCAATGTCTTAAAATTATGGCTAAGTCCTATTATAACTTCTGGTAATTAGATCCCTGCATAATTATTTTTAATTATATAATAGTTTATTATATAGATTTTATTTAATATTTATAATGTAAGGACTCATCACAATTAAAATAGTCTGTTACACTATACTTTTAAAAATTACAAAACCAAATATAAAAATAACAAGCGTATCACACGACCTAGTACATTCATCTAAACATGTCATAAAATGATAAAAGATATGGGGTGTCAGATTGACGGCCCCAAATTTTATGGTGTTGGCGAGATTTAAGCTCTATAAAATTAATCAAATTGTAAATAATAAAAATATAATAAAACAATGCTAGAAAAAAAATATAAAATGGAAAAAATAATTACAACCAAATGTGTTAGAAACAATTAAAAAAACAAATTCTATTAGAAAATAAAATGATGATTAGGATTAAGAGAATCCTATAAAGTGAAGTGTAAAGGGAACTAAAATTGAAAAGAAAACAATGAAATAATATATTTCGTTCAATAATTATACAAAGTACTACTCATCATTGGGTAAATGAAGAGGCACAATGAAGATTTATGAAGCTTCCAACGAGCAGCATAAAAAGATGATCATGAGAGAGAATATATATCTATATATATATATATATAGATATTTAACATCACGTAAAAAAGAAGATTGAAAGCAGTGGACATATGACAGATGGTGTTGATGATTAATTGTCAGGGGGAGGTAGGCCACACCTCGCATGATGAGGGCCACAGAGTTATGCTAACCACTAGCCAAAAGGTGCTATTCCCCTGCATCATCTCTTTTTTCATCGAGTCAATTTCTTGCCCATAAAAAAAAAAACTGTACAACTTGTCCTTCGGTTTAGACTTTTTTATTCACGCAGGACAGTTTCTTGTACATGGAAGATGAGCGTGAATTGTGATTATTATAAATACACACCGCAACTCTTCAATTGGAGATAGATAAATTATTATTATTATTATTATTATTTTATAAAGCATTATTACCGCTTCTTTTACTTTTTCTTTAATTATAATTTTATCTGTCTAAGTTAAAAGATATTTCTTTATTAAGAGAAAGATTTAAAAAGTAAGATGAAGTAAGGAGGTGATTTTTTTAAAAATCATAGGCTAAAGATTCACTTCTAGTTCTTCAACATTTCAAATTATAAACTTTAAGTCCCTAAGAATTTATGAAATTTAACTTTGTTCTTAAACTTCACTTTCTTATTTTATAGTCCATGATTTAAGAGATGAACGACTAAATTTTAGTGGTGGAAAGAGAAAGTATGATTGATACTTGATGTGTGGATGTAGGCTTGTCAAAGAACGTTAAAAATCAATTTTGCAATCTTTTGTTATTTTATCTCTGTACTTTAAACGCGTTAACTATGTAGTTGGTTATTGTGTTATATGTGTTTATTTGTAGTATTTGATATAATTGTTGGAAACGTAATTCACTATCTTTAGGTGTTATTGTTGCCTTAATCTTATAACAACATAAAACGATCATCCACTCGTTAGGAAAATTAAAAAAAAAAAAAAGTCTTGGATGCATGGGTTGCTCCACACCCCTATGCCTAGGCCTTTTTCTATTGGCCAAGGAACTCTAAACTATCTATCCTAAGTTGAAATAATTAGGATAAGTTTTTTTAAAAAATAATGAGGATCAAAATTAAAATAAGAAATATATATGACAAATTTGATTGAAGGGTCAAAGTGAGGGAAATATTGATTTAACAAAAGGTAAAAAAATAAACAAAAAAATGAGGAACAAGTTGAAAAAATGAAATATGACAAATTAAGACTGGATGATGAATTTGAAAACCAATAATTTTTTTAATAAAAGACCACAAGAAAAGATTAGAAATTAAAAAAACAAAAAGTAAAGTTGAAATATCAGTAATAAAAAAGACTAAACTATATTTTTAGGGAAGGAAAGAGAAAAAAAAAAAAGAAGGCCCCACTAGCAATAAATTGCCCCACCAAACTACTTGTTGGAAAGATATTTTTGGCTATTGCAAGTGGTTATAAGCACCGCTCAAAGTGCATAAGCACCTTTCACATGCATTTGCTTGCTCCATCAATTTTATTTGTAGGTTAATTGAGTTATTTCAATACCTAATTAGTTTATGTTAATGAATGTAAAAAGTATTTTAGATTGTCTAAATTATTTCAATGTAAAAATGACCTTTTGTTAATGATTGAGAAAAGGAGTTTAGCTTCTTTAATTATTAATCCTTGAGGGAGTACTTTACCATTGAAAATTGAATCCTAAATTAAAAAAGATAGCAAATCCTTTGATATTTTATGATGGGCAGATGCTACTTCTTTATTTCCTATCCATGTAATGATACCATGGACCCAATAGTGCAGAGTGATACGGTGCTGGTGGGCACATCTTCTCATCATCTTTCTCTTCCCGCACAGCAGAAAAAAGATTTAAGATACTCTCTCTCTCTCTCTCATTTTCTTGACTTGGCTGGCTGAGGATAGCGTCTTCTGAATCTTTCCCCTTTGGTATGATTTCCTCACCAGGTTAAAAAAAATTAAATTTAATTAATGAGAACAGGTAGAATTTGATAGGTAACACACTAGTTCATCGTTCATTTTGAATATTTTACTATAATTGTAAAACCTCAGCATGATTTTATGATTTAACACTCACTAATGCAAAGAAGTAATGTGACCATTACACTACAAGAAAGATGAGGGATAAGTAACAGAGGAGTTCTCGGAAAATCTTCTGAGACTCGGTCCCACTTTTCATAAATTATATTGTCCTACAAAATCGAATCGTGATAATGTAAGATGCATGTCCACTTACCAGCCATTTTGATAAATTCCCAACCTTGAAACAACTCTTGACAGGAAAAAAAATAATCAATGTCTTCTCTTTTACTCAAAAAAATCGAACAATACACATCATTTTCAACCATCTAGTAGGTAGAAGTTTGATATCTCAGGTTAGAACCCTGTAGTTGCTAATAAGATGATTACTAGAAACTTACATGGCCAACAACCATGGAATTCATTGAAGTTAATGTAAACTGGTCTAGATATACAAACATAAGACACACGATTAAAAAAATATAACAGCAGTATTACGAGTGCAATAGAGACCTGTTATTAGTAAATATACCATGTTCATGTTGCACTGATCAGTACAGTTTTGAATATTTCACATTAAAATTAGTTAAATGGGTTTTATTTAAAACTTGAAAGATATCATGCTATGCAAATGACCAATAAGATGTAATTTAATGACAAAATATCTTAGAATTTAGTAATATTTTATTTTTATGCTCTTGTATTATGATTCCATACTAGCTATATGTGCTCTAATTATTATTATTTTTATTTTTATGCTCTAGAACTAATATAAGATATACATTTGGACAGAATTACAGCATTCTTATTACACACACACCCTTTTAACCATATTTTGATTCTTAAAAAGTATACAGACACACAGATATAACAACACCTTTTCTTCTTCCTATGAAGATTGTGATTTGTTTTTTTTTCTTCAAATTTGGCTTTGCAACCAGTTTATACTCAATAATCTTAAAAAAAATAACAATTATTGTCAGGATGAAACAAGCAACACATGAGACATCCAACTGCTGGTGTCTTAGACTTATGTGATGAGTGAATCAGTACTAGTCTCTCTGATCTCTCCCATTGATTCATCTTCTTCAAACATCTTACGGGGTTCTAAAGAGCATAAACATGAAAACCTTTCGTTTATTGACAGCTTTGCATCAGTAAATCTTGATCCACACAGAACTTGATGAATTGGATTATTCAATTGATGTAGATAAATTAGGAAATGATGTCTAGAACTAAACAAACATATGAAATTAAGTCGAAAATGATCTTTTATAAAAAAGAAAAGGAAAAATGCAATTCCAAAAGAGCCACACATAAAATGTTCTTATTATTGACTGCTTAATATCTAATACTTGAAGATAAGAACCTCTGATAGATAGAATTTAACAGATCTGAGCGTAATTATATATGTAAATCAATAGCATTTGGGAACGGATCAGAAAAATAGCTATATAATTAATAGCTCCATGGTCAGATTCGTTCAGGCTCAACCTCTAGTGAAAGACTGATTGATTAAGCTAGCAGGAAAAGAAATCTGAGGAGCTTCTGTGCTGATGTTCTCAACGATCAAAACCATCATATCAAACTCACCTCAAAAAACTTGAGCCCAATTCGTCCTGTTTTGTTGCTGGAACTGATATCCTTTCTTCAGCTTTACACACTCCTTCACGAACAAAAACACCCACCATTAATACATCAAAAAACAAAACACCAATGCCCTTCTCTCACAAAGCATGTGCTTGGTACCTAACGAGCATATATATATATTTATATATAGATAGATATGTATATATGTCTGTAATTTAGTTCTATTCTAAGAAAACATGTAATTCAAGCTGGGTGCACTTGTCCCAACTGGCTGGCTAATCCCTTTTAGTGTCATAGTTTAAGATCCTTGAAAGCAATTAAACTTTGGGAATTAAAATCAAAACATTGGTTTATTGTTTTTGAAGAGCTAATTTAATACATGAAAAGAGACAATATATACCTCTTATATGGTGTATCAATTACTGGTACAGACTGAGAAATCACTTGGAAGATGTACGCCCCCCTTCCATCATCTGAAATTAATGTTAGTCGCCCTGCGCTTGCAAACTGAAGAAAACATTAGCGACATCCAGATTGAAACAAAGCAAAATCATAAACATGTAAGAAGCTGTAATGGTTAAAAGACTCATGGAAGACTAAGAAAAGAGATGGAGGAGGAGGAGGGGGGGTCGGGGCTGAAAGTGATGACAGAAGCTTAGAGAGCACAAAGGAGTGGGATGCAGAGCCCATTGCATACCATCATCTGTGCTCTCTATCTTCTGTCAACAACATCATCAGTGCCTCCTCCCCCCCAAGTCCCGATTCTGCTGTTTTTTTTTTTGAATTTATGAAAAGAATCTGGTTTTTTCCTTCTTTCCTAGCCGAGCAGATGGGAAAAATATTGATTAGAAGATATAATGATAATGATAATAATAAAGGAAGTTTCTTTAAAAGGAAAGGTGTATAATGGGTTAGAGCAGGCGAGGAGAGGGAGAGGGAGAGAGAGAGTGAGGGATGACCAATAATAGACCACCAGAAGGCTCTATTTATAGAAAGAAATGGCCAGTCCAATGAAAGAATTACAAACCGTGGATAGAGTCTTAGAGTGCCTGTACCCTGTACTCTCTCTTCTCATGTAACCGTCTCTCACCAGCTAAATATTTGATTCGACAGCCATTGTCACCTCCTAACAACCCTAATCGTACTTTATGTAATAGTAAAATCAAAACCCTAATCGTACTTCGCTTTACACCAATGTACTTCCATAACGGCAATTTCTTACACCGCTGGCTCTTAGTAAAAACCCTAAATACACTTCATTTAAAAAAAGCAAATTGCTGTTAAATTAATATATTCTCTTGTGATTTCATGGTTTTTATAAGTTTATATTCAAAAAATATGTTTTTTAATATGTTTTTAAATAAAAAAAATATTTTGAAAAGCACAATACATTGCGACCACAAACACCCAAGATTATTCTTTTTTTTTTATCCCTTCAAAATCAAAACTTCAAAATTTTTCTTCATTAGACTATTGTCGTGGAACAAAAAGTGGATGCCCAAAATCTCTTAAATAATTTATTCATATCACAACCCTCATCCATTTTAATTCCAATATACTATTAAGAACTACCTAATATTATAGCTAACAAAGATATTCCATATTATGAACTGGCAAAACATATAAATTTAAATAAGCTATATATCTACCGCAACACAATTAAGACATGGAAAATACAACATGTACATGTTTTTTTCCGTGGAACATACCTTCATAATTTATTACAATAAATTAACTTACATAATCACTACTAACCTTGTGTATTTTATAGTCACCTCATCAAGGTCATTGCAGATAGGTGTACAAATATCATCCAATTCGTTCCATATTCTATATTTTTGTCTTCTTATTTTCTGTTTTTTCCTCGATTCTCAATCCAACTTGCATTTCTAACAATTCTATTCTAAATACCATAAATCTTACTTTTCATATATGCTTTTCAATTATCCAGTCAACCTTGAACCATCATCATTGATGTTAAATTAATCTCAACCATCCAATATGAAGACTAATTCTTTCTAGCTATCTCTTATAGATACAATTAACTTTAACTAATCATTCCTACTTGAATTCAATCTTATAGATACAATTATCCTTCGAAGATGCTAATTTAATTTTTTTTTTATCCAATCTTATCATTCCTACTTGAATTCAAATTTCATAATATGCTTACACATTTAATGAAATTGTAGTTAAACTATAATATAAGACTTTTAAGGTATCATGCAACTATTTGTCAGCTGAGACAATGCATCTCCTCTTACTTGTGGCCTTCCTACCGCAATATCTCATATAATATAAGGATCAATATCTTCATCATATTCATGAACATAACTACAAACCAGATCTTGGTTTACTGTACACAATAACTCACACACATCCTTTAAACTCACTTTGATTTATTAAAACCTGTGTCTTATTCCATTAACACATCAATCATGTTTTCTTTACTTTGCTGATCCTTGAAAGAGATATGTATTACTTTTCAATTTTTTCTTCTAATGTCATATTAACTCATTTTTATACACATAAAGACCAAAACTTTTTTTTCAAGTCCCATATTTTCTGTTACCTAATTCATCTTGGTTGGATGGCCATTATGGTTATTTATTGTTTATTTTCCATTTTCTTTTCTCTAAATCAATTTGACTCATCATAAATGGGTTCCTTTTATTTTTTGGTTTAAAAACTTATTCACATCTCCTAAAACATCATGACTACCCCTTAAAAATCAATAATTTAATGACAACTCAATCCTCAATTATTTTTCAATCGTGGCTAAACCACCTCTTTAAAGGAACCGAAAGTCTTTTTATTCTTAGTTCTTTTGTAACTCTTTTAAACTCAATCATTTAGCATCTCACATAACACAATTAAATTAAAATTAAATATTTTATTATGATTTGGTCAACCAATTCAAATTATCATACACCCTTAAACATAATCAAGACTAATATCAAAAGGGTCATGAAAACCTCTTATGATTTTATTTCCTTAATTACCCATCATCCATCATTTAATCAAGCTCAATATCATAAAAATCACTCTTTTCAATAAGAATTTAACTACAAATATACTCCCTCCCTTTTAATTAGGATTTGGCTAGACCATGCAATTTTCATCTAACCCATTAATTCAATTCTTGTCTTCTTAAGAACTTAGTTTCTATAGTCCTCTTTTAATATAGGTTTGGCCGGCCCTAAAGCATAGATCTTTCCAAGGATTTGTTTTTCTTCATATTTAAATTTATTTTTAAACAAAACCGCATTTCATACACTTATTCAACATCTACACACAATTAAAACCAACATAACCAAATAAATCTCATCCCTACATGAAATAAGAATATCAGCCAAAATGAGATTTACCCTTAGGTCGTTTCTTTACTATTTAACTCATATTTATGTACTATCATAATGTATTATCCGTTTTAAATTTTATCAAACCCTAACCAAGCATCACATCACACTAACATTCTTAATTTTATCATCGATCATCAAAACAAAAGAACCAAGTGTAGAACCTACTTACCTAGGGTATTTGAGACTAATTTTATGAGTTTTGCTTGGCCATTTCTTCCATTTTTCCTTTATCCTCCATAACTACAAGCTCTCTCTCTATACCCACACTTTTTTTTTTTATTTCACCTTCACATTTATTAAAGAGGAAGGCAGTGGAACTATTCAATTTGCTTACAAGTTTTCCACTCATTTATTCCTTATTATATTTTTGATGTAGACTACCTAGTTTTATGCTTAAATAAAGAAGAGCCCTTTTTAAACTCTAAGTGACTTGATATTTTAAACATGTCAATCTTCTTCATGCAAAATTGCAAACCAATCAAATATTTAGAATAATTGATACGATTTATGCAATGATTAGAAAATAAAATTCAGATTTTTAGTGCAAAATCATCTAATGGTACCCAAAAACATTTAGTTATTCAAAAATATATTTATGTCCTTTTCACCATTTATTTCACTTGCAGACTTTTATCGTTTCACAACATTACTTTTCCTTTTTGTTACTATCATTTCTTACCGTTTATTTTGTATTTATGATTTTTTAAATTATTTTATCCATCAAAAAATGCTAACGGTTTAAATTCATAATTTTTATTTCAATTTCAACAATACCTTTAAATTTATTTCTGGAGGTTATCCTTCCCATCACATTCATAATTATTATTATATGCATCGTTTATCCACTTCCATTCATTTCAAACATTTACTACTAGTTAGAACACTCTCGATCATACTCTTACACGAGGCTTTTCAATTTTATCCTTGTAAATTTATTTAATTTGATTTTTGTTCTTATGTTGTTCTTCATTCTTTTGATTTTTTTTTAATTATGTTTTATCCTTTTCTTGATTATTTTATTTTTCAATTTTATCCCTCATTATTTAATTATAATTGTTTATTTATTCAATTTTTCTCCTCATTTGTTTGATTGCAATCGAAACTTGTAAAGTTGGTTGAGTCACGATAAGATAAATCTCACATGATTTTATTTAAAATTAGATAAGAGTTAGGGATTTTTAGATTTTGCTTGTGCTGGATAAAACTATAATATCAAAGAAATCCTTCACCACTTAGATTTTTTTTTTTTTTTTTTATGTTTAGCATAGCACGACTAGTCTCCCTTTTTGTGTGTGTTAAGTAATTATCGTGAAGTGGGGTATTGACGAGCCTTGGACTGGTATCTCTGTCTCCCACTCCACATGACTTGTCTGGCTAGCACATTTATATATTTGGAAGATTAATTCCATAGACTTGATTCTCAATTACTTCAGAAACTCGTCCTTAGTATCACTAAATGTGTACTTCTTATGTAGAAACTTTAGGGTAAGGTTCGAATACATGACTTGTCCGTTAACATGCACACTTACTATCTTTGATGGTTATCAAGTTTTTTTTTTATGTAGATTAAGAGAAATTGAGTATTTTGTCTATAAAAGATGGAAAAATTAAAATAACTATGAATTCAATTGATTAGTTTCAAAGTTCAAGGACATACTTGGAGAATATATCTTATTGAGCTAAGCATTTCACTATAATAGCGTGACGTGATGGCAAAGAGCTTGCGATTTGCATAGCATATTTCGAGTTCGAGTTGGGCGTGCACCCCTTCTAAGAGCCTGAGATAACCGGGGTTTTACTTGCTCAACCTGGACCCACAAAGTACGCTTTCCGGAAAATGAGGTTTCCTTGCATAAAAAAAAATGTTTTCAAACAAGTACTTGTGTGCCTATTTTTTTATTTGAAGTTCTTAAGATGATGAGGATATGATCTCAGAACAAATCATGTTTCTCACGATTTTGTTTTTTAGGAGAAGCTAAAGACCATAATTTTAACTCCAACTGGGATAAGCAATTGGAGAAGAGAAACAAATGACAGATGCTTATAAAAGAACAGCCTCGAAAAAAAACAAAAAACACTGATTTGACTTATGCTTTGTTGGAGAGTGGATTTTTATTAAGCTGAATTGACACTGGTTTTGCACTTATAATTGGTTTAACCTAAGCAACACCCAACGAGGACGAACAGGGAGAAAAAAAAATCAGATTTTGGACCACAGAGTGGTCCAGTGACTAACAGGCTAGGGCATGTGACGCTGGGGAACATGTTCTTGATGTTTGTAATGTAGCAGAAATCACCAACTCTAAGTGATTTTAATACATGTAATTAAATTTAATGCCTGTGATAACCCGGATGAAATTCTGAGAATGACCCTTCACGAAGATGATCTTTATTCATTCTCTCTTCCAAGTTGCAGAAATCAAACTTTGTAAATTGAATCTGCCTAGTAATATTCCAATTCAAACGACCTACTTGTATCGTCAATCTTTTTCTTCTTCTTATTTGATAGGAATATATGATAATCAGTTTATTTTATTCGAAAAACAAACCCCATTAAAATTAAACATCAGAAATGAAAAGGGTATTACTATTTAGTAGCAATAATTATTCTTCTAGCTAGCTAGAATGTTCCCTTGCCACAAGTTTCTGTAGAGGGATAAAGACAGAATAGTTTGGCTTTAACGTCAGGAATTATCATGCTCCATTTGCAACTTGCCAAGAAACTTGGAGAAGGAAAGCGAAGCGAAGACTTAAAGCAGCCCTCAACACACATCTCTTATCCTTATTGTTACTATTATTAAAATTTCTCCCTTTCCATAACCTGTCAACATACAACTATTATGATGGGGCGGTGGGTTGCTATGCTTTCAAAATAATAAAAAAATATCAAGACCCGAGTACGTGTCAACACCCCAGATAATCCTTTCCTTATCTGTCATATGAGATTAGGTTAATTGAGGAAAAAAAATCTTAAACTTCTGGTCCATCTACATATCCATATCTGTTTCCTATATATGCTAGTTATTTCAATCGTGGTTTAGGTGTTTTAGGTGGCTTTCGCTGTATTCCATTGAGGATAAAACGAGAAAAAACTGGGGAGGAGAAAAAAAACAGAAGGATTGGATGGAATATATATTAAATCATATCCCAGACATGCCATTTTGGGGGAGTGCGAATTTTTGAGGTTTGTGCTTTCCCCTTTTGGATGAAATGCAAGACATGGTGTTGCCATGGAAGGAGTCATCTCTCCTTCTCTATCAGTCAAACAAAAAAACCCATATCAGATGTAGAAGTTTTATTTATTATATTATCTCACACAGAGCATCTTTCTATAAAGCAAAACCACTTTAAAGACTTGGTGAGAGCTCATGCTACGAGAGCTTGGACAGGCGTTTAAACCACGCTAGCTGCGACAACGTGAAAACATATATATTCCATCCCTTTTAGTGGAGGAGATTCTGTGATCTAGTCTCTTGAATAGTTCTATGTTTTGAATGTGCTTATCTACTTTGAGTAGTGTTGCATCCCTTTTAGTGGATGAGATTCTGTGATCTAGTCTCTTGAATAGTTCTATGTTTTGAATGTGCTTATCTACTTTGAGTAGTGTTGAGGAATTTATATATAATATTTATATTCTAATTATTTTGGAGATTTGAGATTTGATATCATACATGGAACGAGAAATATGACGGATGGGATCCAAAATAGTTAGATTCAGTATAAATGCTTAATGATAATTTTAATAGTTTGAAATATCATTGGTTGTTGTGTGAATTGATATGTCAATAACTTAGGGGAGACTCTGCCCAAAGTTTTGTACAAAAAAACTATTCCTGGATTATTTGTAAGTGTTAAACTTTCAGTAATGTATTTTCATATTCAATTGAATCATTCAATGTTACAGTGCAGGTATTTATAGCAATAAATACATTAAAATACAAACACACACAAAACTCACCTAATACTAAATTACAAAATCAGTTATTTTAACAGCTATATTCTAACGGTAATGTTTAACACTCCCCCTCAAGTTGGAGCGTAGATGTTTATCAAGCCCAACTTGTTAATTGCTCCATGAAATGTCTTTCCTGAAACCGCCTTTGTGAGTATATCCGCCAATTGATCTTCCGACCTTACAAACGGAAATTGTATAATTTTTCGATCAAGGTTTTCTTTAATAAAGTGTCGATCGACTTCGACGTGTTTGGTGCGATCATGTTGTACAGGATTGTGTGCAATCTCGATAGCTGCCTTATTATCACAGTATAAACTCATAGGTGACCCATAATCAACCCCTAATTCCTGTAACACATGTTTTATCCATAATAGTTCGCACACACCGTGTGCCATACCTCGGTATTCTGCCTCCGCACTCGATCTAGCGACCACTTTCTGTTTCTTACTTCTCCATGTTACTAGGTTACCTTCTACAAAAGTAAAGTAACCTGATGTCGATCTTCTATCTGTCTGATCTCCTGCCCAGTCTGAGTCTGTGTATCCTGTAATTTCACGAACTTCATTCTTTGAGAATAATAGTCCTCTTCCCGGTGCACTTTTTAAATATCTTAGGATCCGATATACTGCTTCCATATGCTCCTCTCCTGGTGAATGCATGAATTGACTTACCATACTGACTGCATAGGCTATGTCTGGCCGTGTATGTGATAAATATATCAATTTCCCGACTAATCGTTGGTAATGCCCTTTGTCAGCTGGAGTTTGATCTTCTGCTTGTCCCAGTTTGTGATTCATCTCCATAGGTGTATCTACCGGTTTGCATGCAAGCATTCCAGTTTCTGCCAATAAATCCAACACATATTTTTGTTGTGAAAGACATATCCCCGTTTTTGACCTCGAGACCTCAATCCCTAAGAAGTACTTCAGTTGTCCGAGATCTTTCATTTCGAATTTCGATGTCAAAAACTGTTGTAGAGCCTTTCTTTCTTCTGGATCATCTCCTGTTAAGACCATATCATCCACATATACTATTAGAGCCGTTACCTTCCCTCCTTTGTGCTTTATAAACAAAGTATGATCTGAATTACTTTGCTTATAGCCAAACTCTTTCATCGTGGATGAGAATCTTCCGAACCATGCCCGGGGTGACTGTTTTAACCCATATAAAGCCTTCTTTAATTTGCACACTTTCGTTTCTCGTGAGCACCTGGTTTTCATTCCGGGTGGCAATTCCATATAAACTTCTTCTTCAAGATCTCCATTCAGGAAGGCATTCTTAACATCAAATTGTTGTAAGGCCTAGTCTCGATTCACTGCTATCGATATGAGAATCCGGATTGTGTTTATTTTTGCAACCAGGGCAAAAGTTTCTTGGTAGTCCACCCCATACTTCTGCGTATATCCCTTTGCTACCAACCTTGCTTTGTATCTATCAATGCTCCCATCTACTTTCAATTCACTGTGAACACCCATTTACACCCAACTTTCTTCTTTCCTGTTGGTAGTTGACATAACTCCCACGTGTTATTCTTCTGCAAAGCCTCCATTTCCTCATTCATCGCCTTGGTCCACTTTGGGTCTGCTAATGCATCCTGTACATTACTAGTAATAGACACATTGGATAATTGATTAACAGTAAATGCATATGATTCCGATAATCTATGGGTAGAGATATAGTTGCTGATGGGGTATTTAGTTTTGTGTTTTGGATCAGGTTCATACTGTTTCTTTGGGACTCCCCGGTTTAGTCTTTGTGGGTATCTATTAGTCACATTATTTTCTAAGACAAGAATTTCATTTATCTCATTAGGGATAGGATTTAGGGTTACCTGAGGGGACTGAGGAGAGACATTCTCGGTTGATTCTTCGGTTAATGGTGTAGACGTTGGTAATTCAGGAGACATAGGGGGGTCATTACTGAGATCATTCTGGTCTGTGCAACCTTCCAGGTTATCATCCCGGTCATTACTGATATCATTCTGGTCTGTGCAACCTTCCAGGTTATCATCCCGGCTTGGTCTCATTTCCTCTAATTCGAATATATCTTCATTCTCTTCATTGTTACTCTCCCCCTGAAGAGAAGAACCAGGAACTCCCCCTGAATAGTAGGGTTCAGATTCTCGAAATGATGCATCCAAGGTCATATGTATCTTGCGATGATGAGGATCATAGCACCGATATCCTTTCTGAAACTCTGAGTAGCCTACAAACACGCACCGTTTGGCACACGGATCGAGTTTGCTTCGCAGAACCTTAGGAATGTGGACATATACCGTACAACCAAATACCCGAGGCTCCAAATTTGGAAAGTGAGGAACCGAGAGAAGAGATTCCATTTTCTGTTGAGGAGACTGAAATTCAATTGCACTTGATGGTGTTCGATTTATTAAGTACGCAGCGGATTTGACTGCCTCACCCCAATAGTATTTTGGCAGATTCATGCCAAATAGCGAGGCCCGAACTATTTCCATAATTTGCCTGTTCTTTCTTTCGGCTAATCCATTCTGCTGTGGAGTATATGTGCAGGATGTCTGATGCCGAATTCTGTGATGTTGTAAAAAATTACCTAGCACTTGATCCATAAATTCCGTACCATTATCTGACTGAAGTGTACGAATCTATCGTTGGTATTGGGTCAGCACCATTTTCTGAAATTCTTTAAATGCTGTACTTACTTCACTTTTATTTCAGAGGAGAGATATCCAGGTTATTCGAGTACACTCATCAATAAAGGTAACAAAGTATCGTGCATTAGAAAAAGATGAGACCTTTGCAGGACCCCAAACATCAGAGTGAATAACTGCAAATGGTTCTACACTTTTATTCAAACTTGGCAAATAGGAAATACGGTGACTTTTCACCAATTCACAGATGTCACACTTAAAATCCAAAATACTTAACCTTGAAAATAGATGCGGTTGTAGCTTCTTAAGGTACCCAAATGAAAGATGTCCGAGTCGTCGATGCCATAACCAAACAAGAGCCTGAGCTTGATCCGTACTTCTGGTCTGATGTGCATGACCTAGCTTTAACCCCCCTTGTTTTGTTAATTCCAAGTAATACAGGTTGCCCCGTCTAACACCATAACCAGAATCTTCCGGGTTAGAATGTCCTGAAAAACACAGAATAGAGGCCAAAACGTGACCGTGCACTCAAGGGTAGTTGTGATTTGACTAACCGAGAGGAGATTAGACGCAAGAGATGGAACAATAAGAACAGTATCTAGTGTAATAGTGTCAGTTAAAATAAGAGATCCCTCCCCCGTAATAGGAGAGGTACTACCATTAGCAGTGTATATATCTGTCCGAAAAGAGGGTTTATGACATATTAAATTATCGGAATCTCTAGTCATATGATGAGATGCACCTGTATCAATAATCCAAGTACTATTCTTTGTAATAACAGAGTGTGCAAATTCATTTTCGATGATACCTGGATGGGCCACATTCGCTGTGGGCTGTGCCAGATCTGCTTCCGTCAGATGAACTAGAGGTTTTCGAAAAAAATTCCGAGGTTTTTTCGTAAAGTCCCACCAGTCCGGGTAGCCAATAATTTCATAACACCGTTGTTTTGAATGTCCCATTTCACCGCAATAAAAACACATCAGCCTACCCGGGTTTTTACAACCCGAATTAAACATCTGCCACTCACTTTCATTTATCCAATTTTCATGACCCATCTGCCTCTCACCTCCATTTCTCCCATTCCCCTGAAACATCTACCTCTCCCCGTGACCTCTGTCACCATCGTTTTCATAAACTCCCATCTGCCGTTGGCTTCCCGGTGATCGAAGGTTCCCAGCCACCATCGTTGCGTTGTCAAGGAACACCGGAGGAACTCCCATGATTTGTATTGCCAGAGTTGAGGTTAGTGTGTTCGTTGGGTGTTGTGGACTGGATTGAGAATTTCTGGGTTTGTTGGGTTGCTAGAGCTGGGTTTACGAGTTGGGTTTACGGGTTGAAGGAGAGTAGATTGGATCTGGTGGTGTTGAGTTCGCTGGCGATTCTTAGTTTTTTTTCTCGCTTGGGTTGATTTCTGGGTATAATGAAGCAAAAGAAATGGTTGATTTCTGGGTGATCTCTGGGTTTATGGGTGGATGAACACTTCGATTTCTGGGTTTGTTGGGGAAATTTCGGTATGAATTCGCTGCTACACCAGTGGTTGATATCTGGATATATGGGCAGAGAGTGGTTGATTTCTGGGTTGGTTTTCCGGGAAAAAATCAAGTTTTCCTGGAAAATCTGGGTTTTCCGGGAAAATCTGGTTTTTTCGGGAAAAATATGGGTTTTCTGGGAAAATCTGGGTATTTTGAGTGAATGAACAGTGATGATTTTTGGCTCTTGATTGCTACAGTAACTGTTGATGAACTAACACTGTAGCGATCGAATTTCTGGGTTTGTGTTTCGATGAACAGTACGGTTGATGAACACGCACTGTGCAGATTCGAGTTCTGGGTTTCGAACCAGAAAAAAGAAAAAAAAAATTCAGTACTTCGATTTCAAAGAAAAATTCGAGGTTTGCTCTGATACCATGTTAAACTTTCAGTAATGTATTTTCATATTCAATTGAATCATTCAATGTTACAGTGCAGGTATTTATAGCAATAAATACATTAAAATACAAACACACACAAAACTCACCTAATACTAAATTACAAAATCAGTTATTTTAACAGCTATATTCTAACGGTAATGTTTAACAGTAAGTTTACAGTGAATGTCGATTGTGTAAAATGAAAAAGAAAATTAGACTTGAAAAATCCATGCCTGTGGTCTTTGAGAAAACTGGAGATGATAAAATTGATGAGATTCTAGATGACATAAATGAAAATATTTGACATTTAAGTCTTAATGATAGGACACCTATAGAGGACAATAATGAAGAGATGAACAAGGATCAACCAAACACAAGCCATTAAAAAGAGATGGCAAGTAACTCTTTTGTGCCACCAAAAGAGCTAAGGTATGTAAGATCTCATCCTCTCGAGTTTGTTATTGGTAATCAATACGAAGAAACTAAAACTAGAGCATCTCTCAGGAACATCAAATAGCTTTGTGCATTTGTTTCGCATGTAAAGCCAAATCCTTTATGGAGGTTGAAAATGATGCAAATTGGATCTTAGCCCTACAATATGAGCTAAACAATTTTGAAAGAATTAATGATTAGAAACAAAATGTGTTTTCATAACAAAATAGATGAGCACAAGACCATAGTAAAAAACAAAGCTCGACCGGTCACCAAAGATTATGAGCAAGAAAAAGGTATTGATTATAAAGAAGTCTTTGCACCCATAGATAGACTAGGACCCATTAGAATGTTTTTAGCGTTTGCGTGTCATGCTAACTTTACACCTTTTCAAATGGATACCAAAAGCTTCTTTTTAAATGGCTTTATTATGGAAAAGGTATATGTTGAATGACCTCGAGGTTTTCAAAAAATTTATTTTCTCAATCATATTTTCAAAATAAAAAAAAGATTTATATGGTTTAAAACAAGCTCTTAGATGATATATTGAAGTCTTTTCTCATTGAAAATGATTTCATTATTGGAAAACTTGAGATCACCCTCCTCACAAAAAGAAAAGGTAAATATATTGATGATATTATATTCGGTGCTATTAAAGAATCTTTTTATAAGGATTTTGATAAAAAAAAATGCAAAATGAACTTGAATTGAGCATGATAGGGAAATTTAACTTCTTTCTTGGATTACAAATCAAGCATACAAGAGGGTATCTTCATCAAGTACATCCAAGATCTACTAAAAAACTAAAAAGATTTTGGATGGAACAAGTCATGAAAATCGACACACTCATAGGGAGATCAACAAATCTTGATATGGATGAAAACGATAAGAATCTAGACATCACAAAATATCAAGGTATGATCGGTTTACTTTTATATTTAAAAGCAAATATGCCCAATATTATATTGAGTGTTTGTCTTTATGCATGTTTTCAAACATGTCCAAAAAAATCCCATGTTAGTGTCATAAAACATACATTTTTTATATTTGTATGGTACAATCGACTTAGGGTTATGGTATCCAAAAATCTATGAGTTGAATTTAATTATATATTCGAATGTGGATTTTATAGGATGTAAGGTTGATAGAAAATTTACTAATGGAACATGTCACTTTTTAGGACAATCACTAGAATCTTAAGATAGCAAAAACTTAATAGCTCTACCAACAACTAAAGAATAATATATTATGATAGGTAGTTATTGTGCTCTAATTTTATGGTTGATACAATTTTATGAAGACTTTAGGCTTAATTTTGATCATATCCTTATTATGTATGATTATATATTTGCTATAAATATATCTTAAAATCCTATACAACACTAATATTCAAAGCATATTGAAGTGAGAAAACAATTTCTAAAAGATGAAATGTTGAAAGGTGACATTATACATGAGTTTGTTAGGGAAAGATTGTTTTTATAAAGCTATTAGGTAAAGATTGTTTTTGCGAAATAAAAAGGAATTTAGGATTATTCATGCTAAATATATTTGAGGCAATTTATTTTTATAAGTATAAATAATTAGAGATAAGTTAGATGTTTAGGTGATGAAATGTATACTCTCTTTGAATGAAAAATATGTTATGCAGCAAAATTATTTGAGAATACAAACATGAGATGAATTGATCAACCCGTTTGGCATACAAATCCAATTACTAGTCGGCTAAAACAGAGAAACACAGAGTTGGCTACTAGGTGAAAAATAACTTTATAAGGTTTCGATCGGGTTTAGTTTCTGAAACTACAACTCATAAGAAATGGATTTTTTTTAGTCTCAAAAGACATTTATTCTGAATAAAATATGAAATATGTCTTTCATGTGAATCAATCAATTGATTAATACATCTAAGAAAATTGGATGATTGGTTCAAAAAAAGGACAAAAACCTTTGTTATTAATTTTAAAATTTTGACCCCTTTGTTTCTTTATGTTTTGGATAAAAAAATTACTTCTAAAGAATACTTTTTTAGTATATAAGAATGATCCAAAAAAATATTTGCAAAATTTCAAGGTATTGGTTAAACCAGTCAATTAGTTTAATAAATTAAACCAATCAGCCGACCGGTTGCTTGACAATATAAATATTGTTGTGACTTTCCAACAACTCCTAAAATCCATAATATGAATAACCCTGACCCTAAATCAAAACCCTTTTTTCAAGTCACTCAAATCCTACCATATTAAGCTCATTGAAGTACTTTCTTGGAAATTAAAGCAACATGATGCCTAAAAAATTACTAGAGTTATGGAATCAAAGAGAAAAAATGTAAATAATCCTAATCTCTCTAAGAGATAATATAGAAAATCTTAGAGGTTAAAGAAGTATGCTGAGTGATTTTAAGATAGATACAATATTTGATTATATGGGTTGGAGAAATCTCATATAATCTAAGTTCATTATAACTTTTTTCTAGATATACAGATCAATATTCAGCCTAGAATAGTAAGTCATTTACGTAACATGTTGAAAATATTTTATTAAGTAAATTTGGGTTAGGAGAATTGGAAGTTGAATTCAGTCCTCGTGGGAATGACCTCGTATTTCCCATAGTTTATTACAGTTGACCTTGTGCATTTACGAGTATGACTAATCGTTATAATATCTATTTTGCAAGTACTCTAAACTAAACAACAGTTGCTACCTAGTATTATGGTCACTAGAAAACCTAACTAGTCCTTTAGAGATTCTAAGGTAAGAGACTAGTTATGTAAATAGAAGGTTTAAGCACCCCTCGTTCGCCTTACCTAAGGTAAGTTGCTTGGTGTTTTAGTTTGCCTTATGATTGTTATGGTATTGGTGTTATCTAATAAATCTTCATAGGATATGTTTGCTACGATGAATAGCCTTAAGTTCAAGATCTAAAAGAAAGTACCCTTGATAAAATGGATCATATCTTTAGATATATTTATATAGTGTCAAGAAGAATTGATGCTGATCTCTTGAAATCTGTGTTTGATTTAAAATAAATTTACTACCTATGGATTAAGATATAGATAGGAAAGAGATCTAAGGAGATCAAATGTGCTTAAAAGCTCATTTTTTCCTTTAGTATTTCAAGTGTTCGCGACTCATAAATCACAAGGAAGAGAAACAAAAATTATAAATTGAAGGAAATTCATAGCACTTTAAAAGCTTATTTTTGCCTTAGTGTTATATACTTTCACGACTTGTAAATGATGGAGTCAAAAATTAAAATGTCTCCAATTATAATCAAGGTTTCTTTCAAAGATTTGTGATTAAATAAATAATACTCACTTATTATTCCTAGAAAAGTATTTTGGATATTTATCACTTACGATTTCTTTATCCAAATATTAACAGTGGATAATAACGAAGTATCCTCAATAATATTTTAGATATTAACCTCTTTGAATTTTTTTTATCCAAATATTAACAGTGAATAATATGTGAATTACCCAAAAATCTACAAACATATTGTAAAATCCAATATGCAAGAAAATTGTGTGTTTATGAAATCCATGTTAAAACACATTTTCTTTTAAACTTTGAATTTTTTTTTATATATAAAAAAAGGAATGTTCAAGTTATGTTAGGGTATTGGTTTTTTTTGGTATATATGTATATTTTCCGCATTACTCCAAAAACTAAGTATTTTAAATACGAGATTGGTATTTTTTTCAATATAAAACAAATACAGACCTTGAAATAAATATGCTTGAATATCGTAAATATTTTTCTCTTATTTATATATTTTTAGAACATAGAAAAAAAATGAGTGTCGGGTCACTTGCCTAAACCAGTGACCTGACTGGGCAAACAAGAGGCATGTGTGAGCTTCCTCACGCATGCCTCCTTAGTTAGTGTTTAAGTGAATTATAATTCACTTGAACAGTAAACACAAATGCAACATAGTGACTATATAATTAAAATACAAAGTGAAGAGAAATGCATGGGGACTTACTTGACAACTGATGGGCGGAGACGATGATGCTACAGCTCCTGTGCACGAAACCAAGTCAGATTCAAAGTCTTAGTTGGAAGAAAAATTTGGTGTTAGAATAGCATTGAGACAACAACAAAATCATTGCAAATTCTGAGGGATTTATCTAACCTTAAAGACTAGATAAAAAAAGAATGACTTTAGCATTATGAAGATTCCTACTTAATCTAATAATCATGATGATTTCGACAATAAAGGAGGAGGATAAGAAAATCAGAAGACAGCAAAGACAGGTTTAGAAAAAAAATATTTTTATTCTCTATTTTTATCAATTATCCAGTAAAAATGAGTTAAACTCCTTCATTTAATTCAAAAGGAATATACACCATCTCCAGCATGTTGGGCCTAAAAAGGAGTAATAACAAAGCCAAAGTTGATTCTTGCATGGTTGAGAACACATATATGCCTCTCCATCTCTTCCATCTCAATGAATTCATAGTCATAGCATAACGTCACGCTTAATCCATCATCACAATTAAAATAAAAAACTTTTTGCACAAACTTATCAACTTGGTCAAAACATGTGATAGAATAAATATTATTGTAAATATATTTCATTGCATCATGAAAATTAAATTAATTTTTTTCATCTCCTATCTCCATAGACAAACCTTATCACAATCAATTTTTATATTGGTAGTTTCAAGAATGGTCTCCCAAACAATATAGCAGTGTTGTTTGATGAACTACAAGAATCACGTTCCATATCAAGAATATAAAAGTCACATGGAATAATCAAAATATCAATATTAATTAGGATATCTTATATCACATTAAGTGAATAAACAAAACTACGATCAACAAATTATATTATGATGCTAGTTTTGATCAACGACTCAAGACTAAGAGAATCATAAACATGTTTAGGTATAAAACTAATAGATGCACCTAAATCGCATAAAACCTTTTAACAACTAGCATTACCAATAACAGGGATAGTAAATGTACATGGTCTTTTTGCTTTAAAGGTAGATTCTTTTGGACAACAGCATATACAACCTCGCTCATACTTATCATTTCATAACCTTATAGCTTGAAATCTCTTTTGGTAGTATACAACTCCTTTAAGAATTTGGCATACTTGGGAATTTGTTTGATAGCATCAATCAATGATATGTTGAGTTCCACTTTCTTGAAAACCTCTAATTTTTTGTTGTCCTCTTTCTTTGACCTATAAGAACTAACAAGAAAGGAGGGAGTGTTTTTAAAATTGGAACTTATTGAGTTAGGAATTACCTTTGGTGTAATGGTCATTGTTTCAACTTGTAGAGGAAGAGGATGTTTCTTTTTTATGCTGACTTCAGTTTCTATCTTCTCTTCTTCCTCCATCTCAATTTGTTTCGACCTTTGCTCTACAAGTAATTTCCCACTTTGCAACATAATCGCACTAACATTTTTTTTTGGACTTTATGCTTGAGAGGGAATTTTCCATTCATTTGTGCTTTTAAATTTTCTACACTCAAAGCTACTTGCCTTATTTGTTTCTCCAAGTTTTGACTATTTGACATTGTTTCTTGTTGAAAATACATGACATTTTGTTGCAAGGTCACTGTGTTCAAAGCCAAAGTTTTCATCATCTCATAAGATCCTCACTCAATGACCCCATACATTGGAATTTATGAGTGTAAGGAGGTTGTTTGCTTAATAGTTCTATTGGGACTAAAATCCATGGGAATTATGTTGTCGGCCTTGATTGCCTTATTAAGGCGGGTTCCCGTAACATAAGTTTGAATGACCTCTCTATTTGGGATTGTACGTGTTGGAAAAGGGATCATACTTATGCTAATGTTTTCTATTAAATGCTCTATCAACTGCATTAGCTTGTTTAATGTAATCTTCTTGCATTGTTGGACACATATACGAAGCATGTCCTTGTAGAGAGCATATATTACAAACTTTCACTTGTTGTATATTTTCACAAGACAAATAATGCACAACAGAAGTAAAATCATTAACTTTATTCAAAAGGTTAGTAATACTTTCCTCCTTTACAATTTTGCTTGAGAAGTCTCCATGAGTTTACTGTCATATTTGAGATCAATAGCGTCCAACCTCGGGTGTCTTATTTAAGAAGTCTCCATTGTTGTACATTGAATGCATAGTTACTCAAATCTTTATATGGGATTGTTGAATCCCGCTTATTTCTTTCCTTTTTATTGGCAACTCGAGAGGATGGGAAATAATTTTCAATAAAGATCTTTTTTATGTCATTCCAATTTCTAATGGAACCTGGGAGAATAAAAAAAATCATGTCTTTATTGCCTTTTTTAAAAAGAAAAGGAAAGCTTCACTTAACAATTCTTCATCAACTATACTTGGTTTCATGCCAATAAATATTATATGGAACTCCTTGAGATGAGTATGAGGATCTTTTCCAGTAAATCCATTAAATGTTGGCAGCAACTGTATAAAATCAAACTTGAGTTCAAAGTTGACATTATTGTTGATGTTTATGCATAATAATTGATTCTCCACATTAAGAGCAACAATCTCCTTAAGTGTCTACTCTCATGCAACTGTCATGGTATTGACGCAAACTTTCTTTCATAACCTGTGTAAAGTTTTTTTTACTTTGAAATCTATCTACACTTAACTCTGATTAGTAGATCAGGTTACATGCATAAATAGTCAAGAAAACTCAAAAGAAATTGACTATATAAAAGATTGAAAGCAATGCAAATTGAACAAAAATCCTATGCCAGAAAACAAAAACTACCTTAGAACCTTAGAGAATAATGGATTTTGGCCTCAATAGGGTGAGGCTAGAGGCCTGTGACCACTACTCTTGTTTAGAACATTGTTGCCCTTCAGGAAACAAAAGGTTAAGACCTAATTCCATAATTTTTTTTTATTTAAATAGTACTATTGCAGCAACAAAAAAACAAAATGTCTATTTTTTCAACAAAGTAAATAACAATCACAACAAACAAAAATCACAACACAAAAATCAACTAAAATAACTTTCTATCAGCGATGCCAAAATTACCCTATCTTAAAGCACACAAGATATTATACAACAAGCAAGGGGTCAATCTCACGAGGAAGATTTACGTCAGATTTTCATGCAATTACGGGGTTTGGTTGGTGATTATCTAGAATAAGGCAGACTTAAACAATCAAGCAAAATTAAATAAAACTTAAATTAATAAAAAAAAAACAATAGATTGTTCACAATATAACTTAGAGACTACTCTAGCAATTAAGATAAACAATCATATGAAATATGCATAGGAATATAAACATATTCATTCATTATATAAACTAAAAATAGATGGAAGAATAAATCTCACAAGTCTTGAAATCTGAAGGTTTCTATGTCGTTGCAACCAAGCAAAATAGTTTAGCTTTGCATATCTATTGAACAATTACTACAAATGTTGAAAGAATGCTTAAATTCGAGTATTTGGGACAGAGTATTTGTGTTTCTCTATTCTTGGTGCCCCCTCTCTCTTATTCTTTCCTTTCTCTTTTTCTTTTTATAGACTAAGAAACTCTAGTTCCTACTTTACCAAATAGTCGTTTCTTTACTAGATAGTTTTACATTTAAATACTTCAATGACTATTTTTCTAAAAGAATAAATAGTCTTGCATGAAATCTTTAATCCTTGACTTACAGAAGCTAAATTTCCAAAATAAATACTTGGATGCCAGTTTGAATGCTTTGGGATGTAATTTGGACTTGTTTCTTCACAAAACCTATCCATTGACAGAATTCATATGTCATTTTAGAAAAGTCATATTGCTCTTATATAAGATCGATTTTGTTGACATTTGGTATGCTTATAGGTCTTTGAATCAGAAATTCAACAAAATTGAGTTTGTATCAAATTGAGTTTGTATCAAATTGACTTATGTAACTCAAGATATTCAAGTCGTAATGGTTGAAGGTCAACACTCGCAAAATGCCAGATTTGACTTTGAAGGCTATGATTTCCATGTTATTTATTTATTTTTATTGCCATAAATTTCCATAAAGGTATGAATGTTAGCTTAGATTCACTTCATTTCGACCTCTGTAGCGTAATTTCTGCACAAAACATCGAGTCAAGGTCAAATATGTCAATTTCCTTGAATTTACCCCTTTTTGAATCTTTCATCCAATAATACCTTCAAAACATAAAACAAAGAATATCAAGATATTTTTTTATATAAATCATAGGCAAAATACTAGGTAAATATGAGTAAAACTATCGAGTAATATGATTATTTCCCCTTTTAAGGTGTGTTGAGAGTGAAATGGTATTTTAGGGTTTAAAAAACTGTTTAAAGCAAGATTTCATTTTTTTAAGATTTATTGAAAGTGGAGAAATAAATTTTGAGATTAAAAAAGAAGATATAAGTCGGGCGCTACCTTTGAAGGATCATTGGGATTGGAAATGGAGATTTAGAGATTAAAAAATAAATATTCCCCTTAGCATTTAATTGACATATCCCAAGTCTTGACCAAGTTTTGAAGTCTTTGAATAAACCAATCATTATATTTATCCAATTTTAGATTTTAAAAAATGTCAATTGTTACTTCTATAAATGCATCTCTTGATTTAAAAGAAAAAAACACAATAAGACCAAAAAAAAGTATATTTCATTAAAAAACCAACACCGATTAGCTTTCAATTAGAATGAAATCACACATATATTTTGAGAAGATGCAGTGTTAGGCTCCACAATAAAATATATATATTCTTTAAAAATAAATAAATTCTTGAAAAATACATAGTGCCATCTACAGTAAATTGCGAGAAGATGCACTGTGGAGGTAATGTGTATAAAAAAAATTATTTTCCTTAAATGGACTAATTTAAAGAGGTTGGGCCGTCATATAATTCAAAAGTAGTCGCATAGAATTGGGTAAACGGTGTATGAGGTTGGGCCGGGTTTTCTGTAAAATTGATCGGTAGGACTTTGTATTTAAAACCCATATTCCAAAACAAATTATCAAGTCATTTCAAAAGAAAAACACATATCAAACCATATTAACAATCTATATATCATAAAAAACAATAAGTATTTGGTTAAAAAAATTCAGTGTATTATTAAAAACTAGTTTGATTTCATAATTGACCTTCAGACACATTTAGCGTGTTTAGGAATTAACTGAAGTTGGGATAAAAGTGTTGTCAGGATACTCACAGTGCATGGATCCATACATTATCACCAATTGGAGGCCAAAATTGGTGGATCTAGAATGCCTTGATCTTTTCTTTGCTCCTACACTGGCAGTGACATTCACCACTACTCAAGGGAGGAGATTTGGTGGTCCAAAGCTTTAGTCCTGCTCTGTTTTACTCTACGCTCAAAATTTGTCCCTTTTTGTTGGGTTTTTCAACAATCCATAATGTAGAGGAATATGGTGGAGGTAGTGGAAAAGTTGGGGTGATCGATGTTTTTACTATTGATGGGTTGACGAAAGGTTATGAATGGGTGGCTAAGAGATTGATTTCAAAGCTTTCTCATGTTTGGACAAAATGATGAGTTATTGTCATTCATGGTTGGAGTTGGGGATGTAATGTGGTATGATCCAAACTTGGTCAATTTTGGACTTGTAAAATTTCATATTATCTTGTAATACTCTATTGAGCATATCTTCATATCTAATTGCTGGATTGTGCTAAAACTTTACCAAACAATTTTAGAGCCATGGATTAATAAAACAAACTTGTGTTTTGCGGAGTCTAACTCTTATACCAACTAATGCAAACCTATTGAACATGTGGTCAAACAACCCCCAGCGGAGATGATACTTCCCCAAGAAAGCTGAATATCAAGTTTGAGAAGGGCGATACAATGGAATCTTGTCCCAAGACATCAAAACTATTGGAATTGAATCAAATTGAATGACACCAAAAAGTGAGTTATAAGTTGATAAGTCATATTTGATTTTTGTCCCTACAAAAAAAAGGTGTTGCATCACGCAAAACACAAGTTTGTTTTATTAATCCATGGCTCTAAAATTGTTTGGTAAAGTTTTAGCACAATCCAGCAATTAGATATGAAGATATGCTCAATAGAGTATTACAAGATAATATGAAATTTTACAAGTCCAAAATTGACCAAGTTTGGATCATACCACATTACATCCCCAACTCCAACCATGAATGACAATAACTCATCATTTTGTCCAAACATGAGAAAGCTTTGAAATCAATCTCTTAGCCACCCATTCATAACCTTTCGTCAACCCATCAATAGTAAAAACATCGATCACCCCAACTTTTCCACTACCTCCACCATATTCCTCTACATTATAGATTGTTGAAAAAACCAACAAAAGGACAATTTTTGAGCATAGAGTAAAAGAGAGCAGGACTAAAGCTTTGGACCACCAAATCTCCTCCCTTGAGTAGTGGTGAATGTCACCGCCGGTGTGGGAGCAAAGAGAAGATCAAGGCATTCTAGACCCACCAATTTGGCCTTCAATTGGTGATAATATATGGATCCTTGCACCGTGAGTATCTTGACAACACTTTTATCCCAACTTCAGTTAATTCCTGAACACGGTAAGTGTGTTTGAAGGTTAATTATGAAATCAAACAAGTTTTTAATAATACACTGAATTTTTTTAACCAAATACTTATTGTTTTTTATGATATATAGATTGTTAATATGGTTTGATATGTGTTTTTCTTTTGAAATGACTTGATAATTTGTTTTGGAATATGGGTTTTAAATACAAAGTCCTACCGATCAATTTTACAGAAAACCCGGCCCAACCTCATACACCGTTTACCCAATTCTATGCGACTACTTTTGAATTATATGACGGCCCAACCTCTTTAAATTAGTCCATTTAAGGAAAATAATTTTTTTTATACACATTACCTCCACAGTGCATCTTCTCGCAATTTACTGTAGATGGCACTATGTATTTTTCAAGAATTTATTTATTTTTAAAGAATATATATATTTTATTGTGGAGCCTAACACTGCATCTTCTCAAAATATATGTGTGATTTCATTCTAATTGAAAGCTAATCGGTGTTGGTTTTTTAATGAAATATACTTTTTTTTGGTCTTATTGTGTTTTTTTCTTTTAAATCAAGAGATGCATTTATAGAAGTAACAATTGACATTTTTTAAAATCTAAAATTGGATAAATATAATGATTGGTTTATTCAAAGACTTCAAAACTTGGTCAAGACTTGGGATATGTCAATTAAATGCTAAGGGGAATATTTATTTTTTAATCTCTAAATCTCCATTTCCAATCCCAATGATCCTTCAAAGGTAGCGCCCGACTTATATCTTCTTTTTTAATCTCAAAATTTATTTCTCCACTTTCAATAAATCTTAAAAAAATGAAATCTTGCTTTAAACAGTTTTTTAAACCCTAAAATACCATTTCACTCTCAACACACCTTAAAAGGGGAAATAATCATATTACTCGATAGTTTTACTCATATTTACCTAGTATTTTGCCTATGATTTATATAAAAAAATATCTTGATATTCTTTGTTTTATGTTTTGAAGGTATTATTGGATGAAAGATTCAAAAAGGGGTAAATTCAAGGAAATTGACATATTTGACCTTGACTCGATGTTTTGTGCAGAAATTACGCTACAGAGGTCGAAATGAAGTGAATCTAAGCTAACATTCATACCTTTATGGAAATTTATGGCAATAAAAATAAATAAATAACATGGAAATCATAGCCTTCAAAGTCAAATCTGGCATTTTGCGAGTGTTGACCTTCAACCATTACGACTTGAATATCTTGAGTTACATAAGTCAATTTGATACAAACTCAATTTGATACAAACTCAATTTTGTTGAATTTCTGATTCAAAGACCTATAAGCATACCAAATGTCAACAAAATCGATCTTATATAAGAGCAATATGACTTTTCTAAAATGACATATGAATTCTGTCAATGGATAGGTTTTGTGAAGAAACAAGTCCAAATTACATCCCAAAGCATTCAAACTGGCATCCAAGTATTTATTTTGGAAATTTAGCTTCTGTAAGTCAAGGATTAAAGATTTCATGCAAGACTATTTATTCTTTTAGAAAAATAGTCATTGAAGTATTTAAATGTAAAACTATCTAGTAAAGAAACGACTATTTGGTAAAGTAGGAACTAGAGTTTCTTAGTCTATAAAAAGAAAAAGAGAAAGGAAAGAATAAGAGAGAGGGGGCACCAAGAATAGAGAAACACAAATACTCTGTCCCAAATACTCGAATTTAAGCATTCTTTCAACATTTGTAGTAATTGTTCAATAGATATGCAAAGCTAAACTATTTTGCTTGGTTGCAACGACATAGAAACCTTCAGATTTCAAGACTTGTGAGATTTATTCTTCCATCTATTTTTAGTTTATATAATGAATGAATATGTTTATATTCCTATGCATATTTCATATGATTGTTTATCTTAATTGCTAGAGTAGTCTCTAAGTTATATTGCGACCAATGTTTGTTTTTTTGATTAATTTAAGTTTTATTTAAGTTTACTTGATTGTTTAATTTTGCTCTATTCTAGGTAATCACCAACCAAACCCCGTAATTGCATGAAAATCTGACTTAAACCTTCCTCTTGAGATTCACCCCTTGTTTGTTGTATACTATCTTGTGTGCTTTAAGATAGGGTAATTAATTTATGTGGCTACAACATCAAAATAAATTTTGGCATTGCTGTCAGAAAGTTATTTTAGTTGATTTTTATGTTGTGATTTTTGTTTGTTATTTATTTCTTTGAAAAAATAGACATTTTTTTTTGTTGCGGCAATAGTACTATTTAAATAAAAAAATTATGAATTAGGTCTTAACCTTTTGTTTCCTGAAGGACAACAATGTTCTAAACAAGAGTAGTGGTCACAAGCCTCTAGCCTCATCATATTGAGGCCAAAATCCATTATTCTCTAAGGTTCTAAGGAAGTTTTTGTTTTCTAGCATAGGATTTTTGTTCAATTTGCATTGCTTTCAATCTTTTATAAAGTCAATTTCTTTTGAGTTTTCTTGATTATGTATGCATGTAACTTGATCTACTAATCAGAGTGAAGTGTAGATAGATTTCAAAATAGAAAACACTTTACATAGGTTATGAAAGAAAGTTTGTGTCAATACAATGATAGTTGCATGAGAGTAGACACTTAAGGAGATTGTTGCTCTTAATATGGAGAATCAATTATTATGCATAAACATCAACAATAATGTCAACTTTGAACTCAAGTTTGATTTTATACAGTTGCTGCCAACATTTAATGGATTTACTGGAAAAGATCCTCATACTCATCTCAAGGAGTTCCATATAATATTTATTGGCATGAAACCAAGTATAGTTGATGAAGAATTGTTAAGTGAAGCTTTCCTTTTCTTTTTAAAAAAGGCAATAAAGACATGATTTTTTTTATTCTCCCAGGTTCCATTAGAAATTGGAATGACATAAAAAAGATCTTTATTGAAAATTATTTCCCATCCTCTCGAGTTGCCAATAAAAAGGAAACAAATAAGCGGGATTCAACAATCCCATAGAAAGATTTGAGCAACTATGCATTCAATGTACAACAATGGAGACTTCTCAAATAAGACACCCGAGGTTGGACGCTATTGATCTCAAATATGATAGTAAACTCATGGAGACTTCTCAAGCAAAATTGTAAAGGAGGAAAGTATTACTAACCTTTTGAATAAAGTTAATGATTTTACTTCTTTTGTGCATTATATGAAATTTTACAAGTCCAAAATTGACCAAGTTTGGATCATACCACATTACACCCCCAACTCCAACCATGAACGACAACAACTCATCATTTTGTCCAAACATGAGAAAGCTTTGAAATCAATCTCTTAGCCACCCATTCATAACCTTTTGTCAACCCATCAATGGTAAAAACATCGATCACCCCAACTTTTCCACTATCTCCACCATATTCCTCTACATTATGGATTGTTGAAAAACCCAACAAAAAGAGACAAATTTTGAGCTTAGAGTAAAAGAGAGCAGGACTAAAGCTTTGGACCACCAAATCTCCTCCCTTGAGTAGTGGTGAATGTCACTGCCAGTGTGGGAGCAAAGAGAAGATCAAGGCATTCTAGATCCACCAATTTTGGCCTCCAATTGGTGATAATGTATGGATCCATGCACTGTGAGTATCCTGACAACACTTTTATCCCAACTTCAGTTAATTCCTAAACACGCTAAATGTGTCTGAAGGTCAATTATGAAATCAAACTAGTTTTTAATAATACACTAAATTTTTTAACCAAATACTTATTGTTTTTTATGATATATAGATTGTTAATATGGTTTGATGTGTGTTTTGCTTTTGAAATGACTTGATAATTTGTTTTGGAATATGGGTTTTATTTTTCTAAGTTGTTATTGCTATTTGTACATTAAATGTTTGATGTTAAAGATTGGCTTGGATTTATATTGATTTGAGTTTAGATTTTTAATATATAGATTATGTTTAGGTTTGGTGATCGCTTGCTTTGAGTTGAGTTTGATTAGTATGTCGCGATGATGTTTTTTTTCGCGCTTCACGCCTTACCATCCCTAGAAAGAAGACGACGCGTGGTGAAAAGGGGTTGTTTTATAGCTATAAAATCACGACTATAATTATCAGGAGTTGCCACCTAGTATTAAGGTCACTAGGACACCTAATAGTCTGCGAGAGTCTGGGTAAGGGGATTTGTTGTGCAATGGGAAGAAGTATCACCCCCAGTGCACCCTACCAAAAGTAATTTGTATTATTGTTTGATTTTTTTTCCTAAGTCATTTTTTATTCGCTGGTATTTTCTAAGGCTTGAAGTAGATCTCTCTTCATGAGGGAGTCTCTACTTCATTGGAAGTTGAAAACCTAACCATTCTAAAGTTTGGAATTTTTTACACTACATAAAAAAAACTTTTTGTTTTTACTATTCGCGGGTGTACTTTAAAATGTAATTTTACACCCTAATAGCTAAAAAAAAAAGTTAATTTTTTTGATATGTTGGCTATATTCCAATGACTAATCATAAGTTGGTTACAATATTCAATTTTCATTTCAAAACATGAAAAATATGCTATATTTGTTTTTTTACTAAAAATATGCTTGGAAAAACTTTAAAATTTGGTTGTATGCACGAAAATAACATATTTTTTGTTTATATTTTTTAAAATGCGATTTTTTATTAAAAAATTATGATTGGGCCTGGCCCAACTAAATGGGCCGGCCCAGCTGTGGGACTGTGGTTGGACCCGCCCTAGCCAACTAGGTTGGGTTGAGAACATTCCGGCCCCAAACACAATAAGAAAAGAAAAAAATAAAGAAGTTGCATTGTTCACATGTTATGTGAACAGTAACAAGGAGGTTGACCAACGGTGATCAGAGGCTCACCTGCCACTTCCGTCGGGTAAGGCCGAGGCGGTTCTCTCTGTGGTTGTGTCGTCAAAAATGGTGGCCTGTAGTGGCCGAAGGAGCGCCGGAAGGTTGTTGCTTGTAAAGCTATCGTTGCTGGTGCTGCTTGTGCTGTGTTGCCGACGCTGGAAAAGAAAAGTTGGGTTGTTGCAGGTGATGCCAGCGCTGAGGAAGGGCTGTTGGTGGTGGTTTATGACCTGCTGGCATCAGGAAAGAGGTTGTTGAACACTGCCGAGGGAGACCCTGAACTAGGCTATTGCAGTCGAGGGAGAGAGACAAAGAGAGAGAGAGATGTCGACGATGGTGGAGGTCCTGCCAAGGTTGGGGAAGAGGAAGAGTGGTTATCAATGGTTATACTCGTATGTAAGTTTTGGTCACGATGTCTTTGTAATTTTCCCCACTGTTTTCGTCGTCCCCGTCATCCGTGTGTTCTTTTTCTGCAAAGTATGTGTGTGTGTTTTGTATTCTCTCCCCATATTTCCAGTATTATTTCATGCATCTCTCCCTCTCTTTTTTTTTGTAAATTTGCTCTCTTTTTATATACTCAATGTGAAGGTTGCAGGTATGGGAGTGATGTCCAGGGATGGTGTGTTGTGTGTTTCAGGAGTGGAAGAAGATTGCAGGGCATGGCTGTTGCCAAGGTGTGTGGAGCTTTTTTTTTTTTAAAATGAAATAACATTAAAAATATGTTGTGACAAAAAAGAGTTTTTTGACAGGAAAATTGGGAAGAACGATGTTTTTCTCCAATTTTGGCTTATGATTTCACCCAAAAAAAATTTGTCTTTCGAAAATTTTGATTTTAACCCAAATTAGGATTCCAAACTTAATTTCTCACCAATTAAGCCCATAATAAAATTAATTTGACCTATTTTAAGTATAATTAAGTCCTTGCGCTTAATTAAATTCTTCAATTGGGCTCTAAATGAATTCCTAAACATAATTACACTTTAAATTGGCCGACAATTAAATCAAATTGACCCATAAAAATATAATTATGTCTTTTGACTTAATGTTTATGCAGATTTATCCAACAATAAATTATTTTAGCCTTGAATCTGCATTTTTCTTCCTTTTTGGGCACAAAAGATGTACGATTGAGCTCTCAAAAACGTTCAAAATTTTCATCTTGATTTTTCTGCCGACACTAGCTCCTATTATTTTATTTTTGTTTTATTTTGGATAGATTTTAGGGAATAACCCAAAATTGGGTTATGACATAGTATATAAATTTACTAGTTGAATTGCTCACACTACGTTGCAGGCACAATATAATTTTTATAATTGTTGGATTTGAAGTAATTTTTAGATTTTACTAATTTAAAAATAAAATATAATGTCTATACATGCAAAGTTTGATATGATACAGCACATCAATACACACTACCACAACAACAACATCGAAGCTTTAACATCAAAAAGATAGAAATAGGTAATTGCCTCGAAAGATTTTGAACACCAAAATGTGGGAAAACATAGTTTTTTTCCAACATTTACATCAACCTTCATGATGTTGTCAGTTTGCACTACGTTGCGGGTGCAACAAATAATTTTTATAACTGTTGAGATTAAAATAGAATATTTATACAAGTAAAGTTTGATATAATGAAACAGACCAACACACCTTATTATAACAACAGTAACATCGAAGTCTTAACATCTAAAATTATCATCACTATCACTGCCAAAATAATAAATATTATTAAATTATCCCGAGAAAAAAAAACAAAAAAATTAACAAAAAAGCAAATAAGAACAGAAAATAAAATTATTATTATTATTATTATTATTATTATTATTATTATTATTATTATTATTATTATTAATAATAATAATAATAATAATAATAATAATAATACTAATAATAATAATATTGCGCTAATAATGAAAAAAGAAAAATTAAATCAAAGACTAAAAAAAGCATAAAACCGTTAATAAAAGAGAAAATAAAAAAAAATATAATAGATGATAAAACAAAAATAAAAATTATTAGCTGAAAAAATCATTTAATTTGAAAATTAAAAAATTATCAGTCCTACGTTGCAAACAATTTTTATAGGATTTGTTGGATCAATATTAAAATTTAATATTTATATATGCAAAATTTAATATAATAAATTAGATCAACACACCCTATTATAACAATAGCAACATCGAAGTCTTAACATCTAAAATTATCATTGCTATTACTATCAAAGCAATAAAAATTATCAAATTAGCCTGAGAAAAAAAAATTAAAAAACATTAACAAAAGAGTAAACAAGAAAAATAATTAAATTATTATTATTATTATTATTATTATTATTATTATTATTATTATTATTATTATTATTATGTTAATAATGAAAGAAACAAAATAAATGAAAGACTAAAAAAATCTTAAAAACTTTAACAAAAGATCAAAAAAAAAAATATCATTGCTATTACTGTCAAAACAATAAAAATTATCTAATTATCCCAAGGAAAAAAAACTAAAAAATATTATAAAAAGAGTAAGCAAGGAAAACAATTTAATTATTATTATTATTATTATTATTATTATTATTATTATTATTATTATTATTATTATTATTATTATTATTATTATTATTATTATTATTGTGTTAATAATGAAAGAAACAAAAATAAATGAAAGACTAAAAAAATCCTAAAAAATTTAACAAAAGATCAAACAAAAAAATAAAATAAAATAAAATTATTAGGTGAAAAAATTCAAGAGCAAAAGGAGAAAAAAAAACAGAAATATCAATTTTCAAATGATTATAGACACAAAATAAAATTTAAGAGCTAATATTTTTTTTAAAATACCACCTCAACAAATAAGAAAATAATAAAAATTAAAAACCAAAGCTAAGGGCACACTTATATATACTTGGACAAAAATAGAGATTATTCTAGAAATATAAAAAAAGTATAGGGATTAAAATCAAAAATTAAAAGTATAAGGGTTGAAATGAAAATTAAATATATTTTCAATTTTAATCAAAGGACAAAATTGAAAAAATCACAACTTCCATACATAATATATTAAAGTATTTAAACCCAATCTGGAAATTAAAAGGAGGACCGAAGTGAAATCTAAATATATAATTAATTTCAATCAAAGGACCCAATTGAACAAAATCAAAACTTATATAACAGAAATCAAGATCATATGAAAAATTAAAAATAAAGGGACTAAAGTGAAAAATGCATAAACCCAAGGGTCTCTCCTGCACTTTAGCGTGCAGGAGAGAAAAAACAGAAATCAAACCTTTAACCGGCCATCGTCGCTCCTACGGACACGATATGTTAGCACGCGCCACACCGGGAGGAAGACCACACGGCGGCGCATCGTCTAAGACGCCGGGAGAGCATTTTACACCGCCGTAACATGCGGCACGCACCTCCTGAAGAGGGCGCGAGGCGGAAAACCGTCGTGCGCGTGCGTCGCAAGCGTGCCCAAATTTCAGCAGTAAATAATAAAAAATATGGTCAATTACCAGAACATCCCTACATACAATTCTTCAGTTTGTCTTATTAAGGGGTATAATAGTATTTAGCCATTTTCAAAAAATAGAAATTCCCGAGGTACCCCTCCCCTACCAGGTATTTTTTTATCCTATATGGGGGCAGAATAGTATTTAGCCATTTTCAAAAATTGTGAAATATCGATGAAGCCCCTCCCGGAAACAGCAGTTTTTTGTCTTTTTCGAGGGCTAAAAACGTTAATTTACTATGCAAATAATGATAAAAAAATCAATGAACCGGTAAACCAACCGAACTGAAAACCTAACCGACCCAAAAATACACTATTATAATCCACGGTGTTTTTACTCACAGTCCACAGTGTTTTCCTGATCTCGTTTAGTTTATTTTATAATATCTTGTTGATATTTTTGTGTTTTGCCAAACATGGCTTCAATTAATTTTTTGAATGTTCGGTTGATAATTTTTCAACTAAATTTGAGCCTGTATTTGTTGTTATCCTCCTTTATTTAATATTTGGAGTTGTGATTTACATCCAAGATCCTTTTTTGGTATTAAGTAAATCAGTTTCCTTCTAAAACAACAACAAAAATGTTTCTTTTAAAATATAATTTCTATTTTAATTTGTATATAGCCAAGTATCTTAAAACTAGATTATATTTGCATGTTTTTTTATATAAAAAAATTGTTATTTTATATAAAAAAATTGTTTTTTCTTTTACCATGCATGCATTTTGTGGATTTAATAACTAATTTATTAAAATCATGAGAAATTGGCTTATATTTCAAAAACACCCAAAAATATTATTTTGTTTCTTTCAATATGTGAGATTACAAATTTATATGTAAGTATATTCCTAATTTTAAATAATTTTTTTATTATCATTATAGTATTTGTAGTGTTATAACCAAATGTTTGACATGTCTTCATGATCCTTTTCTTTTCCTCTCTCTCTTTTCTTTTCACTTTTCAGTGTATTTAATATTTTTTTTATTGAGTGCTGATATTTTAAATAAAAAAAACTTTAAAAAATATTTTATTCAAAATCAATACGTAAAAATTATACTATTATATCAATTTATTTTAATTGTGTTTTGTCATTACAAGAAAAAGTGATAAAAACAAAAAAAGTAGCCCCGGCGGCATTGAAAACCACGGGCATTAGATTACTGGTTACAGTGGCGAATAGCGATAGCTGTCTGTCCCTTAATAGTTCTCCCCGTGTTTCACACTTTCATCTGGCATGAGCTGCTGTCTGTCACTTATTTGGAAAAGGGATGGGATGGGTCTGAATTTTTTTGCCATTTCATTTCAAAAATCAAAAATGCTTTTTAAGAAAATATTTTTTTTATTTTTTTATTTTAAATAAAAATTTACTTAGTATTTTTGAGATTATTTTCATGTGTTTATATCAAAAAAAAAAAAATTTTTAAATATATTTTAATTTTTTTTAAAACAAAAAAACATTTGAAAAAACAATTAAAATCACAATCTCTTTACTTTTCACGCAATGAAGTTCAAGTGGCGGTTACTAATGTTCAAAACATGATTACTTGGTTAATGTTTCCATTGTGTTTAAAAATATTTTTGAAAAAAATATTTATTAAATATTTTTATATATTGATATCAAAAATATTTTTTTTAAAAATAATAAAAATATACCATTTTAATATATTTATAAACAAAAAATATTTTAAAGAACAATTTTAACCCCATTTCCAAATATAAATTTTGTTTAAGTTTTGATTCTCACCCTTAATAAGTTTTGATTGGAATAAATAGTTAATGGATCAGACAGAATATAGTACCAAACTTCCCCTATTTTTATATATATATATAATATCAAAATAATTTATTTTAAAAAAATATAGTACCAAGCACACACATATCTAGGGAGTCACCCACCGACACGACCAAGCTCACTGCTAGAAAAGAAAGCATCCAACGGATTGCACATGGAATCGGATTAAAATCCCAATGAACCTGATTTGCAAGTGAGGGAGACAATGTTATTATAGTTTTATGACGAGCCATATGCCCGCGCGATACGCCGGGGCTTTTTTATCTATATAGAAAATTGATTGTTTTTATATGTATTGTATATTGTTAATTTAATATCTAAGTAGTAAAATTATAATTGATGAAATCTGTATAATCGAAATGGAAAGTTATTTGTATATTTTGTAATTGCAGATAACGTAGGTAATTTTTTTTTTATGAGTTGTATTTTTTCCTCAGTAATATGAGATCTGACACATTATAAATAAAAATATTGTAATTTTATTTCAAGAAATAAACTTATATTTTTTGCGTGCTATAAGTAGTTATTTTAATGTTCAATTACTGAAATTGCAATAGATCAAATATGTTAGAAATGAATTTTTTTCGTTATATAATTAGTATGCTTGGCCGCGCATTGTGTTAGGGTTTTTCTATGTAGAAAACTAATTGATTTTTTAAATGTTGTAATTAGTTGTTAAAATATTTAATTAGTAACATTATAATAGATAAAATATGCAACATATAATTTTTTTCCCCGCCTAAAATGAATAGTGTAATCGTGGTTCGTATATTTTTTAATTGTAGATAACCTAGGTAAATTTGTCAACCTTTTTTTTTGAGTTGTATTTTTTTCCCAGTAATATTAGATCTGACACATTAAAAACTAAAAATATTGTAATTTTTTTAAGAAATGAACTTAAATTTTTTACGTGCTATAATGACTTATTTGCCATCTAAAAGGAACAGTGTAATCGAAACGGGAAATGATTTGTATATTTTTTAATTGTAGATAACCTAAGTAAATTTGTAAAAATAAATTTGAGTTTCCCCCCCCCCCCCCCCCCCAGTAATATTAGATTTAAAATATTAAAAATAAAAAAATTGTAAATTTGTTTTCAAGAAATAAACTTAAATAAAAGAGTATCAAATTTAAATTCAAAGGTTATTAATTTTTAGAAGATGTATTAATAATATTAATATATTAAATGTATTTAAGAATATTGATATTAATTTTTTTAAGAAAAAAATCCGAGGTCATTTTCTCTCTCTCTATATATATTTTTAGGCGATAATATTTAATAAATATTAAAACATATAATTAGTCTCATATACTTTATAGAGTAATTGAAATGGAAATGATTCATATATTTTTTAATTGTAGACAACCTAGGTAAGTTTGTCATTTTTATTTTTATGAGTTGCTTTTGTTCCTCAGTAATATTAGATCTGACGCATTATAAATAAAAATATTGTAAATTATTTTTAAAAATAAACATAATATTTTTGCGTGCAATAATTATTTATTTGCCGTCTAAAAAGAACAGTGTAATCAAAATGGGAAGTGGCTCGCATATTTTTTAATCGTAGATAATCTAGGTAAATTTGTAAAAAAAAAATATGATTCTTTTCCCCCCAGCAATATTAGATCTGACACATCGTAAATAAAAATATTGTAATTTGTTCTTAGAAAAAAAACCATTTTTTTTGCGTGCTATAATGACTTATTTGCGTCTAAAAAGAATAGTGTAATTGAAACGGGAAGCGGCTCGCATATTTTTGAAATCTAGGAAAATTTGTCATTATTTTTTTGAGTTGTATTTTTTGACCAGTAATATTAGATCTGAAATATTAAAAATAAAAATATTGTAATTTTTTTAAGAAATAAATTTAAAAAAAGAGGACAAAAATAATATTCTAAGCCATTTTTTTTTATTTTATCCGATTTATTCATTATATTATTATATTAAATGTATTTAAGAATACTGATATTAATTATTTTTCTTCAAAAAATTCTAGGTCATTTTTTCTTCTCTCTATATATATTTCTAGGCGATAATATTCAATAAATATTAGAACATATAATTAGTTTAACATATTTTAATTTGATATAAATATACAAATATATAATTAATTTGACATATTTGAAATAATATATTTACTTTCAAGAATAAAACTTAAGCAAATTAAAACATTGTAATTAAATAATTTAAAACAAAACCTGGAATTAAAAGATTTGGGACCGAAATGAAATTGAAATCTATAATTAACTTACATAGAAGGATAAAATTGAAAAAAATCAAACTTTGATACTGAAAATATTATGGATTATAAATAAATTTGCATGGAATGATGAAATTGAAACCAATCAAAACTTTGATACCAAAAATATAATTACTTATTTGCCGTCTAAAAAGAACAGTGTAATCAAAACGGGAAGTGGCCCACATATTTTTTAATCGTAGATAATCTAGGTAAATTTATCTACCTGTTGTTTTTTTGAGTTGTATTTTTTCCACAGTAATATTAGATCTGAAATATTATAAATCAAAATATTGTAATATTTTTTAAGAAATAAACCTGAACAGAAGAGCACAAAATTAAAAATCCAAGCCAATTTTTATTTTATTTTATAAGATTTATTAATCATATTATTATATTACATGTATTTAAGAATACTGATATTAATTTTTCCCCTTAAAAAAATCCTAGGTAATATTTTTAGGCGATAATATTCAATAAATATTAAAACATATAATTAGTTTTTGCTCTCTAAATATTTCTAGGCGATAATATTCAATAAATATTAAAACAGATAATTAGTTTTATATACTTTAATTTAATATAAATATACAAATATATAATTAATTTGACATACTTTAAATAATATATTTAATTTAAAGAACAAAATTGAAGTAAATCCAAACATTGAAATTATATGATTTAAAACAAAACCGGAAATTAAAAAAATTAGGACTGAAATCAAACCTGAAATTAAAACTTGCATAAAAGGATAAAATTGAAAGAAATCAAACTTTGATACTGAAAATATTAAGGATTTATAATCAATTTGTATGGAAGGATAAAATTGAACTAAATCAAAACTTTTATACCAAAAATATATAGAATTTCAGCCCAATCCGAGAAATTAAAAGCATGAGGACCGAATTGAAACTTCAATATATAATCAATTTCAATTGAAGGACGAAATTGAAACAAATCAAAAGTTATATAATAGCAATAAGGGCCAGAAAACAAAATTACAACGTTCAGGGACTGAAATGAAATTGGAAAAAAAATAGCTTAGCTGACGTCATCTGGCGCAGGCAGGAGAGAGAAATTGGGGTGAAAATTCAAACGACCATTGACACGTACCCGGACACCAGTGTGCGACACGCGCCGCACCATGTGGAAGAGAACATGCCGGAAAAGCATTCTAGACGCCGGTTGGTCGTTTTTGGACGTCGTACGAAGCCGCACGCGCCGTCTGAATCACGCGTGAGCGTGGAAACGAACGGCGCGTCCGGCGACGCGCCCACAGTTGTCAGGCAGAAAAAAAAAAATTTGGCTAATTACCGGAAAACCCCTCAAACCCAGACGCGTTTTTTGTCCTTTTCGAGGGACAAAAGCAATAATACACTGTTCATTGAAATAATTAAAAAACCAGGCCGAACCGGACCGAAACAGTCAATGACCGTTCAGCCCCTGTAAATGACGGCGGTTTTTGTCTTTTTCGGGGGTTTTTTTTCGCCAATACACTGTTCAAAAAGCAAAAAAAAAAAAAAAGGTGGACGTGCACCCGTGAAGCACCGGGTCAAATGGCTAATGAACAGTGCGCATGAGTCAGGGTACACAGTGCCCGAACAGTAAAACACCCTCCTCTTTTAGGTTCTTTGTTAATAAACTGAAGGAAAAAAAAACCATTTTAATATCAAATTCAAATGAATTTTCCTTGATCTATTCTTTTACCTTCGTTACTCTTTTTACTCTTTTCTTATTTTCCTTGAAATTTAAGTGAATTTGGCTTGAATTAACTTTTCTTAAAATATATATTAAGTGATTTTTGTTTTCTATTTTTCTCGATTTTACATCAAATAATTTTTTTGCCTAAATTTAAATTACATTTTCTTTTAAAATGAATTGTATAAATATAAAATAGATAAATCGTGTGTTCATTTCACAGATTCTATATATATATATTAACTAACATATAAAAATCGTGGCACTTTCATTATAACATTTTCACTGTGTACATAGACACAGATTACTGTAAATTGCGACAATAAACTTACCATTTTATCCGGGGTCAAAAAATATAACCCTCAGAAACGGAGGCATTTTGGATATTTCCGAACTCTTTGAACAATAAAACTACCATTTTACCCCTCGGAGCTAGCAAAATCAGGACGAAACAGTGGGGGGAGTTTTTGTTTTTTCACCAATTCATGCACAGTGAAACTATGAAAATAGCCCTTTCAGGCAGCGCGTGTGGCGTCGTTGTGCCGTTTAAACCGTCATTATCATTATTATCATAGTTAAAATTATTATCAACATTATTGTCCAAACAATTAAAATTATTAAATTGTCGCAAAGAATAAAAGAAACAAGATATTCTTACAAAAAAAACACAATAAAATAATAATCACTAAAATTATCATTATTATTGCGCAAACAATAAAACCATAAAATCATATGATCCAAAAAACAGATAAAAATAACAAAAAACACAAACAAAAAGCATAAATGAATAAATACGGGTAAAAAGAAAATTGTCCAAGAAGAACCGAAATGAAAAATAAAATATATAATTAATTCCAATCTAAGTACAAAATTAAAATAAATACAAAAACTTGGGATCGAAACAAATAAATGCATTTAAAAAAAATATTGTGTATTTTTGTTAAAAAATTAAAAGAATAAAGACTGAAATGAAAAGTAGTATATATGACCAATTTTAATTGGAGGACCAAACTAAAACAAATTAAAACCTACATACCAAATAAATTAAAGGAATAAAAAACAAACAAAAATCAAAAGAATAAGAGCTGAAATGAAAATCAACAATATAATCAAGTTTCAAATTGAATGACACAATTGAAAATCATCAAAATTTTCATTGAAGAAATTATAAATAAAATCGAAATAAAAAGAACAGGGACTAAAATAAAACAATCACAAACATGGACTAGCATGTATTTTCCTGCGGCAGGAGAGAGAAAAGGGAGGAAAAAGTTAAAAATTGTCCACTGACGATTCACCAATCACCTTCACATGACACCCATCATACCGGGAGGCAGAGGACATGGTGACGCACCCGTTGACACGATGAACAGACAATTTTCAAGGGAAAACCACGTCGCACATGTCGCCTGAAAGACACGTTCATACGACGTGCTTGTAGTGTTCCCGAAAGAAATGATAAAAAAATATCAAATTACCTATACACTCCTGGACCGAGTGATAACCACGAAAAAAATGAGGATGAAAGTACCATAATACCCCGGCCTTCGCTTTTGTCTTATTTGCGTAGTTTCACTATGCACAAGTATATATATAAAAAAAAAACACCCCCACTGTTCCGTGACTTTTTGTTAGCTCCTAGGGGGTAAAATGATAGTTTCACTGTGCAATTTAAAATATAAAATATCATAAAATCTCAAATAATTTAAAAATATTACACATGTTTCCTAAAAAATATCCAAAATACTCCCGAAAATATCCAAAACATGGTGACAAACATTACTTAAGTAATCTTGTTTTTAACATTAGTCACAGTCACCTGAATTTCATTGCGTGTAAAGTAAAATGATTATTTGATAGTTTAGTTTTAATTATTTTTTAAAGTTATTTTTATTTAAAAATACATCAAAATAATTGTTATTTATTTTTAAAAAATTATTTTTGATAACAGCATATAAAAATAATCTAAAAATAAAAAAAAAAAATTTAAAAGAAAAAACAAAAAATATTTTTTTTTAAATGTTTTTCAAAATTCAATCCAAACAGTGAAACACATCCCATCCCCCTCTTTTTCAAGTAAGCGACGGATAGCAGCTCATGTCACATGAAAATGTGAAACACAAGGAGAACTATTAAGGGACAGGCAGCCATCGCTACAATAACACCACTATTCTATTGCCGCCTTCAGCTTTCATTTCTCTAGTTTCCTCACATTATTAGTAGGGCTACTTTTTTGTTTTTAGCACCTTTTTTTTTATTAATGACCTAACACAATTAAAATAAATTCATATAATAGTACAATTTTTACGTAATAAAATATCAACACTCAATAAATAATATTAAATAGACCAGAAAACGAAAGAAAAAGATCATGAATACATATCAAACATTTGTTATAAATGTTTTTTAATTGTCATTATTTTTTATATAATAAACCGTATTGTTAATTAAAAAGCACATATTACTATAAAAAAGAGCCATTTTTACTAGAAAAAAAATACATTTTTTCTATATTAAAATTTGTAAGGTATGCACAACAGCATTGAACTGTATTTTCAACTACAAATATAAAGTTGTTTTTTTTTAAAAAAAATATTCAAATATATTATTTTTATTTTTACAAGATTTATTTTTAACATTAACATATTAAAATAATATGAAAAATAAAGTAAAAAACACTTTTTTTTAAAAAAATCCCTCTCACATAACAATTAACCAAAAATGAAAATCCTCAAGTAATATTACAGACAATTATAATTGCTTGAGTATTCAGTAGTTTAGTTGATATTGTTTTTTAAAGTATTTTTTATTTTAAAATATATTAAAATAGATTTTTTATTTTAAAATATATTAAAATAGATTTTTTATGTTTAAAATATTATTTTTACCAATAACATATAGAAATTATCTCAAAACATTAATGTTTTTAATTTAAAATAAAAAAATATTTTTTTAAAAAAATACTTTTAAAACGCTTAAAAAAACACCCCGTGACTCTAGCGTTTGCTAAGAAATGAAAGACCATGAATTCACAACTGTTGATGTGCTGACTCAGCACCCAACTATTGAACAGAAATCTGGGAGTAAAGCATATATAAAGGCTGGTACGAAAGATATTCAGCACTCATCAGTACAATTATTGTCTGTCGACCTGTGAGCTTCCTCTCTCCTTCAGCATGCCATCTTCTGCAGCAGCTATCCCTGCCATTAATGGCAATTCAATTCTCCCTCATCTTCGAAGATCAAATCTTAACCGCCCATTATTGTTTCACAGGCCCAGGATAGTAGCAATCACAGCAACCTCCAATGCTACTGCCACCTCCAGCACTTCCTACTTGACCTCTGTAAATGAAGAGATTGATGCTCATCTGAAGCAGGCCATTCCTATTCGGCCACCACTCTCGGTGTTTGAGCCCATGCACCACTTGACCTTTGCTGCTCCCCGGACCACCGCTCCAGCCTTGTGCATAGCGGCCTGTGAGCTCGTTGGTGGCCATCGTCGTCAAGCCATGGCTGCGGCAGCTGCTCTACGCCTCATGCATGCAGCTGCGCTCACTCGCGATCACATCCTTTCAGGAAGAAACAGGGACAGGATCGGCCACTCTTTCGAGTCCAACATTGAGCTTCTGACAGGAGATGGGATGGTACCGTTTGGGCTCGAGTTGCTGGCCAAGTCGGATGACCTCACGCAGAGCAATTCGGAGCGGATTTTGAGAGCGATCATTGAGATCACGCAGGCCATGGGTTCACAGGGGATGGCACATGGAGAACATAACCACTCTCACCATGGTCAGTCAGACCACAGTGATCTTGTTTGCAGGAAAAAAGATGCCGGGTTACATTCCTGTGCTGGCGCAGTCGGAGCAATATTAGGAGGGGGAACCGAGGAGGAGATAGAGAAGCTGAGAAGGTATGGCCTTTATGTGGGCTCGATGCAAGGAGTGCTGTCTAATTGGGTTGAAAGCAGAGGGGAGTCGTCAATGGAAAAGGTATTGAATGAGCTAGAAAATCTGGCACTTCAAGAACTCGAAGGTTTCGATAGAGGAAATGTTCAGGCAATATCTAGCCTTCTTGGGACCAATTTCGGCGATGCTTGAGCGCAGGGATACAAGTCTTGGGATGCCAAGGGGGGAGTGCCGGGGTAAAAAATAATGTTTTTATTTATTATATGTTTAATAAAATAATTAGATTTTTATACCATATCAGTATTTAGTTTTTACATAAATACTATTTGTTATGTAATAGAAAACAAAAAATAATGTTAAATAAGATTAAATTGTCATATCTAATAGAAAATGACTAATGACTAAATACTTTAGGATTAGGTTGTGTCAATTAATGCATCTATTGGATTGTATATCTAATGTTTTTTTTCCTATTTTTAATAATCTTTTTGATGTGTTGGACTTGGTCAAAAAAAGGTTGTGGTCACTTGTTGCATGGTTGCCAAACAATTGACTCATCGCCACCTGACCAAAGCAACTGTCCTGTCATCGTCACGTTTTAAAATAGTTGGCTACACGTTTAAAAAGTGATTCTTAAAGTTCATTTTATTATAAAACAAGCTAAAAGAATTGGGATTTTCACTGTAGCACCAGAGACAAACGCACTGTGGACTCGCCATTTATCACGCCTGCGTCGCGCGAGTTCGTCCGCCTGTTTTTTTTTTTTTTTTTTTCGGTTTTGAACAGTGCTTTGACGATTTTGGCCCCGGTAATAGGACAAAATAGTGGTCGGTCTGGCGGTAAAAATGGCTGGGGGTGAGGGTTATTTCTGTCATTGCACACGTACGGACCGGACCGGGCCGGTCCGGTCCGCCGCACTTTTTTTTTTTAATATATTTAAAAAATGGCTAATTACCCTTCTAGCCCCTAATGAGACAAAAACGTTTATTCTGTCCCAGGGGTAGTACGGTAATTGACCTTTTTTCTTTTTTTTATTACTGTCGGTTTGTCAGTGCGTGTGCCGCACGCGCCAGCCTTTTTCACGCCCCACGCCCTCTTTAGGAGGCGCGTGAGGTGTCCTCCGGTCACCGGAATCAATATTCCGCCGTGTAGATCGATGCGTCTCCGCGTGTGCTTCCTCCCGAGGTGGCGCGTGTACCATAAAGATTCACGTTGACGCGCCGATGGCCGGTTGAAGCGCCGGCCACGTTTCTCTCTCTCTCCTGCACGTAAAAGTGCAGGAGAGTCCCCCATTTTGTGATACTTTTCACTTCGGTCCCTTGACTTTCGATTTTGTGTTTTGTCCTGATTTTGGTTCGATTTTGGTTCGATAAGTTTTGATTTAGTTCGATTGGGTCCTCCGATTCGAATTGATTGAATGTCAATGTTTCACTTCGGTCCTCCTTCTTTCAATTTTCGGATTGGGTTGAAATTATTCAATAAATACAGTACAGAAGTTTTGATTTATTCAATTGGATCCTTTTATTGAAATTGGTAATATATTGAATTTTCATTTTGGCCCTTATAGTTTTAATTTTTTATTTTAATCCCTTGATAAATTCATATTTGTGTTTTATTTTCCATAATAATAATAATAATAATAATAACAATAACAATAAAAATAATAATAATAATAATATAAAAAAATAATAATTACAATAATAATAATAATAATAATAATAATAATTTTAATTTTTGATTTTAATCCCTTGATAAATTGATATTTGTGTTTTATTTTCCATTATAATAATAATAATAATAATAATAATAATAATAATAATAATAATAATGATAATAATAATAATAATAATAATAATGATAATAATAATAATAATAATAATACTGATAATGATAATAATAATAATAATAATGATGATAATGATAATGATAATAATAATAATAATAATGATCATGATGATGATAATAATAATAATAATGATGATAATAATAACAACAAAAATAATAATAATAATAATAATAATATTATAAAAAATATATAATTACAATAATAATAATAATAGTTTGAATTTTTTATTTTAATCCCTTGATAAATTGATATTTGTGTTTTATTTTCCATAATAATAATAATAATAATAATAATAATAATAATAATAATAATAATAATAACAACAATAATAATATTTTTTTCCTTACTCTTTTGTTAATGTGTTTAGGTTTTTTTCTCTCAATAAAAATAATGATGATGATAATAATAATAATAATAGAATAATAATAATAATAATAATAATAATAATAATAATAATAATAATAATAATAATAGTAACAGTAATAATAATAATAATTTTTTTTTTCCTTGCTCCTTTGTTAATGTGTTTAGGTATTTTTCTCTCAGAATAATTTGATAATTTTTATTGTTTTAACAGTGATAACAATGATAAAAAAAAAATTGCTTGATCTTCTGTTAAGGTTTTTACGATTTTTTTGGCAATAATAATAATGATAATTTTTTGACAATAATAATAATAATAATTTTAGAAGTTGAGACTTCGATATTATTGTTATTATAATAGACAATGTTGATATCTTTTAGTATACCAAATTTTATATATGAAAATATTATATTTTAATCTTAACAACTGTAAAAATTATTTTTTTCACCCGCACTACACCCGCAACGTAGTGCGGGCAGTTGGCTAGTAGAAAGAGCTAAAGCAGCTCGTCCTTCTCTCCCTGTTCACCGCCCTGTTCACCGTGACTCATTGTCACTGTGGAGTGGCAATTCGTCACGGTGAATCGCGGGTGTATGTCTGTTTTTTTTTTTTTTTTAATTTCGTTTTTTTTTTTTTCATTTCGTTTTTTTTTTTTCATTTCGTTTTTTTTTTAAAAAATAACTGTTTTTTTTTAAAAAAAAGGTTTTTTGAAAATGAATTTTTTTTTTAATTTTTTTTAAATCGTTTTTTTTTAAATAACTGTTTTTTAAAAAAAAAATTTGAAAATGAATTTTTTTTTTTAAAAAAGGTTTCTTTTTAAAAAAAAAGAGTTTTTTCTTAATAACTGGTTGTTGTTGTTTTTTATTACAAATCTGATTTGCTTTTTTTATATTTTTTTTTTTAAATGTTTTTTTCTGGTTGTTGTTTTTATTTTTTGATTTTTTTCTTAATTTTTTTTAAATCGTTTTTTTTTTTAAAAACTGTTGTTTTTTTTTAAAAAAAATTGAAAATGATTTTTTTTTTATTTATAAAAAAAACAAAGGTTTCTTTTTTTAAAAAATGTTTTTTCTTAATAACTGGTTGTTGTTGTTTTTTATTACAAATCTGATTTGCTTTTTCTATAAAAAACTGTTTTCTTTTAAATGTTTTTTTCTGGTTGATGTTTTTATTTTTTTACAAAAAAAAATATTTGTATTTTTTGATAAAAAAAAAATTGGTAACTGGTTGTTTTTATTATTTTTTTACAAAAAACAATTTTTTTTTAATAACTAAAGTGTCCAGAACAACTTACGTGCACCACGACTAATCTCCGGATCCACTTTTTTTTTTATAATTTTTTTTACACAAAGACTCTTTTTGTATTTTTATAGTGGAAATGACAGATCAGAAGCTTTGGCCGAGCGGTTGTCCGCGCGCTGCCAACACAGGCGCGCGCGAGTTCAAACCGCTCAGACACCAAAATATGTTTTTTTTTTTTTTGAACTGAGAAAGAAAAAAATTTGTTAGAAAAATTATTTATTTTTTAATTTTTTTTTAATAACTGGTTTTTGTTGTGTTTTTTTACAAATCTGATTTGTTTTTTTTTAAGAACTGTTTTTTTTTTATGTTTTTTTTTTTAAAAAAATGACAAATTTACCTACATTATCTACAATTAAAAAATATTCGAGTCACTTCCCGTTTCGATTACACTGTTTTTTTTAGACGACAGATAAGTAATTATAGCACGCAAAAAACTTGAGGTTTATTTCTAAAAACAAATTACAATATTTTTATTTTTAATGTGTCAGATCTAATATTACAAGAGGAAAAAGGCAACTCATAAATTTTTTTTTACAAATTTACCTTAATTATCTACAATTAAAAAATCTCCGACCCATTTCCCATTTCGATTACACTATAAAGTATGTAAGACTGAGTATATGTTTTAATATTTATTGAATATTATCGCCTAAAAATATATATTGAGAGAAAAAAATGACCTACGATTTCTTGCAAAAAAATAATTAATATTGGTATTCTTGAATACATTTAATATAATGATATGATTAATAAATCTTATAAATATAACTTTGGCTTTAGCTTTTAATTTAAATTTCTATTTTATACTCTCTTTTTTTGTTCTTTTAATAAACGATAACCTTTTTTCACATTTTTTTTTAATAACCGTCGTCTTCAAGTCTTTTTTTTTAAACCGGTTTCTTTTTTTGTGTTTTTTTTAACCAGAGTTTCCGTGACAACAAGTTTCTAACAAATCATTTCACCTTCTTAGTAAATTTTCTAACAAATTTTATCAAAAGTTTTTTAGCAATAGCAATATTCAATCATTTTTTAGTTCAAAAAAACCATTTTTAACAGATTTTATCAATTATAATTTTGTCAATTAAATATTAAAATAAAAAAATACAACATTTATAAAATCAATCAATTTTCTACATATATAAAAAAGCTCAGCGGAGCGGGCAAATTCGCTTGTTTGAACTAAAACAAGTAAATAAATTGTTTCTCCATCTACCATATAAAACAAAAACAAAATCAAATAAGATTGGCTGATGCCGATGTTTCTTATAGGCAGCAAACTTCACAGATAAAATAGCAACATGGAGTGTTTCAGATGACATTAAAACAGCCGACAAGCAGAGAAGCTCTTCTGGCTTTATAATACGTAAACAAACAAGACCTTCGAAAATAGCTTTCTTTTGAATCAAAATCCCATTCCCATCCTAGAAAAGATCTTCGAAATGCTGCATGTTCACGAAAAGGTACAAGCATTAGATCAGCTGAAGCCATATAAGAAGGGAGTAAAGAACTTACTTGATGAAAAGCTATATCATTCACTCCCTTCAATACCTTCATTTTGTTTTTCAACTTCAGCGAACTTGGCTATCTTCTTCATATGAATTGAAAAAATTGGCCAGTTTTTGTGACACAGATTGCTGACTTTCATCCAAGGATTCTTCATTTCCACCATAATCATCGTCATTCTCATAAACCAAATGAATTCCCCATTTCTTCAGCTCAACCCCTTCAAACACAGGTGGATTTCGCTTTCTTACCTGTATCTCAATGCCATCTTTCAAATTTAAAACCAACGGATATGAATGTGAATATCGACATAAGTGGATTTGATCTTCATGAGTGTTCGGTATTCCCTGTAAGAACAATGTGGTGCTGAAAATAGCTTTATTCTGATCAAGTAGATTGACCTGAATGTCCGGTACAACTGGGAGATATCTCAAGTGCTCTGGTGTCTGACGGCCGAGAGAGACAACGACACCTACAATCACAGCTTTGATTTCATGGTTTCTTCGCTCTGAAAATTGTACATCATCTTGAGAAAACCAATCTGGGATTTTGCTCCCAGGCATGCTTAGGTTGCGTATATTCCTCAAGCAAACCTATCATGAAATAAATAAAGAAAGAAAGGAGAAGAAAAAGGTAAGAGGCAAAACATTGTTACTCTATAACTAACTGGCACATATAGGTACAAGATAGAGAACCTTGGATAGCCTTCTCTTCACTGTCAAGGAGCATGCCTTGCAATTGCTCATATATAACCGTTTCAGGAATTCCAAGCATTCGATGCCAGGAATATCCTTCACTTTCTCGCAATTTGTCATGTTCATCAACGTTAAACTTCGCAAGTTTGAAACATCCGATACAGCTTCCAATGCGACGCAGTTGGAAACATCCACTTCTTCTAAGCTTGAGGGAAGCGGTGGGAGAGACTCAAGCTCTTTGCAGTGGGGCAAGTCAAGTTTCCTTAGAAGAGTGAGGCCACATAAACTAGATGGAAGGCTGCTGAAATTGTTGTGGCCAAGATCCAAGATCTCTAGTGATGACAGTTTCTTAAAATCTTCAGGAATTTTACCTGAAATTCTCCAAGCACGAGCATTTAATTCTACTAGCAAGGAGAGTTCAGAGAAGGAACCTGGGAGAACAACCAAGTGCTCCTGTGTGCCGAGAGATTCAAGTGGCTCTTTTCGCATTCGCAATATCATTAAGTTAGAGAGCTTTCCAAAACTTCCAGGTAGTACTGTAACAGCTGTCTTATCCATTAACAAGTGGCATAAAGACTTCAAGTTCCCAATAGAATCTGGAAGCTTTTGGAGCTTTCTACACTGGTGTAATCTCAACATCACAAGGTTTTCCAGCATCCCAATGGATTCAGGCAACTCAATAATATTACAACCAAACAAGTTTAAGGTAGTAAGTGTCCACATGTTCCCACTTGATTCTGGCAAAGATCTAAGAGATGTACACTTCCTCAAGTAAAGCTTCTCGATCATTTTCAAACCACCAATCTGCTCTGGAAGATTTGAGATTGATGTCTCATCCAGGTCAAGTTCGCTAATAGAAGCTAGTCCTCCAATGGAGTCAGGTAATTTGGTCAGGGAACGACACCCTCCAGCTGATAATGTTTTTAAGTAAGGTAATGAACCGATTGCAGGAGGTAATTCCTTGATTGCACTTCTATTGATTGAAAGTTCGGTCAATAACTGGAGATTGCCAACAGATTCAGGAATCGCAGTAAGTGATTCACACCACATCAAACTTAGTTTCTCAAGGTTTGTCAAAGACCTGACAGAATCAGGCAGATCTTCTACTGCAGATTCATTGAGAGAGAGTTCCTTCAGAGAAATCAGATTTCCCAAGCGTTCTGGAAGACTTTTTATGAATCGGCATCCATTCAAACTAAGCTTCTCCAGCTTTGTAAGGCGGCAAATGGATTCAGGCAGCACTGATATAGCAGTTTTATCAACAAGAAGTAGTTTTAAGGAATTCATGCTGCCTATTTCCAGTGGCAATTCTTTTAAATTTGGACAGTTAACGAGATTGAGGTTCTGAAGAAGTTTTAGCCCAGATACATCACTTGGAAATTCAACAAGGTTTGAGCAATCATTCAAGTTCAACTGAATTAATGTCGTTGCATTCCCCACTGATTTGTGAACCTTAGTTAGCTGAACACAACCCTGAAGATCAAGTTTTGCCAAGGTTTTGCATCCAGATAAATCAGGACAAGCCACAAGATTATAGCAAGCACGAAGATTCATAACCATCAAGTTCTTGGTCAACTACAACAATGAATTTCAAGTAGCAAACATGAGTTACTAGGAGGAAACAAGATCATTTTCAATAAGGGACAGATTGCAAATACTTGTAATTAATTCGAATGAGTTGTAACAGTAGAAAAAGAACATAAATGTTGAATAGGATTCCTAAACAAATCTCCCTTAGGCACGATTGAAACAGGGAGACCTGAGTAGTTATTCAACATTTTCTTTTAAGCCATTATATGGACTAGATAAGCAAATCATACCTTGTTACTGTTCCAACCCCAAACTCGTTCAATTCCACTCTCCGAAAGATCAAGCACAGCTAGCTCATGAGGAGCATAATCAGAAGGAAGGTTTTTCATTGGACAATTTTTCCACTGAAGCCACTTCAGGCCAGCAGGAAAACTTTTGAACTTCCCTTGCAGTTTTGCATGATTGATTTGCAGCAGTCTCAGATTAACCATTGATTTGAAGCCTTCAGTGTCAAGTATCATCTCTCCCTCCTCTTGTCCTTTTCGAAGAAAATCCATACACTTTTCAATCAAGGAGGCAAGTGTTGGACATGGATTCAGCGCTCTAACCCAAGAAATCCGTTGATTTCTCGTAAATTTCTTCTTTTCAAAGTCAATAGTTATACCTTGTACATGTTCTGTTCCCTGTTTATAGTCATTAAAGGAAGACAATCCAGAATAAGATTGGAAACAATAATGCATACTCATCTCTCAGATTTCAGAAGATTATTTTGGCATGCACGTGAATGATAATTTAATAGCAATATATATACCAGCTAGTATTTTCTTGAAAAGTATATCTTTTATGGAAAATACTTTCGAAACTTTCTAGTGTTTGGAGGAACTCCAAAAACTTGGCTAGCAAATTCATTTTCCTATGAAAGAAATGAAAGCATTTTTCAGTTTGAAATAGGGCAGAACAATTTCGGTCTGAGACTCAATGAAGAACTAATTCATTTTTTGTTACTCTTTGATAATACACACACACACACACACTTCCATGATATATTTATGTATTAATATTACTTATCAAAATATTATATTAATATTTAGAATGCTCTATCAAATGTGGTTAAGGTTAAAAAATTATTTAAAAATATAATATATTGATAAGAAAATACATAGTTGATACTATATATTAACATACACCCACACCAATATTTACATAGAATAATACAATGAGTCGATGAAACTATTCATAGAGAAATAATATTATAAATTTCACTCATGAAATCTTAACATGGGCCATGGTTAAGCACCCCCACCCTCCAATAATATTATTTACTTATTTAGAGTTGTTTGAGAGTGTAGTAATGGTTGTTTTTTTAAAGTGTTTTTTTGTTTGTATTGGGTTAAAATAATTTAAAAAAATTATTTATGAAACCAGTACATCAAAACAATTTGATAATACAAAAACAATTAATTTGAAGCAAAAAACTAAATACAAAATTTATTTATTTTTCAAAAAATAAACAGGTAAATCACTTATGTGGAGTTCTCGAAGCTCACCTTAGGTAAAAACCTTTGGGTCAAAGATATCTTCAAGCTTACGGACTAGATGGATCCATGGCATAATTAATCTTAGAAAGCCAAAACCAGGAGTCAAACTCCAGGGACCTATCAGTCTTAACAGCTTATCTATTTTCTAGGGGGTAAATTTCAATCTTTAGTTATATATGCATCTTTTAAAAACTATGATAAATATATGATAAAAAGAAAGGAAGAAAAAAAGAGAGGATAAATATGTATCTTTGTATATATAAAGTTATGAGTTGCACCTTCTTGTGCATCAGCATCGTCATGATTTCACCACGATCCCATAGCCTGCTACGACTTCCTGGATCCACAAGGTTTTCATCCTGAACAATCTGTCTTCCCATGTCTCTAAGTTGATCATGCATCCATAATTCATGATCTGAAAGAATCTTGATGAGACATTTTGATGTCAGAACTGTGATGACCGTCTCAGCCCTAAAGCCACAACCCTTCAAAATATCAATTGCTTCCTCTCTTTTCATTCCCATTTTAATAAACAAACAAGCAATATCAAGGAATACACACTTTTCTTCTTCATCCAACTCATTAAAACTTATTCGTAACACATCCTGAAGATTATGTGGTCTTATGTTTTGCAGTTTTTTCAGGACATCTTCCCATTTATGCAACCCTCTCTCATTAAGCAAAGTAGAGCCAAACACTTCCAAAGCCAGAGGCAGTCCTCCTGTGATGGACACAATCTCCTTGGATATATTCATGTATTCTTCCGTGGGTTTATCTTTTCTTAGTGCATGATAGCTAAAAAGTTGTAAGGCTTCCGGGAAACCTAACTCTCTAACCTCATAAAACTCATTGACAAGATGTTCAACCAGAACAGCCTTGTTTCTTGTTGTAACAATAACTCGACTTCCTTCACCAAACCAGTTTCTATTTCCCGCTAATGCATTCAGCTGGCTTACATCATCCACATCATCTAAGACAATTAGTGCCCGCTTCTCAGGAACCAGCCTTTTGACTGCGGCGATACCTTCATCAACATTATTTACAAGAGGCCAGTTTGGAGAAAGATCACCAAGAAGTTTGTTCTGCAGTTTTACTAGACCACCATCTTTCTTAGAAAGTTCTTTAACGTTCAAGATGAAACTACGACTTTCAAAATGACCAACAAGTTTATTGAAGAGAGCTGTGGCAAGAGTTGTTTTACCAATCCCGCCCATCCCATAAAGTCCCAGAACCTGAACGCGATTTGATCTATCATCTATAAACCTCCTCTTGAAGTTTTCTACACGGGAATCCAATCCAACAGTATAGGTAGCTATATCCACCGGGGTTTTCCTCAATTCTTTAAGAACCCTATTCCCCAAAAGCGGAATCAACTGTTTTTCTGATCTGTAATAAAATAATAAAGCATCGGTAAAGTGAACATTAGCAGAGTTGGTTTATGTTTTTCTTTAAAACTTAATTAGAGTGATAGCTTCACATAAATGCAACAATAATAGGATCCCTAGCCATGATAGCACATCCCATGAGTTGCTTAAAACTAGAATTTTGTTTAATGCTATTGGAAATCCCAGTTCCACCCAAAACTTGTAAGTTGTAACAGGCTTCTGCCTTCTTTGTATTCTCTCGTTACTAGGCTTCAACATTTTTGCTTGCTTTTAATAATAAATAATCAATTCATTATATAAAAAACAAAAAAATCCTTACATAATTGACTAATTTGCAAATTTTAAGCCTCTAGCCAGACTGACAGAAATGAAGTATTTGTCACGAGTAACATGTAAGAATTTAATATTTATCCTCACATTATGGAATTTAGATTGACATCTTCGTTCCTTTAGAATTTGGTCCAACATTTCCTAAGTCTAAGAGAGAGAAATAAGAGATTAAGGTGTTTGTCTTGCATGATTGGTGAATGAGATTCTAATATCTGTAAGATTAAATTATCACTTCTCTAGTATACTTTCTCGAATAAAATACTATTTGAACTTAAAATTTACTTAAACTTACATTATTCTATACTAATAATTAAATTTTAATTTCAGATAAGCAGAGATGGAGTGATGTGGATTAATGAATACTTGATTGATAAAGTTTTGATAATGTATAAAAAATTATTTCAATTCAAAAGCTTTAAATTTGAATATAAGCTAAGCAGCTTTAAAGTTTGGATCGAGTCAACTTAAGCTTCTTGACCAATTAACTAGCTAAGATGAATCTATTATTAAAGCTCAAACTTAACTAACCTTGACTCATTAAAGCTCATGTGCTAGTTTAATTAGCCATGTTTATAAACAAACTCATTTGTTTGTTTTTGAAATTTAAGCAAACCCAACTGCATAATATCATAAAGAAACTTATTTTATATGTAATTAAAACATTGTTTTATTAAATAAAATTGACTTAGAATTTAACCTGAAAATCTAAGTCGCGCGGGTTTTTAACTGTTTTTGAATGCACTATTCATCATCTCACACATTATTATGGATGGATTATGCAAACATCAAACATAGGTAGCGCACCATGAGTTTAAAAAGAATACATTTTGCTCTTTAAACTTTAGAAATCACGTAAATTATACAATTTTGACACGCCAACATTTTCAAACTCACTTTTCTTATAAAAGTGAAAATTAGCAGCTTCTAAGATTATGTCTTTAAAATGTAAAATATAATCGATTAAAAGTCTTTCGTTCCTGACAATTGATCAGATGACAACTTGCGTAATTAACAAGCAAGATATTTAAAAATACTAATTAAATTAAAAATAAAACATAGTGAGAGAAATACATCACCTGTCGTCGTCAGAAACGAAAAAACCAGAAATACCTCCAACTTTTTTCATGGCTTCTCTCCACTTGCCCACCTTCTCCTCCCCGAACCTCTCCATATGATCCATAAAATCTTGCTCGAGAGGGCCCTTCTGTCTCCTAATATGGGAGGGGTCAACTTGGTAGAAAACAGGCAGGATCAGCCTCCTCAGCTCGCATATTCTAGCTACCTCCTCAAGACACCAATGAGAATTGGCATACCTCGGTGAAAGAATAATGATCGATAAGGCTGAATCTTCAATGGCCTCCATTAGAGTTGGATCAATCTCGTCTCCCGGTGCCATTCCAGAGTTATCCAAGAAGACCCTGATGTCTTCTTTGCTTAATGACTCGTAGAGGTTTTCGGTGAAGCCGTGGCGGGTGTCTTCTCCACGAAAACTTAAGAACACATCCCATTTCAGCCTGAGAGCTGCCGGAGAGGATGAAACAATCAGGCTATTGGGCATGGCTTTTTCTTCTCTCTTTTTTTTTTTTTTATCGTCGTTGTGTGGTGATGCTGTTGGTTGCTTTATAATTCGGCCCGTGCTTGGAGGCTTTGCAGAGGCAAAAGTAAGATTGCTTCGTACAGTCAAGATTCCCAAGTGACTTGAGGGAAAACGAAAAGGATAAGTGGCAAAAGTAAAATGACGAAAATAACACTTGGGCCTTTGTTTTTTATAAAACAAATAATAAATAAAAAGTATTTTAATTTCAATAAACAGTAATTTATCTACAGTATTATTAAAATATTTTAACTAGAATTTTCATCACATCAACCCTGCCATTTTTTTTTCCTATCATTTTTTTATCTTTCACCGCCATCTCCATCTCCATCTCCATCATTATCTATTTTTTAAACCTAATCTTTTTATTAATAGTTGAATTAAGAGTGTCCGGACAAAGACTTATAGAAAAAAAAACTAGCGATATGCCCGCGCGTTGCGCCGAGGCTTTTTTATCTATGTAGAAAATTGATTGTTTTTATATGTATTGTATTTGTTATTTTAATATTTAATTAGTAAAATTATAATTGATAAAATCTGTATAATTGAAATGGAAAGTGGTTTGTATATTTTGTAATTGCAGATAACGCAGGTTTAGGGTTTTTTCAATGTAGAAAACTAATTGATTTTTACATGCTGTAATTAGTTGTTTAAATATTTAATTAGTAACATTATAATAGATAAAATATGTAACAAATTAATTTTTTCCCCGCCTAAAAGGAATAGTGTAATCAAAATGGAAAGTGGTTTTTATATTTTTTTTAATTATAGATAACCTAGGTAAATTTGTCAAAAAAAAATTTAATTTTTTTTCACAGTAATATTACATCTGACACATGAAAAATACAAATATTGTAAATTTCTGAAAAAACAAACTTATTTTTTTTGCATGCTATAATGACTTATGTGTCGTATAAAAGGAACAGTGTAATCGATACGGAAAGTGACTCGTATATTTTTTAATTGTAGATAATCTAGGTAAATTTGTCTATTTTTTTTAGTTGTTTTTTTCCCCAGTAATATTACATCTGGCACATTAAAAATAAAAATATTGCAAATTTTTGAAGAAATAAACTTAAATTTTTTTCGTGCTATAATGACTTATTTGCCGTATAAAAGGAATAGTGAAATCGAAACGGGAAGTGATTCGTATATTTTTTAATTGTAGATAACCTAGGTAAGTTTTAAAATATTTTTTAGTTGTTTTTTCCCCAGTAATATTACATCTGACACATTAAAAATAAAAATATTGCAAATTTCTGAAGAAATAAACTTAATTTTTTTGCGTGCTATAATGACTTATTTGCCATATAAATGGAATAGTGGAATTGAAACGGGGAGTGATTCATATATTTTTTAATTATAGATAACCTAGGTAAATTTATCAACTTTTTTTTTAGTTGTTTTTTACCCCTAGTAATATTACATATGACACATTAAAAATATAAATATTGTAAATTTATGAAGAAATAAACTTAATTTTTTTGCGTGCTATAATGACTTAGTTGCCGTATAAAAGGAACAGTGTAATCGAAACGGGAAGTGACTCGCATATTTTTTAATTGTAGATAACCTAAGTAAATTTGAAATTTTATTTTTGAGTTGTTTCTTTTTCCCAGTAATATTAGATTTCAAATATTAAAAATGAAAATATTGTAAATATTTTTTTAAGAAATAAACTTAAACAAAAGAGTATCAAATTTACATTCAAAGCCATTTTTTTTATATAAGATTTATTAATCATATTATTATATTAAATATATTTAAGAATATTGATATTATTTTTTTTCTTAAAAAAAATCTAGGTCATTTATCTCTCTCTCTATATATTTTTAGGCGATAATATTCAATAAATATTAAAACATATAATTAGTCTCACATACTTTATAGAGTAATCGAAAAGGGAAGTGGTTCGTATACTTTTTAATTGTAGATAACCTAGGTAAATTTGTTAATATTTATTTTTATGAGCTACTCTTGTTCTTAAGTACTATTCGATCTGACACATTAAAAATAAAAATATTGTAATTTGTTTTTAAAAATAAACTTAATTTTTTTACGTGCTATAATTATTTATTTGCCGTCTAAAAAGAACAGCCTAATTGAAACGGGAAGTGACTCGTATATTTTTTAATTGTAGATAATGTAGGTAAATTTGTCTACCTTTTATTTTTTTGAGATGTATTTTTTTTCCAACAATATTAGATCTACAATCTTAAAAATTAAAGCATGAAAATTTTTTGTAAAGAAATAAACTTAAACAAAAGAGCACAGAATTAAATTTTGAAGCCAATATTTTTTCTTTATAAGATTTATCCATCATATTATTATATTAAATGTATTTAAGAATACCGATATGTTTCTCTCTATATATAGTATTTAAGAATACTGATATGTTTCTCTCTATATATATTTGTAGACGATAACATTCAATTTTATTTTTCATTGTTCGGAAAAATACTGAAATAATGCAGGAAATATTCCTAGAAAGCAAAGTTAAGCACCAACGTTGTACTGTTATTCTTGACTTTATCAAAATTTCCAGAATTTAATTAATCTCTGAATTCAATTAATACTATTTCCATTCTAAGCATTCATGCTACATACGATGATTCCGAGCGTGATCTCACGCCACTGTGAAGAAAGTAAGCAGAAGTAACTTTGTTACCAAGAAACTGATCTTCACTGAGAGATAAGAGATATTGGGAACAGACAGTTGCTTTCCAAATAAAAAAAAACGTATTTCAGGAAGAAAAAAAATCAACCAAAATCAAATTTTTTGGCTGAGAGGTTCGACCCTGCGCGCTGAATTTTCCAGCGCGCAGCGAGCTGCTCGGCCACAGGTGTTTCTTTGTCATTTCCACCATAGAAATTATAAAAAGAATCTCTGTGCGAAAAAAAAAACAAAAACAGGTGCACATACGCGCGCGAAGCAAGGGCTGAAAATGGTCAGTCCACAGTGCACATGAGTGTGCGTGCACAGTGGCTGGCCGAGCTCTTTTAGCTCTTTTACTAATAATAATATATTATATATATTTTCGCAGTAGTGATGTGGCACATCACTACTGCAAAAGTGCATTATATATATATATATATATATATATATATATATATATATATATATATTTTCGAAGGAGTGATTTGTCCAAAAATATTAAGGATTTATAATAAATTTATATGGAAGGATAAAATTGAAATCAATCATAACTTTAATACCAAAAATATTAAGAATTCCAGCCTAATTTGCAAAAATAAAAGCATGAGGACCTAATTGAAACTCCAATATATAATCAATTTCAATTGAAGGATAAAATTGAAACAAATTAAAACCTATATAATAGTATTAAGAGCAAGAAAAATAAATTATATATATTTATTATATATATTTTCGCAGTAGTGATGTGGCACATCACTACTGCAGAAGTGCATTATATATCTATATAATATATATATATATAATATATATATGTATATTTTCGCAGGAGTGATGTGCCAAAATGGCACATCACTCCTGCAGAATTGTATTATATATATAATATATATATATATATATATGTATGTATATTTTCGCAGGAGTGATGTGCTAAAAAGTCACATCACTCCTGCAGAATTGTATTATATATATAATATATATATGTATATTTTATATACATCACTCCTGCAGAGCAGTGAATTATTGACTTTTGGCACATCACTATGCACAGCTGTAATATATATATGTATATTTTATATACATCACTCCTGCAGAGCCGTGAATTATTGACTTTTGGCACATCACTATACAGAGCCGTGACTTTTGAGCAGCCATTCATTGTTGAAAAAAAAAAAAGGAAAAGTGGAGGTGCACCGCGAAGCACCGGGTCAAATGACCCGGTGAATAGTGCAAATGAGTCATTGTGAGCAGTAATGAGCAGTAACATTCGTTCTGTTTTAGTTTCTTTAGTAATAAAGAAATGTTTTTATTTTTTTAAAGAGGTTGATTTAGAGTAGGTTTGTTTAATATTTGCTTTTAAAATATTTTTTATTTTAAAATATATTAAATTAATATTTTTTATTTTAAAATATATTAAATTAATATTTTTTATTTTTAAAATATATTTTTGATATCGTATCAACAAATAAAAAAAATAAAATCTCGAGAAAAAATATATTAATCTGCAATATAGGAAAAAAAATAAAAAAATATATTTTTTAAAAATATTTGTAAATACAAAATCTAACTCTAAATCTATTTAATTAGTAATTAGTAATTACAAAGGAAAATAATAGGTGAAGGAGGAGATGACACCAGCCTAATTTGAAAAGACATGCCCTTGAAAGAAGGTTTAATTGCGTTACCAAGCTACTCTCGGGCAGGATTTTAAATGAATGATTGCTAAGTTAGTACCTGTTTTGAAATTAGGTTATTTTTTACAGTTTTTTATTTAAAAATATATTATTTTTACTTTTTAAAGTTATTTTTTGATATTAATATATTAAAATAATTTAAAAATACTAAAAAAATAATTTAATATATATAAAAATACTTTATTTAAAAATGTTTTTGAAAGGAAACATTTCTTTGTTCCCACCGACGAAAGAAGAGCAAAGCGTTGTAAGAACATTATTTATTATTGAGTGTAGAAATTGTTGAGTGAACCTAATTCGTAAGTATTGAATAAAATTATTACAGTTATTAAATTTATTTACATTATTGTAAGAAGTTTCACGTGCATTTGTTTTGCATTTATTATTTTATAAAAAAACATATTGCATATAAAAAAAATACATTATTTTTTTTATATTATCTAAAATTATTTTAATTTATACAAAATATTTTGGTTGTAGTGAGATATTTTGGCTCTTGGTGATGAGATGATGAAGGTTGTGAAGAAATAATTGGATAATATTATGAATTACTTATTTTTTTTATAAAACATATTGTATAAATGACTAATAACATGTGGTAATTGGGTCACAAATTTATTTATTATATTTTACATCCTTATTTTTATTTATTATATTTTACATCCACAATATCTGGGTTATTAAGGTTAAATATGTTAGAATCTTGATTTTAATGATAGATGTTTTTAATATATTTAATAAAAAAAATTAAATGGTTAATATAAATATAATTAGAATTTAATTATTTTAGTGGGTTAATGTCTATAATTAAATTAATTAACTAAAAAAAGTTTGTTTTAAATATATTTAATAACTCGTATGTTTGTTGAATGTGTGTGTTTGGGATGGTAAGTGGCAATTCTTATCATTATAAATTCTTAAAACATTTTTTTTCTTTTAATATTTTGTTTAATATTCCTCTTAAATCTCATTACACTTTTTTTAATACTTTATTAACTCAATTGAAAAAAAACAACAAAAAAAAAACTTGCATAGCCAACTTGGCAGCAACTTGTATTTGCAAATCTTAACATTGTAGAACAATTTAAGTCGATTAATGAACAATTTTCTCATTTAAACATTAAGTATAAATCTAAAGGGAGTGAGGAAAATATTATCCCTCACACCTATTAGTATTGTACATTACAATAGTAATTCATAGTTTTATTTTATTTTTGCATTTTGATCCCTTTTCTTCCTTTGATTACTCAACTTTTTTAAAACAAATTAGTCATTGTATGATGTGTTTATAGTAAGTCATTGTATGATGTGTTTATAGTAATTTAAAATTAATAATTTCTCTTAATTTTCTTTTTATATGGTTAGCAGTATATAAGAGAATCTGACCATTGGATTATTATCTGAAAACATATTACCGTATCGCAATATGATATATTTAAAAAAAATAGTTAAATAAACAATAACTTAAAAATAACTAGATTATTAACTTTATGGAGTCAATGATATGGTTTGCGAGTTTGGTGAGATAACCTTGGTTCTTCTGGTTTACAGGTTTAATGAAGAATCATTTTTTTTTTTTTAATTGAACTTGATTATATGATTGTCTATTTTTATTTTTATCATGAAGTTAAAAAAAAAAATCATTGTTTTCCTATACTTGTTAGCATTGTGGATTACAATAGTAATCCAAGGTATGTTATATGTTTTGCATTCTAACCTTTGTTTTCCTTTGGTTATTGATATTTTTTAATTTAATCATTATATGATGTTTTTATGAGAATTCAGAGTTGACAATTCATTTTAATTTATCTTTTATCTGGTTATCATAATATAAAAAATATTCACATATTAGCTTGGTATTAGAAAAATATATCCGCATCTTGGTATAGTTTATTTTTAAAAAAAATAATAGTTAAATCAAAAATAATTTTGAAAAAAAATAGGTTATTAATTTTATAAAGTTAATGACACAATTTATGAGTTTGGCGAGGTAACCATGTTTGCCTTGGCTCACGGGTTTAGCGGGGTATTTGTTTTCCTAATTGAACTCAATTATATGATCATGTATTTTTATTCTTATTATATATTTAAAAAATAGTTCAAAAAATTATTAAATTTTAGAAAATTAATGGGCTTGATGGAGAGTGTGACGAGCTTAACTTTTATTTTTTTTAAAAAAAAATTATCATTTGAGATTGGTCTAATTGAGAATTAAATTTTTTAATTTGTTTCATTTTGTTTTCAATAAAGTTATCATAGTCTTAAACAAAAAGTGTTAGTATTGACTTTACGCTCGATTTTACGATCATCTATTTTTGTTATCATATAGTTAAATAAACAATCATTTAGGGGGGAAACAAGTTATTAATCCCCATAGAGTCTATTTCCTAATTTATGAGTTTAACATGTTGACCTGAATTACCTGATTCACAGGTTTAGTAGGTTAACTCATTATACCTAATATTTATTTATTTATTTATTTATTTTAGTTTTTGTTACTTTAATTTTCTTTCTTTTTTTTTTTTTACTCTTTTTAGTTAGTAGATTGGTTTGGAAATGAAATTCATATTTGTTTTTTTTTCTTTCAAATAAACATTTTTGTAAGTGTTGTTTGATTTTAAAATCATTTATTTTTATCATATAAAAATAAAGATAATTTATAAAAATAACAAGTTATTAAACTCATTGAAGTCCATGACCCAAGTTGATTTAATCTGACATTATGTCACTACTAAAAAAAAGTATATCTTAAAGCTTTTTTATAAAAGCTATGTCATGTTTTTACCAGTCATCCAAGTTATTTTTGAAGCCATTAAATTGAATGATTCACTTTGAATCAACTTTCATGTGGTTAATTTGAGAATCAATCTAGGTAAGCAGTCAGGTTAACAAATTTCAAGATAAAAAAATAACTTGATTGAATATAATGATACTATCAAAAAAATCTCAAAACTCTTCATATTTGTTTTAATTTTTTTTTTAAAAAAAATAAAGTGACCTAGAATGGAGCGTGAGCTAATACACTAATCTAAATCCATATCTGGTAATAATTAAACGATGCTTCACCGTATAGAACAAATTTGATTGGAAATGAAAAGGGAAAACGTGGAAAACAAAAGACTTTCTTTAATAGAAGATGATTAATTATTAAATCTAAGAATTTGATTTATTTTTTTCAATAGAAGATGATTAACAATTAAATATAAATGTTAGATTAAACAACAAATTACAAACTACAAAAAATAGAATAGGCTTACATATAAACCAATATAAAAAATTTATAATACCAACTAACATAACTTTGATACCAACTAATAAAATCGAGAAAAAAGGATAACAAGTTTTTTTTTTTTAAGTTAAAACCATCAAAGACCAAGATAACCATAACTATAATGAGACATTTAAAATATTTAATTTTTATTCATTCAAATCTCACTTTTCAAAATGTTATTACAATGTTTTTATATAGAAAAAACTAGAGAATCCTAGTAACATTGAATAGAAAAATAAATAAATAAAAAATTATTTCCTCAAATATGATGAAATAGAAAAACATTTATACTCAACAGAAAAGAAAATATAAAAAACTCTTAAATTCAAAAGGAAGAAATAAAAAGAGCTAACAAAACAACCTAGTAAAAAACTTTGTTGTTTTAATCTCTTCATGGTGGAAAGAACTCATCCTCAAGTTCAAAATTAAGTAAGAATACCATCATATACCAAGAACACGAACATATTTTTATGTTGGCTACCACATCATCCCTCTAATATCTTTTTACGAGTTGTCTTATCATGAGTCCCTAGCATCTTTGTGCGAGTTGCCCTATAACAAGTCTTTAAAACCTCTCTGCAAACCTCTTCTTCATCATGAATCCGTAACAACTTTGTATGTCATGTCTTATCATGTGCTCCTAACACTTTTTTATGAGTCATTTTATCTATATCCCAGAAGTATGATTTTCAATAATAGTATATGAAAACTAATCATTAGGACTTGTTAGGTTATAGTATCAACTAACACAATTCTGATACCAACTAACATAATAAAGAGCAAAGGATAACATGGTTTATTATAAGTTAAAACCCTCAAAGACCAAAATGATCATAACTATATAAAGAAATCCAAAATATTTGCTTTTTATCCGTTCAAATCTTACTTGTCAAAATATTATTACAATCATTTATATAGAAAAAAAATAAAAAACCCTAGTAATATGGAATAAAAAAATAAATATAAATACTTTTCCCCTTAAATAGGAAAAGCTAGAAAAATATTAATGAGATCAGAACAATACCAAACCATTAGATATCATAGAAAATTTTATTTTTCATGTGACATCTACAATTCTCAAAGTCCTTCATGTTAAATTTATATTTTATTAACGAATTTGATCATATATTCATTGTTGATTGACTTGAAAAACTTATAAACATAATTATTTTTAATAACAAACCCTTTAGATTGTTCTATGTAAACATCTTGATAAGGTCACCATTTAATAAAGAAATTTTGTAGATTTGTTTCATGTATTTCTAGCTCGAAATAACACAGACTCTTTTGTCTAAATATATTTAAAATGATGGATAGGTCTTTTTTTTTTTAAAAAAAAATGTATTAAAAGTTTTTTTTAAAAGAAAAAATAATCATTTTACTATTTCAATCTATAATAAAATACATCTTAAAGCTAGTGTTTCTTGGGTTTTTTTTAAAAAAAATAAATTAATACTTGGTTCTAATTTCTAAAATACTAAGTTTAGGTTTGAAATTGGTTAATCAACACTCCTTGTAATATCATTTAAGTTTTGAATCCTATAAGAAATTGTAAAAAAAAAAATATTCTCTATAGCTACATCTTTCTTCAAATAACTAATCTTAAAACTTAATCGAGAATGAACTTTATTTTTATTTATTTAATGTGCAAAAAACAGCTCTATGAATGCAATTATATAAAAAAAAATAAAAAAACAAAAAAATCCACGTATTATCGTAGAAATAATATTTATACAAACCACAAAATTCTCATAAAAGTACGGTTTATTTAAGCCAATAAATACATTAATTATACAAAACATAATAAAAGTTTTAATGCAACAAATGTAGCATATCATAGGGACTAAAATTTCTATTGATGATTTTTTCTTAAGAGAAAAAAACATTTGTCATAAACATTAAATGAAGAAAAGTTTCCATAATCAATAACCACCGTGTCTCTGAATGTGAGGTTATGTTTTAAAAATATATTTTTTTAAAAAAAATTAAAATTTTTATTTAAAATTTATTTTTAATATTTTTAAATTATTTTAATGTTTTAATATCAAAAATTATTTTTAAAAATTAAAAAAAATTATTTTAATATTCTAAATAAAAATTACTTGAAAAACAACTTCAATGACCACCATGCATTATTGATGCAGAACACAGAACCTCTAAAACATTTTATCATACAATATAATGGCAATGGCTGTGTTGCAATTGGGTCTCCGGCTAGCCCCCAGAAATGCCGGTGTTTCAGCCTCCTTTCACCTCAACAACTCTGCTGTACCCGAATCTAGCCCGACATCTTACGGGTCGGGTCATCCGCTAGGAATATGAGAAGACCGGGGAGCGGTTTGTCTGTAAAGAGAAATGCAAAGAAGAACATCAAGAAGCCTGGTATATGTACAGCGGATGAGCTCCATTATGTCGCAGTTTCTAATTCTGAATGGAAACTCGCTCTCTGGCGTTACTGCCTGCCCTCTCCAAAGGTATAGCCATTGGCTGCACTTTTTTATTTTTCAAGAATAGAAACGATTGTGCTTTTTCTTTTTTTAATTGATTATGTGTTTTGATTCATAGGCAAAGACAAGGAACCATGCTATATTGGGTTGGAACCAATGCTATCGTTTTGTTCTAATTTTTGTTACGTTAATGTTAATGGGTTCTCTCCTTTTCATTTTAAGAGATGTTAATGTGGTATATATATTCATGCAAAGATTGTACGAGGATCAAAGTCAAGTGGGTTTCTTTAGAAAATTGCTAAGTCGGTGTTTCTTGTCTTTTCTTTTTTTGTTCCTCTCAAAATTGCAAATTATGTGGTAACTTGACTCAGTGGAGAACACTTTGTAGTGTGTTTTGATTTAAATATAAAAGGGAAGGGTTTGTGCTTGCATTTGTCATTGATTTTCAGCTGAACGTTTCTATTGTCATTCATCCTTCCATGTTTGTAAGTTCTTGATGATAATGTGTAGTAGTTCCTTTCAGTCATCAGTTGCTCGCTTCATGTCTGATCAAGGATTTGATGCATGGACTCTTGAACTTTGAGGAGCTGGTTTGAGTTCATTGGCAGGTGACCATGGGGAAGGTAAGTACACAGCCTCTTAATGCAATCGATTTTCATTTAGATTGTGATTAACAATCAGGACTGGTTCTTGATCTGATTCTGAGATCTCTTCTGTTGAAGGGGAAAGAACTGAGATTGTCTCTACATCCAAAAAATCACGATCAAGCTGTCAGAAACTCTTACGCACTTGTCTGAAAGATTCTCGGGATATTTTGATGAAGTTTATTCGAAGAATGTTTTCTTCAATGGAAACTTTCTATCCTGTGCAATTTAGTTTGGTGTCTTCTCTTGATTTAATATGCTGTGGAAACTTCTCATCGTGACTACTAACTAAAAAATCAGCAGGACAGCAGGTTGCTATAATTTTTCTGAAGTTTCTAGCTCCGTCCCCTGTCAATTTGTTGTTGTTCGCTTTTCTGAGTGCTTATTTAGTTATTTCATTGGAAGTAAACAACAGCCCAGTATACTTTTTTTCTCTCCTACCTATCAGTTTCATATACTTCGTTTGCAAGTTAGAACAGGATGCTGGGACTTGTGGCTTGTGATTCTTTCACTCTCCCATATCTACTGAAATAATCTTTCAGTGTAATCATCTGAGGTGAACATATCTTGTATATCCACTCATGCCAGTATTCAAAATGTCTTTTCAGCCCATATATATCCTCTAGGGTCTTGGCCCTGCTTCTCCTTCTTGTTAAAATGCTCTTAATGAGTGACAATTTATTCAGTAGTATTTTTTAGTGTAAGTTTGGATATAACTCCCATTTATTTTCTATGCCTTTGGCAAGAAAATAAATAATGGCTATCATTTCCACTCATCTCTCTTCCTTCCTAGCATGTATGAGATAATCCAATCATAATAATCCACATGCACAGTACCTGCAAAGCTTTTAGTGGAGCTGACAACAGCATTTTAAGAAGGTGGATTACAAAACCGTAGTGGATCTTTCCTTTACAAGGATCATCTAGGCAAAAACAATGTTCCAGTGCTAGCCATTGCAGGGGATCAAGCTCTCATCTGCCCTCCAGAAGCTGTACACGGTAGTTTGTTATTTCATCTGGTTTACATGCACCTCTAATTGGCTTTAAATTTCAAGTAATTCTCTTGAACGTTTCTTGTATGATGAGTGCCTAACACTAAAGAAAAGCTGTGTAGCTGACATGACAAGAATGGGAATAGAATGGTTCCCTTATATCCTCAAAGTGTTTAAATTGAGAGAAATCTATTTGATGCTTTTATGGGTGTTTTTTTTTTTTTGTTTTTTTCTTTTATTATTATTATTATTATGGTTTTCCCATTTTCATTTCACCGTCCAAACGCACTTTGCATTATCAGACAGCATGCACATGCCCATCCGCATAGGTGAACAAAGCATTCCACGCTCATAAATAGAACTGACTTGTTTCTGAAACTTACTGTCTTTGCCACCATATGGAATTTCAAACATCTATCAAGCTGTAATGATTTCCATCAAATTTCAGCAACGCAATAATTTCAATCAGCATGAGATTGATTGCTGGATCACAGAACAATAATAATAATAAAAGCCTCTGATTTCTAGGCATAATGGAGTTGAAGAAGCTTCAGGCTAAAGAATGGATGCTTGAATAAGTAAAGGAAATGAAATCTATACACTAAGTAAATAGCAGCAGTTTGAAGATACTAGCCTCGAGCCACTGGTTCAGTTTTACAGACTGGGCAGGTATTTTTCTGTGCAAGCCACTGCTTTATACATTGCATGTGAAAGCCATGTCCACAATCTAGTTTTCCCACCTCATCAGCTTCTTCGAATTCATCCTGCAGGACGAAAACATTTCGAGCAAAAACAAGATAAAAATTGAGCATGAGCACATATGAGCAAGGCAATGATGAACAAAGGATAAGAAGTAATTAGAAACCAAAGAATGCAAAAAACTGAAAACAGCAAATCCAAGTTTTGCTTCACCTGACAGATGCTCCACTTCTTTTCCAGAATCATGGGTAAATGTGATGGCCGTTCTTTGATGATTGAGGGATTGATTTTCTTGACACAGCTGCTGATCTCATCTTCTTTCAATCCAGTATTCACATAACCAATTCTATCACCTAACTCGAGCAGTTGCTGTTTTCACCACAGAAACAGGAAAGATCTAATGATTATACATGGAGTGATGTAAATTCATCAAGCTAAACATCACTGCCAGGAGGGCCTGTCAAAGCTAGGGTTTCAGATGGGTTCTTCATAAGCTGTGTAAGCACCCAGAAATTATGCATAAGCAAAACAAAAAATAATTGAAATGATATTGTGGTGTCCACACACCTCGTATGTCATGTGATCAATATCAAGTCTCCAGTTGCTAAAATGATCCAGCCTTCCTCCCATGATAAACCTATTTTGGAGCACCATCATCTGCAATTTGCCAGTACTGGTCACTAATGGAAGAACAGCGGCTATATAATTAGAATGATTATCAAGCAGCATTCATAAAATTATTTTACCCATTTTCAATGGATAGCCCAATGGAGGTAATGAATATCTTTCAACGAATTATATACTAAATAGCATGGACATAAATGAGTTTGTAGTTCTCGCTGATCCATCATGAAATGAAGAAACATGCACTGATTTTCTAAACAGTATAGGAATTTAGAAAACATTTGATTATAAAGCAGGTAAATAGATATGCAGACAAACGTTAATTGAAAAATATAGAAATATACAATAATAAGATGAAAAAAATTACTTGAAAAATAATACAAAGAAAATCCGGAGAATAGATAGAAATTCTTTGGTTTATGATCATGAACATCACGAAAGCCATTTTCAGTTCAAGCTATTGTCCATCTATTTAGTTAGATCATTGTCACATAAAATCCCTTCCAAATTTTACCATTTTTGTGCTCCTCAAATCAATCCCCCGCCCCCATGAAAAACAGAAAAATCTTGTAGGACAGACTATAAACAAGTCCTCAGAACAGAGAACAGTCTGCACACTGAGCAAAGCAAGAAAAAGCTTAAAGAAATCCAAAAGAAAAAGAAAAGGAAAGCAGAAAACACAAGAGATCATTAGTAGGACGACTCAAATTTAGATCTCTAGTGTTGAACACACCCTAGCAAGTCCATCTGGGGAAGGATGTCGGTTATGGCGATAATACCGAGTTCCAGAAACTTCCTGTTCAGGACAAGATGTTACAAAAGCACGATCAGTATCCAGAAACGAAGGGGCTTCAGGAGTCACTGCAGACAGCCTAGTTAAGCAAGGACGCTGTCAAAAACAGTAGCGAAACATAATCAGAGAACACAGAGCAAACCAATACACACAGCCAGTCACAAGATATAGAACATGAATAACAAACCATAAAAACGGAGCAAGAAAATATTTTGTTGTTCAAAACATCCAATCAAACTCTACAAATGAAAGAAGAAACGTGGACATTTGGACGAGGCATTAAAACTGCTCAAGTCAATGCAAGAGAAGAAACTAGAACCTGATATCGTCTTTTATACTATTCTTATTGAAGGCATGTTTATCGCTGGGAGGCTTGAAGTTGCAAAGGAACTATTTTCCAGGCTTTTTGTAGATGGAATACGACCTACTGCACATACATACTGTGTCATGATCAAGGGACTTCTTAAAGAAGGGCTGCCAGATGAAGCATACAAATTATTTAGAAAAATGGAAGATGATGGCTTCACGCCGGACAGTTGCGCTTATAACGTTATCATTCAAGGGTTTCTTCAAATTCGGGACTCATCAACTGCTATACAACTCATTGATGAAATGGTTGGTAAAGGATTCTCAGCGGATTCGTCTACATTTCAGATGTTATTGGTTCTGGAATCTCATGATGAAATCATAAGCCGATTTATGCGTGGAAGCTCTCTAGGTAGAAAAATGAAGTGACATTTTCCTATCAAGTGATGCTGTAGGCTTCTGCACCTATTGTTAGTTATCACAGGCATGTTTTTTAAAAAATCATTTCAATGTATTTTCAAGTGAAAAACATTTGAAAAATAGCCGATATATACAATACAAAGTTCTTTAACTTCAATGAATGGTCTGTAACATCTACTGTGACTTTCAGGGACATGTTTTTGGCACCAGAGCTCACCATGCATTGTGTTACTTGAATCTGTGTATAAAGTACAAAGTGTACAATAACCAGTCTTGTTTTCCCTTACTTGACGAGTTTTCTAATCTTAAAATAGGTGTTCCAAGTTTTGAATCTGCACCGAACATTGTGACCTCTGCTAATCCTAACAAAGGAATGATTCAAAAAAGTATGAAAGCAAGAACCAAACCTGATATGAGAAACCTGTTTCTTGTATTGATTATGTTATACATTTTGTGTTAATTGTAAGGTATTGCAAACTGGGATGCATTGTTGTTCGCAAAAGAACCCCCAAGTATGAGAGTGAATTCATCAGTAATCAAAATAAAGAGATGTTGTTGCCAAGCTTGAAAGTGTGCTGTGAGTGATAGTGGTCTGCGCTAAGTGTGAAGCTATAGCAATGCAACGGTTTTCATTTGCATGGCTGTTCTTCTGGGAAAGTTCATATTAGAATTAGAATTATATTATAATTAAAACAATAACTAGAAAGAGCCGGGGATTTCACTTACCCCAGCTCTACTTCAAATCCCCTCAACAATAAAACTTGATAATGTAATTTTAGTGGATGAAATTATAATTAAAAAAGTTTAATGATCAAAATGAAAAAAAATGACATTGTTTAGATAAAACATTACAGTTTTTTCAAAGAACTATTATTATTAAGAAATAACCTAAAAGAGCTCGGACCGTTCACTGTGCCCTTACACTCAGTGGCACTGTGGACTGGTCTTTTATCAGCCGTGTGTCGCGCGAGTTCGTCCACCCTATTTTTTTTTTGTTTTTTCCTGATGTGAACAGTGTAATGACGCTCGGACCCCTTATAATACGACAAAAACACGTTTCGGCTGAGGGCTACGGTTGTAATTGCACGCGTACGGACCGGTCCGGTCCGCCGCAACCTTTTATTTTTTTAATATTTTTGAAACTGTGCTATTACGTTACGTCTCTAGCCCCCGAAACGAAAAAAACCATTAATTCGTCTCAGGGGTGCGTTAGTAATTGACGCATACAGTACTGTTCCCTTGCGTCAGCGCCGTCAGCAAGCCGTACGGGCGCGTCGGCGCGTTTTTTGTCCTCCATCGGTTCAGGTGGCGCGTGCGGGGTCGTACGGCGGTTAAAAATTTTCCTCCGCCGGTGAAAACGATTCGCCACCCTTCCCTGAATCTGATGGAGTGGCGCGTGCTGTCATATGATCTACGTAGAGGCGCATATAGTCGGTTGAACGTTTATGTGCTCTTTTCTCTCTCCTCAGCGCTAGATTGAAAATCAGTCCCCCGATTTATTGTCCATGCATTTTAGTCCCTTGGCTTTTGTTTGATTTCTGTAATAGAAGTTTCGAATTCAGTCAATTTCGCCCTTTAATTGGAATTGATTGAATGTCCATTTTTCAATTCGATCCTCCTTCTTTTAATTTCGGAATTGGACTGAAAATGATGAATTTATTTGGTACAGAAGTTTCCATTTTTGCAGATTTGTCCTTGAATTTATAATTTTCATGTCAATGTTTCAGTTCGGTCCTCCTTCTTTTAATTTTCGGATTCGGTTTAAATTATGCAATAAATACAGTACATAAGTTTCGATTTCTTCAATTGGATCCTTTGATTCAAATTGATAATATATTGAATTTTCATTTTGGCCCTTATAGTTTTAATTTTTAATTTTCATCCCTTGATAAATTGATATTTGTGTTTTATTTTCCATTATTAACATAATAATAATAATAATAATAATAATAATAATAATAAATATGTGTTTTATTTTCCATTATTAACATAATAATAATAATAATAATATGTGTTTTATTTTCCATTATTAACATAATAATAATAAGAATAAGAATAAGAATAAGAATAAGAATAATAATAATAATAGTAATAATAATAATAATAATAAGAATAAGAATAATACTAATAATAATACTAATACTAATACTAATACTAATAATAATAATATGTGTTTTATTTTCCATTATTAACATAATAATAATAATAATAATAATAATAATAATAATAATAATAATAATAATATATTCTTTTTCTTGCTTACTCTTTTGTTAATGTTTATGAGTTGTTTAGATAAAACATTACAGTTTTTTCAAAGAACTATTATTATTAAGAAATAACCTAAAAGAGCTCGGACCGTTCACTGTGCCCTTACACTCAGTGGCACTGTGGACTGGTCTTTTATCAGCCGTGTGTCGCGCGAGTTCGTCCACCCTATTTTTTTTTTGTTTTTTCCTGATGTGAACAGTGTAATGACGCTCGGACCCCTTATAATACGACAAAAACACGTTTCGGCTGAGGGCTACGGTTGTAATTGCACGCGTACGGACCGGTCCGGTCCGCCGCAACCTTTTATTTTTTTAATATTTTTGAAACTGTGCTATTACGTTACGTCTCTAGCCCCCGAAACGAAAAAAACCATTAATTCGTCTCAGGGGTGCGTTAGTAATTGACGCATACAGTACTGTTCCCTTGCGTCAGCGCCGTCAGCAAGCCGTACGGGCGCGTCGGCGCGTTTTTTGTCCTCCATCGGTTCAGGTGGCGCGTGCGGGGTCGTACGGCGGTTAAAAATTTTCCTCCGCCGGTGAAAACGATTCGCCACCCTTCCCTGAATCTGATGGAGTGGCGCGTGCTGTCATATGATCTACGTAGAGGCGCATATAGTCGGTTGAACGTTTATGTGCTCTTTTCTCTCTCCTCAGCGCCAGATTGAAAATCAGTCCCCCGATTTATTGTCCATGCATTTTAGTCCCTTGGCTTTTGTTTGATTTCTGTAATAGAAGTTTCGAATTCAGTCAATTTCGCCCTTTAATTGGAATTGATTGAATGTCCATTTTTCAATTCGATCCTCCTTCTTTTAATTTCGGAATTGGACTGAAAATGATGAATTTATTTGGTACAGAAGTTTCCATTTTTGCAGATTTGTCCTTGAATTTATAATTTTCATGTCAATGTTTCAGTTCGGTCCTCCTTCTTTTAATTTTCGGATTCGGTTTAAATTATGCAATAAATACAGTACATAAGTTTCGATTTCTTCAATTGGATCCTTTGATTCAAATTGATAATATATTGAATTTTCATTTTGGCCTTTATAGTTTTAATTTTTAATTTTCATCCCTTGATAAATTGATATTTGTGTTTTATTTTCCATTATTAACATAATAATAATAATAATAATAATAAATATGTGTTTTATTTTCCATTATTAACATAATAATAATAATAATAATATGTGTTTTATTTTCCATTATTAACATAATAATAATAAGAATAAGAATAAGAATAAGAATAAGAATAATAATAATAATAGTAATAATAATAATAATAATAAGAATAAGAATAATACTAATAATAATACTAATACTAATACTAATACTAATAATAATAATATGTGTTTTATTTTCCATTATTAACATAATAATAATAATAATAATAATAATAATAATAATAATAATAATAATATATTCTTTTTCTTGCTTACTCTTTTGTTAATGTTTATGAGTGTTTTTTTTTCCGGGATAATTTAATAATTTTAATTGTTTTTGCAATAATAGCAATAGTCATTTTATATGTAATATTACTGGAGATAAAAGACAACTCAAGAACAACAAATAAACAAATTTACCTAGGTTATCTACAATTAAAAAACAATACAAGTCACTTTTGTCTCCATTACACTGTTCCTTTATATGTTTTAATATTTATTGCATATTATCGCCTAAAAGTATATAAAGAGATAAAAAAATGACCTCGGATTTTTGTGATTAACAAAATTAATATCAGCATTCTTAAATAAATTTAATATAATAATATGATGAAAAAATCTTATAAAAAAAAAATTTGACTTTTAATTTGAATTTTGTGCTCTTTTGTTAAGATCTAATATTACCCGGGAAAAAATACAACTCAAAAAAACAAAAGGTAAACAAATTTGCCAAAATTATCTACAATTAAAAAATATACAAGACACTTTCCGTTTCGACTACACTGTTCCTTTTAGACAACAAATAAGTGATTAGAGCACGTAAAAAATATTATATTTCGTTTCTTAAAAAAAATTACAACATTTTTATTTATGATGTGTCAGATCTAATATTACTGGGGAAAAAAATCAACTCAATTTTTTTTTTACAAATTTACCTAGGTTATCTACAATTAAAAAATATAAAAATCACTTCCCATTTCGATCACACTATATAGTATGTGAGACTAAGTATATGTGTTTAATATTTTTTTAATATTATCGCCTAAAAATATATAAAGAGAGAAAAAAAATGACATACAATTTCTTGCAAAAAAATATTAATATCAGTATTCTTAAATATATTTAATATAATAATATGATGAATAAATCTGATAAAAAAATTTGGCTTTGAATTTAAATTAATATTTTAGACCCTTTTTTTTCCCTTTAAGAAACGATTATGTTTTTTTCACATGTATTTTTGATTTTTTAGTGTCCAAGTTAGTTGTTCTTTTTTAACCGGGTTTTCTTTTTTTCTTTTAAACCAGAGTATCCGTGACAACAAATTTCTTATAAATCATTTCACCTTCTTAACAAATTTTCTAACAAATTTTATCGAAAGTTTTTTAGCAATAGCAATATTCAATCGCATTTTGGTTGAAAAAAATTTTTTTAACAGATTTTATCAATTACAATTATTATAATTAAATAGAATTAATCAATTTTCTACATAGATAAAAAACCCCGGCGAAGCAGGCAACTCTACTAGTTACTATTAAATTAGTTATTTTCTGGAATTTACTTTAAATAAAAATATATATTATTATCAATTTTTATTTCCATGCATTATGAATTGTTTTTTTTCATTGTATCCGTCAACAAGTGTTTTAGCGTGAGAAAGAGACACCGAGTGGATTGGAAAATCTTTCATCCTCGGCTTCAAAGGAGGCGAGGAACAAACAGTCAGAGATACCGCAGCTTTTTAACCTAACAATGATGATGCTCACGCGGAAAAGCGCTTTTAGAGCTACTGCTTCTGATTCCCGGGTTCTTCAACAACATATGGAAATGGGTATCTTTCCTTCTTCTTTCTTATTCTTCAATCATCACCACATCTCCACTTCTGCTTGTACTGAGAAACCTTCGTTGCCTAAAAATAATGGTGGGTTTGTTAGTAATAATAGCACTGACATTAATATCGATGATGCTATTGCTTCATTTTATCGCATGGTCCGCATGAATCAGAGGCCATCAGCTGTGGAATTTGGCAAGTTTTTTGGGTCCTTTGCCAAAAAGAAACAGTATTCAACTGTTGTCTCTTTGTGCAATCATATGGATTTTGTTGGAGTTTCCCACGACGTTTATTCTCTAAGTGCATTGATTAACTGCCTTTGTCGCCTGAACCATGTTGATTTTGCTGTCTCTGTCTTGGGTAAGATGGTCAAACTGGGTATTCAACCTAATGTTATCACATTCAATACACTACTCAATGGACTCTGTAAGGGGGGGAAAGTTAAAGAGGCAGAAGAGTTGTTTAATGAGATGGTACGGAGAGGGCATGGGCCTGATGTAATTAGCTATAATACTATAATCAATGGTTTGTGCAAAACTGGAAACAAAGGTATGGCTGTTCACGTGTTCAAGAAGATGGAACAGCATGCGTGTAAACCAGATGTGGTGACCTACAATACAATCATAGACAGCCTTTGCAATTTAGGACAACTGAATGAAGCTACTAGATTGTTCAAGGAAATGGTTGGTAAGGATGCTATGCCAGATACAGTGACCTTCAATATTTTGGTTGACGGGCTCTGCAAAGAAGGAATGGTTTCAGAAGCTCGGTGTGTCTTTGACATAATGCCTGAAAAAGGCGTAGAGCCAGATGTTATCACTTACAATGCACTCACTAATGGGCTCTGCAATGAGGGGAAAATTAAAGATGCAGTAGAGTTGTTTAATGAGATGGTACGGAGAGGGCATGAGCCCGATGTGATTAGTTATAATACTTTAATCAATGGTTTGTGCAAAACTGGCAACACAAGCATGGCAGTTCACGTGTTCAAGAAGATGGAACAACATGCGTGTAAACCAGATGTGGTGACCTACAATACAATCATAGACAGCCTTTGCAAAGATAGGCTAGTTAATGACGCCATGGAATTCTTATCTGAAATGTTGGATCGGGGCATTCAACCAGATGTTGTTACTTACAACTCCATAGTCCATGGTTTTTGCAATTTAGGACAACTGAATGAAGCTACTAGATTGTTCAAGGAAATGGTTGGTAAGGATGTTATGCCAGATACAGTGACCTTCAATATTTTGGTTGACGGGCTCTGCAAAGAAGGAATGGTTTCAGAAGCTCGGCGTGTCTTTGAAACAATGCCTGAAAAAGGTGTAGAGCCAAATGTTTACACGTACAATGCTCTGATGGATGGGTACTGTTTACGGCGCGAAATGAATGAGGCCAAGAAGGTGTTTGAAATCATGGTTCGCAATGGTTGCGCACCTGATGTACATAGTTACAACATCCTGATCAATGGATATTGCAAAAGTAGAAGGATGGAAGAGGCAAAATCACTCCTTGCTGAAATGTCTCATAAAGCATTGCCTCCTGATACTGTCACCTACAACACTCTTATGCAAGCTCTGTGCCGATATGGGAGACCCAAGGAAGCTCTAAATCTTTTCAAGGAGATGTGCTCTTATGGCCTGCTTCCAAGTTTGGTGACTTACTCGATTTTGCTAGATGGCTTCTGCAAACATGGGCATTTGGACGAGGCATTAAAACTGCTCAAGGCAATGCAAGAGAAGAAACTAGAACCTAATATCGTCCTCTATAATATTCTTATTGAAGGCATGTTTATAGCTGGGAAACTTGTAGTTGCAGAGGAACTATTTTCCAGGCTTTTTGTGGATGGAATACAGCCTACTTTACAGACATACTCTGTCATGATCAAGGGACTTCTTAAAGAAGGGCTGTCAGATGAAGCATATAAATTGTTTAGAAAAATGGAAGATGATGGCTTCTTGCCGGACAGTTGCTCATATAATGTTATCATTCAAGGATTTCTTCAAAATCGGGACTCATCAACTGCTGTACAATTTATTGATGAAATGGTTGGTAAAGGATTCTCGGCGGATTCGTCTACATTTCAGATGTTACTGGATCTGGAATCTCATGATGAAATCATAAGCCGATTTCTGCGGGGAAGCTCTCTAGGTAAAAAAATGAATTGACATTTTCCTATCAAGTGACGTTGTAAGCCGTTGAGCCTCTTGTGAGCTATCACGATACTCTGTTATTTAACTGTAATGAATGGTCTGTAACATCTAGGGTGACTTCCTACTAATCCTAACAGTTGAATGATTCAAAAGAGTGAAGTTGGGGGTTCTCTTAATCTTGTTCATTTATCCAGGTTACAGCAGGTTTTAATTGGAGCTGATCTGAATGTGTTGTTGACAAGGCTGGCAATCTTTCTGTAGAGAGAACTGGTTGGCAGAGTCCAAGTTTTCTAAATTGTTAGGCTCCATTGTCAGAATGAAACAGTATTCAACTGCGGTTTCATTGTAAAAACAAATGGAATGCACGTACTGTTAAGGTTGTCAGCAGGCTTTTGAGCTGGGAAAATGGAGTGGAAAAACATTCGTCTTAATGAAACGTTTAATTATCATTGTAGGCTACAAATAAGAAAGTTGTTAAAGCTGATGCATATGTTGTAGGTATGCAGTCCGATATGCCCTTTCTCTTTCTTTGTATCCTATCTCAGTTGAGCATTGATGATTTTTTGTCATTCTGTGGTTTGATTCTTTGGCAGCTTGTGATGTCCCTGGAATTAAAAGACTACTTCCATCCCAGTGGAGGGAATCAAAGTTCTTTGATAATATATATGAGCTAGTGGGAGTACCTGTTGTGACAGTACAACTAAGATACAATGGCTGGGTTACAGAGTTGCAGGATCTAGAACGATCAAGGTGAATTTCTCACTATACTGGTGCTCTGATTGTGAAAGCAGGATGTTTGAAAACGCAAAGAATATTATTTGCTTTGATAATAGTTGAGACAATTCATAAGCATCTTTTCCATTAAGCCCTTGCTTCTTTTGATTTATAGGCAGTTGCGGCAAGCTTCTGGCTTAGATAACCTCCTGTATACCCCAGATGCGGATTTTTCTTGTTTTGCTGACCTAGCACTCACTTCTCCAGAGGATTACTACATTGAAGGACAAGGTTCATTGCTTCAGTAAGAAAAAAAAACTCTACTATCAGTATACTGCTGCTAGCTTCTGCTTTTTATAAGGAATATTGATAATGTACCTTACATATCCTTATAGTTATCTTTTCTATTCCCATCCCAATCTGTTATGTTCACAAAAATTAAATGTTTCAGATGTGTCCTGACACCTGGAGATCCTTACATGTCCTTGACAAATGATAAAATCATAGAGAGAGAGTCTCAAAGCAGGTTTGTAGTATTTAAAAGTTATCTCTCAATGCCTAAGTCATTACTATCTACGGTTATAAGCCCTATTACACGCTCTGGGAAGTCGTACAAGAACATAATGTGGGTAATCTTTGATTAAATTCTCCAGGCTTTAGTAACTTCTAAAATTAAAATGTTCGGCTTGACAGAGCACTTATCCCTAAGGCTTCCTTCATTTCTGCTCACCTTTTGCATGAGAGCACACATGGTAAACTTGGCTTCAGATGGCAGTATTTACACCCTGAAAATCTACCATTTTCATATCCTTGACATGTGTAAACAACGTGTACATATTTTTGTGAATTAAAAAAACATCTTTATTAATTTTAGGACATCGAAATCAGCTTGCTTGGGAAGTTCTAGAATTTAAAAATGTTTGTGCACCGAGTAACATGGCCTCAAGAAAGTCCTTTTCAACTGTGATGCCACCTGCAATTGCTCTTTTTTGTGATATGGGCCCTTAGTGGACCAAAAGGCAATTTGAGATGAATGGTTTCCATCATCACTGATGGTAGCTTTTATATAACAAGATGGTAAAATGTTGTGCTTGTTGCTTTTGTAGCTAGTGGTTGAATCTTATTTGTGTATAGAATTATGAATTGTTGATTCCAGTTATTGTTGTGCAGTATTCTCGTTGTCATGCACTTATTTTTTGATTTCCACAATCAGGTCCTGGCTTTGTTCCCCTCATCACAAGGTCTAGAAGTTATCTGGTCATCCGTTGTGAAAATTGCGCAATCTTTATATCGTGAAGGACCTGGCAAAGATCCTTTCAGACCTGATCAGAAGACACCTGTGAAAAATTTCTTTCTTGCTGGCTCATACACAAAGCAGGTAACATAAATTTCGCTTCGGCTTTTAGTTTGACTGAAAGGTAGCTTCTAGTGTTTGCCTCCACAATTTTCTGGATGAAAGCGCCTATTAATTAAAAGGGAAAATCCATCGGAGAGATTAACAGGCTAATCTAAGCACGTAAGTTGAGAGCCACTGGAATCTAGCAAAATCTGGAAAAAATAGAAATGGAGGTTGCTGTTTCTGCAATGCTTGATTTTATTTGAGTGAAACTGTAATAACAACTGCAGCAAATTCAGACTAGTTTCTGCATTGAACAGGATTACATAGACAGCATGGAAGGAGCGACTTTGTCTGGCAGACAAGCTTCAGCATACATTTGCGATGCCGGGGAAGAGTTAGTAGCTTTGAGGAAAAAACTCGCAGCTGTCGAATCTCAAGAAAGCGCAAAATCGAACACGGTAACTGATGAGCTCAGCCTTGTATGATAGCAATTACATATCACATATCAAAGCTATATGATTCATGGCTGAAATAAATAGTTGTTGGATATACGATTCTATAAGGTTAAGTTTATGTAATTCAAAACGTTTCCAATGTAAAGATTAGTTTCAGTTACAAGGCAATCTAGGCCTTAATGTCATGTAATGATCATGGTATTGCACAAGGGTGAGACCAAGCTATCCGCACTTTTTTTTTATTTAAAAAAAAAAAGAGTATTTATTCCTGAAGGCGCAGCGTGCATATCGAAGGAGTCCATATGGTTTATACAATGTTGAGGTGACATATGGTTCGTTTCTTTTGCCCAAAGTTTCTCTGCTAGAGCAAGGACGCTAGCCATTGAAGCTGATTTTCTTTTATTGAAAATCTGTGACCAATTCATCATTTAGCATCCTACATTTCTGCCTAACAAGCATAAAATCTGTTGCCTGCTCTTGAAGGGTGTGAGACAGCAGGCAGCATTGGCGAGCAACAAATTTGACAGAAATCACAGTAGCTAGAAATCAACATAAAGAGTACAAATCAGCAAGTAAACCACCTACATTATTCAAAACAAAAGATCATCACACAATGCAGCAAGATACATCATTTTTATTGGTTCATTAACACGAAGCTGCACATCAAAATTAAGAGGGCAAAAAATCATCATCCAACATGACATACCAAAGTCACAGACATTGCTAAGCTCAAGCCAGTTCAAGTCACACATATCCTCTTACTTTACCAGCTCAAACCCATCATCTGCTTCCTTCGAAATTTCACTCTTAGCAACCTCCATCTCTTCATCAAAGAAAATGTCCCACTTCCCTTCCCACTTGATAAAAAACTCGGTATCCTCAAAATACTTCACTCTGTGCACATCTCCGGCCGGTGTGAACAAATAATCGCCAACAACCAGATCATATTTTGCTTTCTTACTCAAATTCCACACCCTTTTAAGACCACCAAATCATGCCCGAATGTATGATGATGTGCAGGCTCTACGCTCCCTGCTTTGAAACTTACTATAGCTGATGTTGGGCTCTCTCTAACTATCTTCATTGCCCCGCCAGGAATGATCTCGATAGGGTCTAATTTTCTGTTTTTCACCAGGCAGCAGAGTGCGCACGCGCTTGCGTTTATACTTCCCTCCTCTTGTTTAGGATCAGAAAGATTTGTGCCAATCACAGGCATTTCGCTGAGCGAATTGTCCAAGAAGGATTCTGTTTCTTCCCCCCATGGAGCAGAGTTCGAGGCAGGACAAGGAGACTTAAAAGGGGTTTTAAGCCAAGTGTCGAGGATTTCTATGGCGGAGTCCGGGGATGTTGCCATGCCTGAGACGGCAAGGACGTTGGAGTTGTTGATGGATCGGGAGTTTGCGGCATCGGCAGTGGAAAGGCAGGTTGCGGCGAAGACGCCAGGGAATTTGTTGGCAAAGATGGAGACACCGACACCAGTGCCGCACGCGACAAGGCCTCGGATTCCTGGGGATGGGGATGACGGGGTAGTGGACGCAGCGGAGACAAGGCGGCCCACCTCGGCGGCGATGGAGTAGTATGAGGAAGTGCCGAGGTCTTCTACTTCTATGTTGAGGGAGCGGAGGTGGGAGACCAGCGTGTCTTTGAGGGAGCAGCCGAAAGCGTCCGCTCCTGCTATGATTTTGAGAGGAAGGGGAGGGGGGGTTGTGGTGGCGGTGGAAGAGACGGTGGGTTCGGCCATTTGTGGCAGTGGGGGAGACAAGACAGCGAACTTGGAGTGGATACGGACTGGATAGTGTCTCTTATTGGACGAGGATCATTAAATATTAAATTAATAATAGAAGATAAGGGACGGCATTAGGACTAGTTCATGATGGAGATAAATTAATTATTGACACTTTCACATTTAATTAATTACGAAGGCAGCGCATTTTTAGGATTGTTTTTTAAAAAAGATTTAATTTATTTTGAAATGTATACTAATTTAATTTTTTTTAAAAATAATTCGATTGTGTTTTAAAAGATTTGTTGAGAGTTATTTAGTATTTATAATTAATTTACATTAATTTTTTATTTTTTTGTCTATATTTTATTATAAATATTTAAACACGTTATTTTATAATTACTTAATATATTTAATTAATTTTTATTTTCTTAATACAATTTAAGTTTAATAAAAATTACTTAGATAATGTGTAAGGTGTCCTTGAACACACTAATCTTGAGAGGCTTTGAGTTTGCTATCCAGGGATCATTAATTTGAGTCTCACATTAGTCAGAGTCATTGAGATTTTAATTGATTGTTAACTTCAAAGTTCGTAAAACCAGTTAAGATGCGCGTAAATTAGTTTGAATACCCAAATTCTAAAAAAAGTCCATAAGCACACTCGTCATAACATAAAAACAATAAAATAATATCACAATATTTTTTTTAACACATGAGTAAATTTGCTAATTGATAACAAATTTACTCAAAACTCTAGGACATCATCTAACAACAACATATAATTTATTTAGTCGGTCTTATAAGGAACTATATAACTTTCTATATTTTTCCATATTAGTTACAAATTATGCTTTTTATTAATATTCTTCATTAATGAAAGATTCTATTTCCCTTAACATTTCTGAGCAAAAGTTTTGGGATTGCATTGTAAATGGCACTCATGTAATCATATTGTTTTGCATAGGTTGATTACATATTAGTTTTGGTTGTTGCCCACTTATTAGTCGAACACACCATGATGATTTTTGTTTTTATTTATTAATATTTATGGTGATCAATTAGATTACTTTGAAACAATATTGAGTTTTTAATTATTACTTCAAATATTTCATGACTGATTGGGAATGTGGTTATGTTTTTTTTAAAGTATTTTTAATTTATAAATATATCAAAATGATATTTTTTATATCAACATATAAAATGATATAAAAATACTATTTTTTTTAAATTTGAAATGAAAAATAAAAATATTTTTTTAAAAAAAATATTTTTAAAACACAGTGTATAACACATTATTATTAATAATGCAAGTAAAAATAACAATAATTACATTTTTTTTAAAAACAACTATAAGCCTTTTAACTGGCCGTGCCTTCAAGAGTTTTCAAAGGCCATCGGCATTGTTGATTCCAAATCAAATCAAAGGAGGTCCCTTTTTCCAGCATCTCTTGACTCATGGACTTTTAACCAAGAGATGGAGGTTTAATCTTTGTCCGAGTGTTCTTTATTATCAAAAGCGGTTTATGCGTTGTTGATAAGCAATTTATATTTGCTTTTGTTCTGAAATCTAGAAACAAAGCTCCATCAAGCTGTGCATTCCTGGTAATATTCCCAGGCAATGCGCTCTCCGATATACAAGTCCCGGCAACCCAAATAGAGTTTGCTCTTTGAATCCAACAACCTTAAGAAGTTTGATGGCAACATTGTCTGTTCTCCATCTCGTGTTGAAGATTTAATCTTGCCAGTTGAATTTCTCTCTCTCTGATCAGGGAGATGATAGAAAGTGAGAGCCAACAAGTGTTTAAAGTTTTGGGCTTCGAATAAGAAGTAAAATGGTCTGTTACCCATTGGGTTCCTTTCATATATGTTTTTCAGCCGAAGCTGAACCCAAAAAGACAAGACACCCCGAATTGAGAAAGAGACGCGGGGCTGAGTGAAAAAGCTTTCATCTTCGGCTTCGAAGGAGGAGAGGAACAGTAAGATAGACAACATCTTTTTAACCTAGCAGTGATGATGTTCATGCGGAAAAGCGCTTTTAGAGCTGCTGCTTCTTCTGCTTTTAAGCTTCAACAACAACAAATGGAAATGGGTATCTTTCCTTTTCTTCCTCATTTCCCTTGTTTCTTATTCCTCAAACATCACCACTTTCTTACCTCTACTTCTACAAAGAAACCTTCTTTGCCTAAAAAAAATGACGGGTTAGTTAGTAATAGTAGCAATAACATTAGTATTGATGATGCCTTGGCTTCATTCTATCGCATGTTCGGTATGAATCCTAGGCCTTCTGTTGTGGAATTTGGCAAATTCTTAGGCTCCATTGCCAAAAAGAAACAGTATTCTACTGTTGTCTCTTTGTGCAATCAAATGGATTTGTTTGGAGTCACTCACAATGTCTATTCTCTAAATATATTGATTAACTGCCTTTGTCGGTTGAACCTTGTTCATTTTGCTGTCTCTGTCTTGGGCAAGATGTTCAAACTTGGTATTCACCCTGATGCCATCACGTTCAATGCACTCACTAATGGGTTCTGCAATGAGGGGAAAATTAAAGATGCAGTAGAGTTGTTTAATATGATGGTACAGAGAGGGTATGAGCCCAATGTCATTAGTTATAATACTATAATCAATGGTTTGTTCAAATCTGGCAACAGAAATATGGTTGTTCAAGTGTTCAAGAAGATGGAACAAAATTGGGGCAAGCCAAATGTGGTGACATATAATACAATCATAGACAACCTTTGCAAAAATAGGCTAGTAAATGATGCTATGGAATTCTTATCTGAAATGTTGGATCGGGGCATTCAACCAAATGTTGTTACTTACAACTCCTTATTCCATGGTTTTTGCAATTTAGGACAACTGAATGAAGCTACTAGATTGTTCAAGGAAATGGTTGGTAAGGATGTTATGCCAGATACAGTGACCTTCACTATTTTGGTTGATGGACTCTGCAAAGAAGGAATGGTTTCAGAAGCTCGGTGTGTCTTTGAAACAATGACTGAAAAAGGTGTAGAGCCACATATTTACACTTACAATGCTTTGATGGATGGGTACTGTTTACACCACCAAATGAATGAAGCCAGCAAGGTGTTTGAAATCATGGTTCGCAAGGGCTGTGTACCTACTGTACATAGTTACAACATCCTGATCAATGGATATTGCAAAAGTAAAAGTATGGACGAGGCAAAATCACTCCTTGCTGAAATGTCTCATAAAGAATTGACTCCTGATACTGTCACCTACAGCACTCTTATGCAAGGTCTGTGCCAGGTAGGGAGACCTCAGGAAGCTCTAAATCTTTTCAAGGAGATGTGTTCTTCTGGCCTGCTTCCAAATTTGGTGACTTACTCGATTTTGCTAGATGGCTTCTGGAAACATGGACATTTGGACGAGGCATTAAAACTGCTCAAGTCAATGCAAGAGAAGAAACTAGAACCTGATATCGTCTTTTATACTATTCTTATTGAAGGCATGTTTATCGCTGGGAGGCTTGAAGTTGCAAAGGAACTATTTTCCAGGCTTTTTGTAGATGGAATACGACCTACTGCACATACATACTGTGTCATGATCAAGGGACTTCTTAAAGAAGGGCTGCCAGATGAAGCATACAAATTATTTAGAAAAATGGAAGATGATGGCTTCACGCCGGACAGTTGCGCTTATAACGTTATCATTCAAGGGTTTCTTCAAATTCGGGACTCATCAACTGCTATACAACTCATTGATGAAATGGTTGGTAAAGGATTCTCAGCGGATTCGTCTACATTTCAGATGTTATTGGTTCTGGAATCTCATGATGAAATCATAAGCCGATTTATGCGTGGAAGCTCTCTAGGTAGAAAAATGAAGTGACATTTTCCTATCAAGTGATGCTGTAGGCTTCTGCACCTATTGTTAGTTATCACAGGCATGTTTTTTAAAAAATCATTTCAATGTATTTTCAAGTGAAAAACATTTGAAAAATAGCCGATATATACAATACAAAGTTCTTTAACTTCAATGAATGGTCTGTAACATCTACTGTGACTTTCAGGGACATGTTTTTGGCACCAGAGCTCACCATGCATTGTGTTACTTGAATCTGTGTATAAAGTACAAAGTGTACAATAACCAGTCTTGTTTTCCCTTACTTGACGAGTTTTCTAATCTCAAAATATTACTCAAATAATTAAAATCATTAAATTACCTCAAAAAATAAAAAACATAAAAACATTTGAACTATAAAACTATTACTAGCCAATGCCCCCGCGCCTCGTCGCGGACGACAACATATTTTTTTTAACGTATATTTTTTTTAACGCAAAAAATATTAATTATGTGTTTTTTTTTTATTATAATATAAATGTAGTCAAAATAATAACTATGTGCAACATTACCCTGAAGTGCAAGTTTTCTATAAAATATATGAATTTTAAATTGATATAAATTTATTTGTTTAGTAGGTTTTAACAAAATAACCAACATAAAATTATCATCTTCATTAAAAAATCAAGAAGATTCGGATATTTGAATTATTAAATTCATAGTATTAAGATTAGTTCATTTTATAATTCAATTTAAATCACATTTAAAAATAGAAATATAAATTATGAGAAAGTAGTTAATTTTCTATCCATAAAAGATAAAAACATAAATTGAAAATTCATCCCTATGTTATTGTCATTTTCATTACAATAACAGTTAAAATTATTATCAACATTATTACTCAAATAATTAAAATCATTAAATTACCTCAAAAAATAAAAAACATAAAAACATTTGAACAAAAAAATAATCACTAAAATTATCATCATTATTGCACAAAAAATAAAATTATAAAATTATCTTATCTGAAAAACAGATAACATAACAAAAACACACACATAAAAAAAAAGAACAAAGAGAAAAAAGAGCAATATTAATTTTAAAATTATCACCAATATAAATTAAAATTTCAGAACAGAACCTGATAAAAATAAAACCCCTATAAAAAATGAATAATTTTTTTTCTTCTAAAAGCATAAATGAATAAATACGAACAAAAAACAAACACTGTTTTTAGATTATTTTCATGTGTTACTGTTAAAAATAATTAAAAAAATTATCATTTTAATATATTTTTAAACAAAAAATATACATATTTTTTTTAAATCAATCACATTTCCAAGCAAAATAAAAAATGTTTCATGGAAAAAAATAAAAACAAAAAAAACATAATAAGGAAAAAAAAATATTTCTCAACAAAAAATATTTTTTTTTAAAAAAATCAATCACATTTCCAAGCAAAATTAAAAATATTTCATGAAAAAAAAACATAATAAGAAAAACAAATTATAAAAAAATTGAATTTGAGGATTAATCATAGTGCATTATAAAAACAACAAATAAAAAATATATATATAAGTGGGGAAAAAAACTATAACCAGAATAAAATAAAATATTAGTTATTTTCTGGAATTTACTTTAAATAAAAATATATATTATTATCAATTTTTATTTCCATGCATTATGAATTGTTTTTTTTCATTGTATCCGTCAACAAGTGTTTTAGCGTGAGAAAGAGACACCGAGTGGATTGGAAAATCTTTCATCCTCGGCTTCAAAGGAGGTGAGGAACAAACAGTCAGAGATACCGCAGCTTTTTAACCTAACAATGATGATGCTCACGCGGAAAAGCGCTTTTAGAGCTACTGCTTCTGATTCCCGGGTTCTTCAACAACATATGGAAATGGGTATCTTTCCTTCTTCTTTCTTATTCTTCAATCATCACCACATCTCCACTTCTGCTTGTACTGAGAAACCTTCGTTGCCTAAAAATAATGGTGGGTTTGTTAGTAATAATAGCACTGACATTAATATCGATGATGCTATTGCTTCATTTTATCGCATGGTCCGCATGAATCAGAGGCCATCAGCTGTGGAATTTGGCAAGTTTTTTGGGTCCTTTGCCAAAAAGAAACAGTATTCAACTGTTGTCTCTTTGTGCAATCATATGGATTTTGTTGGAGTTTCCCACGACGTTTATTCTCTAACTGTATTGATTAACAGCCTTTGTCGCTCGAAACATGTTCATTTTGCTGTCTCTGTCTTGGGCAAGATGTTCAAACTGGGTATTCAACCTAATGTTATCACATTCACTACTCTACTCAATGGGCTCTGCAATGAGGGGAAAATTAAAGATGCAGTAGAGTTGTTTAATGAGATGGTACGGAGAGGGCATGAGCCCGATGTGATTAGTTATAATACTTTAATCAATGGTTTGTGCAAAACTGGCAACACAAGCATGGCAGTTCACGTGTTCAAGAAGATGGAACAGCATGCGTGTAAACCAGATGTGGTGACCTACAATACAATCATAGACAGCCTTTGCAAAGATAGGCTAGTTAATGACGCCATGGAATTCTTATCTGAAATGTTGGATCGTGGCATTCAACCAAATGTTGTTACTTACAACTCCATAGTCCATGGTTTTTGCAATTTAGGACAACTGAATGAAGCTACTAGATTGTTCAAAGAAATGGTTGGTAAGGATGGTATGCCAGATACAGTGACCTTCACTATTTTGGTTGACGGGCTCTGCAAAGAAGGAATGGTTTCAGAAGCTCGGTGTGTCTTTGACATAATGCCTGAAAAAGGCGTAGAGCCAGATGTTATCACTTACAATGCACTCACTAATGGGCTCTGCAATGAGGGGAAAATTAAAGATGCAGTAGAGTTGTTTAATTTGATGGTACAGAGAGGGTATGAGCCCGATGTGATTACTTATACTACTTTAATCAATGGTTTGTGCAAAACTGGCAACAGAAATATGGCAGTTCACGTGTTCAAGAAGATGGAACAGCATGCGTGTAAACCAGATGTGGTGACCTACAATACAATCATAGACAGCCTTTGCAAAGATAGGCTAGTTAATGACGCCATGGAATTCTTATCTGAAATGTTGGATCGTGGCATTAAACCAGATGTTGTTACTTACAACTCCATAGTCCATGGTTTTTGCAATGTAGGACAACTGAATGAAGCTACTAGATTGTTCAAGGAAATGGTTGGTGAGGATGTTATGCCAGATACAGTGACCTTCAATATTTTGGTTGACGGGCTCTGCAAAGAAGGAATGGTTTCAGAAGCTCGGCGTGTCTTTGAAACAATGTCTGAAAAAGGTGTAGAGCCAAATGTTTACACGTACAATGCTCTGATGGATGGGTACTGTTTACGGCGCGAAATGAATGAGGCCAAGAAGGTGTTTGAAATCATGGTTCGCAATGGTTGCGCCCCTGATGTACATAGTTACAACATCCTGATCAATGGATATTGCAAAAGTAGAAGGATGGAAGAGGCAAAATCACTCCTTGCTGAAATGTCTCATAAAGCATTGCCTCCTGATACTGTCTGTCACCTACAGCACTCTTATGCAAGGTCTGTGCCCAGGTAGGAAGACCTCAGGAAGCTCTAAATCTTTTCAAGGAGATGTGTTCTTATGGCCTGCTTCCAGATTTGACGACTTACTCGATTTTGCTAGATGGCTTCTGCAAACATGGGCATTTGGACGAGGCATTAAAACTGCTCAAGGCAATGCAAGAGAAGAAACTAGAACCTAATATCGTCCTCTATAATATTCTTATTGAAGGCATGTTTATAGCTGGGAAACTTGTAGTTGCAGAGGAACTATTTTCCAGGCTTTTTGTGGATTGGAATTCGACCTACTTTACAGACATACACTGTCATGATCAAGGGACTGCTTAAAGAAGGGCTGTCAGATGAAGCATACAAATCATTTAGAAAAATGGAAGATGATGGCTTCACGCCGGACAGTTGCTCATATAATGTTATCATTCAAGGATTTCTTCAAAATCAGGACTCATCAACTGCTGTACAATTTATTGATGAAATGGTTGGTAAAGGATTCTCGGCGGATTCGTCTACATGTCAGATGTTACTGGATCTGGAATCTTATGATGAAATCATAAGCCGATTTCTGCGGGAAAGCTCTCTAGGTAAAAAAATGAATTGACATTTTCCTATCAAGTGACGTTGTAAGCCGTTGAGCCTCTTGTGAGCTATCACGATACTCTGTTATTTAACTTTAATGAATGGTCTGTAACATCTAGGGTGACTTCCTACTAATCCTAACAGTGGAATGATTCAAAAGAGTGAAGTTGGGGGTTCTCTTAATCTTGTTCATTTATCCAGGTTACAGCAGGTTTTAATTGGAGCTGATCTGAATGTGTTGTTGACAAGGCTGGCAATCTTTCTGTAGAGAGAACTGGTTGGCAGAGTCCAAGTTTTCTAAATTGTTAGGCTCCATTGTCAGAATGAAACAGTATTCAACTGCGGTTTCATTGTAAAAACAAATGGAATGCATGTACTGTTAAGGTTGTCATTCAACCAGATGTTGTTACTTACAACTCCATAGTCCATGGTTTTTGCAATTTAGGACAACTGAATGAAGCTACTAGATTGTTCAAAGAAATGGTTAGTAGAGATGTTATGCCAAATACAGTGACCTTCACTATTTTGGTTGATGGACTCTGCAAAGAAGGAATGGTTTCAGAAGCTCGGCGTGTCTTTGAAACGATGACTGAAAAAGGTGTATTTTATGGGGCAATATCCTTCACTTTAGATGCTAGCTAAAAAAATGTCATCAGCATGTTTATTATCTTTCAAACTGCTGCTTCTTTTGTTGCCTGTATGTCTCCTGGGCCATGTCATCTATTATGTATCACTGCTGATTGCATTTAATATCCTTTTCTTAGCGACACCCTCACAACTTTAATTGCAGTCTAAATGTTGTAGTTTTGGCATTCAAATTTGTGCTGGAAACCAGGAAAAAAAGAGAGAAAAGAACATAAAGTGTTAAAGAAACTGTAAGGGTTTTATATGTTTCAACATCTTTCGGGAAGCTGAACCAACCGGTGCTCGATTTCCTAGCCCCTCAACTGTCTTTTGATTCATTTTTCTCATGGTGCTGCTCAATTGCAGCCTTATGATAAAGCAAGAAATGCGGTTGCTCTTGCCCTGAGTCCAGTTGTAAGGGCTCTTATTGATCCAGATGGAGCATTGAGGGACATAAGGGATTTAGATAGTGTAAGAGCAATCATGTTTCTCTTTCTTTTGGTGCTTCGATTAGTTGCTCAATCGATTTGTTAATATTATCCTTGAAATCACATTTTCTTCTTACAGATCAGCTTCTCTGATTGGTTTTTGTCCAAAGGTGGCACTCGCATGAGTATCCAAAGAATGTGGGATCCTGTTGCTTATGCCCTCGGGTTTATTGACTGTGATAACATCAGTGCTAGGTGCATGCTGACCATATTCTCATTGTTTGCCACCAAGACAGAGGCCTCTTTACTTCGTATGCTCAAGGGTTCTCCAGATGTTTACTTGAGTGGTCCCATTAGAAAGTATATTGAAGATAAAGGAGGCAGGTATATTTGTAAAATATAGGTTCAAAGTCATTCCTTATCTTTTCTTTTTTTGGGTCCCGATAATTGATGTTTTTGTAACATCTCTTTATCTGCAAGAGCAGGTTTCACTTGAGGTGGGGGTGCAGGCAGATACTTTATGATAGATCTCCTGATGGGGAAATACTTGTCACAGGACTTCCCAGATGCAGATTTTTCTTGTTTTGCTGACCTAGCACTCACTTCTCCAGAGGATTACTACATTGAAGGACAAGGTTCATTGCTTCGTTAAGAAAAAAAACACTCTACTATCAGTATAATGCTGCTAGCTTCTGCTTTTTATAAGGAATATTGATAATCTACCTTACATATCCTTATAGTTATCTTTTATATTCCCATCCCAATCTGTTCTGTTCACAAAAATTAAATGTTTCAGATGTGTTCTGACACCTGGAGATCCTTACATGTCCTTGACAAATGATAAAATCATAGAGAGAGTCTCAAAGCAGGTTTGTAGCATTTAAAAGTTATCTCTGAACGCCTAAGTCATTACTATCTACGGTTATAAGCCCTATTACACGCTCTGGGAAGTCGTACAAGAACATAATGAGGGTAATCTTTGATCAAATTCTCCAGGCTTTAGTAACTTCTGAATTTAAAATGTTCGGCTTGACAGAGCACTTATCCCTCAGGCTTCCTTCATCTCTGCTCACCTTTTGCATGGGAGCACACATGGTAAACTTGGGTTCAGATGGCAGTATTTACACCCTGAAAATCTACCATTTTCATATCCTTGACATGTGTAAACAACCTGTACATATTTTTGTGAATTAAAAAAACATCTTTATTAATTTTAGGACATCGAAATCAGCTTGCTTGGGAAGTTCTAGAATTTAAAAATCTCTCTTCCTTCCTAGCATGTATGAGATAATCCAATCATAATAATCCACATGCACAGTACCTGCAAAGCTTTTACGGGAGCTGACAACAGCATTTTAAGGTGGATTACAAAACCGTAGTGGATCTTTCCTTTACAAGGATCATCTAGGCAAAAACAATGTTCCAGTGCTAGCCATTGCAGGGGATCAAGATCTCATCCGCCCTCCAGAAGCTGTACACGGTAGTTTGCTATGAAATTGGCTTTAAATTTCAAGTAATTCTCTTGAACGTTTCTTGTATGATGAGTGCCTAGGCACTAAAGAAAAGCTGTGTAGCTGACAGGAAAAGAATGGGAATAGAATGGAGAAATGCTGCTTAATAACAAGATAGTTTTGCTGGCCTTTGTCAAATGTTCTGTTATATTTCCCTCAAAGTGTTTAAATTGAGAGAAATCGGTTTGATGCTTTTATGGGTGTTTTTTTTTTTATTGTTATTATTATTATGGTTTTCCCATTTTCATTTCACCGTCCAAACGCACTTTGCATTATCAGACAGCATGCACATGCCCATCCACACAGGTGAACAAAGCATTCCACGCTCATTAATAGAACTGACTTGTTTCTGGAAGAAAAATCTGAACCTGCAAGTTTCTGGAACTTACTGTCTTTTCCACCTTATGGAATTTCAAACATCTATCAAACTGTAATGATTTCCATCAAATTTCAGCAACGCAATAATTTCAATCAGCATGAGATTGATTGCTGGATCACAGAACAATAATAATAATAATAATAATAATAATAATAATAAAAGCCTCTGATTTCTAGGCTTACTGGAGTTGAAGAAGCTTCAGGCTAAAGAATGGATGCTTGAATAAGTAAAGGAAATGAAATCTATACACTAAGTAAATAGCAGCAGTTTGAAGATACTAGCCTCGAGCCACTGGTTCAGTTTTACAGACTGGGCAGGTATTTTTCTGTGCAAGCCATTGCTTTATACATTGCATGTGAAAGCCATGTCAACAATCTAGTTTTCCCACCTCATCAGCTTCTTCGAACTCATCCTGCATGATGAAAATCTACCATTTTCATATCCTTGACATGTGTAAACAACCTGTACATATTTTTGTGAATTAAAAAAACATTTTTAATTGTCACAGGACTTGCCACGTCGAAGGTAAATGACTTCTCATTTTTCTTCTTTTAAACTGAATCCCTTTTGACATTGATGTATGAAAGCATCATCTAGATTACTCTTCAATGATTTTATCATGAGCCTGGTTGCATCGCTCCAATTTAAGGATCAATAGGGGTGCAATCTATTTTTCTGGACATTGTTTCAATGAATATTATCAGTAGGCCATGGTTCTAAATCGAAGTTGTCCTGGGAAAATGGCTTAAGAGTTGAGACAAAGCATTCAGTCTTGCACCTTTTGATGAGTGAAGAGGAAATGAATATCCCACACATATTTGTGGGTTTGCAATTGGAGAATTGATGGAGTTATTCTCTTGAGATTGATGCATATAGTTGGTGCTTGTAAAGTATAGAAATTAAAATCTTCATTCCATAACCTATAGGGAAGTTTTTAAATCGAACCTGGGCAAATTAATAGATGGAAGGAAACGGAGTGTGTAAGGTTATGGCAGGATCAAGACTTGTACACCAAACATCTGAGAAATCAGATTGTGTATGTGTATTTTTGAGGTTTCTGTGTTTTATGTTTATAATCCACCATTGATTGTAAGGTCTCCATTAATGATACGTTTAATTATCATTGTAGGCTACGGATAAGAAAGTTGTTAAAGCTGATGCATATGTTGTAGGTATGCAGTCCGATATGCCCTTTCTCTTTCTTTGTATCCTATCTCAGTTGAGCATTGATGATTTTTTGTCATTCTGTGGTTTGATTCTTTGGCAGCTTGTGATGTCCCTGGAATTAAAAGACTACTTCCATCCCAGTGGAGGGAATCAAAGTTCTTTGATAATATATATGAGCTTGTGAGGGTAATCTTTGATTAAATTCTCCAGGCTTTAGTAAAATTAAAATGTTCGGCTTGACAGAGCACTTATCCCTACGGCTTCCTTCATTTCTGCTCACCTTTTGCATGGGAGCACACATGGTAAACTTGGGTTCAGATGGCAGTATTTACACCCTGAAAATCTACCATTTTCATATCCTTGGCATGTGTAAACAACCTGTACCTATTTTTGAATTAAAAAAACATCTTTATTAATTTTAGGACATCGAAATCAGCTTGCTTGGGAAGTTCTAGAATTTAAAAATGTTTGTGCACCGAGTAACATGGCCTTAAGAAAGTCCTTGTCAGCTGTGATACCACCTGCAATTGCTCTTTTTTGTGATATTATGGGCCCTTGGTGGACCAAAAGGCAATTTGAGATGAATGGTTTTAACTGGAGCTGATCTGAATGTGTTGTTGACAATACTGGCTATATTTCTGTAGAGAAAACAGAGGAATGATTCAAAAAAGTGAACTCGGGGGTTCCCTTAATCTTGTTCTTTTATCCAACTTACAGCAGGTTTTAACTGGAGCTGATCTGAATGTGTTGTTGACAATACTGGCTATATTTATGGTTAGCAGAGTCTCGTCTATCTAGAGAATCTACAGTTTCAGAACACTTGTGGGAATGGTGGAGGATACCTCGGTCGCCATCATCACGTGTAATGGTGGACCGATATATAGAATATGAATCTTTATAATTCATGAATGTTTACTAGTTGTGTTCATGGTTCACGGATTACTTGTAAATATATTCATTCTTATCACATAATAATGTATTGGTTCTTATACAAATACATTTCATTAACTCTCTGAGGCTCCGGGCACGTGACCCAAATACTGGAGATCAGGTGAACACAAGTCCAGTAACTTAATCACCTCTCTGACTTCTCAAGAGATACCTTAAACCAATCAACAGCATCATATTGGCATCTTATACATCTGTCGATGCTCAACTAACATGCAATCACATTCATTTACCTTTTGTTTCCACCCATTTAATTTTGGATTAGGATGGACTTTTATTCATCAGCTACGTTAAACATGTAACAAATTTAGCTAAATTAGGATTGACAAAATCCTGGGGTGGCAATAAATAAGGCATTGCTCAACAAGAAACTGACAAAGAGAAATATAAGATAAAGAAAGCACTCTTAGCCTCGAGCATTAATTAACTATGTTCCACATCCACAATGGCATCCCTTGCATTCCAATAGTTTTATGAGCACATTTTTATACAGAAAAAAAGGTGATGTGTCATAATGTTTGAATCAGCTGCCCCAACAAAATAAAAACTTACCAATCTAGAGACTACATTCTTGTCGCGATCATCACCTTTTTCAACAACATTTTTTAGCGCTGCAGGAAGAACTTTCCAAAACTCAGCAACGAATTCATTACCTTTCCGCTTACTGTTCTGTAGGATGTCATTTGCAAGATACAAAAGAGGTACTTTCTTGAGCATATCTGAGTTGTGGAACTGTTTATCCCATGTCTCAACAACTAATTCTGCTTTGCTACGGTGATGTATGCACCACCGAGACAAAGCTATGCAATAAAGTTAAGGCAACATGCCTACCACGTCAACACATATTCAAAACAATTACTCAATCATATTGGTAAGAAACAGGAACAGGCGTGTCAGAACAATTCCTCTAACTTCATGAACATTAAAGCATAAATACCAGATGACAAAGAATCAGAGACAAAATACATCAAGCAGTGACCTTAGAATAGATTAGAAAATCAAAATAGACTCTATTTTCATTGCGCTGTCCTATTTTTAATATAAATAATGGGCTGTCCAGAAACAGCATAAAGTACAAAATCATTCACAAAAATTTACCGATTAGTTAGCTCTACAGAGAACCTAAAAAGAAGACGCGGAATTCATTAATTAAAAATACAATAAAAAGAAGGATACACTCAATACACTGCTGGGTGCCGTTGAGCTTGGCAAGCTTATCTGCAAGTATCTGTTCACTAAATGCACTATTCATATCACCTTAAATAATACCTTCCACCAAAACCTAAAAGAAAACACTTGAATTCTAGAATCCAAGCAAGACCCTTTATAAATTCAACTGAAAACAACAGCTTGCAATCATAAACGCACAGATGCAGCTATCCAAGCTGATGAAAGTCTCAATCTTTAAACCCTAGAATTTTAGCAGAGCAGGAAAGGGGATAGAGTGAAGTTAATGGAAGTTTGAGAAGGGAGAATGAAACGACGACGTTTATAAAATTAAAAAAAAAAAGAAAAAAAGAAATGGAAGTCAAAGATTTGTTTCTTCTGGTACTTGTTTGCAAAACGTAAAAAGGTTGCTGGGGACTGTCAACAGATGAGAGAGGAGAGAGCTTACATGAAATGGTCTATTGCCCATTGGGTTCCCTTAATAAACTCTTCAGCTGAAACTGAACCCAAGAAGACAAGACACCCCGAATTGAGAAAACGACGCGGGGTTGAGAGAACAAGCTTTCATCTTCGGCTTCGAAGGAGGAGAGAAACAGTAAGCTTGATGGAGCTTTGTTTCTAGAATTCAGAACAAAAGCAAATATAAATTGCTTATCAACAACGCATAAACCGCTTTTAATAAGAAAGAATAGTGCAGAAAATATGAGAAAATAAAGAACACCTGGACAAAGATTAAACCTCCATCTCTTGGTTAAAAGTCCTTGAGTCAAGAGATGCTGGGAAACATTAATTGAAAAATATTTGATTATAAAGCAGGTAAATAGATATGCAGACAAACGTTAATTGAAAAATATAGAAATATACAATAATAAGATGAAAAAAATTACTTGAAAAATAATACAAAGAAAATCCGGAGAATAGATAGAAATTCTTTGGTTTATGATCATGAACATCACGAAAGCCATTTTCAGTTCAGGCTATTGTCCACCTATTTAGTTAGATCATTGTCACATAAAATCCCTTCCAAATTTTACCATTTTTGTGCTCCTCAAATCAATCCCCCGCCCCCATGAAAAACAGAAAAATCTTGTAGGACAGACTATAAACAAGTCCTCAGAACAGAGAACAGTCTGCACACTGAGCAAAGCAAGAAAAAGCTTAAAGAAATCCAAAAGAAAAAGAAAAGGAAAGCAGAAAACACAAGAGATCATTAGTAGGACGACTCAAATTTAGATCTCAAGTGTTGAACACACCCTAGCAAGTCCATCTGGGGAAGGATGTCGGTTATGGCGATAATACCGAGTTCCAGAAACTTCCTGTTCAGGACAAGATGTTACAAAAGCACGATCAGTATCCAGAAACAAAGGGGCTTCAGGAGTCACTGCAGACCGCCTAGTTAAGCAAGGACGCTGTCAAAAACAGTAGCGAAACATAATCAGAGAACACAGAACAAACCAATACACACAGCCAGTCACAAGATATAGTACATGAATAACAAACCATAAAAACGGAGCAAGAAAATATTTTGTTGTTCAAATCATCCAATCAAACTCTACAAATGAAAGAAGAAACGTATTTGTGTAATCTTTAAAAAAGAAAAAGGAAGAGAGAATTCTTCTCAGACTAAAAGACTAAGGTGCTTGTCGGAAGCCTCTTAAGAAATGCTAGAGTACTTATCAAAAGCTCCGTATAGTTAACTCCTAAATCTTAATAATATAGGGGGAGGGTCCACACTTTTTGCCATTCTTCCAAGTGGATGTCTTCTCATTCGTAACTCTGTATATCAATACGTACACGCATAAAAATCATTAAACAAATTAATTAAAAAAATAACTTTGATTAACAAACGAAAAAAGAGAATCTTAAAACCTGCCAAACCAAACCACAAAGAAAGAAGTAACTTGCTGACAAAATCACCCTCTGATTAGCAAAAGAAAAGATCTTTTGGTGGTTGTTAATTAAAAAAAAAATGATTTTTAAGACAATTTAAAGATTTTTTTTCTTTGGGAGGGCAATATATAACGTCCAGAAAAAACCTAATGAGATCAAATTAGCTAGTACACCTTCTACTTGTTTCCACTTGATGCTTAAATTGACTGCTAATATAAAAAGGGAAATTAAATTAAGTAAACATTGAATTTGAAGAATCTTATTCATAATAATTTATATGATGTTCGTCTTCAAAAATAGAAAAATGGTATTCCAACAACAAACATACTAAACTTCAATTCAAGTTTGAGGGGCCTGGGGAACAGAATGAATCCTAAAGGGAAAGAAAAACAAATTCCAGAATCAGACTCGCCACAAATGCTAAAGTAACAATCAAACTACCATGAGATGTTTTCTATACCATACCATAAGAAAGAAGAAAAAAATCAACATGCACACTCAATAATTAATAAAAACATATATGCAGATAATTAACAAATAAATGCCGAATAGAAAAACAATACCTCTCCCTCCCTCTCTCCCTCTCTTTCCCTTTTATTAAATTTCCTCCTCCATCAATCTTCCCTCTTCCAGTCGACGCGTTCCTTCTGGTGACAGCACAGTCAACTGACCCAACAACAGCATCAGCACCTGAAAACCCAATTCCAGGTTCACACCAAACATCTTGCATACCCATGCAATTCCCAAAATCACCATCTCCACTAAGATCACCATCACTATTATTGCTGTTGTTATCACTGCAAAGTTTCAAGCTTTCTTTCTTCCTTTTCTGATGACCCTTTTTCTTCTTGACCCTTTTCCCTTCCCAGACAGCCGATGACATTATCACCGCCGGCAACGACACCTGCTGTGCTGCTCCAGAAGTGCATCCAAGGCCTCTAAAGGTTGCACCTTTCTTCTTTGTTTGGTCAGGTGGGGTTCCAGTGAAGTGAGAGTGGAAGAGAGAGGAGATAACTGTATTTGATTTGGAGGTCCTAGGGATATGTGGGTTTGAATCTGTTTCTGTTGAAATGGGTTGCAGCTCTCTGTGTTTTCTTAGCTTGATTTGGTCAGCTATAGTTGTTGCGCTGCTGCTCTCTGCAAAAACTGGCATGATCTTTGTGCCTTGTCAATGAGGGGGAAGGAGAGAATGTATGAGATTAATGGAATGTTCAGAGTGATAAATTTGGTAGGGAGGGAAGGAGTTTTGTTTGAAGTTAATTTATATGGCTTAGATGACTCTGTAATGCACTGTTTTGATGGAAGTAAATGGATGAGTTTTTGTTGGTTGGGTGAGGCTATGAATAGTCTTCTGATATTAGGCGGGGATGGTAGGAAAATGTTCATCAAACAGCAGCAGATTGGACCCTGAGGCCTGAGCTGAGAATGGATCCCACTACCAACCTGCCTTTTTGTTTTCTTCTATTTGCTTTCTCTTCTATAAGATCCAAGTTCCAAAAGCTAACGACGGTTTATAATAATAATAAAAAACAAAATTACTCTAAGAGTTGAAAGTTTGGATCAGTGTTATTTCAATTTCCAAATCAATACCTTCACTTTAAAATCTTGCACTCCCCCCCCCCCCCCCCCCCCACATGCATTCATGCTTTGATTTGATCTTTCCTTTACGTTGAAATGATCATGAATCTGTTTATATACATCATTACAATTTAAAAACTCTCAAGGGATTCTAGTTTTCCAATAATATATATGCAAGCACACACTCTGCTCATCATTTTTTTATTTTTGTCTAAAGATATTAAATAATATATAATTTAGACTAGACATTTGATCCGTTGCTTCGTGCCTGCATGAGCTTGGTTTTTTTTTAGAGAGGGATTCTTTTTTTTTTTTTAATTTGTAGAGTAGAAATGATAAAAGAGTGGTTGTGGTCGAGTGGTTCTCTACGAGTTAGAAAATTCAGCGCGCAGGAGTTCGAACCGCTCAGCCAACAAAACTGATTTTGGTTTTTTTTTCTTTCTAAAAACCAGGTTTTTTTTTAGTCCGTTGCAATTTCCATAGTGATTTGATTCAAAGAAAGTTTCTTTGAATGAAGTTATATAACACAGTTCTTCTAATATAATATTAATTATTATTTTAATATTTCTTTAATTTTTCAATTTAGTTTGTTCTTTTATTTCTCAAGAGTTGTCCAATTAATATTTCGATTCAGATGATTTTTTTTTATAACTGATTGTTGTTTTTTACTAAAATAATAATAATAATAATAATTGAGGTGTACGGGCCAACTTACGCGCACTACGACTAATCTCCGAATCCACTTTTTTTTGACATTTTTTTCCCTGTATTTTTTTTGGCACTTATATTTTTTTTTTCTGTTTTTTTAATAACCGGGGTGTCCGGGTCAGCTTACGCGCACCATAATTTTTTCTTCCCGAGTATTTTTTTTTCCGGGCCAACTTATTGCGCCACGAATAATCCATGTACTCACTTTTTTAACATTTTTTTCTGTTTTTTTTCTCCCTTTGATTTTTTTTTTATATAATCAAGGTATCCGGATCAGCTTACACGCACCATGACTATTATTATTTTATAGAATACCTAAAGGAGATCGCAATTCTCAAAAAGTAATAAATATATATATATATATATATATATATATATAAGGCGCTAATATGAAATAAATAACAAAATATATAATTAGTCTAACATATTTATCAGAGAGAAAATTACAAATAATTATTATCATTATTTTTAAAGCGTAATATGAAATAAATAGCAAAATATATAATTAGTCTAACATATTTATAAGGAAACAATTGACGAATAATTATGATCATTATTTTGAATGTCTTATCTATAATAATTAGAAATTTTAACACCTAATAACATTTAAAAAAAAGAAATTAAAAAATAAAAGAAATGACTACAATTATGACACACCCAACCACCAACAAATATCCAAATGACTACAAAAAGAAATAATTCATCTTTAATTGATTTCATTGATTATATTTTTTTTATCAACCGATTATGTAATTATCAAAACAATTAAGACACACCAAACAATCAATCAATTGCAGTTTTGCAATCTATGAATTAAATAAATTGACACACAATAGCAATCAACCAGACATAATCCATCTTTGATAGATTTTAGCGGTTGCAATTTTGCTATCTTCTAGTTAAATCGTTCGTTATCGTTAAAATAAACACAATCATCCACAAGTTCGATACAACAATTTTACTAATTAAATATTAAAATAACCAATTATAACACACATAAAATCAATCAGTTTTTCACATAAATAGAAGCCCAACGCAACGCGCGGGCAAGTTCGCTCGCTATAAGCTAAAACAGAATTTTTTTTCACTGTTCATTGCACTGTTAACCCAGACTCATATACACTGTGGATTGGAATAGTAAACACTATATACTAAGATAAGTATTATTTGAATGCTAGGATGAACAACAAAATCATTTGGCCGAGTAATTAAGTGTGGGCGCAAAATCACGGGAGTGAGAGTTCGAATCTCTCCAGCTACAAATATTTTTAAAACAACAATGAACAGTGATTTCACTGTTCATTACTGTTTGGAAAGGTCCTTTCCGTATTTTTTTCAGACTTCTCTTTTGTTTTTTTTTAAACAGGGTATCCGTGTCAGCTTACGCGTACTATGACTAATCTTCAAATCCATTTTTTTTCCTGTTTTTTTTTTTCCACTTATATATTATTTTCATGACCAGGGTGTCCAGGTTAATTTACGTGCACCATGATTTTTCTTCTCATTACTATTTAAAAAGATACTTTCCCCTTGCACATTTTTTTATAATCGGACTTCCTTTTTTTTAACGGTAATTTTCACTGTTTGAAAAGGTGTTTTATGTTTTTTTTTCTTTTAACCGGGCTTTTTATTTGTTTTTTTTAACCGAGGTATCTGTGGCAGCTTATGCATATCACGACTAATCTCCAGATCCACTCTTTTTTTTTTAACATTTTTCTTCCCTGTTTGTTTTCCCACTTACACATTTTTTTTCCATGAGCGGGGTGACCGGGTTACTTTACGCGCACCACAATTTTTTTCTCATTACTGTTTAAAAAGGTGTTTTCCCCTTGCATTTTTTATAACTAGCTTCCTTTTTATGTTCTTTAAATAAACGGGGACCTTTTTTCACATTTTTTTCATTTTTTTATAACCGGGGTGTCCAAGTCAGTTTTTTTTTTAACTGAGTTTCTCTTTTTGTGTTTTTTTTAACCAGGGTATCCGTGGCAACAAATTTCTAATAAATCATTTCATCTTCTTAGCAAATTTTCTAACAAATTTTATCAAAAACGTTTTAGCAATAGCAACAGTCAATCATTTTTTGGTGGGAAAAAAACTATTTTTAACATATTTTATCAAGTACAATTTTACTAATTAAATATTAAAATAACAAAATACAACACGTATAAAATCAATCAGTTTTCTACATAGATAAAAAAGCTCAGCGCATCGCGCGGGCAAATTCGCTCGTGCCCATCTATATCATTTTATAGCATACACTAACAGATGTGTGTTTTTTTATTGTAGTTAAGAATTGTTCACACGCTAACATAACATTGCAAACTAATTGTTTATTTTTAAATAATTTATTTTGATCCTTAAAAAATTGTTTTGTGCGATTTGATCCTAGCCGAAGTCCGACTACTTCTAATATCTTAGTCCATGGTAAAATAAAAAGAAAGAGGCCAAAATAAAAAAATAAATAAAAAAAAGACATTACACATGAGTGGTGAGTTACAGATTATATAAAAAAAACACTTAGGTTCTTGATCTTCAAATATAACACAATTTAGGTCCATTTAAATTTTTAAAAATCACTTGTAAGACACAAGTTATTTTTCAATCTTTGGTTAGAAAGAGAATATAAAAAAGGTTGTTGGATTCTATTGATGAGAAACAAAGTCATTATTTACTCCATTTTGAATCATATAAAATGGATTTTCTTGGTGTCCAAGAGTTTCATGAGATGACAACACTTCATGATAGTTGTTTGGAGTCTCAATATGGTATGAAAATAGATAGATCTAAGCCAAGAAATCCAAAATTAACCATGTCTGATTTCATGTTGTCAGGTCGTGCATTATGGACTTGCAGATGACACGTCATCTATCTTGGTAGGTCACTTGTCATGTTTTTATTTTTATTTCAAAAAATTAAGGGTCAACAACTCCACCCCTTTAAGAAATTAAAAAAAAAAAATCAGGCTCAAGCTTGCTATCCTTGGCTTAAAAGCTCACTAACACTCCTAGGCTCTTCATTGCAATAGCCCAAATGTGCTAGCCATAGGCCCACAGGTCTGGGCTTTTATTTAGGCATTGTTTAAAGTTGAATATAAATTTAATTAAAATTTTTATTGAATCTTGTCGAGTTCATTGTCTAGGTCAAAAGTTTGCCAAGTTAAGCAACAACATTCAAAATAAATTTATATTTCTTTTTTTAACTAATATCTTTTTTTAACATATATTTTTTAACATATTTTTTAAATTTATATTTCTATTTATATCCCTCATATGTAATTTTTTGCTTCTTTAAAAAATTTTTAGGTAGAGATTGTTTTTTATGGTATTGTGTGTATTTAATTTTTAACAAGATTAATTTAGATCATCTATATAAAAAAATCTTTGGTATACAAGAACTTTATTTTTGAAAATAAAATATGTTTATTTTAACATAATATTTCTAATAAATGCAGTGTTACATAATTTGTTTTCACTTTTATCTTATTTAATCAATCTAATTTGTAAGTCTATTTTAATATCATTTGATTGAATAAAAGATAATTTTAATAAATAAATTAGTAAACACAACTAGATAAATGCTTGTCTATTTACTAACACACATATTTATTGATTTATTTTATTATATATATGCATGAGATTTTCAATTTACACTTAAAAAAATTTATATACAAAAATACATAAAAAAATGCATGCAAATATAATTTTTATATAAAAGAAAAAAATATCTAGCCTAAGGTAGAACACAAGTCAAATAGCTAATTAGAGCTCATTTTCAACCAATTAGCTCAAATACATTTGTCAATGCAATGCTATAATAAGATAAATAAACTTAGTAGGGTAAAACATCACAATCTTATGTTAATAATGAAAGAGTACTTATCGTTAGTAAAGACAACTTCATTATAAACAAAATAATAATCCATAATAATTTAACTATTTTATATATTACAAACTCTTATGAACTATATGAATATCACAAAACATGGGAATCCTACAACTAGATAAAATCCCTTAAGGAAGTCCTACAACTGAACACAATAACAAGTCGTCTAGTTTTGAGGATCACGTGATGAACTTGTCAAAAATAAAACATACTAAGTAATAAGGATAATCATAAAAAATTTACATTACAACAGTTTAACTAATCTTTCTTTGGTTGTTATCATGTGCAACGTTAATTAGGGAGAGTAATTAGAGAGAAGAAAGGTAGCAACCCTTGTTAGAGATCAAAGTCAATATGTTTTTTTTTTTTTTTTACTTTTTTTCTTATGATGATATTGAACTAACCTGTGTTTTTGAGTTTTGGAACTACATATGTACCTTGATTCTTTTATCTTTCTATTTAAGTTATTATTATGTTGTGTTTTCTATTGGTAGTCTATTTTACAAGTTTGTCAAAGGGTTTTGGATTGGATATTTTGGTAATTTCATGGTTTTGTTTTACCTTTGATATTAAATTGTTTTGGTTTTTTTGACTGTCATGTCATTCTTTTCACTAATTTATAATTTGCTTTTGCACTTCTATTCATAGCTTTTTATAACCTTATTGATGTTTGGTGAAAAAATATGATTTTGTTTAAGTATTTGATGTGTTGTTTTGTTAGAGTTATTTTTTTTTTATAATGACTATTTACTAAGTAGTGTTGTTTAGGTGTTTATTATATTGTTGTGTTTGTACTAGCTAGATAAACTCTAAAGCTTTAAATGAATAAATTTGTATGTTTATTGAATTTTTTGCAAGTGCTATAACTAAATAAAGAATGGATGAACCTAAAAGCTTAAAAACTTTAACATTTTTATAAGTATGAAACCTAGCTAATAAGAAATTGCCACTACAAAGTCATTTGTTTTTGCATGTACTAAGTTAATGTGTTGAGTTTCATCTTTTTGTGTTGTTTGGGGAAGTTAATGTTAGATTTGGTTTATTTTCATTGTTGTTGTTTGTTTGCTTTTATAGATTGAAAATTGATGTTTATTTTATTTTATATTGTTTTGTTTTACATATCAAATGTTGTTATTTGTGTTTCAAAAGCAATTTTTTTCTCTCTTTATACCTAATCTTGATAATTTCATATTGTCTTGATTATATTCTTTCTTTTAATGTTGTTGTTTAGTTTCTCCATATCAATTTCAACCCACCTTTAATGTACTTCGTCAAATGAACTAATCTTAAGTAAAAAGAATCTCATTAGGAAGAAGAAAATCAAGAAAATGTTTATCCTTTTTGTTATCTTCTTGTGGCTATTTGTTTATCCTAAAGTGTTGTCTTTCATTTAGTTTTTAGAGATTTTGGTTCGAAGTTCTTCTTTACTATAGTCATTTTCTCTTGTTTGTACTAAGTTGATATGTTGAATTTTTCTTTTGTGTGTTGCTTGGGGAAGTTGGTGTCGTTTTTTATTATTATTATCATTTCCTTTGCATATGGTGGTGTTGTTTGTTCACTCATGTAGGGATAAAAATCGTGTTTATTTTATGATGTATTATTTAACATATCAAATGTTACTTTTATCTTTTTATCTTTTTCAAACCTTTAGTATTTAAATTTTAATGTCTTTAATCTTGTTCACCTAATGCATATATTTTCAATTATTGTTTTGGTCTATTTTATCAAGCCTTTGTTTGATATAGTATGTGCTGTTATTTTTTTATTTTTAAGCTTGTTTTTATGGCTGGCATGTTGCTTGTTTTTACTCTATTAATTTTGTTTTCCTATTGTTTGCAACATGTTTTGATGAGTCCTTGGTCATTATGTTTTTTTTTTTTTTAATCTTATATCATTATTATTAACAAATGTTTTGTCATTCTTTGTTTATGCTTTTTGTTTGATGTATCATTTTGATCAATATATTTTTTTGTTGGGGTTACTAACACTTATTAGTTATATCAATTTCCTTTTTTCCTTTTCCCATTTCATTTGAAACTATTGTAACCATGAGATTCAAATACTTATTGCATTCGGTAGCCTCCTTTTCTTTCTTTTATGATTTTTCTTTTGCGTTGTCAACCTTCTTAAATTTCTAGGATTCAAAGAGCTAACTTATTGTTTGCTCTCTTTCATGTTACTTTTTTCCCATTACTAAATATATTTTTTTTACCTTTTTTTGTTGTTTTTTTCTTTTCTTATCTTTTTAGGTTGTTGTGTGTCCATGTAATGTTAATGTTTTTTTGTTTATTATTCATTTTAATTCTTTCTTTGAGTTTTTTCTATCTTGATTACATATTCTTTAATGTTTTATTATATTTTTATAAGAGGGATTCTAGTAATGCTTGTGCATTATAACAACTTTTAGGATTTGTATTTGCATGATTTGACTTTTGATTTTGTCTTCTCTTTGTTTCTTGTAATTGTTTTGCTTTTCAATTTTATTTAAAAATAATATTTTCACTTTTATAACCATTTTGGAGGGTCATGGTTTGTCTTTTTTTTCTTCCATGATTTGTATTAATGCCTTTTGATCTTTTATTCATTTTGAATTTTACAATAAAATCTTTTGCATTTGGGTTATTTATGCTTAAAAGAATGTAGGAAAATGAGAATTCTAAAATTGACATTGGTTCTAAATATTCAAGTATTGGTTATTTATGCTTAAAAGAATGTAGGCACCACCCTTACTATATCATTTCAAATAAAAAGTTACATTTTATGTATATTTTCCTAAACTATATGTTATTAACTATATATTTTTGAACTTTCCAAGTTTAAATTTCATGATATTTATTTTTTAAAAGGAATGTTAAAGATCATCAAAAGAAATTTAATGCTAATCCCTAAACATAAGAGATTTCATTGATTTGAAGATATAATAAGTACAACTACAACAAGCATATATATATATATAAAATCCAAGATAATAATTCAATTGTTGGAGAAAATATCTCAAGTTTCATATTGTTCATTCACGCATCATTTAAGCAAGCAAAATGTCATAATTTTTCTCATCATTTGTAATCAAGAAAGTAAGCAATATTTCAATTAACAAAAAAAAATGTTTATCATGCACAATTATAGGAAAAAAAAGCACATTTCAAAAACTTAACTTTTATCATTCCAAGTTTAGGTTACAAGTAAACCTAAAAACACAAAGTTTTGGTTTTTCTTTCGTGCATTTGTTTTCATATAAAATCACACATATAACTTTTTATATATATTGAAAGACAAAGCTTGCAAAACCTAAATTAAACTCATTAAGCCCTAAAACTTATTGTCAAAATCTTTTTGGATTAAGGATATATATATATATATAAAATAATAATAATAACAACAACATAAATTATTTATGTAGGTAACATTGCAATAAATTGACTAACACTCATTTAGTGAATGTTAGAAATACCAGGTATGAGTATTACAATGCATCGATGCTAACAGGGTTTGTCATAACATCAAGGCATGAAAAAGGAAATAAAAAGAATGATAGCATTCATTTAATGAATGTTAGAGATATCGGGTATTGGTATCATCACACAATGACATTATAGGGGTTGTCGTAGTGTTAGAGCATATAAGATTGATGAATATTCATTGGTGAATGTTTATGATACTAAATAATTGGTATCGACATATGATAACATTAGTGGGGTCACACTAGTATCGAGATATATATAATGGATTTACATTCATGGAATGAATGAAAATGATAACGGATTATTGGGATTGGGATTTCCTGGAAGAATAAGTCCTTGATTTTTATACAAAATGCTAAATGAATAAAATTATTCTAATGAAAATATGTTTTACGAGATATATGCATTCCAAATAAAATTTATTTTATTGTAAATACTTCTCATGCCCAACAAAAGTGATTCTTGACATTTGTCTATCTATATTGATCTAATGTTAGATTGAGATTTATGTATTTTGTAAACTTAAGATATTCTTGTGACTAAAGTTTGTAATACTAATACTTTAAACTAAATGTATTAATGAAATATTATACCTGATGTACTTATATGTGTTTAATTAAATCTATTTGATGTTAGACTATTGTTTTCTTGGTATTGTAAGAACTATGATTATGGTGTGAATAAACGATGAGATAATGATTATTAGATGAGTAATTGGTCAAACATCAATAACTTAGGACTTTTTGGTATAGGGGAGATTCTGTTGAATTTTCAGTAGAAATTTTAAAAGACTTTTATATATAAACTTTATATATAAAAAAGAAATTTATCCTAACTTTTCCTTATATTTGGTTGGTATGCTGTCCCAATATTTGAGTCTTTACATTTTTAGTATTAGAGCTTTAGGTTATTATTCTAGGGATTGGGATATTGATATAGTTTGAATATGTTACAGGATGGTCAAGGCCAAACAATTAGATATGATTAACTCATTCTTTACAAAGGGGAGAGAGTCGAGCTTATACTATCAAAGGGAGGTAAAAGGGGACCTTGTGGCTGATACTGCCTTATATGCACCTACCACATCAATTCACTTTGAGAGGGGTGTGTCAACAAGACTTCAAGATGATTTTGCATCCCAACGAGCAGAGATATCTTTGCTTGAGGCATTAAATATACAACACCAAACATATATGTCTCCACCGATAACACTAACAGTTACGCCAAACCTAATTTCAAACCTTGATTTATGGAACATATAGTTAGAGCAATAACAATTAAGATGGCAACGGGAGCCTCTACTACAACTACTAGACTCAATTGAGTGGTCACCATAATAGAATGAGTAAAACGTATGAGGAAGATATGAGTTATACAGCCTTTTTAGAAAAAGGAGGTTGTTAAGATTGTTGGACACTATTTGAGGAAGATAAAGAAGATTATACATCAGATACAGGTTTTAGAGGAGTCATAGGTTGATTGTGCTACCCAACTATTGACAATCATGATCAACATATGATGAGTTTTTCATGTTTAGTTGGAATATATGAATATGTAATGAGCTTGAAACTATACAAATTGGTTATATTTTATACTTCTCCCATCACAAATTGGTTATATTTTATACTTGTCCCATCACAAATTGGATTGTTATATCAACCAATATAACAAATGAAGATTCATCTTCACTTATTAGCCAAATTATCAAAATTCAAATTCGTAATTTTCTAAAAACAATCCTTCTTTTCCATTTGCTCTAAGTTGATTAATTAAAAAAGGTTGATGGATTAATTATTCAATGAGATATTGCACTTATACCTCGAGGAAATGTTATCATTGGTAGCTGAGAGGTCTAATTTATCAAACGTTAAGAATTTTTACCAAGATCATACAACAAGTAATAACACAATTAATATATTAAAGCTTAAGTAACTTGTAAACTTGGATGCAGATTAGAAGATGGACTTGTGGAAATATAAAGAATAAATGTCGGTCCATGCTAAGTTGTGGATTAGATTAAATTATTTTTTTGGTAATGAGTGTGTCAATCATGAAACCTCATAACCTAACCTGTTATCTAAATTAAGTTTTAAATTAAATTGTGTGAGAGTTACTTAAGTATAATTCAATGAACTTGCTAGGCCTAAAGACAATGAATACAACTGAAAAAAATGTGGTTTGACTTTTTTTTTTTAAAAAAAATATCAAGATGACATCTTTTTTTTAATGTTGATACAACAACATATTGGATCGACTTAGATTGCATGACTTAACTCGTTACACTTGCGACTTGGATCATGAATTCCACCGAGTTTAATAAAAATATTTTACTATTTCTTTATTTAATTAAGCATAAACTCAACGTAAGGAAATTTTTTGAAATAACAATAACCCTATGAAAAACAAATATTTTTTTTAAACTCAATTCTCAATAACTCAAGTTAATTCGTTAAACTTGCGATGCAGGTGATGGACTCCACATGGTTTAATACTAGTTTTTTAAAAATACATTTACTTATATGATAATAAAAATAGACACTTGTACACTTTGTTGTTCAAGGATTAAGATAACTTAACACATGAGAAATGGTGAATTAAATGTATTACTAAACTTTACTATTAAAACAAATTACTTTAAGTAAATAAATTAACCAATAATATAATTAATGTACTTAAAATAAAGATTTAAAGGAAGAAAACTTGTAAACTTATTTTACAAACCTATATTCACACCTTAATTCCTAAACTATATTTGAGTATTGTATTCTTTTAGTAGTACAAGTTCAAAAGTAATTGCAAATCAATCATCGACAAAATCCAAACATTAATTATATTCTTTCAGTAGTCCAAGTTCAAGAGTATAATTGTAATTTAAATTTTATCTAATTACAAATAAATTGTGAGTTAATTTTAATTATAATGAAGCCCTAAAGAGAGATGAAAAGAAGACAGTGTAGTATTGTCGCTGCAGTAACTAATAAAAACATAAACGAGAAACCCCGAAATCAAAAACCCTAAAGAAAGAAGAGTACTCTGAAAAATGATGAGACGATTTCTACTGAGAAATGCCACTCTCTGCACTCGCCATCTTCTTAACTCTTCTCTCCACCCCAAACCCACAATCCCCAATTCCTCCATCGCTGCTTCAACACCCACTAGACTCAGGTTCTACTCCGACTCGTCCAACAATGCCCCTCCTGACGCACTCCATGGATCTTCAGCTCTAGCGGAACTGAAAACGAAAGATGATTCGAATGAAGTTAAGGATGTGAGCAATAAAGGTAAACGCGAATAAAGGGTTCTTTTTAGTGAATTTTGTTGTTGTCTGTTTGGACGTTTGGTTACTGAGAAAATGGAGGAAAGGAATGAAAAATGGAAGTTTTGCTCCTGTATTGGTGTTTTGGGTTTTTTTTTGGGGTTTGAATCAGTTAGGGACCTCAGTTTAAAAAATTCAGATTTTGTAGAATAATTTAGATTCCTTACCCGTTTTTTCTTTGGAATCAAAAGTTTTTTTTTTTTTTGAGATTTTTGCTTGCTAATGTGTAAATGACGGGATAACATAGCATCCTCATTGGGGGCTTTTAGAGATAAACCATAATGATTTTGCGTAATTTTGATAAATTGTTGGGAGATATATGAAGAGATAAACCATAATGATTTTGCGTAATTTTGATAAATTGTTAGGAGATATATGAATTTATGAATTTTTTTTCTCAAGATCAGATTATTTTTTTGTTATGTTCACATTCAATTACATGTTATTTACATGGCTGATATCATTATGGCAGAGCTAAGAGAGATGATTGATAATTACTCCAAGGGCAACGGGGAAGTGCTGCCTTCGATAATGGAAGCAATTTTACAGAGAAAGTTATTGCGGAAGCATGAGGAGACTGATGATGAGTTAATTGAAGAACTTAGAATGAAACCGTTGAGTGATGTGGATGAAGAAGAGTTTCAATCGGATTTTGATGAACTGTACGAAACTGATAAGGAGCTCAATGATTTATGTGATGCTAAAGAATACGTGGTGAAGAAAATGATGCAGGATCAATACTTCAATATGGATGACAAGAAGTGGGATGAGATGGTAAAGGAGGCGATGGACCATGGATTTATAAAGGATACAAAGGAGTGTGAGGAAATTTTAGAGGACATGCTTAGCTGGGATAAGCTTCTTCCAGGTATGATGGTTTTACAATTTGCTTCTTTCTTTTATCTACGTCTTGTGAATTTTGTTATGGAGTTCGTTTGTTATTTAATTCTAGTAGTAATTTATTTATTTTATTATGTGCAGCAAACTGCAGCCATTGTATTTGTTCTCTTTGGGTTTTCGATTGTCATCAGTTGCATAATGCTTTCTAGATTTGATCATAATTTCTTTTTGTTTGATTGATTAGAATTTTGAAATTAGTTTCTTAGGAGTGCTTCAAAATTATTACGAAGAACGGTCATACCTGCAATCTTTTAAGTATTTTATGCATTAATTTGCAACTGCTTATGGTTCCATGCTGCTATTATTTGTTAATCATGCTTGTGCAATCATAAGTTAATTGATACAATCAATAGCCTTGGACATTACCTGGAGACATAGTTGTTGGCAATAGTCATGGATTAGTAAACTCATGTATCTGTATCTCTGAATAAGTTTTTTTTATTTTTTTATTTTTTTTTTGGACGAAGAAAAATTAGAATAGCATTTGAGTGGATATGTTTTGCTGTGCTCATTTCAACTTTGTCATTTGGAGTAGGTCTTAGGTAAGTTGAGTTGAGAAATATGTGATGGAAACTTATGGAATCATATTATTTGGAGTTGATAAATATATGATGGAAACTTATGGAATCATATTATTGGACTGTATTGGGATTGAGATTTTCCTTTGCTAGCACTACGGATATTGAGAGTTTTTTTTTTTCAGTAACTAAAAAGCTCCTTAGAGTTTACTAAATTTGCTATTGGACAAAATTATCAGAAAAACAGAACTAATGAGAATCAACTACATATTTTTGGGGAAAAAAGGATTAGATGCTATTGGATTGTCATTTTTTTGTTAAAAAACCTCTTGCTGGAAGGTTCCAGGTTGATGCTGTTAAAAGCTCTTTATTTAATTGCTTTCCTTGTTCTTGTCCGCTAGCCTTTTCACCTTAGCCTACTTTTAAACCCCTTGCGCATCTACTTCCCTAATCTCTCCCCAAAACTAATCCAAGACTTAAGCAATTAGACTTATCTTCCTTCATTCTGCAAATACTGAGTGTTTTTTCTCATGCCATAGTGTAGCTCGAAAGTCTATCGAGACTTTCATCAAATGGAAGGCATGGAGCAGTGACCTAGAATTCAAAGTATCATTTATATCCTTGATAACTCAAAATTCAAAAAGAAAATAAAATACTGTGGTGTGTGATTTCTGAAGCCTGTAGTTGATAAGACATGTTAGCCTTTTCAAGAACATTTCTTTTGCCGTGTTTGAATATCACAATATGTATTCAAGTACTTTTTGTGAATGTTATCATATAAGAATGTAGGGACTAACACTAAGGCGACACACAGTCAGCAGGGTTAATGAACATTTCTCATGTACATGTTATAAATTTGCAACAACCTTATGGTGGTTTTTTTATTAATGGTTTTGCTGTTGAGTTTCTTCTGCTTGGTTGCTTAAACTAGTATTTTTGATTTATTTTAAAACATTTGTAGTATAACAGCACGAAATTTGTAAGAAGCTAGAATTTTATTTTGATATGAATGATCTCTCTAGTCTAAATATAATATGCCTAGAATTCTGTGCTGGGATGGTATTGTCATGAGAGTTGCACCATAAACTTTACATTCAGATGAGCAGCTACAAATTGTTGCTTAGCATAGGAGCAGTACTTTGAGCTGTGACCAGTTGCCAATGAGATGAAATACGAATATGCCATATGGACGTATGATTTAATAGAAACAGTGGAAACCAATGACAATTTTTAAATTTATGGAGCTTTCTTCTTTGTGTCATGACCATTTTGCCAATAAGATGAAATAAGTGAGTTTTATTGCGCATGTTGATGATCAACTGCATAAGCATGATTGGATTCTCACTCTCATATGATATGGCTTTGATATGGACTATTATGCTACAAATATACCTATTTCTGGAAAATACCTTGCTCTTAAAGACAATGAAATGCTTAGGATTCAGAGCAGACTCTCTCAACATATGATGTACTGATAGCAATTTCTCACATCAGCACGGCAAAAAGCCCATTATATCCAAGTCCCCTTCTTCTAAGCAAATCTTCCCTAAATAGGTTAAGAAAACCCTCTGATCAGATGTTGGTGGATTGTGTAGTCAAGTTCCCATTTCCTCAAAATCTCCTATTCAGAAAGATCCCTCTTTTACACCTCCCTCGATTGGAAGACCCACCTGATCGCAAATCAATCAACATGACTCCACCCTTGCAAACACAGAAGACTCATGGAGGACCGCCCATCTCATGTACTATATCTCCTCCACTACCTGAGTCCACCTCTGCTCAAAGTCCTCTTCCAGTACCATATGTTAGCTGTAATTTAAATGGTGGTGAATATTTGCAACTTCAGTCATATTTTAGGGGGGGAAAGCCTATCAAGAAAGCTAGGAGTTTTACAAGTTGAACTGTTGCTGTCTCTGCCCAAAGATTTGCAATGTCTATATGAGCTATATAATTTAATAATTGTCATGGTGTCATTTTCCAAATCTCAGTGGTTAATGTCATGGGTGTTTACAGCATTTTTTTTCTAAACAGCCATGATATTGTAATAACTCAGTTCAAATTTTCCTGCCATCTGTTGCTTTCTTTGAATTCTCATTGTTTTTATTAGATGATATAAAGGAGAAGGTGGAAAAAAAATTCAATGAACTGGGGGATATGTGTGAAAGAGGAGAGCTTGAAGCTGAAGAAGCTTACGAGCTGTTCAAGAAATTTGAGGATGAGATGGTCATGGAATATGTAAAGAAAATGGAAGCTGAAGGCCCACCACAGTTTGATGAGGCTATTGTTCCAGACAAGAAAAAGCACTCAGATGACCCACCAGGTGAGGGGCCAATTCTTAGGTGGCAAACACGGGTAGTCTTTGCTCCAGGTGGTGATGCATGGCATCCCAAAAACAGAAAAGTGAAAATGTCTGTTACTGTCAAAGAACTTGGGCTTTCAAAACCTCAATTTAGACGATTGAGGGAATTGGTTGGAAAAAGGTACCATCCCGGAAGAGATGAACTTACAATCACCAGTGAGAGGTAAGGCCAACAAGAAATTACATATTTTGATTCTCTATATTTTATTGATTGCTAGATTTTATAAGGTCGCTTGTATTCTGTCAAGTGCTTGTTTTCATATTGATTTGACTTATTTTTCTTGAATCTTCTTTCAAACAGAGAGAGAGAGATAACTAAAGAGGAGACTTTAGATTTTTTAAGGTTTTTTTGGGTCCAATAGTCAGCTGATTATGATTTTCGCATTTAATTTCCTCTCCTTTTGAGGTTATTAATGTGCCTGTGTTAAAAATCTTCCTCTTTTCCATGTTCCAGCACCTGTCCAATAAGATAGAACTTTCTACTTTGTGAAAATATGCACTGAGTGGTCCGCTATTATGTGCACTCTAAACATCCAGAATTATATTTAATTTTGTTGTTGTTTATTGGTGTTTTCAAGGGTGTGGATGCAGCTCACTTCTGATTTTGCTTCCTCTTTTCATTAACTATGCGCCAGATGCATTCCTTGTGACTCAAAATATAAATGACTCCCTTTTACAGGTTTGAACATCGAGAGGAAAACAGAAAAGATTGTCTTAGGACTCTCTTTGCACTAATCGAAGAAGCTGGGAAAGCTACCAAATTGGCAGAAGAAACTCGAGTCTCATATTGCAAGGACAGACTTAGAGCCAATCCAGCTTTCATGGAGAGGTTGCATTCCAAGATCATGAGGCAAGGATCTAATACCATTTCTGCTTGAGAATTCAATTACCAACCCCTGGCTTATAAAAGAAAGAAATTTGGGGTTAGAAAAACAAATCTTGGGTATCCATATGAGCATAGGACTTTCCAAAGAGCTACTTGCAGGTCATCACAAATTTAGGGGAAAACATGCCAACGCATGTTAATTGTTGATCGTTTCACCTATTGACAAAATGCCATATTGTTGAGAAAATTCACCATTGTTTTTTTAGTTCTTTTAATTTATTTCCAGCGGTTTTATGATTTTTGTTACTATTTGAACGAGTTAATAAATTCTGCTGTTGTCTATGATGCCATATCCTATTAGATGAATGGATAGACGATGTCTCATGCAAACACTCTTTCAACATTTATATTTTGCTAGTTCGCTTCTTGGAACTGTTTGGAATTATCCTCTTCTGTTTCAAAACTGATGATTCCCGTTTGATTTGCTACCATATTTCTCTTGAAATATTCATAAACGTTCAGTTCTCATGCATAGAAAGCAATTCAGTTTGTGAGGAACCGGCCACTCTGTTCTTTTAAACAGGTTATTAGAGGATGGTTATGTTGATGGGTGGCCCTCCTCACAGACTCTACTTCTTTCTCGATGTTGGTAGGCTGTTTTGGACACCAATATCTCATCAGTGCATTATTGGCACGATCAAGTGCATAGAGATCTCAATAAAGCACAACTATGCATAAATGTTTAATCATTATATCGCACATCTGTGATAAGGTAAAATGAGTCATCACATGCCAGCACATAGTAAATAAACGCCTAAAATCTTGGAGGAAGCATCGATGATACCTGAGAATATAATTACTATCTATATAAGAAAAGAAGTCTACTCTCCTTTCGATGGCCCAAACTCAAATATTAACTGAGACCTGATGAAGGAGTAGAGGATGGTCTTTCCCTTGCTGCAAGAAAATGAAATCCCTGATTCATGGATGATGAGATTGAGGCCTCCTCCCCTTTCTCCCAATCACCCCTCTTATGCCCCACCTAGTGCCTAACCGCTAGAATATACCGTTGAGCAAAGACTACCCTAATGCCCTAACCCCATCATCATCTTCAACTTGAGAAGTTCTGTTATTATTACAAATCCCACGAACACCATCACCAAACCCAGTAGTCTCCAACGTTAATAATGTTGCACTGTCACTATTAGCCAACATTAACAAGCAGGAAGCCACGTCATGATCCTCTTCTGTCATTGCGGTCTCGACGTTAATGGCGGTAGTAGAAGAACTCAGCTGTTGAGTTGGCAAAACGGACCTGCAATAATTAGGTGGTGGATTAATGCCACGCCATTGTCGTTCAGGGTGGCATCTCATGTGACCACAGAGTGCTTTCCATGACCAGAACTTCTTTCCACACTCGCTACAAGGTCTTGTGATCTTTGGTGCTGAAGGGTCAGGTCTTTTCCCACTAAATTTTGGTTTTTTTGCTGCTGTTAATGTTGAAGCTCTCGAAAGAACCAGATAGCTTTCGATCTCGATCCATTTTTTTGTTCGATTTTTACGTGGCTTCTGATGGTGGTTTGTGTTGGGAATTGTGGAAGATGATGGGAGGCAAAAATGAGGATCATTGTTGCTCGTCATTTTACGTAGAGTCGATTGAGGTTAATTTCTGAAGAGGAAAAAACAGGAAGAGAGAAGAAAAGGTTGGAACAATGGAGGAGGAGGAGATCATATAGTGGGCAGTTACTTGCAGGGGGGAACGGTTTTCTTCCAGCAGTTATCCCAAGGCTCGAAGACGAGATTGTTATGAACAAAATAACAAAAAATTGACAATAAAAATAATATCTCTAGTGCCTTGCATTATTTTGTAGCACTTTTATATATCAGTTTGTATATTTCCACTATTAAGTACAAATCTAATATTAATAATACTTTATTTTTCTGTAAAAATTCAAAAAAATACTTGTTTAAAATACAAAACAAATGTTTTTCTTCAAGAAATTTATTTAATATTGGGTTGTAAACTTACAACGTAAGATACAAACCTGATATTAAAATACTTAATTTTCTTCAAATTAAAAAAATCTAAAACATTCATAAAATTTCCTCACTTTCAAAAATACAAAAAAATATACTTTGTTTTCATGCATTTAGACAAATCCTAAAGGTTTTTCTTGCATATTTTTTAAAAGATAAAATTTTATTTTTATCATGTTAAAAATACAAAATGAATATCATAATCAGTTTATGATTTATCCTTTAGAATTTCACCTAAATAAAAAAAATCGTATAACAATTAACTTATTATTCAAAGTGTTAGAATTTAGTTGTAGACTTTAATATATAGTATATAAAATATACCTTCAAATATTAAACAAATAAAATTGTAAATAGGTGTTATGCTAAATTTGGGCCATACAGTAGTTAAAATTTAACTATAGAGTAGTTAAAATTTAACCTAATTAGATAGATATTTTCTCACTAAATGAGATTTTTCTTGAATCTTAGATAAGATCAACAAATAAAAATATGTTCTAAATTAAAACCATCAGGTTTTTAAGTGATCATAATACGAGGTGACAACTCATGAACTCTCAAATCATAACTTTATGATTAAACTCAAAACTCTTTCGATTTTAGAAGGCATCTCTACCATCTGGCACCATGCACATTATGACATGATGACGACTCCACCAAGGACTTGTTTGGTTATAATGAGATTTGTTTGATTATTTGCTTATTTATTTTGTTAGTTTGTCTAATTTAATTTTAGCATGTATTTTTTTATGAACTGCTCATGCATTTTTTTTTATATTACTAATGCATAAACATATCATGTATGAATTAATATTTTCATGCATTTTAATTTTTGAATAAATCTAATTATAGATTAGGTGAGGAGTAGTGGTTTGACTTATTAATTTTAGTTGGAATACATATTCATGAAACATCCAACTATGAGCTGAACATTTACTTGGTAATAGTGGTTACACTATGCCTCAACCATCATTTGTAAACCTCTACATTGATTTAACGAAAAGTGATTGTTATACATATCATAGACCCTTTTGAGACTACATGGTAAGTTTACTCCTCATGTAATAACCCATAACCTACCTTTAGGGTATAGACTCCTAAATATTTCATTTTTATATTAGGTATGAGGTCGTGGAACTACAACACATTATCAAAGTACATTACTCTATGGATAATATATATATATATATATATATATATATATATATATATATAGAGAGAGAGAGAGAGAGAGAGAGAGTTATTTTGAATTAACATGAATTTTGAATGAATTTCATGAAATTAATAAGATTTGTATGGTTGTTTGGCGTGGTTCGTTATTATTTGATGAACAATAATTTAATTTTAATTAATATTGCAGTTAAAAATAACCTAGTTAAAAACAATTTATTTTGCATTTTTCCAAACTAGCTTAAAATTTGGTCCCTATATTTTTCTAATAATTAAAATTTTAAAATTGTGACATACACACAAGGTTTTCTTTTTTGTATTAAATGAATTATTTTCTCTTTTTATATAAATATAAAAATCTTTCTTTCAAAAAATACAATGTTATTTTAAATTGCAATCAAATCTCTCAAAAATATATGAGATCTGCATATTTTCTTATACAAAAAATTATAAAATATTTTTTTCTTACTTTGTATGCATTTTTTGGATTTAATAGCTATTTATTAAAGACATATTTCTGATTTTAAATAAAAAAGTTTTTATCATTTATTTTATATGCTCAAAATCTTTTTACCAAAAGTTGGTTTTGTTAAATATATGGGATCACTAACATATATATAAGATGTATTCTTGATATTAAATAAAAGGATAATTATTTATATGTACACACACACACCCCTTAATTTTAGAATAATTAAGTTTTAACACGATAAGATAAAAGATAACCTTATCGAAGAGGGTTTTCTTAAACCTTAGAGAAACCAACAATTAGAAAATACAAAAAGACCTTAAATTATTTTAAACAAATAACAATGCAGTTTAACGTAGATAAAGTGTTTCAAAGATGATACGTCATTTTTATTCACAATATGTCCTCTTATGTAGATTCTCACAGACCAATAAGTTTTCTAATGACTGTAATAATAGGTGATGACTCTCATTCCTTTGATTTCATCGATAAAGAACAATAATTTCTTGTTTTTCCCACCCATACCCTTATACACTAATTCTACTTTGGAAGAATGATCATATATATATATATATATATATAGTTAAGATAAAAATATGATATTAAACAATATATATATATTTTTTTAAAATTATGGTTTTAAATAAAGACATTGAGTAATTATTTTATATTTTAAAAAATCTAACTAAAATAAAAAAAAGAAAATAAACTTTGACATACACACTAAAACATATATTTTAATATTACAAAATTCCAATGTATTTTTCTACATAATTACTATCATATATATATATACACATATATATATATGTCCAAGAGATCATTCATAAAATAAAACTATATTTTTAGGGCTTTACTAACTCTATGTACTATAATAATCGTATTAGCTTTATATTATTTATATTCTTATAAATTATACAAAATTATCAAATATTTAAATATAAATATGATAGGAATTATCTTGGTCTTGTATCTTATTTGAGTGTAGCACTAATTAAAACTATTTAATTGTCATATTTTAAAACTATGATAAAAATTATTAAGATATGTTATGATAAAAATTATTATTATTATAGTTTTAAAATTCAACTCAAAGATTGATTCGGTGCAAAGTTCGGGTCATAAGTCAAGTTGACTCAAGTCAGCACAAGAATAAAAGTGTTATTATTTGTCTTAAATTTGACTCAAAAGACAATCTGAGGCAAAGTTCAGGTTATGGGTTGAGAGAGTCAACCCAACTTACATATATTTTTTTTAAATAAATAATCAAAGCAAACTTGTTATGATTAAATATGTTTTTGGTTTTTTAACCCGTGTTTTATCTTAGTTTGACTTGGTATTTTGATGAGGTTAGGTTGAGTCAATCTTTCCTCTATATTTCTTACACTCATATCAATACAAGCCACAAGTTAGTAATCATGTTAGACATGATTTTATACCTAAGGTTATTCTAACATTATTAACTTCAACATTAATTTCAACTAAGTAAAAAAAAAATACTTTATTATTTTTTTCAAACATGTAAGTTTTGACAACAATATATATTAAGGGTAAAATATATGTTATTTTATATTTTATTTTGTCTTGTTCACTATAACCAAACAAGATATAGAGATTATCACTTTGTAAATCACTTCTAAACACAATTTCATTCCCATTTTCTTTATTATCGTGTCTCCACTATCTTTAGTTTCTTTATCTCTTCCATCTGAAAAAGTAACCAGACACTACCTTAAGTTTGAACTTCAATATTATGCTTAGTCATTTAATTAGTTTGAAAAGCTCTTTTGTTTATTTATTCTAGTTCTATTTATTATTTCATATTTAATAAAAAAGAAGAAAATAGTTGGATTTTTTTTATGTGTATGGTTTTGAACTACTAGTTGACCCTTTCCGTTGCGCGACTCAATACGGTCGTGTATGCTACAATTTTCCAAATTTATAATATTACAGAAATCACACAATAACATTAATTTTTTTCTTGTAAAATAACTAAAACTAAAAACTTTTAGAATAAAGAGAAAATGATATTATCTAAGATTTCAATTCAATGCCAAAAGACTAACTTACCTAAAAAAATAATAGCCACTTCAAAATCTGTTTGGGTATGCTTTAGGGAAAAAAGTGGCTGAAAGAGGAAAAATATTATGGACTTTATATTTGAAAATTTTAAAAGTTGTAAATAAAATAGAGAGATGGATGAAATTGTATTCATAAAGAGAGTAAATATATAGTGAAGTGGAAGTGAAAGGGTGTTGCAGTCTTGACAATTTTAGATTAACTTAACTTGGACAAAAACATCTTTTTATGAAAAAAAATATTTTTTCTAAGGAATTAATAAAGCTATTATCATTATCCCTTAAAAACATTAAAGATGCTTGGCAAGTTCAATAAATTATGCAATTCTTATGGATTCCAAAACCTCTTATTTTCCTATCATATTTATTTAAATATTTGAACTTGCATTTACAATACAATCTTAGATGTAATGATTATAAACTCTTGCATAGCCTTATAACACACATTCTAAAATAAGTAAATTATATTTTAGTCTATTTTTTTTTTATAAACTAATCCTTTATTTTTTTAAATAATAAGTTATCTCCTAACTAGAGTAGTTTATTTATTTTCTCTTTGAAATTTCTAAATTACCCCATTATTTTTTTTCCTGGAATGATAAAATTAAAAGTTTTATTAAAATGAAGGATATTTTTGAAAAATAAATTAATTGTGATGAAAAACCAACAACCAAGTTGCAATTACAAAACAATCTGGAGTGTAGCAATTACAAAATGAGTAAATTATAATTTAGTCCCTAAGTTTCTCATAATCTTGTAAGTTGACCTCTTTGTTTCTAAAATCATAATTTAGTCACATACATCCGTTTACTATTATATATATTTTTTAAAAAGTAATTTTTTTAAATGCACTTTAAATGTATTTGGTAAATAAAATCGAAAATATGATTACAAATGTAGTATATTTTAGGGGAAAAACAATTTCATCATGATGTAAAAAAAACGCTAAGTTACGATTAAATATGAAACTATAGAATAGAGACTTAATATTAAGTTTTTATAAAAAAAAAATGGATTGACTAATAATTTTATTAAAAGCATTAAGATTAGATAACAATTTATTTTTCTAAAATCAATTGCATTTATTGTTTTCAAATAAATAACATCATATAGGAAATCTACTTGGATCAAAAGCTTTCAAAACCGTTGTTCTAATTTGTATAGATTGGAGTTTGGTTATAGGCTAAGATTTACATTGCGGTTCAATCGTGTTTTTAAAATTTTTAAAATTGTTTTTAATTTAAAATTAATTTTATTTTTATATATTTTTTTTTATCATTTTAAAATACTAATATTAAAAAAATAAAAAATATTTTATTTTGATGCATTTCTAAATTAAAAATACTACAAAAAATAAACTCTATTATACTTTCAGAAAAGTGTATGGTCACAGTCACAATCCACAGCTAAAGTTGATATTATTTTATAGATCCAATGAGGTAAGACTATGTAGATAATAAGAAATTCATGAGAATATAACATAAATCATAGAGTTAATTACTTTGATTTTAGGCTGTAAAGAGATATTAATGGAATTATATAGCTATTAATACGAAGGATTCTCCTTCCTTTTCAAATTTCCACAATTTCCAATAAAGTGCTCCTAGGATGTATTTGAAAAATATTTTTGAAAACAAAACTAAAAAGATATCTTTATTTTTTTACCATAATTGTTTTTGATTTTGATGTTTTCAAATTATTTATTTTAATGTATTAATATAAAAATAATTTAAAAAATTAAAATTAAATTATTTTGATATATTACTAAAAAAATAATATTTAATACCCATGTGAAAAGTATTCCAAGGCATATTCGAAGTTCGAACAAAGGATAAAAAGAAGGAAGGAAAGAAGGAATAAAGAAGAAAGTAAACCTCCAATAACTGCAGGCTGATGATGAGGTTTACAAAAGATCTCTTTCTTGAGTTTTACTATTTTCCGATACCTGCGGTAGAAAATACTGTTGCTGAAAGCTATGTTTCTTTCTGATCTCGTCCAAGAAGAAGCAAATACAGAAAACAAAAGAGATGGAGGCAAGGTCTTGTACTTCCACTTCTTCTTGCTTTTTCTCCGGGAGAAAAGATTCAAAATGTCATCATAAGGCTGTAGAGTTTGCTTGCAGTGCATGTTTATTCTGTGTTTTTTGCCCACTTTCTATTGTTTGGTGCTGCATCAAGCTGCCCTGCAAGATTGGATGTAGAGCTGCTGGGCAAGCAAGGAAGCGGTTTCCTCGCTGTTGTCATTGTGGGTCGGAGAAGAAATTCTGTTCATCGTACTCATCATTTTCGGACATGGATGATTCTGATATTCGGCCAAGTAAACAAGGTAATTCCCATCACAAACACTCTTATGGGCCGTCGGATATCACACAGGGACAAGGCTAGTGATTTGCAATCGAAAAGGTCCCTGAAAAAACCCTGAAATTTGGGTTTCTGTTATCACGGCTAGCTAGCTGATCTCTGCGTCAAATTAATTAAGTTGCTTGAACAAACTTTGATGGTTATTTTCTGCTCATTCAGTGTTTAATACTGTTTACAATCTGCTTCTGTTGAATGCTTTGCTTATTGATTGGCATCTTGTGGCTTCTTTTTGCATGTCTTATGAGGGATCAACATCATATGTAGCAATTTTTTGTAATGATCATTGCAATTTGCTTTTGAGAGTAATGTGAGCAGATTCAGAGTCGAGTCATGTAATGATTTGTACTCCACTAAAATCAAAAGAAAGAAGAAGAAAACGAAAATTATTACTGTTGCCTGAAGAAATGGAGAAGAATAACTTGGGCGTGAATCTAAAGGGAGTCTCACTAGAGTTATACACTCAAATGGAAACTCGAGTTGCATACATCAAATCCCTTGATTTAAGGTTCACTCTCCTATAGTTTTGCCATTTATATTGGATTAGTTAAAACAGATCACCAAGAGATCTGTCCTCTGTGTTTTCTATATATACTGCAATTTGAATTAATGAAATCGGTGTGTTTCTTTTCTAAAGTCCTAACAGAGAAAAAGAACTCAACCCAACATCGTTAACTCCATGGCTGAATACTCCACTGAAGTGATTCGGCCACAGAATCATTAACAGACTCCATGTTTGACAATTTCACGACGAAGATGACAGAGGCTTTGACAAAAGTCCAGGCTATCTCACAATCAACTATCAACGATTCTTCCACAGCACCGATCAGCACCAACTATGGTTTCTGCTCCGAGGTGGCTGAGATGTACGTCCCAGCCAAGAACAACTGCGGTATATTAATGGAGACTTCCCTCAACCTTCAGAAACAAACCTGACATTTGGTAAATGGCGCAGTGAGAACTCCCTAGTGAAAGGGTGGTTGATTAATTCAATGGACCAGCCAACTTGTTGCAAACTTCATCTGCCTCCCAACAGCAAAACTGGTTTGGGACGCCATTGCAACTACATCATTTGATGGAACTCACACGTCACAGTCTATGAACTTCAACGCAGGGTAACTCAGAAGCGGCAGAGAGGAGGATCAATCAAAAAATATTACAATGATTTACAATGAGTGTGGTGTGATATAGATTTTAACTCCCAAATCCCTCAGAGTGTGCAACAAATATACAAAAAAATAATTCTCTGATACAGGAGGAAGGGGTTTATATATATATTTTTTGGATAGATTGGATGATCGACTTGATAACATTCGCAGTGATATTCTCCTATTGAAACCGTTTCTTACAATTGAGTAGGCCTATGCTCATCTTAGAAGAGAGGAAACTCGTCAGGCTACAGGGGCAGAGACAGTAACTAGTGGCGTTGTTATGGCCACCAAAGGCTCAAGACTTGGCTAATCACCAACACTGGTAACTGGAAAGCATAACTCATCTCCAAATTGAAGGGACCATTTGATGAAGGAAGATGTAAACACTGTGGAAACACTAAACACTAGATATGCTTCAAGCTACATGGGTACCTTGAATAGTTGCGTGAATTGCAAGTTAGGAAGAAAAAGGTTACCACAACACTTGATGGTAGAGCTGGAGTAGTCATAGTAGCATCTCAATTTTCACTATCTCTGTGGCAGATTCCTCTTTTTTTTTTTTTTCTTTTCTAGTTCTAATCGTCAAGATGCAAATATATGGATTATTGACTCTGGAACCACAAATCATATGACCTTTGAACTCGCTGACTTCTCACACATTACTCAACCACGAAGGACTTGCATTGCAAATGCAAATGCAAATGGAGATGTGTATCCTCTCACAGGAGCTGGAATGTTGTCATTATCATCCTCGCTCAATTTATCCCACACTCTTTGTTCCTTTATTATCAAACAAATTAATGTATGTTAGTCAAGTAACTAAAGAACTCAATTGTGTGGTATTGATATACTCTAATTTTTGTTTTTCTTCAGCATGTTATAGAGAGGAGATTATTGGGCATGTTACTAAAAGAAGAGTGTTATACTACCTTGATGTTTTCAGCCAAGGGAAATCACATCATTTCCATCATGACATCGTTGCCTTGGGCATCCAACCCTTGAAATATCGAAGACATTTATTTCCAAATTTATTTTTATAATTAAAGGATGTTGAGTTCATGTGTGAAACTTGTATTTTGGCTAAGAGCTACCTTTTATTATGCAAGTTTGAATAAAAATAGTATTTCTTTTGCTTTAATACACTGTAATGTGTGGGGGCCTTCCCCAAGAACTATTGTATCTAGCCATCATTTGTTATATTTGTACTCGAATGACATGACTTTACTTGATAAAGACAAAAGAGGTGGTGTTTCCAATATTCTAGGCATTTCACACCATGATTCAGAATCAATTTTCAGCCAGAATAACAAGTTCCGCGGTTAGATAATGGAGGGGAGTTCATCAACCATCGGTTCAAAGCATATTTTCAGCAACAAGGTCTCCTCCATGAAGCCTTATGTGCTCAGACTCCACAACAGAAAGGTGTAGTTGAATCAAATCATATCCTGGAAACAACCCATACTCTTCTTCATGGAATAAATATTCAAGCTCACCATTGGGATGATGTTGTAAGTGAAGCTGTGTACTTACTACACAGAATGCCCTCTAAAGTCTTACACTTGAAAGCTCCCTTGCAAGTGCTTTCCTTTCATGTTGTGCTACCGTTTGTATTGATACTCTCATCTCGTGTGTTTGGATGTGTGATTTTTGTTCATCTCTATTAAAACCAACACTCCAAACTTGATCCATGTGTTTTTAGGTGTTTGTTTTTGGGTTATGGACCAAATAAAAAGGGCTATAAATGTTTTGATCCTAGTAATAACAGACTGTATATTACACCGGAGCTGCTAATGTTAGTCGAGTAGATGGTGACAACTCACCAAAGTTAAAGGGATACACCATGATAACAATACAGAACTTCAAAAGTTGAATATAGCTACTAATACTAATGAAGAGAATCTGCCTAATATTAGGCCTATATATCAAGAAACTCTACCACTCCCTTTCTGGAGTACTTAGAATCTCCTATCAAGAACAACCTTGAGGTAAGCTCTTCCACTACTCCTCCATATGCTTCTGACTTAAATGCTCCTGTAGAATATGTTTGTTATGTTTACAGAGGAAAGCCACCTAATAAGCAATCTCCTGATACAGAAGAAAGACAATCCAAATTTCCCATCGCTAATTATATGAGCACTCAACATCTATGTGATCCTATTCACATAGACATTATCTTTTTTATCATATTCCAAATAATATGGAGGAAGCTCTAGGTCTTAAATGGGCACGAGTCATACAAGAAGAGATACCGCAGTGTGAAAGGAAGAAAACAATGGGGTGCAAATGGGTGCTCTCAATTAAGTACAAAGAATATGGATCAATTGATTGATACAAGGTTAGTGGCGAAAGGATTCACATAGACTTACTATATAGATTTTGTGGAGACTTTCTCACCAGTCGCTAAATTAATACCGTTAGTGTTTTATTAGCTCTTGCAGTAAATCTAGATTGACCACTACTTCATATTGACATAAAGAATGCCTTCCTACATGAGAACTTTAACAAAAAGGTTTATATAGATGTCCCACCAGGCTACGTATCATCTTCAGGATCTAAAGTTGTATGCAAATTGGAGCGAGATTTACATGGATTATAATAATATCCTCAATCATGGTTTGAGAGATATAGCTTAACTATGAGAAGGTATGGTTTTGTTCAAAGAAATCCAAATCATGCTCTCTTTCTAAAGCATAGACAAGAGAAGGTGACAATACTAATCATTTATGTAGATGACATTATTATAATTGGGGATAACAGTGAAGAAATTTCAAGACTACAAAAGCAGTTGCCAGCCAACTTTGAGATGAAGAATTTGTATATTCTTATACTTCTTGAAGGTGGACTTTCATCGATAAGAGATGGGTATATTCTTGAAAATAGAGGTGGCAAGGTCACGGATGGGCATATTCTTAACCTAAAAAATATGTGCTAGATTTAATTGTTAAGGTTGGGTTAGTGGAGTGCAAATTAGTAGATACTCCTATGGTTTAAACTCATAAAACAAACAAACCAGTACCTATAAATAAAGGAAGATACAAAGCTTGGTGGTAAAACTTATTTACTTTTCACACATTTTCCCTTATATTGCTTATGATGTAAGTGTTGTGAGTCAATTTATGCATAACTCAAGTAAAGAGCATATGATATTCTTTAAAAATAAGCACTTGGATGTTGAAGGATATACATATGTAGATTGAGCAGAGATTGTTTTAAACAAAAAATCCACTTTGGGATACTTGATATTCGTGGGAGGAAACTTAGTTATATAAAAGAGTAAAAAGGAAAAAAATAGTGGCTCGATTAAGTGATGAAATTGGGTTTAAAGGGATGGAAAAGGGGCATTGTGAACTTTAGGGTTTGAGAGATTAATATAGAAATAGGCTACTGTCCTAACATGAAAATCAAACAAAACATGTGAAGATGGATAAATATTTTACTAAGCAAAACCTTGAAGATGTTCATTTTACTTTTGTGAAATCAAGACCAACTAGCAAATATTCCATTAGATTTTTTTATGACTCCCTTGTCAAGTTCGGTATTGAAGATATTTAGACACCAACTTGAGGGGGAGTGTTAACGTGACTTATTAGAGTTACTCTCAAATGCAAACTCCAATTGTATATATCAAATCCCTTGATTAAAGGTTCACTCTTTTATACTTAATTAAAATAAATCTCTAATGGATCTCTCCTCTGATTTTTCTATATATACTGCTATTTGAATTAATAAAATAAGTGAGTTTCTTCTCCAAAAGTCTAACACATTATTTGTAATATTCTCATTGAAAATGGTATACCAAAGGTCATGTTTGCTCTATTTATTATCTATAATCATTTTTTATATACATATAAGTATATTTAAAAAAAATCAACTTATAAATTTGTTGACAAATTATAAACTTCAAGCTATAAATTGAGTAGAAAATAATTTTAAAACAATTTATTGCTATCTTATAGTACTTATAATTAATTGAAATATTGTTTTTTGTATCTACTTAATATTTTATTTTTGGTAGCATAAATGAGAATAAATTATGAACCAAATTTTGTAAAGGTTACTTTATGTAAGAAGGAACGTAAAAGTCTTGACAGTAGAAAAAGTAAAAGAGAAGGTTTCAATAACCAAGAGTTGTTCTAAATGTTAAAAACCTTTTGGAGTGGTATTTATATAAACAATCTTAATAATTAATTTAATATTTTTTAAAATAAATAAACAATATTTCAATTAACAAAAACATCTATGTATTTTAAAAAGACATAACTTATTTTAAAACATATTTTTAAGTATTAGGCGAGGTTATTTTTTACTTTAAACTTTTTTTAGTAGAAATTATCAGATTCACTCGACTTAGAAATGAATATGATTCAATGACTTATATAGCCTTTTATGTGTACCTAGATAATGAAGATCATACAAGCCATTGCATATAGAATTCAAAACAAGATGGTTGAAAATGTGAGAATTTTTTTTAGGACTAATAATGGTTTTACTTCCAAGGAAGAGGTTGTTCTTTGTGAAGAACATGTTTGTGCTTTTAAAATATTGGTGCATACTAATAAATCAAATAAATAAATATATTTATTAATTTGTGTGGATGATTCTAATTTCTATTGGGTTTGGTTGTTTAAATTCTTCTGACAAGTGTAGTGGAGGATGGTGTCTAGGACTTTAGTATTTGGCAAAGAGAGGAAGAGTGACAATTTTGTTATTAAATTTAACATTGGAGGAGTTTTTTTAGTCATTTTTTGAGATTAAATGATAATTTTGTAAACTTTATTGCTTATTTTTTTTCATGGATGTAAAGTATAATTTTCTAAAACATGAAAGAAATGTTATGAATTTAAAATTTTTGTATTTATCTATTGGCAAGAGTAAGAATAAAAAGATTTTAATAGCTAAGAAATGTTATGAATGTTAAAATTTTTGTATTTATCTATTTATATATAAAATTCTCTAGATTGATTTAACATTCATTTTATTTGAAAAATGGCAAATTTAATAAACACAATTCTTTGTTTAAAAGGACATAACTTTATTTAAAAACAAACTTTTTAACACACATAACTTTTCATCCACCCTAATATTTCATAGCAATAATGCTACTATCATAAACTTAAACTCTATTTATTTTTGCGGTGACAGAGTGTCTTTGCAAAAAGCAATTGCTTCAAATTAACTTTTTGTATATTTTTATATCATTTTGATATGCTGATGTCAAGAATAAAATTTTAAAAATAAAAATAGTATTTCAAGTAAAAATACTTTGAAAAACAACAGCCATCACAATATCCAATGAGCTTTTAGAAGGATATGAGTTGATGATGAAGTTGTTGAATTTATTTATTTATTTTTACCCTTCTCTTTGTTTTTGCTTACAACAATTCATTCATGATGCCATCAAAATGTTTGCCAATTTTGATAAAACAATAATAAGAAGTGATTAGAATTTGGTACTAGATTCAAATGTTATAAATATCAATGTTCTCAATATTGAACTTAATAAACATGCATTATATACGAATCAATTTTTAATTATTAACAAAGTATTTTTTCATCGGTAAATTGTAAAATTCAAGTAATGTAGGAATCTTAGAGAAGAAGGGCAATCAATTTAATTATTTCTTAGGTCTAATTAAAAGCTTGTGTGATAGGAATAATTGATCTTTCCGTAAGAACAAAAAGAGGAGTAATTCTAAACTTCAGTCGACTAGCTAGCCTAAGAGATTCACATAAAGAAAAAAAGGAAAAGTTAATTGTCAAGAATGGGATTCGAACCCATGCCCTTTCGGACCAGTACCTGAAACTGGCGCCTTAGACCAACTCGGCCATCTTGACATATTTATTCAGATTTAGATAAACTATATATATATAGATATACACATATAGAGCTTCAATGAAAAACGAGCCTCCATTCTCGTAAATCGTATTCAAAATCAATAGCCAGCATTTATCTTTGGGATTCTAGCCTTACATTCGATTCTCTACGTATATGGAGATGTGCTCATCATGCCAATGAGATAGCTAGGGTTTGTTGGATGATTTTCTAAGTTTTTCAAGTTTTTAAAATTTATTGTTTTTAAAATTACATATGTATATATAAGGATAAATGAATATAAATCCCGACTTTTTATTGCTGTTCATATTTACATTACACAAGGAGCCAACTTTACAAATCTATGATAACAAACTTTCCACAGTTATACATATGAATGAAACTAAGCACCCTTTTATTTACATCAGATCTTACACATTAATTTTCATCTCCGGTGGAAAGAGAAGAAATAACATTTCATCTGAGTTTCTTCTCTTTCACGGGCCCTCTAGGTATCTTGTTAAGAACACTGGAGTCAAACCTCCTAAACATTTTCTTAACTTGTCGAATCAATTTCCCAGCATACATCTCAACCTCATCCTCGAATTTATTATGGAGAAATGGCAGAGTTTGCAAGCAAACAAAACCTTGACACACAAGAAATCAATCCGTTAGTCCCAGAAGCTCAATATCATATATATATATATATGCATGGATGGGGCATGTATATGTTTAATAAAGGAGGCAGTTGCCTGCGATTTCTTACTCACATATATACAGGAAATTCAAGAAGGTGAAATAGTTTCCAATCACAGATAGCATCAAGAGAAAGAATATTGCCTGATAACAAACACACGAAAGAAAAAACAAATGTTAGTCATGTGCTAGTGATTTGATCAACAATTTATTTCAAACTAGAATGATCATTGTTAATAAATGGCACGTATACCATGAAGAAGAGTGCTGGTTCTTTTCCACGAGCAATGTCAATGAACTTTGACAGGGCCTGATTGGATCTTTCATGGAAGGTGAAAGCAAATTCATTGAATGTAGATTTGTCTAAAATACTCCCTGGGATCCGGGGAGGGTTCCTGAAAAATAGTTCATCATATATACGACTCAGTCCAGCTAATGCAGTGGCTAAGAATTAAACAAAGACCATGTAAGGATATTACTGATTGGGATTTACGACTGCAAATATAATTCTGCTGATAAATATAAGCAAAATCATAATTATATATATATACCAGTTGAAAAAATCTGCGGTGGTGAACCATATGAAGATAATGAGCATTGCAGCGATGGAGATGTGACAGAAGAGAGTCACAAAATTGTACTCCGCAACCTCGAAAAGAAGCCACAATACAGTCATTCCAACAGAAAGTGCTGCTGATACTTTTTTGTTTTCCCATAACAATACATCAGCAACTGCAAATTCCAAGAGCAAAGTTTAAGAAACCATAATATATATATATATATATATATATATATATATATTCCAGTTTTGCAACGAAACAATAGACCTCAGAATATCTAACATGAGTTTGTCTGTCGTAATTACTACAAGCTAGACTGGACACATGAAAATATGCCGTACGTACTTACCTTGTCCTCCTCCTAGAACAGAACGTATCGATCTTTGCCTACCAAAAAGCTTTGTCTGCGGCATCGTTTCATTGTCGGAATCCGATGAATAGATCGGCATGATTATGATCCTAAGAACTCCTCTCTTTGACTATTTTTTTTCTTCTGTAAGCAGCGAAAACGATCGATGAATCTGTGCTGATAAGATTTGCAACAGCTGCTTACATATATATATAGATACGCATGATAGAAGAATGAAGGGGTTCTAAGCTTAGTGGTGAAGTAAGGCATGGCTTGGCGCTTGGCCTTGAAGGTTGCTTTGCATGGCCGCTACTACTTCTACTTCTATTAACAAGAAAAACTGTTTTTATTTTTAACCTTATCATGTTATTTGATTCTTCTTTAATTACCTCGCAAAGAAGTATACCAGTTCGTGGCTGCAAGGGCATAATTATAAAAAAAAAATATATTATTCCAATTTATTTTCAACTGATCATAATATATATATGACTACGCGGCACATCATTCTCTAACCAAAGCTTGGAAATTTCAGTAACCAATAAGCATCTGCCAGCCAAGCTAAGTCAACGTAATCTGTACGGTGCATGGAACTCAAAATAGATGCACCTGTTTCCATGTAACAAAATGCTTCTCTGATGGCAGCCAGGTCGGCCCATCGATTCTTTACTTGCATTTTCTTGTTTGGAGGATTTTAAAACAACACTTTTATATTCATCATATTGTATTTTCAAGGAATTTAATGATTTATTTATTTATTTATGATCTCAAACATTAAATCCAAAAAAAATCAAAGGAGAGCATATTTCTTTAAACACCGTCTTTCAAGCAAAGTTAATTCGATCCTCTAATTATATATATAAATAAATATAATATTTATTTATTTATTTGATATTACCTGGGTGATTTCAAATACACCTTTTTATATTGATATATGGTAAATCCATAGAATTTAATAAACCTTTTTTTTCTCAGTCTCAATGTTTAAATCTAAAATGTTTAGGAAATAGAGCATATCTTCTTGAACGCTTAAGCAAAATGAAATAATGCTAATTAATTTTATGCATCAACTCGCAATTATCCATCTAAATCCTTAAACACATGACATATTGTCGATAAAATAAGTACATAATTATTTAAATTCAGAGAGTTAATTTACGAATTAAAAATTACAAGGATCAAAATGAAATGCTTACTTAACTACAAAGACTCAAAAAGAATTTTATCCAACGGAAAATGAAAACAAAGAGAGATGAACCAAGAACACTTTGAAGTTACAGCAATGTTTGGTCCTCCTACTTGCCTTCGGGCTCCAATCAAAACCCCACAATTCTCAAAACCCCAAATCATTTCTAAATGCTTTCAATGGGGTCTCTCTACCTCTCCCTAAAAAACCCCTCCAAAACCCCCGAAACCTCCAAATCCCATTTGCATGATTTATGCAACAAAGGCAATGACTGGATCAAAACCCACAAAAGTTTCAAGCTTTCATTTTAGGGACTTGACGGAGGCTTTTGCCATGGATGCTAAGAGTGCTGAAAATAGGCAATTGAATGTGATATTGATTGCACCTTTTATAATAGCCTCATCAAGGCTTGATAAAGTAGAAAATATGGAACCGTCTAGTAGGAAACCTTGTATTAATAGTTTGGAATTAAGGGGTTTTCTCTTCCTGTGGTCTCAGATTTGAGCTATGTGGTTGCTAATATGATAGCCACTAGAAAGTTACATAGTCGTAAACTTCAAGGTCCATGGGATTAGTCAAAATACGTGTAAACTGGCTCAAACATCTATGTTCTATGTTAAAAAAAAAAGAGTAAAAAATATGGCAATTAGGATTGAGTTGGGTGATTGTTATGTGGGGCATCGCTATTGCCATTTGTTATTGGCGAGGATCAATCCACTGTTATGGTTAAGGCTAGCGAGGCGTGTAAGTGCTGAAGGACAGTCCATCGTTGACGTTGAGCTTGGTTTTGGAGAGAGTTTCTGACATTATTCATGAACATGAGTTTGCTTCTGTGTGTAGAATTGATTAAGGTTGTTAAATTTTTTTTACACGACACGAAAAATATAATATAAAATCAGATTGTAAATTATGAAGTATGTTTTTTTTAATTATATATTGACAATTTCAGCCAATAAATTAAACTACATTCAAATCTGGTAAAGAGAGTCAACAATACTATAATCAATTGATGATCTAAATAAATAAGAAAGATAAATAATATAAATCAAGAAATCAATGAAATGAAAAAAAATCAAAATCAAAATTTCTATATGGACAAATTATTAAATGACAGTAAGTACACAAGAACCCCATGACAACTTGATTGTTCTCATCATAACAAGTCATCATAAACCTCTTTTAGGTTGCAAGCTAGTGAGTTTAAATTAATAATTAACTAATATAAGTCTAATAATTAAAATAAACCATTAAACAATGTTTAATGTGCTACAAAAAAATTAAATTAGAAATAGTTTTTTAATATTAAATAAATAAATAAAGTATAATAATAAAACAAAATCTTCATTCTAAAATTTTCCATGCAGTCTAAATCTTTAATTTTCACAAATTCCTAGTAGATTTCAGTCATGATTTCAAACATATACTTCTTTCATGTATAAATAAATTACTGAGTTTATCATATATATTTGAAAATATTGAGATGTCTTCTTTTCTCCGATCTAGAATCACAATAAAATTTTATTTGTAACTTCAGATTTGTCCAAAATAATACATGAATATCTAATTTGATAGATTTGACAAGATTAATTTAGTAACTTTAACTATCTAAAATAATATTTCTGAACTTTATTTAATCTAGTAATTTAACAAAATATATTTTCATGTATCTAATATTTTTCTATAAAATTTCAACTACATCTAATATATAGTTTGATAGATATGTTTTTCTATAAAATTTCAACTAGATCTAATATATAGTTTGACAGATATATTTGATCTCACAAAATTATCAATAAATATTTTAAAGTCAAATTAAAAATTAACTTGGTTATTCATATTAGAAATTTAATAAACTTGTAAAATTAGACTAATTTGATAGATTTTACCGATTTTTCATCGGTCCATTCCAATTTTGCTTAGTTTTTAAATTTGGTCTAATTTAATATGTAAATACTTATAAAATTATAAAATCATAAAATTTTAAGATTCAGCTCGCGATTGTTAACCTGAGGAAGCTATCGATCGAAATTCTTGAAAAATTGCACGGTAATTACTTAGTGGTGTTGACTTCTGTATGCTAGCTTATCCATTGACTTGATATGAAGAGGGGATTCCTGGATTGTATCTGAATCCCTATCTAACATCCCCCCCTTCGCTCTCCAATAAAATTGCATTCAATTTCAAGAATTTAGGCCTTTTCTGATCACTGAAACTGATTTAAATTTACTTGTTTCTTTCAGAAATGGGTGTGACTCCCATTCTTTTTGAATAATCAGTTCATAGAGATGAGTGGGAAGGTCTTGGTCATGTTACCCATATTGAGAAAGGCAAACATGGGGTGTCTGTTGCTGCAGATAAGAGTTGTCATAGTTTAGTTGATGCGAAGAGAATAATAACGGGAAATTTTGCAGATGTCATTAACATTAAGCTTGCCAAAGTTGGCGTTGTTGGGGGACTTGAAATTATTGAGGCGGCAAGGACATCAGGATTGGATATGATGATTGCTGCTGGATTTGGTTGTTTCAAGTAAGAATTGTGATGTTATGATCCTCTGTTGAAAACATTTACATAATTAGTTTATTTGTTCTGCGAGAGCATCTAGATTAAGTCATTTCCTGCTTTTTATTTAGCTGCAAAGGTTCAATTTTGAATATTCTCCTTTATGATGATTGATTGAATTCCAAAATCTTTTATGAAGGTTTATTGACCTGGATACACCCCTTTTACTGTCAGAAGATCCTGTCCTTGAGGGTTACGAAGGTATTCAGACTTGCTTTTAAACTTTGCAATGTGAATCATTTTTGGTTTCTATGGACCAAACTGTTTGTTATTCTACATTTAATTTCTTCAAATTGATGTTGCTTTGTTATTTTTATTTATTTTTTCCTTGGCTAGTATCTGGTGCTGTTTACAAGTTCACAGATGCTCAAGGGCATGCTGGTTTCCTTGATTGGGACAATGATTTGTGGTCAGTGCTATTTTACCATCTTGACACTCCAATTCAACTTAACAAAAGTATAACGGTTTATCATTCTGAGATTTAAAATGTTTCATGCATTGTAATATCAATGAATCACATTATCATCGAGATCATGTTAAGAGGATGATGGTCTCTTATCCTTGTCTTCAATTTTACTACCATTGTCTCTGATATTCATGTGTCAAATATGAGCATTTGGCTAAATCTATCAGAGCATGGATAGTTTTAGTTCCATAAACTACTTTTGCTTTGAAGCAAGTCCAGGTGTATGGTCCCCAAAAAGTGTGACGTGATAGCTAAGGACTTGTGATCTGCACAGCAGGTCTCGAGTTCGAGTCAGGGCGTGTACCCTTTATAAAAGTCTGGGACAGCCGGGGTTTTACTCGTTCACGTGCACCAACAAAGTGTGCTTTTCGGGGGTGGGATTTCCTTGCATCCAGAAAAGAAAAAAAGTCCAGGTGTATGACTTAGATTCCTACTCCACCCATTATGAAAAAGCTTCATTACTGAAAAATCACTTGATCTGTTTCTCCTACAATTAAAGAAGTCCTAAATAAAACAAACAGCATGTTACAGCAAACTAGATTCTCTGATGGTTGCAAAGCTGAAATTACTTCTTCTCCCCCTTTTAATTTCTTAAGTTGCGTGATGCCTTTTTGTCTCAGAGCATCACTGCCTCCGCAACCAAATTTCACGTACTGCTTTGGGAAGCATCACAAGCTTTCTTAGATCATAATACTAGTAAGCTCATGCATTCTCTTTATTCATTTGTGCTTTGATTTATTTGATTCATTTTGAGAATTTCAGTATTGTTCATTTACAGAAACGGACCAAATACTGGGAAAGAGAACAAAATTGATCTAAGAAGTTTGGTATTCGGTTTCTCTTAAAAGTTCAAAAAGATGGTTGAATTTTTGAATCTCACATCTTCCCTTGAATGTAACGAGTCACTTCCATAATACTCTTTGCAAGTGTTTTGCCATGTTGCTTTAGTGGACAATTTGCACTTACAAAATTACATCTCATAAAGAAAATTATAAAACCTGATTTACACCTTCAGATCATGATATATGACTAATTTCTTTGGCTATATTTCGTCCTTTCTGGGGTTGGGATTAATGTGTGTAATTATTATTCTGATATTTTATTACTTAGGACTGATCTAAATATGACATAAATAATTATCAAACGCAAGGAACAAATTTCCTATTGTCGAACTTAAAATAGAATATCCATTTCTTCCAAGATTGCTCTCATGCACATCAAACCATATAACATGAGAGATGGAATGAAATTCTCTGTTCTTTCTATATGAACAGATCGAGACTAGACTCGATTCTTGGAGTTCTAATCAAAGAGAATCGAAGAAAATACAAGGAAATTGCACACGAAGTGTATAATTCCATCCATTTTAAATCTACCTTCAAGGATGTAGATGGAACAAATAACGTCACTGAATGAAAAAAGGTTAAAGTACAAATACAAAAGAGGTTCTTTCTCAGAACTCCAAAGCCCACGTCTAATCAAATTCACAATTTTTCTTAGCTTTTTTGGTACAAATGTTTTTCCCTCTCAATGTGGCACACTGGCAGGGCAAGAGGTTCTGCTTCCTTTGCTTTCATACGTACAAGGTCATGTGCTTACTAAAACATAATAGTCTATATGCAGGTGAGGCGTGCAAAAGTCTTATGGATAACAGGTAAAATTTCCTTTCACGTCATATTGCATTTTTAATCCTTCAGCAAACCAAAAATGCATAAGGAATCCTATTTAGAGCTTGTAAAGATGGGCTGGTAATTAGCTTTCAGCAGGCAGCACATGCATACCTCACTTCAATTGATTCCTATTACATGCCTCCTCCATATAATTACAAAAGACTCGTCTTTTTCCGTGGGTGTTCTTGTCTATTTTCATGTGTATGTTACTCTTATATTGCTTTAGTCAACTGATATCATATCTCTCCTGTTTGTTTACCTGATTTTAAAACAAGATAAACTTAGGCTAGAAGAACTATATTACTCTGGTGCACATATGATGAAATTTAAATCAAATGACTTGGAAGGATAAAAATGTATGCTATTCTACTCTCGCATGCTACACACATGATTTGGTCTCGGTCTCCTATTGCTTTTGGTGGTTGTGTAGACATGGTGTTGGGGGACAGAAACTATTGATACAGAAATGTGCTCCATGTGAATTCTCCTAGTGTTGTTTTGTGAGATGAAAATGATACTTCTTCCTGAAATTTTTCGAAAAACTTGACTAATGTGTGGTGATTAGTGACTTAAATACCCGTGACCACACAGAACCTTGCATAGACCGTTGGTCAAAGGTCTAGAGAATAGGAAACTCCATGGTTTTTGCGGTAGACAACTGTAAAATCTGTGGAATTTGTTAAAGTAAGCTAATCATTGTGAAATCCTCATCCTTATTCAGTAGAAATTTTTGACTGGAGTTAGAAATGATGTAAGGAGCTTTAGTGAACAGTTAACTAGAAGCATGAAGATTGAAAGGGGAATGCGTTATGATTTTTATGGACCCACATAATGATTTCAAGCACTCTGATCCTTGACTCAGAGTGGTCCTCGCAATCCTAGCAGGACCCGCGAGGATTCATTAACACCAATCTGTTACTCTCTTACTCTTAAACATGGTAATAGGATCATACTCCACTCAAGAATTGAAAGGGATCATGGACATATTTTGGCACACTTAGAAATGATTGAGTACACAGGGTCCTTTTTGGTTATTGTTAATGCGTTTTGTCTTCTTTAAACTAGTCTTGTGTGATCATTCTACGGAGAAGGCTAATTACTACATTTGCAGGATTCATCATGTTTAGTTTAACCACTATGCATTAACCTAAAGTTTAATCATGGCAAAAAAGTTGCATATGCAACTAAGGGTTGATTAATGATTTGTCTAACAGTTTCTTACTGTTGTGTTTTTTTCAGATGGCTAGCCGACATCTTCCTGTCACGATTTTGTTTGGTAAGAACTCTTTAAGTTAGAATTTTCCGAGGAACATCTTTTTCTACCAGTGGGCTCTACTCCATGCATTGAGGTTGAAGTTATTGTCTCTTTACTCTTTTTTTCCTCCGGTAAAAAGATTAAGCATGCTTAACTAGACAAAAAAGGGGCAAAAAAAAAAAAAAAAAAGAGAGGCCATGACTGCCTTGCCCGTGCCAATATATTGCTCATCTAGGTGTGATAGCTGATAAGCCTGGTAATGAGGTGACAATTGATTGGTGCAGTGAAAGTTAAACCACTGGACTTAAATGATTTCCAAAAGAAAGGCAGATGTGTAAGCGAGACATCTAAGGAATTATACAGCTATCAATAATACCATATTTGTTTAGATGGTTGAATTTCTGAATACAGCTATCAATAACCCCCATTCAACTGGTGATCTTATCTGGTGTAAACATGTTTTACTGGCATTGCTTTGCTGTGCTGACAGCCTTTTCTACAAATGGGTTTTGATTGAAACGTGAACCGTAACAAAGCACGAGCCCTCCAACATTTTAGGGTTTGTAAGCGGTTGCATTTTTTTTTTAGCTGATTTCAATATATTATAAAGGGGATTGGTGAATCATTTTTCTTCAAGTAGTTGCAAAAAATTGCCTTGTCTTCCACCGAAACATAGAAAACCTTTATTCATTTCAAGAAATCTGAGTGGAAGAGGAAAGCTCAGTGGCAAATGCCGACGCCTACATAGGCCAAAAGGTGCGTGCTGATAGAGCATCTCCAACGGGTGTGCTATAATAATAAAAATTATTTTTAGTATTTAAAAAAAAAATATTTGGGCCTCGAGTATCCATTATTATCTGCTGTTATTTATTATTTAATAGAAAATAAAATAATTAATATATATTTTAAAATTCATGGGACAGATGATCTCTTTGCGAGGAGAAGAGTATTATTATTATTATTATTATTATTATTATTATTATTATTATTATTTACTGAAATTGAGTACCCTCTGAATTAGTTTGATGATTGAAAGTCACAATGGAAGTGAAAGGTAGGCATTGATGATGAAAGTAGGTGGCAAAATGCGCATTTTGAAGTTGTTTGTGGGAGGAATCAAGTTGGACAAGCTTTGTTGAAATAATCCATGCATTTAACTAGTGAATGCACGATAGGCATGCTCTCGAAAGAAAAGAAAAAGGCAACTTTCTGCTATGCTTCTGCTATGCCGCCACCCAAAAAAACCAGATAAAAAACAGGAAAAGGCAACTTTCTGCAATAACAAGCATATATATATATATATAAAATGAAGTGTGATAACAGGAATCATAATCATTATTAGAGATAAAAATAATGGTTACTTGGATGTAGAAATCTAAAATCCAAGTCAAATTAATGATGACAGCATGCGGCAGCACAAGGAGAAATATGACGAGGGACAAAATACACTCTGGAAGTCTCATGTATTTGCTAATACTATAACTATTATAAATTTATATAATAGTTAATTTTAGGGTACATAAAAGTCATTGAGGTAAGTGTACAAATTAGTTTCACCTACGTTAATAAAAAATATTATTTGTTTTATCCAACAGAAAATACAATGTAAAAGTAAATTATCATGAAACGCAGTGTCAAACATGATAATGGAAAAAAATCTTCATGAAGAGCAATTTGTTTTACCCAACAAAAAATACAATGTAAAAATAGATTATCAGAAACGCAGTGTCAAACATGACAATTGGAAAAAATCTTCATGAAGGGCAATTTGTTTTACCCAACAGAAAATACAATGTAAAAATAGATTATCAAGAACGCAGTGTCAAACATGATAAATGGAAGAAATCTTGATGAAAGGCAATTTGTTTTACCCAATAGAAAATACAATGTAAAAATAGATTATCAGGAACGCAGTGTCAAACATGATAAATGGAAGAAATCTTCATGAAAGGCAATTTGTTTTACCCAACAGAAAATACAATGTAAAAATAGATTATCAAGAAACGCAGTGTCAAACATGATAATTGGAAGAAATGTGTAGCCAGTAGCGAGGACTTGCGTAGGCAAGGGCGATGACTTGAACACCAAAAATTGTATGAACACCACCGAAAGCCGAAAGGCAAAGGTGTGGAAGTGGGAACCACAATCTCTCATGCGAAGGGGTCATGATTTCAAGTGGTTAGGTCCGGTCCTCCACAATCACGCTTATATGATTAGATAAAAGGGTGTAGATTTTCAGCATCCATCATACTCTTTTTTTATTTATTTTATAATATAGATGTTTGGACCAATTTCTGTGCACCTTAATTAATTTTATTATCAGATACATGCACCAGGGTCATTCATTCTCATCCTTGATGAAAATGGAGGAAATCCCATTGATATTATGTTTCCATCTCGCCAGAACATAGAAGAAAAGAGGGTTGGAATTGAAAAGAGAAGTGTTTTGACATGACGAACATCTACAAAGAAACTAGAAATCTGAATGGTGTTTCTGATATCTCAATTTATGATAAATTCTGCATCACCACAACACCAACATTGCTAAGTTTTTATTAGAAAGTATTATAAATAAATAAATAATTGACGACATGTGTTATGAAAAGCATATGGGATACCCACTTCAAATGTTCACATTGGAAGTGTAGAGAAATGGGAAAGTTTTGGTAGACTAATGATTCTTTCTTTCTTGTCATTATTGCTTTTTTATTGAAAAGATTTTGATACTGTTTAATATTATTATTAAAACTATTTTTTATTTAAAAATATATCAAAATAATATTTTTTATTCTTAACATATTATTTTTCAAATTAGTACTTAAAAAACACCCAAAAGAATTAATTTAAAATAAAATATATAAATAAATAAAATTCATTCTTATAATATTTTTTAAAATACAGTGACAAATAATGAGATAATTTTTAATTAATTATTTCATATCTATCTGTCAGTCTATCAAGCTTCCCCTTTTTTGTCATTATTGCTGAATTGGACCCTTTCACTTAGTGTCTTTTGGGATATACTTGAATTGTTTTTGAAAACGTTTTTTAATTAGAAATTTATCAAAATAATGTATATATTTTTATTTTTAAAAAATTCTTTTTGGTATCAGAATATAAAATAATCTAAAATATAGAAAAAAATAATTTAAAGTATTTATTCGCTTAACTATGTTTTTAATGATTTGTTTCTAAGAGCTCAATGTTAGTTTATTGGGATTGAAAATGAAGGGACTGCATTGATAAATAGAGCAGAAAACAGGATTTCAAGGAAGTAAAAAATCAAAAAGCTGTAAGATCAAACAGGGGAATGTGAGAGAAAAAAAAAAAAAACTATGTTATGAGAATGTGACAAATATTTAATAAAAAAGAAAAGGTAGTGTTGCCAGCATCTCAGTATGAAACTATCACAATTCTAAGATAGAATTGTGGATTTATTGAAGGAATGGTAGATAGATGGCAATGGTCATGGTGGACCCTCTGCTTTGAATTTTCTTCTTTTCATATTGCTACTTCATGGGATTTTTTGGTTGTTCCATTTTCTTTCTTTTATTAATGTAGGTGTCCGGGTTAGCTTGTGTGTACCTCAACTAATCTTATGAGGCTTGAAGTTAACGATCTAGTGACTATCATACTATAAGACTCGAACCTGGAACTACAAAAAGAACAAATAACTTAGTTCCAAACTCTTAACACTAGATGTATTGTTATGTAGATATTTTAAGATATTGTGCAGAGGAATTCAAACCAAAAATCATATAAAAATCATCCCAAACTCTTCACCAACACAGTTCTCCTCTCACACTTGTTCCTCTATAAATTGAGAGGCTACTCAAGCCTTATTATGCACTGCCAACCCAACAATTCTCTCTCTCTCTCTCACACAAACTCAAAGTTTTGCGATTTGAGCATACTTTTCAGGCTCAGGTGAAGATGAAGACATCCTACATGGTGGTTTACACTATAATATTGGTGCTAGTTCTGGCTCAACAGCACGTGAAAGTGTCTGCTGTGACATGCAGCCCAGCTCAGCTGAGCCCATGTGTGAGTGCAATCACAACTTCCACCCCACCATCTAAACTATGCTGCAGCAAGATCAAGGAACAGAGGCCTTGCCTTTGCCAGTACCTCAAGAACCCTAATCTTCAGAAGTTCATCAACACCCCAAATGCCAGGAAAGTTGCTAGCACCTGTGGAACTCCCTTCCCCAAATGCTAGATGATTTGGTAGAACCTCAATTATATGATATAGAGTTTTCAGTTTCGTCTCTCAGCTTTTCTGTATCCTGATTGAATCATGTAGGTTACTGCATGATAGAAGAGGGGTGCTGGAGATTATGAGAGTCAGTGCTTTATATTAAAACCTGGTGTGGTATAATATTGTGTATGCTGCTAGTAGTGGAGCACAACTTAATGGAAATAATGTTGGGGCCATGGTCTCATTTCACATATTTCTGTCTCTGGTGTTGTTTATTGTGTACTAGTTGGAAATTTGGAAGGAACTTGCTGCAATATTTTGAAATTCTCCTTCTCTTTGAACAACACAGACTCACACACACACGTTCACAGAAAGTTTTTGTAAATGGCAATGCCGACACTCACACATTACCAAATGATATATGGGTGATCGAAGTTTTTGCAAGTTATTACAGAAGTGTAGCAAAAACCAAGTTTTAAGGAGCAGCTAGATTATATAATCTGGATCTGGGTTTAGTTGTCTTTGAAACCCAGAGAGTACTACTACTGAATTGAGACCAACAGAAAGTTATCAAACATGGCTAAACGAATTGACGGTGACGGTTCATTTTTATTGAAATATGAAGATGAAATAAATATCCCAAACCATCATTACCCGCAGTGCGCTCAATCGATCACACCATATAATGATGATAATAATAAAAGAATCCTGAATACTTGGAGAGAGACTCCAAAATTCCTTTACAATGTACAGAAAGGGAAATACTTGCAAACAAAGAGAAGTGTTTCTCACAAGTGAAGAAAGTTTGAAATTGGGTTCCAGCCCATAATCCATGGTCTCTTATCCGTTGGCAATGCAAAATTGAGTTCGAACATCTCCTTTGACATGTTTCCTCCTTCACAGAACCCTACAAGTTTTGCCACTATATCAGCACTCTCCTGTATGTGCTTGGCATCATGAGGATCTGTCCACAGCTTGTTTACAAACTGCAGCCTTCTCTGCTTCCCATCAAGTGGGACGTTCCATTTGATGTATAATGCATCCCTCTCTTCCGTAGTCAGACGTGAGGCCAACCTTTTTGCAAGGAACTCCTTTTCACGTTTCAAAGCTCTAATACTGCAAAAGCCAGTTTGGGACAAGATTTTTAAATATTCAATCATCCTGAAGATAAGAGAAGAAATGCGGGGAAATGCCTGGTGTAATAATGAACTCGGCAAGAGAGAGAGAGAGAGAGAGAGAACCTTGATGACAGAGATATTGTTGACTCATCTCCAAAATGAGCTGGGCTTGCATTGCCAAGTTCTGCCAAATGCTGCTGCAACCATGTCAAGCGTCGTAGCTCCACCTCCATGTATATTTGATCGGCAGGGTCACCGCTGAATAACAAATAAAACTGTGTCCTGTGGATGATGGACACATAGCACACATCCCACAACTCAATGATCAGCTGTCTTTGCTCCCTGAAAGTTACATGCCACGACACTTGGGGCTCCTCTTGCTCATTTATATTCTCCACCTCCTCCTCCTCTATATTATATCCAGCTGCTTCATTGGCTTCCAGCTCAAGCACCTGCAGAAATCGTATATACGGATGGTTTGTGTTTCAATATATCGAAGGAAATGAAGTGGCCGCAATATAATTTCAATGAAAAGGGTTTGGTGCAGTGGAAAACAAATTGGAAGCAGATGATAGAACAGGAATATATTAACCATTGTAGTACCTGGCAAACAAGTAGCTGCTTTTGGTATTGCAGTTTGGCCACGCGTTCTTTAAGCTCTGTCACATAGGCTCTTATGTTTCTGACATTCTCCTCTGCTGCATTCTGAAACATCTTCTGCATTTTCTTCATGTTCACTGAGCTTGAGCGCCGATAGACAGGTGTCCCTTCCTTTGATGAAACATCCCCACCTTCTTCTTCATTCTTTGTACGAGTCTCTTTCTCGGACTCTGGCAGGGTCTCACTGGCTACAACGTCATCATTGTACGGATCTCTATTTTCAATCTCATTGTCCAAAATTTGCCGAGAAGTTGGTAGAGGAGAGCAAGGAGACCTTATAAAATTCTGTCTGTTAGCGCCGTTACTTGAAGCCAAAGGAAGTATCTTTTTCTTCTTTTGTGGATTCTTAGCCTTGGGAGTTACTTCACAGTTTGATTGTGGATTATTGTTTGGGAGAGACATCACTAATTTATCTATAGACTTCTGAACATTTTCGAGTTGCTCTTCTAGATCTGCTATGGTGCTTCCCTGTGAATGAAGCCTTGTTATTTCATCCTTGAGATTAGCACTCACACTCTTGTTAGGAGCCACGACACTTCCAGCCTCAACTTCTTTTGGAACTGGTTGGATAGTGCGCATTTCCTTGATTTCTGCTTGCAATTTTGCAATTGTCTCAGCTGCATCTTGGTTACCTAGTCTATGACAAGCCACCTCCTTCTGTAGAACTTCCAGAGCTCGATTTGCTTCTTCTCCAAGTTGCTCCTGAAGGTGTTCAAGTTTGCGAATTTCATGCATTAGTGTGAAAGGTGCAGTTGATGATTGCCTCATTGACTGCCTTAGCATCGTCTTCCTGGTTCTATCACAACGGCTTTGCTCCTTGCCGTCGAGATTTGGCAAGGATGCGTCAGAATAAGAGAGACACTTCTTCACTGATGGGCAGGGTGGTTCCATTGTGCTACAAGCCTGTCTATCCTCTTCAAGTTTTCTGCGCAATTCATCCACCTCAATTTGTGCAAGATCTCTTTGGCGTTTCAGCTCCTCCATTTCCATCTCCATCTAGACACGAAGAGATAATAAGATACAAAGGCAATGGATTCATTTGTATGGTTATAACTTTTAAAAAGTCAACTGAGAGTTCTATGGAAGCTCACCTGCTTAATTTTCATGTCCTTTTCTCTTGAAGGGTCAGGAGTGCGGAGTTCTGCTTCCAGCCTGGCTACTTCCTTCTGCAGATGTTTCACAAGCTGCTTATCTGAAACCACCTAATAAAGTTTTACATCAAAGTATCAGTATTTGCATGCTTTGTCATTAGAACTCGGAAGAACATTCAATTACAGAAGTTTGATGAACAGAAGATCAATACCATGTTAACGTGGGCATTGTTGGTGACTTCCTTAGCTCTTGTGGCAAAGTAAAGGGTATTTCGGGACTGTTCAACATGGCTCAGAGCAGGGCTGAGAGTGCATATGATGGCAGTACGCGCATTACCACCAAGTGAGTGCTGCAATATGCGAGTAAGCTTCGAGTCTCTGTATGGAATATGTCCACTTCGTTTTCCAACACTATATAGATGGAAAAAAAACAGTTAAACCAATTCAAAAATAGAAATCATTTCTATATCTCTACGTGAAAATGATAAATTTAAGGGGCATCAAGTTTTAATAGATGACTTTAGAAAAATCTTGACGAATGTGAGTCCACGCTACATAAGAATCGGACCTGAGCTTTCGAATCACAGTTGTCAGAGTCATCAGACTAAGATTAATATGGCAACCTTCCCGGAGTCTGGCACCATCCGCATGTGTCTGTGAAGCTCTTTCACTTCCAGCTAGATCTACAAAATTCTGCAAGTCATTGTAATCCAGGAGTTAGAATACATGAGAATTACTGCCCTTTATAAGGCGACTCATTGGGATGGAAAGATGGATGCGCGAAATAAGGCAGGAATTTCTGATTTTTACCAGGCTTGCAACGAAAGATCTCACACAATCTGAATTTTCTCGAAGTGTGCTTTCTATTGACTACATCCAATATAAAAAACAACTCACATGTTAGATTTCACAGAAAAACTGTTATAGCTTGAATCAACTCATGATATGATTCAGGAAATCTTACCAGCCTTATAATTTGATGTGACCGTGAACTAGTATCATTAAGGGCAGTTTCACCAACTTGCCTTTGCGCTGCAACACAATTAGAAATGAGTTAATCAACTGCCAATCAGCAATGTATTACCAAAGGAAGAAGCTTCACCAAACTACCTTCACAAATATTGATTAAGCGCCTTAAATGCTGATCAGTACTTGCTGTCTCTTCTACCAACTTCTCAACCACAGTTCCTTTCTGCAATTGGGAATCACAGGAAATCCAGTAAATGAGAGAATCATTCGGAAAAAGCATATGAAGTTCATTTTTTACTGTAGAAAGAAAATCATAAATGCAATACCTCCGGGTCATCTAGAAGCTTGAGATTGCGACCAGATTCGGAATTTAATAGGTCCCTGACATTTTCATTATAGATTTCTAGTCCAGAAATCCTAATTGTAAAATCTCTTTCCGGGGTCTGCAGTAAACCCCCAAAAAAAAACAAATTTGTAAGGAATACTTTTCTATAAATTCAATAAACTATACCAGGATCAGAATCCAACTTTGCATTTTCAAAATCTATCAACAAAATTACAAAAAAGAAGTGAATAAGGTCTGATTTTGATAAAGCTTACATTGATTATATGCTTATATATGTCATTAACAGCTTTCTCAGTTATCCCTCTCATCGTGTATGTCTTCCCACTGCTAGTTTGCCCATATGCAAATATGGTTGCTGTAATGTAAATAAGAAAGAATTATTTACTTAGTTCAGATGCACTACCAAAACACAGCCAGATTTACCAATAAAAGAATAGATAATATTACCGTTTATGCCCATCAAAGCAGACAAAGCAACATTTTTCACTCCATCTTCATACACAGCTTCAGTTATACTAGAAGGATCAAAAACTTTATCTGAAAGAAAAAAAAACTCAAACAACTTAATTAAGACATGAAATCACAACCAGCTATTATAATTCAAACAACAAAAGCACAAAGAGAGAGCTGCAATTAAATTACCAAACACGAAAGAAGCCGGCTGAGATGCACGTTCTTGAGAGGGTGGCTTAAAGACAATAGTATGGTCATCAACACAGTCCCAAGCAACTTGGTCTTTAGCTAACTGTTCCTTCTTGTTTAAAGGCCTTAATCTTACAGTAACTACAATCTTCTCTTCTTTTGCTTTAGCCCCTCCTGGGGTTGTTGCTGGTGTCCTATCAATCTTAGAAGATGGTGTTCCTGGGGTTCTCAATGTCATCTTCTTCTTCTTTATGGTCAAAATCTAGTATCTCCTTAGAATCCCACTGACAAGGGACCCAAAATTGGAAATCACCAGCCTCAGCTTCTCTCACTGGAGGGACTAACAAAGAAGGACCACTCTTCCTTGGATGCAAAAGTTGTTTGTACAAATGAACTGCAAAATCCAACATGAAAACAAGATTAGAAGTTGCATGAAGAAAACCCATTTCTACTTCTCCTGATCAAGTTTTTTCAGAAAATCAATTTTCTCTGAAAACGAAACAGCAGAAGTTGAAAAAGGAAACAAAAAGGTGTCAACTTTTTCCATTATATGATCACTTTCTGTTAGAACAAAATTGATTGTTAATCAAAGAAAAAGAAAAGATCCAAATGGATTGATCAAATGAAATGCTTTGACTGCGCTGTCAAGTTTTAAATTTTCCTAAATAAAATTATTAACATCCATACGAAATCTATGCATTATCCAGTAAATGAACACAAATCAATCACAAAAGAAGAAGGTAACTTGCTATTTTAAGAAGATAATCAATGCAAACTAAATCATACAGCAAAGTCAATCAAAAACCTCCACATGGAAACTAATTTAAGCTCCAAGCTCCAAAATTTACCTTTAATAAACCGTAGGAATCTACAAATAACCGGAGAAAAGAAAAAACAGCGAAAGAAGCAAAATTATAGGACAAAAAGTAAATGAAACAAATACTTACATGAATCTCAAGCCGAGATAGGAGATCCAGCGAAGAAGTGTTGAAAAAAATATTATTTGAGAGAGAGAGAGTTCCTGCAGGGTTTCAAGAAAGAGAGTGTATGCTTTGTTTGCCTTTTTTATGATGAAATGAAAGCCGTGGTCATTACATTTTGAATTTTATTTCTAACGGCTAGTTCGTTATTTCTTTTCTAAGATTTCTTTATTCTAAGGGAAAGCTACTAATATACTCTCTGTCTATTGACTATATTTCAACTTGATCCTCTAATTTATTAAATATTCACATATTACCCTTTAATATATCAAAACTTTACGTTCCGATCTCTCCCCCATTTGAAAAGAAAAGGTCAATTTACATGCCATATGCCACCTATTTAATGATTATATGTATTTTAACCTATGAGGTTAGTAGTAGCTTGCTGAAATAGTCAAGAGACCCCAACAATTTTGACACGGTATTGGTGCAGCTAGTAGTAGAAGGACCAAATCGAAATCCATCCAATAAATAGAGGACATATCATTTTTCTTCTTATTATTTTTTGAATTTTTTATTGTTTTTTGTGATTTTAATCGCGAGTCGAGCGGGTCCGGGTTCCAAAGCTCTTATATAACGGGTTATTTCCTGTGATTGATGATTTGTTCATTAATTTTTGCGGACAAAAGGACAAAAAGGAAAAAAACGAATTTGGTGAGGACCTTTCAAAGGATTTGGCATTATTATTAGACTTCTAGACATCTAGTTAATTTTTTATTTTTAATTTATGTATAGTTTACAACTGCCTTACCCTTGGATAGCTTTTCTATACGCATTGATTTGATGAGAAGATAATCCGTTCACGTTTGTTTTTTTATATGTAGAAAATTGATTGATTTTGTGCGTGTTGTAAGTGGTTATTTTAATATTTAATTAGTAAAATTGTAATTGATAGAATCTGTTAGATGTAAGTTTTTTCCGCCTAAAAGTGTTTGAATGTTGCTACTGTTAAAATTGTTTTGATAATTATTTAATTGGTAGATTGTAAAATTGGAATAAAAAAAATTCTATTAAAATGAGCTAAGTGCTCCGTATAACATACTGATTGATTGTTGTGTATGTTTTATTTGTTTCATGAATTTTTTGAATTTTAGCACAGATGAGTTATTTGTTTTATGCATCAAATAATTTGTTTGGTAATTTTGTTTTAGCTATTTTGGTAATAATTTAATTCATAGATAGCAAAACCGCAATTGATCAAATTGACTAAAGATATATTATTTGTTGTTAATTGTTTTGTTGAACATGTTTTAACTATTTGATGAATAATTTATTTGACAGATAGCAAAAATACAACTTTTAAAATTTATCAAAGATTATTTTTTCAGATTTATTCCTCATACTATTATATTAAAAGTTTTTCAAAACAATGATATTAATTTTTTCTGTCAAAAAAACCTAGGTATATATATATATATATATATATATATTAAGGTGTTAATATTAAATAAATATTAAAATATATAATTAATCTGACATATTTAAAAGAAAAAAACTTACAAATAATCGTTATCATTATTTTGAAATGCCTTAATTATAATAATTAGAAAATTCAACACCTAACAATATTAACAAAAAATCAATAAAAAAATAAATGAATTTTTTTTATTAGATTTAAAGAAATTATTTGACCAAGAATAAATATAAAATAAAAGAGAAATAATAATAAATATTAATTTTCAAATGATCACCAACACAAATTAAAATTTAAACATTAAAAAAAACATTAATAATGGTGGAAAAAAATTGGAAACAAAAACTAAGAGCATGTACATATAAACATGGACAAAAATAATAACTATGTAAGAAATATATATAAAAAAATAAGGAATTAAAATAAAATCCAAGATTAAAATATAAAGGACAAAATAAAAAAAATATATAATAAATTTCATTTAAAGGATAAGATTGAAAGAAATCTAAACATTGATTTCGGAAAAATTAAATAATTTAAAACAAAACTAGAAATTAAAAGAATGTGAACCGAAATGAAACTGAAATATATAATCAATTGCATGGAAGGATAAAATTGAAATAAATCAAAACTTTGATACCGAAAATATTAAGGATTTATAATCAATGTGCATGAAAGGATAAAAGTGGAACAAATCAAAACTTTGATACCAAAATATTAAGGATTTCAAACCAATCTGGAAATTAAAAGACTGAGGACCGAAATGAAACTAAAATATAATAATCAATTTCAATTGAAGGACCAAATTGAAATAAATCAAAACCTATATAGCAGAAATAAAGACCATACAAAACAATCAAAATAAACAGCGGCGCTGACGTGTGCTTGCGCAGGTAGGAGAGAGAAAAGGGGAAAAAAAATTCAAATGACCATTGATAGTCTCCGGCCACCTTGTAAGCACACGCACCACACCATGAGAAAGATAACATGTCTGAAAATTATTCTAGACACCGGTTGAGCGTTTTTGGACGCCGAAATACGCTGCACACGCACCACACCAGGAGGAAGATAACATGTCTGAAAATTATTCTAGACACCGGTTGAGCGTTTTTGGACGCCGGAATACGCTGCACACGTCGTTTAAAACCCACATGAGTGCGGAAATGAATGGCACGTCTAACGACGCACCAATAGTAATTTGACAGAAAATATAATAAAAAATGGTAAATTATCGAGATACCCCTACAACCAACTCATGGATCTTGTCTTATATGGGGGTATTTATGTATTTGGTCATTTTAAAAAAAGTGCAATGACCCTACTAACTCCGACCCTTACTGTTCTGTTTTGTCTTATATGGGGGTAAATTTGTATTTAGCCATTTAAAAAAATATGTGCAATAACTTTAATGGCCCCGGCGGTTCCTGTGTATTTTTGTGTTATTCATGGGTATTATAGTTATTTTACTGTAAGCCGGAAGGTAAAAAATAAAAAATACCACCGGACCCAGGCTAAAAATACAGTGAATAAAAAGGCAAATAATAATTTTACTATTTAATCCTCAGTTTTTCTGTGTCTAGATAAATAATGAAAAATTACTATTTATTACTATGCAAAATGCCAATCTATTTTAGCCTTTCTAGTAATAGGAATGTCACTGTGACACGACCCGCACATTACTTTATATTTTATCTATAATTTTACCACAGCTTTTACGTGCCACGTCAAAGGAGGGGGAATATATATATATATATATATATATATATATATATATGCAGGGGATCGAACCCTGCACCTCTTGCATGCAAAGCGTGCGCTCCATCATTATACAATAAACTAAAAGAGCTAGGTAAATCACTGTAGCATGTGAGTGAAAACACTGTGGATTTCAATAGTTTTTTTTTTCGTTTGTGAACAGTACTTATACTATTTATATATTCTTTCAGAAAAAGAATAAGAAAAATGCATGTAGTCTACTGGTAAGAGGCAATGTCTTACCAGTAGAGGGGCTGGCAGAGGTTCGACCCCTACCAGCGCCTATGTTTTTTCACTTTCCTTTTTTTTTTCATTTTTATTTATTTTGTTTTTTTATTACTTTTGACGTTTTTTTTTTTTTTTTCACTTTGCTTTTTTCTTTTTTCATTTTTATTTTTTTTTATTGATTTTGACGTTTTTTTTATTTCTTTTTTTTCACTTATATTTTTTATTATTATTATTATTTATTTTGATTTTTTTATTTTTTTTTATTGATTTTGATGTTTTTTTCACTCATGTTTTTTTTTTTAAAAAACAATTTATTGACATTTGTTTTATTGATTTTTTTTCCAATTATCAACTCAATAAGAATAATAATATTAGTTTTTTTCTTGATTCCTTTTTTTATGTTTTTTATTTTTTTCATTGTAATAATTTAATAATTTTTATTGTTTTAGTTGTAATAGTAATAATATTCTTAGATTTTAAGACTTTGATGTTTTCATTTCGGCCCTTATATTTTTAATTTTGGATTTTAATCCCTTTATATTTAATGTTCATTTCAGCCCTATTACTTTTAATTTTTTTATTTTAATCCCTTTATTTCTTTTAATTTCAAGAATAATCCTTACTTTTGTCCATATATATATATATATATATATATATATATATATATATATATATATATATATATATATAAGTGTGCTTAGCTTTGATTTTTAATTTTTTTTATTTTCTTATTTGTTAGGCTGGTATATTTTTTTCAAAAAAAATAGTTCTTAAATTTTATTTTATATCTATGATCATTTGGAAATTGATATTTGTATTTTTTTTGTTATTTCTTTTAGTTTTTTTTCCGTTTTTCCTTTTTTAATTTTTACGTCATATAACTTTTTTTAAAAATTAATTTCAACAGTTATGAAGATTATTTGTTCTGCCCGCACTATGCCCGCAACGTAGTGCGGGCAATCCAGCTAGTTTGAACTACAACTCGTTGACGTTTATTTTTCTTAAAACTATTAAATAAATTTGCTACAGTACCTACACGGTAAATCTGCAACCTGATTTAGCTGTATAGATAATTATACAGAGAAATTTAATAAAGTTTAAAAAAAGCTGGATGAAATTTCTCATATACATTGTTATCAATTGGAGCATTGATTTTGTTTTTCTTTTTTTATCCGTGAAGTTTGTTTTCTCCAATCACCAAACCTTTTTTTCAATTAAATCTTTAAATATTATGCTGATTGAAATTTATACTAGATAAATTTTGTTATTTTCTTATTAGATTCTCTAAAAAATAAAGAGAAAAAATAGAATAAGAAGGGTCTAGCCTTGAAAGCCCATGACCACTAATCAATTGTATTCAAATTGTTTTTTATATTTTGATTGAAATGCACTTATTCTATTGTTCTTAAGTAATATTATAAGTTTTATGGATATATTGAAAATTGATTTTCAAATATTATACACTTAATATGAGTGAATAAAAAATAAAATTTTGCTCATGAATATTCAATGAAAATAAAATATGTGTTTTATTTCTAGTAATACATTTTTGTTTTCGCGTAATGAAATTCCTCTTTTGCGTTTTCATATTATCTTGATATTATTATTTAAATATCTTTTAAAATACATGCTTCTAAGATCATGATTGGATTTTATTAAAAAAATAGTGCATAGAAGAAAATATGTTTTTGTTAAAACTATAAATCGATGCCTTAATAGAAAATAGAGTTTATATTGAAAGAATACATTTATTCTTGTAAATTTTTATTTTTATAATTATTTAATTATATCAAAATAAATTTCAAAAAACAACTTTAATCACATTGTAGATATTTTACTGATATATTTAATTTTTTATTTTTATTTTTAATTTTATTTTTAAATTTGATAAATATTTTTTCTAAATGAAAATAAAAATTTCCATGAAATATATTATAATTATTATATAAAATAAATTTATATTTTTTGAAACGGATAAACTTATTCAAATTTATTTAACTCTTACAATATCCATCAATAATTTAAAATATTTAAGGATCAATATTTTTACATTTTGACTTATAGAGTTGTAATTAAACACAAATAAATTAAGGAGTAAATTATATTTATTGCAAAATATGGTGAGCAAAGAACTTTCAATTTAGAGATTTTTATAAGAAAAATAAAATATAGGGATTAAAGTAAGGATATAAATGTATTTTAACAAAAAAAATTATATTGTAGAAACATGTATGTAAAATATTTAAGGATCAAAATATATATTAATGAAAATTTTATGTGTATAAACTTCAGATTTATCAATTTTATTCGATATTGTAGAGAAATATAACCCAAGAAAGAAATGATTTAATGATGGAAGAAAGAAATTGAAGGAGAGTTTGTCATTCATTAGTTTGAGAATTATTAGTAGCCTATTTGGATTATTGCTTGGAATGCAAATGAGCTAAGCAAATTGGATTTTTTGTTTTTGCTATATCTTGACTCGCTTAATTTTAGAAAATTCAAAGTCAACTTGTGTTACCGATGAGTCTATAAGTAATTACATTACAATCACTCCTAAAATTAAATATATTACATATAGTCTATAATAACAAAAGCATAATAAGATGAGAATAAAATGACCATGAAAACCATAATGAATACATTAAAACAATATATCTCCATTTATTCCTTTGATTTCAACCCTAGGTATTAGTCTTTATTAATGATTTTTGTTTTTATCATTATAGGTAACATAGTATGTCAAGATGTCGATGTCAAGAAACCCCTTGAAATCATTAGCTTTCAATCAGAAGTAGTTAATCAAATTTCATTTAAATGTTGACATCAATATAACTTATTCATATTATTAGTTATCCAAAGATGGAATAAAAAATCAAATTCTTTATCAATATTGATATCAATACAACCCATATATATCATTAGTTATCCAAGCTTCAAAATAGTTGATCAAGCTCTATTAAATATGCTAATTTATCCTTTATTAGTACTGATGTCAAAAGTCTCTTGATATCATTAGCATTCATTCAGGAGCAACTAATTAGGTTTTTCATCCATATCTTTTCTCTCGTTCCATTATTCATTTATCTATTTATTTTATACAATAATACCAAAGAAAAAAGAATAAATTTCAACAATATTAACAGTACAATAATTTAACAATTATAAATGTATTAGGCATTTGCCTACTATGTTTGAAGTCCCTCTTCTGGCTCAAGTTAGTGGTCTAGTCGCCAAGGTATTCCATGTGAATCAATTTACCCATTGATTAACACTACACTCTAAAAAGTCAAAAAAATAATTACATTTCAATATAATAACTTTTCTTTCATAACACATTCCATGGTATCCATTTCAATTTTCAAACATAAATAACCTTATTAATCATATATGTTCATCCTTAGATTCTTTATTAAGACTTTCCTCATGGAGATCACAAAGTCATGTATAATTATTCTATCAAGCTTTTAGTTTTACCCCATTCCCTTAAATTGTAATTATGTTGTACAATATACTTTGATACAATTTTCAAGCCCATTTAAAACATGACTAACTCAACTTTTCTTTAACAATATTATTCTACCCTATAGATAGAAAAACATGAATTTACTAACTTTCATAATTTTTTACTCAACAACCCTTATTCTTACATTTAACATATTCATGATAACTTCCCATATTATTCATATTACTTTTCTTTCTTTCTTTCATAATCACTTGGTCAAACCTTGTCTCAAAAAGGCTATGAAGTTTCTTTCAAATCTTTTTTTCCTTTACACCGTTAAACCATTGAAATCTTTTATCACCATATTTAAAAAAAAAACACGTTTTCATGCAAGCCTACACATAATGCTATCAATTCTTATTTTTTATCCAAGAATTTCTCCATCTTAAACTAAATTGTTAAGTCATTAAGAATTCATCATCATTAACTAAACATAATACCAATAATTTATAATCTTTATTATTACAATTAATAACACAATTATAACAAATTTATAAGAGTTATCAAGAATACATCACTATTTATTTTCTCCACCAATGGTTGGCCAACTAGGGCCTTTTTAGACCCTTAATTACTTCATCGTATATTTATAATTTCACTCATTCTACCACCTATAATGATTTTAGAGACCTAATTTAAAGAGAATTTACCTTTTCCTCAATATTCTTGGATTTTGCACGATAAAAGCCTTTTCTTAAGGAACATATCAAGAGATTCTCGAAGACATCCCATACTATTCCTTTCATTCTAATTATATTATTGAGGTATTAAGGACTTTGGTTGACCTTGTTGAAGTAGATATTGAAGTTGATTACATTGATAGCAATTCTTTGATTGATAATGTGTGGAAGATATTTAAAGGTTTCTTGGAATAAATGATTAGCTTGGAAACATTGAAAGTACATCATATGATAGAACCACATAAAATGTCCCATAAAAAGAATCTCAAAGTAAAGTTTATGGATTTGTAAAATAACATAATTATGGAGGCTCTCTTTGATGATCAACCCTTAGGTAAAAATATTTATGAGTAAAATAAAGAAATTGCATATGATATAGTAGTCAGGATGTATTAGAGAATATTAGAAAGGTCTTAAGAGATAAGGAGCACATACAAATACACATACGTTGTTAAGCTTTGTTAAAGTTTTATTCATATAATTTGTTTTTCATGTTTTGAGAATTGCACTGTATTTTTAATAAATTATATTCTTATGCATTTTTTTTGTTATTTTAAAATCAAAAGATATTTTTTTCTATAAAAGTGACATTTAACATTTTATTATCACTCATGAGTGAATATATATAATGTCAAATTTATCTAAAAATGATTGGACTCCAATGTGTTTCATGATGTAATGACGCAACCACCATCTTTTGAAACCTAGAAAAGCCCTTATTTGGAGCCTTAATCCTTTGTACCCTATCAAACCTTGAACTTTGTCATTCTAAGGAAAACCTAAAAAAAAGATAGAGAATTGTTCTCAAAGTAATTGAATGCTAAAAAAGTATCCAAACACAATTAAAGGATTTGGAAACATGGAATTAAGTGTACACTTAGGTTGTTCACTCATTCCATTACCTTTTCCTTATAAGGTTTTTTATATTAGTGGCGTAAGGTTGACATTTATTCATATAGGCAAGTTTGAATGTGAGATGAAAAAAAATATCATCTTTGATTTATCCTTCACATACAAAATATTAATTTTTATTGTTTTTTTAGCCTTAAATATTTTATTTTAAAAAATAACCCAAACCACAATCATGTCTCACACTCGAGGCTTGCATATTATGAAAGCTTTCAAACAATTGACTATATTTTTCTACTATGAAGAAATTTCTAGAAAAATACCTTTCAATAAACAAATAACATCTAAAATAAACTTACAATTATAATTGGCCCTTTATCATAATTATAAGTTCTTTAATATGAGGATGTACTTTTCATTGAAAAGCTATCATGCAGTTATGGAAATGTATGAAACTATATATAAATTCGAGAGGTAATGGCACCCCAAAATTTGAGATGTATATATATATATATTTAAAAACCCTAGCTCTAATTATGAGAGTAGCTCACCTACTGGTTTAAAAGAAATATCTGGTGTAATGTGAGAGAACGAATATTACAGAAGAATGTTGGATGAATTATCATCCTTTCCAACAAAATTAGAAAATGATAGAAAGTTTTGGATGAAATTATAAGAGAATATTGTTGGTAAAACAAGGCCTGCTAAGCCGTGGCACCCCATATATATATACTAGCAACTTGCCCGCGCGTTGCCGCGGGTATTTTTTTGTATATAATTTAACATAATTAAATTTACAATGATAAATTTATATGATATAAGTAAATAAAAATTATCGATTAAAAGATAAAATGTTGAAAATTTTGAGTTGAGTTTGTCACGTAAGCATAGATTATATCTTTTAGAATATAGGTATTGCGTTATAAACGATCACAAAAGAGCGTGCACTAACATTAGAAAAAAGAGCAACATATTTGAATAAGAAAAAAAAACTTACTGAAATCATTATTGTGCAGATAATAAAATTATACAAATCCATTAATAGAAGGAGCAAATAACAAACAAAAGGGAACATGAAGCAATATTAATTTAGAATATTATAACAATAGTAATATCGGAGTCTTAACATCTAAAATTATTATTGCCGCTAGAATAAAAACAATAAAAATTATTAAATTATACCGAGGAAAAAAAATAAAAAGCATGAACAAAACAGCAAGCAAGAAAAACCAATTAAAAATTATTATTATTATTATTATTATTGTGAAAGAATAAATAATCACTATTATTATAATAATAGAATACATAATCACTACTATTATAATATTAATAATAATCACTATTATTATTATTCTTATTATCATTATTATTATTATGTTAATAATGAAAGAAACAAAAATAAATGAAAGACTAAAAATATCCAAGAAACTTTAACAAAAGAAAAAAAATTTATCATTGCTATTACTGGAAAAAAAAACTTTATCAAATTATCGAGAGGGAAAAAAAACAACATAAGAGTAAGAACAAAAAATAATTAAATCATGATTATTATTATTATTATTATAATAATTATTATTATTATTATCATTATCATTATGATTATTATTATTGTGTTAAATACATTTATATATACATGGACAAAAGTAGGGATTATTCTAGAAATATAAAAAAATAAAAGTATAAGGGCTGAAATGAAAATCAAATATAAAGGGATTAAATTTTTAAACATTGTCAAAGAATAAAAGAAACCAAATGAAGTAATATCCAAAAAAAATTAAAAGAATAAGGATCGAAATGAAAAATGATATATATAAAAATCATTCTCATTGAAGGAGAAAATTAAAAAAAAATTACTTGGAGGACCAAAAATACATAATGACAATTGCTGTCATTTTAGTGAAAAATTCGAAGAAGAGGGACTGAAATCAAACTTTGCATATATTAGCAATTTCAATTGGAGGACCAAATCAAAAAAATCAAAACTATAAGGACTGAAATAAAACTTTCTTATATAATCAGTTTTAATTGAAGGACACAATTGAAAATAATAAAACTTTAATTTGAATAAATCTGTAATAAAAACGAAATCAAAACCGCAGGGACCAAACTGAACTTCACACCAACATTAGGGACTGGAGCCGAATTTGGAGGCGGAAGGAGAGAGAAAGGCGACGTCGGAGAGAAAACCATCCGCCGCGGCTGCACCGGACATCCTTTCAGTAAACGCGCCGCGACGGAGGAGAGAGGACATCCCGGCGCATCTTCTGTCATGGCGGAAGTAATTTTCTGACGCCGGGAAGACGCCGCACGCGCCGCCTAAAGGGCGCGTTCGTCTGGAACGCTGCTGGCGCGGCCAGGCGACGCGCCAGCTGCCCCCCCGGGTAATGACCCAAAGAACCGTGTCCCCACTGGTATTTACGAAAATACCGGAGGGGAAAAGACGACGCAGCCCCCTTTTACTGTGCAATTTTTTGTCTTTTTCGGGGGCTTTAGCCGTCAGTGCATTGTGCAAAAAAAAGTGAAAAACCGACGGAGCCCCTCGTCCCTGTGCTGTATTTTGTCGTTTTCGGGGGTAAGAGGCGTCAATGCACTGTGCACATTGCGACTATTAAAAAAAAAGCCAAAAACCAAAAATAGCCCCATAAAATATACACAAAACGCCGGATGACCAAGCCCAATTTCGTCTGTGCACTGCCACAATCCACAGTAAATTGTGAGACAGTGCACAGTGTTCTCCACAGGGATTTCGCACGCCTTTTAGATGTTTGTTAATATATATATATATATATATATATATTTATTTATACATATATATAAAACGAGTTGCGAATTCACTGTACACCATTTTACTGTGCACACAGACACAGATCACTATTCATTGTGGCAGTGTAGCGACGAAAATAACCCCCTAAAACGACAAAATAGTGCACAGAAACCAGGGGCTTCGCCGGTTTTTCCAATTTAATTGCACAGTGCATCGACGAAATTAGCCCCCAAAAACGCCAAAATTGTGCACAGTAACCAGGGGCTCTCTCGGTTTTTCCCAATTTTTTACACAGTGCACAGACGAAACAGACCCCCGAAAACGACAAAATAACGCACAGTTAACGGGGGCAGCTGCGTCCTTTCCGCTCCAGTTTTTCCGAAAATATCGATAGGGTCAGGGGCCTCTTGGTAATTATCCCATTTTTTATTATTTTTCCCGACTCTAACACGCCTTTTAGGCGGCGCGTGCGGCTTCTCCCCGCCGTGAAAAATTACATTCCGCCACACAGAACGATGCGCCTGACGGTCATCTATCTTCCGTCGCGGCACGTTCCGTCCATAGATGGTCGGTTAAGCGACGGTGGACGGTTTTTTGCCGGCTGTTGCTTTTCTCTCTCCTGCCGCCGAAAACTCTGCTTCGGTCCCCGAGGTTCGTACCAAGTTTATTTTGGTCCCTGATGTTTTAATTTCTGATTTCTCTTCCGTTCCTTTAATTTATTCGGTACAGATGTTTTAATTGCTTTTAATTTGGTCCTCTAATGAAAATTAGTCATATATACAACTTTTCATTTCAGTCCCTCTTCTTCTAATTTTTTTGTAACATTACACAACAATTAAACTTATTATTTCATGATTTATTTTGGTCCCAAGATTTGTTTTCTTTTCAATTTTATCCTTCAATTGGAATTAATCATATATTTTATTTTTCATTGTGGTCCTTATTCTTTTTATTTTGTTATTTTATATTGATTCATTTGTTTTTTTTAAATTCTTGGATAATATTTATTTTATATTATTAATAATAATATTAATAATAATTAGAATAATAATAATAATAATAATAATAATAATAATAATAATAATAATAATAATAATAATAATAATAATAATAATAATAATAATTTAATTGTTTGTCTTGCTCTTGCTTACTCTTTTGTTAATGTTTTTTTTTCCTCTTGATAATTTAATAATTTTTATTGTTTTGACAGTAATAGCAATGATAATTTTTATTTTTATTTTTATTTTTTTTTATCTTTTGTGAAAGTTTCTAGGATATTTTTAGTCTTTCATTTATTTTTGTTTCTTTCATTACTAACATAATAATAATAATAATAATAATAATAATAATAATAATAATAATAATAATAATAATAATAATAATAATAATAATAATAATAATAATTTAATTGTTTCTCTTACTTACTCTTTTGTTAATGTTTTTAAGTGTTTTTTTTCCAGGATAATTTGATAATTTTTATTATTTTAATAGTAAAAGCAATGATAATTTAAGATTTTAAGACTTTGATTTTGCTATTGTTATGATAAGGTGTGTTGAGCTACTTTATTATATTAAATTTTGCATATATAAATATTGTATTTTAATTTTGATCCAGCAAATCCTATAAAAATTGTTTGCTCAACCCGCAACGTAGAACATATATTTTTTTAAATTTTCAGATTAGATGATTTTTTTCAGCTAATAATTTTTATTTCTGTTTTATCATCAATTATAATTTTTAATTTTTTTTCTTGCTTACTCTTTTGTTAATGTTTTTGAATATTTCTTCCACGAGATAATTTGATAATTTTTATTGTTTTGGCAGTGATAGCAACAATAGTTTTTTTTTTATTCTTTTGTTTAATCTTTTGTTGAAGTTTTTAGGATTTTTTCCCTCTTCCATATTTTCCCTTTTCATTATTAACACAAAAATAAAATAAATAAATGATAATAATAATAATAATAATAATAATAATAATAATAATAATAATAATAATAATAATAATAGTAATAATAATAATTTAATTATTTTTCTTGCTTACTTTTTTCTTCATGTTTTTGATGATTTTTTTCCCTCAGAACAATTTCATAGTTTTTATTGTGTTGAAAGTGATAACAATGATAATTTTGAGTTTTTATTGTATTTTTTTGTTTTCTATTTTTTTTTGTGGTTTTCACAATTTTTTAATCTTTCATTCATTTATTTCCTCTTTCGTAATAATAATAATAATAATAATAATAATAGTAATAATATTTTTATTTCTTTTCTTGCTTCCTATTTTGTTCATGCTTTTTATTTCTTTCCCTCGATATAATTTTATAATTGTTATTGTTTTTATACTAACGGCAAGAATAATTTTAGACGTTAAGACTCCGATTTTGCTATTGTTATAATATTTTAAATTAATATTGCTTCCTTTTCCCCTTGATTTTTTATTATTATTTTTATTTGCTCTTTGTATGAAATGATTTTTATTATTTTACGATCTGCACAATAATGATTTCAGTAATTGTGTTTTTTTTTTCTTATAAAAATATTTTACTCTTTTTTCTAATGTTAGTTCGCGCTCTTTTGTGATCGTTTATGACGCAATACCTATATTCTAAAAGATGTAATCTATGCTTGCGTAACAAACTCAACTCACAATTTTATACATTTTATCTCCTAATCTATAACTTTTATTTACTTATATCATATAAATTTATCGTTGTGAATTTAATTATGTTAAATTATATACACAAGAATACCAGCGGCAACGCGCGGGGGAATATGCTAGTATATATATATATATATATATAAGCATGAGAGTATCTTTTACCTCATCATGCAGCCGTTTGAATTCCGCGCAGCCTTAACTGGACCGATATTACAAGGTGTAGGGGTATGTACTTTTGATTTTTCTTCCCTTTTCAACATTATTGAAGGCCATGCGTTCGTTTTCTGAGCTACGGTACCTCCCTCGCTGCATCATAATTCTGAAAATAAACTCATAGTCACTAGTATCCAATTTGATAAACGATAAAAAAAAGGCCATGTTGCTCATTGAATATGTATTTTATATTATGATAGCCCGTACAGTTTTTAAAAATAATCGAAAATATGTTTCAACAGCCAACTTGGAAGTCAATTGTCAACTTTGATTTCTTTCTTAATCCTTATCATTTGAACACCTTTGTGCTTTTGCTTCCGACTCTGTGAAAACAAATAATGGTGGAATATATGGCATAAAACATCCTCTCTCTCTCTCTCTCTCTCTCTCTCTCTCTCATTTCCTAGAAAATGATGGGGTAATCTATGGGTTAGGCACAAGTTACATCCCCTTATCCTCGTTAAAGACTCTTCTCTTCACTTTTGAAAAAAAAAGAAAAAAAATGGTTGCCCGTCTCATGTTGTCACTCGATCAACACCAGCACCCCAATATTCTAACCACCGTCTTCTTTGTCCTAATAATCCTCGTATCATCATCTTGTGGTGCTGATTCTGATAATAAGGATTACACAGACTGCAATAAGCCCTTTGACTGTGGACTCTTGCAACAGCTTTCTTACCCTTTTTGGGGAGGTGATCGACCTGAAGTTTGTGGACACAAGGGGTTCCAGCTGAAGTGTGCAGACGGTCAGCACCCTATACTAGCCAGCGACTCACTTGAATACAGCTTATCGAGTTTAAATCAATCTTCCAGGTTGATGACTCTCCGGCTAGAGAAGTCCCAGCAGTACATTTGTCCAACTCAAATACAAGCCAATTCAAGCAGTGGCAGCAGGGGTAGCCATATTTTCGGATACGACCTGAGCCTTCAAAACCTCAACTTACTTTACAATTGCACAACATCTAGCTCGGAAGTGCTGTCGAAGAACAGGATTTCGTTTTGTAATGGATATAATGGCAGTTCATTCTATGGAAATGATGATATCTTCGGGCTGCTAGACGTTGATCAATGTAGCATGAGGATTATGATTCCCATTGCCAAGTCTTTTGATCAGCTTGTGGGTGATAGACAAGACTTGGAGGAGGTTTTAGGAGATGGGTTTAATGTGTCGTACGAGTATGATCAAGGCCCTTCAATTTGCGAGGGATGCATGGCTTCAAAAGGAATATGTGGAACTAACATTACCCATCCGGATAAAGAGTTCATGTGCCTCTGCCCTGACCAGCCTTATAAAGCTCGGATTTATTCTTAATCAAAATTTTACAAGGGCATCGTAGTAATAGGACACAATCACAAAAGCCACAGGCAGGTGTCGTGTGTAGGAACATTAGGGAGTAAGGTCAAACCTTAACCACACTAAATTCCCGGTTTAATTACAGCACACTAGCAAAAGAAATCATTTTAAAAATATCATTTCCCTCTTGGTTTTCTTAACGAAGGCCTTGTTTGAGCCCTAACCGAAGAAGAACTCTGCTGTATCATCATCAAACTTCATGGGCGGAGTCAACTCGATCCTTTCCATGCATGACCGGAGCTCAATTCTCAGGTGTCGTTTGACAAAAGAGCTGTCCTTTTTTCGTGCAATAATTTCTCATGTTTGATGGACATTTAACTCTCTCTCCCTCTCCCTCCTGAGCTCCTTAGATTTTGCCCATGATAGCTTGCCATAACCTGTAATTATCCCTTAGCGTAGCCGTTTGTTTTCTTTAAGTTTTCTTCAAAATATTTTTTTTACTTCAAAATGTGTAAGGATTTATTTATTTATTATTTATTTTTGGTATTAAGACATTAAAATGATAAAAAAAACACTAAGAAAATTATTTATTTATTTAATAAAAAACAAGTTAAAACTCAATATCGAGCAAGCTTGACCGGTAGCTCCAATTCAAAATAAGGGCATCACATGAAAGAGAAATATACCATCGAAATATCGTCACGTTTTGTCATGAAAGCAGTGTTGATGGAGGCCAATCGGCGGAACAAGTCGTTGAACTGTCGCCCATTAGACTTGAACTCTGATGTCTCGTGGGTTTTACGTACGCTCCATAGCAATTCCATGGCATGAGTAGGACCAGCCGGCCATTAGACTCATAGCAACCACACAAGATTTCGTAGACTTTCCTGGGTTGATGAAATTGCAAGCAAGCAACCTGCTTTTGCTTCCACAAATTGGTTTATCTTTTTCCTTCCCTCTTTTTTCAATCAAAGCAAAAACATATTTAGCCAATTTAAAGGTACCAACTACGTAGAGCTCTCTTTCAAACGCTTCTGTCGCCCCTTTCATCTCCAAATGAACTTCTTCAGATTCAAAAAACTTCTTTCTATCTACAATTCTATCTTTCTTTTCACATATTTGGCCAGCCAAACTGCATCACAGGATCCAAAGTACAAGTCTTGTGAACCAAAAAGCTGTGGTGCTGGCCCTAGCATATGCTACCCTTTTTGGCTATCTCCTGAACAAGAATCCTTTTGTGGCCATCCAGGTTTCCAGCTCACCTGCAAACAGAAAAGGCCAGCCCTCACGATTTCCAATGATGTTTATATCATTAATGATATCTTTTATGCCAATAATTCTTTGCTTGTGGCTAATGCTGCTGTGTTTGAGGAAACCTGTCCAACTCCATTGCATAACATTAGCCTTGATAGAACACCCTTTACTATTAGTTCTGGTTATCATAATTTTTCCCTCCTCTACAATTGTACCTCAAAGCCTAAAAATAACAGTTCTGTCTATGAATTGAGCTGTGCCACAGATTCTACACATCATTCTTTTGCTGGTTTTCACTTGGAAGAAATAGAGATGAACAGTTCTTATCCATTGAACTCATGCCAAGATTTTGTAAGTGCTCCTATCCATACTGGTGAAGATATTGCTACTAGTCTGAATATAGCAGATTATAGTGAGGTTTTGAAGATGGGGTTCCGTATGAATTGGACTGCTCATAATTGTAGCGCTTGTGAGACAAGTGGCGGGCATTGTGGATTTGAGAATGGTGAATTCCTTTGTTTTGGCCGTGATCGGCGTCGTCTCATATCTGGCGATGCTGGTAACTCTTCATCGAATATTTCGTTCTTCCCATCAGCTTTCCCATGTATTTTTACTATTTCCTAACATGGTCAAATGCCTTGGGAGGAGTAGCCATTTCTGATTTGGTTAGCTTGAAGTTTTCAGAATTTGGACAGGATGATTTCTTGATTAGTCCATGAATTTACATAGACAACCAACCCTTAAACAATGATGCCAATCCCTGACATATTGACATGAAAAAGGCACTTGAATTGTATGAAAAGTTCACTGCTTGGATGGAGTTGTGCTCGCACCAGAGTATTTCTCTGTTTAGAACCGTGATTCTTTCTCTCTCTCTTTCCTTCCATATTTTTTTTATAAGCTGTTTATATGGAATGCTAGATGCTTCTATTTATTTGATAGATCTCTTCAACAACACAAGTACTATGCTTACATAGCATTTTCAGTTTTATAAAGGTTGAGTTTTGTTTATAAAGCTGTTCTGATCTTGCAGAAGTCTAAAATTTCAATTTTTTTGTTTCAACTTTTTCCATGAGAATTTTAACACCTCATTGCTTTGTATTACTCTATCCAGGAACTAGTTTGAACGTGGGCAGGAAGGTTGCCATAGGTAAGCTGCTTTCATGATCTCTGTCCACCATTTATTTATGTTTCTGTGCTCTTTTACTCACCTCAATTTCATGTCTAAAATATTTCTCACCAAACTGCTACTGAAAAGGCTAACCAATTTCTATATTCTGCTTTTAAGGTCTTGGGGCATCTTTTGGTACAGTAGTCATAATGCTCGTAGCCTTCTTCTTCTGGTACCGCCGCAAGAAAAGGCAATATGAATCCATTTTCTCCAGAAGCATGAAATCAGTCCCGTCTTCAAAGGCACATATGGAGAGGCGAAGCAGCTACAATGGTGTTCATCTATTCTCTTATGAAGAACTTGAAGAGGCCACTAACAATTTTGATAAAACCAGAGAGCTTGGAGATGGAGGCTTCGGGACAGTATATTATGGTAAAGAAATCATAATCACCATCTTTTGTGCTGTGTTTGAATGAACAGTTTGTTGAAAAAATTGCTTCTCCCTGTGTTTTTTCATCAGGAAAACTTCTAGATGGGCGTGAAGTTGCAGTGAAGCGCTTATATGATAACAATTATAAGATGCTCGAGCAATTCTTGAATGAAGTTGATATTCTAACTCGATTGCGCCACCAAAATCTCGTCTTACTGTACGGATGCACCTCTCGGCACAGCCGTGAACTCCTAGTAGTATATCAGTACATTGCCAACGGTACACTTGCGGATCATCTTCATGGCGAAAGAGCGAAGCCTGGTTCACTCCCTTGGTTTACTCGGATGAACATTGCTGTAGAGACTGCATGTGCATTGGCATATCTTCATACTTCTGTTATTGTGCACCGTGACGTGAAAACCAGCAATATCCTCCTGGACAGCAATTTCTGTGTAAAAGTTGCAGATTTTGGCCTATCTCGTATCTTTCCCACAGATGTCACCCATGTTTCAACTGCTCCACAAGGGACTCCTGGTTATGTCGATCCAGAATATCATCAATGCTACCAGCTGACTGATAAGAGTGATGTCTATAGCTTTGGGGTGGTCCTGATTGAGCTTATATCATCACTGCCTGCTGTTGATATCTCTAGACACCAGCATGAAATTAATTTATCTACAATGGCAATCAATAAAATCCAAAACAATTCATTGAATGAACTTGTTGACCCAAGTCTGGGGTTTGAATCAGATTATGCAGCCAGAAAAATGATTAGCGCAGTGGCTGGCTTGTCCTTTCAATGTCTGCAACGTGCGAAGGAGCTGAGGCCATCTATGGAAAAGGTGGTGGAGATTTTAAAAGAAATACAAAGTAGAGACTACAATGCGGAAAGGGCAGAGGATAAAGATAGTTCTTCAGATGGTGTTGGGTTGTTAAAGAGTTGTCCGATACCGCCTTCACCTGATACTGTCACTGTGACATGGAATAGCACGTCCTCGACACCTTACGCAAGTGTTTGATTGAGTTTTCCTAGTTTCACTGAATTTTCAATTACATACTGAAGAGAGGCAGAAACCTATGTGCAATGAAGCATGATATAGTGGCAGTCTCTATTTATTTGTTGTATTTTGGACAGATGTACCTAATTTGTTGGAGCAGTAGTGTAAATTGAAATTTATAACTCAGCTGGTATTAAGATGATAATTGTGTTAGAGAATAATATAAATCATGTTTTGAGGTTTTACGTTGAACAAGTGGTTACGTGTTCAAATTTCATCACCACATTCTATTGGGTAAAATTAAGCACAAGTTAATCTATGCAAATTTCAAGCCTGTAAAGTTTTCTGGTGTATTAAACAGTAATGTAAATCATGTCTTTGACATATTGGTTATCATGTTCTTAAGGATGGAACAAGTTTTTCCAAAGGAGGATCAAATTTCTAAATGTCATCTAATGGAGTTTCGGGCTTCAACAGGGCGGTAGCCAGTTTGTTGCATATTAGTAGGACCAGGGCAACTATCTTGATGACAGCGACTGCATTTGTAAATCCAGAAGAAAGAAAAAAGAAAAGAATATTGATGAGCAATGTCATCCTTTTCTCCCTACTTGAACTAACCAGGAACAACTGGATCATTCTTAATTAGCAGAAGGGACGATACTGAATTTCACAGCAGAAATCGTTAAAAGTAAGGATGTTCCGCAAACAAGAAATTCCAGGAAAATCCATTTCATATCAAAATGTTTAAAGCATGAGTACCATTCTTGACTCAGTAACTAGCTCCATGTTCAAACCCATAGCTAGGAGATGGGAAATGCGGTTGTCAATCTGTTCATTACAAGTATAAATAAATCTGAATCTATTCTTATTCTAGTGGATACATCAGAAAATCATATCAGCCACTATGTTAGTTCATGTGAAACAATCCATTATCTTCATACCACAGTGCGATACAATTTCGTATTAATGATTTAGTGGATGAATATGAAAGTAATCTTGGAGGAGAATACAGGAAAGGCTTTGGTGGAATCTTCAATGCTCCAACAGGTCCTTCCAACATTTCTACCACTTTACTTATGGATGGTCTATCTGCTGGATTTGTCTGGATGCACCACAAGCCAACTATTGCTATTTGCCTCGCAATATCAGTTTGTTCTCCAGTTTCAAACTCCAGAAAACCTTTTTTTTTTTTTTATTATTACAATGCTCTCCTTCCTTTGTGCATGGCTTCGCGAGTCCGAAGCCAGATATCTTAGGGCGGAAATCTGCATCAAGAGGAATGTTATGAGGCTCAATGTCAGAATGTACAAACCCTGTATTGCACCCTCGATGCAAATACTCAAGCCCTCGAGCAACGCCAACTACAATTAGCTACAATTTATTCCATCCCAGCTGTTGATTGGATTGCGAAGCATTTTCATGATTTATGAACTTCTCAAGCGATCCCTTGACCATGAAGTCATAAATGAGAACTCTTTTGTCATTCTCACTACAACATCCCAGTAGACCAACAATATTGTCATGGGAAGTTCTACTAATTCTTGCAACCTCATTTATGAATTCTTCCCCGTCCCCTTTTGAAGCTTGCACTGGCACCAGATGGCCATCCTGTAGCTTTCCTTTGTAAGCAATTCCATAACCTCCTTGACAAAGTTTATCTTCGAAAAAATTGGTCATTTTCTTAACAACCAACAAATTGTATCTTTTCAGTGCTAGAGGTCATTTTCTATTGGAATAAAGAATCATGAAGATGAGTAAAATTCCTGTTGATCTAGAGGCAACACCCGCCAGTCTTTTTAATCGCTGAGTTAAATATTTATCTCTCACTCTCTAGGTTGAATATTTGCTTCTCACTCCCATGTCCCCTCTCACTTCCATATCCCTCTCTGGTATGTGATTTCTTGTGAGCATCACTGTTCTCTCGGCAACCATCGGAGCCTCCCAAGTTCCTGTCATCCATGACTGTCTTCTGGTGTCGCTCTCGCCGGGCACAGCCGTATGCGTCTTCATGGTCTAGATTTAGGGTTTGGAGGAGGAAGATTTGTGTTTTCTTTGCTGCTGGCTTAAGTCCTTTGCTTCCTCTCATCCTTTATATATGCTTAGAAACCCTAGTTTCTATTTTAGAAAATAGTCATTTCTTAAATTGACAGAATTTAGTTGTCATCTTGTAAAAATCATATCTCATTCATAAGACATCGTTTTGAGCTAACATTTGGATCGTTGATAGTTCTTTGAGTCTGGAATCCAACCAAATTAGGTTTGCATCAATCAGACTTCTTTAGCTGTAGATATTTAAGTTGGAATGGACAAAGGTCAACATCGGTAGATTGCAAGATTTGACTTTGAAGACTGCGATTTCCATGCTCTTCACTATTTTTTTTGCCTTATCTTTCCAGAAAGGTATGGATGTTAGCTTTTGAATGCCACTGTAATCACTTCATTTCAATCTCTAGAACTTCCGCTCTGCACAAATATCGTTTTAAGGTCAAATTTGTCAATCAGCTCCAATTACCTCCTTGTACATTTTTCATCCAAAAATACCTTCAAAACATAAAACAAAGATCAAGGCATTTTATACACAAAACATATGCAAAACACTAGGTAAATATGGATGAAACTATCAAATAATATGGTCGCATCAATATTATACAATTTTATCCCCGAATAAACTTCAATAGCAAGCTCAAATTTACATGTCTTTTTTTATTTGGTTCTTGGTTTTAGATTTATGCAATTTGACCCACAATTAAACATTTAACTTTCAATTTTCTTCAATTTCACTCTTGATTTGATCCAATTGACTTGGTAAAAATTAAATTTAGTCTCTTAAAATTCCAATCTTCTTAATTAAACCCGAATTAGGCTCTTGAATTTGACTTTTCATCAATTAAGCCCCTAATAAAAATTAATTTGACCAATTTAAAATATAATTAAGTCCTTGCACTTAATTCAATCCTTCAATTGGACCTTAAATTAATTTCTAAACATAAATATACTTTAAATTGACCTATAAAAAGTATAATTATGTTTTTTGACCTAATTTTTATGCAGATTTATCCAATAATAAATTATTTTAGCATTGAATTTGTATTTTCCTTCATTTTTGGGCACAATTAGGCTCTTGAATCTGTTCAAAATTTCCAACTTCATTTTTTTTCCACGACGTCACGCTTTTTTATTTTATTTTTGTTATTTTATTATTTTTGTGGAAATAACCCAGAAATGGGTTATGGCAATGTGCACCACAAAACTAGATGACTTGGCATGATATTTAGTTGTAGGGTTTCCTATAGTTTTTCATCTAGCTATAGGATTTTCATGATTATGTTTATTTTGATAACCTTGAAAGATTGTACTAAATAAATCATAGAACTATTGTGGTTTAATATTATTCTCTTTATTATGAAGTTATAATGATGATCATGAAATCAACTTTATAAACTTAATACAAGAACTTGTGATTTTCTTTTCTATTTTAAGTATGATCATGACATCTTACATGGTATTATTGTTTATGAATTCATTATATTCTAATTTCATAGTCAAATATGGCGAAGGTTAAAGGTGGATATGTATTCACTAGGATTCAAAAACATTAATGTTATTATAGTGGTGTTCCTCTTATTTTAATGTGTTATCACATATTGTCTATATAGGGGTGTTACACAAGTCTTGCCTCAAATCAATTTTTATGTCGACCAGGTTGACCCTCCATACCTATGACCCAATCCTTGCCTAAGTTCGCCGTCTAGTTGAGTTTTAAAACTATGTTAATAACTATTTTAATTCTTTTGTTAACTTGGAAAAACTCGGATTGACCCTCTCAGCCTATGAACCAGACCTTGCTCAAGATTGACCTTTAAGTTTGGCTTTAAAATTATAGTAATAACCACTTTGATTTGTACATTGACTTGGATCATCCCAAGTTTACCCTTTTAACCTAAGACCCAAGCCTTACCCTAGATTGATAATAAATTGGGCTTTAAAAATATGATAATAATTATTTATATTCTTAGATGTCTTATTTAAATAATTTTAAAATTGAGAGTTTTTTACAAAGATATTTTTGGAATAAAAAATAATAAGTTAATATTGTCTCTAAAGACATGTCCCATATATAAAGTTTGTTTTGGAAGTGCCTGAATTCACTCTAAAATTATATCTATGCATTTATTATTGTAGCCAAATACATTTCTATCTCTATTTTCTTTGTCTCTTCTATCTCATACAATAATCAAACGCTACCTTATAGCTTTAAAAATCCAAGTGAGGTATTTTATGACACTATATATAAATCACTTATATGAGTGTGAAACATGATTATTTTTATGAGAACTGAAAAATGCTAAATTCTTTAGAGCAATCCCTGAAACTTGGACATGATCTAGACTAAAATGGACACGACCATGAGAACTAGAATTGTAAGAAGAAGAGGAACTATGATGTCTGGATAAAAGGCTAAACAACTCTAGATATTATGTTCACTAGTTAGTAAAGTGAATCTGATAGTTTTTAAGTAGGAAAGGTGTAAGGCTACAAGCCAATTTTCTCAATCTAGAAATATTTCATTGTTGCTCTTCATTTGTTTATCTTCTTATATTTTGTTCTGATCACACAATTTCCATTAATGTGGAAGATTGTTGGAGTGAATAGAAAGTTGTGTTTTTTATTAGAGAGTTGTGCCTATTTAAAAATCTCTTTTATATTTAAGATATATTATTTGTCTATTGAAAAGTCTATTTTAACTTTAAAATATATTATTGTCTAACTTACAAATTAAAAAAATAAAAAACAATCATATATTATTTTATTTACTTTAGTGTTTATGTTGAGTGTTCAAATTCATAATAGTATAATAACCCTAGCTATAAAACTCAAACCAACTCGGTGGATAAACATATATATATATTGCACATTGATTTATATACATATTCATTTATAATCATGCTTCATATTTCGCAAATCCTACGCTCAGAGTAAATAGGAAAAGCAGGTGCATGATATCATAATTAATACCATAATTGTCAAACTCCAGGGTTTTCGTATGTAGCTTCTATCACTTTCTATTGCTTAAATATTTACATTAGTGCACTTCCAAGAAAGTACGGGGTAGTTTAACTGCAGGGGCATCGGAGATATTGACTTTGACCATTGCCATGTCATTTTACAAACCGTGGCATCCGAGCAGATTCTTGATGCTTTCTGCTCCTTAGCTGATGCTAGACCAATTCCCCATCAATCGCCATTGATGTACGACTTGGGAGTTATTTCACCATCTGATGATGACTCCGAGATGCTATACTGTATTCCCTGCTCGACTGCTGCGCCATGATCATAGGCTGAAGATATTTTCCAGTTGTTGTATCCGAGAGGTGGATTGCTTGGTAGGTTACCCATCTGATCAGCGTATCTATGATCAGTTGAGAACCCAATTGGTAGAAATGATTTCACAATCGTCTGTTGATGATTCTGGTATTGTTGATCCACTGGCTCACCTGTTTATTTATTTTTAACCAGTTCTATGTTAATTAAGTGAACAGTTTAATTATGGGCATTTTTTTATTAATTATATATACCTTGAGTGAGCAAAGGAGTGTCACTTGAAACTCCAACAACCTGCTCCAAAGAGTTCCATTCTACACATGCTTGTCTTATCAAAGTCTCAACATAACCCTGTGCAAAAACAATATGATAATAAACGAAAAACATTTTATCAAAATAATTATATGCTTGAAATATAAATTCCTAGATGATTGCTCACCCTGATGCTTGAAAGCTCCCTGGTGGAGTATGAGATCCCATCGATCATGGCGTGCACAACTTGACATATAGGGTTTAACGTGAGGGTGCAGTTGGGGCGGCGAAAAATAAAATGTCTGTTCCCCAAATCACAAGTCCTAGCATGTTTTATTGTAACCTCCCACATTTTCTCAGACATCCCAGCTCCTAAAACCTGATCAAGCACCAGAAAGAAGTTAAGCTAATTAACTGTAAATTGTATGGATTGTTCTAAAAATTAAGGTGAAATGTAAATTTACATACCATCCTGAGCCTCTGTCGGTCGACAACGGACAACTTCAAGAAGTCTTGCACGGTGTTAATACCCTCGGCGGCTAGCTTTCTGTGGAAAGCTCCATCTTTCCCTATCTTCTCAAGTCGCCAAACCTCGTCGTTTAGCATTGGTGGATGATGCTTCTTGTACACTACATGAAAAAAATATGCCATGGCAAAGATTGTTAAAGAAAATTATTCAAATAACTCAGCATATATACCTCACTGTTTTTTTTTTTTCAGATTCAAGGAAACCAACTTTGGAAAGCACACTTTGTGGACCCAAGTGAGTGAATAAGACCCTGATTATCCCAGATTTTTACAAGAGGTGCACGCTCTGACTCGAACTCGAGACTTGCTGTGCAGATCTCAAACTCTTTACCTTAAATACCCCTGCTGTTTGTATTCATGTAATTAGGATTAGTCGCACTCCCCGTTGGCAAAGAATATAACATATTTCGTTGACCATGGACCACAGCGGCCGGTTCAAAGATGAAAGGAATAAGTCCATAAAACAAAAAAGGGTGCTTGCGTTCTGTATTTATCCTTACTTGAACGAATTAGGGTTCACCATCAGTATGCGTAAAAAATAATGATTTTATGACTAGTATTGTTTCTACGATATAGATACATGATAATATAGTTTAATGATATTAGCTTTGAATTTGTCTACCCTGCAGTATTAATTATGTGTTAATTAGTAATTATTTTTAAAAAAATGTAGAGTTGCTTAGTAAAGAGATAAGTTTTTAAGAGTTACTTGGAAAAAATAGGTAACTAACACTCATGACGAAACAGACACGCGTTTTCTTGCTAATGGCTTGTTAGAACTTAACATATTATGACATCAACAGCAGATAATTACCTTTGCTCACGTTAATGAGATCTAACAAGCCAGACCACATTTGTTTCTTACGAAATTAAAATTAAATTGGTCACCCATCAATTACTTGTTAATTGTTAAGCTGTAATTAAATTCCTAAAATATTTTAATTTGTTGTCTGACGAAAGCCGTAGAGGTATTCTATATATTAGCTAGGTAGAGGGATAGCTCTTTCCCCTTTGTTTGTCGGAAAGAGATAAAGATAAGGAATTGATGAGGGCAAACTAAGCAAAGATTCTCTTTAAAAGTTTTAGATAAATATCGAAGAATATATAAATATATAGTATGGTCAGATGTTTTGTTCAAGGGTTTGACTCAGTTTGTAGTCTATAACATGGAGAAAGATTATATGCATTTTTTTATCCCAAGCTCGCCAACTCATTTTAGCTAGACAGAAAGAATGATTAAGAGTTTAATAAAGCAAATGGATCCTATAATATTTTCTAAGAAAACGATGCATAAATGGCTGAGATTAATTAAGTTAACAGAGCTAGCTAGTTTGGTGAGATTCGCATCCATTTGAGGATTTTTCACTTATGTCACGTTGTCTAAACACATTAAACGAATTATTATAGCATTACTAGATACCCAAACACAAAATACAATGAGTCAATTGTAAAATATTTTCAACAAATGGCGAATTATATGTATCATGCTAGGATTAAGATAGAAAGAGGAAGCTTACATTCTCCACGATGATCTTTGACGACAAAAGCTTCAGTCATTGCTTCACGAATTTTAACCCCTTGATAGCTCCCCGGAGCTACTCTTGCACCAAGCCTGAATTTCCTGCTCCGAATCCAACTCGAGTTGTCCGTGAACTCAATCTCTCCAATGGCTGCGAATCCATCCCGTAGAGTTACCGTTGAGAAATCTCCAGCAAGCAAAGGTCGCTTGCCTGCTCTCTCCTTCACAATATTGCTGTCGAACTCTTCACTTGTCCATCTGCTGTTATCATTTGCAGGGAAGTCTCCATCGAGAACCACAACTTCAATTCTGACCGGGTGAGGGAGACGCGTCGAAACCATTTGCTCGCCGCTTGGGTCGACAAGAAGGATTTGCAGGGGAGAACCATCAAGATCAACTATTTTGCTCCCGGTAAATAGAGGGAGCGAAAGGTTTTTGCTGAACATTAGTTGCAGACTAGATGATGATGATTCAAGGGCCTGGATTCGCAGTGAAGATGATCTGGTCAAAGAGCATGTTGAACGTCTTAAACTGCTTTCCACTTCTTCATTCACCTAATAAAACATATAACAACATTTTACTTAGAATCAAATAACAGCTCTTAATCAACTGTCTCATGATCTATTTTCGGTAGGGTTTTTATTTGCTGGTGAGTTGGCCGAAATACAAACCCTAAAATATTGAAAGACGCGCAGGGATATGGAGTTTATACACCATCGAAAGAGAGAGATGTTATTACAAGTGTATATCTACAGGTAAACGAGGTATATATACGTAAATTCTTTCTTGTATATATCAATATTGCTATCTGAATAGAATGAACATGCACAAGCTTGTAGCATCAACTTACCACTCTCCTGATCATCGGCTCCAAGGCCAAGCATACATTCTTCAAGGAATTCACCATAACTGCTTCTCCAATCACCCTGTCAAGAAATTGAAATGAGATACACGCACTATTCTTATGCCCACTAGCAGTGCAATCTTCTTTGCTTTCTCCGAAACAATTAACTCATGATTCTAGCTTCACATAGAAAAACTACTGGTGTGTTTCAACATTAAGCTGATCAAGTTTAATGAATCAAAACAAAAGAAATGAAGAAGAGATTGGCTAAGAAAACATAAACATACGATGCAAAAGAAGGTCTGGCTCTCTTTCGTTTCTGATCCCCTTGCTGGTCCAAGTCCGAACCCGGTTCATCGAGAAAACGCTTAGCTGCCATGAAATTCAGAGAGCAGAAACTAAAAATAAGAAGATGGTGAAGTAAGGAGCTTGATCAGTTTAGGGTTCAGTAGTGCTAGGGCTCTTCATATATAAGTGATATATATAGGGTACAAAAATTGCTAGGAAAAATAATAATAACAAAAGGCAGCTTCTTGGAATCAGAAAGGAAATAGCTTGGTTAGTGAATAGCGAAGTGACCTAGAGGGAACGACTTTGACGTCAACCTTTCTCCAAGTCAAACCCCAATCGAGCATCATTGATTACGCTCATCACAGATTTGCTTCTTAGATCAACGAAATCAAACGGCCACGATCAATCAACTGATTGGATGCATGGTACAAAATCTGTTTCTAAGTACATTTGTGACGGGTTGCTTTTAATGGAAAATTTTGGCAGTCTGATAATCTTAAATATTCTATGTGAAAATGGTCAGACAGTGGCTACATTTCTGAGAAGGATCTGTTTTTTGTTGGTGGAGCCATGAAGCTTACCTCAATCAATTTCTAGTGGGTCCCTAACTGAATATCGTAGAAGAAGGGTGTTCAGCATAGTAAAATAAATTAATAACCTTTTCTTAGATGAAGTTCAAAAAAGAAAAAAAGAAAAAAATCCCAGATCATTAGTATTGGATTGATCTGATTTTGTTCCTCATTGAATTAAAATAGGGTTTCATTAAATTATTATGAGAAATATTAATTGGGACTCAATTAAATAAAAACAATTCAAAATAATAAATAGTATGTTTGAAGCTCTCTTAAGTATAATCAATTAAGAGACTTTAAAAAACTATTCTAAGAATCTAATTTCAAATGGAATTCAGTCTCTAAAAATATTATAGAAATAATTAGCTCTAATTTACAATTCCGAAGAGAAAACGATCAAAATCAAAAACAACTTTTCTAAAATATTTAATTAGCTCTTTTTAAAAAAAAAAACACACTTTGTTAGTATAGAAAATAAAATAAATTGAATTTATCGCTTTTAAATATATAAATATTTATGAATTAAATTTGAATAAAATATTATAATAAAATTAAATTGTCAACTAGAATTAATTCAAATAACATGTAGAAGAAAAGCATAATGAGTGCAAATAATTTTTATATAAACAAAGGACTGTCTAAATTAATTGAAATAATTTAATCAGCATGAAGTTTTTAATAGTATTTTATATCAAAAGTAAATGAGATGTCATACGATTTAACTTCTTCTTTTTTGTTTTCAATGGAGCTGGCACAGGAATCTCTTGAGTCAGTGGCTCACTGTTCTTCGTGTTTGTGCCGTCAACAATTTTAATATTATAGATAGTAATTTCTAGTTGTAGCAGAAGAAGGTTCCTCATCATTGTTCGGAAATTTTCTAGGGTTTTCACTTTTCACAAGGAGCTGGACCAGTCCACACTCTTCGTCTGCGCAAGCACAATTAGCCCCACATAGTTTTAACGGCATGTTTTAGAAATGTATAATTTGTTTTCTAAAATATTTATTTGGTGAGAGATAAATTAAAATAATATTTTTAAGTAAAATTATTATTGACACCAAAAAAACAAAATAATTTAAAAAAGGTAAAGCTAATAAAAATGTCAAAAAACAGGGGTGGGCCGTTAAAGACATGTTGGTATATGTACTCTAATTTTTTTTTACCAAGAGTGTGTTTGATAGTGTGGTAATAATTGCTTTTAAAAGTGTTTTTTATTTAGAAATATATTAAAATAATATTTTTTATTTTCAAATTCTTTTTAACATTAATATATTAAAACAATTAAAAAACAATTAAAAAAAATTCTTTTGGAAACACAATCCCAAAAGTCCCCTGAATTCTTGATAGCTACTAGCTAAACTTTCGTTTTATGTTTGTTTATCCCATAAACTTTTTTATTTTTATTTTCTTTCTAAGAAATTCATAAATAATCTAAGGAAAGAAAGAAAAATATATTTTCAATGCATTTTTGTTATTTGCATGTCTTTTTTGTAATTTTTAATTATTTTTCCTTGTTGATATCTTTTCAAAAAATCAAAATCAAAATATATTTTTGATAATTGTTGCATGTGGATGTGCAATGTTAGGGGATCGATGGAGTTATCATCTAATCATTTAGTCAAGGATCATTAGAAAAACTCAGGTCTACAAGTCTTATCGGAGATTCATGGGATAAAAGATTAATTGTGGCTAGAGAATGTATTAGCACCCCTAACGCACTCTATCTAAATTAAATCGTATTGTGAGATTTGATGTGATTTAAAGTTTTGATGGGTATAATTTATTTGTATGAATAAATCTAGGTTTTTAAATTTTTTTGTGGGCTCATGTGCCCAAACAAACTCTTATAGAAATGATCCATGTACGTGTTATAACATGATTTACCTATCTTGGAAGGCAGAAAATTTTTCCACAACTCGTGCATCGTGATAAAAAAATATTACAAATGAAATTTGAAAGAAAAAATTCAGATTAATTTTTGGAATTTTTGGTTAAATCTAGATATTCAAATATTCGTCTACTTGTACGTCTAATATTTTATTAGAATTTTTACCATTAATTGTCATGAATTAAAATTATATAAGAATTTTTACCATAAAAATAAAAAATAGAAATAAAAAATAGAAATAAAAATGTACAAGATAAAAATTAAACTTTAAGTATCAAATATTCAAATATCAACAACCATAATAAATAATTAAATACCCTTTATTTTGGAGTAGTATATATTTTTCAACTTTATTTTATTTTTCTTTTATTCTTACTGAAGTTTGAAGCCTTTGACCATGGATATCTGGTTTATGTTTTCGTCTTATTATATATTTGTTTTTTAGATTTCGTTTGGACTTCTCCCACCTTTTTGTATTGTTTAAGTCATGAGTTGATCTCTAAAAACGAAGTTTGTTCATATAAAATAATGAAACGGAGAGTAGGTTTTCTCTTGAAAATTACATAGAAAGAGCTGGCTCCTTGCCCCTCTTTACCCTCGTTCATGGTAACCTGATTATTGAAAGTTTTTTCACAAAATAATAGAGATATTTTATGTTAATTAGTTGTAAACACCCAATTTCATGGAATGGTTTATCTTGTAGTCATTCCTTAAAAAAATAAGTAGGAATTCATATAAATCATGATTTTAGATTTTAGTTTGTCAATGAGGTTCTTGATAAAATATAAAATATAAAATAAAATGAATTCATAATTACTCAGTTATGATTTATCGAAAGTAGGTGTCATCATGCATACAATAAAATCTCCAATGACATTATTTTTTTATTTTCTAAATTATTTATTGACATATCTGATTGTTTGAATAACAATAAATAACAACTCCAAAACATATTTTTATTAAACTATATGATTTAACAGTGTCATTTAAAATAAATAAGTATGACCCATTATTATACAAAAAATTGGATTGTCAAACATATCTTTTTATTTTATTTTATTTTATTTTAGTATTCTTAAAAAAGAGAGGAGAGTTGGTGGCTTGTTTGTATTATGAAGAAGTTGTTTTCTATGGGATATATAGACACTTTCAAAACGATAATTTCTATATCTTCAAACAAAATGATTTGTTTTGTTTTGTTTTGTTTTGTTTTGTTTTGTTGTCTCCAATATAGCAAAGAGTCCAGAGAGGTTGATCATGTTTAAGATGACTATAAAAATAGGAAAAAAACAATTCCAAAACTACCACATCTTTTCATCCCAAATTGTCATCATTAAATTTAACACCTCATTTCTTGTTATAAAGAAAGAGCCCTAAGATCTCCAAATCAAAACCCAAACTGAAAGTTTCTTGAAAAAGAATTACAGAAGAACCCAAAAATAACTACCCATGTTACCATTACCTTTAAATAAAATGTATCAAACCTTATTGAACATCGGACTAATAGCTCTAGAACTCATGGTTTCTCTATAGTCATCTTACACCAAATAGTACAAATCACACCTCACCTATGAGCACCATATTGGTTGTAAGACATAACATTCACACCTGCAATGCCTTTTAAAAGAAGCTCCTGCAACTAATAAAAGTTGAGTGGATAATATTTGAAGAAACTTTAAACAGAAGTACAAACCATATGTCCAATCATGCTTCAAGAAGTGAGATAGTGAAAATACGTTAGAGTTAAAATGCCCAATAAGTCCAAAAGTGTCGATGAATAGAGCTTGTCAAGTGATGAAGAATGTCATGTGATGCAAGCATTTAGGAATATTTCAAGTGCAAATGGGTTGCCTAAGAAAAAAAATGGAAAATAAAGTTTCACCTTTTTGTCAACACCACTAAAGTGGCCCATGTAAGAGTTTTCTCAAGGAGGGACGTATTGAGGTCAGAAGATCGAGCCTACTCCTATTCAAAAAGTAATTGTTTTTGTCTAATCATGTTTATAGAGACATTTTTACTTTGTTATCTATCTATTTTTTTCAGTCTTGTCATCAATTTGGCTTATAATGCCACAAGATTTTTATTTATAAATGATTTTTTTCCCAATAAGATCATATATTTTTTGTGTTCATAATATGTCTTCACTCGTTAACATACTTACACCATATTTATAAAACTATTACACAAAGAATTCCTTAGTGTCTTCCCTTTTTCTAAAAAAACTATACATGATCCTATTTTTGAAAAATCAAGGTTTATTATGAAAGAAAAAGTTAAGTTGATGCTTATTTTAATGAACAAGTTCTAGGAGTTCAAGTGACTTGAAAAGTGACCATGCACTTAAAAACCTGGGAAAAAAACCCATGAGATGACTTTGAAGCTAAACATATAATGAGAAACCATTTCACATGGAAAAGAAAACCTTACTGATCCTAAATACTTGTGTTTGAAATAAAGGAAGACCATTTATCATCCTTTCACAACTCTAAAAATATCCTTTATTGTCCTTGTTTGAGCCTAAGTTTTTCTTGATAAATAACTTTGTTTACGATCACACCCTACATTGGAGGGAAAGTGCAAGAATAACAAAAAAAATTCAAATCCTAAAACGATCCTCAATGAATTCAAAATAATAAACATGATGATATTACTCAAAACTTGAAAACAAGAAAAATAAAGGTGAAATCCCAAACCAAATGTTGGGGGCATGTTAAACAACTTTGCAACTAAGGCTCTAAAGTTCAAAACGATGTCTAGGAGCAAACACTGATGATCCTTAGTCATGAAATCCCTTAAATATATTTTAAGCCTACAATATCTATTTCCTTCATATATAAGAACTAAAACCTATATTACGTTCATAATCAACCCTTTTTTTTTTATCAAAGCAAGCAATTTGGAATGGTAGGAAATGCTTTCCTATTCAAAACAAACCTTATAAATGCCTCACGAGACTAGTTCTTTCCTCTAAAACCTCACGTAAATAATTGGACCATTATGACCTATGAGACATGAAACAAATATCACTTCACCAAAAACAACATAAAAGTTTTCAACCTTTGTGAAAACCTTGATAATGGAAGTCATTTAAATTCTTTCTAAAACAAGTTTGCTTTAAACCAACATTAAAATAGTTTTTGTGATCAAAAGAATGACTTTGAAATTTCAAAACTTTTAACTAACCTTGTAAATAATCAATTCTTTTTACATAACATCTTATCTAAAAAAACTTAAAGTCTATAATATTTTGGGCCATGATCAAGTTGGAGCAAACTAAGTAATATAATAGAATTGGCTTCATGGTTCCTTTTCTAAGAAGCCAAAGTATGTTGAACAAAATCAAAGGTTTTCAAGAAAAAGGCATGCAGATATAGTATAAAGGTTTGTCACCTTTCAAAATCATAATTTATAGCTTGAGTAAGTGAAAACAGAAAGCGACTAATGCTAGTTATAGAGATCTAAACTTTAAAAATAGAAGTTGATGAATAAAAAAGAAACTTATATTTCTCAGATAAGTATGAATATAGCATAACGCATTGCATTTAGATCCTTGTTGTAGATCACATAAAAGAATATTTGGTGGGCTTGTAGTTTACAAGTTTTTTCCCATTTCTTAAATGCATTTTCTAGTCATATCTCTCTTCTCTTTGAGTGTGTTTCCTAACCCTCAATCATCAGCTCATATAATGCATTTTCTAGAACTGTTTTTAGGTGTGTTTGCTAGCCTTCAATAAATAACCAAATAATGTTCTTTTCATACCTGTCTTCTTCTATTTTAAGTGTTTCTTATAGGCTTCATCGTCAACCAAAATAGTGTGCTCTCTTATTTTGAGTGCGCTTCATAACCCTTAACCAACAACCTAGATAGTGCGTTTTTTAGTCTTATTTCTCCTGTTTTCCATAACCCTTTAATGATTATACTCATAAAATTATAATTTTATGATAATACTCATAACTTTTTTTTCACATACAATTTAGGAGGTAGACTGGTCATCCGCATCTGCTAGGAGCCCTGTGACAAGATGACAACTAAAAACTATAATTGAAGTTTTATGATTATCCCCGCAACTCCTTTTTCACTCAAACTTAGGATGCAGACCAGCTACCTTAGGTGCCAGACACCCTGTGACAACCTTGATTTTGAGGTCTAAAGGTCTAACAAAAAAAATTATAACATTAGCAAGATGTTTGATTTTTCAAAAAAAAAATTACTGTTTTTTTTCTTTAAAAGTTATAGTTATGCAAATCGTTTCTTTTATCATTGTCTAGTTAATAAAGTAGAGTGAATACCAAAAAGGACTGGGAAAACAAAAGGAAAATTTCTAAGCATGATAACTAGTATCATAAGGAAACTAGTGCAAAATAGTAGAAAAAAGGTGCAATAATTTCTACATAATGTAGTAAGGTAAACTTTATATCATAAGGAAAGTAATCCAAATGTAAAGCAATAAAAAGTTAGATTAGAAGGAGTTGTTGAGGCATATTTGAAGTTCACATAACAAACCAAACACGAAATTAAAAAGCTTGTATCAATGAAACATCTACATCATCTTATCAATCAACAATAAAAAATATAAAAAACAAGGTAAAATATCACTACTAAAAAAGATGGTCATTTGCAACGGATTGATCCGTTGCAAATAATAAAGGAATCCGTTGCTAATATTAATTAGCAACGGAATTTGCAACGGACATAATCCGTTGCAATCATGCGGTTGCAAATTCATTTGCAACGGATTTTCCGTTGCAAATGAATTTACAACGAATTTGCAACGGCAATTTCATTTGCAATGCGATTTGCAACGGAAATCCCGTTGCAAATCCAATGCGATTTGCAACGGAAATCCCGTTGCAAAGTTTGAATTTGCAACGGAAAATCCGTTGCAATTTGCAAATGGTAATTAATTTTTTTCTTCAATTTTATATTTATTTATTGTTTAATTAATTATGAATAAATATTTTAAAACTAGTAGAATATATTGAAATATCATTAATATTAAAACTAAATAAATATGGTTGAAATAAAAAAATGGTAAATTAAAATTCATAATACAACAAAATTCAATTTAATTTATATGTCTCAGTAAATCAACATGGAATAAAAAAATACATATTAAATCCATTAATCTAGTTCAGAAAAAAACTAAAAATTGACATCCTCTATCCCCACTGAGATACGAATAAGATCTTCAATGAGACCTCTGGCTTCTCGTACAGCAACTGGTATACTAGCATGGGACATGAAGCAGGGCATGCTTATAAGGGATTTGACACTCCCTACAATAGAAATTACATGGTAAGGAAGCAGCTTGCAACAAAGCTCGAGCTAAAAAACATCAGTTCTTAAAACACTCACAATCGTATATTGGAGCAAATGAATGCCCTCTCATAGAACTTTCAAGATCCACAACCTTAGAAGGATGGGTCTTGTGGGTAACTGAAGATCGACGCTAGCAAGGAGGAGATCGCGAAGCAGAGACGGAATTAAAAACGGATTCTTTCACCATTAAAGCTCTTGGTATGCAAGAAACAGAAAATCAAAGGAGAAACTGAAATAAGCTGGCCTGTTCATAAAATGCAGGAAATGAAATGCAAGCAACATGGAAATACTAACCGTACCGTGCACCAGAGGAAGTCGATCTTCGTTGTGGTTGTCATGGGTCTTGTGGGTAACTGAAGATTGACGCTGGCAAGAAGGAGATCGCGAAGCAGAGACGGAATTAAAAATGGATTTACTGTTCACAACATTGTTTGAGGGGAGAGTGCAGTGTTTAAATTTTATGCAAAATGTGGAAATGAATGAACGGGAGCGAGAGAGAAGAAATTAAAGGAACGTTTTGATTAACTTTAAAAAAGTAGCACCCAAATCGATGTTATGTATTAATTTATATTATTTGAAAAAAAAAAAGGGATTTGCAACGGATTTGCCGTTGCAAATATTTTAAATTGCAACGGAATGTCCGTTGCAAATTTAATTTCCAACAGAAAATCCGTTGCAACCCGTTTTTTTTATTTATTTCTGGAATTTGTTTAGCAACGGATTATCCGTTGCTAAACAAAATCCCGTTGCAATTTGTGCAACGGATTTTTTCCGTTGCAAACAGGCACCTTTTCTTGTAGTGTATAGGAACAATGCATTTAGAATATTTATGGGTATGAGTAATAGAGACAATGCTCTTCAATAATAATAATAAAAAATGGCAATGAACATCATTTAACCAATAAATATTTGTGGACAATTATTTAGCCTAACACATGGTTCCCCTCTATATTAAATATGTATAAAATAAACAAGGACATGTTGCAGCAATAACAAATATAATATACCTTCTTTATTGTAATCTAAACATGTCTCTATCTATACATATACACACTCTATTAGAAACTCCATAAACAAAAGCCTCTTCCTAAAAACAACCAATTTGAAGAGAAAGTTGATGATTGAGCTGAAGATCAGGTGGGAACACACGAGAAAAATATAAGGATAAAAACACCTAATTAAGGACAAAGTTGAGCAATGATTGCCCCTGCAACTCAATTTATGCTTTATTTAAGCTTGCGAGGAAAGCCTTCAAAGTCGCCTTCATGGGTTAGGAGGTTCAAAGTCAAGAAATGAAGCAACAACGAATATTAAATTCAACAACTTTCATAAACATATCAAAATTTTCTTTCCCTCAGGTTAACAATTTTCTAAGATAATTAAATTAAAAAGATAGTATAAAAGCCATGTTGCTCATGCCTAAGCTTTATGGGAATGGTTACTTCAATCTGGAATTCAAGATCAAAGCTCCAGCATAAAAATAATAACAACCCTGTCATTGTCCGACCTTCACACACAGCATGTAAAACAGGAAAGAAGCACATGAAAGCTGATGGGAAGTAGGAGATTAAAAAACCTAAAAAAAAAATAGGTTGTTGGAAAGACCAGTGAGCGAAAGAGCACAACGAAAGCTAACAGATAAAGAAAAGAAAGTTGAAGCATGTAATGACCATGCAAAAAGGTAAGCTCAAACCAAGCAAGCAAGCAAAATCAACCTGCACAATACAATAGTCAACGACAGCCCATCTGCAAACCTAAGACATGCAAAAACAACTTTGAAAAAGATCCCTCTTCCTAAGAATTTTATATATATATATATACCCCTAACTGATGTAAGAGTATGAAGAAAGCAAAGAGTACCAAGGTTATCAATACTGTTTCGGTTAGTACTTTGTTTTTTCAATTGGAACAGAATGTTTCGGTTTTAGAGCGTTTCGGCGCGCCGTTCGGATTTATCCTTATATATATATATATATAAATATAATTAAATATATTAATTTAAAAACAAAGTTCAAATCCAAAAATTAAATTATTTAGAACCGTGCAATTTAATCTAAAAAAAGACACAATAAAATGATATTTTTGAACAAAATTATGAACATGTATAATATTACGAGAATATCATCATCAATCTTGCAAGGTCATTGCATTCTCTAATTACTCTGAAATTTTAATGAGTGCTCGTTGAGTGTTTTAAGTGAAAATGAGTTTAAAATAGTTTTTTAGGTCAAGATTGATTTCAAGGGTTTTTTGGAGTTGGTAGGTGGTTTAAATGGTATTTATTAGTTCCATTGAAGTTAAAAAAACAGGTTGAAAAATAGATTTTCAACCTAACAAACTCCACCTTTGAATTTCTGACCACCACTTTGGCTGAATTTTAACAATAACAGGTAATTTGTTGATTGCATTTAAACATAATAGCAAATAGCCAATGGCATAAATGTTTTTTTTCATCCCTTAAAAACAAATTAAGGTCAAGGCACATACACCTACCTCAAACTCTTACACCTAGGCTTTTTATTGTTTTTTTTCATATTTAATTTTGTTTTCGATTAAATCATTCATATTTTTTATTTTTAATGATCTTGTTTTTGATTTTTTTGATTTAATTTCATCTTCTAATATCTAGTTAATTTTTAATTGCTCTTCAAGATTTTGTTTTTCTAGAGTTATCATCGTCACACGTAACCATGATAACATTTGGTTAGTGTTTGATTTTGAAAATGTGTTTTTTTATTATCATATAATTAGAAAGAATAGTATTAAAAAAAATGAAGGTCATGAGTTGAATCGCATATTTGGTGTGTTGAGTCATGAAGTCGTTGTCGGTCCAATTCGTTACTATCTTAATACTTTTTTTAAAAATGTTTTCTTGGAATTGTTTTTAAAGTCAAATTATGATTTTAAAAATCATTCGCATTTTTTTACATGGCAAGTAGATATGGTCACATTGGTTAAACTCCAAAAGATTTAATTTGAATTTCAAACTAGACAAATAAGTAAGGTAAGAAATTTTATAGTTTGACTCATTTTATCAAGTTTAATGACAATATGTTAAAGAATTCTCTATGATCTATGATTTTACAAACCATTCAAGTTTTTTTACATGGCAAGTAGATTTGGTCACATCGATTGAACTCCAAAAGATTTAATTTGAAATTCAAACTAGACAAAAAGTCAGGTAGGAAATTTTATAGTTTGACTCATTTGATCAAGTTTAATGACAATATGTCAAAGAATTCTCTATGACATATACATTCTTTCTTTAGTTCAAATGCTATTTTATTTGACCCATGTAGTGCAAACAATTTGTTATCTTAGATCCATGAGGTTTAAGTATTAGTTGAGATAGATTTGTTTGTAAGAACAAATAGGGTATTTGATCATTTTAGATATTAATATATATATATATATATATATATATATAGCTATAAGAAATTTATTTTCAAAATGATAACTTGGCCCTTTTATTTATTTTTTCATATAATTATATATAAAAAAAACATTTTCTCCTTTTTTCATGAATAAATAAAGTTTTGAAATAGAGATTAAAAATACAAGTAATTATAAATAGTTTTGAAATGTGACTAACATTGAATGTGTATGTGAAGATCAAACGGTTTAAAAAATGACATTGTGATCTTAATTTTGTTTCCTCAACTTCTTTCTTCTTTGTTTACAAAAAACTTTATCTCAAAAGGATATTTTGGTGGTTAAGGATAAAATAGAGATAAAGGACCTTAATACTCTTCATAAAGATATCTTAATTTCCATGTAAGTTTTATATGAAAGGTAGTTTGTATTCCTTCTTTCACTGCTTTATTGTGGTGGACGTGATATTTTTTATAAACAATTTCTATTGACCATGAAAAAAAATACATTTATCAAATAAGATTTATCAAGTTAGTATTAAACAAAATACATACTATAATAAATTTTTACACACACACACACACACACACACACACATATATATAAATTGAGTATAAAATCCTAGGATTGCAAGATACCATCCCAGGCTCTATACTTGAATACATGAAGTATTTTTATCCATCTTAATGGAGATAAAAATTCCTCTATATCCACATATAGCAACCCATTTCCACTGTAACACTATATCTTTGATTCACCAAGGAACCAACACATTGATTTGTTTCTTTGTATGCATGCTTAATGTGAACCATTGAAAATTTGATCCAGAACCTCTTTTTTAATATCAACCATTGCTCTCTAAGGCATTTTTGGGAATGTTGTTTTTCAAAGTATTTTTCGTTTAGAAATGCATCAAAATAATATTTTTTTAAAGAAATTATCATATCAAAATGATCTAAAAACACCAAAAATAAAAAAATTCAAACCATAAGCATGAAATTTTTGCTTCTCAAATTGAAAACTACATATAATGTCACCATACTTTGACACCGCATACATAGTTCTTCACCCAAAGATAGTGCCAGTGCAACATCCCTCTCAACTTTTCCAATGAAAAATATTTTTTATTTTTTCTATTCCTGTGATTCGTTGGCAAAAATCGCTTGTGATAGTAAAAAAAATATTTTGTCACAGTTTGTTTGCATAAATGCTTTGTTGTTTTCAATATAATATAAACAAGCTAGTTTTCTATGTGCATTCCACCTAGAAACCATTTTGTAAGCAGGAAAATCATTGATAGTCCAAATTGAAGTTGTTTTCATATGAAAAATTTGTTTCCTTAATGCATCATTAGTCAAAGTCCTGGATGACCATAACTATTTCAATTTATTAATCAATGGACTAAGATAGACATATATGTTTTGTCCCAAATTTTAAGGATCAAGTATGATAGTAGATAAAAATATGAACACTAACCTTATAAACATTCTTGATGGCAAGCTGTATATTATGAGTATAACCGCCCAATTGGAATAAATTGCGATAAATGACTTGAATAGATTGAATTCATCGTAATAAACCAATATGCATGTTCCTTGCTTCCACTAAAAACTAAGTATGCACACAATTAAGTGTTTCCAGACTTCATCATTGGAAAGGGGCATCATCACTTCTTCAACCATATCATGTGATCAATGTCATGTCATGTGCTCAATAGTCTTTGGTGACATGAATAACCTTTGCACTCTAGGTGTGATTGAGAAGTATGACTATTTTTTTGTTTATATCAAGGATGCTTATATATTTTGTACTTGGTTAACTCTATTTTTTTTTTAAATAGCATAACATGTAGAAGTTTTGACAAATGTCAATTTTATGGTATCCTAGACTGAAGGATTCATCATGGATTTAGCATCATAGAAGTTCTCTTTCAGTTTTTTCCCTTTAGGTAAGATGTTTCTCACTCATTCGATAACTTTTTCATAATTGGCTTCACTCAACCTATAATTTAACTTGATGGCTAACACTTATGGCATTGACGATAATTTACTATGATTATGGAACCATCCCATAATGATTCATCATAATCTTTTAAAAGATAAAAAAGCATGGTTGTTTTTGCATTAGATATTTCATTTACGATTGGAACTTCACCTACACCATCTTGATTAATTCTCATATCATTTATAACCATATTCTTATAAGAATTACTGTTGATATCAACAACTCTATTCACGTTCATAGAGCTATAAGTTGACCTAATCATCCTTTTACCATGGTATCGTAGGAATAAATTCTTCTTTATATGCATATCAACACAAGTATTTCTCCATAAAAACTTTTTGTCAAAGATGCATTGTGATAACATCTCTATAAAAAAAAATATTTTTCCACCTTCTATATGGATATATACTATCGTCTTCACTTGTGTTTCTCAAATTAAATATTGCATAGTTAAAAAACCTTAAACTTCTTTGCAATAATTCATCTTACGTAACAACATCCATGAATGATCCTCCATTACTTATAACATACCTATAAACAATACTCATTTATTAACTAAACACATTAACTAAATAAATACAGCTTTACAAAATCTAAAACAAACCCTTATATGTACAAATCATAAATCCATATAAAATAATTTATATGAAAAAAATATAAAACAAGTAAACACCTAAATAAAATAAATATATTTCAAAAATATGCAAAAATAAATTAACATAACAAAATTAAATTAAAAAAGGTAAATTTTCATACTTAAAGTGAAGAATGATAAAAAAAAAAAGTTGAATTAGAACACAAATGCTCACAAACTAAGTGTTATGGTCATCGAATATGTTGTGTGAGTTAAACTATATTAAAATTGGAGGTAGTGTCTATTAGTTGAAGAAGAAAAGATAAAGAAAGAAAAAAGGATAAAGAGTGCAAGGTAAGAGGAAGGTCAATGGTCAGGTTATAAATTAAAAAATTATCAATGGATTTACCAATAGAATATATCCATTAGACAAATCGTTGGTAATTTTATAGGTAACAATATCTAGTCATTGTACTTTCAGAGTTTTTGAATCTCACAATAATTCTCTTGTGATATTTACTACCAACATTTATCGATGGTCAGTTTCTATCAGTAATAGTGTATGTAAAAGACACATGTCATCTTATGTGTATACCTTTTCTTATTCTTTTTTTCCCACTATAGTTTTTTCGGTATCTACTAATGGAATGTTTTCATCGTTATTTACAGATGGAAAAGGAAATGAAGAAAAACCATTGGTAGAGTTCATAGCAAAATAACAACAAAAACATTTGTTAGTGTTTCCACATGTATTCGTTGATTTTCTACTAGTGATGTTAATTTAAAGAAGTATACTATTTTCATGGAAAAAATTATGTTTCTTGAATATATTGTTAGTGTAAAAGGTATATATATGGATAAGAAAAAGATGAAGGTTATCCAAAAATAACTTACACGTAAGTTAATTACTAAGGTAAAAAAAATGTATTGTTTGGTTAGTTTTTTATAGGATATCTATTAAGGACTTTAGCATACTGGTTGTATCACTTATAAAAGTTGTCAAGAAATTTGTTGGGTTTATATGATATATTGAACAAGAGAATGCATTTACTTTGATTAAAGACAGACTATGTTTAGCACTTTTATTAGCATTATCTAATTCTTAAAAAACTTTTAAGATTGAGTGTAATGTCTCAAAACCTTAATAGAACAACAATGAACTACACAAGAAGATTTATGTATTATTGACTTTTAAAACTTGGAAACAATACATGTGCCTAAAGCACTTAAAAAGATAAGGTAAATTGAATATAAGGCATGCCAAATAGGTAAAAGTCATTAAAACATTTTCATATGTGATTAGGTACAAGTAAAGATACTGCAAAGGATGATGTATTATTTTAGAGGTATGCTTTTCTTTCTACTTTGTATATGAAATTACTAGGTTTTGAGCATTTAAAGATTTTGATTTTGCTAATATGCATAATGCTTGTGAGAGATCAACCTATAGTAAGTGTTGTAGATTTGATTGCTGTTTATTTAAATAAAATAAAATTTGAATGACTAATAGTCTTATGCATGAATTGTCTATATGTGAAGCTTATAGGGTGGTTTAATAGGACACTTTGGTGTAGGGAAAACTTTAGATGTTTTTCATGAGCACTCCATGAAATAAAACATGATATATAAAGGGTGTGACATAAATGTATTACGTGTAGGCAAGCTAAATATAATATATTAACATATTAATTATAAACTCTTTTAAATGTGCCTAAAGAAACTTGGATATATACTTTCCTTAATTTTGTCTAAGGTTTATCTAGGTCAAAAGGGTAAGAATTCAATTTTTATGTATATAGATAGGTATTCTAAGATGGAGCATTCTATATCATATCATAACACTGATGATACAAACAATGTTGTTATTTCTTATGGTATGACTTCATGATGTTCAAAGCATTATTTATGATCATGATGTTTGATTTCTTGGATACTTATGAAAGGTTTTATGGGGAAAGTTTGGAACTACATAATTATTTTTAGTACTTGTCATTCATAAATGGATAATCAAATAAAAGTAGTAAATATGACTCTAAGTACTTTATTGTGTACTATGATTCAAAATAAAATAAAAAATAAGGATGACAGCTTGTCATTCATTAAATTTGTATATAATAGAATTTTGCATTTTACTACTAATCACTCACCATTTGAGATTATGTATGGTTTTAATCCACTAAACTCTTCGGATTTGATTCATTTGCCTGTTGATTAAATTGTTAATTAAATGGTTAGTCTTGATGATAATCAAAAATAAAAGATGATAAAAAATAAGTGTTCGACAGTATATAGTGAAAAAAATTAACAATATGCATTTAAAGATACAAAAGTTATATATGTGTTATATTTCCATCCCATAAAATATCTAAGTTGCATTCTAGAGGAGATGGTTTGTTCCATGTTTTTAAATGATTCAAAAAAATGCAAATAAAATGGATCTTCTAGGTGATGATATCATTACTGTTACTTTTAAAGTTTTGTATCTTTATTTGTTTGATGGAAATGATAATTTAAGATTAAATCCTTTATTAAGTTGAGGAATTATGAGAAACAATAAGTATTACCTAAGAATCTATTATCAATTACAAGGTTAATGGAAAAGAAGATTAAAGAGATATTCATTTAGCTAATTCAAGTTATTTGGGTTAAGTCAAGCATTAAGATTACAACAAGGGATGATATAATTCATGTAGGTAGATTGGACTTAATTTTATAATTTCTAATTTTATGTTAATGGGCATAACTTTTTATTTGACTATTTGATCAAGTTGAAGTATCTCCATAATATTATAAAGGTATTTTTTTCCTATAGAATTAAAAGTTCATGACGATTGAATTTTGAAAAGGCTTTGAGATAAAGTCTAAAAGTTCTTGTTTGGGATTTGAAACATTTTTCTAGTTGATTTAGGATTATTTTTTTCTATTTTATTTAAAACTCTTTTGTTATTTTTTCAATCTCTTATGAAGTTTTACCTATTATAAAAAAATGTTATTTGGCACATACATTGAACCTGTCAACTGCTTTGTCACCTTGGGAAACGCATGCAAATGACTCCTATGGTAAACAAAAAGTATTATGATGCTTCATAACATTGGTCTTGTTCTCCTCTTCTTCCTTGTATGGTGTGTGTAGTTGTTGAACCTCCGATACGTCCCTTTTCTTTTCTTTTCTTTTCTTTTCTTTTTCTATATGAAAATCCATGCCTAGCTCTCCATAATTTTCATATCATATATGTTTTCCTTTTGATTTTATCCCCTTTTTTTTATTGGTATTCATTTCTCAAACTTACTTTTGTTTTTAATTGCATCCTCAATAAAAAAAAATATATAAATTAGATTTGGTCTTCATTCTTTTAATTTCCTTTTCTATTTAAGATAATTTTTGAATGTTTTTTTTCTTTTTCACTTTCACCCCTTTATTTTTTTTCTCTTTTCATATTTGATACTCATTTTTTTTTCTTTATTGGCTTTGGTTATTTTATTTTTGTATTTTTTCTAGTTTTATCATTTATCATTAAATTAGTTGGTAGTTGAAATTCTTAATTGGATCTGGATTTTCAATTTCATAGGTTATGAATTTAGAATATCAACTAAGGTTTGGAAGATTCATTTGGATCGATCATATATGAGTTGAAATAGTCAATTTACCGGTTATTATTACAATTACTTTCATACACACTCTCAGCAATTATCATTTGTCATTTTGTAATTGATTAATGTTATTGATGTCTTTTTTAAGGTTAAATTATTATAATGCCCATAAATGCAAAACAACACTTAACTTGGGTGTAAGGTCATTTTTAAAATAACAATTCACTTTTATGCTTGAATTGCGGAGCTTATTCATCAACTTTGAGGCAATTCGGTCTTTTACTTCATATTGATAATTATTAATAAAAAATATTTTACTTTTATCACCATTTCATGCATCGATGTTGAATTGGTTGGGAACTAGATTAAGTTAATCCATGTTTTCTTTGGTATTAATATTGAGTTTGCTCTTATAATATTTAATTACAAACTCATATTAGGTAAGATCAAATAAAGAAATTTCAAGATTTATATTTTTTCATCAATTTTAATAAGCACTGAAACTCATGTTACTGTCATAGACTTGCTGGATCTTAGATGATGGGCTTCTCTCATCACATAAAACCAACCATTTCAGTCCCAAGGGACTTGAAACCAGATCCCAAATAAACAGTCTGTATTATATAAGAGATGGAAAATGACTTCTTGCAAAAAAAACTAGATGGGGATAGATAAATAATTTTTTTTAAGAAAAAAAAAATCTGAGATCATAAGTACAGCACTCGTCAGAAACCATGGTAGATTAAACTCTAATTTAGAGGCAGTACGAGAGCATAGAACCAGGCTGCACAAAAACTCTCACACCAATACTTGTGAAGACACCCTCAAGAAAAGGTTTCTTTTTTAGAACACTTGAAGAAAGATTGCATCAATGTACAAAACTTGCTCATTTCATATGAATAGGATGTTTAAGAGTCATTCTTACAGACTTGCTCAATTCCTATTATTAGGATCTACAACGAATGGAAGTGAAATGTTCAAAAAACACAAGTCAAAAATGCCATACTTCATGAATAAAACTATTACAATACATAAATGCTAAGGAAGCAGATGGTACTTGAATCAAAACATGCTAAAGGTATATATGGCAGACTGGAACAATCATGCGAGGAGTGTTAAAGATGTCAAATATTCAGCGCATCCCATCATTGACTGGTAAATCTAAATGGTTGCTGCGAGCCTTGGTTTTCATCTCAGAAATTAATGGTATTCCCAGATAAGAATCGCAAGGAGCAGATAATTCAAGCCAAGCTCTACCTGAAGACACTCACCTGACATAAATGTTTCTCATGATCACTCAGCAAGTATTCACAGAACGATCAGATTTATAAATTCCCATTCATTGCAAAGCTCAGAATCAGAATTAAAGAGTAAAAGATTGATGAGGAGCTAACACCAAATGTTGTTGTAGGGATATAAGCAATTTCTCTCTCTCTAAACTCAAATTGAACATTTCCTTTTTGCTTTTTGACAGTGTCTAGCAGGTAAAAGCATTCCCAGACTTAAGAAGAAAACATAAAAGCGCAACAATTCCAACCAAAAAATGAATATATCTGATCTACACTCAAAAAATGAAACCAGCCTTAGCATTCAAGGTGGTTGAGTCACTAACAGCAGCACCAAACATTTAAAGTTATAAAAGGTAATCAGGAATGTCTGGTGTTTGTGGAACCACATTTATAGGTGCATCAGCTCTTTGTCGACTTTTGTGTCTACCATGGTGATCTCTAATTTTCTGACTTTCTTTCTCCCCATCATCTTCCCTTCCATCCCCATTCTTCTTCCCTTTACTTTTCTTGCTTTTCTGTTTTCCATCACCCCGGTGTTTGCTTCTCCTTGAACTTGGATTTTCATGATTGGGCTGTTCTCCGACAGCTAGATTTTCTTTTGAATCAAGTAGATCAACATGTTTTGCCTTCCCTTTTCTCTTACTGGAAGATTTGTCAGATGGATTACTTTGTGATGAGGCAGCTTTGGCTTCATTACCTAAGAGTATATCATGAATGGCGCCAGAAAGTAAATCATCCTTCAGCTCTGGTTTCTTGGAAACGACAGGTGCTGCTTCTCCTTCTTCCAATTTCACCACTACAGGCCTAGGCTTTGCATGGTTTGGCTTTCTCTTGGAGACTAGTGATTGGTCTGCAAGCTTAACTAAATCTTCAGTGGCATCATTCGTGTTAATGCTAGAACTAGGGTCATTGGCAGGGGGGTAATCATTTGCGGGAATTATATTCTTTTCTGAAGGGAGATAATACAACTCATGCCGCTTTCGGTGTTCTGTAAGCAAGGAAGTGGACTCAGTTGATGGTTCTGAATCTTCTTCGGCTTGGAGGTTGGAGACAGAAAAAACAGCACTTTCTCCATAATATGGACTTGTAAGAGAAAAGGAACCAGGTGCAGGTAATTCTACACCTCCACAGATTGCTTCCAAGTCAGTGAGATTCTCCTTGAGCACTAGTTCATCTGGTATAGGAACTCTATCCTGGGCAGTTACGGAGACCGGACCAAGCTCCTCAGTGAAGACATCATGCACCCATTCAACAACTCTGGAAGCAATCACTTCTTCCCTATCCAAGTTTGCTTCCTTTCGAATCAAGGGATTAGAAAATTCTTGTTGTACCAACTCAATAAATCCAAGCACATTACATGCTCTCTCCTGTATTTCAACATCAAGACTGCCTGATAATGGACTCAGCACCAATTCCATCAAGTTTAACAGGTTAACAATAGATTCATGCATTAAACTTTTTTTCTCCATGAATGTGGGTGTAGATGACTGTCCATCCCCAGTATCTACAACTGAAGGATATTCATATGATTGGTTTGATTCCCTTGGATTGAACCCTTCATCCTGATCACTTTGGACAAGAGCTTTGCCTGTTGCTAAATCAGAACTTTCTGAGCATTGTCTTTTAGACGCCAAATCTGAAACTTCAGAGGTCATATCTTCCTTTTGCAAAAAGTAAGAATGTATACAGAAGATTAAGATTTTAAAAGCAGACTGCATGTAAACTGTTCTTATTGACGAAGGCAGGAGACTAGTACGAGGCTGTAGCAATGCCTCCATAAGTTCAACTGGGTTCCTCGAGAATTCTACATATTCCCCACACACCCAAGCAGCAGCAGATAACAGCCGATGCAGAAAAGGATTGCCAAGTAGTGCTGGATCAATTAGTAAGTCTCGTGCAATGCGAACAAGCTCTGGCCTAACATCCTTGACTCTCATACCAATATCAATTAACTGATTCTCAATTTCTTCCCCCTTCTTGCAATTTGGAATCCTTGACATTTCCCCAAGAAGTGACACATACCAATCAAAGTCAATTATAACCTCATACACATTCTGGCAGCATGTTGATAAAATTGAGCCAAGAATTTCATTGCAGAAATCAGGGTCAGATTTGAGTGCATAGTTAACCAGAACCCTACAAGTTTCCATCAAATTGCTCTCTGAAGCCATTGCCATAACTAGACGCAGAGACTCGAGTTTAATATTAGGATCTTCATCACTCAAAGATTGGATCACAACATCCTTATTCTCCAAAACTGCCCACAAATGCTTTGGCGCCATAATAGAAATGGCATGCAGTCCAAGATACTTAAGATTTGGATCATCCTCCATCAAAAACTCACGGATTTTTGCAGCTGCAAGCTTCATCGCAGATTCATACTCAGTGAAGCTAGTGACTACAGTCCTAATACACTCAAACACCAAAGACTTAGCCCCAGTCTTTCTCATATGATCGCAAATTGGCTCAACCAATCTTTTAGCCAACCTAGGCTCTAAAGGAGCCAACTTAACAAAAATCTTCAACACCTTAATCAACACCCAATTATTCTTCGAATCAACCAAAATCCTATAAAATTCAGGTGCCAATGGTAGATACGATCTGGGGTCTTTGGCAGAAAGCTCACAAAACACCCCAACAACTGCAGACACAATTGGTGAATCACTACCCTCTAAACTCTCAACAAGTTTCTTAAAACACACCCTAACTGCATCTGGGTATTTCTCAAAAAGCCTTAAAACAACGCCTATAGCTTTCTTTCTAATAAAAACTTTAGAGCTAGACATCAAAATGAAAACCTCAGACGCAAGGTCTCGACATAAATCAACAGTTCCAATTCTAGATAAGCAATCAAGAGCTAAACTCACCTCAAACTCATTGCCACTCTTGAGATCCTTCCTTATTTGATTGCTAATCAACAAAATAACGGGTGTGGATTCACTGAAAGACTGAGAGATCGCGAGATAACCGATCTTTTTGTGAGAGAAAGTAGGAGAAGAAATGCATTCAATAGCATGAAAAGATGCCCATGACATGTCAATAAAGTGGATTGAATTCAGGTAAGTGAGTTTTTGAAGGGCAGTGGATTTGGTTTGCAAGTCAGTGGATTTGATTTCTCGACGGATTTCTTCAATAACTCTGGATATGAAAATGGATTCAGTACTACTTTGTTGGTGGCGAACACCTTTGATGATGTCATCTAAACCACGTTGAAAAAGGGTGTCCATAAGAGAAGGAGACGCCATTGAAAAGGATTTGGAGAATTAGATATGGGTTTTGATTTACGGATTGAATGAGAGCATGATCGATCGAAAGGGAAGGATTTTTGTTTTGGTTTTGTCTAATGTTGTTTAGGGGAAACAACAATGTGTATTGTTCTTTTTGGAGAAGTGTAAGTGTAACCGTGGGAGGAAATTGGATTGGGGTCCCACTGTCTAAATGAGCTCACAGTATTTGGGTTATTTACTTAATTCTGATACAACAGGGATTAACAAATTAGTTTCATTAAATTACGGGGACTAAACTTTAAAACCATCTCATAATTCTTAAAAGGATTAAACTATTCTCATTTCTCACTGCTCGGTAGCACGTGTTGTTTTACTATGTTTGGTACTCTTGTATTTTAAAAGTATAATTCATCTTTAACAAACATAATCTAACAACAATTACAATTCACAAACATAATCCATAATCCATAATTCATCTTTAACAAACTCCACAACATACTTTATAAATAGAAAAACAAAACACAATACACAATATAATCAAACATAATAAAAATATATAATTTTTATTAAATTTAAACTAAGTTTATAACTTTTAAAACATAAAGCATATAATCTAACTACATTTGAAATAACCTCGAATCATTATACCACGAGGATAGGCCTTTGACGGTCATGTATAGGACAACACTAAAGTCACCTCAACTCATAAATAGACAATGAACACTCATTATTAAACTTGTCTCAAGTTTCCATTCATGATAAGCGGTCTCATCTTTCACAAATACTACTTCAAAACACTCAACCTCCTCAATCTTCTAAAGTCCAACAAAACACAAATTGAATGTATTATTGGCTAAGACACGTGCTATATCATGAACACCTTCATGGATAGTTGATGTTGCTCTCTCAGCATCTTGTAATAAGAAATGAATATAATAAATACTATGAAAAATGATTAACACTTAAAATCTATAATAACATTAAAAATATTTAATAAATGTCATATATAAAAAAAATAGTATACTAATTAATTCTATCTTGGATATTGAAGCTCGTAATGCATTGAATTATGTAGACACCTTGGGAAATGAAACCATGTAGGTGCAATTCATTAGAACATTATTGGCAAATATCATTCATGAAGGTATCTAGATCAATTGTTGGTTGTCACTCCATAAATTTCTAATATCTCCTAACACCTAAAAGATCTAGATAATCTACATGAATCACAAGTTAATTCCCTTGTCCTACCCTAATGAATGATAGCATGCAACTCCTCACCGGTGTTAACATGATCCATAATGTGTTGGGATAGGTCAAGTTACCGCATTAATTGAGCATAGCAATGCATTTACACTATGTCAAAATAATGCAGCGGGACAAGTCACCCTCCCAACAAACAAAAGTAATTGATAATATATGTTAGAATATCCATATAACTCATTAAATCATGAAAGATATGTATTACAAAATGAATGAAAACTAGAAACTTGATGCTATGTAAAAAATTTAAATAAATTTACAACCATACCGGGTGAGGCAATTGTCCATCTAACTTGTCCTTATAGAATTCATGAAACTGACTAAGATTCAAATTAAAATATTTAACCCCATAGCATATAGCATCTAACAAGAAAAGCAAAAAAGCAAAAATATATTTTGCTTTTAATTTATATAAATAATTTTTATTTAAAATATATTAGATATTAGTCTAAATCATATAGAGATTTTCAACCCAGTCTAAAACATTCAAGACTTGATTGTACCCTTATTATGTACAAGACTGAAGAAACAATACAGATTCAAAGTTAAAATAAATGATTATGGAATAAATTTGCATTGAAATTAACTCAAAAGGCATAATTAAATTTTTAATGGATCGATTTGATTTAATCATGATCCAAATTAAGAGTTTAATTATGTTTAAAAAGTAATTTGATTTCAATAAAATGATTTAATTAGATGCAAGGATTTAATTATACTTTAAATGGGTCAAATTAATTTTATTAGAAACTTAATTGGTGGAAAAATAAGGTAGTAGCTCAATTACAACTTAATTAAGATTTGGTTTTTACGAGATTAAATTTAATTTTTACCAAGCCAATTGATTAAAATTAGAGGTAGATTTGTAAGAAAATCAAAGGTTTATGGTCAATTAGGGGTCAAATTGAAGAAATTTGCAACAAATAACCAAAATGTGAAAGGCATCAAACAATGGGGACCCAAATGATTAAAATGAGAATCAGGGTGAAATAAAAAAGATTGAAAGTTTATAGCTCAATTGAAGTTTAAATTGCATAAATTCAATATCAAATACCAAAATGATAAAGGCGCTGAAATTTGAGGATGGCGTTGGAGTTTGGCCGGGGCGAGATTTCATGAAATTAAAAGTTTTAAGTCAATTAGGGTGTAATTAAAGTAATTAGAAGATAAAGGACTAAATTGAACTTTATTAAAACAACATTATTTTGGGTTATTATTCATCATCTTCTTTATTTTTGCCTAAAAAAGTTGCTCGAATGACCACTTTTCAGAGACATTTAATGTTTCGGCTCTTCACCAAATTTAACAAACTAACATCACCATTATAGCATAACATTGTACTATACCCTAGTATGGTCCATTCCAGCTGATTGACACCACAACCACCGTGCCACAACCCAAAATAGTCAACTCAAGTAACCTTTAACTGCTATATTTGACAATTCAAGATGGTCTTTTTGAGTGAATGATTAGGATCCTTCCAAACCAAGTCAAGAGCTTAAATTTTACCATAACAAAGACAAGATTGTTCTCTTCCATTATCTATAAATAAAGGTATATTCCATACATTAAGCATCAAGAAACACCAAAACACCACGTTAGAAATCTCTCTTTCCTTTTTTCCCTTCTCCTTCCTCCTCTTTTCCACCTCGAATCCCTCTCTCCAGCAACTATATGCAAAATTTCACATGGAGTGCTAATTTCATTGACTCTAAAAACTAGGTTGGAGATGTTTTATCCTAGATGAGATTGTTGAGTGAGGTTCATCCTCACTCATTTTAAAAATAAAAAAAAAAACATGACAAAGAGGTTATGTTTATTGGGTCATTGTCGGCCCAACTTGACCTAGATAGGTTTGGTTTAACTCATATATTAATATTATATTATAATAATATTAGAAAAAACAATTCTAAAAAATATTCAAATAGGTATTTCAAAATATTCGTGATTTTCTTTCATATTTTTCCAATAATTTTGCATAATATTAGGTTGTAGACTTACAATTTAACATATAGACCCAATATTAAAAAATACTCCATTTTCTCCAAGATTTCAAGAAACAATTCAAAAAAAAAATATAAGGGTCATATCAAAATATTTTTGGTTTATTTGTATGCTTTTCTAGCAATGTTTTTCAATATCATGTTGTAGATTTACATTGTAAGATACAAACTCAAGATAAAATACCCAATTTTCTTCAAAATTTACAACATAATAATAAAAAATTAAAAAAAAATCCTTATTTGAAAAACAAATAAAATAGTTTTTGGTTTTTGTTAGTTTGATTAATGCATTGTCAAGCAATATTGTATTATGGGTTTACAAGTACTTTTATGGGCAATATATGTTTATAAAACCAATTTTGAATCCCAATTGCATGAATATGTATGATTTTAAGACTTAATGGTTTTAAAATTAGAACATCTTCCATGATTTTGATAATTTGAAGTTATTTGTTAGTTCTTGTGATTCAAATATGCATGGTTATGGTAATATGGTTTCTTAGAACTAGAAAGCATGTTTTAGAGGCCCAAAAAGACAAATTTGGTTTTGATAGTGTGTTGAGTATTAATGGGTTTACTAGATTTATGTTCTTCATTAAATATGGTTTGGATTCGAGTTCTTGGTGCTCGATTTAGTTTGAATATTCATTAGTGTTCTTTGTTTTTCTAGGTTTTGATCAGTTTTGAGTTCTTACAAGTTTGATTGGTTTTGAGTTCTGGTTTAGGTTTTGTTTGTTTTTTCAAGTCAAACCAATGGTCTTTTGTTTGATTTATAGTCAAAGCAAATATTTCAGGTCAACCCGATTAGGTCAAAGTCGAGTAAGATTGGCAAGGCCTATTTGATTTTCAACCCTTTTTTATATAATTAATTTTGGCTTAAGCGCATGTTTTTGCAAACACACCTTCTAGTACTTTTCTTTTAAAAGAAAATGGGTTTTCATCAAACCATGGCTAAAAAAAATGTATTTTTTTTCATATGGCTAAAAATCTTAAAAATGATTATAGCATTTTTTAAAGAAATCTAAAAATACTTTGACATGTTTTAAAAAAATCATGGATTTTACAATAAGTTTGGGTATTAATATCTTCCACTTACACAATTAATACCTTCCCTTGAGGGCATGTTTGACAAATACACGTTTGAGTACTTTTCTTTTAAAAGAAAATGGGTTTTCATCAAACAATGCCTGTAAAGATGAAATTAAAAATGTATTTTTTTCATATGGCTAAAAATCTTAAAACTTATTTGAGCATTATTTTTTTAAATCTAAAAATACTTTGACATGTTTTAAACAAGTATTGCATGGATTTTACAAGAAGTTTGGGTATTAATTGGTCTCTTTACGCAATTAGTCTCTTTTCTAGAATCTCTAAAGACCAATTAGGGTTCTTATTAATAATATTAGGTGATGACTCTCTATGCAACCAAAGACCTCTCAATCTGCTAAAAAAGAGTCATTGCAATGTCACACTCTCGCGAGGGTTATGATAAGAATTATGAATTTAATTTAAATTTAATAAAATGTTATGTGAGTTTTTATTGTGTTTAATTATGAATCGTGAATTGTTATTTTTAATGAATTATGAAGTGTATTGATTTTTAAATTGTGTTAGATAGATAATTGTATTTCTGAATTGAGATTTGTTGGGTTGTTTTTATTTTTTTTTGAGGGAGTTGAGAGGCTAAAAAGATTATCAAAACCACATTTTTTTGGCATGTCACATGTAATTCGCAACTTGCACGTGAAGTATATGACTCATCAAACTATATTATTTATCATTTATGGATTTTTCCCAAAAAAACAATTTACCATGCTAAATTGAAAACAAAATTACTATTTGTTTGACAATACAGTTCAATTGTGCTTTTGAAAATATTTGAAATCTTTTTTAGCTTTAAATTATTTTTTATATATATTTTTGAATTTTTTTTATATGTTGATATCAAAATTAAATTAAAAAATTATAATTTTAATATATTTCCAAGCAAATAATAGTTTAAAAAGCAACATCTACTATATTCTCAAACATGACATGATGCTTTGCTTTTTTACGAATCATATGCGTTCAAACGACATTTCTCTAAATTTTTTTATTTTTTTATTTATAATTTTAAATAAAAAACACTTTTACAAAATAATTGTTATCCATTTTCAAATAACTTAAAACATCTCTCTCGCTCTATGCTTTTTTGATTTTACGTGTATGTATCTGCAAGTATAAATATAAATTCCCCGACGATTAGAATAGATTATGGATGACATTTTGTTTATCAACCGAAAATCTCATCCTTTGTTTGTTTTCTTCATTCCACAATTCTCTCACAATCCAGCGCCTTCAAAACCAGCACACAGCTTCTTCCTTCATATATACAACAGGTAAAGACAAGAATTAAAGACTCACAAATCAAAAGTAGTGATTTTTTGTTTGTCAATAGGAATAGCAATGGCTTCTGAAAGTATTTACGTAGAATAGGTGAAAATTGAAACAGAGAGATGACAGAATTTGATCTCAACAGTAACTGTTTGTTACTATAGATAATCACCAGAATTTTGAATGTGAATAGTAGCTGTTTATTATGTAAAATTGGAATTTGAAGAACTTGATTGCATGGCTTTACTGCAATCTATTACATTTATTTATAAAATGGAAACAAACGAAAAAACTGATTTTTAGCAACACATAGTGCCATGTTCAGCTAACAAATAGCAACAACTAACAAACTCCTAAGAACTTGTTCAATCCCCTTATTACAGCAAAATTAAATCAACAATTAATTTCAAATGGTCTTCAAGTCACGTGAGCAGCTTAAGGTAACATCTTCAACTCCTCCTTGCATTAAGGGCTGCAAACTCCAATCATCCTGGTTAGAAATTCAAATCTATTTGCAGGGAGTGCTTTGGTAAACAAATTTGCCAATTGATCTTCAGTTCTGCAATAAATCAATTTAACATCACCATTTTTCTGCACATCACGAACAAAGTATAGTTTGATGTTAAAATGCTTGGTTTTCCCATGAAACACTGGATTGTGGGAAATTGCTATGGCTGTTTGATTATCAACTAAGATTTCAATTGCTTCTTGCTCCTCCATTTGTAAATCACATAACAATTTTTGAATCCATAATGCCTGATTGACTACTGCAGTGGGAGTGATGAACTCTGCCTCTACAGTTGATTGAGCAACAATGCTCTACTTCTTAGATGACCATGAAAACACAGCTGATCCTAAATTGAAACAGAACCCGGAAGTGCTTTTCATGTCGTCAACGAATCCACCCTAATCATTGTTAAAGAAACCATGCAATTTCAATTCATGGCACTATGTAAATTTAACCCCAAAATTGCATGTTCCTTTGATGTATCTCAAAATTCGTTTGGTTGCTGTCATGTGTAACTCACTGGACAATGCATAAAACGTGCTAGGAGATTCGTTGCATACAGTATATCGGGTCTGGTTGCTGTTAAATACAACAAGCAATCAATCAAACTTCTGAACTTCTCTTCATCTACCTTGGCAGTCCCATCTTCTTTGTTGAACTTGTCCTTCTGATTCATTGGAGTTGCAGTTGGTTTGCAATTCTCCATTTGGAATTTCTTCAAAATCTCCTTTGCATATTTTTCTTGTCTAATGAAGATCACTCCTCTGTTTTTCTTGATCTCCATGCCCAGATAAAAACTCATGAGCCCAAGATCACTCATTTCGAAAGCTTGCATCATATCCTGCTTGAACTTCTCAATTTGCTGCAGATTACTTCCAATCACAAGAAGATCATCAACATAGAGTGACACAATAAAAACATCATCTTCAATTTTCTTCACATGGAGGGTTGATTCAAAAGGACTTTTCTGAAATCCAAACCCTGTCAAGTAGTCATCGATTCTGTCATACCAGGCCCTTGGTGCCTGTTTTAATCCATAAAGTGCCTTCTTCAACATATACACCTTGTCTTCTTTTCCTTTAACAACAAATCCAGTTGGTTGTTCAACATAGATTTCTTCTTGTAGGATGTCATTTAAGAAGACAGATTTTACGTTCAACTGGAACACTTTCCAGTTTCTATATACAACAACACCAAGGAGCAACCTGATGGTGTCCATCCTTGCTACTGGAGCAAATGTGTCTGAATAATCAACCCCATACACTTGAGCATACCCTTTGACAACCAGCCTGGCTTTGAATTTGTTGATGGAGCTATCAGCATTCAATTTGCATCCTAAAAATCCACTTTACACCAATAATATTCTTGGCTGCAGGTCTGTCAACAAGTTCCCACGTATTGTTCTTTTCAATCATGGATATTTCATCCTCCATTGCCTTCTGCCATGATGGGTTTTGTTAAGCTTCTTCATAGCTTTCTGGTTCGCAAACAGCCACATTGCTCCTTTGATAAATGTCTTCAATCGATCGAGTACCTATGACTGGCAAGTTATCAATTGATTCAGAATCAATCAATTCATCTCACAAGGAATGAGTAATTGGATCATTAATCAGCATAATCTCTCGTGAATCAATCCAGTCACACTATTCATCTTCATGAAATTTGACATCCCTGATAATTGCAATTTTCTGGGTTTGAGGATGATACACTTTGTAGGCTTTAGAAATTGTACTATAGCTAACAAAGATTCCTTGCATTGCCTTCTTGTCCAGCTTGTCCCTCTTAATCTGTGGAACATGAACGAAGCATACACAACCAAAAATTTTAAGAAAACTCAGAGGGTTTATAATTATACCACATATCGAACAGAGTCTTCTCTGCCAAAACACTTGTTGGAAGTCGATTCTGAAGAAATATTACTGTGTTTGTAGCTTCTGCCCCCAAAACATCTTGGGTAAACTCTTCTCATGCATCATGCTTCTCACCATCTCCATGATGTATCGATTTCGCCTTTCACTAACCCCATTCTGTTCTGGGTATAAGGGGTTGTCAGTTGGTGTTCAATACCAGCATCTTTACAATAGAGATTGAACTCAGATGAGGTGTATTCTTTGCCATTGTCAGAATGTATGGCTTGAATACTGCATTTGCTTTGATTTTCCACACTCTTCTTGAATTTCTAGAAAATTCCAACCACCTCTAACTTGAACTTCATGAAATAAATCCAACACATTCGAGAGAAGTCATCAAAAAACAACAGATAATATTTACTGCCATTTAGTGAAGGTGTGCTTAAAGGACCAGCAACATCAGTATGGATCAACTGAAGCTTTTGTGTTGATCGCCAAGGTGATCTTGGAAATGGTCTTCTATTATGCTTACTAAACTGACAAGCATTACAGTTTAATGAGAGTTCAGTGAATGAAGGTATACCTCAGACAGCCTCGTGAATCTTCATGGTGAGCATTCTTTGTTGATGGAAGTGTCCCAATCGTTTATGTCATAGCTCAATGTCACTAAGCTTGATTGGGAAGGCACTGTGCTCCTCCTCAAATGGTAGAAATGAGAAGCTTTTGCCCCTCATTCTAGTTGTAGTATTTTGTGTCCAGTAGCATAAAAAATACAGCAAGTTTGATTTTCAAAGATAACCTTCATGCCTTTTTCTATCAATTACCCAACACTCAACAAATTCTGGTCTATGTCAGGTACATAAAGAACATCAACAATGGTTTTTGTACCTGAATTTGTTGTGATAGCAATGGTTCCTCTTCCCTTGGCTTCTATGCAATCACCATTTCCAATTCTGACTTTAGTAATTTCAGTAGGCTGCAGATTTTAAAACAGACTTTTATCAAAAGTCATGTGGTTTGTGCATCCATTGTCTATCAGCCAATGATCTAATGAGGTTTGGACTGAAAAACATGTGGCCACAAATATTTTGTCTTCATTGTCTTGACTGGCAATTTGAGCTTCTTCTTGTTGTTTTTTAATTCTTGTTTTGCAGATGATTGCTTCATGTCCAGTTTGATGACATCTCTTGCACCTTGCATCTGGCCTCTTCTAGCATTTAAATGGTGGATGACCCATCGTGTTGCAGTGTTGACATGGTGGAAAATTTCTTTTAATAAATTTTTCTTTGTTGTGACTTTGACTGGCAGTGGGTTTATTGTTGGCTGAAACTTGGTGTTTTATGATGAATTTCCTTTTTTCAGCTTCTGGAAATTTTGCTTGCAAGGCACCGTCAATGACATGATCTTGCCTCATAAGCCTTTTTTGTTCTTAAGCTTGTAAGGCATTCAAAAGTTCTGTCAAAGTTATGCTTGACAAATATTTTGTGTTCTCCAATGTGGTGATCAAAGCTTCATATTTTTCTGGTACTGTGACCAGAATTTTCTCAACAATTCTTGAGTCTATAAATGTAGTTCCCAGCAATTTGACTCTGTTGGTAATTCCAAGCAATTTATCTAAGTACTCTTTTATAGTCTCAAAATCCTTCATCCTTTGCAGCTCAAATTCACGTATCAAATTGAGGCTTTGCATTCCACGAATTTTCTCATCCCCTGCATCTTCCTTCAAGTAATCCTATACGTCTTTGGCTGACTTTAGGGACATAAATCTGGTGAAAATTGTTGTTGAAACAGCAGCAAATAGAGTTGCTTTTGCTTTTGATTTCTTGATTTTTCTCTCCCTATGACTCTTGATTTGAGTCATGGTTGGATTATTTGGCAGTGGTGGAATTTCGCAATCTTCTTTGACAACTTCCCATAAATCCATAGCTTCCAAATAAGTTTCCATTCGCACTGCCCAAAGTTGGTAATTTTCTCCATTGAAGATTGGAGTGGAGATATGAGAGAAATTTGTTTCAGAATCCATCACAGACCCTTCAAGAAAATCAGCTCTGATACCAATTGAAAGTATTTGTGCAGAATAGGTGAAAGTTGAAATAGAGAGATGACAAAATTTGATCTCAACAATAATTATTTGTTACTGTAGATAATCACTAGAATTTTGAATGTGAACAGTAGTTGTTTTTATTATGTAAAACTGGAATTTGAAGAACATGATTGCATGGCTTTACTGCAATTTATTATATTTATTTATAGAATGGAAACAAACGGAAAAACTGATTTTTAGCAACACAGAGTGCCACGTTCAGCTAACAAATAGCAACAACTAACAAGCTCCTAAGGACTTGTTCAATCCTTTTATTACAGCAGAATTAAATCAACAATTAATTTGAAATGATCTTCAAATCACGTTTGCAGCTTAAGGCAACATCTTCAACAACTTCCTCATCATCACTAGAGAGAACAAAGCAATTACACAACTTTTCATTACCTTTTTTCTGAAATGGGTGATGAGAGACTCCTTAGATGTATCAAAGTCAGTGATGATATTAATCATCAGCAGCAGCATCAAGGATTTCAATCAAAACCTACCAATTTGGTTTCTTATAAGAATCATAAAACAAGCCCAATTCAAATCAACAATGTTTCTGCCAAAAGACTGAAGCTTCCTTCTTCTTCTCTTTCTTTTGTGGTTGAGGAAGAGAAAGGAGGTGGAGGGAATATTGATGAATCTCTTAGACCCTGGAATTTGAGGACTAGAAGGGCAGCTTGTAAGGTTGCACTTAGAATTGAAGAGGATCCGACAAGGAGAAATGTTACTGATTATCCAAGGAGGTATTCAGAGATTGATTCACCAAGGGTTGTGGTTGGCTGAAATTACACCAGATTCATACAAGGTTCATGAAGTGCCTGCATCATGAAAGGTGATAATCTCTAGTTCTCTGTTCATGATGTTTGTTTTTTTGGTCGGACTATCCAATTCATTTTTTTGTTGATTACCTTTATTATGATTCATATGGGCAGTTTGAATTATTAGTTATGGTGATGGAAATTGGTTTTTGCTTGCAGGGATCAAACTGAAAGCAAAATTGTCTTCTGGGGAGTTTCTTTGTATTCTTCTTCCCAACACTGGTGCTATTCCACCTCAATTAAATGGTAATGCTGCACTATTTTTGTAAATTGCAAATTTAATGAGTTGAAGTCTGAGATTCTTGCTTTGTTTTGCAAGTTTTGACTTTTAAGATTCTGATTTCATTTATTGATTCCATCAGTTATTATTGTTTTTGTTTTCTGATGGATAGTAAACATATCCCATTTGTTAGTCATATCCCATTCTTGTGTGTGTGTCCATCTTCTTGGCATAATTCTCTGCTCAACAACAAGTTTCAAATTTGTATCTCTAAAGAGTTCATCTGATAAGATGCATGAAGCGATTTTATTTTTTATTTTTTTAGGGGAAAACTGAAAGTACTTAATCTATTAGATCGCAAATGCAAATACTCTGTTCAAGGTAATTTAATATGCGATGGAAAAGCGTGAAACCAAATCCTACCAGTGTCATTTGGTACTGAAGGGTGCTCAGACGATGACATTCTCGTACCCCTATTATTTGGCATCACTACAACTGAAACTGCTAAAACCATTTGCATGGCTTGGGATATCATCAATGATAATAGCTTTGCCACTCACTTTAGAGCCTAAACTAGAGAAAACAAAGTAGTTCCACTACGAAAACCTCTGTGCTTGCCAATGCGAAACCACATCGACCTGCTATTATGCTACAGCCATGCCACCTGATGAGCCACAGGAGTTCCCACAGAGGGCTTGGACAATGAGAATTAGGATTGATCACCTAACCATTGTCTTCATGTAGCCCCATAATGGTTCCATGTTCTACTTCAAAGTGCTTATTGGATAATGAGTTTTCCCTGTGTTTTCTTCTGAATATTCCTGGAGAATAGAAATAGTCATGTGAACTGCCTCTCGTATGGCATGCAGTCTCTTTATTACGGGATAAAAATATTTGTGATGAAGGAGAGAAGACTGGTCGTTCATCCCTTGATGAAGGACAAAAGACTGGTCGTCCATCAAGGGATGAAGGATAGAAGACTGGTCGTCCATCCCTATCACCGCGTACACAAGAATGCAGATAGCAGCTCACACATTGTGTGCAAATCCCCTTTTCTGTTATTTTTAGTACATTGTTTCACTGTCATTAGCTGGAAGGATTTTCCAGTTTTATTGATTTATTTTCTTTCTTAGTTTGTTATGTAAAAGGCATGATGGTCAGTGCGTGTATAAATGCCCCCTTCTCTGTGAAATAAAATCAAGCGAAGAATTCTTCAGTGAACAGAAAGGATTTCAATTCATCCTTTTTCTTCCAATCATTCGTTTGTTCTTCCTTTTCCAGGGTTTTGATTATCTTACATGGTATCAGAGCAAGGTCAATAATTTCTCCTTTTTTTTTCTTCTTTCAATCAAACCATGGAAGAACAAACCCCAACTTCACAATCTGCAAACACTGAAAACCCCAAACACGTTTCTTTTTATTTCAACTTCACAGATCCAAATAATCCCTATCGCATAGAGAATGGCGATCACACATCCTTGGTTCTCGTCACTGAACTGCTCACCACTGAAAATTACATTACCTGGTCATGGTCAATGCGTCGAGCACTTAGAGCGAAGAACAAACTTGGTTTCATTTCTGGAAGTGTTGTCCAGCCAACAGATGAAGAAGATCCTTTGTTTGAAATGTGGGAGAGGTGTAATGACATGGTTGTTTCGTGGATACAGAATGCAGTTAGCATTGATATCAAGCATACACTGGCTTTTGTGGATGATGCTCAAGTGGTATGGACGGAGCTCAAGGATTGCTTCACACAGCAGAATGGTCCTCGCATATTCCAGCTTAGAAGAGATTTGGCTAACCTTCGACAAGATAGAGACTCTGTAAGTGCATATTTCGGTAACCTCAAAACTCTTTGGGATGAGATGATTGTTTATAATCCTATGCCATTATACACATGTGGTCAGTCGAAGATGTTAAATGAAAGGTATAAGAGGGATTATGTCATACAATTTCTTATGGGTTTGAATGATCAGTATACTAATGCTAGAGACCAAATCATGTTAATGGAACCTCTTCCCAGTATTAACAAAGTGTTTTCCTTGATTCAACAACAAGAACAACATCACCAACTTACCAATAATACTCCCTCTAGTGAATTCATGGCACTAGCTAGTAAATATGTTAATGCTCCCTTCAAGATAGGTGGCAGAAATTTCGCAAGAAAAGAAAGTTCATACTGTCAACATTGTCACACACAAGGACACACTCTTGAAAACTGCTACAAGGCTGGAAATGCTGAGCCTCCAGTGTGTTCTCACTGCAATGTAAGTGGACACTTGATTGAAAAGTGTTACAAGATTCATGGGTACTCCCCCGGTCACAAGTTGTACAGAGGAAAAGTTGCAGGTTCTTTTGCAAATCAAGTGGCTGTGTCTACAAGTCCCAATAGGGAGGAGGTGAGTGAGGAGAAAATGGCTTTCACCAAGGAACAATATCTTCATCTCATGAGCCTTATCCAACCCAATGGTATGCTAGCTGCAGTTCCCTCGGCAAATCAAACTTCAGCCAATTTCAAAGCCGGTATCACACCTTCAAAGATATCTGGTAAAACCATGTTTTATAGTGACATTTCTGCTGAGTTTTTAAAGCAAAATAGTGTCCCTTGGATCATTGACTCAGGAGCTACAGACCATATGGTCTGTAATCCTTCCCTTTTTACTTCTAACATTACAAAGGCATCTTATAGGGTAAGCTTGCCTAATGACACTTTTGTGTCAGCTACTCATCTCGGCAGCATTCAACTTACCAATAAGATCGCCCTCAACAATGTTTTATGCATTCCTTCATTCACTTTCAACTTAATCTATGTTAAAAGACTTACTGAAAAACTGACTTGTTGTTTGGTTTTCATAAATGATTTATGCTTCATACAGGACCTTTCCACCTGGACCACGATTGGAGTTGCTGAAGTGAGAAGTGGCTTGTATCACCTCATTCCTAAGGCAGTCCCTCCTTCATCCTTGACAGATCTTCTATCATGTTTGTCTCCAAATTTCCCTTCAGTTGCTATTTCTGTTAAAAGTAGTATAGATGTTAATGGCCTTTGGCATTGTCGCCTCGGTCACATTTCTAATTCACGAATGAAATTGATTGATGATCCTGCTGTAAGAGACAATTTACTTATCAATGAAATTTCTCCTTGTTGCATTTGTCCTCTTGCCAAACAACATAGACTTCCTTTTCCTACTAGTTCACATAAATCCTCTAGTATTTTTGAATTAGTACACTGTGATATTTGGGGGCCATGTTCTAGTAATGCTTATGATGGGTCAAGATATTTTTTAACCCTAGTAGATGACTTCTCTAGGACAACTTGGGTTTACTTACTGCAAGCAAAATCTGAAACAAGGAAGTGCATTGAATCTTTCTATCAACTTGTGAAGACGCAGTTCAACTGCAAAATTAAAACCATACGTAGTGATAATGGTTTTGAGTTCAGGATGAGTGATTTTTACAATGAAAAGGGCATTATTCACCAAAGAACTTGTGTTGAGACACCCCAACAAAATGGGATAGTTGAGAGAAAACACCAACACTTGTTAAATGTGGCTTGTGCACTATTTTTTCAATCCAACCTTCCTTTATCCTTTTGGAATGATTGTATCTTGACTGCGGTTTACCTTATAAACAGAACACCTACTCCTTTACTTGACAATCGAACACCATATGAAGTTCTTTTTGATGTTAAACCATATTATTCACATTTGAAGATTTTTGGGTGTCTTTGTTTTGCCACAACTATATCAAATGGAAGAAAGAAATTCGACCCGAGAGGTAGAAAATGTGTTTTTTTGGGTTATCCTTTTGGAGTCAAAGGATACAAATTGATGGATTTGAATAGTAAGGTTGTTTTTCTTTCTAGGGATGTTGTTTTTCATGAGACACATTTTCCTTTTAAGTCATCCTCTCCCACCAATGAAGAACATTCACCTTTCCTTTCTACACCAGACATACAAGAATATCCTTGTCCTAATTACTCATCTGACTTTCATTACTCCCCACAAAGTATAGGCAACATTTCTACTTCACCAAGCACTCCATCCACATCTAGCAGTCCTGCCTCCACTCCTAAGAATCTCAGTATTGACAATTCATATGTGTCCCTTAATCTTGTTGATCACAATACTTCCTCACCTTCACCTCACATGAAACTTCGAAAATCAACTAGGAACAGGACTGCCCCTACCTATTTGCAGGATTTTCATTGTCAACAAGCTGCACTCACTTCAGATTAGGGGTGAGCAAAAAAACCGACCAACCGAGAAAACCGAGAAAAAAATAACCGAGAAAACCGAACCGATAAAAAAAACCGATTAAAAAAATTTTGAAAAAATTCTGGTTCGGTTCGGTATCGGTTTTGTACGGACAAAACCGATTGAACCGAACCGAACCGGTTCGGTCGGTTAACAACAATAGTATAAATAAAACCTTAACAAACCCTAAAATTAAATCGCCTCCTTCTCGCCCTCGCCTCCTTCTCGCCCTCGCCTCTCGCCTCCTTCTCTGCAACTAACAAACCCTAGATCGTCCCCAGCCTCTCGCCTCCTTCTTGCCTCTCGCCTCCTTCTCTGCAACTAACAAACCCTAGATCGTCCCCAGCCTCTCGCCTCTCGCCTCTCGCCTCCTTCTCTGCAACTAACAGTCTAATACTTTAGGCTAGATCGTCCCCAGCCTCTCGCCTCCCTCTGCAACTTAAATCTCCCTCCTTCTTGCCTCTCGCCTCTCGGCCTATCCCTCCCTCTGCAAGACTGCAACCAGCCAACCAACCATTACCCTCTTTCCCTCTGCAATCTGATCACATCGTTACCCCCAGTTCGACAGTTCCTCTTTATCATCGTCCCCATCCGACACGGTTGCAGTTTACAAAAGGTAAGTAAATTGAACCTCTGATTTATTTCTGATTTATTTCTTGTTATATCTTATAGATCATCTGTTGTAGAATAGTCATAGTCCTGTGGAGTTGATAAATCAGAGTCATTGGACATACTTTTTTGAGGAAGCCCTACTGCTACCTCAGGCTAGGCATTGAGATGATGATATATGATTAATTGATTATATGTTGATGTATTTAAGTAGTAATTAATTGATGTTGCTGGTATTTGAGATTATATGTTCCTCTGGCTATGCAGTATGCACTGAGAATATGAGATTATGTTGATGTACTTAAGTAGTAATTAGTTGATGTTGATGGTATTTGAGCTTATATGTTCATAGCATGCCGTTGGTATTAGAGATTGATGTTGCTGCAGTATAATGTGAAAATCAGTATAATGTATTGAAATATGTTGCTGCCTTGCTGCTCTGTCATCGTGAAAGTGTGGATAGGAAATTAGGAATATTAGATGAAAAATCAGTATAATGTGACTAGACCATGCTGCAAATATAGTGTAAATTTATTATGCATATATGCTGCAAATATATTGTGGAATTATTATGAATATATGCTGCAAATATAGTGTAAAAATATGAAAATCTTGAATCAGGTTATTTTTCTTATACATTTGTATTTTTATTTTATTAAATAATAATCAACTTATTTGCAATCTAACATTTCTATTTTTTTTTTGTAGATTTAGGTGGAAAGTTAAATCTAGCGACGAATGATAATTAGTTCAAAACCGGCTGTATTTCTTGAAGTTTTTTATGTTAATGTTGCTTGTTTATTTTGAAGCCCTTTGAAGGCATTTTCTGTAATTTAAATTTGTTCACTTGTGTAGTTTTAATCATTTCTCATCATGCTAAATTACACAAAACAAAAGTATTAGAAAGGTTAAAAAAAAAAACTTAATAAACACTATATTAACAATTTAATACATTAATATTTTGTATTTGTTGCAAAAAAAAATTAAAAATACTTTGGGTTCTTGTATGAAAATAGTTTTTCAAGCCCATCAGAAAATTTATTAGAAAACCCATCAAAAAGCCCATCAGAAGGCCCATCAGAAGGCCCAAAAACTAAATTCGGTTTTATGAATTTTTTAACCAAAAAAACCGGACCGAACCGAACTGAAAGTGGTCGGTTTTGAATAAATTCGGTTCGGTTTCGGTTTGAATTTTTTTTTAAAAAATAAAATCGGTTTGGTTACTTTTTTGACAAAAAACCGGACCGAACCGAAAATACTCACCCCTACTTCAGATCACCAATCCATGGCACAGGTATCTCTTCTCTCTACAAATTGTTCTTTTCCTTTGTCCAATTATTTGTCTTATGATCATTTTTCACCAAATCTCCAAGCCTTTGCTGCTAATCTTTCTACCATGGTTGAACCAACTTCATACTCCACAGTAGCCAAGGATTTGGGTTGGTGTAAGGCAATGGATGCCGAGCTGCAAGCTTTGGAAGAAAACCAAACTTTGATCCTCACTGATCTGCCCCCTGGAAAGGATGCCGTGGACTGTAAGTATGTGTACAAAATCAAGAGAAAATCAGATGGCAGTATAGAAAGGCTAAAGGCTAGATTGGTCGCAAAAGGGTATACTCAACAAGAAGGCATCGATTATCATGAAACTTTCTCTCCCGTCGCAAAGATGGTCACTGTACGATGCCTTTTGTCAGTTGCTGCTGTCCGTGGTTGGCATTTGCATCAATTTGATGTAAACAATGCCTTCTTGCATAGAGACTTAGAAGAAGAAATTTACATGAGAAAGCCACCAGGGTACGACAAAGGCACAACTGGATAGGTATGTAAGCTTCTTAAAAGCTTGTATGGTTTGAAGCAGGCCATCAGACAATGGTATGCCAAACTCACTTCTTGCTTGTTAGATTTTGGTTTCACTCAATCAAAGGCTGATTACAGCTTGTTCACCATGTCCACTAGCACCTTTTTCACAACCTTTCTTGTATATGTCGATGATATAATCCTTGCTAGCAGTTCCATGGACAACATTGTTGCAGTCAAGGATTTCTTGCATAACAGGTTTAAAATCAAGGACTTAGGTGTCTTGCATTTCTTTCTTGGAATAGAAGTAGCAAGATCTCCCATGGGCATACACATCTGTCAACGCAAATATGCCCTTGATATTCTAGCTGATTCAGGAATCCTGGGTTGTAAACCAGTAAAAATTCCTATGGAGCAGAATTCTAAACTGAGCAGGGATGCAGGTGACAGTCTAGTTGATCCCTCAACATACCGAAGACTCATTGGCAGATTACTTTATCTCACCATTACGAGACCTGACATCAGTTATCCAGTGCAAGTACTTAGCCAGTTCATGGATAAACCTTCGCAGTCTCATTTGACGGTTGCTCACAAAGTTCTACGATATATCAAGTCTGCGCCTGGACAAGGAATATTACTGTCTGCTACTTCCAGTCTAGAGTTGATTGCTTATTGTGATTCTGACTGGGCTTCTTGCCCTGACACTCGTCGCTCTGTTACAGGGTATTGTGTTCTACTAGGCCAGTCCCTTATCTCATGGAAATCAAAGAAGCAAAGCATAGTTTCTCGGTCTTCTGCGGAGGCAGAATACCGAGCCATGGCTGCAACAGTTTGTGAGCTCACTTGGCTCAGGTTCCTCCTTACTGATCTACATGTCGAGCACCCTCATGCAACCACCCTTTATTGTGATAATCAGGCTGCACTTCATATTGCCTCAAACCCGGTTTTCCATGAACGTACGAAGCACATTGAACTGGATTCCATCTCATCAGAGACAAAATTTTGGAAGGATTAATTGTCACCAGACATGTTTCCACTCACCTTCAACGAGCTGATCTCCTGACAAAGGCACTTCCTTCTTCTCTTCTACAATCTCACTTGCTCAAGCTGGGAATTGTCAACTTCCATTCTCCATCTTGTGGGGGCGTATTATGGGATAAAAATATTTGTGATGAAGGAGAGAAGACTGGTCGTTCATCCCTTGATGAAGGACAGTGTCGTTCATCCCTTGATGAAGGACAGAAGACTGGTCGTCCATCAAGGGATAAAGGACAGAAGACTGGTCGTCCATCCCTATCACCGCGTACACAAGAATGCAGATAGCAGCTCACACATTGTGTGCAAATCCCCTTTTCTGTTATTTTTAGTACATTGTTTCACTGTCATTAGCTGGAAGGATTTTCCAGTTTTATTGATTTATTTTCTTTCTTAGTTTGTTATGTAAAAGGCATGATGGTCAGTGCGTGTATAAATACCCCCTTCTCTGTGAAATAAAATCAAGCGAAGAATTCTTCAGTGAACAGATTCAATTCATCCTTTTTCTTCCAATCATTCGTTTGTTCTTCCTTTTTCAGGGTTTTGATTATCTTACACTCTTTGATTTGGAAGATGAGATTCCTTGCCCTGCAAAAGGGACTACACTGTAGCAAGAAGAATAATGACCTAACCAACCATCTTCTAAACTCTTGGTTAACTGATTGCGGGCGTGGTCAATGCAGGGTGCTACAAGACTTCATTTTATAGCCAATCTACTTACACTATAACATAGTTCTCGAATGCCACAGAGCGCGCAACCTCTACGCACCAGGTTTGAAAAGAGAGATGGTTTGATAGAATATTCATGTCCGTACCAAGATTTATTTATTCAGCCATGCTTTGATTGCACTGGAACTCGTTAAGATATTCTAATACATGAATTTAAGGAGTATATAGGGTTTGTAAAGTAAAAAAAATAAGGACTCTTGTCGCCTGGCTTCGGTTGACTAATCTAGGCCTTCTGCTGAATTCTAATTATGCTTTCGGACACTGGGAATGGACCAAACGAGAGCTGCTGCAATTGCTTGGGAGCAATGTCAAGTTAGCAAGCGTGAAGGCGAATGGATTGCGTACAGTACTGTAGCCATTCTATGTTGATGACTCAAATGTTGTTTTTTTCCCTTCGTGGGTGGATTAATGGAATTAAATAATAGTTATCATCTAATTTTAAAATGAAAAACGTAGGTGAAGCTACATATATCCTTGGAGTTGAGATTTAAAAGGGCCGTTCATAAAAGATATTCTCTTTCACAAGAGTTATACATCTACAAAATCCTTAAATGATTCAGTGTACAAGATTGCAAACTCATTGATACTTTTTATTTCAAAATGTAAAGCTTCAAGCCAAAAATTGTGCCCTACGACTCCAACTCCACCAGAAAAGGAACAAATGAATAAAGTTCCTTGTGCTAGTAGTGGTTAGGAGTATGTTATGATGTCTACAAGACTTGATATTTATTCTGTTGTTGGTCTAGTAAATAGATATTAATCCAACCACATTGGAAAATGGTAAAAATAATATTGAGACATCTTAAAGGCACAATTGATTACACATTGTGCTATCGAGACAATTATCTTTATAATGATGTTGGTTTGAGAGGAGACTTGGATGAAAGAAAGTCTACCTATAGCTTTGTTTTCTTATTGAATAATGGCATCATATCATGGAGTAGTAAGAAACAATGTTATATAGGTTTATCCACAATGGATGTTAAATTCATGGCAATTTTAGTTGTAGTACAAAAGACTATTAGGTTGAAATATTTTCTAGTTCATTTAGTAGTGTCTGGTAGTGTTATTAACCTAAACTAGTGCAAGTGAACTGTGATAGTTAAGCTACAATATCAAAAGATCAAAGTGTTATGACAAAAACCAAACACATAGATATCAAGTATAAATTTTTTAAGGATATAATTGCATATAAAGAAGTGAATATGAAGTAATATCTACAAATAAAAAATATATAGATCCATTTAACAAAGTCTATTTCAAAAGATGTTTTCAATAAACATGTTAGGTCACTAGATTACATAGATATTGATATATTAATATATAATATATTTTTTCAAAAATGTTTGTGAATGTTTATATTATTAATAGTAATGTTATTGGTATCTTATTACTTAAGTTATAGGACATGCATACATGTTTGTGTTTTGTACACATGTTAAAAATAAATTATGAGAAGTATATTGGATAAATAAAAGATTGGCCTTTCCAAACAAGCAATCACCTTCATTACATTATGATCAATAAAAGATGAGACAGTTTTAACCTTGTTATTTGATTCAATAAAAGATGAGACAGTTTTAACCTTGTTATTTGATTCAATAAAAGAGCACTCAAGCTTAATATATGAAGTGTCTCCTATATAAAGATATAGAGAAGTCATTGAAATATGTGACCCTAAGTGATTATTTAAAATATAATTATATTTATCTTATCACCAGATATGGGTTCTAATGAATCAAAAGTGAATGAGTAGAGAAGTGGACTCAAAGATAGACATTGAGTATGTTTTAACTATCATCTTTAAAGTATTATTGATAAATACATATACCTCAAGGTAAAGGAGATAGTATTATAGCATGTATTTCATACCATATATAGGTAATATAATCAATAAGAGTAATACAAACTAAGATCTCAATAAGATATTCTGAGAGACCCTAAAGATTATTAATAATCTTTACTTATATCCTTGTGACTCTTATTTTTTTCAATACTTAGATTTGATGTTCGTTATCTTAGTATGTTGCGAAAGGATTATAAATTATTTGACATACATGGACATTACTAAAAAAACAAGTTAAGTAAAAATTGAGGGAATCATGAAAACAAAACATAAAAAGTACAGCAAATGAGATCATGATAGATAAAAGATGTGATAAATAATAAAAGGTACCACATATTGCATCTACTTTATGTCCTATTATTTGAGAAGCTATATATTTTTAATAGATGTATAGCAACTAAGCTCTCAAATTGTCCTTGGTCCCGTAACCTATTTATTAAGTATGATTTTATAGAATTAATGAGAGAATTTATCCTATCATGTGTGAGTCGGAGATGAAGGGAAAAAATGGTATTGGGTTACCCATGATAGGTCAACCCAATCCATATTAATATTAATAAATAAAAGGAAAATAGGACTTTAAAAGGATGTTTAGGTACATCCTAGATTTTTAAATATATATACATCAATTATATCTCGTCATATCTTGACTCTTTAATTATAAAGCTTGTAACTCTTCACCCTTATAAATATGTGTATTAACAATAACAAACAAGATAGTACGGAAGAAGAAGAAAATTAAAAGAAAAGAACATACAAAAGAAGAAGAAAATAATTAACTCTCAAAACTTAGGCAGTGAATAAAAATCATGATTCTTCATTATTTAATGTGATTATGTTTGGACTAGTCATACAAGGAACAGTTCTGTGCACACTGGAAAATACTGACGGAGTTATTCCGTTGGTAAATCCGTGTGTAATGTTGATCGGTTTCGTATGCATTTATGTGTATTCTTCATCTATCCATCCTGTAAATACTTAACATAATTTCACACACAATGCAATAAAATCAATATATTTCTTTGTCATATAATAATAATTTTACATCATTGTCATTATATTGAATATAATTAATCGGAATTATATTCTTCCTCGTCTATTGATTCATCTCATCATAATCTTTGATGTTGATTTTGTCGTTATCATTGTCGTCGAATGGTGTATATCCACTTGAGCTCAATACATCATTCTACTCCTCAGTGTCAACATCAATAAAAATATTCTCAATGATGTGAAAATTTAAATTTTCTTCTAGCTCGTTAGACAAAGCCACTCGAAACTAATTTGCCAAATCAATAGACATCATCATCCTCTGTGAATACATTTTCGTTGTCCTGAATAACTCTACACAACCCCTGGGTTTGGTTTTCATTGTGAGTAACATAATCTCCCTCTATGAATACATGCTTTAATGGCCATTTGAGGCTAGAATAAGGATGGGTGGAAATTAATAAGTAGAAGAAGGCAACCACCATTTACTAATTTCAATGTTTTAATTGCCATTACAAAATAACTTAGATACCAAAATCCCAACTCTACCCCCTTAACATTTTCTAATTATATAATACCTTAATTAACCATTCAATAAAAAAAAAGAAACTATCATTCAACATACCTTAATTAAGAACTTGTTGATGGAATTAGCTACAGAGTATGTCTATCGGTAATTCTGTTGGTGTAGTAAGCCACATCATCATGCCAAAATATTTTTGAATTCCACTGTAATCTTTCTTGAATATATGTCGATGTTTACTACCGACAATTACTAACAATATAATTCTCAATGTATTTTTGTCGGTATTTACCGATGGAATTACCAACGGAATATGTTTGTCGGTAATTCCATCGATAATTTTGTGGTATAGTATGTCATGTCATTGTGTCATTTGATATGTAGTAGCTAAGAATTTTGCCTCATTATACATGCTCAAAGATATGTTTTATTTCAATCTTCACGTACGGCAAGGTTGAGTCTTATTAATCTGGGAATTCTAGGTTCAGACATGAAAAAGGATGGGTGGAAATTAAAGGGTAGAAGAAGGCTACCACCATTTATTAATTTCAATATTTTAATGGCCATTACAAAATAACTAAGAAATCAAAATCCCAACTCTACCCCCTCAACGTTTTCTAATTATATAATACCGTAATTAACCATTCAATAAAAAAGAAACTCATATGACACTGTTTGGTATGCGTTTCAAAAATATTTTTGAAAAAAAATTGAATTTTATTTTGTTTTTTATATAAATTAACTTTTTTGATGTTTTTAGATCATTTTCATATATTCATGTTAAAAATATCTTTTTAAAAATAAAAAAAATATATTATTAATGCATTTCTGAATAAAAAATATTTTTAAAAGCAATCCAACAATATATTATTGGTGAGAGTGGGATCTTGATCTCATGTGAGATTCATATTTTGACTGAATCGGGAACAAGGGGAACCATGAAAAACGATTTTTTATCTTCTTATCCTCATCAACTTCATGATTCTCAGCAACCCAGAAGGCAGCTGACATGAAGCCCTCTCCCATGAAATTATTGATAGCCCCCACTGACGTCTAATCATCATATCTATGTATTAGGTCATACCTCCCGGCTTGAAGCTTAAGTTATTTTTTAGCGAGAGTAGTTAGTACAGGTAAAGTGCTTTCATTACATTTTGTTTTTTATCACGAGAATGACTTGATTTTGGACTTGAAAGAATTGAAATGTGGGATCCAGTGTTGATAGCTAGCCAGTCTACCATCGGAGGAAAAGCTTGATGGATTTAGGTGCAATCAACCATCCACAGCTTGCCTTAATGATGTAGAGCTGGTCTTTCCGAATCAGATTTCAGCCCGGAGGTGGTTTGGTTGCGTAGAATTACTAAACCCTAGGTTAATTTGAAACATAACATAATGCTTTTCATGCTATTTTAACATATATGCCATCTTGTAAAGAGGTGTTATATGGTATTGCTAAGTACTTATCTCATTTTGAATTTTTATATGAGATGGTTCTTTGATATGATATCAGAATCTTGTTGATCCAGTGGTTACGAGTTCGATTCTCACCACTCTTATTTTATTTGATAAAAATCAAGCACAAGGTAAGAAAAATCCTGATAGAATTACTAAACCCTAGGTTAATTTGGAACATCACATAATGCTCTTCATGCTATCTTAACATATATGTCATCTTGTAAGTAGGAGGTGTTAAATGGTACTTTTAAGTAATCATCTCATCTGGAATTTTTAGATGGAATAGTTTTTTGATATGGTATTAAAGCTTTATTGACCTAGTGGTCACGAATTCAAATCTCACCATATCTACTCTATTTGATAAAAATCAAGCACAAAATAAGGAAAATCTGGATAGAATTACTAAACCCTAGGTTAATTTGGAACATAACATAATCCTCTTCATGCTATCTTAACATATATGCCATCTTGTAAGAGGTGTTACATGGTACGACATGCTTGTAAATTAAGATTAACTAGGCTCTCATTTGAAGTAATCCTTGGGGAAATTTCCATCTGGAGGTATGAAGCTAATACAAACAAAAATCAAAATCAGAAGAGCTTAAAGACATGCTAATCAGAGTTTGGTTTTTCAAGCCCCGTCTTTTGAGTCCTTAATCCCACAGGAAGTGATATGCATGGTCATTGAACATCCTCCTTCCAACCCTCCCAATCACCTTATTGGCATTATTATATTTGTTTTGTACAATTCACTTAATTACCGCCCTTAATTCCTAACCTCCATAATTTCTCCAAGAAAATATTACAGGACTTAGATCAGCAAGAACCCACAAAATTATAATTTTGAAAAGAAGATCATTTCATTTGTTTAAGGATCGAAATGATCACTTTCTGACCTGCTTTTCCTTTCCATTGCGCAAGAAGGATCCCAAACCAAAGAGATTTGCAGTTCCTTTATAAATGTAAGGAGGTGGAACTTTCAAGACTGGACTGATCTTACCATAAGATCCACTCTTCTTCGATGGTGGCTTCTGTGGTGATGAATACACAAAACTAGACACCGAAGAAGTTGATGGTGGTGATGACTTTGCCATGGCAGTTGATTGTTGCTTCTGTGAATTATTGCTCTTGTGCGTATCCTTCAATGTTTTTCTTTTCGCATTTGGCTCAGAACCTGTGGAGTTGCTTCGTGACAACAGTGGTAAGGAGCAGAGGCTTCTCTTGATATCACGATTGACACTACTACTTCTCTTGAATCCCCAGAAAGACCTGGACTGAGTCTTTTCCTCAAGCTGTTCAGAATCCACAACCATTAACTCTCTCATCCTATCTTTAGTGAAATTCTCACAAGTAGAAGGACATGGAAGAGGAGGAAGTGAAGCTTTTCGTGGCGATTCATGTCTGTATATTTGCTTAGAGACAGTAATTCTTTCTTGAATTTGAACTGGCAGGATCATGCCATCAGCGAAAAGCTCGTCTGCCGGAGAAGACTCACAAAATAAATGACTGCAAATTCTGAACTCAAAATCAGGATTTGAGTCCAGTAATGTAGTGTCCCTTCTTGACACTTGCTCTCTGTCATTTTCTTGGCCAAGATCATTGGAGAACGATATTCGAGGGCTTGTTTCTGAGCACATATATACTGGTGATCCCAGTTTGAGAAGATTCTTGCGGAATCAAAGAGAGAGGGTGTGATTTTAGGAGAAAATAGTGGATGCCAGAAAAATAAATTAAAGAAAGAGAACAAAAGCTGTAAGAGAAGAGAAAAAAGATTCAAAGATGATGGCCATGAGAAGAAGATTTGAGGTTTACCATAGACAGACAAAAGTACTATTTAGACTCAGGAAATCAGAGAGAGAGTTGTATGTCAGAGATCACCGCAGCTTTTTCTATCAGAACTCCAAGGAAGCATGTTCTGTTTTCATCTGAAATGGAGCAGAGCAGACTGCAGAGGGAAGAATGGAGAGAGAGAGAGAGAGAGGAGTGGAGTAATATGATAACAAAAAACAAATGGTATTTTTCTGTGGAACATTTGGTAAATGCACATTTCAGTAAAATGAAGAGTAATTGAGTTTCTACAGCAGTATATATTTTTTAAAAGATATTTTTTATTTAAAAAAATTTTAACTAATTTTTATTTATTTATCTCTTAACTTTAACCTTTGACATTAAATTATTGGTACTTGATCTTTGTGATTTTTTTCAATATTTACTTTCTTAAAAAAAAAATTGCTTTCATTCTCTGACATTAGATTATTGGCCTTGAGTTTTGTACTTCTTTTTTTAGAGTTATCCCAATTTTATATCTTAGATCACTTGTTAAACAATTTAATATGGGTTGATATTATCCTTGTATATATATTTTTTATTTTATTATAAATTTGACCTGGTATGCAGCATTACACGAGTTATCAATTTAGTTTTTCACTATTTTTAATGAAAGCATAAAGTGATATAGACTTCATTCATAAGATTATCATAGATTTCTTAGATTTTTAAATCATAGATTTCTCAGATAAACTTAGGGAGGTATAATGGTTTTAATAACTTTCATTATAAAAGTAATGTAATCAAGATCAAAGAAAGAGTTGATATTCAAAGGACTAAATCTGCCCAAATGGCAAATTATGGATAGTGTTTTTGAGAAAAAGATATAGCGAGGTCATCTTCTCCCTCTTTTTTTGTTCCTTAGTGAGAACATTTATTAAGGGAATCGAGTTTGGGTTGAAGTGTAAACTTTATTTTTAGATTTGAAGAAACTCTATCTTTTAGAAAAATTATTTTATAGGTCAAGATAAGTGAATAAAATCTCAATTATTCCAGATTTTTACAAAGAATGTACGCTTTGACTCGAATTTGAAAACTGTAATATAAATTGCAGTCATCTACTACCACACCCCTCTCCATGAGGAAGTTGAACTGTAAACCCTCTCACCATATAATTGACTTTTGGGCTAACATTTCAACAACTGAAAGCTTCATTTGTTGTTTTGATTAGTGTTCTCATATTTATACTTTTTTTATGGTGGAAGTATTATATGTATATTTAATTTATGTGGTGGGTTACCAAGGGTTTGATCTTAAATTATTGCAGTCATTAAGTTTGTAGAGCATCATGAGAAATGACTGGCCAGCCAAACTATTAATTTAATATAAAGTTAAAATAAGTAGGAGTTGAAATAAAGATTGAAGACGTCTGTTACATGATCATCATATCATAATATATAGTAGGAGTTGAAATTTGGCAATCGTGAAAAGGTGGTGTTATTAATTTCTTGATATTAAATTTCACATTTTCAGGAGCACCACATCACATTATTGTGTGACTGATATGCTTAATTATAATATGATTACGTGCTGATTAATCAGTAATTATGCAAACATTAGGTGGGAACAAGGATATGTAGTGTAGTTGAGCATATTTAAACACCAAATTGTGCGTCATAGATGTTTATTTTATAGCACTCCAGGTATGGTTCATTTATTTATTTATTATTATTATTATTAGAAAATCTAATTGGGATTAGTTGAAAGACACATTTGACAAAACTCTGCTTTGCAAATAATAATAGTGTGTGTGTGTGTGTGTGTGTGTGTGTGTGTATTTAAATGTAAGATGTAATGTTGAACCCTCGTGTTATTAAATAATGTATTGACTCTGCTATAGATAAATATTTTAAGATTTATTAGAGAAATCAAAGAGCATTATCACATATTTATTATTTTTACTGTGTCATATATATGCACCATATATATATATATATATATATATATATATATATATATATATATGGTGCTATTTAAACCTTCTCTTCTTGTTAAGTCCTGGTGCTGCTCAAAGTAAAGACTTAGCAACCCCATTTTGGAGAACCAAGAAGATGAAATTCAAAACCTTTCTATATTTGGTAACAATGCTAGCTTACATGATTTCAAGGAGAGATTTCACTGCAGATTGATAGAGAAACTGGTTGAGGTTGGGTCAGCTGGTCTGCATGAACCCGTTGGTTGTTCTTTTTATTATATATGATGATGGGATGTTTTTATTTTCAAAGTGTTTTTGCTTTAAAATATATTAATTTAATATTTCTGATCTTTTGAAATTTATTTTTACCATTAATACATCAAAATAATAATAAAATATATATATATATATATATATATATATATATATAAGTAATAATTTAACTTCGAAAAAAAATAAATAAAAAAAAAAAAAACAGCAATATCAAACGGGCGATAAAGTCCACTGCTTTTTAGTTTTTGTTTCAACATGGGATCCACACATTACCTGATGGCTGCTTCTTCTTGTAAATAGTGGTGGTTGCCGTGGATTGTGGTGTTCCGACCGACACCCGATGTAACCAGAACCACAGACAACAGTCTCATCACCTATCACTGCAGTTGTATCAATAATCTACAGCCAGTGCTGGGGGTTCTGGTGGGTCTTTTCCCCATATTTTGTTCCACTAATGACAAATATCATCACTGCCATCATGCATGACATAATGAGACCCCTTCAAGATTCTCTTTCGGGATGCTGATTGAAGATCAAAACGCAGCCAAGGAGACAAACGATGAAGTGTCGAGGCAATCTCAGTCTTCCTCTCCTTTTAGTATTTGCTTTACCTCACTCAAATCTTCTCATGATCTCTTCACATTGTTTGTTTGTATGATTTCATTTTCCTGAACCGCACCTCCCTCCTTTCGTCCTCGCTCCCTTGTCTCGAAAAGTCTGTTGTCACACACACATGATGAAAGATGACGTGAAGGATTCGGAGCTTTTAGAAAACTGGATACAGGCACCAGGTAATATCCTTCTTTTAGATGTATACATACATATACACAACGCACTCTTCAGTTTTATTTTACAGATCAATCGTCAATAGTTATATATGCTTCTCGTATGAACAGTTTGCATTTGTAAGAAAATAAACCCATTCAATGGCACAATTAAGATCATCGAAGATCAATGACATCAAACTTTAACTCAGGGTTCATGTAAACATCTGTACAGGTTTTGTAAATGGGCCCACCATCTGGTGGGGGGTCATGCGGATGAAACCCACGATGCTGGCACTGTCTGATAACCGACATTCCACCTGGAGCTGTCAGCCTAAAGATGCCATGGGTTCTGCAGGGGGGGTAAAATTGAGCATGATGAAATTTGACATACGCGAACAGAAAAATAAACAATTCATTATAAGAAAGAATGACACTTGCCTTGAAGAATCTCTTGGAGCCATGACAATGGCAACGGCTTCTGGCAACATAATCTGAAGAAAGAAAGAAAATGTTTGTGTGAGTAACAAAGAAAATGATGAGGAATAAAAATATTGTTTGCTTCGTCGTTGCAAGAAAGTTGTTTTCCACGCCAGAAGTTAATCATAATGCAGCAAAGAGTGCATCTGGCAAACACTAGAATGAGGAGGAGTGGATTAAAAAATAAACTCCTCTCTCCCATCATGGGTAAAGGGTAACATAGTATTGTCAGGGACTTAAAATGGCTTCAGCAGTTAGAATCCTAAGCACAACTGCACAATTGGGGGCTTTTAAATGGGAAGACACTATTAGATCATTCTGTAATCGTACTCGTATACGTTGTTTACAGTCCTGCCGTTCAACTCTTCCTGCAATGTATGCATTCATTCACTTTAAAACTTGTTAAGACTACAGGCTGGTATGATATAAATGGATAAACACATTGGATTAAACCATATACCATATCAACCACTTTTGCAAACAACAACCAAGAACATGAGTTTTGCTTAAGACTTCCTTTGCAACAGAAATAGTAGATTTCATTATAACAGGAAGAGGCACTCACCTGATATGAGTAATGCGTGTGAACATCAATTGATGACATGAAGCAAGACTGTGTAGGATGTGTCTGGAATTTGCACCATAGGGGTTAAATAAATCAATCAGGACTAGAAATAAAAATTAATAAACAAATAAATTGTAGTTGTCTTCTAGCATTTGAAAATGCTTTATCAGCAACCCATTAAAACAAATGAGGAGCCAGTATCAACAAGAAGCTTGATTGGTTCTAGACATTAGAACAAAACAAAAAGGATCCTGCCTTCCAGGCTCCAGCGAAAACTTGGAAATATTCCATATTCAAATCACCTCTTATCACAAAATTACCTAGACAATTTGATAGCTCTCACTATTAAATTAATTAACTGTTTAAAAATAACAGTTTTATTGTTTGTTATGAGATGCCTTCATCAATTGCAAAATCAATCTAATTCTGATGCCAATCCAAGCAATTGCCACTTCTGGCACTCCTAAATCAGACCAGCATTTAGAACATATACACATTAGCTAATGTTTGCCTGATTGACGTCTTCTAGGTCTGCAAATAAAATAGTAAGAAATGATAGTTTCCAAAAAAATAATTACCCTAATCATGGCAAGTATAAGTAAACAGCTCACGTCCTGCACATTCTTTTCCCATATTACAACAGTTAAAACCTTTGATTATGTGTATTTTTGTCTCAATATTACCAAACGGTGGAGGCAATAACCTTTAATTTTTTAATCTGCAAAGCATAAAGGTGATTTTTGTGGCACATAAAAAGGCAAACAAGAAAGAGTAAGATATCACACATCCAAGGAAAAATGCAGTTCCTCAAAGTAGATGGATATCAAATGAAGCACTAACAGAGAGTCTAGACGTTGCAGAATAATTATAATCATAATAATAACAAGAGCAACAGAAACAGAAAAAAAAAAAACAGGGTAGTTAGACCATAATTACTTACATGAATCCATCCAAGTGGGAAAAGAGATCGTTTATCCTGCACTTCAAATATTTCTTCTTCATTTGTAGTTTGACACTGATTAAAAGTGATGCAATCCACAACCAGTTAGAGAGATGTAATAACAAAACCAATATGCAATAGCACTGCTCAATCCATGATGAAACTGCCATACCGAATCTGATGTTGATTCCTGCTTTGGAATAATGAGAGCTGTAACATAGAACTTTCTGTTTTTCTGCAGAGCACAGATGATTGAATCATCAGAACTATTTATTAGAACATCAGAATGATACAGTAACCTTTATGATATCAGGACTTACAAGTGAACCAGCAAGGACACCACAAGTTTCTAAATTCTTATCGGTATTTGACTTCGCCATCTTCATGAAGTTCTCCATCAATGCAGTTGACTGCAAAGAGAAACAATTGTTAGACAAGAAGCATAATGACCCTGCAATCCAATACTATCATGAAAAGTGCACTAGACATTCTGAATTCAAAATTGATGCGAATGATTAATTTACCACAAAATGGAACCAAAAAATATAATTGACAGAGACTAATTCACAGTACACATTTAAATCCTCAGAGAGATTCCTAATAGCTATACTCCCAAAAGATGCAAAACATAGAGAACAAGGTTGTTAAGAAGCTCACAATGTGCAGTTGCAGGGAAGCTTCAGAACGAATTAAATCATCAGGTGAGGAAATGTCCATTTTATGTTCTGCCTCGGAAACTTGGGGAGGCGTCGCAGGGATTAAATCTTGTACTTCTGCAAGTACAGGGGGAGGAGAAGGTTGTCTAATAACAGCTGGGAGGACTGGGGTTTCCATTGTTTCAAAGGAAATCAAAGAACAAGGTTCCTCGTCACGGCACTTCTGATTATCATCTTGCACAGCAAGAATTGATTCTAAACTTGATCTTCCTGGTTCTGAGCTGGTATGCTCTGATTTTACAGAAAGTTCAGCTTTTACAGATTCCTGAAGCCTGTTTTCACAAAGAGATCACCCAAGGAACGAATCCAAAACAAGAAATACTTCAAATACAAAAGACAGGTAAGAACAAAAAAAGGAAATAAAGAAAACGGTGCGATGAGATTTATCATAGATAGAACATTTCTTCCAAGAATAAAATTCAAAGTCAAACGAATAAAGCTTCTACCTATCATATAATGCCTTTCAAAAATATTTTGTAATTATCATGCATTATTTGACTAGGTCGATCTAGTAAATCTGGATAAAAAACACAGCAGAAATAATCCCAAAAGTTACATAAGAATCTAACCTTGGAATTTCAACTGGTGTTAAGTCGATGATGCTCGGGTATTTGACCTGCATTCACATGTGATATGTCAGTGCAAGTTGTTCACATAAAAACCTAACGGTAGAGGTATAGCACATACCCCTTCATTAGTCCTTGGTGGTTGCCATTGTCCATTAAGCCCATTTGGACCCAATATAGAATGCCTAGAGAGAGTCTCTTCATTTGGTCGTTGAAAGTTTAAAGATCTTCAAGAAGAAAGTAAACAAGCAAAGCCAAAAAGAAATGACATACATTATTCAACGTCAACTCGCATCTTAGTTTACATGAATTAGAATTCACAAACTAAATTCTCATTCGCATCTTATACTAAATTTGTTTCTGTTGCTGTCATCATGCTCATAGAATTACCTAATGCAGATTTGCGCACATACTGTGCAAGATTCAACTGGAATTTTCAAGCTTAAGGTTGAGTATCAAAGAGATCTCAAGCGACAAAGGTTAAAATTGTGCATCATTGGTTCATCATACTCAAACCCTACCACAATACATGCATACCTTTCTATGTGGATGTAATTGGAATTATGAACTGGAATTCTTGTGTACTTCCTATCTATATTTTTCTTTGTAATTTGAAACTGCAGATGTTAATTCACATTGGAGCAGTCAGGAATTGTGATCACAAACACAGACGCAAATGTAGTTTATTTGAAAATCAATTTCAGAATTCTCAAGTGCTTTTAACAAATTATTACAATTTCATAATAAACTAATTAAAGCAGCACACACAAAGCAAGCACCAAGTATATGGTAATCCACCAGAACATGCAAGGGAGGAATGCTGAATAGCTAGGGAAGGAAGAGAAATGGTTTAACAGAAGCACATGTGTAATTGCATTAGGAGCTTAGGGTGGTTTGAAGCATTCGGGTTAAAGTCAACGGGGCAATCTCAAAATTAATAAGCTGCAACCCTTACATGTCCAAAATTTTATGCAGCATTTCAAAGATAGTTGACTAAATTACTTGGGAGGAATACTTACACTCTGCGGAACTGCATTTCCACTGGCCTAACATATGAATATTGTTGAGTTCTTGAACCTTGATACAAGGATTCTCCAGTGGCTCGTCTCACTGCCTGTCAGATGTGGAACAGTATGAATATCACAAACTTTAACTTCATCAAGCAGAGCCATAAGTGCAACCACACATTAAAAAAAAAAAGCTCTCCTAATGATAAACTGAATATAAAAGGGTCATAAAAATGGTTATTATGTCCTAATATGAAATAGCAACTGTACCTTTGTCACACCATTGCCATTCAAAATTTTCTTGTTATAAGGATGTTTCTCTAAAAGATCATCTTGACTGTTAAAGCCCCATCCATTTACTTGATGTGTGTGTTTTCTGTTCAGTTCGTTTATCCTTTGTTGCACTGCAGTCTTTAACTGCTCCAACTCGCCCAAAGCATTTAAAAAATTCTAAAACAGAAATCTGTCATCAACATAAATGCCAAGCTTTGAAAAAAGGAAATCTTGTCCGGAAAAGGAAGAAGAAAAGGAACAGATTACCTTTCTTAAATAATCTTTTTTGCTTTGAGGGAATGCTCTGTAACCTCTATGACATGGTATTGTTTCTGAGACCAAGCTGAAGCAAAAGAAGGCAGGTAACATTATTGATAGTTTCAGGAAGAATTCAGGCTAAAGAATAATAATAAAAAAAAAAACATGAAGCAGTCCAACTAAAAAGAGCTCTAACTAAAGTAACTAGAGCGTGATGAAACATCACGCAAAACTGAAGAAATACATAGTTTTATCTCCAATGAATCCCCCAATTTTACATAAAAACAATGCATCATAAAAGGTGGAATACAAAAAACCATCTCCTCCTATTTTCTTAAACCCTAGCTAAGTTACACAGTAAAATGAAAGAGCAGACAAAAGAAATGGAAATGGCTTACCTTGAAAACCTTAGTAACATAACATACAAATCTATGATATTCTTCTCAGCTCGAAAAATCTCAGCCTGCATGAATGCAATAATATCACATCAGAACAAAAAATTAAGGGAAAAAAAAGTTTACAATTCCATCGCCAAGAGGCAACGAATTTACTGAATATTGCTCATAAAGATAAGACGACATTGCCGCAATTTGGGAGAGCGAGCCACATTAATAAACCAAGGCAGACACAAGTATCGCATGTTTTGTCTTCGCAACTCAGAAACGGTCATGTCATAATAATAACACGGAAAGAAAACGAAGCTTATCCGAAGAGGCTGTTTCCGATCAGCTCCAAACAATTCTCTTTTCCTCAAACTACTAGTTTCTTATAAGCATGTCCGAGAACTGATTCATCTATAAGCAGTTAAATTATCACGAATTTCAAAATTGAAAACCCTAATTAAAAAAGGAAAGGGGGAGTAAGAACCTGTTTGAGAATATTAGTAGCGATCCGAAAATAGATATTAAGAGTAAAGCGATTATCGACATCCAGTCTCTGAGTTCTCGCTTCTATATTTATTATATCTAAAGAGCTCGAAGAAGAAGACTTCATTTTTTCCTGTCTTCGAGTTTCCCTTCTTTTCTTGCTAGCCAAACAGCATTTCAATTCTTATGTGTGTTGAATTTTGATCGGGCGATTTTGGGTTTGCGATTGAGGAGAGAAGAGAGAGAGAGAGAGGTCGTTGCTTGCTTTTCGGTTATGGAGTAGAGAGAGAACGCGATGGAAACTAGGAAGGAGGTCTTTTACTTTCGAGGGTAAATATGGTAATACGTGGAAAATTAAAAGGCTTGTTTAGTTGTTGGGATACTGATTTTCCATGGTTGGTATGAATAATATAAGGTTGACTTATTACGCACAACTCCACGATTTTTCTTCTTTTTTTTTTTCAAGATTTCCAAGAAGATGAATTGGAAAAGTGAGAGTTTAAAAAAAAAATAGTTGGTAATGCTTTGTTATATATATATTTATTTTATTTTATTTTCATATCAATATATTAAAATTATTGAAAAATATTTTAAAAATATTAATTTAATTTTTTTCAAGTAAAAATATTTAAAAAAACAAATTATACCATAAAACAAACACTCAGGAAAATAAAAATCAGGTAAATAAAAAGATCAATTAAGAAATACCTTCCTAACTAAAAATAAATCTATGATTTTACCTCTTAACGAAATTAGTTCTCAAAAGATACTACAAGGATGAAAATGTCCAAATTTGAAACAAATAATCATATTTTAGTTTTTTTTTTTTTAAATGTGGTTGATATTATTTTTTAAAGTGTATTTTGTTCAAAAATAAATAAAAATATTACTTTTAAAAAAAAATATTTTTGACATCAACACATGTGAATAATCTAAAAACACCAAAAAATTTTAATTTAAAGTAAAAAAAAAAAAATTCAATTATTTTTCAAAATCTCTTTTAAAACACACTGAATTTCAACATAGAGAGAGAAAATTATCATCTGCGATAATTTTAGCTACTGAAACAATCAATTTTCGTGTAAAATAATTTTATGTGACGATAAAATTTCAAAACAATATTTTCTTACCTTGAAAATGTCTGAAAAATTATGAGATTGAGAATTTTTTTGTTTCGGGTTGATTTTGAGTTCCAGGACTTTTTTATGTTTTTTAAGGTCATAAATTGATTTAACAAGGTTTTTGTGGTGTTTTGTTTATGTGTTTTTGGGTGAAAAACAAATATGAACCCTATTTTTTCGATCAATATAGTGGCCAGAATTTAAGAATCTAAATGACGCGTCGTCTATTATTTCAAAACAATTATAAAGGATGACATGTCATTCGCTCCACTATCTAGGCTTAGCCTAACTTATCAGGCTCAATGGGTCTCACCCGTTCGTTTTTTTTTCTTTTGATTTTGTTTAATTAATACCTTTTTTATGTTTGTTTTACATAATTGCTAAGTTTTTGTTTTAATTAATACTCATTTTTTTTGGCTTATTTAAAATTTCTAAATAATGATAATATTTTAATTATATTGGATGTATTTATAATTTGAGGAGGTTAGTATGACTTATCTGTAACTTTTTAATATGTTATATAAATAAATTTAATTTTTATAATATTTTAGATATGCGTAGCCGTGTATAATATTGTTTTCCTTTTATTTCATTCAATATATTTTATGCATGTCAATCCTATTACAAAGCAATTTTAATAAACGAGTTCATTAAACTCAATTGGATAAATGATTTGTATTTTCATATTAAATATTTTGATCTATATTTGCCTTTTAATTTTTGTAATTTTGTTTTTATTAATCATCAAATTTTTTTACTATCAAATTATCCCAACTTTATTACCTAGAACACATGATAAACATATAATATTGATGTATCTCACATCTAAAACACTAGTTTTATGTTGTCATTGTTACCTCCTTTGATTTAGTTTGCTTTGGATTTTGATTTTTTTAAAATTTCTTTACAATTACAATTGATAGAGAATTAAATAAAATGTAATTTAAGAGGGATTTGACTTTCAAATCTTAAAGTTGACATCTATAAGAAAATATTAGTTTATTTTAAAATGTATTATATGTAATGAAAATGCATTTTATAAGATTGCCCATGAATAAAATAAATAAAATGAAAAAGAACGCTGAAAATAATGTAAAAATATAAATATAAAGAAAGGAGAAATGAAATACGCCGTCTCTAGGGACAATTTATTAAGTTTTTTTTAAATTGAATTTTTATTTTTTTATTTTAAATTGCCATTTTACTATTTTATATTATTTTGATAACTAATATAAAAATGAATTTTTAAAATAAAAAATAATATTTTAAAAATATTAATCAAACAGCTCTTCGATGCTGTCTGGTAATATTATAGTAGTTCTTCTAATTTAAAATGTTTTAAACGGTACGGAAATTAACCCAGGTGGTAACTCCTCTGTAATTTCTCTGATTCCTCACTCGTTACTCTCGGAAATACACAGACAGCGTAGCAGGGGAATCCCTCTCCCTCTGTCTCCCAGTGTATTCCCGGCAGGCAACCATCAAGAAGAGAACGTCAATTCAGATTCTTGCATCTGTTTCTTGAGAGGTGATTAAACTCCAACAGCTTAGAGAAACGGAGAGAAATGAGGCCAAATTGGGAGTTAAGGAATTGCTGTAACCATGAGCAAGTAGTCTTTCTTGTCACTGTTTCTGTTTGCGCCGTTGTTATTCTAGCGGTATGTAGTAATCTCTCTGTTTTTATGGTAGCGTAGCTTCAATACAGTGTATTGATCAATGAGAGTGAAACCCATTTGATTTAAGTTCATCGAACATGTAAACCTAAAAGACCTCCCTTTTCTCCTTTGTGATGTAAAGAAGTTGGGACCTTGTTTTGATATGTGAAGTATTTTTTTTCTTTTGAAAGAAGGGATCAATGCCCCTATTATCAAAGATATTTTTTTGGTGAGGAATGACGATGTTGTTCTCTGACTCTGAAAAAAGTGTTTTGTTCTTGTCCTGAGTAATGGTATTTTTTTTATTCATAACATGCAAATTGGTATTTATTACTGCATTCTGTTTCTGTCAGTGCCATCGATTCCTTCACATGTTGGATTCCTTTTATGCTTACCTTCTAAGGGTTTCTCTCTTTCGCAATTCTTAAATGAGAATGCTTTTTGGATGTACGTTGAGGAATAAAGGAGCTGTTGACAGTTCAGATTATTAATTTAGCTATTGAAAGTTCCACCCTTGTTGTGTTAATTAACTCAAATTATTTGAGAGGGGTTTAGCAACTCACAGTTTAAAATTTTAATGCTGGTGAATTTCTGGTAGAGCTGGAACTGTTTTCATAAGGAGATTGAAAGTCTGGAATTCTGAAAGAACACCAAATCATAAGTATCTTTGATCCCAATTTCAATTGACAACTAATGATTTTTTTTCCCATGAAAAAAATATTAGAAATTCTGGCACGTCTTTGATGGTGCTGGTATTTTTACTTGTTTGTCTATGAATTTTGCATTCTTCTTTTCAGTTATGGAGAACAGTGTTGCTGAGACCATTCAAGCTAGTTACAGTATTCCTTCATGAAGCAAGCCATGCCATTGCATGTAAACTAACATGTGGCCATGTAATATGATCTTTTCTCTCTTTATACTTTCTTCCTCATAGCTTGTTGGGCTTGTGTTGCTATACTATGTACATATACCTTCTCTCGCACTTCTCAAATGGGACACTTGCTTTTCATCATATTTGTGATAGATTCTTTGAATGAAAATAACTTCTCTCAACAACCAACTTTTACAACCTCGTGAAGCCATTGCATATATACCTGGATGTGCAGTCCATGTGCTTGAGGCTGTATAAAACCCAACTTTAAATCTGTTCTATTTAGGGCACATGGCAAACTTTCTGCCATTTTACAGCAATGAAGCTTCAGCTTTTGCATTATATATATTTATTTGATCTGCAATTGGAGTGCTCAGGTGGTATGCATTTAGCACTTGATCCATTTTATTTAGGTAACAAGAGAAGCGACTTTCATTCTGTTGATCTGCTTATGGGAAAATGATCTCCATTGTAGTAAAATCTCAACAGTATGGTTGTAATGGATCAGAGAGACAATCTTCTTTCACCCATTTTCCACATGTACAAAGATTAGGTTTGGTTAACTTACCAATTCCCATATTTGGTCATCCCTTGTTATGATCATATTAAAGTTTGGTGAGCCTAATACCACCCATTGATGTAATTAAATGGAAGTTCTTAGATGATCATCTAGCTTTCTAGCATTCAATATTCAGTAATATGAATTCTGGAGCACCTTTATACGCAGGTTGAAGGAATTCAGGTCCATGCAGATGAAGGTGGAACCACTCAAACACGTGGTGGCATATACTGGTTAATCTTGCCTGCTGGATGTAACTTCTTTGTCCTTTGATTGTTTTTCCTCTTTCTCTTTTTGTGTGCATGTGTGTGGAGAATTGAGGTTATTCTGGGAGATGAGTTATTTCATTTCATAAGTTTTCTGCCTAGGGTTCATTGTGAGTAGATTTCTCAAAATTATTAATTACTGTTGTTATCAATAAAACCTCTCATTCCTCATATTTTATGCACTCTAGATCTCGGTTCATCTTTTTGGGGGATGGTTTTGATACTTGCATCCACAAATCTTCTTACTGCCAGAATAGCTGCTGGATGTTTTATTGCTGCTCTACTTGTTATGCTCTTGGTAGCTAAAAATGTAAGTGGCAATGTGCATTGATTTGTTGCCCATATTACATTTGTGAATGCTTTAGCTGTACTGGGTATTACAGATTCATATGAAAGGGTGCACATCGTCTTTCGTTTTAATAATTGAATTCAGGAGTTCCTCAACAAATAAATTAATGAAAAGTAAAGAAACATTTTCATGAAATCCTGAAGTGATATCTTATATACAGCATGCTAAAGCCTTGTTCTAATCCTGAATAAATAAATCCTAGAATAAAGTGATTATATTTTCTACTCTCCCCTGTCCTTTCATCTCCTTAATATCTTGTTTGTCCTTTCCTATAGATTTCCATAATTATTCTTTTTTTTTTAAATCATTTAAACAGTGGACTCTTCGAGGACTTTGCATTGGTAAGTTATTCAGTAACTTGACTATAATATGCACAAACTTCGTATAAAGTATGTATCGTAATGATAGTTACATGCTGAGTTCTCAGGATTTGTTATTTTTCTTGGGGTGGTATGGGTCCTGCAAGAAACAACAAAACTTCATATACTTCGGTACATCATTCTTTTCATTGGTAATGCTTTGGCTTTCATTCTTTACATGTTGCTTAGTAAAATTACAAGCATGCCTTCTTTTTAGAAAAAAAATATGGTCATTGCTTCGTGATTATTCTTGCAGGTGTCATGAACAGCCTGTTTTCAGTTTATGGTATGGAGTAGAAAATCATCACAATTGATTCTCAAACTATCTGCTTGTGTAGTCATTGATAATGTGTCTATGTTAATGCAGACATATATGATGATCTGATATCTCGTAGAGTTCATTCTAGCGATGCAGAGAAATTTGCAGAAGCATGTCCATGTCCATGTAATGGTGCTGGATGGGGATTCATATGGTGAGCATCCTATGTTGAAATGGTTGATCTCTTCCCAAAGTTTTATATTTAATTTCAAGGAACCAATATAAGAACTTTATCATGATCCTCCTATACGCGGGTGGTGGCATTTCTACTCTAATTGTGAATTTGACTTGCAGGGGGGTGATATCTTTCTTGTTTCTTTGTGGAGCCATGTACCTTGGTCTTGTGATATTGTCTTGAGGTACATTACATTACAATTACATTACATTACAATATAGCTAAAACAGACAGAATGGGTATTGTCACTGTTTAACTAGACTCACAACCACTGTGGACTGGATATATTATCTGCTGCTTCGGCATGTATTGAATTGTGAATGTGAATGCAAAGAAGAAATTGGTTCACGCTGCTACGTGGCTTACAATAACAACAAAAGCTACGTGGCTCACTTTTAAAATTTTCAAAACCTCACACTGGGCGACACGCACAGCTGCCCGAATCAAAAAGTCAAAGCAAAGTTGCATTGCTTCTCAATTTCCAAAATTTCAAATTTCACGCAAGCCTGCCTTTCGTGCACGGGGATCAAAAATCTGAAACAAAGCTTATACACCGTGGGCTTCACTACCCGATTTAAAAAATAAATAGATAGCGCAAATTACATTCACAAATTGCACTACTGCCTTTCAAATCTCACACTGCGCAACACGCACGGCTCCCACGCTATCTAAAAGTCATGACAGAGTTGAATGATTAATAAAATATAATGTAAAATATTTGTCTATAGTTAATTAAAATTAAAAATATTAAAAAACAAGCCTAGGCATCTAACCCACCATAAAAAAGAATCATCACAAAAAAAAATCATACATTTGACGCCTTTTACTCTTTTTTTTTTGTTTTTAATGACAATAACCCTTTGTTCTTTCTTTATTATGACTACAAAAGCTAAAACAAAATAGGTTTTGGAAAAGTATTTTGTATTATTCATCTAGACTCGGAAGCATTGTGGATTCGAATAGTAAATTTACTTAATACTTTTTTCTCTATATTTTTTCCAATTATACTTTTTTTTTCATGACCGGGGTGTCTGGGTCAATTTACGCGCACCATAATTTGTTTTTCTCACTACTGTTTGAAAAAAAAAATGATTTATTTTTTTTCAAAACCGGGCTTCCATTTTTTTATAACCGTGGTGTCCGGGCTGGATGATGTGCACCACGATTAATCTCTGGATCCACTTTTTTTTTTACATTTTTTCCTTTTTTCTCACTTATACATTTTTTTTTGGTTTTCTTATAACCGGAGTGTCCAGGCCAGCTTACGCGTATCACGATATTTTTTCTAACATATACTTTTTTCTTTTTCTCTGGACCCCTTTTTTTATATTTTTTTCCTGTTTTTTCTCACGTATACATTTTTTTTTATAACTGTAGTGTCTGGGACAGCTTGCGCACGCCACGAATAATCCTCGAACCCTTTATTTTTTACATTTTTCTGTTTTTTTTCACTTATAATTTTTTCTTTTATAACGGAGGTGTCCGGGTCAGCTTACGGGCACCATGACTATTATTTTATAGAATAGCTAAAGGAGATCACAATTTCAAACAGTAATGAACAATTTTTCAGCTGTGGTTTTTGTTGTTCATTACTATTTGAAAAAAAAAATCTTTTTTTATATATTTCTTACATAATTCTTATTTTTGTCCATGTTTATATATATATGCTCTTAGTTTTTGTTTCCATTTTTTTCATTCCATTCTTATTATGATTTTTTTAATGGTTAAATTTTAATTTGTGTTGGTAACCATTTCAAAAATAATGTTTGTTATAATTTCTCTTTTTTTTTATTCTTCAAGTTAAATAATTTCTATAAATATAATCATATTTATTTTTTGTTAATATTGTTAGGTATTGAATTTTCTAATTATTATAGATAAAACATTCAAAATAATGATAATAATTATTTGTAAGTTTTATTTTCTTTAAAATATGTCAGCCTAATTATATATTTTGATATTTATTTAATATTAGAGCCTTTATATATATATATATATATATATATATATATATATATATATATATATATATATATATATATATATGACCTAAGATTTTTTGAAAAAAAAATTAATATCATTGTTCTGAAATACTTTTAATATAATACTATGAAAATAACAAAATTATTAAATTTTTTTCTCTAACAATAATTATGGTCTCACCAATTTTTATTATTTTTACTATTATTAAGGTTATTGTTTTTAATGTTTACATTTTAATTTCTGTTGGTGGTCATTTCAAAAATGATATTTTCTTTTTTTTCTCTCTTTTTTTATTCTTCAGTTCAAATAATTTTTTAAAATATAATAATATTTATTTTTATTTTATCAGTTATTTAGTTTTTTAATTGTTTTTTTTGTTAATATTGTTAGTTCTTGAAATTTCTTATTATTATAAATAAGATATTCAAAATAATGATAATGATTATTTGTAATATTTTTTTCTTATAAATATGTGAGACTAATTATATATTTTATATTTATTTAATATCAGCACCTATATATATATATATATATAAATGACCTATTTATTATTATTCTAAAATATTTTTAATATAATAATATGAGCATTAAATTTTACAATCAGTTTCCTACATATAAAAACAAATCATTTCTAACAGATTTTATCAAAAAAGTTTTAACAATAGCAACATGCAATCGCTTTTTAGTGGAAAAAAAACGGTTTCTAATAAATTTTATCAATTATAATTTTACTAATTAAATATTAAAATAATTAAATACAACACACATAAAATCAATCAATTTCTTACATAGATAAAAAAAAAACTCAGCGCATCGCGCGAGCAAATTCGCTCGTTTAACTTCTATATCCATTGCCATGGTGTTTGTTAATTACTTAGTGGTTCCATTGATTGAAGATGTTCATGTTTTATATACAAATGGAGTTGGTTAGGTGTGTTAGAGAATAATATAAATCAACCTTATGCTTTTAGGTGAGGTGGTTCATTAACATGGTATCAGAGCCTTGTTGACCTAACGATCCTGATTTCGAATCTCACCACTCTCATTCTATTTGATAAAGAGTAAGCACAAGGTAGTTGTGGAAAATTGTGTAATTCTCATTATGTTTCTACATAGAACTTAGGATATATATAACATCTACATTTCTAATTTAGGATAGTAATTAACTATACATAAATGGCTATTATTTCTAGATCCTAACTTATAGGAGAGTATATTTGACTTCCCTTTCATATTTCCTAAGAATCTGCCCTTGTTTAATTCATTCAATACTTGTGTTCTTGAATGTAGGATTCTAAACTCTTTTAGTGAGTATATATGCAAGTTGTTCTCCTATAGGCACATAAGGGGTGCTTATCAGTCCACTCTATTTTTTCCTTGATGATGTGTTTGTCAACCTTCACATGCTTAGTTTTGTCATACTGTACTGGATTGTGTGCTATTGATATAGCAGACTTGTTGTCGCAGTATAGCTTCATTGATCCTTCCCACTTGTTTTTTATGTCTTCTAGAATGATCTTCATCCATAATAACTCACAAATTCAAAAATTTCGCCTCTGCACTTGGTCTTGAAACAACATTTTGCTTTTTACTCCTCCAAAAATTCCCCCTAGTAGTGTACAATAGCCTGAGGTTGACCTTCTATATGTTATGGCTCCTGCATAGTCTGCATCTGTGTAGCATTCCAGCTCTAGCTTGCCATGTTCTTTATGCAAAATTTCCATTCCAGGAGTAGTCTTCAGATGTCTGAGAAGTCTGTATACTGCCTGAAGGTGTGAGTCCTTTGGATTGTGCATAAACTGACTCACTACACTCACAACATAAGCAATATCAGGTCTAATGTGTGCTAAGTAGATTAGCTTACCAACTAACCTTTGATATTGGCCCTTGTCAGTCGTGGCTCCTTCTTTATCATTGTCTAGTTTATGCTTTAGGACAATAGGTGTCTCACATAGTCTGCAATCCACCATTCCTGTTTCTTTTAGAAGATCCAGGATGTATTTCTGCTGGGAGGTAAAAATCCCCTTAACTGAATGAGCCACTTCTATCCCAATGAATTATTTTAACCTCCCTAAGTTTTTGCTTTCAAATTCTTCTGACAACCTCTTCCTTAGCTTATCCCTTTCCATAAAATCATCCCCTATTATTATAATGTCATCAACATAGACAATTAAAATAGTTACTTCCCTTGAATTAGAGTGCTTGATGAAAAAATATCCCATAAGAATCATGGCTCTAGTAAACCTTCCAAACCATGCTCTGGGAGACTGTTTCAAGCCATAAAGTGACTTTTTTAGCTTGCAAACTTGATTAGACAACAAGGAATGACTGAATTCTGGTGGTGGATCCATGTACACTTCTTCCAACACTCCATGTAAGAAGACATTCTTAACATCATATTGCTGTATACACCATCCAAGATTAGCAGACAAAGAAAACAAAATTCGTATGGTGTTCATCTTAGCAACAAGAGCAAATGTCTCCTCATAATCTATCCCAAATGTTTGTATAAACCCCTTTGCAACCAGGTTAACTTTATACCTTTCTAGGTTGCCATTTGTTTTGTATTTGAAGGTATACACCCATTTACACTACCTTGTTTCCTTTTGGTAGTTCAACGATGTCCCATGTTTGATTCCTTTCTAGTGCATTCATCTATTCTCTCATGACAATTTTTCGATTCTCATTATTTAGGGCCTCATGTAGTGTTTTTAGGATAGAGATGGTGTTATTTTGAGAGGAATGTTTTATGTGAAGGTGATAATTTCTGGAATGACATATAGTTAGCTATAAGGTATAAGAGTTTCTTAGTGCACTCTCCTTTTCCTTTTCTAATAGCAATTGTTGATAAATATTTGGAGAGTTCATAAAGAGTATGAGAGATTTCATTACCTTGTTCAGGTTCAGATTCTTGGGCTTGTAGAGAGGTTAATTCGGGTTGTACTCTTCTCTTATACACTTGTAGTGGTTTCTTAGCAGTAGTAGTTTCTCCTTGTGGATTTGTAGTGTTGGGGACTCGCATGTTTGTTAAATTGATGTTGGAGACTCATGTGTTAGTAACATAGGAGATGATGATTGTTGTCTAGATGAAATAGGGAATGAAAACATGTCATCCATTGAAAAAACAGTAACCTTTCTTCTAAATTTTCCTCATCTTGAAGAGAAGAGATGATGAAATAAGACTGATTTTCATTGAAACTAACATCTTTTGACACAATTTTTTTGAAGAAGGAATATAATATTTGCAACCCTTTTGTGTGATAAAATACCCTATAAAAATGCATTTAAGAGCCCTAGCATCCAGTTTATCCCTTTGATGTTTGTGAATGTGGGCATAGGAAACACATCAAAAGATCCTAGGAGGGAGTTTTAAATAAAACATATTTGTTGGAAAGAATTCTAACAAATATTTTAAAGGACTCTTAAAGCCAAACACTCCTAAAGATATTCTATTTATTAAATAGGTGATTGTTAACACAGTTTCTCCCAATAATTATTTGGGCCTTTATGCTAGAAAAGTAAAGCCCTAGCAGTTTCAAGTAAATATGTATTTTTCCTTTCAGCCAAACCATTCTGTTTGGGAGTGTTTACACAAGATGATTGATGAATAATTCATTCTTTGTCAAAGTATTGTGATAGATTCTGATTAAAGTAGTCTCTAGCATTATCAGTTCTAAACCCCTTAATGTTAACCCCAAACTGTTTCTTTATCATTGCTGTAAAGTTTAACAAAATGTGGCTTACATCATATTCCTTTTAATTAGATAAACTCAAGTCATTCTAGTGCAATCATCAATAAATGTTACAAAACCTTTTGCTCTTGAAATATTTGGGATGTTATATAGTCCCCGTATATCAGAATGGATTATGAAAAATGGAGACATAGATCTTGATTCACTTGAAAGAAAAGGCACTCTATGGTGCTTTGCAAACTCACAAATTTCACAATGAAGGTTTTTAACATCATGGTTTTCAAATACAGATGGAAAGATGTTGCCAAGAGTCTTAAAAGGTACATGTCCTAGACGACGACGATGATTCCAAACATTAATTTTATTTGAATATATTGAAATAAATGATAAGAAAGGAGAGTTACTACAGTTGCCTTGCATTTCAAGCATGTACAACCCATCCTTGACTCTAGCATGCCCAATCATCCTTCCCGTAGCTAGGTCCTGAAATATGCAGTAATCAAAGAAGAAAGTTACACTGCAGTTTATGTCTTTAATGAGTTTTTGAATAGACAGTAGATTTGTAGTGAGATTAGGAACATGTAGTACTCTTTTAAATGTAAAATAGAGATTAAAAGAAAGTGTTCCTTGGCCTGCAACTGAGGTTACAAACCCATCTGCCACTGTAATTTTCTTGTTGTCATGACAGAGTTGATAGGATTTGAGGGTATCTGCAGAGGGGGTCATGTGATCTGTTGCACCTAAGTCAATGACCCAGGTGCTGGAATGGCTCTTTGAGAATTTAGAATTTTACCATTTGAGCAAGAGAGCATGACCTAGATGGTTTCTCCATGGTGTTGAGTAAGGATCTTAGGCTCTCAATCTCCTCTTTGTTGAGTCCTCTTACCCTTGGGGTGTTTGTTTCTGAGGTTGTCTCTTCAGCATTGGCTAAGTGTGCATGTCCTCTTGGCTGATTCCACCTGAATCTTCCATTACATCCCATCCTTGTTGGGATTATGTGGTTTTTTTATAGTGTTCTTCCATGCAATTTCCAATATATCTCCTTTGTATGGTCTGTCTTCTTGTAGTAGTTACAGAACTGCTCTTCTATAGGGTTTTTTCTTCACTTTTTATTCTCTCTGCATCGCACTTGATTTCATTTTTGTTGTGATTTATCATCATAGCAGACCCTTCTGTGTGAGTGACCTCCATCATCACTGTCCTCCTTCCTTCTTCTACCCTCATCAATGAGAAGACTTCAATGAGTGAGGGCATAGATTCTTTTCCAAGTATTTGGACTCTCACTTGATCAAACTCCATGTTGAGTCTTGTAAGGAATTCAAAAATCCTTTCCCTTTCCACATAATTCATTAAAATTACAGCATCATCACTGCACTTCATTTTAAAATCTTGATATTAATCTAATTCCTACCAAAAGCTTTTCATAATGTTGTAATATTCAATAACCATCATATTACCTTGAATAACCATCATATTACCTTGTTTGGTCATTGAAAGCTTGGTTTTAATCTCATAGATTAAAGCAACATCCTTTACCTTAGAATAGGTCTGTCTCACTGCATCTCAAACATCATTTGCTGTATTTAGGAACAGATAAGCCCCACAAACTTTTGGCATTATAGAATTCCAAAACCATGACATAATCATGGAGTCTTCTTCATCCCACAAGGTGAATTTTGGGTCTTCTGGACTTGGAGGATTTTCCATCAAATGGCTAATCTTCCCTCTTCCTTAGAGAAAGGTTTTAACTATCTGTGACTATTTCAGATAGTTTCTCCCATTCAGTCTATAGGAGGACTGTAAATTCTGAAACTCTCCTGCTGTTTGGATTTCTTTTGTAGTGTTTTCCAACATGATTTTCTGGTTTCAAGGTGGAAGGGAAGGTTCTGTATCTAGGTTTATGAGATAGGCTCAGATACCATGTGGAAAATTGTGTAATTCTCATTATGTTTCTGCATAGAACTTAGGATATATACAACATCTACATTTCTAATTTAGAATAGTAATTAACTATACATAAATGACTATTATTTCTATTTCCTAACTTATAGGAGAGTATATTTGACTTCCCTTTTATATTTCCTAAGAATCTGCCCTTGTTTAATTCATTCAAAAGTAGCGTGAACTTGTGTGCAAGTTTCAAGCTCAAAAGCTTTTACTTGAGGATGCGTGTTAGAGGATAAATAAATCATATATTGGAGCCTCATCTAATAGCTTAAGCTTTTATGTTAGATCATTCCTTGACAAGGTGGAATGTGATTGCCTTCTTATAGGATCATTAACTAAATAAAATCGATGTGAGTGCTACACTTGATAATAAAAAAAAACTTAATTAAAAAAAGGATTTACAGTGTTAAATTAAATTTTAAGCATATATGAAAAAGAAAAATATTGTTTATATGATTTTGCTTAAACTTTCAATGATTATGGGTTAAGCATATTGTGGAAGAGACCGACCATTTTATTTAACATAGTTAGGCCAATGTAAATTCCAAAGAGAAATAATAATAATATTATTCTTGTTTTATTAGAGTTTCCCAATTAAAAAAGCATAGACACTAACCACCCATTTGATTTGCTTTATTCTATTCCATAAACCCAAAATAAATAAATAAAACAATTCACCAAGTAAAAGTCATGCGTCTTAGCTAGCAATAAAACCTTAACCTTCATTAAGCATTCCAACAAAAGAGAGAACATTTTTTTTTTCTTATCCTCGTCTTACATTTTCTTAGGATAAAACAAACAAACATATGAGATGTAAGAGAGTGTTAAAAGAGTGTTAAGGTTAAATATATGAGATGAAGGGTAGAGATTGCCTTTGTTTTACACATGAACAATTGAAAATTATAAAATTGAGTGATCGATATTATAGAATTAGTGTAGTGGACAACTTTGATGTGGGCATGGGAAACGATGTCTTGTACGAATTGGCTAAGTTACTCAATTCGCTTAAATTGAAAATATTAGGGTTCAATTGACAAAAGTGATAATGGGTTTTTTTTAAGAACAAAGTAATGTTAGATGAAGTATAATCAACATTATCGAGGAACTTAATAATTAACTTTTAAAACTAAAAAAACTATTTTCATATATTTACTCTACCTTTTGTCTTACACAATTTGTAATAGGCATTGATCTTACTTAACTTTATTTACATTCTCATCCCTTCTTAAATATCATTTTAAATTAGTTTCACCTAATATTTATCTTTTTTATCTACCTTACTTCCACCTAAATTATTTCTATACCCTTCTAGACATAAATAGTCTATTTTTATTATATTTAAATATGTGAGTTATCTCGTAAATATACATATATTTGTTTTTTGGCACCTTCAATTTGACTCATTCTAAATTGGATCTCAAACATGTAAATCTTATCAATTTGCTCATCAAGGTCCTTTTCTCATCATTTTTTTTAAATGACACATTTTATGCAATGAAATGTGTGCATCAAAAGGAAAATATTAGTTAAAATTAAATAATGATGTATAAAATTAAAATAAAAAACTAGAAAGGAAATAAAAAAACAAAACAAAATGAAAGCCGAAAAATCTTGCTACACATCATATGGATAAAAAAACACATAAGGAATAACTCTATACATAAATCTATTTATATGATAGAATAAAGTAATTGAATACGAATATCCATTCAGTAGTATATTCATAACGCTCCTTTTTAAATATATTTTTTAAAAAGATGCTTCATTAAAACCTTATTAGGATAAATCCTATGGGACAAAAATCCTATTGAAGGAAAATTAGTATAATATTCTTATTATATAATTTTAAAATTGTCTTATTAAATCTTTTTTTTTTGGAAAACTCATTGGACAAAACCTATGTGAAGGGTAAAAGAGTAAAATATGTGTTTGTCTGCTCCTAATATGAGCATATCCAGAAATATCTGAGTTGATATGCACCAATTTTGTATATGAGTTTATAGAAGGCAGAGAAGGCAATGCTTTATGATCAAACATGCTAGATTATATTTGATAAACATTGATTTTTCATTTCTTTTATAGTGTGGAAAATAAAATTGGTGCATGTGCTTAGTTCTATCACTTTTAATATAATATCTTTTTATTTGAGTACAACACTATACCCGTATTATATGGTCAAACTTTTTATACTTGTTGAAAGATTAAATTTCTCTTAAATATGTTGAATCAAAGATCTTAACCAAACTAATTATCGATTTTCTTTATGAATTATTAATATCTTAACATTATTTATAGAAGTGGCAATGATAGTTTAACACCATTATTATTTGAGAGAGATATTTATATAGATCGAATAAATACCTAACAATTATATATTCAATCAATTATGAGTTTGACTATTTTTATTCTAGTAATCCCATATCCGTTTCACAAAGATAACAAAGCATATGTTTAATAACATAGATAACAATTATATTCGTGTTAATGTTATCTCTTGCCATTAAAATAAAATAAAATAAAAGATTATCTAGTCTCGTATAGTTAGCAAGATACTTAATGCACCAATTGCATTTAAGATATGGTATTCTAAGACTAAGAATTTTTCTCATTATCTTCTTGAGATGAAAAAAAGCCTTTTTTATATCAAGGGATCAAACTACCATCAAAGAGTTTAATGGATGTGTTTTTATCTATATACAAACACTTTGACATTTTTCTATATAAATGGATTGATGGATAAATATTCTTATGATAAATGCTTAATATGTAGACCAAGATAAAACTTTATCTCTCTAAGATCTTTATTTAAGGATTTTTTATAATATTTGAATCATCAACATACATTGTAACAATAACAAATTCAAATTTTGTTTTTCTAATAAAAACACATGGATTAATAAGTTTATTAATGTATTTCTTTTTAAGAATATATTTTCTAAGATGATTATTGATAAGAACCTAGTGGATATAAAGATAAAAAAACCCATGATCAAATCAACCATTTCAAAGAAAAAAAAATTTAGGCTTGTGATTGAGCTTGACACAATGATAACCTATACCAAGACACGAAGATTATAAGTAATCAAACCCCTACCTAACACCTACAAAAGACATGAACAAGAAGTATAGAAGACATTACAAAGCTTGATTAATTATTTGATAAGTTAGAGTAGTTCAATAAAAAAAAACCAAAAAGTATGAGCAAATCCTCACACACGAAATAATAATTGCTAAAAGAGAAATTTGTCCCCTAAACAACCCAAATACAAGCAAAATAACTTCATTTTTCATTTAGAAAAATGATGGAAAATAATAAAAGAGTTCCAAAAAAACAAAAACCCTAAATCAACTAGAAAACTAATACAATTTCTACATAGTAACTCTAGATCTTATCACAAGGTCTTCCTTATATATGATTGCCATGAGATTTCAACCTAATATGAACCAAACCTCTATAATATTTTTTAAAATTCATGTTTGATTTGATGGATGATAAAACATTATTCTTGCTAAAGTAAAATTATGCACTATAAAAAATAAAAATCTAACTACTGAAATTAATTAGTCTATGTATTGGATGGATCAAACCTATTCTATATATAAATTAAATTGACAAAGATATAATCATTATTTATTGAAGATATAGCTTCCTTGAAATTCATCTTAACCCAAATACTTAAAATAAGCATATTTAATGCAAAAAATGAGCTTATTTGCTCTTGATTTTGTAATGAGCCCAATTGAAAATTGTAATGGATCTTTGTTGTAGTCTTGAAAATTCTATATTCATGTTAAAAAATAACTCGTTCACTAATCATCACCATGATCAAATAAAAAGAGATAAAAAACATTGAAAATAATACTATCATACTCACTTGGTAGATCCACTTTATATATATTATTATTAATTCTTTTAAGGATTTAGAATAGTCCACCTTGTCTCAACATCAACTTAGACCTTATTTGTTCAAAAAATCTCTTTTTTTTCCTTTCATATATACACCTAAGCCAAATTATCTAGTTAAAAAATAACCATCTTTCATAATATGTTGTTAGACGATGTATTTGATGTTCAAATACAAATTAATCAAATTTTAAATTAACAAAAAAAAATATTTATTTATTTAGTTCCTAGTTGATATAGGATTATAATTTATATTCAGACCAATATAATAGAAACCTCATATATCACTCACATTTAGAACTATTGGTCATAAATTTAATTTTGATAATTAATCATATATGACTTGATTGTGAATACATTTAGATATTAATATAGAGGATTATAATTATAAACCTAAAAAGTAAAGTAGAGACTTGATTGAATAAATTTTTAAAAATTATCCTAAAATAATGATGTGATATTATTCAGGGAAAAATATTTATCTATTTATAAAGTCATCAAGTTTTTCTATAAATATAATGTTATGATTTATATTTTATGTGTGAGTTGTGCAACTATTATAGAACATATAGTGCAGAAAAGCACATGGAATAAAAAAACAACATTCATAGGTAAAACAATCTTTCTCTCATAAGTTTTTTTTACTTATGATTCGTGTGGATTATATTAGAAACGAGATACTTAAACATTACAATCTCTCTCATAAAAAATATTTTATAATTTGCTTTCTTATAATTTATGTGGATAACTGTTAGTTAACATATACTTGGATGATTTATAATTTGTGATAATTCAATTTTTTTAAAAAATGATCAATCCTAAAAAAAAAAATAGTCTTAAGATAATTCTATTTCAAACCATAAATGATATTAGATTGTCTAAAGAGATTTTTAGGACTTTCAAAAAAAATAATTTAAATTATCATTTATAATGTATTAAGTGTTTTAGAAAACTTAAAAATGACTGTTGTTTTTATGCACCATCGAGTGTCAAGCGGAATAATGGCTCAAAACTTTCTGCCCTTAGCCGTTCCCATTCCCTCGATGAAATAAAAATGATCAAATTCTAGCCATGCTCTAAAAAGCCAAATCACACTCTGGCTAATGCATATGGATCACTTAAAAAATCTCGACAGTTGATGGATGTCAAAGAGATGTTGAAATCACACTTCAACAGTCCCTAAATGGAGCAATCAACCATGATGTGTGTGTGTGTGTTTAATAGTTAATGGGTTGGTTTTATTTCTCATCTAATGAATTTCGTAGGACTTGATTAGAAATGGATTTATAGCATGGTTGAAAGTTTTTATTTTTCATTTATAACGTGATTTATAACATACTAGCTATGCACTTACGCTCCGCCGTAGTCGAAACTATATTTTTTTTCAACACAAAAAAATATTGAAAAAAAATATTAAGAGTGAGGTTTTTTCTATAAGAACAAGTCCAACCGAGAAGGCATAAGCAGAGGTAAAATCAAAATATTGTACTTTTTAGCATTTTTTTTGTCACTGTGTATGTTCCAACAGAACAACCATACAAATAGCTAAAAATAGTTATTACTTGTTGAGTTGTTATATATGGCTGCAGACAAAAGAGAAGGCATATACATATGACCGTTAGAATCACTGTTCAACCCATTTGATATATCACCCGAAGCTGGGAGTTGATTGAATTAAACGACTTAAATGGTGTAACCCTAACTTGAACACCAGAGTACCCATCACAACCAATTCTCTAGTCAATACCTCATTTAGCTCTGCATAGAAAACTCCATCTGCAACAAACTAATAAGAAGAAGGAGATAAATCATAAGATTAGATAAAAGTGAGATGAAATCTCAATTAATTGAAACAGAATCAAAGAAAAGAGAGGGAAATTTGAGAGTACCTTGCGCTTCTTACTGATTTGGACAACCATGGTTGGGAGAGAAATTGGAGATTTAAGAACGAATGATGCATTTCTGCTTTAAGTTCACGAAGCGCATTAAAAACCTAATGTGGGAGTGGGAGTGGAAGTGGTAGTGGATACACGTGTGTATAAAACGGGCAAGGTTTTTTTTATGTAGTCTCATTAAACGTTGGTTCTCGATGTCGTTTTGGATGCAAGCAAATTATGGAATGACTTAACAGAGAAAGCATGTGTGTGTATAAAAAGGGCTAGTGTCGTTTTTATTTTATATTCAATTTTTTATTTAATTATAATTTAAAAATTAATAATTATATTGTTGGAGGGTTTTTTAAAAGCAATTATTTAATTATATAACTTATTCCTATTAATTATATAATTAATTGCATAATTAAATTATATACAAAATAATTACACTATATTTAAAATTATATATAAAAAATTGCTCTCCAAAATAGCTTTTACCATTGGAGTAGACAGAGATAAAAAAGTTATATTTACACTATTCAAGAAGCCATTTTATCAATTTAGCTCTCCAAAATGCATTTTTGTATTGGAGATGCTCTAATGCTATAAATTTGAGCACAATAATAAATTCGTGTAGAATTTCTGCGACACATAAGTTTTAAATAAAATATATGAATTTTAAATCGATATGAATTTATTTGTTTAACAGGTTTTAACAAAATCACCAACATAAAATTATCATCGCCATTAAAAAATCAAGAAGATTTGGATACCTGAATCATTGAATTCACTATATTAGGATTGATTTATTCAATAATTTAATTTTAATTAAATTATAAATTGTGTAAGCACCTATAATAACTAAACAACAAAAATGAGTAGTTGATTTTCCACCTATAAAAAGAAGAAAACATAATTAAATATTCATTGTTGTCACTATTATTATCACGAGTATAACATTTAAAATTACCATCATCATTACTTCCCAAATAATAAAAATTATTAAATTTCCCCAAAAAATAATAAAAAGAAGCAAAACACTTTCACAAAAAAGAAAATAAGAAAACAATTAAAAATAAATCACTAAATCTATTATTATTATTATTGTGTAAAGAATGAAAACCATAAAATTATCTCAAAAAAAAAAAAAAAAAAACAGAAAAAAAAAAAAACCAAGACCAAAATAAATATCATGAACACAAACAAAATCATTTGATCTGAAAAAAAAATAAAAATAACAAAAAATAATAAAAAAATAATAACGGGAAAAAATATAAATTTTAAAATGATTACAAACATAAATTAAAATTTCAGGATGAAACTGAACAAGAATAAAACATCATTAAATGTTTTTTTTAACAAAAATCAAAAACCAAAACTAAAAGCATAGATACATAAATACAGACAAAAAATAAGACTTTCCAAGAAGGACCGAAAAATCAAAAGAATTAAAACCAAATTAAAAATTAAAATAATAAAGACTAAAATTAAAAACAAAATATATAATTTCAATCAGAGGACAAAACTGCATCAAATCAAAACCTGGATACCAAAAAAATTAAGGGGATTTAAAAGAAACAAAAAATCAAAACAATAAGGGATGAAATGAAAAATAACATACAATATCAATTTCAATTGGAGGACAAAATTGAAACAAATCAAAAACTATAGACCAAAAAAATTCTAGGAACCAAAAACAAATAAAAAATTTAAAGAATAAGAGCTAAAATGAAAAACAACATATATGATAAATTTCAATTGAAGGGCAAAATTGAAACAAACCAAAACTTCTATAGAAGAAATGATGAAGAAAAGAGAAATGAAAAGATCAGCGACTAAAATAAAACATCCATAAACATAGAGGACTGACATGAATTTTGCCGCTGTAGGAGAGAGAAAAGGGGCAAAAAAAAGAAGAACCGGCCAACAGTGATTCTCTGCTTGTCTTCTATTGAAACGTGCACCATCATGTGGAAGATAACATAGTGACGCATCTGAAGACATCGCGGTCAGACATTTTCAACTGTCGAACCAAACAGAACGTGCTGCATGGAAGGCGTGTTCGGAAGAACTGCTGGCACATCACGCAGACACCTGCAGTTATTTAAAAAAAGAATAAAAAAATATGTAATTACCTAAACACCCTCTATAGTCGGTGATAACAACGGAACAATTGGGCATGAAAATACCATCATACCCAGTGAGCCAATCATATAAGTTTTTTTCATTTTCGAGGGCATTAAGTAGTTTCATTGTTCATAAAATGTGAAAAATACCCTCGTGTCAACTCTCTGTTTTTGTTTCACCAGATGGTAAATTTATTATTATACTGTTGATGGTCAAATGTAAAACCAAAAATATCTTTGTCTTGACTTTGTTTTTTTGTCTGTCTATAGGTGTAAAAAAATAGCTTCACTGTTAAAATAAAAACGGAAAAGACATAAACATCGCCAAACAATCTGGAAATGACAAACAAAAACTGTGAAAATATCTAAAATACCCTAGTTTTGAGAGCTAAATTTTATGGGTTGAAGGGCATAACATAATTTTCATTGTTAAAAACTATAGTGATTTGCGTCTAGAGACATAGTGAAACATTGATACTTTTTTTTTTGCAATATGTTTTTTAATAGTTTTAATAAAAGATTAAAAAAATTATTTTAGCGCAGATATATTTTGAAAAAGCAGTATTCTAGCCGATAAGAATACCTAAATGTTTTAATAATGTTATTTTCGAAATTATTTTGTATTTAAAAGTATATAAAATAATATTTATATTTTCAATATAACACATTAAAAATATAATAAATATAGTATATTTTTTTCCAGGGTTTTCAAACGCTAAAAACAAGAAAACCAACGCGTGCTCTCTTCATCTTACAGCTTTCAAACTTCAAAGTGATTGATTGAAGGCAGCAGCTACCTGCAAGAGACAAAGATTGAGAGAATGGGGGAGAGGAGAGTTCAGTCTCTTCACGCCTCCACATTACAAGTTCCTAAAGCTGAACCTTTTCAAATGCTTCTATCCACGTAGGGAACCTTTGCGTACGAGTGAGTTTTGTCCACTTTAATTTCCTGATTTGATACTTAAATTACATTTTTTATTATTATTTAAACTAATATATCTTTAGGGTCTTAAAATTTATAGAAAACCCTCCTTTTTATCTATATATAGGCAAATTAATAGGTGATTTTTGAAAATATTTTTATTCATAAATGTATTAAAATGATATATTTTTTAAAAAATATTTTTTATATTAGCACATTAAAACAATCTAAAACTATCAAAAGAATTCAATTTAATATAAAAAAATCAATTTTTCAAAAAATAATAATGTAATGGTCTCAATATTATAGTAGAGAATCCACTGTGAGCTCACACTGTGAAGTCATCTGATACGTTAGCAAACAGAAAAGTAGAATTCGATGGATATTATTTAATATATTGGATTTAGTCTATGATGGATGGATGGTGGGGAGTGCCCTGCCCTGACCAGTCAACCACTTCTAATTGATTAGAATATTTCTTTCAAGCCATCATGGCCATCTTTTTCCAATCATCATAGAATTCTGGCTCTCCACTGTAAATTAAATTGGATTCTTGCAGTGTGTTCATCCATGGGAGCCTGAATTTGTCAAACTCATTGTAGGTGGCTTCAAATCGCATTTTGCTTTCATCTTCCGGTCAATATTAGTTAACCGACTATATTCCCTCATTGATAGTGAAACAAGTGAACATGCCTTCACTGTATATTCCGATCATCTGGAGTTTTTAGCCCCGGCCGGTGAGATCTAGTTGACCCTTGCATGGCAGGATAATTAATGAAGCATATAGTAGTTTGTATATGCAAGCTCAGAGACAGGTAATACTGTGCGTGTAGATGGCTAAATGGGGCCATTCAAAGGTGGCAGGTGAATGCTGATTTTCAACATCAGGAGTTAAGCTCAATTAATTAATCGCTCACAGCAAGCTCTCTCACCTTCACCAATTTCTTCTTTAATTTGATGCTTTCACAGGTCTGTGGCTTTCATTTCACACCAAGAAGTCGTAAAATTAATTGTGAGAAATCTTGTTTCCTGGAATCAGCTAACCTCGTTATTTTTGGTTGGTAGAAACAACTGTCATAGAAATCAGACTCCAATTATTAGAGCCCCCGCGTGGGATATGTTTGAAAACCGAGGTTCAACAAGAGCTAGCTAGCTAGCCAGCACCTCTCTTTCTCTCACTCAAATAGATTGACTCAGCATTCATTTGATCTTCCTTGTTGTATGAGAAAGATAATCATTCCTGAACTTCTCCACTTGACTTTACTTGTCACGCACGATCATGGAAGCAAAGCACTTAACAGACATCGTTTTAGTTTTAGTCTTTAGGATTGTTGTAGGGACAGAAGGTTTTGTGAAATATCTTGACATTGATAAATGTTTGCACAACACCAAAATCCACAGTTTCTCTTACAATCTGGTTCAAAAATTAACAATGGCTTATCACACAATTACACAGCTAATCCAACAAATATATATTTTTCGCCTTCTTGAATACCAAGTATTTGCGGGTTATTCCATAAACAAGACCTTAAATTTCCTTTCCTTGAAAGTTCCTAAATTGCCATAGTTCATCCATGTTCCACATAGTATCTCCAAAATCGTATCCGCCCCAATCACCCTCTTCCATGTGGCGATCGCCAGCTAAGATCCCAAGTTCTCCCGGCACTGACATGGCTGCTAGGTTGATGGCTTCCATGTCATAGCAACTGCTGTCAACGTGATAGCAACCCTTCACCGGGGTGCTGTACTCGCTGTTGTTACCCATGGCTTGAAAGGGACTTGCAGGGTATTCTGATAATTGAGACATTTGCGAGGCATTCATTGATTCTTCTGAAGAAATGCACGAGCCTGTGCCATGCTCTGAGCCTGAGGTTTGTTCACGAGGCTCAAAACAATGCATTGTGACGCTCATATCAAGAGGAACTTGTTGCTGTTGTGGTGGCGGGAACGTTGAAAGCTGAGGAGCATAATTGAGGTTCGGCTGAGAAACTGGTGGCCTTGGGGATGGCATGGCTGATGATCCTCCTATCTTTTGAAGCAATCTTGGCATCCAAAAACACCTAATTATATCCTGAAATGCTTTGCTATTGGCATCTATCTTGAAGTGCCTTGCTTGTTTCTGCACTCTAGTTCTCCAATAGTTCTTGATTTCGTTGTCAGTTCTTCCTGGCAAGTGTCGTGCGATATTTGACCACCTTTCATGGGAAGGATAAACGAGTTACACAGTGACATGTACGAGCTCCACTTCTATTGGTCATGCTCATGACTATTTCTTTCAAAAGACAAATACGATTGAGTGTTCAAAAAGAACACGAGCCAACCATGCCATCTATGAGCTCTACTTGACAATTGAAAATGAAATAATTACAAGTGGAGGGTAGCTGAAAAGCACAAACTTTCCGAGCAATATTGCCAACAGCGGGAAAGAAATAATGCCTGGTGTAAGGAACTAGAATCAGATGTGGAGACCTATTCAACATGCTTTTCTGCTCGATTAACTATGAAAGATAGCGTATGGTACTGGTCAATCAAGTGATGTCACTTTTTAATGCCAATCTATTCGATCTATCCAAGCTAATGGCAAGTTGATGGCCTCGGCATGCACAGAAGGATAATCAAGAAAATCATACCTGTTGCCCCACTTGGAATGGAGGTCAAGGATCAAGAGCTGTTCTTGTGGGGTGAGATTTCCACGCTTCACATCTGGTTTTAGATAGTTTAGCCATCTCAACCGGCAACTCTTCCCGGTTCTCCTCAACCCTAAAGATCGATCAGCAAGAAAAACCAATCATAAATACAGATTCAGCATTATATATTACTGATGTTTGGCTACAAATTAATTAAGGGATGAACTGTACCTGCACGTTTAGCTAGCAAATTCCATCGGCCTTCGCCATGGCGACCAATATAATGAACAAGAAGGGTGTCTTCTTCAAGAGTCCATGGCCCCCTCCTGAGCTCAGAATCATCTTCTTTCGAACTTGTCATGCTCGTTTTTAAAGAGGTCGACGACATGATGGTGTACACGCGCATGAAGAAATTAAGAGATACAGACTCAGAAAAAGATCATATTATTGCAAGTACGAAAGATCGAGGCATTGGAGTCTTGAAGCAAGTTGTACAAACCAGTTCCTGGATATTCTTTTTATATATGTAGCCCCCAATAGGCTTCACCTAGAATACTGTACTTTTGAGCCACAACTTTTAAAAAAAAAAAAAAAAAAAAAAAAGCTAAAGCCACGATTGGAGCTTCCTTAAAGTCTATGCATTCAATTAAGAAATTGAAAATCCATTTCTCTAGACTCGTTTACAGGCAAATTAAACAGCTGTTTCATAATTTCTTGGTGTGAGGAAAATAAGAAAACTAACCATATATTTCAAGGTACAATTTACCACAGAGTCGCAGCCTCCCCCTAATCTCTCCTAGTAACCTAGAACATAATATCCAAAAGTATTGAACGTGTTCTTGTACCAAGAATTATTATGTACGTAATACATTACGTGTGCATTTGATGAGCACCATTTTTATATTTTTTTTTATACGAAAAAACTAAATTTCAAGAAAGCATATTTTATGAATCTAGATGAGTGAGTAAGACTTTGGTTGTCTTAAACTCTTACAAGAGATACATGTTCTAACTCGAACTCGAGTTTTGCTGTATAGATCACAAGCGTTCTACCATTACATCATATTTATTGGGACCATCTCTATATATGTGATATCTAAAAGTGTGAGAAATTAAGGAGTTTTTATTTTTTTAAATTAGCATGTCCTTTAATTTCATTTGATACCTTAAAGTTAATTAAACTTAAACGATATATAGTTTTAATTCATTAAAATCTGCTGCTTTTCCATCCAATAATTAATTCAAATGAAATTAAACCTAAACTCTTCAAAGAAGACTAGAAGCTAGTACTTTCTTTGACAAAGGGTGAGAGGGATAATGTTCTTCACTTCTAGCTAAGTTAGCGTGTAAACGTAGACTACACTATGAAAGACCTTTAGCCCATAAAGAAACTATGTGCGTTGTTGAGTTTCTTCCACCTTTAGCCCATAAAGAAACTATGTGCGTTGTTGAGTTTCTTTAGTGGAAGCACAAAGTTATTTTGTTCTTCGACTGCATGTTCTAATTTGAAAAAATGTATATGCGAAAATGAAAAGGACTTCTACACTTTATTCAATGGATTTTTTTATATATAATTTTTAAAATTTATTATAAGGTTATTTATACATCACATCAAAGTTAAGAAAATAAATTAAGCTTAACCTATATAGTATCTTATCAACACCTATTTGTTTTGTCAAAAAATGTTGTATTATATTACACTAGTGAGTATAGATGTCTAGCTTGTCATAATAACTGCATACAAAACCAAAAAATTATTATTCAAGGTAAACCCAAAGAACATGCAATTTTAAATCTATAAACATGCAAAATAAAATATAAGACAAACAAGTTTTCAACATAAATATAATAAAAGAATTCTAGAATGTATACAAAACATATTTAAGATTAAAATCCTAGCATGCATGCTGATAATAAAAATAACAATGCTTAAATTAAAAAAAAAAAAAAAACTCTTCCTTCACTCTTTTTTTAAAGTGGATTTTAAAAGCTAAAAATTTAGGAAAATAATAAGAGTTAATTCTCATAGTTATCAACCTTAATTAGCCGCTATAAATCAAGAATTAAATCTAGAAGCCATAGGTTTTTTAGTACAAAAATTCAGGGTTCTTTGACATCAATTCTCCATTCACCTATAATTTGTTTAAAGCTTATGAATTAAAAACCAAATTAAACAATCCTCCACATGAATGAAAACTATCCCACCAATTTGAAAATGACTCGAAGATATGTTGAGAGATATTAATTTGATAGATTACAACATTAGAATAGGTAGCTTTTGGTTTTGAACTTTTTTTTAGTGAAACACTATTGGATTTGCTTAGCTAAATAATGAAACACTATGTTTTGAAGTATTTAGCTTTTTGTGCCAATCAAAGACAGTAGTACTCCTACAATTCTTTATCAATAGATTTTTTTTTGTTCTCACTATTGTGTTTTTTTTTTTTTTTACCTTGAACAACTCTTTAATTTACAAGTGCTTTAGAGAATTCATTTGTTATCAAAATTCTCATGGAAATGACCATGTTTCTCTCTCTTATAGGTGATATTTTATTAAGAGTATTATGTTATACTCCACTTGGTGTACCAAGCTATTAAAATAATTAAGAGCTCAACTTATTCTTTATCCTACTACATATAAAAAAATTATTTTATCATAGAAAAAAATAGGAAATAATAATTTTTTAGTGCTACCAAGAATGTTACATGTCTTAGTTTTCCATTTAAAACTAGATCTTGGGAACTTCAATCAACTAGGTAACGTTACTATCATAACTCATTTTTAGGTTATTCTTAAAATTTGCTCGAAATAAAAAATAAGAAAAAACAAAATAAAAAGGCTAACATAGTGGAAAAATCAAGGTGAAAATTTTGGACAGATTTGATAGCCCGGGCGTACCTTTATTGTGCCAAAAATGTAAGATGCAGATTCAAGGTTAAAATAAATGACTATAAGATAAATTTGCATCAAATTTAAGTCAAAAGGCACAATTATATTTTTAATAGGCCAATTTGATTTAATAATAAGCTGAACTAAAATTTAATTTTGTTTATGAATTAATTTAGGGTCCAATTGAAGAATTTAATTAAGTGCAAGGACTTACTTATATTTTAATTGGATCAAATAATTTTATGAAGACTTAATTGGTGAAAAGTTAAGTTTGTGAGCCTAATTTTGTCTAAATAGAGAAGATTAGAATTTTTAAAAACCAAATTTAATTTTTACCAAAATTCCCAATTGTTTTGAACGTTCTTTTTTTTTAAATGAATATTTACGGAATCCCCATAAATATTATCAAACCTTATTACATGTTGTTTACCTCTTTCTTATTCTTAAGTTGGTTGGAATTTTTTTGCAATTTTGACCCAATCCCAATTGACTCTTAATTTAGGGGTTCGATTGAAGTTTTTTACAAGGTTTAATTGCACAAAACTAACAGTTTTGGGTTAATTAGGATAAAATCAGCGCAATCATAAGATAAATGATCAAATTGAACTTTGAAAGAGAGAAAAAAAAAAGGACCATACGACGCGTTGTCTTGTCCATCAATGTATTTAGACGATGCATCGTCTAGACATTATTCATTTTCTTTCCTAAGATTTCATCAAAAAATTCTGTTTTGATACTAATTTTGTAGGTGCATTTAAAGCCTTTATCCTTCATCAAGTTTGACAAAAACGTGCATGAAAATGATCCCTTGATTATTGATTATACCATGGTATGGTTAGTTCTGACTGTTTGAAAATACACAAGTGGTGGTTCAGCCCCAAAGTTGACAACTTAGGTAGCCTTCTGTAGCTATGAAATTTGACAGTTCATCACACCTACTTTAAGCCAACGGTTAAGATGTTTTGCATTGAATCAATGCTAGAAATTTAACCCTAGTATAGACAAGATTATCTTTTTCCACCAACTACAAATAGAGGTAAAACATATTGCCTAACGGGGGAGAAATCAGAATTCAAAATTAAAAAAAAAACAGCCTTTTCCTTAGTTTTTTATTTGGTATGCACTGTTTACTTATAATGTTTTTTTTTTCCATTTCATGCTTCTATCTTTAGGTTGTAACCATTTCAGCCCAGCCTAGTCGGCTAGCTCGGGTCTAGCCCAAACGCAATATGGTTGAGGCAACCCATTTGGTGGGGCTAGCCCAACCCAAACATATATATGTTTATATGTATATTAAAAAATATATAAAAAATATGCATTACAAAAAAATATAAAAATTTGCATTTCAAAAAAATGCATTTTTTTTTTGTTTTCATGCATAGACCAAATCCTAAAGTTTTTCTAAGCATATTTTCACAAAAAAAGAATAATTGCATCTTTTCTCATGTTTTAAAATACAAAATGGATATAATAACTAGTTCATAATTATCGTTAGAATTCGGCCAAAATATCATAAATCTTTTAACAACTATTTTTTTCATTTTTTTAGTTGTAGACTTTAATATTTAGGGTGTAAAATCACTTTGTAAAATACAACCTTAGATATTAAACAATAATAAATGCAGTGCTAAAATTCAGATCTTAGAATTGTTAGGTTGTTTACCAAATAAAATAGAGACTCCCTAACAAAAAGAGAGATCTACTTCGAACTTTAGAAAGACCGACAAATAGAAATTTGAAGTAGAAAAACAATCAAACAACAATGCAACTTACCTTAGGTAGGGTGCACTAGGGGTGATGCATCTTTTCCTTGCATAACAAGTCTCCTTACTCAGATTCTCGCAGACTATTAGGTTTTCTAGTGACCTAAATTACTAGGTGGTGACTCCTAAAAATTATGATGATATTTTATTATTAAACAAAACATTTTCATGCACCCCCTCATCTTCAGGGATAGCGGTGCATGAAAAATGTCAGTTGCGACAGTTACCATCTTTACACTCTTTTATATATCAAAGGCTTTAATCCCATTCTCTTTGACATATTTTACACAAGCTCTTTTATCAAATCTTTGAGTAACTGAATTCATAATATTTTTTATTTGACTTTACATAGTTAATTAAAATAATTCCATTTAAGAGCAAGTATTTAATGATTTTATGTCTCTGATGTATATGTATATAATTACCATTATGTATACTATTTTGTTTCATTCAATTGTTGTTTAACTATCACAATGGACACAAATAGACGGAACTAATTTTGGGCAACATGAAATACTCTCTAAAAATTCTAAACCGATTGAGCTTCCTCTCTAGCTTTATCAAGAGCAATAAACTTTGATTCCATATTGTTTCTATGGTATATGTTTGTTTAAAGGACTTTCATGACATAATCGCTCCGCTAAGTGTAAAGACATATTCACCTATAAATTTCAAATGTTTAGTGTTGAATATACAATTAGCATCATTATACCTTTTTAGTATCTTTGGGCATATAGTCTACGATGTACCTCAAATATTTGAGTACCCTTTATATTACCCTTAATAAACTCGATATATTTACAAGTAATCCCAGTTTATTAACCAAGTAAGCAATACCAAGTCTTGTATAGTTCATAAGATAGATTAAACTCCCAAATATCCAAGAATGTTATAATTAGTACATTCTGTTGCCTTTAGTTTTATACAGATGAACACTTTATCGATTGGTATTTTCACAATGTCACTTTTAAATTTTTTTGTCAATAACTTTCTCAGCATAATAAGATTGGGATCATACTAATCCATTAGATATCCTAATTTTTTTTATTACAAATATGACATCTACTGTCGTAATCGATTTATGAGTTATTCGCTAAATTCACCCAAGATAAAAAAAATTAAAGTAATTAAAAAAAAGGGTTGTTATGGTGTGAAAATCAAGTTAAGAGTTTTTGACAAACCCAATGGCTCAATTATTCTGCCAAAAAACCAAGAAAATGCAGATTTAAATTAAAAAAAATCAATATTATTAGACAAAAATGCATAAAAATTAAGTCCAAATGCATAATTATTTTTTTAATATGCTAATTTGATTTAATCATTGGCCAAATTAAAATTTAATTTGGGTCCAATTGATGGATTTAAGGACCTAATTATACTTTAAATGAGATAAATTAATTTTACTAAGAGCTTCATAGGTGAAAAATATGTTTGAGAGCCTAATTTGGGCTTAATTGAAAATATTGAAATATTTAGAGATCAAAATTTAATTTTTACCAAGTCATTTGGCATGAAAATCAAAGTTTTGGAGTTAATTAGGGGCTCAATTGAAGAAATTCACACACAATTTTTTTTTATAAAGGACTCAAAATTATAAGGACTCAACTGACAAAATTAGGAGTGTAATTGAAGAGAATTGAAAGTTTAATGGTTAACTTGTGGTCATTTTTATAAATCTAAAAACAAGGATCAAAGTGAAAAAAGTGCGCAGATTTAGGGTTGCCATTAAAGTTCAATTAGGGAATAATTGCACAAAATTAGAGGTTTAAGGTAAATTAGAGGTGTAATTAGAGGAATTAAATATTGAAGAATCAAGTTGGACTTTAACTAAAATCACCAAAACGATATTGTTTTGGTGAAGAAGACAAGAACAAAAAAGAAAGGACCAAACGACGTGTTTTCTGGTCACTGTTCATTTTCTTCCCTAGAAATACTTCTGAATTTACAACTTAACAAACTATTTTCTAGGTGCATTTAATGTTTTTATCCTTCACTAAATTTAATAAAACTTGCATTAAGAAATTCTTTGATGTTTGACCATAATGTGGTATGATATGTTTGACCATAATGTGTGGTATGATCAATTCAAGTTAATTAACACCATACATGGGACACCACCACCCCAAATATGACAGCTCAGACAACCCTAAGCTATCAAAACTAATAGTTCAAGGTATATGTTTTGAGCCAACGATTCACATGCTTATGACTTTAATAAGGGTCTAAAAGTTTACCCAAATAAAGATGACATTAACCTTTTCCACCATCTATAAATATCATCGTAGCATTAAGAGATTCAAATCTAAATTCTAGGGGGGAATCTCCTCCTTTCAATTTTGTTTGCTTCCTCAACAAGTAGCCCCTCATCTTCTTTCTCTCTCTGCCGTTTTTTTAGCCATTAAAAACTCCTCCCTACCATGATCAACACACTACAACATCATCATAACCTCATTACCTTGAGCCAGCACCTTCCTACTGTAACTTCCTCTTCCTCTCGCAAGCAATGTCAACCACTACTCTTTATGCCAATGCCTCCTAACCAATAATCAAATCTTCTTATCATAACAACAACCACTTTCATACAAGTACCTTCCTTTCTCTTCTTATGCTATCGTCACTGTTCATATTCATTGTGACAATGAAGAGTGAATTAATTCATTTCATGTAATGCATGTGAACATTGAAGAGTGAAAGTGAATTAATTCACTCCTCTACTATTTAGCTACATGTAATTTAGTTTAAAGGTTAGACTTGTTCAGCCCAGATGACAAGGTTGGGTCCAACCCTATATAAAACAGTATTAGGATATTTAGCCCAACTTCGATCTATTTGGTTGGGTGAAGCCTAACCCATATATTAATATTATATTGATAAATATTAAAATTAAAAAATTAAAATAAAAAACTCAAAAATTCCAAAATTCCAAAATTTTGAAATGGATATTTTAAAATATTTGTGATTTTCTTGCAAGTTTATCCTATAATCTTACATCATATCAAGGTGTAAACTTATATTAAAAGATAAAGATCTAGTAATAAAATATACCTAATTTTCACCAAAACTTAAAGAACAATACCACAAACATTCTAAGGATCATTTTAAAATATTTTTGATTTAATTGAATGATTTACTAGCAATTTTGTTCAATATCAAGTTATCAACTTACACTGTAAGATATGAACTTGATAAAAAATACCCAATTTTCACTGAAAATTCCTTAAAAAAGTAAAACAAAATCCTTATTCTAAAATCAGAAGAAAAAAAATAATTTTGTGCATACATTCAAATCCTAAAATTGTTTCAAGAATATTGTTTTTTTAAATAAAATTGGATTTTTCTCATGCTGCAAAATGAATATTGTAACCAATTTATGATTATTCATAAGGGTTTGACCAAAATATCACAATTATTTCATCAATTATTTTGTTCATGTTATGTTAGGATTTAGTTGTAAACTTTAATATCCAGAGAATATATTATAGAGTTATACCCTTAATTATTAAAGATACGAATGATGCTAAAAATCAGATTTTAGAAGGTTAGGTTTTGACCCAATAAAATAGAAACTCTCTCTCTAAGAGAGATCTATCTTGAATCTTATAAAGGACCAACAAATAAAATTTAACTTCAAAAAATAATTAAGCAATAATGCAAATTATTTTAGGTAGAGTTGCACTGGATGATGCGTCTTCTCCTTGTATAACAAATCTCTTTACCCAAAATCTTATAGACCATTAGGTTTTTAGTGACTTTAATACTGGGTAGTGACTCTTAAGAATAATTATTATAATTATGAATATTCACAATCCTACTCTCAACACCACATCATAGGGAAGTTGAAAACATAGTCGCAACATCTACAATGTTGAAGTCTTTCATGTCAAATTTGTTTAGTTAATATTTATTAGTAAACTTGATTATGTGACAATTACTATCCAAAATAACATATTTTCCATATAAAAACATTCAATGACACAACCTTTATTTTTGTGTTTCATATAAATACATTTATAAAATTATTGATTCTAAACTCATTTGACAATATAACTTCGTCAAGTTATCCATGTCATTGTTTAGATACTTGTTTCAAACCATATTATAATTTGATAAGCTTATTGATTTTTTTTCTTTCTCAATGATAATAAGTCCCTCTTGTTGTTCCATGTAAACCTTCTTATCAAGATCACCACTTTAAAAAAGAGTAAGCTTTTTAATAACTACAATGACTATTAATTTTTATATGGAGTTTATTATTAATACAGGTGAATATGTATCAAAAATAGACCACACCTTCTTGTTGTTTAAAACATTTAATAACAAATCTAGTTTTATAGGTCAATAATGCAACTGAATGTCTTCTTTCTATAGAAAGCTTATAGACATGGCATTGCCTCAAAGTAGGTTCAAAGTTTATTTTAACAATTATGTCAAAATTGAAGACCTAATGTTATAGTCATTTTTCCCTTTTCCTTTTTCTAAGCTCAGTTTTATCATCTTTTAATTGATGATGATTACTTGAGTTAGTCTCATTTGTTATATGAAGTGAATGATTTTCTTGTGTTTCCTTTCATGGACACATCTTCAAAACATGTAGAATTCTTTAATTCCATAATAGTATTGGAATGAATATTCTAAAAACTTAACTTGTGTAAAAGAACTTGATATGAACTATTAATATATGTATATTTGATAATACAAATTCCACAATCATAGATCATATCTTAACCTTTTTAGGTTCAAATCTTTACGAGACACCTCCACACTTTAAGGTGTTTATAGGAATATTTTTTACCTTTCCACAATATATATAATGTATATTCTATTTTTTTATGGGATATTTTATTAAGTATATAATTGATAGTTGGAATTATCTCCCTATAATTTGTTAGGTGCTTCTAAACTTATAAACATGCTATTCAACAATATTTTTTTAGGACTAGGCATGACTATAGATACTCATCTCACGTTAAGATACAGGCAATGGACCAGAGTATGGTAATTGTTAATATGGAATTGGCATAAAAAAGAAGAATTTATTAAAATGTTAAAATAGATAGTGAAAAATATTTTTAAATTGTGGCAACACATGGATTACATACGCTCATAAATGGAGGTGGTTATGACACATGGTTTTATGCATGAATAAAGATAATATTTCAAAATTTGGAGATGAAATTAATTGTCACCCGAGGAGAAGATTTAAGATAACCAAGAAAAGAAAAGGTTGTGTTTTTTTGTGTTTTTTTTTTTCTAGGCTTGGCTAAGGTGTGGCTTCCCTTTTTTTAGTGTAAATTTTTTTTCTACCATCCTTTCATTTTTCTTGAATCTCTATTTTATAAAAGATAATCTATATTTATTGGTTTTCATAATTAATGTGATATTCTATAACGTGATTGGACTATTTTTTATCTATTATTGAAACCCCTAATATTTGTTTTTAATTATTATTTGAAAATATGTTGAAAAAACATGGATCAAATTAGATTATGATAAAATATATGAGAAGATTGATATTTCGATCACCAAAAATTAATTATATGATTTATAATAATGATAATACAATATATAACAATCTATTTTTAAAAATTAGCAATTACTTTAAGAAAATTCTTTTTGTTTTGAATATTAGAAAAACAAAATATTAAAAAAATAATTTTGCCAAGTACATATTAATAATTAGTAGCAATAAATACCACGTATGATACATCAATCAATTGAGATAAAGATTACTACCCAATAATTTTAGAGAATTCAACTTAATTACTCAAAGGATCTCCTTGACCAATAAACCACCTACCAAAATTAAGAGTGGAAACTAAAATAGTGAATTAAACTATGGAGAAAGAAATGATTCGAATTTGTGAAGGGAATGGGGCATGGAGCTGTCCATGGTTTTGTCGATGAGCTGTGATGCATGCTCAATAATAAATGCTAGAGTGACAGGAAACGTGCTTGACCGAACAAAATGTTTTAATCATAAGGATTGTGACATGAAAACGTGTTGTTATTGGAGGGTGGCGGCATTTCGTTTGCTTGGAATCTGAGAACAAGTTCTTGATTGGTCCACGTTGGGTGGTGTGCTTCGCAATGTAACAGTACCTTGTCCTATGTGGTTCCGGTTGCTCCCAAGCCCGTTGAAGTTCAAACACAAAGAAAAAAAAGGAGCAGTGGAAAAGTCTTCTAAACCTGTCTGTCTTTGCAGCTTTATTTGACTCTTGTAGGAATTGTGCCCGACTTTCCTGCGTATAATTGACTGTACAATAGTATTTTTTAAATATTTTTTATTTAAAAATATATTAAAATAATTTTTTTTATTTTAAATTATTTTTGATATTAGTATATGAAAATGATTTATAAATATTAAAATTTTATAATTTAAAATAAAAATATCAAATAGTTTTTTGAAACGAAATGTCAAAAGTCATTTTCTCTTTTATATGAGAAAATTAGTTTATACCATAGTTATCAATTCCGTTCCGTTACAAAAACCAAGATGAAACGACGTCGTTTTCATCTCAGTTTTAATTCCGGCCCGTTCTGGAAATTCCGGCCAAATTCCGACCGGAAGGTCTCGGTACCGTTCCGAGTGTGCCGTTCCGGCCTTAAAATCCTCTTTATTTTGATTAACTTGTGATTTTTTTTTTCTAATTTTGAGATTATGTTTGTTTGACTTTGTGTTTATATTGTATAATTTAAAGTTAATTTATCTTGAATTTTAATTATGCTTGTTAAATTAATATTTTAATTATATATATATATATATATATATAATTAATTAATTATATATGAACAGTACAATCCCGAAACGGCACGCCAAAACGCTCCGAAACCGGAACATTCCGTTCCAATAAAAAAACCGGAATGGCGACCGGAACGGCGACCGGAACGGTATTGACAACTATGGTTTATACATATATAGCAATCCCAAAGGTTTAATGGAAATGGTTTAACTTGTGAGGAGAGCTATCTGCACATTAAAAATAAAATTAAGGACCATTGAATTCTAATGGCGGAATGACTACGTGAAAAAGCTTAGAGTACAAGGACTTAAATCAGTTTATATACATATAGCAATCCCAAGGGTTTAATGGAAATGGTTTAACTTATGAGGAGAAAAAAAGACACATGTTAAACCATTTCCACTAAACTATCTAAAAGATGATGCAGTGATTAAGTTTCAATAGTCTTTTTTTCCGTTCTAAAATACAAAAGTGAGTTTTTATTTCTTCTTTTTATCCAATTTGATCATTATTCTTTTTATTATTATTTTCTTTTTTTTTTCTCTAAATGAATCTTGTTTTTAATCCCATCCCTAACATTGATCTCAAGTTATTTTTACATCAAATTTAGTCCTTATTTTTTTAATATTTATTTCAATTGTTTTTTATTTTTTTATCACATTTGTTTTTCAATTTCACGTCTCAATATTTTATCTATTTTGAATTTTACTTCATTATTTTTTAGAGTTTGTCTTTTATGAGATCAATATCAAATTGATAATCAGGGTCACGAAAGGTTAACACAAGTTGATTTTAATTTTATTGTTTTTTTTTTAAATTATTTTTCAACAATGATTTATTCAAAATTAATTTTTATTTTCTTTCAATTTTATTTCTAATCATCTATCCCAATATTCCCTCACTAGGTGCAAGTAATTCATTCAATTGTAAACTTTAACATTAATTAAGATGATTATAATTATTATCATCTAGAATCAGGAAGTGGTAGATGATGTGCTATTATTTTCAAAATTACTTTTTGAAATTTTATTTTTTGTTTTAAATTTTTATTTCTTAGTATTTTAAAATTATTTTAAAATATTTTAAAATAAAAAATATTTTAAAAACACAATCTCAATAATCACACTTCCAAACAGGTTTGAAATATATTTTAACAGTTCAACTTTCAGTGTGATTGATTTAGCTTTCAGTTCTAATGTTATAATAATTTTGTCTTGTGCCCAAATATATTACAATATTTGAATTTAAAAGTGACCAAGATAATAAAATCTAAAAATAAAACTTAATCTCAATTAAAGCAATGTGATTCGTTTATATTCTTTATTTTTTTTTTAAAAAGCATAAGAATATAACTTTATCAGGAATTTCTATTTCTTTTTTCTTTACAGAAACTATCATTATAGTTTGCAGCCAATGGGTAGTTCAAAAAACTAGATTGAGTTGCAGACCTAATAACTCCGAAGGAAATCAAAAATAACTTTGTTGAGAGTGGGATTTGAACCCACGCCCTTTCGGACCAGAACCTTAATCTGGCGCCTTAGACCATCTCGGCCATCTCAACCGTTGATATATTGAATGTGTTTATGTAAATATATATAAATATACAAATAAGGGAACACATTAGTTGTCTGGCATCGCCCTTAGCTGATGATTCTCCTGAAACTTGAATCTGTTCTCAAGTACCCTCACAGACTATTATTAACTAATTATGATGACACGAACTTGGAAGTTAAGTTTGTTGTCCTGGTCAAAATTTAAAACATCACGGAATATATGCGCTTGTGTGTGTGTGTGTGTGTGTGTGTGTGTGTGAGAGTGTACACATATACGAGGATCACTAAGCGAATTAAAATAGAAAATAAAATAAAATAAAAAACCCACAAAATATAATGACATGTCAAATTTTCAGATATAATCACCGACAAATTTAAATTCATTGATTAAATTCATGTTAGGGCTTGTTTAAGATTTTACAAAATTATATTTGTTTGTAAATTGATGATATTTAATTTGAATTTATGACAGGTGTTATATGATGAAATAAATAATAGTTTATTTAATGGGTCTGTTTTATATTTTGTGAAATTTCTAGTAAATGTATAGAAATTTGAATTCATGTTGATAATTGATAATGAATTGGCAGCACTATTTAAACCATTTTAGTTAAACAAATATTATTTTATACATTTACTTTACTAAATATTATTTTATACATGCTGTCAATAATATTCTTTATTGGTTTGACATAATTAATGGATGTATCGAGATTCCATCGAATGGTTGCGCAAGATATATTATTTTAATAAAATTCAAGGTTTTATTAAATATATAATATCAAATCTGAGAAATATTAGTGGAAGTAGTATTAGATGTGCATATGAGAAGTGTAAAAGTGAAAAGTTTCACAATCTAGATGTTGTAACAATGCATTTTCTACTAAAAAATTTCATGGAGAGATAAATGTCTTGGTTTACACATAGTGAATCATATATTCCTCATGAGACCATGGTACAATGGATAATTGAGTCAACGTTTCATTATAACAATGTGTATGGAGCTCTAAATAACAAAATTAATCCTTATAAGAATATGATTATGAATGTGATGAGAATGGATAAAGGTTATATCGATCAATATCCAATAAGAGATGAAGAACCTAATGTAGATGCAACTAGGTTTTTGATTTTCTTAAAGACTCTAATGAACCATTATGGGATAAGTGCATAATAATAGTAAATCATAAATCGTTGCAAATATGTTCACCATCAAGTTAGATCATGAGTTGAGTGGGGCGATTATGGCATAATTGATGAATGGATGAAAAATATTTTTTTTTTTCTGAAAGGAATAGGATGAAAGAGAAATTTTATATATCTAAATCCATGATGAAACTCTTGAGCCTAGGATACTACAAAATTAACATGTGTCAAAACTTCTGCATGTTATAATCCTGAAAAAATATAGAGTTAACCGAAAGCAGGACATGTAAGTGTGCTTGTTATAACCCTAGAATTGGTAGTGGAATGATTATTATTACACATTCAAATCTAAGAAACTTCTCATCACACCTAGAGTGGAAAATTCATGTCACTAAATATTACTAAGTATATGACATGAAATCATTCACCTGACACGGTTAATGAAGTGACGGTGCAATCTTTCGACAGTGAAGCCTAAAAATATTTTAATAAGGTGCATCCTAATTTTTTTATTAGATTCAAGGAACATGTATTTTGGGTTATGTACAAACAAATTCAATCTAATTAAATCATTTGTTACTCCTTATTCTTGTTGGTCAGTGATACTCATGATATATAACCTGCCATCGAGGATGTCTATGAGATTGAAATTCATGTTCTTATGTATAATCATATCCAATCCTAATAGTCTAGGTAAAAAATACTTGTCTTTATTCGTTGATTGATGAGTTGAAATAGTTATCGTGATCCAATGCTTTGACATATGATGTATTAATAAAATATTATTATTCTTAGATGAAGGCAACTTTGATTTGAATAATCAATGATTTTGTTTTATACAAAATGATTTATGGTTGAAGTACACATAAAAAACTAGCATGTCTATACTGTATTGAAAATAACAAGGTCTTCATGTTACAAATGGTTGTAAAGCATTTTTTTCAATTGGCACAAGTGGTTCTTGCCAACAAATCAAAAGTATAAAAAGAACTTTCTTTATTAGTCTCAGAATCAGAACCTAGATAAGGGTACTAATGTGTATAGAAAAGACACATCATCCTTAGCACACATTACATACTATAAGTTAAATTCTTCATTTATCTGATATAAAATAAGGTATTGTTGTGTGATGTAGTTGTTAAAAAAAGTTTTTCTAGGTAAGGAAATTTTTATCTTATCAGGTCAAAGTCTAGTCATTTAGAATCAAAATATATTTATATACATTTTTTAATATCAGGAACACGTCTTACATATAAGTTTATAAGACAAACAAATAATTTCTTTGATATTTTTTTTTAAAATAGATCAAGTTCTTATGTGTTTAACAAACTAGTTAATAAATTAAAAAATACATGTACAAATAAAATGATTGTTTTTATGATTTTTAACATGAAAATAATATTTTTTTTTGTTGCTCTTTGAATAAAAAAGTTAGTTTATTTAATCTAGAAAATACCTATCATAGGTCCCTAATATTAAATATAGAAGGCTGAAAAAAAGTGGGACAAATAAACAATCATAAAGAAAGAAATATTTGTTTGAAAAATAAAAAAAATAGTAGAAAAACTTAAAAAATCATTAGGCTATTTTTGCAAACACACAAAAAAAATCCCTTAGTAAAAAATAAAAAGTCCAAATTCAAAAACAAAAACCCATACCTTCGGCCCCAAAAAGTGAACCCATCTAAAAAGAGCAGCTCATGTAAAGAGAATAGCCCAGCCCATATTTATTTAAGCGGACAGCCCATACCCACAAACATAACAAACATGATTTTAAGCATGGAAAAGGATCTGGATCCATAATTCCCACTCAAACTTATGTCTCCTTCAACATCCAAAACCAATTTTCATGTTTAAAATGCATTTTCTAGCCAAACAAAAAAAACCCAAAACAAAAACATAAAAATGATGCATTAATTAATATAGGAGTCCAATCTTCAGAAATTTTCAGGATTAAACCTTAAAAACAAAAATAAAGACAAGGCTGGAACTTCTGGACTTTTCTACTGAACTGCTACTCGAAGTTGACAGTGCAGCTGCTAGACTGTCACCGATGCAGAGGAAATGCTGCTGTATGGAAAGGATGGTGCTGTTCGTTCAATGGAGGTCACGGTGGTGCTGAGGGAGTTTGCTGGTGCTGTTATTTGAGGTAAGAGAAGAGAGATCGTAGCAATTGGGACCTCGAGAAGCTGCAGATGCTGGGAATGGAATAAAAAGAAATTGGAAAGGTTTGCTGCTGTCCTCAAACAAACATTGTATTGCTACTGTTCTTGGCTAGCGAAAATCTACTGCTGCAGATACAATGAACGGATGAGAAGAAGGTGTGAATGATGCTTAGTTGTCGTGGCTTCTGTGAACCAAATAAAAAACATAGACGCTACTGGTGCTGCCACCATGACTCCTTAGTCAAAATCAGTGCTGCCATGGCTACTGTGTACAGGGGAGCTGAGGATAGTGGAATCAACAAAAAATGTAGAGAGTAAAGCTGCATGTCACTCATGATGGCTGGCCTTGGTCAGGCTGTTGGTTGGTATAAGAGAAGAAGATAATGAATTGTGAACTCATTGTATTTCTCAATTTCATCCCTCAACCTTTACAACTTTGTAATGGAGTTCCTAATTAGCCCTAATCTTTTGGATTCCTAGCAGTTTTACCCTTGGTTTTTTTTATTGGACCCTTAATTTTATTTTTTGCAAATTGATCCTTGGTCTCAAAATTATTCAATTTGACCTCTAATTGACCTTTAAACTTCTAATTTATTACAAATGTATCCCTACTTTTATCTAATTGGCTTTGTAAAACATAAGTTTGGTCGTCTAAAATTCTAATCTTCTCAATTAGATGTCTAAACTTAATATTGTTTTTACCAATTAAGTTCATAATAAAAATAATTTGATCTATTAAAAGTATAATTAAGTTTTTTTCACATAAGTAAATATTTTAATTTGACCTAAATTAATTATTAAGCATAATTATACCTTTTTAAGCCATTATTAAATCAAAAACTTATTAAAAATTTAATTAAGTCATCAGACTATATGTTTATACATATTCAACCAATAATCATTTAATTTGACTTGGGATTTGTAGTGTTTTTAGTCTCTAGTATAATAATGTATAATGAGCTCCCAATTTTATCTAAAACTACAGCTTGGTTCCTCTATGGATTTGAAATCCTTCTCAACCTGTTCTTACCATGTTGCGAGTGTTTTTTTTCAAAAGAAAAAGGCAATTTTAGGGAGAAAATCTAAAATTGAATTATGATAGTTGCACTCTTTTTAAAAATGTTCATGATAGAAAGTTCTATAATGGATATTAGATAGTAAGATTATTTAAAAAAAGAATATAGGAGAAAGTGGATTTAGAAAATCAAGAAATGGTCAATCCTTCTAAAAATGTCAACAGTAAGGGTTCAAAAGTGTATTTGTAAAGGAAAAAGATAATGATAAAAAACATACTATCTAGGAAACAAAAAATGAGAGACACTAAAAAAACACAAGATAAGGCTTAAAGGCATACTTAAAAGTAAAGATATAGGGCTCAAAGATGCCTATCTAGGAGATGAGGTCTTAAAGACACTTAAAATAAAACAGATAGGGCTCACAAGAGCACTATCTAGGAGATGAAGTCTCAAAGGTGCATTCAAAAAAAAAAAAAAAAAGACAAATACTATTCTAGAGATGAGGGCTCAAAAACCCATATAAAAAAGATAAAGCTCAGAGATGTACTATCTAGGAGATGATGACTTAAAAACACACTTAAAAAATAAAAGATAAGGTTTGCAAACATATAATCTAGGAGATGAGAGCTCAAATGTGCATTCAAAGGGAAAACAAAGGGTTGAAGGTGCATTATTTAAGAGAAAATGACTCAAATGCACACTTAAAAGAAAATATATAGGGCTTAAAGGCATAATATTTAAAGATAAGGACTCATTGGTGCACTAAAAAAGGGATAGAGCTCAAAGGCATATCATCTAGAAGACGAAGGTTTATATATACACTCGAAAGAAAAGATATATGGCTGAAAGGTGTACCATTTAGGAGACGAGGGATCAAAGATGCACTAAAAATAAGATAGATAAGACTCAAAGGTGCATTATTTAGGAGATGAAGACAAGGTGCACTAAAAAATGATAGAGCCTGTAGGCACATTATCTAGGAGATGAGGGCTCAAAGATGCACTAAAAAGAAAAGATATATGACTCAAAGGAGCATTATCTAGGAGATGATGGATCAAAAGTGTACTAAAAAAAAAAAGATAAAGCTTGTAGGCACACGTTTTAGGAGATGATAACTCAAAGGTGCATTAAAAATATATTGTGCTCAAGGGCATACTAATTAGAAGATGATGACTCAAAGGGCACACTAAAAAAGTGAGTGGTTTAAAAGTGTGCTCAAAATAATATAATTAAAAAAATAGTGTAAAAAACACTATCTAAAAGAGTTATGAATAAAACTTCTTAATAACAAGGTTTAATTTCTTGGTGGTTCTGATTACATGGCTAACACATGTCCTTATTGATATTATGGGTTGACTTTATCATTGTTGGATTGGGATCTGAGACCTTTTTTTTGAATTGCTCGATATTTGAAGTTTTTTTCCTGCTGGATATTTTGTTATCCATTAGGAACCTTATTAGGATTAAAGCCTTGTTGCTTCTTATTTGTTAGAGTCTTGTTAGACTCTTATTTTTGTTGAATCTTGCTAGGTTTTATTCATTGGGAGTATTTTTAGGCTTAAAAGGAAATGGTGCTAAGAACATTATGTAAAAGAAATAGAGTTTTATGACACACTAGTTAGAAGGTGATGACATAATGGTGCAATCAAAGGAAATAAATTAAAAAATATTTTCTAAAAAAACTTATTTAGTTTTTAATCATTAAGAGCCTTGGTGGGTTTAAAACCCTGTTGGTTCTTTTTGTTTCACGTTCTGTTGAAACTCTGTTTTAGTTTAAACCTTATTTGTTTTCAATCAATTAGAGCCTTGCTTGGCTTAGAACCTTCTTGGGTTTTTATTTGCAGGAAAAAAAAGTTCTTTAAGGATTTTCTCCTTGGAATCTCTACAAGGGTCAAAATACAATGCTTTGGGATCATTATACATGTATTTTTACTTGAATAATATAGGTATTTTTTTTACTCTACCTCTCAGAACTTCAATGTTCGTAGCAAACTTTTCATGGCTCTATCACTTTTTCTTATTTGAGCCACAACTCATAAACTTATTTTTTTAGAAAAAATATGTTCATCTAAGGAGCTTATATGAAAAAAAATTTAATTCTGAGGATCTTAAATGATCTTGACATATCCTATTATTTATGTATTTTCATCTCAATGATTATAACTTCGAGAGATAAATTGATTCTTCTTTTGGTTCATATGAGTGAACTTTATCTCTTAAAACTCATTAGATAACTTCAAGAGATAATCTTGGTATAATTTTAACTTTTTATCTTTGGTTTATCATTCCTTGATGCAACCATATTAATCGATAGTTTGATCCATATTTAACTAGTATTTTGCCTATTTTTTATATATAAAATACCTTGATATTCTTTTTGTTTATATGTTTTGAAGGCAAGTTTGGATGAAAGATGCAAAAAAGAGTAAATTAAAGGTAATCAACAGATTTGACCGTTAGTCAATGTTTTGTGTAAAGCGTAAGCTCAAGAGGTCGAAATGAAGTGATTACAATGACATTAAAATCTAACATCTATACCTTTCTAGAAATATAAGGAAAGAAAATAAAATAAGAAAGAACATGGAAATCGTAGCCATCAAAGTCAAATCTCTCAAACTTCCAATGTTGACCTTTGGCCATTTCAAATTGAATATCTGGCACTATAGAAGTGCAATTGATGCAAAATCATTTTTTTTTTGGATTCCTAACCCGAATACCTATCCACGCTCCAAATTTCATCCTAAAAATATCATATAATGGAGATATGAGTTTTCAAATATGACAACTGAATTCTACTAACTTATGGATGGATTTAATAAAATATGAACTAGGGTTTCTTAGCAAATATTAAGGAGGGGAGGAGTGACAGCCAACAACAACATCAAAGATAAAAAAATGTTTCTTCTCCTTCACAAACCCAAAAAATCATGTTTTCTTCGTTCTTTTTTACTACAAAATCATGTTATGAAAGGAAGCTCGCATCAACACCATGATTGTTGCACGACAACAAACACTAAAGGAGCTTGTTGCTCTTAACGTGGAAATCAGCCATTGTGTATATATATAGGTAATAATGTTAACTTCATGCTAAAATTTGCCTTTATACATTTACCAACATTTAATAGTTTTACAAGAGAAGACCCTAATACTCATCTCAAGGAGTTCCATAGAGTTTACATTGGCATGAAACCGAATAGAGTTGATGAAGAATAAGTTAAGTTAAAAGCATTCCCTTTCTTTTTAAAAGGGTCAACAAAAGGTATGATTTTTCTCTATTGTCTCTGGTTCTATGGGAACATGGAATGCCATGAAGAAGATTTTTCCTTGAGAAGTATTTCTCAGCATCCCAAGTTGCCAACATAAGAAAAGAAATATATGAGATTTGGCAATATCATGAAGAGACACTCTCCGAATATTGGGAAAGATTTGAGTAACAATGTATTTAATGTCGTTATCATCAAATACCCGATAAACTTCTCATTTAATATTTCTATGAAAGATTGATGCCTATTGACCGTAGTATCATTGATGCTTGGCAGATAAAACACCCAAGGTTGCATGTCAATTGATCTCAAACATGACAGTCAAGTTGAAATAGTTTGGCACCTGTGGAGACTTCTAAAGCAAATGAGTAAATGAGGTAAATATTTATAACCTTGAGAATAAAATTAATTATCTTACTTCTCTTATGTGTTTTTTGGCTTGTGGAAATGTACAACAGGTGAAAATTTGTAGCATATGCTTCTTACAAAGACATGCTTAGGATAAGTGCCCAATAGTGCAAGAAGATTACATTGAATAAGCTAATACGGCTAATGGAGCATTCAATGAACAATCCCAACATAAGTATGATCCTTTTTCCAACACATACAATCCTTTTTCCAACACATACAATCCAAATAGAGAGATCATCCCAACTTACATTATGGGAGCCCGCCTCAACAAGGCAATCAAGGCTAATTAATAGTTCCATCCCCATGGATTTCAGTCCCAACATAATTATGAAGCAAGACAACCTCCTGTATTCACAAACTCCAATCTTCGTGAGATGATAAAAACTTTGGCTTCTAACACTGTGACCTTGCAAAAAAATATTATGTCTTTTCAACAGAAAATAAGGTCAAGTATTCATAACTTGGAGAAGCAAATGAGGCAAATAGTTTCAACTGTAGGGAAATTGGAAGGACAGATAAATGGAAAATTGCCCTCCCAAGCATTGAATCCAAAAGAGAATGTTAATGCGATCATGTTGTGAAGTGGGAAAGAACTTAAAATGCCAATGTCAAAACAAATTGAGATGGAGGAAGAAAAGATTATAGAAACCAAATTGAATACAAAAAAGAAACATCCTCCTCCTTCGCAAATTGAAACAACGACCAACACTTAAAAGGTATATCCCCACTTAATGAATTCCAGTTTAAAAACAATTCTACTATTTCCCGTGAGTTCTTCTAGGTCTAAAATTCTATGTACTACTTCTAACATTCTTTTTTATAAATATATCTAAAAACAATAATGTGATCCATGGCAGAGCATAGAGAAATAAACTAGTTATAACTACATTTTGAATCACATAGTAAAATATTAATAGAAAATAAAATCCTCATGAAAGCTCAACTACTGTTCGGTACTATAACCCTAGCTTAGTTGTGCTACAATATTGATAATGGGCTTCCTAACTTTTGTAGGTGTTGGCGTGAAATCTTCTCCATCTTTGTTTCTCGACATATATATGGAAAGAGAGATGTGGCCTTCGACAAATTATGGGTTCGTGTGTACGGATGTTTCTCAAACCAGCTGAGCTATGCATAATTGCATATAGCCAAGAGGGAAGGGGAAAAAGGCTCGTAGGTTCAGCAATCCCAATACTCAGGAAGCCAGCCATTGCAGAGAAATAAGCTTTAAATGCATGTCTATAGCACTGAGGGATTGTATTTGGAGGTCTCATAATAGATAGCTACTGAATCTTAGTTAATTAATCTATAAAGTTCATTTTGGAAGCATCACGAGGTTATGTTTATTTCAAGGCTAATCACATTTGCCTTTTTAAGAATATATTATTTTCATTATTATAATTCTACTACTACTACTACTACCACCACCACTACTATTAATAAAGATTATTAACCAAATTCATTGAATTCCCTTTTTTTAATTTAATTTTAGGCTTTATTTTCTTATGTCTTTTTTCCCGAAATCTCTTAAAAAATTAATTTAAAGTTTTTAAAAATAAAAGTTTGATCTCTTTTTTGCCTAATAATCTTTATCTTTCTTAAAAACTAAAATCGTACTTGTAGAATTCATTTAATCAATCTATTTCGAGAGCCCGTTACATAAACTATGTATTTGAGAGGTTTTCTTGTTTAATTTTTCAAAATGATCAAAATATTTTTTCCTGGAGAAAATTTAGGGTCTTACAAGTGACAGGAGAACGTACTGGAATATATAGGGCCTCTTTAGGAGAGCGGTAACTTTTCAAAGTGATTTTCATGCTGAAATACATCAAAATGATATTTTTTTTTATTTTTAAAAAAATATTTTTGACATCAGCACATCAAAATAATCTAAAAACACCAAAATATATTCATTTAAAATAAATTTATTTTTTAAATTTTAATAAAATAGCGGTTTAGCCGCAGTGCCAAACGGGCTCATAGTAGCATACAAGGATTTGCGGGCTCAATTTTAGGGTTAAAAAAACCGCTACTATACATTCAGGACAATATTCCAAATTGAATACGTCAAACTTTCTTAAAAGAAATTTGTGATTATAATGTCTCCAATGCATCGTGGAAAATGCCCTGAAACAGGCAGGGAAGAGTAGCTAGCAACATGATTTTAATTTTAATTTGGAGGCAAAAAAGTTAAGTATTAATTTTCGAAAGCAGTCTGTTTGTCTCGAAGCTAGCACACGATTTCCTATCGAGTTATCCGAAGCCATAACCATTTATGCCTTGCTCCAATCCATATCACAGAGATAGATCCACATCCTTTTCGACGGCTCGACCAAAAATAACTTCATTGAATGAGTTAGGTCTTACTCGATTGTCAAACTTTAGCCATTAAAAGGTTGGAATTTTCAGTAAATCAAATCATATAAAAAGGGGCAAACCAATGAGCCATTACTAGAATAAGAAAGTTCCATAGTTGTTGCAGAGCTAAGAAAACGTCAAACGAAATCTTTATGCTGGGTAAAGGCTTCAATGAAGATCCCACTTGGCTAACCACATATTTTGACGGGTTCGGGTAACCCTAGCAACCTAACCTTTCAGAGCACACAATTAACTGCATGTCCTCGTGCCAAACCCACATCCCACATGTGACGAGAACACAAAATTAATTTATTCCACTCTTCTTTCTCTTGAATTCTGACTATCCGAACCTAGCCTAGCTAGCTAGGAAGAGGAAGCTGTAGGCTCGACGAGCTTTGAAATCTTATGGGGGTGGAAAGGGCTGGCCATGGGAGCCGATCATTGATACATGAAAGTCTTCAGTGGAAAGGGCTCATCAGTTCTCATCATTCATTTGCAATTCCATTGATACAGCATATGTAAATCATAATGCTGGCTCGAATGGATGGCTGTGATTCGTTTATGTAATGGGAAGAAATGAATAATCGTCTGTCACATTGCAATGAAAAAATTGTAATGATAAGTGAGCAGATTGGTCGTGTGATGTGCCATATCTGCATAAACCACTTAGAGAATAATGCTCTCACTCAGTATGCATCAATGGCTTGATATTCACATTTTATGTCCAAATGCACTTACCAGTAATTATAACGGAGGTTGCACCTGACAGTATTGTGTGTGGTGGTGGTGGTGGTGATGACTATGAGAAAAGGAAAATTAAAAGAAAATAAAAAAAATATATATCCTCTATCAATTATATGAATTTATGCACGTATATAGCAAACAATTCTGATTTGTCTGTGGAAAAAAATATATTATTCAAGATTTTCTCACGAAGTTCATCTCCTTATCTAGCACTCTTTTCTTTCACAGCACCACTTTTCATGATCTGAGCTCCAAGAAATTATAGCGAAAAAGAAGGTTCGAACAATTTTGTCCACTTTTGCTCATGAACCTCTTCTTCACGGGGGCCAGAAGCTTTTGTTGGACCCGTATTATATTATTGGATATATATCCCCAGATTATGGGACCCACTCAGGGAGCACTATCAACGAAGCTGGACTTGCCACGCGGCCCCTCAAACTTCTCTTCTTCTTTTTTTTTCAAAAAAAATTAATAAGAGGACCAGGGTTGTCAATACTATTCTGTTCCGGCCGGAATGTTCCGTGCCGTTAAAAGAACCGAGACAAAACAGCGTTATTTTTGTCTCGGTTTTAATTCCGGCTCGTTCCAGAAATACAGGCCAGAATGTCTCGGTTCCGTTCCGGGTGTGTCGTTTCGGCCTTGAAATCCTCCTTATTTTGATTCACTTGTGGTTGTGTTTCTAATTTTGAGATTATGTTTGTTTAATTTTGTGTTTGTATTGTATAATTTAAAGTTAATTTATCTTGAATTTTAATTATGCTTGTTAAATTAATATCTTAATTTTTTTCATATATATATATATATATATGAACAGTGCAACTCCGAAACGGCACGCCGAAACGCTCCAAACCAAAATGTTCCGTACCAATAAAAAAACCGGAACGACGACGACCAAAATGGTATTGATAACCATTTCACAGAAGTAGAAGCAGCAGTCTGTGAAGTCTAATCCCCACACTATAGGGTCTGTTTGGGAGGGCGGTTGCAGTTGCTTTTGAAAGTGTTTTTCATTTAGAAATACATCAAAATGATATTTTTTTTATTTTTTAAAAATTATTTTTGACATCAACACATCAAAATAATTTAAAAATACCAAAAAAAATCATTTAAAATGAAAAAAAAAAGAAACAAATTTTGAGGAAACGGCGGTACAACCGCCCTCCCAAACAACTTCTATAAATACAAGCCTCGATTCTCATTATCCAAAACAACCATTTGGCTCTCCCTAGGGTAAGCTCATGATAGAAAAAAAACAGAATCTCATGGCTGATTTCACAGCAGATTTGCAAAGCTTTAACCCTCCATTTCCTTTCTTGGATATCGATGCAAGCATGGTAGCAATAAACCATTTCACAGATGTAAACCAGGCTGTCCAGCTAGACAATCCAATCGTGAACAATTTTCACAGTTTCACGCCTTTCACTTGCGACAACTTCTTTAGCCATCAAGCACCAGAATTCCCTGGAAGCTTGGCAGAAAATGTTCTTCCTGGTAGTTACCATCAAAATGTTATGCCTGTTTCTCAGACTCTTATCTCACCTGGAAAGGAAAGTGAATTCCAAGAAAGCAAGAAGAGAAGAGCGATGGATGTGTCTGAAAGCAGTTGTATGAACTCATCTCCTCAAGTTTCTGAAAGTGGGAGTAAAAAGAGAAAAGTATGAATCAAATGAACTGTTCAATCTCTTCCTTTCTGGTTCTTGTTGATCTTTGAGTTCGCTTTTTGTTTATTTGTTGGATAATAGAATCTTATGAGTTGATTCTGTTTTTTGTGATCACAGAGCTCAAGAAGAGGAAAGAGAGTGAAAAACAATGAGGAGGAGGAAACAAAAGAAGTCGTTCATGTTAGAGCTAGAAGAGGTCAAGCCACTGATAGCCATAGTTTAGCAGAAAGGGTACATTTACAAACCTTCAAAATCATCAAAATAAATAAATTTGATAACTCATTTTATATTGACCATTATGGGAAATGATGAATTTGGTTGATGTGCACCACAGGTTAGAAGAGGAAAGATAAATGAGAGACTGAGATGCTTGCAGGATATAGTCCCGGGCTGCTACAAGGTATGAAGAAAATCAAATCAATGTCAATATTTTACTTCTAGCAGAGAAATAATTTTTCTATCTGCAGACCATGGGCATGGCAGTGATGTTGGATGAGATAATTAATTATGTCCAGTCCTTGCAAAATCAAGTTGAGGTGAGCTGATTCTTCAAACTTTATTGCAAAACACAAGCTACTCTCACAAGGTCCCTTCATTATTATCCCGACACTGACAAATCTCTTTCTTGGTTTTTCAACTCAGTTTCTATCTATGAAGCTCACTGCAGCAAGCACATTTTATGACTTCAATGCCGAGACAGATGCTATTGAGACAATGCAGGTGTTTAAATATTCTATTACAGTCTTATAATACAGCTTTTATTATGTTTATATATATATATATAACTAATGTTGAATGTTATAATTTTTTCAGAGAGCAAAAGTAGAAGAGGCAAAAGAGTTACAAAGAGCAGCGAGAGAAGGGTCCGGAGTAGTTGCTCAGTTCCACTCATCATGGCCCATTTGACTTTAATTTTTACATGTTATTCGCCATACATCATCGCAAGAAGATGCTCTATATTTCCCAAATATTTTTTAACTTTTAATATATATCAAAATTAAATCCCACTCCAAAGCACAAGTGGCAATGTATGTATAATACACTTTTATTGACAGAATCCTTCATCTTGGTCTCGTTTCTTTTCCTTAGCTTTTATTATATCTTTGAGTTTCTTTGATTTTGCAATTCCCTCTTTTTTTTCTATTTATTGCAATGTATGGGGACTGCCAATAAAGCTTCACCAAATTAGATGAAGATGGAGAATTTAAGATGGTCTTCATTTATAACCATCTTCCGTCATCAAAGCCAAGCATGGAGTCTGACAGCATAAATATATCGTTGTCCCATATCATCCAAAGCAGGATTAATCATGATTCAACTTTAGCAGACTAGAATTGGTTCTGTTGAATGTATGTGATTACCACAAAGTTGTTGCCTTATGGCCAATTATGTCTTAGAGTGAGGTCATAAGGAAATTAATTATTTATTGGTGTTGGCATTGAAGGTTATTTTTTTTATTAACATGGGTGTCCCGGTAACTTGTACGTATCTCGACCAATTCCATAGACCCTGAAATTAACGACCATATAAGCATTTAATAGCCATTATATTAGTAACCACAAGGCTTGAACCTGAGATCATAAGAAAAACAAACTCTTCAATTTCAAGTTCTTACCACTGGATCACCTATTAGATAATTTACATTAAAGGTTATAATCATTCATGCTTTAGGGTGTTGGTTTACATGAGAACGTATTTTTTAAAATAATTTTAAATTGATGTTCATGATGGTCAATGATATATCAAAGATAAGCTACTTTCTTAAATAATGAAAGATATAATGCTTGTCCCGCCATGTGACTGATGGTGGAAAGATATTGAATGAACATTTGTTTATTTATTTATTTATTTATCATGCTCCAGGATTTGCTTCTGTGTTAGACGCAAAAAAACTTGTAAGCATGTCTTAGATACTTGATACTAGAATTGGAGTGTTAGTTCAGTTTGTTTTCATATTTTATGTTGAGTCTTCTATTTATCTATTTAATTGCTTTCAATTTATTCTTGGATACATATTTTTCATTTAATTTATTTTTTATTATATATCTCATTCAAATTGATGGAAATACTCACATTTTTATACACACACACATAATATAACCATGGAAAAAATGATTGTAACATCACTTAAACATTAGGATAAATTGAGCTAATTTTTCAAAAACTTTTTTTATAAGAAAAATAGAGTTGGGATCCTATAAAGCTATTTAAAATGTGTTAAAGTCTTTTATCGAATTGAGAATACAGGTTATCTAATTTTGGTCACTTGTGTCTATATATTCATCATACTTTCCTTCCAATTATACAACGGATATTAGAGAGAGTTATATCAATTTATTTATTTTGCTCTTTCACTACTAAAAAAAGGAGTTATTAGGAACAAATTAATTTGCTATAATAAACAAAGAAATCCATTGCTAAACTATCCGATGCAAATTTGTCGTTGCTAATTCATTAGCAACGGATAATCTCTTGCAGATAAATTAGCAATAGAAAATCCATTGCAGAAAAAAAAATAACAACGAATATTCCATTGCTAATGCACATCGTTGTGTAATATTTTGCAACTGAATTTTTGTTGTTGCGCTTTGTAAAGCAACCGAGTATCTGTTGCTATTTCCCGTTGCCGACTATTAGTCAACAACAAAAATTCTATTACTGAACTTTGTTATTCAACGAAAATTTTGTTGCTAATTTTTGTTGTTAAGTTGTAGCCAGCAACAAAATTTCTGTTGTTTATCGTCATTGTTTTTTTTAATCAATATTAATTTTCCTACTTTATTAATTTTTTAATTACTTTGAAATTAGTATAGCATATTGAAATATCACTAATAAAACTAAATATGGTTCAAATAAAAATTTAGTAAATTAAAATTCATAATACAATTGAAAATTCAATTAAACTTACATGTGCAACTAAGTCAACATATAGTAGAAAGATACATATCTTAAAGTGCTTAAGGTGGAAATGACCTAGGATACTGTGGATGAGAGGAACATGGACCAATATATGGTAGTCGAGGTTGAGGTTTATACACTGGTGAAGATGCACGACCCATAGGCGCAATTGTATGTGATGGCATCAACAGGGTGATAGGTGTTGGTATACCTTGGTCCATATTTGATGTCCTACCATAGCATCCATGATTGTTCCTGAAAAATTCTTTTATGGAATCTATCTCCTATTTCATTTCTAAAATGAGATCATTTTTTTTTTCTTATGAACTTGGCAACTCCTCTTTCAACTCCCGATAATATGTATTAGGATATGATGTCTTCACTAAGTAGAAATGTGATGAAGAATTTGTACTAACTATAGATTTAACATACGAGATGCACCATATACTCTGTCATTTGTAACCCCCGCTGAAGCCACACACCAAGCTACTCTATCAAATCAAAAATTATTTTCCCGATCAATTCCATACTTTGCAATTATCTCCTTTTTATCATTTTCCTACAAAAAAAATACATATAAAAATAAATTCATTTGAATGTTAAATGATATGTAAATTATATTAAAAAAAGTAAAAGTACATACAACCACTGTTTCAGACTTGTTGTCTATGAATGTGTCAGAACATCATCTCATGGAGGTTAGTTCTCACCAGTTTGTTCTTGCTATCAACATGAACAAAAATTAAGAAAATAAATATTGAACAATTAAAATTAGTTATGTTGAACAAAAACAATTCTTACCATGCTAGCTCGATATGATACAAATGACACTGTACCACCAGAATGAGTGCTTATTTTTCCATCCATTTGAGTTAATCGATTCCGCTTTTAAGATTCTAATCGCCTTTGGAATTCAAGGGTGGACCAAACATCTTTGATTATGTTATTCCAATCATCATTTTTAGGATCTTTATCAAGGCAATCTATAATATTTATGGTGTTCAAACTTGACATAGCTTTCTTGCGGAGCTCGTGTCAATTGCTAGTTAAAGGCAATTTTAACTTTGTCTTCCCAAATATAACGAACAATTTGTTCATCTTCCTCAGGGAATGTGTATTTTTTTCTATTAAATAAAACATGATAAATAAATAGAAATTTGCAAAAAACATCCGCAAATATTACAAAAAAAAAATTACTCTACGAAAAAGTATACCATATTCCAAGAAACTGATTTATACAACTCAATGATTAAAAAAAATATTCATTGACCACTATCAATTAATGTAGAATTTATTCATTAACAACGAGCATATTCTCATAATTGTTTTAAAAAAATAAGAATGTATGTAACTTATATTTGAATTGTCAACTATGCCAAGACAATATGGAATAAAAAGACATCTATATCAAAGTTGATGATGTTTTTATACATATATTATAGTCAATGCTAACTTAAGTAGTTTTAATAATTGAGGACTTAGTTACGTGCATTCTTTTTCAAATATACAATAAAATGAGCAATGAATTTTTTTTCATTTCTTTAAACTCTTTAAACAGTTCATCCTTACACATTGAATCCGTTTTTCCCAATAATGGCATGCTCCCTTGAAATTAGCTCTCAATATGCCTCTGAATTCACGTCCACATGATGAGTTATTGAACCTTAAAATATTATAATAACAAAATTTCATGAAAAAATTAATGACACAAATAATAAGTATTGTAAAATGATAATTTCAACTTACTATGTTATTCCTTACAAACTAAGCTCCCTTTTTCTTGTAATTAGATCTAATTCTGTGTCAAAACACTTCCGTTTAACTCTGTAAAATTGTGTCAAGAAGAGGTCGAACCATGATTAAATGGGACACCATCTTGATCCTCTAAACCTCTCACATTACTACCATACCCCTCATCACATAAACCTCTCCCATTACTATCATCTCTCTCATCATATATACCTCTCACATTACTACCATCTCCCTCATCTTCATATCTAATGTCATTGACATCATCATTATCACCATCATCACCAATTACACTATCATAACCTTCATGTAAATTATATTCTCTATATATGGGTGGGTCATCTTAAGGGAAACCTTCTTAAGTTTGAAGCAAAATTTGAAAGCCAATTACCTTCCTATAACCATGTTGATGAGGATGTGCACTCCCTAATATAGGTATATAATAATTCTATAAGTTATAATGTTCAGGTTGGCAAGAAGTGGATGCTTTGTTATTTAGCCTGGATAAAGTGTGATTTGATCTAGATGATGTGGACCTATCAATCCTGGAATTTAATATGGATCCATGTCGAGACATTCTAAAAAAAAAATTGTCATCAATAATAATTGATATGACAAACAACAAAAATGAAATATTATGAAGAATGAACTAATAAATGAATATGATCTATATAAACTATGAATATGAATAAATGGGTTCACATAGTTAGTGTCTTCGATAAATTCACCCATATCAATGTTATAACAACTTTTAGCAGTTGTCTTAATAACTGTCCACCATTCTGAAGATTTATTATCGGGTGGATATGTATAGTAGACTTATTGACATTGTTGCACCAATACAAAATCCTCATTCCCATATTGTATAGAAGTATGCTTGATTTCAACCAAACCATTTGAACGATGCACTATAAGCCCTCGTTTTGTATCGTACCAACAACACTTAAACATAAATAACTTGCACTTACTCCCTAAATATTTAAGTTGAATGACTTCTTTGAGCATTCCAAAATAATCACATTCATTATCATTGTAGCAACTTCCTTTCATTCAAACCCCACTATTCACTGTCTTTTTAAACCAACCATAACATGGAGTATGGACTTTGAAACCATTCATATAATACCCATTATAGCATTTCACTGAATTTGAAGGGCTCATAGCAAGTGCAAAGATTTGATTCTCAATTCTATTTGATTTGTATTCAACCTACCATAATAATAAGCGATATAAGAATTCAAAAGTCCAAAACAAATAAATAATTGAGTTCAAAAATATGTTTGATGAAAATACTTACATTATTTTTCAACCAATTTGAAAATATCTCTTCATATAGTTTCTCTATTTCAACATCGCTCAATTATTGTTGTTTAGACTTTAGCTCTTGGCGACATTGCCTAAAGTTTTAAAATGTTAGTTAAAATTAAATTATTATGAATTAAGTACGAAAACAAAATATTACACACTTACTATAAATAAGACTTCAATTCTTGGTAGTTGAATACCACATAGTTGTGTGCAATTTTCAACTCAACATATGATAACAGTTTTCTATAAAATCTTTTGGACATTTTTTTTCCTAGTATAGGAAAAAATAGAAAGTCCATTTAGATTGTTAGGTCCACCATCGTCATTTCTTAGAACTCGATTCCATATTGTTTGCACATCATCAATGAAATAATGAGATGCAAAATTGGTAATTTCGTCAATCAAGTATGTTTAACATATGGAACCCTCGACTTTAGCTTTATTGGTCACTTTCTTCTTCAAATATAGCATATACCTACATTACATTTGTCAATTAGTTTGAAAACAAAAAAAAACAACGTGAACAAAAATTATATGGTACGCAAACATACTGTTCACATGGATATATCCATCGATATTGAACGGGTCCACCAATTTTTTCCTCATAAGATAGATGTATCGTCAAGTGTTCCATGGAGTCAAAAAAAGATGGAGGAAAAATCTTTTGAAGTTTACGCATTATTTCAGTTATATTCATCTGCATCAAATACATGTGGGGACATTTAAATTTGTAGCACAAATATCCCAAAAAAAAACTGACAATTCAGTTAATGCCTCCCACAGTGGTCTAGGCAAGAAAGGTTGGAAAGCAATAGGAAGAAGTCTTGACAATCATGACTTTTCATGCCTGAAACCTTACATTATGTCTCTTTTACACACCGTGATATGTTTGAAGTATAACCATAAAAAAAAACAATTATTTTATCAATGACAACAATTGTTATTGTTGTTTCTTGAAGATATAATAAGTGTTGTTTGTAAACCCGACCACTTGCATCTTATTTCAAATGTAAGTTTGATTTCTTACAATACAGCTAAATATCCAACCTAGCCTTCACATTGTCCTTGCTTCTATCAGGACAATCCATTACTGTAAAGAAAATATTGTCAAAGAAATTGTGACAAATCAGATTGGTATGCCAATATAGAAGCTTTAAAAAAAAATGTTTTTCTTAACCCAATTGTGATTGACTCCAAATCCAAGAATTTTGTCATAATCTAAAGAGCTTCTACCATGTAGATTAGTAAATTGTGACACTTCAAGTAACATGGTCAATAAGGGATAGGAGGGAGCCTTTCAATTACTCTACACAAATCCTTATGTATTGTAGCACACCAAGATCAACAACAAAATATTTGGGACTATATTATCATGAGGTTTATAAAATGAAGGACTACATTATTATTAAGGCCAACATCTAGGGACTAAAGAATAATTAATCCTATTACACTATAAGCTAAAACAAAATGGGTCGTTTACAATTGTTCATGCACACACAAAGCACTGTGGAGTGGACATTTGCTCTGGTGCTTCGCGCGCGCATGAACTCCTTTTTTTTCTCCAGCCACATGACTTCTTTTTTTGATTTGTATGGTAGAAATGACAAAGGAGTGGCTGTGGCTGAGCGATTTTCTGTGCGTTGGCAGTATAGGGTGCGAGAGTTCGAACCGCTCAGACAACAAAAAAATTGGGTTTGTAAAACCGGGTTATTTTTTTTAAAGAATTGGGTTTTTAAAAAAAAAATGTTTTCTTTTAATAACTGGCTGTTGTTTTTTTTTACAATTTTGTTTTAATAACTGATGTGTCCGGGCCAGCTTATGCGCACCACGACTAATCTCCGAATCCACTTTTTATTGACATTTTTTTCCCTTTTTTTTCCACTTATACATTTTTTTTATTTTTTTAACTGAGGTGTCCAGGTCAGCTTGCGCGCACCACAACTTTTTCTTTCCAAGTATATTTTTTTTTCCTGGCCAACTAAGTGCACCACGAATAATCCTTGGACTAATTTTTTTTTAACATTTTTTCATGTTTGGTTTTCCCCTTACACATTTCTTTTATATAATCATGGTGTCCGGATCAGCTTACACACACCACTACTATAATTAAATTATAGAATAACTAAAGGAGATCACAATTCCAAAAAGTAATGAATGTATATATTTTAAGCCGCTAATATGAAATAAATAGCAAAATATATAATTAGTCTAACATATTTATCAAAGAAAAACTTACAAATAATTATTATCATTATTTTTAAGGCGGTAATATGAAATAAATAGCAAAATATATAATTAGTCTAACATATTTATAAGGAAAAATTTGACAAATAATTATTATCATTATTTTTAATACCTTATCTACAATAATTAGAAATTTCAACACCTAATAATATTTTTTAAAAAAAGAAATTTTAAAAAATAAAATAAATGACAAAACAAAAATATATATCATTAGATTTTAAAAAAATTATTTGACGTGAAGAATAAATAAAAAGAAAAAGAAAAAAAGAGAATAATAAACTGAACAATTACGACACACCCAACCGCCACAGAATGCCCAATTGACTACAAAAAAAAATCATCTCTAATTGATTTTATCGATTGCATTTTTTTCATCAACCGATTATATAATTATCAAAATAATTAAGACACACCAAACAATCAATCAATTGCAGTTTTGCAATCTATGAATTAAATAAATCGACACACAATAGCAATCAACCAGAAATAATCCATCTTTGATAGATTTTAGCGGTTGCAATTTTGCTATCTGCTGGTTAAATAGTTCATTGCCGTTAAAATAAACCCAACCATCAACAAGTTCGATACAACAATTTTACTAATTAAATATTAAAATCACCAATTATAACACGCATAAAATCAATCATTTTTCTACATAAATAGAAGCCCAGCACAACATGCGGGCAAGTTCGCTCCCATTGGAACTGCTCACCTACACCCATTGGCACTGTGGAGTGGATGTTTGCTCCGGTGCTTCACGCATGCATGTGCTCCTTTTTTTCTTCCTTTTGGAACAGTATATTAACAAAAATGTCCCTTGAAAAGGACAAAAAACGTTGCCTGGGTTAAGGGTCTCAAAGGTATTTGCACGTTTTCGGTCCAGTCCGGTCCGGTTCGTCTGGCCGGTTTTCTCTCTTAATAATTCATGGAACAGTGCACTAACTGTTTTGTCCCTTCGAACAGGACAAAAATCAGACGTTGGAGGGAGGGGCGATCCGGTAATTAACCAATTTTTTATTCTTTTTTTATGCCGATTACTGTTGGCGTGTCGTCTGTTTCCGCACTAACGCGTGTTTCGGACGGTGCGTGCGGCTGATTCCGGCAACCAAAAATGCCCAACCGACGTCTACAATGATTTTCAGGCATGTTCTCTTCCACTTGGTGCGGCACGTGTGACGATATGGTGTCCGGAGACGTGTCATTGGCCGTTTGAATTCCCCCCCCCCCATTTCTCTCTCCTACCTGCGCCAGCTGACGTCAGTCAGCTGTTTTTTGTCAAATTTCATTTCAGTCCCTGAATGCTCGAATTTGTTGTTCTGGCCCTTAGTGCTATTATATAGGTTTTGATGTGTTTCAATTTCTTCCTTCAATTGACATTGATTATATATTATAGTTTCAATTAGGTCCTCTTTTAATTTTGCAGAATGGTCTTGAATCCTGAATATTTTTGGTATCAAAGTTTTCAATGATTTCAATTTCATCCTTCCAAGCAAATTTATTATAAATCCTTAATATTTTCAGTATCAAAGTTTGATGTCTTTCAATTTTATCCTTCTATGCAAGTTAATTATGGATTTCAGTTGCATTTCGGTCCCAATTCTTTTAATTTCCGGTTTTGTTTTAAATTATTTAATTTCAATGTTTAGATTTACTTCAATTTTGTCCTTGAAATTAAATATATTATTTAAAGCATGTCAAATGAATTATATATTTGTATATTTATATCAAATTAAAGTATGTGAGACTAATTATATGTTTTAATATTTATTAAATATTATCGACTAAAAATATATAGAGAGATAAAACAAATGACCTAGGATTTTTTGAAGATAAAAAAAATAATTTAAGTATTCTTAAATACATTTAATATAATAATATGATGAATAAATCTTATTAAAAAAAAATTGCTTTGGATTTTAATTTTGTGCTCTTTTGTTTAAGTGTATTTCTTAAAAAAAAATTACAATATTTTTATTTATAGTATTTCAAATCTAATATTACTAGGGAAAAAAGACAACTAAAAAAAAGGTTGACAAATTTACCTAGGTTATCTATAATTAAAAAATATGTGAGTTACTTCTCGTTTTGATTACACTGTTTCTTTTAGACGACAAATAACTAATTATAGCACGCAAAAAAATTAAGTTTATTTCTTAAAAAAATTACAATATTTTTATTTATAATGTGTCAGATCTAATATTACTAGAGAAAAAACAACTCATAAAAAAATAGACAAATTTACCTAGGTTATCTACAATAAAACAAAATACGAACCACTTCCCATTTCGATTACACTATTCTTTTTAGGCAGGAAAAAAATTATTTATTATAATTTTGCTAATTAAATAGTAAAATAACTAATTACAGCATGTAAAAAATCAATTAATTTTCTACGTAGAAAAAAACTCAGCGCAACGCGAGGGCAAGCATACTAATTATAGCACGCAAAAATCTCATTTCTAACATATTTTATCTATTACAATTTTACTAATTGAACATTAAAAAAAACTAATTATAGCAAGCAGAAAAATTAAGTTTATATATATATATATATATATATATATAAATAAATACCATATTTTTTATTTTCAAAAATAATAATTTACGAACAATATTCTAAAATATTTTTAATATAATAATATGAGCAATCAATTTTACAATCAGTTTTCTACATAGAAAAAAATAATTTCTAACATATTTTATCAAATGAGTTTTAGCAGTAGCAACATTCAATCGCTTCGTTGAGGAAAAAATACCTTATTTCTAACAAATTTTATGAATTATAATTTTACTAATTAAATATTAAAATAACAAATTACAAAATACACAAAATCAATCAATTTTCTACATAAATAAAAAAACTCTGTGCATCGCGCGGTCAAATTCACTCGTAATATACTACGTGGATATGGTGTTCGGACAGACAAGTGCACTTCTATCTTTCAGAGTCTGTTTTCTGGTAATAATAAAAACAACAGCAAAATAAAAACAGAGTCTGTTTTTTGCTGCAACCCCAGCCTTTCTCAGTCACAGCCAATTCTCAACCACTGAAAACAAGAGCACGACAATCTTATCAAACTCTATATACAGAATCACATCATCATCATCATCATCATCATCATCATCTATCAGTGAAGTCGAGTATGAGCTTGGGGAATTGTGAGTTTAGCAGCATCCTGTTTACGAGATGAATAACAGCCACAAATTGCAATTACTGTGACAGCTGCAGAATAGTCTCTTTTTATTCAAAATTAGCTGCATCTGAATATAGACGAATACATTTAAATATGGGCAGTGCTTCATTTTGTAGCAGTAACACCAAACTATGTTATTTCTACCATGAAAGGCTGAAGGCTTGTGACCAATCTCAAACAGTTAAAGATCATTACTAAAAACTATATGCAAGATTTACAAGAATCTCTAAAGCAGCACCGAAACCTTGGGCAAATCTAGCTAATATTTAGCCTAGATAAAATACTTCTTAGGAAAGAAAAGTCCAAAAATTGTAGAGATCTTACATGAGATAATGAGCTGGAGAAATACTTATATGTGGGCATGCATGCAATCGAGAAACTAAAGTGAGCCAAAAAGGAAATTAAGAAGCATGGAGAAATTAACTCAAAGAGTAAACCAACGTAAGTCTACTAGAGGACGTAGATAAGAACATGATTTAGGGCTGTGAAATTAATTAGCAGGGTTTCAGATTGCAGTAAACAAGGAACTAGCAGCTAACATGGGCAGGTTCAAGGATCGAAATAGAGTGGCTTTGGAAATGGAAGAGGTTGTTAGCTAGTCAGGATCAAAATCTTTGACATCACCAAGTCACCACTCTCTACTACTATTGCAAAGCATGCTTATTCATGAGAATAGTAGTGACCACCTTCATTAGTGTGCTTCCTTAAAAAGAAAATTTAAGAAGTTAGTGTTAGAAGTTAACTTTCCTATTCTGTTAAGTAGCAATTAAACATTCTGTTAGTCAATCTGTTAGCATTGACTGTTAGTAGTTGCTGTGACAACTTGTATATAAACTACTTCCTTTTACAATCAATATACATCGAGGTAATTCAGTATCATATTGCAACATGGTATCAGAGCCTCTTAAAGAAAATTAAAAGAAGAAACCGCAGTTTCTTGAAACAAGAAATTAGAAGAAAAGAAAGAAACAAACACATCAAGAAGAAAACAGTCTCGGCATAGAAAAGAAGAAATTGCAGTCATGGCAACAGACAATGGAAATGGAAGCTTTGTGCAGCCAGCCATACCAAGATTCGATGGGCACTATGATCATTGGTCCATGCTCATGGAAAACTTCCTTAGATCAAAGGAATACTGGGGATTGATTGAGAAAGGGATCACTGTCAGCAATGAAGGAGAGGAGCCAACTGCAGGACAAAGAAAGGTGATGGATGAAGAAAAATTGAAAGATTTAAAGGTGAAGAACTATCTATTTCAAGCAATAGATAGAACCATCATTGAGACTATCCTTAATAAAGATACTGCAAAGGATATTTGGAACTCAATGAAGATGAAATATCAAGGTTCCACCAAAGTGAAACGTGCCCAATTACAAGCTCTAAGAAGGGAGTTTGAACTTCTTACTATGAAAGAAGGAGAAGCTGTAGATGGATACTTTGCAAGAACCTTGGTTGTTGCTAACAAGATGAAAGCACATGATGAGAAAATGACGCAGACCACCATTGTTGAGAAAATTCTTAGATCAATGACAACAAGATTCAATTATGTTGTATGTTCTATAGAAGAGTCCAATGACCTCTCGGTTATGACTTTAGATGAATTACAAAGCAGTTTGCTAGTACACGAACAAAGGATGCAAGGTCAGAAAATAGAAGAAGAACATGCTCTGCAGGTTATGAATTCAGAAGGTGGAAAATATGAACGCAGATATGAAGGAAGAGGGGGTATTCGTGGGAGCAGTAGAGGTAGAAGTAGAGGCAGGGGCAGAGGCTATAACAAAGCATTTGTCCAATGTTATCACTGTCAAAGATTAGGACATTTTCAATATGAATGTCCTGATAAAGAAAGAAGTATGAATTATGCAGAATGCAATGAAGAAGGAGAATTGCTACTGATGGCATATGATGAAGGAAAAGAAAAACAACCAAGAAACAACACGGCATGGTTTCTTGACTCAGGTTGTAGCAACCATATGAGTGGACAAAAGGAATGGTTTTTTTGATTTTGACAGCACCTTCAGGCAGTCAGTGAAGTTAGGGGATAATTCAATGATTTTGGCAATGGGAAAGGGAAGTATCAAGTTGTCTATAGAAGGATTAACTCAGGTATTTTCAGAAGTATACTACATACCTGAGTTACGAAACAACTTGATCAGTATTGGTCAGCTTCAAGAGAAGAATTTGGCAGTTCATATGCAAGGGGGCATTTGCAAAGTGTATCATCCAAAGGGAAAATTGATCATCAAGTCTCAAATGTCTGCAAACAGGATGTTTGCTATTCCTGCTAAGGTGATTCTTCCAACTTCAGTTTGCTTCCAAGTAACATCCAAGGATATCACTTCATTATGGCACCACAGGTATGCACACCTAAGCTGCCAAGGACTAAGGACCTTGTTTCATAAAAACATGGTCACGGGTTTACCTCTACTGAGTGACAGAGTAGAAGGCTGTGAAGATTGCATGGTTGGCAAACAGCACCGAGACCCAATGCCAAAGGATGATGCCTGGAGAGCAACAAAAAGACTACAATTAGTGCATGCGGATGTATGTGGCCCCATAACCCCAGAATCCAACAGTGGAAAAAGGTACATGATTACCTTTGTTGATGACTATAGCAGAAAAATGTGGGTATATTTCTTAGTACAAAAATCTGAAGCACTAATGAAATTCAAGTACTTTAAGTTGTCTGCTGAGAAAGAAAGTGGGGAGATGCTTGGCTGTTTAAGAACAGATAGGGGAGGTGAGTTTACCTCCTTGGAGTTCAATAATTTCTGCAATAATCAAGGAATAAAGAGGCAACTCACTGCCCCATATACACCCCAACAAAATGGGGTTGCAGAAAGAAGAAATAGGACAATAATGAACTTGGTGAGAAGTATGTTGTCAGCAAAATCAATGCCAAAGGTGTTCTGGGCAGAAGCTACTAACTGGGCAGTGTATGTCCTCAACAGGAGTCCCACCTTGGCTGTCAAGGGTGTCACTCCTGAAGAGGCATGGGGAGACAAGAAGCCATGTGTGAAGAATTTTCGTGTATTTGGGTGTATAGCCCATGTACATGTTCCTGATGAGCAAAGGAAGAAGTTGGATTCAAAAAGTGTAAAGTGCATCATGCTGGGAATTAGTGAAGAGTCGAAGGCTTACAGACTCTTTGATCCTGTCAAACAAAGAATTGTCATTAGCAGGGATGTGGTATGCTTTGAGAATGAAAAGTGGAATTGGCAGAATAATGCAACAACTGGTGCACAAGATATGCTTGCGTGGGAAGGACCTTGTGACAGTACTGGTGGAGATACAAGTGAGGTGATGCTTCCAGAATTATCACAATCAAATGGTAATTCTGCTCTTGCAAATGAAATGGGAACTGAAGAACAAAATACAAATGAAGCAGGTCCTCTTGATGTAAGCAACAACGCAGCTGATCAACCTGAGGTTGAAATCACAGGAACAAGCTCTACATTGGGGAGAAGTAGAAGAAAACCTGCTTGGCTTCAGGACTATGTTACCAATCAAGAACTGCCAGAAGAAGAAGATGAAGAACATGGTCTAGCAATGTTTGTTGCAGCAGGGGACCCAGTCAGTTTTGAAGAAGCTCATAAAGATGTGAAGTGGAGAGAAGCAATGGACACGGAAATACAATCCATTGAGAAAAACAACACTTGGGAGCTGACAAACCTGCCACATGGAGCAAAATCAATAGGGGTCAAATGGGTGTTTAAAACGAAATTAAACGAAAAGGGAGCTGTGGACAGACATAAAGCTCGCCTAGTTGTGAAGGGATACTCTCAAAGGGAAGGGATTGACTACAAGGAAGTCTTCGCACCAGTTGCAAGGTGGGATACAATCAGGATTATTCTAGCACTGGCAGCTCACAAACACTGGTATGTTTTCCAAATGGACGTGAAGAGTGCATTTTTGCATGGTGAGCTACATGAGGCAATTTTTGTGGAACAGCCGAAAGGCTATGAAAGGAAGGGGGAAGAGAACAAAGTTTACAGATTAAGGAAGGCATTGTATGGCCTTAAGCAAGCTCCCAGAGCTTGGTATAGTAAGATTGAAACACACTTCACCAAAGAGGGATTTGAGAAATGCTACTGTGAGCATACGCTGTTCATTAAGACAGATCATCAAGGAAGGATTTTGATAGTCAGCTTGTATGTGGATGATCTGATTTTCACAGGAAATAATGAAGAAATGTTTGTGCACTTCAAGAAATCAATGCAGCAAGAATTCGAAATGACAGACCTTGGGAAGATGAAATATTTTCTGGGTATAGAAGTCATACAAACTGCAGAGGTAATCTTCATTTCGCAGCAAAAATATGCTCAGGAAGTATTAGAGAGGTTTGGCATGCAAAACAGCAACTCAGTTGTTAACCCGATAGTCCCTGGTTGCAAAGTGTCAAAGGATGATGGTGGTGGATCAAATGTGGACAGTACAGAATATAAGAAGTTGGTGGGAAGTTTGCTCTACTTGACTGCAACAAGGCCCGACTTAACTTTTGCAGTAGGTTTAATCAGCAGGTATATTGATAAACCAACCATACTGCATCTACAAAATGCAAAGAGGATACTTAGGTACTTGAAAAGCACCACCAAGATGGGCATCAGCTATCAGAAGGGAAGCAAAGGAAGACTGATTGCATTTGCAGATAGTGACTACGCAGGGGACATTGATGACAGGAAAAGCACCTCTGGTTATGTCTTCTTCCTAGGAACTGGTCCTGTGTCATGGTCCTCAAAGAAGCAGCCCATAGTAACCCTCTCCACAACTGAAGCAGAGTTCATAGCTGCTGCTGCGTGTGCTTGCCAAGGAGTGTGGATTAGAAGAGTTCTAGAGAAGCTGGGACATGAACAGACTGGCAGCACAATCATTTTTTATGATAATAGTTCGGCAATCAAACTATCAAGAAACCCAGTACTACATGGCAGAAGTAAGCACATTGATATTAGGTTTCATTTTCTAAGGGAGCTGACAAGAGATGGAGTGGTCGAGCTAGTGTTTTGCAGCACACAAGACCAAATTTCAGACATAATGACAAAGCCACTCAAGGCTGATTCATTTCTGAAGCTGAGAAGAAGTCTGGGATTATGGGATGTTGATGAACTGTTTACGAAGTGAAGATGTCTGGAATTATGTGATGTTAATGTTGTAAACTGATTACAAAGTGTAATTCAGTTTAAGAAAGGGTGTTAGAAGTTAACTTTCCTATTCTGTTAAGTAGCAATTAAACATTATGTTAGTCAATCTGTTAGCATTGACTGTTAGTAGTTGCTGTGACAACTTGTATATAAACTACTTCCTTTTACAATCAATATACATCGAGGTAATTCAGTATCATATTGCAACAGTTAGAGGATTATTTGCCGGTTTTATATGATATTGGATTATTAGTTGTTTTACTGCGTCTAACATGACTATAATTTTTGGATTATAAATAAATGTCAATATCTAGTGGATTTGATGAATTCTATGTAGTGGCATAGTGAATTTATAATAGAAAATGGTGGCAATCATGGGTTGCCAATAGGTTTCTTTCGTTTTTAGGCCAACGTGTTCTTCTTTTAAATGAAAGCATGTCTATTATTCTAAGCAAAAAGTCACGAAAAATTAATGCGATGGGTATTTTGAATTTGAAATTACACTAAACCATTTTGAAAATATGTTGTGATACTTGATTAATGTTTAACTCTAAAAAAATCAACTTTTTTTGAAGCAATATAATGAAAGATTCTAAGGATAAAATAGTGCAAATGCAACACCGTAGCCGATTTTATTTATGTTTCAATGTATTTCATGTTCAATTTTTTGGGAAGATTTTTTTTAAAAAACTTTTCAACAAGGTTTTCCAGTAAATAGATCAGCAACATATTCCTTGTTGCTATTCAAATTTTGACCTCCTTGATTGAGGTATTTCAAAGAAAAAAAAATATTTTTGATATAATTATGTCATTTTCTTGTGATATCATCAATTCTCATTCATTATAGCATGATATAAGGTGTTCTAGGCATTCTAACTTACAAATTACTATCAAACATGTTCAAGAATCATATTCCTTTCCATAATTTCATCAAGTTCACCTCAATTACTATCAAGTAGAATACAATCAAGCTCAAACATGTATATTTTCAAGGGTTCACCTATCCAAGTTTTCATAGGGTTGAAACATGGGCATTGGCAATAAGTGTTCATTTCATCATACTCAATTACACCATTCCAATTATAAAACACTAGGTAATAACTTATTTCACATTACACGTATGAGTTCACTTTTTATCATTTATTTGATTTTTCTAAATATATTAATCACACAAATGCTTTTTTATTCTTCTTTCTCCTGGTTGAACATGGTATCCTCTCTTCTAAATTACTCATGTAAATCGTCGTTTTCACAATAAACATGTCTATGTTATCATGAATTAATTCACATATCAATCCTTTAAGTCCTCAATCAAGTAAGCTCTTCATTATATGATGTAATGATGTAAAACAAGGTGACACATATGCATAATTCTATTTCAACTCAAGTATTTTTTGAAAAGCATATCAAGATTGCTTTTGGCACATTTCATCATTCCATCCCATCTGATACCTCTTCATTCTTTCAATAGGTTAGGGTTTGTTCTTCAATATACATCAATTTTACTTGTTAAAGGTTTTGAAATTACATTCTTTTTATCCCTGTTTTCCATAATTTTTCCATTTAATCTTTATAAAACTGAAAGTGAAAAAACCTAAGTTCAATCCATTTAAGGTTCTTTTTTTCACCTTGTCTCCAAAATTTCAATTAGGAGACTGAGGTTATTCTTACCACACAATTTCTACACAAATTTAGGGAATGCTTAATGGTTTTGCCACTTATCCCCTTTTTAAATATGGTAGGTAGTGCTTGGGTGTTCTTATCCTAGTACTCCTTTTTTGGTTATTCTTAAATTGGTTTTTTCATGTTTTCCACTCAATATTAACTAACCTATTTTATTTTTTTTAGGTTTTACACTTGAGGCACATAAGCCTCGTTTATCATCTTTTGCAGAGAATTAGGTGCATTAGTATGTTCAAAAGGCATTATCGACCACTTATATAAACACATATTTAGTTTTAAAAATAATTTTTCATTCATCACCTTTTTATCCTAATTTGATGATAGCCATTTTTCAAATTAATTTTAAAGAATATGATTGAACCATACAACTCATATAATATATCATCTAAAATATAGGGATAAAATATCAATATTTGATAGTGATATTGTTGATTACTCTACAATTCACACAAATACATTGAGTATTGTCCTTCTTTGATACTAAAAGTACTTGAACTGTATATGGAATTATATTTTCTCTAATGTACCCATTAGACATTGTAAACCCAAGAAAAAGTAAACACATTGTTGGAAGAATTGTAAAATCAAAATTTAAAATTATGGAAGGATATACCATTAATTAAAAAAGAGATTGGATAAAAAAGATGAAGGTTAAGAGAGGGGTTAGTTTATAAATATAAAAAACTTAAAGAGTATTGTGTGATAAGAAAAAAGATGAAAATGTTAATAGAAACATTTTTTAATCTTGTTTCCTCCATGGCTGAACATATGCCCTATATAGGAAGAGAAGATATAAAAGAAAAACTAGGAGAAATTTTGCCTAAATAAATTTTAGAAGATATGATTCTAACACCTAAAAGAACTAGAATGGGTTTTAAGAGAAGAACTTAAAGTATTCTTCTTTTGTTAGTGGTGGGTTGGAAAAGTGAAGAAGAGTGAAAGAGAAAACCTAAATCCTTGCCTTCCTACCTTTAATTTCTTGCATATTAGTGGTAAGAAATCTAGTTTTAAAGTGATTTAAGTTTACTATAAATTGATTTTAGTGAGCATGTGAAAAGCCCTAATCCATATGAATGATTGATTGTGTATAGTTGAAAATGTAATATTGTGAATGTGTTTCTAAATGTGAAAAAAGGATGGTTATAGATTTAAGTTAAGAGTTAAAATAAGAATTTTCTCCTCACCATAGTTGTAGGGTTCAGTCAAATAAAGAGTGGGTGAGAGATAATTTGCTTAAATGTAAGCCAAATATATAGAAATGTGTTGTAGAATGACTATTGGTGTAATGCTTAAACTTCAAAAAAATGTTGGAATAGGATGTTTGATTTTTATTGTTGGCCATTCGACCATGGTTTGTAAGAAAGAGTTATAGAAGCTTAGATGAGAAATGATTTTGATTGGTTTGTTTCTATCAAACTTTGTATATAATGGAGTCTAAGTCTTTGAAAGAATGCATGAGAGGTGTTTGATTATTTGCCAAGTCTATGAATAGTCTGGATAGTTTTGATTTTTAGATCCCAACTACTATTACATAAGTAAAAAGATAGAATTTTCTGTATCTTTCAGAAAGTAAGTTGTAGAAAAATAGTTTAGCTAGAAATTGGAACTAGTTTTTGTCTCAATTGGAGTTATACAATTTCAGATATGAACGAAATACCATTTAAGGGATCAAGTTCTTAGTAACAGGGCGAATTTTACCATTTAGCTTTTAACAAATTTTAGGATCAGATAATGATTGAATTTTGGGTAGTTGTATTCATAAACATTGTGCTAGAAGATGTTTACTTTCATTAAAATTGACATTTCCTAAATTGGAGCTTTAAAACTCAAGTTAAGGACTAGAAACTACATACTGCTCATGCTATAATTTGATGGATAAATTGTATATATATGTAAAATGGGCAATTTTGAGTTGCGTTAATGACTTAATCTGATTTATCTTTCTTCTTAACAACTAAATAAGTATATCTTATCTTTCAAAACGATTAAGCTATACTTGAATCTATTTTTTCAAGTTTGAGTTATAAAAGAAACATTAAACAATGTTCAACATGTGTGAGCGACATTCATTTGGTAAGTGATGATTAATTTGCTTGAAACATTATCCTTGATGTGGAACCTTGAATAAGGATTACGTGGATGAAAATGAAAAACAAATATGTGTGTGTGATTATGTACAAGGGTGTGAGTGTGTGTGGAACTTGAGATTTTTATCGTGTTAGTGAACATGTGAACTTAGAGATTAAGTTGAATGAATTGTTTTGAATGAAATTTTGACATGAACTCATATGTCAATTGTGCAATTGAATCTTAACTAGTATAAGAAGAGGTGCCAAGATAATTCAAAGTACAAGTGCACATACTCATTAATAGGTACTAAGTAGATGACTAACACCTCACAAATCACTACTTTTACACTAATTTAAATATATCATGTTGCTACCAAAATTCATGATGTAGTTAAGAACTTGGAGTATGAATGATTGCTGAGCACTAGAATAAGAGTGCTAATGCTAACATGATATATCAGAAAAATGACAAGCCTTAGACAAGGATGTCCAAGAGAATATGGCCTCCAAAATGGAATGCTAGAATTGTTGGCAAGGTAATGAATTCTCTAGAATAGAGATAATCGAGGTAATTTGTCCGCGTGTTGTGTTAAACTTTTTTCTATGTAAGAAACTGATTAATTTTTTGTGTTTTATAATTGGTTACTTTAATATTTAATTAGTAAAATTATAATAGATAAAATCTGTTAGAAATAGGTTTTTTTCCGCCAAAAAAAACATTGTAATCGAAACGCAGGGTAAGTGATTCGTATTTTTTTAATTGTAGATAACTTGGATAAATTTGTTTATCCATTTTATTTATGTATTGCCTTTTTTTTTACATAATATTAAATGAAATATTATTCATAAAAATACTATAAAAGTAATTTTTTAACAAAAATAACCTAAAATCCAAAACACCCCTCAGTTAAATAACTTTCTTTCTTTCTTGCTTTTGTCTTTTGCTCTGATAAACCGCAAATCAAGATAGAATCATTTCTAACAGTAAACCACCGTGTTGATCTAGAAGAAGCTTATCTTCTTTGCTTTTCCTTTTCTGCTTGTCAAATTTAATTTTGTTAAGAGTTTGCATTTTCGGTCAGATGGGGTTCTTGTAGAATGGTTCTTTGAACTTAATCCGCGGTGGGGTTGTCGAACTCTTGTCGATTTCTATAGAATTGTGATCGTCAAGGTACAGTTTCTTTTGCTGTGGTATTGTTCTTCTTCATTTTATTGAGATAGAATTGTTGTACTTCCATTTTAGCCCAAGTGTTGTAAGAATTGATATAATCTCTAGTTAAGCACAAGGGTGTGGTTTGATCTGGTGATTAATTGAAGAATGGTTTTTTGGTTAGGCTGTTGGTGAATTTAGTACCTGCCTTTTGACGGAAATAGTCTGTGTTGGGCTTTTGACGAGTTGTTCAGATTAGAATTGCACAACTAGGAATTTGTATTTTGGAAACTGAATTTTGGATAGAGTTGAATGAGCAATAAGTATTTTCCCAAGTGTTTTGTCTCAATAGGTATATGTGTTGATTGGAAGGGTTTTGTTGGTATGTTTATGGGATGAGATGATTTTGATGAGCTACTGGCTACATTCTCACTTTGATCATACAGTTAGGTGAAGATCAGAGATGGCTAGCCCTACGGTAAGCAAAACTAGAAGTGTGCTAGAGGGTTTAGTAAGAGAAGGTTCATTTAAATGGCTACTTGGAAAGGGAAGTTCTTTCAATGAAGAATTTGAGGAGATGGAAAGTTCTCCATCAGCTGGCAGGAATTGGATAGCTGAGCTCTCTCCACTTGCTAATGTGGTTGTTCGTAGATGCTCAAAGTAAGTTGGGCTATTCTTTTTGTGTTCCTGCTTGTTCTTTTCCCATGCTGTAGTTTCTGTGCAAATTATGATTCAGTTGATTTGAGAACTTTCTATATAGTTTGACTTTATATATGACCATCTTGTAGGCTGGTGTTCCCTTTTCACTTAGACTGTCTGATTACTAAAAGTATATGCATTACCTTTCTACTGCAATTTTCATCTCCTTATGGTCAAGGGCTATAATGCAGAATCCTTGGCATTTCGGCTAGTGAGCTTCAAGAAAACTTCAATGCTGGGGCTTCTGATTCCTTAAAGCATCTTTCCTGTTATGCGAGGAATTTTTTGGAATACTGTTGCTTCAGAGCACTGGCTTTATCTACTCAAGTAACTGGTCATCTAGCTGATAAAAAGTTCCGACGGTTGACATATGACATGATGCTAGCTTGGGCGACTCCAGCAGCTGCTAGCCAACCATTTCTCAATGTAAAATTTTCCACTGAATTATGCGGACCTTATTTGTTAATGTCACTAGATGTTTGGCTAGCATAATTTTCCACTTTAGAACATCATTTTTATACAAAAATATAATGAAACTGTTTCTCACAATTTTGGCATGGAGATTCACACTTGCTCTTTTCTTGCATGAATATTGTAGAAGGTTTAGAAGAATCTAATTTTGAATTCCAAACATACTCCTTCTCCCCCATCCCTCTCAGCTCATGCATGCATGTTGGTCTATGTGTGCTTGTTACTATTATCCACATTTTCCCCTGTCCTTTTGAATATTTTGGCTAATATGGAGTAATTGTATGTAGAAAGTGTTGAAGATATGGCTTCTTACTGTTGATTTGTTATCTATGGATATTTCCTGTTAGGTAGATGAGGACATAACAGTTGGTCTAGAGGCCTTCTCTCGAATATCTCCAGCAGTTCCAATCATTGCCAATGTGGTTACCAGTGAAAATCTTTTTGATGTGCTTACTAAGACAACTGATGGCCGGCTTCAATTTTCCATCTATGACAAGTACCTAAGTGGACTAGAAAGGTAACTTTTATGTTAACTGACAAGTACATCGTTTCCAACAAGATCATTTGTCTGCTTTTAGTTTGTCATGCTACTTAGAGCACCTGTCATTTTATGATGTAGTTGCCCATCCAACAAATGCTAAATTACTTTTGTCTCTCTATATTTTTTAAGTTCCTTACTTTTTAGGTTTGCCTAAAATGCTCCTTTTTTTCTCACTTATGATTTTCTGTCTGCTTTCTACCCAGGAACTGATTTTTTTTTCATGTTTGTTAAGTCACACAGGAAGAGACTATATTGCAAAATACATCACAAAGCAACAATGTGGATTATCAAGAAAGCACACAGCCTTACTCACACCCTATCTAAAATTTTATATCTAAGGAAGGTCACACACACACACACACACACATATCTCACATATCCATTTCCACATAGTGAAACATAAAGCTAGATCACCTAGCAAATAATTCTTATTAGTTGCATTTTGCATAGAGCTTTTAATATTGTGTCAGGCTTGTTTTGAATGATGCTTTTTTTCCTTCCTTGATGCTTTTTTCTCATTATCCTATCAATCTCTAGAATATATCAGGTTGAATCTTGTTAGTTGTCACCATGAAAGCGGACTGAATGCTATGACTAGGATGATGTTTTATTCAGAAATGGCTGTACAGTTTGATTTTGTTTCCATCTTGACAACCTTTTAAATTATACTTGATTGTAAAGGTCATAATATTTCATGTAAAGATTATATAATTTACAGTGGCAATTTTATGTCGTGTATATTGTTATGTCGTGTAGGAACATACAAATTTACGGTGAACATAATATCTTACTCCTGTAATGTTATGTCGTGTAGGCACATACATCCGGATTTATATTTTAGGTTTATCTTCTCTATAGGGCAATAAAAAAGATGAAGACCCAATCAGATTCATCACTCCTTTCCACAGTGCGATTGTCAAGAAGAGAGAAGATTCTGGAAGTAGATGGAACGGTGACAACCCAACCAGTTCTTGAACATGTTGGAATATCTACATGGCCAGGTAGTTTCATTGGACAAGTGATTTGGTAAATTTACTGTATTTGTTCCCTTCTTTTTGGGAAAAGGAAATCAAGGTAAAGTGTAAACATACATTTAAAAGAGGTTATGATTTAGGCAGATGATAAAATTTCCCTTTACTTCAGATAAATATATGCTGTGCAATATTTGCCTAATTTCTTATATTTTCTATCATGTGCATACAGGTCGTCTAACTCTCACTGACCATGCACTGTACTTTGAAGCTCTCCATGTGGTATCCTATGACAAGCCAAAAATATATGATTTGTCAGATGACCTAAAACAGATTATCAAACCTGAGTTGACTGGGCCATGGGGTACTCGTCTTTTTGACAAGGCAGTCTCCTATAAATCTATTTCCTTGTAAGTCGTGATTCATGTTTGTTTTCCTTTCCATTGATGAAATATATGTTTTGGAGTTAGATATGCTAGAATCTAGGTGCTGTCTCATTAGCTACTTTTGAGAGCTTTATTAGCATTAACCTCAAATTGTTTCTCTTGTAGATCAGAGCCAGCTGTCATCGAGTTTCCTGAGCTGAAAGGCCATACTCGTCGTGATTTCTGGTTGGCAATTATTCGGGAAATTTTATACGTTCACAGATTTATAAAAAAGTTCGAGATCTCTGGAGTTGAACGGGATGAAGCTCTTTCAAAGGCTGTACTTGGAATTCTGCGGCTTCAAGCAATTAAAGAAATTGGTGCTTTAAATTCTGCTTGCTGTGAAACTCTTCTCATGTTTAATCTTTGTGATCAACTTCCTGGTGGGGATTTGATACTGGAAACCCTGGCAAACATGTCCTCCATAAGGGAATTAGATCAGACTAACAATTATAAGGCTGGAGGCGGGATGTATTCAATCTCTTCCTTGGCCATGGTTTCCAATTTAGGGTTTGTTCTAGGAACAAGTTCAAATGATCTGAATGAGGCTGGGCTTGTTGTTGGTGAGATAGCTGTGGGAGAGATGAGTTCATTGGAGAAGGTGGTTAAGGAATCTCAAAACAGCTACAAAAAAACTGTGTTGGCACAAGAAACAGTCAATGGAGCTAAAGTAGATGGCATTGATACCAATCTTGCAGTAATGAAGGTGATGCTAATTATAGTACTATGTAACTTTGAGTTTGAATTTTACCAAGCACATTTGCCCCCTTGTTCCATCTGCCTCTTTTCCTTTCCATGATCGATGTCATGGTAAAACTTTAGAATGACAGGAAATGGAGGGTATATGTTTGCTGACAAGGCTAACAAATATAAATTACACTAGTGGAATTAATAACAGCTTTTTTGTGTCTGAATTATTTCCGCTGCTTACATTATTTGAAATAGAGTTGCCAAGAAGATATTTGGTTTTATTGTTTGACAACAGGCCATTTTCTTAAGCTCTTTTATATTGTACCTTCACTAATCTTTCTAATATTTCTTGTTAACATGGAAGTTCTCCCTGGTGCTTGCAGGAGTTACTTCTCCCTGTTATGGAAGTTGGGAAGTGGCTTATTTCCTTGATACAGTGGGATGACCCTATGAAGTCTTTGGTGTTCTGTTTGGTTCTCACTTGTGTCATTTGGAGGTAAGACATTAATTACATTATTGAAATTTTTTGGGTTTGAGTATAAATGTATGATTATTCAGAGACTATAATGATGCAAAATCATCCCGTTATCCTAATAGTAGTGGAGTTTTTGTTTATCAACTCTGCTGTGTAGTTTATATAAATGGCGAAAGGATTAAACATGAATGGAAATCACTGGTTATATTTAGCTGTGGTTAAGGGTGCATTTGAGATTTTAATTTCTTTGGAAGTGCTCTCTTTAGATGACCAAAGCTATGAATGCAATATGTAGTATGTTGAATCCTTGCTGGATTACCTTGAATTAAGCAATCTAGCCTGTCCCTTATTTGCCTCTCCTTTGGACTCTAAACCAAATTAGTCCTTTTCATTTACTTTGTACTGTTTGAGTAACTTTTCCAACAGGAAATACATTTCGTAGGTTGGGATGATAGTTTTCTCTTAAATAAAAATAAAAGTCCACTTTCTTCCCTTTTCCTGATTTGCAAAGACCTCATTAATGCATTAAACTAGCTCAAAAGTTTAGGTTTTTTATCTTACTTTACCTTCACTACTAGCTTACATCATAAAATAAAAATGAAACAAATCTTGTTAAAGAACAAGCTTTTCATGGTCAACTGTATTAGAAACTGAATCAAAAGATAATCATATGTGATTTCCAAATACTTCCAACCTACCCCAGTTTAGCCGTTGGGGACTGGGATTTTGACATTTTGTTAGGATGGAAACATGAATCGCACAGTTACTGACCCATTGTCTTGTGTGCGAAATGGTTTATTCATGGATGCATTCTGCGCACCAACAGAAGATTTAATTGCAGTCTTTTTATTTTTTTTGAAATTCAGATCTGGTAGCCATTTCAAATTTTCCTTCCATGAGATTTGAATATGATGGTCATGTCAGAACTCCATCTTTTCTTTCCCAGTATAGGTTTTTTCATTTGTAAATAATGAATGGTGGGAATATGGTTATTGGATTCAGAAAGAGCATTCATTAGCTTTCTCGCATGGATTCATGTTTGATGTCATAGCCCTTCGAAGCTACTTTGGGAAATGTGCTAAACTGATTTATGGATGAATCTTTCTAAAATATTAGCTAGATATATATCTAATCAAATATATCAAAATGTTTCTGGATTAATAGGAAGCAGATTTGATCATGGATGAAAACCTAGGGCAATTATGCAAATTTCTTTTTGGGAAGGCTATAGACAGGAATTTACAAATATATATATATATATATATATATATATCATAAGGACATCTACATTCACATTTGCTGAAAGAAAGTGTCACGGAGGAGGGAGTTCCTGAAAGGGGGAGAGATTTCTCTGTAGGATTAGGCTGATTTCTCTACAATGTTACAATGACAGTTTTTTCCAGTTTTTTCCCTTAACAAGTACTTCATGGATGTGCATTTTAGGGGATGGCTGAGCTATGCCTTTGGATTGATGATCATCTTTCTTGCTATCTTCATGGTGCTCACTCGATTTTGTAACCAAGGAAGGCCTGCTGATAAACTCAAGGTAATAGCACCTCCACCAATGAAAACGGTGGAGCAGCTTTTAGCTGTTCAGAATGCTATTTCTCAAGCTGAACAGTTCATCCAGGATGGAAACATTGTCCTCCTCAAGTTTCGTGCCTTGCTTTTGTCCATTTTCCCACAGGTTACTCTCTGTCACTCCTTGCTGGCCAACATGTCTAATCTTTTCTAATTCTTACCTTCTTATATGTCATAAATCGTAAGTGCATTAAGAGTGTAATTACACGTCATTTCTCCATGTTCTATTCAAATTACTCAACTGCATGCTGCTTTTGGGTGTTTATGCAATTACAAGGCAAGCGAGAAATTTGCGTTCGCCCTCCTGTGTGTTGCTTTGATCGTGGCATTCGTACCTAGCAAGTATATTACTCTGCTGATCTTTTTGGAGACATTTACAAGATATTCACCTCCAAGGAAAGCTAGCACAGAAAGATGGACAAGGAGATTAAGAGAATGGTGGTTCAGCATACCGGCAGCTCCTGTAGTTCTTGAAAGAGAAAAGGAAGACAAAAAGAAGAAGTAATGGTGTCCCCTTTTATACATGTACATGTACAGTTATGTTTCCACAGAACCATCTGTGCGGAGTGTAAACCCCTCAACCAAGGAAGAAGAATCATTATTAAGAGAAAATAAAAAGCTTAAAAAGTTTGTTCTTCTACTGCAAGGATTTGTTTAGTTTCAATGGATGCGATGTGCCATTTTTAGTTCCAACATCTGGGTATCATATTTCTCCTTAGATTGAGTATAGAATTGCAGCTAAAATCAATAACTGGGTCCTCCTGCAGTTTGATCGAGTATGTGTGGAATGGGTAATAATGGTGGATTGGATTTGATAGCCAAGTAATTTAACATGTAATAAGCAGATCAAGTAAACTATTTTGATAGCTGGTATTTTCATCTCAAGTAAATATGAACGTTAACTAGTCGCACATAAATTAATAAATAAAGCAAATGAAATGGACGAAGCATAAAGCGAGTGGAAGGAAGATCTTCGGATAAGCATGAAATGCCAAATCGGCGGCCGGAAAAGAAGAATGTTTTGATCTTCTTGCCGTCGTGGGAATCCCCCATCATCCGGGATAAAGAAATATTGGCTACAGAACCACTGTTGAGAGGCGGCATAGAGTTTTAACAGTAATTTTCTCACCGCTAGGGTTCCAAAGATTGCAATGATTGTGTTAAAGAGTACCTGTTCGAAATCGGACTCCATTTTATTAATTGAGGAACACTCGGCTTCGCTAACTAAAACACAAAAACAAATATCTGAATTCGAATCACACTTGCATGAATAAAAACAGCTGTTCTGAATCTTTGTCTTATCAAGAGTGGGCTGTAACAGCTAATCAATACTTTCTATCATATATATATATATATATAGATAACGTGTATTATTTTTTAAAGTATTTTTATTTAAAAATATATTTCAATTATATTTTTTATATTTTTTGAAATTTATTTGTGATATCAGTACATTAAAATAATTTAAAAATACTGAAAATTTTAATTTTCAATTTTTTTTAATATATTTTTGAAATAATTTAAATATTTCTGTTTATCCTAATCGAGCTGTCATCATCTTTACAATCCATAACTTCCGTATTTAAATTTGAAACAGACGTACGACTTTCAATATTTTACAGACAAGAACACAAATAAGTACTGCCTGATCATGCAAAAAGATACAGAGGTTAATTGTATTTTCTATAATGATGATGCGGCCACTGTTAATTCTAAAAAACACTTAACAAATCTCAACTAAATATACAAGGAACAAAAAGAAACATCGTTTGGCAATTTATTTCAAAAGATTTACGGATCGGAACAATAAAACCAAAAATAAATAAATAAATAATTCTGCCAAGAGACTGTCTTCTCTCCGAAATCAGAAGAGACAAACACATTAAAAGAAGAATGAATACCCGCAGAACTCAATCATCACCTCCAAGGCAGAAGTTGTTGAAATCATATTTGGAGAAGGAAAAAAATAAAGGATCAGTATAGTTATTATAGCATGGCTGATTTGCGCATAGAAACTCAGCTAATTTAGGTGTAAAAATTGGAATATTATTGATGTAATTAGGATGAGATTGCATAAAACATTGTCCATCATCACCGATGCTTCCATAATTCTCATGATCAGTAACAGCTGAAGATGATTCATCGTCACCGTCAATCTTCACCTTCTTGGCCGCCACCCTGACACCATTTTCTTTCCTTATTCTAGTTGCCGACGTCGGATCATCCTCGGAGGACTGCGATAAGCCCGTTAGTTTTTGCACCAATGCCATGAAATCCTTAGGGTGTGTGTGGATGATTTTGGGCGAGTGAGTGTAGATGATCACCGGACGGGGCTTGATGGGACCTGAAACCGCTAGCGACGACGCGGAGGATGAAGACGACGAGGGCGGCGATGAAAATGGTTTTTTGATCATGTGAGAGTCCTTGTCGACTTTCAACGGTGGTGGTGGGTACGTATTTTTGGTCTTCACCATGTAAGCCTTAAAGGGTGAACAAAAATAAATCAATCAACTATCTTCCACCTGAATTTGTGGTTTTGAGTTGCCATGGAGGGAGGAGGACGGCGCCATCAAATAACTATGGAGGAAGGGTATTTTGGTAATGCCAGGTCGATGAGGGAAGGGTATTATGGTAAAGTCGTAATAGGCATGTGAAAAAGGAGTTAGTTGCCTGTTAAAATGGGAGTGGTGATTTTAAAATGCGAGTGGTTGTAGTAAACATATTGGAGGCTGAGTAACACGTGTTCAGCCTACCAGAGAATCTGGTTGGGCAGCTGGCGGCAAATCTATATCTGTTGGTTAGTTTCTAGGAAGCAAGGATTTCACTTCCTTGTGATCCTACGCGCTTACTGCACCTGCTCCTCACACTTTCTTATCTCTTAACACCTCTCTCTCTCTCTCCATATACTTACACGCGCGCGCGCTCGCTCGCAAAATATTAAATCTGCCCACGATACTATTTTTAAAGTTTGCTTTTATTTAATTTTATTATCATAAAATGGAAGAATTCAAAGATGGATTTGTTGGTCTAACCAATGGAATTCTTCAGGTTACATAGGTAAAGTAGACATTAATAGAATATTAAATAATAAGGAGTAAGCAGTTATATTGGTAAGGCTGACATTAATAGAATATTAAATAATTAGTAAGCAATGATTATTTTTATTCATGTTCAAGATGAGTTTGTTGATGAAATCAAAACCACAAAGACGGGAGTAGAAGACTAGATTCAGTTAGTTTGACCTTTCAATACCTTATTTATCGTCAATAGAGCTGCAGTCGAATTTGAAAGTGATTCAAGTTGGGATGGACATAAACTTCCATATATTTTCATTGACATATGGCACATCGTATAGTTCTTTAAAAAAAATTAGGGAATCATCCATTTGAAGTTGAGTTTTGCTGTTGTCAAGCAAAATACGAAAATAATTGAATTTGTCTTATTAAATTAGATGAGTTATTAAACTTTATTTATTTTATAAGGAAACACTTTGGTTTTAGACTTGTTTATTTGATTTTTTTTAATTAGTTTGATCTAGTTTTATCCTGGATTGATTATTATTTAAATTAGATTTATACGTGACTCATTTAGGAAACTAGAGTTTTTTGTGGCTTGGGGTATAAATACTCTTAAGGATAATCTCTACGACAATTTTTTTGGCTAATAATTTTATGATTTTTGCCTATCTTGGTTGCCTATGTTGGTTCTTGATTGAACTTTCAACTCTTTATGTAATTGACCAATCTTTATTGTGACTTTATACTCATTTTACTTGTTCTAGGGGTAGACGTTGTGATTGAATTAACTATAGTCTTGTTGTATTGGAGAAAGTTTTTTATTGTGATAAGCTAGATCTTGAGTTTGTGAATTCCATTCAATTTCGTTATGATTCATATCATAAGTTGTCCTATAAGCTCATAAAACATCATTTGATCTTAAGCTTGAACCCATCATATGCTTGAATGCATCCTATTTGGTTGCATAGTTTTTTTAATGACAAATCTAATATCATGTTTAAACTTTTAGTTTGACCATTTGTTTTTGGATGATAAACACTAGAAGTGAAATGAATAATGTAGTACTTACAAAGCAAAAACTTTATTCTATGATCGCAAAAGTATATGCCATGATAACTAATGATTGCTTTCAGAATTTCAAACCAATAATAACCTTAGCATCATTAGTGCATGCAGTTTTAACTTTAATCCATTTACATATATAATTACTGGTAAGCAATATGTAACATTACCAACAAAAAAAAGAAGGAAAAGTACCCATAAAATCAATACGTAAACATTAAAAACTTGCTTGCAAGTATAGAATCTAAAATCATTTGATCATAATTACAAAAATATTATTTACTCTTTAGCAATGTTCACATGTCTTACAAAATCATTCTAAAAACACAAAATCAAATCATGATTTTTTTCCCTCTTAACTCTAACCTTTTTTTTTTAAAAAAAAGATAAAGTTTTAAAAATATCACAATAAAACTTTTTTAATCAAATGAAATTCGTGGAGATCAAAATCAACATTTTTTTTTTGTAAAGTGTGCCTAACTAATCAGTTTTGCTATCTTATGTTAACCTCTAATTAATTTCCATCTTCTCTATGAAACACAAGGGAATAAAAAACAAAAAATCTTTGAATTAAAATTAAAATTTTTAAAACTAATAGGACTGGATTGAAGAAGAAAGAAAAAAATACTATTGAAAAAAAAAAACTTTTTCATGATTTTGAGATTGACAATGCATTTTCTTTGTATTTTATGTAGAAATTTCTCTCTTTTAATCTTATCTTTCTATTACTATTTAAAACCTTATCTAGATCCAGGGAATTCAATTAAAAAGAAAAATGGAGAGAACAGCGACAACCATCGTAATTTTATATTAGTTAATTAATTAGTACATTAATTATATATATAAAAATAGGTCTTTAGGGTTCACCAATAATGAAAAGAAAAATCATAACATGGGGATAATGGTTTTTGTTGATGGGTCCGACCACTATAGATATGAATTATATACATTTAAAACTGAATTTAATTTAGGACCACCAAGTTTATTCTATTTTTTGTGAAAATAGTAATAATAATAAATAAACAGGTATTTTTAACTTGGAGTAAAAATATAATTTTCGGACATTTCAGAAAAAATAGGTGAAATTAGTATTAAATAAAAGAAAATGAGAACAGGGTTAGTAGTTGTCCGTACAAAGTAAACCGTTGGCTAACTTATATATCAAACTGTATTAAGTAAAATAAAAAAAACGCTGACTTTTCGTATCCTCTTGCTCACTCGTGGACTTGTCATGTCTCTCTCTCTCCAAAATGGAAACACAAACTGCAGTCTCTTTAAGTTGCCACTTTAACCGTTAAAAATTTATTTCAAGTGCCTTTTGAAGGCAACAATTCTCTCTCACACTTTCCAGGAAATTAATGGCCTTTCGTTTCACGGGGATACACAGTTAACTATGGATCATGATATATGAGGAAATTATATACAAGGAAAGTGAAGTTGTAGGTTTTTTATCTACTAATTGGTTGGGGCTGACTTAAAAAAATGGGAAGAAGAAAGGGTAAGGCCAGCTTCAAAGTTGAAGAGGTTTTGGGGTTCTTTTATCATATCTTGGAGGAAAAGCCTTCTATTGCTTTCTTAATACCTTTGATTCTGGTTTGTTGGGGTATTGAGAAATGGGTTTTCTCTTTCTCCAATTGGGTTCCCCTTTTCGTTGCTATCTGGGCTACTTTTCAGGCAAGTCCTTCACTGTTCTCCTGTTTTGACTAGATTTTTGTTTTTTTCTTGATCGTCTATTTTGGATGGTGATGCAGTTATGTCTAATTATTATTTTCTTTAGCTCATATTTTATTTTCTTTTGTCATAAAACTTTTGTACTTAAACAAGTTTTACTATGGGGTCTAAAAGGTTAATCTTGGGCTATATTTTGTTGATTTCTGTAGCTCTTATGAATCTCTTATTTATTTTCATAAAAGCTGCTGCATTTGTGTGATTTACTAGAGAAGGACGACTTTATGTAGTTGAAAATCTTTAAATGCAAGCACAGTTTATATTTTTCTGAAATTTGCACAGGCTTATCACTCTTCCCCCAATGTAAACAATTGGTTGCCTATGGATGGTCCAATCTGACCATAATGATTTCTTCTTCCCTGTATTTTCTGTCCCTTGCCACAGATGTTGTGATCACTGTTTATTGCTGTCCACCCTTTTCCTTTTTTCGGCCAGACTTTGATTCCAGCTGTGGTTCCTAGATCAAAAACATTACTTGTATCACTTTTTAGACAAATATGGGTTGGCATTGCAGAGTTAGCGTCCTCCTATTCTCTCAGCCCAGCATGTGAAATGCGGTATGATGAAATTATTGTTTTCCCTCTGTAGTATTGCAGTCATCAACAGAGAGTTCTTGTGGAAGACCTAAACAAGAAGTGGAAGCGAATTGTATTGAACTCCTCGGTATCTCTTCTTTCTTTGTTTTCTTTTGTGATTACCCAAATTTTCGTGTTAACTAATTTCAACCTAATAATCTATTCACATATTTGCATAGCCAATAACACCATTGGAACACTGTGAGTGGCTGAACAAGCTGTTGATGGAAATTTGGACCAGCTTTTTGAACCCAAAGCTGTCAACTAGATTCTCATCCACTGTTGAGGTCAGGATTTTTGAATCCGTTTTAATTGGCTTGTGTCATATAATCACTATTACTGAAGATTTTTTGTCCTATGCCAAGGTTTGTTTGTTCATTATTGTCAGAACTCCAAGATGTATGCTGGCTGCGTTTATATTTATGCCATCTAAATCTCCTTGTGATAAAGCTAAAAGAAAAGGCGCATTCCAAATATCTGCTCTTCGCGGGGGTTTTTGAATGACACAGTGGCTTCATAAGAATACATAATCATTTAAAAAATGGTGGTTGATTGATTGGATATCACACTTCCATTTCATTACTACTAGAAAAAGGGGGTCAAAACTTGGCATTTTCCTACCTTTTGATAATTTTTTGATCTAAATAAACTTTCTCTAGCATATATGAAGATGTACTCATGCGCACACTTGCGTTTGTTTATGGTTCTTTGTGAGATCAACTAAAAAGTTATTTTTCCTTGCAGAAACAATTAAAACATCGTAAGTTGAAGCTCATCGTAAGTGATATGCTTATTTTCTGATCTATAATTTCCATGAATATATAAATTAAGATTATCATTATTGTACATGTTTCCTAAAATAGTATTACCCTTCTTGTAGGAAAAAATTGAGTTGCAGGAATTTTCATTTGGTTCATGCCCACCTTCTCTGGGTCTACATGGGACTTGCTGGTCAACTTCAGGTGATCAGGTTTGGTTCCATTTTCACTTTCTGATTATGTTTTTCCATTTTACCCCTTTTAAAGCTTTGGAAGGTATCTACATGTATTTTATCTAATGCTTGTTAATATAACCTTACAATGAAATGTTAATAACAAGGCCAACCACTGTTTTTTTCTGCTTATTGTCTTTCGTGAAAACGTATGTTACTCTGCATTTCAAAATTTTCTGATGCATTTGGTGGATCCAGTTATTCATTTAGTGCAAAGGACAATTGGAGTATGTAAGTGCTTGAGTTGAGATAATTACATTAATGATGATAATGATCGGCCTATTGTATATGTTTTGGTAATTAACAGTGTGCAATTTGACAGTGACTTTACTAAATATGTGGAATAGAAATAAAATTCCAACAAGAAATATTGAAGTTCACAGCAAAGAATGACTTAGTATCACAAAAGCTTACAACCGTCAAGTCTTTGATGAAACAGCATGGAAAAATTCAATCTAGCTTATCTTAATTAGTTCATTATGAAGGCTTTAGTGAGTTGAATTTAGTTGTTCACTAGACAAGCTCATCAGTACATTCCAACTAGACTTGTTATTATGAAACTCGTGCTAGTTCCAAACAACAAAAAAGGATTTGATTGCATCTTGAATCCATATTGGTATGAATTTGTAAATAACATGCACTTGCCTCTGCTTCAGTACTCATTGATGCAAGTATAGGAATGACAATTGCTCTTAAGATATGATCAAAAGTTATTCCATTGGGAGCCTATGGTTCAATGGGCATTGCATTTCGGTCTGCCTTCTGTTCCTCTTTGTTATGGACGTATGTGTTAGTGGTTAAGCTAGGCACTGAATAATGAGGATTGAGAATTGGTGATAGAAGTGACTGAGCCTGATGTGATTAAGGTGGCTGGTGACCCAACTTCCACAAGAAAAATTAAGTCATCTGACTTAGAAGAATGACTGAGCGTGTTCTGTTGAAATGTAAGGTCTTTAATGAAAAAAGAAATGGGAAAGTTTATATAGGTAATACAGACGAATACAATTTATACCAAATTGTTCCAGTAATTATTCTAGCTTGATGTGTTATTTCCCTCAAACAGTAAATTTCTCTCATAATTTCATGTCACATTTTCTTATGCATTCTGACAGCGAATTATGAATTTGGGTTTCGATTGGGACACTAGTGACATGAGCATTTTGTTGCTGGCTAAGCTGGCAAAGCCATTAATGGGAACTGCTCGGATTGTTATAAACAGCCTCCACATCAAGGGTGAGGTATGTAAAATCATCTATGTTTTCTGCTCTCTAAATAATTTTGTGCTGGCACTGGCTGTTAGATCAAAATTTATAGGCTAAAGGCTTGATTTTATGTGCTCCTCATGGATATGGATACAAGAAAATGATTGTAAGAGAACCATCAAGTATCTTTTACATGACCTTCCCTCATTTGTTTGGCGGGATCAGTTATTTGTACATATTAGTTTCTTTTTTCCCTTTGGCTCACACTCTTTCTCTGTCTCTCTCTCTCTCTCTCTCTCTCTCTCTCTCTCACACACACACACACACACACACACACACACACAATCAAAAACACACAAACACAACACACACATGTCGGTGATTTTGTAAATACCACTATTGACCAAATAAAGCATTTCAATATTAACTTCAAAAGTTTATAAGTTGGTAATGATCGTCACATTCTCTCAGCCCTATGATTTCTCTATTACTATGAATTTCTTTTGCATCATTTCCTACGTTAGCCTAAGCTCCTTTATATGCCACCATAAACATTCCATGATCTCATTCCTGGGGAACAATTTGTAGGTTTGTGCCCCAATTCTTTCTCACTGTTTTCCTTTCTCCCTCTCCCTTTCCAACCACTTCAAAATTCGAAGCTCTAAGTAGTTTTGAAGTGCTTCTGGTAATTGTAAAAAACACGTCTTCCCAACACATCCATATCCTTGAGATCATTTACTTCTTGCTTATTGCTTGGGATTTATCTGCAAAATTTCTTTAAGATCTGAAAACTCATTGCTGTGGGAGATGAACATTTGGAAATGCGTTTTCTAACTGTTTTCAATGTGGAGCTACTCAAGGGAGAGGATATAGGTTCTGTACTTGGGAGATATGCAAGCATGGAAACTTTTTTCAAATATTTTATTATTAATATCGTTGTAATCCTATATGGGACTGTCAATATATGTTGTGCATTTAATTTCTATTTTCTTAAGCTATCTATTTCTAAATTTAAGATTTGATTTGGATTTCAAGTGCATCAATTTTTGCCTTTTGAGGTTGCTTTTTAATCTCTCATCAATTTTTTTACAGCTTCTCTTAATGCCAGTTTTGGATGGGAGAGCAGTTTTGTACTCATTTGTGTCAACTCCTGATGTAAGAATAGGAGTTGCTTTTGGAAGTGGAGGAAGCCAGTCACTACCTGCGACAGAGCTGCCAGGCGTTTCTTCTTGGCTGGTAATTAATGTATTGTTGTATTCACATGAATAGGTAGTACATTTTATATTATTTCTGCTTTCATCATCATTATTATTACATGTAATTTTCTCGCCTCTATTTTAGCCTCTTGAAATAATTATCTAGAATTTATCATGTTTCTTTTTAGCTAATTTATGAAATGTACGGTATTTAGTAGTTCATAATGATGTACCTTGCTGTACTTCCTTAATTCTTTTTGTTCTATTCTATTTCTTCCAGTACTGTTGGCCTTATGTGTGTTTCTTCTTCTTTTTCTTTAAAATTTCAGGTCAAGGTTTTTACCGACACCTTAATTAAGACAATGGTTGAGCCTCACCGTCGTTGTTACAGTTTACCAGCAGTAGATTTAAGGAAAAAGGCTGTAGGTGGAATAGTATACGTGTCAGTCATATCAGCTAGCAATCTTTCTAGAAGTAAACTGAGAGGAAGCCCACCAAGAAGGGAACAAAGTTCTTCGTTAAATGGTAGTTTGGTAGAGAATTTTGATGATAACAATTTGCGAACATTTGTGGAGGTCGAACTTGGACAGTTAACAAGGAGAACAGCAGTGAGACCAGGATCAAGCCCTAGATGGGATTCAACATTTAACATGGTCTTACATGAAGAAACAGGAACTCTTCGATTACATCTTTACAACTGCCCACCCAACAGTGTGAAGTTTGATTTTCTTGCAAAATGTGAGATCAAGGTACATTAGCCAAAAGTTGGTGTACAGCATGCAATTATTATTTTGCGTAAATTATAGAGAAACAGGTCACTTTATACGCTTATTGTGTGAGTTTCAGTCTTTTGTCACATGTTTTAAATATTCGCCAAATGTTGGTGTACAGTATGCAATTATTTTTTGTTATCATTGTAGGAGATTGAGAGTTTCAAATCAGGGGCGGTTTTTAGTTCTTAATTAGTTAAACCATCATAAACACCCTATATTGTGTCATCACATAATATTTTTCTTTATTTGTTTTTTATAATTTCAATGCAAAAAACTTAGGAGCAGATAAGAAGCTTAAATCTTATTACTCTTTCAAAATTACCACTAAACTTTGATCAATGGATTTTATTTGTCATTGAGTGATTTTTTAATACACATTATTAAATTTGTAAACTACATCATTCATGCCTTGTAGATTGTAATGCACCAAGTCAAAAGACTGCAACGATTAAAATATGTTGCCATTGCAGCCAAGTCTCTATTTAATTTCCAAAAAGGACTTAACATTTTCATGCATTATATTTATCTCCAAAAATGAAATGAAAGCAGAGCTGAATTTCAGAAATAAATGTGACTCTAAATTCATGGATGGAAAAAGAATGTGTGCAAGACTTATATTGCCTGAAATTTGTTCATCTAGACATCCCTGATTTTTCTTCCTTCAGAAAATTTCTGTGTATCAATTAATTTAGCATCTTTTTTTCGTGGTTTGTTCCGGAAGATGAAGTATGCTGCAGATGATTCAACAGCGTTTTGGGCAATAGGACATGACTCTGGTGTAATTGCCAAACATGCTGAGTTTTGTGGAAACGAAGTTGAAATGGTTGTTCCATTTGAGGGAGTTACTTCAGGAGAGGTAGACCATGGAATTTTTTATTGTGACTATCTACTTGTTTTTGAGTTCCTGTGCTGTATTGATATATTTTTCTTGCTGTGCATAACAGAAGCTAGTTATGATGGAGCATTAAAGTCTTGATTAGCATTAGGTCATCTTTTGTTGCATCAATTGTAATATTTCAGCTGTTGTAGATAGTAGTTTGAATCCCAGATAAAATCAAACGTGGTTGATTTGGTTTCCTTTTGGAGTTCTAGACTAAATTGTGATATCACTTTGCACCCGCACAAGTGTATACAACTGTTGGTTTCAAATTTTGAGTATTTGATAACATGAAGTTGTTTTTAAACGTTCACTGTGTTATATGCAATTGATGTCAAGCAACTCATGCTAATTTGTTTCAGTAGAGGATTTAATGATGATAACTATGTCATTTCTCTTCTTTATACGCATGTGGCAGTTGACTGTCAAGCTTGTAGTAAAAGAATGGCAGTTCTCTGATGGTTCCCTTAGCTTGAACAAGTTCAATGGTAGCTCTCGGAAGTCAACTTATAGTTCATCAAGTCCTCTTTCAAGAACAGGAAGGAAGATTAATGTGGCTATCATGGAGGGAAAAGATCTTATTTCATCTGGAAAGTGTGATCCATATGTTAAACTGCAGTATGGAAAGGTAGGAATTTTAGGCTCTTCATATATGATGAATTCGAACCTGAAGTGGACCCATACGTATGGGAAACTTCATAAATGCTTCATGAAAGTATTTAAGTTTGATTTTAACCATGCTGCAAACCTATCTTCTCAGGTCCTACAGAAAACACGGACTGCACACACCTCTAATCCTTTCTGGAATCAAAAGTTTGAATTTGATGAGATAGTAGATGACGGATGCCTTAAGATTAAATGCTACAGCGAAGAAACGTTTGGAGATGAAAACATTGGCAGTGCACGAGTAAATTTAGAAGGTTTGCTGGAGGGATCAATCAGGGACATATGGGTTCCCCTTGAAAAAGTGAATTCAGGAGAATTAAGGCTTCAAATAGACGCAGTCAGAGTCAATGATGCTGAAGGATCACGGGTATTATTATATCATATTTAATGTTTAACTATACCGCATCTCCTGTAGGTTACTTAAAATGCATTTTTGAAAATCCAAAAGCCCTTTCATGCCATTAAAAGTTAAGGCAGTCACCTGACCATAATAATGTTTGAAAGATGCAAAAGCATATTTCATCTGGACATGCGAAGGTGTGTTGACTTGTAGACATGTAAAGCATATTAGGCTGGCTTGCTTGCTTCGCTGATGTAGATTAGTCTTTGAAGTTCAGATTTGTTCATAACCAGCTTGTTTTTAAGAGTGAAAACAAGCTGTCGTATTACCAAGCTATTTCAAACAGCTTGTCAGCGATCTAATGCTCTGAAATCCTTATCGCTAATGATATTGTTTTCTTCTTCCTCGAATATGCTTAGGGTTCTGTCTCAGGTTCATTCAATGGTTGGATTGAAATTATCCTTGTTGAGGCAAAAGATCTTATTGCTGCTGATATTATCGGGACAAGTGATCCATATGTGAGGGTGCAATATGGAGGCTTGAAGAAGAGAACAAAGGTATGTGGTCTGGTTTATGCCCTTCTTTTGCTTCTGTCGGATGATACAACACTACAACCGGTTACCTACTGTGCCTTGTATGACCTTTCAGGTTATGTACAGAACTCTGAACCCTCAATGGAATCAGACCTTGGAGTTCCCTGATGATGGCAGTCCCTTGGAGTTGCATGTAAAAGACTATAATGCCTTGCTTCCAACCTCTAGTATAGGTGATTGTGTTGTCGAGTATCAGGGATTGCCTCCAAACCAGATGTATGAGAAGTGGATACCTCTCCAAGGAGTAAAAAGGGGAGAGATCCATGTTCGGATAACTAGGAAAGTTCCAGAACTACAAACAAGAAGCAGTTTGGAGGCTGACGCATCTTTAACCAAGTCCCATCAAATTTCTAACCAGGTGATAATGTGTTACTCATTTTCATTCCTTTCACTGGGGTGGTACATTTTTCTTTGATTATTGATAAGATTCCAGTCTTCGAAATTTGAAAATTTGCAGGACATGTGTGAAGCATATGATCTGCTCTTTTTTCTCAAATATACAGGGTTTATTTGTAGCACTTCACAATCGCATACTCTTTATTGTATAATCACTGCTGCTGTTTTTATATTTAAGCTTTCTACAGGGTCCCTTTAAGCTAGTGGCCAATATTTAATGATGCCATGTGATTGTTATCGTTTTCCTTGCAACACATGAGTTTATTTCAGTCCATCCTTTTATTTTTGTTCTTTTTATTGGATCCATCGTGAAATCTTATGTGATCAATATGCTTTTCATGAATTAACCTGTGCTCTCAAGTCTGAAGTTGTTTCTTTGAATGGTTTTTTTACCAGATGAAACAATTTCTGATCAAGTTTCAGTCTTTGATCGAGGATGGCAACCTAGAGGGACTCTCGACAGCCTTGAGCGAGATGCAAAGCCTTGAAGACATACAAGAAGAGTACATGGTACAGCTTGAGACTGAGCAAATGCTTCTACTTAACAAGATAAAGGAGCTTGGTCAGGAAGTTATGAGCTCATCATCTTCCTTGAGCAGAAGATCTGCTGGATTTTGATGCTACACATAATTAATTACACTTTAGTATCAGTTGGGAGGGGGGGCTCTCCCAAGTGCCAACTCTATAATTGTATTGTGTGATGCTTATAAACTCAGATCATGAGTAGCAGGTTAAGAAATTGGGCCTTTATGTTTCACGATTCATATATAAATTACAGTAGTGTTTATTGGCGTGGAGTAGGGAGCGTTGAAAACCTTGTTCATCGCCATAGCCAACAATCAGAACTAGAATAAGAAATTATGGCAATAAAGGAAGATGAATCGTGAATTAACCACTCCTCGTCTTGCTGCATGCCTGCTGCTTCTTAGCAAGCAGTGTAGAAATCGAAAGTGTAATTGAGTGACAATATTAACGAAATGATTACTTCAGAGTTTCTCTTTATTGATTAGAAGGTGTATCTATTTTAAATATAAATCATAATCATCCTATTCAATCCCTCAGTTTTTGATGGGATACATTCCTAAATAAATAAATAAATAAAATTTAATGTCAGTTGACATGTAAAATATGACTCGAGGTTAACTAAACTGACCTAATTTCCGAAAGAATAAAAGAAAAAAACACCAAACCATATTCCTATTTTACAATTTTCAGAAGAGAAGAAAAAAGTATCTTAACTTGTTCAAGCACAAGACAACCCTACAGTGTAGTTTTTGTCCAAATTGTTACTAAGTTTCAAGGACATGCCATTTCTTGCTGCACATTTCAAAAGTACTTTTTAAAAATATTTTTTTTTTATTTTCAATTAGTTTTGTTTGGTGTTTCTAGATCATTTTCATTTGCTGATGTCAAAAATACTTTTTTTAAAAAATAAAAAATATCATTTCGATACATTTCTGAACGAAAAATACTTTCTAAAGCAATGTCAACCACATTCTCAAACAGACACTTAGAGGTCAATTGTGGTGTTCGTTATAAAGTCTATCATCTATGGTTCTAGTAATTTTACAAAATGTTGTTGAATGATGCTATTGGTAAAATCAATTTACTATCCCATGACAACTTAATATAGGTTGTGTTATTCATTTCATATAATGATGCCAAAGTTTAGTGATTTCATGATAGATGCATTGACTTAATCTAGTTTAGTAGCGTTGCTCTTAATCTAGTGGAAGATATTATCATATCTTGCTTGAATTAACCTTCTTTCCTTAATTGGTGCTTAATATTTGGTTTTAAAAAATGTGAACCTTTTCCTAGTGTTGTATTTCTTCTTAACCTTTTTTTTTGTGTACATGATTGTATTTTTGCTTATGAATATGATAGCTAGAATCATGCTTGATGGTGTTGTATATAATTTGATGTTCCTTGGTGGTAAATTTTGTTGGTAACCCTTTTCCATTGTTGTTTGGTAGATTTAAATTGGCTAGGGTGTATGACCTAATTATTTTTTGATGCTATAACTAAACAAGTTTAGAGGTTTTTTACTACTTGTTCACATGTTTAGCATAATATTTTTTTGGATTCTATATCTAATATAAGTGATGAGAATTTGGAAAATGCACTAAGTGGTCAATTTGAGCAATAGGATTAAAATACTACTCGCCTTACGTAAAATCTTTAAATTTCAATTTCAATTTCTTACATCATATTTTTTTCTTAAAGTTTTTTTTATATATGGAGAAATAAAACCATCAAGGCTTCATAGTCACTATACTCAAGCTTTGGGACAAAAGTAATATGATTCATTCAAGGGTTGAACAATCAAATTTGGATTTTCGTGTAATGTTTTCTACTATCGATTTTACACTAACAAGCATGAATCTCAATTTAACTATTTGATTAAGTTGAAATTTTACCAGGAGTTTCTAGAGATATCATTCTATTTTGGGTTAAAATATTAGGTCAATTGAATTCATAGACATCATGATATATGTTAAAAGGAGTTGTACCAATTTTGTTATTTGTTGTCTTTTGACTTGTTAACTTCTTATTTATAAAGAATTGTTTTCTTAATGATTCAAGAATACTAAACAACTTATTTTGTAGAGTTTCCTGGTTTTACAAGAAGAATTAATAGGGTTGCAACCTTCCTTCATTAAAGAGAATTATTTAAGTCTACAATTAATTATCCTAGTAAAGAAGGGAAACTAGGGGTGGCCAAACCTACAACATATTTCCTAGCTTAATTTAGATTCTAAAGATGGCAATTGGATCCTCACATATTTAGGATATTTACTTAAGCTAAAATACTAATAGTCTAGGGAATTATGTCTATCTTAGGGTATTTCACATTATTTGATGCAACAACTTTGGGTTTTATATCATACTTATTATTTTAATTATTTCTAATATTTTTTGGGTTTTTTAAGTTATTTTTTATTTAATTGTAAGTGGGTCCAAATCAGTTTATATTTTTAAGTCCAGTAAGGTTATGTGAGGAGTATAAACACTCTTTTGTAATAATTATTGTTATTTTTGTCATAACTTTGTGTTTATGTAAGGATTCTCGTGTTTTTCACTCTTGAAAGAATTGAATATCGACTAATGAATTTCTTCCTTATACTTCTTCTCAATTGCATGTTGCTAATCAATGGATGGGGTTCAAATTAAAGCAATATTGTTGTCTCAGTTTAAGGTAATCTTTATGTCTCGTTTTCTATGTTCACCTTGCTTATGGTAATATGTATTATTGATTGATTATTTTTGTAAGGTCATGTTTATAGTCATTGGTTTGTCTCACATTCTAGAAAAGCCTCCTTCGTAAGGAGGTCCTTATCTCATGAGGCTGAAAACTAGCCATTATAAAGTCCAAAATGTTCTATAAATATATATCATAAAAAATAAATAAATACATTGGTTTTTATTGTGTTATTGAATTTTTTCCCAAATTCTAATAAAAATCACAAACTTGTTATGATACCCATTAATTGATTTTGAGCACTGAGCCAAATTGAAAGACTTTACAAAAGGTTTCAAATGAGGCATACAATGTAAACCCTGGAAGATAAATTCTTGCATAAATTGGAAATGAACTAAATGGAAATGAAATAATTAACATAAACATTTAATAAATTAGAAATTGAAAATTGTATGGTATAAACTTTTTGGTTAAGACAATTTAAAACAAAGAAAATTCATTAAAATAATAATAAAAAATGAATGAATATTAAAATGACCCGAAGATATCAAGGGTTGGGTTAAATTGAAGAAATAAACTAAACCCAAGTTGAAAGGGTGGAAATGTCAACAAATAAAAAAATTGTAACTCAAATTATAAAGAACAAATAAGGTCAAAATAAAATATTCAAGCAGATAGGGTCAAATTTATAACAAAAAAAATTGAAGCTATAAATACGCTCATTTCTTCTCTTATTATCGTCAGTAATGGACAAAAAAAGGGGAAGAAAATCTCTTGAATATTTGTTCAAATTGAGAGACAAACACAAAACATTACTAGAACTTATACTAGAACTAAAAAGACTTGACCTAAGGAAGAAATTGAGAGTTAAACAATAGATTTGGGGGAAAGAGGAGGGGTTATAGCTGGCCAAAGAAAGAAGTTGAAATTTTTCAAATTTTAGGAAAGAAGGCTCATTTTATCCTTCGATAAGATGTCTTACACTCATGTATACAAGTTTATTTATATTTAAAGTAGAAATTGATGTAATTATGTTGAATTTTTAGTTAGGGTTCTTAGACAAATTTTAGGAAAAATGATTAAATATGTCAAACTAAGTAAATTAATGCTTTGAATGATGTTTTCAGTGTAAAATCATGAAAAAATATCAAATAAATTGTAATGGTATTAAGACATTAGGTGGCCGGTCATACGGAAGGAGGATTGGAAGAGAAACCACAGTGTTTTTCTTTATAAAATTGATTAAATGTAATATTCATTATAATGAGAATGATGTTGTTGAAGAATGTATTATGTAATGATAATGGTTGAATGTTAAATTTCATTGTAAAATTGTAGATTCAATTATGAAATTTATTTGGTTAAATGATGAGTATTACTTTAGGAAGAGTGTATTTTGGGAAATGAAACTAATGAAAAAAATTCAATGGATAAGCAATGTTAGAATTTAAAAGGAAGTTCATGATTTCCTTGAAGGAGTTTCAGCCTATTGAACATAAAATGAAAGGAAGGGATATCAATAAAAGGTGATGAAGAAGTAATGGGGAAATATATTAACATCCTCTCTATCCTCAAAAGGATTCAATCTCAAATCATCACCTACATAAAACAAAGAAATTTTATAAACAATATTGAATGTAGCACTAACACCATATTCACTTGGTAGATCTACTTTGTGCGCATTATCATTAATCCTTTCTATGATTGAAAAGGACCACAATTAAAATGATAGGCAATTTAGGAAGATAAACATGTTTCAGGTCACTATATTTTGAAAATCAATTGAGGGTTTTCCCCACTTTTTCTACACATTTTTTGTTTCTCACCCTTTGTTTCTTGTCTTCACTCAAATATTTTCTCTCCACTTTTAACCTCCTTTCTATTTTTATTTTTTTTTGGCCTCACCCTCCCCTAATTTTCTAAGGGATGAAACTTTGTCCCTTTTTGTTTTTAACTCATAGCTAACTTTATTTTTCATTCTTCCTCACATTATCACCATGTTGTTCGTCATGTTCTTCCACTTTGGCCGAATCTGGGTGCTCTTTCCCATAGCTTTTCTTCAACTGAATTTGATCTTCATACACTTGCTTTGGTGTTAGGTGGTAAATATATAAATTATTTCATCCTTCTACAATGAATACATGTTCTTAAACCCATCATTTTGGTTTTTTTTTTATCAGATTGTCAAGATCTCCCTAAAACATATGATTAACATGTATAGACAAAACATCACATAACACTTTATCCTTATATTTATCTATTGAAAAAGAAATCACCACCTATCTATTCACCCTGACAAAACCATATTTATTCAACCATTGAAGCTGATAAGGCCTCTTATGCCTTATAGTATTCAATCCCAACTTTCTAACAAAAATAACACTAGAAACACTAGTTTCCCTAATGGATCCCACATAAATCCAGTTTAAATAATAGCCAACCTAAGCTAAAACAGGCGTAAACTAATTAAAATAAACAAAATAAACAAGGTTGGAACCCAAACAAAATTTCTCCTCTCAAATAAATAAATTTTGATTGCCTTACTAATTAAATAAGATAAGGTTGTCATTTTTCGCATTCTATCTGGCAGCAACAAAGTCCAACTTAAAATGGTTAGTTGTCTCTCATCTTAATGAATTAGAATGCAAGACATATACCTTTAGACAGGTACGGACATCTAGTTTCCATCTCAACTGGATTCAAAACACTATTCAATTTGTATCTCTAGTTATGACCAAAAAAGTAACAAAAGGTCAAATTGTCTAAATCTAGTCTTTTTCTCTCAATCCTTGTGTAATGGTCTTGGTTCCACCAATGAGACTTTCTTGAACATGAATTAGATTAATGAAGGTTTGCTCTGTATTATTAAAAATCCTCTTGAATTCCATCTTAGCCCATGTATCTTGAAGAAGTCCATTGAAGGCTTCTTTTAACTTTTTAACTCTAAGCCTAGTAATTGGACCAATTGGACCTCCAATGGATTCTTTAATGGTTGGATCAGATCATATCTTTTCTCCACTTGTGCCTTTTTATTTTCATCAAGACCAACCCTTTCATCAATAGAAAAAGAAATCAAATCTAATGGTTTAAAAGGGTTAAAACCATAAACAATCTCAAATAGTGAATAATTAGTAGTAGAATTATATGCAAATTCAATTAATGGCAAATAATCTTCCTAATTTTTAATCTTTTGAACAATAGCTCTTCACAATTGAATCAAAGTCTGGTTAAAAATTTCAATTTGGTCATCTTTTTATGGATAACAAGTAGTAGAATGTAAAAGTTTAGCTCTTAACTTACCCCGCAAAACCTTCCAAAAATAATTGATAAACTTAACGTCTCGATTAGATACAATGTTCTAGGAAGACCATGAGTTGAATGACCTCTCTAAAGAATAACTCAACTCTATTTGTTACATTATCAGTTTTATGGCTATCAATGAAATATGTCAAATTAAAAAATCTATTCCACAAAAACAAATAAAAAATCTCTCCCTTTCCTAGAACTAGGTATACCTAAAATGAAACCATAGAAATATCATCCAGGGTTCCTTAGGAGCAGGTAAAGGTGTGTATAGTCTATGAGGCATTTCCCTAGACTTATCTTGTTTACATGTTATGTATTTGTCATATATTATTTGCACATATATTTTCATATTAGTCCAATAAAAGTGTTCATGCACAAGCTCCAAAGTTTTAGTAATTCAAAAATGCCCCATTAAACCTCCTTCATAGCCAAACCATGAAAACTCGTAACATCTATTTTGGATCTTGGTGTAATTCTTAAATAGCCTTAACCTTAGCCTCATCCATTTATATACCTTTTGCACTAATCATATATCCAAGAAAAAACAATCTTATTCATACAAAAGTCACCTTTTCAAAGTAGCATATAAGGACTCTTTTCTAAGCACATGAAGAACTTGTCTTAAATGATGTATATGCTCATCAATCTCCTTACTACAAATCAAGATATCATCAAAGCAAATGATTACAAACTTACCAATAAAAACATGCAACACATGATTTATCAATCTCATAAAAGTACTAGGTGCATTAGTAAGTCCAACAGGCATAACAAACCACTCATATAAACCAGATTTAGTTTTAAAAGCAGTTTTTCATTCATCCCCTTCTTTCATCCTAATTTGATGATAACCACTTTTCAAAAAAAATGAGAACCATGTAATTCATCCAACATATCATCTAATTTAGGAATAGGATGTCGATACTTTATAGTGATGTTATTGATAGTTCGACAGTCCATACAAATTTTGTAAATTTTATCTTTTTTTAGATCAAGAAGCACGGGAATTGCATAAGGACTCATGCTCTCTCGAATATGTCCTTTCGAAATCAACTCCTCCACTTGCCTTTAAAGCTCCTTAGTCTCTTCAGGATTGCTCCTATAAGCCGACCTCTTTGGTATAGATGCTTCTAGAATAAAGTCAATTTGATACTCAATGCCTCTAATCGACGGTAAGCCACTAGGAATGCCATCCGTAAAGACATCTTTAAATTCCTTTAAAAGAACTTTAATAATACTAGGAACATAAGAATCTAAATCATCTGAGTTAAAGAATGCCTCATTATACACAAGTAAAATTATAGGCAAGATAGAATGATAGGCATGTTTAAGATTATGAGTTTTGCATAAAAAGTTAAGGTGTTTCCCCATTTTTTCCACTCACTCTTCTTTTCTCATCTTTTTCTTCTTCTCTCCACTTTCAACCTTCTCTTGTTTTTTTGTTCTTGGTCATAACCTTCCCCTAATGTTCTAAAGGTCGAAACTTTGTTCCCTTTTGTTTTCAACTCATGGCTCACTTTTTTCTCTCTTTCCCTCACATCCTTACCATGTTTTCCCACTTACTTTTCCATTTGAACGAGTCTTTTTGTTCTTCCATTTTGGCCAAAAAATGTTGCTCTTCCTCATAGCCTTCTTCAATTAAATTTGATTTCTATACATTTGCTTTGGAAAAAGTGGAGCAAGTGTATAAATTCTTTCATCCTTCTCCAATGAATACATGTTCTTAAACATATCGTGTTTGGTTTTTCTATCAAATTGTCAAGGCCTCCCTAGTAACAGATGAGTAGCATGCATAGGCACAACATCACATAACACCTCATCCTACTGAAAAGGAAATCATCACCTGCTTATTCACCCTAACAACACCAAATTCATTTAACCATTAAAGTTGATAAGGCCTCTCATACTTTATGGTATTCAATCTCAACTTTCTAACCAAAGTAATACTAGCAACATCAGTATAACTATCACTATCAATGATGATATTAATTTTTTTTTAATAATTGATTAGGTATCTAGTATAAAAGATGTTCTCCCTTTATTACTCCAAATCATCCTCTTTAGTCTGAATACTAAGAGACCTCCTAATCATCAAAACTTTATCACCAATAACACACTCTAAATCACAAGCATCCTCAAGTGGTGGCATGTCATCACATTGAAATGCCTCACTAGTGGACACAATATCTCCATCATCCTTTAGAATTAAAACTCGAAGATTTGCATACTTTGATGCATATTGTCCTAATCCCTAACACTTGAAACACTTTATATCACGATTACTCTTCAATTGGACTTCTCCCTTATGTTTTTTTATCATTGGCCAAAACCTGCTTCTTCATGGAGGAAGTTTTGATATTTTTGGAGTCAACAATGGCTTTGTTGGAGCACTACCCTCTCTCCTATAACTCATTCCCCAACCCAAAGAAGACCCTATATAAGCTCAAGATTGTTTGTTACCTCTCATTTTCAATTGTCCTTCAACCTTAATGGCTAAGTGTATTAACTCCTTCAAATCAACATATGATTGGAACTCCACAACATTAGTTATGTCTCTATTCAAGCCATTAAAAAACTAGACATAGTAACTTCCGCATCCTCTTTAACATTAGCTCTAATCATAGCTACATCTAATTCTTTCTGATACTCCTTCACACTCTTACTACCATGTGTAATCATTTGAAAATGATTAAGCAACTACCTATAATAGTGTTTAGGAACATACCTCTTCTTCATTATTGACATAATTCAGTTGTCATATAATAGATTCATGATTTTCTTTCTTCTTTTTTATGCAACAACAATCAAGATTGTAAGATTAATCCTCCTTATGTATGTATGTACAAAGCAAATCAAGAACTTACACGTGTATGCCGATTTTTTTTATCAAGAAAGCATCGAAAGAACACTAACTTATGACTAAGTGTTCATCAAAGCAATAAGAAGTAAGATCCTTGATTTTTATTTTATATATATATATATATATATATATATATAGGTGGTCGAATCTATCAAGAATCAAACCAGAAACAATAAAGACTCAAATTGAAAAATATAACCAATGATTAGATCTCCTCTAATACCAACAAATGCGAATCCTAACAAAATTTAATGGAATTTGCAACCCAAGATCAATCTAATCCAAGTTTGTTGAGATTTGAATGACCTAATCACAATGTAAGACTTTCTCCAAGGCAACAATACTATAAACAAACTAGATCACAATGCCTACACCTGGAGACGAGCAAAGAAATTATAAATTCACAACAAAGAATAGTTGAATCTTTGAAGAGCTGAAAAGTCCAATCAATAACAAAGATTGAGCAACCAAAAGTCAGCTACAATGCTGAAATTATCATAAAAAATCTCCTGAAATTATTTTCTATAGAATATTTAAACTCTAAGCCACAACCCTAGTTTCCCTCATGGATCCCATATAAATCTAATTTAAATAATAATCAACCTAGGCTAAAACTAGCCTAAAGTAATTAAAATAAACAAAACAAACAAGGCTAAAACCCAAACAAAATGTCTCATCTTAATTAAATAAAGTTTGAATGCCCAACTAATTAAATAAGAGAAGTTTGTCGTTTTCACATTCTATATGGCAACAACAAAACTTGACTTAAGACAGATGGTTCTCTCTCATGTTAATGAATTAGAAGGTGATCTATTACCGTTAGAAAGGTATGGAAGTCTAGTTTCCATCCCAACTTGGATAACAATAAAATTTGATCTTTAGGTTTATTGATAACCAAAAGAGTAACAAAAGGTCAATTGTTTGAATCTAGTCTTCTTCTCTCAATCCTTGTGTAATGGTCTTGGTTCCTACAACAAGGTCCTCTTGAACATGAATCAGATTGATGAGGGCTTGCTCTGTATTATTACAAATCCTCTTGAAGTCCAGCTTAGCTCATATATCTTAAAGAAGTCCAATGAAGGCTTCTTTAAACTTCTTAGCCCTAAGTCTAGTAACTTAACCAACCAGAACCTCCAATGAATCCTTTAATGGTTGGATTGCATCAGGATAGTTATGAGATGAATGACTAGTGGACCATGTACTTTGATAGGGTAGTGAATGTATCAGGAAACAAGGCTAGAGCAGTGATGATTTCCCTAGAAAATAAGCAATACCCTATTTCATTCAGGAGTTTGAATGCACCAATAAAGTTGTTTATGAGTTAAAAATTAGGAAACTTGATGTTTATAAAGATTCATTGTTAGTTATTCGCTAGGAGAAACAATAATGATAAATAAAGGATGAGGAGTTGAATTCATATCAAGATTATCTCTCAAAGTTACCCAATGAGTTCGAAGAGCTAAAATTTACTCACATGGGTAAAGACAAGAATCAATTTGCTTATACCTTTGCCACCTTAGCTTTGATGGCCCAAATCAATATTAAGGATAGGATAAAGGCAAAATACATGAAAGTTTGAAATCTTTAAGCTATTATTGCACATTAGAATAGTCATTACATAGGAAACTAGGACAACATCAAAAGTTTTACCGAACTCCAAGAATATCCTCAAGAGGCCTCTAAGAAATCTGAAAAAACTTTAAAAAGAATTTACATGGATATAAAAGGTCGTTTGATGAGACTTTACTCAAGTGCTTGAATGAGAAAGAGGTTAGGTAAGCTGTAAACACCCAAGAGAAAAATAATATATAATGTAAAAGGAAGACAAATTCTGTTTTAAAAAAAAAAGGGGGGGAAGAGCAAAACCGGTTTTTGATAGAGTGAAACAAGAATTAGAACACAATTAACCCAAACCCCAAACAAACCCCCTCATTTTATTAATATAAATACAAGGAGGAGGGATTTTTCTCTTTTTCGGTCACCTTTCATTTTTCCTCTGCACAGCCAAGACTCTTTCTTTTCTCTTCACTACCGAATTCCTTTCTTTTTCTCTTCACAGCCGAGCTCCTTCCTTCTCTTCACAGCCGAGCCTTTCTTCTTTTCATGCCAAATCTCCTCTCTTCCCAGCCGAGTGAAATGGGTGTGGAAATTGAAACCTAGAGTGTTGTGGTCACTGCCGAGAGGAAGAAGAAAGGGAGGAAGAAGAAGTAAAGCCAAAAAGAAAAGAAAAAAATAAAATTTGTGTGATACGAGAGGTAAGAGTCATGAAACCCTTTTTCCTTTTTCTTCTTAAGAAAGGAAACAAGAAGAATTTAAGAGAACAAATAAAATATGTGAAAAACGAAAATTTACAAACCATCTGAGGGTGTTTTGTTTGAGGGGAGGGGGCTGCCGGCATTATGTGTGGGTTTTGCTGAAAAATTGATGAGTTGATTTTGTTGAATTTCATGTGTGGATTGTGTTGGAAAAATTGTGGGTTTATGATGGAATTTCGTGGGTGTGTTGCTGAAATTTGTTGATTGATTGTGGGCTGAAATTGCTGGTTTTCATGTGTGTTTAAGTGCTGGAATTCATGTGTTCATGTGCTGATTTTCATGTGGGTTAGATGCTGGAAAATATGTGTGTGTTGGCTAGAAAATTCATGTGTTTATAGGCTGAAAATGCATGTGTTTAGGTGCTGGAAAGTATGTGTGTGTTGGCTGGAAAATTCATGTATATATAGGCTGAAATGCATGCTGTTTTTATACTGGAATTGATGCATATTTGGCTGAAAATTTTATATGGGTTTTGGCTGAAACTTGTTGAAGGATTTCGAGTAGAAATGTATGGGTTCAACTTGTGAATTTTTGATGAAAGATTTTATGTGTTGCACTGAAAATCTATGCAGAAATTCATGGGTATTTTCTGAGAATTTGCATGTGTTTGGACTGGAATTCGATTGAAAAATTGTGTGCCGAATTGTGTATTTTGCGGCATATGAACATATGAACTTTTGAAATAAGTGCAGTGGCGAATATAGGCCGAAAATGCAACTGTACTGATTATGACCCTTGATGTCGCAGGTGGTGCGGCTGGGATAGGATCATCGTCACGACAAGCACAACCCACTAGTGGAACAGGTAGGTGACCCTTACATTCTTTTTCTTTCGTTGCATAAGGAATAACTGTGGTGCGAATATTGCTCTATTGCATTGGAGTTAATAATAAACGGAAAATAATATTGAATGTCGATAAAAGATTGATTAGCTTCGGCTAATGGCATCCGAAGGGATGGTCGGGATAAAAGATTGATTGGCTTCGGCTAATGGCATCCGAAGGGATAGCCGGGATAAGATTGATTAGCTTCGGCTAATGGCATCCGAAGGGATGGCCGGGATAAAAGATTGATTAGCTTCGGCTAATGGCATCCGAAGAGATAGCCGGGATAAGATTGATTAGCTTCGGCTAATGGCATCCGAAGGGATAGCCGGGATAAAAGATTGATTAGCTTCGGCTAATGGCATCCGAAGGGATGGCCGGGTCAGACAAATGATTAGCTTCGGCTAATGGCATCCGAAGAGATGGCCGGGATAAAACAATGGTTAGCTACGGTTAATGGCATCCAAAGGGATGGCCGAGTCTAAGAAATGGTTGTTAGGAAGGAATGGTATAATTACAAACTTATTAAGCTTCATGTATTAGACTGAACGATCATTAATAATATTATTAGCTCTAGGTAATTACTTTCTTTTAAGTGTTTATACTGTTGCAGGAACGCCACACCAACGAGACGTTTAAGGAGCCCGTTACATGGGAGCTTACTTTTGCCAAGAATCGTGTAGATGAAACTTAGAACACAATGTATTTTGTATGAAGTAATGTAATGAATGCTTAACTTTTATTAGATCCTTTTGGTGTAAATGCCATAACGGCCAATCTGTAGGATGGGAATATAAACCAGGCTTATGTTATATATTTTAAATATGATGTTGAAAATCAGGCAACCATAAGACTATGCTTTATGTATGTGTCACTTTTAAATTTAAATATTTCTCGTGGACATAGTGTTAAATGTCAAGGGGTGATTAATTCTGTTGATCCTAGTAACCATGCGCATAAAAAAAAAAAAAAAAAAAAAAAAAAAAAAAAAAATACCGGGTTGTTACATAAGCATTATAGGAAATCCATGAGGTATGCCATTTAAGCTAACAGAAATATGATGGCAAAGAAAATACAGAGATCCTAAGTACTTCTAGTTTATTATGAAGAAGATTTCATAAACTATAATAGAAAATGTCACAAGTTTCAGATACATGGTGATAGGATAAATGCACCTTTGATACCACTTTCTAATATGACCACACATTGGCCTATTGATTTAAGGGGATTGGATTTTATCGGATTGATCAATCCAAAGGTTAGCAATGAGCATATGTTCATCTTGGTGACCATCGATTACTTCACCAAGGTCAATGCCAAGTCTTACATATATATGACACAAAAGGTATTCAAGAGGTTCGTTAAAAAAGATCTAATTTGTCGTTACAACTTACCAATAAGATTAGTAACTAACAACTCTTAGAATTTCAATGGGAAACTAAATATTTAGCTCCATTTAAATTAAAAAATTAAGCTTCTTAATTCTTATTCCTATAGACCCAAGATGAATGGTGTTGTTGAGGCAACAAATAAAAATCTCAAAAAGATTATCTAGAAAATGGCGGTCACTTATAAAGATTGGAATGGGATGGTTTCATAAGCATTTCATGCATATCGCACCATAGTTAGAACTTCTACGAAAGCAACCTTTTACTATCTAGTATATGACATGGAAGCAATGATAACTTTTGAGGTGGAAATTCCATTATTAAGGATTCTAATGGATGAAAAACTAGAAGAATTTAAATAGCCAAAGATGATATTTAAGTAGTTGAATTTGATTAGAGAAAAGAGGTTGACAACCATCTATCATCATTTTTATACTAAAAAAGAATAGCTAAAGCATACAACAAAAAGGTCAGGCTAAGAGTATTTAACAGGGAGATCTATTATTGCAAAATAACTTTCTAGTGATGGGAGAAGATAAAAGTAAATAGGTATCGAACTACGAAGGACCATACATAATACTAAAGTTTTTTTTAGGGGCGTTAATTTTAACCAAGATGGATCGGATGACCTGCCATAACTTGTAAACTTTGATATTATAAAAAAGAACTATGAATTATTTACTTTCTATCAATCAATAAAAACCAAAGTTTGGCCAAAATGGTATATTTTCTTTTTCACTAAAAACTTTATATGATGTCATAAGCTTAAAAACTTTGTTTTTGCAAAGGTTTATAGGAAATCAAAGTTATTAGTCCAAATACAGAAGTCTAATTGTTGGTTTTTTTTAACAAATGAGTCTTAGGAATTCTAGTGATCTCTTTGTAGAGAGACCAAACACTTAAAAACCTGAAAAAAAAACCAAATGTCATAAAATAGCTTTAAAGTTGAGCTTTAATTGAATGAATAATAATTCAAAATCAAAATAAAAAACCATTTTGCATGTATAATCACAATAAAGGAAATTAAAATTTATTGAACCTAAGTTCATGTGTTTGAAATAAGAAAAGATCATCTTTGATAATCCTTTCACAATACTTGAAAATATCATTCGCAGTCCCCATTCAAGCTTAGTAAATTCTCCTTGAAAATTACTGGAGGTAAGTACTGGGACTAGATAAGCAATTCGGTCACAAAAGATATACAAAATAATCCTTAATTATCAAACATGCCCTAAAAAACTAAGGGTATAAAAAAATTCAATGAATTCAAAAAGTTTAAGCAAGCCATACAAAATAAGTAATATGATAATGGTACTCAAAACACTATGAAAAAAAGACAAGAAGTCCAAGCTAACACTGGGATATGATAGATAATTTATCGAAGTCAACCCTAAAATCCAAGATTCCTTTTACCAAAATGAAGGCTTGTAAACAAAGACTAGTGATTCTTAATTTTGAGATCCCTTAAAACACCTCTTGAGCCTATAAATACCCTTATATTTTATTGCGATGTCGCGGTTGCAAAAAATAATTATCCTAGCTTAAAACACCATACGATAGTATAGAGCAAGTAAGGGGTCGATCCCATGAAGAAGGTTTAAATTAGATTTTTATGCTATATGATATGCAAATTAGGAGGGTTTGGAAGTTGTCTAGATAAGTTGATTAATCATGAAAACATAATTGTCTGAAGTCTATGTTTAATTTGATTGAATATTTTTCCTAAGATTAACAATGTAGATCTACCACAATTATTAGACTCAATTGCTTCACAAGTTCATATACCACAACTCTAGTTTTGATATCAAACTTAGCAATAGATTATCTACAATAATAACTTAGAGTACCCTTTAACAATTAAAATAAAAAATCATAAGATGAATAAGTATAAGAGAACAAACATATTCATCATATAAACTGAAAAAAGAAAAGGTAAAATTGATTTCACAGTTCTTAAAATCTCAAGGTTTTAATGTCCTTGCAACCAAGAAAAAGAGTTTAGTCTTGCGTGTTTGTTGAAAAAATAATCAAAAAGAAAGGAGAGAACATGATTTGTTGGGTTTGTGGAGGAGAAATGGTGTTTTTTTTATCTTCTGCTACTGTTGCTAGCCACCTCTTTTCTTTTTTCTCTTTCTTTTTATATCCTAAAAAACCCTAGTTCCTATTGTAGAAAATAGTCCTCCCTTAAGTTGATAGTTTTACATTTAACACTTCAATAACTATTTTACTAAAAAGAAGAAATAGCCTTGCATGGAATATTAAATATTTCACTTAGAGGTACCAAATTGCTGAAATAAAGAGTTGGATGTCGGTTTGGATGCTTAAGAACACAATCTGAACATGTTTCTTCACGAAACCTGTTTGTTGGCAAAATTCAATTGTCATATTTCAAAAATTATATATCCACAATATATGACATCATTTTGGTCTTAAAATTTGAGAGTTGATAGACCTTGGAGTCAGGAATCCAAAAACATTGAGTTTGCATCAATTGGACTTTTGTTGCTCAAGATATTCAAGTCGGAGTGGCTGAAGGTCAACACTAGTAGAATGCAAGATTTGACTTTGAAGGATGTGATTTCCATGTTTTTCCTTATTTTATCTTCTTTTGTTAGATTTCTAGAAAGGTATAGATGTTAGTTTTTTAATGTCACTGGAATCACATCATTTCGACCTCTAGAGCTCACGTTTTGCACAAAAAACATTGATTGGCGATCAAATATGTCAATTCCCTCTAATTTACTCATTTTTGCATCTCATCCGAAAATGCTTTCAAAATATAAAATAAAGAATATCGAGACATTTTATATATAAAACATAAGCAAAATACTAGTTAAATGGAAGTGAAACTATTAAATAATATGGATGCATCATATTTCATAGCCAAGAGCTAAAACTTATATTACTTTCCTAATAACCTTTCCTAATCAAAGGAATTTAATTGGAATTGCTAAACAATGTTTTCCACGAGCTTTTCAACCAACTTTAATTATGCTTATTATTCATACAAGTAAAATAAATGTTTCAAAGACTTTTTCTTTGTTTTAAAAACTCTCAAAGTCAAAACTTAAACCCTTTTGACCAACAAGAATGAAAACAAATGTTCACTTTACATAAGGAAAACATAAGTTTTCAACTTTCATGTAACTCTATCAATTAGAGTCGCTTAAACTTTTCAGAAACAAACTAGTTTTGAATTTTCTTTGAAATGGATTTTGCACTTGGAAGTAGCTTTGAAATTCCATAGGTTTTTTTATGTCGTGAATATTTTTTCTCAAGCATAACTTATCCTTGAGAAAACTCAAGCAAACAAAATAGGATTAAATACCTGGGGGCATAGTTAGACAAGGGAAAACTCAAGAAACACAATAAGGTTGGCTCCAAGATTTCTTTTCAAGGAAAATAGAGAATGGGAAGCAAAACTAATAATTTTTAAGATAAAGGTTTTTAGAAAATGAGGTATACCGATATCATATGAGAAAACCCCTTTTCCATAAGACAAGATCACATGTTATGTCTCGGGTAAGTGAAAGAAAAAAAGCCATGGAAGCATGCTACGAGGATCAAATCTTTGAAAAAAAATCCATGAAGAAAAAAAACTTATATATCTCAGTTAAGTATACATGCAAATTAATCACAATGCATTGCATATTGATTGTTATAGGGAGTGCAGGGGAAAAAATCTTCAATGGACTCGAGCTTTTCCTACAAAAAAGACCTAACAAGATGTTGAGCCTAATAAGGCTCCCATTATATAAAAATGCGCAAAGTTTTGGCAATAACATTTTTGACAATTTCTTAGTGTACTTTCTAGTCTTCATCCATTAGATAGTACTCTTCCTAACCCTATTTTTTCCCTTTTAAATACGCTTTCTGACCCTATTCATTTACTTTGTAGTGCAATTTCTACCTCTCGCATACTAAATAGTATGATTTCCAACTTTGTCTATTTCCTTTCAGGTGCGCTTTGTAGCTCTCACTTACCAAATAGGGTGTTTTCTAGCCTTATCACTTTCATTTTTAGTGCATTTTCTAGCCTTCATCCATCAGATAGTGTGCATTTTACCCTTCATATACTAGATGACATGCTTTTTAGCCTAACCTTTTTCCTTTTGAGTGTGTTTTCTAGCCCTCTATATTACAAAAATATATTTTCTTATGCTATCTTTTCTACTTCCGAGTTCGCTTTTCAGCTTTATCAATTTTCTTTTGAGTACGCTTTGTAGCTCTACATTTTTCGTTTCAACTGTATTTTCTAACCCTTACATACCAGATAATACTTTCTAGCCATATCCATTTCTTTTAAGTGCGCTTTGTAACCCTTATCCATAAGATAATATGCTTGCTAGCTGTATCTATTTCCTTTCTAGTTCACTTTCTAGCCTTCACCTACCAAATAATACTCTTTCAAGCCTTATCTTTTTTTTTAGAGTGCTCATTCAAGCCCTCACTTGTAACACTTTTGAATGTTTTTTTTTAATTAAAAATTATTTGAAAATTAATTAAAATAATATTTTTAATTTTTATCATCAACATATCAAAATTATCTAAATAGTATTAATATAATATATTTTTCATGAAAATAATAATTTATAAAGCATTAAAAAAAACGACAGTTGTGAACGCAATTGCGTTGTAAAAGTTAGAATTTGATGATCCATCGATTAATTCAGTTGGGATTCCCAAGTCCTAGATTGTACAACTTGCATTGGCGCATGCATTTTTCTCCGGACACTCTAATTATAACTTCAAATAATTGCGTTGTTACACAAGCCATGCATGAGAAAGAGGAATCAAATTATTTGATTGACAGAAACAAGGTTTGCCTCTGAGAAGAGTTCGTGAAATCTTAATTTACATTGAACATTTACGGATAGATAGAAGTGTTCTGAAGTGGAACAAGAACATCCAACAGTAACAAAGAACAAGGGATTTTCCCTCAACTCGACAATGAAGTAAAAGTACTGCTGCACCAACTTGAAAGTTGGGAAAACCTCCCCTACTTCACAGACATATAAGAAAGATTTCCAACGTTTACAATATCTGACTACAGCATCTAACAGTGATTACAACATTATTCTTGGGTATGAACTTTTTGTCCTGAGTCACAGTTTCAAATACCCCACTTGAAGATAAAACAGGATGGATGTTAGTGAATTTAAACTTTAATTACAGCTTCACCAAATGGAGTCCAAATGGAATGGTTGCTCCTGCTGTGGCTGTGGCGCTGGGTCTAAGACCTTCGAAGAAGAAGATGCTTGGAGATTTGAACCTAAATCAGTCCCAAACTCATGAGCGATCCCATTTGTTAGAATCGAATAATCAGTAGTAGTTGTAGCTTCTCTTTGTTGATAACTCCTGAGTTGCAGTGCCTTAAGCAACAAGGAATTCGTTGTGAGGTTTGAGCTTAGCAGTCCTGAAGGCCATGAGAGTGAAGGGAGAGTTGCTGCTTCTCTTGCTGCAGCCCAATTCATGTTCAAGTTCATATTTACATTGTTTTCGTTGTTGTAAGTGTTTGCCAGAATATTACTGAACCCACAAGATGAATTGGCAATACGATTTAGGTTTGGGAACTCGATATCTCCAAACTGATCATTGACCATGGAGTTTGTATCACATAGAGACCCTAGAGATTGCTGAGAAGATGGTTCCTGCTGTGGTTTTTTGACTGCATCGCTCTTCTGAAATATCCTACAAACTACCCATTCCTCCTGTGACAATGAAACACCCAAGAAATTAACCAGTTCTTATAAAAGACAAATAGAACATGGCATGGACTGATTTTAAAGGTGTAAAGATTGGTCAAATCCCATGTGTACGTACCTTTGTGTTCTTGAAAGGATGCTTGTTTTCTAGCCGGTACTCATGCATGACCCAGTTACTTTTCTCGCCCCTTGGAGCTCTACCCCTGTAGAACACTAGGGTTTTCTTCATTCCTACCAGCACTCCTGCACTGAAGATTTCTCTGTCTTTCCCAGTGGTTTTCCAATAGCCTGCTTCAGTGGCTCTATTGGTTCGAAGTCCAGTTGGGTATTTTCTGTCTCTCAAGCTAAAAAAGTACCATTCTTTCTCCCCCATGGATGCCTTGCCTGTACCATGTTAGTTTTGAATCAAGAGGTGAAACTGTTCAGAAATACTTTAATTTCTGAAAAAGAAAAATTGTTGAAAAGCAATGTTTTTCCATCTAAAAATTGAACCACTGGATTTTTTAGTTTTTAAAATTCGTTGTAGCTTGGAGAATACATTTTAGAGGTATTCAACAGTTTTTGTTCTCAGGTTTTTAGTGTTTTTCAAATAAAATAAATAAATAATATAACAGGAACTTTATAGCAATATAAAAAAAAATACTTTGTTTTATGTTTTAGTATTGATTTAGTATCATTAATAATTTTTATTGTAAATCTAATATAGATACTTTCTTTATCTTTGTGTTAACAATATAACTTTTTCTCGATAATTTTTAACTTGAAATGAAATAAAATTAATATTCTATAATTAGATTATCACAAATACAAAATATTAAGATAGGTAATATATATTATATTTTAATTTTTATAAAAATATAGTTGTAATCGTGATATACTTCTTAATTTTATTGTTGGGAAAATTTTTCTTCATTTTCTATTTTTCATTGAAGAGGGAAAACTTGAAAAAAAATAGTTTTTGTTAGTTGACATATCTTTGAAAAACAAGACTTCTTAAGATGCACTTTCAGTCTCCTAATCGCTTATGGTTTATGTAAGTAGTCTTTAATTTGTAGCTTACTGGCATGTCTCCTCTATTTATTAAAGTTTCAGGTTTGAATTCACCAAAAATATTTGTGAAAATGGGATGAGAATTGAGTTTAGAAAAATCGAGAGGTCTATATGCCACCTCCATTTTCATATTTTTTTTTAAGAAGATAAAAGTACTTATCATTAGAAATACATGTTAAAGGTCTTCGATCTTAATGAAATTTGGTTGAAAATAATTATTCGATGCCCGGAGTTTATAAGAAAATATTATTAAAAAGAAAACGACAAGAATCAATAAGGGATGGATTTTTATCTCTTAAAGAAAACGTATTTTGTCCATGATGTATTCTCCATTGATCAATTTTTTCAAGGTAGTAACATATGGTTACGTAGGTTTGCTTCATTTCTAAAATAAGAAAATAATTTGTCCGGGCTCCATTTTTCCAAGGATTGTTCAAGGTTTATTATCTGTCTTCAATATATCTATTCTGGAAATAATTTAAGGAAAATGATACTCTTATACGTACCAACATGAGAAGTAATTAGTTAAGGAAACCGAAAAAACTAGAGGTTGATACGGTGTCCAGAAGCCAAATACTCTGTTAAATGGTTTATTACAACCTTAATTACGATATTTTACTTCAAAGATTTCCTTATAGAGATTGATCAGATGATACTTGAAGCAGTAGATAGAAGCAGAAACAGGAATTCAAGAGAAAGATGACTGAATTTCAAAAACATGGATGGAAAGATTTACCTGGGAGATCCCAAGGTTCGCACTTATTGAGATCAACATCCACCACAGCTTTTGACGTGAACCTGATATCCGAAACCTTGCGAGTTAAATAACATGTAATGAGCTCTTCATCTGTTGGATGGAACCTGAATCCAGGAGGAAGGCTTTCCTCCATTTTCAATTCTGACACTTAGCAGACAAGACGTACAGTTTTAAGAACCCTAGAGAGTACGGAAGATGCTTGCGAACAGAGGCTTTATAGCATCAGGAACAAGAAAGGGGAGTCTGTCCTTTTATAAATCATCCTTCAAGGAGAAGCTCCCATGGGTTGTCCATATTTTTTTTATCATGACAATTACAGCTAACACTGACAAAGACGGTGCACGGAAATCTTCATTTTCTTATGACGACTAATTCTCTAAAATGTCATTACTTCGCATGGACTGGGGACGTGGTTTGCCTAAATTGTCACTGGGTTTTTAAGGATATTACAAAAATACCAACATTTGTGACGTTGAGGATGATGATGACAGAAGGAATTGGGATATTTTTGCGGCAAAAAAATTGTGCAAGAGGGGTTGAGCCTTGGTTACACCAGATTTGATTATATGTTTCTTCCATGAACTTGTCCAACCACCTTCACCCATTTCTACCAGCCCATCTCTCGTCCAATGAGAACTTTATGTCTTCACTACTATGCCCATCAATATATTATTAACACTTGTCGGTTATTACATCATCTACATGTATGTTTGTGTGGCATGAGAGTGCTTATTGTTTTTTGGTAATCTTATCGCAAAGCAAATTTGATGCATATTAATTATGTACACATTTAGCATAAAATATACATCTTGAAGAAAAAGATCAAAATTGTAGTTAAAAAATAAGAAAAATATGGCAATTTGCTATTGTTTATTAGAAGGTTGGTTGTCATTCTAGTTTCTAGGTGATAGATATAATACATGAAACTTTAACTCTTCTAAAAAAATCACATCCCTTGTGCGTATGAGTTCACAGATCACAGGTCAATCTGTCATAGCAGGTTAGTCCATAAGAGTCTCCTCATGATAGCATCCTAAATTGCAATAGAGAAAGTGCACTGAAAGAACAATCGGTGTGTGTCTCAGTATCTAATCCACAATTGCAGGCATGCTGTCGCCGACAATCGCACCTGCAGGCACGCTATAAAGCATGGACAAACCATACAGAGGGGGGGGGGGACAGTGGGAGGAGAAATGATCGTAACAGACAGATACCATTGCAATTTACGATTGCTAAGATACATGGAGAAACACTGAAAAAAAACAAACACACAGTGACGAGGGGAAGGGATGAAGAAACTAACAGGGGAAGACGGTAACACAGTTAAAAAATTGCAGAGGACACAATGAATAAAAAACTTGCACACGAGCATAAAAACCAGTGACAACCACTCTTCCCCTTCCTCAGCGTTGACAGAATCACTATCGACAACCCTCTCTCCCTCTTTCACAACGTCAGCTCTCTCTCCCCTTTTGGTAGCGTTGGCAACCCTCTCTCTCCTCCAGCAAGTCGGCCGACCACCTTGTATCATCCCCCTCAGCAAGTCAGCCGACCACCTTCCCCAACTCCAGCAACGAACAACAACAACACCAGCACAAACCAGCAGCTCTCCCAGCCACCACAGGCCATCATTTTTTAAGCCACCACTACAGGAAGAACCAACTCAGCCTCCTCTATACGGCAGTAGTGACAGGTAAGCTAGTCGTCACCCTCCACAAATCATCATTTCACTGTTCACCATTACAGTGAACAGTGGGGCGAGTGAATTAATCCACTCCCCCGTCCCACTTTTCTGCATTTGAATAGTGGGACTTATGCCCATTATTCACGTACAAAATAGTGGGCTGGGTAGGATGGGGCCCGTGCCCAGCCCATCCACCTAGGTTGGAGGCATAGTCCAAGAGGAGTGTGGGCCTCTTGGCCCATCAGGGTTGGGCAGCCAACCCATACAAAAAAATACAAAATAGGAAATACAAAATTTGCATAAAAAATATTTTTAAAAAATGTGTTTTTTTCGTGCATACGGCCGAATTCCAATTGTTTTTCAAGCATATTTTTCAAAAAAAAAATATAACATCTTTCTCATGTTTTGAAATGAAAATTGGATATTGTAACTAGTTTACGATTATATTTTGGATCTTGGCCAAAATACCAAAAATCTTTCAACAATATTTGTTTTCATTTTTTTAGTCATAAACTTTAATTATCGGGGTGTAAAGTTATAATGTAAAATACACCATCGATATTAAAGAACAATGAATACGGTGTTAAAAGAATTTCAAACTCTATAATGATTAGGTTTTCGACTCCCAATGAGGTAGAGACTCTCTCACGAAGAGAGATCTACTTCGAACCTTAGAAAATACCAAGGAATAAAAAAATAGACCTAGATAAAACAATCAACCAACAATGCAACTTACCTTAAATAGGGTGCACTTGGGGTGATGCATCTTCTCCTTGCACAACAAGTCCCCTTATTAGACTCTCGCAAACCATTAGGTTTCCTAGTGACTTTAATACTAGGTGGCGACTCTTAATAATTATAGCTATAATTTTTACGACTATAAAACACCCTCCTTTCACCGCGCGTCGTCTTCCCCTCCGGGGATGGCGGGGCGGGAAGCGTGAATAAACGTCGTTGCTTCAAACTAGTTAATATAAAATAAATCATTGATTAAATGACAAATGTTCTTTTCTTCCAGTGTAATACCATCTTCACCAATGGAAATATTAAAGAAGTGATGCTAGTAAAAAAAATTGACGTGTTTATTCCTTCTAAAAATCTTTTGGTGATAATCTTACAGATATAATGACTAACAAATAGAAGTCACCAATGATAAGTTTTTTGATTAATAGTAACCATCTATGATACTATTGATAAAATTATCATAGACAAAATCAATGTCTAAATACTGACATAATAGTATGTTACGCAAAATCTTGGTTGTGTTTTTAATACTAACTTGATTTTTTTTATGTAAACAATTTATTCTTGCATATGATTTTATTCATTGGTATTTATCATAAAAATTATTATTGGTTTTTAATTAAATTAGGTATTAATGGATCAATAGTTTTGTTTTTTACCTAGATTCTCTTTTCTAAAATAACAGTTAAAGATAGGATGATAACCTACCATTTTTAGATTACTCAAGAACTGAGCCCAAACATGTATGGGTCTGATAAATTCTTAAGTTCATCTATGAGCTTAACCAAACATTATGCTCATAATTTATGACTCTAGCAAGCTTACAAACCTATTATATTTAGACTAAACCAAATGCTAAGCTAAGATATATATGGGTCTGGCGAGTTGCCACACCCACTATTTTTTAGCTTTGTCAAGTGGTGGGCCATATTTATGTATCTATTAAAGTATCAAACCCACCATTTCTAGGATCATCCAAGCCCTGAGCCTAGACATATATGATTTTGGCAAGCTACCAGACCTATTGTATCTAGGTTTAACCATCACTAAGCCTAAACATATATGGGTCTAGTGAGATACCAGACCCACCATCTTTAAGCTTAATTGAGCTTTGAGCCTAAATATTTATATGTATAGGTGTGGTGAGCTGTCAGACCCACCATCTTTGCACTCAGCCAAAATGTTAAGCCTATGATCTTATTAAACCTCCTTATAAGGCTGTAAAAGGGGCTAAAATATCTCTGTAAACATGTTCTTTTTATTTCTCCACTCTTTATTATATATTAATTCTTGGAAGTCTTTTATAAAAAAAATGATTGCATTTTCTCTTCAACGATACCCATCCAAACATCAAAGAGTCTCTAAATTCATAAGAGATGGTCTTTTACAGTTATGAGGTTATTTTGGTTAGGGAGAACAATTCATATAATTAAAACTAATAGATTAACCCATTATCCAAGATATTAGCCTGACTTTCAAGCCTATTGGGCAAGTTTGAACCTTATCAAAGGCTTTGTCTATGGGAACTTGATAAAAAAAATCATTAATTGTTCTTTAAGGAGTTATGTTATTGACATCCTTATTAACCATCAAAGATAGATCATCAAAGCACTATTAAAAAAAATGTGTCATGAACTTTCTTACAATTATTGACACACTTGCTCTATCAATGTATTAGCAATTCATCATCAGCTAAGAGAATATAGGTAGTAACTTGATCATTGTCATTTTAGGAAGGACTTTCTTTTATTTATCCATCTTTTTAATAAGGAGAGAAAATTCAAGTTGTGCACATGTCTACTATATAAGCATAGTTAGAGCTTTGAGATTTTGGAAAACTTTCAATAAAATATAGGTGGAGTATCAATTAAAGCTATATTATTAGAGAAATTTATCTATTGATCTTCTAGAAGATATCTACTAAGTAAAGTCCATTTCCCCCCTCTTAAAACTATTATCTTAATAGAAGTTTTATAAAATTCATTGTACCTCAAGAGGAAAAAGAAATATAAAATGGTCACCTACTAAGAATATAAGTTTTTTTTATCTATGGATAACAATGTTCAAAGTAACAATGTTTTCTATTCTCTAGGAGCTTCCTAAAATGTAAGTCCCTCGACCTTCAGATGATGGGATGGATTCACTCTCCCTAGCATGATTGTGTAATTACTTTAAAAATGAATCAATGGCTCTGTAATGCTATATCACAACTAACCCTGGAAGGTATCAATATGATTTCCTTATTGCAATAATGAGATAAACATTGCCTCAACAAAAAGGATGAATACAGTCTCCCAATGTATAAACCCCTTAAGCTATTAAGATTGAGATATATTCAATCTTTTTAGTGCGATTAAACAATTACCTTAGAAGGAATGAACATCTTCCTAATGCAATCACCTATCCCTTCAAGGATAAGATAGACATTACCTAAACAATAAGCATTGATATGATCTCCCCATGACATAAACCCCCTAACCTTCAAGGATGGGATGAATTCATCTTTCTTAGAGAAATTGCAAAATTACCTTGGAAAGACTCAATGTCTTCCAAGTATTATGGTATATTTTACCTTGGAAGGGAATGATATGGTATCCCTAATGCAATCACATATCTTTCCAAATATAGGACAAATAGGGATTTTTAATAATTTATTGTAGATATATCTACATTGATAAAAGTAAACCTACAAGAAAGATTTTGTTTTAGTCTTAGGAAGAAAGTTAAACCCCTTAAATCTTGTTAAAGTTTGAAAAATCAAAGCTAAAAATTGAGAAATATTTAACTAGGTATTGATGTTGGACCCAAAAATGTTTAACTAAGCATAAACAATGGACCTAAAAATACTTAACTAAGTATAGGCATTGGATCTAGACAAAATCTCTATAAAAGCTTTATATTCATGAAAATTATGTTACATTCAATAACTAAGTGAATTATATTAAAATGATTTTTCATTAAATAAAGTGTGTTACATTGACCAACCCCACAGGCCACACAAAATAAAAAATTTTGAATATGTGTGTGTGTAAAATAGGGCTTGATAATCTAGCCTAGACTCCTCAATTAGGAACTCTCCACATTAGGCAGCAACAACCCTAACTAGAGTATATCTACAAAATTAAGATTTGAGACTGAATGGAAGGCTACACCAAAACCGAACTACATTCCTTTTAAAAGATTGAATAAATATAGGTTAAATATGGAAAAAGATATTTTGTTTCCCATCATCTCGATCAAATCTTTTAACCTTCTAAAAAATTCTTAGGATTCCTTAAGAGAGTCCCGTAAAGCCTCTAACCTAGCATGGGAAGTTAGGCTTCTTCCTTGTTAATTATAAGCTTGATCCTTATTGTAGTAAACTCATCCTACAAACTAGTTTGGGAGGTTTTTTCTTTAAAAAGATCTTGTCTTAGGGGAACCGCCTTGTTATAGGACGTCTAAAGTGATTTTTCATTATAGCTTTGCTGAAAGGCAATGCCCCATGTTATGTCCTTCAGTATTGAAAAAGCCACCTTAAAGCTATATAATTTGCCTTTCTGAGTATTTGCTTCCCATAAAGTTGCTCGAATGCAACTTGATTCGTCTTGTTTGTAGACATAGCCTTCTCACATGACAAATTTTTAGCATGTAGTGCCTTTTGAGAGTAAGTGTACATCATAAAGATCAACTAAATACAAATGTTAAAAATAGTAATCATAAAACCACAAAAATAAACAAAATAATTCCTTATATTAAAAGCCATTTAGCTATTTAATGTCAAATAGCTATGAAAGCTTTCATTAGACATCATGGAGATGTTCGATGAGATGGTGAGGATCCTCTCTAACACTTTCACCACCTCCAAGCCAGTCTCCCCAAGGTTTAACTTTCCACCTATAATAGCTTCCATAAATTTCCTCTCATCATTCTTTAGGGTGGGAAAATAAAAAAGAGTACAACAAAGAGCCAAATTAGGAAAAATACTCCTTGAACTTCTCAACACCAGTCCTAATGGAAGTCCTGATTATTGCTTCAATAACTAATAAGACATTAGGCTAAGTTTAAGGAGATTATGTTATAGGAGCCTCTATAAATGGGGTTGGGATACGAGATTCCATAAAAAGAGATATCATCCTCCTATTAAAATTTTCAACAACACCCGCAATCACCATATTGGGAGAGATCATTCCTTAGGGTAAACTCTTACGCCGTGTTGAATTTTTTCCTTCTTCTTCAAATATTAGTTCTTCAAAAACAATATGAAGTTTTTTTTTAACAAAAAATAGTAGGGAGAAAACTTATTTTTCAATATAACTTGGTATTATCATTTGACCATCTTATTGACTTCATATTTAGTTAAAGTCAGGGCTAACACAACATAATTTTTCTTTTTGTCCTACGTTAGATAAAACTAGGATTGATTGTCTTGTTATGTATTGTCATAATCTATTTCTAGGTTATTCCCCAAATTCTACACAAAATAAAAAAAAAAAAAAATTGAAAGGGTTCATGTTGGTAGAAAAATCTATGTGGAAATTTTGGAAGTTTTTTAGAGCCCGATCATACCTTTTTTGTGCCAAAAAATGAAAGGAAATGCAAATTCAAGGCTAAAATAGTTAATTATTGGATATATCTACATAAAAATTAAGTCAAAAGGCATAATTATATTTTTATGGGTCAATTTGATTTAGTTTTTGGCCAATTTAAAGTGTAATTATGTTTAGGAATTAATTTAGGGTCGAGTTGAAGGATTTCATTAAACACAAGAACTTAATTATAATTTAAATGGGTCATATTAATTTTATTAAGGGTTTAATTGGTTAGAAATTAAGTTTGGAAGCCTAATTTAGGTTAAAAAGAGAAGATCGGAATTTTTAGAGACAAAACTTTTGGGGTGAAATCGGAAGCTAAAATTGAAAAAAAAAATCTTCTTGTTTTTCCCATCGAAAAACTCCTTTTTGTCACACCCCATTTTTAATGTTATTTCAAATTTTCAAAAAAAATACATGTTGAGACCTTGTCGGCAACCATGCGCTGAAACCTACCATTGCAGCACACCATCTCCTGGACACCACTCTCATGCCTTTTAACTTTCACATTTAGTCTATAAAAGAGAGGAGAAAGTTTTACAGAAAAAGCGGGGAGGAGCATGAAATAATATTGGAAATACGGGGAGAGAACACAAAAAAAAAAACACATAAATGGAAAATTTGCAGACAAAAATGAAGGAAACACATGGTAGGAAGACGAAGACATAGTGCGAAAGTTGCAAAAAAAACACATACACGCACAACCACCACCAGTAGCCACCACCATCTTCCTCGACACAAGTAGAAGCATTCTGGCAGTTCTCTCACTCCTACATTCACCGGCGTCTCTCTTTCTCCCTCACAGTCACTACAAACTCACTCTTTCTCCTCCAACCAACTCCTAGCGAGCACTAACATCACCCCTTCAGCACCAGTGGCTTCTCTCCACACCAGCAACTCCATCATGCCCTCTGACAACACCAACATGCTTCGGCGACGAAGCGGCGGCAGCAGCACAGGGCAGGCCAGCCAAGCTTCCAGCACTCCTACAGCCACCATTTCTGATGCCACCACCACGGGAAGAATTACCCTGTGGCAGTAGCAAGTGAGCCTCTCATCACCGTCAGTCGACCGCCTTCTACTATTCACGTAATACGTGAACAGTGTAAGACTGAATTAATTCACTCTGCACACACATTTTTTGTTTTTTTGTTTTTCCTGGTCTAGGGTCGAACTATTATCGGCCCAGCCTTGCCGATTGGGCCATGTTCGGCCCAAGCCCAATAGAGGTGGGCCCTTCTTGGTTGGCCGGCCCATCGTAAAACAATATATGTTGCATCTTTCACATGTTTTGAATGAAAATTGGATATCGTAACTAGTTTATGATTATCCGTTGGAATTTGGGATATCTACTACGGACTAAAATTACATTGTAAAGTATATCTTTCACATTGTAAACCTTTTTTTAAATGTGGTTTAAAAATGTTAACTTTAGAATGGTTAGGTTTCAACTCCCGATGAGGTGGACATCTTCTCATGAAGAGAGATCTACTTTGAACCTTAAAAAAGATCAACGAATAAAAAAAATGACTTAGGAAAAAAATCAAACAACAATGCAGGTGGCATTAGGTAGGGTGCACTGGGGGTGATGTGTCTTCCTCATTGTACAACAAGTCCCCTTACCCAAACTGTCGCAGACCATTAGGTGGGGATTTGAATTAATGTCATCATGCATTTAATTTCCTGAATAAACCAAATTCTAGATTAGGTGGGGAGTAGTGGTCTGCCTTGTGACTTTCATTCGGGGTTCAGATTCATGAAACGTCCAACTATGAGTTGAGAGTTTACTTGATAATGGCGATTACATCGTTCCCCAACCATTTCTTGTAAACCTCATTCATGTAAGGTGGTCACTTGGAAGTTTATAGACCTTTGATAGTAGGTAGAAAGCTTACCCCTCATGTAATGACCTAGAACTTATTTTTAAACTCCCTGATAATTCAAACTTGATGTGTATGTACATATATTTTTCATCCATAAGTATCCATCACTATACATAACATATCATTGGCAGATTGAAATATAGGTCTCTGAAGAGTTCTTAAAACTCAACTCTACCAAATAAGTATGGGGGACAGAGAACGTGCTCACCATGATGTTCACGTCCAGGAACCTCTAAAAGCTAGCGTGGCTCGTCTTACCACCTTGTTCGAGCAAGCTATGAAATGACCTCTACAAGAGTCTCTGAAGAAGTGCACCGGAGTTGGAAAATGAAGTCTGCTTCCATAATTGCTCTTTGTTTGGTCATGTCTACACATTGTGTTTCGGTTTAAATTTATTTTAGTCTTGTTTGCAATATTGCTCATATCACCACAAGACCTTTTTTAAACAAGCCTTTTTGTTCAATAAGATCATGTATTTTCTTGTGTTTATGACATGCTCTTGCTTTTTGTTTAAATAAAACAAGCACACCTTATACCCTTTCATCCAAATTATACATGATCTCATGATTTTATAAAGATTTTTGGCAAATCAAAGTCTAATACAAAAGGAAATGCCAAATTGATGTTCGTTTAACAAATATGTTCTCGAAATTCAAAGGATTTCATTGAAAGGTGATCTCATACCTATAAAAATCCACATAATAAAGCTAAGCTCTTAATTAAACAAATAATCCAAAATAATAATAAAAAATCATTTCGCATGGAAAAGCAAAGCTTATCGATCTTGGATTCATATTTTTAAAATGAGGAGAGGTCATCTTTAATATGCCTTCACAAATCTCAAATATCCCTTGCAGTCCCTATTTGAGCCTAATAAATTTTGGTTGATAATTAACCCTGATAAGGATCACACCCTACACTAGAGGGCAAGTGCGAGGATCAAAAAACATTTTAAATCTACTAAATAGTCCTCAATGACAAGAGATCCCTAAACAAAGCTGAGGGGAATAAACATAAAAAGAGTTTTAGTACACCATAGAAAATCAAGTCAATATGATGGTAATGCTAAAAACCCATGATAAAAAGATCAAACAAAATACTGAGGGGTATGTCAAGTCAACATGATGATAGTGCTAAGACCCATGATAGAAAGCTCAAGCAAAATACTAAGGGGCATGTCAAGATAATTACCCAAACGAAATGTTGGGGGCTTATCAAATCATTATGCAAATCAATTATGAGATTCCAAAGTCTATAGACCAAAGGGAGCTCTAAGAGTAAGCATTTGTGATCCTTAGTCTAGCAAACCCTTAAACACCTTTTGTGCCTATAAATATCTTTTTTCTATAGCTAAAAATCTAAACCTGCGTTATAAGCCTAATAAAGCCTTTTCTGATCAAATACAAGCAATTTAGATCGATAAGCAATGTTTTTCCATTCAAAACAAGCCTTTCAAATGCTTCATAAGACATGATCAAAGCCTTTTTGACATGCAAACATGAAACAAGCATCATTTCACATTCCTGTCAAAAGCAACTTAAAACCTAACAGTGAGATCACTTGAATTATTTCAAGGACAAATTTGTTTAAACAACCATCAAAATGGTCTTTGTGCTTGGAATGACTTTGAAATTTCAAAAATCTTACATGAAAACAATGTTTATAAATAATCAACTCTTTCCTACAAACACATAAAGCCTAAAACACTTGTGGGGCATGACCAGACTGGCGACAATCTAAAAATGCAATCAAAGTTGGTTTCATTGTTCCCTTTTAAGGAATGTTGAACAAAACTAGGATTCTTAAGATAGGGGCATATAGATGTGTTGAAGGTCTGTCACCTCTAAATGTCAAAATCACAAGTTGCGGCCCAAGTAACCAGAAGTGAGAAGCCACCAAAGCCAGAGATCCAAACCCTGAAAAGAGAAGACCATGAAGAAGAAAGGGGATCTATATCTCTTCGGAAGTATACATGGCATAATGCATTGCATCCCCACTCAGAATCTAGGAAATGCTCTGAAGGGATTGTAATTTACGAAGCTTCATTCATTATTTTTGTGTATGCCTTTGAGCTCTCACCTCTTTCATTTCCTTAAGTTTGCTTTTCAACCTTATCTCTTTCCTGAATTTGGGTGTCATTATGCATTGCATCCCAACTGAGAATCTAGGAAATGTTTTGAAGGGATTGTAATTTATGAATCTTCATTCATCATTTTGTGTACACCTTTGAGCTCTCACGTCTTTCATTTCCTTGAGCGTGCTTTCCAGCTCTATCTCTTTCCTAAATTTGGGTGTTGTCATGTGTTGAATCCTCTCTAGGAATCTAAGAAATTTTTTGGAGGGATTGTAATTTACAAAGCTTCATCACTTCCGTGAGTGAACGTGCAAGCCCTTCACAAGTACAGATAACGCATTTTTCAGCCTTATCTCTTTCCTTATTTGGGAGTGTTTCCTAGCCATCAATAAACCCAGATAATGTGCTTGTCAGCACTATCATCTTTTTCTCATCTGAATGCGCTTTCCAGCCATCAATCATCCATTCAGATAACATGTTCTCAACCCTATCTCCATAATGCTTATTCAAGGGCGTTTTTATCCCTCAATCAATTAGGATGGTGCACTTCTGAGCCGTATTTTTCCCTCTGAGTTGGGTGTGTTTTCCAACCATTAACCATAAATTAAAATAGTGTGTTTTTCAACCCTATTTTTCCTCCTCTTTTGAATATGATTTTCCCAATTCTAAACAATTAGTTAGGATAGTGTGCTTCTTAGCCATAACTTCTCTCTGAATTGGGTGTTTTTTCCAACCATTAACCCAAATTAAAACAGTGTTTTCCAACCCTATTTTTCTCCTCTTTTGAGTATGATTTTTCCAATTCTAACCATTAGTTAGGATAGTGCGCTTCTTAGTCGTAACTTTCCTCTTAATTGGTTGTGTTTTCCAACCATCAACCTAAATTAAAATAGTGTGTTTTTCAACTCTATTTTTCCTCCTCTTTTGAGTTTGGTTTTTCTAATTCTAAACCATTAATTAGGATAATATGTTTTTTAGTCGTATCTTCCCCCCTTATTTGAGTGCATTTTCCAACCCTTAACCATGAACTAAAATAGTATGTTTTCCAACCCTATTTTTCTTCTTCTTTTGAGTGTGTTTTCCAACCCTCGGCCATAAGTTAGGATAGCGCGCTTCTTACCGTATTTTCCCTCTTAATTGGTTGTATTTTCCTACCATTAACCATAGATTAAAATAGTATGTCTTACAACCCTATTTTCCTACTCTTTTGAGTATGGTTTTCTCCAACCCTCAACCACCAATTAAGATGGTACGTTTTTCATCCTTATCCTCCTCATTTGAGTATGTTTTTCAACCCTTAACCATGAATTAAAAATAGTGTGTTTTCCAACCCTATTTTTCTTCCTCTTTAGAGTGTGGTTTTCCAATTCTAACCACCAGTTAGAATAGTGCACTTTTTAGCCTATTTTTCTTCCTTATTTGAGTGCGTTCTCCAACCCTCGATCATGAATTAGAATAGTATGTTGTCTAGTCGTATTTTCCCCCTCTTCGAGTGAGTTTTCCAACCCTCAACCACCATATCAAATCGTGAACTTTTTAGCCATCAACCAAGTCAAATAGTACATTTTCTAGCAATCAACCAACTCAAATAGTGCGCTTTCCAACCTTCAACCGTGCAATTTTCAGCCTTCAACCACCAACTCAGATAGTGCACTTTCCAGCCCTCAACCATAGATCCTAGATAGCATGCGTTCTATCCCTATCTTCCATTCCATGAAATCTTCACTTATTTTTATAGGATTAGATTACCCATTACAACGAGACTATTTTCTTGTGTCTTTCACAAACACCATCATTTTTTCATCCCTTGAGTGTCCTATTTAGGCCTCAATTCTTAGGTAGTGCGTTTTCTAGCTCTATTCTTCTGTTCCCTTTTGAGTGCACTTCGTAGCCCTCATTTTCACTTCCGGATGGATCAACCATTTCTTTTTCTAGTAAATCCATTCTCTTTTTCCTTACAACGCTTACTATCTTAAGTCTTTTACAAGACTTTCTTCGTAAGCATTGTAAAGAAGGGGGCAACTGTCATAACCCATTTCTAAGTTATTCCCCAAATTCTACCCAAAATCAAATAAAAATAACAAAAACAAAAATAAAAAGGAATGGTGTTGATAGAAAAATCAAGGTGGAAATTTTGGATGTTTTTTAGAGCCTCTTGGGCAGTCCGAGCGTACCTCTTTTGTGCCAAAAAATGAAAGAAAATGCAGATTCATGCCTAAAATAATTTAATATTGGATAAATCTACTTAAAAATTAAGTTTATAGGCATAATTATATTTTTATGGGCCAATTTGATTTAATTGTCGACCAATTTAAAGTGTAATTATGTTTAAGAATTAATTTAGGACCCAGTTGAAGGACTTAATTAAGCACAAGGACTTAAATATACTTTAAATGGGTCAAATTAATTTTATTAAGGGCTTAATTGGTGAGAAATTAAGTTATCAACTTGCACATTTAGTCTATAAAAAGGGAGATAATTCTTTATATAAAAGGGGAGAGTAGCATGAAATAATATTGGAAATACTAGGAGAGAACACAAAAAAACACACAGATGGAAAATGTGCAGAAGAAAAGAAGAAGGAAACACAAGGGAAGAAGACGAGGACACATAGTGCGAAAGTTGCAAAAAAAACACATACATGCATAACCACCAGCGACAGCCACCACCATCTTCCTCGACACCTGCAGAAGCATGCTTGCAGGTCTCTCTCTCGCTCTCCTACACTCATCGGCGTCTCTATCTCCCTCCCTTATAGTCACTGGCAGCTCTCTCTATCTGTCCTCCAGCCAACTCCCAACAAGCTTTAACATCACCCCCTCAGAACCGGCGACTTTTACTTCACGTCAGTAGCTCCACCGTGACCTCCAGCAGCACAACACAGACCAACCAATCTTCTAGCGCTCCTCCCACCCACCACAGGCTACCATTTTCAATGTCACCACCACAAGAAGAACCACCTTGGCCTTCTCTACCCGGTGGCAGTAGTAGGTGAGCCTCTTGTCACCATCGACCGACCCCTTTCTATTGTTCATGTAATACTTGAACAGTGCAAAAGTGAATTAATTCAATTGCACACATGTTTTTTGGTTTTTTTTCCTTAGGTCGAACTGTTATCGACCCAGCCCTGTTGGTTGGGCCATGTCCGACCCAAGCCTAGTATAGTAGGGCCCTTCTTGGCTGGTCGACCGACCCATTTAGTTGGGCCAGGCCTTGTTCAATTTATTTTTTTTAATTTTTTAATTTTTAAAAAAATATAACATAAAAAATCACATTTAAAAAAAACAAAAAATGTGTTGTTTTGTGCATACGGCTGAATTCTAAAGTTTTTCCAAGCATATTTTTCATAAAAAAATATATGTCGCATCTTTCACATGTTTTGAAAGAAAATTGGATATGGTGACGAGTTTATGATTATTCATTGGAATTTGGCCAACATATCAAAAAACTTTAATAATTATTTTGTTTCAGCTACTATGGTGTAAAATACATTGTAAAGTACACCTGTAGATAGTAAAAACATTTTTAAAAAAAAAAATGAAGTGTAAGAATTTTTAAACTGTAGAATGGTCAAGTTTTCGACTCCCGATGAGGTAGAGACTTTTTCATAAAGAGAGATCTACTTTAAACCTTAGAAAAGACCAATGAATAAAAAACTGACTTAGAAAAAAATCAAATAACAATACAAGTTGTCTTAGGTAGGGTGCACTAGGGGTAATGTGTCTTCCCCTTTGCACAACAAGTCCCCTTACCTAGACTCTCGCAGACCATTAGGTTTCTCCTGTTGGTTCTCCTTCTTCTCCTTCAGAAAGAATAGTGTCAAAACTTCCCCAAACTTAGTTAGATTCGAAAGGTATGGGTCATGAAACTCCCTCTCTCTTCTCCTTAAGATCAGAAATGAAAATGAAGAAGAAAAACCCTAAGGAAATTGACCTAAAACCTAAGCTAACTGTAAAGGAAACAGAAATGAAATGAAGCCAATTTTAGAACATCTAACAAAGAAAAATGAAAATGAATGAAATGGAATTAACTAATCATGGTAGAGGGCTGACTTTAACTGTGGGATTGACCAGCATGAATGTGTGATTTTTGTTGGGATTTTGTTGATGGATTATGTGCTGAAATTTATGGTTTCAATATGTGATTTTTATTGAGATTTTGTTGAAGGATTATGTGCTGAAATTTATGGTTTCAATGTGTGTTTTCTGTTGGGATTTTGTTGAGGGATTATGTGCTGAAATTTATGGTTTCAATGTGTGATTTCTGTTGGGATTTATGGTTTCAATGTGTGTTTCCTGTTGGGATTTTGTTGAGGGATTATGTGCTGAAATTTATGGTTTCAATGGGTGTTTCCTGTTGGGATTTTGTTGAGGGATTATGTGTTGAAATTTATGGTTTCAGTGTGTGTGTGCGCTGCCGAAGTGAGCAGCGCAGCGAACCAGTTTTCGCTGCCGAAGTGGGCAGCATAGCGAACCAGTTTTCGCTGCCAAAGAGGGCTGCCTGCAGCGAACCAGTTTCGCTGCCGAAGTGGGCAGCGCAGCAAACCAGTTCTCGCTGCCGATTTCTACAATAAGCCTTCTAGGAATAAATGACTTAAATACTAGTAATAATTTCATGGCATGATGGTGTAAAATGTGAAACACTTGAATGTGAACATATGAACTCTTGCAATAAGTGTAGTGATGAATGTGATTCAAAAATAAAAATGTACTGATTTATAGCCATTGATGTCGTAGGAGGTGCGATCGAGATTGGAACATCGTCAAGACAAGAACAACCCACAGGTGGGGCAGGTAGGTGACTTGCACCTTCCTTTTTCATACGTTGAATAAGAAAACACTTTAACATGAATATTACTCTATTGTGTTAGAACCTATATTAGGTTGTTGAATTCTTGAATGTTGACAAATGAATGATTAGCTTCGGCTAATGGCATCCGAATGGATAGCCAGGACAAATAGTTGATTAGCTTCGGCTAATGGCATCCGAATGGATGGCCGGGATGAACGTTTGATTAGCTTTGGCTAATGGCATCTTAATGGATGGTCGGGATAAATGAATGATTAGCTTCGGCTAATGGCATCCGAAAAGAATGACCAGGGTGTAGGAACGGTTAATCTCAACAAATGATGCCTTAAGAGGATAGCCGGGTTTAAGATTATGGTTGATTGGAAAAAATGGTGTATTTATAAGCATTACAAGCTAATTGCACCAAGTACATGAAGAAATTATACATGTTGATGCCTCATTTAACTGCCAGACCGTTTAAACATCATTATTATTATTATCATTAAGTAATTACATTCTCTTAAATGTTTTGTACTGCTGCAGGGACGTCACATCCACGAGATGTCTAGGAAACCCGATACACGGGAACGTACTTTTGCAAGGATTCATGTAGATGCATTCTGAATCACAATGTATTTTGTATGAATTAATGTATTGAATGCATAACTTTTATTAGCCCCTTTTTGTTTAAATTTGTAATGGCTATTAGTAGGATATAAATGTAAACTCATGTCTATGTATGTATATTTTTAATATGAATTTCTAATCATGCATCCATAATACTACGCGTTTATGTAAGATTCACTTTTAAATGAAATGTTCATTGTATGGATGGTAATTTAATGATGTGAGGTGATCCGATTCGTTGATTATCGGCACCACGTGTGTTAAATATATATATATAAAAAAAACTCGGGTCGTTACACCTAGTGACCTTAGTACTAGGTGGTGACTCCTGAGAATTATAGTCGTAATTTTTACGACTATAAAACACCTCCTCTCACCGCACTTTATCTCCCCCTCCAGGGATGGCGGGGCACAAAGTGCGAATAAAACATCATCGTTACATCTGTCACAACTAACCATCATTTTCTCCACTTCCTAACATGTATTGGCTTTCCTAGTAGTGCTTTTTCCATAATGCTAAAGGTTCTATTAGTGAAGCTAAAAAACCAAAACATGTAATTTTCACCATCATTGCGAGTGATTAATTGGTAGTAGTTTTTTAACACATTAATAATAGGTTTGAGCCTAACAAACCTAAAAACAATTCAGAGGATAAATGTGCTCATTCATTGGGGTGCAACTAGCCTAGGTCTAATTGGTAGTAATTCAATACCTCTCTCATAAACCCTTGTAAACAAAGAGAATACCCAATTGCATACATATAGATGAGGGCGATGATTTCAAAATAACCTTGGATGGAATCCAAAGTGTATTGGTTGATACGCTTACTAGGGTGAACATCTGGGCTATGTACTCTCTCGATTAATGATGATTCATATTTTATACATCCTTAACACATATGTCTATGGGGTTTATTTATTTATTTAAAAGAAAGATAAACAAAAAGGTTTTGGTAATGGAAATGTCTATAAAGGGTTTTCTCCTCTTTGATTTAGTAGATATGATTTGATGTCTTTTTGCAAAAGTAGCTTGTCAAAAATAATAGAAGAATAAAAGTGAAAGAAAAATTCAAAAGAAAGAACGATTAGGGTTATAAAGAAAATCTCTTTGTATTCCCATCATCGAATGAAAAATATTCCTTATCATCGTAGACCTTAAGAAGTAATCTCAAATACTACATTAAAAATTAGTCACCATTTCACTTTTTAAAGAATATCTACTTCTTGTAAGAAATAAGCTGCATGGACATAAGAATCTCAATATATATATTGCTATATAGGACACACAAAAGCATATGGAGAAGGTAAAAAAGCTCTCATTTACTACTAACAAATACTCTTAAAATATTTGCATATAATACAGAAAGCTTTGAGGGCTAATGATGGATCAATATTTTTGTCTTCACCAGGATCCTTTTTTTTCTAAACGATTAGCCAAATATAGAATAATAATTGACTATATCTAGACTAGACCAAGCATTGATCCCAACTATGTATGGGTATGATGAGTTGTCAAACCCACTATCTCTAAGCTTAGCTAAACATTTAGCCAAATATAAATGGGTCTAACGAGCTTCTAGACTTACTGTCTAGACTTAATCGAGTGTTAAGCCTAAACATGTATGGATCTGATGAGTTGTCATACCCATTATATTTTCGCTCAATTAAAGCTTTGAGTCTATGATCCTTTTATACTCTAAATAATCTTGGTTTGCATGATTACTTTAATAAGTAGGAGATATTTTACTTCGTAACGAATTGAGGAGCCAAACATATTTCATGATGAGTCATAAATATGGTGCTTACACTTTAACCCTTTCTCTTAAAAAGGCGATAAGCCTTATAAGGCTATAAAGAAAGGCCAATATATTTCTCAAATAAGGGTTTTTTTTTCTCCACTTCTTATTGTATATTCATTCTTAAAATTCATCTTTAAAATATTATCTTGTTTTCTCTTAAACGGTACCTATTTAAGCATTAGTGAATCCTAAATTCACAAAAGAATAATTCTTTTGTAGGTATCATGTATTATTCATCAACCATTTCGGCTAGGAAGAATAATTTAGATCATCAGAACTAGAAAATTATTGTATTATCCAAAATATCAACTTGGCATTCAAGCCCATTATATAAGTTTTAACCTCATCATGCTAGGTATGAACAATGAAAGATTATGTTTGATATGAATGAAGGCATGTATTAAGATTAGTAGGCCTCTATAAAAGTAAAGGCAAAAAGCAATGAACCTCCATTACCATCCATAAGAGGAGGAGGAAGTAATCAAACAAGAGAAATGTTGCATACATCTATTTCAAATCAGTTTAACCCTTTAAATATTTTATAGCATTAAAGAAACTCATTTGTAATTACCATTTTACATTAATATTATATAAAAAAATAAAATTATTCAAGATAATGTAGTTAACCATTAACCCATGTCTTTTCTTTGTATAACTTGTGAATTTCCAATTTTTATTCTCCTATGCATACCTCTTCCTATAAAAACAACAAGGATCCTCATAAGTAATAGCTAATGTAAAGTGTCGTAATTAATTAATTAATTAATTCAAAATCGTGAAAGGCTAGTCAGCTTAATTTGAGAATAAAAGGAAGAAGCAGAATGTTAAGGTAGATTGTTTGATTATCGAAATAATGAATGATTGGCATGGATGATGACACGACCTTAGATGACTGCTTCAATATAATGTATAGTATTCTCGTGATTTAAATATATGTGGATCAAGGTTGCCAAGAGTGGTTAAAATGCTCACCAAACCAGGAGACTGTATCGTTGGTAAGAATTTATGTTGGATCTTAATTTCTTACCATTTTGTCTTCGAAACCCTCATGAATTTCAATCCTAATTAGAACTTCAATGTACTGACTTCATCTATATGATTTCTCTCTTGCAATTGAGCTTCTAGAACCCACAATATCTACAAATTAATAATAATTTATTCCCATCTTGCCACATTCGCACTAATTTCATGTAGAAAAAGGAACACCAGTTTCAAGATGCAAGTTCTCATTCGAATTTAAAATTTGTTATGCAGATCGTAAGTTCTCTGTCATTACATTACGCTCCTTGAAAAACTATAACCATAACATACACAAGAAGAGCTTGATTATAACTAAAATAAAATCTCAATGAAAATAATTTGTTCTTTCACAGTGCAGTAGTATTTATTCATTATTTGTAAATGGGTCTACATTTATTTATTATTTATCGAGATTTACAAGCAACACAGACTCAGAAAATTAAGCAAGCAAACCTTTTCTAGCATTTAAAATAAGAAACGCAGCTAAATATTTCTTTCAATTAAAATAAAAATATAATTTCTTGTGAAATTCTAAATTTAATATTATAATGAATTAATATTTCAAAAACAAATTCATTCCATTTGTAATCTCAACCGGTGAAATTAATAACCTATATCATTTTAAGATCTATTCTCTAAATAAAATAAAAAAACTTAGTTACTCTTTCATTATTATTATTATTATTATTATTATTATTATTATTATTATTATAATGTAGTCAATGGAGGCAATTGTAGTTTCGTAAGTGGGCTGCTAAAAGCCTGGTTAGGAGATTGAAGTAACAAGCCCACCAAGTTATATACCCCTAAACGTATGAGCTGCCGATATGGGAATTAGAATGGGCTTGTATATAGCAGCTTCGCTTTATTTTTTTATATTTGTTTTCTGGAAATTGAGCCCACAACTATGTGTGAGCGTTCGTTGGATCATGGATCTAAATCTATTTGTTTTCCGAATAATATTTGATTTTCTGCTCTATCTAAATCGTCCCCGGGTGTTATAAGAGATTAAGCATTAAAAAACTATCATAAAATAAGAGAATTTTTGATGGAGTTTTTTAATTTAGTATATTATGATTTATATATATTTTTGTTTTTTCTATGAAATAATAAGTAATTCATTCGTTTGGTTTTAAAAATTAGTCTTTCTATTTTCATATTTGTTTATAACTTAAACCTTTCATTGTTTTAATATGGAAATTTAATTATTTATTTATTTTCTAAAACAATTTTCATTTTTAATTGATTTTTCAATTCTTACCTCCTACAAACACAATAAAAAAAATGCAAATAAAAAGCATAATTTGGAGATTGAAAAAAAATCAACTTTGATAAAAAAAAAAAAAACTAATTTTAAAGAATAAAAGGACTAGCTTACAAATTTATAAAAAGCATAATTCTTGATTTTTAATATTATAAATTCACTAAGTTTTTTTAATTGATTATTGGATAAGTTGTTAAGTTACTTTTAAGAACTTAAGTAAATGAATAGTGAAGTAAATAGCAAACTAAGATTATTATAGCAAACTAAGATTCAATTGAGTGAAATATGAGTAGAGAGATACTTCGAGTTTAAGCATGTCAAGGAATGTGTGAGAAAATATTTCCTTGCTACTACCCTTTCTTGCATGTATTAAAAATATTATCAAAAAATATAACTCAATTAAAGGTGAAGGATATTATATTTTAATGGTGATTCTATTTTATTAAATTTTAAATATTAATTGAAACTCATTAAAATATTAATAACAACTACAAATATTTTTTTGTGTGTGTTAGAAATTAACTTTTGATTTGACTTATGATGGAACATAGGTATGTCCTTTATTTTTTTACTACAATTATATAACTTTATATTTTAATTTTGTCCTTCAAATTAGTTGGGTATTAATCTTGATAATGTGTTTTAATTTGCCTTTTAACATATTATTATGTTATCAAAAAGATTATGACATTGAATTGGTGCTTGATTTTGCCGAAAAAATAATCAATTTTATTATTTACATAAAAAAAAAACTAAAATAAGGGAGCTAAAATTGAAAGTGAAGGAAAAGTACATAATTGTTTTAGCTAACATTCTTCGTTTAACGTCTTTTTAAGGAGAAATGCTTTGAGATTTTTTTCAAATTCTATTTTGGTCCCTTTAGTTTAAAAATTATACATTTTAATTTAACTTCTTTTTTGTTCATGTTTAAATTCCTTGGTTAAAGATAGAAAACAGAAATTTAATAAAAGATAATGAGTTGGTGTCAACGAGTTTTCAATCACAAAAACAAGTTCATTGAGATATTTGTTACCATTCATCTTACAAAGAAAAGTGGATCGGGGATGAGAAGAATTGTTTTCCAAATTAATCTAATTTTTTTAGACTAATTTAGTGATATTCTGGGTTAAGGCATTGGTTTTATTGATGTTCTAAGGTTGTATTTTTAGGATTTTTCAACAACCTTTATACAAAGATCATATATCTTAATTTGCATATATTTCTTATATTTACAATTTACTTTTTAGTTAACATTAATATTACTTTTTAATATTGTTAAAAACATATATTTATTAAACTATTTAGAAAATATATACATCATTTTTTCCTTTACAATTAAGATTTTTTTTTCTATTATAAAATATAATAATATCATCTATTTTTATTTATTTTTGCTTAATTTCTTTTATTCAACATGAAATGGACCACTAAATTCCTTAAAAAAGGGGGCAAAAATGGACTAATGAAAAAAAGTAAACATGTGTGGATGATCATGTGGATAAGATAGTTTCCATCTTTTATCATAAAACCAAGAGTCTTTTATCATTAACAAATACCTAAAACAAAATGGAGAATTGAACAATAAACACTGTTCACACAGACTCAGAGTCACTGTGGACGCGAGCTTTCTCCTCCGAGCGTCGCGCGAGTTCGTCCACCCTTTTTTTTTTTGTCTTTTCCGCCTGTGAACAGTGTAATAACGAAATTAGCCCCCGAAAAAGACAAAAAACGCCGCCAGTTTCAGGGGCACCGGGGTAACTGGCCATTCCGGCCCGGTTCGGCCGAGCGGTTTATTTTTTTTTTTAATATTTCTTCAAACAGTGCAGTCACCGTTTTAGCCCTCGATAACGACAAAATCACGCACAGGGTGGGAGGGCTGAAACGGTAATTAGCCAATTTTTTATTATTTTTCGCCCCGGGTTACTGTTGGCGCGTCCCATCACGCGCCATCCATTTCCGCGCGCACGCGTGTTTCGGGCGGCGCGTGCTACGTCATACGGCGTCCAAAAATTATCAATCGGCGTCTAGAACGATGTTTCGCCATGCTCTCTTCCACATGGGGCGGCGCGTGTAAACATGTTGTGCCCAGGTACGTGTCAATGGGCGTTTGCATTTCCCCCCCTCATTTCTCTCTCCTCCTGCGCATGATGACGTCAGCGAGTCAGTGTTTTTGGCAAAGTTCAGTTCAGTCCCTGAACGCCCGAATTTGTTGTTCTGGCCCTTATTTCAATTATATTAGTTTTGATTTATTTCAATTGCGTCCTTAAATTCAAAATCAGTATAATATATAGTTTCAGTTCGGTCCTCCTACTTTTAATTTCCGGTTTGGCTGTAAATAACTCAATAAATTCGGTACACAAGTTTCGATTTTTTCAACTTTGTCCTTTGATTTAAATTGATAATAAATGTGGTTTCCATTTCAGCCCTTGGACTTTTAATTTTTCAATTTAATCCCTTTATATTTGATTTTCATTTCAGCCCTTATACTTTTATTTTTTTATATTTCTAGAATATTCCCTACTTTTGTCCATGTATATATAAGTGTACTTAACACAATAATAATAATAATAATAATAATAATAATAATTTGTTTGTTTTTCTTGCTTACTCTTTTGTTAATGTTTTTTTTTCTCCGTGTAATTTAATAATTATTATTGTTTTGATAGTAATGGCAATGATATTTTTTTTTCCTTTTGTTAAAGTTTCTAGGATATTTTTAGTCTTTCATTAATTATATGTTCTAATATTTATTGAATATTATCTCATAGGAATATATATATAGGGAGAAGAAAACATGACCTAGGATTTTTTGAATAAAAAAAATTAATATCAGTATTCTTAAATACATTTAATATAATGATATAATCAATAAATCGGATAACATAAAAAAAATTTGTCTTCGAATTTTAATTTTGTGCTTGACACAATAATAATAATAATAATAATAATAATAATAATTTAATTGTTTTTCTTGCTTGCTCTTTTGTTAATGTTTTTTTTTTCTCCGTATAATTTAATAATTTTTATTGTTTTGACAGTAATGACAATGATATTTCTTTTTTTTTCTTTTGTTAAAGTTTCTAGGATATTTTTAGTCTTTCATTAATTATATGTTCTGATATTTATTGAATATTATCTCATAGGAATATATATAGGGAGAAGGAAACATGACCTAAGATTTTTTGAATAAAAAAAATTTAATATCAGTATTCTTAAATACATTTAATATAATCATATAATGAATAAATCGGATAACATAAAAAAAAAATTGTCTTCGAATTTTAATTTTGTACTTAACACAATAATAATAATAATAATAATAATAATAATAATAATAATAATAATAATAATAATAATAATAATAATTTAATTGTTTTTCTTGCTTACTCTTTTGTTAATGTTTTTTTTTTCTCCGTGTAATTTAATAATTTTTATTGTTTTGACAGTAATGGCAATGATATTTATTTTTTTTCTTTTCTTAAAGTTTCTAGGATATTTTTAGTCTTTCATTAATTATATGTTCTAATATTTATTGAATATTATCTCATAGGAATGTATATAGGGAGAAGAAAACATGACCTACAATTTTTTGAACAAAAAAAATTTAATATCAGTATTCTTATACATTTAATATAATGATATAATGAATAAATCGAATAACATGGAAAAAATTTGTTTTCGAATTTTAATTTTGTACTTAACATGATGATGATGATGATAATAATAATAATAATAATAATAATAATAATAATAATAATAATAATAATAATAATAATAATAATAATAATAATAATAATAATAATTTAATTGTTTTTCTTGCTTACTCTTCTGTTCATATTTTTTCCCTCTGGATAATTTAAATTTTTTTATTGTTTTGACAGTAATAGCAATGCTAATTTTTATTTTTATTTTATTTTTTTTGTTATATCTTTTGTTAAATTTTCTTGAATATTTTTAGTCTATCATTAATTATATGTTCGAATGTTATCGCATAGGGATATATATAGGGAGAAGAAAACATGACCTAACATTTTTTTGGAAAAAACAAATTAATATCAGTATTCTTAAATACATTTTATTTAATAATATAATGAATTAATCGAATAACATAAAAAAAATTTATTGAATATTATCGCCTATAGATATATAAAGAGAGGAAAAAAATGACCTAGGATTTTTTCCTAAAAAAAATTAATATCAATAATCTTAAATACATTTAATGTAATAATATAATTAATAAATCTTATAAAAAATATTTTTATATTTGTATATTTATGTCAAATTAAAATATGTAAAACTAATTATATGTTTGAATATTTATTGAATATTATCGCCTAAAAATATATTAAGAGAGAGGAAAAATGACCTAAGATTTTTTGAAGGACAAAAATTCATATCATGTTTTCTTAAATATATTTAATATAATAATATGATTAATAAATCTTATATAAAAAAAAGATTGGCTTCAAAATTTAATTTTGTGTTCTTTTATTTAAGTAGGTTTATGAATTTATCTCTCGATTCATTAGCATGTGCTTAGTAGCAGTTTGCAACTCCGCTTCCGTCGTTCCCGCCCGCCTGTCCTATTTGATTCAGTCAGTCTGAAAGTGCTTGCAGAGAATTTCCAGTATTTTCATTTTTAATATTTTAGATCTAATATTACTGGAAAAAAAAACATCTCAAAAAAAAATTATTGACAAATTTACCTGCATTATCTACAAGTCAAATTAAAAAATATACAAGTCACTTCCCGTTTCCATTAGACTGTTCTTTTTAGACGGCAAATAAATAATCATAGCACACAAAAAAATTAAGTTTATGTTTTAAAAACAAATTACAATATTTTTATTTCTAATATGTCTGATATTTATTGAATATTATCGCCTAAAAATATATTGAGAGAGAGGAAAAATGACTTTAGATTTTTTGAAGGACAAAAATTCATATTAGTATTCTTAAATATAATTATACTAACTAAATATTAAAATAATAAAATACAATACATAAAAAAACAATCAATTTTCTATATAGATAAAAAAAACCCGCCGCATCGCGCGGGTTAACCGCTCGTTCTAACACTATTTATTAAATTTTTTTTTTGGAAATAACACATGTTAAAAAAGAATTAGATAAATATAATAGTTTTATCAATTAAAATATCATTTTAGGATCTTTTAAGATGTTATTGAAATTGTCTTTTGAATATCTTTCTAACAATACCAGGTGTGAAAAAAATAGAGTTTGAGTATATCTTTAGTGACCTATTTTTATTTTTATTTTCATTTATCTTTTTTGACACAACACCTTATCTCCTTCATTTGTTCTTGTCAATTACATCTCAAATCTTATCTTTTGATCATTGGATCATCAAAACAAATTAAACTGAGTTTTATTTTAAAATAATTAATAAACAAAAAAACATATTATTTAAATATAGGCTAAATATTAAAAATAGTAATGACACAAAAAATACTATTTAAAAACATAATTATACTTAAACTATATTATTTTTTAAAATAAAATTCTAACCATTTAATTTGTCTAAAACTTTCACAAAACTTATTTTGAAAAAATCAATTCCAAAATCTAAGAATAAAGCAAACTGTATCCTAGGAATTTCTTGTACATGTTACCCATGGCACAAAAATCGAGACAATAAAATAATAATAATAATAATAATAATAAAAAATCCAACGATAAATAACATCAATCTCACAAAACCAACCCAACTCTTGACTACACACAAACCTAAGACCTCTTCCCATCTTCACTTTCTTGCACTCTCATCGCCATTCCTATCTATCACCCGTCCTATCTTAACCCATCCTTATCTCTCTTCCACTAACTCTCTTTTATCTCTCCTTAAAAATCTAAGCTTTGATTCCTCCTCTCTCTTCCTCCTCCTTGAATCTCTCCTCTTTGTGGAGAGGTCTTCGTGGCAGCTCAGCTCAGGTCTTTCCTTTTCTCTTTTCCTCTCTCTCCCCTTTCTCCTGACAAGTTTTTTTCTCTAGACTTCTATCATGTGATATTAAAATCTATAGTGTTGATGCTTTTGTTGGTGTCCCATATATTTTGGTTTTTGCCTAAAGCTCTATCCTTCATAATGATGTGATGTTTTTGTTGGTGAGCCAGATGATCTTTTGACCTAAACTTTGAAGCGTTGCGACTTTTTTTTCCCTTTTTCACTTGAATTTCAATGATTTTGATTTTCTTTATTGTTCGTTTATTTACAGAGGTTCGGCTTCGTGGTTTGTTTATAAGTGAAAATGAATTATTATGGATATGAGCAAAAGAGCGCCATGACAGGAGGTTGTGAGGAAAGGGAGAGGATGGTGGTGGTGGAGTCTGTGGCTTGTCCAAAGCCAAGGAGATTGGGACTTTTAAATCCTCCTCTTAGTGAACAAATCAGACATCTAAGATTGCCTGTCAAGTATGTTTTCCCTCTTTGATCCCATGAATTGTACCCTTTTCTTATGATTATTTATTTTTTTGTATTTTTACTATGAATAATTTTAGTCTTATATGCAGTCACCATGCGGAGATGGTAGATTCAAAAGCCGGGGCAGAGCTGCTAGACATAATTCTTACTAAGGTACATCTCTTTCTGCAATGTACTGGTTAATTTCTTGTAAAGTTTAATTTGTGACCTTTTTCTTTGTTTTGTTTGGTAGCTAAACCTAAGGTAAATAGGGTCAGCCGTGTAGAGATCCACGTCTCTAATTATTTTAAGCAACTTTCAAGAGTTTTTTGTTCTTCATTGCTGTGTGTTGGAGATGAATTTTGGCTACAAATTTCTGAAGTTATTATTTTCTAATTACTACCTTTTTAATGATTTTGATTGAGGTCAGCGTGTGCCTGTACTCAAAAAGTATCAAAGACCCTTGCATCCTTTTGTTTTTGGATATTCTTAAATCGAATTTCTTACGTGTAAGTTGTGAAAAGGTGTTATTGGCACCCATTGCTGTTTGAGTTTTCTTTGTGTTCATGGGTTAGATTTGTTTGAGCTCCCTCACTGGCTATACATTCTTGAAGAAGATGATTAATTGCACAATTACTTTCCCTTACCAATTAGTCTAGGAGTTGAATTTGTTTACTCTCTCTGTCCCAAATAAAGAGAATCATATCGATTTTCACATTTACTGTGAAAAGGAAACTTGTTGATACAAATTATTGCAGGGAGGTTATGGCCGGGACAAACCCGGTTTCCAGGCGGCAACATCACCACCATTTTACAGTGGATCACCACCAAGTAGGGTATCAAATCCTGTAATCCAAGATGCTCAATTTGGTATTGAAAAAATAACCCCGTTATCGCCTGCGCCACCATCCCCATCCTCGTCATCTGCACGTAAAGGAGGTTGTGTCCGAATGAAATTTGGGCACACGCCAGCTGCAGTAAGGATTGAAGGGTTTGTTTGTCTCCACAGAGATGGGCGAAACTGTAGCATCTCTGCTGTGGCATGAACATTGAATTGGTGAACCTTCAAGGCAGCAAATTTTTGATTATTTAAGAGGGAGAGAAAGCTAATGGTGGTGGTAGTGTACTTGTACTGCTAGTGTTTTTTGGCGAGTGTATATACAGTGGTAATGGGTGTTCCATGTTGAGGTTGTCGGTGTTCACTCATAATATGTACATTGCAATGAAGATGATGAGAGAACAAATGTTTAAATTTTCGAAGGAATAAAAGGAGATGCAACTGTTTCTCTTTGTATTATTATTATTTTCAGAGAGGGAGAGTTGGTAAGGTTTCCTTTGTAATGATTATCTGTTTGCGTGTGATGATGGGTTTTAGAGAGAAGGTAGTGAGAGACTCTTTCTCTCTAGCTCTAGGCTGACCAATCCAACCACCACCGTCATCAACCTTCTCCGCCGACCATCTCTCCCAACATATCTCTCATTTCTCACCTTTTCTCACACCTTACAGCCCTGCAATCTTATCTTTCTCTTCTCTTCTCTTTTCAAAATTCAAATTTCTCACCCTCTCCCTGTCCAGACGCCGTCATATCAATGGCAGCAAACATGGCCCCCCCCACACGGGTCACCACCCAAAAACCCCAACACACAAAGGACCACAAAACAACACCACTCGTCCCCCAAATCCCAAAAAGGCGGCGGCAAACCCTACCACAAAGCCAGCAGCCAACTCATGGGCAGATAAGGTCCGTGTCACGGACTCAAGCACGAGGTTCTCTTTGAACAAGCTGCCAAGACAACCCCATGGTAGTTGGTTGCAAATCACCAAGGATGTGATAAGTGAAAGCTCCGAACAGTGGACAAGATGTCTTGTAGGGTTCTTTCCAGGCTCTCGCCTCCCTTATCATGTTGTCAGTTCAATAGCTTCGAGGGTTTGGCAAAAACACGGGCTGGTGCAAACGATGACCACTGAGAAGGGGTTTTATCTTTTCCAGTTCCACGATGAAGAAGATGTCCACAAGATCTTAGACAGAGGTCCATGGATGTTTGGGGGGAAGAATATTATTCTTCAGCAGTGGCACCCACATATACAGTTCGACAAGAACAAAATCTCCTCTCTTCCTGTTTGGATTCGTCTCACAGGCCTTCCCTTTCCCCTCTGGAATAGGACGGGTCTTAGTTTGGCAGCGAGCATGATGGGCAGGCCTCTCTCATGCGACGAGCACACGTTTAGCTGTGAAAGGCTTGACTTTGCGAGGCTTTGCGTGGAGGTAGATGCTGCTCATCCCTTCGTGCATAGTTTTGAAATGGATACACCATTATCCAAGGATCCTATCAAGGTAGAGGTATCCTATGAGTGGAAACCCTCTCGGTGCAATGACTGCAAGGTCTATGGCCATTCTTGTCGCCCGCAGCCACAACTGGAACCTGCGAGTGATGGCCACACCGATGAGCCGAAGGAGCAGGAACCCATTCCCATCCCAGTCGAACAACAACCACCGCTCTCAACCACTCAACCTCATGCCAAACCAACCTGTCCTCCTCTCGTCACTTCTCAAACCCTACCTCAACGAAACCCTAATACCCAGGTTTTGAAGAAAGATAAAATGGTGGTGATTCCTCATGAAGAGCCACGAAGCACGACAGAAGCTTCTTCATCAGGGGTGAAACTAGCCCTGGCAGTCGCTCCACAAGGAGGCATGGCTGGTAAAGAAGGTAAACTGGACTCTTCTCAGAGTCAGAACTCCGGGGATCCTAGCTCCGAGTCTCAGGAATTCGTGGCAGACTCAGCCACCACTACAGACAATGATGGTAAGCATGCAAGTACGAAGCATGACCACCAGCAAGAGAACTCCCCCACCTTGTCCCAAAAGGCAGTGAAGAAGAAGAAGGGGGCACGGAAACGTAAGGAGGCAATGGGCCTCTAATGGTGCCCTTCTCTTTCTCATCAATAATAATGTCAGTGATAGGATGTTGGAATGCTTGGGGCTTGAACAGCCTCAGGAAACAAATGGCAGTCCGAAACTGGACTCAGAATAATGGTCTTGGCATTATAGGCCTCATTGAACCTCGTTTAGGGGTAAATTCTATCTCAGAGAAGATTGGAGGAATGGGTCTTCAAGGGTGGAACTTTGTTGATTCTGAATCCCACCCGCCTCGTCTTCTTGTAGGTTGGGATGTTGGTAAACATAACCTGCAGGTTATAGACAAGTCCCCCCAATGGATCACCTGTGCAGTCACTGGTGTAGGAGCTCAGACCACCGTGACCATCACCTTTGTCTACGGGCATAACAAGCCGGCAGACCGTCAAGCTCTGTGGGCTCATCTCCAAGACCAAAGCTCAGTAAACATAAACAGGCCATGGGCTATTCTTGGGGACTTCAATGCCGTTCTTAGCCATGCTGATCGGGCTGGAGGCTCATTACAATGGCCCACCTATATGGAAGATTTCCCAACTTGCCTTCAGCGAGCGGGTCTGATTGTTGTCCCATACACTGGGCTTCGGTATACATGGCATAATGGGCGTCGAGATGGGCAAGCCATCCAACGCAAGCTGGATTGGGTTCTCGGCAATCAGGCCCTTCTTGACCAATGGCCCAATGCGCATGCTAATTTCCTGCCAAGGGTTGATTCGGATCACAGCCCAATGGTCCTTCGCTTCATGGACTGCCACCCGAACTCCCGGCCTCCTAAAGCTTTCAGGTTCTTAAATTTGTGGGCCGAGAGGACTGACTTTATGGACCTGGTTCGGGACAATTGGGCCAATAGGATTCAGGGAAATCCTTTCTTCACTCTCACCTCAAAGCTGCAGATTCTAAAAGGCGTCCTCAATAGATACCACAGGAAAACAACCAGTCACATCTCCTCGAGGGTCAAAGAGGCGAGGAGGAAATGGGTGGCAGGGCAAGTTGAGGTGGACAAAAGTCCCATGAACCAAAATCTCCACCAGCAGGAGCGTCAATTGGCAGATGACTATCACCAATTATGTAAGGAAGAGGAAGCGTTCTTCAAGCAAAGATCTCGGATCCAATGGATGCAGCTGGGGGACAAGAATACTGCTTTTTTCCACCGGTCTTTGAAGCACAGGCAGCATAGGAACAAGATTCATAAATTGCAAACGGAAGAGGGGAACATTATCTCGGATCAAGTGGAAATTCACCAGCATGCCGTTCGTTACTATAAGGAATTGCTGCGAGCTGATTGCAACGTTTCCCATATTCCTGATATCAAAAGCTTATTCCAAAATCAAGTCTCTGCAGAGTCAAAGGAGCTCCTTTCCCAGCAAGTCAGTTCGGAGGAGATAAAAGGAGCTCTTTTCTCAATTCCAGACTACAAATCGCCAGGACCAGATGGGTACACGAGCCTGTTTTTCAAAAAGTGTTGGAGTATTGTTGGCCAAGACTTCATCAAAGCGGTAAAATTTTTCTTCACCTCTAACACTATGCCCAGATGCATCAATGCCACTAACATGGTGTTGATTCCCAAAATAGAAAATCCTGCTTCTATGAATGATTTCAGGCCTATTGCTTGTTGTAATGTGCTATATAAATGTATATCCAAGATTCTTGCATCCAGGCTTAAATCATGTTTGGCTGGGGTAATCTGCAACTCTCAATCAGCTTTTCTGCCGGGGCGCCAAATTTCAGAAGCTATTCATTTAGCACAGGAATTGATGCATAACTATCATAGGAATGATTCCCCTGCCAGGTGTGCCATGAAGATTGATCTTCGGAAAGCTTTCGATACTCTTAAGTGGGACTACGTCATTGCAGCAATGGAAGCTATAGCTATCCCTCGGGTAGCAATTGATTGGATTAAAACTTGCCTCTCCACTGCTCATTTTTCGGTTTGTCTCAATGGCACTCCGAACGGCTTCTTCCCTGCTTCCAGAGGTATCCGTCAGGGGGATCCCCTATCCCCTTATCTATTTGTATTGGCCATGGAGGGGCTCTCAGGAATGCTCAGGGAAACAGCCTCTCATTGTGACTTCCGGTATCACTTGAGGTGCAAGAAAAATGCTATAACCCATATCAGTTTCGCAGATGATTTGATGGTGTTTTGTCATGCTGATGATAACAGTGTGGGTTTAATGGGGGGAACTCTCAGGAGGTTCTCGGAAATTTCAGGTCTGGCAATCAATTACAATAAAAGTAGGCTTTATATGGCGGGGGTTCACTCACCAAAAACTTAAGCGAAAAGGAACTTTATATATTTATCTATTTATTGATATTGAAAAGGAACTCAATTACCCTCAACCATAAAATTGGACGGCAAAAAATAATTTGAATGTTGAAGTAAAAAGTGAAAGGAAAGTATACGACCTAGCAACAGAGGAGTCCAATCAAGTAGATTATGTGTCAAGAGATGAGTGGATAGGACAAATTCAAGTGAAGAATGTACTCAGGGAACCAAATGTGTGAATGACACAACGTTCTGACTAGTTCGATTTCAACTGTCCAGTTCCGAAGAAACATCAAAGCCCTTCAATTCTGTTAGCTTCCCAATACATACAAAAAAGAAAAAAAAGAAGAAAAACTTGTCCTGTTAAGGGCAGTTTTGGTATACAAATAAAGAGGAAGCTTACTTGTCTTTATATATCTACCAAATCCAAGACATGCACTAGTGAAAGTCAAGTAAGCTTCCTCTTTATTTGTATACCAAAACTGCCCTTAACAGGACAAGTTTTTCTTCTTTTTTTTCTTTTTTGTATGTATTGGGAAGCTAACAGAATTGAAGGGCTTTGATGTTTCTTCGGAACTGGACAGTTGAAATCGAACTAGTCAGAACGTTGTGTCATTCACACATTTGGTTCCCTGAGTACATTCTTCACTTGAATTTGTCCTATCCACTCATCTCTTGACACATAATCTACTTGATTGGACTCCTCTGTTGCTAGGTCGTATACTTTCCTTTCACTTTTTACTTCAACATTCAAATTATTTTTTGCCGTCCAATTTTATGGTTGAGGGTAATTGAGTTCCTTTTCAATATCAATAAATAGATAAATATATAAAGTTCCTTTTCGCTTAAGTTTTTGGTGAGTGAATCCACACACAATATAAAGCCTACTTTTATTGTAATTGATTGCCAGACCTGAAATTTCCGAGAACCTCCTGAGAGTTCCCCCCATTAAACCCACACTGTTATCATCAGCATGACAGAACACCATCAAATCATCTGCGAAACTGATATGGGTTATAGCATTTTTCTTGCACCTCAAGTGATACCGGAAGTCACAATGAGAGGCTGTTTCCCTGAGTGAATCAATTACAAGTCAGGAAAGCAGAGCCAGATTCCAAGATGTGCTAGGGATCCAGATCTCTAATTCGGCCATTACCTATCTAGGGCTGCCCCTCATCACTAAGAGGCTCTCAAATGCTAATTGCATTCCCTTGGTTCAAAGAATTACTAGCAGAATCAGACTTTGGACGACTGCCACTCTCACATATACGGGGAGGCTTCAATTAATCAAATCAGTCCTCTTTGCCATCCAAACCTATTGGACAACAAAGTTCATCCTTCCCAAGTCTATTATTAAGAAGCTGGAAAGTACCCTAGCTGCCTTTCTATGGAGGGGTCCTTCCTTGAGAACGACAGGGGCTAAAGTCTCCTGGGACTTGCTTGCTAGACCGAGGTGTGAGGGAGGTCTGGGTATTCGAAGGATAGATCACTGGAATCAAGCGGCTATTGGGAAAATCCTGTGGAACTTGGTCACCAACCGTAGGTCTCTATGGACTGATTGGATTTTCTCTACAAGGGTTAAGAATCGCTCCTTTTGGCATATCCCTATCCCTTGCTCGTGCTCATGGAATTGGAGGAAGATTTTACAGGCAAGAGAATGGTTCTTGCATCACCTGAGAGTCAAAATTGGAAACGGGGAAAACACCCACTTATGGCTGGATCAATGGTTGCCCGATGGAAGGTGCCTTGCAGATAGTATCTCGGCCCGTTCGATAGCTGGCTTGGGCCTGGCCTGGAATGCCAAGGTTTCGGATATCATCAGGGAGGGCTAATGGCAGTTCCCCGATGGGCCCCCAGCTCTCCGGGCCCGATGGGAGACAATAACCCTTCCACCTAATCCAGCCCGTGAAGATCAGTACATTTGGGCCGGTCATCCCTCAGGTAAATACTCTATCAAATCGCCTTGGGAACTGATACGCACTGCCCACCCCAACAATGATCTGCACTACCTTCTATGGTATTCCAACCATGTTCCCCGCTACTCCTTTGTTCTTTGGTTGGCTTTTCAGCAAAAACTCTGAACCCTAGACAGGCTTCTTCGTGCAGGAGTTGTTGAAAGCGCCCTCTGTTGCTTATGTGGGGAATCTGGCGAGAGCCATGATCACCTTTTCTTCCAATGTTGCTTCTCGGCTTCAGTGTGGGGAAACATAACCAGCAGGAGTGGGATTCGTTGGCCACGTCTCCAGTGGCAACATCTCATTCAATGGACTGCTAGGCGTTACAGCAATAAGAAAAATTGCAAGTTCATCATCCCTAAGCTCATCCTCGCTACCACAGTGTACCATGTTTGGTACGAGAGGAATAGGCGGACCTTCAATGAGCATTTCTCATCAGCAGCGACCGTGGCGGAGGACATTTTTCAGTTTATCCGAAGTCTTCTCGGACAGGGGACCACCTTCGAGGGCCTTCCCCCCTCTCAGAAACGAATTTGGGGCATCTAGATGCCAGACCGTTTGAATGCTAAGGTCTGAGGCCTTGGGCCTAGACCTGTTCTTGCGAGCCCAATGTGCGGGCTGAGCTTCTTGTGTCTGCGCCGAGCAGGCCCTGTTTTTCCTTTCCTTTGCTTTGTAAGGGCTTGTAGCTTTGCTTTGTCTTAGCGTTATTTCGCTTTCCTGTTCCATGCCGGATTTATTGTAACCGGCTGATCAGGCCCTTTTTGTACTTCCCCTTCTTTAATCCACACAATCTTGGTACAAAAAAAAAAAAAAGATTATCTGTTTGCCACTCTAATCCAATCCTTGTTTCTAATTGTATCATGGAGTAAATGAGCAATCTTTATGAATCCCTTCTCTTTATTCTCTTGAACCTTCATTTATAAAAATATTTTGTTCGAAGAAACATTCGATCAAAATAAAATACTTGGTAAATGACTCGATAGGGTCCACTCTAATATTATGTAAACTTTCTCTTGCACGTTTTGTCATGTTTGAAGTGGCGATGCTATCCTTAAAATCGAACCATGCGATGTCCAAGCAAATAAAAGAATAAAAAAGAAGCACTTCAGGTATTGGTCTAAGTAGGTGGAAGAGACTTGTTCTTTTTTTCTGTGTCTAGATTCAAGTTTTTCAATGCATATTTGTTATCTTGTGGTGTTTTACTTGTTTACTGGGTTTATAAAGTATTCAGTGAATCTAAAGATTAGTTGTGATACGTATAATCTGATTTGAACATTTCAATTATATAAAAAAAAAGAACAGAAATGAAACAAACACAGTATGGGGTACTGGGGGATCTCCATGGAGATACTGTGTTGGGATTTTGTGTTCTGGAAAAGATAGGGTAGAGGGTCCAAGAGGAGGAGAAAAGGGATTGAAAATGGCTGTCCCTGGTTTTTCAAGTTCAGAAGCTTAGTGGTTGAAAGGTCAGATGGTGAGTAGGGTAGGGAGATAGGGTTGGGCATGACCTTACAGACAGCGGCAGCTTGCTAATGTCTTTGGCTACATGTGCACACACTCATTTGTTTGCCTTCTTTCATTTTTCTTTGCCCCGATACATTTCTTCCGAGTGTTTGGAGCGAAATTACCTATAATATAAATGGCGTGAGAAAAACACTGTAGCAACCCACAGTGTTTTTCCTACGCCATTCAGATTAAAGAGGAAATAAGGAGTAGTAGTGAGGCGCTTTCATGGGAATTTCGTCCTTTGCTTTTTATTTTGTATTTGCAATATACCTTTATTATTTTTCAACTTAAATTAAATTAATATTAATTACTATATATATAATACGCGTGCTGTTTTCCCTGTAGCTGCATTCATTGTGCACACAGACACAGTGCACTATGGATTGCAATAGTAGTTTGTTTTTTTTTTCTTTTCTGCTTACATTTTTTTTCTCTTTTTTTCTGTTTTTTTTTTTTGGTTTTTATTTTATGATTACTTTCCTCTCTTTTTTTCATTTCTTCTTTTTTTTTCCTAATTATTCTTTTTCTTCTTTTTTTCTTCCGTTTTTTTCTTCTTCTTTTTTTGCTTTTTTTTTTGTATTTTTTCCTTATTATATTTTTTTCATTTTTTTCTTATTATATTTTTTTTCTTTTTCTACTTATATATTTTTTTGGTTTTTTGTTTTTTAATAATCGGGGTGTCTGAGCTCGCTTAAATGCACCACGATTAATCTCCATATCCAAATTTTTTTGATAACGAGGGTGTCCAGGCCAACTTATGCATACCACGACAATCCCCGGACCCACATTTTTTTTCTAAAATGCTTTCCTGCTGGTACATTTTTTTTCTTTTTTTTATACTTTTTTTTTATTCACTTATACATTTTTTTTATAACCGGGATCTCCGACCAGCTTAAACACACCACGACTAATTCTTGGGCCAAAATTTTTTAAAAACAATATGGATTGCTACAGTACTTTCACGTTTATACTTTTTTATTTTATTTTCTTTTGCTTATATATTTTTTTGTAACCATGGTCTCTCAGCCAGCTTAAGCTCTTTTTTTCACTTATACATTTTTTTTCACTTATATATTTTTTTTATAACCACGATCTCCGGGCCAGCTCAAGTGCACCACCACTACTCCTCGGACCAAATATGTTTTTTAATAATCGGGGTGTCCAGGCCAGCGTGGACACACCATGACTAATCTCCGAACCAATTTATTATTATTTTTTATTTTTTTCCTTATACGTTTTTTTGTTCACTTTTATTTTTATTTGTACTTTGGATTAGATGATTTTTATAATTTTATTATTTGCGCAATAATAATGATAATTTTAGTGATTAATTTCTTATAAAAATCTTTTGATTTTTTTTAAAGATTTTCCTGAAATTTTAATTTATATCGGTGATCATTTTAAAAGTAATATTACTCTATTTTTCCCTTTATTCATTTTTTTTGTTTGGTTTTCTGTTTCTTTATTTGTTCTTTAGATTATATGATTTTTATGATTTTATTATTTATGCAATAATAATGATAATTTTAGTTATTGTTTTTTTTATAAAAATCTTTTGCTTTTTTTTTATTTATTTTTCATGACAATTTAATTATTTTAATTGTTTTGGCAGTAATGTTAGTAATAATTTTAGCTTTAATAGCAATGATAATGGCAATAACGTCAGGATGAATTTTCAATCTATGTTTTCGTCTTTTTGTTGATACAAAATTAACAACTTATTTTTTTTATTTGATTATTGTACGTATTTTCATAATTTATATTTTATTTTTGTTTGATTTAAATTGAATTATAAAATGAACTAATCTTACAGTGAACTTAATAATTCAGATATCCGAGTTTTCTTGCTTTTTTAATGATGATGATAAATTTATGCTGGTTATTTCGTTTGAAACTACTAAACAAATAAATTTATATCGATTTTAAATTCATATATTTTCTAGAAAACTTGCACTTGACATGAATTCTGCACAGATTTATTATTTTAGCTAAATTTATATTATAATAAAAAAATACACACAATTAATATTTTTTACATTGAAAAAAATATTGTGCCTCCCGCGGCGAAGCGCGGGGCGTTGTCTAGTTATAATATAAATGACATGGGAAAATCAATATATTTTTCCTGTACTATTTAGATGATAGATAATTATTTGGTTTTGGTTAGTCTGTCTTTTAATTGCTGTAATTTTTTTTGTTATTATGAGACATATAAATACCGTTAGGTAAAGTAAAAGGGTTCAAGCACCGAAGTTTTTATTATTATTATTATGATTTCTTTTGCTCAAATATTTTAAAAATTATTTTATATTAATTGTGTTAAATTATTATATGCGCAATAATAATGATAATTTTAGTGATTTTTTTATTGTTTTTTTCGCAAAATATTTTACTTTTTTTTAATTATTTGGGTCAATTTAATGATTTCCATTATTTGGGAAATAATATTGATAATAATTTTAACTGTTATAGTAATGATAATGACAGTAACATGAGGATGAATTTTCAATTTATATTTTCTTCTTTTGGAGATAGAAAATTAACTACTTATTTTTGTTTTTTGATTAATGCAAGTTCTTTCACAATTTATATTTTGTTTGTTGTGTTTAATTTAAATTGAATTATAAAATGAATTATTCTTAATACAATGTATTCAATAATTCAGATATCTGAATCTTCTTGCTTTTTTAATGATAATGATAATTTTATATTGGTTATTTTATTGAAACCTACTATACAGATAAAATTATATCCATTTAAAATTCATATATTTAATAGAAAACTTGAACTTCACAAGATTTTTGCACAGATTTATTATTTTGTCTAAATTTATATTATAATAAAAAAATCACATATAATTAATATTTTTTTACGTTGAAAAAAATATGGTTCCGGCCGCGACGAGGCGCGGGTGCCATGGCTAGTGTTTCTTACAGGGGGTGGAATTTTGAATTTTATAACAAAAATATATAAATCTGATTTATTTAATTTTTTAACCCGGGTTGAATATATTAGATTTTTTGTAAATTTTGATGACTTGACCATATTAATTTTTTTATTCTTCAATTGTACTAAAAAAATAGTGGCTTACAATATTATAAGACCCCTCAAATATATATATTAAAAATAATACAAAAACTATCACAATTTACATATAAAAACAAAATAAAAATCAGTCAATCAATATAAAAACTTCATCATATTAAACTTCTAAATAATATTGTTAAGGTAATGAATACAGAGAAGAGAAATAAATTACGAGAATAAGAGCCAATTGTGAGTGTGAAGGCAATAAGGAAAAAAAGAACTCGGGTTAAATATATGAGGTTATACTCTTACAATTCACCATGGACTCAGTGTGACAACTTTTTTCTTTTTTAATTTTCATTTTCAATTGTTTTTGCTTATTGCATCCTTTTAGAGCCAATTTGGAGCCCATATACTTGACATTTGCTGACCAAGGATAAAATTAAAAGATAATAATGAAAAAAGATAAAAGAAAATAGGTGACAATTTCAAAATTCGATAAAAAAAGTGTAGTTTTGTCATACTTCTCATATTATAAACTTAGTCCCTTGATTTTTTTAAAAATTTCATTTTTGGTTGAAACTATTTTGTTTTAGTTCCTAGTTTAAGAGAGGAAAAAGAGCGTGGTTGAATTTTAGTGGTTAAAATAAAGTGTCTCATTTGACATTGTTTTGAACAACAAAAAGGTTAAATTTTGTGATGGAGAGAGTTTATAATAGGTGTTCTATTACCTCTTTTTTTTTTTTTTTCTTTCTCCCCAGATGACAAATGTAAGGTTGAAAAGTTTATTTGATTAAGGTTGACTTTGGGTGTTTGGGTGGATTCTTGGGTTGTTTGAGGCCATATATGGGTTTATGATGTCTAGGGTAAAAAAAATAGATTTCTAGATAATAAAAACCCCATAAACTTTGATTTTTTGGCTACCACCATGGCTAAAATCTAGAAAAAGATAGATGATGTGTTGCATGTTTATTAAAATATAAAAACAAATTAGAGGTGAAGGATAGGTTGTCCCTATTCTTATTATTATTATTAATAATAAGTATCAGCAAAGCACTTGGGCTAAGCTTTTTTTATAAGTCTAAGTGCCCGTTTGGGATGGCGTTTCAACCGCTGTTTTTAAAAAAATTGAATTTTTTTATTTTAAATGAATTGTTTTTAGTGTTTTAAAATCATTTTGATGTGTTGATGTCAAAAATTATTTTTAAAAAATAAAAAAATATATTATTTTGATGTATTTCTAAATGAAAAGCACTTTCAAAAGCAACCGCAACAGCCCTCCCAAACAGGCCCTAAGTGCATTGGGCAACCTAGGTCAAGCCTATATGTAATGCTTTATTTTAATTTCTAATTTTTATTTTGCAATTTCATTTTTTATTGGTTGTTTTTTAAATATTTTTTATAGAATATCATTTAATATTTACTTACCTTACGACCAAAATTTTATCATTTTTTTATGTAAACAAACTCTTTTTTTTGTAGCCTACTTAATTTTTTTCTCTTTAATTTTATTCAATCACTTTTCTATGTTTTTTTTATTATATTATAATTTTATTAAATAAACCATTAGTTCCAAGAAACAATGTTATTAAATACAATCAAACTTGTAGTTCAAGTTTCGAGTTCAAATGTCTACAACCATTAGTCTTTGATTACATATAATTTATTTTTCACTTGGTTTTCATATAAAACAACAATATTTTCTTAGAATATGTGCAACCTTACATAATATTATCTTTTTATATTTTATTCAATCAATTTCATGGGCGTGACCACTTTTATTATCATTTGCTTAAATAAAAATTAGTATAATAAAAAAGTTATTATACACAAATGTGTACGTGACGCTTCACCCGAGGGGTTGAGAGCCTGCTTGATCGATGGCACTGTCCTGCTGCAGCTTTTAAATAAGCTTAGACCTGGTTATGCATGCAAAGTCGCTTATTTGTTTTGCTTTTTTATAGTCGAGTTACTTATGAGTGGACGATTTAGGCATTTGCCTAATTGATTTGATAGTGCATTTCTATTTTAGGCTGGTAGTTCTAGCTCTGAAAATGTAAAGAAGTTTCTGGCAATCATGGATGAGTTGGGGATTCTCAAGTTCGAACTGTCAGACCTGGAGAAGGTAATCCAGTTTGTCTTCCCTATTGTTCACCGTAGAACAATTTTATGCATATGAACATTTGAATGCTAGGTAAGAAGTTCACAGTTATGCTTTCCATCTACCAAAACATTCATGATTTTTGCCAGTTTTACATCCTTCGCTGTAATTTTGAAGAATGATATTGCTGTCAACTAAAGCTAGTCTTTCCTACTTGTTGGGGATGCATCTTCAAATGGCCTTTCTTCTAGATATTTTATGGTTACAGGCTGTCAAGATCACACACAAAACGTGTGCTCTTCCCCAAAGTGTATAAAAGGGGACTTTTGTCAAGCAGTTCAATTGCAATAAAAAGAAAATACGAATTACCTTCTTCTGCAGATTTCTCTCTTCTCCAATTCTCTGAAAAATATCTTCTTCTTCTTCTAAAATTCAACAAACACTAAACTGCAAACAATAACAACAAACACAAATCAAGAAATTCAACAGTTATGACAGGTATGGCTTACTATATATGGTTTTCATATGCGTACTTGATTGGCTTAAAAAGGCTGGGCTTGAAGAGTTCTCATATGAGCACAGTATTACTGAACCTGAAGCAATTTTCAATCTGATCTTATGCAATATGAAAATAGAACGCAACTTTCCTCTAATGCACGTGTGACTAAAATGCAGACTTCAAGTATTAAAATCTTGCATGCTGTTTTTGAAATTTAAAAGAATCTTTCTCATATTCAACAGAGCCATCAGCTGCATCCATGCACCATGTTGTTCACAAGTTCCATGAGGTGTTTCAACTGAAACAAGACCGCTATTCAGATCTTTCTGCAGCAAAAATTTCTGAAATGATGAAATCAAATAGTTTGGATGTAAGTTTTCTCATTTGTTGGATATTGATGAACGTTCATGTTTTCTTATGTTACAGTTTTCTCATTACGTTTTCACTCTGAGCCATTGTCAGTAACATTTCAACATCATCTTGATTTGCAGAATGCACCAACTCAGTCACTTTTGAGTGTTGTGAATGGAATATTGGATGAAAGCATTGAAAGAAAGAATGACAAGATACCACATGTATGCATCAGGAGTAGTATTCCGTATATTAACTCAGTGTCTCTTTATCAATGTATTTCTGCGACTGCCATGTGTTATAGGTATGGCTGACATTTATTTTGTCTCTCAGCGTGTGGCTTGTCTGCTGAGAAAAGTTGTACAGGAGATTGAACGCCGTATTTCAACTCAAGCGGAACACTTAAGAACAGCGAGAATCAGAGTACTTGAAGCCCTAGCATCTGGAACTGGTGAAGAAAGGGGGGTATGGAAAACTTAAGACTAGACTGGCACAAACCTTCCCACAATACACCTGGTTTTCTGATACTAATATTTTTGCAGGTTGTTATGGACCGGCTTCAACAAATTAAGGTATGTTTTAGACACAAGAAGAAACAACTCTTAAGTTATTTACACCATAACTTGCTCTATGAACTGCTTTTATTTGTTACTCTTTCCGGAATTATTTTGCTATCTTATCACATACTGATATTAGTTGGTCCTTATGTTCTGCAAAATACTTCTGGTGTCCTGACAGATGTCAATCTCTTTTGGGTAGTTCTCCTTTTGTGGACTCTTTTGAGCTGTTAGCCAGACTACATAAATATATTCTATTTATATCATCCGGCTAGTTTAGAAAGTATGAGGACGTGTACATTTTACTATATAAAAAAAGAAATAAAAGAACCATTTGCCTGTACTTGTTTTGCGGATGATCTTCATAATATTCATATAATGGGATTTTTTTTTCATATTACAGATTCAGAAGTCCAAAATGGAAGAAGAGAAGAAAACTGGAGTGGAGCATGTTGCGAAGTTGATCAAGGAGCAGGAGCAAAGAGATGTTGAACTTTCAGATTTGAAACAAGAATTAAAATTAGCAAAACAGAGACATGAACTGCATTGCCTGCAAATGGAAACAGAAGCCAAGGCTGCTAAAGATGGCCTCGAGGGGAGAATGAAAGAGCTTGAAATCCTCTTAGAAGATTCCAGGAACCAAGAAAAACAAAAGTTTTCTCCAGACTCAAAAACTCAACAAGCCTTGCGTAGTCCTGTTATGACAGGTATGGCTTACTCTCTCCCGTGATCGAACTATATGGTTTTCATATGCGTACTTGATTGGCTTAAAAAGGCCGGGCTTGAAGAGTTCTCATATGAGCACAGTATTACTGAACCTGAAGCAATTTTCAATCTGATCTTATGCAATATGAAAATTGCACGCAACTTTCCTCTAATGCACGTGTGACTAAAATGCAGACTTCAAGTATTAAAATCTTGCATGCTGTTTTTGAAATTTAAAAGAATCTTTCTCATATTCAACAGAGCCATCAGCTGCATCCATGCACCATGTTGTTCACAAGTTCCATGAGGTGTTTCAACTGAAACAAGGCCGCTATTCAGATCTTTCTGCAGCAAAAATTTCTGAAATGATGAAATCAAATAGTTTGGATGTAAGTTTTCTCATTTGTTGGATATTGATGAACGTTCATGTTTTCTTATGTTACAGTTTTCTCATTACGTTTTCACTCTGAGCCATTGTCAGTAACATTTCAACATCATCTTGATTTGCAGAATGCACCAACTCAGTCACTTTTGAGTGTTGTGAATGGAATATTGGATGAAAGCATTGAAAGAAAGAATGACAAGATACCACATGTATGCATCAGGAGTAGTATTCCGTATATTAACTAAGTGTCTCTTTATCAATGTATTTCTGCGACTGCCATGTGTTATAGGTATGGCTGACATTTATTTTGTCTCTCAGCGTGTGGCTTGTCTGCTGAGAAAAGTTGTACAGGAGATTGAACGCCGTATTTCAACTCAAGCGGAACACTTAAGAACAGCGAGAATCAGAGTACTTGAAGCCCTAGCATCTGGAACTGGTGAAGAAAGGGGGGTATGGAAAACTTAAGACTAGACTGGCACAAACCTTCCCACAATACACCTGGTTTTCTGATACTAATATTTTTGCAGGTTGTTATGGACCGGCTTCAACAAATTAAGGTATGTTTTAGACACAGGAAGAAACAACTCTTAAGTTATTTACACCATAACTTGCTCTATGAATTGCTTTTATTTGTTACTCTTTCCGGAATTATTTTGCTATCTTATCACATACTGATATTAGTTGGTCCTTATGTTCTGCAAAATACTTCTGGTGTCCTGACAGATGTCAATCTCTTTTGGGTAGTTCTCCTTTTGTGGACTCCTTTGAGCTGTTAGCCAGACTACATAAATATATTCTATTTATATCATCCGGCTAGTTTAGAAAGTATTAGGACGTGTACATTTTACTATATAAAAAAAGAAATAAAAGAACCATTTGCCTGTACTTGTTTTGCGGATGATCTTCATAATATTCATATAATGGGATTTTTTTTTCATATTACAGATTCAGAAGTCCAAAATGGAAGAAGAGAAGAAAACTGGAGTGGAGCATGTTGCGAAGTTGATCAAGGAGCAGGAGCAAAGAGATGTTGAACTTTCAGATTTGAAACAAGAATTAAAATTAGCAAAACAGAGACATGAACTGCATTGCCTGCAAATGGAAACAGAAGCCAAGGCTGCTAAAGATGGCCTCGAGGGGAGAATGAAAGAGCTTGAAATCCTCTTAGAAGATTCCAGGAACCAAGTGAGAGTGCTTGAGGCATATTCTCAGTCAAAATCTAACATGTTTAACAAGAAAGAACATATCTTTAAGAGCTTTGTCGAGTTTCAATTTGGTGCACTGAAGGTATAATATAACTAGGAACTCTTTTAGCCTGGCGTCGTTATGTATTATGAATCTGACTGTTCTTATGAGAACGTTTAGGAACTGATGCTGTCCTCTAAGTCCATCAAGCATGAAATTTTACAAGTACAGAAAAGCAACTTGGAGGAATTCAATGACCTAGGTTGGTTGGTTGGTAGTACAGTTTGTCAATTTATGCATTGTGTGATGGTATGTTTTTGAATATATAGTTTTGATCCTGCTCAGGCGTAAAGTTAAAAGCATTGATTGATGCAACCGGGGATTATCATATAGTCCTAGCTGAAAATAGAAGGATGTTTAATGAGCTTCAGGAACTAAAAGGTGCCACTGCTAGCCCTTGCTGTACCAGGTTTATATGTGGGTTCAGTCTTTTAATACGTAATTCTTCCATTTTTGTTTTGCAGGAAACATCAGAGTTTATTGCCGGATAAGGCCGTTTCTTCCTGGGCAGGCTGCAAAACACACAACGGTAGAATATATAGGTGAACATGGAGAGTTGGCTGTTGTGAACCCCTCCAAACAAGGGAAAGATAGACGCCGCAATTTTAAGTTCAATAAGATCTTTGGTCCAGAATCTACTCAAGGTTTTCATCTTTTTCGACGTGGATAGGATTTACTTGAGCATGCTATATTGTTTTTGTGCTCTTACACTCTACTGGCATGGCTCTGGAAGAAACTTCTCAAACCTGCTATCTGCTCTGGATTTTGGCAGCTAAGGTATATTCAGACACTCAACCATTGATACGATCTGTCCTGGATGGAAACGGCGTGTGTATATTTGCTTATGGACAAACTGGTTCAAGAAAAACTTACACAATGGTATGTATATTCAGACACTCGATCATTTCATGCAATAAAGTTTTCTAGCAATTCTAACTCAACTTGACTTAATGTTGCAGACAGGTCCGAATGGAGCATCTGAAGAGGATTGGGGGGTTAATTACCGGGCTCTAAATGATCTATTCAGTATTTCTCAGAATAGAAGAGACTCCTTTTTATACGAGATTCAGGTTCAAATGGTTGAAATATATAACGAGCAAGTGCGTGATTTACTATCGAGTGATGGTTCTCGGAAAAAATATCCTTTTCTATTAGGTCTATGTGATCTAATCATGCATATTCTCACATTTAGTTCGCTTTTCATCTCTCTCATCAAATGCATGAGGCACTCTTTCTTTGTCATTTGACTGACAACATAGTTTTTTCACCAGGGATAGTTTATTTTGACCATTACAAATTTCAGATTTAATTTATGATTCATACTTTTTTTTAAAAAAAAAATAAATAAATAAAAGAAATGTTGAGTTTTCCACCTATTTCTTTCCATAAAGTGTGCTATTCGAATGGAGAGTACACTTTAATGCTCTCAAATATTTTGTTTCCCCTTGATTTGCACACACTCAGGATTATTTCTGCTGTCCAGCCCAATGGTTTGGTTGTACCAGATGCTAGCATGCATCCTGTTACATCAACTTCAGACGTGTTAGAATTAATAGGTGTTGGACTAAAAAATAGAGTTGTTGGAGCCACTGCCATGAATGAAAGAAGTAGCCGCTCTCATAGGTACTTACAATCAATCTTTGTCTTACCTCTACCTCCATATTACATTATCTCAAATTTAGTTGTGATTTTGATCTCTATCTGCTCATACAGTGTTGTCAGTATCCATGTTCGGGGAAAGGATTTGCTTTCTGGTGCTGCTTTACATGGTAATCTTCATTTGGTGGATCTAGCAGGGAGTGAAAGGGTTGATCGCTCTGAGGCAACTGGAGATAGACTTAAGGAAGCACAACATATAAACAAATCATTATCTGCCCTTGGGGATGTCATTTTCTCTCTTGCACAAAAGAACTCTCATGTACCATACAGAAACAGCAAGCTCACTCAACTCCTTCAAAGCTCTTTAGGTACTGCTTTTTGTGTTCCCTTCTGGTCTTGAACTGCTTTTCGATTTGATATGAATGTATATTTTCTTACATTTCATGTTGCAGGAGGTCAGGCAAAGACACTTATGTTTGTGCAGCTGAATCCTGATGTTAGTTCATATTCTGAAACTATAAGCACTCTGAAGTTTGCAGAGAGGGTCTCTGGAGTTGAGCTAGGTGTAGCTCGAAGCAGCAAAGAGGGCAGGGATGTTAGGGAATTAATGGACCAGGTTTGTTTCTGTTGCTATAAACAATACCTTCCATCATTAGATCAGATTTCTGGCTGGAACTCAATGAATTCAGTTATTAATCATCATATTTTACTTTTATCTTGATGTGAAGGCATAAGTTTTCCAAGAAAAATCATCTACCATCCATTCTTGCTGATAGATAGGGTGTAGGACGAAGAAGAAGATTGCAGCATAGAGAAAGAAACGAGAAGGGGAAACCAAGAACAACAAAGAATGAATATTGAATGGTAGAAATCCCACAAACAAGAACCAAAATAAAATCAAACAGGAAGTTCCATTACTTCCAGGATTTTGTAGTTACGATCTATGACGAGTTTGGCTGTTCTGATGAATGAGTTTTTCCTTCTATAGTATACTATAACGAAACTACCAATATCATGAAGGAATCTTCTGCCACATCTCATTCCAAATCACATTTATTTGGATCACAATAGCGGACATGGTATTTCTTTATGGCCAAATAGAGAAACGAAAAAATAATATTGCAGCAGTGTAAGTTCCTAGAAGGGCAGCTTTGAATTGGTACATGAGACTAGACAACACCAAGATCCATAGTTGGAAAAATCTGGTAGATGCTTTCATCAAGCAATATAAGTACAACATGGACATTGCTCCAGACATAACAAGTTTGTCCAACCTGGAGAAGAAGTACAAAGAAAGCATAAGGGAATATGCTCAGAGATGGAGAGATCTCGCTGCACAAGTACATCCCCCACTTATGGATAATATCATTGTTTCATAACTCGAGTTGCAAATTTAACGTTTTAACTTGGGTTGATCGAGGTCAAACCAATATATTGTTATTTTAATATTAAAAAATATTTCATATGGAAATTGTTTTTAGTTAAACTATCTTTTATGATTTGTATGAATTGTTATTGAACCTGCAAGATTAATCGGGTTAAAACAAGTTAACTCTTACACGTTTTAATTTTTTTTATACTAGAAAAAATAAATTAACAACATTTGAATATTTTTTTATGTTCAAGAAAAACTTGAGTTGACCCACAACATAGAGCGATCAATGATCTAGTAAATATACTAAAAGTCCTTGGTGTTTCAATGTAGCAGTGAATAGTGCAATGCCAAGGTGTTTTACAATTTGGTCTTTAAAATAAAAAATTAAGAACCTTTTTTAATTATTAAATATTGTTTTTCAATTTAATCCTTCAACATTAGGTTTGTTAGGATTAGTCTTTATAAAAAAAATTATTTGCATTTTATAAAGGTATCTTAGTCTTATGATTTGTTTAGTGAATTTTCTAGGTTAGCCGTGTTACCTTAGGGTTTTTTTCCTTATTATTATATTTGTTGTTTTGCTCAACTTCATCTTTTAATAATAGTTTGATTACGAATTAGACTTCATAATAATAATAATAATAATAATAATAATAATAATAATAATAATAATAATACTTACTTGATTTGTTTTCTATGAAATTATTATTGTCTCATGACCTAGGTCGCAAGTTTTATGGGTTAGCGAGTTTGACTTAGTTTTTTTTTCTTTTTTTAATTGAAATTTATTTCAGTTTCTTCCTTCAAATTACATTGATTAGGAATTGTACTTTATTTCAATTTCAATTTTATTTGTTTTATATTGAGTTATCTTAGTCTCCTCACTCGGGTTTGATAGGTTAACCCAAGTTAACTCGGGTTATTGTTGGTGTCCTTTTTATTTGGTTTTATCCTATAAAATTGGGTTGATTGAGAATTGAGTTGAATAATTTTTTATTTTCTTTTTATAGGGTTATGAGGGTTTAATGACCTGAGTAACAGATTTGTTAGTTTAATTTGATTTGATTTGATATATTGTCATTTCAATACTTATAAAAAATATATTGTCTTGATTTTTGAGTTAAAATATATCTTTCTCAGTAATATGGGTTAGTTATTGACCTGTCAAATTAACTAGGTCATATCAAGTCAATTCCTATATAGTTTTAATTTGTTTTTATACTTAAAAATACATTAAGGACACATGATTTTTTTTTGAAGTCCAGAAATATTTTTATCTAAGTCGTAGCATAATACACTCAATTATCTAGTAATTATACTAAAAGGCCTTCATATTTTATAGTGACAATGAAATATCAAGGCGTTTTACGATTTGATCCTTCAAAAAAAAATAGATCTATCTTTTTGTTTTCAATTCCATCCTCCATATCAGGTTTATTGACCATTGGACTTCATAATTTATCATTATTATTTTTTCTATGGAGTTCCTAGTGTTATGATCCATGTCACAAGTTTTGCGGGTTAACCATGTTGACTTAGTTTTTTTTTTTTAATTTTTTTCTCAACTACATCTTTCAATATTGGGTTGATTATAAATTATAAAAATTATAAAAATTATTTTTATATTTTTTATGAGGTTATCATGGTATCATGATTTCAATCGCGAGTCTTGCAGGTTTTTACTCTTTTTTTTTAATTGATGTTTGTTTCAATTTCATCCTTCAATATTGGATTGATGTTGAATTAGAGTTGAGAACTTTTTCTCAATTTCCTTTCAATGTATCACAGACTTCTCACCTAGTTTTGAAAGGTTAACATGCATTAACTTGAGTCATTGTTTTTATCTTTTTATATTTAATCTTATCTTTTAATATTAGGTTGATTAATAATTAGATTGAATATTTTACTTTATTTCTATTCTATAAGGTTATCAAGATCTCATGATCTGGACAACAAATTTGACACGTTAACCCTAATTGATCTAAGTCAATCCAATACATTGTCATTTCAAAACCTGAAAAAACATGTCATCGTGGTGTTTTTAGTTAAACTATATTTTTCTTTGTCATTCAGGTTCTCTTTAGACCTACCAAGTCAATTAGGTTATATCATGTCAATTCCTATGTAGTTTTAATTTTTTTCTACTAAAAACACAATAACAACACCTAAATATTTTTTATATCGAGAAAAAAAAATCAATCTAACTTGTAGTATAGTGCATACAATTATCTAGTAATATACTAAAACTCCATAGCATTTCACTATAACAATGAAATGCCAAGGAATTATACATTTTGGTCCTAAAAAATTAAAAATTGTGAGAGTTTTGTTTTTTAGTTGATGTGTTTTTCAATTTCATCTCCTAATTAAGTTTACTAGGTTTTAGACTTCAATTTTGTTTTATATGGAATCATTCTGGTCTCTTCACTCAATATTCATAAGTTAACTCAGATCGACTCAAGTCAATATGTTATTGGATTATTTGGTAATTGAGTTGCATATTATTTTTTATTTGTTTTTCATAGGGTTATCACAATGTGTATAACCTGGTCACCATTTAAGCAGGTTGACTTTATTTTTGCCTTTTTATCTGTTTTTTTTTTCAATATCAACCTTCAATATTGAGTTGATAAAAAAATATTCTTTGTAACTTATTAAAATGTGCGTTTTATGAGATTTTAATGGTTTTATGGCCGGGATGTCGAGTTTGTTTTGTTGACTTGGATGTTTTTTGTGTCTCTTTTTTTAATTTCATCCTTTAATATTAAGTTGACTATGATTGAGCTTCATAATTTATTTTGATGTACTTTTATGGGTTTATTCTAGTTTCATGACCTGGATTTAGAAAGTTAATCGAGGTTGACTCGACTCATTTTTATTTGAAATTAGTTTTCAATTTTATTTTTGAACATTAAGTTGATTGAGAATTTAATTTAATATATATATATATATATATATATATATTAATTAATTAGTTTTCTATAAGGTTATCAATGTCTCATGACCCATATAACAAATTTAACAAGTTAACCCAAGTTGATCTGAGTCAATCTAATATGCTGTTATTTCAATATTTATTTGAAAAATATCATCTTGATTGTTTTTAGTTATATTATATTCTTCTCGATCATTCAGTTTGTCTTTAAACTTGTCATGTCAACTAAATCATATCAAGTCAATTCCTATATAATTTAAATTTTTATTCTTTAAAAAAACACATTGATAATGCTGGATATTTTTTTATATCTAGAAAAGCTTTAATCTAACTTGTAACGTAACACAAAAATATATAATCTAAAAAATAAATCTTTAGATTTGTTACGATTAAATTGCCAAAACGTTTCAAAGCACTCCATATGACCATGGCAGTCAAAATCGAGATTTTGACACGGATCGGAAAGGGCTCCGAAAAATCGGATCGTAAGATCGGATCGTAAAATCGTAGAAAGATCGTAAAATGTCCGTACAAAAATTATTATTTTTAATTATATTTAAATTTAAAAAATGAATTTAAATATAATTAAATATTATTATTTTTTTTATTATTATTATTCTACGATTTTTTACGATTTTTCTACGATTTTTCTACGATTTTGAACGATTTTTCTACGAGTTTGACCGAGTTTGACCGGTTTCGATTTTTCTTTCCGATCCAACCAGGTTTTCGGAGCCAACTCGCAAAATCGTACGAACGATTTTGCGAGTTGGCTCGCGATTTTGACTACCTTGCATATGACATTTAGAGAGCCCAAATAATAATAAGCGGAAATAATAATAAAAAAAAACTTTGATTAATTCAATTCCAAAGTATTTTTTTCTTAATTTCCTTACTATCTATCTTGTTGAAATGGATAAATGCAGTGACTTTTGATTAAAATTCTTTGGTTCGATAAATATGAGTGCTAATTAAAATTACAAAAAACTCCGTAGCACATATTGATTTTGCCTAAAATGTCTTCTTCTGCTAACAACGGCAACATGCCCATCACCTTTTTAAAATTTGCCACTCCATTGTCTCACAAACTTTTCTTTTCTGATGAGTTTTTTTTAGCAGAATGGCAGTACACAAACTGTTTCTCTCCTCAGGGACTGTTTCTTATTATTTTTTAAAAATATTTTTGAAAAAAAAATTAATGTTTTTATTATTATTTTCATGACATGAAAAATTATTATTTTTTTTAAATCTTTTTAATACATTTTTAATAATTTTTTCTTTAAATAACTTCAACCACATTCTAAATAATTAAAATGAACAAAAACAACAAACTAAAAAATAAAAATACCTTCAATAAACAAAAATAAAATAAAATGAAGATACTATGGACAAAAATAATACTTTTCCCTGTTGACCTTGAAAAAACATCTTTGCTATGTGTTTCTTAAATATAAAATAGTTTTGTTTGGATAATTGTGGTATTCTAAAACTAACTTGGGACAAGATAAGTATTGGATTGTATAGTAAATTTACAATATTATCCTTAAAATAAGTCAATTTAGTTTTGTATTTTCAGTTGAAAATGTATATTAAAATATATTTTTTACTCATAAAAATGAAAAAGACTAACGATTATATGGAGGGGCCTTTCATTATTTTCAATATTATTGTATAATAAAAAGAAATCAGTGTTTTTGATGTCAAATTATGTAAGGGTGTTTATTTTATTTTATTGTCAACCAATTCATGGACTTGCAAGGGTAAATTTTAAATGATTTGTTTTAACTCATGGGAATAAATAGTATTTAAGAGTGTGGTAATAATTATTTTTTCAAACTATTTTTTATTGGTTAATGTATCAACATAATATTTTTTTATTTTAAAAATTATTTTTGATATAAACACATCAAAATAATCTAAAGACACTAAAAACATTATATATATATATATATATATATTTTAAAACACAAAAACAAATGAGTTAGAAATATGTGAGATAAAAAGAATGATTGGTTAATTTAAAAACGGTTATACAACAAGCCACCATTCATTATAGTAAAAGCTAAAACATGTTGAGAAATCAATGTAGCTCTCAACATAGATTATTGTAGATTGATATAGTATAATTACTTTAATATCCTTCAATTGTTAAAATTTACACCTTTGATTTAAGGGTCTTTTCCTCTCACCCGATTGTTATTAAAAGATTATTTGAGGGTGTATGATTTTTTTCTAAATTTTTACAAGGTGAAAATACTTCAATGCATCTAGGGTCAACAAAATTTAAAGTTGTTGATCAAGGGCGAGCTTTCTTAACTTTTCACAGGTTCTGTAACAGTTAAAATATTTCTTTATTCCCAAGATTAGAAAAATATTGAGCTATTAGACAAAGAGTATTTCAAGTTTTTTGAAAATTATGTACAGTGAAATAATGATATAACCTTATAAAAACAAAAAAGAAGTTTTTTTCTTTGGGGGTTTTTGGTATTTTCATATGGTTTTTTGGTATGATAAAAAAAGAGGGGCTTGGGGAGTTTCTGGTATTTTCATGTGTTTTTTTTTTAAATTAATAAAAAATTAATAAAATTAATAAAAGATTATTTGTTAATTTCAGTCACCATTCTATTTATTTTTTATTTCATTTGAATTCTTTTTATGAAAGTTTTGTTGTTTTTCAACTGTCCTTCAATTGCAATTTTTTATATTATTTTTTTATTTTAGTTTTCATTCTTTTAATTTTTATTTTTTTATTCCTTTTAAATTTCATTCTAAAGTCGTTTCTAATTTTTGTTGGTGTTTCTTGACCTATCCTTTTAATTTTGATTTTTATCTTTTTCTTTTTTGTTTGAGTTTTATTTATTTTTAATTTAGTACTGTAATTCTAATTTGTGTATATGATGTTTTTTTTAATTAATACCTTTTCTTTTAATTTTTTTACTCTTAGCTCTTTTGTCAAGGATTTTATGGTTTTTTTTTTGCTATCCTTCAATTCATTTTTATGTTTTTGTTTGACATTAGTGATAATATATATTGTTTTCGCTTGCCTATTTATCAAAGTTTCTTTGATTGTCGATCTTATCCTTCAAAAACAAGTTTATGATTTTTGTTATTTCAATAATAATAATAATTGTGATGGTTGTAGCAATAATAAAAAAAGTAATAGTAATAATAGCAATAAAAAAACAAAACAAGTGTGCTTCCACCCTATTTTATTTATTCTCTTGGAATGGTACTTGTTCAAACTTAATACAGTTATATAGTTAGCAGCGCCATGACCCCAGATTTGTTTGCTAAACCAAACACTATCCATTGATCCAATCCTTCGGCACCGTCCAAACAAGATGTAGGGATCCACAACAGCAGAGCCATTATTGATATTTCGCAGCCATCATCTTCTGAAATTCTTCAAAATTAACGCACCCATCACCATCCGAATCGACGTTCTTAATCATCTGCAAGCACTCGTCCACCTTACACTTCATCCCCAACCAGTTCAGCACCTGGTGGAGCTCCGTCGCCGAGATCATCCCGTCACCGTTCTGATCATACAGATCGAACGCATCTCTCAGCTCAGAAGCGGCGGCGGAGGAGGAGGAGGATCGACACAGCTGCGCAAACTCGGCCACATCAATGTGTCCGTCCTTGTCGGTGTCCACCTCTTCCATCACGCGAAGAAGCTCCTCCCGGGTGTAGGTAGACCCCATGGATTTCAGCACTTCTCCGAGCTCCGAGGCTGAGATCTTGCCGTCACCGTTTGTGTCGAATTGCTTGAAGACCCTCCTGAGCTCCGACGTGTCGTCGATGTTGACGGCAGTGGAAGATTTCTGCGCGGCGGTTTCGGGGTTAGGGTTCGAGATTGGGGTTGCCATTCTTGGGATATATTTCGAGAGAGAGAGCGGGGAGAAGGAAAGCAGTTTCCGTTTGCCGAGAAAAGAGGAAGGTTGTCGATGGGGTGGGAAGGAAATTGGAAATTTATGTAGGGAGAGATGAAGAAGAAGTGGCTGTCACGATTGGACTTCAAGAAGAGTAAACATGAGCCTGGGAATAAATTGCGGGCCCATGATTTATTGAATAGTGATAAATCAAGTCCAAGAAGAAGAGCCGCGTAGGTAACGGCTTTTATTTATTTACTAGATAATTGCCCGCGTGTTGCCGCGGGTATTTTTTTGTATATAATTTAGTATAATTAAATTTACAATGATAAATTTATATGATATAAGTAAATAAAAGTTATACATCAGGAGATAAAATGTAAAAAAATTTAAGTAGAGTTTATTGCGCAAGCATAGATTACATCATTTAGAATGTAGATATTATGTTATGAAAGATCATAAAAAAGCGCGAACTAACATTTTCAAAACCAGAGCAAAATATTTTAATAAGGAAAAAAAAATTAATCACAAAATCATTATTGTGCAAATAATTAAATTATTATTATTATTATTATTATTATTATTATTATTATTATTATGTTAGTAATGAAAGGAAAAAAATATATGAAAGACTCAAAATATCCTAGAAACTTTAATAAAAGATAAGAGAAAAAATGAGGAAAAAGTAAAAATTATCATTGCTATTATTTTAAAAATAATAAAAAATTATCAAATTATCCGGAGGTGAAAAAAATATTAACAAAAGAGTAAGCAAGAAAAATAATTAAATTATAATAATAATAATAATTATTATTATTATTATTATTATTAATAAAAAGCTAAAAGATAGAGCAAATAAAAAAATATTATATATGATAAAACAGAAATAAAAATTAATAGCTGAAAAAAATTCATTCAAAAAAAATAAAATATTCAAAGAATAAGGGTCAAAATGAAAAATAACATATATAATTAATTTTAATCCAAGGATCAAACTGGAAAAAAATAAAATCTTGGGACCAAAATAAATAATGAAACAATAATTATGGTAATTGCTGTTATTATATGAAAAAATTAGAAGAAGTGGGACTGATATGAAATGTTGTTTATATTAATAATTTTAATTGGAGGACCAAATTAAAGAAATCAAAACATCCGGACCAAACAAATTACAGGAACAACAAAGAAACCGAAAATCATAAGTTTAGGGACCGAAATTGAAATTGCTTTATATAATTAGTTTGCATTGAAGGGCACAATTGCAAACAATCAAAGTTTGAATTACCGAAATCAGGCATACAATCGAAATCCAAACCTTAGGGACCAAAATTAACTTCTTATATACATGAGGGACGGGACCTGACATTGGGCCCGCAGGAGAGAGAAAACGTGCACCGGCCACAAAACCGGACCCCTACGTTTACCTTGATATATGGGACTCACACGCACCGCGACGGGAGATAGAGGACCAGGAGGCGCACCGTATTCACCGGCGGAACGAAATTTGTGACCACCGCATGGCGCCGCACGCTCCGCTTCTATGGCGCGTTGGCGTTGAGCGCCGCTGGCGCGGCCAGACGACGCGCCAGCTGTCCTCCAGAGAAATGACCCAAACAGCCCTGGAGCCACTGGTATTTATGAAAATACCGGGAGGGAAAGGACGCCGAAGCCCCCAATCACTGTGCACAATTTTGTCGTTATCGGGGGCTTGTTTCGTCAGTGTACTGTGCAAAATATTTGGAAAAGTCGACGGCGCCCCTGGTTACTGTGCACAATTTTGTCGTTATCGGGGGCTTATTTCAGTAGTGCACTGTGCATATTGCGGCTGTTTGAAAAGAAAAAAAAGCCAAAAACCGAAAACACCCCCATTAAATAAACACAAAACACCTGAGGCTGAGACCTATTTTTGTCCCTGCACTGCCACAATCCACAGTGGATTGTGAGAGCAGCTACAGGGCAAAATCCCACGCCCTTTAGTGTGTTTGTAATTTATTTATCTATTTATTATTATTATTATTATTGTACACGCAAGGGAAGAAGAGTGGCTGTCACGATTGGACTTCAAGAAAACATGGGCCTGGGAATAAATTGCGGGCCCATGATTTCTTGAATAGTGATAAATCAAGTCCAAGAAGAAGAGCCGCGTAGGTAACGGCTTTTATTTATTTATTATTATTATTATATTATTATTATTGTACACGCAAGGGAAGAAGAAAAAGGAAAAGCAGGATCCGTCCACGTCGGCTAAAGAACGTAAAAGTAAACGAACCACTTTCTCTTGTCTTGTCTTGTATTTAATAAGGCTCGTGAATAAAAGTCTTTAAGCACCGACCACTTTCTTTTCGCTTTCTACTCACCACTGGACTGGAGTTTATTGGGCCGTAATTTTATATAAAAAGGCTAAAATAGTTCGAGTAGAAAGTTTTTTTTTCTAAAATAATGCAGTTTAACACATGTTATATTAGGCTGAAAATAACGATTTAATCAGAAGTCGACATTAGAAATATTAATTTCTTGTTTTACTGTGTTTTAAAAATATTTTTTTAAAAAAATAAATAATTTTTTTTATTTTTTATTCTAAATTAATTTTTATTTTTTATGATTTTAGATCATTTTCACAAGTTAATATTAAAAAAATTAAAAATTAAAAAGAATATTTTTAAAAACAACAACAAAGCACTAAATTGTTATAATAAGTTGCCACGAATTTGAAGAAAAATTATATAGAAGGAAAGAAAAAAAAAAACATAAAAGTACATTGAAAGTTATATAACAGCACTAGTGATACCATTAAAATTTTTGATAAGATAAAATCTAATAATATAAAAAATATTATTAATTCTGATAAAAGTTAATTCTTGTGTAAATCGTGTTTGGCCTGTTACAATTAGTGTCGATGATTCTTTTTAGTGGTGTCGTTTGATTCTTTGCTTCGTGATCCTTATAATAGTACTGGCAGTGTCTACATCAGAACTTTAAAGTGTTTCCATGGTCTCTTTATTTCCCTTTTTTTCTCTCCTCATTTTAATTGTTCATTTGATTTAAATAAAGAATACATCAACTCTATTCCCCGTTAATGATTTTCTATAGTGTCATTACATTGCCCTTATCAAGATTCTCTATAGGGGTGTTTTGGGAGTGTGTTTAGAAAGTATTTTTCAAAAAAAATATTTTTTTTATTATTATTTTAAATTAAGTTTTTTTAGATTTTTTAAATCATTTTCATATACCGATGTTAAAAAAAAAAAAATTCTACAGTGAAAATGTAAGCCTTCAATTTTAAATTATTGCACGACCAGTTCTCCATTTTGAACCTGAACATTATAGTGTCATTACATTGCCCTTACCAATTTCATCTTTTTGTATTTATTTATTTAAAAAAAATTAAGGTTATCATGATCCATATATTATCATTACTTATTTTCTCTATTTCTTTTAATACTAATAGTATCAATTTATTTAATGTTTATGATCAAAGTCATAGAATTTGTTTCTTATTTCAAAACATATTTGAGACACTTAAACGTATTCTTTACACCAAAAAAAATAAAATAAAGCAGGTCACAGCTATTAACAGCCATTACACCAGGACTGCTGGAGAATCTTCCTGCCACGAGAATGACAGCAGACTGTTAAGTTACCGTTTGACGGTGTGGTTTTTAGTTGTTTTGAAAATATTTTTATTAAAAAAATGTATAAAATAATATTTTTTTTATTTTTTTAAATTATATTATAAAAATAATTTAAAAATACCGAATTTTTTTGATTTAAAATAAAAAAATATTTTTTTTTCAAAAATATTTTTAAAATTTGGCTGCTCCTGTTGAGAAAATTGAAAACTATTAAATTGAAAGTTTCATTAATCGTGAAAAATAGGTAATTGTCGTTTTATAAAAAAAAAATTATATGAAAATATATTAAAATCATTTTTAATATGAATATACCATAATAATCTAGAAATAATAATTTTAAACAAATTGTTTTAAAATTAAAAAAAAAAAACGCTGTATAAAAAACAATTCCAGCCACTGCAAATTGATTGCCTCTTGAATGAAGATCACCCAAAAAAAAACATCCCACCAAACTGCTGGATTAAATCTTCGTTGTTTCTCATTTATGTACAATTTCTCCCACAAATTGTATTATCATTTCTCCTGACAAATAAAATCAGGAGTTTCTCCAGAATGCTCTTCCTTACAAACCGATGGAGATCTCAAAATCTCCGAAGAATCATATCTTTTTACCAGTTTGGGGGTATTAGAGATTTCAGTTTGCTATTCCATTCCATGGGGCGAGAGTAAGCAGGAAATCCATTCTTGACAAGATTTGTTTTTCGTTCCTTCACTATCTGCAGAATATGCTTCACATACACGGATGTTGAATCAATCCCTCTACTAGAAGAACTTCTTACCCACTGACAATTTGACTCGTATGTTAATTGTTAAATCAAATTCTTCACATGAACATGTAATTTATCAAGAGTCCGCCACGTTACCGCATCAGGGTTCAACCCATTCTTTTGCATTTCTCCTACAATTTGGTAAGCTTCTCTTTTCATACCTAAGCTGCAAGCTCTGTCAATCACAATGTTATAGCTTACGATATTAGGATTAACCCCAGAATCTACCAATTCATAAAGGAAATGTATGGCCTCATTTAAATGGCCTGAGCGGCAAAGTCCTTTAAGAATGGCTGCATAAACAAAATCATCATGGATTTTTGACGGCCAAATGACCTCATCCCAGAACTTCTTAGCCCCATCTATTTGGCCAGACTCGCATAATCCCTCGACTATTATACTGTAAGTTTGACTACCGGCAGCTACACCATCACTTGTCATTTCATCAAAAACTGCCATTGCCTCATTTGTTAACTGAAGTTTAAACAAACCTCGAAGAATTGCATTGTATGTCACAACACCAGGTGTGATACCCTTTTCAAGCATTTGAAGCAATAAATTGCGAGCTTCTGGACTTCTTCCAGCATTTAATAAACCACTTATGATGGTTGTGAAAGTGACAGCATCAGGGGCAGAAAATTTCCCCGTCATCATATCATTTAGAACCTTCAAAGCTTCTTCCACTCTTCCCATCTTGCAAAACCCATTAATAACTGTGTTGAGAGTGATCGCATCAGGCGGACAATTAGTTTGTAGCATAGAAACAAGCACATTCAAAAGCTCGGTTGGATTATTCATGAGACAAAGAGCTCTTAAATATATATTGTAAATCCTAGTTCTATCCATCCCTTCCTTGCTCAACATAGCTTTTAAAACTTCCCTTGCCTTGTCAAGATCCATTGCTTGACAAAGTGCTTCCACCAGAACCTTGTAAGTATACTCAGACAGCAAGTAACCAAATCCAAGCCCTTCCTCTAACAGCTGATAAGCTCTCATGCAACCCCCTTCCTTACAAAGCCCATGTATGATTGAATTATATGACACTATACTTGGTGTAAACCCTTTTTTCCTCATTATATAAACAACCCTGGAAGCACCATGGCTCCTTCCAACCTTACAAAGGGAATCAATCAAATGCCCAAAAGCAAAGTCCTCATTCACCCTATTTCCTTGTGGCATTTCCTCGGCAATCATAAAAACCTCATTAAAAAGCCCTTCTCTACACAAACAATCAACAAGATTAGCGAAAGCGGCACTATTCACTGACTGATCCTCTTCATATCTCATTACCTGAAAGAGCACGTGCATCAATTCTCTGCCACGTTCAATGTCTCTCTTTCTTAAAACTCCACGAATCAATAAACTATATGTCAGCGAATTAGGCACAACACCCCATTCAGGCATTTCATCGAACAACTTATAAGCATCATAGAGTTCACCAATTTTACAATACCCACTAACTAAAGTAGTATAACTTACAGTATTTGGACAATGCCCTCTATTAATCATGTCGTACAACATCCTATGCGCTACATTCGGCAGCGAGACCGAGCAAAACTGATCGATCAAACGGTTATAATTAATCAACGAAGGCACAAACTCAGGCTTAAATTCAATCAAACGATGAATAACATTAAATGTCCTAAATGGATCTTTAGAATGAAGAAGGCGAGCAATGAGAACATTACAAGTACGCTCATCAGGGACACAAAGGGAGGTTAAAAAGATGATAAGGCGTTGGTGGGCTTCATTGAAGCGGTTAGCATCACAGAGGCCGTGAATTATGCTGCTGAGATTGAGTGGGTCAGGGAGGTACCCACGGAGGCGGAGATGGTCAAGAAGGCGGAGGGCTTCATCAACGTTGCGGTGTTTCGTGCAGAGGTCATGGATTTTTTTGTTCCAGTATGACCTGTTGGTTATGCAAATGTTTTGTTGTTGGTGGTTCAGTGGTAGTTCTTGGTGTGGTTGGTTTTGTGGGTGCGTAGAGAGGAATGCGAGAGGTGAGAGTTTGGGTTTGAAAGGTATGGAGAGCTTCCTGAAATTTGAGAGAGTGGCGAGGAACATTGCTTTGGAGCATGCTTTCCAGAGAGTGACTAGGTTTTTTCAAGAACATCATTATCTGATAAAAGACAAATAATACTCAATTTGTATAATTGAATAAATCTCAATTAATTTTTATATATTTAATTATGTAAATTTAAATCTTAAATAGAGATATAGTTTTTCCATGCATTTTTCTTTCAAAACAAAGACTAAGGCCTTGTTTGTTTCAAGGAAACTGAATTCCAGGAATTCAGTTTCTTCACTTTCCAGTGTTTGGAAATATTTTGGAAAGTTAAGTCAAAGGAATTACTTTTCCCCACCTTTCCGGTCAATGCATTAAAATGGCCTTATCTGAGGAAAGTGTTTTCCTTTACTTATGTAAAGGAAAACACTTTCCTTTCCCTTTCACTTCTCCTTCCCCGTCATTTATCTTCACCACCAGACCGTCTCGTCTCTTTCCCTCTCTGTCGCCTAACCTCACCTCTCACCTGTAACCTCACGTCGTCCCTTGCCTCCTCTGTCCCTCGCCTCCTCTGTCCCTCTGTGTCATCTCTTGCCTCTCTCGGTACCCATCTCATCTCTCGCCTGTAACCCATCTCAGCTCTCGCCTCTATCCCTGCAACCCATCTTGTTTCTCGCCTCTGTCCCTCTGTTTCGTCCTCGCCTGTAAACTCTCGCCTCCCTCAGTCCCGAAACCCATCTCATCTCTCACCGTTGTCGTTGAAACCCAGCTCGTCTCTCGCATCTGTCCCTCTGTGTCCTCTCGTCTCTCGCCTCCCTCAGTCCCTTTCACCCAGCAAAGGTCGTGTCTTCCCTCTCGGAAAAGGTAAGTAATTTCAGCTTTATTAATTGTAATTAATTAAAATTAATTTTTGAGCTTTATGCCTGCATTTGGTTTGGGAGAAAAATGGGATGTTAATGATTTTTTTGTATTCTATGCCTGCGGTGATTTTGTGGTTGATAGAAGGTTGTGTTCATGATGTTTGTATTACATTGTTATTGAAAATGGATTGTGGGTTTTGATGATGTGAAAAACCTAATCAACATAGCTCTGTTAATATGATTGTGATTTTCTGTCAAGATTCTGAATGTGCCTTTATAGATCCTGTTGGAAGATAATGTGCCTTTAGTGATCAAGGAACACCCTCCACTTGGCTTGACTATTCTTCCCGTTTGAATCCAGCTGCCTTTTAACTAGTCACTGATACATGTGCACTGTAAGGTTTGTGTTGTTCTTGATAGAAGTCGGGTTTGGTAATTATAAGGTTGAAGTACGTTATTGAGACTGAAATTTGGGTTTTGATATTTGACTGAGTACTTGTATAGGATTGATGAATTATAGGATTGAGACTGAAAATTGTGATATAATTTTGAGCCTTAGATAGACAAATACATGTGCTGGGATGCCAATTACAGTAGCTGTTTAGGCTGGAATGTAGTCAAAGCCCAGGTTGCCAATTAAATTCTATGTTTAGGCTGGAATGTAGCCAAATCATTGAAGCAAATTCCTTGGTATGTTAAAAGTACCATTGTTTGTATGATCTTTTGATCACTTTGTGGATTCGGGTGATTTATTAATGGTATGTTACTTCAAAAAGAACTTTAAATAAATTTGCATCAGATGTTTGAGATCAATTAGGTACCATTTATAAACAAAAGAAACTGCCCATAGAAGTACCATTTAGATCTTCAATATTATAGAAGTGTTATGTTGAACAGTAGGAATTAAACCTCTTGTGATTAGCAACTAGGCAGGTGGGATTTGAATTCTTGATGCTTATTCTTTGTAATTATCGAGAGTAGGCAGCAGAGTGATAAAATTTTCTGAACTTCATGCATAGTTATATTTCAGATTATCCCTAGAAGTGAGCTACTGCAAAAGTTACAAAACAAAAGCTCCTAAACACTTTTGAGTAGTCGAAGATGATGGTAGAAAGATGACAACTGGAAATATTGCTTCGAAGAAGGAGAGGAAATCAAGGAGGAACAAGCCAGTTGATGAGAATGCTCCCTTATTGCCTAAAAGACAAGAGGATGTTGGTTTTGATGAGTTTAATGGAGCTTCCTTTACTGGGGCCATGTTCAATTTATCAACTACAATAGTTGGTGCAGGAATCATGGCTTTGCCTGCCATCATGAAAGTTTTAGGCCTTGTTCTTGGGGTTGCCTTGATCATCTTCATGGCTTTCTTGACAGAGGCTTCAATTGAGATGTTGCTAAGGTTTAGCAGGGTAGGGAAGAGTGCTTCTTATGGGGGACTTATGGGGGATGCCTTTGGAAAGACTGGAAGGATTATGTTGCAAGTTGCTGTTTTAATCAATAAAATTGGGTACTTCATGTTTTTTATTTGACAAGTATGTTTACTTGTTTAATTCGGAGAATTCTATATTTAAGTTTGTAATTTGAACTAATATGTATGTCAATGACATCGAAACTTTATATTTATGCATGACTATTTATTTCTTGATGTTAGGTATAAATATTTATTTCTTGATGTTTATTTTATAGATATTAAAGGGATAATTGCCTTTACCCAATTTTTTTTTTATCTATAATACCCTTCAAAATATTGTTGTATCTATTTATCTTTTCAAAAATACTTCATACCAAAAACAAAAACCCAAACATATAACTCTCAACATAAACTAATTTGGCTTTCTTAATATGAAAAAACAAATTATTTTAAGCTTTTAAAATTAAATAATTTTTACTTACAAAATATTTAACAAACTTATTTCTCTATAATATGATATGACATATATTGTAATATTTTATAAAATAAGCTATGTATGAATATAGGATATAATAAAAAAAAAATCATCATTATACTTATTTGATTTCATTTTTTTATTTAAAGTGATTAAATATTTTATATTAAATATTTAATATACATAGGATAAACTTGAAAAAAATAATAATTTATTAATAAATTATTTTCCAGTTCATTTTCCATAACACAAACAAACACTGGAAAGTGTTTTCCAGTTCATTTTCCATAACACTGCCAAACATCGGAATTCACTTTCCAGGAATTCACTTTCCAAAAATTTACTTTCCCCGGAATTCACTTTCCAAAAGGAAACCACTTTCCAGCAAACAAACGGGGCCTAAGGCTGTGTTTGTTTTCTGGAATTCACTTTCCGGAAAACCACTTTCCAAACTTTCCTGTATTTGTTTGTCTTCCGGAAAGTTGGTCAACGGAAAACACTTTCCAATCAAAGAAAAATTTGGCTTGGTTTTCAGGAAAGTGTTTTCCGGAAAATTTGGGCGGAAAACACTTTCCGGAAGTTTTGAAAATTTTAGAAATATCATTATTTGCTGATTATATCAAATTTGATCCTCAAACTTTTGATTGCTATATATAATTTATTTTGAATATTTATTTTTCAATTCCATCTCTTAAAATTTAATTTTTTTTATTAATTTTGGTCCTTATTTTTATAATTGCTATTTGCTTTTTTCTTATTAATTTTTATTGAAATTTTTTATCTATCAAATTCGGCCCTCATTTTTTTATTGTTACTTATTTTATTTGAAATAATTTATGAAATGTTAATTATTATTATTTTAATTTATTCACCTTTCATTTTTTTTAAATTTTTAGATTTGATCTCTATTATTTTGATTATTATTTATTTTATTTGAGATAATTTATGAAATTATACTTTTTTTCAATTTCATTCTCATTCAACTTTTTAATTTGTAAGATTTGTTCCTCATTATTTTAATAAACTTGAGAAAAATAAAACATTAATAAGTTATTTTTCCAGCTCATTTTCCATGACATAACCAAACACTGAAAACTGTTTTCCAACTTATTTTTCATTTCACTACCAAACATCAGAAAATACTTTCTCGGAATTCACTTTCTCCAGTATTCACTTTCCAAAAAAAACCTATTTTCCAGCAAATAAACGGGGTGTGGAGTTCATACGGTTTTGCAGTTTGAAACTTTGAATGAAAAGGACTAATTGAAAATAAAATATTTATTTAATATCTAAATAAATATAATTAAAGATTTATATATTAATTTAAAACTGAACATAAATTAATCAATTACCCCCCAAAACATGTAAATATGAAAATGAAAACGAAAATAAAAAAGGGAGAAAGTAATTTATTTGACCACAATCAGCGAGTAAGATTTTCTACTTCGTAATTGTTTGATAATATTGTTGTTTTTGAAAATAAATTTTGTTTAGAAATATATTAATAAAATAATATTTTTTTATTTTTAAAAAAATTATTTTTGATATCAACACATGAAAATGATCTAAAATATTAAAAAAATAATTTTAAAATAAAAATATTTATTTATTTAAAAAAAATATTTTTGAAACATAATATTAAAAATCAAAGAAATAGAGTAGTAAACTTCGCCCTTCTTTTGGTCGAGGGGGGTAGAAATCAAAGGAAATTTTTTCGAGAAATGACAACCATCAGGATTCGGGGGTGTTGAGCTCCGTTTTTTATTTATTGGTATAATATTTTTTTTAATTATAATTATATCATTTAATATTAAATTTATTGAAGATTGAATTTAATAATTTTTTTAATGTGTTTTTTATAAGATTAATCCAGTTTACTATCCGTATAGTAGATTTGATGAGTCAACTTATTTGACTTAATTTTTTTCTTATTTTTTCTTTAAAATTCATTCTTTGATATTAGATTGATTGCTAATTACCATATATTATTAATTATTTGACATAATTAAGTATTTAAAATTAAAAATTACCCTTGATTCTTTAGTCATTTCACTTTGTTGTTGATTTTCATTTTGGGTAATAAATCTAATAAATTTTCCAACTTCTCTATCTATTTCTTGTCATCTACTTGAGATGCTTATTTGAGAACAATTATTCAAATTTTCTCTGTTCTCTACAAAGTAAGTATGCACTCAAGCCAAAAATTATCTTGTTTGCTATTCAACTCCTATATCTTGATCTTTGCTTGCATTTAACCATACAGAAACAAGTAAATAATCTTCTTCTGGTGAGAAGTTTTTACTTCTTTGTGATTTTTTTAATTGTATGAAAAATTAAATTAGAGTCTATGAAGTCATAAGAATATTGATTAGGATCACTTGGTTGAGAAACAATATTTTAAGATTCACTTATAAGAAAATTGGTGAATGAGTTTGGAAAATTTGAGTCAATATGCATAAAAAAACAAATTGTATTAGGTAATATGTTATATTCTATCTAACTCAAATTCTATCGAACTCATGTTATTAATAAACTTATAAAAATATATATTTAATATAAGGAAGATACCATCATTATCAGAATATAAATTAAGAATAAATGCACAACAACTCCCAACACATAATGTAAAGAATTTAAGATCATTTCATAAATCTAACAGTAAATTCAATGCATGTAAAGTAAGAAAAAAAAAATTAACACATGACAAACTTCATTGAGTGATGCTAGAGATCACAACTTTGGTGGCACAAAAATCAGACAAACATAGAGTGGGGTAGCTGCCATTATTTATTTTTTTGTTATTTCTCTCTCTCTCGGTTTGTCCTCCCATCTAGTATTTAAAATGCATGCCATCAGTTAATTATGAATTGAAGGCAACAAAATGGATACACTCTAATGCAACTAATTATTAATTGAAGGCAACAAAATGGATGCCTTATCTTCCTCTTTCCTCCATATGATTCAAACTTCAAAGCTCCTCACTGATTCTATGGCAATCACCAATCCTAAATCTACTGTCACAACTCCACCATCATTTTTTTCTCGTCATCCTCCTCCCCTCAATGTATTATCAATTTTTTTTTGAAGAAAAACCCAAACTCAACCTCGAGACCTACCATCACCAGAACTTGACACCTTGCATCATTTACAACAGCCTTGCCCGTTGCAATAAAATCATCAACACAATCAACAAGGAAATATCCTACAAATGATAGATGAATTGTAGAGCCAAACCAACCATTATAATGCTCAATGCATTGGAATAACTGCAATAAAATCATCAACACAATCATTTGGCAACCTTTCATTTACTGTTAAATTCGAATAACTTGTATACCTGTTTTCACATAACTTTTGATCTACAAACATAAGTATTTTCTTGTCTCTCCTAAACCATAATCCCTCTCCATTCTCTCAAGAAACCCAATGACTTGTGTTGTCCTCCCTACTCTCATAAGCCTATCAATCATAGACTCAAAACACTTAACCCCAACAAAACTTTTACCTTCAATAACCAAATCATGAGATGCTTTAAAATTCTTTCTTCTACCAAAATAGTCAATAAAAATGACCAAAGACTCATCAAACCCCTATCCCTAATCTGCAGTGTTGATTGAAAATGCATAACATGGTACAATTACAAACAAATTGATGCCTTCAACTACGGAATTGTTATGTCAAACATTAAAATTTCAAATAAATTTAAGCAACATCATAGAATTGGCACAAACATATACAACCATAAACAAATAAACTTTACATTCTCGTCCATGGTTAGAAAGAAAAATAAAACACGACTGATATCATACAATAATCATAACTATGAAGTTGTCCCAACAGTTGCAAATCTTAATTGTCTATTATCAGAACAGAATCCTATATGCACGAACCTGAGCCAAGTTTTAAATATTTTGTCAGAAAAGATTTAGACCCATAAACAAAAAAGTCAAAGGAATAACCCTCTCAATAGCAAAAATGAAATTGGGTTGAACAACTTTAAAGGAAGTGTAGCTTCTGGGAAAAGAATTATCTACCCAAACTACTATAAAGAGAAAATAGGAAAATAGGCACTGAGCAAAAGTTTCATCTATAAAAATCGGCTTTCATCTATAGCATAAATCAAATCTAAAAAGTGAGAATAGAAAAAAATTTAGAAAACAAATATTTTAATAATTAACGGAAGCAATGGACAGAAGTTTTATAATTGATAGGAGCTTCTATTTACCAAAGTTGTTCTTGAACCTTTGTTTTTTTATGCGTTGGAGAAGAAACAATTCTTCGTTATTGTGTTTTAATTAACAAATATCAACAATATAATTCCAATAAATATATGTATTTTTTTTAATTTTTTTTACTTTTGGCTTTGCTATGAAAATGTGTAAAAAAAAGTTACAAGGAATAATTATTTGTCTTTGCCAAACACAGGTAACTTATGCGTTGGAGTTGCTGTAATAAAGCTATAGCTAAAATGAGAAGCTATCTATCTTTCCATAAACAGCTCTAGCAATACTTGTCTTGCCTCTTCTGAGGTTCTGCCAAAAACAATACCCTGTCCTCCAGACATGAATGTTCACTTCCAACCAAATCCTCGGCTGGATTTAAGCTCATCATGCAAGCTGTCAGTTTTCTTTTATTTTCTCATAACACCCTTGAATTTTCCTTAATTTAATAACTTAAAAATAAAAATAAAAATAAATATTATTTTAACATATTTTATAAATAACCGCTGTAAAACTCTCAACACATCTTAAGCAAATAATAAATAAATAAATATTTAAATTGCTGACATTATTTTTATGATGCAATTTGTTTTTTCTGGTATTGTGATTGGAAAAGACGTAACCACAATAAAAATAACAATTAATTTAGTTTAAAAAATATTAAATAAATTATTTTAGTGTTTTATTATGATTTTTATATATTATTGTCAAAAATCAATTATTCATTCATATTCACAAATTTTTTCCACTGTTGTTATCATAGTTATTGATCCCGTCCCGGGTGCCGTTCCGGTTTTTTGTTTGGAACGGAACGTTCCGGTTTCGATACCGTTTCGGGTACCGGTTACTGTTCATATTTATTTAATTATATATATGAAAAAAATAAAATATTAATTTAACAAGTATAATTTAAATTCAAGATAAATGAAATTTAAATTATACAATACAAACATAATCTCAAAATTAGAAACATCTTTGAAATTCCAAAATATTATGAAAGTTAAATGTTCTAAAATAAAAGAAAAATACATCAAACATCTTCTACATCATTAATATAAAAATAAGGATCTTGATCTGGCTGTGGAACATAAGGAAAGTCATCAACAAGACATTCCAATAGTTGGTCATTTCCACCAAGCTCATTCTCCTCATTTACACATGTGACGCAGCAGAAAATCACGCGGGAATACGACCAACGTCAATATTCCTTAAAATTAAAGATAATGAGAATAAATCTCAATCAAACTCAGTGTTTATTTGATAAAATGATAGTTGAAGTCGGCTGCAGGGTTTACAAACATACTTAAGGAGAAAACCCTAGCCTAATTCAATACAGAAAAGGAAAGGACATAAAACATTAAATTTGCCATAAATGGCAAATTTGAGATAAATGCAGAATGTGAAAGGCCTATGAATTCTAAGAGAGTACCAATTGACCAAAGTCAATTCGGACTCTTAATTCAAAAGTTATTGCAAAAACAAAACTTTCCTAAAATAGCAAAAATGACGATTCCGGGGCCGAAACGATGGAATTTGGCCAAAATTAGGTCGAGGTCAGCAGCAAAGCTACTGATTTCTTCCGAAAACGACGAAACGCATTGACTGGGTGAGTTTCGCGTTATTCCAACCTCAACGACCCGGATGCCGAAATTCAGTTGCCTTTGAATTTCGGGTGATCCCTCTTCAGCATGTATGATTCCGCAACCTGTTCTACATCAACATGTCTCTTTATCATCTAAATTTAAAGTAGAGAAAGGTGCTTCGATACTCTCCCAACTTATGTCCTCTCCATCAACTTAATTTAACAAGCATAATTAAAATTCAAGACAAATTAACTTTAAATTATACAATATAAACACAAAGTCAAACAAATATAATCTCAAAATTAGAAAAAAAAATTAAAAGTTAAAATAAAAAAAAAAAAAAAAAAAAAAAAAAAAGGATTTTCAGGCCGGAACGGAACGCCCGATACGGAACCGGGGCGTTCCGGCCGGAATTCGCCCGGAATTTCCGGGACAGGCCGGGATTCTACCCGGGACAAAAACGTCGCCGTTTTGTCCCGGATTTGGCATTGGTACGGGCCGTTCCGGCCGTTCCAGGACGGGATCAATAACTTTGGTTGTTATGGTAATCCTAAATCAGATGCAAGAATATAAAAAACAAAATGAGTATATTATTAATTATTTAACATAATTAAGTATTTATTATAATTTAGAATGGTCTCCAATGGAGCACCATGATGAATATAGCAAGGCTACGTTTAGTAATGTTGGAGAACGTATTCTTCAGAAGTATTTTTTTCGAAAAAAATAGTAAATTAATTTGTTTAATTTTTAATATTTCTGATATACTAAAGTTATAAATAAAAAATACATTTTTAATTAAAAAACATTTGCAAAATGCAGAAAATTACAGAAAACACTAAATATAGAACTAGCACTGCATAAATAAGCCAAAACAAACACTCGTTGTTGAATAAATAGATCACAGCCGCTCATATATATCGCTCATGAGCGTTGATTAGGGCAGAAAGTGACCAAATAGTTTCCACGAGTGCAAGTTGCGATGCTAGTAGGATCGTCATAAGCATAGGAGTAAGCCTTCGGACAAGCTGCCTTGAATATCCTCGAATAAGCAGTTGGCTTGCAGGCTTGGGGAGTCCCGAAGCTACCAGTACAGCAATACCTCGGGGAATTGAAAGCAAAACAAGCACTCTTGCAAGCCACGACCCTGCTGCTACCTTTTGACCTGACCTGTAACCCAACAGGGCACATCATGTTCAGGTCACGAACACACCCTGCGTAGCTGCACTTGCCCGAGCCTTTAGATGGAGTTATCGAGATTGCGAGATTGTAGCCATCTACAAGGCTGACATCGTAGAAATCCTGGTCATTTCCAAGGGTGATTTCTGCTAGTGTTGCGGGTGGGGTGCCTCCGATGCCATTGCAGTAGAGGGAGCCTCCGCAATCTCCGGTAGCGCAGCGGCCACGGCCAGAGGCGTCGAAGGAGCAGCCGTGGCGACCCCAGAAACGGCCAGACCAGAGCGGTGGGAGGTTGAGGGTGTAGGCCTTGTTGGCTGGGAGCTTGAATCCTCCTCGGGCTAACACGGGCTTTCCTGCACTTGGTTGGACACCTGGCCACACTGGATGGGAGCACTTGTTGTGAAATGTTATCGTTGTCGCTGAGACCTCTACATTATGTCAGCAAGAAAAAATTATAATATCAGCTAGAATGTTAATAGTAATCAACAACTAAGAAACTAAAATCTGTGCTCATAAGAAGCTGTGTTTGCAGGCAAGTTAGTACCTGAAATGTGGGAGAATACAAGAGTGAAGAGAATAAGAAGAGTGGGAAGAGATCCCAGCATTGCTGCCATGGTGAAATACTGGGAGAAGATGATGAACCACCACACAATGGAATTGAGGTTGAAGATAGGAAAGAGTCCTCTCCCTCCTCTTTCCAGGTGCTTCCCCTTAGTAGGGTTTTTATAGGGAAAAACAGTGTGGTGGTAATGTAAATTTTTTTTTTTTTTTTTTTTTTTTGTGTTTCAGAAATATTTAAAACTAAACATATTTTTAATATTTTTTTATTATCTTTCATCACATCTACAAAATGGCTACAGGTCAGTAGAGTTACTGCCTCACTGACTTGATTATTTTGAAAAACGAATAAAGTAGGTTGAAATATGGAGTCAGTAGAGTTAGTAACTGTTTTGTATTGTTTTTTACATGTTCACAAATATATTAAAATATTTTTTTTAAAAGAAATTATTTTTAAAATGAAAATAATATAAAAACAGTAATTTTTTTATTTAAAATACAAAATTAAAACAATATAGTTTTATTTTTTTAAAAATATTTTTGAAAGTGAATGACAGTGTATCACTGCCACACTGACTTGATAATTTTGAAAAGCGAATAAAGTAGGTTGAAACATGGGCCAATTTGAATGATTGAGTTCAGAGTTACATTAGTGAAAAACTCTACTTTCAACCAATGCCTCGTGTACATGAGAGTGCTCGAGAGCAGGGATTTTACACACGTAGGTTTTATAATTTTTTTTTTAATTAGCGCAATTTAATGATTTTTTTTTTGTCAAATTAGCAAATAAATATTTAAAGATAATACAGTTTCATTAAAATTGTTCTTTTGGTCGTTCCAATCCTAAATTAACCCTAATCCAACTGGAAACAAACCCTAAATATGTAATTCTCAAACTCATTTTAGAATCTGAAGATTGGAGTTGAGACTAGTTTAGGGTTTGCTATTATTTTTATTTATTTTCTTAATCAAAAGAATGGGTGCGAGAGGGAAGACAAACTTAATATCTCATAAGTATGGATATGAGAAAGACAATTAATATTTTTTAAATTAATATTTTTTAATGTTTTTAAAATATTTTAATATGATGATGTCAAAAATTTATTTAAAAAAAATGCTATTTTGATATTTTTAATAAAAAAATATTTTAAAAAATAACATCAACCATAATATCAAATATTCTTCATCTCTCAAACCCTAAAATGCCATTGGAAATCATATATTTAGAGTTTATGATAAAAAAAATTAAAGTTAGTTTAGGGTAGGGATTAAAGTTTTTGCTTGAGTCTGTTTATTTTTTATTTTTTTTTTCATGTTTTTATATTTTTTAATATGCTAATATTAAAAATAAAAAAAATATTTTAAAAAATAATCATTATTTCAGTACAAATAAGCTTGAAAACAGCTTCAACAAAGTCATGATTTCAAAAAACAACTTTAATCCAACCGTATTATTTTTTGAATCTTGTTGGTTTAGCAAAACTTACACAAAATATATGTTAGATTGAAAAATTACCGAGGTTTTAAGGGTGCATTTGGAAAAGTGAGGAGGGAGAGACTGCACAGCTTTCAAGGACATGTCAGAGAGGTTAGTGGGCGAGATGCTGTCTGCGTCCCAGAAAAAAGAAAACATCTTCACATGCCTTAGTGGGCCCTCCGATACTATATTTGTATTTGGTAATGTCTTTTAATAATATTTTTGAAAACATTAATTTTTTTTAATTTTTACTTAAAATTAAATTATTTTCATGTTCGTATATAAAAAATAATTTTTAAAAATAAAAATAAATATTACTTTAGTACATTTTTAAAGAATAAATACTTTAAAAAATAACATCGATCACATCACAAGTTATTTTACCCTCATGACTCCAAAAGACTATGTGCCTTTTTCGCACTGCGGTCAAACCGGTGTTTGGCCAAAATTCTTTTTTTTTTTAATTTTCAATGAAATTTTTTTGGTGTTTTTATATTATTTTAATATACTAATGTCAAAAATAATTTTAAAAAATATTATTTTAATATATTTTTAAATAAAAAAACACTTTAAAAAACAAGTATAGCCACCCTTCCAAAAACTATTACTGAGCAGCAACATTTGCCTTTCTTTTCTTCTTTTTCTCCGGCACGTAAAAGTGTTAACAGCCTCTCTTTTTTTCCATGAAAAATCATATATTCAATGATACCCACAAAAGAAATCTGATGAGAGAGCGAGATTCACTCTCTTATAACATGTCAAGCTGTCCTTTCTCATTGATTTTGTGAATTACTTCTCCTGTAAACCTAGATCAATTCAAGGCACTGTGACGCGAGAAAGATTTTGAAGATCAATGGCACAGATTGAGTGAATGTGCAGTCTCCATTCAATGCTGAGCATACACGTGTGCACGATCCTGTTACAGATGAGATGTTGCTCACATTGGGTGTCCCAGACCAAAATCTCATCGGTGAAAGAGATTCTGCAGGAACAGTTGTCGTGTAATGGAGCACAAACAACTCTCTTGTCGTGTAATGAGGAGAGATCCAAGCCATTGATGTTTTGTTTTGTATCCCAATATCCAGAAGAATAAACAAATAATAAATGTGAAAGAAAAGTGAGCTTTGATTTAAATCTAGACATGGGAAAAGGCAAAACCAAGCCCATCAGCACTGCTACCCCACTACAGAACTTTCGTTTTTGTTCGTTAAAAACTTTCTTGGGTGCCGTCCGAGGCTGTGACTCGTTGGAATGGGAAAATCAAATAAAAAGGTGTTTGACAGTACATTTTTAAATTGTTTTTGAATATTTTTTAAAAAAATAAAAAAAATTATTCTAACATATTTCTAAACTTAATACATTTTGAAAAACAACTTCGAACTTATCTCAAACAGTCAATAACTCTACGGGGGGGATTACCCTAGTGATGTTCCAAGGGGAAAAAGAAAAGAAAAGAACAACTTCGGCTGCTCAAGTGCGCAGCCCGGTTGCGAGAAAAATCCAGACTTTCTTTGTATTTTTATTCATGCTTTTTATAGATTTTATTTTTATTTTTCTATACACAATCTTATAATAGATTCTTTTGCTTTCTCTTGCATAGATTTTTATAAATTCTATGTCTTCGTGCTGATATTTTTTATTGGTATGATTAACGAGATGGATGGTCAGATTTTGTGGAGTTTTATATCATTTGCTTGTCACATCAACTAAACACAAAAAATTTAACTATTTAGTAGTTGATCCAATGATAAAAAATTGAGATTAAGAGGTTTGTTCTTCTTGTGGTTTCAGATTCAAGTCCTGTAATCTTAAATTTGAGGTCTATAGTTTCAGGGTCGAGTCATGTGGTTGTTAATATGATGACCACTAGACTTAATAATCATTAATTTATAGGTTCGTGAGATTAGTTAAGATGCACGTAAACTGATCCAGACATCTATATTAATAATAAAAAAAAACAACACCTAACAAATTGCAACCAAGACAACACACAACACACATTAAATGAAATAACTTCAGTTCTCTCTATTTATCCACACTTTATCTATATTAATTAAATCACAAATATTAATTAATTAATAATTATATATTATAATTTTTATTTTTAATGAAATTATCAATTAATACATATAACTTGAATTCAAAGAATGGAGCACATGAAAGTCTTTTAGATTTGATTAAGTAGCTTAGCCTTCCGCACATGTAGAATATTATATTTGTTTAATACAATATATATATATATATATATATATATATATATATATATATTGAATAATAAATGTTAGATAATAAATACCCATATGGATTTGCTTAGTTAATCATTACAAGTGCATATTAATCAAATTAATTTTCCAAGCATAAACTATTATAGTTTAGTTTATAAGCATGTGATTTTATATATCAAAGTGAATTTCAAATCAAAACTAATTACAAAATGCATACTAAGTAAATATACAAACTTAAACAAAAGATTGAATCTTATACAATAATTTGAAACTCAGTCGTAGCATGCATATTAATCATACCCACACACATAATTTATTCTTAAAAAAAAACCATATAGAACACTTGTTGAAGATACTTATAATGGGGGTAGCTAGCAAACTCTTGTGGTCAAGTATAAAACATTTATTCTCAAGGTTTTATTGCTCATTTTTTTATGCAAATGAATGATGTCAATAAGCCTTCTAAGATTCCAATAACTATACTTTTAAAGTATGCAATTCCTTTACAACACTACCAAAAAAATATCAAATACAAATGAAAAAAAATATCATCAATAAAATACAGTGAAATTTACCGACGAAACATAGAGTCATTATTTTCGTTGGTTTTCACCAACAAAACGTTTCTGCTGATGAATTCTAAGAGAATTATAAGTGGAAATCAAGTAATGAAAAACAAATTATGTAGGTATTCCCTCATTATTTTTGTCAAAAAATATGATTTATCAATATTACAGATGAAATCACCGATGAGAACTAACCATTATTAATATACATCGATGAATCTATTAGTAATATTTAAGTTATGACCTACTAGATGACTCCTATCCCCCTCTCCCCATTTCCTTTTTTTTTGGTTGCAAGGAAACCACCTTTTTCCCTTTTATTTTATCACAAGTTAAACTTTTATCATCACAATTCCGGCCACTTAACACTTACTCTATTAGTATCCCTATTTTGGTTCAATTGTTTTTTAAATATTTGTCACATCAAGTAAGCAAACCTAATTATTTTTTATTGTAACTATAGCATCTCTTTCTCTGGAACAAAAACATTAAATATACATTCACAAAAAGAAAAAAAAACCATTGATAATTTATAAGGTTCTACTGAAATTTCATCACAATCTCTCTTGTGCTAGCACATCCCAAGTTCTCGACATATAACATAACCTTCAAAGAAAATTCAATAACTCTTAATTCAATTTCAACCCAAACATCCTAGGTCTACATCTCCATAAACATCATTCTTATCACAACCACAACAAATAAAATATACATTGAACAACAATTTTCAATTATAATAGAAATTAAGAAAAATCCGGTCATTTTTAATAGCATACTATGAATTCAGGGTTAAATTCTTATATTTCAGTCCTTTTTAAAGAACAATGATCATACATGTTAAGTTTACCAACACTTAAATGACACAAATATTAAATGACCTCCTAGAACTAATTACAAAAAGATAACAAACAACATAATTTACTCCTGACGTGCAGATGATGGACCAGAAAGGGAATGCGAGGTAATTCCATATAAAAAAATCATATAAATATAATAGTAAAGTTATTTAACCAACTGTACACAATCATACATAATTATAGCAATAAGCATAGCTATTTGAAATACAATCTAACTTTCTCGCATATGTACTATTGATACTAAATACTATTGGTATCCTCATCACCCTACAGATGAGGTCATAAAAAAGACTCATTCCCGAGTCCCTAACCTACCTCCTCATGTTAATGATTTCTATTTTTGGAATCCTGACATACACTAATGTATATTAGACAATGAACCACAATCCCCTTATTTAAGATTTTAACATACATGAAATCTATGTTAGCCTATTAGGATTGGATGTTGTTTTTCTTGTTGGCAACCTCTCTCTTGTGCTCTTCCCTCCCTTCTTTCTCCCTTTTTCTTCTCCCTTTTCTCCTTATGTTTTCCTCTTTTTTTTTTCTTTTTTTTTTCAGCTTAGTAAGGGAGGGGTATATATAGCCTAGACATAACCCTTTTTTAGAGAAGATTTAATGCATTTAATATAGGATGCAAAATTATGTTTTTTTCTGCAATTAGATAAATAAAATAGAGAAAGAATTATTTTGGTTGATATTATGTGATTTTGAGGTAGAAAAAATGTGATTTGCAGCTCAAAGAACAAGTGAGAAAATCATGAAAAACCAAATGAAAAGTTTCAGAGAAAAGAAAAGAAGTTGCAGGCAGGGGTTGTTTCAAAGTGATGATGAATATTAACTATCACAATAAGATTTTATGCTTTTATATTGGATATTAAAACGGGGATATCTTGCGATTCTGATATCCAAATCGAGCAATTAAAAATGTACAAATCAACACCCCAAATTCATCTACACGTGCACGATTACAACTTTCATGAAAGACCCAAAGTGAGAAAAAATTGTTTTGATGGACAAAATCTACCTGTAATCTGCTTGGTCAAAGTTGTTTTGAAGAAAAGGAATTTCGCGGTTGCAACAAAATGATTTTTTATTACAAATTCTGAGCGATTTATCCAACCATTTTATTTTCTACTTATGTCCATCATTCAATAAACATGTGCTAAACTCTTGCATTTGATTCCAAAGGGGTGTACACATTTCAGGCACTGGGATTTAAGAATGAGTAACAACAAATGCCCTCTCTTTATAAAACTTAATAAGCCAAGACTTGTCAAATGCTTCGCATAAAAAGTTTTGTAAAGATAAATTGCTTGGCCTTACGCTTTTTTCAAAAATAGTTTCAATATCGTGTGATCTGCCCATCTTCAGTTGTTTTTAGAAAAAAAATGTGTTTTTTTTCTAAAATAGTCATAACGAGTGACCTACCCAGCTTAAGAGTTTTTGAAAAACTCCACTATTTTTTTATAAAAAAATGGTCTCAATATCGGGTGACTTGCCCATCTTCAACTGTTTTTAAAAAAACTCCATGTTTTTTTCCTTTTAAAAATGGTCTTAATATCGGGTGACCTACCCATATTAAGTTGTTTTAGAAAAACTCAACCCATTTTCTAAGAATGGGCTAATAACGAGTGATCTGCCCATCTTTAGGTGTTTTAGAAAAAAATCCATTTTTTTTCTTTCTAAAAATGGTCTCATTATCGGGTTACTTGCCCATCTAAAGTTGTTTTTATAAAACTCCATGCTTTTCTAAAAATAGTCTCAATATCAAGTGACATGCCCATCTTAAGAGATCTTTAGAAAAACTCCACGCTTTTTTTAAAATGAAATAGTCTCAATATCAGGTGACCTGCTCATTTTGAACTTCAAAAGAAATCATCTTACCTCGAGGAATGAAGCAACATTGATCCTCAATTCATATTCTCTTCCATGGTTCTATTGACCTAAGATTTTGTTTCTCCACGTTTCCCAAAACTTGGAACTACTTTGGCTTTCATTACACATTTCCTGTTAGTTTAGTGTTATGACAATACAACATGCATGTTTTTATTACTTCTTTTGGAAACATAGATCCCCATTTCCGTTGTAGCCTTCCTCGAGCTTTTGTTTCCATTTGTTTGCCTGAGTTGTTCTATTGAAATGGAATGTGCTCCACGTGCTATATTTCATATCCTTTTCACGCTTGGTGAAGAGACCTTTGGTTCCTTATGGGGACCTTTCTTGCTCCATTGAAGTTTGTCTTTTATTATACTTTTGTCGATGTTTAATTCACCCTTTTCATGAAAACTTAAGAAATTATCTAAAATGAAAAACTTAAGATCTCGTTTTGTTCATGAAAACTGAAACTTTCAATGCAAATCACCATTTTTTAAAGTAATTTTTATAGATGGTGTTTCAGAAGTTTTATGAAGGTACTCTTTTGAGATTTGGTTCCTTATGGACCACTATGTGCATTTTTTTGCCTCCAATGTGGTGTACAATGCATGTTAGGTTTAAATACTTTTAAGTAATAAATAAATAAATAAATATTATGAGATTATGCGCTTTGTGAAGAAAAAGGTTCTTTACAAAGATAATTCATGGTCGAACTTTATTTTATTGATTGGGAAATTACATAATATATCAATCATAATATTTCTTTATAGAGTCAGAATTCATAAGTCTAACTAGATCTTCTCCATCCATTCTACATAATAGCAAAGCTCCTCCCGAGAACGCTTTCTTCACCATGTAAGGGCCTTTATAGTTTGGGGCCTTTGATCTTATCCTAGTCAAGGCAATATTCTCTTCAGTACAAGATCTCTTTTGTGAAATTTTCAAGGTCAGACCTTCTTGTTATATGATTTGGCCATCCTTCTTTGGTATAATTGATGATGACAAATTGCAGCTAACCTCTTTTCACTAATTAAATTAATTGTTCATATCTAACTTTTTCCTTTTCTGCTTTTTCTAGTTCAGAGTCTATCAATACTCTTAATGACAAGATTTCCACTTCTAAAGGCATCACCACCTCCATTCCATACACCAACGTGTACAAGGTGGCTCCTGTTGAGGTTCAGACTGTGGTGCAGTACACATGAAAGGAAAATGTCAATATCTTATGCCAATCCTTATAGGTGACTATCATCTTCTGAATAATCTTCTTAACATTTTTGTTAGCAACTTCTACTGCACCATTCATCTTTGGTCTATACAACGAGGAATTGGAATGCTTGATTTTCCATTTAGCTTGGAGTTCTATTATCATCTTGCCATTGAAGTTCTGAGCATTATCAGTTATAATTTTTTTCTAGTGGTCCATATTGACATATCAAAACTCTTTTAATAAATTTCTTCACCATATTTAGCGTCACATGAGCAAATGACACGATTTCTACCCATTTTGCAAAGTAGTCAAAAACCACGAGAATAAACTTATGATCATTGCTGACTTTTGGGTTGATACTCAATCACATCTATCCCTCACATTGCAAAAGGACATAGGGATATCAAGTTAAACAAAGGGGCTGAAGGGGCATGTCACCGTATACCTGGCACTTATGACACTTGCAGACAGTCAATGCAATCTTTTTCTAATATCATCCAAAAATGACTGATTCTTCATATCTTTCTAGCCATCATATGTCCACTAGCATGGGTTGATCAAATCCATTTATGGACTTCCAATAACTCGTCTTTGCTTCAACTTCATCTAAGCTTCTCATCAAAGGTTCGTTAGATGATTTCTTATACAAAATTTCCACATCAAGATAAAAATCCATTGCCAACCTCCTCAAAGTCTTCTTATTGATTTTGGATGCCCCTAGGGGATATGCCTGGTTTTGGATGAAGTTTTTGATATCATAGTACTAAGGGTTCCATCTACTTCTCTTTCAAGTGAACAACAATGAGTTGAGTTATTTTTGATATCAATGTGTATCTTCTATAACTTTTTCCCTAAGTCTATTCTAGCCAAAAGAATGAGTTGGGTTATTTCCATTTTTCAACGTTGATATAGTCTCCTCGGCCTTAACGATAACTAGAAGACCATTAATAATGTACATCAAACATTGATGCAGAGAGGTGACTGCTCCCCTTGAATGTATCCATGGCCTTCTTGATAACATGCTAGAGAAAGACTTGCAGACATGACTAGTTCAACTTCGATCGACCCTAGCACTTTTCTTGGTAAGCCATCGTATGCTCTAGCCATCATCACACTTGGCTACATGTAGGAGGGATCCACTATCATCTCATCTAGTATATGCCTTGGCAACACAATAAGGGTTGAGCCATTATCAATGAGAACTTTACCGATGAGACAATCTTTGCATCATACCATGACATATAAGGGCTTGTTATGTCTCGTTCCTTCAATGTCAAGTTCATCTTCGGTGAAATACAAGTAATTTGAAGCATGGATCCTCCCTACTAGATGCTTTATAGTTTTTTGTTCAATATCTTGGGGGGTACGTAGGCCTCATTCAATAACTTTTACAAAGCATTGCGATGCGGCTCGGAGTTGAGTATTAATGGCATGATGAAGATCTTAACAAAGGTTTTCTTCAACTGATCCACTACACATACGCTATATCAATTTCAGGAACTCATTTGTTTCTTCCTTAGTCATAGGTTTATCTACCTTCATCTCTTTATCAAAGTCCATTGCCTCTTTGCCTTTAGCTTTTCTTTGTTTTTATAACTCCTTGAACATAAAATAACGACCACTTTGGGAAAGCCCACTCATCTCAGTTTGGAACAAAGTCAAAGAAGTTTTGACATCTAAGGTATAACTATATTTGTCAAGCATCGCCCTATACTCTATTTTCTTTGCATAAAAGGTCTTATAGTCAATACGAGTTTCGAGAGTTCATTAGCTGTTGATTGGTTCCTACACTTTTCTATCATTGTTATTCCTTCATTGTCCTCCATAAACTCAATCCTCAGTGCTTATAAAGTCAGTATTCTTGCAACCTTTTGAAAAAATCGATACATTCATCAATGTGAAGCCCTTTATTGTTATGGAATGGGAAAAAAAGTAATTTTTTCCATGCCTTGTTCAGTCGATTCCTCTAAGTGTCCGAACTATACCAACATATCATATAGTGTTATCATGGTCACTTTTAGAGCCTTTCCTTTGTTGTCAACCTCCGCAACATTCACCCCACTACTTCCTGCAACATGGTTGGGGAGATGCTTGCATGGTTTGTGACTTTTGATGTTGCTGTGCTATTGCCTTTGTATCTTTTGTCTCCTTAAGCTTCAGGTGTGGTAGGTTGGTTGCCTCCTTCATGTCTGCCTAGGGGTTCAATTTGCTTTTATGTGCTGGCTATTTTCTTTTTGGGGCTTTCTTGGGTGATTTGCAGTTGCAGGGTCTTAAAGTCTTCCTCCTTTTAGCTAGTGCTGTGCTCTTTTTTCTCCTATAGGTCCATCTTGGCAGAAGGGTTGACCTGTCTAGTAAGCTATTGCTCATGGGTGTAGATTGTGTGCTGGGTTTTATTGGGTCTGTCTTGGGGTTTGCGTTGTTGCATTGTGAAAACGTCTTCCTCTTCCAACTTTTGGCGTGTTATGCGACTCCCTTTTTCTCCCTTATAGGTCTGTCTTTGGTTGCCTTCATCTATTAACATGATATAGTCTTCACTGCAGGTTTGTCTTGGTAGCTGGAGTGCAAGGCTTCGTGTTGTGTCCGTTTCTTTCCTCTTTTGGGTGGCTTGGGAAGGCAATTTTTGGCGTCTTTTTTCAGCCATTCTTCTTTTGACTGGATGGTTTCCAAGGCTTGTTTTAGCAAGGTTGTCAATACCGTTCCGGTCGCTGTTCCAGTTTTTCTATTGGAATGGAACATTTCGGTTTCGGAGCGTTTCGGCATGCCATTTTGAGGTTGTACTGTTCATATTAATTAATTATATATATATATATATAAATTAAAATATTAATTTAACAAGCATAATTAAAATTCAAGATAAATTAACTTAAAATTATACAATATAAACACAAAGTCAAACAAACATAATCTCAAAATTAGAAAAAAAAAATCATAAGTTAATCAAAATAAAGAGGATTTTAAGGCCGAAACAGCACACCTGGAACGGTACCAAGACGTTCTGGCTGGCCTGAATTTCCAGAACGGACCGGGATTAAAACCGAGATGAAAATGACGCCGTTTCATTTCTATTTTTTTAACGGCACGGAACGTTCAGGCCGGAACGAAACGGAATTGACAAGCCTGTGTCTTAGGCCATGTGGCTGCTCATGGGCTTCGATTTGGCTCCCCTCTTCTCTTCCATTCCTTGTCGAACCATTTGGGCTGATTTTGATGATGGTTGGGTCGGGGCTACTATGGGTTTTGGGCCTAAAAGGGGGCTATTTCTGTTGGGCTTAATCTCTGTTTTTGAGCTCCTTGGTTGCTTCTTTTTAGCTATGTTATAACTTTTGGTTTTGCTGTTCGGGAGCATGATCCCTTCATCGCTTGTATTTTTTGCTTTGTTCTTTCAGAGGTTATTCCTCTATTTCTATATATTTTCGAGCTTGCTAGTTTTTGCTGACTTGTTTATCCTTGATCTCTTATATATACTTACATTTGATAAAAAAAGAAAGAATGATTGTTAAGCCTCAGTCAAAGTAGAGAGACATGCTCTCCCCTCCAAGAGGTTTCTCCTCCCGCCACAAGCTAGCTGTGGTGCTCTCCTCTCGGTGAATGTTGTCATCATCCCTGCCCTCTTCTCCTTGATCTTTTATATATACTTACATTTGATAAAAAAAATGGTTGTTAAGCCTTAGTCAAAGTAGAGAGAGATGCTCTCCCCTCCAAGAGTTTTCTCCTCCCGCCACCAGCCAGTTGTGATGCTCTCCTCTCGGTGAATGCTGTCCTCATCCCTGCCCTCTTCTTCATCCCTGCCTTCATCCTTGTCCATCTTCCTCCCCTCCCTCTTGATACGGAACACAAAATAATACGAATTGAAAGCAAGAAAAAGAAAGAAGCTTAGAGAAAGAAAGAAACAAAAGAAGAGAGAAAAAGGGATTGAAGAATTGCAAAGTCTACAAATTTTATCAATATTCATCAAAAAGTGTCTTCCCAAAAGATAAAAGAACATATAAATAGTAAACCCTAAAACATATCGCTATTGGGCTCGGCCCATCAAATAAAAATATTTAACATGAATAAATTCAAATAAATAAAATAACAATGAGATGGGCCTAAATGGGCTTAGTCTCCCAACCAAAGCATGACAGGGTGAGCCATCCTTTTGTCTCGCGAGGGTAGAGATTTGGTGCAAATCTTGGTTCAATAGCTTAAGGCCTTTAGCCAAGTCTCGGGCTTGCATATATCCTTCCAAAATTGCCATCTACTTGGAGGTGTTGGTGATTTGAAGAATCAGGTTATGCTCCAAGACAAGGGGTTTACAAAGGGCAGCTTTCCCTTCACCTACCTTGTCGCTCCCTTAGCCCCCACAGGCTCCTGGCTAGCTAGTTTTCTCCTCTAACTTGTAAGTTGGAGACAATTATTTTATCTTGGACGAAAAAGCATCTTATGCATGAAGGCTTGAGGTAGTCAGATCTGCTTTCTATGGCATGGTACAGTTTTGGGCGGCTATCTTCCTTCTTCCTAAAACAGTTATTTCTAAGTTTGTCAGCATTTGTCGTAACTTCCTTTGGGCAAGTAATACCACTAAGGCTTCCTCGGCTTTAGTGGCTTGGAAGACAGTCTGCATGACTAAGGAAAAAGGTGGTCTATGTCTCCTGGATATAAAAGCTAAGAGCAAAAACTTTATAGCTAAAATCCTTTAGAATATTCACCTAAAATCAGATTCGATTTCAATTAAATGAGTCCATCACTTCTATTTACAAGGTATAACTATCAAGGATACCCAAGCTTAGAGATTGGACTCCCTCCTCTGGAAATCCATCCTCCACCTTAAAGATCAGCTTCTTACGGCTAGTGAGGGGCGGGAGGAGGCCATTGCTTTAATGAGAAAAGTGCACAATGCTGATGGGAAATTCTCAAGCAATGCTTATGATTTTTTCCGTCGGAGTGGTGCAACCTTGAGCTAGACAAGGGCAGTATGGAATTGTTGGGCCTTACCAAAATGTATTTTTATCTTTTGGCTCTCAATGTTGGGTAAACTTCGTACTGGAGATCGCCTCCCTTTCCTCACACATGATACCTCATGTGTTTTCTGCGACTTGAGTAAAGAATCCCATCATCACTTGTTCTTAAACTATAGTTCGACTTCAGCCTTATAGGGGAACATTAAGTCTTGGTTGAGAATTAGATAGCCTACGTTGTCCCTAACAAGAGTTGTCTCGGGTTTGTTTCCTAAAAGAAACAATACGAAAGCTAAAATATGAAGAGTTGGGTTAGGTCTTGTTGTTTATCTCATATGGGAAGAGCATAACAAACACATTTTTGATAGTAGGTCCTCCATATTGAATGACATATTTAGAAGAATTTAGGTGTTATTATTCACATTATACAACTTTTATGAGAAGGATCATTATGCTATTGATGTCGGCTAAATGACCAATCCCTTTGTGCTTGCCGATGGTGTTTTAGGTGTGGCTCCATGAATCCTCTTGGTTTGCTGCTTTTGCATAACTGCTATTGGTTTTCTTTTCCTACATCTGATTAGGTAGTTTTGTTGTGTTGTTTGAATCCTAACCTACCAACTGTTTTAGTTGGGTTGTGGGCGGATACTTTGTCTTTTCCTTGGCCTAACATTGGCTTGTTTTGGCCTTGTTTTAAGCCTGGTTTTCGGCACAGGAGCATGTTCCTTTGTGGTGTATTTTGTTGGTTGCTTTTTCTTAGATTCTATTGTCCCTCTGCTTGTATTATTCTTTGATCTTTCAATATACTTATATTTGATAAAAAAAAAATGGTTGTTGAGCAAGAAAGAGAGAGAAGCTAGAGAGATGCTCTCCTTCTAACTACTGAAATGTTTCCCTCCAGTCCTCTGCTCACGTTGATCTGTTGTGGTTCTTACCTTTTCTTGAGCTGTGTTTGAGTCTCAAGTATGGCCAAACACAAGAAAAAAACACCTCCAAAATCACCCTTACCGAACAGATTTTGCAGCACTCACCCACACGGTGGTCTCCTTGCAACTTCAAAAAACCCACTTGCTAGCAAATTTCTTCCATTTGCTGAAAATGAACCCCCTTCCCTCCTCAATCTCTTGCCCTCGGGGTTAATTGATGACCCTTCTGATGAGGGCATCGACCATGGCTACCCTGTTGAGATGGGGTCAGTCCCCACGGGGGTTGTTAGGGCTTGATGGACCTCTCCGCTTATGAACATGAACTTGGCCATGGGTTAAAAAATGTCATGTCTCCTGCTCATAGGTCTTGTCCGCTAGTTGCTAGTGCTAGTGCAACAACTCGCCCAATGAGTTCTCCCATTAACTTAGTTGGGTTCCCAATTCCCACATCTCTAGCTTCTACCTTTGCTGGCGTGGCAACCCCTCTTGGCCTCCCTCCCCAAACCCAAAGTGGGGCTGCGATTTAGGGTCCCTCTCCAACTCAAGTTCTGCTCCTCCGTCTACCAAGGTGGGTGATGCACCATCACCAACTGGTTCTCCTCTCATTGCTAGACTCACAGAGGGTCTTCCTCCTTCCCCAAGTAAGCCCCTTGATCCAGCTGGTCGGAAATGGCGTGATTTGTTTTCATCAAATTGAAACTCTGCTGAAAGCCCTAAGCTTTTTCATTGCTTGAGTGCTCAAATTCAAAATAATTGCACTTTTCTTGATGAAGACCTGGATGATAATTGTGATATTTGGAAATTATGCATTGTGGGTTGTGTTGGTGTTAAATTTATGGGAATAAAAGTCCTCTATAACATCATCTCCACTTGGCGTTGCGACGTCTCCTTGACCATGCATGATTTGGGTTGGTTGATCTATAGGTTTAGCAATGAGATTCTTCTAAATAATGGTCCTTGCTTAATCTATGGCAGGCCTCTAATGCTAAAACCTATGACTAAATACTTTGATTTTACGTCAGAAGAGAGGAATAGGGTGCCGGTTTGGGTGAAGTTTCCAAATGTTGCCCTAAAGTGTTGGATGTTTATGGTTGATTTGATGCACTCTATTGAGATTTTGCTACATAATGGAGCTTGGGTGGTTCAACCTATGGCTTACAAAACTTTGCCAAAATTTTATAAAACTTGCAAAGTGTTAGGACACATTACTTGTGCTAAGGCCAAGAAAGAGCTCTCAAAAGCTGCTAAGGGAGGGTGTCCAGCAGCCACTACTCCAGGAGAAACAAAGGTTGTTGCTGATGTGCAACAATGGATGGATTGTGAGGGTATTGTTGATGTGCAGAAGGGTATGGGCTATAAGGTTGCATCAATTGTTGCAACCTATGTTGCTGCTTTTGTGAGTGTGCCCCAGCCTTCTACTGTTATTGTTGTTAGTGTGGCTGCTGCAGGGAATAAGGTTGCTGCTTTGGGTCCTAAGGTTGCAAGGAATAGTAGCAAGGCTGTTCGAGGAGATATTGAGGCTATTGTTGATAAATGAGAGGGCTTGGAACGCGAGGTTACCTTAGTTGCCACATGGGACAATGATAAGGCTATTTTAGTTTGCATGGAGGCTATTGAGGTGCAAGTTGAGTAACACATTGACCCCAAGCATATTGAGGCGACCCTTTTGGAGGATGGAGGTTAAATGTAGGACATCCAACCCCCACTGCCAACCATGAAGCATGGAGTGCCCTGTGCAAAAACCCCCCAGGGAGGAGCTGATCCGTTGACCACGCTCGGTGGTCCTATAGCTGCTCCAACCATAATTGTAGAGGTGGTCTCAATGGGAGTAGCTACCAGGAACAGGACGCGTCAGAATGCCCATAAAGTGACGGGTATTGAAGTTCCCCAAATTGATGTTGATCTATTGTTGGAATGTTAGAGGGCTAAATAACCCTCTAAAATAGCATGAGGTGGTTAGCCTTATCAAGAAGCTTAAAATTGATGTGTGGTTTGTTGGAAACCAAGCAAGCTTTGCCTAGGCTTGTTAACTTCTACAACTTTCGGCTGAAGCAATGGAAATATATTTCTAATGCAGACGTGTCTAATGTTACTAGAATTTTTGTTCTTTGGAATCACAAAATTGACCATGTTGAGTTAGTTGATGCCTCTACCCAAGGCACCCATGTAAATATTTGTCGTCTTGCTACTCATTTCAGCTTTGCAACAACTTTTGTCTATGGGGAAAATACTATTACTTCTAGAAGGCCATAATGGCAGAATTTGCAACAATGGGCTCTACAAATTCCTTGGATTGTGCTTGGGGACTTCAATTTCATCCTCTCTCAGCATGATAAGCATAATGGTGAGCCAGTCACTACTTATGAAGTATCTTATTTCAAGAAATGCTGTAATGATCTTGATCTTGAGGACCTTAATTATTCTGGATGCCAATTTACTTGGGCCAAGGAACCATTTGGTCATAGATTGATAGAGTTCTTGTCAACCATCTTTTGTCCACTCTTCAGCTCTCTTCTCTGGTGACCTTCTCTACCCCGGGAGCCTTCTTTGATCATTCCCCCATCTCGATTACTATTGGTTCAAGGCAAGCTTCAACTAGTAGGCCTTTTAAATTCTTCAATATGTTGGTTGCTTACCCTGAGTGTATGGACCTCTTTCATGATTGCTAGCATACTAATGTCTTCGATTCTCCTATGTACTCTCTTTGCAAAAGGATGAAACTTCTAAAGGGCCCTCTCAAGCTTTTTAATAAGCTATATTTTAGCCATATTTTAGAAAGAGTGGTGAGAGCTGAAAGGGAGTTGGTTCAGCATCAGCTTCGACTTCAAGCTGATCGGGATAACCAAGAGCTTCTAGTGCAGGACAAGCTACTATGTTTGTGCTTGGTTAACCTAAAATCCTTTGAGAAGATGTTCTTTGGCCAAAAGCTTAAGGCCTCATATCTTAAAGACAATGATAAAGGACACCAAAAATTTTCATGCTATGATGAGCCGGAAGCATTGTCAGAGCATCATTCTTGTTATTTGGCATAGTGATGGTTGGTTGTCTACCTTGGTTGAGGAAGTAGCTACAAAGTTAGTTAGTTTCTTTCAGTATTATCGTGGTGCCTCCAAGGCTACAATTCCTGTGGAGGCCTCGGTTGTTCACAGTGGAAGATGTCTTGATGAAGGCTCTCATTCACTCCTTGCCCTAATTACTAATGAGGAGGTCCACTTCACCCTTTTCAGTATTGGTAATGATAAAGCTCCTGGGCCGATGGTTACTCTTCTTATTTTTCAAGAAAGCTTGGGAAGTTGGTCGTGCCTGAAGCAAGTTAATCACTCCATTATTGCCTTGGTGCCCTAATTGGTCAATGTCTCATCCCATATGATTTCTGGCCTATCTCTTGCTACAATGTCATCTACAAGGTTATCTCTAAAATTTTATCCGGCAGAATGGCTACCACTCTTCAGGATATTATTAGCCCATCGTAGAATGCTTTCTTTAGTGGCAAGTGTATATCCGATAATATCCATCTCATATAGGAATTGCTTGGGCAATATGGTCGAAAGTGGTCTTTGTCGAGATGTGTGACAAAGATCGACTTCAGGAAAGCTTTTGACTCTGTGCAGTGGCCCTTCCTAAATCAACTCCTGCTACTTCTTGGCTTCCCATATCACTTTGTTCTCCTAGTAATGGGATGTGTTGAAATTGCTTCCTACTCTGTATCAATTAATGGTAATATTTATGGTTTCTTTCCGGGGAAAAATGGGGTCCGGCAAGGTGATCCTCTGTAAACACCCGAGAGAAAACATTATATATATTTATAGATATATAAATAGGAAATGGGGACAAGTTGTTTTGAAAAAAAAAAGAATAATAAGAAGAACAAAACCGGTTTTAGATGGAGTGAAACAAGGATTAGAACATGTTTCACCCAAATCCCAAACAACCCCTCATCTCATGAATATAAATATAAGGAGGAGAGAGGGTGTGGGGATTTTATTTTACTCTCTTTTCCGTCAACCTCCACCTCTTCTCTTCACAGCCCAAATCTTCTCATTTCAGCCAAACAAATCTCTTCTTTTCCATCTCATTTCTTTCTCTTCCTAGCCGAATCAACCTTTTCCTTTTCCACCTCATCCTTTGCATTCCAGCTGAATCAAATTTCCTTTTTTTCCACTCAATTCCACAGCCCAGCCGAAACCCCCAATTCCCTCTTTTCCATTCAATTTTTTTTCCCATTCCAGCCGAACCCCAAATCCCTTCTCCTTCCACCCCATTTTCTTCTCTTCACAGTCGAATACTAGGCAAATAATAAGGGAGAAAACTTTGTGAATGTGTGTGGGAAGTGGAGACCTAGAAAGTTAGTGAGATACTATAAGTAAATATCATGAGACTCTCTTCTGTTTTTTTTTCTTCTCTCTACTTAAAGGATGAAACAAAACGAATTGAGAGAATAAAGAAAATATATGGAAGAGAAAAGAATGAAATTAGCAAATTATGTAAAAGGAGAGCTGATTTTTCTTGTTAAAAGAGGGGGGGGGGGGGGGGCTGCCGACATCCATGGGGGTTTATTGAAATTTGAATGAATATATACTGAAATTGCTGAAATTACATGTGTGAAGGGTGCTGGAAAAATGTGGTTTATGATGGAAAAATTGATATGTATGTTGCTGAATTTTTATGTATATATTGTGCTGGAAAAATGTGGTTTATGATGGAAAAATTGATGTGTATGTTGCTGATTTTTTATGTATATATTGTGCTGGAAAAATGTGGTTTATGATGGAAAAATTGATGTGTATGTTGCCGAAATTTTGTGTATATATTGTGCTGGAAAATGTGGGTTATGATGGAAGAATTGATGAGTATATTGCCGAAGTTTTCATGTATAAATTGTGCTGGAAAATTTGTAAATTCATGATGAAAATTGTTGGTAAATTTTATTGAAAATTGTAAGCTTGATTGGATGAAATTGTTGAAATAAATATATGAACGAATGTGAAATTGAAAATAGAAGTATACTAATTGTTAGACATTAATGTCGCAGGCGGAGCAGTTGGGATTGAACCACCAACCGGACAGGAACAAATCCGAAGTAGAACAAGTAAGTGATTTATATCTCTTCATTCTTACGTCATGTAAGAAGTATTTTTAAATTGAATAATTATACAATTATGATGAGTTTTATACTAGATAAATGAATGTGTAAGGAAGAAAAATGATTGATTAGCTACGGCTAATGGCGTCCGAAAGGATGGCCGGGAATCATGATTGATTAGCTACGGCTAATGGCGTCCGAAAGGATGGCCGGGATAAATGAATGATTAGCTACGGCTAATGGCGTCTGAAAGGATGGCCGGGATAAATGAATGATTAGCTATGGCTAATGGCGTCCGAAAGGATGGTCAGGATAAATGAGTGATTAGCTACGGCTAATGACATCCGATAGATGACCGGAATAAAAGAATGGTTAGATTCGTCTAATGGCATCTAGCAAGAAGGATCATAGGGATGAATGGTTGACCTCAGATATGAGTGTCTTAAAATAATATTCGGAGTATGATAATGTTACTCGAAGAGGAGGAATGAAGTCCCTATAAATTTTACAATTAAATCGTTCTATGTATATACAGAAATTTCAATGTAACAGTGCTCTTTTAGTAGATTGATCAATTGGTTAGAATTATTTAGTACTAATAGTAAGTAATTACATTTCATTAAATATTTGTGCTAATGCAGGGACGTCACAGCCACGTGAGGTTTAGGGATCCTAGTACAAAAAGGGGACCTACTTTTGGCAAAGAATTATGTAAATTACATTCGATATTAAGTTGTTCTAGGATGAAGCAATGTATGGAATGCATAATTTTGTAAAACCCTTTTGGTGTAAATATGAAAGCTCTATCAGTAGTTTAAAAATGTAAAACCATATCCATGTACATGCATTTCTAATCAAAAAACTTCAGTTATAAAAACTGTGATAATCTATGTATATGTGAATCTTGTTTTCTTAAATGGAATGTATTTTATATGGATAAGGTTTATCGATGAGAATGAATATGGAATGTGATGTAGGGATATTATATATATAAAAAAAAAAAATTCAGGTCTTTACATCCTCTCTCTCCATACATGTTCATTGCTTGCATGGAGTACCTAACCCGATTGTTGAAGATTGGTTCCCAGATCCTGAGTTTTGCTATCACCTAAAATGCAGCTCTCTTGATATCTTCCACCTTGCTTTTGTTGACGACGTCCTCCTTTTGTGAAGAGGTGATAGGTCCTTGGTCAATATTCTCCACCAGCAGATATAAGTTTTTGGCAGAACATTAGGTTTGGATATCAGTGCGTCAAAATCTTCTATCCACTTTGGTGGTGTGGATAACAGGGTTAAATCTCATATTCTCCAGGATATCAGGTTTTATGAGGGTTCTTTTCCCTTTAGATATTTGGGTGTTCCTTTGAGTCCTTATAGGCTTCTAGCGATTTAATTCTCTCATCTCCTCCACAGCCTTCAAGATGCCTTTCAAAGTGGATGGGGAAACATCTCTCCTATGTTGGTCAACTTGAGCTCCTAAAGTCTGTTATCTAGGAAATGGTCAAATTCTGGCTAAATATTTTTCCTATGCCCCAATCTGTTATTCATCAGATAATTTGCTTGTGTAGGAATATCTTGTGAATCGACAACATCTTGAGAAGTAAATCTGCCCTTATGGCCTGACATTCAGTTTGTCTTCCCAAAGCTGAGTGGGGTCCGGGTTTTCCTGATATGGTTGGTAAAAATTGGAGTTTTCTGGCCAAGTAGTTATGGAATATTCATTGTAAAGTAGACTCTCTCTGGATTCAGTGGGTTCACCATTTTTACTTGGGTCATCACTTAATTTGGGCAACTTCTGCTCATAAGTCCTCCTCCTCTATGGAAATATATCCTCTCTTTAAGGGATAACCTTCTACATGATTGTGGTGAATCTCCTCGGGTTATCTCCTTAATGCAGAGTTGGCATGCTTCAGCTGCTCCTTTCTCAATTGATGCTTATAATTATTTAAGATTTAGGAATGATGTGGTTCACTAGGATAAGGTCGTTTGGGACCAATGGTCATTGCCTAGAGCAAGCTTTATGTTATGGCTAGCTGTCAGGGGTAAACTTAAAACCAATGATCGTCTTCACTTCTTGAGTTCGGATGCTACTTGTGTGTTGTGTTCTCAAGTAGAGGAATTGCATGCTCATCTCTTCTTCTCCTATAGTTGGACATCTCTCTTATGGTCCAAGATCAGGTCTTTGTTGCATATTAACAGGCGTATGTCCTATCTATCCTGTGTTATCCATGGCTTAAGTATTGCTAGAAAAGGCCTTGACTTGAAAATGCGAAATGCGACTTTGGCTATAACGGTTTACACCATTTGACATCAGTGGAACTGTTAAGTGTTTGAAAAGAATTGAAGATTTGTGTATGTCATCTTTTGGAAATTTCAAATCTTGTTTTACACCATCTACTATTTCCATGTGAAGGATCCCTCTATTCTTAATATTGGCTAGGATCAGTTTGTAATTGCTTAGCTCTGTTTGGTTTTATTTCATAATGACTTTAAAGCCTTAGCTAGCCTTGTGTTTTTGTTAGAGCTTTTTAGCTCTCTTATTTGTATAGCTTTGTTTGTTCTGATTCTCCAGATTGGTTACTTTGATCTCTAATATATTTATATTTGATAAAAAAAAAAAAGAATGGTTGTTGAGCCTTAATCATCTGCGGGTAGAGAGATAAGCTCTAGCTTTTCTTCTCTTTTCCCCTAGCTGGTTGCAGCCTCTTCGCTGGAGATGCCCTCCTTCTTTTTTCTGATGGTTGTTGTTTTCCTCTCCTTGATAGATGAGTTCTCCTTGTTGATTGTTGCTCTTTGTCACAACACCAACAACTAGTATCCAAGACAGGGTAGATCTAATGAGAAGTTCCAATAAAGAGAGATTAGAGGAGAGAGAAGCTCTTGGTTCTAATGAAGGAATGTCGCCCCTTTGGTGAGTTTGTTCTCTTCTCATTGTGCAACATTGGAATCTCGTCTACTCTGATCTACAAGCTATCATTCTCCCCTTGAAGTCTACGCTCTTTCTCCTAGGGTCTAAATTCATGGTTGTTGTTCCTATAACAACAACATGGTGTAGATCTGGTTACAAGCTTAGATCTAGATTCATAGGGTCTGGATGGCTTTTGTGATCCTCAACTCAAGCCTCTCGCTAGCCAACTCTACAACGTCTCTAGTATGTCAGTCGTCCATGGTGAGTGAGCCTTTTCCCAGGTATTATTTTGGCTTCAAAAGCCAATTTTTGGCTATGCTCCTGCTTCCTATAGGGTCTAATTCCATGACTATCATCACCTCTGCAATAGTCTATAAAGTCCTCGGGTATCCTTTTGTTTCAGGGGCCCCAAGCTTTTTCACATCTAAGTTTTCACCAAGAATGCAATTCTACCACTGCTTTGTTGTTTGACAACTGAGTTTATTAGAATAACAAGTTTTTCCACCATTGTTGCTGCTTTCCCATTGAGTTTCTTGCATGAGCCTCTCTTCTCCCCCCTCCCCTTGCTGGTAGTCTGTGTGACACTAATGTCTACTCCTTCAGGCTTTATGTGCCTTAGCAAAGTTTCTTTTTGGAAAGGAAGTCCTATCATTGTTGCTACATTTCCTTTTGCTTATTGCAGACGGTTCCCTTATACTTCTAGATTTTGATGAACTAACGGATGTTGCGTTACTAGTAGCTAGCATCATGTGCTCGGATGTTCCTGGTTGCTAACTCTCCACTTGTTTATTTGCTTCAAGGAGCTTGTTCTCATGATAAGCTTACTCCATATGCAGGAGGATTGTTCCTGTGAATGTGTTTGTGTAATGTTGGTCATATTGTTTGGCATAAGAGTTTTGTTGCTTTGATCAGCTGGTAAAGAATTTTTGGTTGGCTGTCGGACTAGAGCATACTCCTTATTTATAGCTAGTTTTGGTCACCTTGCTAACCAACAACTTTGTCCATTTAGTTTAGCTGTTCTTGGGAGCTTGTTTTTGTCAACAATCTCGTGTTATGAATTATTTAGTTTGTTCATTGGTGCAGGGAGCTTGTTCCCTTGCTAGTTCAATTGTTTGTTCAACTTGTTATTTTAGTTTTGCCCTTAGCTTTGTTTGCATGTCCTTGGGAGTCTTTTCCCTACAACATACTTGTTTGTATACAAATGTACATATTTATTTGTTGGTTTCCAGCTCAGTTTCACTTTTTGATCTATAAAATTACTTATATTTGATAAAAAAAAAGAGATCATATCTAGGCTGAAGGAGAGTAGATCTGGAGCCTGAGCTCCTTTTTCCCCTTTCTTATTCCATTTTCCACCCTCTAGAGCAAGAGAGGCCAGATCTAAGTGAGGAGAGAGAGAAGTAAAGGAAAGAGAAGCTCTCGATTGTAGTGAGGGAAGGTCGCCTCCACGACATGTCAGATCTCCCCTTATTGTGCAACAATGCATCTTTTCCACTCAAATCTACTAACTACGCTTCGCCCTTGGAAGTCTGTACTCCTTCCTCTAGGGTTAGCTTCTATGAATGTTGTTCCCCTGTAACAGCACCATGCCCCTCTCTAGTCAGCAATGTTGTATAGTCATTTTTCACACATCAGTGTGAGATTCTTCATTTTGGGTACTTAGAGAAAGAAGCCTTGATTGAAGTGAGAGAGAGATGATTCACTGTTAGTATGTTATTCTCTCATTATGTATGTCGACAACTCTTGTGCCTGGTTTTCCATTTAATCTCACTATTATTTCTGTAGTGCCTTGCAATTGTGCTCATTGATGTGAGGGTCTCTCCAACTTGTCGGCTAACCAAGGTGAGGGAACCTTTTCCCAGGTATCCTTTTGATTTAAGGGATCCTAGGGTTGTCTCTGGAGCTCCATTTTACTAGGATGCAATTTTGTCGCTGCTTTCCCACTGATTTTAGTGAAGCCTCTAAACTAGTCAATTTAGTTAGCCTTGACTAAGATACCTATTTGTGCAGAACCATTTAACTTTTTTGTGTTCATACTTAAAATTTTCGTGAGGATTATTATCAAGGGTAAAGAATCTTTTATCTGAAATAAAAAGGTGAGGGATGCATGCTTTTGTCTCCAAGCAAAAGAAAACCACATAGGCAAATTTGGTACAAAACAACCATCCTAAAACCATTAAAGGATAGTGGTTTCAATTTATGTGATTAGAGGGCTAAACCTTGATCAATTTATGTTTGAACCCATCAAAAAGCCTAGCAAAACCCTATAAATAACCCCTGAAAAATGAAGAAAGAAAGAAGGAGAGAGAAAAGCATGGAGAGATACAATATGAAAAGATATTGGTGTGAAGGTTCATGAGCCTAACATAGATACTATAACAAGTTTTGGAAGGAAAAGATAGTAAAAGTTAAAGAAGTAAAAAAAAAGAGAAGGAAATTATAGGTAGTAAGCTTGAAGAAAATACAACCAGGTAAATGTTTAAGGGTCCATATGGCCTGCCTATTCATGTTTTCTTAATTTTTAAAACTCTTTTTATGTTATTTGAGCTTAAACTGAATTTTTTGGTTTAATTTTAGTGATAGAACAGTCTAATGTATTTCATCAGTGTTTGTTTTGTTTTCGTTCTTGTTTCAAGCATGTTTTGGATTGCTTAAGCTTTTGTTAGGATAAGTTGTTTTAGTTTTGGTCAATAATATGTAAAAAAAAAATGTTTTCATTGAAAGCATGATTATTTATTTTTAGCCCAGTAGCATATTGATGGTGTATGTCGCGATAGATTTTTTTTTTATTTGGGCGTGGCCATCCCTGGAAACTGGGGGGAGGTGAGCAGAAAACATTTTTTTGATAACCATAAAATTATGAATATAAGTTTTAGGATTCATCACCTAATATTAAGGTCGCTAGGAAACCTAATGGTCTGCTATAGTGCGGGTAAGGGGACTTGTTATGTAAGGGAAAGACGCATGACCCCTAGTAGACCCTAATTAAGGTAAGATGCATTGTTGTCTGATTGTTTTTCTAGGTCAAATTTTTATTTGTTGGTCTTTTCTAAGTTTCAAAGTAGATCTCTTCATGAGGGAGTTTCTGTCTCATTGGGTGAAAAACCTAACCCCTCTAAAGTCCGAATTTTAGCACTGCATTTATTATCTTTTTAATATATGAAGGTGTACTTTACAATATAATTTTACACCCCACATATTAAAGTCTACAACTAAATAAAATGAACAAAATGGTTATTGAAAGATTTTTGATATTTTTGTCGAACTCTAATGGATAATTATAAATTGGTTATGATATCTATTTTGCATTTTATAACATGAGAATTTTTTTTGTGAATGAGTGTGTGTGTTTGTGTGTGTATGTGTGCTCAGGTTAGGATGGTCGAATTGAATGTGTCGGGCCAGCCATGTTAGGTTTGGGCTAGACCCGGCCCAGCCAACTAGGCTAGGCTAAAATGGGTCAACTGAGCCAAATCAGGTCCAGCTTGAAGAGAAGAAAAAAAATAAGTGAGCAATACCAAATGAATTAATCCACTTTGCACTATTCATTTATTATGTGAACAATGGATGCCCATTGTGAAAAAGGTAGGGGAAGGAAGCTACCCGACGATTTAGTAGGGCCGACTAAAGTATGGTTGGGAGTTGGAGGCTAGTGTTGGTTGGAGGAAAAAAAAAGCAGTTGTTGCCAGAGGTTGTTGTCGCTGCATGGAGATAATGGTGCAGTTGTTGCTGTTGCCGAAAGGGAAGTAGAAGTGCAGTTGTTGTGGTTGGAGGAGGAGGAGTGTAGTTGTTGTTGTTGTTGTTGTTGTTGTCACTAGAGAAGAAAAAGAAAGGTAGTTGTTGCTATTTTTTGAGGAGAAGAAGTATTGTCTGTCATCGTAAAACAACAGTTGTTGCTTCTGCTACAACCAAAGGAGAAAGAAGAGTCCAGCTGCTACTGCTATTACCGCCAGAGAAACCTTTATTTAGGCTCATGGTTGAACCTTTGTTTCAGTTTAAGCCTTTGTTTTAGTTTAGTATTTGGGTCAAACCTTGGTTTTTGGTTAGGCTCATGGTTTAACTAATACTTTGGGTCGACCCATTTGGTTTTGTTTTGGGTCAAGTACTAAGAACTTTGTTTGTTGGTCACTTTCTTGTTAAGGAAATTTGGTTTGAGAGGGTATTTGACAAAAACACTTTAAGTTTATTTTGGTAGTTTTTTAGATAAGGAAATGATGGTTTTGACAAACATGTTCCTATAAAAATAAATAAATAAATAAATAACCAAGAAATAACTTTTTCTTGTTCTGCATGGCCTAATCCTTGAAAAAAATTGCATTTTATATATAAAAATGGAGAAAATATTTGTAGCATTGTTTTAGAATTTGTCTTTTTTTCTTTGCACTTTTTTCAAAATTTACATTAAGTTTGTTAAAAAATTCTATAAGGATTTGGTTAGTATTACTAGTAGTTTGGTATTTAAGTATCAAAAGCTAATTAAAAAATTCTCAAAATTATTTTGTATATTTACTAATTTTAATTGAGAGTATTTTTCACCATAATATATGACTTGTGGGAAACGTTTTCTCCTTCCAGAATTTGCGAACTTTATCAAGGAACCTATATGAAGTTTTCCTATAAACATTTACCTAGGCATATAAATCCATAATAAATCCGAAATGCCAAATTTATTCATTAGCGTAATATTTTTTGTTTTGAGTCTTAGATGAACCACTAGTTAGAAACTCATAAACACCTTTAAACCACATGCATACCACATAATGTAGATTACCTTAAGTAAGGTGTTTTAGGTTGCTAATACTGATAAGACCAGTCCACCAAGTTCCTTTATTAATCCTGAACCAAACAATTAGGTGATGACTTCTTGATCTCAATGCCACAACATCAAGCGCACACGTGTGAAGCATGTAATGCTTGTGTGGTAATATGGAAAAATATAAATATATAAATTTTGTGATTGAGATAATGTTAGAATGTTTTAAATTGATTGACATGTTGATGGTATGTATTTAATTTGGATAGCAATAATATGTAATAATTGTAAAATATATTAGGAAGTTAAGATGTTAATTAAATTTATGGAATGATTTTAAATTAAATATTATTTATAAACAAAAATCACTTGGTTTGTTGCTTTATTTTTTGATATGTATTTGCGAGTAATAAGAACTTAAGTGGTAATTTTTATAGGGAAAGTGTTGTCAAATGTTTTCTAAAATATGATATAATGATAATGTTATTAAGTTTTATATACTTAATTTGTTTAGATGATGAACAAAAGTTTATTAGATAGTAATACAAACAAAATGTTATAGATTCTTCTAGCATTGCCTCTAATGATCATGAGTTACTAGGTGTCAACCATGTCTACACACCTCGGGCAGAAACACCATCCCTTGATGCAAACTTTTGAGTGCATGGGAAATGTATAAAGGGGGTGTCCTTTTTTAGCAGGGTGCATACATTGTGAAGTTACTTAATGGAAGCCCAACCATAATTGTTAAGTAATTGTAAGTTTGTTTTTCTTTCCTATACGATAAAAAAACAAAAAACAATGAATGTTTTTTTTATTAATTAGCTTCAATTTAAGAATAATGTTTCAAGTTTATAAATATGGAGTTTGCTCACACGATAACATCATCGATAAAATCATCAATGGAAGTGCTTCTATTTGGTGGAGTTAGGTTTCCAAAAATTCTTAATGGAAGCCTATGATTAATGCTTGGTTTAGAATGTTCATGGTTAGTATATACTAGTTTGATTTCCCGCACTTCGTTGCGGACGGAACAAATAATTTTTAAAACTATTAAGATAAAAATATAATATTTTTATATGTACAGTTTGATATAATGAAACAGATCAAAATACCTATCATAACAACAGTAACATCGAAGTGTTAACTTCTAAAATTATCATCACTACTACTGCCAAAATATAAAAATTATTAAACTACCTCGAGAAAAAAACACAAAAAAAAAGAAAAAAAAGCAAGTAAGAACAAAAGGTAAAATTATTCTTCTTCTTCTTAATATTAATATTATTATTGCGTTAATAACAAAAAAACAAAATTAAATCAAAGACTAAAAAAAGTCTAAAAACATTAACAAAAGAGCAAATAAAAAGAGCAACATCGAAGTTTTAACATCTAAAATTATCATTGCTATTAGTGCCAAAATAATTAAAATTATTGAATTATCCTGAGAGAAAAAACAGGCAAAAGCAATAACAAAAGAGTAAGCAAGAAAAATAATTAAATTTATTATTATTATTGTTGTTATTATTATTATTATTATTATTATTATTATTATTATTATTATTATTGTTGTTGTTGTTGTTGTTGTTGTTGTTGTTGTTGTTGTTGTGTTAATAATGAAAAAAAAAAACAGAAATAAATGAAAGACTAAAAAAATCCTAATAACTTTAACAAAAGATCAAACAAAAACAATAAATCACAATTATTAGGTAAAAAAATTAATCTAACTTGAAAATAATAATAAAAAAACCAATAAAAAAACTAAAAGAAAGATCAAATAAAAAAACATAATAGATGATATAACAAAAATAAAAATTATTAGCTGAAAAAAATCATTTAATTTGAAAATTAAAAAAAAATATATGTTCTACGTTGCCGGCTAAGCAAACAATTTTTATAGGATTTGCTGGATCAAAATTCAAATATAATATTTATCTATGCAAAATTTAATATAATACAATAGATCAACACATCCTATTATAACAATAGCAACATCGAAGTCTTAAAATCTTAAATTAACATTGCTATTACTATTAAAATAATAAAAATTATCAAATTATTATGGAAAAAAAACACTCAACAACATTAACAAAAGAGTAAGCAAGAAAAAAAATTAAATTATTATTATTATTATTATTATTATTATTATTATTATTATTATTATTATTATTATTATTATTATTATTATTATTATTATTATTATTATTATTGTGTTAATAATGAAAGAAACAAAACTAAATGAAAGAGTAAAAAAAACTTAAAAACTTTAACAAAAGATCAAACAAAAAAACTAAAATAAAAATAAAAATTATCATTGCTATTACTGTCAAAACAAAAAATTATTAAATTATCCCGAGAAAAAACTAAAAAACATTAACAAAACAGTAAGCAAGAAAAACAATTAAATTATTATCATTATTATTATTAACTAAAAAACATTAACATAAGAGTAAGGAAGAAAAATAATTAAATTATTATTATTATTATTATTATTATTATTATTATTATTATTATTATGTTAATAAAGAATGAAACAAAATAAATGAAAGACTAAAAAAATCCTAAAAACTTTAACAAAAGATCAAACAAAAAAATAAAAACAAAAATTATTAGGTGAAAAATATTCAAAAGCAAAGGTAGAAAAAAAACAGAGATATCAATTTTCAAATGATTATAAACACAAAATAAAATTAAAAACCAAAGCTAAGGGCACATTTATATATACATGGACAAAAATAGAGACTATTCTAGAAATATAAGAAAATATAGGAATTAAAATCAAAAATTAAAAGTATAAGGGCCAAAATAAAAATCAAATATATTATAAATTTTAATCAAAATGTAAAATTGAAAACTCACTACTTCCGTACCAAATATATTAAGGTTTTTAAACCCAAACCGGAAATTAAAAGAAGGAGGACCGAAGTGAAACATTAACATTTAATTCATTTCAATCGAAGGACTCCATTGAACTAAATCAAAACTTATATAACAGAAATCAACACCATATACAAAATTAAAAGTCTAGGGAGCGAATTGAAAAGTAAGCAAAAATGGGGGACTCTCCTGTACTTTTGCGTGCAGAAGAGAGAGAAATGGAACAAACAGGTTAACCGGCCACCGCCACGTAAACGGACATCGTATGATGAAACGCGCCGCACCGGGAGGAAGACCACGTGGAGGCGCATCGATAGAGACGCCGACAACCCATTTTCGGTCACCGTATGACGCCGCACGTGCCACCTGAACAGGAAGTGAGGTGGAATACCGTCGGTCGCGTGCTCCGCATGCGCCGACAGTATACCGAAAAAACAATAAAAAAATTATGATCAATTACCTTTCCACCCCTGTGCGCAAGTCATCAATTTTGTCTTATTGGGGGCTATATCTGTCTTTAGCCAATTTCAAAAAATAATTAAAAAATCAGAAGTGCGCCGGACCAGACCGGACCGGACTGGGTCAGACCGAAATGCACAATTACTGCGAAGCCCTCAGCCCAAGCGGCGTTTTTTGTCGTTTTGCAAGGGGTAAATTTGTTAATATACTGTTCATTCACGGAAAGAAAAAAAAGACGCATGTACGCGCACGAAGCACGGAGGAAAGAGAACCACTCCATAGTGCGCATGAGTCTGATGCTACAATGTTTCTTTGATGTCTTTTAGTATATTGTATAATATTAATATTTTCTAATGTGGTTAGTATTTTAATTTTAATAAACTAATTATTTAATGAAATTTACATGTGAGGATAAGTTTACTAGGAGAAGGCTACCAACATTGTTAACAAAGTTGTGTGGGGAAATCATATCATTAGATAAGATTGAACTCAAATTGTTATATTTCTCTAAATGTGAATTATTTTTTCATAAACCTATCCGGTAATTTTGTTCTACAAGCTAGGTTGTGTGATTTCTCGTATAAGACCCATAAAAAATCAAAGAAATATGCAAAAGATAATGGCATTCCAGGCTTGGAAGACATGGTTTTGTGGAGGGATTTTTGACATCCTCATGTCTTAGGGGATATCTGGAATGTATGTATTCAACATGTAGCATATAAGCGTTTCTTGTGGTGATTGTAGACTGATGTGGAGGTCTTAACAAAGAAGATTCATGGTTTCATTACCACGTACACTAGGGAATCCATTTTATTCGTTTTACATGCAAAATGGATGGTAAGATTATGCTTTACAAGATTTTTGTTGTTTAAAATTATCGTGTTATATAAAAATGTTTAATTAATAATAACAATTTTTTGCAAGTTATAATGCTAGATGTAAGACAAATGAAGCTTCTCCAAATAAACTCACCTGCGTCGGCTCTGTTGACTCAATGCCGCAGGAACCCGTTAGGGTTTTATCTTCAGCCACTCAAAAGAAAGCACTCTTTACTAATTACTGTTACATCCATCTGTCCAGCAACTCTTTTTCGATCCTCAATTATCATGAATTTTTGTCAAACAGGAATAGCTTCTTAATTTATTTATTTTAAATAATTTGACTATTATAAACTATTTTCATATATATAAATAATAAGTCTAGGTGATTTGAGATTGTGGTTAAACTATTTTTTTTTCTAAAACATAATATAGATCACCTGACTTTAAAACTGATATATATTCCACTAACTTAAATTAAATTTAATATGAGTTAGATAACAAGAGTAATTTTATAAACTATCACAGCAAGTCATTGCTGAAAAAATAGCTTAAATAACCTATTATTTACACACACACAAAAAATGTAATTGATATTAATCAAAAAAATTTAAAAAAATAAAACATTAACGTCAATCTTGGTTTTACTGGAAGTTTAGGGTGATCATTGATGATTTAACCAAATAGAAATGCATTTTATAAATTATAATTTTAAGACTTGACATTGATAAGGAAATGATACATGAAAATTGTTTTTCTTCAAAATAATATTTTTTTTTATTTGTTAAAAAAACAAAAGAAATAAATAAAACCGAGTACTATATCTGCTGCGCTAGAGTTAAGTTAGCCACTTGGATCCTCAACGCATATATGGATTTTTTGCTGAGTTCTTATTTAGTGGATTACACAAATAAGGAACGAAGAGGGAATACATTAAATCCAAAAACTTGAGAGTCAATTACTCTTCTATTTTATTATTTTGAAAAATTAAAAAAAAAATAGCTAAAAAAAAAAAAAGAATCCAAGTGATGAAATGTAACTTCGACCAAATTTACATCTCTCCATTGAACAATTATCAATTGAGCTAGAACTATCATGTGTCATCAAGATGACGAGGTATAGATGTTAATTGTTATGTATTTAGTGTTCTGGCGCATAGTATTTTTTATTTGGCTCATCCTCAAACGCAGATACAAGTAACCCCAGTTGTGTATGTATTACTTCACTGTGTGAAGATAAATGTGATGAATGGCTGCTAGACTCTAGCGCCACGGACCATATGACGTTTGATGCCAAGGATTTCATTCAAACATCCTTACCAAAACGTACAAATATAGCAAATGCCAATGGTGTTATCTCCCCGGTGACTGGTGCGGCACAGTGATACTAACACACACATTGCAGCTGCCTAATACATTGCTCATTCCATCCCTCACTCATAAGCTCCTCTCCATAAGCCAAATCACCTCTGATCTGAATTGTTTAGTGCTCATGTATCCTACTTTTTGTCTTATCCAGGACATTCTCACCAAGGAGATCATTGGGCGTGGTACTAAGAGGGGGGGACTTTATTATGTGGAGGATTTCAGTACTGGAAGAGCATACCATATGCAGCATTTGGTTGGCAGTAAAGAGAAGGAGATATGGCTGTGGCACTACCATTTAGGACACCCGTCCTTCACTTATTTGAAACACTTGTTCCCTAATTTATTTTTTCAAGTGCAGCTTTCTGATTTCCAATGTGAAATCTGCACCTTAGCAAAAAGCCATAGGGTCCCTTATCCTATGCAATTGAATAAAAGGGATATCCTATTTTCCTTGATTCATTCCGATGTGTGGGGTCCTTCCCCAATCCATACCATATCCGGGGTCAAATGGTTTGTGTTCTTCATTGACGATTGCACACGCATGACTTGGCTCTACTTGCTAAAACATAAAGATGAGGTGTTCAGTGTGTTTAAGTCATTTCATGCAATGATAAACACACAATTTTCTACCAAGATTCAAGTATTGCAATCGGACAATGGGGGGGAATATGTGAATCATCAATTCCGCGATTATTTCAATCTTCATGGCATTATTCATGAAACTTCATGTCCTCAAACTCGTCAACAAAACAGAATTGCTGAGCGAAAAAATCGACATGTCCTTGAAATTACCAGAGCACTTCTGCTAAATGCTCATGCTCCCTCTCGGTACTGGCCTGATGCGGTCACTACGGCTGTGCACCTGTTGAACAGACTGCCTTCTAAGGTGCTGGGGTTCCAAACTCCACTGCACGTCCTTGTGAAACATACTCCGCTGCCCTCGGTATTGATGCTTCCACCCCGTGTGTTTGGGTGTGTTGCATATGTTCACCTGCGCTCGCCGATGCATGTTTGTGGGTTACTCATTCCATCAAAAAGGTTATAGATGCTATGACCCTACTTCTAACCGCACCTATGTTTCTATGGACGTCACATTCATGGAGACAGAAACATTTTTTCCATCCAATTCTCCTCTTCAGGGGGAGACTGGAAAAGAAGAGTTGAAGTGGATGGAATTACACTGGCCAGGCCTATCTGAACCACCACAGCCATGTTACGGTCTGAACAGAGGAGTAGAAGTGGTAGAAGCTGAAAACAGAGAAGGGGCGGTAGTAACTGATAATTGCCCACAACCTATTGAGATTCCAGAAGCTACCGTAGAAACAAGAAGAGCAGAAAATACAGCCTTAGAAGCACTAGAAGATATAGTCCAAGAAGCTGGTGTATCGTCCCACTCTATAGTACCCGAAGACCCAACTCCTGAGAATCCTGAGGTAAACTCTTTAAGCACTAATGTCATGGAACCCTCTGCTAGTTATGAATTACCTTACAGGCACAATCGTGGGAAACCACCCAGGAGATATTCACCAAATGTTGAAGAGAAAAAATCACGGTACCCTATTGCAAATTATGTGGCTACACATGAACTACCGAAACCAATCAAGACCTTTATGCATGACATTTCATGCAATCAAGCCCCTACAGGAGTGGAGGAAGCCATAATACATCCGAAGTGGACGCAAGCTATCAAAGAAGAAATGGAAGCTTTGATGAAAAATGAAACATGGAGCCTAGTACCACTACTAACAGGAAAGAAGACGGTAGGGTGCAAGTGGGTGTTTTCTATTAAACATAAGGCAGATGGATCCGTGGAAAGGTACAAGGCAAGACTCGTGGCTAAAAGGTATACACAGGTATATGGTGTAGACTACCGCAAAACTTTTTCCCCAGTAGCCAAACTGAACACTGTCAGGGTGTTATTATCCATTGCAGCAAATCTAGATTGGCCATTACATCAGTTTGATGTGAAGAACGCTTTTTTGCACGGTGATCTTGAAGAGGAGGTGTATATGGACATTCCTCCAGGCTACACAGTAACCACTGGAGAAAATAAAGTATGTAAATTACAGCGGGCCCTGTATGGGCTAAAGCAATCGTCGCGAGCATGGTTCGGAAGATTCAGATTAGCAATGAAGAAGTATGGCTTCACGCAAAGCGGCTCAGATCACACCTTATTTCTCAAAAGGCAGCAGGGAAAAGTAACAGCCTTAATCATTTATGTTGATGATATGATTATTACAGGAGATGATAAAGAAGAGATATCACGGCTTCAGGGGCAACTAGCCAGCGAATTTGAGATGAAAAATCTAGATGGGTTAAAATATTTTCTAGGAATAGAAGTTGCAAGATCAAATCGAGGTATATTTTTGTCCCAAAGAAAATATATCCTAGACCTGCTATCAGAAGTAGGACTATTGGAGTGCAAACCAGCAGACACCCCGATTATCCAGAATCACAAACTGGGGATTTATCCAAACCAGAAACAAACTGATAAGGGGAAATATCAACGATTAGTTGGCAAACTAATTTATTTATCGCATACCCGTCCAGATATTGAGTCAATTTATGCATTGCCCAAGTGAGTTACACATGGAAGCTGTAACTCAAATACTAAAATACCTGAAGTCATCTCCACGAAAAGGGCTTATATTTTCCAAGAATGGTAACTTGGAAGTTGAAGGGTATACCGATGCAAATTGGGCTGGGAATTGAATAGACAGGAAGTCAACCTCCGGGTATTTTACTTTTGTTGGTGGAAATTTAGTGACATGGAGAAGTAAGAAACAGAAGGTGGTGGCACTCTCAAGCGCTGAATCAGAATTTCGCGGGATGGCAAAAGGTGTGTGTGAACTCCTTTGGCTGAAAAAATTATTAACCGAGATTGGCTTTGCTCCTAAATCAGAAATGAATCTCTTCTGTGATAACAAAGCTGCGATAAGTATTTCTCAAAATTCAGTCCAACATGATAGAACGAAGCATGTGGAGGTCGATCGGCATTTCATCAAACACAATCTCGAGACAAAGACAATTAAGTTCCCATTCGTCAAGTCTGAAGATCAGCTAGCAGATATACTTACCAAGGTCGTATCCAGCAAAGATTTCCACAGCTCACTAGTCAAGTTGTGCATAATGGACCCCTATGCATCAACTTAAGGGGGAGTGTTGGCGTGAGCTATACAACATAAATGCTAGGAGAGGTTATAAGAACAAAGATGGAAAGACGTTTCACTTTCCAACTCTGTTAGCCTTATTACAGGAATGTAATATGTATAGTCTTAATTAGAAGATTTATTCTGTGATTATAAGTATGTAAAGTAGGGCTGTGTAATACAAAATTGAATAAGAAAAATACAGATTGATTATTCTGACATTATCGACATAATTAATACCGATATTTACTGTTTTTGTCCATAATTTATTGGTGGCTATATTACCAACTATTTTATTGACATAATCGATGATGTGTTTTCCAACATTGTTTTTTAGTCAATGATTCTATCAATAAAGTTATTTATAATTGAATTATAGTTTACACATCAACAATAATATAAATCGATGATATGCGATATTCTAGTTGTGAAAGTGAACAAACTAAGAGAATAATGAACTCAAAAAGTCTCTACAAGGGACTGAAAGTTAGGCTCTAGGATGGAGAAAAAGTCAAAGAAAATGAAAAAAAATAATTTTTAAAATAAAAAAAATGATGTAACACTAAAAATCAGCTAATCATCGAAGCTCTACTATGTCTCCCACAAATATTTCTTTTCTTTTCTCTCATCTTTGTCTCTCTCTCCTTCTCTCAATTTGTTTTTTAACCATTAGGTCATTATTTTTGTTTCTTTCATGCCAATGAATCTTTATAAAAGTACATGTTGATTTTTGTATACGTTAATTATTTGAGAAACTTGTTGGCATCTACTACATGCGCAACAAGTCTAGAAATTATAATTGTTTCATAATAAACCTAAATCTAAGTCCAAAATACGATAGCGAGAAACAAACCCAAACCTAGGGCTCGAGTCCATGTGAGTTAAACCTATACTATTTTGCTCTAGCTTATTTAAGACTCTTTAACTTGCCAAACCAAAAAACAATCTTGTATTTTTCCTTATGAGAAAAGGTTTGGATTTCACAAATCTTGTCAACCAAAAGTTATAAACTTTACCATAACATGTCAGCCAAGAATTGTTTAAGATTAATTTTTCATACACCTATAATTTGTTTTAATTATATTAATGTTCAATGTTAAAGAACTTATATAAAACAATAATTTCCAACAAATTTTTAACCTTAAAAATAAGTTAAACCCACTTTAAATTAACCTTAAATATACCAATTAATCATGAGTTAAATTAAAATTTCCAACAAAGTGAGCATATATTTCCTTTTTTCATTCTTTTTATTCTACTAGAAAGAGGTCTTCAAACCCTATCGAAAAAAATAGGTTACACAACAACTGTTCTCAAAAATTTAATCCCATACACATATCTGCTATGACAATGGAGAAATGGAAGGGAAATGGTGAGTTCCCAGTGGCAGGGAAGAACATGGTTGGTGAGTCGGTCTGTAAACTCATCAACCTCTTGAGGTGCCGACAAGGAAAATGCCGAAAAGCCTTCATCCATGGCAGTATTATAAGTAAACCTATCAAGCCAAGCACCGACACTTCTCCAAATAAACTCACCTGCGTCGGCTCTGTTGACTCAATGCCGCAGGAACCCGTTAGGGTTTTATCTTGAGCCACTCAAAAGAAAGCACTCTTTACTAATTACTGTTACATCCATCTGTCCAGCAACTCTTTTTCGATCCTCAATTATCATGATTTTTTGTCAAACAGAAATAGCTTCGTAATTTATTTATTTTAAAATAATTTGACTATTATAAAATATTTATATATATATAAATAATAAGTCTAGGTGATTTGAGATTGTGGTTAAACTATTTTTTTTTTCTAAAAAATATTTTTTTTAGCTTCAAATTAATTTTTTTGTGTTTTTAATTATTTTGACGTGTTTATATTAAAAATAAATTTTAATATACTCCCAAACAAACACTACATGTATAGATCACCTGACTTTAAAACTAATGTATATTCCACTAACTTAAATTAAATTTAAGAGGTGACACAAGCATTATAATATGAGTTAGATAACAAAAGTAATTTTATAAACTATCACAGGAATTCATTGCTGAAAAAATAGCTTAAATAACCTATTATTTACACAAAAAATGTAATTGATATTAATCAAATTATTTTAAAAAATAAAACATTAACGTCAACCTTGGTCTTACTGGAAGTTTAGGGTGATCATTGATGATTTAACCAAATAAAAATGCATTTTATAAATTATAATTTTAAGACTTGACATTGATAAGGAAATGATACATGAAAATTGTTTTTCTTCAAAATAATATTATTTTTTATTTTTTATTTGTTAAAAAAACAAAAGAAATAAATAAAACCGAGTACTATATTGAGTTTTGTAATTATGGTTTACACAAATGTTGTGCCTTACCGACACTGTGTCCGTATGGAACGTCGCTTACTTCTGCTACTTTCTGGCCTATCTGCTGCGCAAGAGTTTAGTTAGCCACTTGGGTCCAAATTTTGGCTCGAGGATCCTCAACGCATATATGGATTTTTTGCTGAATTTTTAGTTGATTACACAAATATGGAACGAAGAGGAATAAACTAAATCCAAAAACTCGAGAGTCAATTACTCTTCTATTTTATTATTTTGAAAAATTAAAAAAAAATAGCTAAAAAAAAAATAAGAATCCAAGTGATGAAATGTAACTTCGACTAGATTTACATCTCTCCATTGAACAACTATCAATTGAGCTACAACTATCATTTGTCATCGAGATGACGAGGTGTAGATGTTAATTGTTATGTATTTAGTATTGTGGTATTTTTTATTAAAAAAATTACATTAATATATCAAAATTACAAAAAACAACTTCCAAAAAAGGACTAAATTGCCACATCTAATAACTGTAATACAAGAAAGAAAGTGCACTTATTTTGCTCTATTCACTTTCAATTTCAACAATTCAGACATCGAAGTTCAATTGAATATTCCAAATGGCCTTTTTCAAAATAAATAAATAAATCTGAGCTCGATATCTGATAATGTTTGCAGCCCAGCCCATAAATGATGATGAAAGGGGCTGTAGTTAATCATTGCTCTTCCAAGCCTATAATTGCTCAGCTTGTCTAATCTACCCCGTAACCTTGACATAAATGAAATAATAAAAAACAAATATTCACAAGCCATTAAATTCATGGAATTCACCAATGACTCTTCTATTGATCGTGTGATTGGATGAATCACAATTTTTCTTATAATTTATTCTTAATTTTTGGTAATGTGGTCTCTATTATTTTTGCCTTAGTCAATGTTGTTGTTTCTTTTTTCACTTTCATATGCTACAATTTCAACTGGAGGGCAAAAAATATAATGAGATAAAAAATTTATTCAAACACACTAAAAATATATATTAAAATTTATATATTAAAGACTAGAATATTGTAAGTTTTCAAGCTCAAGCATAGTATGCGCAAAAATATTTATTTATTTTTAAAAAAAAACATAGAATTTAAAAGGATTTTTTTGAACGCAAGAATGTGGTTTCTATATATTTACGTATGTGTTTGAGAGTGTAGTTGAGGTTGTTTTTGAAAATATTTTTCATTCATAAATGCATCAAAATGATATTTAAAAAAAAATATTGACATCAGCACATAAAAATAATATAAAAATATAAAAAAAATTCAAAAATACTTTTAAAATACAATGACAAAACCTGATTTTTCTAATTGTGTCCATATCGATCTTCTTAGAGTATATGTCTGATACATTGGATCAATATGATTGAAATATATTGGTCCGGACAAATATAAATTATTGTCTTGAATTTTGTGCACCGAAGAGGACAAGGTGGATGGAGTTTATACAGAAAAATCTTTGATCCTTAATTATATGTCATTTTTATCTTTATGTAAAAAACTTTTGGTCCTTTAATTTTTAATATATGTAACCTGGTCCCTTAATCAGCTATAATTAATCTCCGGCGTGTATAAGTTTATTTTAGTAAAACATAGAAAATTTAGCCACCAATTTCTTTTCTTTTATATAAAAAAAAAAACGAATGATGAGTAGACGTTGGATTATATAGAAAATTGAGAAATAATGATTTTGTCCAATGCCTAAGTTTATACCACTCCTATGATGAAACTATTAGAGAATAATATAAATTATATTTTTGGGCTTCATCTAACAGCTTAAATTTTTAGGTGAGACGGTTCTTTAATATGGTATCAGAATCTTATTGACCCAGTTGTCATGAGTTCGAATCTCACCACCCCCTTTTATTTGATAAAAATCAAGCACAAAGTAGTGTGGGTCTATGTGCAAGTTTCAAGCTCAAAAGGCTTTCACTTGAAGGGGTGTGTTAGAGAATAATATAAATTATATTCTGGGAGCTCACCTAACACCTTAAGCTTTTAGGTGAGATGGTTCCTTAATAGAAACTAGATTTTTGTCTTGCAAACCATCTCATAAATGCTCCAGTGCTAAGAGAGCTTAGAACTAAAGAGTTTGCTCTCCTTGTAGTCTCAGGTTCGAGCTCTGTGGTTGCTAATATGATGACCACTAGAAACTTACATGGTCGTTACCTTTAGGGCCCATTAGATTAATCGAGATGCACACAAACTGACTCATACACCGACGTTAATAAAAAATAAAATTTTTTCTTGGACAAAACTTTGTACAAGACAGGGATTTGTTCCAAAAACTGTATAACTTATCATGTCTTTTTCCATGTGTGTATCAAATACTAAATAACTTGTCTTGTATTGTCCAATATGCCAAATGCATTCCCAAAACCTAATTTTTGTAATTACCTCACCACCCTACCGTCTGTATTTATTAGAAAATAAAGCCAACATGGTAAGGATGTGGTTAATTAATCCTTTTTAAGTGCATAATAATTAGTTTAATGAAAATCTTGTTTTTAAATTGTCGAGGTTGTGCTAGGTATATTTTTGCGAGTATATTAAATGTGATAAAATTAAAAATAGAAGTTGTCATCTGATTTTGTACTAGGTATGTCCTATTGTAACGGTCCCTTCTTCTTATATCTAGGCTATTTATAACCCTTTTTTTTTCTAATTTTCTTTCTACTTTTTATTATTACTTATCCGTAAATATCATCTTTCCATCTCCTTACCTCTCAATCACTTTTTATCTCGTAATTATTTCAGAAAGACTCACACTCTCATATATTTCGGGTCCATTTTTCTTGCTTGTAAGCCGCTTCACTCTCTAATTCAATATGATTATTTTATTTTATTTCTTTTTAAAAAAAAAATATGTAAATATATATACGTTGAAAATAGGGGTAAAAATAGATTATGAACAAGGTTGGACCATAGTAAAACCTAAACTATTAATTTAGTCATGTTCTTGAACTTTCATTTTTAATTTATTTATATATTTTACCGAAGTCAGCAAATCCAATGTTGATCGTTGACTAAAATCCTCTACAAAAAAACATTTTAAAGCATTTCTAGGTTGATATTTTTCACAAACACCAATAAAAATTCAAGTTATTTAAAAAAAAAAAACTTCAAATTTCAGGGTGGTTGAGAATTGTTTTCTCTCTAAACAATATCAATTTAATAAATTCTTAAGATAGAAGATATCAAGATAAGTTGAAATGCTATCAAATTCTGTGGAAAAAAAATGTTTTAGGCTTAGTCAGGTATATATTAAGTGTTTGATCATATAAATAATTTAAAAACGACACTATAATAACTATGCTAGCTTATAAGCTTAAATCCAATCAGCATCCATAGTATATATTATAGTTTTCTTCAATGTTGTGAAGGCCCCTCCCTCCCTGCAACTGTAGCTATGTTCTCAAAATTCCGTACGTGCTGTGAAGAAAGAAATGGTAAAGATTACAAGCTATAGTGATAAAAGTTTGAAACTAAAAGATTTGTTCTCTTTATGATTTCACGCTCTAACTCTATGATTGCTAATATGATAGTCACTAGAGATTTACATAGTTATTAACTTCAAGGTCCGTGAGATTATTCGAGGCGCGCACAAACTGACCCGAATACTCACGTTTTAAAATAAGAAAAGAAATGGACAAGATTTAACTACATAAGATTATTCAAGTTTGGCGTTGGGTAGAAGAGTTGAGGATTTCATGGTCGTTAACTTTAAGACCCGTAGGATTAGTTGAAATGCATACAAGCTGACCCGAACAGTCACGTTAATAAAAAAAAAAAAGAAACAAACAAGATTTAACTACATAGGATTATTCAAGTTTGGTGTTGGGCAGAAAAGTGAAGACTTACATGATCATTAATTTCAAAATTTATTAAATTAATTGAAGTACACACAAACTCGAACAATAACATTAATAAGCCGACTGGAACAATAACATTAATTAAAAAAAAGAAAAAAAAAGAAACGGACAAGATTTAACTACATAGGATTATTCAAGTTTGGCGTTGGGCAGAGGAGGAAGGAGACATGACATGATGACCTCATGATAATCGAAGAGGAGGAGACGACAGACGACAGAGCTGCTGGAAAATATTAGGGAATGGAGAGGTCACATGATGGCCTTAACTGCATCCTCTGGTCCACCACCACCCTGTCTCCATATGTCTAAGAGTCTGAGGTCTTGTCAACTTCCATGGCAGACTGACCGCTTTACGCCCTCTTGGCTCTCTCCATTCCACTCCCTGCCCTGCAATTTCCACATTCTTCATTCCATTGTTTCCATGCACAGCAACCAAATCACCTGTCTCATCTTCTGTCCTCGAAAATAACAAAACAACAAAACAATTATTTTCTGATTATTGTCGTGTAATTTCCTGATTTCTGGCTTCCTGTTTTACCCCCCCCCTCTTTTTTTCTCACTAGTTCGGTTTGAAACGTTCTTGGTTACAAATATGACAGAGACTAGACAATGAAAAAATGAGCAGCTAGTAAAACAAAACAAATTAATTATGAAAATAATTGTCTATGTATTGCTTATTTAATCAAACATGTTCCTTGGAAATGTTCCCCCAAGAAAATGAACAGCAACTTGGGTTAAACAAATTATATAACTTAGTCATTCCCTATTCTTTTCATATATATTATGGAATCTTGCAATCAAGAGGGTCCTCCTCCTTTTGCTGGGAGAGATCATTAGCTTGAAACAGTACTACAAGTGTAAAATCATGAACAGTACAAGTAAGAACTCTTAAATTTCTTTAAACGATGTCAAACCCAGTACTGCTAGACACTGTTAAATTATAGCCAGAGTAACAGAACAGCATCTGCCTGCCCATCTTGTACAGTTATCGAACTAGCAAGTGAAAAGATTAAACACATGGAGACGTAAAATGACGATTGCAGAAACTCATGAGTTGACATTTCATGGCTCGGTTAATTAGGTAAATCGTTATTCCAAATGAATAGCAAATATGGAAAATCTGACTCTCAGCGCATGAAGCTAGTTATTTATTATTGGACTTTTAAAAGTTGGCATGGAAAAGGGATGGACGGTAATGGATCCAAGCCTTTAAAAAGTAATTTTCTTAGGGTTTGAAAGTTCTTAGTGGTACTGTTTATACCACCAACGCACGTAGCCAAGCCTCCGAAGATGTATAAGAGATGTTATCGAATGTTTTTAATCAACAAATAAGCTTATCGGGGCTTTGAATCTTTATAAAAGTATATACATATACACACACATATATATATGAAACATAACGTAGATCAATGTATGTCGTTTGGAAAGGCAAAACGGAGAGTACTAAATGTATACTTTTTGACTAAGTAATAGAAACTGTGACGCCTGAATTTGACTCTACTTTTGGTTTTGTTATCATAAGAAGGAGAAATGGTATCATCCCAGCCCTAATTTCAAGGTGTAAGGGAAAAGTAGCATGCATGAAAGAGAGAAAGAAGCTCCCTCTCTCCCTCTTTCTCTCTCTAGTTTGATTTCAAAGTCTTTGTCTCATTTGAAAACTTATCAGGCTGCTGCCTCCTGCCTGCTGCTGCTGCACAGATAGAATCGAGAGAAATTAAGAGACCAGTACAATATGATTCCGTAGTTGTGAAGAGCTGACCCCCCCCCCCCCCCCCCCCAAAAAAAAAAAAAAAAAAAAAAGGAAAGGAGAGGTGTGAAATGAGACAATGCGCTTTGTCGATGAACCGACCGTGATGATCTTTTGAATCTGGCGACATCTCTCTCTCTCACTCACAAATGCAATCTTTTCTTTTGACTCAACAATTACCATTTAAACTTTGCAGATAATATTACAGAAATGATATTTGAAGTTTATAATATCCAATTTTTTTTTTAAAAAAAAAACATATCTAGAGAATTGAATTCACCGTTCTTTCTTTTTTTAGAGCTATAACTTGATCGTTGATTAAAGTTTATAAATTATTACTCGATTAAAATATTTCGAGCTCAAACCTCTCCATTATAAATAATAATTAAAATGGAATCCCTCAGTCATTAACTAAGGAGTGTTTGGAAAATAAAAATGAAAATGTTTTTTTAAAATAAATTCATTTTAATGACTCTAGTAATGGTGCAATAAATATATATTTAGTTGTAGTTCATTAATATTTAAATACAAGAGTTGTACGTGATAGCAGAGAGCTTGTGTGACGTGATGACAAAGAGCTTGCGATTTGTACAGTAGATCTCGAGTTCGAGTCATAATGTACACACCTTGTAAGAGCTTAAGACAGTCAGAATCATATTCACTCACTTAGGTCTATATAAGTGCGTTTTCTAGTAGTGAGTTTCCTTACATCAAAAAAAAATTAAATACTCTTATGAAAGAAAAAGGCATGCCCAAAGTTTGTCAATCCATCAATATTGATCAACGCAAGGAAAAATATCAGCACGAAAAAGAAAAAGAAAAACACAGCGATAACAAAATTTATATGTATAGTGTATAAGGAAGAACTGTTCTTTAAGCCAAGATCATATTCTATTTTTCTCTTGCATAAAAAGTAGAACTTCACAAATGGTAAAGAATCATATTCTATTTGCGGGTACCTAAGAGAGATGCAGCACTGTACTACTTTCACAGTACTGTAGATTTGTTCATTTAACCAGCAGTTAAATAGGAATTTGGATTTAAACTATCGATAAATAATATTAATAGTCAAGTTAAAACTTTAAATAAAAAACATGTAGAGATTCATTTATAAATCTATAAATCATTCCAATTATAATATATATATATAGAGAGAGAGAGGGATAAAGTAGAAAAATGCATAGAGGACTACATATCTATCCGATCAGCTATTTGTAATTATTTAATATGTATTTTTAACAACGATAATAAAACTTAAAGCTATGGTTTTAAATTGATATCTTTTTATTTTTTGGATGTGAGGAAATCCTACCTCCTAGAAAACATACTTTGTGGACCCAAATAAGCGATTAAAATCATGATTGTCTCAGACTCTTACAAGGAGTGCACGCCTTGACTCGAACTTGAAACCTGTTGTACAGATCGTAACTCCTCTACCATCATGTCACGCCCCTTTAGTTTTAAATTGATATCCCCATCTCTAAGATACACTCTTCATTTTATTCTTTTTTTTTTTAAAAAAAAAACACCCAATATTTTAAAATCTATTTAAGGCCTAGTGAAACATAATTTCGTATAACATGTGCGTGCATACACATTCACAAAAGTTTTTATTTTATATATTTATTTATAATCACAATTTTTTTTTTGTTGGCCTCGAAGGGGGATTAGTAATAGCATGTCAAAAAATTACTTTGCTGAAACACTTTATATTACTTTGCTGGAATATGCTAAAATTTGGGCTAAATAATAATAATAAAATCCATTTACCGTTTTGACTAACACTTTATATTAGCGGGGATAATAGTGCACTCTTCTTCCTTTTTTTAAAAGAAAAATTGACATAAAAAACATCACAATACTAGCGGGAAAACAAAGACAATAACTACAAAGTGACGGTTTGAGAGTGTAGTTGCTGCTATTTTTTAAAGTGTTTTTCGTTAAGAAATGCATCAAAATAATGTTTTTTTTTATTTTTTAAAAATCAATTTTGACATCAGCACATATAAATAATCTAAAAACATCAAAAAAATTAATTTAAAATAAAATAAAATAAAATTAAAATAATTTTTTTTTGAAAACACAGAATTAAATAGAGTTAAATACACAAGCTATAGAAAACTCAGCTATATTGCAGATAAAACATAAGAGCTTAGGAAACTACAAAAGCATGATGAATAATTTGTCTTCATGCAAACATTATTTACTTATGTTAATTAATATTACCATGAGAGTCGAGAACTAAAGTCTGTTATAAACTCTGTACAAATCGAAATGCTACCATTTCTTCTCGTAGATCTTCATAATGACGGGGACCAAAGCCTCTGAATTCATCCACGTTAACATGTATAGAGACAAGATCTCCCTGTAGATTTATTTGAGTACCAAATCATAAATCACAGTCATGCCACAGACTCACAATTCCTAACTTAAAAAACATATTTTGTGGATTTAAATAACCAAGTAATACTTTAGTTATTACAGATTTTTACAAGGAATGCACGTATTGACTCGGATTCGAAATCTGCTGTGCAGATCGTAAATCCTCTACCATCACATCATGCCCTTTAAGAACCTGAAGATATGATTTGCTTCACGTAAAGTGTCAATGAACGACACAGAACCCATGTGTGACGAGAAACAGGTAGGTGGGATGAAAAGAGTTTACGAAATCCAGTTAACCACAATGATAGAGTGAGATTCTACAAAAATGGTCCTTCGAATTAAAGTATAGATGAAATTCTACCAGCAATTATTCTTCATTAAAGTCCTTGAATCCCAATAGGGAAAGATAAAAATCACAACACCAATCCCATTCACATTCCATTTTAGTCATACCATAAAATTAACAAGCCAAAGGCACAATAAAGAATATATATATCAAGATATAAGACTTCGATTCATTATACATAGACGTAACAAGGAACTCTTCACTTGGATTTGTTTTCTAAATCAATTTGTCCTCAACCTCAGTAGCTAATACCACCTGATATAGCTTGTCAAACATTGAAATTCCAGATCCATGGAGAGTTATATATATACATATATAAATTAATATTTTAGTTTGGCGGTGATGCTCATTTCCTTAGCACCTTCTATTAAGAAGCTAAGCACAAATTAAATGGTAATAACCCAATGTTTTGGACTTACCATTACTTATTGGTTTTTTTGTAGCTGTCTTTTTCATTTTTATTTTACGAGACAATAATCGAAGGTGCTGATCTTTCGTCATCTTCATTAATTGTTGTCACCCAATTTAGTTTCCCTCAAATCACATTACATTAATACTCATGCTAGATTCTAATTATGTAAGAAAAGAACAAAAGACCTCTCTAAACTAAATTCGTAGTCATTTCAACATCAATGTTGGCTTTTTCCTTTGGATCTCTCATCTTCAAACATCGAAGTGTTTCATATTCAATTCCCATTTTAGATCCATCCTTAATCTCGACGTCAAACTTTCACATCCAATTCCATTTTTCGATCTCTTCATTGGATAACACAACTTTCTCTTTCCTTTCCAATTCTCTCAAACATCGCACAAGCACATGATTTCAGTTACTTAAACAAGGCCTAGCTAGCTAGCTATCCTGTCAAAATTGACTACCTCTCTGTAACTTTCTCTTAAATGATGTTTCTTCATGGATTCAACTAACATGGTCCAAATGCATTTTAAGGCAATCCCCTCCCGTTTCGTTCTCCATGGACCAATGCACTAAGCCATGAAATGTAACATCTTGATCGCAAAACAAGAAACAGTACTTCCCATTTTCCAACAAAATTACAATGTCCAAACCCCCAACAGAGCCCCATCATGTTACATGCATGGCAAAGTACTCATAAAATGAAACAAAAGAAGAAGAGAGTCTTGCTTTGACTGGTCATTAGTTCTTCAGTGGAAGGAACTCAAAAAACTGGTAAGGAGAGAAGTTATTAGCATTGAAAGCTTCAGCAGCAGAAACTGATAACTCAGTCTCTCTCCGGTTAATGTTTTCGATATCATTGTTGCCGTCACCGCCACTTCGAAGAGGAAATAGTTGAAGGGTTTGATGAGATTCCCCAGTACCACCTCTGGATTCATCTCCTCCTCCATTGATGAGACTGCCATTGAAGTGGTTAATAAGGGCTCCATGATGCCCATTTTCTCTGTAAGGTGCTATAAAGACGTTGAGATCATGAGCCTTAATGAGCATCGTCGGGTCCATCGATCTTACTGCTGCTGCTGCTGCTTTTTTTGACATGGATGTAGTGGTAGTACTGGAGATAGTGTTTATTAGGTGGGTGGGAGATGGACAAGACAACTGCGTCATCTCCCACGTGGCATTCCTTTCTATAAAGTTCCTTCTATGCTGCAATTCTCCTTCATCAAGTTGCATCCATCCATCTGGTGCACAGTACTGATCTGCCATCACTCCTTTTGTTGCCCTTGATATTGAAACCGATTCCTGAAATTTAATGAAGACAATGCAGAACATCATTTCTCTTACTATACTGTCTTATTCAGAAAAAAAATTTTGAATATTGCCAAAAAAAACTCTGTGATCCTTGTGTTGTTCACATATGATCAATCCATACTACTATCTAACGGTATTCAAGTAATTAATAACGGGGTCACGGTTTGTATACACAAGTTATTTCAACTTCTTCTTCTTCTTCCGAATAATTATAATAAAAGAAAAACCAAAGCTATTGAAGTGCATGTGTAGGAGGCCAAATCGCTACTACTGCTAGGGTTGGCATTTTGTCTTTTCACTATCAGGGTGTCCAGATATTCCATGGAATAAAAAGAGAAAAGAAAAGAAAAGGTGACCATATAACTGGTCTTCACAATGCCATGAATGCATAACAAGCACAAGACCCAAAAACCCAGCTAGTTTCATAACAGTAGCCCCGACAGAAAGGAAGGAATGCAGCTTTTTAACCCATTTCATTTCCCAACAAACAAAGTTTTTGTTGTTTCTTCAATTCCATATCTCCCTAGCTACTACATAAACCTCTTTCTTAAACTATGTTAAACAAAAACCAAAGCCAAATGCCCTTCTAATCATAAAAAAATATCAAAACTGCTTAATTAATGTTGGTGCTATGTTCCCTTTCAGGGAGTGATGAAGTAGAGGTATAGGGTACTAATTTATTTATTTTTCTGTTCTTAAGAAGATATATAGGATTGTTCCTTAATCTATAATTAAGAAAGACAAATGAAGGTTATATACAGTAAGTAGAAAGAATATTAGACCTCTGATAGTGCACTGCAGTTTGTAGACGGAGCCCAGTTCTTGGTTTGTTCACCTTCATAAGCTGTCCTACTTGCCCCTGTAGACAAAAAGAAAAACAAAAAGAATACACGACTTTACACCTCTCTCTAAAACCAACAATTGGAATGCTAAAAAGCAAGACATACAGGCAATCAAGCTTCTCTAACTAACAGCAAAATGGAATTCACAAAAAGCCATACATATAAAAACATTTCTCTCTTTTCAAATCCCAGGATTGGAAATAACTCGTAAAAGGCTTGTTCATACTCTCTTTCTTACCGGATTCTTTCCTTTCAAAGATCTCAACACCATGATCGTTTTGTTGATGACCATCGAAAGAATCAGAATCCATTTGACGTCGACGCTTTTGCCTCTCTCTTGCCTTGTGGTTTTGAAACCAGTAAAACACGTTCTTCCCTTCTATCCTTCCATATCTACGAAGCTGCGCGGTTATGTCTTGAATTTGGTCGGTTGACGGTGTTCTAGTTCCTCTTCGATACAAATCCTCAAGGGTCCTTAACTGCTCCGGTGTTGGATTCCATCTTGAGCTCATTACAACTGGCTGCGTGTTGAATTCTCTTTTGTTTTGATCAGCCATACTTGCTACAAAAGCAAACATGAAGAACAATAATTTATTTACATTCAATTCGTAACTCTCACCTGAACAGGCAGACAGACAGAGGGGGAGCTAGCTAGCTAGCTAGAGAGAAAAGAAAAGAAAAGAAAGATGCACATACCCAGATGATACTGATTGAGTGCAAAGAAATCGGTGTTATGAAGGCGACCGCCAGGACAAGGAGGACTAGAGGCAGCTGGAGTGTTGTTTGCAGAGGGTATTGGCCTTGGAACTAGTGGCCTAAGCTTCCTGCCATTGAAAGAATCTGATATGTTGAAGTCACCACCATCATTATAGCCCATCATCCACATTTTCGTATAAACAAGCTTCGAGGACAGATAAGAGAAGGGTGAAAGAGAACAGAATGCAAACTTTTAGCGACAGAACTGGATATATAGTGAAACCAGAAGAAGAGGAGTACTAAAGTAGATTTTTTTGTAGATCCCTCCCACCCCTTTTTTTTCCTCGCAGGGAAATGTGTGTTGAAATAATGGGGCTGAAAAAAATGGTCTTGGTTTAGCAGGAACAGGAAAGCAGCATGCAAGGGAACAGTATGGAGCTAGCTAGAAGAAGGTGACTCAAAAGACGTTGCCCCTACCTTTACAACATAGGTAATTGATGCTATTCATTTATAGTAAAAGGTGTTGCCCTAGTTGAAAATGCTGGCCGAGCAAGAAATAGAGAAGTAGATCAATTATTATTATTTGAAAAAACAAACAAAAGGGTTAAGATTGAATCAGAATTTGAGTTTCCGGACTTCAAAGAGATGTGGATTGATCACTATCCATCTCCATCTACGAAGAGATAGGTAAAGAAATGGGTGTTATATGTGTTGGTTTATTATGGAACAAAAACAAAAGTGAGGGCTAGACGTGAAGTTGACTAGGCTATATTTTAGCTAGAGTGAGAAATAGAACGACAAGTCTTGTGTTCTTTCAAGTGTGAGAAAGTATATACTATACTCTAGTAGCAGTCGTAACAGGAGAGGACAAAAGCAAAAAAAAAGTTGTGTGTGTGTGTGAGAGAGAGAGAGAGAGGCGTGGAATTCTGGGAGGATTATCGGGAGTAGCAAATGAAAAACGACGTGACGATCATGAGGGTTATCATATCCCTCATCACCCTTCCTTTATCTCTCATTTATTGTTCTCCTCATGTATCGTGCCTTTCACACTTGCTCTAGATCCGAACTGCCCCTCAACCTTTTCTTTCTCTACATTTTCTCTCTTAACCTAACACCCCTTTATGATCTCTCCATCTTTTTATTTCTCTCTTCTTCTACTGGTATTAATATATGCCTTTTGTACAATTTGACGAGATCATGAATTGTCTCTCATTTTGTACATTTGTGCTCTCCCCTCAAATTTTCACCACATTTCTTACAGCCCCATCTGTTTCTAGTTGTCCGTTCACAAGTTTTTTTCATAGATTTCAATACATCTGTTCGTTCCTTTGTTTGGTTATATACTATGGTTGTTCTTCCTATATGTTTTTGTTTTCTTATAACCGGGGTGTCCGGGTCGGCTTACGCGTATCACGACTAATTCTCGGACTCACTAAACATCCTACAAGCTCAATGGACAGGTAATACACCGCGGAGATGACAAATATATACAGAAAAAATCAAAACTGGACATTGAAAAAGGGAACAAGTTCCTTTCCTCGCTAAGCCACGATCTCAAGTGCTCTTTCTTTATATTTTTTTATAATCAAGGTGTCCGGGTCAGTTTATGCATACCACAACTAATTTCTAGATCTAGTAAACATCTTACAAGTCCAATAAACAAATAAAATATAATAAAAATAATAATAATGCATGATAAAACTTGAACTCTGATTTAGAAAAAGTAACCTCACTTGCATCTTCCTTTATGTTACGAGTATTGTTGAGGTTTAGCTAGATTGATGTTACACTTTTACGTGCTAACACTTTTACTGTGCCTCATTTTTTGGGATCATCCCTCCCTCTCACCATGTATCCTCTCTCTCTCTCTCTCTCTCTCTCTCTGTCTGTCTATCTCTATCTATCTCTGTCTTTAATTATAAATTAAATTCATTTCCTGGGGTAGTGTCAATATCTGTGTCACTGCATGGTCTGGGGGCATGCAGCTAGCTACCCCTAAGGGCCTCCCTTTCCTCGAGGATACGAGACAAATCCCATGGTTATTATCAAGATGGAATGATCGATTCAATTTAAGTGGATGGCCGGGTGCCCTTTTTGTCCTCATTGAAATTGGATATTATCATTATTGCTTACTTATTGCTACATCTCTTTGTTTCTACAGAACAGAGAGTCTAAAGCCAGTTTTTGTGAGCCAAAGGAGAGGCCTCGCCAGCAATATTCATGTACGAAGCAAATGAGAGTGAATCAATCAATTATTGACGGGACAAATATATGGCGGGTCTAGCCAACTAGCTACAAACAGGACTGACTCTATGGAGCTAATGTCCGGAACCCTAACCCACAGTACCTAGCTATATTCTATTAACCATTGAAAACGGATAGACGGGTATTTTCTAAGCTAAGTTGTGAGATGGCTTAAAATGATTCCACTGACATTCTCCCATGGTTACACCCAGGGATAAGGTTGACTTGGGGAATTCGATGTAAACCTCCTTTTAGAGCTTCCGATTTTGTCTGTTGGTGAGGTTATCTTTGAAAATTATTTATGTTTCAAAATATATTAAAATAATTATTTTTATTTTTCAAAAATACTTTTAAAACACAGTTTCAATAATTTCTATTCAGACAAGTGGGAAATCTTAAGTATCATACCGGGGCCTTGACTTAATTAATCCTTCTTAGTTATGATTTCTTCTTGCTTGCACTCCCTTCTCACTAGCTCGTAGCTAAGCCGTAGCAATGCCGAGACGTGGAACAATTTAAGCTAGCTAGTAGCCAGACACGCAAGAGAAGAAGCACTGTTTGAGGACATTGCCGTGTCATTTTCATTAATAAAGAGGTCTTAAGTACAGTAGTGATTTCCATTGAATCTTCAAGGAAGTTCTTGCGAGGAATGCATTACCCAAAGACAAAATATCTCACCCTAATCGGACAACTTTGAAATAACCAAATATCTCACTATAGGGTTAAAGCGACACTGCTTGAAAATACTTTTTTTTTAACTACTTAAATATTGAAGTTACAAAGGAACGAAATTGTGTAAAAAATGGAGTAAAATTGTAGAAATAATTCGTTCTACTCTCTTCTCAACGTTAGGACGCTATAAATATAAACAATTATATCCTCCAAGAAAGGAAACAACCTATAAATATACACAAGATTGTCGATCGCTACCACATTTCTAGGAATAATTGCATATTCTAGAACCAGACTAAAATATTGCGCCTCACATTTGAAGCATAGATATTTATTATGCTCAACTTATCGATTATACCATGAAACACCTTTTCTACAACTATTTTTGTGAGTACATTAGCTAGTTGACTTTTAGAATGAACAAATGAAAACTGTATGATCTTGTGATTGAGATTCTTCTCGATGAAATGCCGATCAATTTCAACATGTTTGGTGTGATCGTGTTATACATGATTTTGTGCAATCTAATGCCAAAATTCTAATCCCAAATGATCATGTGATTTACAAAAGGAGAAAATGAAGGATCTTTTTTTTGTCTATGTATGAATAACCCCACCAAGACTCCTTCATTTCAAACCCTCTTAGGAGAGTTTAATTTTTTTGTTATAATGTCTTAACACTCTTCCTATTTTGCCCTTGGGCGACAAGTTTCCTATTAGACCATTATGCGTGAAATTCTTCGCATTCAAGGAGGGCAATGTGGGAACTAAATTCGATCAAAATTCTTGGAGGTGATTTGTGATGAACATGGGATTGATCTGCCGCCCTGTACATGTACGGATTTACAGCTAAGAGATAGTGCCACGGGCTGTACTTATGGACCTTGAGCTTGGCACTATCGACCGCGTCAGGGCCAGTCCATATGGGCAGATTTGCCGACCTCATAATCTCGTTTTCAGGCAATCGGGGCCGGGAAATCATTGGGCTAAAGGCCATTACACTGAGGGTGCTGAGCTTATTCGTTCGGTCCTGGATGTTGCTAGGAAAGAGGCTGAGAATTTTTATAGGCATGAGCGAGCTCGGGCTTATGCATGAGATTGGGTATGGAAACTCGAGCTGAGTGTACACCTGAACTCAAACATGGAAACTCAAACCCATCATGAAGGAGCACACTCATCATGTTGGGCATGCTATCATGCTCAAACTCTCACGTGGGCTCAAGCTATCATGTCCAAGCCCAACATGTTTTGGTACAGACTACAGATAATGCATCAGTATCTTTTTTTTTTATCTTCAATAAGTTCAAGTATTTTTTTCTCAACACTTAAAGGATTTTTTTAGAACTTCACGCGAATCTTTTAGTATTTTACTAGTTAAATGCCCGCATTATGTTGCGGGTATAGTGCTAGCGGATCAAATAATTTTTATAATTGTTGGGATTAAAGAAATTAATATGATTTGCCGGTGCAAAATTCAAATAAAATATCTATATATGCAAAATTTAATATAATAAAACAGATCACCATACTCTATTATAAAAACATCAATATTGAAGTTTTAACATCTAAAATTACCATTGTCAATATTGTCAAAACAACAAAAATTATCAAATTATCCCGAGAGAAAAAAACTGAAAAACATTCACATAAGAGTAAGTAAGACAAATAACTGAAATTATTATTATTATTATTATTATTATTATTATGTTAATAATGAAAAAAAAACAAAAATAAATGAAAGGCTAAAAAAATCCCAATAACTTTAACAAAAGATCAAACAAAAAAATAAAATAAAAATTATCAGGTAAAACAAATTCATCTAACTTGAAAAAAATAATTAAAAACCAATAAAAACTAAAAGAAAGACCAAAGGGAGAAAAAAAAACAGAAATATCAATTTTCAAATGATCATAGATACAAAATAAAATTTAAGAGCTATTTTTTGGTCAAAAAATATAACCTCAACAAATAAGAAAACAATAAAAAATAAAAATCAAAGCTAAGAGCACACCTATATATACATGGATAAAAGTAGGGATTATTCCAGGAATATAAAAAAATAAAGGGATAAAAATCAAAAATTAAAAGTATAAGGGTCGACATGAAAATCAAATGTACAGGGATCAAAAGAAAAAATTAAAAGTATAAGGGCCGAAATAAAAATCAAATATATTATCAATTCTACTCAAAGGACAAAATTGAACAAATCGAAACTTGTGTACCGAATTTATTGAGCTATTCAAAGCCAATCCGGAAATTAAAAGTAGGAAGACCGAAGTGAAACTTTAACATTTAATTAATTTCAATCAGGAGGACCCAATCGAACTAAATCAAAACTTATATAACAGAAATTAAGACCATACACAAAATTGAAAGTTGAGGGACCGAAGTGTAAAAGGCAACAAAACGGGGGCCTCTCCTGCACTTTTACGTGCAGGAGAGAGAGAAACGGGTCCAACTGCTTTCACCATCCACCGCCGCGTCAACAACCATCTTTTGCTAAAACGCGCCGCACCGGGAGGAAGAACACGCGGAGGCGCATCGAAGGAGACGCCGGTAACCCATTTCCGGTCACCGTATGACGTCTCACGCGCCACCTAAACAGGGCGTGAGGCGGAATACCGTCGGTCGCGTGCTCCACACGCACTGACAGTATACCGAAAGAAATAATAAAAAAATGTGGTCAATTACCGTCCGCCCCTGTGCCCAAGTCATCCATTTTGTCTTATTAGGGGATCCGTCTTTAGCCAATTTCAAAAAAAAATTAAAAAATCAGAAGTGCGACGGACCGGGTCGGACCGAAATGTGTAATTACCGCGAAGTCCTTTAGCCCAGGCGGTGTTTTTTGTCGTTTTCGAGGGGTAAATTCGTTAATACACTGTTCATTCACGAAAAAAACAAAAAAAAAGGCGCATGTACGTGCGCGAAGCACGAAGGACAGATATCCAGTCCACAGTGCAATGAGTCTGGTGCTACAGTGTTTTCCTGATGTCTTTTAGTATATTGTATAATGTTGATCCAATATATATAATTTTGAGTACAATACAACTCAAAATATATAAATATATAAAATTAAATCTTAGGCCTCCTCTCCAGAAGAAAAATCATGGGTTATAAATATACCACGAATCTTTCAAACTCAAGTTGCGCAATCTTTTTTATTTTTAATACTTTTAGTATACATGTTTTCAGAAACTATCTCTCTAAAATATTTTTTTTCTCTCTCTCTCTACAAAGTTACGTAAGCATTTGAGATTTTTCAAATGTAACAAATAAGATCTTTTACAAGTATCAACTACTAAATATATTAATTTACCGAGCACCATTAGCTATCAACTATATACGAAATCTTTCGTATCAAGCCACTAAACCTCTAGGTTAGAGAAATTAAATTGAATTGAATTGCTTGAATTAAAAGAGTATCCGATTATTCAACACATGGATCATATATTTCTAAGCATGAAGGATTTTTTACCCATCACTAGGTGATTGGAGTGCTCTAGTGACTATACTCTAATATCAAATACGGATACACTCTAGGGCAAAATCAAGAGTCAAAGCAACATGAATATTCACAGCTGCGTGTCTTTCCTGTGAAGCAATGTGAAGAAGAGTGATCATTGCAATTTGTTTGTTGGTAGCCGAGTTCTGACCAGAATACAATTTTTTCTAGCAATCGAGAAATCTTCCATTTGTTTTTTTTTTTTTTATAACCGGGGTGTCTGGGTCAGCTTGTGCGCATCACAACTAAATCCCCGGGCCCACTGAACATCCTGCAAACCCAATGAGCATGTAAGGCATCGCGAGGGTGACAGATGTGTCTGGCAAGGCTTGAACCTGAGATGAGAGGAAAGGAGAAGCACTTCATGACCACCAGGTCAAGACCCTGGCAATCTTCCATTTGTTATCCAATCATATTAATTAGTTCTTCAGCTTATTAATTTCCTTATACACAGATTAGACCAGGAATCCAACCCCGATGAACAAAGAAATATGGACCACTAAACAAGTGAGGTGCTCTAGTGGAGCAGAAGTTTAGTTATTATGTTACAATGTTGTAGACATTATTTTTTAAAATTATTTTTTGTTCAGAAATGTATTAAAATGATATTTTTTTATTTTTTAAAATTTATTTTTGATATCAATACATAAAAATGATCTAAAAACACCAAAAAAATTAATTTAAAAAAAATTATTTTTTTTCAAAAATATTTTTGAAACGCAGTGTCAAACAAAGTCTTAAAACAAGCTAGATGCTTTGACTTCCTATAAGATTAATCGTGACATAAATAATTTCTCTAATGTTGGCTAGATTTACATGTCTATTTTGGAGTGGGGTTGTGATTATTTTTCAAAGTATTTTATGTTTAGAAATGTATTGAAATGATATTTTTTATTTTTTAAAAATTATTTTTGATATCAGAATATTAAAATAATCTAAAAATAATACCAAAAACAATTTAGTCTAAAATAAAAAAAAATCAAAAACAGTTTTAAAACGTGTTGAAAAAGTCACTACTCTTGAACTCGTTGAATTTATTCATGCATTTCCCGAGTGGATTTGAATGGTGGTGCATCTAATAATTTGCTTAGTGCATGGCGAAAGTTTGACTCCGTTGACGTTTGACCTCCCTCTCCACGACAAATCCCACACGTGTCACGTCTCACACGTGGAAATACAAAACATGCACGTTGGATAAACATCGGAAAAAATATAATAGTAACAAAACTTTCTTGTCCATTTCTACTTGCATTTTCATGGTCCTAAAATTTCCTTTTTTTTCAACAAAAATTGCCTCCTCTTCCCTCTCTTTCTAACCATAATCCATCTGTTGAAGCTACCATTAAACAGTACAGCAGCACCAGCGTAGTTCATTCCTGCCATGGCGTGTTCTTCTTCACCACCAACATGGAGGACAACCACCAGCACTTGTACCAGTACAGCAGCACCAGCAAGAAAAGACACAGCTTCTCTAATTTCAGGCTCCTTTCTCTTCTTTTCTTCCATTGTTCATGTCCCTCAACAATACAAAAGATCTCGTTTAATCTCTTTCTCAGTTGACACCTCATTTTCTTCCTCTTCTTCATGCTCCTCTAGTTCTTCTACTCTCACACATGTTCTAAACAAGAAAAAATCTTTAAAACCTGCGGAAACCTATGATGGTTCTTTCTTGTTTGTTTTTTCTGATGATGATGAAGAAGAAGAGGAGGGGGAGGGTAAGACTGGGACCATCAGTGAAAAGAGCGATCGTGTTGGATCAGTATCCTCCAACGTTAAGAAGCAGCCGTGGAGAAAGGTTTTGTTTGCATCCGACAAGATCAAGAGTATTCTCTTGCTGAATGTCATCACCATTGTCTATGGTATTGATTTATTTTCCTAGATAACTCCATGATTAAGTACTATTTGTTTTTGTTGTTGATTCTATTAGAAATTTGACAGTATGATGATTCCCTAATATGGTGAATTTCAATGCCAAATCACTTGTCTGGATGGAAATTCAGTGGGAAGGGAATCTTTTCGTTGAGCAGTTTGATTCATATATCCATATTCGGATATAAAGTTTCAGCTTGCTCGATGTTAAATTTATAAATTCCAAGTCCATGTATATTGTCAATATCCCAAACTCAACGTAAAGAAGAAAAGAGAACAAAACAAAAGACAAGGAAATTGTTAGAGATGTCAAGTAATCATTTCATCAAAAAACTTAAGCTGTTTAGGTGAGCCTTTCAGAATATGATTTATATTATTCTCTAACATACACCCTCAAGCGAAAATTCTTTGGGCTTGAAACTTGCATATTACCTTGTGCCTGATTTTTATCAAATAGAATGAGAATGGTAAGATTCAAACTCTTGACCGCTGGGTCAACAATGTTAAGGAATCATCTCACCTAAAAATTTAAACTGTTTGAATAAGATTCCAGAATATAATTTATATTATTCTCTAACAAAGTCAATCGTTCTTCCCATCTTAGCTAGACAATGTGAGATGTGCCTCAGCGCATTATCTTGGCTTGTTCATTGTAGAATTGGTCATCCTGTATCTTTTTGATCCCTTGACAATGAGAATGTGGTTATTACTGATGACACCAAGTTCTCATGATTTCTAGTGTATCTTTGTAAATAGACCAAATTGGTGTGAAAATCCAAAGTTGAAGCGATTCCTGAAATTTTGGTTGGATTCGCGTTTCAGCAAGTAATATCCCAGTTGTGAAAGCAGTGGAAGAAATGATGGACGCCGCCGCCTTCTCAGCCGTGCGGTTTGTTGTGTCAGCCATCCCATTTCTGCCGTTTGTATTTCGAGCAAGAGATGATGTTCAGATCCGCAATGCAGGGATAGAGTTGGGATTGTGGGTCAGTTTAGGCTACCTCATCGAGGCACTTGGACTTCTTACAGCTGAGGCCGGGCGCGCATCATTCATTTCCTTGATTACTGTAAGCTTTGGTTTCTTAATTACTCAGAACACAGAGCATTGCAGGAAAAGTTTGTATAAACCCGCCTACAATCTCTTGCTGGCAACACAAGATTCAGTTCTTCTTTGAAAATGCTTATTAATCTTGTCCCACTTTCTGTTCTTTGCATCATTTCTGCTTCCCTGAAAAAAAGGAAAAAATATAAAGAAAAAATCAATGTGAACTGCAGTTCTGAAATATTTTCCTGCTGACTGGAACAGGTTATTGCGGTGCCATTGCTTGACGGCATGTTAGGAGCCTATGTACCTGCCCGCACCTGGTTTGGAGTTCTCATGTCTGCCATAGGAATTGGTATGCTTGAGTGCAGTGGATCCCCTCCAAATGTAAGCAGCGAATCACTATTCGTTAGCAGTTTTAACTTTCAAAGTCAATTGCAGTGTAAAAGTTTCGTCCCTTTGCATGATCATGTCATTGGCTGATGATTACAACGTGACCTCTTTCAGATTGGAGATCTTTTGAGCTTTGTAAGTGCGATTTTTTTTGGAATTCATATGCTCCGAACTGAACATTTCTCAAGAAGCACAAAGAAAGAGAACTTCTTGCCGCTTCTTGGATATGAGGTATGCTGCTTCATGAATGAACAAATTATGGACATTTTCTAAATTTAGCTTCGGAACCTAAAAGTGTTGACCAATTATGCTGTTTCATTTAGGTATGTGTTCTTGCTCTGTTATCCACAATGTGGGTCATGTTTGGAGGATGGTTTGATGGCAACCAAGAGCTTGACCAATCATCATGGACATGGGAAACGATACGGGATTGGTTTATTGCCTTCCCATGGATACCTGCTCTTTACACTGGCGTATTCTCAACTGGATTATGCTTATGGGTAGAGGTGCCGTACTCTATTCTCATATGGCTACTTGAAAAATTGATCTTATTTGAAGCTCCTGGTATCGTTTAATGGTGCTCGGTTTCTTAATTGATTGTATTCATACAGATTGCTGCCATGCGTGAAGTTTCAGCAACCGAAACAGCCATAATTTATGGGCTTGAGCCACTATGGAGTGCTGGTTTTGCTTGGTTTCTCCTCGGTGAAAGATGGGGAGCAGCTGGATGGGTTGGAGCTGCTCTTGTTCTTGGTGAGTGCTTCCACCTGACCATATCAATATATTTCAGTTTCTTAAATATTTCATATAAATATAGCAATATACAAATTGACAGAACAGAAACCCACATCCTAGTTTAGCATGGACTGTGATCCATGATAGTAAACTGATTTGCCTGCACTTTATGGTAGGTGGAAGCTTGACAGTGCAGATATTTCGAACCTCAACGCCCCATGAATCTTTGAAGACTGGAGAGAAAGAACAGAGTGGGGATCTGCTTTTGGAAAAGCAAAAACCACAGGGTAGTCTCTCAACTTCTCCAGTTGTCAGATCTGGGAAGGACATCATTTGACATGTTGAAATGATCAGCATAAATTTCCCTGAGCTCATAACATGAACTTGCAATTGCCTGATAAAATTGTACACGTGTCAATTGTAGTTAGTAGCAATGTATATATATGTTATCCTCGGTGTCGGATGAAAAGTGAGATCCACGAATTCTCAAGGCATTTTGCTGCCTTCTACTTGATTTTATACAGCATATCATAAAATATATTCCAACGCTTCAGGAAGAACAACATTTCAAGTAACTTTCCAATATTTGGCTTCCCACTTCCAACATATCTACTGAAAGAATATATATAATTGCAGTCTCCATGGGTTCTAGCATATCCTATAGATCCTGGTTCCGTGATGCTCAAAAGACAAAATAATCTTGCAAGTTCAAACTCCTGAGATAACCAAGTGACAAAAGATGGGATGATTTTTATTATTAAGACACTAGAAAAAGCTAGCTTAGGTCACACATTAGCCATCGGCTGAAATCATACAATTACAGACAAGACATCAACAAATATTGTCCAGAACACTTATTCAATATGATAGAAGTAGAGGTTGTAAAAGAGCCAAAAATCATTTTTTCTTCGCGATGAACAGGCCCCATCGCTGCTCCCCGGATGAACTCCTGATCAGCTTTGCCTTCCATCCACCAACTATATCATTATAGTCCCCCTGGAATGGATAATGGCCAAGAAGTGTATAATAGTGCGTTACATAAATTTAAAGAAAATCAGCAACTAAGACTTCAGGATTAAACGAATGAAACTCACTTCGGAAAAGTCACAGATGAATTCATCCTTGTCCTTCTCTACAGCATTTAATTCCCTTCGCAGAACTTTGTTGAACTGAAGGAAGAAGTAACAAAATAATTCAAATTTTGAAGGCCAATTAAGTATTAAAACAATGAGGACACAAGGGAATGGTTGGCAAACCTGATCAGATCGGTCCTCTGCAATGACCTCATCAAAACCAGCATCCCTGAGCATCTGCATATCATTCATAACAAGACAGACATTTTAGCAACTGGGAACCAAAAACCACATGTCTGGCAACAACAAATAATTTTAGATTCAACTATACCTGGCCATATGCTTTTACATCATGAAGATCATATCCTCTTTGTTTAATGTACTCTGCAAATTCTGGTGATGGAGTTCCAGCACTCTTGCAGTAATCACTGATAAGTACTTTACCTCCAGGCTTCAACCACTTGAAGAAAGATCTAAATAATGCAGGTTTGTCCTGAAACATGGTAGTTCATGAAGTAAAATTAATTAAGGATAAGAATAGAGGCAAACAGGCAGCTTCTAACAATACAGCAAATTAAGCACCATGCAAAAATTTTAATGACTTTTTTATACCACTCAGGGTCTCAAAACGTTCACATAAATCAGCTTTATGCAAGTCAATTAGCCTGTAGTTTTCAAGAATAAATATAACGGAGTGGAAAAATTCTATCCGAGGAACAGCACTGAAAGCATTATCACAGATTGACTGGTAACTTCTAGCAAAACAGAGAAAAACTGTGTGCTGCCAAAGAAAGCCATCTCTCCAATCTTCAGAAATCAAAATCTACTTGGCAAGAACATCTGAGAATTCTTACTTGAATGTGCAAAATGGTGTCACGGCTGTAGATAACATCAAATGTGTTGTTAGGATATGTCTTTGTAGTACAATCAGCAACTTCAAACTCCACAGAATAGTTGAGCCCAATGGCACGTTCAAGGGCAAACGAAATCATATTTATGGAGAGGTCAATGCCTACAACCTCCACATCAAAGTTCTCAGCCATGTAAAAGTCACCTCCTCCAATCCCACAGCCAACATCTAGGACTTTCTGGCCAGGCTTAAGATCAAGTTTTCCCACGAATTCTTTAGTTGTTTCTGCACAGATACAAATATGCATTTAGAAACAGTAATGCATAAATAAAGAAGAAGAGATCAATGAACTAATCTGATAAATATTTTAATATTGAGAATGAGCATGTAAAGCACTTTTGCATTGAACTCTTTGAAAAGAAATATATTCATATGGTATGCCATTAAGAGAGTTCACAAAAAATTTCCATTGGTATGCTCAACAAGGAAAGGGGTGATTAGAAGTGTGAAGATAGAAAGCACATTGTCTACACAGGTGCTTGGCTTTCAGGTTGTAATTTCAAACTTGGTTTGAATGCAATGGTAGAAAAAGGCAGGGGGGAGATTGTAACGGAAGCTTACCAATTCCTCCTGTACTCACATAACCTTGTCCAAAGACATGCTCATAACGTAATATGCCATTTGATTTATACTGAACATTATCTAAGAATCGCTGGAACCCCTTATCCTCATATGAACTAACTTTCTTCCATACCCAACAAATCTGCACCAAGCAAGTATTGCCTCTTTAAACACATCTAATTAAGCCTCAAAGGAACAAAATCAAATGATCCAGTTTCATTGCCTGATTCTGGTTCTTTTTGTTTTTCACATAAGCTGAGATGCATTTGCAGCCAATAAGAGAGAGTTCGAAAGAGTTTCCAGACCCATCACGAGTATGGCATTCTTTAAACACCTGCAATACAGTATATATCAGTAAAAGGCATTTTAATAATTAAAGTACCATCGCAAATGAAATAATTCCCATTTCATAATTTGTTCATTAGTCATTCTCTAGAAAATGAAATGATGCATAAATGTATAATGTTTATGTGTCGTAAGTTCATGGTTATTCTTTCAAAACTTAATGAAGATCTGTTAGTTATTGCTTACAACCTAAAGGTTAACCGAAAAAATGACCTTTCAAGTGGCAACAAGAGACATTATGATCCATAGATCACCTACATTGAGGGGACAATAGCCATCAGGAATCATCAATCTATATGGCATTTTTCTCCACAAACTTAGAATCTTGCTGGTTCAAGAAACATTTGAACCTCAGTGGTGCTATCATACACATTATAACAGATATAAACAATAATTTTCTAGCACATCACACATGTTCAATTAACAAAATGTGGAGTCTTTTCAAAGAATATTTCAACAAGAATCAAACCTTTGTGTAGAATCTGGGTTCCCGGTAATGGGTTGGGTTGTATTTTCGCTTAGAATCTCCAGATCTATGAAAACATGACTCTCTGAAGAAAATAAACCCATCAACCTTTACCCATTTGACCATCCTTTCTACCAGATTCTCCACCTGCAATCCATGTTAACAATACACAAGAGACATTATCAGAGTAGCAGAAAAGGGTACTAGAGAAACTAACTAGCAACCACAAAGACTACTCCAGTGTAAAAGAACAAGAAGACACCTCATGAACCATCAGAAAGTCGAGTAGGCTAGGCATACAAAACCAATAAAACAAGAACAACAAAAATTGTGCCAACAGAACCAATCCAGTAGGTCATTTAAAAAAAAAAGACTAATAAGAGGTTATTTGCATTTTATTATCTCCTTACCATAAAAGGGTGGGTTAAGCAACAATATTTCGAAACAGAAAAAATCATTATTATCTCCAGATTAAGGCATTGAGAAACTAAAGAGCCAAAGAAAAAATCACACAATATTTTTGTAGGATACTTCATATATAGACTGCTTCAACAACAAAGTCATTATTACACCAAACATCACAAAATGCAAGTAACAGACTCCAATAAAATCATTAAAGCACTAACCACTGAATCCAGAAAACCTTCAGCAGAATTACTAGCAAGTCCATAAGCATATTGTGAAATTAAATAACAAGTAGGAATAAGAATTAGGAATGTTCACCTCTTTGTCAGATAGATACATAAGAAGCCAATTTGAGAATATCAAATCAACCGACCCCTCTGAAAAATTCAGATCTGGGGATGTCACATCAGCACACATAAACTTGACATTCTTATAGTGTCCGTTGATATTTTCATTCTGCAATTAGAAGATTGGGAAGAAAGGGGGGGGAATAGATAAAACTCAAACATGAACATAGAAATAACATTATACATCCAGTTTAACAGGCATAAACAAAAAGCTCTTTCTGGATATAGATATGGAGGACCACAAGTTACCTTTTTTATTGCACTCTCAATGAAGTCCAAAGCCACAACTTGGCCAGCCTTCTGTGCCAATTCCCCGGTGAAACGGCCAATACCAGCTCCAAGTTCCAATACTGATTTTCCTTCATACGGTGGAAGCAGAGAAAGTATCTGTGCATACCCCCAGTTAGTTGAGTTTCAAATAACTATATGAGCCATAACAGCAATCAATGATCTAAAAGCATGAAGAAGACACTCTTATAATGACGTTTCATAGTTAAATCTTCAAAATGGCGTTTCAATTAAAGATCGGAGCTCCAGGCTTTCTCAAAGTAACTCCCAAAACAAGAATTCAAAATGAAGATACATGTTCATCAATGAACGAACAATATCATCTTAACGTATTTTGAAGAACTACATCTAAAGGTACAATTTTCTTTTAAAATTCATATAATCAAGATGGAAGAGCATTATTTTGGCGCCAAAGTATATCCGAAGCCGGGTTCTTGAACGATCATTTTACAATTCATTACCCCATAATTAATGCTGCCAAATACCAAAGCAGTAAACATGATCACTCCAAAAGAAAAACTAGCCTCAAAATTAAGTAAACCAGATTGGAATTTACAGCAACCAATCCATTGATCAAACGATTACTAATTCCAAATAGACCCCAAAAAAATTACATGCATAACATTCCCATGTACATAATAAAACAAAATGAAAAGGAACATTTTTGGAAGCAATAAAGAGAAGGGTACCTCAGGTCTTTCTTCCTTGTCAAGTTCAGATGCTTTCGAGTCAAGCATCATTGCATTCACACTCAAATCAGAAATGTTATCCATCCAATACTTCTTCTGAATCTCGCGTTCTTCCACTGCCAAACCCAGAAACAAACACCAATATAAATCCATTCTCGACGTAATGCACACTTCTATACATAACTCCAAAACATTTAAAAAATGGGTATCGTACCATGAGTAGCCATTGTTGAAAGGAACTTTCTTTAACAAGAAAGAAAAGCAAATTGGGTTCTCTCTTTGAGTGTTTTGTATAATAAGAAAAGATTTTGAAAGGAGATGATGGTGATGAAAAACGAAAACGAAAACTTAAGAACCCTCGATGGCAATGCGAGATCTTGAAAAGGTCCTGGATCTACGGTCATAAGCTCTGCCTCTCTGCTGCATCACTTATTTGCTATGATATGAGACTCTCTCACTCTCTCTTACGATGCTCTGCTTGGGTTTCTGATTCTTGCTAAGAAAAGTTTATTAGAGCAAGTCCAATGGTAGGAGGCATTTTTAAGAGGCAAATGATAGAAATGGCTCTTTGAATAGTATATAAATGGCTCTTGAGGTAATGTGGTCTCCAATGGTAAGAGCCATTTTTAAGAGCCATTTTTTGAAATTTATTTTAAATAGAATTTAATTATTTTGTATATAGTGTAATTATACAATTCATTATACAATTAATATAAGTAAGTTATATAATTAAATAATTATTTTTTAGAAACCCGCTAAACAATAAAATTATTGTTTTTAAAAAAAAATGAATTTAATTATAATTAAAATTATTGTTTTTTAGGAACTAGCTATTCTATATCAGTATATAGTTTAATTATACAATTAATATGAGTAAGTTATATAATTAAATAATTGCTTTTGAAAAACTCTCAAAAAATAAAATTATTTTTTTAATTATATTTAAATTAAAAAAATGAATTTAAATATAATTAAAAAAAACCACAATATTTCTATGTTTTTTATGGTTATTGTATTTAAAATTAATTAATATTACTTATTGTCTTTGAGTGTTAGAAAAACTTAAAAAAAACAAAATGAACACATTAACATTTAATTAAAATACATTCCATTACATAATTAATTGAATCAAATTAATTACAAATTAATACTCCTATTTTTTATGCTAAATATTATTATAATAATTAATAATTATTATTATTATTATTATTATATATAATAATTATTAAAATATAATAATAATAATTATAAAAACCCACCCCCCGTGCAAATCCCTTTCATTTCAATCTCAAATAAAAAAACCCTACCCATCACAATCTTCTTCTTCTTCTTCCTCCAGCCGTCCCCCACAATCTTCTTCTTCATCTTCTTCTCCTCCTCCTCCTCCCTTCTGCTTCTCATTCTGCCTTCTTCTCCTTCTCCTTCTTCTTCTTCTTCTTCTTCGCTGCCCCCCACACCTGTTTCTCTCTTCTCTTTCCCTCATTCTGCTCCCTGCTCTCCCCTCTTTCCCATGGCCCTTTCTTGTTCAAGTTTCAAGCGTGGGTTTCAAATATCAATTCAGCTTCTGCTCTTAATTTCTATATGGGTTCTTGGTTCTGTAAACAAATATATGTGTTTTTGCAATTTTTCAATTAATTGGTTTGCTGTGTTGATGTTGGTTTGCTGTGTTGATTTTGCTTGGCTGTGTTCATGTTGGTTTTCTGTGTTCATGTTCGTTGTTGTTGGTTGGCAACGGTCAAAAAAATTCCAACGGTAGGATTTCGGGTTTTGGCTCCCCGGCCAAAACCTGTGGGAATGGCTCCCGAAATTGGAAGAGGCATTTTGCCTCTTCATTTGCCTCTCCCCGTTGGAGTGACAAATTTAACAAAAAAAGCTAAATTTTGCCTTTGCCTCTTCATTTGCCTCTCCCGTTGGACTTGCCCTTAGCCTCTGCGTATTTTGGCTTTCGTAGTCTATTTTACCATCATTATTATTTTTTACTTTATTTAATAATAGCAAATACTTTATTAACTAAAGAGCTATAACAGCTCGGCATTGTACTGTTCAAGCAGACTAAATTTACTGTGTACTGGATATTTGGCTCGGTTCTTCGCGCGAGTTTGTGCGCCTGTTTATTTAATTTTTTTTTCCTTGCGCTGATATTTGTATTTTGTATGGTGGAAATAGACATGTTGGTGTCTGTGGCTTGGAGGTTCGCTGCGCGCTGGAAAATGCAGCGCACAGGGGTTCGAATCCCTCGGCCAACAAATATCATTTTGGTTGGTTTTTTTTTCTTTTCTCCCTTCTCCTGCCAACCGGTCCAGACCGAACCGGTTTACTATAAATACTAAATTTTCTACTTCTTTCCTCACATGCTAAACCTAGCCGCCGCCCCTTCCCTTCCCTCAACACAGTCATCCCCTGCCTTTACAATCTCTACCTTTCTTATTTCTACTCGCCGGTCGTCACACAGATCATGACGTTGAGACGACCGATTGAGCCAAGACAGCCAACTGTTTACAAAAAGGTATGTCATATGATCTCTAATTTCACTCTTCAATCTTCGCTATCACTAACAATAAATCTCCCATTCTTATTTCTTTGACTCTCTGTTTGTCATAATTTTCGATTTTTCTTTGATCAACTCAATCGGCATGGGAAAAAACGTGGTTTCTGATGAAGAAGGTGAGAAAGATCGCTATTTTTACCCTAAAAACGGCTGCAAATTTGTTAAATCACTAACGCATATGCTTTTCGTGGTTTGGTTATTGTTCCTCGCAGATGAGATGGAGTTAGAAGAAGAGGAGGAGAGAGAGCCTGTTGATGGAGATAGAACTGACCGTGACGACGACGACGACGACGAAGACGGTTTGCATTAGCTCAGAGTTTTGTTTTCTTGGAGTTTTTAGGGTTTAATTCGGTTTGGGTTTTAGTTAAATTTTGGGGTGATTTTTTTTTTCTAAGTGTAGTTTGAGGTAACTTTGTTTTCGGTAAAAAAGTGGGTTTGTGTTTTTATTGGATTGTAATGACGAGTTGCGGCAAAGAGTGTGATTTAATTTTGTGGTTTTTGTGCAGAAGAAGGGCAGGATGAATATGAGAAGGATGATTTTATAGTGGATGATGTTGAGGAAGAAGAGGTGGAAGAAGAAGAGGATCGGGCAGATAGTGACGAGGAGAAGCATAAAAAGAAGAAGAAAAAGAAGAAAAGGTGGCGTTTTCTTTACATTTATTGTGTATGATTGAAACAATTGTTTATGATTTAAACAATTGTTTCATCTAATTTTTTTGTTTTCTATTGTTTTTTCCTTTTCCGCTTTGCCTACCTGGCTCTCCCCTATTTTCTACTCTTATAAGCTAACAACAACAGGTCCATGACAGTTGAGAGAGAAATTGTGGGTCTGGTCAAAATGGATTAAATTCTTCAAGCTTTTTCAGTTCTCTCTCATCTCCAAAGAATTTGAGCAGAGGAATTGAATCCAAAAGCCCCCGCTTTCCTTCACCTGGGTTCACCCTCTTTCTCTTTAATATTTCTGTCTTCGTCCAAAGTTTGTGTTTTTTTCCATTTCTGTTAATATTTTACAGAATTGCTTTTCTGCTGTGATTCTTCTTACTGAATAAACTAATAATTACTTCAGGAGATGTACCTAGGGTTAATGGCCAACTTGCAGTTGCACGAGCTTTCGGGGATCAAAGCCTTAGAGCGCAGTTAAGTTCAGAGCCTGATGTCAGATATGAACCGGTAGACTCAGCTATGGACTTTGTTATCTTAGCAAGCAACGGATTGTGGAAGGTCAGTGGTTATAATACCTTAATAACTTGAAGCTTTTTGATTTTTGCTTTGTCATGCATCCCACTTCATAGTTTTTTCTTTCAAGTGTGTGAAATGATCATACTTATTGGAACACTTGCTGTCATGTTGACACCTGACCACACTAAGCTGGTGATCGCCAATGTGTTTACCCAAAATATCATCTTCTATCAGCAGATGAATGAAATGTTTATGATTAATAATTAATTGAGTTATAGGAAGGATTCATAGTCAGAGAGATGGGTTGAATAAGTAACAGAAAACAATGATGAGATATGTTAGAGACCTATGTTGTTATTCAATATGATCTTTAAATCAACGTTGGAGACCTATCTTTTATTTCTACCTTTTGATTCTTTTTTGGATTTTTTGAAGGCTAATGGAAGATGACGTTTCAAACCCGTTTCGAAGAATGTCAATGCGAACTCCAAAGATTGCTCCAAAAATGGCGCTTGCGCTTGCCAACAACGATAACAAAACTCAGGTTTCTGATTTTTTATTGAAGGATTTTTTTTCAATGATTTGAACTATTAAATAAGAGAGTAGTTAACTGGGTTCTGTTTTTAAATAAACAATGTTGAATTGTTTTTTATTGATGTTTGGCTGATTTGAGAGAGATATTAGGTACTGGGGCTTTGTTTTTAAGATCAAAGCTTTTTGTTGTTTTACTTATGTTTTGTTGATTTAAAGAAGATGTTTTTTTTCTTCTTCATGGCAGCGATCTCTAGAAGAAAAGAGATATTCCTCAACGGGGATGATGATCACGCAATACAGAAACGAAGTTCTAATCGATTGAGAGAATGAGGCAAGTGATTCAATCTTTTCTCATTCGGTAGAAAAAGGTAGTTTACTTAGTCGACCATAGAGAAAGCTTTAGGCGCGTTTGAGGGAGAAGAAGTTAGTTTACTTATTCGATATTCAGGCAAGGGGAGAGGGTGTAGCTCTTTTGTTAAGTGGTGAGAGGTTGGTGAGATCATCTTCCAAGTGGCATATTGGTTCTTTTCTGAGAGAGATGGCATTGCCTATGTCTCTAACTTACTGGAGAATGATTATACAGGGATGGAAACAGTAGGAGCAATTGATGATGATGACGCTTCTCTTGACGATGATGGTATTAGAGTCTCTCATTCGTTTTCTTTGTTGTTGTGCTTTGTCGATTTCCTTTGTGCTCCAGTGATTGCTAATACTTTAGAATTATTTTATTGTTCATTCAAAGGGTTTAGATAATTGATATATATATATATATAAGAGAACATGCAGCAGAGCTCAAAATCCAATATGTACAGAAGAACCAAATTTCCCTTCTCTTTCTTATCATCATCACCGTTGATTTTGTTGTTGTGTTTGATATTTGTAATCAGAATGGCCGAGTCTGTTCCTTCAATGGCTGATTCATCAGCACAGCCGATTCAGAATGTCTATACCAAGAGACCTAAGGACGAGGAGCCTGAGGCTTACCATATCCGAACCCTCGTCTCTGTTCTTGCCAGGTATTGTACTGTGTGGTGTCGTAATCCAGATCTGTATAAATATTTATTTGTTTATGCCTTGGATTTTAAGGGTTTTTGTTGTTGTATATGTCTATAGCGAGGATGCTGCAAAGGAGTCTTTGCTCTACAGTTATAACACAGTGGCGAGTGGATTCTCTGCCAAGCTGACACCACAACAAGCTGAACAAATCTCAAGTATGAATCTTTGTCTTAATTTCTTTTTTTAATGAAATAATTACACAGGTTAACGAGCTCTTTTACATGAAAGAAATCTGAGATTATTGATCTTACAATATGAATTTGAGGTTTTATTTGTTTATAGTAATGGTTTTTTTTTTTTCTGGATATTCATGCTCCTAGATTTATTATTTAGGATATTTAAATAAGAATTTTGCATGCATTTCTTAAGGATGTGGTGGATCGTGATTTCAATTAGTTGTTATAATAAGCTAACACTAGAGTAAAATCAAGTAAATCCTGCTTAATTGTCTTTGATTATTTTGTTCACTACACCACTGATTTGAAATGCATATGATGCCTCTCTTGCTGAACATGTGTGCACAATGTGAAGCTCATAGGGGTGTACGATGGCTGGCATCATATGGAAAACATCTTCTTTCTTGAATAAAATATATTGTATATGTTGCGTGTGTTGAATGTTTTGTGTAACATTTTTTGCAATTTGATATATTTCCAGGTGACCTTTGCTTCCATTAACAATGTATTTGAGAGATCTTTCTTTCTTTATATTCATATCATATGCTTAATTTTTGTTGTAGAGCTTCTGGGTGTTCTTCAGGTTGTCCCCAACATGAAAGTTCAGCTGCATACAGGTCCTAGGATTGGGAGGCTGCATTAAGTCTTTTCAACTATTTACCCCTTACTCTGGCTAATATAGAGTTGTTAACGCCTTCCCCAACTCTTTCTTCATCGATAAACAAGTTTATCAAGTATTTCAGATGATGCATGGCTCTTTTATTGTAATTTTTAGTATTTTTTTATTCTTCGAGGTAATTTTGTTTCTTTCATTATATATGCAATAATAATAAGATTTTGAAATATGTGTTTTCTTTCATACTTTTTTGTGAAAGTTTTAGTTTTTTTATTCATCATTGTAAGTTAATATTTTTTATTATTTTAACAGTATTAATAATATTAGTTTAAGGTGTTATGATCTTAATGATAATATTGATATTATAAATTATCATGATAATAGCGATTATAATTTATTGTAATAGTTATAGTGTTTCTGATGTAACTAATTATAGTTTTCATGGTAATAATAACAATAACTCATAAAATAATTTTAAAATATCAATAATGACAAAAACAATTACAATTGAAATAATATTAATAAAAACAACGATGTTGGTTATCGTGATGATTATTATCGTAATAATGACAACGATTATAACAATACTTCCAGTAATAATCAGAATAATAATTATTTACAATAATAATTATAATAGTAGCTATAATAATTATGATAATTTAAGAATCATGATGATTAAAATGTAATGTAATAATAATCAAAATAATTTATTATTCGATGTTTTTTTTTTTCAAAATGGACTTTCACAGTATTTTCATGTATGAAATTTCAGATTTAATATCATATAAACAAAAAATATATGAAGTCACACATAGACAACGGGTGGCAAAAATATACAAGTCACTTGCCTTGCGTTTCAATGCACATAGACAATCTACCGATTGAATAATTATTCAAACATTTCGAACAATAACAACATTCAATCAATTTGATGCACAAAACAAATAACCCATTAAAAATGAATTTTATCAAAAGAGCTAAAAGAGCTCGGATTATTGCTGTTCATTGTGACTCATTGTCACTATTCGTTAGCAATTTGCTCCGGTGCTCCGCGCGCGCGCGTCCACCTTTTTTTCCCGTCTTTTTTAACAGTGTATTTACGGGAAAAAAAACCCTCGAAAAAGACAAAAACATCATCATTTTCAGGGGCTGGACGATCATTGACCATTTTCGGCCTGGTCCAGTTCGGTTCGTCCAGCCGGTTTTTTTTTTTTTAATATTTCAATGAACAGTGCATTAACCATTTTGTCCCCTGAAAAAGACAAAAAACACACCTGAGGGTGAGGGGTGTTCCTGTAATTAGCCAATTTTTTTTCTTAATTTTCCGCTGACATTTGCTAGCGCGTCTCCGGACGCGCCGTTCGTTACAGCGCTAACGCGTTCTTAGAACGGCGCGTTCGGCTTCCTACGGCGTCATAAAATGACCAACCGGCGTCTAGAATGATTTTCAGGCATGTTCTCTTCCACCTGGGGTGGCGCGTGTAACACTATGGTGTCCGGAGACGTGTCAATTGTCGTTTGAATCCCCCCCCCCCAATTTCTCTCTCCTGCCTGCGCCTGATAACGTCAGCTAAGCTGTTTTTTATCAAAGTTCAGTACAGTCCCTGAACGTTGTAATTTGGTTTTCTTGCCCTTAATGCTATTATATAGGTTTTGATTTGATTTAATTTCGTCCTTCAATTGAAATTGATTATATATTGGACTTTCAATTCGGTCCTCATTCTTTTAATTTTTCGGGTTGGGCTGAAATTTTTAATATTTTTTGTATCAAAGTTTTGATGGATTTGAATTTGATCCTTCGATGCAAATTTATTATAAATCCTTAATATTTTCGGTCCCAAAGTTTAATTTCTTTCAATTTTATCCTTCTATGCAAGTTAATTATGGATTTTAGTTTCATTTCGGTCCCATTTCTTTTAATTTCAGGTTATGTTTTCAATTATTTAATTTGAATGTTTGGATTTGTTTCAATTTTGTTCTTAAAATTACATGTATTGTTTAAAGTATGTCAAATTCATTATACATTTGTATATTTATGTCAAATTAAAGTATGTTAAACTAATTATATGTTTTAATATTTATTGAATATTATCGCCTAAGAATGTATATAGAGAGAAAAAAATTATCTATGATTTTTTTAACAAAAAAAATTTAATATCAGTATTCTTAAATACATTTAATATAATAATACAAGGAATGAATCTTATAAAAAAAAATTGTCTTCCAATTTTAATTTTGTGCTCTGTTTTTTAAAGTTTATTTCTTAAAAAATATTTATAATATTTTAGTTTTTAATATTTCATATCTAATATTACTGGGCAAAAAATACAACTAAAAAAAAAATTTTACCTAGATTATCTACAATTAAAAAATATTCGAGTCACTTCCCGTTTCAATTACACTAATTTTTTAAGACGGCAGATAAGTAATTATAGCACGCAAAAAAATTAGGTTTATTTCTAAAAACAAATTACAATATTTTATTTATAATGTGTCAGATCTAATATTACAAGAGGAAAAAGGCAACTCATAAATTTTTTTTGACAAATTTACCTAAATTATCTACAATTAAAAAATCTACGACCCACTTCCCATTTCGAATACACTATAAAGTATGTGAGACTAATTATATGTTTTAATATTTATTAAATATTATCGCCTAAAAATATATATAAAGAGAAAAAAATGACCTACGATTTCTTGCAAAAAAAAATTAATATCGGTATTCTTTAATACATTTAATATAATAATATGATTAATAAATGTTATAAATATAACTTTGGCTTTGAATTTAAATTTCTATTTTGTACTCTTTTTTTTGTTCTTTTAATAAACAGTAACCTTTTTTGACATTTTTTTTTAATAACCGTCGTGTTCAAGTCTTCTTTTTTTTTAACCGGGTTTCTTTTTTTTTATTTTTTTTAACCAGAGTATCCGTGACAACAAGTTTCTAACAAATCATTTCACCTTCTTAGCAAATTTTCTAACAAATTTTATCAAAAGTTTTTTAGCAATAGCAATATTCAATTACTTTTTGGTTGAAAAAAACCATTTTTAACAGATTTTATCAATTACAATTTTACTAATTAAATATTAAAATAACAAAATACAACATTTATAAAATCAATTAGTTTTCTACATAGATAAAAAAGCCCAGCGGAGCGGGCAAATTCGCTCGTTTATGGGTTAAAACAGCTACATTTCAAAGGACATAATTATAGTTATATAATTTTTATTATTTTAATTAACAAGAAAATTGAAATGAATTCATTACCCTAACACATAATAAATAATTATAAAATTGCATTAAACTACTATCAATGCCATTATTTGCATTGGTTCTGAATTCTTTTCTTTTCAAAGATCTTTCACTTTGTTATAAAAAAATAATCATTCACTGATTATCAAACAATCATGTTGAGAATTAAAAAAAAAAAAATTCTACAAATATTTCTTTTATAATATTCAAAATTAAAAAAAAAGCCATATCATTTGCAATATCAAGGGGTGTTTGTCACTGCATTTCAAAATTGTTTTTGAAAAAAAATAAAAAATTTATTTTATTTTTTATTTTAAATCAAATATTTTGGGTGTTTTTAGATTATTTTTATGTGTCTATGCCAAAAATAATTTAAAAAAAAATAAAAAAAAATATATTATTTTAATGCATTTTTAAACAAAAAAAAAATTTTAAAGCAATTTGAAACACACTCCAAGCCAAGGTAGTCAAAATCGAGATTTTGACACGGATCGGAAAGGGCTCTGAAAAATCGGATCGTAAGATCGGATCGTAAAATCGTAGAAATATCGTACCCAAAATGTCCGTACAAAATAGCATAATTATGGACATAAAACTTAATTAGTTTAGGTTCATACATGATGTAAAATAACTTCAAAACACATTACAAAACAATTATGTCAATAGAATTTCATTAGGTAAAAACAAACATATTTAAAATAAATATTTTAATGATATGCTATATAAATTAAAATCAGTCTCATGTCCGTCATTTTCCTCGTTATTTTTAATACATTTATCAAAAGTATTATTATTGAAAGGATTATCAGTACTAAATCTTTCAAATACTGGTATCAACAGTCAACATCAATATTACTAGTACTAGCTCCAACTCCAACAAATTATTTTGACATCAGGATATGAAAATGATGTAAAACATCAAATTTTTTTAATTTAAAGTAAAAATTAAAAAAAATTAAATATAAATTTTAAAGTTAATATTACTGATTTTCAAGAGTGATTCCATGATATATATATATATATAATTTTTATTTTTTATAAAATCAACACAACAATTTTATTTTTTTATAATATATATTTTTTATAATTTTTTTAATATATATATTAAAAACATTATATATATATATATATAATTTGTCCGATGTGGGACAAATTGCATTTGTCCCACATCGGACAATGGAGAGGAATTGAGACTTTGAGAGGAGTTTAAATACAGCCGAGAGACTCTCGGCTGGAGAGTGTGGGATTTGTGATTTGTCCCACATCGGACAAACACAATGTTTGTCTCAATTCCTCTCCTTTTAAATACAGCCGAGAGTCTGTAAATTTATAACACCTCTCCAGCCGAGAGGTTCAAGTTTTTCCTTCTTTAATTATCCCATAATGGATGAGAAATAAGAAGGAAAAATTTTTTGGGTATAAATATAAGAGGTGATTAAGTAAATCAGTGCAAAATTTAGTTTTAAAATAATAAAAAACCTGGATCGTAAAATCGGACCGGTCCGGTCCGATTTTACGAGTCAACCCGATTTTGACCGGGTTTGACCGAGTTTGACCGGTTTCGATTTTTCTTTCCGGTCCAACCAGGTTTGCTGAGCCAACTCGTAAACTCGTACGAGTTTGCGAGTTGGCTCGCGAGTTTGACTTACTGGAGTCCAAGCACCAAATATATAATTAAACAAACAAGAGAGGAAATTAAAAAAAAAATCCGGGATCTAGCAAAGAATAGTTTAGGTTTTTAAAAAAAAAATCAGTGTCATAATTAAGTTAATATATCGAGACAATAAAACTTGAATAATCGATAGTGGAATGACTTTTTTAACCTTTCAAATCCCACAATAATTTGAGACTTTTTATTCTTTACTTTAAGAATCTAGCAATTCTTTTTTTTTTTCTCCCAAAAAAACAGGGGGAGAAAGTGAAAAAAAAACGTGTTTATTGGAGGAAGACTCGGTGACGCTGCGAAGAGCCGAAGAATGAAGTGACTTCTGAGCACTGATCTGTTGATGGTATCACGTGAGCTACCATCAATTATTATTTTTCTGTATTTCTTTGATATTATAATAAAGCTGTTTTTAAGTATTAACTATTTATAAATATATTAAAATAATAATTCTTTTATTTTTAAAAATTTATTTTTAATATCTGCTTATCAAAATACTATGAAAATATTTCTTAAAACCACTTTTAAAAAACAAGTATCTCCTAATTTGCTTATTTTAAGTTGCTATATATCCATTTCCCTACTGTTTTTTTAAATTATTTTATTTTAAATGATAATAAATTATTAACATTTTAGTTTCTATAAGGTTTTGATATGCTAATATCATAAATAAATAAAACAAAAAATATTATTCTAAAGCATTTCTAATTAAAAAAATATTTTTTAAAAGTATCTTACACCACATTATTACAAAACAGGCTTCATAATACCACCCATTAATATGTTTGGCTCACAATTTCTATAATCTTTCAAAAATCATCCATCAACTCGCCGGTCCAGGGGCCATATCCTATTTTATTTTAGTTTAAAATACCATAGAAAAAGTGTGCATCCACCATTTCTATCAATAAATAAAAACATGATTTTTCTTCAATATTTCTCATAAATATGTTATGATATGAGTGTGTGTGTGTTTGGTGCTGTCTTTTAAAAAAAATTAACAAAAGTTTTTTTTTTTAAATTATTTTTTTTAATATTTTTAAATAAGATAGAATGATTGAAAGTGAGAATTGTAGAATTTAGGCAAAGAAACAAATACAGGAAAATCTCACACTGTGGTTATATTATTAACATGTATTTATACTAGTATTACATGAGTAATTGAAGCCTATTTTCTAGGGATTACAGAATCATAGTTGAACATAAATTGCTCCTCCTTCATTATCTCTTGCTATGAATCAGCGCTCATACTCCTCCTTCATTATCTCTATTAACAGCTGTAACCATTATCTTTATCATTCCCCCTCAAGCTCAAGGTGGTCTGGACCCAACGAAGAGCTTGTCACGATTGGAAATGAATTTGTCCAAACATAGAGGTTTCGTCAGAATGTCTGCAATTTGAGCCGTTCCTGCAACATGTTCGAGCAATAGAGAACCAGTGGCAACACGTTCCCTGACGAAGTGCACATCAATTTCTATGTGTTTGGTGCGATGATGGAAGACTGGATTCTTGGCCATAGTAATCGCACTTACATTGTCACAGAACAACTTGGGAGGTGGAAGACAGCAGCCAATTGATTTCAACAGATTCATGAACCACATTAGTTCAGCTGTGGTGGAAGCTATGGCTCTATATTCCGCTTCAGCTGTAGAACGAGAGACCGTGGCCTGTTTCTTGGCACCCCATGACAATAAATTTGCACCCATGTAGATGGCAAAGCCAGTGGTTGATCGTCGATCGTCTTTACATCCCGCCCAGTCAGCGTCGCAGAAGCCATGAAGGGCAGTGAAGCTCACGGACATTGGCCAATACGAAATGCCCCAAGGCAAATTCTTTTAGCAGCTATGAGGTGTGGTTCCCTTAGGGCATGCATGTATTGGCAGACAAGATGAACGACATACGAAATGTCCGGACGAGTAAGTGTGAGGTATTGCAATGATCCCACAAGTTGTCGAAATAACATGGGATCTGTTAACAAGGTTCCTTCATTGACTGAGAGGCTGGTGCTGGATGCTAAAGGTGTAGCAACTGGTTTGGCTCCATCAAGGCCAAACTTGTGGAGAAGAGACAGAAGATACCTTGTTTGAGTAATTGTGAGTTCGGCTGTGTTGCGTGTCACCTGCAGTCCAAGGAAGTAATGGACATCCCCAAGGTCTTTCATTCGGAACACAGATGAGAGATGTGTAATGAAGTCATTGATTTGAGGCCGAGAGCATAGTTGTAAAATCCGTTCCGGGTACCGTTCCGGTTTTTTATTTGGAACGGAACGTTCCGGTTTCGGTGCATTCCGGAGTTCCGTTCCGGTTTTGTACTGTTCATATTTTTAATGAAACTTTTGAGCAAAAACAAAGTAAATATATAATAAAGCTTTGATATCTTATCAATGATCATACTCCAACTGGTGCAAACATTGTAAACAGAAAGAATTATAATAGGAAAAACAAAACACCATGCATCATCTAAGATCACCCTCTTCTCGATCACAATCAATAAATAAAAATGTAGAGAAGAGAGGACTGGGTTAATTGATAGCATTATCAAGATATGAACAAGCCTCGTATTTTGCATTATCAACCATGTATCAGTAAATATAGAGCACGAAAATGAAAAGCATTTCCATTATCAAGCATCAACAACATCAAGCATTCATTATCAAGCATCAACAACATCAATCCCACATTCCCAGTCTTGCTATACACTACAAAATCTCAGTTAATACAAAATCTCAACCTATACACTACAAAATTTCAGTTAATACAAAATCTCAACCTATACACCCAGTCTTGCTCTACAATAAATTCACATTTATGCATTTTTAGAGCAAAATAGAAAATTTATTTCTCCATTCAGCTCATCTAAACTGTCGAAAATTTATTTCTCCATTCAGAAAATTTAAACTGTCGAAAATTTTTCAATAAATTAAAGGATCTGGTTCCTCAAATGTGTACCTTTAACTGGAGATTTGGGGAAGAAGAACTACTGAAGAAATTGTGCCGCCGTGTGGAAGAAATTGTGCCGCCGTGATTTTGATTTTTGATTTAGGGTTTCAGAAATTGAGCTAATTTAGGGGTTGAGGATTACAAATTGAGCTTTTCAAGTGAGGGATTTCTGGATTATGAATCGAAAACAAGGGATTTCTGGATTAATTTGAGATTGGGAGAAATCGGGAATAGATTGGGGGAAATCGTTCGTCTGGGAGTCTGGGACTGGGAGCGGGAAGAAGAAAGGGAAAGGAGGTGAATTGTTTGCCCGTGTATTGGCTAAACGACGTCGTTTGTTACTTATGTAAACGACGTCATTTTGGCTTGACCCGGAACGGAACGCCCGGTACAAAACCGGGGCGTTCCGGCCGGAATGGCCGGATCGGTCCGGAATTCTACCCGGGACAAAAACGTCGCCGTTTTGTCCCGGATTTTGCACTGGAACGGAACGGGATTTATAACTCTGGCCGAGAGGACCCAGTAAGCAGGATGTCGTCCACGTAGATCAGTAGGAGTAGAACATCAGACCCTTGCCGTTTGTAAAATAATGACTGATCATAAGGACAACGAGTGAAGCCCAACGTCTGGATGTAATTACTGAATTTCAGATACCAAGCACGGGGTGCTTGTTTTAAGCCATACAAGGCTTTATGTAGAAGGCAGACGTGATTTGGGTGATTGGAGTCCTCAAATCCTGGGGGTTGTGCCAAATAGACACGTTCCTGTAAGTCACCGTGGAGAAATGCGTTGCTCACATCTAGTTGCCTGATTAGCCACCCACGAGAGAAACTCATACTGAGAATTAGCCGAATAGTTGCTGGTTTGACAACCGGGCTAAATGTTTCATCAAAGTCTAACCCTGGCAGTTGAGTAAAGCCACGAGCCACAAGTCTGGCTTTGTACCTATCAATGGTACCATCAGAGTGTGTTTTTACTTTGAAAATCCATTTACTGCTAACCACATTCATGTTAGGTGTCTTCGGCACTAGAGTCCATGTGGAATTGTCATGCAGAGCAGCCATTTCATCTTTCATTGCTTGCTGCCAATGAGAAATGCGAAGGGCTTGTCGATAAGAAGAGGGCTCAGAAGGCTGAGCTGTATAGTCTGCCAGAAAACACATGGGAATTGGATGCCTGGTTGTGAGAAATGTTTTTGGCTTGAGGTTGCCTGTCTGAGCACGCGTCACCATTGGATGAGCACGGGGAGGTAACATGGATGTTGGGCAGGTTGCAGTAGTGGCAGGTAAAGTTGAATTTGTGATGGCTTGTGATCCCTCGGTTGAGGTGACAGGGATGACTGATGGTGGGTGTGTGGTGGCTTCAGGATCTGTGGTGGTGGATACAACATGTTGCACGCTAGGTGGAGGCTGCGGCAGAACAGGTTGCGCAAGATTTTTAGGCAAAGATCGCAGCTGGAATAATGAATTTGCATGAGGTGAAAAATCAGCAGTTTTGAAGGGGAAGTGCAGCTCATTGAACTTCACATGTCTGCTGATATATAGGCGACCAGAATTTTGTTCAAGACAGTGGTAGCCCTTATGATGTGCTGAGTAACCAAGAAAGACGCAGCAGACTGATTTGTATTGTAACTTGGATCGGCCAAATGGTGACAGCAAGGGATAGCACGCACAACCAAATACCCGTAAGAATTCAAGACTAGGTGAGGAACCAAATACCATTTCATGTGGGGATTTATGCTGTAGAGCCGAAGATGGAAGGTAGTTTATGAGGAACACAGCAGTTTGAAATGCAGCCATCCAGTATTTGATTGGGACAGACACATGAGCCATTAGAGTCAGTCCAGTTTCAACCACATGCCGATGACGTCTCTCGGCCAATCCGTTTTGTTCTGGTGTTCCAGGACATGATCGTTGATGAATGATGCCATGGGCTGCAAAGCAACTTTGCAAAACAATGTTGACGAACTCTCCACCACCATCCCTTTGTATAATTTTCACAGTTGTAGCAAACTGATTTTCCATTCGTGTAATGAACATAGGAAATATAGTAGCTACTTCAGACTTGCGAGCCATAGGAAATAACCACACATAACGCGAAAATTCATCAATAATAATCAAATAAAACCGAAAACCATCAAAAGAGGTGACCGAGGCCGGACCCCAAACATCCGTGTGCAATGTATGCAAAAATTCAGTGGCATAAGTCTGCCGAGAATGAAATGGAAGTTTTGTAGATTTTCCAAGCATACAACTTTCACAAAATCCTATTTTTCCTTGCACGGATGGTAACGCCAGTTTGCCCATGATTTGAGGATGTGGATGGCCCAATCTTGCATGCCACAGACTGCCTGGAACCTTGTTTGCAAGAAAACTGAATGCATGATGTTGAAGTTGTCGCAGATTGATGGGGTATAGACCATCTGTCATGAGACCTTTAAGAATCACTTGCCTTGTCTTCATGTCCTTAAGGAGGAACCCCCATGGATAAAACAGAAAGTAACAATTATTATCTCGTGTAAATTGAGAGACAGATAATAATTTCTTTTTGATTTCAGGCACAACCAGTACATTATGGAGCTTAAGATCAGTAGTGGGTAGAGTAGTATGTCCTCTGCCTACTATAGTGAGACCATTACCATTGCCTACCATAACAGTATCATTACCAGAGTATGAATCAATACCTTGAACCTCACTTGGGTTTGATGTCATATGCTGATTTGCACCAGTGTCTGGATACCAGCTGTCATCTGCATTTTCTGTTATTTGAATAGCTGCGAATGCCTTATACTGGGCAGCATCATCTTCTGAAGCAAAGCAGCCATCAGCTTTATGGTTTGGTCCTCCACACCTGAAGCACGTGATTCCCCCTCTTCCACGGCCATAGTTGCGAGTTGTGCGAGTAGGTGGAGGCAATTTTGTTCTGGAATAATTCTCACCTGATCGAGTATTGTAGGCTTCTCTGGAATAATTTTCACCATTGCGTGAATTGTGGGCTTCTCTGCCACGTCCCTGAAATTGCCCTCTAAAATAGCCTCCAGATCATTCACGTTCACGTTCACGTATGGCATATCCTTGAGGCTTTTGCTGAGATCGATTTCTGTTTGAATAAAAAGCCACATTTGATGATGTAGTTTTAGTATTTTGAATCCTGAGTTCAAAATCACGTAATTTGCTGATTACACTTTCAAGTGATGGGAACATATCTCGGGCATTAAGTGCTGCCACCATTGGATCAAATTCAGATCCTAAACCACGCAAAATGCAAACAATGAGATCATCCTTATCCATAGGTTTGCCTGCACCACGTAGTGATAGAGCCAAGGATTTGGCTTTGTGTAAATAGTCTTCCAAGGAACAAGATCCTTTGCAGAGAGTCTGCAACTCTCCCTTCATGTGTTGTATACGATCTCTAGTGTGACTTCCATAGAGAGTCTCTAACACCATCCAAGCATCATGACAAGATTCACTATTGATGACTTGGGAAAGAGGACCATCAGACAAAGAGCTGTTGATCCATCCAAGGATCAACTGGTCCATGCGCAGCCAAGTTGCTGCTGCTGGATTTGGTTGTAAGATGCCATTTGCATCTGCAACACTTGCATCAGGGCATGTGATCTCATTGGTGACATAACCAAGGAGACCGTGGCCTCTCAAAATTGGTGTGACTTGGGCTTTCCATAACAGGTAGTTGTTTGAGGCAAGTTTGGTCGAGATATCAGGTAGTTGAGTTTTGGCTAGGGATGGCTCGGGGGCAGAGGATGTTGATGAAACAGATGATGTAGATGAATCCATTGTAGGCTCTGATACCATGTAGAATTTAGGCAAAGAAACAAATACAGGAAAATCCCACACTGTGGTTATATTATTAACATGTATTTATACTAGTATTACATGAGTAATTGAAGCCTATTTTCTAGGGATTACAGAATCATAGTTGAACATAAATTGCTCCTCCTTCATTATCTCTTGCTATGAATCAGCGCTCATACTCCTCCTTCATTATCTCTATTAACAGCTGTAACCATTATCTTTATCAAGAATTACAAGAATGGTTAAGAATTATTTCCAACCCAACATTCCTATAGCTTTTATATGATTAAAAAACAAAACAAAACAAAAAAATTTATATATCCTTTATGGTCGTAGGCCTTAGCTTTTCTTGTGGTTATTAATGGTTCTAAATTAAAAAAGAAGGGGTGTTAGCATGCTAACCCCTGTCCTTATAATCGATTATAACTTGGGAATTGTCGGCAATGGCGTGGTTTACTTCACATGTGGTCGTCGTCTTTGGTACACTGAGGGTCTTAAGGATTCAGTTCCTCAGAAAATTAGTGCCATCGATCATAGCCGAAGAAAATAATGTTAAAGAATAATATAAATTATATTCTGAATCTCAGTTAATAGTTTAAGTTTTTAGAGAAGTTAGTTTTTTAACATTATATCAGAGTCTTGTAGACCCAACGATCACGAGTTCGAATCTCACCACCTTCATTGTATTTGATAAAAATCAAGCACAATGTAGTGTGAGCCTTTGCAAGTTTCAAGGCAAGAGGCTTTCACTTGAGATGATATATTAAAAAATAATATAAATTATATTTTATAATTCTATCTGATAATTTAAATTTTTATATGAGATGTATTTGTCAGGAACGATTAAGGCAAACTCTGCAGGACATATATCTGCAGAACGTGGGAGGCAATGCATGATATATATATATATATATATATATATATATATATATATATATATATATATATATATATATATATATATATATACCTACGTACGTATACATATACATATACAAATATATATAAATATACATTATATATATAGATATAGATAGATAGATCCAGCTGCGAGAACATGAGGATCTCAGTTAACCCTAGACACAGAGAATTGATAAGGATAGAGAATGAGGAATCTCACCACGACCGGGCACAGGGGATGGAAAGGGATCTTCAGTGGTGGAGGACATGGCGTTCCGAAGATGAAAGAAGAAAGATTCTTCCTCTTCTTATTATTATCTTGGATCAGTGAATTAAGAAGCAGAAGAGAACTCAGCTGCTATTGTGGCTTGGAAAGGGTAGCATGAGGGACCTTTTATAGAATGGATTGGTGCCCATTGCCCCCTTCCCACGTCATCATGGCCCTAGTTTCTTTCCAATAATTTACGTTGCGTTTTTTCGTTGCCACACAACATGAGATTATTATTTGTTTTTTTTTTTGTTTTTGCAACAAAATATTTAAGAAAGGTTTGGTTGATGGGCACATCAATGATTCAGCTTTGAAATTTTGATATTTTAATTTCTGTGGTGTCTCCATAAAAGTATGTTTTTTCGACGGTTGGTATTCACTACTTTCCTCTTTGTCATTATATTTTAAAAATATTTTTGAAAAAAAATTCTTTTAATTAAAAAAATTAGTATTTTAAATTATTTTCATGTGCTGATGTAAAAAAATAAAAAAAATATCATTTTGATGCATTTCTGAATGAAAACCACTTTCAAAAACAATTTCAACCACACTCCCAAATAGGTACTAACATTACAAATCCTCCACCGTTTTTGTTTTTAAATAATTAATTACACTATCATGATCTAATTTCATAATTATTATCAAAAATAATATTTAATGTTAGATATACTTAAGACTATATCCCCTTATATTAATTTAATATAATCAAATAAATCTAATAATCTCAACTAAATGTTGGTCTTAAAATTAAGACCTAAAAAATCAAAGAAATAAGTATACTTCCTTAATCGCCCCATTTTCTTAAGATTACAATGTTTTTGTTTTAATGATAACTTTTCTTAGAAAATCCTACATAATCTCTATACAAAAGTAAAATAATTTATCACAATTAATAGGATGTTATTAAATAAAATAAAGTATATTCAACCCAAGTTTGTCTAGACCTATGTATTTACCGCTAATATATTGGTTATAGGGTTTCCAAGAAGCGTGACGTGATGACAGAGGACTTACGATCTGCACAACAAGTCTCGAGTTCAAGTCAGGACATGCATCTCTTGGAAGAGCCTGAGACAACCGGAGTTTTACTCACTCACCTAGATCCACAAAGTGCACTTTTCAAAAAAATAAGGTTTACTCGCATCCAGAAAAAATATTGATTATAGGACAATTAATGATAAAGTTGGAAAACAAACACTAAAAACATTTGATGTATATTAAGCAAGGAAAACACCTTGTTATTTTTCTTTTTTTTAATGTAGGGTTACCTCCTTGGATATTTAAAAGAGAAAAAATCTGAAAATTAAGAGGGAAACAAATAATATTTATTGTAAATGTTTGTCTTTTTTCATAGACTGATTAATTTATTTTCTAGTGAAACAAAATTGTACCCACCACTTATTGTGCAATACAACTTTACTACCTATTATTATAACAAAAGCTAGCAGGCATAGGTTCAAGTTAGTGAATGGACTCACATTACTCTTGTAGATCCCATCATTGAAATTATTATTTTTTTTAGTTGGCAAAATCATTTTGGAAGATTTTTTTATATAACTTATTAGCCATTACAATAATAATCCAGTTAAATAGATTTTTTGTATTTTTATTGCACAATATAATTACTTTATTACCCGTAAAAAAATTATTAAACTTTAATAAATGAGTTTTTTAATCTTTGATTAAATTTTAAATCAATTAAGTTACTTCATTGCTCTTGAAATTTAAATGCTTTCCTTTGATTTAGAGATTCTTTTATTTTTTTTATTTGGTTATTTAATAGTTATTGAGGAAGTAGAGTGATTTCATAAATAAGAAAAATAAAATAAAATTGAAAGCACATGAACACTATTTTTCCAGTTTTGGATAGCATGTGTACTATCTATCGTATGACGGGCGAAAACTTGCTTCTAAGGAAATAGCCAAAACATCCCGGGATCCCCTCCATGTACAAGCAAAGCATGATGTCGGTCCGACATGTGTGGTCTTTTTTTTTTTCTCCTCTCTTCTACTAGATTTTTGTGTTTTTGTGTAGGCCTTTAAAAAAATTAAATCAACCCTCGATAGTTGTTATCCTTAAGATTTTTTTTATATTCTCTAAATTATATTTTTTTATATTTAAAATAATTTATGAAATTAAGGTTTTTTTTTTTATTTTCATCACCAATAGATTTGTCATCTATCAAAGTCGGTTCTTATGTTTTTATTACTATTTTTAAATTGATTTTTTTATTTCATCCTACACAGTTTAAGTTGTTAGGTGTTTATCTTTTTAGTTGAGCCAGAGTCTAGAGTTTAACAAATTAACTCAAGTTTATAAAGTTGACATGAGTTTCCTTGTTTTGTTTTTCCTTTCTAAAGATTTTGTTTTTAGTCCTCTCATATTGTTGTTTTTTTATTCACTTTCTATGAAATTTTTTAGTCGTTTTGAAAATTACATTGGTTGCCTTATTTTTTATTATAAGGAATTTTGTTTTTTAATTAAATTAATTGATTCATCCTCGAACATTTAATTGTTCACATGCTGAGCTTTTGGGTTGAGTCTAAGTTGAGAATTTACAGATAACAGGTTCTATAAGTTTAATTAAGGTTTATAAGGTTCACTCAAGTTTTTATTTATTTTTTAAACTTTTTATTTTTTGTAATTTCATCCCCCGACATTCTTTTTACTCATTTTCTATAGGATTTATCTTTCTTTTCAAAATGCATTTTCGACCTATCCTTAGTGTTTAAATCATATCTAGAGTTCTACAACTCCAAATGATGCAAAATGAGTTTTATTCTAAAGTTAACATCGATATCTACAATTATTATGAGCAACAAACTCCAAACTCCATCATTTTTCCGTTACAAACTCAACTAGAAATAAGGTGGTAAAACTATTTGAATTCAAGCATCATTAAGAGATCTTTCTATGAGGCCTATAGGGGTTGCCTCAGGTTTTTTTATTTTATTTTGGTCTTGTTATATCTAGCTTTTGAAAAAGAATTTTTTTTTTCTTAAAAAAAAGTTAAATTTATCGATTTTACCCTCTGTTGTTTAATTGGGCAAGTGTTGAGTTTCTTAGTTTAGCATTAGTCTACAATTTAACGAGTTATGGGCTTAAGGGATTAACCCATGTTTTTACAAGGTTCACCTAGGCTTGCTTGGTTTTTTCTTCATTTGAAGTTCTTTTTTTCTTTAGTTTGATCCACCAACAATTTATTAAAGAAATGAATGAGTGTTAGAAATGAGTTTTGATGCTTGATTTATATATAAAAAAGAGAGAAAATAGTAATGATTTCACTATAATAATAATAATTATTAATATTTACCAAAATAGTTGGAAATTGTTTTATTTCTTTTAATGTCTCTTGAGGATGATATGATGGGTATAATTGACGAGAATTGAGATCCAAGATTATTGGAATTTTATAAGAGTGTATATTAAATTAATTAAAAAGCAAGTTACATGAGGTTGTATTCAAATGGTTAGGAGCACTATACAAGTGATTGATAAATTAAATGGGATGGACATCAATCAGCATAGATAATATGTGATAGAATAATACAGGTATAGGTTTAACTCGATCGACAAGCAAGGTGGTTGGAATTACGTTAGCTATAAACAAAAGGTGTGATGGAAAATAAAATGACAAGACCATGTCGTGGAAAAAATGTAAGTGAGGGAGAGTCAATTGAGTGTTTGGATGTATTAACACTGTGGTATGGATAAAATAAATGATTGAAAAACCACACAAGTTTATATGTCCGAGAAGAATGGAATAAATGTTAGGAAAGAAAACAGGTGATATGAATTAAATATATTTTGAATTTAATTAACAATATGAATGTGACATGATCACGTGAATGAGTTATGATAGAGATCAAACGTAGTCGTAGTCGAGAGAGGAAAATATCATATAATCGCCAACAGGGTCTTAGCCTGGTGGTCAAGAAAGGTTTCTCCCTTCCTCTCATCTCAGGTTCAAGCCTTGCCAGACACGCCTGTTATCCCCGTGGTGCCTTACATGTTCATTGGATTTGCAGGATGTTCAGTGAGCCCGGGGAGTAGTTGTGGTGCGCGCAAGCTGATCCGGACACCCCCATTATCAAAAATAAAAAAAATCATATAATCTATGTGTCGAGGAAATAAATTATGGGGTAAATTTCACGAGTTGCGGAACAATAATATTAATATAAATTGAATATATATATATATATATATATATATATATATATATATATATATATATTAAATCAAAAGATTTATGAGATAAATTTGATATAAAATAAATAGTATATGAAAGTGTTTGTACACGATTAATTGATTTTAAAGATAAAAAGAATGATTTGTAAAGGGACGAATTAAATTAAGTCATGAATGAAATAATTATTATGATATAATTTATTTTAATGATGCATTAAAAAGATTTTATCTCCAATAATTCCTTCTTCCCAGCAAACGTAGTCTCTCAAGCTATATCATATGTAGGTAAAATTAATTTTCTTTTATATTTTAATCAATAAAAATATTTTATTTTAAGATATTTACAATATTTCATTATATTTTAATTAATGATCAATAAGCCCTTATATTAAATATTGTAATTTTGCAATTGAATTGAAAAGGTCTAGGCCATCAATTCTCTTCCCAGCAATATTTTATAAGTGATAAGATTCCACCAATTTCCCTAAAAAATACCAATATTCATCAAGCATAGAAGCCCAAAAAGAATACCTAATGTATCTAAAATGCTAAAGAGATGAGTATATAACTTTTGTTTTGTTTCTATCACATTTTCTCAGCAACCAAACAAAAAATGAGGATCTACCACCATCGTTTCCAGCCCACCGAACCACCCTTTTCCTTTGACACCCCAAACAACTACCCCCATCAAAATCGTTGATCTCATATATGTTTTTCGTTATAAATACATATTGGAGTTTTTTTTTTTTATCTAAACTTAAAAAATTGTGTTGAATCAGGATGTATACTGTGATTTATTGAAAAACGTTCTTCATTTGAACGATCGACGAAGTAACCCTTTACCCCAAATTGGGCTTTCATGATTTGAATGTTTTTCATTTGGAGAAAAGAAAGAAATGGGGTTTGGTTGATGGGCATGCATAGGTGCTTCCAATGTAGGTGTCAATCACATGATCAGTGTTGGAATAGTTTTCATTTATGGTTAATAAGTCAGTAACTATTTGTTACTGTTCAGTTAGTAGTTAAGCCAGCTGTCAGCATTTAGTTAGTAGCTGGTTAGATTAGTTTGGTCAATGTAACTAGAGTATAAATACTCTTGTACTGGATTGAATAAAGGTGTGTGGAAAGTTTTCTGTAACACTCTCGTTCTCTCTCGAAACTCTCTCAACAGAGAGCCAAACACCGATTGTGCTCAACAATTGGTATCAGAGCGTAGATCCATCGAAGGAGTGACTGTGAGAGGGGAAATCCTAAGGGAAACACAGAGAGACTGTGAGAGAGAGGATTACAGGTGAGTGAAACACCGAGCGAGTGAGTGAGAAGAGAGAGTGAGCGAAGAAGACGATGACTTCGTCAGAAGGATTTGTTCAAGGTTCCATTCCCAAATTCACTGGGTATTACGACCACTGGTCGTTAATGATGGAAAATTTCTTGAGAAGCAAAGAAATATGGAATCTGATTGAAGAAGGAGTACCGTCAGTGGTACCCGGAGCGAGTGAAGTGCAAAAGAAAGCTGTGGAAGCAGTCTTGCTCAAGGATTTGAAGGTCAAGAACTTTCTGTTCCAAGCCATAGACAGAGAGATCATGGAGACCATACTGGACAAGGGAACATCGAAGGCAATTTGGGATTCGATGAGACAAAAATACCAAGGCTCAACGAAGGTGAGAAGAGCACAGTTACAGGCCTTGAGAACCGAGTTTGAGACTCTGAGTATGAAGGAAGGTGAGAAGGTTGACAAATTTTTGTCAAGGACTCTCACAGTGATCAATAAGATGAAGATTAATGGAGAAAAAGTGCAGCAAAGTACAGTGGTCAGTAAGATACTTCGGTCCTTGACTCATAAATTCAACTACGTCGTGTGCTCTATTGAAGAGTCCAATGATCTGGACACGCTGACCATCGATGAACTTCACGGCAGCTTGCTGGTGCATGAACAGAGGATGCAAGAGCATAAAGAAGATGATCAAGCCCTAAAAATTGCTTATGATGAGAGAGCAACAAGGGGAAGGGGCAGAAACTCTTACCGAGGGTTTTGAGGACGAGCAAGAGGAAGGGGCAGACAGCAATTCAATAAATCACTTATTGAATGCTACAACTGCCACAAATTGGGGCATTTCCAGTATGAGTGCCCGGGATGGTCACAAGGAGCAAATTTTGCAGAACTGGATGAAGATGAAGAAATGCTACTCATGGCGCATGTTGAGCTGCACAATGCTACCCGAGATGAGGTATGGTTTCTAGACACTGGTTGTAGCAACCATATGACTGGTAATAGGATGTGGTTTACTGTTTTGGATGATGAATTTAGACATTCTGTGAAACTAGGAAATAACACTAGGATGTTGGTGATGGGTAAGGGTACTGTTAGGATGCAAGTAGAAGGTGCAATACAAGTAATCACTGAGGTTTACTACATTCCTGAGTTAAAAAACAATTTGCTTAGTGTTGGGCAATTACAGGAGAAGGGGTTAGCCATTTTGATTAAAAACAGTATATGTAAAGTGTTTCACCCTTCGAGAGGGCTCATTATGAAGAGTAGCATGTCCACAAATAGACTGTTTGTGGTGCTAGCATCTGTTAAAACAACAGAACATGCATGCTTTAATACTGTTAATGAAGAAGAGTCACGGCTGTGGCATTGTAGGCTGGGGCATTTGAACTATAAGGGGCTGAGAACCCTATATTATAAGAAGATGGTGAAGGGGTTGCCACTAGTGAAAAATTCAGTAGGGGTGTGTGAGGGATGTATGATGGGAAAACAGCACAGGGACTGTTTTCCCAAGCAAAGTTAGTGGAGAGCTGAGGAGAAATTGCAACTAGTGCACTCAGATATTTGTGGGCCTATAACCCCAGAATCAAATAGTGGAAAGAGATATTTGATAACATTTATAGATGATTTTTCTAGGAAAACCTGGGTGTATTTCTTGACTGAAAAGTCAGAAGCCTTGACAGTCTTCAAAAACTTCAAAAAACTGGTGGAAAAAGAAGTTGAGAGAGAGATTTGCTGTTTAAGAACAGATAGAGGAGGGGAATTCAATTCGGAAGAGTTTAATGAATTCTGTAAAACTCAAGGAATTAGTAGGCAACTCACTGCTGGGTACTCCCCTCAGCAGAATGGAGTTGCGGAGAGGAAAAATAGAACCATTATGAACCTAGCTAGAAGTATTATGGTTGAGAAAGAGGTTCCTAAAGGGTTCTGGGCTGAAGCTGTAAATTGGGTGGTTTATGTGATTAATAGAAGCCCCACTGTTGCAATAAAAGATAGAACTCCAGAAGAAGCCTGGAGTAATATTAAGCCATCAGTGAAACACTTCAAAATTTTCGGGTGTATAGGCTATGTACATAATCATGATCAAAAAAGAAAAAAACTGGATGATAAAAGTACTAAATGTGTTCATTTGGGTGTTAGCAGTGGAACAAAAGCCTACAAAATGTTTAACCCTGTCACTAGGAGAGTCATAGTGAGCAGAGATGTAGTGTTTGTAGAGCATGAAAAATGGAATTGGGGAAAAGAAGTTTCTGAAGGTAGAGAAAATGAGCTGAAGTGGGGGGATGATGATGAGGATATAGAAGTTGAGAATGATGAAGAAGGGAGTGAAGAATTAGAAGCTGAAATTGATAGAAATGTTAATGAAGAAACAGAAGCTGAGATTGAAGGTAGTAGTGGACCTAGTCAGCTTGTAACTGAGGAACAAACTGAATCATCACTGTCAGCTAGTCCTACTGTCACTGCACCTACTCAGGGGAGACTAGGAAGAATAGCTAGAAAACCTGCTTGGTTGAGTGATCATGTGTCTGGAGAAGAGTTGTCAGAAGAAGATGATATGCAGAACCTAGTTTTATACACTGAAACCGGGGATCCAAGCAGCTATGAAGAAGCTGCTGAGAGTCCCGAATGGAAGGCAGCCATGAATTGTGAAATTCAAGCTATAGAGAGAAACAAAACTTGGGAATTGATGAACTTACCCAAGGGTGCTAGGGCTATAGGTGTGAAATGGATTTATAAAACCAAACTGAATGAAAGAGGAGAGGTTGATAAATATAAGGCCAGATTGGTTGCCTTAGGTTATGCACAAAAACAGGGAATTGACTATGCTGAGGTATTTGCACCTGTGGCAAGATGGGATACTATAAGAATGATCCTAGCTTTGGCAGCATCTAAAAATTGGTATGTCTACCAATTAGATGTAAAGAGTGCCTTCTTGTATGGTGAGCTAGAAGAGGATGTCTATGTGATGCAGCCGAGAGGTTATGTGCAGAAGGGGGAAGAAGGGAAAGTATTGAAATTAAAAAAGGCTTTGTATGGCTTGAAGCAAGCCCCAAGAGCCTGGTATAGCAGGATAGAAAATTACTTCATGAAAGAGGGTTTTGAAAAATGTCAAAGTGAGCATACTTTGTTCACTAAAATTAAGGGAGGGGAGAAATTGTTGATTGTGAGCATTTATGTAGACGATTTAATCTTCACAGGGAATGACAAGGAGATGTTTAATGAGTTTAAGGCATCTATGAAAGCTGAGTTTGAAATGACAGATCTTGGAAGAATGAAATTCTTCCTTGGGGTAGAAATTGTTCAAAATGATGAAGGGATCTATATTCATCAGAGGAAATATGCCATTGAAATTCTGAAGAGGTTTGGAATGGAAAACAGTAATGCAACTAAAACTCCCATGGTTCCAGGTTTTAAACTAGCTAAAGATGAGGGGGGTGCTAAGGTAGATGCCACTCAATATAAACAGATGATTGGGAGTCTAATGTATCTAACTGTGTCTCGGCCAGACTTAATGTATGTCATGAGCCTGGTCAGTAGGTATATGGAGAAACCTACTGAATTGCATATGGTGGCAGTGAAGAGAATCTTGAGATATCTCAAGGGTACTTCAGGATTGGGTATTTGTTATAAGAAAGGGACTAAACTTGAAAAACTTGTGGCATTTTCTGATAGTGATTATGCAGGTGACACAGATGACAGACGAAGCACTTCAGGATATGTGTTTGTATTGAGCTCTGGAGCTGTGGCATGGTGTTCAAAAAAGCAAGCAGTGGTCACATTATCTACAACTGAAGCGGAATTCATCTCTGCTGCTATATGTGCATGTCAATCAATCTGGATGCTAAGGATTTTGAAACATCTCGGCTGGGTACAAGAAGGGTGTGAGATTTACTGTGACAACAGTTCTACTATTAAACTGTCCAAGAATCCTGTCATGCATGGGAGGAGTAAACACATTGCTGTCCGTTATCATTTTCTTAGAGATTTGTCAAAGAATGGAGAGGTGGAGCTCAAGTATTGCAGCACTCAAGAGCAATTGGCTGATATCATGACTAAGCCTTTGAAACTTGATGTTTTTGTGAAACTTAGAGATCAATTAGGTGTATGTGTAATGCCTATGTGATTAAACTGAAAACTAAGTAAGAATTCAGTTTAAGGGAGGGTTTGTTGGAATAGTTTTCATTTACGGTTAATAAGTCAGTAACTATGTGTTACTGTTCAGTTAGTAGTTAAGCCAGCTGTCAGCATTTAGTTAGTAGCTGGTTAGATTAGTTTGGTCAATGTAACTAGAGTATAAATACTCTTGTACTGGATTGAATAAAGGTGTGTGGAAAGTTTTCTGTAACACTCTCGTTCTCTCTCGAAACTCTCTCAACAGAGAGCCAAACACCGATTGTGCTCAACAATCAGGCCTTATTTCATCATTTTTAGATCATTTCAAAATTCTAATAATAAAAATATATTTTTAAAAATAAAATAAAAATTATTTTAATATACTTCTGAAAAATAATAATTTAAAAGCAAGTTGAACAACACTAAAAAGCAAACACTTAACTCGGAAAGAAAGCCAGAGGTTGGTGAGTTAGTGAGTCAAATGTACAGAAAACGAAATCTTTATATAAAATAAGAAATTTAAAGTGAAGGTGAGCTTCGTGGTCTTATTTTTTATTCGTGTAGATTTTAGATACTGCAGCTGCGATGGAATCCAGACTGGGAATAAAACTGCTCACGCACGCTTTCTTTTTTATGTTAGTTGATACTGTACAAGTGGCGTATGACATGCCCCGGTTGATATGATGATTTTTTTTTAATTTTTTTTTTTTTGAGATTTTGGTATTGATTTGGATGGGTTTGATTAATTTAATAATATAATTAAAAAATAAGATATCAATAATAATATTATAAATATATATATCTTTACAATAGTTCCAAAAATCTTAATGATCTATTTATTAATAGAGTAAAATTTAAATGAGAGAGATAATTATTGAAAATAAAATAGTTCTTAAAAGAAAAATCAACCAGAGTCTGTATGACCTAGCACATAGGTGAATTATATAAAAAAAAAATACATTCTCCAACAAAATTGGACGTGATAAATGGGTCCCATGATAAGAATTTTGGAAAAACAGTCAAATTTCTAAATAATTTTTTAAGGATAATTTAGTAATTATATTGTGTAACAAGATGTAAAAATGCTAACTGCTTATTTTTTCAATGACTAATGGGTCTTATAAAAGAAACTCTTTTACTCTCAAGTCCAAGCTAAATTAGTTTGCTCTTCAAGAATAAAATAATAATTTTAGTGTGAGAATTCATAATGAAATAGGGTGTGTGCATAATAAATCTATGAGCTATTTTAGCTTTTAGTATAATATATTTTCAATTATGAGATTTTTTTTATATATTCATGTTGTATACTATTAAGAATTTAAATTTTCATGAATAATTAATAATTCTTTTTACATGAATGATGGATTGACAAGGTTGAGACTAGGACCCTGTTTGACATTACATTTTAAAAATATTTTTGAAAAAAAAAATTATTTTTATTTTTTATTTTAAATTATTTTTTTTATATTTTTATATCATTTTCATGTGCTGATATCAAAAAATATTTTTTAAAATAAAAAAAATATCATTTGATGTATTTTTGAATGAAAAATATTTTCAAAAACAACCTAAACTATGTTATTTTAACTTCTACGCAAACATACCTATAGTAATATTTGTGTATTCCATGTCACTTTCTGAACCTGTGGGTGCACATAAAGTGAAATTGGGTTGGAAATTGCATGTAAGCAAATTTTTTATGCAAGTGAAAGAAAATGAAAACTTAAAATTTGTATTTTCTTTTTTGAATGTAAAACTGAAAACGATTATAAAAAACATTAAAGTATATTATTTATTATTATTTCTTAAAAATAACAAACGGGAAGGATGCTTGATTGCTCTCTGGCTTGCTAGAAAAAAATAATTTAAGCCACAAGGTATTGTCATGGAAACGGCCGACCCAACAATAGTTGGTGGGAGACAGGCATCAAGATGGTAGCCCCCCAGGCCTTACCCCCATCCCTCTCTGACTCAGTATGTTCTCTCTCTTACTCAGTATTCTCTCTCTCTCTCTTACTCAGTATGTTCTCTCTCTTACTCAGTATTCTCTCTCTCTCTCTGACTCAGTATGTTCTCTCTCTGACTCAGTATTCTCTCTCTCTCTCTGACTCAGTATTCTCTCTCTCTTACTCAGTATTCTTAATTTGTTGATAATGAAGACAAGACTGGCGTTGCTGGCCTTTTCTCTTACAAAATTTAGTGCTTTGTTTTGCTTATTGTCCCTCCCTCTGTGGACGTTCTTTCACATACACCACGAGCGAAGCTAACTTCAATGCAATTTGCTTCTCCCATACAAGTGCGTGCATTGTTTATATATTCTTGTAGCCCTAGCTAGCCTCCCAAAAATCTTTGAGAGTGGTGTTCAAAGTTTACATTGACACCATTCCTGGACCATCGTCGCTTATTGTTTATAGTTTTCGAAATATTTTTCTATAATTTATTTGCCTATCATGTTTATCTTTTTCACTCAATTAATATATTTTTTTTATAATTAATCTCAAGTTCATATATATATATATATATATAGAGAGAGAGAGAGAGAGAGACACGAGCGAGCAAAATGGAATGTAATTTTGTGGCTCTTCCATTTTATCTCCTTGTGCTTTACAAACACATATTTCCTTGCACTCCTTGGTAATTGATTCGTATTAAGATGCTAATGCCGATGCCTTCATCGTGAAACACTCCATCATAGGATAAACGAATGTTTGAGTCTCCGATGTCAAGATTTTGACTTCAAAACACAGGTCGAGGATTATATATATATTATTAGTTAGCATTAAAAAAATCTGCCTGTGATCAAGTTATTGAATCACAGATTATCTGAGAAGTGAGGGTACTACCCTTGATTGTTAGTGTATATATTTTTTCACGGCTCGTGTTTAATTACAGGAAACTGTTCTTTTTCCAACTGAGGCACATTTCTTTTTAATCATGAATCAGAAACATTTTTTCCCTTGTAACAGTGCCTAACACTACCAAAATTTGCTGTTTTATTGATGAAAATTTATGTTGCCATGCTGTTGGTATTTTTGTCGGAAATAATATCATGTCGTCGTACGTTATAGGTTTTTTAATCTCACTATAACTCCCTCAGTGTTTACCATCCATAATTATCAATGGAACCATTCTGCCGTTAAAAGCATTGGTAAAATACCGAGGGAAATACTTGTCAGTAAATGATGACATGGATGTTCTAACAGTAATATTACCGATAAAATGTTTTTGTCGATAATTCCGTATGAATTAGTTGATTTTATGGTAGTGGAAGAGGCGTCGTTAGATGCATAATTGGCAAAATTTTACATCATGGCAATGATCTAAAATCTTAAGTAGGCATTCATTTTATATATTTCCATGGATATTAATTCATTTTGCTATATTTTTTCTTGTGATTTTATTGGTCTAAGTGCTTCCTGAATTTGGCAAAGAGTGCTACATGAACAGTGAATTCATAAACACAAAACCTACCATCATTAATTTCTCTTCCTTATAATTTCATGTTCTTCATGAAGATGTCTCCAAATGCATATTTACATGGTGCCCAAAACCAACTGAAAGCATTCATGATTAATTGGTGAAGATGTCCCCCCCTGCCCCCTCCATTATTAATTCTTCTGTGGTTTGAGGAAATGTGAATTAATTATATATATATATATATATATATATATATATATATATATATATATATATATATATATATATATATATATATATACTTGAATCACTGAAGATCCAAGTGACATGAGCTGAAGCCAACTTCTTGTCGCATGCCCTTTCAATTCATGCCATGCTTGACGTGACCACAATTAAACCTAATATTAGAGTTTAATCATGTTCATATCGAATCTGCTTACAATTAATCTTGTCGCATTATACAATAGTTTTCTTAACTTTTAATTCACCATACTTTTCAGCCTCGGGATCTTCTGAACATATATCAAAAATAAAAAATAAATAAAGGGAATAAAATCAACATGTATATAGTATACCCCATGGCAGTCAAAATCGAGATTTTGACACGGATCGGAAAGGGCTCCGAAAAATCGGATCGTAAGATCGGATCGTAAAATCGTAGAAAGATCGTAAAATGTCCGTACAAAAATTATTATTTTTAATTATATTTAAATTTAAAAAATGAATTTAAATATAATTAAATATTATTATTTTTTATTATTATTATTATTCTACGATTTTGCTACGATTTTTTATGATTTTTCTACGATTTTTCTACGATTTTGAACGATTTTTCTACGAGTTTGACCGAGTTTGACCGGTTTCGATTTTTCTTTCCGGTTCAACCAGGTTTTCGGAGCCAACTCGCAAAATCGTACGATTTTGCGAGTTGGCTCGCGATTTTGACTGCCATGGTATACCCTCATTCATACATAAGCATATCATGGTGTTCGTGGTTGACCAAGTTACAACATTAATAACCAAAATAATGGCCATCAAAGTTACACTATCCTTTTATATATCAAATCAATGTTTTTATGATGATTATCATTTTTATTGGTAATTCTTTTTTAAAAATTATTTGGTAAGCTAATGGATGGATGCTGGTTGATAATTGGAACAATTTATTATGGTGTTTAACAATTAAACAACTAAGATATTATGTGTCTTGTTTCTTTCCATGTTAACTCACATCAACATCATTCTAAGTTAGTTCTCATATTGTCATGAATTGAGGGTCCTTGTTCTTATATACACTATTATTAATTCGAGACATAAAAAAAGCAAAATTCTCATGTTTACTTGTCCTAAATCTGAATCTGATATTATATAATGGAAATTATATATGTTGATAAGTGATGGATCCAAATAAATGAACTTAAAAAACTTCTAAAAAGACAAAAAAACAAAAAACCTTTGGGCTCAGTTACAAAGCCGGAGCCCAATATATAGTTAGGGCTCAAGAAGAATGGGTTCGAGTGTTGTATCTTGGCCTAACACCCAAGGAGCATAGGGTCTATCAAGAAGCATTGGTCTATGTTAGGGGTGAACCTTAACACCCTCGTGGGCTCAGGCTTTCACATGCCCGAGCTCAACGTGCTTGGGTTCATGCATCGCGTCTAGACCCAATACTCGCCATGAAATTCTTTAGGTTCACTCATCATTTTATGTTGATGCAATACTTATTATTTTGAGTATAATACAATTTAAAATATTTTAAGGATAAAATTACCATTTAGTCTTTTCTCTCCATAAAGGTGAAGATGCATAGGCTATAAATACCCTATGAGCTCTTCAAGCTTCAAGTTCATAATCTCTTCATTCTTAGCATTGTTTGTGTGTGTGTGTGTGTGTGTGTGTGTGTGTGTGTGTGTGTCCAAAGTCTCTCTATCTAAAATATCATTGCACTTCCTCTCACTATAAAATAATTCACTACCATTAGAGAGCAACTATGTATTCAATGCCCTCATCATCAAATACCCGATCAGCTGCTCATTCAATATTTCTATGAAGGATTGATGCCTACTGACCGTAGTATCATTGATGCTGCAAGTGGAGGCGCATTGGTGGATAAGACACCCGAGGCTCGCGAGACGAGTATATTTTTCGAAAGCATGGAGTTTTTCTTTAAAAAAACACTATATATGAGCTTCTCACACCATATGCATTAATGAGACCTTTTATAGATACTAACTACCAACCATTTTACCAATCATCATCATCTACTACCAACAATATGAACTCTCCATATCAAGTCATTAAACACCTTGTCTAGGTAGAAAAAATTAAACTGCTTGAATTAAAAGATTAACCAATTATTCAACACATCAACTCTAATCCTAAACATCTTGGATTTTAAAACTCATCAATTGGCATAGTTTGTAGAAAATTCATCAAAAAAACTATCAATTTTTAAAACTTGTTGAACAATCTCTCTAACACTATAACCAAGGATTTATGCGCGACCCGTAATGTTTCAACTGTTGGATGCTCGTAACCGATTCTAAACACTCAAACTCTAAAGTTCAAAGCAATTTTAGATTAGCAAGTTCAACTTTTGACGACCCATCTTGTTGCTGATTATGAAAGACTTAGTGCTTAGATGGCCAAAATCCATCTATTGGTAATGGAGATAGGATTACATATGAGTGAATCAGAGTGATACATATACTCCCTCTTATTTTCCCCACGAAGATCTATCTCCTCTTTTTTTAGCACCTATAATCTAGATTAACTGTATTTGAACTTACAAATATTTAGATTTATAATAAATATTTGAATTTTATATTAATTTATTTGATTTTAATTCTTTTCTATTTTGTTTAACAATTATATGTCATATTCATTGAACGAAATACTGACGAACAAAAAACAAAATCATTGATAAGAGTACATATGATTTTTTTTTTTATCGGTCACATGATATATTCATCGATGGAAATGCTGACAGAATGAAGGGGGTAAGAAAAATTCGTTTTCTGTTCGTCAATAAATTCATCAGTAAAGTTATTACTACAGACGCACCGATAGACAACAAATTACCGATCAAAGTTTTTCCGACAAGTTATTTTTGTCTGTGAGCCCGTCGAGAAAACTTGTGTTCGATGGACAATAAATATAAACACTGATAGCATATTACGTTGTTAAATCTCAAGATTCTGTTCGTGTAAAGTCATGAAAATGAAAGTGCAGCAGAATCTTCATGGAAGGATATAAAAAGCCGAAAGTATCCAGCCAGAGTGGTGAAGCAACAGTCACTTTCTGGGAGCCAGCCAAAGCAGAAGGAAAAAGTTGGTGAAAAACGGCAATGGAGAGGCATCTTGACCACATCGATTAGAATCTTCAAGTACATGTTTCCATGCAGTCCACAGATGAGGGCTACAACTGCTCAATAATTAACTGACAGATTCATAATGCAAATGGTGAAATCTTGCTGTGGTGCCCATGTCCTTTCCTAAGGCCGAACCCATGCTACTGCTAGCGAGCTTGTCAATTATATTTAGATTGGTATTTTGTTTTTTTAATTAGAACCAAATGTCTTGGTTTTGGAACGTTTTGATGTTCTACTGTTTATATATATTCACAAATAAAATTATTTAGAATTGTATAATTTAATATAAAAAAAGACACAATAAAATGAATTTTCTAAAAAAAATATGAACATGTATAATATTATGAGAATGTCATTATCAATCTTGTAAGGTCATTACATTCTCTGATTGCTCTGAAATTTTAACATAATGTACATAAATATGTCAAGAGACTCCTCGTAAAATTTCATCTCAATCTAACTGACGGATTAAGAGATATGATTGATATCGTAAAATTATTCATTATTTAAAAAAAAATATTTGACCAAAATAGAACAGGCGGAACTAAACCAAAATATTTCGACCAATATTTGAATGAAAAATTCAAAATAAATCGAAATTTAATTAATAAAAAATATTTAAGTCATTTCAATCCAAACAAAACAAAACTGACAATCTATACGTAGCTATGAGAGCAAATTCCCGTCGAAGTTTCCATCCGTCTTGTGTCCGAAGCTAGCTGACTGATCCTGGAGCACCACCACACTATCGTAAATTTAAACCTAGGCCGGAGGTCTGGGTCTGTTTGGTAATGAATGATAATTACATTTCACTTTTACAAAAAGCTAAAAAAGATTCTTGCAAGACAGTCATGAATCTTGTCAGAACAGCTACAAGGGCCACCAAAACTGCAGGAGAATGCTACCTTGGTGAGAGTGAGGAGTCGTCATTTACCCTATTTTTATTGAACTTTCATAAAACAAATCTAAAATCCATAATCGTATTATATAATAAAATTAATGTTTTTTTATGCAAGAAACCCTATTTTATAAAGTATATTTTGTAAGTTTAAATGAGTGAATAAAATCTTGATTATCTCATTTTTTTTATAAAAAATATATGATCTAATTCGAACTCGAGACCTGATAAATATATCACAATTGTTCAGCATTTTAAGTAACAGTCAAAAGAAAACTTTTGAGTGACGTTCAAATGATTACAAGAAAAAGAATAGTGATTTACCTTCAACATTTTCCCTATTAATTCACACAAAAAATGTTTCACTCACTTTTCATTATTTTATTTTTTTTTGCAAGTAAATAGCTAATCTACATATAAGAATTTTTTTTTTAATGCAAGCCTCATCTAAAAGAGGATTAATTTCCGTTGGATTATTATTCAGGAAATTGGATGTGCATTTGATTTCACAAAACCTTTCTTTTATTTTTATTGGATACAAGAAAAAAATACTTTTTGAAAAGCGTATTTAATGAGCCTAACTGAGCGAGTAAAACCCCGATTATCCCAAATTTTTATAAAAACTACACGCTCTGATAATGCATGACACCACCCTAAAAACCCATATAGCTTTACTTTTCATATTGGTGGAAAACTTGTCTCTAACGTCTCCTTCTCTTGTCAAGGGGATTCATTGATGCAATATTTCTCTGCGGAGTTCTTGTTATTTTTAAACAAAGGAATGCTTATTCAAAATCATAGCACCAAACAGAGATCAAGGATGGCAAGGAAAGGTTTCGAGAAAAGGTGGCAAGTGTAACTAAACAATAAGGAGATAGAAGAAAAGAGGAGGAGAAACTTTGGATTTGGCTATTGTCTCCCATTATTATTCCAAAGAGGTCCGCATCAAATCAAGAGCTCTTCTTGTAATGGAGGGACCCTAATTGCACTATCTTCTTCAAAGCATGCCTCTCAAAAGTATCTTCCCAACAAGGATACCTCTGCAAATGCCATCATTTTCCAGCAATCGGGGGTGTTTGGAAGTTTGTTTGGGAAATTTTTTTTGAAAAAAAAATAAAAATATTTAGTGTGTTTAGATCATTTTGATGTGCCGATGTCAAAAACGATTTAAAAATATATATAAAAACATTATTTTGATGCATTTTTGAACGAAAAACACTTTCAAAATCAACTGCAACCACACTCCCAAACAAACACTTAATTACCTCCTTATCTAGTAAACATGTTTTTTTCACCTTGTTGGCCTTTTTTGTTTTTGAAAAAAAATCGCCACAAGTTACTTGATTCTGTAGAACTAAACGGCGACGAATAAGAGGAGGATATGAAAGGGATGGGGGAGCTAAGTCCCCGGCATCCAAGATAAAATTGGCTATGAAAATGTAAGATAAACACTACCAGTTCCCTTCTCTTCATCTGTAATTTGCTTTGCACTTTGTAGCGTAGAATTTCTGGGAACATAATTAATTAAAAGGAAAGCTAGTTGACGAGGGAAACATTTTTTTCCTTTGATAGTTTGACTACAAACATCGATTTTACAACTTCACTAGGCAAAAGAAGACATTTGATCACTAGAAAGATTCACCATGGCTGCTTTTCTCTCGCCCCTTTAAATTCTGATTTCCCTCTTTTACATGAACTAGCTAGTAGCCTAAACGGGGTCGTCTTGCATGGATTCCATTATCAGAGGTGTTTCTCTCTCCACTTCATAGCCCCAGTAAAATGTAGTACACGAGAGTTATGGGCAATGCAATTAGCATCCCAAATATGACACTGCAAATTGGAAAATCAAAAGAAGTGATGAGAAATCAACTGTTATATATGATCTTTTTTAAAATAAATAAATAAAAACTCACCCTGTACTGAGAATTTCAGGATGCACGTTGTACTCCTTGGCAAAGACAAAGGGGACTATTCCTTGTGGTAGAGCTGCCTGTGTTTATTGTTTGGAAATCCAAGCACAAGAAGGGGAAAAAAAGAAATGTTAGCAATGCTGTATAGGTGTTTCATGTTCATCAATAACCCGAAAAGTGTCTTTATTTTGATTAATTATAAGGCTCACTGTGATTATTTTCTGTTCTTTTACCTGTCATTGCTTTTTCCAGATCAGTTTTTGCTACCACCAAGGTATCCAGTGTTTTTCCATCAATGACAATACGGAGACTGACTGACTGACTGACACCATGTAAATATAAATACCTATTGGGTTTTGGAAATTAAATAAAAATATCTGAAAAAATTATACCATTTTTCTTGTTTTATTCATTTGGCAATAAGGCTCATTCAATATCCAGTTCTGCTACACTTGCAGAGATTCAATGTTTCTTGCATTAACGAGTCCAGGGCTCATATGGGGGACACTTCAGTTGGCATCACATATAAAATGACTTTCTCTGACAAAAAACATTAATAAAAAAAACCTTTTTCTGGAGATAACAGCAACATTGTTCAAGGAGGAGTACTTAAAATCTTTTGTAGTTAAGCAGGATTGGTTGTGTCAGAAGGAGGCAAGAGAAAGAAAGAGCAGAAGAAAAAGATAGAAACAGGAGATAGTGCTGGTGTTAAAGTGACCTGAACAATGGCGACGTGTAAGAGCGTGCCTCTAATTCCAACAGCAATGGAAGCAGCTGCCATGATAGCTGGGCCTGCAAAGAATCTCACGGCCATGGAAAAAGCTGCGACGGAATTTCCACACGCTATGATCCTTGGTTGCAAAGCCATGAACAGACCTGTCAAAATAAGAGCACGCTCAAGCTCATCCACCATTTTTTATGATTCACCGATCTTTCATCATCACTACCATTAATAATGAAAAAGTTAAAGATTTTGAATAATGGAGTAAAACAAAACAAAACAAAATCCCCCAACAACATCACCATCTCTGCACTGTTTGGCACACTTTACTTTGCCAGTTTGCTTGCTTTCTTGGAGCATGCATTAATAATGAAAAAGTAGATAGAAAGAATCAAAAGTTTTGATCTTTTAGCTAGCAAAATGGTAAAAAGAATGAATGGATTGTAAGTTGTAACGAAAGTGAAAAAAGTAGAGAGAGAGAGAGACAACAGGAGTGTGATTCTGACCAAGACTGAACATTGCCATGCCAAGCCCTGCATCTGACAGAATGGAAATGGACTTTGCTATGATGAGTGGCATCTTTACATCCCACCTTCAAAAACCAGAGATTCAAAAACAATCAATATCCCATTAATCGAAAAACAAAAATACTCAAGATCTTAAATGGGTTTAGCAGGCACTGTACCTGAAAGAAACTAAAGACCAGGTGAGACCGATTAAGCTGGAGTAAGTGTTGGGGTTTCTGATAAGTTTTCTCCAGACCATGATTAGTATAAGCCTTGTCATGACACTTGTTGGAGGCATTGGTTTCGGTTTCCCATCAAAACCGACTTTCTCACCTTCATGGCCATTCATTTCTCTGTCCAGCCCTCTATTTTCAAAGCTAAAATCATCTCTCTCCAAATTATAGTCCTCCTGCTGATTTTCTCTCTGTCCATCTACTGAAACTCCAAAGCCGACAAGCAAAACAATAAAAAACCCATATGATAATAATTAATTAAATACCAACAGTTAAAAAAAAGTAAAACAATCTGAAATCTAGATTGAGGATATTTACAAACTAAGAAATTAACTAAACTGAAAAAATGAAGTACCTTTTCCAGGGGATGCTGCAAGTCTACCATCTTTCAGGTCATGGGCACCATAATCATGGCCACCAAAAACATCTGACACAGGAGAAGCGCTTGAACTCCAAACGAACATATGGAGGTCCTTACCATCCTCAGCTTTCTGTTGGGCTTGGCCATTAGGTTTCTTTGCAGCAGTAGCAGCAGCAGCAGCAGCAGGATTATTAACATTGGCAGAAACACCTTTAGATGCAGCCGTTGTGGGAGAAAACATGCCAGGGTTTGGTGCTGGATACTGAGTTGCACCACCTGGCGCGTGGTAATGGGGGAACCTTGGTTTGTTACTCCCACCAAGTTCTTCTTCAAAATTTGATGGCCGTGGTGTCGGTCCCCTCGATGCTGACAGTCCATATACATCTGAAGCACCAAAATTTGAGTTTCTACCGGCAGCCATCATTGAGTAGAAATCTGTATGGTTGAAACTAGACCCTCTTGGAGTTGGGTTTCTTGATGATTGTAAGGAATAAATCTCTGCATTTGTGAGGTTTGACGGCCTCGGTGTTGTTGATGACAGACCTTGAGACCTTCTTGAGAAAATATCTGATCTTGAAGCATTGGATTTCCTAACAGTGACATGGAGCTTTCCATCTTCTTTGATCGCCGCTTCGGTTTCTAGAGGCTGTCTACCATCAAGTGACAGGATATCAGAATCAACATGGATGGACACGATGGAGCCAGCAGTGTCTGGGAATTGCTCAGAGATTAGCAATTTAGCACCCCTATATTCGAACAAGAACAGCATCAAAGTGTACCAAATGATACATTGAAGGACAACAACTTGCACCATTAAACTAGCAGAATAATCACCATACATTCCTCTGAGCAAAGGGATGCCCATAACAAGAGTGTTCGGCAGGGTTGAAAGCGAGAACAGTGTAATGGTCCATTCCAAGCAGCCCCTTTTCGTCAGCCTGGTCCAAAGTGCTAGTACTACTAAGACTATGATCTTTTGTAGAGAATCGGCAGTTATGAAACGAAGGTTCATCGTATAAGGATTATTGGTAGATATGAAGTGGAAAGAGAGAAGAGGGACTGCAAAAAGAGCCACAAAACGGTTTATGCCTGAGCACTGATCAGGAGTGAAGATCTTCCACCATTTCACCGAGCCGTAGGCCAAGACCATGGCCACGTAAAGTGGCACCATTGCAGTCATTACATGGTAGAAATCTAGTAAGGTAATCATCTTTGGTTACTATTTGAATCACCCAAAACTAAAGATCAAGTCTTCTGAATGTGAAGAAAAGACTGGAGGTGTTCAAATAGATCAAACAAAGTATGAGCTTACTAAAAGAGGAGGAGAAGACGAAGTGTGTGGCTTTGGGGTTTTGGAGTAGGTGGTGGTAATAAACAGATTTGAGGAATTCTTTTTGAACCATACAATATACAGCTTTGCTTTGAGAGTTGCGAGACCAAGCTTGCACTTGCAGTCCAGTCCCCAAAGCAGAAGCACAGCTCTACTTTATTTATTTATTATCTTTGTTTTTTCCCCCTTTTGTTTTTGAGTTGTGTTTGGATATGAGAATGAGAGAGACCATGGCCTGGGGTGTAATATATATATATATTAAAATAACTATTTGATGTAACTTGTTAAGTTGGTATCTAGCTCAATCTTCAATGGACAAAATGGGCAATCCAAAAATGTATAGCTTAGGAGGGAAAAGGTTTTACTTTTCTATATATAAAAAAAATATGCAGGTTACTTTCATCTATTCTTATAGCTAATTTTTTTTATACAAAGATAAAAATAATTATAGATGAATAAAAAAATAACATAAAAAAATAAACACACAATATATTTTAAAAAAAAAATTCATAAAAGGTTAAATAAATAAATCATAGATGAGTGATATTAATTAAAACATAAATTTAAAAATTAATTTAAAAAAAAGACATAAAAAATATTTGTAAAAAATAATAGTCTGAGTATTATAGTTTAATTTATCAAACCTATGATCTAGGTTATAGACTCAAAAGAGTTAAATAGTTTTTTCTCTCCTGGATGTATACTATATATATAGTATAGATAGAGAGAGAGAAAACTTTTTAACCATTTTGCCCACGATTGATCTTAAATTGAGTTTTAGAACCATGATAGTAAATATTTTTATTCTTACTCTAACCCTGGTCAACCCAACCCATAATCTATACCTTAACCAGTGATAATCATTTTTATTCTTACAAGTCTTGGTATAAAATTTTTGAATCTAAAAGTTTTTAACAAGGATATTTTAGTAATAAAAAATAATAAATATTATCTCTATAAACATGTCCCCTGTACACCTCTTATTTTTAAAGTACATAAATTCAATTGAAAAGTATTCTATAAACATTTATTTTATATCTCTATCCTTTTATCAAAATATATTTTTAGTTTCAATATATTCATTATTTCTATTCCCGACAGAACCAAACACTATCCATATAATTATCTAGAGAGTCAAATCCTCCCCCACGTTTTCTTGTTGGATTCTTTTTTCTTTATTTGAAGCTCATGGGTTGTCGTAATATTCACCACTAAATAGGAATATTTTATTTCATTTCATTCTTTCTCATGTTTTTGTACAAAGATTTTGCTATATAAATGAGGAACACAATATTCCTATTTAGTGGTGAAATTAAAATCATTTACGGTCCAAATGAAATAAGTCCACAAACTAAAATATGAACCACTAAATAAAGGCGAGGCGAGGACAAGTATGTGCAAAAATCCAAAGGGAGAAGATTGATACCATTCCTTGTTTGTCCATTATCTCATCAAAATTTATCCCCCGGCAACTTCAAGTGCATAAGTCCAATACTACATTGAGAAAAAGGTGAGTTGCTTTAGGGTTTTATTCGATTGATGTTGACTAATTAAATACAAGAAACCCAATAACCCAATTGTGATGGTTGTGTGTAGTTTTATTACATGGAAATAGTGTATTTGTTATGATTGTGTGTAGTGTTATTTTATGTTCTTGAGGGCTTTTTGTATTATTATTTGGTAATACGAGGTATTTATACTTCTAAATTATATGATATAGAGCTATAGACACATGTGTAGACGTAATCATGGAGTATAATTATCATATATTGTTCAAGTAACCTACATAAAATTAATTGTTGATTAAAGGTCTTATTTACAAGGCGTGACGTGAACCATACTCGCTATTAATTATGGTCATGAGCTTAAGGAATGTGAGTCGATTGTGAATAGATCCCTTTATGTTCCTTTTGGATGCTCAAGGCCTATTAGGATATTGATGGCATTTAGGAGATTTTACTCTTAATTGGTGGAATCAAAAGTATTTTTAATGGGTTATACTCGCCTTTTCCACTCAAATGTGATTTTTCATTGTTTGTTCCATTTTAAGAAAATTTTGTTTGGTAAAAGTGAATAGTCATTCCCATAAAAAAATAATTATAGACCTATAACTCTTTTGATTGCTTTCTTACATATTGTTTTGTCATGTTTATTGAGAGAGCTTGAGTTGTTTATATGCACTCGGTAGTGCATGCAGTGAAGCTAGATGTTGTGTCATCTATTGAGAAAGTAAAAGAGTACAATCTCACACTTTGGGACTTGGCTTGGCGAAGGGTTCGAGTCATTTCTCTGTGCATGTCTATCATTCCCGCGGTGTTTTACCTGTTTACTAGACTTGCAAGATGTTTAGTGAGTTCAGAAATTAGTTGTGGTGCATGTAAGCTGGCCTGAATATCCCGATTATCAAAAAAAAAAAGTGCAAAATCATTATTACGTGGCTAAAATAATTTTAATGAGCTCCTTTATTTTATGAGAGATTCAGAGGAGTTGAAATATCTATGGTGGGAAGGTTAGTTAATCTCCCATGTCCTAGCATTTCTAAATTAGCCATGAAAATTACTTTTGGATAATGTGTGAAACATGAATGAGCTTTTTATTCGGTTTTTCATATCTTGTGCCATATATAAAGTCATAAAAGTTTTAGATTGGATTGAGATTTGATTTGTGGCTTGTTGTTAGCTTTAGGGCTATAACGTAGCGGACATGGTTGTTTTTTCGGGGCATGAGCATCTTGGCAAACCGGCTTCTTCTTTTTTCTCTACATCACTTTGATAATTTAATTGAGAAAATAAAATTCTTAACATCTAATCAAGAATCTTTCTATATGGTTAACATTGTTAACATCAAAATGATCTATAAAAATTAATTTAAAAAAAAATTAAAACAAGAGGGGTTTCAATAGATTTTTCAGACCCACAAAACGTGTCTAGATAATTTTCCTCGCATGAAAAGAAATTAAAAATATAAAGGTGCAAACATATACGTAAAGTTCCTTTAATGGAAGTAAAGGGTGTCCAGATTTTGGCATCGGTGCCGGCAAAGGTCGCTAGTTGCTTTGTTGGAGAATGGGACTTCTCTTTTCTGCGAGGATTCGCATAGAATTTCATAAACATACATTCAATAATATTTACTTTTTGCTTGGGAATTAGGAGAAGATGGGATTGAGTGAAGGATAAATAAATTATCTAGTGGGTTTAAATATAACATTTAAGCTCACGCAGGTGTGCTTATATTATTTGTTGATGTTTCTTTAAAGTTTATATGTAGGAGGAATGTGGGATGATTGCTTGGATTTTATTTATTTATTTATTTTTCAAATTGAAGTGGTGAGACCATAGCTTGGACCCGAAAACTTCTCATATTACATGGGTTTTCGACAAAGTAACATAAACCCATGCAGGGTTTTCGAAAAAATCATAATATTTTCTTTGCCTTAATCTACATGATGAGAAATAATTATCATATTTTCACATAATTAATTTTTAAGAGGTTTGAGTTTAATTAACTAATCATATACATGACAATACAAATCAAAATTAACACAAGTGAACCATCTAGTAGGTGGTCAGTGGTATGATTTTGAGACCAAGAGATTTGCTCCCCTTGTGGTATCAGGTTCGAGCTCTAAAGACTAAAGACTTACATGGTTATTAACTTTAGGTCCTGTGAGATTAATCGAATATTTAAATGGTTCAAATTAAAATTGAATGCAAAGGAATAATGTTCATGGTTTTAGGCTTTTAGCAGGTGTTTACATAACATCATATTGAAATATATGATCTTGTAATACGTGTCATAGATCCAATTGGGTAACATTATTTTTTGTATTCAATTATTTATGTAATTAAACGATAAGAAATAAATAGACATAGCAAAGAAATTGAATGAAATTTTAACTTAAGAAGTTGGGTTGTGAATTTTCGGTCCCAAGAATTTAAGTCTTCAACCTATTTTAACTTAAAAACACCTATTAAATACCAGTTGGGCCAAAGAAAAAACACAAAACCACCCTTCTTTTATCTTCTTTTATCGAGGAAACCTATCTCCTGTAAAACCACCAAATTAACCAAGAAGAAGACTCAAATCGATGCAAGATGTCACATGTGAAATTTCCAGCACACAGTAAAAGAATATCTATAAATTTGTGGAAAGACCTCCACCGTAAAATTCACTCAATCACGGGTGGTAGAAGCTTGAAAGCCACCTGTTCATATCATGTGACACTAAGCAAATCAAGGAAGGTTAATCCATTGTTGTCGGGTTTCCGATTCCACGTTTTCTAACCTGAGGAAGAGACCTTGAACAGCTCTGCCTTCACTGTAAAAAAAACTGTAATCTTCAGATGAACAATTATGCCTCCTCGGTTCTAGTCTTGTGATGAGGGGGTGCCAATTGGCAGCCCAACCAGGAACATCTTCGAGTCTCCATGAACGGTTTAATTGCAAACTCAGCCTCTCCCATTTTATCGTCCCTGCAAATCAAGTCATGGTAGAAGACAATCTGAACTCACAAAGAAATATGACCATGAATGTGCAGATATTATTAGGAAAATAAGAACTTGTAAAAGCCAAAACAGCCGCTCAATCCAGCCACAAGAACCTGCAAACGCATTACTGAACCCACAATAAGTACTTTGCATGAGTAACGTAATGAACACTATCACTTAGCATAATCCCTCTAATCCCTCTAATAAAATCGAAGAGTCTGGACTAAAAGTTACTAGTAGTGGAGAGGCCCATTCACTTTGCAAGGCAATTCCAAATACTGGGCACCAGCCAAGTTTTGAAATCATGAAGCATTACTAGCCAGTGTTGGATTTTGGAGAAGATAAGAGTTTCTGTTTCAATCTGGAAGATAGCTGATTTTACAGTAGCAGTTGCATCTTTGAAGAAAGTGGCAGTGCAAGATTTGAAGGATTTGCCTCAAGTGATCCTACTTTTAATAACAAGGAAGAATCATAATGAAGGTGAAATCTTTATTTTTTTATGCGAGGAAACTAAGTCCTCAGGAAAGTATATTTTGTAGATCAAGATAAGTAAATAAAATTACAGATGTCTCATGTTATTACAAGGAGTGCATGTTCTAACTTGAAGTAGAAACTTGCTATGTAAATTACAAACTTTCTGTTATCATGCTACGTTTTCATGAACAAAGCTGAAATCAATATTTATTGGCCCATTGAAAATGAAACGCATTTGAGATGTACTTTGTAATGAAGTTTCACTCGTTTCACTTCTTTTCCCTTACAGGGGTCTGTCAACTGTCGACGGTAGCAGGATTGGCCACTGACGATTCAGGTAAAGCCACAAGCCTGTGTCTGTCAACTAAAAGTTTCAACATAACTTCGATGAATTTTCAGTCAGTACTTGGGCCTTCTGAATAAATAAAAAATGTTATAATTCCCATCTTTTGAAATACATTTGCAGTTGGAACAAGAACATTCAAGAGAAGAGAATCGGTCATAAAAGTAGTTCTTTTTCTGCACAAGAAGCAGGTTTATTTATGTACGCATCTTGTTGAAATGGATCGTGTCCTAATGTGACAAAAATGTACAACAATCAATAAATATTTTTAGTGTGAAATAAAAGTTAAAATTAAAAACTTGGGGACAAGTCTTGATTGAGATTTATTAAATTAAATAATAAATGAAAACTCTATACTTAATTTGATGTTCTTATTTAACTTGTGCATAATTTTTATTATTATTATTCAAAGTTCTGGAGGTGGTGCTGCTTAAATACCAACTTTCAAACCTGTATTACAGATTGGGGGCCTTTCTTAGATGAAAAGCTAAGCATTGCACCCCTTTTTTTCCATGGCAACTTATAGGTTTTTCAGAGTTTGAGTGAACAGCATAACATTATTGCAGCAGCCTGTGAAGAGAAGACTGAATGTTCTGCCATATCGTTTGAGCTCCTTTAATTTCTTTTCCAATGTTACGCAACGGCTATAGCTCTAGCCAACCACCGGGAATATAATCCTCTATTCTACAATATGGTGTATTGTAGCCTGTTGTAGAATAATTAAGCAAACAAAATTGGACTATAATTACAGGTCTGGCAACAATTTCTCCAGAGCTCCTAAGGTGTTCTCTATCAAGATGAAAACATAAATTCCTCCACCAAAAAGATTTTCTCTACCCACAAAAAAGGCCCCATGGAAAAATCAGGCATAAACTGGCATCCATCAAGTATCAACTGCTTATCTGGGGTCATTGGCACTGTGCCACCAGCCGAAGCTTTGATGTGTAGGACTACTAAGTTTGAAACTTCTCCCCTCCCAGAAACTTTTGGTTTTACTTCAATAACCTGCTGAAAAAACTTTCCGTAATCTTTCAGCAGAAACAGATGCTCTTTTATTAGTTGGCTCGAGCACCAGGGCATATTTGAAATCTGCAAGAATAAAAAGGTTTCATTAATCCAACGGGGTCCAGAAGAAAGATCAGAAATAACTGGAAGATATGCATCATATGAATATATATTTGGCTTATCGCCTGTCTTCCTATGCATATTCAACAAAATAGCTCAAGAATTTACGACTTCCAACAGCATCAAAAAATAAAAACTACTCAAAGAAACTTGTAATGTGATGAATTGGCTCACCTTCAATTGCATCCTTATAGTATCCAAGCATCTCTCTTGCTGTCCCTCTTCGCAAATAAGCCTTAACATTCTGGAAACGAAATGGAAAACAGGAACCAATGTTAAAGTAGTCTGAATAAACTGAAGCATGGTGCCCTAAATTTCCAGAAATAACTGTTGCTACAGCGGCATAATGCAAACCTTAACAAATTGGCAAGTTTTAAAGAAAACATCATAGTAGTTAAAGTAAAATAGTGATAACAAGTTACCCTTGACAAAACTGATAAAAATAGCAAGAAATCACCTTTTTATCAAGGTTGATAGCATTGGAACAATCTGCTTCAGCTTGTTGGAAACTGAAAGTAAAAAATGAAATATGTCAAGCAAGTACAATAAGATACTTATACAGCAATGTTCAAGAATACAAAAATACCTTCCCAGTTCAAGATATGCCGCAGCTCTGTTACTGAAATATGTTGCATTCTTATCATTAAGTTTGATAGCTTCGTTATAATAGCTAATAGCCTTCTGCCACTTCTGCTCCTTAAATGCTTGATTGCCCTTAATCATAGAATTAGATGGCAATAAAGATTCATTAACTAAGATAGCACAAAACATTTGTAAAGTATATAAAGGGTGGCAAGACTATAAAACTAATTAAGGTTTTGCAGGAAACCAGACACTGGATAGTCATAAAGATGACTACTAACATAGTTTCCAAACTGTGATAATCATGAGTCTTCCATCTCATGTAATCCAAGATAAATTGAAATGAAAATGCATGTTTATAGAAGGTGATCAAATTTAAAAACAAACATCCATTGATCATTGGCAGCATCGCCAAGCTTCTGTTCAGGTGTTGCTGGTCTGTGATCTTATCTTATGCATCTTCCTTGAAACATTGTCATTTACTTAAGTTTTTAAACTCTGATTGAAAAAGGGTGCAAAGAGCAATAACCAAGAAGCCAATTTTCTCAAAAAGATACATAAGCAGTTTAGTGATTACAAATAATTGTAGTTGCCATGCTATCACCACTACAAGTGCACATCCAACTGACTGAGACACTTAAAAAAGAAAATAACATTAAGCTTCTCAACTCTATCACATAAACCATTGAATAAGCAGTATCATCAACAACATAACTTCCTTTTCTCTTTCAAGAGAGGGAGAGAACCACAAGTTGAGCATGAAAAAATGTTGAATTCACTAATATATACTCTTAATATTGAAACAAGATGGGCACTGGACCCACGATTTAATTCCATTCGATTATCTAGAATACAGAACGTTGTGCATAAGTGCACTGTGAACAACATTTTAATTACGACAGTAAATCTATTAGTACAGCTAAATGCAAGGCTCGGTTCAAACTTTTGACATCCAGTCAACTTCTGAGGTGCATACGGAAATCAATTTAAAGCAAGCACTCATCAAATAAGATATCAAGATCAACATGCCAAGTGCAATCAAATTCAATCCAAAATCTGTCACTGGACATGTTACAGTTCTGACAGGAAGAATGCATAATCTACCTTTTCTTTAGCCATCTCAGCAGAATTTTCCCCGCTGTCTGTGTTGCTCCATGTGGAATTCACATATGTCTCAGCTTGTTCTTGTAAGGTTTTATACATGGTCTGCACTGTATCTAGTAAAAAGCGATCACTGCCATGTCTGGCTATCAAGGACACTGAAATAGGACATTTGTTATAATATCCTAACGGTACAGTGACCTGAAACATATAAAAATAATAATTTAATAACAAAACTTTGCTGTTATAAGAGGAAACAGGAATTTAGTGTCGTGTCTAATTGCCATTTGCACATGCATGTATGTGTACGTGAGCAAGAGAAAGAGAGATTCACCTGACAGCAACCTGATAGGCTAGCAATACTCATAAGACCAATCGAAGAGCTCTGAAATTCTTCTGACAAAATCTCCTTCCCGCCAATTTTTGGAGGAAGATAAGCAGTTGTAGGGACCACCAGAATCCCATCATCCTGGAATGCCACAGAAACCAAAAGAACAAAAAATATAGGTGTTTAAGAGGCACAGTCAATATAAATATTACGAATAAACAAATCAAAATAAGATAATCAAGAAGGTTGCACTATTTGGAAACACAAACAGAAATGTTTATTCAAGCTCCAAGAGCCTAACTCAAACCAATAACACAAATTAAAATGGAAGTGCAATGTGTTTTCTTTATCAAATGCTCCTACATATTCATACAAGAAGAAACCCACTGAAAGACAGAAGGTTCTATAGTTAGAAAAATAAAATAAAAAATAAACCGGGTCAATGATATAACGAGCCCAGCAACTAACTCAAACCGGCATAACCATATAAACCTAAAGCCCAGTCATAGAATTGAAGGATACAAGATCCTTGCATTCAGAACTAACATTGACAAGTGTAATAAGAGAAAAATAAAAGCCAAAGCTAGATATAAGGGACTGTATGCACTGTGATAATCCTATTGTCAACCTAGTATATAAAAACATAGTCATGGAAAGCATTAAAGGATGATGAATCGCAATAAAAACACTGATCTCATACATGCTGTTCAATCAATTATTAGTGTTTCAACTCTGTTCTTTTTTCCCAAGACTCATTTTCTTTATTTGGGCAGAAAACATAAAACAAAATCCGGGCATTGTATTAAAACTCTAAATGACCACTTCTTTTCTTGTAGTTGTATTCATTAATGCATCCATTAGGAGTTGGTGAAAGCTTAAGTAAAGAAAAATCAATTTCAGTACATAAGATAGACATTAATTAAGCCAATGTCTTTTAATTAACAAAGCATCTCTCTTAGTTTTCAACAAATTATACTTTAATTTTATATAACCTATTGGTGACTTGTTATATTCAAATTCAAAGAGCACCATTTACGAAAAGAATACCTTCAATAGAGAGTTGATAGCCGAACCCATTTCTTCTCTAATAGACTTGCAGAGTTCAATCTCTGCATCTGACAGGTCCACTATTTCATTCATCTGAGCTGAGAAATTGGGTTCAAGAATTGGCTTTACCGTGTTAATCCATTCCTCGTGATTGCTTCTGAACTCATATCTATTACAAGATAGAGATAAGAATCATATTGTCCATAGAATATCAAAATAAAAGGTATAATAAAGTGAAGAAGCATCTGACTTTCAAGTCATACACCCTACTCAAATGTTCATTAAGAAAGCGGACATCACAGAATTCTATTCTCCTCCACAAGTTAAATAAACACATATAATTAAGTCAAAGAACACCCAGGTCTAGTCCAAAATGCAGAGGAAATAATTATTTGGTTTGTCCATTGTAACTTTAACAGATCATGATACTTCTAATAACAGTATATCCAGTGCATTGATAATAATTTGAAGGTAAGAAAGAGTTTCTAACTACTACACCTGATTAGAAACTATAAATACGCTTTATAAGCCAAAAGCAACAGCAGGTTGACATCCCAATTTTTTTTTACCTAAGAAATACAAAGATCTAGCCCTGTCATTTGATAATCTCTCTCAGATTTTCTTTTGTATTAATAAATTTTTTCATTAACTACAAATAGCTGTCTGAAAAATATTAAAGTTTCAAAACTGGTTGAAGTCTAAACACTATACATTTCTCACATGGACTGTACGCATAGATTATGTAACTTTAACAGATCATGCTACTTCTAATAACAGTATATGCAGTGCATTGATAATAATTTGAAGGTAAGAAAGAGTTTCTAACTACTACACCTGATTAGAAACTATAAATACACTTTATAAGCCAAAAGCAACAGCAGGTTGACATCCCAATTTTTTTTTACCTAAGAAATACAAAGATCTAGCCCTGTCATTTGATAATCTCTCTCAGGTTTCTTTTGTATTAACAAATTTTTTCATTAACTACAAACAGCTGTCTGAAAAATATTAGAGTTTCAAAAATGGATGAAGTTTAAACACTATACATTTCTCACATGGACTGTACGCATAGATTATCTATATTGAACCACCTCCATATGCCTAAATATGATTGATAATGATAACACCTCCATCCCAAGGGAACAAAAAAACAGATGAAGATAGCTAATCAAAAACTTATATAGATTGGTTTTCCAATCATATCATAAAAAGTGGAAGAAAGAGCAAAGTTCTATGGTGGTACAATTACAAACGGTAGATAAACTGCAATTGTGTCTTCAAAGGAAATTTTGACTAAAACTGTATCCTATTCTCAGCTTTTCCACTAAAAATCAATCATATAGTCATACTTGGCTATTTGAAAGACTTACCTATGAAGAAGTTGCATGACATTCGCAAGCAATCTTATTGAAGAAGTTTTAACTTCACCATTTGTCTGCTTGTTACGGAACTCTTTCAAGCTTGGAACTTTAGAATTCAGATACACATCAAGAATTTCATGCTTCAATATTTGTCCTGAAGAAGTGTGTCAAGGTATAATTCAGAAACAAACTCCACTAGAGAAGGGCAAATATTTGTGAAATATAACGAATGAAATTTTCCAACTCTAGTTCAGAAGATCTTAACATACTTCCAAAATGCTTTTCAGTTGACTTAACCACCACCTGGGAAACTCTATCAACAGGAATCTTTAGTGATTGAAAACAATCATCTGCCATTATAATTTGCCTAGGACTACGTTGACCTCCAAAAGCAGATTGAAGAAGAACATGCCCAACACGTCGCAGAATATTAGGATCCTTAGCAAACCAACCTGCAGGAGTTGTTTCAGAAGTTGATCAAAATTCAGTATTGATGAGGCAACCAGAGAGCATTATAAGGAATCCCATCAATACAAAGTAATAGTCAGTCAATGGCTGGACAAGAGAATAAAATGACCTCTACTTCAAAGATGATGTTACACACATGCTCAAAGCAAAATATATTACAAATAAAGTGATGTGGAAAATAAAGAAGCAAATTCAGCTTCAGAGCAAAGTTTTGATAGATTTTTATTTTTATTTTGATATAGTTCAAGAAGCTTACTAAGCCAGCAAAACCAGCTCTTAGGACATTCCAAAAGCATGGAATAAGTTGAAGTGTGCTTGACTCAAGCAAACAACAATTAAATGTTATCAATCATTCAGAGCTAACTCATAACTAGTCAGTGGTACAGGGCACAACAAAGTTTAGAGCTTTAGCTCTTTAAATAAATGTGCAATGAAAAGATTAAACTTCAGAGTTCACATTCAATAGAACTGAGATCGGTCAATCACCAAGTAAATTACACAATAAGTAATTATATGATCAATCCTAGCTTAAACATTTGCATTATTGATTCTTTTCTTGGAAAGGTAAAACCAAAATCTGTGCAAAATAGAGCTAAATGATATCATGTTCCAACTTAAAAAAAAACATGTGGAGCAAGTTGAAACACATACACATCAATCATATTTCTACTTGAAAGTAACATGAGAAAAAATGTTAAATCAGAAAAACCTATATCAATTTGCAATAGAGAACAACATAGGACATTAAACAATCGCAATACAGAAAAAAATAGGTCATCAACAATTCCTTTACTTAACCTGTAGAAAAATAATTAAAAGAATCATAAACAAGAGAATCTCCAAAATGTGGCCCTCACATACCAACAGTGTCAAGACTGGCTGAAACAGGTAAGACTCCTATCTTTGAAATAGCTCCATATGAGGGTCTAAATCCTATGATACCACAAAATCCAGCAGGTACTCTCACACCACCAACAGTATCAACACCTGCCATAAAATATCTGTATCAAATACATCTTCCAAAATTTGCATGTGTTTTATAGAGGTTCAATTAATGTCTTCAAAGCTAAGATTTTATTGAGTGGTCTGGAAATGCCAAAAATTCACAGCAAACTTGCATAATATAAAGAAATTTAACAGCAGAATGACCTGAACAGAAGTATCCCATATTCATGAATAAAAACTGTCAAACAAAGTCAAAAGTTTATGGTGCTTGGGAAGTAACTAGTGACATCCTATTAGTTACTCCCTAGAGTCCATTTTCAAGAAATGCATAGAAACAAGTCGAAAAGAGAAATCCCAGGCAGAGATATTCATATCACTTTTGGGGATTTTTTTTTAAAATTAGCATAGTAAGTTAAAAGTTTTGGCAAAATAACACCATTTGAAAAAAGATTTGGCAAAATAACACAATTTCATCTTGTCGCACTTCAAAATAAGAGCAGCTCAAAGCCAATCCTCCAACTCAACCAGTCAGCTGGTTGATCTAGTTGTATGAACCAATCAACAATTTCACACAAAAACCAAAATTTTATGAACTTTTTATTCCAAATATGTTTTATGAGTCTAAATATACATCCAAATATACCGACCAACTTGTAGACTCAAAAACAGAATCCAATTAAAATCTCAAAAGTTACGGTTCACAAATTGTCCTCTATTTTTTAGTGTTAATGATGTAGTTAGAATTGCGATAACAGGTATTTTTGAGTACTCAGGTGTGGGTTTTCCACAATTAGATAAGGATTTGCCCCAGACAGATTATGTAAATGACCTAGCAAATGCCTTTATGAATTAGTGGGGCAGGTCTAGGTCTAAAAAGAGATTTGGTCTCGTTACACCAGAATGATGGGTCAGATTTTTACATTAGTTTCTAAGGGGATTTTTTTAGAGTGACTATGGAATCGCTTCTCCAGCCGTTGAATCTTTAGATTTCAAAAATCTCACCACAAGATACTGATTTTGACAATTTTATGATTTTTCTTGTTATTTTTGGAATCCATCAACCAATTTAACTAGCCATTATGAAATATTCAATTGGTTAGTCCTGAATTAATAGATGTCGCAGTTCAGGAACACGACATTTAATTAAATGTCATTGTTCAGAACCACAATACCCAAAAGCATGCTATTTCACAAAAACTTTTTATTACTATATTTTTTCGTCATTTTTTTTTATATTGTATACTAATTTCCTAATATGTCCTCAAAAACTTTTGGTGCGTCATGTGTTTTATTCTCTATCTTGTTTGTGTTTCTCATTCAAGAGAGTGGGTCACAGAGTAACTAAAAGAATGTCAATAGTAACTCCTTGTGCACTATAAAATTTTCCCAAACAAAGAATCATGCAAATAATGCATTCCATTTATAGAATAGTTCAACACCATATTCTATTTCTATTTAAGGAACTATATAACTATATAACTAGCGCTATATGTAAATCAACTTCAATTAAATCACGGTAAAATATATTTGGTTTCTTTAAAAAATAAATTATAATTACTGCCAATTTAAAATGTAGTTTATACAGGTATATAAGAAAATTAACCCCATTACAAAATATTCAATTAATAAGATTTGTCTCAGAGACTGGTATAAGAAAGGGTTTTGCTGCACATAGAAAAATAAAACTCAATAGAAAGTTAATAAAAGAAAAATAAAAAACAACAAAAGAGCAAATCAATTTGCAAGCTGTTAAAAATATGTTAGGGGTCTCCATGCTAACCAGTATCCATCAATGGTCCAATTTAATCATAACAACAGCAACAATGACCAAAATCAAATAAATGAAAACCAAGATTGTTTGATTTACAATTATGCAACCTGATAATAATACAATGTTTGGGCTTTCAAATTTATGACAATTGTGATGACCTTGCGGTCTAAAGGACATTCACACTAATAATAGTTTGGATGCAAAAGGAGAGCAACCCAAGCATATACAAGGGTTTCACATAAAACATTTGCACGAAAGCAATTCAAAAGTTTCTGAACTCAACCCCAGAAATCACAAGAGTCGCAAGAAAGATAATAAGAAGCTCACCCAAAGAGAAGTCAACCAGATTAGCAGCTACAGCCACAGCAGCGCCACTACTGGATCCACCTGGTACTCGTGCTGGCTCAACAGGATTGGTAGGTGTACCATAATGCTTGTTTTCTCCAGTGATACTGAAAACAAACAGCACGCAAAGCAAACATCATCATATAAAAGAAAGCATAAACTCATAGTATGCCCTAAGTTCGCAGTCTTTAGAAATTTGAAAAGAACAAGAACATGCCTATAAGCAAGCTCATCAACAACAGTTTTGCCGACACAAGTAGCACCTCCTTCAACAAGAGTTGAAACGACAGCAGATGTTTGAGAAGCTGCCTCATGTGTCTTTGCCCAGTCCGGATGACCAAATCCAGTCACATATCCTTCAATCTCAAATCTGACAATCCCAATATATATATATCCATTCACCCAGAAAAAAAAAATGTAAATTGACAAATTAAAAACCACAAAGTTAAAACCCTAAAAAAAATATCGAGCTCAAAACTAATCTCCAAAAAATGTTTATTTCAATTACTCTAGAATAAGTGATTCAAACAAATATAATCAATGAACGGAAGTGAAGGGGCATACAAGTCGGAGACGGCGAAGGTGAGGCCAGTGAGAGGATGAGGAGCTTTAGGAGGAGCGGGCTGCGGCGGAGGAAGCAGCTGAAGCTTGAGGATAAAAGCGCCAAAATCTTCTCTGAGAACTTTCTTAAACTTTTTAGTGAATAAAAAAATACCAGCTAGTCCTAGTCCTAACAGCACCCATAGATTTGAAGGATTCGACGCCATCTCTCCCTCTCCCTCACTTCTCTAATAGTACTTATCTTTACCTGCCACTGCTTTATTTATTAAAAAAGAAAATAGAGTAGATATACAAAATGAAAAACCCTAGAAGAGGAGCAGGCCGAAAAGGAGATAAGGAGGAGAGAGAGAGTTATTTATATGTACTGTGGAGGGAATTTTGGATTTTTCTTGGAGTAGACGTGCATTTCTTCCCTGTCTTTTTCTTCACGACGTTGTGAAATGTGAACAGTTTTCTATATACACTTTTATGATTTTACAAAATTTCCTTCTGATTTTTAGTTTTTCTGCCTTTTGGTCCATCGTTTTTACCTATTTTTATATTTTGGTCCTTTCATTCACGTATATAGCTAATGCCGAATAATTTGACGGTGAAGCCGCTGTGACGATTAGGGCCATCTCCAACGAATGAGTTTGGAAATCGGAAAGCCAAAAGCATTACCTCCTAAATCACTCTTGATGATTATTTTCAAATTAAAAAAAAAACATTTAAATGATAATAATTTGAGCAAAATTAATATGATTAACTTGTGATTTAGGATAATTTAGAAAAAAAAGTTCGAAAGTTCAAGATCTAATAAAGTTAATTTTGAATTATGAGATTGAAAAGATATCAATTAAAAAAAAAACATAAAAACAAAATCGAGTCAACTCAGGTTTACTCTATTAACCAACCACATGTGATATGAGATTGAGAAAAAAAAAATAGAAAACATAATAAAAGTTAAATAAATAAACATTGAATAAAAAAACTCAAGGCACTTTGAGTTAACCTCACAAACTTATGGCATAGGATAACCCTAAAAAAACAAATAAAAACATCAAACATAAGAGATCTCAATACCCAACACCAAATTATAAAATTAAAAAAAAAACCATTAAAAAAAAATTCAAAACAACCAGGTTTATTGGATTAACATGCGACCCAGGATAATCCTAGAAGAAGAAGAAGAAGAAAGAGGGGGACAAAGAAAGCTCAATGATCAATAGCCAATAGCCTATTGTCAAATGATAAAATTAAAAAAAAATATATCAAAATTAAATTGAATTAGTCTTCCAAACCAAAAATCATGGTTATAAAATTAAGATGACCCTGAAAAAATTAAATTAAATTTTTAACTATCAAAAAATAAAAATAATAAGGATCAAGTTTTCTAATGAACTTAATACTCGATGACAACTCCTAAGAGATAATTATAATTTTATGGTTATAAAAAAAAAAATCACGCCCCTAGTCTCCGGGAATGACCGCGCGAAAAAACTCTTGTTGCAACATAAACAAAACACATGCACATATATATTTATATACACCAAACATGTAGAAAAATTGTCATGGTGAATCAAAATTCAATGGATAGAACAATCCACACACTCCATAAGAATGTGTTTCCAAAAGAATATGATTCTACAATCACAATTACAAATCTATGAAACTTAATAGGTGTGATAAACACATATAAATGCTGTTTATAACGTGAAGGCCATAAACTATTTGCTGAAAAGATTTCATCAACACTCTCAATAATGTATGTTTTGAGAACATAGGATTAAAATCAAGGAGATCACTGACATGAATTTGTCAACAAAATACAGCAAAATCAGATTTTGCATAGAAAAGATGTTGCAATTTGACATACCATACATGAAGATGAATAAATCGACAAAAGTAGATCAATGGTATTGGTAAATTACTTTAGATCTATTCCCATGAAGAAACTCTCTTGTGAAGATAACTCAGGGGATCTCATAAGCAGATGGGCAAGGTAAATAACTTTTTTTTTTGGTTGTGAAAAAAAGGCTACTTACCCTAAGAACATAAGGGTGATAACCAAATTGAAAAGAATGCTCCCTTAACAACCGCAACAATAAGTTTTTTGTTGAAAGAATTAAACAATTAACTCATTAGAGTTTTTTAATCATTTTTATTTCAGTGATTTTAATTATTGTTACCGTATGATCGAAGAATGATCAGATTAAAAAGAGAATGTTTTTTAAATAAAATGTAATATCACAACTTTATTTCTCTTTTCTTTTGGTCACTTTCTAGAACAAGAAACATGGTAAGCTTACATCCAGATTCAAAAGATTATCTGTTTTTACTGCAAAAATACCAAATAAAAGGGAGCCTGCATGTATCCCTACCATCACAAAAGCTAGCATTGATGAATTCATGGATCCCCTTGTAGCAGCAAAAGAATAATATGAACAGGGAGTTCTGAAGCACAAGTTTTGAGAGGTTGTGCAAGGATTAAGTCATGATCCCAAGTTCTAAGTTGCTTTTCAATTATAAAATGACGATTTTCACTTCAGACAACGTAAATGTTGCATTACACATTCATTTTGCAGGCAATATGCGCCATAGAAGTTGATTTATTAAAAACAAAGCCTGGCTCAACCAAATATGCAGGTGTTATTCAGCACACAAACCTGTTCAATTCACCATCCATAATCCAAGCACACATACAAGAAAAGATTCATCTTAGTTCATTCATTTCTTACATTCTTAAGTGTAGCTATCAATGATGAGTAAAACTTTGTACAGCTTTGTTGCCAACAAACTGTACAACCAATGAGAGCACGAGGATGCTAAAATTGGGATCAAAATCTTATATCTACCCTCCTTTCAAGCAATCCTCAACAGAACAGGATAGAACTATGGCTTGCTGAGCTCATAATGCAAATAAATAAAGACATTCTTTGAAGTTAAATGGCAGGAACAAATAAAATTCTCAGACTAGGTGATCTGAGGAAAAACACAACGGTGAGATCACTTTTTGATATGGACCAACGAATTCAACTGAGGTCGATGTTATTAGGTGCTTCCATCTCATGGGGTTGAACTTGCACTGTGCTAGTTTCAAACTTCTTGGTTCCAGCGTAAGGTATACAATTCCAATCATGCAATGATTCATGCCCAGTTTATCAAATTTCAACAGACATTGAGTCTACCTTCCAAGTTCAAATATTGTAACATAACTTCAGCTTTCTTAGTGCATTCTTGGCAGGAAAGAAAGCTTATATCATCATTAAATTGATTCATATACCTTCACAGGAAAATAGGATGGAAACCACTCCTTTTTTTGTGGTGGAGCAAAAAAAAAAATTGAAACAGAAAGAAAATGAAATAAAGTAGTAGAGTTGCATACCAAACAAGCAAGCAAGTACAGCAGTATCTAGCTCAAGCGTCAATAGAGAAATGAGGATTATAGAAGCCAAAAGGTTGCCGATAATGCAGAAATTCAGATTGATTTACCCTTAGAGCTGCATTACAGAATCATGGTACATTATTGTATCCAACAAAATGGAGTAACACAAGAATTTAAGCCATGGAGTCATAAACTGAAAAGTTTTCAACTATTAGATTTCCATGTCATTTTGAAAGACTAATTTTTCTCTATATAGCTTTAATAGATGACGAGGTTCATCAAAACAATTACAAACTTCTCAAAATATTTAAACAGAACAACCAATTTGGGCAGCCCTTCAATCAAATTATTTGATAACAGAAATGGTACTATTGAAGCACTTGGTTCAAGTCTATCCTCTTAGCTCAACAGCTATACCAATTCAATTCACCATCAAAGCACATATGCAAGAAAGTCTCAAAAAGTTAGATTGTGTTTTTTTACTACGTTTCAACTTGAAGCCACTGATGACAAAGAAACCTCAGTATGGGTTACTGCAAAAAATACAGTCAATGAGCACAAGAGGCATTAAAAAGAACTAAATTTCTATATGCTACTCCTTCAAACAATATTCAACCGCAAGAGCACACAAACTATGCTACAAAAAGCTTATTATGGAACCGAACAGAGACATTCTTTGGAAAGGAAAAAAGAAAGGAGAATTTCATTACAGCTGTATCATAAACAGAACTATGACTAAATGGTTGCAGCAGTGAAAACTCTCACCCTTTTCTTTCTTCACGAGTTTGGAGAAAAGCTGAATATCTGACTCTCATTCCATCAAAAAGAAAAACAGAACAAGTTCCAAGTATTAAGTGATAGAGGCTGGCGCAAATTGATAGGATGGAAATACAAAAATGCATGTTCATCTGCGTGTGCACATAATAGTAGCCAAGGGCAATTTATCTATACTTTAAACATCCAAATGGAAGAATGCAACGCGTACATATGGAAATTGCTATAATGCTTCTAATGTGAAAATAGTTGCCAAGTCTCATTTTTCAAACACGTTAAATTCAGTAAGAACCAGTTCAAATTTTCAAACTAGGTGAAATATTTTAAAAGAAAGGAATACAAACAGTGAGATTGAGTTTCAGATATGGACCAATATTTAAGAGAAATAGCTGCCTTTTGCATTGTGGCAGGCAAACAGAACATGTGCAAACTATGTGGAACAAAGTAGTAGATTGCATACAAGTAAACAAGGCATTGTTTGACCTCCGATCAAGAAAATAAAGAAGAGAGAAGCCAAAATTGCAGATAACAAGCAAATTTAGACTGCATTCCATGCATCAGAGTACAACAGGAAGGAAGACCAAAATGGACCAATTATCTCAACAATTTTCAACTACTACGTTACCTCTCATTTTTTTAAAGATTTAATTTCACGTTATACATCTTCAATAGCTGTGGGGCTTCATCAAAACAATTCACGAACTTCTTAAGGAACAACTTCTCAGAACACAAAAACAGAGTAACCAAGTTAGGCCTCGTTTTAATCAACTGTTTCGATAACAAAAATTGAGCAACTGAAGCTCTTGGTATAAATGTTGTCTTCAAGCCTGGCTTCAAAAGATAGGGGTTTTTCGCAATAAATGAAGGCTCGCAATCCATATTGTTAACCAAGAAATCCATCACTTCCATAATCTTATCATCTGATGTCATCATGCACCAAGGCTCCTTTATGAAAGCAGCAAGAACGTCTTCCTCAGACCAACCCCAACTCTTATAAACACCCAACCTCCTTTCCCATCCAGATTTGCTCAATAGACCCATCACCATCACTGCCGTAGTAAAATGTGGCTTAAGAGGATCACATCCTATTTCTCTCACCGTCTCAACGATTCTTCTCAAATGATTCGGAGACATCATGACAGACCTGGGAGAACGGTAAACCAATGTAGCAATATGCTTTTGGGGGACTCCATACTCTTCCAAAATGTCGACACAAGGTTTCAAATATATATCGGTTTTTTGATAGAGAATAGGGGAGTATCTTTTAACAGCAGCAATTGTCTTGTCATTAGATTCAAGCAAACTGACAAGGAAGTTGAAATTAAGAATTATTTGGTTTTCCAAGCTTCTATTCAAAATGCAAGGGTGTGCACATAGAATGTGGGCAATGTCATTGCCTGACATGCCTTTAGAGTGAAAAAACTTGAGTTTAGGCAGAAGGGTTTTCTCAGGTTTGCACGAAAGCACTCGTGGGAATTTTTTAACGAGTTTAAAGATTTGTTCTTGAGAGAGACCATAGTGCTGGAACATGTGAATCACTAAGTCAGGGTTATCTGGGGTTTTAAAATTGAGATGTTTAGAGACTGAAAGAGCAGATTCAGGAGAGAACCCAAATTTGATTATGAGATAAGAGGCTGCAAATGACTGTTTATTTGGATTTTCGAGGGTTGAGATGAAGAATCTAAGAGTAATAATCGAAGGTGAGTGTTGAAATGAAAAGAGCCTGTGGGCTGATGAAAGTGCGGCAGCGTATCTCCCATGATGGAGAATGGATTTGCAGAGGAAATGAAACATGGGAATTGAATTCCACTTTCAGTGATGCAAGAGCTGAAATGTAGGGTTTTTCTTTTATATGTAAGAAGGCGGGGGAATGTTTAATTAATTGTTAATTCGAGGGGGTTATCTGCAAGGGTAGTTTGCAATTTAATTAGGTCAAGGGACTGTTATGTAATTAGAATGGTTTTTATTACGTGTTCAGTTATGCAGTAATAGGATTAGTGGGAAGTTATTTTAATTGGGTGGGTAGTTAATTTGTTTATGTAATTGCTTATTTATGGCTGAATGGGAAAGAAGAAAGGCATGCAATTTCTGAATTAATCCAATTATCAGTGTGGAGGTCCCTGACTCCTTCAATTGCCGGACACTACCAAAAATTATCACAGAAACAATTGTCCCAATTTACAACAATTATCCAGTATTAACTAGGCACGTAATAAGTGGTATCAGAGCAACGATCCCTCGACATGGCTGAAGGAACTCGTTTATCGCAGCTATTAGAAACTGTTCAGCATCTGCAAGAAGTCACTACCAAGCTGACAGATGAGCAATCCAGGCATTGAGTATTGATGGAAGGTATCCTGCAACAACTCAATAATTTAGCATCCAGTTATGAGGGTTTAGCACATGTGACTACAAGACTCAACTCAGGAGAAGGGACTTCTACAAATACAAGGGGCAACACTAACTCTTTGTGTGAAGTCAATGGTAGCATCCAAGCAAGGTCCCTACGGCTTGACTTTCCTTGGTTTGATGGAGGAGATCCTAGTGAGTGGATTTTAAAGGCACAATAGTTTTTCTCTTATTTCGGCACACCGGAGAATCAGAAGATGGAATTAGCTTCCTTCCACATGAAAGGTAAGGCCCTTACATGATTTTGCTAGTTGAAAGATTCCAGTCCCGTAGCCAATTGGGAAGAATTTTTGGAGGCACTTCGCGTCCGATTTGGACCAACAGCCTTTGAAGATCCCGTCGAAGCATTTACTAAACTGAAGCAAATAGGAAATGTTGAAGAATATCAGACAACTTTTGAAATTCTGTCAAACAAAGTGCATGGAGTTAGCGAAGAGTTCCGTATTAGTACCTTCCGAAGTGGACTCAAGGATGAGCTGCGAATCATCATCACCATGTTCAAACCGAACAGTCTTGCTGCTGCTTTTGGTCTAGCATGCCTGCAGGAAGAAGAAGTTAACAGAAAATTCCACCCATACAAATTCAACCAAACACACCACACCACCCACAACTCTACTTTCAGATCTGCACCCAAAACACATACCCTAAACATTACCCCAAAAATTACAGCCCCAAATCATGGAAAGGCGCACATCTTGCAGGGGCTAAAACAACCTGAACAAGCAGTGGAAGAAGAAGTAAGCTTGGGAAAAAGTGCCTTAAACAAGGGTAAGGGAGTTTGGTTACAAGTGATGAAGGTCACTTCAGCAGTGGGGAAAGCAGAAAGAAATCCAGAATTTCAAGCTGTTTTGGATGGCTTTATGACAGTGTTTGAAGAACCAAAAGGATTACCCCCATCCCGAAGCCAAGATCACCAAATACAGCTCCATGCAGCAGCCAAACCAACCAATCTCAGGCCATATCGTTATCCCTATTATCAAAAAGAAGAAATAGAGAAGTTAGTTAAGGAAATGCTACAAAATGGCATCATTCAAAACAGTCAAAGCTCATATTCATCACCTGTTTTGCTGGTGCGGAAGCCGGATGGTAGTTGGAGGATGTGCATCAACTATAGAGCTCTCAATAAAGACACCGTGAAAGCTAAGTTTCCTATCCCTAACATTACTGAGTTATTGGATGAAATTACTGGTGCAAAGTGGTTTTCTAAACTGGATTTGAGGTCTGGTTATCATCAAATTAGGATGAAACCCGAAGATATCCCAAAAACTACCTTTTGTACACATGAAGGGCAGTATGAGTTCTTAGTCATGCCTTTTGGACTCACTAATGCCCCGTCAACATTCCAAGGGTTGATGAATGACATTTTCAGACCCTACCTAAGGAAATTTGTTCTAGTTTTCTTTGACGATATCCTGGTGTATAGTAAAACAGTGGGGGAACACATCCAGCACTTGAAAACTGTCCTAGGGATTTTGTCTCAGAATCAGCTATATGCTAAACTTTCTAAGTGCACCTTTGGGTGTAGGGAAGTTGAGTATTTAAGGCATATAATATCAAAAAAGAGGTCAAGGCAGATCCAGCCAAGATTGCAGCCATGGTGGAATGGCCAGAACCTAAAAATCTTAAGTCTTTAAGGGGATTTTTGGGTTTGACTGGTTATTATAGAAGATTTGCGAAGGGGTATGGTAGTGTGGCAGCCCCCCTCACTGCACTACTCAAGAAAACTTCATTCCACTGGAATGAAGAGGCAACCAAGGCCTTCACAGCACTTAAAGCAACCATGGTAACACCACCTGTCCTAGCTACACCAAATTTTTTAAAGACATTTATTGTGGAGTGTGATGCATCAAAGGCAGACCTAGGAGCTGTTTTAATGCAGGAAGGGAGGCCTATAGCTTATCTCGGTCAAGCTTTGAAGGGTAAGAACTTATTTTTATCTACTTATGAAAAATAGTTTTTGGCCCTTGTGTTAGCTATTCAGAAATGGAGGCACTACCTACTGGGACACAAATTCGTGGTCAGAACTGACCAACAGGCTTTGAAGTATCGATTGGAGCAGAAGGTGGGCACTCCTTTTCAACAACGATGGATAACCAAACTGCTAGGGTTCGATTTCATCGTGGAGTACAGGAGTGGCAAGGAAAACAAGGCAACAGATGCCCTGTCTCGCATGCCAACCCTGGAAAAGGATTCAATTCAGTGGGAAACACCTCAAAGTCAAGCCCAAGCAATCAGCCTGGTCAATGTTCAATGGTGGGAGGTCCTTTCTCAAACCTATGACCAAGACCCCCAGCTGAAAGAGTTAATCAACAAGTGCAATAAAGGCAAACTAGACCCACTCAAGTATCAACTAAAGGGAGGGTTTCTGTTTTACAAGGGCAGAATCCACTTGGGGACTATAAAGGAGCAGTAAGACCAAGTTATGGCCCACTTCCACAGTAGCCCTATAGGAGGGCATACTGGTTCATATAAGACACACTCTAAACTCAAGAAAGAATTCTTCAGGCAAGGTATGAGAAAACATGTCAGGCAATTTATCAAAGAGTGTGAAACATGTCAACGAAATAAAACAGAAAACCTAAAGTCGGCAGGGTTACTACAACCTCTACAGATACCAAGTCAAGTGTGGGTGGATGTTAGCATGGATTTCATTGATGGTTTGCCTCTATCTAAAGGGTATAACGTAATTTTGGTTGTTGTGGACAGATTCAGTAAATATTGTCATTTTCTACCTATGGTTCACCCATACAGAGCAGCAATAGTGGCGAAAACATTTATGGATAATATATTCAAGTTACATGGAATGCCTAACAGTATCGTTAGTGATCGTGATGCAGTGTTTACAAGCAGATTTTGGCAGGAGATGTTCCAATTAAGTAGCACCAAGTTACTTATGAGTTCAGCATATCATCCACAGACCGACAGACAAACTGAAATCGTAAATAAGTGGATCGAGGGATCCCTGAGATGTTTTACTAGCGACCGACCCAAGGACTGGGTCAATTGGCTAGCCATGGCCGAGTGGGTGTACAACACATCCGAACACTCATCAACCGGGTTCACTCCATTTGAGTTGGTTTATGGCAGAGCACCTCCTCATCTATTCCTTTATAAGCCAGGAACCACAGCAGTGCAAGCCGTAGAGGATGAACTGAGATCCCGAGAGCATATTCTTGCTTTAGCATGAGAAAACCTACAAGCTGCACAGACAAGGATGAAAAAATTTCACAGACAAGAAGAGAATTGAAAGAGAGTTTGAAGTTGGGGATTGGGTATACCTAAGGTTAAGGCCTTACCGTCAGGTGTCTGTCGCGGTGAGAAGAAATCTGAAGCTCGTCCCAAGGTATTTCGGCCCCTTTCAAATCCTTCAAAGAATTGGAACTGTGGCCTACAAATTGGACTTACCCAAAGAGTACAAAATTTACCTAGTCTTTCATGTGTCGTGCCTCAAGCGAAAGGTTAGGGATCGGGTCGATACTAACCCAAAACTCCCAATGATGATGTCTGATGGAACATTGGCACCAGAGCCGGAGAGAATCTTGGACCGACGACTGAAGAAGAAGGGAAATCAAGCAGGGGTCGTGTAAACACCTAAAAAAAAAAACCCGGTTCATGAATATAAATACGAGGAGAGAGGGAGTGGAGGGATTTTTCCTTCTCTCCCAGCCAAACCCTTTCTTTTCTTCCCTTCTCAGCCGAGCCCCTTCCTTTTTTTTTCTCTCCCAGCCGAACCTCTCTTTCCTTTTCCTTCCCAACCGAACCATCTCCATCTCTTTCCTTCTCAACTCTCCTTCTTCCCAACTGAACCAGCCCCACCTCCACTCCTCACAGCCAGCTGAACCTTAGGCTGAAATAAGGGAGAGGATCTGGGTGAATGTGTATGAAAATTTGAAACTTAGAGGAAAAAAAAAGGGGACTTTTGCCGAGAGGAAGAAGAAATCAACAAGAGAAAAGAAAGAAGTGTTTCAAATCTTTCAAAAATAAAAATTGTGAGAAACAAGAGGTAAGAGTTATAAAACTCTCTTCTTTTCTTCTAAAATATATGAAAAATGAGATTAACAAATCATGTGAGGGGGGGGGGCTGATTTTGTTAAGGGGTTGGCCGGCATTCAATGTGTGATTTTGTTGGAAATTATGTTGATAAATTATGTGTTGAAATTTAGAGTTTAAATGTGTGGTTTGTTGGGATTTTATTGAAGGAATAGGTGCTGAAACTTTTGGGTTTAATGTGTGTTTCGGTTGGATATTATGTTGATAAATTATGTGTTGAAATTTATGGTTTAAATGTGTGATTTTGTTGGGATTGTGTTGATGGATTATATACTGAAATTTAGGGTTTAAATGTGTGGTTTGTTGGGATTTTATTGAAGGAATAAGTGCTGAAATTTTTGGGTTTAATGTGTGTTTCGATTGGAAATTATGTTGATAAATTATGTGTTGAAATTTATGGTTTAAATGTGTGATTTTGTTGGGATTGTGTTGATGGATTATATACTGAAATTTAGGGTTTAAATGTGTGGTTTGTTGGGATTTTATTGAAGGAATAAGTGCTGAAATTTTTGGGTTTAATGTGTGTTTCGGTTGGAAATTATGTTGATAAATTATGTGTTGAAATTTATGGTTTAAATGTGTGATTTTGTTGGGATTGTGTTGATGGATTATATGTTGAAATTATGGTTTCAATGTGTGCTTTTGTTGGGATTTTATTGAAGGATTATGTGCTGAAATTTGTGGATTTGTGATGATAATAGGTGTGTAATTTTGTTGAGAATTTTATGCATGTTTTGGCTGAAATTTGTTGAAATAAGTATAGTGACGAATGTGAAATTGAAAATAGAAATATACTGATTTTGCTTGTGGACATTGATGTCGCAGGCGGTGCAGTCGAGATTGAACCATCGTCTAGACAAGAACAGCCCAGAAGTAGAGCAGGTAGGTGATTTACACCTCTCCTTTCATATGACATGTATTAAGTATTTTATATTGAATATTATACGAATACAATGGGGTTTATTCTAGATTGTTGAATGCTTTAATGTGATTACTGATTGATTAGCTTCGGCTAATGGCATCCGAAAGGATGGCTGGGAATAACGATTGATTAGTTTCGGCTAATGGCATTCGAAAGGATGGTCGGGATAAATGATTGATTAGCTTCGGCTAATGGCATCCGAAAGGATGGCCGGGATAAATGATTGATTAGCTTCGGCTAATGGCATCCGAAAGGATGGCCGGGATAAACGATTGATTAGCTTCGGCTAATGGCATCCGAAAGGATGGCCGGAACCAAGGAATGTTAGTTTCGTTTAACGACGTCCAAAAAGGACCATAGGGGGAGGAAAGAATAGTTGACCTCAGATTTGAGTGCTTTATATGAATAGCTAGAGTAATGATAGTGTTGCTCGAAAAATGAGAAATGGAGTTCCGATATTGCCACAATCAAATTGCTTTATGTATATGCAGAAATTTCAACTTGCCAGTGTTTCTTTTAACCGATAGGTCATTTGGACAAAATTATTTAATATTACCATTAAGTAACTGCATTTCATTAAATGTTTATACTGCTGCAGGGACGTCACCACCACGAAAGGTTTAGGGAACCTAATACAAGGGAACCTACTTTTGCAATGAACCACGAAGATTGCATTCTAATTTAAGATGTGTTTGGGTTGAAGCAATGTAATGAATGCTTAATTTGTTATTAGACCCTTTTGTAAAAATGTGTAAATACCACTAGTAGATTAAGAACGTAAACTCATATCCATGTATGTATATTTCTAATCTAAATCTTTAGTTGTGAAAACTGTAGTGTTGTACGCTTATGCAAATCTTTATTTTCTTTAATGGAACGTTTATTGTATGGACGATATTTTATCGATGTGAAGGGATATGGAACGTTGAAAAAAAAAATTACGGTTGTTACAGTTGGTATCAGAGCCCCTGGTCTTGATCCTGGGAATTCATGATAATTACATTACTCTGGTGAATTTCAGGATGGTTTCTTTTCCTTAAATTTGCTTGGTTTGTTTGCTTTACTTTGTGGAGAGAAAAAAATTGTGTATGTTTGTTCACTGTATGATTTGACCTTGGTATTTGCGTTTATGTACTTTATGTTGATTTTTCTGACCTCTATTACAAGGTCATGCTATGGGGGTGATCTAGTGTGTTCCTTGATAGCATTCATGTGATTTGCTGTTCATCTATTTAAAGTGTCCCTAGTTTATCTCTGTTGTCCATTTTTCTGCATCCTGTCTTATCTATTTTTTTGTGAGTCTCCACTCTACTGAAATGTTTGACAATAGGCTGAACAGGCTCATATCTATAAGTATCAGATTGTCATACCAGAAATGAAGGAGGGGTAAAAGCTGCTTGTTTGCCTCATAGACATATCTGTTATTTGTTCTTGACTTTGGCTAAGTTCAGTTTGTTTAAGCTTTGGGTTGATAATCTTAGCTAGTCAGATAAAAGTATGAAATGGGAAAGAATACTTGTCTGTCTCTTTGGTTCGTAGGAATAGAGGAGATGAAATGAAAAAGATTAAAATTTCTCTCCTTGACTTGAGTAGTAGGGGGAGAATGTTGAGAATGGAAGAATTTGTTGGTCAAGTTTTTACCGTGGATGCCCAAAAAAAAATTCCTTTTGTCTGCCCATATCAACCCTTATACCATCTCTAAGTTACTGAGCTATTCTTAGACAGTGGTATGAAATAGCTATGAGCCATGAAAGTTCACCTTGCTTTGTTGTAAATAGGAAGAATAGTAAGGTTCCATTTGTTTCCTGTAAAAAATAACTTGCTGTAAAACATATGTTGTTTTTCATTGATTGGTCATGTTAGTGAAAACTACTTGAAAATAACTGTTTAATAAATGGTATGTAAGGAAAATAACTGTTAAAAAGGGAAATACAAGAGTTGATTAGTGGTGGTGCTAAAGTCATGTAATTCACTCATCCTCCTTGAACTTTCAATCATTGGTTTGTTCGCTATTAGGAGGATGAAATAAATGAAATATTGGATTTGAAGATATTTCTTATTAATTGGAATTTGAAAAACTTCTTGGACCTTTCAATTTGTTCCCTTTAAAAGAAGGAATGGTGATAATTGTGTAGAGGTGTGTGCTTGTAGAAAATAAAGAGGTTTTTGAGATATTATTTGCATGCTATTTTCTAGGACCAGGGATGAAAAATACCTTATTTTGAAGTTGTAGTCTACATGCGATACTACAGTACTTTTATCTTTTGATTCTTTTTAGGTGCCTCTCGATAGTTTTGATATGCTGATGTCAAAAATTTTTTTGTTAATCAAGCTTTCCTTGGTAGCCAAACTTGATAAAATGAGGAAATATTTTATGCAAAACAAATCGAACCTAAATTTATAACGTACAGTATTTTGTCCTTTATGAAGTTCCTTTTACCTCTTATAAACACATGTGAACTGCATAAGGTGGTTATATATATCTACTTATTTTCTCTTCATCTTATACCCTCATAATATTTTTGGACCATGGCTTTAGCCTGAAAAGAAGTGATGGCAATTTCTTGTGGCTAGTAGGATGGCAGTCTTTCTTTGACCATGACTTTCTTTTTGTGAAAGAAATACTTGTCATTAGCTTTATTTGTGAGATGGTTTGTTGGCTGTCTTGTGTCCCTCTCAGTCCGCAACAGTTTTTTTTTCCTGTCTAAAGTACTGTTCTGTTGTTTTGAGCTACCATTCCTTGTATTAAGAACTAAGTCAGATATTGCCTCGCTATGAGAAAACTTGGATGAAACCTTGTATGAATCTTCAAATATATTTGATGTTAACTGTAGCCTTGTACAGCTGTGCTTTGGTAGTTGGATTGTTGGTTTCTAAATTATGAAGAATTATTTTTTCTTTTCTTCATATTTTTCCTATTTGAAATCTCTTCATATAATGAAACTCTTCATGGCCTGTTTTATTATCTGTACTTTGACATTTTGATGATGCTTTGTGTGTTTGTACACTCTTAAATCATGGTATTTTTAGGTAGCATTCATCTGGTGGTTTTTTTTTTAGCTGCTCAACATGACTATTTATCAGGGTTTCTTGAAATTTTCCTTGTGAAGATTCTTTATTGTTTTGTTAATTTGTTTTGTTTTGTTTATTTCTTCAAGTTATCACAAGCTTTGTTTTGCGTGATGAATGTTGAATGATCAATTGAGTTGTGCATGGGTGTTTGATTCAGGTGTATGACAGCTTGTTGGGCGCAGATGCTTTTTGTGGTACTCGTGATTGCCTGATTGCAGACTATAGGGTCTCTAGTTGATGAATGTATTAGCTGTACTTTTACATCGCTTCCACTTCATCTGCACTTTTAATTGTGGTTCAATTTTTAGTGTTTGTTCTTTCCTAGATAACGAGTTTTGGTTGTTAAGATGACTGAATAGACTAGTCTTTGTACTCTTGTCAGAAGCTATGCACAACTTGGAATTATATCAATAAGACATAAGTATTGATAATATACCTTCCTTGCGCGAATGTGAATTAGGCTTGCTTTTGGTACTTTGTTTGCAAGGTTCACTTCATGGTGGTGGATAGAGATTTGGGGTTTGTTGTTACACTAGTTCTCTGAAAAGTTCTGTACTTGTATTTTCTGTTGCATACGCTTGGTATCGCACCACACTTTTCAATACTTTATTTACAGACTTGTATGATCCCATGCTGATATCATGTGTTATTGGGAATCAGAAATGGCTATTTTTCCAGACAAATCAATTTTTTTGTAATCTTTCTGAAAATAATAAGGCAGAATTGTGAATTTTCTCATACTCAGAGTTTTTATGATTTTAGCCAACAAGGAACCTTATAGAATGCATTCCATCATGTATTTAATTGTAAATTTTATTACACTGTCAGTTCTTTAGTCAAGGTCTTGTTTCATGAAGTGTTTTTTTTCATAATCTAGTGATTTCTGAAGGTTTCTGTGAATCACAGAATCTCGTTTTCTTGCTTTGTAAGTTTTTTCTCTGACTGTGTTATGAAGATGTGCTCGGGCTAAATCTAAGTTTTCTTGCTCAAACTTTGTTGCATTCAACCACTGAATCCTTCTTATTATTTGTTGTCCAATTCTTAAGTAGGTCGTGTTTTGTGGAGGTTGTTTTTTTTTATTGGCTCCCAAGATGTCCTCAGGCAATTGATGTTGGTAAAAGAAATTTTGTTTTTGTTCATGCTTTTCTTATAAAAGCAATTCTTCATTCAATTATAGCTTAAGATTGTGGTCCATTGAGCACTGATGCTGTAATTGCTTGACAATTAAACTCTATAATCTAGTATTCAGTGACCTCCCTTGGCATACTTGTGGAAACCACACAGATGGTATTTGTTGTTGATCATTTCCACCGAAGTTTCTTTTACATGTTCAACTAGCCTCTGGGTGTTTTGGCCAATAACTGCTGGTATGCGCTAGGATTTTTGCTAATGGATTTCTAATGATGATGCAAAAAATTTAACAAGCTGAGCGGTTTTAATGAATTTTTATTCAGTAATTTCTGAAGTTGCTTGTTTAATGAAGCTGAGCTGATAGATTTGCTCATTACTTATGCATGTGCATGCACTTTTGTTGCTTTCTTGGAGAGAACGCAACTTAGTTTATGTTGTATGTATTGTAACAACATGAGATGTTGCATTTGATTGTTCTTCATTAGAGCCACTAAGTGGTTAATCATTCCCTTTTGCAGTTGGAGATTGGTTTGTTTACTTACTTTCGTTTCCAGAACAATGTGCACTAGATTTCATGGAGCTTGTCCTTCGAAGAGAAGCCTTACAAATTGGTTAAAGTGTCTGGCATCATGGTTTCTGTTTGCTTTTTCCGTAGGATATCCTTCTATCTGACAGTTGATATCGTAGTTTGTGTACCTTACACTATGTAGCTTCTATTGGATATTGCCAGCTCATCCTCTATTCTCCTCATGTCTTAAATGGAGCCTAGGATATCAGAGTGGTTGTTTTTTTTTTTTTTGGGTGGATGTCAATTATTTTAGGTGTAAAAACATGATTTTATACTTGATTTATCTTTCCATTTCTACTTGAACCCTTCATTCTTTGTGGATTTTAGATAAGATTGAAATTACAGCCCTGGGTTTTTCGACTTGCGGATTTTATCCTATATGTGAATTATCTTCTTCTTGAGGTTGTCCATTTCTTTCTCGTACAATTCTTTGTTGTTTCCTCGTGAGAAGAGAACAGAGATGTTTGTGTTCCAGTGTTAGTTTCACTGGTGTTAGGTGCCTTACAAAGATTATCAACAATTTTCATGCTTAGATGCTGCTAGGAAGTTGATTTGACACCATTAATGTTGGTACTTTTGCTGTGAAATTAGCTGCGGCAAATGCATGGTCTGGGATGCATCTATAAACAAAAAGATCCCTATTGTTAGAATGGTGAAATGCTCAAATAAAAGAAGAAACTTGGAAGAGGGAAGATGAGATGAAGAAAAAATACCCAGAATTATTCAAAATACCAGGTATAGAATGTTAAAATTCCTTAAATTTCCAGGACGAAATTCATATTTTAGAGGGGGAGAATGTAAACACCTAAAAAAAAAAAGAAAAAAAAAATACCCGGTTCATGAATATAAATACGAGGAGAGAGGGAGTGGAGGGATTTTTCCTTCTCTCCCAGCCAAACCCTTTCTTTTCTTCCCTTCTCAGCCGAGCCCCTTCCTTTTTCTTTCTCTCCCAGCCGAACCTCTCTTTCCTTTTCCTTCCCAACCGAACCATCTCCATCTCTTTCCTTCTCAACTCTCCTTCTTCCCAACTGAACCAGCCCCACCTCCACTCCTCACAGCCAGCCGAACCTTAGGCTGAAATAAGGGAGAGGATCTGGGTGAATGTGTATGAAAAATTGAAACTTAGAGGAAAAAAAAAAAAGGGGGACTTTTGCCGAGAGGATGAAGAAATCAACAAGAGAAAAGAAAGAAGTGTTTCAAATCTTTCAAAAATAAAAATTGTGAGAAACAAGAGGTAAGAGTTATAAAACTCTCTTCTTTTCCTCTAAAATATATGAAAAATGAGATTAACAAATCATGTGAGGGGGGGGGGCTGATTTTGTTAAGGGGCTGGCCGGCATTCAATGTGTGATTTTGTTGGAAATTATGTTGATAAATTATGTGTTGAAATTTAGGGTTTAAATGTGTGGTTTGTTGGGATTTTATTGAAGGAATAGGTGCTGAAATTTTTGGGTTTAATGTGTGTTTCGGTTGGAAATTATGTTGATAAATTATGTGTTGAAATTTATGGTTTAAATGAGTGATTTTGTTGGGATTGTGTTGATGGATTATATACTGAAATTTAGGGTTTAAATGTGTGGTTTGTTGGGATTTTATTGAAGGAATAAGTGCTGAAATTTTTGGGTTTAATGTGTGTTTTGATTGGAAATTATGTTGATAAATTATGTGTTGAAATTTATGGTTTAAATGTGTGATTTTGTTGGGATTGTGTTGATGGATTATATACTGAAATATAAGGTTTAAATGTGTGGTTTGTTGGGATTTTATTGAAGGAATAAGTGCTGAAATTTTTAGGTTTAATGTGTGTTTCGGTTGGAAATTATGTTGATAAATTATGTGTTGAAATTTATGGTTTAAATGTGTGATTTTGTTGGGATTGTGTTGATGGATTATATGTTGAAATTATGATTTCAATGTGTGCTTTTGTTGGGATTTTATTGAAGGATTATGTGCTGAAATTTGTGGATTTGTGATGATAATAGATGTGTAATTTTGCCGAGAATTTTATGCATGTTTTGGCTGAAATTTGTTGAAATAAGTATAGTGACGAATGTGAAATTGAACATAGAAATATACTGATTTTGCTTGTGGACATTGATGTCGCAGGCGGTGCAGTCGAGATTGAACCATCGTCTAGACAAGAACAGCCCAGAAGTAGAGCAGGTAGGTGATTTACACCTCTCCTTTCATATGACATGTATTAAGTATTTTAAATTGAATATTATACGAATACAATGGGGTTTATACTAGATTGTTGAATGCTTTAATGTGATTACTGATTGATTAGCTTCGGCTAATGGCATCCGAAAGGATGGCCGGGAATAACGATTGATTAGTTTCGGCTAATGGAATCCAAAAGGATGGCCGGGATAAATGATTGATTAGCTTCGACTAATGGCATCCGAAAAGATGGCCGGGAATAACGATTGATTAGTTTCGGCTAATGGCATCCAAAAGGATGGCCGGGATAAATGATTGATTAGCTTCGGCTAATGGCATCCGAAAGGATGGCCGGGATAAATGATTGATTAGCTTCGGCTAATGGCATCCGAAAGGATGGCCGGAACCAAGGAATGTTAGTTTCGTTTAACGACGTCCAAAAAGGACCATAGGGGGGGAAAGAATAGTTGACCTCAGATTTGAGTGCTTTATATGAATAGTTAGAGTAATGATATTGTTTCTCGAAAAATGAGAAATGGAGTTCCGATATTGCCACAATCAAATTGCTTTATGTATATGCAGAAATTTCAACTTGCTAGTGTTTCTTTTAACCGATAGGTCATTTGGACAAAATTATTTAATATTACCATTAAGTAACTACATTTCATTAAATGTTTATACTGCTGCAGGGACGTCACCGCCACGAAAGGTTTAGGGAACCTAATACAAGGGAACCTACTTTTGCAATGAACCACGAAGATTGCATTCTAATTTAAGATGTGTTTGGGTTGAAGCAATGTAATGAATGCTTAATTTGTTATTAGACCCTTTTGTAAAAATGTGTAAATACCACTAGTAGATTAAGAACGTAAACTCATATCCATGTATGTATATTTCTAATCTAAATCTTTAGTTGTGAAAACTGTAGTGTTGTACGCTTATGCGAATCTTTATTTTCTTTAATGGAACGTTTAGTGTATGGACGATATTTTATCGATGTGAAGGGATATGGAACGTTGAAAAAAAAAATTACGGGTTGTTACAGGTTGACATTTTGATTCAACGGAAGGGAACCAACGTGGAGGATGCCACGTGGATGGACTCTGATGAGCTTCGACAGTGTTACCCAGAACTCGGGGACAAGTTCTTTTGAAGAAGGGGACTTTGTTATGCGCCGCAGCCAAGAGCTGAAATGTAGGGTTTTTCCTTTTATATGTAAGAAAGGGGAGGAATGTTTAATTAATTGTTAATTCGAGGGGGTTATCTGCAAGGGTAGTTTGCAATTTAATTAGGTTAAGGGACTGTTATGTAATTAGAAGGGTTTTTATTACGTGTTCAGTTATGCAGTAATAGGATTAGTGGGAAGTTATTTTAATTGGGTAGGTAGTTAATTTGTTTATGTAATTGCCTATTTATGGCTGAACGGGAAAGAAGAAAGGCATGCAATTTCTGATTTAATCCAATTATCAGTGTGGAGGTCCCTGACTCCTTCAATTGCCAGACACTAGCAAAAATTATCACAGAAACAATTGTCCTAATTTACAACAATTATCCAGTATTAACTAGGCACGTAACATAAAGTTCTCTCTTTGTTTCCGTCAAGAGAATCTATAAGGTGGTTGATTTGCAGAGCGAATCTTGAACTTGCATCGAAGAAACCCTAATGTTTTAATGGCCTGTCAAATCACCGTTTCAAAAATAGCTGCCTCGGTTTTAATTTAATGAGAAAATGTTTTTTTTAACATCACTAACACTCTATATCAAGTTAACTGAAAATAATTATAAATCATGATTTCATATAAATTGAATATAAAATGACCAAACTAGAAGAAAAAAAAAGAGTCTAATTAATGGAATTTGGTCAGTAAAACTAAAACATATGTTGTCCTTACAATGTGTTTTTTTTTTTTGTTATGGGATTTAGATTATTTAAATTTTAATTATGTAATTGTAATTACTTCATTTCTCACCATGATAATCAAAAGTTTTTTTAGGATTGATCTGCATCTTATATGCACCAAGTAGAAATCACGTTGCTTCATAATGGGGGTATATTTTTCACTCCACAAATAAACTTGTGTGACACCCTAATCCCCTACTAGACTAAGCCTTCCTCAACAATTTCTCCGTGTTTGCATAATAACTGAGTGTTTTCCTCACCCGAGAGATTTTTCATATTTTCCAAAGTTAGAAGACAAGCAAAATATACAAGAAGAATAAGTTAATCAAAGTGCACAACAAACTCTACAGGAACTCTTTCCTAACCTTTATTAATCTCATAAACAAATGAAACTATATACAAATTTGTATGTGTGCTATGCACAAAGATTGCATGCTACACCAAGCTTATGTCTCTATCTCGTGCTCTACATGCTACCCCAAATCAAGAGCTGCCACAACTATATATAGATAAATATTTACAAGGTACAACTCTCATTCCTACTTTTAAGGAAATAGTGAGACACTATCTCACTCATGTTCATCCATGAATATAGTGGCCCCATTATCTACAAAGTAGTGAGTAGTTTCCCTCATGATCTCCCATGATCTTAGTAGGTTGAGAGCATTTCCATCCATACCCCACATTCTCCCGCACATCTCTCATGATCCAATGATCTTGGGTGCCCATAACTGTCACTAACCCACATTTTGCATGTCCACCCGGAAGTCCCAACTACCATCTTCTACTATGTCTGTTATTAAGTCTCTCACATGCTTTGGACATTCCTTTGTCCAAGTATCAAGTCGTGCTAAGTCAAACCCCTAACTTGCATAAGTTATTGTGTGTTGCCGAATTTGCATATGTGTGAAGGCTGCCAATGCCTATGTTTCCGAATGTTTGCAACATTCCCTGATCTAGTCAACTTATTCCCCGATGAATTTTCCTGCCTAGCTTGGACAGTCCAGCGTCCAATCCATGTTCATCAACAATCTACACTATTGATTTTTCTTGATGAACCTACAACTGCACAAATCCATGTTGTCAATTTTTCCCGCTTTTAGCATGGCTGTCAGTGCCCTAAGTCACTGTTTTGGACAACCTGCTGAAGTGTGCATATGGTGGACATTTGACACTGTTACACTATACATGCACGTGCTTGTTTGAAAGTATGATGAAAGTTGATTTTTAAAGTGTTTTTCATTTAGAAATATAGTAAAATATTTTTATTTGTTTAGATTTATTTTTGATATATGAAACATCAAGACAATCCAAAAACACACATAAAAAAACTAATAAGAAGCTGATTTTGTTTTTAAAAAATCTAAAAGTGTGGTTGGATCACAATAGCAAGCACAAAATCTTTATTCTTATGCATTGTTATAGCTTTCAAGAAGTTTTCTTGCAATGCATTGCAAGCATATCTTACCACTCATCTACACCAACATCTCAATATAATAAAATATATCATAACTTATCTATTTCTTGAACTAACATTAGGCAATATATCACATAAGTTTTATACTTATATGATATTGATAAAATCATAGCATAAGACTATTAACATCTCAATCCTATATATTTCTAATCTATTTTATCTTAATTCATATATTTAAGAATTTTGGTATGCTATTAGAAAGCAACAAAAATATTGCTCTTATTATTTTAAGAGATTATTTGGTATTGTGGTAATTTTTACCTTTTGTCAAATATAGAGAAAAAATGTTTTGTTAATCAAATAGATTTTATTTGTTTGCATTTTCAATATTTGGTTTTACAAAAGCCAAAATAACTTGTTTTTTCATTCATAAAGACATGTTTTTTCATTTATTTTGCATCAAAAACTTATCTTATAATATTTTTAACCAAACATATATTTTTTAAAACCTATTTTTTTAAGTCACCCTTAAAAATATTTTCTTAAAACATACCTTTTTTAAATTGAAATACAAAAGCTACCACAATGTCAAACACACTAAGAAAACCAAATAACCATTCAATATTTACTCATATACACATATTCAGGTAAAATGTCCACCAAATAAAAGCAAATGATTGCGTAAATGAAATGAAAAACATGAGATGCATAAAATCACTTGCCCACAATACCCAATTGCTCACAATCCCTTGTTTTTCATAATATTATAATTCAAAACCAATCTCTTTAAAATATAAACAATAAAAAAATACTACAAGAAATGAACTGTGAGAAACTAGTATTTCAAGTGAATTCGCATGAAGAGGGAGAAAGGGGAAATGAAATAAAGGAAAGAAAGGTTAGGTCTTGGTTAATGTCTTAACCTGAATTTTTCTCATCCTTTTTTTCATATTTTCTTAGAATCCAAAAATACAGAAAAAAAAACAAAAAATCTAAAACATATATTTTTTTTATGTAATTGTGTGTTGTTTTGGCATTTCCAATGTCTTTTCAAATTAAATAAATAATTCAAATGACCAAAATAATTGATCTTAAAAATTACAAACTTTATCCATCAAACATAGAAAAGAAAATATGAGGCCTATATTCCCAATCTATTAAGGATGCAAGCATATCATTTTAGAAATTACTAACTCAAATAATTATATAATAGTTTTATGGAAAATTTATGAGGATAAATCTTGAATAAAGTCCAACCCTACCATTAGAAAAGACAAGTGTCAACCCTACAATCAACAAGCATAAAAAATTAAACTATGTCATTATGAATCTCTAGTTTTAAACCATGTTAGAAAAAAATCTTAGTTTCACCGCTATTATAAAAAAGTCTGACTTATAAAGGACATATGTTAACTCTACAATCAAGAAGCACCAAGAGATTTAACATTGTCATTAGGAATATTCATTTCTAACTCTGTCATAAGGAATATTCATTTCTAACCCTGTCATAAGGAATCCTATGTTTCAACCATGTCATAAGGGAATCCAACCTTGCCATAAAAAATGAAAGATGTCAAGACATCTAGAATGATAAGTGTCAGCCTTGCAATCAACAACTTTGCAATTCGGAAACACCAAAAAATTTAACCATGTCATTAAAAACTTTTATTTTTAACCTTGTCATCAGAATTTTTAGTTTTAACACTCTAATCAAGAAGTCCAACCCTTTCATCAAAAAAGACAAACATCAACCCTGCCATTAGAAAGCGTTAAGACAAACATTAACCCTATAATTAAAAATCCAACGTTTTTATCAAGAAAGGACAAATGTCAACTCTACCATTAAAAAGTGCCAATAACACAAACCACAAGAAGGTCGCCCAATCATAAACCATAAACAAGTTACCTACACATGTCACGCGATTAAAAACCATGAACGAGTTACCTAAACACAAATCATAGGAAGATCACCTACTTATAGACCTTGAGCAAGTTACCCAAGAACAAATCATAGGAACATCATCTAATTATAAACCACAAACAAGTTACCAAATTATACGCAGATTATTTGAACAAAAATGATGGACAAGTCACCCAATAAAAGACAATAGACTGGTCACCAATTTATAATGTATATTTTTTGGACTATTTGGATATTTGGTTTGGATTTATATGTGTGTGTTTTTATTTTGAAATGATTTGATTTTTTGTGTTGAATTGTGAGCTAATTTTCTTAGGTTGTGATTTCTATTTGAATATTAAATGTTGATTTATGAATTATGTTTGGGTCAGTGTTAATTCCTTTGAGTTAGTATATGAGTTGGAAATAATTCATGAAATTAACAAGATGTGATATTCGATTGTTGGGTTATAAGAGTAATAAGTTGGTTAGTAATTTGCACATAGTTGATACTTTGATTGAAATAGCTTGATAAAGACATTGTGTGTTTTGCCAAACATGAGTATAGTCCAACTTTAGTAAGTTTTCTTCTTAAGATCATCTTGCAATTATTTTAAGTTATCTATTTTTTTACCCTTTCATATTTAATATTTGAAATTGTGACTTACATGCAAGGTGATTTTCTGATATTAAACAAATTTATTTCTTTCCTAAAAACAACAAAACTCTTTTCTTTTCAAAAATACAACTTTATTTTAAATTTCATAGGGCCAAGTTTCTTAAAAATAAAAATAAAAATCATATTAGTATAAATAAAAAAAATACATGAATGGTTTAATCTTTTTTTAAAAAAAAACCAAGAAATGAAAGAAAAAATGTTTTTATTTTGCATGCATATTTGATTTAATAATTAGTTTATTAAAGCTATAGCCTACATTCCAATAGCACCAAAATAATTATTTTCTTTCATTTAATATTCAAGAGTATAATCTTATATATAAGATGTATTCATGATATTAAAAATAAAATGTTTTATTTATTTATTTACTTTAACTCTACAATGACTAGACTTTACAATGACTAGACTTGACTCTTAAATCTATGGATCACTTTACTAGGGTGCATCAACTTTAATTATTAGACAAACCAATGGTTAGAAAACACAACAATATCTTAATTTATATCAGAAAAATAAACAATGTAACTTATCTTAAATAAAGTGTACTAAGGGTGACAAGTCTTTTTTATACATAATCAATCTTTTTATCTAGATTTTGAGGCTAGTTAGGGCTTTTAATGACCAAAATACTAGATAGAGACTCCATTTTTTTTTATTGATAAGGATTGCTTATTCTTTAGATCTAGGTGAAGGATTGTTGCAATAGTGCACATGTGCGACATTTGAACAACCTTTTTTCTTGCAACTAACTCGATTAGATTTGCCCAAATCATTTAGCTCACTAAAAACTAATTGAATTGAAAGGTTCTACTATGTCAATATTTTATTTGATTCTACTAAAAACATAGCCTACTCGGTTTTAGGCCAACATATCAAAAGCTCAATTAAGTTTAACAATAATGCTTTTAATACAACATGGTCAACTAATTTATAGAATTTAATTCTTGTTGGCCTAAAGACCACGAGCTTACTTAATCTCAACAACTTTTAAATAAAAATAAGCATTTTTAGTTCAAACTTTATATATATAGCACCGGACCTAACCGAAAACTAATTTAAACCGACCAATTTTGGTTTGTTTTTTTAAAGAAAAAACTAACATAACTTTATGTTTTTAGTGGGGGTTTTATGGCCAGCAAATTCGATTGATTTTTATAAGATAAAAGGCAAAACCAAAATAAATTTATAACATGGAAGAAATAATTGTAGATACTCAACAATATATATAAATATAATAAAACAAAGTAGAATAAAATTTGAACTTATCTAAATAATATATATAAATGTAATCAAATAATTTGATGGGAGTAAAACATATCCAACATTAAAAAAAAAGCAAATCTTAAGAATCTAGGATAAAAAAAAAATACTAACATTATGAATAACAAGCTTTTAAAAAAAATGCACATCTTTAATATTTATTATAATAAAACCATATTATACTCAACATTTTTATATTTATTCTTAAGGGTGTGGTTTGGTTCAGTACAATCAGTTTAAGAAGCTTTAAACCAAAATCAACCTTTTTTTTTGTTTTGTTTTCTAATCAGTTTGGTTATTTTAGTTTTTTTCTTTTTTTTCTCATCCTGCATTTAAAGGTTGTGCAAGGACATCTCAAGTCCTAAGTCACCTGTCACTCCCATAGTCCGTGAAGAAGCTTTTGTTGATCCAACTGGTTATTTGGAGGGGGCAAAACAATTCTATTAATCATCCAAGACACAAACAAGAATTTCATTCGATCAGTCTTTTTCTAACTTTTTGACTTGTAGTTGCCGATGAAAAACAGATCTTAGAGTAGCTCGGCGCCATTCATACCATCAATTGGAGCACAGAAATGTTAAATTTAAGATTAAAATCATACATGCTACCACTTTAAATGATACTCAATCTTCAATCGAAAAGCAGATAAACTGTCACAAAGAGCTCATCACACGACAATCATCAGGAGAAAAAGGAAAAAAAATGAAGAAAGAAATATTGTTAATGAGGTCAGTAAAAATGCTGGGGTTGGACGTTTCCCATGAAACAAGAACAGAATTATTCCTAATGTTTTGTAACTTCAACATCTAACATCCTGAAAACTTCAGTGCATTATACGCAGATGCAATTGCTAATGAATGCTGAAATTGAGTTTAGATGTGGAACATTGAATTCAAAATCCTTAATCTATCTGCAATCTATCATATGGACTCTCAATCATTCCATGACTGCGCAAAATTCACCATATAGGTGGTGTTTTTCAACACCAATTCCACTACAGAATGACTTTGAAATACTTGAAATGGAAGATGAAGATAACTAACTCCACTGATTAATGGATGCACACGTTTTATCAGGAAGACACCAGAGAGCAGAAGCCATCATCTTTTCCTTTGTGCTGGTAAACAAAACTCACTTGTAACAGACACCAAAATAAATGTAGCAGTGGAGTTGCATATCGGAGTTGCATTACTGTATCCAACAAAATCTGGAGAGAGAAAAACGATTCACAAAATGGTTACATTTCCATGTCATTTTGAAAGATATGATTGATCTCCATACAGCTTTAATAGCTGAGGGGCTTCTTCAAAACGATACACAAATTTCTCAAGGAACATCTTCTCAGAACACAAAAACAGAGTAACCAAGTTAGGCTTCTTTTCAATCAACCGTTCCGATAACAAAAAGTGAACAACTGAAGCTCTTGGTATAAATGTTGTCTTCAAGCCTGGCTTCATAAGATAGGGGTTTTTGGCAATAAATGAAGGTTCGCAATCCATATTGTTAACCAAGAAATCCATCACTGCCATAATCTTATCATCTGATGTCATCATGCACCAAGGCTCCTTTATGAAAGCAGCAAGAACGTCATCCTCAGACCAACCCCAACTCTTATAAAGACCCAACCTCCTTTCCCACCCAGATTCGTTCAATAGACGCATCACCATCACTGCCGTAGTAAACTGTGGCTTAAGAGGATCACATCCCATTCCTCTCACCTCCTCTACAATTCTTCTCAGATGATTCGGGGACATCATTACAGACCTCGGCCAACGGTGAACCAACGAAGCAATATGCTTTTTGGGGACTCTATACTCTTCCAAAATGTCGACACAAGGTTTCAAAAATCTATCGGCTTTATGATAGAGAATGGGCGAGTATCTTTTAACAGCAGCAATTGTCTTGTCATTAGATTCAAGCAAATTGCTTAGGAAGTTAAAATTAAGAGTTATACAGTTTTCCAAGCTTTTAACTAAAATATAAGGATATGTACATAAAATGTGTGCAATGTCTTTGTTTGACACGCCTTTAGAGTGGAAAAACTCTAGTTTAGGCAAAAGGGTTTTCTCAGGGTTGCACGAAAGCACTCGGGGGCATTTTTTAACGAGTTTAAAGGTTTGAACTTGAGAGAAACCATAGTGCTTGAAAATGTGGATCACCGAGTCAGGTTTCTCTGGGGTTTTGAAATTGAGATGCTTAGAAGCTGAAAGAGCAGATTCAGGGGAGAACCCTAATTTGCTTATGAGATAAGAAGCTGCAAATGATAGTTCACTTGGGTTTTCAAGGGTTGAGATGAAGAATCTAAGAGTGAGAGTTGAAGGTGAGAGGTGAAATGAGAAGAGCTTGTGAGTGGGTGAAACTGCAGCAGTGTGCTTCCCGAATTGGAGAGCTGATTTGGTGAGAAAGTAAAACATGGGGATTCGATTGGATTGAATTGAATTTCACTTCAAGTGATTTAAGAAAGTTACCTCTTGCTTTCCGTCAAGATAATCTATAGTGAGTTTGATTCTCAGATCGCCGAAGAAACCCTAATGTTTCAATTGCCTACCAGAACACCGCTTCAGAAAGGGCAAACCACCTTCCAGCTCTAAACAAGTCGTTTCTACCTTTTTATTTTTTACTTAATTTTTTTTTTAAATTTAATCCTTGCTACTACTTTTTTCAATTAATTATTATTACATTTCATTACAAATATTATAAAAGACGTGCGGAAAGACTATTCAGTCAAAATTATTAACAAACTGCAGCTTTAACTAAATAATTTAAGTTTCGTTATGAAATATAATTAAAAGTATTTTTCATAAAATTAATTTTTTAAAATTTTAACCCCAAAATCGATCATAATACCAAACACCTAAGAGTAAAATTGAAATACAAAGGAATAAAATGAAACACGGTTTTAGATTATTACGAGCTGATTTGTCCGCTTCGTTGGGTTTTTTTTATTTATGTAAAAAATTGATTGATTTTATAAATATTGTATTTTATTATTTTAATATTTAATTAGTATAATTGTAATTGATAAAATCTGTTAAAAATGGTTTTTTTCAACCAAAATATAATTGAATATTGCTATTGCTAAAAAAAATTTGATAAAATTTGTTAGAAAATTTGCTAAGAAGGTTAAATGATTTATTAAAAATTTGTTGTCACGGATACTCTGGTAAAAAAAAAAAAACCCGGTAAAAAAAAACAACTGACTTGGACACTAAATAATAAAAAATACAAGTGGAAAAAAAATCACAGTTTCTGAAAAGGAAAAAAAAAGAGTCTAAAATATAAATTTAACTTCAAAGACAAAGTTTTTTTTTATAAAATTTATTCATCATATTATTATATTAAATATATTTAAGAATACCGATATGTATTTATTTTTTCAAGAAATTGTAGGTCATTTATTTTCTCTCTATATATATTTTTAGGCGAGACTATTAAATAAATATTAAACACATATACTTAGCCTCACATACTATATAGTGTGATCGAAATGGGAAGTGATTTTTATATTTTTTAATTGTAGAAAACCTAAGTAAATTTGTAAAAAAAAATATTAGTTGCCTTTTTTCCCCAATAATATTAGATCTTACACATTATAAATAAAAATATTGCAATTTTTTTCAAAAAATAAATATAATTTTTTTGCGTGCTATAATTACTTATTTGCCGTCAAAAAACAAACAGTGTAGTTGAAACGGAAAGTGGCTCATATTTTTTTAATTGTAGATAATCTAGGCAAATTTGTTTACCTTTTGTTTTTTTGAGTTGTATTTTTTCCCGGGTAATATTAGTTCTTAAATATTAAAAATCTAATTTTTTGATTTTTTTTAAGAAATAAACTTGAACAAAAGAGCACAAAATTAAAATTCAAAGCCAAATTTTTTATTTTATTTTATAAGATTTATTCATCATATTATTATATTAAATTTATTTAAGAATGCTGATATTAATTTTTTTAATGCAAAAAATCCGAGGTCATTTTTTTTATCTCTTTATATATTTTTAGGCGATAATATGCAATAAATATTAAAACATATAATAATGACTTGTTTGTCATTTAAAGGAACAGTGTAATCAAGACAAAAGTGACTTGTATCGTTTTTTAATTGTAGATAACCTAGGTAAATTTGTTTATTTATTGTTCTTGAGTTGTCTTTTATCCGCAATAATATTAGATATAAAATGACTATTGCTATTATTGCAAAAACAATTAAAATTATCAAATTATCCCGAAAGAAAAAACACTTATAAACATTAACAAAAGAGTAAGCAAGAAAAAGAATTATATTATTATTATTATTATCATTATTATTATTATTATTATTATTATTATTATTATTATTATTATTATTATTATTATTATTATTATTATGTTAATTTTCAAAAAATAAATATAATTTTTTTGCGTGCTATAATTACTTATTTATCGTCAAAAAAGAACAGTGTAGTTGAAACGGAAAGTGCCTCATATATTTTTTAATTGTAGATAATCTATGCAAATTTGTTTACTTTTTGTTTTATTGAGTTGTATTTTTTCCCGGGTAATATTAGATCTTAAATATTAAAAATTTAATTTTTTGATTTTTTTTAAGAAATAAACTTTAACAAAAGAGCACAAAATTAAAATTCAAAGCCAATTTTTTTTTATTTTATAAGATTTATTCATCATATTATTATATTAAATTTATTTAAGTATGCTGATATTAATTTTTTTAATGCATAAAATGCGAGATCATTTTTTTTATCTCTTTATATATTTTTAGGCGATAATATGCAATAAATAAGAAAACATATAATAATGACTTGTTTGTCGTTTAAAAGGAACAGTGTAATCGAGATAAAAGTGACTTTTATCATTTTTTAATTGTAGATAACCTAGGTAAATTTGTTTATTTTTTGTTCTTGAGTTGTCTTTTATCCCCAGTAATATTAGATATAAAATGACTATTGCTATTATTGCAAAAACAATTAAAAATATCAAATTATCCCGAAAGAAAAAACACTCATAAACATTAACAAAAAAGGAAGAAAAAAAAAGAATATATTATTATTATTATTATGATTATGATTATTATTATTATTATTATTATTATTATTATTATGTTAATAATGGAAAATAAAACACAAATATCAATTTATCAAGGGATTAAAATCAAAAATTAAAACTATAAGGGCCAAAATGAAAATTCAATATATTATCAATTTCAATAAAAGGATCCAATTGAAGAAATCGAAACTTATGTACTGTATTTATTGAATAATTTAAACCGAATCCGAAAATTAAAAGAAGGAGGACCGAACTGAAACATTGACATCCAATCACTTGCAATCGGAGGACCCAATCGAACTAAATCAAAACTTATGCAACCAAAATCAGGACAAAAAACAAAATCAAAAGTCAAGGGACTGAAGTAAAAAGTTGCACAAATTAGGGGACTCTCCTGCACTTTTACGTGCAGGAGAGAGAGAGAAACGTGGCCGGCGGCTTTAACCGGTCCCCGGCGTGTCCACGGGCATTTTTATGGTAAACGCGCCACCGCGGGAGGAAGACGACGCCCAGAAGAACCGCTCTGTACGTCGGAAGCTCGTCTCCGTCCACCGTATGACGCCGCACGCGCCACCTAAACAGGGCGTGGGGCGTGAAACAGGTAGGCGCGTATGCCACACGCATTGACAATAACCGGGAAAAAAATAAAAAAAATATGGTCAATTATCGGAAAGCCCCTGGACCGAAATCAATGTTTTTGGCTATGCGGGGCTAGAACCGTAATTAGCCATTTTAAATCAATTAAAAAAAAATAGGCGGCGGACCGGACCGGACCGGTCCGTACGTGTGCAATTACATGAATAACCCTGACCATCAACTCTTTTTACCAGCAGCCCGAGCTCTATTTCGTCTTATTACCGTGGTTAAAATCGTCAAAACATTGTTCATTGAAGAAAAGAAAAAAAAGCGGACGAACTCGCGCGCCGCATGGCCGAAAAATGGCCAGTGCACAGTGATTTGTCTCTATATCTACAGTACAAACCCGAGCTCTTTTAGCTATTGTGTAATTTTTTTACGACGAAATGCTTACGAGAAGTGAGAGAGCATTGTTGGATTCAATTAAAGAGAAAGGAAAATAAAGTTAACACTAACTGCTGTCGTGTCAAAATAATCGATTTTTGTCAAATGATATTTTATGACAAGAGAAGTTCTATTTATATGTTATTTTGCAATGAAAGTGCCTAAAAAATATCTCAGATCTGAAAGATTTTAATATTTCTATTGATTTCAAGTTTTGAGGCAGTATTTTTTTTTTTTTATGATTTTTGAAGTCATAGATTGGTTAACAAAATTTATAGTGTACGCGTTTTTTCAGGTGTTTTGTGCCAAAAATAAATTAAAAACAATTTTTTGGATGAAAAAAACTTAAAACTTTAATTTCTCAATTATGGATGGAATTTGGGTAGTCACATGGCAAAACAAATCAAGATCGATTCTTATTTGCAAGCAACAAGATATACATTAGCCCAAGCAAATGGGCTAGCCTTAATAGGCCCAAGCAAGAGGCATTGCTAAATGAGGCAGCGTACTGGCCTCACCTTTTCCTCTCTTTTTTATTGTTTTTTTTTTTATTTTTATTTACGTATTTTTCAAATGTTTTTCCAAGATAAAATTTTAATTCAGGTTTAAACCCATAACCCTTCTTTCTTACATTTCTTATTTTATTTTTAGAGATTAATATCAAAGTTTTAATTAAAATCTTTATATGAACAAAATCATCTATTTTAGGAATTAACATCAAATTACTTGATGAATTTTCAATGTCCTTTTTGAAATATATATCATAAAATAAATCAGAATAACAAGCTAAGAAATAAATTTAGACAATTAACAATGTTAAATTTTTTTCTTCCAAATCTATTTTTTTGGATCAAAATAAAAAACTAATGAAATTCTCTATTTTTTAGTATTAACATCAAATTTGTTTTTTTTTTTAAATTGTCATATCAAAAAAATCTTGTATTTTTTGGGATTAGTTTCAAAACAGCTATACATGCTATTAATTACTTTTCAAAATCCACATTTTAAAAAATAAAAATAAATAAAAGAAAGGCCTAGATAAAAAAATATATTTTCATTTTTAATAAATAAATATATTCTTTTCTATCAAAAAAATTATATATAAAAAAACTAAATATCATTAGTTATTCCTACATGCAATGGAATGGAGCATCAACCAGGGTTGTCAATACCGTTCTGTTCCGACCGGAACGTTCTGTCCCATTAAAAAAACCGAAACAAAATGATATCATTTTTATTTCGGTTTTAATTCCAATCCGTTCCAGAATACCGGCCGAAATATCTCGGCACCGTTCCGGGTATACCATTTCGGCCTTAAAATCCTCCTTATTTTGATTAACTTGTGATTGTGTTTCTAATTTGAGATTATATTTATTTGACTTTATGTTTATATTGTATAATTTAAAGTTAATTTATCTTGAATTTTAATTATGCTTGTTAAATTAATATTTTAATTTTTTTCATACATATATAATTATATATATATATATATATATATATATATATATATATATATATATATATGAACAGTATAACCCTGAAACGGTACGCCAAAATGCCCCGAAATCAAAACGTTTTGTATTAATAAAAAAATCAGAATGGTAATGACAACCTTAGTATCAACTGGCAAGCTATCTAGTCTTTTCTTTTCCCGACTTCTGAGCAGTGCCCACCTTATCTAGGACTTGCTCCAGCAGGCAGCAGCTACTGAACTACAAACTACAGGCTAAGAAATTAGCTTGACTAACAAACAAAAGGACCAAAGTAGCATAAAAAAATGATAGCTGTGTGATATATCAGTTAAAAAAAATACCATGATCCATGAATAGTTTTACAATCCACATGTAAAATTTCTTTATTTCCCTAATACTCTCCAATTATACCAATTATACGTGCAGTAATCATGTTTTTAAAAATGAGCTACAGTTTCATATTCTTCCATCACAAAATTGTTTAGCCATCAAAATCATTATCAAATATTTTGGTTCCTGTTCATAATACCGTGGTTGTAGAAGCTGGAGGTTAAAACTATGCCTTCATCCTTGAGGACTCCCCCACAGCATTCTCCATTCTTGTGTACCAATCTCCTATTCGAGTTTGCTCCACCATATCTCTACCAGACCTTAAATAGCGGATGGGTCTCAATACCCCAAAGACAGCAAGGTCCGCTAAATTAGGCTTTGACCCCCCTGAGGCATATAAGAAATAACATAAATATATCTGTCACATGGAAATTTAAAGGTTAAAATCAGAATCTTAGCTTCAAACAGTTGTCATGCTCATGTAACAAAAACTAATGCTAACAATAATGTGTGTGTGTGTGTGTGTGTGTGTGCCAAATAAAGACCTTCCTAGGAAGGGAATGCCAAGTCCCTATTTCAATGTCCATGGAATAATCATGGTTTACTTAGGCTGTCAAAAACCTAGTGGAGTCCTGAAATGAGTTTCGCCTTTGAATTGAACTCCTCCACTGCACCCCGTCTTCTCTGGGATTGAGTTTCGCCTTTGAATTGAACTCCTCCACTGCACCCCGTCTTCTCTGGGATTGAGTTTCGCCTTTGAACTGAGCTCATCTACTGCACCTCCTCTTCTCTGAGATAAAGCAGATCTATTGCACAGGATGGAGGCCTGGCCTTGGAAGCCATCTGTTCTCCCATTCCTTATGGTTCGGTTTTGTTATTGGAGTGTACAATATAATAGAATATGGCAGCGCACACATGTATATACATATAGTATGCATGTCATGTGCATTAATATGATATTATGTCAGAGATGCATACCAAGAAACTCTCGGCCATTTAGAGCATCCACCCATGTTTCCACAGCTTCATACAGGGCAGCACGTTCATCAGTAATGTTATATTTCTTCTTCAAATTCTTGGACACAAAATACATTGCAGCAGCTCCAGCATACTTGACTGTGATTCTTTCTGTAAAGCTAAAATTGCCTGCATTTGCAGGAGAAGTTTACAATGAAATCAAGATAACTGGACAAAATATATGCCATCTCACATAAACTTTGAACAGAATCAGAGTTTAAAAGCATAATTCTATGAACAACATTAACTTGGAATGAGTTACCTAGAAGCTATATGAGGATGAATACAGGATGATTAAGTAATCAAAAATGAAATGATAACTGTCACTTGCAATCAAATGAAATGAATACATAAAGGAAGTTATTGAGTAGTTGTGATCCCTGGATAAAACAATTCAATACAATTATAAATGTTCTGATCTTCAAAGGTTCCCCAAAATAACAAACTCACACGTTTACATTAGACGAGAGATGAGATACAGAGCACTGAAACCAGAACAGCATGATTAAAGCTTGATGGAGCCATAGACCATTTCTAGAATATTAAAGACAAGTAAATGGGATCAATTATCTGACAACCAAAAGTATAATAACGTAGAAATTCTCAATGAAACAGGGGTGTCAAGTCATTTTATTTCTAATATCCTGACATAATGTTCTACACCAGCCACATCAGTGTTCTTAGAGACCAGCGTGTAATTATCAGTAGTTCTAAAGACACCAATTCTAACTTTCTAAAGAATAGACTATGAGGTGAAGCTGCCCAAGAAACTGGTCATCTTGTCACTAAATATGATGAATGTCAACACATAAAACTTGATCACTAAACTAACTGAAAATCTTAAGCAATGGTGCACTTAGTATATGCAGGTGACAAGCTGTGCTTTACTTCTTAACTATCAAACTTCGTACATCAAATTTTTATTTTTTTATTTTGGTGCAGATAACTTAAATGATCATTGCTTGGAAGTGTTTTGTAGAAAAAGATATTTAAATGGTACGTTGATTTACAAAGTGTATGCATATTCTCAGGCATATCATGTTTTTCACAATAATCATCAATGCAACGAAGTAAGAACAATCTAGGTAACTCGTGTTCATGTTATCCAGCAGGGAGTGAAAATGAGTGGAAAAGCCTTTCCGAGTAAATCAAATAAGGTGGCAACCAAGTGTTATACTCGTGGCATATTATGTTTTTCAACATAATCAATGAAGTTAGAGTAATCTACAGATAAAAGAGCTTTGCAAATGAACATGAATAGAAATATGCACAAGGAGGACTGTGATAAGTAGTTAATTAAAATGTTTCCCAAAAATATTATAATATTTTTTTCAAAGGCATCATGAAATTTGGAGCAAATATTGCAAGGAGAATATACTAGCCTTTCCTCGTTTAATGATTGAGAGAAAAATGGAACCATATACCAATAGGTACATAATTATAAATCATGGCACAAAGTTATAAATGGAAAAAATCATAAACTGAACTAAGAATATCTTTCCCACAAGAGTCAGCTGTAGGAAAATTACTGTTTCATTCAGGTATGCACATCCATGGATCATCTTACCATTGTTTGTGATATATTCAAAGGATTCAAGAGCCTCTGAAGTATTGCGATATATGTTTGGAGACAAGACATGAACCAAGTGATTGTCAACCCACCTAATAAGAAAAAAATAATATGTCAAGATGTAGCATTGACAAGCCAGCAACAACTAAAATCTAACCAGTATTGTGCTAACAAAGAAAGAAAAGAAACAAAAACGTGACAAGTTGATAACTGTTCACGAACATCAACCAAAAATGGCAAAAACATGTTGACCAATTACGCAAGTATGGTATGTGGGAGGGTATGAGAGCACTGATTTTCTGACAATAGGAAATTATACATGCATCAGAGCACAAGCATGCATGTCACCATAAACAATTATTTAGATGTTCCATAACTTCATCTATATGCATAAGCAAAATTATAGGAAATAACTGCAAAAATTAGTCAGCCAGATTTTTGAGAATTTCTATTTGATTTTCCACTTTTTTCTATTTTTGTAAATCAACAAGTTTATTTGCACATTTAAAATTTTCAATTCAAGTCCAAAATGAGATGTTAGTTAGGAAAACCTGGTGTAGCTGACAAATGCTGACATTCAAGGTGTACAGAGTTACAGCATTTGTGATGCACCAGTATGTTGCACGACCATCAACATTGGAGAATAAAAAAGAGTTTTTTTTTATATTTGAAAATATAAGCTTTAAAAAACACATGAAATGACCGGCAATATTTTGAAAGAATAAAAAAAACAAAATTAAAAAAATAAAGCAAACCTTTGATTCCAATGAAGAAGATGCCATAATTGTGAGAGAATCTTTCCCTAGTCTTAGAAATTTAATGCTTGCAATTGGATTATGACCTGCGTATGGGATACGAGTTTTTGAGCAACACAATTTTATATGGCCTATTTTAATATGTCAAAACTTGAGAGAGGTTACACAACTCATGGTTCAGTGAGGGAATGTTGGTGGTTTAAACCAATCACAGAGAATATGGCGAGCTAACAAACCTACCCAACAGCAATCAATCTGCTACAGAGCTAAATTTTCACCAAACAAGGCAGCCATAGCTAATGCATCAAGATCAAACAAGTTCTCATTCCTTATCTTCAGCATGATTAGATTTACAGTTTGATACAAATAACAAAGAAACATTTGCTAAGAACTGATATAGATTACCAATTCTGAGACTTGGGGAGGGAGACCTAAGGCTGAAATGTAAACGTGTAGGTTTTGACTGAAGGAGAGAGGAACTCTGCCAAGGACCCATATAAATTAAAGAGATATAATGGATTCAGATAGAAATTTGACAAAGATATATGTACCCAAAGCTGAGTTCATGAAAATCATGGAAAACTAATCTGCATTACTTATTGGTCTGAACCATATGCATATACATCTTTCTTTTGACCATCTGCACATTTACACGTTTGCCCATTCCCCTAATGAATTAGCCACATTACCATTCCCCCAGATGCATTTTAACAATGAATTTGAAGTTTTTAAGTGTTAAAATATTTGGTTGGAAAAAAAAAAATTCACATGGGAATTTTTGAAGGAACTATTGTCAAATATTCTTCTTTCCTTATTTAGGTTTTTATATCCCTTGAATACCTCTCTAAGATACTGTATATAGTCTTGCTGTAATTACTGCTGTGTTCCTTCAGGAGGTACACTTGCATACACAATATCAGTGTACTCAGCCCAAAGATTTCCAAAGGAAGAATAAAACTCTTGGATTGGCATACTTCTTTGACTAAGTTGACCCAACTCAAATTCCAGTTGAAACCTTCTTGCTGTATTGCTTTGGTTGTAGATATTCTTCAGGTAATCCCACATTTCTCTAGAGGTCTTATAAGGCCTAAGATTGAGAAGTATGGAAGATTCCATACTTCCAATGATCCAGAACATAGCTTGAGCATCCTTCACCTCCCATTTCACATATTTCTCCTTCTCTTTCTCGCTGTTGGGTGCAGGATCTGTCCCATCAATATGACCCCACAATTCCTTTCCTTTGATAAAGATCTGAAATTGGAATGCCCAAGTAGAATAGTTCTTGCCATTAAACCGAACAAGAAAATGTTCAGATCGTTCTAATGACATGATTCAATCTAGAAACAAGAACTAAGATATCAAGTCCAAGAAAAAACAGAATAGAAGAACACGAAACAAAGAACAAACTACTAAGATCTTAGAGCTAGACAAGGAACCATAGACAAGATGCAAAGATTTTCAGAGCTTTGGCTCTGATACCATGACAGAATAATGAAAGGAATTTCTAGAAATCTTTGTTACCTTTTCACTAAGAGAATTACAATATATATATGCATCAAGGAAGATCAAATCCCTCAATCCTAGGGTCTAATATAGTAAACATAATCAAATCCCGTAATCCTAGGCCTATTATAGGAAGGAACACAGCAGTAATTACAATAAGATTATATACAGTAATAATGAATATCTTAGAGAGGTAATCAAGGGATATAAAAAACCAAATAAGGAAAGAAGAATATATTGATAACTATTCCCTGTTTCATCTTTTTTTAGTCTATTGTAGACGGCATACTGCTACTTATTATAACATTAATGGATAAGTAGGTGTTTGCTTCATGTAGCTATATGCAAAGTTAAACTACATCAATGGCTACAAAATAAGATACTTTTTCAACACTACAATTAACAGACACTGCACAGATTATTAACTTTCCCACATTACATAGATAACCGAATTCAATAGTAATCCAACCTACTACTCTCCCTCCTCTATTATTTCAGCTCATATTAGCACCCATTTCCTTCCGAGTGACAGGAGCTCAAGTCCAAGCAGTACCACTTGGAGCTCCTTACTTTTTATATGCTTTTCCTAAAACACCAAATCCAAAACTTACTAAGGTTAAGACATTGCCAACAAAATTAATTTGCCCTAAATTTATACATTCCCTTTTTATGACACTGGTAATGCATCTCTGTCTTCATTGAAACAAAGAAACCAAAATGACCGAAAAAGAAAACTACGTTAAAAAAGTGAGGCACCATACCTCCGCCACTTTTTCTCTTCATCGTCATCCTTATCAGATGCAGAATCTACAATTTCCTTACCATGGATCTTGTTTCCCAACTTATCAATTATAGCTGCTCACATTCAATTTGACATAATCAATAACCGAAATTTAACCCAACAAAATTAAATTCATCAACACAATTCAAAATCCCTTTTTAAGAAAAAACACAATGACAATAACCTGAAGAATCAACAAGCTGTTCGCCATCTACCAGCAAAATAGGTACCTTCTTATAATCAGACCATTTGATCTCTTTCTTACTAATCGGGTTCACTTCCACTACTTTGTATGGTATATCATAGTAATCCAAATAAGCTGAAAGATTAACCGAACAAAAAAAATCAACAATTTTAAGAACTGTAACGCTAAAAAGCTCTAGATTCATAAAATTATTTCTAACTTGCATATAAAAAGGAGACCTTTAACTTTATTGCAAAAAGGACAGGCCTCATACTGATAAAGAACAACTTCCTTAGGCACGAGCTCGGCCGGTGGTGGCTCCTTGGCGAGGACTTCTTGTGAGAGAGAAGCAACGGCATAGACAGAGACCAAGGCTCCCGCGACTCCGATAGAGGTGGAGAAAGGATTGAAGACCCGGCGAGTGTTGGAACTGCCAGTGCTGGTGGTGGTGCCGAAGAGTGCAGCGTGGAGGAAGCGGTGGTTAATGGTAGGTGCTGAGGTGGTGGAGAGGCCACTGCAATCGTGGAGGGTGGAGGTGATGGTACGAGAGAGGACGGAAGACGCGAGAGTCGACGCTCTTCTCATGACTGCGAACAGAAAGAGGGAGAGATCTGCGAAGAAGAGAGGAGGTTTATGTGGGTTGGGTTTTAAGGGAGAGAGATGATCGATTCCGAGCATTATATTTTAAATTTTGACTTTATAATTATTATTTCACGTAGTTAGTTGATTAGTATGATATTATAGTAATATTGTTTTTTATTTGAAAATATATTAAAATAAAATCTTTATTTAAAAAAAAATACATCAAAATAATTTAAAAAAATCAAAAAATAATATTTTTTTTATCAAAACACTTTTCAACTAAAAAATACATTTTAACATTACATGTCACTTTCTTGGATTAGAGTCTCTCCACCTAAAATTTTAACATGTTCACGAAGTAATTAATTATTAGTATTTCATTAGTTATTTTTAAAAAAATAAATAAAGAAAAAACCAATAACACAAAAATAATAAAATATCTTCACTTAAAAAAATATATTCTTTTTAAGTAAGTATAGAAAATAATTAACAAAATACTATTAATTACTGAATTTTATTATATTGTTCTACAATTTTTTCTTTTTTTGTTAAATCTTTCCTCATTATCTATTTTTAAAACAAGAAAAACAAAAAAAAAAGAAACTAACAAAACTAATTAATATACAAATAAAATTGAAAAAACAAGGAAAGGTTTTTAATTTTATTTTATAAAATTAGAGGGAATAATTTGTAATTACTTGTGCAATTGCCATTAAAAAAGTATATTGTTACCTGTAAAAAATAAATATTATTCAATTCATAATAATTAAATAACTACAAATATAAACTCACTTAATGTCCGATAATATATTATCTAATCTTTTTAGCAATTTAGTTTATTATTCATAGCTATGATAGTTATTAACAGTTAAGTATAAGAGCAAGTCCAATGGTAAGAGCCATTTTTAAGAGCCAAATCTGTAAAATGGCTCCTTGAATAGTGTTTATATGACTTTTTTGTTGATGTGTGCTCCAATGGTAAGAGCCATTTTTAAGAGCCATTTTTTTTATATTATTTTAAATATAGTGTAATTATTTTGTATGTAGTTTAATTATATAATTAATAGGATTAAATAATTACTTTTGAAAAACTGTCCAATAATAAAATTATTTTTTATTATTATATTTTTAAATTTAAATATAATTAAAAGACCCGTAATATTGTCTTTGAGTGTTAGAAAAACTTAAAAAAATAAAATGAACACATCAATAAATAACCAATAAATTCAAACATAATTAATTAAAATACATTTCATTACAAATAATTAAAACAATTTAATTACAAATTGATACCCCTATTATTTTGTGCTAACTGTTATTATAATAATTATTAATAATAATCATTATTATAATATAATAATTATTAATTATTATTATAATTAATAATAATTATTATTATTATAATATATTAATAATTAAGATAAAACCCCACCCCACCCCACCCGTTCTCCTCAATCTCAAACCTAAAATCCCTACCCCATTCTTATCTTCTCCCACCCCCATCCCCACACACACCAACCCACACCCACACCCACACCCACACCCACACCCGTCCATTAACAATCACTGCAAATTCTAGATTTTGCCTCTGTTTGGCCATGAAAGTTGATCCTACAGAGAAGATTTTTGGGCTTTGAGAGAAGGGAGAGAAGGGGTTAGCACTGTGGAGATGGCGCATGTTAGCATGAAGGAAGATGATGTAGAAATACAGGTTATGGTCGTTGCCATTGTTGATTTTGTTTAAGCTCTGTGAGCACCTTTTCTCTAGGTTTCCTCCGGGCCAACCAAACCCAGCTCACTCTCACAGTCGTTCACCTCCCTTCTCAACGGTAACATTTTTACAACGGTCGGATTTTTTTATTTTGCCTCTTCTACAGAAAACTGTGGGAATGGCTCCTGAAAATGAAAAAGGCATTTTGCCTCTTCATTTGTCTCTTCCTGTTGGAGTGATAAATTGAACAAAAAAAGGCAAATTTTGCCTTTGCCTGCTGGGATGTCTCTCCCGTTGGACTTGCCCTAACTTCAATAAAAAAAATGTTAACTTAAAAAAGAAATAAATAATTTTTAAATTATAAAAAAATATTCTTAAAAAGATTACATATTAGTAAATATTCAATTATTGCATGTAAACCGAGAGAGAGAGAGAGAACAGTCAAAATCAAAACAGGAAATAATTTTGTAATAATAAGGATATTTGACTGTATTTTAAAAATAATATTTAAAAAAATATTTTAATTTTTTATTTTAAATTAGAGAGAGAGAGAGAGAGCAGTCAAAATCAAAACAGGAAATAATTTTGTAATAATAAGGATATTTGACTGTATTTTAAAAATAATATTTAAAAAAATATTTTAATTTTTTATTTTAAATTAAAATTTTTGATTTTTTTTAAATTATTTTTATATGTTAATATCAAAAATAATTTTTAAAATAATAATAATAAAATATTATTTTAATATATTTATAAATAAAAAATATTTTTAAAAACAATATAATCATATTTTCAAGGTTACTAAACTCTTGTGAATTATGACTGAACCCAAATAGATAGCTCAAAACTTTATTTAAAATGGATATGTAAAAGTGTATAAACTATTTTTTATTTAAAAATATATTAAAATAATATTAAAGCTTATATTTATATTATTATAACAAAACAATAAAAAAATACTAATTAAAAAGAAAATTAAAAAAAATATATATGATTAACTCAAAGTCAAATACCCTCCGAGCCGGGTGTGCCACAAGTCCTCAGTGCTTGCTTGCCGCCATTTGCCTAAAACCCTGCAAAACCCCCCAACCTCCATCTTTCTACCTTCCACCAATGTCATCTGCGTCAAGATTCTTACTCTTTGGCACTTCGCTCTTGCCCCGTACAACTCATAATAGCCATCCCCACAGAACTCTCCCTCCATTTTTCTCCTTTAAACCCTTCCCTTCCCTTCAATTCCACCTCTACTGTTCTTCTTCCACTGCAGCCACCGCTGCTACAGACACTACAGATATCACAGAAACCTTGAACTCCCTTCTACAAGAAAGGAAACAAAAACAACATCCGTGGCCTGAGTGGGTCATTTTTGTTGATAAATTGAAGGCCAGGGGTTACTTTATGCAAACTTCTACAAAAGAAGAGGATGGCGATACCACTAGTGAGATTGCTTACACCGACATGAATCAATTAAAGAATGCTTGTCTTAGCTTTGCTCGTGACAGATATGATATTTTTAGGTAAGCCACTTTTTTCCCCTTTCAGTTGGATTGAAATTTGCTCAGTGGTTTACAAATGAAGGGAAGATAAAAAGATTGAGAATTTGGATTTTCAGATATTTGAGAATTAAGAAATGTTTATTGGGTCTTGCATATGTTTTGTTTTCACTTTTGCAGATCATTGTCAATACCTGATATTCAAACAGTTGTGGAGAGTGGATGTCCTAATCTTCTTCGAAAAGTTGTTAATTCAGCTAAAAGAATGAGAGCTTACGTGCAAAAGGATGAAGGGGATGTATGTTACTTTCCTTTCTTAATTTCGTTCCTGATTTGTTAGTGATTAGAAAGATGGATTTCAATAGAATTTTTCAAGTGTCTTCTGGCGTTGTGTTTTGTGAAATGTTAGAACTCTTGCTTGCAGGCTTGTGGTACTTGTACTCATCGGGGGGTTTGTGATAGAGCATATGTGATACTAAAAGGTAATGACGCAGAAGGTCGTACCGTGGACATAGTACGGGTGTTAATGTTCCATGCACTAGATCCATCTGTTATTTCAGGAGGACAGAGATCTCCTGGTAGTGAGCTCATTGAAACGTCTTCAAGGAAGCTGCTTTCTGAGTTGATTGAATTAAGTGAGACACCCCAAGATCCAGCACTACCAAAGCATACTCCCAAAGCCTCCCCTAAGAAGTTGCGAGATGTTGATTTCATGGATGGCCAACTGTGTGAAAATGTCGAAATGAAGAAAGAAGATTGGATGTGTGCCAAGTAAGTGACAAATAGAAAATAATTAAATGTAGCTCTACAATTCTTTCCTTTATAACTTGATAAACTCTGCTTATTCTTGAATGATGTGATCAGAGGAGAGTTTTTCTCAATGCAAAAGGGATCAGAGTTTGGATCATTGGATGGCCAATCCAACTTTATGATCCTTAATAGCTTAAGTAGATGCATGACCTCATTGGGAACTGTTTTTGTTGGCTTGCATGGTAGAATTTTATTTTTGTATTTAATGTTTGTGGGATTTTCATTAATACCACCAAAGATTTCATGAATTATTTTTTGAATTTGAGAAAAGGTTCCTTTGTTCTCAGTTATTCTATGAACCCCAACCCCGCCATGTTATTTTGGTTTATAACAATTCCTTGATAATATACTTATAGTACATCCATTTTGGATTGCCCCACTATTAATACATCCTTGCTTGCAATACTAATTTATTGTTGATAATGAAGGCATGTGCCCAAAGAGAAAAGGATTATGGAATCATTTCATTCTTTGAAGATATTGCCTAGGCTTAGATGTCAACTTCTTAGTTGTTGAGAGCTTGAGATCGAAAGATCAAAAGGAGTTAGTTAAGGGGTATTGAGAAGGAACAGGATTCATCTCTTCAGTGCCATTCCCATGCATCTATTGTGTCCTATGAGAGGCCAGTTCTTTTTCAGTATCTTACCACTAATCATCCCAAGTCACTTACAATTAAATGATGTCCATGGCTTTGTCTCCAGTAACAATTCAGTCATCTAATAAGACTAAGCCTGAAACAGAAGGTCTAATGTCTCTAGTACCTTGATGAATGTAGACTACAGGAATGTTACATCTGTACTCAAATTAGTGCATGCTAGAGCTTTCTTCGTCTTTGCACAAGGGAATGCTCATGCATGTGGATGTTCAATTTGAATCTGAAGCCAGAACGTATATAATAAGTGTTAAAATGAAACGAACATCACCAATGCTCCTGTTTTTTTTCTTTTTTTTTCCTTTTATTGGGAAGGTGGTTGCTGTTGGAAAAGATGCAGCACTGTATTAATCCTATATTTTTCTCTTGCTTTTAATTGAGTGTTTATGCTTGTGCAGACACTAGATACAGTGTGACACCCCGTTAAAAATATTTGCATTTTGTTTATTGAAATCCTTGATATGTTCCTGCAGATGCAACTTTATGAACTTCTCAAAAAATAAAAGATGCCAAAAATGTGGTGAACTAAGTGCAAAGAAGGATGGTGATAACAATATTGAAGCTAAGAAAGGAGATTGGATATGCTCTGAGTAAGCTCTCTATCATCTTATTTTCCTTACCCTGTTGATTGACCTTAAGTTTTTTTCTCTAATGACAGTATTAGGGGAAAAGAACAAATGTTTGAACTTCGAACCATCTTAGCTATTATATTTGTGCTGTTTTTGGTCCAGTTTCATTATGCTTTTGGAGTTCCTCTACTAGATTCAGAATCCTTTATCTAGTTTTTGTATGATTTTTGTCTCTATTAAAAGCCAGTTTTCTCCTGAATGTTAGGGCACAATGCAATTTGCTGTTTTTTCAGGTAGAAAACTGTTCTTACACTTGTCAAAAGATTGGTCTAGAACATTTAGTTCAAAGGGCATTTGATTTTCTTATAAACGTTCATGTAACTCTTAGGATCTTTTGTTGTGTTTTCTAACATTTCTTTTCTTTTTTAATATAGTTTCAGGTAAAAACTTTTATTTGTTAATTCTCAGGAACCTATAATGTTGTTCAATACAGATGAGGGTAAATCTCACAGTATTATGAGGTCACAGGGACCTCCTCTTTAAGTTCAACAACTCTAATGGCTTTTCCATGTGTGAGTTGTAAAGACAGAAGAGCCATAGTGTTAATCAAACGGAGTAATTTGAAAATCTACCGCCTTTCTATATATATCTGTTCCAGTAACCCTAGGAAATCCTTTTGATGCTTTTTTCTTTTTTGAATTGTAAAGCAATAACCTACGAACTCCAGTTTCTGTAGTTGAGTCGATGTTATTAGTTTAATTGTGGTCTAACATTATCTTCTCTATGTTGTCATAAACCTGTTGCATCTCTTATTACATCCTTTGTCTCATTCAATCCATTAAAACTGGCACATACCATTTCTGTTGCAGGTGTGAATTCATGAATTTTTCTAGAAATATAAAATGCCTAAAGTGCAAAGCAGTGGGCCCAAAGAGGCCCGGTGTAGATGATGTGGAAATGAAGAAGGGAGATTGGAATTGCAACAGGTAAACCTTATTTTTTTGTCCTAGTAACAAGTGCAATGTACATATACACAATCGACATTGTGGTTCTATCATATGAGGAGAAAATAATGTGTTCTTCACCCCAATTAGATTTTTGCTTGATTAGTTTTGAAAGCTTGGTACTTTTGAAGAGGGGTGTGTGGATGTTGTTACAGGGCAGTTCTTTGTGCCTTTTATGTTAAGCACAAGATGCGTGTCTGACATTTATAGTGGGGCCATATTATTGCCCCAGTGAATTTTTTTTGTTACCATATTGTGAGGCTTCTTGATTTATTACATCCAACATAGTTTCATTCATAGTTTTTGTCATTAGTAATTCTATCTCAGGTTAAAGGAAATTTATCTTATGAAGAATGCACAAGTACATTAAAAAAATGTAATAAATGTTATTCTCCCTACGAACCACTACCATTAAATCCCTTGTATAGGAAGTGTTATGTCAGTAAAAAACACATGGAAAAACAAAAGAAACAAAAAGAAAGCCTATGAAAGATGTGTTCCAGCTTTCATATTATCTTTTTTTGGTCCATCTTGAAAGCTAACAAGTTTTTATGGAATTTTAATTTAATATTTTTTTTCTTCATGTTATTGTCTGCTTTTGAGATTCTTCTGTCCATGTCACTTGGTTTCTGTTTGCAGCTGTGGGTTCATGAATTTTGCTAGCAATAAGACATGCTTGCGTTGCCGAGATCCACGTCCTGAAATAAAAACTGGAGAGTGGAACTGCCCATCGTGAGTCCCCCCTTTCTCCTGATTGATTAGTCTTTCAGGAAAAGATCTATCTTACTCTTTGCTTTCTGTTTCTGCAGGTGTGACTTCTTGAATTTCAATAAGAATAAAGTCTGCTTAAAGTGCAATTGTGTAAGCCCCAAAAGAATGGCCGGAGAGTGGAACTGCCCATCGTGAGTCTTCCTTACTCATCATTGAGTATCTTTCATGAAATTACTATTTTTAACTCTTCTGCTTTCTCTGTATGTAGGTGTGACTTTTTGAATTTCAGTAGGAATAAAGACTGCTTCAAGTGTAAATGTAAGCGCCCCAAAGAAGCAACAACCGAATATGAAGAACAAATATGGAAACACCCCTATTAAAGATATGGATCTGTTGAAGACTAACATATATATATATATATATATATATATATATATATATATATATATATATATATATATATATGGATCATATGGACCCGTGCAAGCTCAAGAAAAGGTATGGTTGTGCCAAATGATTTCATGACAGAAACAAGCATATCATTTGAACCAATCGTTGTATCATGCATAAAGATTACAACAACTAATGGTGAGTTGTTGTAATCTTTGTGATGGAATCAACATCGCCTACTCCAACAATTCTATCCTCAAGAACATAATGGATTTATTCATTGGTATCCTATGTAGTGAAAACAAATCTTTCTCTTGGATCTCTTTCCTTGAATCATGCTTGTAACTTTTGAAAGTTGAATTTTTGCCAGAGTTTTTTTTTTATGAAACACTGATTTAATCGTGGTTAAATATATGAAAACTCACCCCCTATGGATTTTTCCTCTCATTTATTGACATAGTTCATAAAAAGGACATGAATTGAAAAAAAAAAATGATCATAAGTGTACAAAGTTAAAAAAAAAAAAAAAAAAAAACGAAAAAATATGGTTGAGAAGAAGACAGATAGATAAATGATTTTTTTTTTATCTTGTCACTAAAAGAAAATAAAAAAAAATGAAATTAAAATGCTGTGTGAATTAACAATAAAAATAATGTTTTATGAGTTTTTATATTTTATTTTATAATAACAAAACCAAATTAATTTTGTTCATAGATTAAGATTTATGCTTTTGGACATGTTCATACAACTAAGAATAAGGTAGATCACTTAAGGTATGTTTGGTATTGCTTTTACTTTTGTGGTTGGGGTTTTAAAAAATATTTTTTTATAAAAAAACACTTTAGTTGCGGTTCAAAATAAGTTCTGAAGTGTTTGGTTAAATCTACTTTTGAGTTTGAGATTAATGAAAAACAGTTTCATGTGTTTAGTTACCAAGCTTCTCATAGTACTTTTAACTTGTGAAATTACCTTAAATGGTGTGTGTATATATATATATATATATATATATATATATATATATATATATATATATATATATATATATATAATTTTTTAAAATATTGTAAATTTAATAATTATAATAATATAATGTAATTAATAATTCATGAAAAAAACAATTTTTTTATTCTCTCATCAAACTACTTGTAATTTCATATAAATTATTTTTTAAATTTTGTATATTAATAATCTTAAAAATAAAATATAATTAATAATTCATGAAAAAAAAGCATATTTTTTTTATTCTTCTATCAAACTACTTGCAATTTCATCACGAACAGATATTTCCCTTCCATCAGGACTGATCTGTATCTACATTTTATATATATATATATATATATATATATATATATATATATATATATATATATAAAACAGGTTGGGCCAAGAGCAGTCCAACCAATTTGGGCCAAAGCCCAACTTTGCTAGACTTAGGCTGGGTCGAGTGCAACCTAACCCAAGTCTAGTTTAAAAAAGAAGGACGTGAAACGGTGCGCTGCACTGTTCACGTCATCTTCACGTGGACAGTGCAGCGCTACTGTGCACATGAATTAATTCACATGCATACTAGATTCCAACTAACCATGAAGAGAGCTTCAATGAGCGATGTCGATTGGTAGAAGAGACCGAGGTGGTTCTTCTTGTGGTGACGACATCGGAGATAGTGGCCGGCAACAACTTTAGAAGGTGCCGCTATGGAGAGAGAGAGAGAGAAGCTCTAGTTCATCACGTCTTCATTTTGCCAAGCAGCACTCTATGTCCTCTTACCGTTAAAGGAGGAGGGTTCGTCTTAGGTTGGTTTGAATTTACAGCCTAGGGGATTTATTTTTCATCATGTCTTCATTCATGACGCATGTTGTCTGCTTGATGAAGGTGAGATTATTTTGGCAGAGATATAAGAATCAGTAGTGGCTTAATGCCCGATTCATCAAACGCAGGAAAAGCATAAAAAACTTGTTTCTCGTGAATCATTGTTTCGATGATTTTTTTTTTTAGGCCCACATTAATTAATCTACGTTTTGTACATTACCAAACACTACAAACCTGCTTATTATTTGAAACGCAGGTCGAAACGCGTTACCAAACGCCTTCTTAATATATTGTAATTTGAGTAATGTTTGCTATTAGATATGAGTGTTTCCAATAAAAATATTCTTTTTTTAGTAATAAATAAATATTTTTTAAAAAAAATGTTCACTTTTTCCCTTGATTTTTTTTCTAATATAATTATGTATTGTCTTGAATTCAATTTGAACTAGCGCTCTGTAAGGAAAAAGAAGACACGTTTTGCAAATTCTTCACTTTTTTTTTTCCACACTCCAAATATATGTTTTATCACAACATAATAAATAATGAGCACAATTGAAGATTTCTTTCAAATTGTGTGGTTTTCTTATCCTACCTATAAAACTCTTGCAAATATTATCTCTCACCTCTCTATGAATATAAAGAGTTATATTCATTAGGATATCCTGAGTTTAACTTACTAGTATTTCCTTGTGAATATATATTTTGACTTTGTTATTTGTTTTCTAATAATGACATAAACTTTAGTTTTTCAATAAAAAAAAACATTACTAATTTTTTGGGAAAATATACTTCAAAATAACTATCTTAATTATAGCTTTTACCCTAATGGAGTACCTATAGTTTATGTAACTTCAACTCATGATGAAAAGACAATAACATCAACTTAAGGTCAAGTATAGAAAATAGAAGAAAGACAAATTATTTGATGATATTTGTCGTGATGACATTTCAAGACTCCATGAGATGGAATCCGTGGAAAATATCGTGATATAATCATAAAATTATAATTATAATTATAATATTTAGAATTTAGTATTATTCAAGATTATTTTATTAATAAAGAAAAAACTATATTCGAAAATGAATCTTTTACTTTTTTAACAAAGGAAGGGCAAAAAGGTAAGAACGCGCTTCAAATTAAAAATAAAAGGCGCCTCCTTCTCTTCACAAAACCCTAAATAAGTAGAGCGAGCGAGTGAAGGAGAGAAATGGAAGAGGGAGACGACTACAAGCTCCTGTAAATAAAGGAAGCCGATTCTGCTATCAAACAGCAAAATCAATCTTATTTTAAGCTCTGCTATTTCAGCTTTTATTTTTATTGATTTTTAAAAAATCCTGATCCTCGAGTGGCTATGATGATAAAAAAGGCCGGACTTACGGCTGCTACCAGAAATTTAATTAAATTATTTTTCATGGTCGGTAGTAGATTGATGAACCTATCTTAAAGGTGTCTGTTCTGAGCCACTCTTATATATGTATATATGTGTGTGTTTGATTTTCAAAAATTTTATTACTTTTAGGATTTGTTTTTGCACAGTGAAAACAGTTGATAAATCGTATCCGAAACCTGGAACTCGGCTGAATATTTTCATGGAAAATTTGGGAAATCTGCGTGGTGTTAGGTCACATGTGGCCTTTTGTAGTATGATAATAATCCAATTTTTTTTTTTTTTTTTTTTATTTGTGCGAGGATTACATATGGTTTCTTTTATCCAAAGTTCTTTTTCTTTCTTGAGAACATTTGATTAAATTGGCGTGCTGGGAAGGAGATGAGGATTTTTATTTATATTTCTTTGAATTTCTCTTGTTCATGGTGATTTGTGATATTCTGAGCCTTCAAAAATTCAACAACTGGCCTAAGATGCTCATCTATGACTTTCGAGATGTGGGTTCTTTGTGATTTTGTTTCTTTCTAGGCAGACATTATTGATTAAACCAACCCTCTCTACTAGCTAAGTGAATCTGGGGAATTTCAAGTGCTGCGATATATATTATATGTTTGCTCTGGTGAAGAATAGTTCCTGGAATTTGTTTCTAGGGAATTGAAACTGTCTTCTTTTTTATTTTTTGATAGATACACCATCTTGGAGTAGAGCAAAGGCCTATCATCTGGCTTCAATTTAAATCAAAGACGTGTCTTTTTTTTTTTGTTCCGGACATTGGCTTTCCTTAAGTAAAACATGGTGTTGTTCATACTTGTAGCTACTGTGGTCTGAAATATAGGATTTTTTTTATGCAGATCAAAACTCACAATAATGGTGTCTATGCTCTTTTCATTAAAAAGATCTCTTCTTTTTCTACTATGAATGAAAAAATGGCGAAGGGACCACAACTCAAAGTTTGTAGAAGGCCTGAGAAAATGGTTGGTTGACTTTTGGGTTGATGAGGGAATTCTCAAGAATATACTTATTGATAAGGAAAAAGAAATCATTTTTGGCATATCCATATTGTAGCAGTTAACTAGTATCTCGTGGTTGGTTGAGAACCAGAATTAAATATGCTTATTCTCATTATGATTAAGTGCTAGTGATCATGAGATTATTGAAAAAAAAAACATATCTAGGGATCAAATTCAAAATGTGGTTCAGGATTGTGGAGGTATCCAAACAAGTAAAAAATGTGCATCTTCTCTGATGCATGTCGTATGCTATTGTTTGGGATGGAACTGATTCTCCACCAATCAGCATTGATACAAGGTGAGTTGATAAGAGCCAACAGTTCTACAAGTAAGCACAGCTATTGTCATTGGATTTTGCTTCTTTTCTTTTCTTTTTCTTCTCTTTTACGCCCTTTGAACACTTTGACATGGTTTTCGAGTTCTGACCTTCGGATTTTGGGATTTGGTTTTTGGACTTTAATATTTTTATTTTATTTTTCACTTGGGCATTTTTGTTTTCCTTTCCTTTTTATTACCAAACTTTTTCTTAAATTGTAACACCACCAAATTAAAGATACAAAATTAATTTTCTGCTCATTCTGCTTGAACCATTGTTAAAGTGCTTCGAGCTCTATTTTGTACATGGTTAGACCATCTCTTACAACTTCCTCTCAACTTACTCTGCATTTGTGTGGTGGCTCTCCTTGTGGATGCATTCATTCCCTATCCACTTTGTTTTGTGTTTTCATTGATTGTCAGTGTCTTTCATTCATGGGTGGTAGGAGGAACTTTTTATTGCTATCCCAATCTGTGGAATCTTTAAACTTTGAGGTAGTTTGTTGAGTTTTGTAAATCATCATTTTTTTATTATTATTTCACAAATATTTAGTATATTATTTATCTTTTAAATGTCTTTTTTTATTTGTTATGGATTCTTGATGGGACAAATTCCAAGTACAAAGTGAAAATAAAAAGAAAAATTAAAAGACCGAGCCATTGAAGTACTGTTGTAGCTTTCATTAGACCGCACACCATATAATAAAGTGAAAATAAGAGAAAAAAATGATTGACAAACAAATAAAGTGAAGAAAGAGAAAAAAGAAGAAGGGATCATTAGAACACTACCGTAACTCTAATCAGACCATTCATCATAAAATCTTGACAAGATGAATCCATAAACATTATGGAATAACACCATCAAAGCAAAGATGAAGTCAATCAAGCTACTATAAGATAACAAGGTTTGTCCATACGATTGATGATGTATGTGATGCATTGCCCGACCAGCTTTTCCTTCTTTTCTCTACCTTAATCCATAATTTTTCAATAAATTTCAAGTTTAGTCTCTAAATTTTCTTGATTGAATAACCAACAAAGAGGGAGTGGAAAATAAAAGGAAAACAGAGAAAACAATAATGTTCTGTGGGTGTTTTAACCATACAAACTATAGTTGTCAATTCTGTTCCGTTCCATTAAAAAAACCGAGATGAAACGACGTCGTTTTTGTCTTGGTTTTAATTCCGGCCAAATTCCAGCCGGAACGTCTTGATACCGTTCCGGGTGTGCCGTTCCGGCCTTAAAATCTTCTTTATTTTGATTAACTTGTGAATTTTTTTTTAATTTTGAGATTATGTTTGTTTGACTTTGTGTTTATATTGTATAATTTAAAGTTAATTTATCTTGAATTTTAATTATACTTGTTAAATTAATATTTTAATTTATATATATATATATATAATTAATTAATTATATATGAGTAGTACAATCCCGAAACGGCACGCCGAAACGGTCCGAAACCGAAACGTTCCATTCCAATAGAAAAACCGGAACGGCGACCGGAACGGAATTGACAACTTTGATACAAACACCTAGTATGCACTTTATTAATGTGACGTCGTATTACCACCCAATTCTGCTACAAAAGACAAGCATAACTATTAATGAAATTTATAGGAGTACTTCTTGTCATTAAAGTGCCACCACATAACCACTTATAGTTACCCAATGCAAACCTAGTTTTTATTACATGAATTATCAGATTACAAAAGCCTACAAATCTCACAAATTGAACGAGGCAAATAACTAAAACTTATTTAATAAATTACCTGTGTATAAGGTAATTGTTCTTTATGATTACTACGACATATTATGTTTGCAACTCCTTGCTTTACAAGGTAATTTCATCTCATAAACTAGTGAATCATTGATGGCTCTTAATTGTTTTTCTTACAGCATGCACTCCAATTCTTTTTGCGACATCCTAATTTCACCATACTAGCTACAAAGCAAGCATTAACTGAAAAATAAAGTGGGGAAACCTAGATTTTTTATTTTGTTTTAATTTATTCTTTAGTGTTTCATTGATTTTGAACCGGTCTTCATAATTTTATTTTTTTAAGATTATTGTAGCATTAAACAAACAACCCAACATATGGTATCACTCTATTTTGTGATTGTTTATCTTTATCATATTATTAAGTGAAAAAAATAGTTAAAACAAATTAATGATTCAAGTCACAAGTTCAATAGAATATATCATGAAGCCTATATCAATTTAATATGGAATTATGAGAATATTAAAATAAATGTCATCTTTAAAAAAAACTAAAGTCAAACTCTGTTTTTTCACGTCTTCTATATTGCTTTTAAACTCATCAGGTTAACTAAATCATTTTAAAATAATTTTCACATATTAATTTTAAATCTGCACTAAACAATAAATCAGGTTTAACACATTTCTTTCCATGCTCAATTTTTTTAAAATAAATTTTAATCCAAACCAGGAGGTAGGAAACTAGCATAGTACTAAAATGATCATCACCTAGGTTTCAAAGAAAGATATAGAAGCAGCAATTCTCTCTATTTAATTTACCTGTTTTTGATTGATATTGTCAGAGATGCCCATGGAGACAAGCAGCTTAGTTCTATATACATCAAGATATGCAAACTGAAAATAAATAAATTGGGTGGATACAAAAACAAAATGGAAACTTGTACGCCAGTCAAAGGGAACCTAACTGATGCAATAACAAAGGAAAATAATCACAGTGCATTTAGAGATTGGTGAAAATAGTCAGCTAGATATTCATCTTGCAGTCAAGACAAGACACTGATCAATTTTGGCTATTCGTTGCACAAAATACCCCTAAATCATTACTCATCACAAGCAGAATTCTTGTGTGAATGAACGAACCTGTTGTATAAACGAATGTTACAAGCATCACCACATTTCTGTCCGCCACCCTGAAACAGGCGTCAGATAATCCTCCGTTAAATACATGGTCTTTTCACATGTGAGACAAAAACATGTATTACGGCTGCCTTTTCCTACTCTGTAATGTACAATTTAACTGAAACAGTGAGGCTGTTTTGAAAGAGATTTAAACACCTGCATACGACATTGCAATGTGAATTTTTGTGTCTCCAAAAGGACAGCACCAATGCAACATGAACTTTACCTTGTGTTTTTGAAGATCATGGTGAGCTGCCAACTAATTGGCTGCAGGAGGAGCATGCTCGATAGGTTGGTCTGGTATGCCAACCTCACCAGCATTCCGACGTTGCCTTCCACGAAAATAGAGAACTGTGAGAAGGCAGACAAATAGAGTAAGTATTGTTGCATTTCCTTCTTCAAGGATAACATTCTCCACCCATGCTTCGATTCTTGGATAGAATTCAGGCAACGAATCAATAGCGTGTACCTAAAACAGACACAAAGAACCACTGGATCTGTTAGTCAAAGTATTATAAAACAATTCTAAAACTCAACCCTGAATACCAAATCAATTATGTTTGACCACAAGTATCATCTCTCCTCCATGCCCTCCAAAATAAAGCATTATCTGCAAGCTTCACATTCATTGGATACTAGCTCTGAAACATTCACATTGCATACCATGCCCAACCTCCTCTACTCATGCCTGGACTTGCGGATGGCAAGCAGTGTCGTTTTGAAAATTTTAAAATATTCAATGTCACCACTAAATGTTTTGCCTGATCTTCATATAAGCCCTCCAAAAATTATATTTTAGCTTTACAATCCCATGGTGACCTAACTTACCCCCTCCCAACCAGAGAGAGAGAGAGAGAGAGAGAGAAGGGCATAGATTCACAGAATCAACTGCACTATAATGGAAATCACATAAATGCCATTATACATCAATAGAACTTACACCCTCAAACAGATTAAGAAGTTGAGGGTCCAAAAAATTTCCAATTTAGCATATTTAAAATTAAGGGTCCAAAAAAATACAATTGTATCACATTTATTGGTGAAAAAACAAAGATGAATATATTTTGTATCATTTCCTATACCACTTACAAGGAAGAAACTAAACAAGAGAGAAAAGAGAGAAAAGAGAGAAACAACCTTGCACCAAAATTTGGACAGAACGGAAATTATAAGATTTCAGGTAGTTATTCTCATCATTATATTTTTTGGGAAACTCACTAAAGGTTTATTCTGTTGTTGAGGACACGACAATTTCCCCCCCCTTTTCTCCCTCATCCAATTGCTCAGCAAACCAAGAGCAATATTTTCACCCGTTATAAACTGATTGCATTGGTGCATGAGATAAAAGGCAATTTCTAGCAAGAGGAATCACCAACAGCAGGCAAAAGTTTTCACCAGATGTACGAATTTGAGAAACTAAGAGGAAGAAAACAAAATACATCTATCCTTGTGATAATATGATTATTGCATCAACATTCAAATTTTCTGCTACGGAAAACGACTAGAGACCCAAGGGATGGTAAGCTTCTGATCAGCAACAAAAAAATGTTATTACTTAGACTACATGATTTGAATAATTGAAATAAAATGCAGAAATCCTAAATATTCATTCTTAACTTTTTAGATGATGCATATCCCACTAAGTTTTAGCAAGTTAGGACTGACACTTTCCAGTGGTTATCACTCGGAACATCAAACAAGCACTGGGTGACACAATTAATAGGGAAATAGTGGAGGGACATGACCAGTTCATGTATACAAAGGAATTCTTATCATTTTTTTTATCCAATTCAGAGTTGAATTCTGATAAACTGATAGAAGCTGATGTCTAATATGCACATCTATGCTTAAAGAAGACAGCATGAAAAGCAGATAAATAAACTGACCATGAAACTGTCTGCATAGTTTTTTCTTATCCACAAGCTTGTGAGCGCCAGTGTGACAGGTAACTTTGCTGCAGAATTGATCTCTAGAGCTTGGTCATAGTATCGCTTGGCAAGATGAAGGTCAAATGGAAGTCCTTGACCATGCTCATGCATGTAACCAAGGTTGAACATAGCTTGTGCATTAGATTGAGATTTAGCATGCATGTAAGCCTCTGCTGCTCGTTCATAATCCCTCTCAGTGCCCTAAAAAAGGAGAAAAGAGTTTGAGAAATTTATAGGATGAAAAAACAATTCAGAAACTGAACAAAGAGGCACCAAAAGGCATCAAAATTGTGAAAGATATCACATACCCGACCAAAGTAATATGCATCACCAATCAGCAAAGCAGCATGTTCATTACCCTGCTCTGAAGCTTGCCACCACAAAGAATGAGCCCGTTGGTGTCTTTCTGAATCAGAACAAAATCCAGATTCTCCCACGCACATGCTATGCTCTGCATATTTGTCAAGAATCCATGCAGCATTGCTTTGTGCAATCTCATAGCCCAGCTCAGCCATCCTTGAATATAACAGGGATGCTTTGCCAACATTGCCTTTTAGGTATGATTCCAATGCCCATCTAGACAAGGAGTTCCAAGGGCCTCGTTCTGCTACTAGTTTGTATAATCCAACAGCCTGAGCAAAGTAAAGCTCTCTAGTAAACAATTGGGATACAGGTGTTGATACATTTTAAAACTGTTTGCAAACATACACCAATCACTAGAAGATCAGGGTCAAAAGGCATATATATATATATAGATATAAGATCCAAAAATATCTAATCTCAAAATCTCACTTTAATTGTAGGGTGGTGGTGGGATAGCATTCATATTTTAGGCATGATTTTCATTATTAGCCTCAAATTAAAAGAAGCAAGAAACATAAAATAATTTAAATAACAGAAAACAATGAGCTACTGTTACAATTGTATTCAGGAGCTTCCCAAGTTACATTAGTGAGAAGATTTAGAATTCAAACCAAACTCGTTCACTTGATAGAAATCCAAATTACTAGGTTCCTGTAGATCCCAAACAAAAAACCTTGGCAATAGAGATTACACATTTGATTAAAACTTATTGGACACCCAATACTTCAGAACATGGGCCCGATACAGATTTCTGGATCATCTGTAAGGAATATGATCAATGACCTGAACTGTTAACATATTACCACCTGGGACTCTCAATAGCTTGGAATAGAGGTATTCTTTTGAATTTATTTAGTAATATGTCAATAGATTTTCCTAATATAAGTGCTCTGATGAACCTGGCAATTATCAACAAAGACAATGTCCAGTAGAAGCAAGGATTCTGAAAGCAGTGAGAAAATAACTGAGCAACCACTAAGGCAATCTGATTGATCCTTCACTAATTGACTATGGTAGTCTGACAAAAGCAGGAAATAACTGAATTATAAGATATAGAGTTATGGGAGCAAGAGGAAAAGGAGAAAGAACATAAAATGTTTGAGATGCATATTATCATAAAGAGCTTGGGTAAGATCATTGAAAGGTAAAGAAACCAGATTTACCATAGGAAGATTCTTTTTAAGCCCCACACCCATATGAAACATCTTTGCCAGCTGGTAAAATGCCTTTGGTTGACCTGCATTAGCAGCTACTATAAAATATTGGCAAGCCAGCTTTACATCTCTCTTTACCCCAATCCCTTTAAGATGTATTACTCCAAGGTTATAGTGCCCACCAGCATCTTCATTGTCAGCAGCCCTCTTAAAGTATTCTTTTGCCTGTAAAATAAAAAAAGAGGAATAGCTTTGACGCACATTCTACAACTATGCAATAAAAGGAAATTGACAGCATGAATGCAGGCAAATACAAAGAAGACAAATTTTGTGAGATTTGAGATGTGCAAGCATTGCATGTACACTGTTCAAAAGTCAACACTCAATCATGGTCAGATCCTGTATTTTTCCCCCCTAAAGTCACGACTCTAAACTCAAACTTGAACCCTTGTGGTTGCAAGGTTGAAAGCTTTACCATTGCATGTAACATTATAGGTACAAAAGTTCTCATGTTTGAAACAACTAAGGGAAACCACAACAGGAACCTAGCCTGAAACTCTTGATGTAATTGGATAACAGCACAGAGCATCCAATCAACTAAATCTTAACGCTAGTATTTAAATAGCAAAGGAAGCCAAGCTACGAAACTAACAGTGAGGATTTAAAACAAATTTATACAATATAATCAGGGATAAATTCACAGCTTGATTAGAAACTACAAACCACGCCTCCCTAGCAATCTCAATCTGACGAGGCAATGATCATATCAAAACAAATGTAATCACTATAATCAGGGATAAATTAACAGCTTGATTAGATACTACAAACTAGGCCTCCCTAGCAATCTCAATCTGATGAGGCAATTATCATATCAAAGAGAAAAACAGAACATGCCACATACGTAGACCAAAACAGGTAAGCAAGCAATCCGGTATTTAATTCACAAAACAAAAAAGAAACGCCAAATTCAGCTAATATGATGACAACAAAGACAAAATTAACTTACTTTAGTGTAGTTCTTTCCCACTCCATAGCCCTTGACATACAAATACCCCATGCCATTATAAGCAGAATAAAGCTGCTGTTTTGCTGCAAGTGTAAGCCATTCAAGCGCTTTAGTATAATTCCTCTCAACTCCAGCTCCCCGCGCATATATTTCACCAAGAAGTTCCATTGATTTAGGTTCCCCTTTCTCCACAGCCTTTGAAAACCATGCCAAGGCTTTAGTATGATCACGCCTCAATCCTCTTAATCCAAAGTAGTAAAAATACCCAATTTTATACATAGCAGCTGCATTCCCTTTTTGAGCTTGATATTCCAAAATCTGGAACACGTCGTCATCCTCCCCTCGTGATTTCCTCAAGGCCTCCTTATTCTCCTCAGCCCCGTTGTGTATCCTAACCGGCTCGATCACAGGAGAATACTTTGAAATCAAAAAACTATTAACTGCTACTTCTGCTAATTCCGCATATAATTTAACTGCCTTTTCATACATCTGAAAACCAAAGAATAACATCAAAACATTATCAAAACAACAATTAAACAGTACATAGATTTTTTTAAAAAATTTAAAACTCACGTTCTGCCGGTAATAAGTGTAAGCAATAGCCAGTTTTGACTGCAAATTGCCTCCCTCGGCCGCGAAATAATGATACAAAAAAGCCTTAGCTTTATTCCTCTCTTTAATTTGCCCTAACCCATACAAAAACCCTAGAACCGATTGGGCATGCAAATTCCCCTTCGCACTCGCCAATTCCTCAATTTCCGCCACGGATTCCTCCATAACTCCAACTTCACCGTCACTCACCGCCGACAACATCTTCTCCACGGCGGAGTAATACTGCTCCATCTCCGGATCGAAGTTCGATTCAGAGGTTGAGGAGTTAACGGCGTCGGGTTCAAAGATCGGGCGCCAGGAGCCAGGGTCTAGTTCGTGTTCGGGTTTGGAGTCGGAGTCGCCGAACTCGTCCCACTCGGGCTGTGACTCAGCGGGGCCCGCATCGGTGGCGGTGGAAGGGATGTCTTTAAGGTCGTCTTGTGAGAGGACAAGAACGAATGGGCTGGCGAGGAGAGAGAGGGGGAGGAGAGAGAAAATTAGGAGAGAGAGTGTGAGTTTGTATTTCTGCATTTCGATTTAAATGCCGAAGGAAACGAAGGGGTGTTTTTTTTTTCCAGGTTGAAGTATGTATAGGTTTGCTTGGCAGTGGCCACGTCATCTGGTGTTGAATAGCCAGTGATTTCGTTCCATGTCAGCATTCATGATGTGATGCTCTAAAAATCCAAACATATCAAGTTAATAACTAATTAATTAATGCGAGTAATTTTATCTGATTTTTATAGTTTATATTTGGTGTTTAATTAACTAATATAGTTTGTGACTAGTACCTGCAAAGGATATATTTTGAAGAATATAAAAACTCTTAAATGAGTTTTTTTTTCAAGAAAAGGTATAATAATATCCAAATATATCAAGAGTAAAGATTGTGAATTTTTGTTTTGAAGAACTTATGATATAGTTATTACTAGTTAGATTGCCCGCATTATGTTCCGTGTTGAGCAAACAATTTTTATAACTGTTAGGATTGAAACAATTACTAAGATCTGCTAGTTCAAAAATAAAATATAACATCTATACATGTAAGATTTAATATAATAAAACACATCAACACACTATATTATAACAACAACAACATCGAAGTCTTAACATTTAAAATTATCATTAGTATTACTGCTAAAACAATAAAAATTATTAAATTACCAAAAGAAAAAAACTCAAAAATATTAACAAAAATGGAAGCAAGAAAAAAAAACTAAAATTATTATTATTATTGCATTAATAATGGAAAAAACAAAATTAAATCAAAGAATAAAAAAGTCTTAAAAACTTTAGCAAAAGAGCAAACAAAAATAAATGATAAAACAAAAATAAAAAATATAACATTTATACATCCAAGGTTTGATATAATGAAACACATGAACATACCATATTATAACAACAGCAACATTGCAGCCTTAACATTTAAAATTATCATTACTATTACTACTGAAACAATAAAAATTATTAAATTATCCCAAGAAAAAAATCTCAAAAACATTAACAAAAGAAAAAAAAACTAAAATTATTATTATTATTATTATTACAATAATAATGAAAAAAACAAAATTAAATCAAATAAAAAAAAGCTTAAGAACTTTAATAAAAGAGCAAACAAAAAAATAAAATAAATGATAAAACAAAAAAAATTATCATCTAAAAAAAATCATTTGAGTTGAAAATAAAAATAAAAACTAAAAGAAAGAACAAAGAGAGAGAGAAAAATCAATTTCCAAATAATCATAAACACAAACTAAAATTTAAGAATTATTTTTTTCAAAAAATTATCACATCAACAAATAAGAAAATAATAAAAGTTAAAAACCAAAGTTAAGAGCACACATATATAAACATGGATAAAATAGGGACTATTTCAAAAATATAAAAAATAAAGAAATTAAAATAAAAAATTAAAAGTATAAGGACCAAAATGAAAATAAAATATATTACCAATTTCAATCAAATGATAAAATTGAAAAAATCAAAACTTCTGTACCGAAAATATTAAAGGATTGAAAACCAATCCCAAAATTAAAAGAATAAGGACTGAAATGAAAACTCAATATATAATAAATTTCCATCAAAGGATACAATTGAAACAAATCAAGACTTATATAACAGAAATCAGGACCAAACAGAACAATTAAAAGCTTAGGGCTGAAATGAAAACACCATAAACATAGGGGGCTACCTTGTAATTTAGCATGCAAGAGAGAGAAAATGGCCAAAAAAAATTCAACCGACCACCGTCAAGACTCCATCCAATGTGTGAGGCCATTCGTCACCCCATGAGAAATAGTACATGGCGACGCATCGGGTGAGACATTGGATGGACATTTGTTACCACCGGACGAAGCCGCACGCGTCGCCTCCAAAGTGGACGTGAGGCTGAATATTGTCGACGCGTGCACAATATTTAGCAGAAAAGAATAATAAAAAATGATAAATTACTGGAATACCTCTACATCCAACTCTTCAATTTTGTCTTATTGGGGGGCATATTAGGATTTAGATATTTTTAAAAAATTATGAAATATCCTTGTAGGCAAACCTTGTTTTTTGACTTATATAAGATTAAAAGAGTTATTTTACTGCGCAATGGAATGTGAGATTACTGTGACACCCCCTCCGACAATTGTTGTTTTTTGTCTTACTTTAGGGTTGAATGATTATTTTACTATGCAAAGAAATATAAGAAAAAATCATGACTCGCCCTAACCAAACCAACCCAAAAACACTATTATAATCCATAGTGAAAACACTCACAATCTACAGTAAAATCTGACCTCTTTTAGTATATGTTATAATGAGTCTTGTCCGTTTGTAGAAAGAAAATACTGAAATGTAATTTTATTTTGTGGTATTTTAAGTTGTATTTCACTTATTTTATCTGACTAAAAGATAGAGAGATAATAGTCTTGAAAGATTTTGATACATTATATTAGGAACTAATATAAATAAAGAGGAAAATTAATATCTATTTTATTGGTCCATAAAAACTTCAATTACAATACTAAATTAATTTGTTTTTCAATTTTGTTCTCTTTTATGTTGAATCAATTTTAAGTCTCATAATTTGTTGAAAATAATTTAAAAAGTTGAAGTTGAAATAATATTTTCAAGTAAAAAAAGGTGAAAACTGGATTTTTAGGTTTCAAAAATTGATGACTTAGATGAAAGTAACATAAGAAAAACAACAAGTGAAAACAAATAGAATTATATTGAATCAAAACAACACAAACATTAATTTAAATTTTTATTATTAGATATTTTTTAAAGTATGCTCATCTAGAAAGCTTATAACCCATTAAATAAATTAAAAAAAAACTTATATAACCCATAAGGAAACCTAAAAACAAAGGAAAAGTAATAAATTCTTAAACAAACTAGGAAAAAAAGTTCCAAATAAATTTGAAAAAAAATAATAAAACATTTCTAAATAAAATACAAAAAAAAAATGGTAAGGAAAAGGAATTGTAAGAAGACCTTTTATAATATCTAATTGTCGTGAGGTTTTAACCTTGTATGAAAAATAACCTCTAGAATCTCCTCATAATTCTTTGGTCTATTGTAGTGGTTGGGTCAAAATTTCCACAATACTCATCTTAATCTATCTCACTACAAACAAGATCACTAAATTCTCTACAATACTATCTTTAATAAGAAGTTGCATCCTCGATCCATATATTAGAAATGGGTTATCAAAATTCATTATGGATTACTTTTTTTATAATCCTTCAATATTCTCTTATTCATTTTAGATAATCGACGAGATAATTACTATATTTGCATTGCATGTTTATTATCTCTAGTGGATTGATTGATTCTGTAATTTGTCTTTGCATATCTTCTATCAATAACTTCTGAACATTTCTTTCTTATTGAGGAATCTCCTTATCCTCCTAAATTGAACATGTTATACTTTGCAACTTATTCCAATTATGGTTTTTTAATAGCACACAACAAACAAAATAACCTAGAATCACATTATACAATAAGCAACATCCTAGGATCGTTATGCTCTAAAATTAATTGATGCAGGCCTAGGAAATAAAGGAAGACATCAAGCACGAAATCATAGAATTATGTTGAATGGAGATCACACGGTAACCCTAATTCAAAATTTATTACCATATATTTTCTCTTCAAGTAGCGTACCTCTCTAAAAGGTTTAAGACCTCTTAAATAACCTTTAAAACTTACAAAACTAAGAAGGAAACCCAAAAAAATCCAAAACAAATCTTAAATAAATTTTGAAAAATAATAAAAGAGCTTTAATCCAAATAAAAAAAAATCCTAAACCAACTAAAAAACATAGAAAAACTCAAATAGTTTGCTCTTAATAAAATCCTAAAAACAAACTAGAAAAACAAATCCTAAAAACTTGGAAAATAGGTATTTTCAATTTAATGGCACCTAACCTCCTATCTGAATCATTATGATGTCAAACAGCCAGGAAAATCTCTCTAGCCAAAAACTCCACCGTGGACGAAACTCATATTCCTTCTTGCTTTGTTCAACCAAAATCTGTTTCCTTGGGCCATTAATGCAAAGTCATATTCATCATCATCTATATTTGCATTATCATCAACAAACTTATCAATATTAATGTTAACATTCCATACATATTTGACGATCAACCCTAGTAATTTATTGCTTCATCGAATCCATGTCATCTTTCAGCTCCTTGATCACCTTAACCAAAAGTTCAAGTTTTTGGCTAAAAGCTTGAATTTGGAAAGTATCTATAACATTTGGTGTCACATACTCGTTATTTTCAGACATATTTGGATCTATAAAAATGAATTACAACACAAAATATATCCTCGTAATCCTCGTGCTTTACATATATTAAAACCTTTTTACTTTAATATGCTCACTACACCTTTTAGCTTTCAACTTTTTTGTTTTGTTTATTAGAACTAAAAATCAACAAATCAAAGTCAATGGATTTTGAAATGCAATATAATTATAAATTTAAACTCAAGATTCAATTAATGTATTAAAAACAAGCAAAATAAAACTACTATTATGATTTCACGAGTAATAAAGCAAATTTGTATGAAATATGGACGATATAAAAACTTAAAATGAAACATAATAAAAAACTAATGAAAATACTTATTTGACTCCCAAATAACCTAAAATATAATATAGATAAGTTGAATAGCTCAAAACAAACAATAATAAATAAATTCTTGTAACTTGATACAAATGCATGTTGTGTAATTTTAAACATTAGGATTGAAACCAAAACCTAACAATATTGAAATAACCTTAAATTTAATATGCAATACTTTTTATTTGGTATAACAACATATCTTAGTTATTTTATATTTACATATCAAATACTCATATATAATTAATTTACACAATATTAAATCTCAATTTAAAATCTCAAGAAAACAATATTAAAATAAACCTAAATTTTATTATAAATATCCATTGAAGGTACATGTATCATGATTTTTCCACTTCACCTAGAGACCATATAACACCCCCCCTCCAAAAAAGAAAAGAAAAGAAAAAAGCAGCAAAGAAAACAAATGGCGGCGGCAGCGGCAGCAGCAGCAGCCTCTTCTCTAACAACACCAAAACTCACCTTCCCATCTCTCCAATCCCTCTACAGAAAACTCCCCCTTTCATTCCCTCTCTCCCTCTCCTCATCATCCTCCCTCCCTCTCCCGAAAACCCTAACCACCACCACTTCCCTCTCCTCCCGCCGCCCTCTCTCTCACCACCGCCGCCGCCATCTCACTACTCGCGCGGAGGCCGAAAACGGCGCTGAAGCTTCCCGCCACTATGATTTCGACCTCTTCACTATCGGTGCTGGAAGTGGAGGAGTCCGCGCTTCCCGCTTCGCAGCCAATTTCGGCGCTTCTGTTGCCGTGTGTGAGCTTCCGTTCTCCACTGTCTCTTCGGAGACAACTGGAGGCGTAGGCGGCACGTAAGTAGGGACACGTGGTTGAGAACTTGATTTGCCAGCTTTAATTGAACAGAAGAAAATAAGAATTCAGTCGAATTATGTTATATATTTTTTTTATTTTTTAATATATATAATGCAGGTGTGTACTTCGCGGATGTGTACCGAAGAAACTGCTTGTTTATGCGTCGAAATATGCTCATGAATTTGACGAGAGTCGCGGTTTTGGATGGAAGTATGACAGTGACCCACTTCATGATTGGGATACTTTGATGGCTAACAAAAATGCTGAGTTGCAGCGCCTGACTGGTATTTACAAGAACATTCTCAATAACGCTGGTGTCACTTTAATTGAAGGCCGCGGGAAGGTAAACTAATGCTTTGAATCCGTACAAGTTTGTGTAGTTGTGCTTTACATGCTGTTTGGAAATAGGATTTGAGTATAAATGAAATCATTTCAACACCATTTATCCAATTCTAGTGTTTGGAAAGCTTTAAGCAACTAAACGAATCTCGCAACCAATTAAAATTAGAGATTTTTTAAATTTGCTTCAAAATTGACCCATCGAAACTAATTCCACTAACACCCACTTCACATATGCTTGGATAAGTTTTTGAGGGCTGAGGGAAGTTGGGTAAATGATGTATTTTCACTAATTCAAGTCCAATGGATTTGACAATTTTAAAACTTATTCCAAACCAAAGAATTCAATTAGCAAATCAAATAAATTCATTCTACTTAAATAGTTGAAATCAATTTTAGTGTAGAATTGGTCCCAAACATGCTATTAATGTTTTTGCAGGTGTTTAGTTTATATTAGTTAATGTATGCAGATTGTGGACCCACACACAGTTGATGTTGATGGAAAGCTATATTCTGCACGGCACATACTTATTTCTGTTGGAGGACGCCCGTTCATTCCTGATATTTCTGGGAGTGAATATGTGATTGATTCTGATGCTGCACTTGATTTGCCATCTAAGCCAAAGAAAATTGCCATAGTTGGTGGAGGGTATATTGCGTTAGAATTTGCTGGAATTTTCAATGGCTTGAAGAGTGATGTTCATGTATTTATAAGGCAGAAAAAAGTATTAAGGGGATTTGATGAAGAGGTGATGAATTGTTAGTAATCCTAGTTGCTTACTGGATACATGCTTGCATTTGCCTCACAATTAATCGGTCTTTGTATTCTCCTGTAGATTAGAGATTTTGTCGCAGAACAGATGTCTCTAAGAGGAATTGAGTTGCATACAGAGGAATCACCTCAGGCTATTATTAAGTCAGCTGATGGTTCATTGTCACTGAAGACCAACAAAGGAACAGTTGAAGGCTTCTCACATGTCATGTTTGCCACTGGACGTCGGCCTAATACAAAGGTTTGAGATTTCATTTCTGTGGTTGTTTCCCTCTTAGCCAATTTTAGTTGTCTCAAGGCTACTAGTTAAAACCTGGCATTGATGCGACTCCTACTATACATCCACCCTGACAGAAAACTTCAAACTTCAAACCACTCCATCTGTGAAGAATTCTTAGGGTGTCTTTGATTGTGAAAAATATAACACTCCTTGAGTAAAGTCACGTGATGATTCATCCTCAAATAACTTTATTTCTGTGCTTGACATTGAAGGGTTGAATAGATGTAATGCCCACTTGTTATGATTGCAGAACTTGGGACTGGAGAGTGTGGGGGTAAAAATGACCAACAATGGAGCAATAGAGGTAGTACACTGACTGTTTCAGACCTTTTTTATGCTTGCTCTCGATTCATATTTCCTCTATAATTTCTCATTTTCTCCAGGTTGATGAATACTCGTGCACTTCAGTCCCTTCCATTTGGGCAGTTGGAGATGTTACAGATAGGATAAATCTGACTCCTGTTGCTTTGATGGAAGGTGGGGCATTGGCAAAAACTCTCTTTCAGAATGAGCCAACAAAACCTGATTATAGGTACCACCAGTAGTGCACTTGATGTTTTTCTACTTCTGGGTACAATCTGATTTCATAAAGATCAGTTCTATAAGTTTATACCCACTGGTGATTGTGGTAACTTTTTGGCTGGATTAAATGTTAAACTTCCAAGTTATTAACATGGAAAAAAATTCTTATACTTGCAAAATCCATGCATTCACAAATTGATGGCTTTGCAATTCTGAATACAATATTATTTGAGAATGATCATCTTTATAAGTTTATTTTCACTTGTACTTGTGGTAACATTTATAGTGGATCAAATGTTAAACCTTACAAGTTATTAACATGGAAACAATCGCTTAAACTTGAGAAATCTATGCATGCACATTCATTGTGTATATCACAAGTGGAAATTTAATTTTACTAGTAGTAACTAGTAACCGCTGAAAGACATTGGATTACTTAGATATGATCAGGAAGGTTTAGGATTTAATGAATAAAGGGTTACTTAGATACTTTATATGAGTCAGAATGAGGGGACCTTTAAGAACTTTCAAGCTGGAAAAATTTGGCTGACCTCCTCCTTGACTTATGAATAAAGGGTTACTTAGATACTTTATAGCTATGAGGACAAGCTCATGACTGTTTTTTATTTTATTTTTATAGAGCTGTTCCATCTGCTGTGTTTTCTCAGCCTCCAATTGGACAAGTTGGTCTTACGGAAGAACAGGTGATGGTTGTTTTATTGGGTAAAAGACCAAAAAGGAGTCTTGTGATTTCAGCTATTTGCACCTCAATGACAGGTGTTATGGTTTTTGCACTTCAGTTTCAAGTGGTTAATTAGTTAGCATTTGTCAAGAGCCATTATTCCATTAGTTTTGGGACAGAGTGGCACAGAGTGGTTCAATGAATCAAAGGTTTAGCTGTTTAACAGGCTGCCACCTCTTCACCCAACTAATGATATTAAACCTCTTGCTGCTGCTAGTGGTATTTTTGTAATTGAGAGTCCTCTTGAATGCAAAACTTTGGACATCTGTAATTGAAGTGCAAATGGCTGAAACACATGGTACTTCCTTTTTTTAATAAATTTCCCTACTTTATTTGTAATAGATAAGATTGATTTCTTGAAAGGATTGTTGCAGGCTACAAAAGAGTACGGTGATATTGATGTCTTCACAGCTAATTTCAGGCCTTTGAAGGCTACTCTCTCAGGGCTTCCAGATCGGGTCTTCATGAAACTAATAGTCTGTGCTAAGACAAACAAAGTTCTTGGGTTGAACATGTGTGGAGAAGATTCACCTGAAATCGTGCAGGTTTTTTTCTTTGTGCTAGTTAATGGTTATGTTTTTAGTGAAGTTGATTTACAAGTTCCATAACTCCTATGGTTCTTGAATCTTTGAACTTGCAGGGATTTGCAGTTGCAATCAAAGCTGGCTTGACCAAGGAAGACTTTGATTCCACAGTGGGTATTCACCCAACAGCAGCTGAGGAATTTGTTACAATGAGGACTCCTACTAGAAAGATTCGAGAGCATCCACCAGCAGAGGTTTGTTGAAAGCGAAGACCTTTTATATCAGTGTTAATGTGCTTTCTATCTTGTTAACAATTTTTGAAACAGCTTAACAAATTAACAATACTGTGTCCAGAACACATTTTACAGTTCCTGGTCAAATTTTTGTAGCCACACACTTTTCTGTAAAACCAGTTATCTTTACTTCAGATTAAGCTGGTATAAACCAGTTATGTTTAACATCTCTGGCATAAACCGGTATTCGAGTTCATCCATGAACTGCTGGGCCTAGATTCACCAGTATCTGGTTATTTTAAGCCTCTGATGACCTTCTCTTTAGTTCAACTTTATTTTATGTGATTTTTAATATGCGATTTTTGTTTTTAATTGTTGTGAATTGGCTGTGTACACCATCAGGGGAAGACAGATCATGATGTTAAAGCAGCAGCAGGGGTTTAGTGTGGGTTTACTGCTCCATGTAGCCCTTTAAAGGTTTGAATGCTTTCTCACTTCTTCTATTGACAAAGTATAGTTTGCAGCTATTTTACTTGAAGAAAATATAGAATGGAACTATTTCGTTGCATTCTACTCAGTCATGAAACTCTCTTTTCTGCATTTGGCTGTTTCAACAAGGACCATATGTCACTTAGATTATTTTGTTATGAGCAGGCATTTTTTGGAGTCTAATGTAGGATTACTCGGTAGTTAGTAGATGCAAGTGAAGATGAGACGGTATGTGGTGCCTTGGGAGTCATCTCTTAAATCTCGTCGTTTGTAAAATTTAAATAAAAATTAATCAGTAACCAGTAGGATATACTTTTGTATCATCACAAGGTAAAAGTTCCTTGAGCTTCTCCCACAACAATAATAAACTGTTTATTCCCTTCAGCATTACTGAATATCTCAACCAACTGGGCAGGCAGTCACTCCGGAAAATAGCTGGCAAAATCTGCTTGTAGAGTAGCCAGGGAATGTTCGGATGTTGATATCTGATTACAGACATCATTCGAAGCGAAAATGGTGGAAGTTGATGCCGGGGTCAATGGTGAACATAAGCATACGATTAAAAAGCTTTCGAAAGGAATAATAATCACTAGGCAGTTTAGTTTTTGCTCTTACAAATGTGGAAATGAGTGGGGAATTTCAATATGAGATTAATGATTACATGTTAGGAATATCTGTTTCCCTGTTTTTACCCCCACTTTGTTTCATTTTGTTTGTATACTGAAACAGTATATGTTCGAGATAATTTAAGGATGTATAATTTCATCTCGCCGGACCTTGTGGGGGAATTGAAGCCAGACAGAGCTGAACTTGCGAATTTCATCTCCCCTCCTGTCTGTTTTCTCTCCCGTACCTTGTGGGGAAAGGGAAATTCCAACATGGGACCAGTTCAATAGAGTTGAAGCCAGACAAAGCTGAACTTTCTAATCAATTACGAACACAAGCTAAATAAGGAGAATTATCGAGTACGTTTGGTGATTTCTTCAACCAAATTGTCACCTCAAACATGAAACATGAGTTGCATCTGATTGATTAATTAGAGGGGAAAAAGATATCAAGTTAATCTTTGGAAGGTTATATCAAAGTAGTTAGTATGGAGGAGATAAGTAATAATCGTTGGGCCATTGTTTGCCAAAAATAATGCAAATTGCTTAGGTAGTTTGGTTATTGTTATGGAATTGAAGAAATGAGGATAATAAAGAAAAGAGAATAAACATGTTTTGTTAAAGAGAATGTTTTAAAATTAAATAAATTTATTATTTTTAGAGTAAATTTCAACTTCATAGAAGGGATAGAAGATAGGTGTATGTAAAACACTTTAATTTCAAAATTGGTCAACTAAAGTTATTTAAGTATGTAAATAACTATTACTATAGTTTTAAAAAGTGACTTAGAGCTTGACTCAAAATAAGGTCATGTTTGGGAGTTTAAACTCTAATTTTTTTTTTAATTTTTTTAAGAGGATTAAAATGATGTTTCTACAAATAAACTTTTCTTTAAAAAAAAAAAATAACGAGTTTCTTGCTTTAGTATTGGTTCAGGCCTGAATCGACTAACTAGATTGTTCTAAGTTTTATAATTAGAGTTATTATACTATTATTAATTTTAATATTCAATATAAACTAAAGTAAAAAATAATATCTAATTGTTTTTTTAATATATAGGTTTTATAGTAGTATATATTAAAGATAAAATAGACTTTCTAACTTGTCAATCATTAACCTAACATGATTAATTAAATAATACCATGACTTGTACATCACTACCAAATATAATTCTATCTTTCTCCTGTTCTATATTGCCTTCTCCGTCTTAAATGTGGTTGTCTATTATGTTAACAGTAACCAAACACTACTTTAAGACCTATATAACTTATACACTTGTATGACTAACTAACCTTTTTTTTTTTGGTGATTTTAAACTATAGTAAATTGAAGTTAAAAATAAAATTTAAAATTTTAAAACTTCCCTTCTATTATATGCTGATGGTGAAAATGTCTTTCTAAAAAAATAAACAATTTCAGCTTTTTAGGTCAAGTCTAAACCACTAACCTTCTTGCTTATACATCTAGGATTTTAAGCTTTACACTCGATATTGATCCATTAATGTGTAATTCTATCACAAAACACCTTTCCATGCATTTTTCCTAGGTTCCTTAGAGCTATGCACACAAACTTTTCATACTCACACAAGTCTTTCCATGTAAAGTAGACACCATTTTCTATTCTTATGACATTGCCCATCAATAACATTTTCATCAATCGAAAGTATGTCACAATAATCATGACATGACTTGATAATAAATGATTTGACTAACCAATGGTAACACATTAATTTCTCCATATTCACTCTTTCTCTCCATGAAGAAAAATATTAAAGAGCATTAAATTCTTAAAACCAAGTTGTTCTTATGTTAAATCTATGTCCTTTTAATGGAAAAAACTTGAACTTTTTTTTTTTATATATATATAGTTCAAGGGATATTTATGGCCTTTGAACCTTATCTTTTCCATGAGTTAGAGGGGCTAAAGAATAATTTTACTATGATAACATTGATAAGTGAATAATATTTCTTATACATGTATTAACAAAGAATAATATCTCTTATACATGTATTGATGAGAAAAAATTATCTCACACATATTCATGAGAGAGATTTTCTCTTACATAAATATTAAAAAAGAAGAAGATGGACTCAAAACACATATTGGTTCTAAGAACACTAGGTCATGATATAAGCTAAAAAAAAGATAAAGATATAAAAGACCAAACACATCAATTGGGACTAGGTTCAAGAGCATTGCCTGAACCAAAATGGAGGCTGGGCGTTCCCCCAACACCTGGACTCAAGTGTTCTCCCAAGTTCAAGCTCATTGTTTGGAATCTGGTACATACCTGAGCCTACAAAGGTATTTGAATATGGACTAACAATTGAACCATGATTATTTCGAATATATATATATTTCACTCAAGAAGATTTACAAGTATGCTTGCTTAGAAATAACTTTTTGCTAGAAAAGTAAAGTCAAAATTTTGATTTAACTAAGAGTTTAAAATTTTATTTTATTTTATTTTAAAATATTTCTGAATTATAATTCCAAATAAAAAATCATAATTAAAAAATCATGTCAAACAAACTCCTACATCATAAAGAATTTTGTTTTAATAGCTCATGATGAGGGAGATGTATTTTCCCTGCATATCTTAATATTTGTTGAGGGTTTTAAATATGTTATCATGTTTGAACTTATCCTTAAATAAAAAACAAAAACCTCTAATATATAATGTGTAAATTTTTATTGAGTTATCAAGAGATATGACATGATAGAAAATAATTTGTGATTTGTACAGTAGGTCTCAAGTATGAGTTAGAATATACATTTTTTTAAAAACCTGCAATAACTAAAATTTTAACCACTCATTTTAACTCAGAAATTGCATTTCCTAAAAAATAACGTTTTCTAGTATAAAAAGAGTACATTTTTGTTGACGTGAGACTTCATGAGTCGCAATAAACCCCCTTACCAGAGATTGTAGAACCAGCTTGATGACAAATGTCATGGAAGCTTTTCATGCTTTAAAAGGAACAGCTCATTTTCGTAGCCTTTGATTCCTGTGCAAGAATAACTTTTTTGGATCAGCAGAGATTTTCTAACCGATCGCCGGACTTCTGCCACTTTTTCGGGGTAAGTGTTTTTGGAAGATTTTGAAACTTCATGTTGCAGCCCATATTCTTCATGGTTAGTGCCATTCCTGAGAGAGAGAGAGAGAGAGAGAGGAGAGAGCATCTTGATTTTGAATCTCTCCCTTTATACAAGTAATATACTATAAAAAACAAGGGGAAATAGTGTTCACCGAAATACAAATCAATATTTTTAATTTTTTTTATTGCATCTTTATAGGCTCAAATTGATGGCAAATTAAAACATATTTATTAAGAAAATACAAGATTCAAAGATAGAAGACTAAAATAAAAAGACACACATCAAAAAGAGATGGTTTGACTAGAATTAGGACTATATATACACTTCGGCCCCTAACTTTTCAGGTTATAAATTTTTAGTCCCTGATAATTTATGAAATTCAGTTTTGATTCATTTTTTTCTCCCATAGTTTGAGAGAGAAGAGACAAAGAATGGTTGGATTGAGATGATAGAGAGAAAAAAAAAATCTTAGTTGAGACCGATTCTAATTATAAAAATGAGTGATTTAGGTTTCAATGATTTTTTTTTATGAGTAATGTTTCGACAAGGTGTTTTTATCTTGCTTTGTTTATTGTACTTAGTTTCCGCCTGAATACAATTTGCCAAAGGAAATACAATTCCTTTAACCCGGTTGTTTGCTAGAAAGTGGTTTCCTTTTGGAAAGTGAATTCCGAGGAAAGTGAATTCCGAGGAAAGTGAATTCCGGAAAAGTGAATTCCGGGAAAGTGAATTCCTGGAAAGTGAATTCCGGGAAAGTGAATTCCGATGTTTGACAGTGTTATGGAAAATGAACTGGAAAACACTTTCCAGTGTTTGTTTGTGTTATGGAAAATGAACTGGAAAATAATTTATTAATAAATTAATTTTTTTTTCAAGTTTATTAAAATAATGAGGAACAAATCTTACAAATTAAAAAGTTGAATGAGAATGAAATTGAAAAAATATTATAATTTCATAAATTATCTCAAATAAAATAAATAATAATCAAAATAATAGAGATCAAATCTAAAAAATTAAAAAAAAATGAAAGGTGAATAAATTAAAATAATAATAATTAACATTTCATAAATTATTTCAAATAAAATAAGTAACAATAAAAAAAATGAGGACCAAATTTGATAGATAAAAAATTTCAATAAAAAATTGATAAGAAAAAAGCAAATAGCAATTATAAAAATAAGGACCAAAATTAATATAAAAATTAAATTTTAAGAGATGGAATTGAAAAATAAATATTCAAAACAAATTATATATAGCAATCAAAAGTTTGAGGATCAAATTTGATATAATCAGCAAATAATGATATTTCTAAATTAATCACAACTTCCGGAAAGTGTTTTCCGCCCAAAATTTCCGGAAAACACTTTCCTGAAAATCAAGCCAAATTTTTCTTTGACTGAAAAGTGTTTTACATTGACCAACTTTTCTAATGGTAAACAAACACAGAAAAATTTAGAAAGTGATTTCTGGAAAACCACTTTTCAGAAAACAAACACAGACTATGGACCCAATAAGTTCCACAACTTGGAGAACTAGCCAGCCCTTTTCTTTGTGATCAAAACAATCTGTATATTTCTGCAGAAACTGTTTAGTTTTTTGGACCAATTCCAAGTGCAGCTCAGCTCAATCAATTCACCCACTGATGTAGCAGTGGACCAGCTGGCGTTGGATTATTTAGAGAAGTGGGATTCAAAATCTTCCAAGTGGCAGTAGATCATTTAGAGGGATGGGGATGGAAACAATTCAAATTATGGAGGCTTAAGATTAGGAGCGGGATTCAAATCAATCCAATTCTGGAAGTGATTAGGATTCTCCTTAGACTTAGTATTTGTTTTAAATTCTTTTACCCTTGTGGGTCAATTTCCTTTTAGGGCGTTTTCTTTCCAAAGAAGATGATTAGCTGTAGGGTTGTGTTTTCCTTTAAATTATGATGTAAGCCGGAGGGGCAAGTCAGTTTTTGATTTATGAAATTCAGAGTTTACTCTAATTCAATCCAATTTTCGGAATTATTCATGATTCCACAAATTGAAGCCTAAACTTTCTGGTATTTGTGAGCAAATCAACGGAACTTTAGTAGGTTGTTTTCTATCATTGTTCATTGGTCTTTCTCGATCAAGCTTCCGCTACATCAGTTGGTATCAGAGCCAGGTTCGTTCGGGACGATTTCATCATGCCGCCGAGACGACGACAAGCCCAGATTCCAGTAGACATAGCCATCGAACGTGACCGAATGGCACAATTGGAGCAATAGGTGGAGCAATTGACGGCGCAACTTGCGGCGGCAAGAGCCAACCAAAACCAGTATCAGGCCTTAAATCCTGATACAAGCAGTGACGAAGTAGAGGAGGATCCGCGACCACGTCGTGGACAGAGAGCACCTTTAGCTGATGACCGGGCTGAAGACAGGGTTGAAGACTTCAGACGATGGGAGTCAGGGATGCGGACTGAAGTTCCAGAATTCCGTGGAAGCATGCAACCAGAGGAATTTTTGGAGTGGCTCGGAGTCGCAGAGGACATTCTGGAATTCAAGAGAGTTCCTGCGAATGAGAGGGTGGCATTAGTGGCCACAAGGTTTCGGGGGAGAGCCGCGGCTTTGTGGCAGCAATGTAAACTGGCTAGGAATCGCGCGGGAAAACCCAAACTTGTTGACTGGGAGAAGATGAAGCGAAAATTGCGAATAGAATTTCTACCTCACAATTTCGCAAGGTTGATGTACCAGAGGTTGCAGAACCTGCGGCAAGGCATGAGGTCTGTTGATGAATACACAACCGAGTTCTATGAATTGTTGGTGCGGAACGACATAGAAGAGTCACAAGATCAATTGGTGTCACGCTACTGTGGAGGACTGCGTACACAAATTCTAGACATGGTTAACTTATTTGATCCAGTGACAGTAACCGAGGCGCATCAAAGAGCTTTACAATTGGAGAAAACATTAGCAAGAAAATCTGGGAGTGGACCATTGTCAGGTTTTGGAAGTGGACTGAACAACCGAAATAAGACCACTGTGGGCAATAGTTCGGGTGATAATTTTGGGGGAAGAACCAACGCTAATAACAGCACCATGCAACGCACCCCCACAATTAACATTCAAGCTCCCCGAACAACAAGTGGATTTCGTTGTTTTGGGTGTGGGGAAACAGGCCACAGGCTGTCTGAGTGCCCAAGGCCTGCAAAGAGAGTCTTATTTATTGACCCGGCAGACTTTAATGAGGAGGATGTGGAGATAGTGAATGAGACACAGTCAGGAGAAGAGGAGACAACTGAAGAATTTGTAGATGGTGACACCGGAACAATGTTGATGGTGCGACGTACATGCTTGGCACCAAGAACGGAAGAAAAGGAGTGGCTGCGAAATAACATTTTCCAATCTACTTGTACCATCCTTGGCAAGGTGTGTCGATTTGTTATAGATGGGGGGAGTTGTGAAAATATTGTGTCGGTTGAAGCGGTTAAGAAATTGGGGGTGAAGACGGAAAAACATCCAAAACCATATAGGTTAGCATGGCTGCAAAAAGGGGGAGAAGTGACGGTATCACAGCGGGCACTAATTGCGTTCTCCGTGGGAACCAACTACAAGGATCAGATGTGGTGTGATGTGGTGGAAATGGATGCATGTCACTTACTACTAGGGAGGCCGTGGCAATATGACAGGAGGGTCTATCATGATGGGTTCAAAAATACCTATTCATTCGTTTTCAATGGTAAGAAAATTGTGCTACTACCGGGCAAACCAACGGAGAAGATTCAAACGCATGGCGATAATACTAACCTGTTATCATATGCGAAATTCGAGTTGGAAGTCAAAGAAGCCGAAACAGTGTTTGTGTTATTGGGGAAAGAAACGCAGGCTGATATGGAGGTACCTAGTGAGGCAGCTCCTTTGATTTCGGAATTCGCTGATGTGTTTCCGGATGATTTACCTCAAGGACTACCACCTCTACGTGATATTCAGCATCATATCGACTTAGAACCCGGTGCAATGTTGCCGAACAAACCACATTACAGAATGAGCCCCACGGAACATGAAGAATTACGACGGCAGGTGGAGGAGCTACAATCAAAGGGGCATATCCGGGAAAGTTTGAGTCCATGTGCTGTTCCCGCGTTATTAATTCCTAAGAAAGACGGAACCTGGAGGATGTGCGTCGACAGTCGCGCAATTAATAAGATCACAGTAAGGTATCGCTTTCCCATTCCGAGACTGGATGATTTGTTAGATCAATTGAGTGGCGCGCATGTGTTCACCAAATTGGACCTGAAGAGTGGGTATCATCAGATCCGTATTCGACCTGGGGATTAATGGAAAACAGCGTTCAAAACGCGAGAGGGATTATATGAATGGCTAGTCATGCCATTTGGTTTGTCAAACGCACCTAGCACCTTTATGAGAGTGATGAACCAAGCCCTCCGACCGTTTATCGGTAAGTTTGTTGTTGTTTACTTCGATGATATCTTGATATACAGTGCAAATCCCGAATTACATTTTCAACACATTCGAGAAGTATTAAGTGTGTTGCGTAGAGAGAAATTTATTGCTGCAGCCAAAAAATGTGTTTTTATGACACTAAGGGTATTATTTTTGGGATATATTATTTCTGGAGAGGGTCTACAAGTAGACGAGTCCAAAATAGAGGCAGTGAGGCAATGGCCACGACCCAAAACAATCACGGAGGTGCGAAGTTTCCATGGATTGGCTTCATTCAACCGCCGGTTCATACCGCATTTTAGTAGCATAATGGCACCTATCACTGAATGCATGAAAGGAGCCAAATTTCAGTGGACAACCGAAGCTGAAGAAGGTTTTAGTCGAATCAAAGAGAAGTTGACAACAACGCCTATACTCATTCTTCCAGATTTTTCCCAACCGTTTGAGCTGCATAGTGATGCTTCCAAGGTGGGGATAGGGGCTGTCTTGAGCCAAGGTGGGAAACCGGTGGCATATTTCAGTGAGAAATTATCAGGATCTCGCACACGCTATAGCACCTATGACATGGAATTCTATGCCGTGGTACAAGCGGTGAAACATTGGCGACATTACTTATTTCACCGAGAATTCATCCTCTTCACCGATCATGACTCATTGCGACATCTACACAGTCAAGAGAAAATTTCTTCACGGCATGCTTCATGGTCAGCGTACCTTCAACAATTCACATTCATCCTGAAGCACAAAGCAAGCGTGACGAACCGAGTGGCTGATGCTTTGAGTCGAAGAACCAACTTGTTGTCCACAATGACTGTCCAAGTTCCAGGTTTTAATTCCTTTCGAGAATTATTTGATTCAGACCCTCATTTTTCAGAGATCATGGCTACTGTTCGAGGGGGTCGCAATTCGGAATTTGTATTGGTAGATGGTTTCTTATTTCGGGGAAATCAATTATGTATTCCCGATTGTAGTTTGAGGCTACACATTATCAAGGAACTACATGGAGAGGGACACGTAGGAAGGGATCGCACTCTTCAATTAGTCAAAGCATCATACTTTTGGCCAACAATTCGAAAGGAGGTAGAGAGGTATGTGGAACGTTGTCAGATTTGCCAAGTATCCAAAGGGAAGGCCACGAATGCTGGTTTGTATAGGCCATTACCGATCCCTGATCAACCTTGGACGGACTTGAGCATGGACTTTGTTTTGGGACTGCCCAGAACCCAACGAGGATGTGATTCCATCTATGTGGTGGTGGACCGATTTTCCAAAATGGTTCATTTCATCCCTTGTAAAAAAACTACTAATGCTGTCAAAGTAGCCCAGTTGTTCTTCCGCGAGATTTATCGTCTTCATGGATTGCCGACATCAATTGTTTCAGACCGAGACACTCGATTCCTCAGTCACTTCTGGCGGTGCCTTTGGAAGATGGTCAACACACGGTTGGATTTTAGCAGTGCATACCACCCACAAACGGATGGGCAAACGGAAGTGGTGAACCGGTCCCTCGGAGATTTGCTGAGATGTCTGGTGGGAGACAATGTTCGGTCATGGGATTTGAAGCTGAGCCAAGCCGAATTTGCCCATAACCATGTTGTCAACAGGAGTACAGGTTTCAGTCCTTTTCAGGTCGTATATTCCCTGGTGCCGCGAAGCCCCATTGACCTGATTCCTCTACCTAGCAAGACCAGAGTTCATGGGAAGGCTGAAGAGTTCGTTCAAGGGTTACAAGAGGTTCATAAGCAAGTCCAGGAAAATTTGTTGCAATCAGTGGAGAAATACAAACTGGCCGCGGATAAAAAGAAGCGCCACTTAGAGTTTGAGGTGGGCGATTTTGTGTGGGCAGTCCTCACAAAGGACAGGTTTGCTGTGGGAGAGTATAACAAGCTTGCTGCTAAGAAGGTCGGACCACTAGAAATAGTGGAGAAAATTAATCCAAATGCCTATCGCCTAAAACTTCCCAGCCATATTAGAACTCATGATGTTTTCAATGTCAAGCATTTGATTCCTTTCCATGGAGATTCATCTGAGGATGATACCGCAATAAATTCGAGGTCGAATTTTCTCCAACATGGGGAGAATGATGTAGCAGTGGACCAGCTGGCGTTGGATTATTTAGAGAAGTGGGATTCAAAATCTTCCAAGTGGCAGTAGATCATTTAGAGGGATGGGGATGGAAACAATTCAAATTATGGAGGCTTAAGATTAGGAGCGGGATTCAAATCAATCCAATTCTGGAAGTGATTAGGATTCTCCTTAGACTTAGTATTTGTTTTAAATTCTTTTACCCTTGTGGGTCAATTTCCTTTTAGGGCGTTTTCTTTCCAAAGAAGATGATTAGCTGTAGGGTTGTGTTTTCCTTTAAATTATGATGTAAGCCGGAGGGGCAAGTCAGTTTTTGATTTATGAAATTCAGAGTTTACTCTAATTCAATCCAATTTTCGGAATTATTCATGATTCCACAAATTGAAGCCTAAACTTTCTGGTATTTGTGAGCAAATCAACGGAACTTTAGTAGGTTGTTTTCTATCATTGTTCATTGGTCTTTCTCGATCAAGCTTCCGCTACATCACCCACTCAAGCAGGTCGACTCACCAGTCTCCTACCCGGTATTCGGAAACTCAGGAAGTCAGTACCCGGCCTCTCTGAGTTGGAGCAATGTCAACAAAAATAGTCCTTAAGTTTTTTCGATCCAACCGTATCTATCGCCCCTCTGTAAATCTTTCTCTCTCCCTATAAAACAGAATTTTATTCAGTATAATTTTAATTTTAACTAGTGATTGATGTTTATCATTGCTTTAATCAATCAATCAATCAATTTCAGGAACCTGTTGAAGGCAAAATCGTGATTAATTCTCCTTCATCAATTTCTCACCATGGAATTCGCCTCTCCGTCACCGGATCTGTTAGCTTGCAGGTTACAGGATCATTTCATCAATTTCTCTCTCTCTCTCTCTGTCTGTCTGTTTGATTTGCGAGATAACTTTATAAAATCTGATTTGGTGTGGTGCTCTGTTATGAAAGCAGGTTCGAGGAGGATCAGCTGGAGTTATTGAGTCCTTTTATGGTTTTGTCAAGCCGATCACTATCGTGTATGCTATTACTAGTGTTTTTGCTCTATCTTATTTTAAATGACTGTATAAAGTGTGCTTAATGTTAAATAATAGTTGATTCATTGAAAAAAAGAGGGAGAAAAATGGCTACATTTCTGTTTCTCTTATAAATATGTTTTGCTTTGTGTTAATGCGTGCTGAAATTGAACTCGGTATTGAACGGGTGATCAAATTAGTGGCCTTGGTGTGTGATTTCTCATGTTTTGTATTTAAGCAATGGATTTTCAAGCAGATTATTACCCTGATTGCTGCGAATTTTACTTGACATGGAAACAGGAATAAGAGCATTGAGGTTAAACCGCCGGGAAAGATTGGTTCAGGTACAACTGAGGTATTAATAACTCGCTCAAATTTAGTGTGATTTTAGCTTTTTGATGCCTGACGAAAAATTTAATTGAAGAAATTATAATGTGGGCTAGTCTCATTCGTAGGAGTCCCCCCCCCCCCCCCCCATGAAACATCCATCTCCTTCATGCTGGTGTTATCAATCATTATATATACCCTTTTCACCTCTTATTATTATTATTATTATTATTATTATTATTATTATTATGTTAATTTTAGTGTTTGCTTGGTATGGCAGTTACCATTTACCATGGTTTTGAAACAAATTGGGGAAAAAAGTTTGGGAAGATTTTATGAGACCTTTCATGGAACGGATGTTAGCATTCAGGTGAATATATTTTGTGTCCTATAAAAGAAGAAATGTTTAACAGAAATTACTCTTGTTATTTTCATGGTTCTAATGCTTTCCCACAATTACTTTGACACTTTTGTAAGACCTTATGATTGATGATTTCTGTGATAGTATTTGTTTACTGTAGATATAGCTAGAGGATACCTTTATAAATCATTATCTGCGACCACGGAAGTTATAGTTGAAAGTGATAAAGGTGTGGTTTGATTTTTTCTTTTTATGATATATGTATTATTGATAGGGAATTAAATAAGCCGCTGTCTTGCTGATGCTGTTGCATTTTCAGCTGATGTGCTTGAGCGACCAGTTTCGCCTGAAATGGCTATCTTTTGCATTACTCAGGACACTCAGAGACATCCTTTACTTCCTGAAATAAAGTCAGGTATGCTTCTATGTCATCTTAGCTAAGACTCTTTCTCCAACCTTAATTTGAATTTTGGAGAAATAGTTTCCTCTTTTGGCATTTATATGCATGTATTTGTGATGCAGGCGCTTGAGTATCTTATTTGTGCAGCTTCTTATGCTCAAGTGAAACTCAACTGATTATAGATGTTATTCAACAGGTGGTTTTCGGGTGACAGGAAGAATATCTACTCTTTGTTCCTTGTTGGATCCCATCAGTGGAGAGTTAACAGTTGAAACATCAGCAGTTCCCATTTCCTCCATTGACATACACTTGCTCCGTGTAGAGTCAGTTCTAGTAGGAGAGAAAATTGTGACTGAAACTTCTTTGATTCAGACCACACAGGCATGATATGTTCCCAATGTTGCCAAATTACTTTGACTTGTACAATGTTTTGATTTTAAACTTCTGTTTTTTCTCTGGTGTTTACAGATAGCAGATGGAGATGTCTGTCGTAATCTGACTTTGCCTATCTATGTGATCCTCCCTCGCCTTCTGACTTGTCCAAGTGTCTTTGCTGGGTGAGTTGCAAGCTTCTCCTGACTCTTGTTTTATCATGTCTTTTTGGATCTGCATGAAGATGGAAGGTGCTGGTACTACGAGTTAAAAAAATTATCTCTAAAAGGGGATGATAATGATGTTAAAAAAATTACATAATGGCTGTACGAGTTAGAAGCATAAGCACTTCATTGACATTTTAATTCTTGAAAGGACATGAAGTCCATCTTGGCTGGTAAAGTCTGTCTGTTGGTTCTATGACTTAACTCGCTCTATTTGTAGTTTTAAATTTTGAATTTTCCCCAAGCATCCTCTTTTGTTTTATTTTAAAGGGTTTGAATCTGCTGATAAAAAGGAAAATTGAGTAATTCATTTAGGGGAGAATTGTTTGATACAAGGTGGTAAAGCTATGCAAACCCAACTGAGTTTTTTTTTTCAAATTGAAACGAAAGGTCTCTTAAAACTCAAGAATCCAGCGTCTAAAAATATTACAATTGTATCTTTTTTTTTGCTAGCTATTCTTGTGAACTCGTTCCCCTACCTAGCAGTATCACTGCTTTATGCTTGGGTTTGCTCACACATCTGATTGTTCTTAAAAGCTAGCGTTTTACCTTGTGGTAATTGTCGTTGTCTTTTATTGAATTCTCTTTCCAGTCCATTTTCAATCGAGTTCAAAGTGTCCATAGTCATCAGCTTTCAGTCAGAACTGTCCAAATTGCATAAAAAATCTGATCCAAGAACTCCAACACTGTGGGTAAGCATTTCTCTGAATTTCATTGTAGAGGAAACCTATTTGTTTGAATCTTAACTGTCTTTCAAATTTCAGCTGGCAATGGAAACTTTACCGCTTGAACTTGTTCGAACAAGATGAGGCGATCTGTAAAGACATTATTTGGAGAACTATGCATAGAATGTAAGAATGCAGTATTAGTTTTGATTATATATATTTAACCTTCTATCATAACTGTTGCTTTACCTATATTATGATGCATTTTCAATCCTCCGAATTGAAATCGTCCTCATGTTAGCAGATTGAAAATTTTAAAGATGCAGAAGGTTTAAAATTAATATCCCTGTATCCAAGCACAATGAGTTTCATGCCTTAACACTCAAGCTGTTTTATGCATCGGGAAAACGTGCAGCCATCCTAGAATGAGGACTCTGCTAGGCATGGATTCCCTGACCTTTTACATGAAACTCATGTTGCTCGATGCTTTCACCAAGACCAATTGCCTCTTGCATTCTAATCGCATTAAATCTCATTTCATCAATGCATCTAAACCCAATCTAATCATCTTCCAGCTCTCTTCATCTTTACATGAAACTCTTGTTCCATAAATGGCCACCTTCTAGCACATTTTTTGCTCCTTTTAGGTTTTTTTTTAACAAAATAACTTATTAAACCCACTTGAATCCATAACTTGTTTGATGGGTTAATTCACAATGCCATGGTCGATTTAATAATTGATCCTCTAAGGTTAATTGAAGTTTTTTTAAGCATTTACTTAATTTTCAATTTTCAATACTTGCCGAGGTTAACAATTTTAATGAATTTACCATGATAAAAAAAACAATTAAGTAGTAGTTGTGGGCAAGAATAAGCGAGTGTTAGACTACAAAACCAATAATAGCTCATGAGGGCATTTATACTAAGAGAACTAGCTTCTAATCCAGCATACTATTTCGTAATGCTGCAATTAAGGGGAGAATATTTCTTAGACTTTAATGCAGCTGAAGGCTATTGTCATAATGAAATTCAAACATGGGGATGCATGACAGCTAAAATTCCCGGAAATAAAACAAATACTGCTTGGAACGAGAAACAAAAATGAACAAGCCTAACATGTTACACTTGCAACAAAATCTATATCCTTACTAGCCATTTACCTGTGCTTCGCCACAATTAAAACTATATTTTTTCAACACAAATATATATATATATATATATATATATATATATATATATATATATATATATATATATATATATATATATATATATAAAGAGTTTGAGATATTAAGATTATAAGATTTTTTTTATTATACTATAAATTTGGGGAAAATAATCAATTTGTGCAGAATTTCTACGAAACGCAAGTTTCTAATAAAATATTTGAATTTTAAATCAATATAAATTTATCTGTTTAACAGGGTTCAACTAAATTAACAGCATAAAATTATCATCATCATTATAAAGACAAGAAGATTAGGATACATGAATCATCGAATTCACTGTATTAGAATTAGTTCATTTCATAATCTAATTTAAATTAAATATAATAATAAAATATAAATTGTGAAAACACTTACGATAACTTAATAACAAAAATAAATCTTTGATTTTCTACTTATAAAAAGAAAAAAAAAATCATTGAAAATCCATTGCAAAGTTACCATCATTATCATGATTATAACAGTTAAAATTACTATCACCATTACAACCAAAACAATTAGAATAATTAAATTGTCCCAAAAAAATAAAATATTTTTAAAGAAAAACAAGCAAGAAAACAATAAAACAAACAATCACTAAAATTATCATTTTTATTACAAAAACACTGAAATCATAAAATTATCACAAAAAAGAACTTTAACAAAAGAGTAAACAAAAACAACAAAAAAAAAAGAAAATAAATATTTTGAGCATAAAAAAATCATATGATCCGAAAACTAGATAAAAATGACAGAATACACTAAAAAAAGAATAAATGGAAAAATAAATTACCAATATAAATTAAAATTTTAGAACTGATCCGAATAAAAATAAAACACCATCAAAAAATAAAATAACAAAAATTAAAAATTAAAACTAAAAGTATAAATACATAAATATGCACAAAAAATAAACATTGTCCAAGAAGGACCGAAAAAACTAAAAAAATTAATACTAAATAAAAAATTAAAAGAATAAATATCAAAATGAAAAACAAAATATATAATTAATTCTAATTAAACGATAAAACTACAACAGATCAAAACCTTAGACCAAAAAACAATAAAAGAATTTTCTTTTTAAAAATAAAGTATAATTATTTTAAAAAATCAAAATCAAAATAAAAATAAAAATTATCATATAAAAATTGAATGTGTATTGCTCTCAATGTTCATGGACTTTGGGGGCAAGTGGACAGCATTCACCATTTGTGCTGAGATAGAAAGCTAGTAGATAGCGAGATGAGAAAAGTCAAGTCAGTGACGTCCTCTTCCACAATACATATTTTGCCAATATTCAGAATTTGAATTTCGTGGAGGTTTCCTTGATTTATTGTCACGGACGCTGTTAAAGCGTTCATTTCAAAAATATTTTTAGTACAATTTAAAAATATATATTTTTTATTTTTTATTTTAAATTAATTTATTGTTATTTATTGATGTTAAAAATAATTTTAAAAAATATAAAAAATTATTATTTTAATATTTTTAAATAAAAAATAGTTTTAAAAACAATTTCAACAGAGAATTTATTTGCTTGCTCCAAGATGAGGATTTTTTTATTTATTTTGGGAAGTGTAAAGCCTAAATAAAATATATGAATTTTAAATCAATATAAATTTATCTTTTTAACAGGGTTCAACGAAATTACCAGCATAAAATTATCATCATCATTATAAAGACAAGAAGATTCAGATACATGAATCATCGAATTCACTGTATTAGAATTAGTTTATTTCATAATCTAATTTAAATTAAATATAATAATAAAATATAAATTGTGAAAACACTTACGATAACTTAATAACAAAAATAAATCGTTGATTTTCTACCTATAAAAAGAAAAAAAAACATCATTGAAAATCCATTGCAAAGTTACTATCATTATCATGACTATAACAGCTAAAATTATTATCACCATTACAGTCAAAACAATTAGAATAATTAAATTGTCCCAAAAAAATAAAAAAAATAAAATATTTTTACAGAAAAACAAGCAATAAAACAAAAAACCACTAAAATTATCATTTTTATTACACAAACACTGAAACCATAAAATTATCACAAAAAAAAACTTTAACAAAAGAGTAAACAAAAACAACAAAAAAAAGAAAAAAACTAAAATAAATATTTTGAGCATAAAAAAAATCATATGATCCGAAAAACAGATAAAAATTAAAATACTAAAAAAAACAAAGGGAAAAAGAAATTATCAATATAAATTAAAATTTTAGAACTGAACCGAATAAAAATAAAACCCCAACAAAAAATAAAATAACAAAAATTAAAAACAAAAACTAAAAGTATAAATACATAAATATGGAAAAAAAATAAATACTGTCAGAGAAATGTTAAAGCGTTCATTTCAAAATTAAAATTTTAGTAAAATTTTAAAAAAATATATTTTTTATTTTTTATTAATTTATTTTATATTTTTATTATTTTTATTTATTGATGTTAAAAATAATGTTAAAAAATATAAAAAATATTATTTTAATACTTTTAAATAAAAAATATTTTTAAAAACAATTTTAATATTGAGAGAATTTGTTTGCTCCAAGATGAGGATTTTTTATTTATTTTGGGAAGTTTGAAGCGTAAATAAAGGGGAAGGCGACCATTTAATTGTTCGTTAGCTATGGAAAAGAAAGGAGGGATGAGATGTTGGGAAGCAGTTCAAGAACCGTATGTTGGTTCAGAATATCACACGCGCTGTAAATAATAATTCAAAAGAACTTTTCTTTTTAGTGGCCCAAATAAACATTAACAACGTATTTCTTTTTTTACCACTAAACAGTAAAATCTCATGACTTAATAAATACACAACAGTGGTGCGCATTTGTTAGCATGATTTAATGGAAAGAATTTGTAGATTTCCCAGGGAATGTTTTAGAATCTAAAAGTGAAGATATTGATCAAGTCCAGTATGGCAACTGTTTTTGCAAGCACAACATTCTGGGAAGAATCAAGACTTGGATCTTGTGGTAAACTGGATCTTGAACTACTAGCTTTCATACACCATAACAGAAGGGCCTGACAGAAACATATAGAACTAACGAGAACACCAAGTAACGAAACAAATTAAAATAATTTTGTTTAGCTGAGAAATTCAAAGTTCTTGTAACACTGTTGTGGGATTTTGTGTGAGAGAAAACCTGAGAAAGTCGTTGAGACTTCAGAGACTGGAGAGCAGGCTTTCTGCAACATGCAGATGGAATCATTACTGTAGGATACTCTTGAAAAGAAGGTTTGATTTCTACTAATGAGTTTTTATTATTACGTACATTCATTTTGCTAGAAGAAAATGAGCTTCTGCATTTAACATTCAAGTATTCTGACCAAACAAAAAACACAACGTATGCCAGTTTTCATAGATTACAGCACTTGAGATCTCTCTAGCTGTTAGAGAGAATCCTGGTAGTTTTATGCAGTTCTGAGGGAACATCTGCTATAACCATTCTTTCAACTGGCGAATCAGCAGAACATCGAAGTCCAATGTGCAGGATTGATTCCAAACACTTCTTTACCTTTTCAATGCTGACGCTGCTTCTGCCTCTTGGACCATTTCTCCTTGTCTGAACTTCCTCTTGGATATCAATTGAGAGTAGAGGATCAATAATCTCCATTACCCGATCAGGAAGGGCTGCTTTAACGAAACTATGCAGGTTAAAGTATTAGAACATGTAAATATATCTTTTATTTTATCATGTATTTATAGCCTAGGCTTATCTGTTATAGCCAACGGCATTTATGTCTAAATGACCTTTGATATTCCGATTGTATTTAATCAAACAGAAAATGAATAACAACTGAGCAAATTCAATTTCTTTAATGGTATCAGAGCTCTAACCCTAGCAGCCGCACCTTTTTTTTTCTCAATTTTCATCTTCTCTGCTTTCTTCTTCTTCACATAACTACCATGGCAGACCAATGTGTTGATACAACAGCCTCCCCTTCTTCTCCTCCTCCTCCTCCCAAATCTTTTCCATCTCACCCAGCTCTTGCAGTGTCAAACATAAATACATTTATCAAAATCACTTTAGATATTGAAAAAGGCCAATATATCACATGGTCAGAATTGTTCAAAATTCATGCTAGGGCTTACCAAGTTCTTGACCACATTCTTCCTTCTTCGGCAGAACACATGAAGCATGACTCATCTCACCCAACTACAGACCCAGCTCTCTGGTCCCGAGTTGACGCCATTGTACTGCAATGGATTTATGGAACCATCTCCGAAGACCTCCTCAACACCATCCTTGAACGAGACTCCACTGCTGTCCCTTGCTTGGGAACGGCTAAAGGACATCTTCTCCGACAACAAAAATTCCAGGGCTCTCTACCTGGAACAAGAGTTCTCAAAGGTTCAGATGGAAGATTTTTCCGATGCCTCATCATACTGCCAACATCTCAAATCCCTCTCCGATCAGCTCTCAAACGTCGGCGCCCCTATCTCAAACGAGCGTCTCGTTCTTCAACTTCTCTCGGGCTTAACTGACGCCTATGCAGGAGTGGGTTCCCAAATTCGCCATGGCGACACTCTTCCTCTCTTCTACAAAGCTCGATCGATGCTAGTTCTGGAGGAGACGGCAAGGACGAAGAAGGCAGCCCAAAATCCCCCAAATTCTGCCTTCTTCGTCGCTCCAGTGGACGCTTCCAGTGACAATCACCATCACCATCGTCATACCCACAATCTGAATCGGACCCCCAACAACCGTAGTGGCAGAGGTGGTGGTGGCAGTGCCCGTGGTGGTGGCAGACACAAAGGGAGACATTCAGGCCGTGGAAGCACTAACTTCAACTCTGGTTTTTCTTCCCCATGGAAACAACAGCAGCAGCCTTATATTGGCCGAAATGGGCCACCTTTTATTGGCAGCAATGGGCCACAATTTAGTGGCAGAAACGGGCAGCAGCCGTGGGCTGCATATCCTTGGGCCGGGCCTTGGCAGTCTTGGGCCACGCCCCCATGCCCTTATCCCACAGCAGCCCAGCAGCCCACTCACCAGCAGCCCGGTTTACTTGGGCCTCGCCCCCCCTAGGCCCACATGGCAGCCACAACACCGCCGGCCCAAAGCTCTTATACTCCGACTGATATTCAAGCAGCTATGCACACGCTCTCCATGGTTCCCCCGGATGATCAATGGTACATGGACACCGGAGCCACTTCTCACATGACCGCGCCGGAGGTAATCTTACGTCTTATTTCAATATGAGCAAAAATCGTAATATTATTGTTGGTAGTGGCCATAAAATTCCTATTATAGGTTGTGGAAATGCATTATTACCTAACCCTAATTCTTCACTCACTTTGAACAATGTCTTGCATGCTCCAAATTTAATTAAAAACCTTGTGTCTGTGCGAAAATTCACCATTGACAATAATGCCTCTATTGAATTTGATCCTTTCGGTTTTTCTGTGAAGGATTTTCCAACGGGGATGCCTTTAATGAGATGTAACAGCTCCAGTGACCTATATCCAGTCATCACCAGTCCTCCCATTGGATTTTCAACACAGTCTGCTTTTACTGTTTTTTCTCCTGAATTATGGCATAGTCGTTTAGGACATCCAGGAGCTCTTGTTTTAAGCTCCCTTCGTAAGAACAATGTACTTGTTTTCAACAAATTTCCGGATAATTTTCTTTGTCAGTCATGTACTCTTGGAAAACAAGTTAAATTACCTTTTTATGATTCTCTATCTTGCACTTTATTTCCTTTTGATATTGTGCATAGTGATCTTTGGACATCACCTACACTCAGTTCGGGTGGTCATCGGTATTATGTTTTATTTCTCGATGATTTCACGAATTTTCTATGGACTTCTCCCATTGCCTCAAAATCTCAAGTGTATTCCATTTTTCTCACTTTTCGCAATCATATTCAAACTCAATTTGAAAGACAAATAAAATGTTTCCAATGTGATAATGGAACAGAATATGACAATGGACAATTTCACAAATTTTGTCAACATAATGGAATGAGTTTTCGTTTCTCTTGCCCTCATACATCATCTCAAAATGAAAAAGCCGAAAGAAAAATTCGTACCATAAATAACATCATCCGAACTCTTCTCGCTCATGCCTCCCTACCACCATCTTTTTGGCATCATGCTCTTCAAATGGCTACTTATCTCCTTAATATTCTTCCAAACAAACAGCTTGCTTTCCAAACACCCACAAAAATTCTATATCACAAAGATCCGTCATACTCTCATCTTCGTGTTTTTGGGTGTTTATGCTATCCTCTTCTTCCCTCCACTTCTAGAAATAAATTGCAAGCTAGGTCCACACCGTGTGTTTTTCTAGGATATCCATCCAATCATAGAGGGTATAAATGCTATGATTTATCGAGTCGTAAAATTCTTGTTTCAAGACATGTAATTTTTGATGAAAATGTTTTCCCTTTCTCTAAATTACATACTCCTACATCTTCCTCTTATGAATTTCTGGATACAGGTCTTATACCATTTCCTCCCTCACCTGCTCCGTCCATGTCTCCTAATACTCAAGTCTCTCCTACCGAAACTCCTCCGTCTCAGCCAACCGAACAATCCCCTCTTTCAAGTCCTATTTCTCCAGCTCGGTCACCCATACCTATCCCATTAGTTTCCCCGACCAAACAAACCACTTCTCCCAACCCCTCTCCACAAATGGCAACCTCCCCAACTCTTCCCATTGCTCCTCCACCTCACTCTCCACAAATGACAACTAGATCCCAACATGACATTTTTAAGCCCCGTCAAGTTCTTAACCTACATACTTCAGCCGCAAAATCCATCTCTCCTTTACCTACAAATCCTCTTAATGCATTACATGATCATAATTGGAAAATGGCAATGACAGACGAATACGATGCTCTTATTGAAAATAAGACGTGGGACTTAGTGCCCCGTCCGTCTAATGCTAATATCATTCGCAGTTTATGGATTTTCAGGCATAAGAAGAAATCTGATGGATCTTTTGAGCGGTATAAAGCTCGCCTTGTTGGTGATGGTGCAGGTCAGCAAATAGGTATTGATTGTGGGGAGACTTTTAGTCCGGTGGTCAAACCCGCTACCATCCGCACGGTGATCAGTATTGCTTTATCGAAATCTTGGTGTCTTCATCAATTAGATGTAAAAAATGCTTTTTTACATGGGAATCTCGATGAAACAGTCTACATGCATCAACCTCCTGGCTTCCGAAATGCTGAACACCCTGATTATGTTGCTACCTTAGGATTTTCTCACAGTGTATCAGATCATTCATTATTCATTTATCGTCAGGGAAATGATATGGCCTATATCCTTCTTTATGTGGATGACATAACTCTTGCTGCTTCTTCAGCTGCTCTTCGCCAATCCATTATGTCTAAGCTCGGCTCAGAGTTTGCTATGAAAGATTTGGGGCCTCTAAGCTATTTTCTAGGCATCTCAGTTACCAGACATTCAGGGGGTATTTTTCTGTCTCAACAGAAGTATGCAGAAGAAATAATTGAGCGGGCCGGTATGTCCTCTTCTAAACCATCTTCTACACCAGTGGACACAAAAGCCAAACTCAGTCTGACGTCAGGAAATCCTTATCATGATCCCACTGAGTATCGTAGTCTTGCTGGTGCTCTCCAATATCTGACTTTTACCAGACCAGATATTTCCTATGCGGTGCAGCAAATTTGTCTATTTATGCATGATCCCCGCTCTCAACACATGACTGCCTTGAAGCGTATCATTCGCTACATTAAGGGTACTAGTGCTTTTGGTCTTCATCTATATCCATCTTCGATTCATGATCTGCTTTCCTATACTGATGCAGATTGGGGTGGATGTCCAGATACACGACGGTCGACATCTGGGTATTGTGTATATCTTGGGGATAACTTAATATCTTGGTCTGCAAAAAGACAACCTACTTTGTCTCGATCTAGTGCTGAGGCCGAGTACCGCGGGGTGGCCAATGTTGTTTCTGAATCATGTTGGCTCTGAAATTTACTTTTGGAGTTACATTGTCCTATTTTGAAAGCTACCTTGGTTTATTGTGACAATGTTAGTGCAGTATATCTTTCTGGCAACCCGGTTCAACATCAGCGCACTAAGCACATTGAAATGGATATTCACTTTGTGCGAGAGAAGGTCGCTCGTGGTCAAGTTCGAGTTTTACACGTTCCTTCGCGTTATCAGATTGCTGACATCTTCACTAAGGGTCTTCCGCTGCAACTTTTTGATGATTTTCGGGATAGTCTCAACGTTCGACAACCTCCAGTTTCGACTACGGGGGTGTATTAGAACATGTAAATATATCTTTTATTTTATCATGTATTTATAGCCTAGGCTTATCTGTTATAGCCAACGGCATTTATGTCTAAATGACCTTTGATATTCCGATTGTATTTAATCAAACAGAAAATGAATAACAACTGAGCAAATTCAATTTCTTTAATAAAGTCCCCTGTAAACATGCTGTCAACGGGCCTTTTTCCTGTGAACATCTCCAGTAGGAGAATTCCATAGCTATACACATCACCCTGTGTTGAAGCCTCTCCTCCCATTCCATATTCTGCAATTTAAGCAAAAACTAAGTCTTTTACTAAGATTTCCTAGCTAGAATAGCCATCAAATATCATCTTCAAATTGGAATTATAATTGCATGTATTGCAGAAAATACATGATTATTGGATATGTAGCAAGGTGATTTCTAAATGAATATGAGAAAGGGTAGTTGCTTAATATTTTACCTGGTGCTACATAACCAATGGTTCCTCGTATGCAAATTGAGCTGGAATCTGTAGAAAATGATTCCCCAGCAGCAGCTAACAGAATCTTTGCCAGGCCAAAATCACCCACTTGAGCAGCAAGGTCATTGTCAAGAAGGATGTTGCTCGGTTTTAGATCACAACGAGCTGACTTGCCCGCGCGTTGCGCTGGGCTTTTTTCTATGTAGAGAATTAATTGATTTTTTACGTGCTGTAATTAGTATTTTTTTAATTTTTTAAAAATTATTTTTGACATTAGCACATCAAAATTATGTAAAAACTTTTTTTTTAATTGAAAATTTAAAAAATTTAAAATTTATTCAAAAGCAATTTCCAGACGCATTACCAAACACTTTTGTAATCTCTCACCAGAATCACAATTCAATCAACTTTTTTAAATAGTAATGAACAACGAAAACCACAGTTCAAATCACTTTTTATTACTGTTTGAATTTGCAATCTCCTTTAGCTATGTATAAAATAATAGTCATGGTACACGTAAGCTAGTTTGGACATTCTAGTTATAAAAAAAAATTATAAGTTGAAAAAAGCAACAATGTCCAAGGATTATTCGTGGCACGTGTAACCTACCCCTGATATAAAAAATATATATACGTGAGAAAAAAAATATGGTGCGCGTAAACTGACCCGGACATCGCGATTATCAAAAAAACCAAAAAAAAGAAGCCTGAAAAAAAGAAAAGGAAAACACATTTTCAAACATTAATAAACAGTGAAAATTGTAAAAAAACAATTAAGTTTAGAGATTTATTGTGATGCGCATAAGCTAACCCGGACATCCCAATTATAAAAAGAAAATGACTGAAAAAAAAACATGTCAAAAACTAATGAACAGTAGAAAACACTAAGTAATGAACAGTTGAAAACACTGTTCTTTACTCAAAAATCATTTTCGGTGGCAGGGGGACTCAAACTCCCGCGACCTGCCACGTACATGTCACCATTACCACTCGCCCAAGTGACTTCTTCTGTCAGTTGTAGGATCCAAATAATTATAAAATCTTATATTTTTAACTATTCCAAAAAATCGTTGCGACAAAGATTCGAACTCCCGCGCCCCGCTTTGCTTGGGCGCGCTCCCTGTTTTAATAACCAAAGTGTCCGGTACATCAAGATAAATTTCTGAACTTTTATTTTTATAATTTTTATTGTTCATTACTATTTTAAAATTTAATAGTAATGAATAATAATAATATAATATTGTAATTTACTTATTACAAAAATTCGTAGCTATAGAGATTCGAACTCCGCGCCCACCAAGGGAGGGCGCAGTGTAACCAACAGGCCAAGCGATTTATTTATTTAGTTGTAGTGTACAAATAAAAAAATTATTATTGAGTAATTTGAGTGCTCCCGTCCACAGTGATCTGTGTCTAGGTGAACAGTGCAAAACAGTGTTATTTTAACTTATAAAAGAAATTTATAAGTGGAAAAAAATTAAAACAAATGTTAAAAATGGGTCCAAGTATTATTCGTGACGCGTGTAAGCTACCCCGATTATAAAAGAAATGTACACGCGGGAAAAAAATTGTGGTGCGTGTAAACTGACTCAAACACCGTGATTAAAAAAACCGATAAAAGAAGGGGAAAATAAATTTTAAAATAGTAATGAACAATAAAAATTATAAAAATAAAAGTTCAGAAATTTATCTTGATGTACCGGACACTTTGGTTATTAAAACAGGGGAAAAAAAAAAAGCCCGGAAAAACAAAGAGATTACCCTTTGCAACAGTGATTTCACTGTTCATTATTATACAAAATTGTGATGCTGAGATTCGAACTCAGCAGCGCCCCGCGCGAATCGTCGTTGTGACCGCTCGGCCAAGGTCTTGTTTGTGCAGATATTGGATACAAATAATAATAATAATAATACTAATAAATATAATAAATGTTCCAAAAGATAGTTTTAGTGGGATTTGAACTCGCGCGCCCAGCGTCGCTTGGGCGCGCTGTAACCACTCGCCCGAGCGGCTTTTTTCATCATCTCTAGTATTCAAATGATAATATTATGCTTAAGTAATTTCACTATTCAAGTCCACAGTGCTTCTGAGTGTAGATGAACAGTGGTAATTGCTACAGTAGAACAGCGATTGGTTATTAAAATATAAATATCATCACATTAAACAAATAAAATGAGAAAAAATATGAACAAAACTATAAAAAAATAAGATCTGAGGATTAATTGTGGTGTGTTTAAGTTAACCCAAACACCTCAATTAAAAAAAAAACAAATAAAATTATATATAAGTAGGAAAAAAAATATAACCAGAAAAAAAAAATTTCATGAAAAAAAATAATAAGAAAAAAAAAGGGAGGAAAAAAAAGGAAAAAAATAATTAGGAAAAAAAAAGAGAAAAGTTAAAAAAGAAGAAGGAAATCACAGTGCTTCTGAGTGTAGATGAACAGTGGTAATTGCTACAGTAGAACCGCAATTGGTTTATTAAAATATAAATATCATCACATTAAACAAATAAAATGAGAAAAAATATGAACAAAACTATAAAAAAAAATAAGATCTGAGGATTAATTGTGGTGTGTTTAAGTTAACCCAAACATCTCAATTAAAAAAAAAAATTATATATAAGTAGGAAAAAAAATATAACCAGAAAAAAAAATATTTCATGAAAAAAAATAATTAGAAAAAAAAGAAGAAAGGAACGAAAAAAAAAATAATTAGGAAAAAAAAGAGAAAAGTTAAAAAAAAGAAAAGGAAATCACTGTCACATTAAACAAATAAAATCAGAAAAAATAAGAAAGGAACGAAAAAAAAAAGGAAAAAATAATTAGAAAAAAAAAAGAAAAGTAAAAAAAAAAATTAAACAAATAAAATCAGAAAAAATAAGAAAGGAACGAAAAAAAAGAAAAAAATAATTAGAAAAAAAAAGAGAAAAGTTAAAAAAAAAATAATTAGAAAAAAAAGAAGAAAGGAACGAAAAAAAATAAAAAAATAATTAGGAAAAAAAAAGAGAGAAGTAAAAAAAAAAAAAAAGGAAATCACTGTCACATTAAACAAATAAAATAAGAAAAAATAAGAAAGGAACCAAAAAAAAATTAAACAAATAAAATCAGAAAAAATAAGAAAGGAACGAAAAAAAAGAAAAAAATAATTACAAAAAAAAGAAAGAGAAAAGTAAAAAAAAAAAAAAAAAAAAAAAAGGAAACCACTGTTCAAATCCACAGTGAAAGCAGTCTTGATGAACAGTGGAATCTGCACAGTAAATGTGCGTCCTCCTTTAGCTGTTTAGATAATGAAGCACTGTTGTTTCACACTGGTTGTGAAGATAATCTAATGCCAGGGCCACATCAGTCGCTATGTTTATTCTCTGCAACAGAGTTAAATTTTTGAAGTTTTGTGATTCCGGTGAACTTGCATGTAACCAGCTCTCCAAACTCCCATTTGACATGAACTCGAAGATCAAAGCCTTGAAGTCATTGCCTTGGAAATCAATGGTTGAGCAAGAATTTACAATTCTGACAAGATTTCGGTGTCTGATATTCCTCAACGCGTTGATTTCAGCCATGAAAGTCTTGCTGGCTCCTCTTTGTCGAAGCTTGAATACCTTCACAGCTACTTGATCATCAGATCCAAGTGTACCTTTGTAGACAGTGCCGTATTTTCCATCCCCAATCATGTTGGTCGAAGAGAACCCACCAGTAGCATGTACAAGTTCCGAATAGGAAACTCTTTGGTATTTCTTCTCTAATGGTGAGGCCAAAGAAGGTCCACTTTTTTTTTGTTTTTTCCATTGTATAACAGCACAGGCAGATGCCACCACTAGAAGAAGGAAAAGTGCAGCACAACTTCCAAGAATTACTACCTTCCGCTGAACTCCAGTCTTTGGTCTCTGTTTTGGGCATTCATGCAATTGCAGTGCCTTGATTCCTCCACATAGCTTGTCATTTCCGGCAACTGAAAATGCACTAGCATTGGTGAAAACTCCTTCAGCTGGCACTTCACCATCAAAATTGTTACCTGAAAGGTTGAGATAACCAAGAAGAGGTAATTCACCAAGAAACTTGGGAATCTGCCCAGACAAGTTGTTGTGGGCAAGGTTAAGGACTCGGATACTTCTTAGCTTCTTGAAAGAAGAAGGAATAGTTCCTTCAAAGAAGTTGCCATTCAAGTTGAGGTCTTCCAACATGACACAACTCTCGATAGAACTTGGAATTTTTCCAGATAATTTGTTTTCTGAAACATCCAATCCATTCAGATTTCTTGCATTACCCAGTTGTGATGGTAATGGACCTGTTAAATTATTTGAAGCCAAAAAGAGGCCAGATAAAGAATCAATGCCAGCAAGTTTCTCAGGTATCGCACCACTAAGATGATTGTATGAGAGTTCTAACCCTTCTAGTTGACTGTAATTTTCCAGAGAAACTGGTATAGTTCCCTCAAGAAAATTGTCTGCTAGATTGAGAGTAAGCATTCGAGAAAGGTTTCCGAAGGAGGATGGAATATTTCCATAGATTTTGTTTGTGTAAACATGAAGCTCTTGCAACTTGGAAAGTTTTCCAATAGAATCAGGTAATCTCCCTGTAAGCATGTTTTCAGAAAATCCAAGAGACTCCAAGTTTTTAAGATTTTCAATCTCTACAGGAATGTCTCCAGTCAAGTAGTTAGTCTGGAGTGATAACCAATAGAGGTTGGTCGAGAGATTTGCAATAGAGATTGGCAATACGCCTCTAAGGTAATTTTCAAAAAACCACACCTCTCTTAAATTGGTGCAATTGGTCAAGGAGGTAAGAAAAGTTAAATCACTCCCATTCTCATCCCCGAGCGGATTGCTGCCAAAGTTTATTCTTTCAAGGTTTTGCAGGTTTCCCAAATTATTTGGAACAGGCCCTGTCAAAGCATTATATGCTAAATCAATATTGAAGAGTCCTGAGGAATTGACGAAAGATTCTGGAATATGACCAAAGAATTGGTTTCCTCCAAGAAGAAGAGCTTGCAGATTGGGTAGGGTTGATCCTATATAACGCGGGAGGGGACCGGTTAATTGGTTGCCCGCTAATGAGAGCACATTGAGGGATGAGATATTGTAAAGCTGTTCAGGAACCATACCAGACAAATTGTTGGAATAAAGATATAGTAAATGTAAGGCAGAGAGTCGTCCAAGTTTATCAGGAATGATTCCTTCCAGATTGTTATATGCTAGACTTGCACGCTGCATGCTAGAGAGGTTCCCAAATGAAGGTGGGATTGAACCAGTGAAATGATTGCTGTCGAGGTTCAATTGTAAGAGCTTAGACAAAGAGCCAAGTTCACTGGGAATTTTCCCTCTAAAATTGTTTCCTTTTAGATTCAGGAATTTGAGGTTCGAAAAATGACTCAAGTTGGAAGGAAGTTCACCTTGGAAGGAGTTGTCTTCTAGAGAAAGGTGTCTCAGTCGAAACAACCGGCCAATTTCTGGAGGAAGAATGTGATGGAATTTGTTTCTACTGAGCACAATCACCCTGAGGAATGAAAGATTCCCGACATGGGGAGACAGTGGACCTGCCAGTTGAAGTGAAGACAGATTCAAGGAAGTCACTCTTCGATGCCTGCGACCGCATGTAACTCCTCGCCAGCTGCAAAACTGCATCGAGCTGTTCCATGAGCTTAAACTGCTGAAAGGATCGTGTGATATAAGATCCTTAATGGCAAGCAAAGCATGCTGGTCTGTCTCATTTGAGAAGCCAGAAGTGGTGGCTTCGATTTAGTTGATGAACAAAAGCATGCCCATGAACCACAGAAACGAGTTCAGTAGCCTTGAAAGCATTTTTCTTTTCTGGGTTTTTTGCGGTGCTTGTGCCTGATGAAGCCAAGATACACTTGGAACAAAATCTATATCATTATCTTAAATTTCTCCAGCTTGTAAATGTGTATTGCTCTCAATGTTCATGGACTTCGGGGGCAAGTTAACGGCATTCACCAAATGTGTATTGAATCTAGGTGCAATGATTGGTGAATGAGATGAGAAAAGTCAAGTCAGTGACATCTTCTTCCGCAATAAATATTTTGCCAATATTCAGAATTTGAAGTTCGTGGAGGTTTCCTAGAATGAGGACTCTGCTAGGCATGGATTCCCTGACCTTTTACATGAAACTCATGTTGCTCGATGATTTCACCAAGACCAATTGCCTCTTGCATTCTAATCGCATTAAATCTCATTTTATCAATGCATCTAAACCCAATCAAATCATCTTTACATGAAACTCTTGTTCCATAAATGGCCACCTTCTAGCACATTGTTTGCTCCTTTTAGGTTTTTTTTTAACAAAATAACTTATTAAACCCACTTGAATCCATAACTTGTTTGATGGGTTAATTCACAATGCCATGGTCGATTTAATATTTCATACTCTAAGGTTAATTGAAGGTTTTTTAAGCATTTACTTTATTTTTAATATTCAATAGTTGCCGAGTTAATAATTTTAATGAATTTACCATGATAAAAAAAACAATAAGAGTAGTTTTGGGCAAGAATAAGCGAGTGTTGGACTACAAAACCAATCATAGCTCTTCTCCTTGATCCATCTTTACCAATAGCATGAGAGCTTTTATACAGAGTGATATAGCAGCTAAGAGAACGAGCTTCTAATCCAGCATACTATTTCGTAATGCTGCAATTAAGGGGAGAATATTTCTTAGGCTTTAATGCAGCTGAAGGCTATTGTCATAATGAAATTCAAACATGGGGATGCATGGCAGCTAAAATCCTCGGAAATAAAAAGCAGTTTTGTGTGTTTGGTTACCATGTTTTTTATATTGTTGTCAACTTGTGAAATTACTTTAAATGACACACACACACACACACACACACACACATATATATATATATATACATTGTTTTTTTAAATATTGTAGATTTAATAATTATAATAATAAAATGTAATTAATAATTCATGTAAATTAGACACTTGTTTTTATTCTCTCATCAAACTAATTGCAATTCCATCATGAACTAAATCCATACATGAAGGTTGCGGCGATCCCTTGCTATTCGATCGAGGAAGAACATCTGGTAAAATATCATCAGGAACAACATCTGCAATCCATATTGAGTTTCAGGATCTCTATCTACATGTTATAGAGATATAATTCCAAGGCCCAATCTAGTTGCAAGTTTCTGAATTTCATCTAGGAATGCGCTGATCTTCTCAACTTTCTGATCCATAATCAATCCAAAAGCAACAGGGTTGTGGTGTGAAACAAAGTTACGCGCCTTTCCCTTTCATTAGGACTGATCTCTATCTACATATTTTTTTATTTTTTTAAAAATATGATTTTTATAAAATTAAACTGGGTCTGACCCAACTAAATGGGTCGACCCAGCCAAGTTGGGCCACAAGGCCCAACACTATTAGACTTGGGTTTGGGCAGAGAGTAGGTCCAGCCCAAGAGTTAAAAAATGGGATGTTGCACTATTCATGTATTACGTGAACAGTGCAGAGTAAATTAATTCACTCTTGCACTGTTCACGTAATACGTGAACAATAACATGGTGGTCGCCCGACTATGACGAGAGGCTGACCTGCCGCTATCGCTGGGTAGACGAGGTCAAGGTGGTTCTTCTTGTGATGGTGGCGTCAGAAATGGTAGTCTGTGGTGACTAGGAGAAGCGTTGGAAGGTTGCTGCTGTTGTTGTGATGTCGTTGCCGCTACTTCTACCGGGGCTTGTGTGAGACCCAAGAATAAAGTATACATAGAGGTTGGAGATTTACAAAAAAAAATATAATTAAAATGTTGTTTTATACAAAATTTTGGAAAAGAAAAAGCAAAAAAAAAAAAAAAAAAAACGGGGTCAAAAATAGAATTAAGAAGAGATGGGACTATAAATACCCATCTCTTCTCAGCCATGTCCAGCTGAAACAAAAGAAAGAGGGGAGGGAGAATTTTGAAATTCATTCCATAAAAACCAAGAGTAAACACCCAAAGAATTGTAAACCCATACAAGCCTTGGATTTCTAAAGTGGAAGAGCACAATTGGGTGGAGAAGTAACAAGAAGAAAGTGAAGAAATTGGGGAAGAAAGGAGGAAGAGTGGCTGGGTATTTTCAAGGAGAAGAAGGCTAGGATTCTTCCAAAATTGTTAGATTCCATCCAAGTAAGGAGTTCTAATTCCAATTTCTATGAAATTAACTTCAATTTGATTAGAAGTTCATGATTGTTCTTGAATTGGGAATTAGGGTTTTTAACACAAAATGTTAGGAAAATGCATAAATGAGTAGGATTTCATGAATAAAGGGAAGACATGGCTGTTATTGATGAGAAATCAAGGATTGAAGATGAATTGGAGATACTTTCTTTTTTTTCAAAACAGGGCAGTTTCGTTGCCCTGTTTCTTAGGGATATTTGGACCTGAAAAATACATAATTCAGGGAGGGTCCCTTCATAGAAGTTGTAGATGGGAGTGTTATCTTTCCAAAGAGTCCAACCCCGTCTAATTTGGAGTTCTGGAACTCCAGATATGGGTAAAACTCTGAGGAGAGGTCAAGCTGTCACATGTGTTGACAGTTTCGGCCAAGTTGAGAAAATAGAAAAACTTTAACCATGTTAAGAGTAGAAATTGTCCCTTTCCCTTCATAAAATGTGTCTTGATCTTCAAAAAAATAAAAGAAGAGAATAAATGGTGATAAGAAATTGAATTCATGATGTCCATTTGGACTATAAATGAGCTGAAAAATTAAAGGATGATAATGAGGAATATAAGTGAGAAAGAAAAGAAATGGTAAAGCGAAATGAATATTATCACCATTTTTATTGTTGTTGTGTGTGATATGTGGATTAATATAAAAAAAATGGTGGGTATTTGTGGTTTCAGGAAGAACCGCGGGTGAAGGGCAACAACAACAACAACAGGGTAACGCAAGTCGAACATTCACAGCAGGTAGGTACTTGGTACCTATATTTTCTTTATCTAATAATTATTTTCTTTACTAGTTATTGAACTGTAAGTTATAATTTGGTGCTTATTGATGAGGAAAAGAAAACGGGTAAAGGAAAGGTTAGGGGATGGAAAAATAGATATATATATGTGTAGAAAGAAACAAGGTGGTCGATATCGGCGGGTGATGTCGATACCGGCATAATATATAAACTTGATTAACTATTCAATTTCGGAATAGTTAATGATATCGGCAAGTGACGTCGATATCGGCATGATTTATAAACTTGATTAAGTATTCGGTTTCAGAATAGTTAATGATATCGGCGGGTGACGTCGATACCGGCATAATATATAAACTTGATTAACTATTCAATTTCGAAATAGTTAATGATATCGGCAAGTGCCGTCGATATCGACATGATTTATAAACTTGATTAACTATTCGGTTTCAGAATAGTTAATGATATCGGCGGGTGACGTCGATATCGGCATAATGTATAAACTTGATTAACTATTCGATTTCGGAATAGTTAATGATATCGGCAGGTGACGTCGATATCGGCAAAATTTATAGACTTGATTAGCTTTCTGAGATGAAAGCTAATGATATCAAGAATCCTTGACATCGGCATACTCTAAAACCTCTTAAGGAAATAACGGAACAAAGATGAACTATTTTGGTTTTTTTTAAAAATAAAAATACATATATATATAGTTAATGACACCCACGGTTATGTTCGTGTCAACATTTTCATGAAACTGATTAGTTGATTTCAGGACGGATAACTAGAGACACTATTGGAGGTCATTAGTGTCGACTATAGTCTCTTTGATGTGAAAAAGGGGAAAGAAGCAGTCAAAAGAAATAAATCTTCTTTTATATAACCTTAAAAGGGTGTATATGATTGTGTTTAGAATCTCATATGATTTAAGTAGATTGATGGATATGTTGTTCAAATTCTTCTGTAAATTGCTAGTATTTACTTAATTGTTCTACTCATATGAAAAATCTATATTTTGCAGGTTCTTCCCATTCTCGTCAGGAATAGATTTTAAGCCTTAATCCCTTTTTGTATAAGATAGGAACTTAGGGAGTTAAGGTGAAATTTTGTTATGTAGAAGAACATGTAAATTGTATAGAATAGTATATTTGTAAATTTTGTTTCTGTAATATTAAATGTATCAACCTACGCTCAGGATATTAGAAAGTACTAGATTATCTTTGAATATTAAACTGTGTTATGTTCGATGTATATGTATATATGTATCTATATGTGAAATCTTCGTGTGCGAATTGGCTCTTTTAATTTTTATCTTATGTGTGTGATGTAAGATGGAGTTTGGGAATGAATATGGTCCTGAGCATATTCTGGAATGAATTATGCAGTTGATTGTATTAAAAATGGATGTGATAGTGGATGAGATGTGATTCAAATTGTGTGCAGGTTGTGTTATGGATAACTTGGGATCTCCCGATATAGGGGAGACTATGCCGAAATTTCGTTAGAAATTTCAGCGAGAGAAAAAAAAATTCTCATGCTTCATCTACCCTTTTTAGAGGGGGAAAGATTAAAAAAATTAAACAAATAGGAGAAAAATTTAGGGTTGTTACAGCTTGCTACTGCCATAGTTGTCAGTTTCGTTTTGTTTCGGCCAAAATGGCCAAAACATTTCATATTAGTAAAAAAAGGTGACAAAATAATGTCGTTTTTTTTTCTCGATTTAAATTCTGGCCCGCTCCAGATTTTTCAGTCAAATACCAGCCAAAACGCGCTGGTATGATACCGATTGTGCCGTTTCGACCTTGAAGAAAAAACAAATCAAAGAAACTGTTTCTTGTGTCGCAAATCCCAGGTTCTGTTTTGTCTCAACTACCATCGTTTCTCCTGTGTAAAGTATGAGCTTGCCATAAAAGATGATGTTGTCTGAGGAATTAGTAGAGTTGGTAGTACTGGTAAATTCTTCACTGAAAAACTCAAAAAGATCTTGATGATCAAAAGAGGAGTTGATGCAAATCAGGAGGCAGGACATGAAGATCATGAGCGGGAGGATGAAATCGAGGCAGAACAAGGGATTAACAAGATTCCAAATATGGATACAACTGCTGGAGTTTTGGAGAATGACCGTTACAATTGAGACAAATATGGATATCAACACAAAGCTGGAGTCTTGGAAGCCTACCGTTACAAGAAGTTTAATTGCATTAATTGCTGATTGTTTTACTTATCTGAATTTTATTTAATTTCCTAATTTACTGCTTTCCTAGTTAAGCTTAGACATTGTGAGTTGTCGTAACTATTTAAGGGAAAGATTGTAAGAGACAAAAGCAGTTTTTTCAGTTCAGTATTTTCCATTGAATAAATTCAGTGTGTTTTTAGAGAGATTCCAATAATTTGCAGAGTGATTTTGCATAAGCCTGGATTACATTTTTATTGAGATTTTGAATCTGTAATTTACGGCATCAGGAGCTTCGGTAGTCATCAATATCATTGCAGTTGTTGTTTTTCTCTCTTGCAAAAAGACAAGAGAAAAGGTTTCTAGCAGAGGCAACGAAAGAAAACAGGTAGCGCCAAAAGACATTCGTTCTGAAATTGCAAGCTATGAGCAAAATTTGAAAGTCTTCAAATTTGAAGAGGTAAGGAAATCTACTGAAAATTTCAGTTCAGAAAGTAGAATAAATGGCTCTATGTATCGTGGAGAGTTTGGTGGGGAGATCCTAGCTGCCAAGAAAATGAGTAGAGATGTAACAAAAGAAGTGAACATTCTGAAGAGGATCAACCAGTTCAATTTGATAAAGCTTTGAAGGTGTATACGAAAATCGTGGTTGTTTCTACCTTGTTTTGGAGTATATGGGAAATTATCTATTATACTAAAAGAGCTCAGAGTTGTTATTGTAGCTTGTGTGTGTTTTCACTATGGATTACAATAGTATTGCTTAGTTTTTGGGTCGTTCGAGTGGTCGGTTTACTGTTTTTTTCCTTTTGCACAGTAAAATAATGATTTGTCCTTCAAAAAAGACAAAAAGCGGCTCCTGGGCGGAGGGGTTACACGGTAATTGCACATTTTCGGCCCGGTCTGGGTCGCTACATTTTTTTATTTTTTTATATTTCTTTGCACAATAAATTAACCATTTTGTCCCTCGAAAAGGACAAAAATCAGGTTTGGCCGGGAGGGGTGCCACGTGCATTTCACATTTTTTAAAAATGGCTAAATACGGATATAGCTCTTAATAGGACAAAATAGATGACTTGGGTACACGGGTAGCGCGGTAATTGACCATAATTTTTTATTATTTTTCTCGGATTACGATGGGCGCGTGTGTCACACGCGGGCCACGGTGATCTGCCTCGCATCCTCTTTGGGCAGTGCGTGCAGTGTCATACAGTGGAGGAAAATGTGCATCTGGCTTCTCTGTGGATGTGCCGCCGTGTGATCTTCCTCATGGTGTGGCGCATGCAAGCCAAAGGTGGCTGGAGACGAGACGGTGGGTGGTTGAACTCCCCCCTCCCCTTTTCTCTCTCCTTCACCCTAAACTACTCAACAGCCCCCTGATTTTCTTGCTTTTACATTTCAGTCCCTTAGCTTTTAATTGTGTTATGTGGTCCTTATTTCTATTATATACGTTTTGATTTGTTTCAATTGTGTCCTTCGATTGAAATTGATTATTTATTGCATTTTCATTTCGGTCCTCATTCTTTTAATTTTCGGATTGCTTTTAAATCCCTTAATATATGCCTTGTTAATATTAATAATAATAAAATAAGTTTTATGGAAATTGACCCTTAAACTGGAGCATTTATAAAATCACCTATACGTCATTTCATAAGACTTTGAATGTCATTTGGGATAGTGAATATGGTGTCGTCTATAAATTACAACTAAGTAATATGCAAACCTCTCTCTTCTTTAATTCCTGATAGCAAATCAGCCTGAGTGCCTTTACTGATCACAAAAGATAGTTCTGTAACCACCAAGTAAAAATAAAATAAAGACAAAAGATCTCTATGTTTGAGGACACTTGTCACATAAAGTTCTGGTGATAATAAACCATTGATTAGGATAGACAATCTAGAAGTTGAAATGTATTCTTGAATCCATGTACACTAGCAGTCCTCAAAGCTTATGTATTCCATCACCTTGTTTAGAGAATACCATGAAATGAAATCAAAGGGCTTATAAAGTCTATTTATAAAATAAGCCACTAAATTCCTTTACTCTTTATGGTTTCTGTATCTTTATTTACAATTATTATTGAACTTAAAATGTATTTGCTTGCAATAAAAGCATACCAGGGACTGCTCACAATACCATTCATAGCTTTTTTTAATTGATTATCAAGGATCTTTAAGATCATCAAACTAATAGGTCTATAATACCTAAAACCAATGCTACCTTTCTATTTGGGAATCAAGTTGAATTAGGAGCTATTAATAATATTTGAAAGTTTATCCTTTTTAAAAAACTCTGAAACCAATATAACATGTCATTCTTCAATAAATCCCAAAACCTCTTATAAGAGTTAAAGTTAAAGCCATCACGACTTGGAGCTTTTTAACCATCATAATTGAATACAACTTTCTAAAGCTTGTTCATAGTTATATCTCTTCCCAACCAAGCAAATGAAAAAACATTAAGCTTCTTAAAACCATTACATCTTAAAAGACATATGAAAATAATTGGCTAAAAGAACTTGTTTCTTAGAGAAATAGGAAGTTATTAGAGAAATAGGAAGTTATTTCCTCTTTGATATCTTATGGTACCTATATATTTGTAATGTCTTGTGCAATCTAGTGAATTAAATTATTGGTTCTTTGAAAATTTTCTTATAAGTGGAAAAATCTAGTGTTGCGATCATTAAACCTCATCCAAGATAAATTAGTTTCCTACCCCCAGATGGATTCAACATTCTTATGTGCTTGCCATCATTTTGAGTCAGGTAGGCTTATTGCCTAATCTTTAATAAATCCCTTAGACTCGACTTTGCTCTCCAACTTCTAAGTAAAAAGCTCTAAAATCTTAAGTAACTTTTCCTGGTTTCTAAAAGATTTTTTGTTTTCTTTTTTTTTTCCAGGGAATTTAATTTTTTGATCATCTTTAAACAACTGGGTATCATATCATGACATTAATTTCCTTCGAAAACTCATCTAAAGTTATTGTAAAGTCTAGGTAAGAAAATCAACAATGTAATTACTTAAAAGGGTTCCAACCCAATTCAGCATATCTTCTCCAAAAACAATTGAACAATAGTATAAAAGTCCATGATGCAGTGAAGTTGAAAGAGGATAAAATAATTAAAGTGGGAAAGACTTATAAAATCAAGAAGTTATAATCTCAATTGTAGGAGCCATTGTTGCAACAATCCACTGGCATTTAACATATGATGAATGATAATCGATTTGGTAGTCAAAATGATGTAGTGAAGTTGTTTAATAATCTAGAACAATAAAAAAATTATAGAAGAATATATGGAAAAGTTTGAAGAACTGAAGTCTTTAATGAGTACACTTAATTCCTCTTTATCTAAAACTTATTATGCATCCAATTTTATAAGTGAACTCAAGAAAGACATCAAACCAATGCTATAGATTCTCAAGCCAACTACAACATTGTAAGCCTTTAAGAGGCTAAATGACAAGAAAAATATAATGAGACAATCACCAAGAAGAATAGGATGATCTTAAGAAGGCAGTTTTAATGATTTTTCCTTGTTAGTTTTAAATTTCATATTTTATTTTATTTTATGGTTCCTTTCTTGTAAATCTCGGGTTCTTACTTTTGTTTCGTAGTTTGAGTAGGGTTTCTGACCTATATAAGGCCCTGTAAACCTCATAAGGATAAAAACATTATCACTTAAATTTTAAAGAAAATAAAACAATGAATTTGAGGTTCTCCTTAGCAATCCCCTTCTCACCCATTACATTTAACTTGTTCTTTCATGTTTTGCTATCTTTATATTCCACCCGCATCAATTGTTCTCTTTGCATCTTATAAATCTTTTTACTGCTAACTAAATTCAATCTTGAGTCCCTTGATTTTGAATCTTCTAGTGGAGATGATAGCATAATGAATAAAGAGAGAAATCAGAATATTTTCATTTCTAAAATAACAATTAAATTGTAGAAAAAGAATTCTAATTTCATAAATTTTAAATGTAAGAAATTCATAATTTTCCTAAAAATATTTAAATAGTGAATTGAACTTAACTGAACTGTATTGAACAAAATTGTAACCCAATTCAAAAATAAGTAGAGAAATTTTAAAATAATTCTATTTTTAGCATGATTCTAATAATATTAAATAATTCTAATGAGTTGTTCCCATGAAAAATAATGTATTGGTAAAACTTCAACCTTGTTAATGGGGTCAAAAATTATATTTTTTATTTTAGGAAAAAATATTTGACTTGGTGAAATTCTTTTTTCATTTTGGAATTGCTAAACCAACAACCAGTGAATGTTAATTGATTTCATTAAAAAATTATTTTTAGCACATTGAAAGATAAAATAATAATTATACTAGTATTTATCTCACACGGATCAACTCCTTTAATAGTTGAGTCTGTAGTTTCCAAACTCGAAAGCAGGTCGACTCACCAGTCTCCTACCCGGTATTCGGAAACTCAGGAAGTCAGTACTCGGCCTCTCTGAGTTGGAGCAATGTCAACAAAAATAGTCCTTAAGTTTTTTCGATCCAACCGTATCTATCGCCCCTCTGTAAATCTTTCTCTCTCCCTATAAAACAGAATTTTATTCAGTATAATTTTAATTTTAACTAGTGATTGATGTTTATCATTGCTTTAATCAATCAATCAATCAATTTCAGGAACCTGTTGAAGGCAAAATCGTGATTAATTCTCCTTCCTCAATTTCTCACCATGGAATTCGCCTCTCCGTCACCGGATCTATTAGCTTGCAGGTTACAGGATCATTTCATCAATTTCTCTCTCTCTCTCTGTGTGTGTGTGTGTGTGTGTGTGTGTGTTTGTTTGATTTGCGAGAAAACTTTATAAAATCTGATTGGTGTGGTGTTTTGTTATGAAAGCAGGTTCGAGGAGGATCAGCTGGAGTTATTGAGTCCTTTTATGGTGTTGTCAAGCCGATCACTATCGTGTATGCTATTACTAGTGTTTTTGCTCTATCTTATTTTCAATGACTGTATAAAGTGTGCTTAATGTTAAATAATAGCTGATTCATTGAAAAAAAGAGGGAGAAAAATGGCTACATTCCTGTTTCTCTTATAAATATGTTTTGCTTTGTGTTAATGCGTGCTGAAATTGAACTCGGTATTGAACGGGTGATCAAATTAGTGGACTTGGTGTGTGATTTCTCATGTTTTGTATTTAAGCAATGGATTTTCAAGAAGATTATTACCCTGATTGCTGCGAATTTTACTTGACATGGAAACAGGAATAAGAGCATTGAGGTTAAACCGCCGGGAAAGATTGGTTCATGTACAACTGAGGTATTAATAACTCGCTCAAATTTAGTGTGATTTTAGCTTTTTGATGCCTGACGAAAAATTTAATTGAAGAAATTATAATGTGGGCTAGTCTCATTCGTGTATTGAACGGGTGATCAAATTAGTGGACTTGGTGTTACCCTGATTGCTGCGAATTTTACTTGACATGGAAACAGGAATAAGAGCATTGAGGTTAAACCGCCGGGAAAGATTGGTTCAGGTATAACTGAGGTATTAATAACTCGCTCAAATTTAGTGTGATTTTAGCTTTTTGATGCTAGTCTCATTCGTAGGAGTCCCCCCCCTCCCCCCCCCCCATGAAATATCATCTCCTTCATGCTGGTGTTATCAATCATTATATATACCCTTTTCACCTCTTATGTTATCGTTTATTATTATTATTATTATTATTATTATTATGTTAATTTTAGTGTTTGCTTGGTATGGCAGTTACCATTTACCATGATTTCGAAACAAATTGGGGAAAAAAGTTTGGGAAGATTTAAGAGACCTTTCATGGAACGGATGTTAGCATTCAGGTGAATATATTTTTTGTCCTATAAAAGAAGAAATGTTTAACAGAAATTACTCTTGTTATTTTCTTTTTAATTTTTCATGGCTCTAATGCTTTCCCACAATTACTTTGATACTTTTGTAAGACCTTATGATTGATGATTTCTGTGATAGTATTTGTTTACTGTAGATATAGCTAGAGGATACCTTTATAAATCATTATCTGCGACCACAGAAGTTATAGTTAAAAGTGATAAAGGTGTGGTTTGGTTTTTTCTTTTTATGATATATGTATTATTGATAGGGAATTAAATGAGTCGCTGTCTTGCTGATGCTGTTGTGTTTTTAGCTGATGTGCTTGAGCGACCAGTTTCTCCTGAAATGGCTATCTTTTACATTACTCAGGACACTCAGAGACATCCTTTACTTCCTGAAATAAAGTCAGGTATGCTTCTATGTCATCTTAGCTAAGACTCTTTCTCCAACCTTAATTTGAATTTTGGAGAAGTAGTTTCCTCTTTTGGCATTTGTATGCATGTATTTGTGATGCGGGCACTTGAGTATCTTATTTGTGCAGCTTCTTATTTTCAAGTGAAACTCAACTGATTATTGATGTTATTCAACAGGTGGTTTTCGGGTGACAGGAAGAATATCTACTCTGTGTTCCTTGTTGGATCCCATCAGTGGAGAGTTAACAGTTGAAACATCAGCAGTTCCCATTTCCTCCATTGACATACACTTGCTCCGTGTAGAGTCAGTTCTAGTAGGAGAGAAAATCGTGACTGAAACTTCTTTGATTCAGACCACACAGGCATGATCTGTTCCCAATCTTGCCAAATTTCTTTGACTTGTACAATGTTTTGATTTTAAACTTCTGTTTTTTCTCTGGTGTTTACAGATAGCGGATGGAGATGTCTGTCGTAATCTGACTTTGCCTATCTATGTTATCCTCCCTCGCCTTCTGACTTGTCCAAGTGTCTTTGCTGGGTGAGTTGCAAGCTTCTCCTTACTCTTGTTTTATCTTTTCTTTTTGGATCTGTATGAAGATGGAAGGCGCTGGTACTTATCTTTAAAAGGGGATGATAGTGATGTTAAAAAAATTACATAATGGCTCTACGAGTTAGAAGCATAAGCACTTCATTGACATTTTAATTCATGAAAGGACATGAAGTCCATCTTGGCTGGTAAAGTCTTTCTGTTGGTTAAATGACTCAAACTTGCTCTATTTGTAGTTTTAAATTTTGAATTTTCCCCAAGCATGCTCTTTTGTTTTATTTTAAAGGGTTTGGCTCTGCCGACGAAAAGGAAAATTGAGTAATTCATACAGGGGAGAATTGTTTGATACAAGGTGGGAAAGCTATGCAAACCCAACTGAGATTTTTTTTCAAATTGAAATGAAAGGTCTCTTAAATCTCAAGAATTCCAGTGTCTGCTAAAGATATTACAATTGTATCTTTTTTTTGCAAGCTATTCTTGTGAACTCGTTCCCCTACCCAGCAGTATCACTGCTTTATGCTCGGGTTTGCTCACACATCTGATTGTACTTAAAAGCTAGCCATTTATGCCTTGTGGTAATTGTCGTTGTCTTTTATTGAATTCTCTTTGCAGTCCATTTTCAATCGAGTTCAAAGTGTCCATAGTCATCAGCTTTCAGTCAGAACTGTCCAAATTGCATAAAAAATCTGATCCAAGAACTCCAAGACTGTGGGTAAGCATTTCTCCGAATTTCATTGTAGAGGAAACCTATTTGTTTGCATCTTAACTGTCTTTCAAATCTCAGCTGGCAATGGAAACTTTACCGCTTGAACTTGTTCGAACAAGATGAGGCGATCTGTAAAGACAAGATTTGGAGAACTGTGCAAAGAATGTAAGAACGCAGTATTAGTTTTGATTATATATATTTAATCTACTATCATAGCTGTTGCTTTACCTATATGTGATTGGTGCACTCAACACAGGCATGCATGGACCAAAGATTTGTAAGATATTATGATGCATTTTCAATCCTCCGAATTGAAATTGTCTTCATGTTAGCAGATTGAAAATTTTAAAGATGCAGAAGGTTTAAAATTAATCTCCCTGTATCCAAGCACGCTGACTTCCATGCCTCTGTTTAACACTTAGGCTGTTTTATGCATCGGGAAAACGTGCAGCCATCCTAGAATGAGGACTCTGCTAGGCATGGATTCCCTGACCCTTTACATGAAACTCATGTTGCTCGATGCTTTCACCAAGACCAATTGCCTCTTGAATTCTAATCGCATCAAATATCATTTTATCAATGCATCTACACCCAATCTAATCATCTTCCAACTCTTTTCATCTTTTGGTGTCCAATAACTCCATTAATGGCCACCTTCCAGCACATTTTTTTTTGCTCCTTTTAGGGTTTTTTATTAACAAAATAACTTATTAAACCCACTTGAATCCATAACTTGTTTGATGTGTTAGTTCACAATGCCATGGTCGATTTAATATTTGATCCTCTAAGGTTAATTGAAGTTTTCTTAAGCATTTACTTAATTTTCAATTTTCAATTTTCAATACTTGCCGAGGTTAACAATTTTAATGAATTTACCATGATAAAAAAAAACAATAAGTAGTAGTTTTGGGCAAGAATAAGCGAGTGTTAGCCTACAAAACCAATAAGAGCTCTCCTCCTTGATCCATCTTTACCCACAGCTGGAGAGCATTTATAGCAGCTAAGAGAACTAGCTTCTAATCCAGCATACTATTTCGTAATGCTGCAATTAAGAGGAGAATATTTCTTAGACTTTAATGCAGCTGAAGGCTATTGTCACTGTGAAATTCAAACACTAAAATCCCCGGAAATAAAACAAATAAATAGCATGGAACGAGAAACAAAAATGAACAAGCCTAACATATTACACTTGCAACAAAATCTATATCTTTATCTCAAATTTCTCCAGCTTGTAAATGCGTATTGCTCTCAATGTTCATGGACTTCGGGGGCAAGTCGACAGCATTCACCATTTGTTAGTACTAATTGGTTAATGAGATGATAAAAGTCAAGTCAGTGACGTCCTCTTCCGCAATAAATATTTTGCCAATATTCAATATTTGAAGTTCGTGGAGGTTTCCTAGGCTTATTGGCATAGACCCTTTAAAGCGTTACCACCTAAGGGGTGTTTTATACTGTATTTTGAAAATGTTCTTGAAAAGAAGGTTTGATTTCTACTAATGAGTTTTCATTATTATGTAATGGAAGGCTAGGTCCATAACGAGCTTCTGCATTTAACATTCGAGTATTCTGACAAAAAAAAAACACAAAGTATGTCAGTTTTCATAGATTACAACACTTGAGATCTCTCTAGCTGTTAGAGAGAATCTTGGTAGTTTTATGCAGTTCTGAGGGAACATCTGCTATAACCATTCTTTCACCTGGCAAATCATCAGAACATCGAAGTCCAATCTGCAGGTTGATTCCAAACACTTCTTTACCTTTTCAATGCTGATGCTGCTTCTGCCTCTTGGACCATTTCTCCTTGTCTGAACATCCTCTTGGATATCAACTGAAAGTAGAGGATCAATAATCTCCATTACCCGATCAGGAAGGGCTGCTTCAACGAAACAATGCAGGTTTAAGTCACCTGTAAACATGCTGTCGGTGGGCCTTTTTCCTGTGAACATCTCCAGCAGGAGAATTCCATAGCTATACACATCACCCTGTGTTGAAGCCTCTCCTCCCATTCCATATTCTGCAATTTAAGCAAAAACTAACAAAGTCTTTTACTAAGATTCCCTAGATATCATAGCCATCATGTTCGAAACGATGTTATATATGATCTTCAAATTGGAATTATAATGCAACACGATTATTGGATATGTAGCAAGTGAAGACAGATTCAAGGAAGTCACTCTTCGATGCCTGCGACCGCATGTAACTCCTCGCCAGCTTTAAAACTGCAGCGAGATCTTCCATGAGCTTAAACTGCTGAAAGGATCGTGTGATATAAGATCCTTAATGGCAAGCAAAGCATGCTGGTCTGTCTCATTTGAGAAGCCAGAAGTGGTGGCTTCCATGTAGTTGATGAACAGAATCATGGCCATGAACCAAAGAAACGAGTTCAGTAGCCCTGAAAGCATTTTTCTTTTGACCAGTTAATTGGTTTGTCGCTAATGAGAGCTTTTTGAGGGATGAGATATTGTAAAGCTGTTCAGGAACCATACCAGACAAATTGTTGGAAAAAAGAGCTAGAAAATCTAAGGCAGAGAGTCGTCCGAGTTCATCAGGAATGATTCCATCCAGATTATACAATGCTAGACTTGCACGCTGCATGCTAGAGAGGTTCACAAATGAAGGTGGGATTGAACCGGTGAAATGATTGCTGGCGAGGTTCATTCGGAGGAGCTTAGACAAAGAGCCAAGTTCACTAGGAATTTTCCCTCTAAAATTGTTTCCGTATAGATTCAGGAATATGAGGTTTGAAAAATGACTCAAGTTGGAAGGAAGTTCACCTTGGAAGGAGTTGTCTTCTAGAGAAAGGTATCTCAGTCGAAACAACCGGCCAATTTCTGGAGGAACAATCTGATGGAATCTATTTGTACTGAGATCAATCACCCTTAGGAATGTGAGATTCCCGACATGGGGAGACAACGAACCTGCCAGTTCAAGTGAAGACGGATTCAAGGAAGTCACTCTTCGATGCCTGCGACCGCATGTAACTACTTGCCAACTGCAAAACTGCAGCGAGCTGTTCCATGAGCTTAAACTGCTGAAAGGATCGTCTGATATAAGATCCTTAATGGCAAGCAAAGCATGCTGGTCTGTCTCATTTGAGAAGCCAAAAGTGGTGGCTTCGATGTAGTTGATGAACAGAATCATGCCCATGAACCAAAGAAGTGAGTTCAGTAGCCCTGAAAGCATTTTTCTTTTCTGGTTTTTTTGCGGTGCTTGTGCCTGATGAATCCAGGATGAGCTTATGTAAGAAGCCTAGATACTGTGGTGTAAAATGTAAGTGAAACCAATACGAATGGAAACAGGGAGGGGCCCTTGACTTGACTTTGCGAAGTTTCTTGTACTATTCATAATCTTTTTCTTTTCGGAAAAGTGTAGCACAAATTAAATTAAGGGGGTTTGCCATGAATCTTCCTCTTCATAAATGGTCACCATCTAGCACATTTTTTGCTCCTTTAAGGGTTTTTAACTTATTAAACCCACTTGAATCCATTACTTGTTTGATGGGTTAATTCACAATACCATGGTCGATTTAATATTTGATCCTCTAAGGTTAATTGAAGTTTCTTAAGCATTTACTTAATTTTCAATTTTCAATACTTGCCAATTTTAAAGAATTTACCATGATAAAAAAAACAATAAGTAGTAGGTTTGGGCAAGAATAAGCGAGAGTTGGACTCCAAAACCAATAATAGCTCTCCTCCTTGATCCATCTTTACCCACAGCATTTATACCCAAGAATGCTTTCTTTAATCCATCCCTAGAAATAAAACATACACTGCATGCAACGAGAAACAAAGATGAACAAGCCTAACATATTACACTTGCAACAAAATCTATATCATTATCTTAAATTTCTCCAGCTTGTAAATGTGTATTGCTCTCAATGTTCATGGACTTCGGGGGCAAGTTGACGGCATTCATCATTTGTTCTGAGAAAGAAAGGTAGTAGATAGGTGCAGTGATTGGTGAATGGGATGAGAAAAGTCAAGTCAGTGACATCTTCTTCCGCAATAAATATTTTGCCAATATTCAGAATTTGAAGTTCGTGGAGGTTTCGTAGATTTATTGGCATGGACCCTTAGGAGTCCATGTCATAGGTCGAGCAAATGGTGCTCCATGCGAACCAATTATAATACGCTTTCTACATTCGCCCCTCGAGAAAATGTTAAGCAATTGGCCTTTGGAAATTTCCTCTCATCGTATCAAAACTAGATTTATGGTCAAAATTTGGCTTATATGTATTGTTTGAAAATAATATAAATTATATTTTGTGACTTCATTTAACTGTTTAATTTTTAGGTGAGATAATTCCTTGACATGATATCATAGCCTTGTTGACCCAGCGGTTACGAGTTCGAATTTAACTACCCTTATTCTATGTGATAAAAATCAAGCACAAGGTAGTGTAGACATGTGTACAAGTTTCAAGCCTAAAAAGCTTTCATTTGAGGGGGTATGTTAGAAAATAATATAAATCATATTCTAGGATTTCACCTAACAGTTTAACCTTTTATGTGAGATGGTTTCTTTACCGGAGTTAAATCCATGAGATAGAATGTTGTTGTTTGTCTGTTCCTCCATGGTTTCAGCTTGTTGAATTTCTTGATTTGTGTTTGTTGTTATTGTTTGCAGGTTAGTGTTTGTTGAATTTGAGAAGAAGAAGAAGATATTTTTCAGAGAATTGGAGAAGAGAGGAATCTGCAGAAGAAGGTAATTCGTATTGATTTATTGCATCTGAACTGCTTGACAAAAGTCCCCTTTTATACACTTTGGGGAAGAGCACACGTTTTGTGTGTGATCTTGACAGCCTGTAACCACAAAATATCTAGAAGAGTATTTAATTGTTTTTTTCTCTTCTTAGTTACAAATACACCAGAATTGAACACAAGACTTGCATGCTTCACAACAGAATATAACTGCCTCTTCTTCTTCTTCAGTGCACTTGTTAACTCTTCTTCATTTTTCTTCTCTATTAATCCAGCTCAGCAACTTACTTTCCAACAGCCTCTCCTAAGTTGCTGACTGGTTTAACCCCAAGATTCAACCGTAATCTAGGTTCAACTTTGTCTTGAACACCCATTTGACTGGTTTGTCAGCAGACATATTCACCAACTCCCAAGTGTTGTTCTTCTCACCCAATTCAAATTCCGTATTGATAGCTTCTTCCCAAGCTATATCACCATCTGCTTCCTTGTAATTTTCAGATTCCACAATACTCATGTGGCACCTTGCATATACATCTTCAAGAGATCTCATTTTAACTGGAGTTGAGCTTGGTGTGGAAGGTTGGCTGTGATCTTCACTTGACTGTCCAGCTTGCTGTTCAACTGGAGAGTTTACACCATCTTCATGGACTTCTGCAAACCTCTCAAATTCAGATTGATACCTTTGCTCCAGATGGATCTTCTCTTGTTCCAGAATCCTAGCTTCTTTGTCATAAGATTGAGCCTTAGCATTTGCAGTCTCTAGTTTCTCAACCAACACTTTAATTTCAAGCTTCAGAGATGATATTTCAGTGCCATAACTCTGCATTTTTGACTCAGCAGCCTTTAGCTCCAAATTTAAAGTAGTCAAACACTGCTCGGCATACTCAATTCTTCTGTTCTTCTCCTTTATTTCATCCTCCTTAACAACCAAATGGCTAGAAAATTCTTCCCGCAGTGCATCTTCCCTCAGTTGTGTTTCTTTATTAGTTCTTTCTTGCACATTTGCCGCCTTCTCTAAAGCAGCTTTTGTCTCTCTTACAGCAATGTCATACTTCCGTTTCCACTCAGCTGCATCTTCTTCAGTTGACCTCATTTGTTCATGAGCAGCAGCCAACCTTGCGTCAGAAGCACTTCCCCGTGACTTCAGTATTGCAATCTCTGAAGCTGCCTACTCTTCATCAGTTGAGTCATTGGTTTTACTCGCAACCTCTCTAATGAGTGCTGCGCCATCATTTTCCATGGGATCAGGTAGCTCAATAGCTCGTGCAATTGTTACCCCATCATTAACCACCTTTGGACTTCCAAATTCATCTAAGACAACATTTCTACCCCTAGGACCAAGAGTAAGCTCAACAACATCATCTTCAATTTTAATTGATTCATCCTCACTGGTATGGCATTCCTCACTTCTACCTTCTTCTATGTCAGTAGGGGAAACCTTGTCCTTTATACTTGTTGCATGACAAGCATAAAATAAATTTGCAATGGACACTTCTTCCTCCTCCTGTGCACAATTTACCAATTGCTTGTAATCTTTGCAATCATTTGTGTTGTTTCCAAATTGATTGCATCTTTCACATTTAGGCTGACCTTTATACTTGCATATGCCAAAGTGGAATTTTTGACATACCGAACATTGAGGCTTTGTTTGCTTGATTACCTCCACTTTTATGATGTGAATTGTAACCACTGCTACTGCCTCCATTGTAACCACTGCTGCTACCTTCATTTCTGTTATTCCAGTTGCAATTTTGACTGGAATTGTACTGATTACTCACATTTCTTGCTTGAGACCAGCCTGTGTGTCTTTGCTCATGTCCCTGCCACCTTAAACTAGGTGATCTTCCCTGCATAAACCTGTTTGCAGCACCTTGATTGTGGCTAATTTTGAGACTACTGAATGCTTGTTCAGTTCTCGTAATTCCATCTTATTCATCATGTAGGTTTTCTCTCTTGTCAAACACTTTGACAGACGCTATAACCTCCTCAACCTTCAACACCTCAAGATCCCTAGTTTCTTCAATGATTGAAACTATGGATCGATATCTTCTATTCAAGCTCATAAGAAGCTTCTGTACAATTTTGACCTCAGGAACATCTTCTCCTAGTGATTTTAGGCTGTTTATTGTTTCGAAAAACTTAGAAAGGTAATGATCTAAGCCTTCTCCTTCTGTCATTCTCATGTATTCAAATTCTGCCCTCACAGCTTGTAATTTCACATCCCTCACTTTCTTATCTCCTCTATACTCTCTCTTCAACACATTCCATGCTCCTTGTGCTGATTTTTCATTTTTGATTCTCGGAAACAACTCATCAGATATTGCTCCTTGAATGAGGCTCAATGCCTTGGCATTTTTGATTCTGTTCTCTTTGGATACAGCAGCCTCACCAACCTTTTTTCCTTTGGAATCAGAAGCCTCCTTAGATTCAGATTCATCTCCTTCTTTCTTTGATTCATCTGTCATAACAGAGTTTGATTCCATGCCAAACTCAACTACATCCCATAGATCAAATGCTATGAGGATTGTCTCCATCTTTACTGACCAAAAGTCATAGTTCACACCATTGAACTGAGGTGTTCGTAAATCACCACTGCTCACCATTCTTCTTCTTCTTTAATTTCTGTTTAGTATGATCACAGATTGATTTTACTCCCTTCCTTGTTGATCAAGTCTGCTCTGATACCATGTTGAATTTCTTGATTTGTGTTTGTTGTTATTGTTTGCAGGTTAGTGTTTGTTGAATTTGAGAAGAAGAAGAAGATATTTTTCAGAGAATTGGAGAAGAGAGGAATCTGCAGAAGAAGGTAATTCGTATTGATTTATTGCATCTGAACTGCTTGACAAAAGTCCCCTTTTATACACTTTGGGGAAGAGCACACGTTTTGTGTGTGATCTTGACAGCCTGTAACCACAAAATATCTAGAAGAGTATTTAATTGTTTTTTTCTCTTCTTAGTTACAAATACACCAGAATTGAACACAAGACTTGCATGCTTCACAACAGAATATAACTGCCTCTTCTTCTTCTTCAGTGCACTTGTTAACTCTTCTTCATTTTTCTTCTCTATTAATCCAGCTCAGCAACTTACTTTCCAACAGCCTCTCCTAAGTTGCTGACTGGTTTAACCCCAAGATTCAACCGTAATCTAGGTTCAACTTTGTCTTGAACACCCATTTGACTGGTTTGTCAGCAGACATATTCACCAACTCCCAAGTGTTGTTCTTCTCACCCAATTCAAATTCCGTATTGATAGCTTCTTCCCAAGCTATATCACCATCTGCTTCCTTGTAATTTTCAGATTCCACAATACTCATGTGGCACCTTGCATATACATCTTCAAGAGATCTCATTTTAACTGGAGTTGAGCTTGGTGTGGAAGGTTGGCTGTGATCTTCACTTGACTGTCCAGCTTGCTGTTCAACTGGAGAGTTTACACCATCTTCATGGACTTCTGCAAACCTCTCAAATTCAGATTGATACCTTTGCTCCAGATGGATCTTCTCTTGTTCCAGAATCCTAGCTTCTTTGTCATAAGATTGAGCCTTAGCATTTGCAGTCTCTAGTTTCTCAACCAACACTTTAATTTCAAGCTTCAGAGATGATATTTCAGTGCCATAACTCTGCATTTTTGACTCAGCAGCCTTTAGCTCCAAATTTAAAGTAGTCAAACACTGCTCGGCATACTCAATTCTTCTGTTCTTCTCCTTTATTTCATCCTCCTTAACAACCAAATGGCTAGAAAATTCTTCCCGCAGTGCATCTTCCCTCAGTTGTGTTTCTTTATTAGTTCTTTCTTGCACATTTGCCGCCTTCTCTAAAGCAGCTTTTGTCTCTCTTACAGCAATGTCATACTTCCGTTTCCACTCAGCTGCATCTTCTTCAGTTGACCTCATTTGTTCATGAGCAGCAGCCAACCTTGCGTCAGAAGCACTTCCCCGTGACTTCAGTATTGCAATCTCTGAAGCTGCCTACTCTTCATCAGTTGAGTCATTGGTTTTACTCGCAACCTCTCTAATGAGTGCTGCGCCATCATTTTCCATGGGATCAGGTAGCTCAATAGCTCGTGCAATTGTTACCCCATCATTAACCACCTTTGGACTTCCAAATTCATCTAAGACAACATTTCTACCCCTAGGACCAAGAGTAAGCTCAACAACATCATCTTCAATTTTAATTGATTCATCCTCACTGGTATGGCATTCCTCACTTCTACCTTCTTCTATGTCAGTAGGGGAAACCTTGTCCTTTATACTTGTTGCATGACAAGCATAAAATAAATTTGCAATGGACACTTCTTCCTCCTCCTGTGCACAATTTACCAATTGCTTGTAATCTTTGCAATCATTTGTGTTGTTTCCAAATTGATTGCATCTTTCACATTTAGGCTGACCTTTATACTTGCATATGCCAAAGTGGAATTTTTGACATACCGAACATTGAGGCTTTGTTTGCTTGATTACCTCCACTTTTATGATGTGAATTGTAACCACTGCTACTGCCTCCATTGTAACCACTGCTGCTACCTTCATTTCTGTTATTCCAGTTGCAATTTTGACTGGAATTGTACTGATTACTCACATTTCTTGCTTGAGACCAGCCTGTGTGTCTTTGCTCATGTCCCTGCCACCTTAAACTAGGTGATCTTCCCTGCATAAACCTGTTTGCAGCACCTTGATTGTGGCTAATTTTGAGACTACTGAATGCTTGTTCAGTTCTCGTAATTCCATCTTATTCATCATGTAGGTTTTCTCTCTTGTCAAACACTTTGACAGACGCTATAACCTCCTCAACCTTCAACACCTCAAGATCCCTAGTTTCTTCAATGATTGAAACTATGGATCGATATCTTCTATTCAAGCTCATAAGAAGCTTCTGTACAATTTTGACCTCAGGAACATCTTCTCCTAGTGATTTTAGGCTGTTTATTGTTTCGAAAAACTTAGAAAGGTAATGATCTAAGCCTTCTCCTTCTGTCATTCTCATGTATTCAAATTCTGCCCTCACAGCTTGTAATTTCACATCCCTCACTTTCTTATCTCCTCTATACTCTCTCTTCAACACATTCCATGCTCCTTGTGCTGATTTTTCATTTTTGATTCTCGGAAACAACTCATCAGATATTGCTCCTTGAATGAGGCTCAATGCCTTGGCATTTTTGATTCTGTTCTCTTTGGATACAGCAGCCTCACCAACCTTTTTTCCTTTGGAATCAGAAGCCTCCTTAGATTCAGATTCATCTCCTTCTTTCTTTGATTCATCTGTCATAACAGAGTTTGATTCCATGCCAAACTCAACTACATCCCATAGATCAAATGCTATGAGGATTGTCTCCATCTTTACTGACCAAAAGTCATAGTTCACACCATTGAACTGAGGTGTTCGTAAATCACCACTGCTCACCATTCTTCTTCTTCTTTAATTTCTGTTTAGTATGATCACAAATTGATTTTACTCCCTTCCTTGTTGATCAAGTCTGCTCTGATACCATGTTGAATTTCTTGATTTGTGTTTGTTGTTATTGTTTGCAGGTTAGTGTTTGTTGAATTTGAGAAGAAGAAGAAGATATTTTTCAGAGAATTGGAGAAGAGAGGAATCTGCAGAAGAAGGTAATTCGTATTGATTTATTGCATCTGAACTGCTTGACAAAAGTCCCCTTTTATACACTTTGGGGAAGAGCACACGTTTTGTGTGTGATCTTGACAGTCTGTAACCACAAAATATCTAGAAGAGTATTTAATTGTTTTTTTCTCTTCTTAGTTACAAATACACCAGAATTGAACACAAGACTTGCATGCTTCACAACAGAATATAACTGCCTCTTCTTCTTCTTCAGTGCACTTGTTAACTCTTCTTCATTTTTCTTCTCTATTAATCCAGCTCAGCAACTTACTTTCCAACAGCCTCTCCTAAGTTGCTGACTGGTTTAACCCCAAGATTCAACCGTAATCTAGGTTCAACTTTGTCTTGAACACCCATTTGACTGGTTTGTCAGCAGACATATTCACCAACTCCCAAGTGTTGTTCTTCTCACCCAATTCAAATTCCGTATTGATAGCTTCTTCCCAAGCTATATCACCATCTGCTTCCTTGTAATTTTCAGATTCCACAATACTCATGTGGCACCTTGCATATACATCTTCAAGAGATCTCATTTTAACTGGAGTTGAGCTTGGTGTGGAAGGTTGGCTGTGATCTTCACTTGACTGTCCAGCTTGCTGTTCAACTGGAGAGTTTACACCATCTTCATGGACTTCTGCAAACCTCTCAAATTCAGATTGATACCTTTGCTCCAGATGGATCTTCTCTTGTTCCAGAATCCTAGCTTCTTTGTCATAAGATTGAGCCTTAGCATTTGCAGTCTCTAGTTTCTCAACCAACACTTTAATTTCAAGCTTCAGAGATGATATTTCAGTGCCATAACTCTGCATTTTTGACTCAGCAGCCTTTAGCTCCAAATTTAAAGTAGTCAAACACTGCTCGGCATACTCAATTCTTCTGTTCTTCTCCTTTATTTCATCCTCCTTAACAACCAAATGGCTAGAAAATTCTTCCCGCAGTGCATCTTCCCTCAGTTGTGTTTCTTTATTAGTTCTTTCTTGCACATTTGCCGCCTTCTCTAAAGCAGCTTTTGTCTCTCTTACAGCAATGTCATACTTCCGTTTCCACTCAGCTGCATCTTCTTCAGTTGACCTCATTTGTTCATGAGCAGCAGCCAACCTTGCGTCAGAAGCACTTCCCCGTGACTTCAGTATTGCAATCTCTGAAGCTGCCTACTCTTCATCAGTTGAGTCATTGGTTTTACTCGCAACCTCTCTAATGAGTGCTGCGCCATCATTTTCCATGGGATCAGGTAGCTCAATAGCTCGTGCAATTGTTACCCCATCATTAACCACCTTTGGACTTCCAAATTCATCTAAGACAACATTTCTACCCCTAGGACCAAGAGTAAGCTCAACAACATCATCTTCAATTTTAATTGATTCATCCTCACTGGTATGGCATTCCTCACTTCTACCTTCTTCTATGTCAGTAGGGGAAACCTTGTCCTTTATACTTGTTGCATGACAAGCATAAAATAAATTTGCAATGGACACTTCTTCCTCCTCCTGTGCACAATTTACCAATTGCTTGTAATCTTTGCAATCATTTGTGTTGTTTCCAAATTGATTGCATCTTTCACATTTAGGCTGACCTTTATACTTGCATATGCCAAAGTGGAATTTTTGACATACCGAACATTGAGGCTTTGTTTGCTTGATTACCTCCACTTTTATGATGTGAATTGTAACCACTGCTACTGCCTCCATTGTAACCACTGCTGCTACCTTCATTTCTGTTATTCCAGTTGCAATTTTGACTGGAATTGTACTGATTACTCACATTTCTTGCTTGAGACCAGCCTGTGTGTCTTTGCTCATGTCCCTGCCACCTTAAACTAGGTGATCTTCCCTGCATAAACCTGTTTGCAGCACCTTGATTGTGGCTAATTTTGAGACTACTGAATGCTTGTTCAGTTCTCGTAATTCCATCTTATTCATCATGTAGGTTTTCTCTCTTGTCAAACACTTTGACAGACGCTATAACCTCCTCAACCTTCAACACCTCAAGATCCCTAGTTTCTTCAATGATTGAAACTATGGATCGATATCTTCTATTCAAGCTCATAAGAAGCTTCTGTACAATTTTGACCTCAGGAACATCTTCTCCTAGTGATTTTAGGCTGTTTATTGTTTCGAAAAACTTAGAAAGGTAATGATCTAAGCCTTCTCCTTCTGTCATTCTCATGTATTCAAATTCTGCCCTCACAGCTTGTAATTTCACATCCCTCACTTTCTTATCTCCTCTATACTCTCTCTTCAACACATTCCATGCTCCTTGTGCTGATTTTTCATTTTTGATTCTCGGAAACAACTCATCAGATATTGCTCCTTGAATGAGGCTCAATGCCTTGGCATTTTTGATTCTGTTCTCTTTGGATACAGCAGCCTCACCAACCTTTTTTCCTTTGGAATCAGAAGCCTCCTTAGATTCAGATTCATCTCCTTCTTTCTTTGATTCATCTGTCATAACAGAGTTTGATTCCATGCCAAACTCAACTACATCCCATAGATCAAATGCTATGAGGATTGTCTCCATCTTTACTGACCAAAAGTCATAGTTCACACCATTGAACTGAGGTGTTCGTAAATCACCACTGCTCACCATTCTTCTTCTTCTTTAATTTCTGTTTAGTATGATCACAGATTGATTTTACTCCCTTCCTTGTTGATCAAGTCTGCTCTGATACCATGTTGAATTTCTTGATTTGTGTTTGTTGTTATTGTTTGCAGGTTAGTGTTTGTTGAATTTGAGAAGAAGAAGAAGATATTTTTCAGAGAATTGGAGAAGAGAGGAATCTGCAGAAGAAGGTAATTCGTATTGATTTATTGCATCTGAACTGCTTGACAAAAGTCCCCTTTTATACACTTTGGGGAAGAGCACACGTTTTGTGTGTGATCTTGACAGCCTGTAACCACAAAATATCTAGAAGAGTATTTAATTGTTTTTTTCTCTTCTTAGTTACAAATACACCAGAATTGAACACAAGACTTGCATGCTTCACAACAGAATATAACTGCCTCTTCTTCTTCTTCAGTGCACTTGTTAACTCTTCTTCATTTTTCTTCTCTATTAATCCAGCTCAGCAACTTACTTTCCAACAGCCTCTCCTAAGTTGCTGACTGGTTTAACCCCAAGATTCAACCGTAATCTAGGTTCAACTTTGTCTTGAACACCCATTTGACTGGTTTGTCAGCAGACATATTCACCAACTCCCAAGTGTTGTTCTTCTCACCCAATTCAAATTCCGTATTGATAGCTTCTTCCCAAGCTATATCACCATCTGCTTCCTTGTAATTTTCAGATTCCACAATACTCATGTGGCACCTTGCATATACATCTTCAAGAGATCTCATTTTAACTGGAGTTGAGCTTGGTGTGGAAGGTTGGCTGTGATCTTCACTTGACTGTCCAGCTTGCTGTTCAACTGGAGAGTTTACACCATCTTCATGGACTTCTGCAAACCTCTCAAATTCAGATTGATACCTTTGCTCCAGATGGATCTTCTCTTGTTCCAGAATCCTAGCTTCTTTGTCATAAGATTGAGCCTTAGCATTTGCAGTCTCTAGTTTCTCAACCAACACTTTAATTTCAAGCTTCAGAGATGATATTTCAGTGCCATAACTCTGCATTTTTGACTCAGCAGCCTTTAGCTCCAAATTTAAAGTAGTCAAACACTGCTCGGCATACTCAATTCTTATGTTCTTCTCCTTTATTTCATCCTCCTTAACAACCAAATGGCTAGAAAATTCTTCCCGCAGTGCATCTTCCCTCAGTTGTGTTTCTTTATTAGTTCTTTCTTGCACATTTGCCGCCTTCTCTAAAGCAACTTTTGTCTCTCTTACAGCAATGTCATACTTCCGTTTCCACTCAGCTGCATCTTCTTCAGTTGACCTCATTTGTTCATGAGCAGCAGCCAACCTTGCGTCAGAAGCACTTCCCCGTGACTTCAGTATTGCAATCTCTGAAGCTGCCTACTCTTCATCAGTTGAGTCATTGGTTTTACTCGCAACCTCTCTAATGAGTGCTGCGCCATCATTTTCCATGGGATCAGGTAGCTCAATAGCTCGTGCAATTGTTACCCCATCATTAACCACCTTTGGACTTCCAAATTCATCTAAGACAACATTTCTACCCCTAGGACCAAGAGTAAGCTCAACAACATCATCTTCAATTTTAATTGATTCATCCTCACTGGTATGGCATTCCTCACTTCTACCTTCTTCTATGTCAGTAGGGGAAACCTTGTCCTTTATACTTGTTGCATGACAAGCATAAAATAAATTTGCAATGGACACTTCTTCCTCCTCCTGTGCACAATTTACCAATTGCTTGTAATCTTTGCAATCATTTGTGTTGTTTCCAAATTGATTGCATCTTTCACATTTAGGCTGACCTTTATACTTGCATATGCCAAAGTGGAATTTTTGACATACCGAACATTGAGGCTTTGTTTGCTTGATTACCTCCACTTTTATGATGTGAATTGTAACCACTGCTACTGCCTCCATTGTAACCACTGCTGCTACCTTCATTTCTGTTATTCCAGTTGCAATTTTGACTGGAATTGTACTGATTACTCACATTTCTTGCTTGAGACCAGCCTGTGTGTCTTTGCTCATGTCCCTGCCACCTTAAACTAGGTGATCTTCCCTGCATAAACCTGTTTGCAGCACCTTGATTGTGGCTAATTTTGAGACTACTGAATGCTTGTTCAGTTCTCGTAATTCCATCTTATTCATCATGTAGGTTTTCTCTCTTGTCAAACACTTTGACAGACGCTATAACCTCCTCAACCTTCAACACCTCAAGATCCCTAGTTTCTTCAATGATTGAAACTATGGATCGATATCTTCTATTCAAGCTCATAAGAAGCTTCTGTACAATTTTGACCTCAGGAACATCTTCTCCTAGTGATTTTAGGCTGTTTATTGTTTCGAAAAACTTAGAAAGGTAATGATCTAAGCCTTCTCCTTCTGTCATTCTCATGTATTCAAATTCTGCCCTCACAGCTTGTAATTTCACATCCCTCACTTTCTTATCTCCTCTATACTCTCTCTTCAACACATTCCATGCTCCTTGTGCTGATTTTTCATTTTTGATTCTCGGAAACAACTCATCAGATATTGCTCCTTGAATGAGGCTCAATGCCTTGGCATTTTTGATTCTGTTCTCTTTGGATACAGCAGCCTCACCAACCTTTTTTCCTTTGGAATCAGAAGCCTCCTTAGATTCAGATTCATCTCCTTCTTTCTTTGATTCATCTGTCATAACAGAGTTTGATTCCATGCCAAACTCAACTACATCCCATAGATCAAATGCTATGAGGATTGTCTCCATCTTTACTGACCAAAAGTCATAGTTCACACCATTGAACTGAGGTGTTCGTAAATCACCACTGCTCACCATTCTTCTTCTTCTTTAATTTCTGTTTAGTATGATCACAGATTGATTTTACTCCCTTCCTTGTTGATCAAGTCTGCTCTGATACCATGTTGAATTTCTTGATTTGTGTTTGTTGTTATTGTTTGCAGGTTAGTGTTTGTTGAATTTGAGAAGAAGAAGAAGATATTTTTCAGAGAATTGGAGAAGAGAGGAATCTGCAGAAGAAGGTAATTCGTATTGATTTATTGCATCTGAACTGCTTGACAAAAGTCCCCTTTTATACACTTTGGGGAAGAGCACACGTTTTGTGTGTGATCTTGACAGCCTGTAACCACAAAATATCTAGAAGAGTATTTAATTGTTTTTTTCTCTTCTTAGTTACAAATACACCAGAATTGAACACAAGACTTGCATGCTTCACAACAGAATATAACTGCCTCTTCTTCTTCTTCAGTGCACTTGTTAACTCTTCATTTTTCTTCTCTATTAATCCAGCTCAGCAACTTACTTTCCAACAGCCTCTCCTAAGTTGCTGAAAGCTCTGTGGAATATATTTCTGGAAGCATTCCAAATTGAAAAATTAGCGATGGTAAATTGACTTGACCACCTCTGAAGTTTGTCTACCAAAGAATCTTATGAATTTCTCATGGACTAAATCATCGACCTCCTTCTTGGTGGTAAGTCTAGAAAGTAAGAAGGGGTGCTCATTTTATTAGCATAATTTAATGGAAAGAATTTGTAGATTTCCAAGGGAATGTTTTAGAGTTTAAAAGTGAAGATATTGGTCAAGTCCAGTATCGTCCAATTTGGGATAGAGATCATGGTTTCTTGAAGAGAACAACTTGTGTATAGGGCAACTGTTTTTGCAAGCACACCATTCTGGGAAGAATCAAGGCTTGGATCTTGTGGCAAAATGGATCTTAAACATAACAGAAGGACCTGATAGAAACATATAGAACTATATGTGATTGGTGCACTCAGCACAGGCATGCATGGACCAAAGATTTGTAAGATATTATGATGCATTTTCAATCCTCCGAATTGAAATCGTCTTCATGTTAGCAGATTTAAAATTTTAAAGATGCAGAAGGCTTGCATTAATATCCCTGTATCCAAGCACACTGAGTTTCATGCCTCTGTTTAACACTCAAGCTGTCTTATGCATCGAGAAAACGTGCAGCCATCCTAGAATGAGGACTCTGCTAGGCATGGATTCCCTGACCTTTTACATGAAACTCATGTTGCTGGATGCTTTCACCAAGACCAATTGCCTCTTGAATTCTAATCGCATTAAATCTCATTTCATCAATGCATCTAAACCCAATCTAATCATCTTCCAACTCTTTTCATCTTTTGGTGTATGGCCACCTTCTAGCACATTTTTTTGCAACTTTTAGGGTTTTTAACTTATTAAACCCACTTGAATCCATAACATGTTTGATTCAAATTTGTCAAAATCTATTTGTTTGGTGCTTCGTATTTTCAATTGGAACGGAATGTTTCGGTTTTGGAGCGTTTCGGCAATCCATTTCGGGGTTGTACTGTTTATGTGTATATATATATAAATAATATAATTTCAGAGAAACATTATCAATTTAATTCCAGAGAAAATAAAGGAGTGAATTTGAGGTTCACCTTAGCAACCCCTTTCACCCCTTACAATTAACTTGTTCTTTCATGTTTTGCTATCTTTATATTCCACCCGCATCAATTGTTCTCTCTGCATCATATAAATCTTTTTACTGCTAACTAAATTCAATCTTGAGTCCCTTGACTTTGAATCTTCTGGTGGAGATGATAGCGTAAAGAATAAAGAGAGAAATTAGAATATTTTCATTTCTAAACTAACAATTTAATTGTAGAAAAAAATTTTATTTCATAAATTTAAATGCAAGAGATTCATATTTTTCCTAAAAATAAAGCACAAAAATATTTAAATATTTTAATAGTGAACTAAACTATATTAAATAAAATTGTAACCTAAGCCAAAAATAACTTGAGAAATTTTAAAATAACAACTTCCAAGTCTAATTTTAGCATGATTCTAATAATATCAAATAATTCTAATGAGTTGTTCACATGAGAAATAATGTATTGGTAAAACTTCAACCTTGTTAAATGGGTCAAAAATTATATTTGTTATTTTAGAAAAAAGATATTTGACTTGATGAAATTCCTTTTTCATTTTGGAATTGTCTAAACCATAAATATGTGAGATGTTCTTTAACAACTAGTTAATGACAATTGGTTTTATGAAAAGTCTAAAATACCCCTGAAACTAAAAGTTATTTTTAATGAAAGGTAAAATAATAATTATATTATTATAATACACAGTAATCTATATAGATTGTATTTATCTAACACGGATTAACTCCTTTAATAGTTGAGACTTGAGAGTGTAGGTTCCAAACTCGAAAGCAGGTCGACTCACCAGTCTCCTACCCGGTATTTGGAAACTCAGTAAGTTAGTACTCGGCCTCTTTGAGTTGGAGCAATGTCAACAAAAATAGTCCCTAAGTTTTTTTTATCCAACCGTATCTATCGCCCCTCTGTAAATCTTTCTCTCTCCCTATAAAACAAAATTTTATTCAGTATAATTTTAATTTTAACTAGTGATTGATGTTCATCATGTAAAAAACAGAAATGCAGAAATGAAGAGCAGAAGCAGAAAGAAGAGAGAATTATAGAAATGTAAGTTCGTGTTCTTTTAGCTTCATTATGGAATATTTACACTGGCTTATATAGCCACTTATTTGACTCAGAAACTACTAGCTTGACTAACAAGCAATGAACACATGTTATAACAACATAACATATTTGTTATAACAGAATACCAGAATTCTAACAACTTGAATATGTTATCTTCAACTTCCTTCTTCAAACTCCCTTAAGCTAATTTCTGCATAACATTTAGCTTAATTCAGTGATATTGCATACCCCCAGTGATTTTTGAAGTTTCTGAAATACATCCACTTTCAATGGCTTATTCGTTATGTTTGCTACTTGATCTTTGCTTCCACAGTGAATCAGAGCAATTGATCCTGACCTTGTGAGATTTCTTAAGAAATGATACCTCACATCTATGTGCTTGCTACGACCATGCATCACAGGGTTTTTTGACAGCTTAATTGTTGAACTATTGTCACACTTGATATATATGCATATGTCATCACATTGTCCCATCTCCTTCAATATTCTCTTAATCCAAATTGCTTGACATGAACATACTACAGCAGCCACAAACTCTACTTCCGTAGTTAACAAAGTGACAATTGGTTGTTTCTTTGATCCCCATGATATTGCACCGGAACTCAGCAAAAATGCATAGCCACTTGTACTCTTTCTATCATCCATGTCACCTGCGTAGTCACTGTCTGTGTATGCTTCCAGTTCACTGTCTTTATTTCTCTTGTAGCGGATACCATAGTCTGCAGTTCCTTTTAGGTATCGTAGAATTCTTTTTGCTGCTTGTAGATGAAGATTAGTAGGTTTAGCCATATACCTACTTGTGAGGCTAGTAGCAAACATTATATCGAGTCTTGTCGCTGTGAGATATATCAAACTGCCCACTAGTTGCTTAAAAACACTTTCATCCACAGGTGCTCCATCCTTATCCTTACTGGCTTTGAATCCAGGAACAATTGGACTCCTAACCTCATTACTCTCCACCATCCCAAATCTTCTCAAAATTTCTAGGGCATACCTTCGTTGACATATGAAGATACCATCATCTCTCTACATTACTTCTATGCCAAGGAAAAATCGCATGGATCCCAAGTCTGTCATATCAAATCCTTGTAGCATGGACCTCTTGAATTCTGATATCATAGCATTGTCATTCCTAGTAAATATTAAGTCATCAACATAGATGCTTACAATTATTATTTTCCCAGAGTTGTTCTTCTTGGTGAATAATGTCTGCTCACTTTCACACTTCTGAAATCCTTCATTGAGAAAATGTCCTTCAATCTGATTAAACCAAGGTCGTGGAGCTTGTTTTAATCCATACAAGGCCTTGTGCAATTTGTAAACCAAATGTTCCTTTCCTTTCTTCACATACCCCTTCGGTTGCTCAACATATACATTCTCAATTATATCACCATGCAAGAAAGCTGACTTAACATCTAATTGTCCAATTTTCCATCCTTTATGAGCAACCAATGCTATGATCATTCTAACTGTATCCATCCTTGCAACTGGTGCAAATACTTTAGTGTAGTTTATGCCATATTGTTGTGTGTATCCTTTGGCTACTAATTGTGCCTTGTGTTTGTCAATCTTTCCACATTCATTGTATTTGGTTTTGTACAACCATTTAACACCAATCTTCTTAGCCTCGACTGGTAGATCAGTTAATGTCCATGTTTTGTTCTTCTCAATGGATGCAATTTCATTATCCATGACTTGTCTGCATTTTTCATCCCTTACTGCCTCTTCAAAGTAGAATGGATCCTCAATCGCAACTATTTGTGCCATATAAACCTCATCCTCACTTAAGCCTTCTCCATCAACATACTCATTCATCCATACTGGTAGTTGAGTTATCCTTCTTTCATTTACTTCAGATTCAGTAGTGTTATCATTCGCTCTTCCTTCATCATCCACAATTTCTACACATATTTTCATCTATAACATTATCTCCTCTGGTATTTCCTTCTCTCTCACCCTCACTGTTAGTATTTTCAGTTCCACGCACTCCTCTCTCACCCCTATTTTCTTCACCCTCTTCTTCTTCACTCACCCTGTTTTCTTCACTCTCTCCCCATTCTAAATTTACTACAATTTCCTCCTGATAATTCATATCCCAATTCCATTCTTTTTCCTCCTCAAAGACCACATCCCTGCTCACAACTATTCTTTTAGCTATGGGATCATACAGTCTATATCCCTTTGTCTCCTTACTTATACCAAGAAGAATACAAGTAGTACTTCTACTGTCCAATTTAGGACAACATATTCCACTCCAAGCCTCTTGTGGTGTAACACCTTCAACTGCTGATATTGGGCACCTATTTAGGACATAGAAAGTCCAATTTACTGTCTCTGCCCAGAAGTTCTATGGCACCTTTTTATTTGACAACATAAAGTGAACCATGTTCATCACAATTCGGTTCTTCCTCTCTGCCACCCCATTTTGTTGGGGTGTGTAGGCAGCTGTTAACTGCCTTTTGACACCATTCTTTTTTAAAAAAAGTCATTGAATTCACCCCCCGGTCTGTTCTTAGACACTTGATAAACAAGCCTTTCTCCTTTTCCACTAGTTTCTAGAAATCCTTGAAACACTACAGTGCTTCCCTCTTCTCACTCAGCAGGTATACCCATGCCTTGTAGCTATAATCATCAATGAAACTCAGTATGTACTTCTTACCACTATTAGACATTGGTGATATCAGTCCACAAATATTTGCATGAATAAGCTCAAGTGGCTGAGCTGCTCTCCACATGGACCCTTTTGGCATTGCATCTCTGAGATGTTTTCCTGCAATACAGTCTGTGCATGCTGTTCTTGAAGCTTGAAATTGAGGGAGTCCAAGTACCATATTCTGACATTGTAGTGTTTGTAAGCTTGTATAACTCAAATGACCATATCTCCTATGCCATAGGAGAGCCACATCTTGAGTGTTTGCATGAAAACACTTGTGATCATTGAGTTTTTCCTGATTGAGTCTGCAATATGAACATTCTGTTTGTGCTCATTGTGGTCTAAATAATCAGACCCCTTTCAGGGTGATAGATTTTCAATGTCCCTGCTTGAATTAATATTGCCAAGCCATTTTCTTGAAGTTGACCTAGGCTTAGAAGGTTATTGTTGAGCTCTGGGACGTAGTAAACTTCTTTGACTGCATAACATAATCCATTCACCAATAGCTTCACAGTATCCTTTCCAACCACACTCATCCTATTATTATTTCTCAATGTTACTGAATGTTGAAAACTCTCATCAAGATTGGTAAACATACCTTGCTCTCTACACATGTGATTAGAGCAGCCCAAGTCTAAGAACCATGCATCATCTTGCTTTTCCTTTTGTGGCTCAGCATATGTCATCAATAGCATTTCATCTTCATTCTTTTGTCTATCTTCGTGTAGCTCAATCTGTGTCATTAGTAGTATTTCATCTTTATCATTTTGTCTTTCCTTGTGTAGCTCGACATGTGTCAGTAATAGCATCCCATCTTCATTTTCCAGTTCCACATAATTTGGCACCTTGTCGAGGCTAGGACATTCATATTGAAAATGTCCAAGCCTGTGACATTTAAAACATTATATCATGGCTCTATTGAACACTTGAGTTGGTCTTCCACTACCTCTTCCTCTAAAGCTATTTCTTCCCCTGCCTCTTTTTCCAAATCTTTCATCATACACTCTTAGTGCTTGGTCATCTCCTCTATTCTTTCTGAATTTCTGTTCATGAACAATTAATGAGCTTTGTAGCTCATCCACCATAAGAGTATTAATGTCATTTGACTCCTCAATTGAGCAAACAATATAGTTGAAGTTAGTTTTCAATGAGTGTTCGCAAGATTTTTTCAACAATCTTCTCATCAGGCATGTCTTCTCCCAAGTTTCTCATGTCATTTGCTACTGTCAATATCCTGCTGAAATACTCAGTCACTGATTCTCCAACTTTCATTTCTATTACCTCAAAGTTTCTTCATAGAATTTGAAATTGAGCACGTTGCACTCTTGCATTTCCTTGATATTTGGTCTTCATGGAGTCCCATAGCTGCTTGGATGTGTCCTTTTGAGTGATAGTTTTTAGGATGGTTTTGTCTATTGATTGAAATAAGTAATTCTTGATCTTTAGGTCCTTCAGTTTCAATTCCTCCAAGTTCTTCCTTTCCAGTGCTGTCAATGTTGCTCCTGATGCTGGTTCTACAAAGCCTGTTTCAACCACACTCTAGTATTCCTTTGATCTTAGGAAATTATTCATGAGCATACTCCAATGCTCATAATCTCCATCAAATTTAGGAATGCAGGGTTGTGCAAAGTGACTTGACTCTACCATCTTTGTGCTCTTCTCAGGTTCTGATACCAGTTTATGAAAAACAGAAATGCAGAAATGAAGAGCAGAAGCAGAAAGAAGAGAGAATTATAGAAATGTAAGTTCATGTTCTTTTAGCTCCGTTATTGAGTATTTACACTAGCTTATATAGCCACTTCTTTGACTCAGAAACTACTAGCTTGACTAACAAGAATGAACACATGTTGTAACAATATAACAGATTTGTTATAACATAATACCAGAATTCTAATAACTTAAATACTAATACCAGAATTCTAACAACTTGAAAATGTCAGCTTCAACTTCCTTCTTCACATCATTGCTTTAATCAATCAATTCAGGAACCTGTTGAAGGCAAAATCATAATTAATTCTCCTACCTCAATTTCTCACATGGAATTCGCCTCTCCATCACTGGAACTGTTAGCTTGCAGGTTACAGGATAATTGTAAGTTTTTCAATTGAGTTTCTATTTCTTGTAGAAATCTTCAATTGATAAAGTATTTGTTACCTCCACTTAATTCATGTTGCATTGGTCCACACAAATCTATGTGGATCAATTCAAGTGGATTGCTTGCTCTCCAACTTCCTTCTTTAGCAAATTTTGCCCTTTTATGCTTCCCTAGAACACATCCTTCACACACAGCATCTATACTGGTCAAAATAGGCAATCCAGTAACCAATCTCTTCTGCTGCATTTTCTGCATACTGTCAAAATTCAGGTGACCCAACCTCTTGTGCCAAATCCATGATTCTTCAACTACTGAAGCCCTTCTTGCTGCAGGTAATATTGATTCAAGGGAGAGTGGAAAACATCTACTCCCTTTAATCACAACCCTTGCTAACACATTTGTAAGGTTCTCATTGTCGCACGTCGCCGCGCGGCGTCCCGGGAGGGATCCTGGCTCTCGCAGTGGAGTTGAGGAGTCGCCACCTGGCTGTTGAGGGTCGCTAGGAATACCCGATTTGTACTGGTCTGCTCAGAGATTCAAGGGTAGGGGACTGGTTGCGTAAAGGGAAGGTATTAGCACCTCTAATACGCCTTACCTGAGATAAGCTGCATTGTCTATTTCGATGTGATTTTGAATGTTTCAATAAGTCATATTTATTCACACAAAAAATGTTTCGATTGAAAAAGAAGTCGATCACCGCTTAGAATAATCCTGTGAATTTTATTGATTATTATCATTCCCGTCGAATATTTTGGATATTAACCCCTTAGAATTTATTTATCCAAACACCGAAAAGTGAATAATAGCATACTATTCCCGCCGAATATTTTGGATAATATTTATTTATCCAAACACCGAACAGTGAATAATAGCATACTATTCCCCCGAATATTTTGGATTTTAAACCCCTTAAGATTTATTTATCCGAATACCGAAAGTGAATAATAAATTCCCAAAAAGTAAGATTTTTATATTTTTGAAATATTGGTCAATACCCTTTTGATTTTTACAAAGAAAACACATTTTTTATTTCATTTTATATTTCTTTTTTTCTTAACAAAACAACATAACATTGAATAAATAAAACACAACACACACACACACACACAATCTATTTTTCATTCCTTTTTCATCACATTTTAAAAATACAATACAACTCACACACACATTGTCTTTTTCATTTCCATTTTCATTTTCATTACATTTCACAAGTAATAATTAAAATACAATGAATTCAAATAAAACACAAACATAAAGAAAAATTACAGAAAGGCCTCTCGGAACAGTGCCAAATGCCAGGAACAGTGGTGGCAGCAGCTGGGGCACTGGTGGCGCGTCCTCCCACGCGCCACCACCACTGGCGGCGCGTGGTTCCACGCGCCGCCGCCGGAGAAGGTGCAAAATGGGGGGTGCGCCGATCTTCTTCTTTCCTTTCTCTCTCACCGGAGATGGTCTTCCGGTGACCTGCAAACACAAATAAACACACACAAACAGCAGACAAGAATCAAACTCAAAAATTTCCAGATCTGCTCTTCTCGGCTCCTTCAAGTCTCGGATCCGTTTCTTCTTCTTCTTCTTCTTCTTCTTCTTCTTCTTCTTCTTCTTCTTCTGCTTCGCCGGTAAGGGTGTTCCCCGATGACCTGCAAAGAAAACAAAAGCCACAAGCGCAAACACAAGGAAATCAGTTAGTTCTGTACTTCTTCAAATCCCGGGTCTGTTCTCGGCTGCTTCTTCAGAGGGCTGAACTGGTAGCTGCGCCGCCGAGGAGAAGAGATGGAGACAGGGGAAATGGGAACGGAGTTCGCCGGAGAGAGGAGCTTCAATATGACCTGCGGACACAAACAAACACACAAAAAAGGGCACAAAATCAATTTGTTCTCGGGTCTGTTATTCTCCTTCTCGGCTACTTCTTCTTCAGATGGCTACTGTGGTTAGGCTGGGAGTAAGAGAAAGAGGTCGTGGGGCTGCAGCAGCTGGGTCGATCTGTGAAGGGAGGCTGGAAAGTAGACAGTGAGGGTGGGCTGTTGTGGTTAGGCCAAGAAGAAGAGAAAGAGAGCAGGGAGATGGGAACGGAGGAGGTGTGGCCGATGGGGCTGCTGTGGTTCGGCTGGAGTGAGGCCGTGGGTGCTACTGGTGGCTGACCGGAGTTACAGAGGAGAGGCAGGCTTGGTCGGGGAAGAGAGTGAGAGGGTGGGGCTGCAGCAGCCCTCAAGGGCCGGCGGCTGCAGCCCCTTTTGGGAGAAAGAGATGCTAGGTTTTTTTTAGTCTAGGGTTTTTGGGTATGAGTGTATTTTTTTGGTCCCTCTCTTGGTGTTGATGCCTCTCTATTTATAGAGGTTTTCAGATGCAAAAATTCAAAATCAGTCCTCAGCTTGCGCGCTTCTTTCAATTTGGTCCTTGATTTCCAATTTGTGCAAATTGACCCTGCATTGACTGTTAAATTCTCAATTTGTTCAATTTTGCCCCTATAACAAGATATTTTTGGATTTTTGTCTTTTTTTCTATTTTTTTCTTTTTTCTTCCGAAACATAAAAATAAGTAGGTCAAAATTTGGGTAGCAACAGATGCCCCCTCTTTACAATGCTTACGACTAAAGTCTTGCAAAAGACTTTAAATAGTAAGCGTTGTAAAGAAAAATAGAATTGTGGAGATGGTCTCATTATGATGGGTGACCTACCCAGATAAAAGAATAGTTAGGAGGGTCTCAATGGTGACGGGTGACCTACCCGGGTCTGATTATGACGGGTGACCTGCCCGGGTTAGTAGAGTCTCGATAGTGACGGATGACTTACCCGGGTCTGATTATGACGGGTGACCTGCCCGGGTTAGTAGAGTCTCGATAGTGACGGATGACTTACCCGGGTCTGATTATGACGGGTGACCTGCCCGGATTAGTGGAGTCTCGATAGTGACGGATGACTTACCCGGGTCTGATTATGACGGGTGACCTGCCCGGGTTAGTAGAGTCTCGATAGTGACGGATGACTTACCCGGGTCTGATTATGACGGGTGACCTGCCCTGGTTAGTAGAGTCTCGATAGTGACGGATGACTTACCCGGGTCTGATTATGACGGGTGACCTGCCCGGATTAGTGGAGTCTCGATAGTGACGGATGACTTACCCGGGTCTGATTATGATGGGTGACCTACCCGGATTAGATGAGGTCTCAATGGTGACGGGTGACCTGCCCGGGTCTCATTATGACGGGTGACCTACCCGGATGGAAGATGGGGTCTCATTGTTATGGGTGACCTACCCGGATGGAAGATAGTGATGAAGGTCTCATTATTACGGGTGACCTACCCGGATGAAATTGGTGAAGAGGTGAAGGTCTCTTTATAACGGGTGACCTACCCGGTGGAAAATGGAGGAAGATGGTCTCATTATATTGGGTGACCTACCCGTATGAAAGATGGAGGTGAGGGTCTCATTATAACGGGTGACCTACCCGGTGGAAGATGAAGGAAGAGGGTCTCATTATACTGGGTGACCTACCCGGTTGAAAAATGATGAAGATGGGGATGCAATGCATGATGATGCATGTATACTTACCTGAGAAATATAGGTCCCCTTTCTTTGATGCTTCATTGTCATAAGATGTCTTTGTCTAATCTCCAAAGCTTTGCTGTCATTCATCCACCGAACTTAAGCACATTGCTTATTCTGGGCTATCTGCGATGATCTCTGCTCTCATTGTTTATCAAGTCTGACCTTGCCCCCAAGTGTAGTGTTGCTTGATCCATCGTGAAAGAGTGTAACAAGTCATCATCTTTCTTGGGTTTTCTCAACAACAGCTCTTTGGTTTGCGGGTGTTCTACTAACAATCATTGTAAGGCTTGCTAGTGCTGACCTCATATTCGGTTGTTGATCAATCATGGAGTTTTTTCATCAATTGAATCATATTTCTTCTAGCATATGTCATCATCAACATTCATGCGATAGATTGTCAAGTCATCTAGAAATGCATCTAAACCTCATCGGTGCATGCTCCGTGTTATCATCAATAAATTTCTCTCAGCTCGTGAGAAAAGATGTAATGCTATCATCACCCACATTCATGCGATGAATTGTGCCTTGAACTGATGCAATTATTCGGCCATGCAATCTGAAACTCTTTGTCGTAGACTCAATTTCTTCTAAGCAAATTCTTCTTGTCTGTGCAAAGAATTATGATATTGTCATTAACGAGGTTTTTTTCTATCTCCCATATTCATGCAGTGAACTGAACCTTGAGTCGACTGGCTTTGAAGCAAATTATTCCTCAATCAATCTTGGTGTGCATACTCTTCAACATTTATCAAAATGCCCCCATGCGACCATATCTTTGGAGACAAACAAATCTGCGATATTCCAAAAATTTGAAGTTGCCCTTCAAATACAATGCCAATCTCAACCGTTGTTGGAGCTTGTTACATCATTCTCTACTAAGCAATTCTGCCTTGAGTTGACCTGTTGGTGCTCATTGGTGAATTTAACTAAATCATCATTTGCTTGTGCTTCTTTGCCCCCAGGTTGATGTGAAATTATTTGCATTCCTATCAAGATTCACATTCTGGCCTCTGACTGCTGGGCTTTCAAATCAAGAACTGTCAATATCAAGGATTCTGCAAAATCCAGTCACTGTCTTCTTTGTTTATAAATCTTTTTGTTCTGAAATTACGTCACCAATTTAAAAAATCATGTGCATCCAAAGTCTAATCATTGTAATAAAATCAAAGAGATGTCATTTGTTGAAAATCAAATTCGTTTGGTCAAATATCCAATACATGATATTCAATGCATGCAAATCTGTAATGTCTTGTATTTTGCAAACAGTAATTGACCCATTATGAGATTGAAATTGTCTTTTATGGGGTTTTTTTTTTCTAATCTCTGATTTTAGGGTATGACATTTGATGGTACATGATGAAGTGATAATTTGTGGTTTTCAAACAATTAGAGCTGAGTAAAAACTTGAAGTTCAGTTGAAAAATTTGTCTCATTTTTCAGTACTTACTTTATCAATATGCATAACAACTTGCAACTTTTTCATGAAATTATAACCCTTCTGGACAAACTCTAGCAAATTTGAGAGCGCCACTTATCAGTTAAAATTGCTTGCTTGATCAAGAAGGACTTTTACAAGCATGTAATGAGGCTATGGTTCATGGCTAAAAAGAAAGGGATATTCATAGGCTCAAAAAGGTGTTTAAGGGTTTCAAAGACCTAGGATCACCATCATCTAGTCGTTAACTCCTTTTCTCTTGTTGTCTTTGTAGAAGAGACCACATCAAAATACGTTAATTATCTTAACGTGATTTTTTATCAATCAACCAATGCTCTAAGAATCTCTACAACCATGTCATTCCTTTCATTGACAATTTCAACCTTAAAAGAGAAATACATAAAACCCGAATCATCATTTGTCATCTAATGTTATTTCATCTCTTGTTGCATTCAATATAGTCTAACAAAACAATTATGCACAATCTTCATTTGATGGATCAATTATCTTGAAGATTTGATAATCTTAATAACATTTCTTCCCATGTGAGGTTTGACCACAGATACCAACGGACATGGTGTAGTTCAATATTCTCTTTCTTTTTTTTCGTTTTTTTTTTTTTTTTTTGAACTTGTCCTTAGCATTGACTCTAGGTTTTTGTCATGTCCTACCTCAACTTGATTGTTCTCCCATTTTGGGTTTTCATTCTTGAACATCCCCCTTTCTGTTGATTCTCATATTGTCACTGTATCCTCAAACTACAAATCTCTTATTTGCCCCTACTGTTTTTTTTTGCCCCAGTGTATTTGCCCCCAGTGTGAGGGTGTGATCCATGTCGGGTGTTTTTAAAGAAATATAATATCAGGCTCAAATTGGGGTTAACAAGGGATACATATTTCAAGAATAGTGAAGGAAATAAACAAAGATGGCCTTTTGTCATTTCAAGCAAAATCGGTTTTAACTGATAAATTTTGACCTCGTCCAATGTAATGATTTGGACGTGCAAGAGTCATGATTCGCGGGTCAATAACTACCGAATCCATTACATGTCAATATGCATACCAATAAAGCTTAGTTCTATGATGTGGTTCAAAAACTCGGTGTATGGGCTCAAAAATTGTTCAGTCATCTGGTATTGGTCATCATGTCTTTTAACAAAAGTTGGGTCAATTATGCAATCAAAATACTTTTAATTTTCAAAAATGATAAACTTTAAATTTTGCATGGTGGAGTTTGATCAAAATATTTTGTCCAAAATAAGAATATCAAACATCTCTTGATTTCAAAACAACAAAAAGACAAGGAAAACACATGCTTCAATGAACTGATGATTTAACCCCAAAACAAAGTGATAGCCGATGAGATTCCATGAGAGAGTTTATTGACGATGTGACACTTTTCTCCGACTTTCGAAACACTCATTTCTGTATTGTCACTGCTCATTGGTCTAGCTTATGATCGCGATGATTTATTGCTGGCACTGCCGACGATAACATCCTCCACAAAACTTGACTTGCCTTTTGCTGATTAACTTCCATACTTGATTACTGAAATTCTTGCAACTATTCATCTCTGTCATCTGGATTATGTTGCAAAAAGAAGGCAAATTTTTTTTTTTTTTTTTGCACTTCACTGCGCTCTTCATTGGACATAAAAAGTGAATAAAGCTTGGAAACACTCTTGTCAAAACACCAAAGTGCGCAAATCATAAAAAATTTCGTCATACGACGAAAAGACTCTTTTTGCGGCAAATTCGCTTCTTCGAGCAATGTAATCTTGCAGTGCACATGCTTTGACCTCTCAGATATCGGAATAGATTCAACAATCCCATATTAAGTTTCCACACTTGGGATGCTTTATCTTTGCTCGCAAAATAACATGGTCTAATGTGCATGGCGGCATAAAACTCCTTGATTGACAATGCCGCAAAAACTCCTTGATTGACAGTGCCGCAAAAACTTCACATGAACAGGAGAGAAATCAATTGATGCTTAAACGAAATGATGACTTCTTTGACTGATGCTTGCTTTCTGAAAATGGACTACTCGCACTCCCTCAAAAGAAAACCCGAATTTCCACAATCTCCATTGATGATTGCATTATCAACTTGCAGATAATATCTGGGCATATGTCTCACTTGATTTCACTAGAGAGCAGAGAACTTTGTTGTTGGCTTGCAGAAGAGACATGAATGACGGCTCTGTGTCGATGTCAGTTCTTCTCAGCAATGTCAAATGTCCATGCCTCTTGACCCTTCGAAGGATGACAAATTGAGGGACCCCTATTTCAAAACTATGGGAATGCATATGCATGTTTTTTGGTTTTTTTGGTTTTTTTTTTTTTTTTTTTTTGACAAACTTGCCCTTTAAAGAGCGACACGTGGTCGTAACGACTGCACGCTAACAAAAACTGTGAGAATGCATGTTGAAATGTATATGCATGTTTTTTTTGGTTTTTTAGTATTATTTTTTCTTACAAACTCGCCCCTTAAAGAGTGATACATGGTCGTAACGACTGCATTCTAAACAAAAACTGTGAGAATGCATGTTGAAATGTATATGCATGTTTCTTGCTTTTTTTTTTTTTTTTTTTTTTTTTTACGGACGCCGCTCGAGGAGTGACACGTGGTCGTAACGACGACATGCTAAACAAAAATTGTGAGAATGCATGTGTGAAATGCATATGCATGTTTCTTTTTTTTTTTTTTTTTACAAACTTGTAACAATTGTATGATACACAAAAACTATGGGAATGCATGTTAAAATGCATATGTAATTTTTTTTTTTTTTTTTTACAGACTCGTCTTTCAAGGAAGTGACACATGATTGTAACAATTGTATGATAAACAAAAATTGGATTCTTGCTTAAACCCTGCAATGCAAATTTCCTAAGCGATGGTTACTGTGTCACCCAAAATTCTTGAATTCAAAATACCTCGAGAAGAGTTTGTCTTAATGCAAAACAGAATGAGGGGAGCATACACCCTAATGATTGGTTCTAATATTTACACAACAAATGGTGAGTTTGCTACTTTGGTCTCTAAACAGGGTCTCTTGCTGTCCCAGTGATCACCCTCGTAAAGGCAATATGGGGTCTTAGCAGATAATGGGATGGCACGTATACCAACCACTACCATCTAAGCTCTCAGCGAAGAGTTGGGGTTTACACAAACTTCAACCTTGACTCAAGTCATAGGTAAGCTGCTAGTCCCCCACGTAACTTAAAGTTGCAAACCACAATGACGTAATTCAAATAAATGCATGAACATATGTACATATGCACGAAAATAAAAAATACGAAAAACTTGCTAAAAATAAACACAAAAAATCCATACAAATTGAAACAAATAAATCACATCAAAATATTCAAAGCTTAGTCCAATATTTTTTCAGAAAAAATACCGTCCCCAGCGGAGTCGCCATTCTGTCGCACGTCGCCGCGCGGCGTCCCGGGAGGGATCCTGGCTCTCGCAGTGGAGTTGAGAAGGAGTCGCCACCTGGCTGTTGAGGGTCGCTAGGAATACCCGATTTGTACTGGTCTGCTCAGAGATTCAAGGGTAGGGGACTGGTTGCGTAAAGGGAAGGTATTAGCACCCCTAATACGCCTTACCTGAGATAAGCTGCATTGTCTATTTCGATGTGATTTTGAATGTTTCAATAAGTCATATTTATTCACACAAAAAATGTTTCGATTGAAAAAGAAGTCGATCACCGCTTAGAATAATCCTGTGAATTTTATTGATTATTATCATTCCCGTCGAATATTTTGGATATTAACCCCTTAGAATTTATTTATCCAAACACCGAAAAGTGAATAATAGCATACTATTCCCGCCGAATATTTTGGATAATATTTATTTATCCAAACACCGAACAGTGAATAATAGCATACTATTCCCCCGAATATTTTGGATTTTAAACCCCTTAAGATTTATTTATCCGAATACCGAAAGTGAATAATAAATTCCCAAAAAGTAAGATTTTTATATTTTTGAAATATTGGTCAATACCCTTTTGATTTTTACAAAGAAAACACATTTTTTATTTCATTTTATATTTCTTTTTTTCTTAACAAAACAACATAACATTGAATAAATAAAACACAACACACACACACACACACAATCTATTTTTCATTCCTTTTTCATCACATTTTAAAAATACAATACAACTCACACACACATTGTCTTTTTCATTTCCATTTTCATTTTCATTACATTTCACAAGTAATAATTAAAATACAATGAATTCAAATAAAACACAAACATAAAGAAAAATTACAGAAAGGCCTCTCGGAACAGTGCCAAATGCCAGGAACAGTGGTGGCAGCAGCTGGGGCACTGGTGGCGCGTCCTCCCACGCGCCACCACCACTGGCGGCGCGTGGTTCCACGCGCCGCCGCCGGAGAAGGTGCAAAATGGGGGGTGCGCCGATCTTCTTCTTTCCTTTCTCTCTCACCGGAGATGGTCTTCCGGTGACCTGCAAACACAAATAAACACACACAAACAGCAGACAAGAATCAAACTCAAAAATTTCCAGATCTGCTCTTCTCGGCTCCTTCAAGTCTCGGATCCGTTTCTTCTTCTTCTTCTTCTTCTTCTTCTTCTTCTTCTTCTTCTGCTTCGCCGGTAAGGGTGTTCCCCGATGACCTGCAAAGAAAACAAAAGCCACAAGCGCAAACACAAGGAAATCAGTTAGTTCTGTACTTCTTCAAATCCCGGGTCTGTTCTCGGCTGCTTCTTCAGAGGGCTGAACTGGTAGCTGCGCCGCCGAGGAGAAGAGATGGAGACAGGGGAAATGGGAACGGAGTTCGCCGGAGAGAGGAGCTTCAATATGACCTGCGGACACAAACAAACACACAAAAAAGGGCACAAAATCAATTTGTTCTCGGGTATGTTATTCTCCTTCTCGGCTACTTCTTCTTCAGATGGCTACTGTGGTTAGGCTGGGAGTAAGAGAAAGAGGTCGTGGGGCTGCAGCAGCTGGGTCGATCTGTGAAGGGAGGCTGGAAAGTAGACAGTGAGGGTGGGCTGTTGTGGTTAGGCCAAGAAGAAGAGAAAGAGAGCAGGGAGATGGGAACGGAGGAGGTGTGGCCGATGGGGCTGCTGTGGTTCGGCTGGAGTGAGGCCGTGGGTGCTACTGGTGGCTGACCGGAGTTACAGAGGAGAGGCAGGCTTGGTCGGGGAAGAGAGTGAGAGGGTGGGGCTGCAGCAGCCCTCAAGGGCCGGCGGCTGCAGCCCCTTTTGGGAGAAAGAGATGCTAGGTTTTTTTTAGTCTAGGGTTTTTGGGTATGAGTGTATTTTTTTGGTCCCCTCTTCTTGTGGATTAAAACCTCTATTTATAGACTTTTCATATGCAAAATTCCAAACACAGCCCTTAGCTTGCGTGATTGTTTCAATTTGGTCCTTCATTTCCAATTTGTGCGATTTGACCCTGCATTGACTGTTAAATTCTCAATTTATTCAATTTTGCATTGTAACAAGATATTTTTGGATTTTTATCTTTTTTCTATTTTTTTTCTCTTTTTCTTCCGAAACATAAAAATAAGTAGGTCAAAATTTGGGTAGCAACACTCATCATAAAAAATTATTGCCTTGTTACCCCCAAATAAAATGTAATATCCATCCTCCATCATCTGCCCCACACTCGGTAGATTCTCGTCCAAGCCTGAAACCAACAACACTTCTTCAATATACCTCCTTCCTTGACTTGTATCAACCACAAGAGTTCCCTTTCCAGTAGCTTGAACTAAGTCACCTGAACCCATCTTCACTTTGCAGGTAACCTTTCTATTAATGTCAATCAATTTTGCCTCTTGAGATGTCATGTGATTACTACATGCACTATCTACAAACCATACATCTTCATCTTTTACACTTGCTGCATGACAAGCATAATACATTGTTCCTATCGAGACATCCTCCTCTTGTGCATAGTTTGCTAATTGATTGTAGTTATTGCAATCCTTAGTATTATGGCCAAAACTTATTGCATTTACTGCACCTTGCCTTTCCTTTATACCTGCAAACACTAAAGTGGTATTTCTGACATACACCACACTATGGCTTCACAGCACTTTGACTACTGCTTCCTTGTCTATTCTGTGAATTGAAGGAATTATTAGAAATTGCTCTAGTTCGGTGATTCCAGTTTGAACCATAGTTGTTATAACCATTTGATGACAAGTTTGCAGGTCTTCTTTCTTGTCCCTGCCAACCTTGTCTTGATTTGAAATGTGAGCCCTTGTTACTGCCATAAAATTGATTACCTCCCAATTTTCAGCTACTGAATGCTCTCTCGATACCTCTTTGTTTCTCCCTCTCATCATACAAACATTCTCTTCTGTCAAATACCTTGACAAATGCTACTACCTCGTCAGTTCTAAGGATTTCAAGATCTCTTGTCTCTTCAATAATTGAGACAATAGATTTATATCTCCTGCTGAGACTCATTAACAATTTTTATACTATCCTTATTTCTGTCACCTCTTCACCGACTGATTTGAGGTTATTTATCATGTCAAAAAACTTAGCAAGATAGTCATCTAAGTCTTCTTCATCTAACATTTTCATATATTCAAACTCAGCTCTAATGGCTTGAAGTTTAACTGCTCTAACCTTTTTATCTCCTCTGAACTCTCTCTTCAAGATGTCCCAAGCTCCTTTTGTTGTCTTCTCATTTCTTATTCTTGGAAACAACTCATCAGTTATTGCTCCTTCAATGAGGCTTAGAGCTTTTGCATTTTTGATCTTCATTTCTCTTGAAATTTTAGGTGCAACAGCAGGTATAACTTTTGAAGCTTCAGCTTCATTTCCTTTTTCAGCATTTGATTGAGATATCATGCCAATATCAATCACCTCCCATAGATCATATGCAATTAGCACAGTCTCCATCTTTACTGACCAAAAATCGTAATTATTTCCATTGAACTGTGGAGTTCTTAGGTCTCCTCTAGAACTTGATGATCCTGCCATTATAATCTTGTATTTCTTGATTTCACAGCTCACGTCCCTTCTTGATGAATCAGTTTAGCTCTGATACCATGTAAGTTTTTCAATTGAGTATCTATTTCTTGTAGAAATCTTCAATTGATTGTTTGGTTTAATTTGCTCTGCTTTTGTTTTAGAAGAAAAGAAAGGCTTTTCTCTCTATCTGTCTTTTTGATTTGCGAGAAAACTTTATAAAATCTGATTTGGTGTGGTGTTTTATCATGAAAGCAGGTTCGAGGAGGATCAGCTGGAGTTATTGAATCCCTTTATGGTGTTGTCAAGCCGATCACTATCGTGTATATTATTACTAGTGTTTTTGCTCTACTTATTTTAAATGACTGTATAAAGTGTGCTTAATGTTAAATAATAGTTGATTCATTGAAAAAAAGAGGGAGAAAAATGGCTACATTTCTGTTTCTCTTATAAATATGTTTTGCTTTGTGTTAATGCGTGCTGAAATTGAACTCGGTATTGAACGGGTGATCAAATTAGTGGCCTTGGTGTGTGATTTCTCATGTTTTGTATTTAAGCAATGGATTTTCAAGAAGATTATTACCCTGATTGCTGCGAATTTTACTTGACATGGAAACAGGAATAAGAGCATTGAGGTTAAACCGCCGGGAAAGATTGGTTCACGTACAACTGAGGTATTAATAACTCGCTCAAATTTAGTGTGATTTTAGCTTTTTGATGCCTGACGAAAAATTTAATTGAAGAAATTATAATGTGGTCTAGTCTCATTCGTAGGAGTCCCCCCCCCCCCTGAAATATCATCTCCTTCATGCTGGTGTTATCAATCATTATATATACCCTTTTCACCTCTTATGTTATAGTTTATTATTATTATTATTATTATTAAGTTAATTTTAGTGTTTGCTTGGTATGGCAGTTACCATTTACCATGGTTTTGAAACAAACTGGGGAAAAAAGTTTGGGAAGATTTTATGAGACCTTTCATAGAACGGATGTTAGCATTCAGGTGAATATATTTTTTGTCCTATAAAAGAAGAAATGTGTAACATAAATTACTCTTGTTATCTTCTTTTTAATTTTTCATGGTTCTAATGCTTTCCCACAATTACTTTCACACTTTTGTAAGACTTTATGATTGATGATTTCTGTGATAGTATTTGTTTACTGTAGATATAGCTAGAGGATACCTTTATAAATCATTATCTGCGACCACAGAAGTTATAGTTGAAAGTGATAAAGGTGTGGTTTGTTTTTTTCTTTTTATGATATATGTATTATTGATAGGGAATTAAATGAGTCGCTGTCTTGCTGATGCTGTTGTGTTTTTAGCTGATGTGCTTGAGCGACCAGTTTCTCCTGAAATGGCTATCTTTTACATTACTCAGGACACTCAGAGACATCCTTTACTTCCTGAAATAAAGTCAGGTATGCTTCTATGTCATCTTAGCTAAGACTCTTTCTCCAACCTTAATTTGAATTTTGGAGAAGTAGTTTCCTCTTTTGGCATTTGTATGCATGTATTTGTGATGCGGGCACTTGAATATCTTATTTGTGCAGCTTCTTATTTTCAAGTGAAACTTAACTGATTATAGATGTCATTCAATAGGTGTTTTTCCTTTGATTCAGACCACACAGGCATGATATGTTCCCAATCTTGCCAAATTACTTTGACTTGTACAATGTTTTGATTTTAAACTTCTGTTTTTTCTCTGGTGTTTACAGATAGTGGATGGAGATGTCTGTCATAATCTGACTTTGCCTATCTATGTTATCCTCCCTCGCCTTCTGACTTGTCCAAGTGTCTTTGCTGGGTGAGTTGCAAGCTTCTCCTGACTCTTGTTTTATCTTGTCTTTTTGGATCTATTTGAAGATGGAAGGCGCTGGTACTTATCTACGAGTTAGAAGCATAAGCACTTCATTGACATTTTAATTCAAGAAAGGACATGAAGTCCATCTTGGCTGGTTAAGTCTGTTGGAATTTTATGATCTGAACAGTAGTTGTTAGTAACAAGCACTGTTCAGATCAAAATCTGGAAAGTTGCCGAGAATGAAGAACAAATGAAGAAATAAATTCTGGGCAGAAAAATCTGGAAAAAATACTTAAAAAATTGAAACTTGGATCGTAATCTCTTAATTTTATTGAATTCAAATAGCCTATATATAGGCTTACAATGCTAATGAATTGAAAAACATAAAACACTCAACAATTTGAGAGATAATCGGATAAACCTCAATTTGAAAATTAAACCTGTTTTAATTAAACTAAAAAACTACAGCTAATGATAAAACCTACAGCTAACTCTTCTTATCCAAAGCTAATCTCACATTAGAATTCTAACACTCCTCCTTGAGATTTGCTTTGGGCAATCCCAACTTCATCTTCAGAAACTCCAGACTTGCTACTGGAATTATCTTGGTCTTCAAGTCATGATGAACTGGACTTATATCAGCCCTGTTTTGGCCTAAATCACCATCAGGATTTCCTTCAGATGTTGCTCCTCCTGTCTTCATGTACCATTCTCTAACATAACTTTCCTCAGCATCAATTTCTTTCCCATTAAGAATCTTGACAGTTTCGGCAGCATCCTCAGATTTTTCAAAGTTCACAAATTCAAAGCATTTTGATTTTTCATCAGCAGCCCTCATCATCACAGCACTAGTAATTGCTCCATGTTCATTAAAAACATCTTTCATGTCTTCATGTGTTGTCGATTCAGCTGAATTCTTCACATAAACATTGTTGGATTCCATGCTAAACAGATCACCATCTCTGATTTTCCCATCTCTGTCACATATTTGCAGCCTTTTGCAAATTTGATCACTAGTATGAATTTCAGGCATACCCTTTACCACATCACCATCATGCAACATGTTCAAAGACTTAAAATTGTAGTGCCCAGGTTTCTTGTGCCACTCAACACTCATTTCAGATTTCACACTCAAAACATTTCCTTCTACAACATTCAAATCCAAGTAGAAGCTACTGCCTTCCATTTTAATTTTTGCTATTGCTGAATCATTTGCGTCAGTAATAAAGCAAAAATTTTCCTTAAAGGCTACCTCATATCCATTCCTAAGCATTTGTGCAACACTCAATAAATTTTGATTCAATTCTGGAATGTACAAAACATTTTTGATAACTTTAGTACCTTTGGTTGTGCTGACTTTGACAGCACCTCTTCCCTTTGCTTGCACAATGTCTCCATTCCCCAACTTGATTTTTGGCCTAATTGTATGATCAATTGAAGAGAAAATTGACAAGTACTTTGTCATGTGGCTGGTGCAGCCACTGTCAATCAGCCATGAATTCTTTTGGAAGTTGTTGCTGGTCTGCAAGGCCATAAACAAATGCTCCTCAGCTTCCTCATGATCCTTACCTTCTTCAGAAACGTTGGCTTGCTGTTGTAGCTGCGATTTGTTCTTCTTCAGCCTGCAAAATTTCTCATTGTGGCCAAACTTCTTGCAATAATCACAATGAAGAAGAGTCCTTTCTTTAAACCAGCACTCGTTCTCACCATGGTTTGTTCTTTTGCAATAAGAACATGGTGGAAACATTTGACTGCTTGCAGGTACAATAGTCTTATTTTCCGAGAATAAGTTTTTACCATTGTTGAAATCTTTCTTCTGGAAATTTCCAGTCTTTCTTTCTTTCCAGTTTGCTTGAAATGCAGCTTCCATAACTTCATCATCCCTCATCTGCACTCTTTGCTCCTGGATGTGCAATTTGCTAATTAATTCTACAATAGAAAGGTTTTGCAAATCACAAGACTCTTCTATGGCAGAAATCTTAGCTTCAAATTTCTGAGGAATGGACATCATAAGTTTTTCTACTACCTTATGATCCTCAAATGTCTCCCCAAGGAGTCTCATTTGGTTTACAATGTTCATCAATTTCCCAGCATAAATCTTGATGGATTCATTGTCTTTCATCTTCAACAATTCAAATTCTCTTTTAAATCCAAGTAGCTTGACAGCCTTGACTCTGCTACTACCTTCATATTCGACTTGTAGCTTGTCCCATACAAGCTTTGGTGTTTCCAGATCCATGATCTTGGTGAATATGTGATCTGCAAGTCCCGAGTGTAGGCAGGTGATGGCTTTGTCTTTCTTCCATTTCTCTTCTTCGTGTGCTCGCATTTGAGCAAGAGTAGGATTTGTTGGTAAGGCTGGTGGATCAACATTCAACATTACTACATTCCACAGCCCTTGAGCCCTTAAATGGAACCTCATCTTGACAGCCCAAATGTGATAATTTTCTCCAGAAAAAACTGGAATTGCAGCAGAGTTGATATTGGAGGTAGACATGGTTTTTGAAAAAAAATCACTTTGTGTTTGCACTCAATTAAACTCAAACTCTCTGTGCTTGTCTCTCAAAAAATACCCCACAATCCCGCAAGAAGATTTGCTCTGATACCAATTGTTGGAATTTTATGATCTGAACAATAGTTGTTAGTAACAAGCACTGTTCAGATCAAAATCTGGAAAGTTGCCGAGAATGAAGAACAGATGAAGAAATAAATTCTGGGCAGAAAAATCTGAAAAAAATACTTAAAAAATTGAAACTGGGATCGTAATCTCTTAATTTTATTGAATTCAAATAGCCTATATATAGGCTTACAATGCTAATGAATTGAAAAAAATAAAACACTCAACAATTTGAGAGATAATCGGATAAACCTCAATTTGAAAATTAAACCTGTTTTAATTAAACTAAAAACCTACAGCTAATGATAAAACCTACAGCTAACTCTTCTTATCCAAAGCTAATCTCACATTAGAATTCTAACAAAGTCTGTCTGTTGGTTATATGACTCAAACTTGCTCTATTTGTAGTTTTAAATTTAGAATTTTCCCCAAGCATCCTCTTTTGTTTTATTTGAAAGGGTTTTGCTCTGCCGTTGAAAAGGAAAATTGAGTAATTCATATAGGGGAGAATTGTTCGATACAAGGTGGGAAAGCTATGCAAACCCAACTGAGATTTTTTTTTCAAATTGAACCGAAAGGTATCTTAAAACTCAAGAATTCCAGCGTCTGCTAAAGATATTACTTTTGTATCTTTTTTTTGCTTGCTATTCTTGTGAACTCGTTCCCCTACCCAGCAGTATCACTGCTTTATGCTTGGGTTTGCTCACACATCTGATTGTTCTTAAAAGCTAGCCATTTATGCCTTGTGGTAATTGTCGTTGTCTTTTATTGAATTCTCTTTGCAGTCCATTTTCAATCGAGTTCAAAGTGCCCATAGTCATCAGCTTTCAGTCAGAACTGTCCAAATTGCATAAAAAATGTGATCCAAGAACTCCAAGACTGTGGGTAAGCATTTCTCTGAATTTCATTGTAGAGGAAACCTATTTGTTTGCATCTTAACTGTCTTTCAAATTTCAGCTGGCAATGGAAACTTTACCGCTTGAACTTGTTCGAACAAGATGAGGCGAGCTGTAAAGACAGTATTTGGAGAACTGTGCATAGAATGTAAGAAAGCAGTATTAGTTTTGATTATATATATTTAATCTACTATCATAGCTGTTGCTTTACCTATATGTGATCGGTGCACTCAACACAGGACCAAAGATTTGTAAGATATTATGATGCCGAATTGAAATCGTTTACATGTTAGCAGATTGAGAATTTTAAAGATGCAGAAGGTTTAACATTAGTATCCCTGTATCCAAGCACGCTGACTTTCATGCCTCTGTTTAACACTCTAGCGGTAAAGTTTGATGGGTTAGTTCACAATGCCATGGTCGATTTAATATTTGATCCTCTAAGGTGGCATTTACTTAATTTTCAATACTTGCCGAGGTTAACAATTTTAATGAATTTACCATGATAAAAAAAACAATAAGTAGTAGTTGTGGGCAAGAATAAGCGAGTGTTAGACTACAAAACCAATAATAGCTCATGAGGGCAGTTATACAGAGTGATATAGCAGCTAAGAGAACTAGCTTCTAATCCAGCATACTATTTCGTAATGCTGCAATTATGAGGAGAATATTTCTTAGATTTTAATGCAGCTGAAGGCTATTGTCGTTGTGAAATTCAAACATGGGGATGCATGACAGCTAAAATTCCCGGAAATAAAACAAATACTGCATGGAACGAGAAACAAAGATGAACAAGCCTAACATGTTACACTTGCAACAAAATCTATATCCTTACTAGCCATTTACCTGTGCTTAGCCGCAATTAAAACCATATTTTTTCAACGCAAAAAAAAATATATATATATATTAAAAGTATGGGATATTAAGATTGTAATTTTTTTTATTATACTATAAATTTGGGAAAAATAATCAATTTGTGCAGAATTTCTATGAAGTGTAAGTTTCTAATAAAATATATGAATTTTAAATCAATATAAATTTATTTGTTTAACAGAGTTCAATGAAATTTCCAGCATAAAATTATCATTATCATTAAAAAGACAAGAAAATTCAGATACATGAATCATCGAATTCACTGTATTAAAATTAGTTCATTTCATAATCTAATTTAAATTAAATATAATAATAAAATATAAGTTGTGAAAACACTTACGATAACTTAATAACAAAAATAAATTGTTGATTTTCTACCTATAAAAAGAAAAAAACATCATTGAAAATCCATTGCAAAGTTACCATCATTATCATGACTATAAAAGCTAAAATTACTATCACCATTACAACCAAAACAATTAGAATAATTAAATTGTCCCAAAAAAATATATATATATATTTTTTTACAGAAAAACAAGCAAGAAAACAATAAAACAAACAATCACTAAAATTATCATTTTTATTACACAAACACTGAAACCATAAAATTATCACAAAAATGTTTTTTAACAAAAGAGTAAACAAAAACAACAAAAAAAAGAAGAAAAAAAACTAAAATAAATATTTTGAGCATAAAAAAATCATATGATCCGAAAAATAGATAAAAATGACAGAAAACACTAAAAAAAAACAAAGGGAAAAATAAATTACCAATATAAATTAAAATTTCAGAACTGAACCGAATAAAAATAAAATCCCAATAAAAAATAAAATAACAAAAATTAAAAACAAAAACTAAAAGTATAAATACATAAATATGGATAAAAAATAAACACTCCAAGAAGGACCCAAAAAACCAAAGAAATTAATACTAAATAAAAATTAAAAGAATAAGTATCGAAATAAAAAATAAAATATATAATTAATTATAATTAAAGGATAAAACTACAACAGATCAAAATCATGAGACCAAAAAACAATAAAAGAATCTTCTTTTTAAAAATACAGTATAATTATTTTCAAAAATCAAAATCAAAATAAAAATTATAATATAAAAATTGAAATTGAATGTGTATTGCTCTCAATGTTCATGGACTTCGGGGGCAAGTTGACAGCATTCACCATTTGTGCTGAGAAAGAAAGCTAGTAGATAGGTGGGAATTCAAGCTTTGGTCGCCCTTAATCATTTGATTACGTGTAAGGTTAGGTGGGAATTCAAGCTTTGGTCCCCCTTAATCATTTGATTACGTGTAAGGTTAAGTGAGATGGTTACTTGATATGATATTATAGTCTTGTTGACCAGCGGTCATGAGTTCGAATCTAATTACTCTCATTTTATTTGATAAAAATCAAGTACAAAGTAGTGTAGGTATGTGTGCAAATTTCAAGCCCAAATTTTTTTCATTTGAGGAGGTGTGTTAAAGAATAATATAAATAATATTCTATGATTTTATATAATAGTTTAAGCTTTAATATGAGATGTATACTTTACATGTAGAAGTTAAATCCATGAGATAGAATCCATGGTCTAAGCTGAGGGTGTGAACACTGGGGAGTTGTCTCTTTATGACTCAAGTTACAAAGAAACAAAAACTAAAAATTTTGTAGTCAGTGTACTTTTCACTAAAATTTCCACAAAGAGAAAGATCTTCTACAAATGATAGCTATGTGGAATATATTTCTGGAAGCATTCAGAATGGAAAAATTAGCGACGGTAAATTGACTTGACCACCTCTGAAGTTTGTCTGCCAAAGAATCTTATGAATCTTTCATGGACTGAAGCATCGACCTCTTCTTAGTGGTAGGTCTAGAATTTAAGAAGGGGTGCGCATTTGTTAGCATGATTTAATGGAAAGAATTTGTAGATTTCCCAGGGAATGTTTTAGCATCTAAAAGTGAAGATATTGGTCAAGTCCAGTATCTTCCAATTTGGGATAGAGATCATGGTTTCTTGAAGAGAACAACTTGAGTACATGGCAACTGTTTTTGCAAGCACAACATTCTGGGAAGAATCAAGACTTGGATCTTGTGGCAAACTGGATCTTGAACTACTAGCTTTGATACACCAAGTAACGAAACAAATTAAAATAATTTTGCCAAGTTGACAGCATTCACCATTTGTGCTGAGAAAGAAAGCTAGTAGATAGCGAGATGAGAAAAGTCAAGTCAGTGACGTCCTCTTCCGCAATACATATTTTGCCAATATTCAGAATTTGAAGTTCGTGGAGGTTTCCTTGATTTATTGTCACGGACGCTGTTAAAGCGTTCATTTCAAAAATATTTTTAGTGAAATTTAAAAATATATATTTTTTATTTTTTATTTTAAATTAATTTATTTTTATTTATTGATGTCAAAAATAATTTTAAAAAACATAAAAAAAAAATATTATTTTAAAAACAATTTAAACAAGTATCAGAGAATTTGTTTGGTCCAAGATGAGGATTTTTTATTTATTTTGGGAAGTGTGAAGCCTAAATAAAGGGGAAGGCGACCATTTAATTGTTCGTGAGCTATGGAAAAGAAATGAGGGATGAGATGTAGGGAAGCAGTTCAAGAACCGTATGGTGGTTCAGAATGAGACTTCAGAGACTGGAGAGCAGGCTTTCTGCAACATGCAGATGGAATCATTACTGTAGGATACTCTTGAAAAGAAGGTTAGATTTCTACTAATGAGTTTTTATTATTACGTACATTCATTTTGCTAGAAGAAAACGAGCTTCTGCATTTAACATTCAAGTATTCTGACCAAACAAAAAACACAACGTATGCCAGTTTTCATAGATTACTGAGATCTCTCTAGCTGTTAGAGAGAATCTTGGTAGTTTTATGCAGTTCTGAGGGAACATCTCCTATAACCATTCTTTCACTTGGCGAATCAACAGAACATCGAAGTCCAATCTGCAGGATTGATTCCAAACACTTTTTTACCTTTTCAATGCTGATGCTGCTTCTGCCTCTTGGACCGTTTCTCCTCGTCTGAACTTCCTCTTGGATATCAATTGAGAGTAGAGGATCAATAATCTCCATTACCCGATCAGGAAGGGCTGCTTTAACGAAACAATGCAGGTTAAAGTCGCCTGTAAACATGCTGTCGGTGGGCCTTTTTCCCGTGAACATCTCCAGCAGGAGAATTCCATAGCTATACACATCACCCTGTGTTGAAGCCTCTCCTCCCATTCCATATTCTGCAATTTAAGCAAAAACTAAGAACGTCTTTTACTAAGATTTCCTAGATAGCATAGCCATCATGTTCGAAACAATGTTATATATGATCTTCAAATTGGAATTATAATACAAACATGATTATTTGATATGTAGCAAGCTGATTTCTAAATGAATGCGAGGAAGGGTAGTTGCTTAATATTTTACCTGGTGCTACATAACCAATGGTTCCTCGTATGCAAATTGAGCTGGAATCTGTAGAACATGATTCCCCAGCAGCAGCTAAAAGAATCTTTGCCAGGCCAAAATCACCCACTTGAGCAGTAAGGTCGTTGTCAAGAAGGATATTGCTCGGTTTTAGATCACAATGAAGCACTGTCGTTTCACACTGGTTGTGAAGATAATCTAATGCCAGGGCCACATCAGTCGCTATGTTTATTCTCTGCAGCAGACTTAAATTTTCGAAGTATTGTGATTCCGCTGAACTTGGATGTAACCAGCTCTCCAAACTCCCATTTGACATAAACTCGAAGATCAAAGCCTTGAAATCATTGCCTTGGAAATCAATGGTTGAGCAAGAATTTACAATTCTGACAAGATTTCGGTGTCTGATATTCCTCAACGCGTTGATTTCAGCCATGAAAGTATTGTTGGCTCCTCTTTGTCGAAGCTTGAATACCTTTACAGCTACTTGATCATCAGATCCAAGTGTACCTTTGTAGACAGTGCCGTATTTTCCATCCCCAATTATGTTGGTCGAAGAGAACCCACCAGTAGCATGTACAAGTTCCGAGTAGGAAACTCTCTGGTATTTCTTCTCTAATGGTGAGGCCAAAGAAGGTCGACTTTTTTTTTGTTTTCTCCTGTGTATAACAGCAAAGACAGATGCCACCACCAGAAGAAGGAAAAGTGCAGCACAGCTTGCAAGAATTACTACCTTCCGATGAACTCTAGCTTTTTGTCTCTGTTTTGGGCATTCATGCAATTGCAGTGCCTTGATTCCTCCACATAGCTTGTCATTTCCAGCAACTGAAAATGCACTCGCATTGGTGAAAACTCCTTCAGCTGGCACTTCACCATCAAAATTGTTACCGGAAAGGTTGAGATAACCAAGAAGAGGTAATTCGCCAAGAAACTTGGGAATCTGCCCAGACAAGTTGTTGTGGGCAAGGCTAAGGACTCGGATACTTCTTAGCTTCTTGAAAGAAGGAGGAATAGTTCCTTCGAAGAAGTTGCCATTCAAGTTGAGGTATTCCAACATGACACAACTCTCGATAGAACTTGGGATTTTTCCAGATAATTTGTTTTCTGAAACATCCAAGTCAATCAGATTTCCTGCATTACCCACTTGTGATGGTAATGGACCTGTTAAATTATTTGAAGCCATATAGAGGCCCCATAAAGAATCGATACCAGCAAGTTTCTCAGGTATCGCACCACTGAGATGATTGTATGAAAGTGCTAACCCTTCTAGTTGACTGTAATTTTCCAGAGAAACTGGTATAGTTCCCTCAAGAAAATTGTCTGCTAGACTGAGACGAAGCATCCGAGAAAGGTTTCCGAAGGAGGATGGAATATTTCCAGAGATTTTGTTTCTGTAAACATGAAGCTCTTGCAACATGGAAAGTTTTCCAATAGAATCAGGTAATCTCCCTGTAAGCATGTTTCTAGCAAATGAAAGATACTCCAAGTTTTTAAGATTTCCAATCTCTACAGGAATGTCTCCAGTCAAGTAGTTAGTCTGGAGTTCTAAATCATAGAGGTTGGTCGAGAGATTTGCAATAGAAATTGGCAATACGCCTCTAAGGTGATTTTCATAAAACAACACCATTCCTAAATTGGTGCAATTGGTCAAGGAGGTAAGAAAAGTTAAATCACTCCCATTCTCATCCCCGAGCGGATTGCTGCGAAAGTTTATTCTTTCAAGGTTTTGCAGGTTTCCCAAATTATTTGGAACAGGCCCGGTTAAAGCATTAGATGATAAATCGAAATCTACGAGTCCTGAGCAATTGACGAAAGATTCTGGAATATGACCAAAGAATTGGTTTATTCCAAGATAAAGATATTGCAGATTGGGTAGGGTTGATCCTATATAACGCGGGAGGGGACCAGTTAATTGGTTGTCCGCTAATGAGAGCACATTGAGGGATGAGCTATTGTAAAGCTGTTCAGGAACCATACCAGACAAATTGTTGGAATAAAGATATAGTAAATGTAAGGCAGAGAGTCGTCCAAGTTCATCAGGAATGATTCCTTCCAGATTGTTATATGCTAGACTTGCACGCTGCATGCTAGAGAGGTTCCCAAATGAAGGTGGGATTGAACCAGTGAAATGATTGCTTTCGAGGTTCAATTGTAAGAGCTTAGACAAAGAGCCAAGTTCACTGGGAATTTTCCCTCTAAAATTGTTTCCTTTTAGATTCAGGAATTTGAGGTTCGAAAAATGACTCAAGTTGGAAGGAAGTTCACCTTGGAAGGAGTTGTCTTCTAGAGAAAGGTTTCTCAGTCGAAACAAACGACCAATTTCTGGAGGAAGAATCTGATGGAATCTGTTTGTACTGAGATCAATCACCCTGAGGAATGTAAGATTCCCGACATGGGGAGACAGCGAACCTGCCAGTTGAAGTGAAGACAGATTCAAGGAAGTCACTCTTCGATGCCTGCGACCGCATGTAACTCCATGCCAGCTGCAAAACTGCAGCGAGATGTTCCATGAGCTTAAACTGCTGAAAGGATCGTGTGATATAAGATCCTTAATTGCAAGCAAAGCATGCTGGTCTGTCTCATTTGAGAAGCCAGAAGTGGTGGCTTCTATGTAGTTGATGAACAAAAGCATGCCCATGAACCAAAGAAATGAGTTCAGTAGCCCTGAAAGCATTTTTCTTTTCTGGTTTTTTTGCGGTGCTTGTGCTTGATGAAGCCAGGATGAGCTTAAGTAAGAAGCCAAGATACAGTGGTTTAAAATGTAAGTGGAAACCAATACGAATGGAAACAGGGAGGGGCCAAGAAACAGTGGACTTGACTTTGCGAAGATGCTTGTACTATTCATAGTCTTTTTCTTTTCGGAAAAGTGTAGCAGGGCAACACAAATTAAATTAAGGGGGTTTGCCATGAATCTTCCTCTTCATAAATGGTCACCATCTAGCACATTTTTTGCTGCTTTTAGGGTTTTTAACTTATTAAACCCACTTGAATCCATAACTTGTTTGATGGGTTAATTCACAATACCATGGTCGATTTAATATTTGATCCTCTAAGGTTAATTGAAGTTGATGAACAGAATCATGCCCATAAACCAAAGAAGTGTAAAAATTTTAGTATTTTTAAATCATTTTCATATACTAATATCAAAAATAATTTTTAAAAAATAAAAAATATTATTTTAATATATTTCTAAATAAAAAATATCCTTAACCACACATTTACAAGCAGAAATTAGTAATCTAACATTCATGTCATCAAGAATAACTCATTAACATTGAAATTGATATTTTTCATTGGCCAACAACGATCACTTTCTCTTAACTCTCTTGTTTTTCTACAACTTTCTTTCTCTTTTAAAGTTTTGTGTACTGAAATATAAAATAAAAACAATGTTATAACTGAAAAACTACGTTCTCAAAATACAAGGATAAAAAATAAAAATAAGTTTAGAAATAAATATACTTTTCCACACCTCATTATTTTGTCTATTTATCAAATATCATTAATTCATATTGTAATATAAAAAACAAAGATTTGAATTATTAATTGGATGATGTGTTGGATGATTTTTTTTTTTTTTAGCTTTTTTTTCATTTTTATTTTTAAAAAAAATAAAAAACCATGATCATTTTTAAAGCTGTAAAATATATTTTTCAACCAAGAAAATATGCTTATATTATATTGTTTTTCATTTCAAGAAAAATAAAAAAAATGGAAATTTTGTTCAAATTAAGTTTTTTTTTATGATATTTTCAATATTTTAACTTACACACTTTTTTTTGTAATTAATTTGAAAAAACTTTTCCACCTAATTTTCCACTAAAACATTTTCAATTATTTGTTATAAATTCAAACGTCCTCCACAACATTTTCCACCAAATTAAATTGCACACCTACCTGGGATCAAAGTGAATGGAATAAGAGTTAGTGGAACATTATTATTAATTCATAATAATCATTACTTTGTTATTTTATTTTATTTTTTGGGCATAGAAATAGAAATCAAGATTTACTTGGCAAGAGCACCCAAAAACAATACAGTCAAGGTCCACTTGAGAAAATAGTCTTTGAAATAATAATAATAATAATAATAATAATAATGATAAATTGTAGTTATCCATTGATGAGTGTAATTGATTTATTTTACATCAACTTTTTTAATTCACAATTCATTTACTTTTTATTAACTATTATTTCCACCATATCTTGATGAATTATGATTTCAGGACTCTTTTTTTCTCTTTGTGATATTAAAAGGATTTTATATTGAATAAATTGATTGCCAACATATAAAGAGAGATAAGAGATTTTTCAACTTCATCTTCTTTTCTTCCATAGAAGTTTATTATAGTATTACTTTTGTAGGTATGCTCCATGTTTTATACTATCTTTTTATCAAAGAAATTAATTGTTTATTTAAAGATTTTTTTTTGTAAATATCTTTTTCTTTCCTTTGTTAGGCTAGTTGTTAAAAATGTATGTATATGATAAGTTATTTTATAGTAGCTAAAGTTTAGCTTATGATTACATTCAAGATAATTATCAGTTCTTTAGTTCTTTAGAGAGGGAACACAGTTTTTTTGCTCAAAGTTTTTAAAGTTTGTCAAGGTATTAAAGTCTTTCTTAGTCTAATCTTAGTTTCATCTTTGTTTGTCTTTCATTTATCTCTTATTCTCGAGTTTATCTTATTCCAAGTGCAATCTCTTATTGTAATACAAGGATAAAAAATAAAATAAAAAGTTCAGAAATAAATATACTTTTCCACACCTCATACAAACAACAAAAGAAGGTCCTACTATTTTGTCTATTTATCAAATATCATTAATCCATATTGTAATATAAAAAATAAAGATTTGAATTATTAATGTGTTGGATGAAATTCGTTTTTTTTTATTTTTTATCTTTCTTTTCATTTTTATTTTAATAAATAATTAAAAAAGCATGATCATTTTTAAGTTTTAAAATATTTTTTCAACCAAGAAAAACAGAAAATATGCTTATATAACATTGTTTTTCATGTCAAGAAAAAAAAATGGAAATTTTGTTCAAATTAAGTTTGTTTTTTATGATATTTTCAATATTTTTAACTTACACAATTTTTTGTAATTAATCTGAAAACTCTTTTCCACCTAATTTTCCACTAAAACAATTTCATTTAGTTGTTCGAAGGTCCTCCACAACATTTTCCACCAAATCAAATTGCACGTCGACGGAACCAAAGTGTTTGGATTAAAAGTTAGTGGAACATTATTATTAATTCATAATAATCATTACTTTGTTATTTTATTTTATATTTTGGGCATAGTGTTCAAACATTAGTTCTCACACGACATGGAACGAAATAGAAATCAAGATTTACTTCGCAAGAGCACCCAAAACAAATACAGTCAAGGTCCACTTGAGAAAATAGTCTTTGAAATAATAATAACTGTAATTATCCATTGGTGAGTGTAATTGATTTATTTTACATCAACTTTTTTAATTCACAATCGAATTGAGGTTTTCAGTCACTTTTCATTGCCTACTATTTCCACCATATCTTGATGAATTATGATTTCAAGACTCTTCTTTTCTCTTTGTGATATTAAAAGGATTTTATATTGAATAAATTGATTGCCAGCATATGAAGAGAGATAATAGATTTTTCAAATTCATCTTCTTTTCTTTCATAGAAGTTTATTTATAGTATTACTTTTGTAGCTATATTCTATGTTTTATACCATCTTCTTATCAAAGGAATTAATTGTTTATTTAAAGATTTTTTGTAAATATCTTTTTCTTTACTTTCATAGAATTAATTGTTTATTTCTAGTATTACTTTTGTAGGTATATTCCATGTTTTATACCATCTTCTTATCAAAGGAATTAATTGTTTATTTAAAGATTTTTTGTAAATATCTTTTTCTTTACTTTCATAGAATTAATTGTTTATTTATAGTATTGCTTTTGTAGGCACATTCCATGTATTATCCATCTTCTTATAAAAAGGAATTAATTGTTTATTTAAAGATTTTTTGTAAATATCTTTTTCTTTACTTTCATAGAATTAATTGTTTATTTCTAGTATTACTTTTGTAGGTATATTCCATGTTTTATACCATCTTCTTATCAAAGGAATTAATTGTTTATTTAAAGATTTTTTGTAAATATCTTTTTCTTTACTTTGTTAGGATACTATTTGTAGACTAGATATTAAAAATGTATGTATATGATAAGTTATTTTATAGTAGCTAAAGTTTAGCTTATGATTATATTCAAGATAAATATCAGTTCTTTACATAGGGAACACAATTTTTTTCGCTCATAGTTTTTAAAGTTTATCATGGTATTAAAATCTTTCTCAGTCTAATCTTAGTTCCATCTTTGTTTGTCTTTCAATGTCTATTTTTTCTCAAGTTTATCTTATTCCTAGTGCAGTCTTTTATTCTTAGTTATTGTAGATCAAACAATCTCAAAATTATATATTCTAAAAAGTCTTTTTTTTTTTGTTTATTTTAATGGCTAGAATTGCTCAACATAGTTCATGATATTTGTCAAAGGGAAGGATTTATAGATCCATGTTGATCACAACAACTCTATATATGATAAAAACAAAGATAACAAATAAAATGCTAAATGAGAGGTCATGGATGCCCTAGTCAAGGCATGGATTTTAGGATTTTTGGAATACAACATTAGCTTGAATCTTAGATCCTTTATACCTATAGTCGAGATATGGAATTATCTCTAGATGTTTTATAGTTAGCATAACTCTACATGTTTGTTTTAGCTTTAACATAACTTGGCTAACCTTTAATAGAACAATATTTTTTTCTTTAGATTCTACTATAGTTTTATTAATCTTTTGGCATAATATATTGATATAATTTATACAACTTTACCTACTAAAGGTCTTATTTTCACTCAATTTGTTCATGAATCTACTAAAAAGGAACAATTTTTATCAAAATACTATATGAATTAGAAGTCATTAAATCTAATCCTAAGAACCGAGAACCTGTTCATTCCTTGGATTCATGCCTCAAAGATATCTTTTTTCTATGAAGATCAACATCTTCTCACTCAAAATGCCATGGAATAACATTGATCAACCCTCGTTTCTATGGCCTATGTAACCCAAAACAAGCTAAGGGGAAGATATATGAGCATTGTCTAGTGTTTTATGCAATTATTGTAAAAGGAATGGTCATGTTATCAAAGAATACCCCATCTGACCTCCTAAAGATCTAAAACAACATATATTGTCTTAGTTGGTTCTTTTAATGTTGGTAATTTTATGGTATCAACATCTTTGACATAAAGTTCTCTTATTTTTTTTCAAATTGTATCCCTTGAAATGATTCAACAAATGATTATTTTAATATTTCTTGTTTTATGAATCCCAAGTAAGCCTTTGTCTACATTATATCCTTAGTATTTTGATTCTCTGACTTCTAACCATACGACAAACATTGTCCATTACCTTACCAATATACATGATTTTACTAGAAATCTCTAGGTTCATACTGCAAATGGAAACAAATTGTCTATCATAACTACTTGTGATGTGTCTTCTTTTATAACCAATGCTTTTATTTATCCTTATCTTAACGCAAACTTAATATGCTTTATAATTCGCTACATTATATTTTACTTGGGAATAAAGAGTCACCATCTCTTATTAGTTTTATTACAACTTTTGTTGACTTGGTAAAAAGTAAAACTTTGTCTTTTTCCATTCACACACCAAAAATAGTTAGGCTTTTTGGCATGATACATAGTGATGTATGAGAGTATTGCATCTGTTACTTATCATGCTAATTACAAATATTCTACTACTTTAATTGATGAATTTATAGTTGTCTTACATTGATTTATTCATGTATTCAAAAGATAAGATCTTTCTATTTTTCAGATTCTTTTACAATCTTATTTTTTAGTGTGAACACACACAAAATATTAGTGGTTTTATGAAATGGATATTACAACCATCGATGACTAAGTTACTCACTCCTAAGGCTTTGTTAGTGCGATGCCAATGTAAACATTATCAGAGACCACCTAATCTTGGTAAAGGAGAAAAATAACTTTTGTTTGGATCCATTTTTTCTCAATTTAGAGGTTTGTAGCTTAACATTCATTCATTTGAAAGTTCTAACTCAATCTGCCTAAAATTTTAAAAAACTATAATGGTTGATCGGGTACAAGATATTGTTGAGTTCATTGAAGAAAATGGGAAGTAAATGTTTGATGGGAGTAGTTGATTTTGAATAGAGGATGTTTTTCAATTGAATGGTGGTGGTTACAACCTTGTAGGCAGTTTAAAATGCCACATTTATTTGCCTGAAAGTGTCGACTCGATTAGTCAAAACTTTCAAAGAGAAAGCTAAATAGTGGTCAAACAAAATTTTGCTTAAGTTAAATCCTATAAATTAGGGTTTTTTATTTGAGATTGAATATATTTCACTTTAGTCCTTGTTCTTTTAATTTCTTCTAATTACACTTGTGATTGCCTCCCAACATGAAATTTCATGGAATTTCACCCTTGCCAAACTCAATTGTTAGCCTTAAACCTCCCAATGTTAAATTACATGTTATTTCACCCTTGCCAAACTCAATTGTCATCCCTAAAGTTCAGGGTCTTTTATGGTTCGATCCTTGGTTTTGAATTTTTTCAATCAAGTTCTTAATTTCCTATCAAATTTCAATATTTATGCAATTAAGCTCCTGATTTGACTAAGTTAACCTTTTAAAATTGTGATTTAACCCCTAGACCTCAATTTCTTCTAGATAAAGCCTTATTGAACTCAAAAACCAATTTATTCTTGCAATTAAACCCTCAAAGAAATTCAATTAAACCATGAAAAATCTCAATTGAGTCCTTAAACATACAATTTTTGAATTTCTTCTTAAATTGATTTTTCCTTGCTAATGGAGCCTTCATCGATCAAAAATACTAACAAATTTTTCAATCTTGTACATTTTAATCTCCTCAACCAGTTTTTTATTTTTTTGGGATTCTTTATGTTCTCTCAATGATATTTGTTTTTATTTTGTTCAACATTTTTTTTGTATTTTTTTTCTTTTTCTCTCTTTTTGATTTTTTGCATATTTATATGGGGCTCCAAAATGGATAATAACAATGAGTTTGTAGAAAATGATGTTAGTGTATTGATTAAATAATATAAACATTTTAGGGATTGAGCTAGAGATCCTTCTAATTGCTGCACAATATCTTTCGAATTTGTGCAACTTTAATAGAACATCTCCTATAAATATTCACTCGTTTTGGAAAATCTGCAGAACATAAGACTCCAACTTGAGGGATTGATCCCTAATTCCTATATCTTTCAATGTTGGTTCCTGTGCTGCCTCTTTGGCCAGTTCTGCTTGACTCACCTTGCTCATTGTCAATTAACCATCTCACTTAAAAGCTTAAGTTGTTAGGTAAAGTCCTAGAATATGATTTATATTATTCTCTAACACACCTCCTCAAGTGAAAGTTTTTTAGGTTTGAAACTTGCACACAGGTCTACACTACCTTGTGCTTAATTTTTATCAAATATAATGAGGATGGTGATATTTAAACTGGTGACCGCTAGGTCAACAAGACTCTGATATCATGTCAAGTAATTATCTCACCTAAAAACTTAAGTTGTCAGGTGAGGCCACATGATATGATTTATATTATTCTCTAACACTCATGAATATCAATTTGGCTTGTAGGATCAATAATCTTCATGACCTGATCAAGAATGTTGTATGTAAGACATTATTCAGGCTAAAGTTATTTATAAACATTTTCTTCACTTAAAAAATAAAATGAAAAGTGTTTCTACTTTGTTTGGCATGGCAAAAGAAGTCAAAATGTAACCGAAACTTCCCTAATGGTTGATGAACTTGAGGATGAGACTCTACATATTATTTTGCCTGATTCCACGTGACCTATAGAGCCTATCAGTAGCAGGAACAAGCTCTTCATAGAAATTAACTTTCCGATATTTATTGTCACAATAAGCCCAAAGAGGTTCGGGTCTTGTTCCATCTTTCTCGATATATATAGAATAGAATAGATACATACCATTAATAAAACAACGAAGAAAAAAACACTAATATTTTCTAGAATTACTGCTTTCTGTAGGAAATAGTTCACTCGTCTTGTTTTCGGGCATGCAGGCATTTTCAGTGGCCTGATTCCTCCGCGTCATTTTCTGTAACTGTGACGGCACTAAGATTCCTTCAATTGGCACTTCTCCTCAGAAATTGTTAAAGGAAAGGTTATTAGATTACAAATGAGAGGCAATCCACTATAAAACTCAGGATTCTTCTCGGACAAGTTATTGTGAGAAAAGTCTTGGACTTGATAACTTCTAGGCTTCTTCAAAGAGGAAGAATGGCTCCTTCAAAGAACTTACACTCCATATATAAGAACTCCCACATGAGACAGTTCTCATGTGTGCCACTGTTCAACAAAATAAGGGGGTTCCCTCAAGAAAATTTGCTGCAAGTATATGAGATCTTTCAACTGAGTCATGTTTCCGAAAAAAGAGAGAATTGTCCTAGAGACATTATCTATGTGAGCTTAGAACACTTGTAAATTCTTCCAGTATAATCAGGTATAACCTACCTGTAAGCAAGTTTTCCTGCAAAGCAAGATTCTCTAAGCTTCTTAAATTTCCAGTTGTCGCGACGGTGATTTTTCACGCTTCGCGCCCAGCCATCCCCTGATTGGGGAAGACAACGGCGCGCGGTGAAAAAAAGGGTTGTTTTATAGTCGCAAAATTAAGACTATAATTATTAGGAGTCGCCACCTAGTATTAAGGTCACTAGGAACCTATTGGTCTGCGAGAGTCTGGGTAAGGGGACTTGTTGTGCAAGGGGAAGACGCATCACCCCCAGTGCACCATACCTAAGGCAAGCTGCATTGTTGTTTGATTGTATTTCTAAGTTTGATTTTTTTTTGTTGTCTTTTCTAAAGTTTGACGTAGATCTCTCTTCGTGAGAGAATCTCTACCTCGCTATGAGTTGAAAAACTAACCAAAAGAATTTTACACTGCATTTTCAAAAAAAATATTTTCTTGTCCGCGGGTGTACTTTACAATGTAATTTTACACCGCAATAAAAAAACTTTTTCTTATCTGCGGGTGTACTTTACAATGTAATTTTACACCCTGATAGTTAAAACAAAATAACTTTTAATTTTTTTTTATATTTTGGCCAAATTCCAACGGATAATCATAAAGTGGTTACGATATCCAATTTTTGTTCAAAATATGAGAAAGATGCAATGTATATTTTTTTATGAAAAATATGCTTGAAACATTTTTGAATTCGGCCGTATGCACAAAAACAACATTTTTTTTTGTTTTTTTTTAATGTAATTTTTTGTTTTTTTAAAAAAAATTATAAAATTTCGGGTCGGGCTTGACCCAACTAAATGGTCCGGCCCAGCCAAGGTGGGCCTGTTAAACTTGGGCTGGACCGAGAGCAGTCATAGAAAAAAAAAAGTTGAAACTACACCGTTTATAACACGTGAATTAATACGTGAATTAACACGTGAACAGTAAAATATAGTCGGCCGACCACCATGAGAGGCTCACCTGCCACTGTTGCCGGGTAGAGGAGGTCGAGGTAGTTGTCCCTGTGGTGGTGGCGTTGAAAATGGTGGTCTGTGGTGGCCGTGGGAGGTGTTGGAAAGGGCTGTTGCTTGCCACTGCAATTGTCACGGCTGGAGCTCTCGCTGGAGCTGGAGAAGAAGGCTGGGCTGGAGCTGCTGGTGAAGCTTCTGGCACTGAGGAGGGAGATCAGGTGGTGTGGAGAGCTGGCTGGTGGTGCGATAGAGCTACGGTGCAACTGGCTTTAGAGAGAGAGGAGCCGTCGGGGAGAGAGAAAGGAGGGAGTTACAGCAGAGAAGAAGAGAGGGCAGCAGCTACTACGGGATGGTGGGCTTCCATGGTTATTGGTGGTCAACGGTGAAGATGGAGAGAGAGAGACGATGGCATTGGAAAGTGAGAGAGAGAACTGCTGACCAAGAGAAAGGTGTCGCCGGCGATGGAGCACCTGCCGAGGAAGATGAACTGTTGAAATCTCTTCAGTCCCCTAAAAACTTTCTCCTCCGTGTTACAATGAACCTTCCCGTGAGTGCCAAATTCCCCCCTGTGAATTATTTCCCCAGTTTTCACCCCTGTTCCATTCCACCCTGTTTCAAAATTTTCTCCTCCCCTGACAGTCCCTCACTGTCAAAATTTTCCTCTACTCTCCCCCCGTTTCTGTGTAAATTTGCTCCTTTTTATAGGCAAACTACAGCATGGCGAGGCATGCGAAGGGTGTCCAGGAATGGGATATTGTGTGTGGAAGTGGATTGTAGGGCATGGCAAAGCATGGGTACTGCAGCATGGCTCCGGTGATGCCCTTCTCTTTTTTTTTAAAAAAATTTGAAATAAATAAGTTGTGACAAAAAAAGAGTTTTTCAATGGGAAAAACCAGAGAGAACGATGTTTTTATCTTCAATTTTAGCTTCTGATTTCACCCAAAATTCCGATCGTCTCAATTTAACCCAGATTAGGCTTCCAAATTTAATTTCTCATCAATTAAGCCCTTAATTAAATTAATTTGACCCATTTAAAGTATAATTAAGCCCTTGCGCTTAATTAAATCCTTCAATTGGGCTCTCAATTAATTCTGAAGCATAATTACACTTTAAATTGGTCGACGATTAAATCAAATTGGCCCATAAAAATATAATTATGTCTTTTGACTTAAGTTTTAAGAAGATTTATCCAGTAATAAATTACTTTAGCCTTGGATTTGTATTTTCTTTCATTTTTGGGTAAAAAAGAGGTACGACCGGGCTTTCAAAAAAAACATCCAAAATTTCCACCTTGATTTTTCTACGCATGCCGACCCGTTTTATTTTATTTTTGTTATTTTTGAGTGGATTTTGGGGAGTAACCCAGAAATTGGGTGATGACACCAGTTATGATCGAGCCAAAACATTTCAAAGATTGGTAGAGAGATTTGCAAGACTGGGTAAGCTGATTTTGGGCAAAACAAGTTGTGTCCTAATTTCGGTGCAATTTGTCAAGGAGGTGAGAAAAGCCAGAGGCATTTTCATTTCCCATGGATTGCCACAAAAACTTGTATGCTAAAGATTTTGAGGGTTTCATAAATTATTTGGAACAAGCCCCTTTCAAAACTTGGAGTTGAACAAGTCATTAGGCATTCCCTAATTAAGATGGTATAGACCCAACAATTGATTCAATCCAAGGTAAGGGTATTGTATTTTGGGAAGGATTGTTATAAATTAAATTTTGATCCTTTTTTTAATGTTTTTATAAGAATTTAAAGGCAAACACAAAATATGTCTTTATGCGTTTTAGCATTCAAGAACCTATTTTTTTATTTTTCAACTAGTTTTTTTCTTGTTGATGTCTTAATAAAATTAAAAATTATGTTTTGATGAATTTGCTCACATTTCATAATTTTCAACGTCATAAAAAAAACTTGAAAAGGAAGAAAAAACTCAAATATGCTTTCAACGCATTTTAACCATTGACACCCATTTCATAACTCTTGATTTTGTAATCGAATTGATGTTAACATTTTTAAAACAAAGTCAAAATAAGGTGAAATATAAATAAGTGGGATAAATTGCAAAACAAGAAAAATAAAGGATAAAAAAATTAGAGTTACTTGGGGACCAAGCAATTAAAAGGAAAATGACATTTGTGAAGTATAAATAGATGAGTGGATTGAAGAGAATACCCTAACCATAAAAGAAAAAACCCTAGACACCATTAAAAATATCAAGATGGAGTGAAAAGAAGAAGAAAGTGTTCTGAAAATAACACTATTCATCTTCTCTTACAAAAACCTTAGCCTCGTCTTTCTCTAAAAATGAAACTTTCTTATTCGTTTTTCATTCTCTTATTTTTATTCTCAACAAGAACACCATTATTCTTTGTTTTTGGATCATCTACAAAACCCCTCGGTCAATTGAAGACAATAACTCATGAATTATCATAAAACAAGGAGAGAGAGAAAATATTTTTCAAAACTTCTCTCTTTGATAACTTTATCTTTCAACCTTTATTTCAGCATGAACAACACAATTTTTCTCTTTTTGCTGAGTATTATACAACCATACAAGTCATGTAACCTAATAATCCTTATATTAGTATAATTGAGAGAAAAATTGAAATAGTAGAGAGAGAAACATAACCACTAAAACTTGAAGTGTTGGATACCTCTCACTAGTCGATAGTGACCTATGTTATCTCCACAAAAAGAAAGATCAAAGAGTGGTGCATCTAGCGACCTAGTCCAAGCATGGGATGATGCGCCAATCATGATAGCCCTCACTGACACATAACTACCATGCACCACTATTGTTTCCTCTTGTTTAGTCATTGTTATAACCTTTTTTGTTTTACCTCAACCACCTTAGAAGGTTCATTTCAAACTGCAAACATCTATTAAATAATTATTTTGATTTATTATTTATTTTTATGTGTTATATGATGATATTTTATGGATTGAACAACTTTTATTGGATTGATATTTGTGTTTAAATAGTGTTGGTTGAATCCCTTAATTTGCTTCTTGTTTTCTTTCATGTTCTGAGCTATATAGTCATCATCCTTACCATTGCAACATCATTTTATTATTTGTATTTTTCTTTGGGATCAAAATGATACAAAAATAGTATGCATTCATGCATGTATATTTATATCTATTATGCATCTTGTATCTTAATTACAAGGTTCATCACACAAGAGTTTAGGTCTATATTAAAAGATATTGCTTAGAAAAAAACAACATTTCAAAATCTTTCATATAAGATTTTAAAAAAAAATCATGACTTGTCATTTTCAAGTCTTTGATTCGTTATTCATTTATGATATCTGAAAGTAAATGAAATATAACAAGTTGTTGCTTTAAGTGTTGATAGGGAATAACATCTTCATCTTCCATTAGACTTATTTTTTAAAGAAAAATTCTTCATAGGTTATTATATTTGCAAGGACCAATGTTTTAACTTCACATTTTATAACCTTAATAGTTCATAATCATGCAAAAAGACTCATTATTATTTTTTAAAAATGATTTCATAAGACAAATTAAATAAAAACTTGACTTAACATCTTTTAGGTTATTAAAAACGCATATCAAACATAACAAAAAAATTTCTTTTTGATAGCATATGTAACCCTTTTGACAAAATCTCAACAATATTTTTCCTATACCAAGCATTATCCTAGATTTTATCATGCTTAATAACATACTTACCACAACTCAAAAGCCCTATATATAATGGCCTCAGACTCATTTTCCATCATTCTATCTAGTGTTATCTTAACTTATAATAAGTAGTCTCAAATAAACTACTCCAAACAATTTTTATCCAATGTTTTATGATCTTTAAAAACCTACATGCAAATGTATAGGTTTTGAAACAAAAAGATATACATTATTATATAAAGTCTTGAAAAAGATACAAATCACATTATGAATAACTCATCTCTTCTACCTTCTATATATTTAATAATTTAGTTAAATTACATTACATAAAGTTGAATTTCATTATTTTTAATTGATAGTACCTTGATCTCAAGTTGATCTATAGGGTTTGAGAAATAAGGATGCTTTCGGGTGACAAGTTTATACAAACTTCTAATTCTCTTGTTGGGTGTAATCTTGGTAATTCCTCCAATAAAGAAATATCAGAAAGTTCCTTTCCACTAGTATTTCTAACAATTTAATATATTTATTCTCTTTATTAATTACATAGGTCGGATAAGTAACACGTCATTTCTTTAATATTCTCCTTGCAGACACAACTAAAATGATACAATTTAGCATCACTTGCCTTCAACCCCTAAACTCAATCTCATTCTCTTTTGGACATTTATGGAAATTGTTTTTGTAAAATAGTCCATGTTAGCTCAATGCTTTTTTATCCAATCCATCATTTGGATGATTTGAAAATCATAAATCCTCAAAGGTATCAAATGTACCTTAAGATTATAGCCCTCCATCCTCACATTATACCTTTTATATACATCATCAATATATATGATTTCTTCTAAGGTAGTGCCAACAATTAATCCAATATTCAATCTACCTTTGTTACATTCAATTTATTTGATTTTAACAAAAGAATGAGTAACTCTTTAATTAAGCAAATATACACCCTTTGGAAATTTAACTTTATCTCACCTTTCATTCAATATACACATGTTTTATTTCTTTTTTTTTATTATACATTCTATATATTATTATTTTTATTCAAATCATGTACTATAAGGTTCTACTTATACTCATGCAAATACATTTGTACACACTCATGAATTTAAAGTTTTAATTGGCAATTTAGTCACACTAATATATGAATAAAACTTGATCATAATCATAATACTATACCTGCAACTATGTTTACAAAAGTCCAGGTATTTTCCTAATTTATATTAAAAGACTTACCCTGAACTTTTTCTAATGGTGCCTGAAACTTGTCCCCACTTGGACTCACTTCGGACTAAGTGGGTGTTTGGTATTGTGGTACAAACTGAGTTTCAAAAAAAGTTGGGGTTTTAAGTGTTTGGTTAGTATTAAAACACATAATATTTCTGTGGGTCCCACAAAATAAAAGCAGTCAAACACTGGTGGAAGAAAAGCAGCTAATAGCTGCTTTTCGTTGTCTGTATACCACAGATTTCTTAGGGTGTGTATGGTATTGCTTTTGCTTTTGTGGTTGAGGTTTTAAAAAAGCAGTTTCATAAAAAGCACTTTAGCTGCAATTCAAAATAAGTTTTGAAGTGTTTGGTTAAAACTGCTTTTTAGTTTAAGGTTGTATTGAAGTTGTATTGGTTAATTATTATTAATAAATAATTATATTAATATTAAATATATTAATATATAATCAAATTTTCTAAACGGCTTTATATATATATATATATATATATATATATATATATATATATATTTTCTTATTTTATTTATACTATTAAAAAAAAAACCCACCAGCCAAAACAATCCCTATTCCCACCTCCCTTTCTCCATCATGTACCCATCAGCTCGTAAGCGTTCCCAAATCCGCTCCAGCCTCGCTTGCCAATCCCACCCTAACCTAAACCCGGACCCTAATAAGTATAACCCCATGAGCCCCAAAGAGTACCCTCGCGGATCGTTTCATGAAAGATGGAGCTGAAGATTTGTGGAGCGCAAATGATGGGTCATTGAAACCCCATCAGATGAACAAACTGCATTCGTGGGGACTAATCAACGGCCAGGATCAATTAATTTACAGGTAGATTTGAGAAAATTAATATCAGAAGGGCGTAAGGTGTCGCAGAATCGCAACAATGGGTTCAATTATGTGAAAAGTAGAGATTACTCGACTCTTATAGATTTGGATTTTGGGTCTAGAGGTGATTTTGCTAAACCTTTAGCGCTGCGACAGAGGAAGTTTAGGAGAAATGAGAGTTCTTCGAGTGGTGATGATGAAGATCATTTGTGGAGGCGCTGTCAAGGGGAGAAAGGTTTTTTTTTAGAATTATTAATGCTAACGGTAAAGAATCAAGGGATTTTATATTTGTCAAACTGGAATCGCAAACTCATAAGCATGTATTTTCAGCTTTTCTTAAAACGCTGTTTTTATCAAATTTCTGTGTGGGTCCCATGTCAAAATTCTGCGTTTAAAACTTTACCAAACACTTATTGAATAAGCTGATTGGCAAACGTGGGTGCCACCACAATGCCAAACGGGCACTTAATCTGTGAAAGAGAGTTTTTTTTTCTATTTTAATGAAGAGAGCTTATGACTTGTGAGTGTAATAAATAGGAGGAGAAAGATACAAAAGTTTGGTTTTTGGCAAACAAAGGTCCTCATTGTTTTGTTAATTGAGCAGTCGGTCCTATAAATCTTGACAAATAAAAAAAAAATCCCTCACGTGCAAAATTAGGATGCAATATATTGAGCCCTAGTAGATATTTCTTTCCTTTTCTTTTTCAAATATGAGCATACTTGTGAAATCCATTTCAGTAATTTCACAAATTGACAACAATATAAAAAGTATGGTAACCAAACACACGAAACTGTTTTTCATTAGACCTCAAACTCAACCACAGTTTTAACCAAACACTTCAATTTCAGTTATGAACCGCAACTAAAAGTACTTTTTATGAAATTGCTTTTTTTAAATCTCAACCACAACAACAACCGCAATACCTAACAAATCCTAAATAGATCTCCCAAGACTTCTACGTAACTAGTGTACTGTAACTGAACCTTTTTGACTCTTAGTTGGAGGTCTGTACCTATAAAACCTCTATAGGTTTTTATAGGGTAACTTTTTTTGAAATGCCTTAAGTCACTATATAAATAACATCCATTATCTAGGTATTTATACTTTCTCTACTAGTAAACCTCTTGTCTATAAAGGTAACATCTCCCCCTGACATAGAATAGTTACCAAGATGCATCTAATCACAAAATCATAATTTAGACATGCAGAATGCCTATATGTTGATGCTCTTGAAGAATTATCAATTGACAACATCTTCATAAAATCCTTTCTTTAATGGGTTAAGAAAACCTATAAGAAGCTTTCATTGAGACATAATAACCCTCATCACTTTTATAAAGCTTACTACTACTTTATCCATATCTGCTTCTCTTTTTAGGAAATGCATTCTACTAGTATAAAACCTTTTCCCTCTATTGTTGAGAGTCATGGTTAAATGGGCCTCTTCGTTGTTAATATAATAGTGATTTCATCCTTTGAGATGCCTTAGCTAATTTCTATACAATAGTGGGTTAAAAAGCAACTAACCCTGTCTTGATCTTCAAATTTAGCAAATCTCATAACCTATCTATATGGTGTTGCATCTTTATAGAGAGGTCTTGAAATCTCCTCTCATACTCAACACTATCATATTTACTTGTTCCAATGCTAGAAACTCTTTTTTTTTCATCATAAGTTGTTAGGAATTATAAAATAAACTAAAATAGGTCAGTGTTTCATTGTTCATTGTGAGTGAAAACACTGTGGATTGTAATAGTGTGTTTTTGGGTCGGTTCAGTTTTTGGGTTGGGTTGGTTCGGTTCGGTCGGTTCACCAGTTTATTGATTTTTTTATACTTATTTGCACAATGAAATAACCATTCTATCTCTAAAAAAAGACAAAAAAACTGTTGCTGCCGGGAGGGGTTCCACGGGAATTTCACATTTTTGGAAAATGGCTAAATACTAATCTGCCCCCGAATAAGACAAAACAATTCTTGCCGGGAGGGGTGCCACGGTAATTTCACATTTTTAAAAATGGTTAAATACTAATATGCCCCCCAATAAGACAAAATTGAAGATTTGACTCTAGGGGTGTTCCGGTAATTGACCAATTTTTTTTATTATTATCTGCTGAATACTGTGCGCTCGTATGCCACACGCAGCTGACAGTATTCGGCCTCACGCCCGCTTCGAGCGGCTGGTGAGGCATCTTCCTGTGGTGGAAAATGCCCATCCAGCGTCTCACCCGATGTGCCTCCGTTTCCTCTTCCTTCTTATGTGGCGCGTCGTCTCCCAAGGTGGATGGAATCGGGACGGTGGTCGGTTGAAAGTGTTTTTCCCCTTTTCTCTCTCTTGCATGCTAAAAGTACAGGGCAGACCCCTGTGTTTTTGGTGTTTTCATTTCAGTCCCTTATCTTTTAATTGTTATGCATGGTCCTAATTTCTGTTATATAAATTTTGATTTGTTTCAATTGGGTCCTTCGATTGAAATTGATTATATATTTAGGTTTCAATTCGATCCTCATTCTTTTAATTTTCGGATTGGTTTTAAATCTTTTAATATATTCGGTATAGAGGTTTTGAGTTTTTCAATTTTGTCCTTTGATTGAAATTGATAATATATTTTGTTTTTTTTTTGGCCCTTATACTTTTAATTTTTTATTTTAATTCCTTTTTTTTTTATTTCTAAAATAGTCCCTATTTTTTTCCATGTTTATATATGTGTGCTCTTAGCTTTAGTTTTTAATTTTTATTATTTTCTTATTTATTGAGGTGGTATTTTTTTGAAAGATTTAGTTTTAAATTAAGTCCTCTCATGAACAATAGATTAGCATGATCCAATGATATCGTTTTTCCTTGTTGATGCAAATCAATAATTAAGTTCAGTTCCAATTTCCAATGATGCAAGACTAGAAACTACTACACTATTGAGTGGAGATTCGGAAGCATATCTTGGGTTTGACTTGGACTGGGTGATTTTGCAACATTGACCAGTCAACCACTACAACATTGAGTAGTTGAAAGGCCAGTGCTCCACTCAAGGAGCACCTCCTTAGTAAACCTCTTTCAGGGCACCTCCTAGTTAGTCTTTATATATATGCCAATCAACCACTAAAACAAATGCAAGATTAAGATGTAAATATACAAAGTAAGCACAGAATTTATAAAAGAGTTATAGGCCTAGCAAAATAGATAGGAAAAGTAACAGATGACAAACTACTTTGAAGATATTTTACAGGAGATTGTAAAATCTGGGGAGAAGGAGGGAAGGGGAAAGCCCTATACTCTTCTCTGAACATTTGGAACTAAGACTCAATCAAACATGCGTTTGCACTTAAATTCAGAGGCCCATTCTCAACCAACACCTCCTTTTTGATATAGCTAACCATAAGCTCCGCTGATACAATTTTAACTTGGAGTCACAAAAAGTTTACATATCAAGTTATAAATCTATTTCAACCCATTCTTTTGTTAACATCAATTCATGAAAACAAATGCAAATCACAAAGAACTGCAGCAGCCGAAATTCAGTTAACATCACTGAATATTAACTGACACTTTGTCAAGAAAATATAAGCGGCAGGAGTTTCATGATTAAATCTAGATTGTTGAATACCAGACAGTGGTAAACTATAAGAATGTTGTAGCCACACCTGTCTTTCTAGCACGGCCTGTTCATCCAATACAGTGGGTATACATTTCAATATTTCCAGGCATATCATAATTAATGACATGGCCCACATCAGGTATATCAATACCACGACCTGCAACATCTGTTGCCACAAGAACATTGTATCTTTTGGTCCTAAAACCTTCGAGGCTAATTTCCCTCTGCTCCTGGGACTTGCCGCCATGCAAAGTCGTCACATGATAGCCATTCTTGTCCGAATTCTTGGCCACCATATCTGCATTCTTTTTAGTGTTAACAAACACAACTGCAGTCTTATCTCCAAGTTCATCAAGCAATCTATCAAGTCAGTGGCCTTCCCAGCAGTGCCAATAGTGACCACGACAAGGTTTCTCAAGTGCTTCCTTGCAAGCCGCTCCACTGCAGGTGGCGTAGTAGCACTGAACATATAAGTGGTGTGATAAATCTTTTTCTCATCTAGCTCTTCATCTTCATTTTCTGGCTTCAAATTGCTTGACGGCATTGCATCCAGCACTCCCACAACCTGGGGTTCAAAACCCATATCTATCATCCTATCAGCCTCGTCAAGCACAACATAATTACATTGATTCAACACGACATAACGCCTCTCCAAACAATCAAGCAGACGACCTGGAGTAGCAATTATAACCACCTCACAACCTTGCCTAATCCTAAACCCTTGCTTCAATAGACTACCCACCAACAATTGAAACAACTTTAATACCCAAATAATGTGCAAACTTGACAGTTGCATCCTCAATTCGCTGCGCCAACTCACGAGTAGGTGCCATAACCACTGCATAAGGCCCTTCGGCCTCATTCTATTCACTCATCAGAGGCAACCTAGAAATATAAGTCAACATAGGCAAAACTGTTAGGATAAACTCAAATCTACAAAGTCAAGAAATGCAACCACCGGCTCCCATCAATTAAAGCCCCTGCCAGCCACTATCCATGACCACTGCCTCCTGCAAGCCGCCTGCAACTTGCCAATCTTATCTTAAAGTAAACAATATCAAGTTTTCATTTTGTGTATAAATAGGAAGCTTAGTTAAGGTGAAAAGGTAGTGGGAGATATTACAGAGAAAACACGAGAGAAAAGAGAGAGTTTTGACAGTTTGTTTCAAGCCTTTGTGTAGAATTTTTTGTTGAAATAAAACAGTGTGTTTTATCCCTTCTGAGTGTTTACAAGCCACCACCAGTGGCCTCTCCCACCAACAATTGGTATCAGAGCCTCGTTCGTCAAAAACAGAGAGGTTTTTGGGGGTACATCCGAATTTTCAAGTTTGTCAAAAACAAATTTTGATCATTTCAGAGTATAGAGCTCTTCAATACAAACTCGTCGGTGCAAAAATCAACTCAATCGGAGCTAGGGGTGAGCCACACTCTCCCTCTGAAAATTTGAAACTATTCACCACTCTCATCCACACGCCCCAAGGAAGAAGACGAGTGATCTTCATGCGCACCATATTTGAGCCGTTACGCCGAGCCGAGCCGATAAACCGAGCCGCTACCGACAAGCCGAGCCGTTCATCCGAGCCGAGCCGAGCCACTAAGCCAAGCCGCTACTTCTCAAGCCGAGCCACAAGCCGAGCCGCAAAGAATATTCCCTAGAATATTCCCGGTTCAATCACAGCGAACCGACCACCGTCCAGAAGTGATTTTTGGACCGGTTGACCCGTTTTTGGCCTCATTTTGAACCAACTCAGACCGGTTCCCTACTATTTGGACCATTCCGGATCCATCCGTGGTGTCCGTTTGGTGAAAAGAGAAGGAAAAGAGGGTGATATAGTCATTTCAAAATACAATGACTACAGAAAATGCTCAGACACTCATTCCGAAGCTGACCAGAGATAATTTTGATAATTGGTGCATCCGAATGAAGGCATTTCTTGGCTCACAAGAATGCATAGAGATTGTGGATTATGGTTATGATGAACCAGAGTCCATAGAAGCAGAGGAAGCTTTACAAGAAGCGCAGAAGCAAGTTCTCAGAAACAACAGAAAGAAGGACAACAAAGCCAAGACCATCATTTATCAAGGTCTTGATGAAGCTACGTTTGAGATTATCTCTTCTGCAGAAAAGTCAAAGGATATATGGGAAGCTCTCCAACAAAAATACAAAGGAGTTGATAGAATCAAGAAGATTCGTCTTCAATCTTTGCGAGGTGAATTTGAATCCTTACAAATGAGATCCTCGGAATCTGTTTCTGATTATCACACGAGAATTATGGTGATAATCAATCAGATGAGACAAAATGGAGAAGCTCTTTCAGAAGCTCGGATTACAGAGAAAATTTTGAGATCCCTAGATCCAAAATTTGATTATGTTATTGTTGCCATTGAAGAATCCAAGGAAGTGGATAAATTGATGGTAGATGAGTTGATGGGTTCTTTACAAGCTCATGAACAAAAGCTTGTGAGAAGAAATGGAGATAAGGCAATAGAGCATGCCTTGCAATCAAAACTGTCTCTGAAGGAAGACAGATATGAGCAAAGGGGGACTTCAACACATGAATATACCCCTCGAGGAAGAAATCAACAAGGAAGAGGAGGCTTCCAACGATTTCAAGGAAGAGGATCTTGGAATACAAGCTTCAGAGGAAGAGGTGGTAGAAACACCACCAGAGGAGGACGAGGACAACAACCTTTGACTCCCAGAGGAAGAGGAGGCGGTTACAATAACCGTGATAAGAGAAATATTATGTGTTATAATTGCAATCAATTTGGGCATTATAGCACTGAATGCCGAAAGAAAGCTCTAGTAGAGTTGCATGAGCAAGCTAACTATGCAGACGAAGATGCCATTATCAGTGGGCTAGCTGCATTATTTGTCCAACAAGGACTGGGCAAAAATGAGGAGCATGTATGGTATCTAGATTCTGGAGCTAGCAATCATATGTGCGGGCAACGAGACCTCTTTAGTGATCTCGATGAGACCATACAAGGACAGGTCACATTTGGAGATACTTCCAAAGTTCCAGTTAAAGGGAAAGGCAACATCTCGATAAAGTTGAAGAATGACGATAACAGCTACATTGCTAATGTGTACTATATTCCAGCTATCAAACACAACATGCTGAGTATAGGACAACTTCTGGAGAAAGGGTATACTCTTTTCATGAAGGATTGTCATGTTGCAGTCAAAGACAACAATGGGAGATTGATTGCCTTTGTGAAGATGTCTAAGAACAGGATGTTCCCACTAAACATCCAGTATGATGCAGCAAAGTGTTTGACTGCCATCACCAAGAGTGAAGAATGGCTTTGGCATCTAAGGCTTGGACATCTGAATTTTACAAGCCTGAAGATGCTTGCAAGCAAGCAGATGGTCAAAGGAATGCCTCACATTGATCATCCTGAAGAAGTCTGTGAGAGCTGTGTCCTCAGCAAGCACCGCAGAGCTAGTTTTGCCAAGGAGATAAACTGGAAAGCGAAGAGGCCACTGAAGTTAGTTCACACAGATGTGTGTGGACCAATAAATCCTATGTCAACTGGACATAACAGGTACTTCCTCACTTGATTTTAGTAGGAAGACCTGGATTTACTTTCTGAAGAGGAAGTCAGAAGTGTTCAATTGCTTTAAAGATTTTAAAGCAATTGTGGAGAAACAGAGTGGGTATAACATCAGATCCGTTAGATCTGATCAAGGTGGTGAATTCACATCTAATGACTTTGAAGCCTTTTGTACACAACAAGGCATCAGACATCAGACAACACCAGCTTATACACCACAGTTGAATGGGATAGCAGAAAGGAAGAATAGAACTATTCTTGATATGGCAAGAAGTCTTCTTAAAGCTAAGAAGTTGCCCAAACAATACTGGGCTGAAGCTGTATCTTGTGCATTATATTTATTGAACCGCTGCCCAACAAAAAGTTTGCAAGCCATCACTCCAGAAGAAGCATGGAGTGGCCACAAACCAAGTGTGACTCATCTTCGAGTCTTTGGTTGTGTGGCATATGCAAAGATCCCGGATGCAAGAAGAACAAAACTCGATGATAAAAGCGAGAAATGCATCTTTGTGGGATATGGAGATAGAAGAATGGGATACAAGCTGTATAATCCCATCACAAAGAAGGTGATCATCAGCAGAGATGTTATCTTTGAAGAAGATAAAACCTGGGAGTGGAAAGAGGATCAAGAAGAAATCAAATGGATCAATACAGATTTGATCCTTGAAGATGAAACAGAAGTACCAACAGTACTTGTAGAAGATCCAAGAGTACCAGAAGAGGAGCCACAGTCTCCGGTACACAGTTTTCCTGTATTCAACAAGAGAAACTCTCCAACACCAGGAACATCATCAACATCACCAGAAGCATCCTCATCAGAAGAACCAAGGATGAGAAATCTTGAAGATTTATACGATGCAACTCAGGTAATAGAAGATACAACATTATTTTGTTTCTTCGCAGATAGTGATCCAATTAGCTTTGATGAGGCTATTAAAGAAGAGAAATGGATCACAGTAATGGATGAAGAGATACATGCCATTGAGAAGAATGATACATGGAAGTTAACCAATCTGCCAGAAAGTAAGAAGGCAATTGGTGTGAAATGGGTCTACAAGACCAAGAAGAATGCAAAAGGTGAAGTACAACGACATAAAGCAAGATTGGTGGCAAAAGGCTACAAACAGAGAGAAGGCATAGACTATGGAGAAGTATTTGCTCCTGTAGCCCATGTAGAAACAATCAGACTGATTATCTCACTTGCAGCACAACATAGATGGAAGATCTATCAACTTGATGTGCAGTCAGCATTTCTGAATGGCTTCCTAGAAGAAGAGATTTATGTTGAACAACCACTTGGCTACATTGAAGAAGACAATGAAGGCAAAGTATACAAGTTGAAGAAAGCTCTCTATGGATTGAAGCAAGCTCCGCGTGCTTGGAATACCAGAATTGACAGGTATTTTCAAGAAAATGGATTTGAAAAATGTCCATATGAACACGCCATATATGTGAAGAAAGAAGATGATGGGAGCACACTATTTGCTTGCTTATATGTTGATGACTTGATATTCACCGGCAACAATCCTACCATGTTTACAGACTTCAAGAAAAGCATGGTACAGGAGTTTGAGATGACAGACATTGGTCTGATGGCACATTTTCTGGGCTTAGAAGTTACTAAGAATGAAGAAGGGATATTTGTGTCCCAAAGCGGCTACGCCAAAGAAATTCTTGGAAAGTTCAAGATGGGAAGCTGCAATCCAGTATCAACTCCAGTTGAAAATGGAGTGAAATTGAGGAAAAGTAAAGTAGGAAATGTTGATCCTACTTACTTTAAAAGCTTGGTGGGAAGCTTGAGGTACTTGACATGTACAAGACCGGATATACTCTATCGAGTAGGACTTATCAGCAGATATATGGAGACACCAGATCAGACCCACTTGAGTGCAGCTAAGAGAATTCTCCGCTACATCAAAGGAACAATAAGTGAAGGTATGTTCTATACATCAAGTAAGAACTTTAAACTTATTGGCTATTCAGATAGTGATTGGGGTCGAGATTTGGATGAAAGGAAAAGTACAACAGGGTTTGTATTTTTTATGAGAGACACATCTTTCACATGGTCATCCAAGAAGCAATCGATAGTGATGTTATCAAGTTGTGACGTTGAGTATGTTGCTGCCAACTCAGCTGTATGCCATTTAATATGGTTAAGGAATATGCTGAAGCATCTGGGATTTGCTCAAGAAGATCCGACGGAGATTTATATTGATAATCGATCAGCGATTGCATTAGCAAAGAATCCAGTGTATCATGAAAGAAGCAAACACATCGATACACGTCATCACTTTATCCGGGAGCATGTGAAGAACAAAGAAGTTGAATTGATCTCTTGCAAAACAAATGATCAAGTTGCAGATATCTTCACAAAGCCATTGAAGGGAGATATATTTATCAGATTGAAGTTCATGCTTGGCATGACATCTCCCGATTGAGTTTAAAGGGGGAATTTGTTAGGATAAACTCAAATCTACAAAGTCAAGAAATGCAACCACCGGCTCCCATCAATTAAAGCCCCTGCCAGCCACTATCCACGACCACCGCCTCCTGCAAGCCGCCTGCAACTTGCCAATCTTATCTTAAAGTCAAAAATATCAAGTTTTCATTTTGTGTATAAATAGGAAGCTTAGTTAAGGTGAAAGGGTAGTGGGAGATATTAGAGAGAAAACACGAGAGAAAAGAGAGAGTTTTGACAGTTTGTTTCAAGCCTCTGTGTAGAATTTTTTGTTGAAATAAAACGGTGTGTTTTATCCCTTCTGAGTGTTTACAAGCCACCACCAGTGGCCTCTCCCACCAACAAAAACAAAAGCACAAGTCTTACCAGAACCGTTCTCAGCAATCCCGATAACATCCCACTGTTGCAATCCAGTGGAATCACTGCCATTTGAATGGGTGACACTCTCTCCATGGCCTTCAACAACTCGCTAGTCAACTTACTCTCTGCCCAACTCCTCATGGGCCGTGGAATCTTGGAACCCTTGTAAGAAATATTAAAATCTTCCCTGAATATCCTCCTATCTCTCTCAGTCATTTCTTCAAGCCTCTTCTCGGACCAATGCCTATCAACACGCATATCAAAAGTATCATACCATACCTATCAGCAGCTTCTTCCTTCAATTTTAGGGCAGCCGCCTCTTCTGGATTCTTCTCTACACCTTCTTTTTGAAGTTCGTCTCTCAAATCCTTCTCATTCCTTGCAGCAAGCTTTTTCTGCTCTCTCCGGTCCATTCCATCCCTTAACCCTCGACCGAACAAAAGTTGCGCCTCATGAGGGTTTTGATACAAAATATTCATATCTCTTGAAGTGTCGTCCGTGTTTTCCCAATCAAAAGAAAAGCGAAACTTCCCACTAGGTTTATCACTCTCTTCTTGTCTTCATCCTCAAAGGGTGTTTTTTTTTTTTTTTAATCCATGATAAATAAATTGATCTTTTTCTCAGATTTTATAATTCATGCCTTATGGTGTTTATCTAAATTGAACTTGTGGATTTTTTTTAACAAAACAATATCTAGTTTTTTTATATATATTTATATATTCTTCTCTTATGACACCGAATGCAACCACTAAGCACTATTCTTAATACTAATGACAGTCAAATGGTGTTTGGCGCTGCAGTTGAATCTGTGGTTGCGTTGAACCGCAGAGCCAAACACAACAATTATTAAATGGGATCCCAGTTTTTTACTGTGGTCCCACCAACTGCAAAAGCATCTCAGTTGCGTACAACACTGCCTCTGCCTCAAACCATCAGAAATCACTCTACCTTCTCTCTCCCTCACAGAACCACACTCTGTTGGAATTTTAGCAGAAACAGAGGATAGGCAAGAAAAGGATTTAGGCTGCACACTCTAATTTGGTAGAATATGATACATATGAAAATGGTACTCTCACACCTTTCATTATGGAAATCAAACAACATATAAAGACATTACAGCATGTCTGTTACAAACTTTAATGATCTTAATAAATATAGAAACTCTTCACTAATTGCTATCAGTTTTCTTATACTTAATATGTATTAAAATGCATTGAATTAACTTTAACGTATGAATACTTAATAACCAAGTTTAATAACTAACATTCTCCCCTCTTAAACTTGTTCCCTCAATCTTCATGATTCCAAGTTTCTTCTGCAAATAATAAAACATGTCAGTCTTCAGTGGCTTTGTAAACAAGTCAGCAATCTGTTCATGAGTGTTGACAGGAACTAACTCCACATCTCCTTCTTTTATGTGCTCTCTAATGAAATGAAAATGAGTATCAATGTGCTTTGAACGTTCATGATGAATCAGATTCTTTGCAAGAGCTATAGCAGACTTGTTATCAACAAAAATCCTTGTTGCCTCGTTCTGCTTCTGTTGCATATCTTCCATCAGTTTCCTTAGCCATATTGCATGACACACACATGATGCAGCAACAATGTATTCTGCTTCACATGTGGATAATGCAACAATAAATTGTTTCTTGGATGTCCACGTGAATGCTGTTTCTCCCATGAAAAATATGAATCCAGTTGTGCTTTTTCTGTCCTCCAAGCTTCCTGCCCAATCACTGTCACTATAACCTGTGATTTCAAAATTCTGTGATGATGAATAACATAATCCATAGTTCAATGTTCCTTTAATAAACCGAAGGATCCTCTTTGCTGCCTTCAAATGTGAACTCCTTGGTCTCTCCATAAATCTGCTAACCAAACCAACACCAAACAGAATGTCTGGTCTGGAACAGGTTAAATATCATAAACATCCTACAATACTTTTGTAGTATGTAGGATTAATCAAATCTCCTTCTCCTTCTTTAGTTAATCTTGTTCCATATTCGACTGGAGTGTCCACTGCATCATAATTTTCCATAGCAAACTTCTTCAATACTTCAGCTGCATACTTTGCTTGAGAAACACAGATTTCATTACTGCATTGCTTCACTTCTAATCCTAGAAAGTATGCCAGAAGACCTAAGTCTGTCATCTCAAATTCCTTCACCATGGATTGCTTGAAATCTTGAATCATTGTAGGATCATCCCCTGTGAATAGAATATCATCCACATATAAACAAACAAACATTATTCTACCTTGCAAGTTTTTCTTCACATATAATGCATGTTCATACGGGCATTTTGTGAAACCATTCTGTGAAAGATAGCCATCAATTCTTGAGTTCCATGCTCTTGGTGCTTGTTTGAGTCCGTAAAGGGCTTTCTTCAATCTTAACACCTTTTCTTCTTCTCCTTTCACTACAAAACCAGCTGGTTGCTCGACATATACTTCCTCTTCAAGATTGCCATTCAAGAATGCTGATTTTACGTCCATCTGAAATATCTTCCATTGTTTCTGAGCAGCTAGTGAAATCACCAATCTCACGGTTTCCATTCTTGCTACTGGAGCAAAAACATCTTCATAATCTACTCCATATCGTTGCTTGTACCCTTTTGCAACTAATTTGGCTTTATGTTTTTCAATTTCTCCTTCAGCATTCTTCTTTGTCTTGAAGACCCATTTTACTCCAATTGCATTGTGACCTTCGGGAAGTGTTGTTAGTTCCCATGTATTGTTCTTCCGAATGGAATTGATTTCCTCCTTCATTGCTTTCTTCCACTTGTCTTCCTGGTATGCTTCTTCAAAAGTTATGGGATCATTTCCTGAAAACAAGCACAACATGTTAACATCATCAAGGTTCATTCTTTCGGTTGCATCATAGATTTCTTGTATGCTCTTTGTCTTTCTTGCTGAATCTGAAGAACTAGCAGGGCTGCTAGTTGATGGGGCTGGATTGTTCATGATTTCTTCTTCATCATTCTGCATTTGTTCTTCTTCTACAACCAATTTCTGCAGCTGCTCCTCAGTATTCCGGTTCCATTCTTGCTCTTCATCAAAACTCACGTCTCTTGACATAATCACCTTTTTCGTTACTGGGTTGAACAATTTGTAACCATATGAATTTTCTCCATATCCTAGCAGTATGCATTTATGATTCAAGCTTGGTTCGTTTTTCTTCTTGAATTTTGGCATAAGCTATGCTGCCAAAAATCCTCAAGTGATCAACTCTCGGTTTTTTCATGCTCCAGGCTTCTTCTGGTGTAAGCATATGCAACCTCTTTGTTGTAAATCTGTTCAACAAATACACAGCACACACAACTGCATCTCCCCAAAACTCTTTAGGATAATTTTTTTCTTTTAACATACATCTAACCATGTTCATAATAGTCCTATTTTTTCTCTCCGATACTCCATTCTGTTGTGGAGTCTGTGGCATTGTGAGCTGATGTGCTATACCATTCTCTTTACAATAATAATCAAAAGCATGAGAAACATACTCTCCTCCCCTATCAGTTCTCAGATTTTTCAACTTGCACTCACTTTGTTTTTCTACTAGGTTTTTAAATTCCTTAAACTTGCTCAACACTTCTTTCTTTTCTCTTAGCACATATACCCATGTTTTTCCACTAAAATCATCAGTGAATGTAAGGAAATACCTGTTTCCTCCTATTGTTGTAGGTGTGATTGGCCCACACACATCTGAATACACCAATTCCAGAGCTCTAGAACTCTTCTTTGGGAAGGATTTTCGGTGCTGCTTTCCCATCACACACACTTCACACAAATTGTTTGTGTGTTCGAGCTGAGGTATTCCCAGAACCATCCTGTTTTTCTCCATCATCATTAATGATCCACAATTCAGATGTCCATATCGCAAGTGCCACAAGTTTGTCAGATTGGAAATTTCTGCCTTGAAACAGTTTGACATACACACATTTAAGTCAAGAGGAAACATCCTGTTTTTGGTCATCTTGACTGATGCAATTAGAGCTCCAGATTCATCGAAAATCTTCAAGTTCTTATTCTTCATCTGCACTTCAAAATCTTGCTCCAGAAACTGTCCCAAACTTAAGATGTTGCTCTTCATGTCTGGAACGTAAAATACTTCAGTTATGAATTTCTGCTCACCATTCTTGAGTTGTATAAGAATTTGGCCTCTTCCTTCAACTGGTATTTGAGAAAGTGATTTTCCCTTTGTAACTGTCATCAATATCTGCAAATGCTTCCTTCATGCCACACATATGATTTGATGCTCCTGTGTCTAGATACTAGGTACTAGAGTTGCTGTCATCAAATTTTCCACATGCCAGCAGCAGTGCAGGTTCTTCTGAATCACTTACCTTCTCAGCAAAATTAACAACTTTGTCTTCAAATTTGTATTGTGAGCAGTCAGAGGCGAAATGACCATATTCCTTGCAATTATAACATTGCACGCTTGCATTGTTATTTCTCCAGTTTGAGTATCCTCCACGACTTCTTCCTCTGAATCTGCCTCTGCCTCTGCCATTGAAATTCAGGTTTCGTGCACCATGAAATTCTTGATTTCTATATGATCTTCCTCCTCTTCCTCTTCTATGCAAAAATCTGCCTCTTTGGAATGCTCCTCTGCTGGATTCATTGGAATTCTTCAAAGTTAGTTGTGTTTGCAAAGCATGTTCAAGAGTTCTTCCTTCTCCTCTTCTGTCAATTTTCTGCTCATGGGCTTGCAGTGATCCCATTAACTCTTTTACTGTCAGTTCTTCTAAATCCTTTGATTCTTCAATTGCTACAACCACATGGTCAAACTTTGAATCCAGTGATCTCAAAATTTTCTCCATCACACGAACATCATCAATATTTTCACCATTCCTTCTCATCTGGTGAACCAAAGTGATTACTTTTGTAAAGTAATCTGAAATTGTCTCACTTCCTTCTTTGTTCAGCTTCTCAAAATCTCCTCTCAGAGATTGTAGCTGAACTCTTTTTGTTTTTTCAACTCCACTGTAAGTTTTGCTAAGCATTTCCCATGCTTCCTTTGATGTCTTTGCTGGTGCCACCATCTCAAGGGTTGCTTCATCAAGCCCTTGATAAATTGTGAATAACGCCTTGTTGTCTTTCTTTCTTGATTCTCTCAGTGCTTGTCTCTCTGCATTGCTCATCACTGCATCTTCTCTTGGTTCAGTATAACCATCTTCAACCAACTCCCATAACTCTTGCGATCTAAGTAGTGCTTTGTATTGGATACACCACAAATCATAGTTTTGTTTGGTAAGATGGGGAATGTGGAATTGGGAATTGTTGTTGTTGGAAGTCATTTTGTCTCTCGAGCTCTGATACCAGATTTGTTGGAATTTTAGCAGAAACAGAGGATAAGCAAGAAAAGGATTTAGGCTGCACACTCTAATTTGGTAGAATACGATACATATGAAAATGGTACTCTCACACCTTTCATTATGGAAATCAAACAACATATAAAGACATTACAGCATGTCTGTTACAAACTTTAATGATCTTAATAAATATAGAAACTCATCACTAATTGCTATCAGTTTTTTTATACTTAATATGTATTAAAATGCATTGAATTAACTTTAACGTATGAATACTTAATAACCAAGTTTAATAACTAACACACTCTCCCTCGGCCATCTCCCTTATAGAGTAGCCACATCCACCATCCCTTTCCCTTGGATCAGCTCCTAGCCTAATCATCATCTACTTCTGTTTCTTCTTCATTTTCATCCTCATTCATTGATGTTATAAAGAACTAGGTAGATCATGTGTTGGTGGCGAAAGGTGATGAAAAAAAGGAGGTTAAGGCACCCAGAACAACATGGTTGTGAGTTTGATTTTAAGAGCTTAGGGAAAGACCAGATTGATAAAGCTAATCCTGTTGTTAAGGGAGAGAAGCTTCAAAGGATTTGATGGAGTTTTCTCCTAAATCTGCAATTTTCGATTCCATGGGAAAACATCTAACACAAAAGGTGAGCTTTTGAGAGCTCGATCAGAAACCAGAGGCTGAAAGAAATGAGTTGGTAATCACTCAAGTTAAAGCAGCAATGAGTCATCGATACAAAGGAAAAGGGGAGGGAGACTAAAAAGCAGATGAACAAGCAGCCTTCTTTTTTTTATGATTTCCATTGTGTTGTCGGCCGGTGGCAGCGTAAAGAGGAAGGGGTGGTCGTGGGGTTGGTGGCTTTGGGGGGTATTGATATAATTATGTGATTTGAGTAATTTCAGCTATTTAATGAACTAACTTAGTTCTGAATCAATAGGAAGAGATAAAGAATCTGCTAAGATACTTGACAGGGAAAGGGGGTTTATTCATGTACAAAAGGGGGGTTTACATATAGTTGAATGAAAAACCTCAAAATAAAAGCATAAGACAAATATAGTTGAATGAACAAAATGACAACCCGAATTCTAAAGTTTACATATATATACTTTATATCTCAGTAATTAATTCCTAACCCTCTCACTAGCAGGGGGTTTATAAATATCTAAATATATATATATAAATATCTATATATATATATATATATATATATATATGTGTGTGTGTGTGTGTGTGTGTGTGTGTGTGTGTGTGTGTGTTCTTTAAAGTAATTTGACAAGTTGACAGTAATATGAAAAACATAGTAACTAAACACACAAAACTGGTTTTCATTAAACTCAAAATCAACCACAATTTTAACCAAACACTTAAATTTCAGTTATGAACCGTAATTAAAAATGTTTTTCATGAAACTGTTGTTTTTCAACTTCAACCACAACAGCAACCGCAATGTAAACCACAATAATTTGCAGCAATCCATAACGTTGATGGGGGAGGAGTGAGAGGCATCCATCCTAGCATAGTACTTGCATCTCGTGAAGCTAAGCTTCAAGATCTTATATTTTCATACCAACTTTTTCAAATTTTCAACAATGGGGTGGGTCCACATGTCAACTCAGTCAGCAATTTGCTTCTGATTCTTTTGTTGAAGTTTTTAATTAGACAAAAGAAAAGCAAACTAGAGGTGTAAAGCAACTTTGGTAGGTAAAGTTTGTGGCCTCCTTCCAAGGAACTTCCTTCCTGTCAAACAATACAATAATCTTTGCTACTGTAACATTCTCTTCCAAATCTCATCCTAACTTCCTTGACATTGATTCCTGATTTCCCGAAGCTATCAAATGTCTTAAACATTTGTGATGATCAGTGCTTCCTTCTCTGATTGAATCGAATCACCTGGAGCTCAACATCTCGCAACCTCCTCCTTATTTTTAAACCGTATATTCTTCTTTGTTCTGTGCTTTCTGTTCTTGTATTTTTTCCCCCCCGGAACACTACTTCAGCAAACTAGCACTTGAAGCACAACTTGAATCCAGGTATATTATATATACTCCATCTTCTTCATTTTGTTTTTCACACATGTAACTCTGGTTTGAATCTTTCAAGTACACCACAAGTTATAGAAATTCTAATGATAAACATTGGAAAACTTCCATGCCTTATGGAGTTCATGCTAAATTGACCCCAAGTTAACCCTGGATTCATTGTTTTTTTCTTTTTAGTTTCTTTACTGTTTGTAACCTATTATTCTACTTTCAACCTTTCCTTTTTCATTAATTTTTATTCAATATTTTGACCCTCTTTTTTTATGTAGGACAAAATGGTGAGACCAAATGATCCGTTATGGAATGATGTTGAAGATATGAATGATAGAAGCATGAAGTGTACGTTCTGTGGGCATTTATTTTCCAAGGGTACTTCCATTTCGAGGATCAAATTGCATTTGTCAAGAGAGAGAGGGCATGGAGTTGGCATTTTTGGTCAGGTGCCTGAAGAGGTTCAAGAAGCAGCCATTCTAGCTATGCATGGTGGCAATAAAAGACATAAAAGCATACCAAGTTCAAGCAATGTTAATGATTATGCCATTTCCACCTGTCCACAAGACAATGGAATACATGGTAATCTGGCAGGGGATGCTGGAAGGATGCAAGTGGGAGTTCAAGGCATCGAACAAGGTGGTTGGCTTGAAAGAATTCATTCACATGTTAACATGGAAAAGACAGGTGAAGGATCTTTTCAGCATGTTGACAGAAGTGTATCTCCTTGGACACTGGAAGTTGATGCTCATGATAATAGAGGAGAAGCAGCACAAGGAACAAATGTAGTTGATCAACTTGCTAATGATACTTAGGATCAGATCACTACCTATTTAATGCAGGAAGAAGAGGATGTGGAGTGTATGTGTGGTGCATTTGAAACAATACCGAGAACAGAACAAGTGCAGCATCTGGAGAGAGGTAGCTCTTATGAGAGACCGTCAATTAATCAAGTTGATGAGCCTCAAGGAGATTCATCCCAGCCATCAGATCCATTATGTCATGATCTTGGAATAGACTATGATCAACCATTTGCTCCATCAATAAACAATGATGTGATTACGAATTATGTGCAAAACATGGTTAGAGTGTGGACAGAGCTAGTGGAGGAGCATGACGTGGAGAATAGTGGAAGATTAGTGCAGCCCGACGTAGGAGCTAGATCTTCTAGAATTCTTAGAGACAACACAGGTGAGACTAGAGGACTTCCGTTTCCTACTAGCTCTAATAAGCTAGTGGATCAAGCATTTGAAGAGAATACGAAGGTGATATGGTCTCTGTTAATGGATGATGAAGTCCTAACCATTGGCATTTACGGAATGGGGGGAGTTGGTAAAACATCATTACTGCAACATATCCACAATGAGCTTCTACAAAGACCAGATATTTGTGATCATGTTTGGTGGGTGGCTGATGTAACCATATTATTCGATAGTTTCACCCACATCTACCTAATGTTTTATCCATGTTTTATATATAAAATGCCTTGATATTCTTTGTTTTATGTTTTGAAGGCATTTTTGGATGAAAGATGCAAAAAGGAGTAAATTGGAGGTAATTGGTAGATTTGACGTTCAGTGGATGTTTTGTGCAGAGCGTGAGTTCTAGAGATCGAAATGAAGTGATTCCAGTGGAACTGAAAAGCTAACATCCATACCTTTCTGGAAATGTAATGCAAGAAAATAAAAGGAGAAAGATCATGGAAATCACATCCTGCAAAGTCAAATCTCGCATTCTGCCAGTGTTGACCTTTGGCCATTCAAAATTTAATATATGGAGCTACAGAAGTCCAATTGATTCAACCTCAATTCCTAATGCAAATACCTATCCACGCTCCAAATTTCAGACACAAACGATGTCATATGATGGAGATATGATTTTCCAAAGATGACAACTGAATTCTGCCAGCAAACAGGTTTCATGAAGAAACGAGTCCAAATTACATTCTGAAGCATCTAAACCGACATCCAAGTTTTTATATCAGCAATTTAGCTCCTCTAAGTCAGAGTTTGAAGATTTCATGCAAGGCTATTTCTCCTTTTTAGGAAAAATAGTTATTGAAGTACTTAAATGTAAACTGTCAACTTAAGGAAATGACTATTTTGTAAAATAGAGACTAGGGTTTCTTAGCAAAGAAAAGAGAGGGAGAGCAAAAGAGGCAGCAGCCAGCATAGAATAAACGAAAATTCTCTCCTCTACAAACCCAAAAAAAATCATGCTCTCTTCAATCTTTAGAAGTAGTTGTTCAATAGTTATGCAAGGCTAAGCTCTTTTCTTGGTTGCAAGGACACAAAAACCTTCGGATTTCAAGAATCGTGAGATTTATTCTTCCTTCTATTTTCAGTTTATGTTATGAATGAGTATGATTGTTTTCCTATGCATATTTCCTATGATTGTTGTTGATGATTGCTAGAGCGGACTCTAAGTTATTGTTGTGAACAATCTATTGCTAAGTTTAATATCAAAACCGGAGTTGTGATATATGAACTTGTGAAGCAACTAAGCTTGATAATTGTGGCGGAACTACATTATTGAACTTAGGGAGAACATTTGAATAAATTGACACAAGTTGCGGACAACTTGTATGTTAATCTTGATGAAATTATCTAGTTCTTAAAGCTACCATTAAATTGAATCATTAGTGCGGACACTTTGATTGTTTGTTGGTTAGGATTAGTTATACGGCGGATCCGTTAATTAATCACGTTAAGAAAAGATAAAATTTCAGAACATAAACTGCAATTTTTTGTTTCAAGGATCGGTTCTAGTTTCCGTAGGTGGATGTATGCTTGTGACCAAGGTTTGTTTTCTTGATAAGTTTCGGTTTTAATTGATTTTGTTTGCTAGTTTAATTGCTGCCATAGTTTAGATAATCACAAACCAAACCCCCCCAATCACATAACGTACAACATAAAAATCTGACTTGAAACTTCCTCGTGGGATCGACCTCTTGCTTGCTCTATACTATCTTGTGTGTTTGAAGCTAGGGTAATTAATTTGTGCGACCGCGACATCGCAACAAATTTTGGCGCCGTTGCCGGGGAAGTAATTTTAGTTGATTGTTGTGCTTGTACTGTTATTTTTATTTGCTGTGAAAAAAAAAACAGAATTTTTGCTTGCGACGGTACTGTTCACTTGCGGCAGCGGTACTGTTCAAAACAGAGTTTTTGGTGGAATTAGGTATCGGTCTTTTGTTTCCTGAAGGAAAAGGACGTTCTGAACAGGACTAGTGATAAATCACTAGCCCCACCATATTGAGGCCAAATTCCGCTGTTTTCTAGTGTTTTTAGGCAGTTTTAGTTTTCTACCGTAAAATTTTCGTACAATTTGCATTGTTTTTGATCTCTTGTATGGTTACTTTCTTTTGAGTTTTCTTAAGAATTTATGCCTGTGACCCGTTCTACTAATCAAATTCAAGTGCAGATTGATCTTGAAATAGAAAGCACTTTACGCAGGTTGAGAAAGGAAGCTCGCCTCAACACCATGGCTATTGCACGACAACAAACACTCAAGGAGCTTGCTGCTCCTAACGTGGAAAATCAACCATTGTGCATAAACATTGACAATAATGTAAACCTTGAGCTCAAATCTGGTTTTATACATTTGTTACCAACATTTAATGGTCTTGCAGGAGAAGATCCTCATACTCATCTCAAGGAGTTCCATATGGTTTGTGTTGGCATGAAACCGAATGGAGTTGATGAAGAACAAGTTAAGTTGAAAGCTTTCCCTTTCTCTTTGAAGGGGGCAGCAAAGGCATGGCTTTTCTCTATTCTCCCAGGATCTATTGGAACTTGGAATGCTATGAAGAAGATTTTCCTGGAGAAATATTTTCCAGCATCTCGAGTTGCCAATATAAGGAAAGAAATATGTGGGATTCGACAATCTCATGGAGAGACACTTTCCGAGTATTGGGAAAGATTTGAGCAACTATGTATTCAATGCCCTCATCATCAAATACCCGATCAGCTGCTCATTCAATATTTCTATGAAGGATTGATGCCTACTGACCGTAGTATCATTGATGCTGCAAGTGGAGGCGCATTGGTGGATAAGACACCCGAGCCTGCACGCCAATTGATCTCAAACATGGCAGCCAACTCAAAACAGTTTGGCACTCGTGGAGACCTCTCCAACAAACGAGTAAATGAGGTAAGTATTTCTAACCTTGAAAATAAAGTTAATGATCTTACTTCTCTTGTGCGTTCTTTGGCTTGTGGAAATGTGCAGCAGGTGAAAGTTTGTAGCATATGCTCCTTACAAGGACATGCTTCGGATATGTGCCCAACAATGCAAGAAGATTACAATGAACAAGCTCATGCAATTGATGGAGCATTCAACGGACAGCCCCAGCGTAAATATGATCCCTTTTCCAACACGTACAATCTCGGATGGAGAGATCATCCCAACTTACGCTACAACAACCCATCCCAACAAGGCAATCCAGGCCGACAGTTCCATCCACATGGATTTCAGCCCCAACAAAATTATCAAGCAAGACAACCCGCTCCATTCACAAACTCCAATGTTATGGGGTCGTCATCCAATGATGATCTTCGTGAGATGATGAAAACTTTGGCTTCTAATACTGTTACCTTGCAACAAAATGTCATGTCTTTTCAACAGGAAACAAGGTCAAGTATTCACAACTTGGAAAAGCAAATGGGGCAAGTAGCTTCAAGTGTAGGGAAATTGGAAGCACAAATAAATGGAAAGTTGCCCTCCCAAGCATTGAATCCAAAAGAGAATGTTAGTGCTATCATGCTGCGAAGTGGGAAAGAACTTGAAGAGAAAAAGTTGAAACAAATTGAGATGGAGGAGGAAGAAGAGATAGAAACTGAATTGAGTACAAAGAAAGAACATCCTCCTCCACAAACAGAAACAAAGACAAACACTCCAAAGGTAACTTTTCACTCAATTAATTCCAGTTTTAAAACAAATCCACCCTTTCCTGTGAGTTCTTCTAGGTCAAAGAAAGAAGACAAAGAAAAAGAGATCTTAGAGGTTTTCAAGAAAGTGGAACTGAACATTCCTTTGCTTGATGCTATCAAGCAAATTCCCAAGTATACAAAATTCTTGAAGGAGTTGTGTACTACCAAGAGAGCTTTCAAACTGAAAGGTCATGAAACGGTAAGTATGGGTGAAGTTGTATCTGCCGTTGTTCAAAAGAATCTGCCTTTGAAACAAAAAGACCCAGGTGCGTTTACTATCCCATGTGTTATTGGTAATGCTAGTTTTAAAAGAGCTTTATGCGATTTAGGTGCATCCATTAGTGTTATGCCCAAACATGTTTATGATTCTCTTAGTCTTGAGCCTTTGAATAAAACTAGCATTGTAATACAACTTGCGGATCATAGTTTTGTTTACCCACTTGGTGTGATAGAAGATGTCCTAGTCAAGATTGATAGTTTGGTTATTCCATGTGATTTTTATATTCTTGATATGGAACATGATTCTTGTGATTCATCAACCAGCACTCCTATATTGTTTGGGAGACCATTCTTGAAAACCGCCAACACAAAGATTGATTGTGGTAAGGATACCTTGTCTATGGAGGTAGGAGATGAAAAAATTGAATTCAATTTTCATGATGCAATGAAATATCCTTATAGCAATGTTTATTCTATCACATGCTATGATCAAATTGATAAGTGTGTGCAGCAAGTTTGTGATTTTGATTGCGAAGACGGATTAAGCATAGCTTTGAGCTATGGCTATGATTTTACCAAGATAGAAGAGATGGAGAGGCACGTGTGTGTTCCCCAAAACGTGCACGAATCAGTATTGGCCTTACAAGCTTTGCAAACCGTTCCCCATGGTAATGTCTTTGTTGATTTAGTACTCTCACATAAAAAGCTTTTGCCATCTATTTTACAGGCCCCCGAGTTAGAATTAAAACCTTTGCCCGATAATTTGAAGTATGTATTCATTGGCGACAACAATACACTTCCCGTTATCATAGCAAAAGGTTTGACAAGTATGCAAGAGGAAAAACTTGTGAAGTTGTTGTGTGATCACAAGACGGCCATTGGATGGAGTTTAGCCGACATCAAGGGCATTAGTCCCTCAATATGTATGCATCACATACTATTGGAGGACAACACAAAACCAACAAGGGAAATGCAAAGGAGGTTGAACCCGCCTATGATGGAGGTAGTGAAAGCTGAAATTTTGAAACTATTAGATGCAGGAGTCATTTACCCCATCACTGACAGTAAATGGGTCGCGCCAATCCATGTGGTGCCCAAAAAGACCGGAATCACGTTGGTGAAAAACAAAAATGATGAGCTCATTCCTACTCGCATCTCGAGTGGATGGAGAATGTGTGTTGATTACAGAAAGCTCAATCTTTCTACACGCAAAGATCATTTCCCATTACCATTCATGGATCAAATGCTTGAACGCCTAGCAGGTAAGTCTTTTTATTGCTTTCTTGATGGATATAGTGGATACAATCAGATTGTTATTAATCCTGAGGATCAAGAAAAGACTACATTTACATGTCCATTTGGTACATATGCATATAGGAGAATGCCTTTTGGTCTCTGTAATGCTCCTGCAACTTTTCAAAGATGCATGATGAGTATTTTTTCTGACTATGTTGAAAGAATAATCGAGGTTTTTATGGATGATTTCACGGTGTATGGTGATTCTTTTGATAAATGTCTAGAAAATTTATCTTTAATCTTGAAAAGGTGTATTGAAACTAACCTTGTCTTGAACTATGAAAAATGTTATTTTATGGTAGAACAAGGAATAGTTCTTGGGCATGTTGTGTCTTCACGTGGATTAGAGGTTGATAAAGCTAAGATAGATGTTATTTCATCATTGCCTTACCCCTCATGCGTGAGGGAAGTTTGTTCTTTTCTAGGCCATGCAGGTTTCTATCGACGCTTTATCAAAGATTTCTCGAAGATTACGGCACCCTTGTGCAAACTATTAGCCAAAGAAGTGGATTTTGTGTTTGATCAAGCATGTAAAGATGCCCATGATGAGCTTAAGAGACGTGTCACATCTGCCCCTATCATCCAACCACCAAATTGGGATGAACCTTTTGAGATAATGTGTGATGCGAGTGACTATGCGGTAGGAGCTGTGCTTGGGCAAAGAATTGGGAAGAATTTGCATGTTATCGCCTATGCTTCTCGTATGTTGGATGGAGCACAATGCAATTACCATACAACTGAAAAGGAACTTTTTGCAGTGGTGTTTGCTCTTGAAAAATTCAGGTCATATCTACTTGGTACAAAAGTCATTGTTTTTACTGACCATGCAGCTCTCAGGTATCTTTTGAAGAAGAAGGAGTCCAAACCAAGACTGATTAGGTGGATCTTGCTTTTACAAGAATTCGATCTTGAGATCAAAGACAAAAAAGGTACTGAAAACCATGTGGCTGATCACTTGAGCCGACTGAGGACCGAGGATATACAGATCGAAACAATAAGAGAGACATTCCCTGATGAGTAGTTGTATATGTTGCATTCCTTTACAAGACCATGGTATGCTGATTTGGTAAACTATTTAATCACCAAAGAATTCCCTCCAGGTTTGTCTAAACCCCAAAAAGATAAGTTACGAGCTGATGCTAAATATTATTTTTGGGACGATCCTTACCTTTGGAAATTTTGTGCAAATCAAGTAGTTAGGAGGTGTGTACCACAAGATGAATTTCATTCCATTCTCACTTTTTGTCATTCTCATTCTTGTGGTGGGCATTTTGGAGCAAAAAGAACAGCCCACAAGGTACTTGAAAGTGGTTTCTATTGGCCTTCTATTTTTAAAGATGCATATCACTTCTGCAAATCATGTGAAAAATGCCAAAGAACAGGTAATATCACTCATAAGAATCAAATGCCTTTAACGAATATTCTTGTAAGTGAAATTTTTTATGTTTGGGGTATTGACTTTATGGGTCCATTTCCTTCTTCTTTTGGCAATCTTTATATTCTTCTTGCTGTTGATTATGTGTCTAAATGGATTGAGGCGAAAGCCACACGAACTAACGATGCTAAGGTTGTTTTAGATTTTGTCAGGACTCACATATTTGACAGGTTTGGAATCCCTAAAGCTATCATTAGCGATCGTGGCACTCATTTCTGTAATCGTTCCATGGAAGCATTGCTACACAAATATCATGTGACTCATCGAACTTCCACAACATATCATCCTCAAACGAATGGCCAAGCTGAAATTTCAAATCCAGAAATCAAGTCCATTTTGGAGAAAACAGTGCAACCTAATCGGCGAGATTGGAGTCTACGTCTTGGAGATGCACTTTGGGCTTATCGGACTGCTTATAAATCACCTATAGGAATGTCACCTTATAGAATGATTTATGGGAAAGCATGTCATCTACCGGTGGAGCTTGAACACAAAGCTTTTTGGGCCATTAAACAATGTAACATGGATTATGATGCTGCTGGGATTGCAAGAAAACTGCAACTACATGAGTTGGAAGAAATTCAAAATGATGCTTACGAGAATGCAAGGATTTACAAAGAAAAGACTAAGAATCTTCATGACTGAATGCTTACAAGAAAGGAGTTTCATGTTGGAGACAAAGTCCTTCTTTATCATTCGCGTTTGAAACTTTTTCCTGGAAAATTGCGCTCTCGTTGGATTGGACCCTTTGTTGTTTCTAATGTTTTTCCTTATGGTGCAGTAGAAATTACAAGTTTAGAAACCAACAAAGTACTCAAGGTCAATGGGCATCATTTGAAACCTTTCTATGAAGGTTGGACGACAGAACTCACCGCTTCTATAGAGTTAGCTGAACCAATCTATGAAGAATGAGCATGCCACATGTCAAGCCAATGACATAAAACAAAAGCGCTTACTGGGAGGCAACCCAACACAAAAAAAAAAATCAGATTTGCTTTGTTTTTCCTTATCTTTTATTTTTTCGCATTTTAATTTATTTTCTGTCATTCTCTTATGTTCCTTTGCTTTTATTTCAACATTGAGGACAATGTTGTGTTTTAAGTGTGGGGGTATTGGGAGAATTTTAGTTTTCTTTGTTGTTCTAAAAAAAAAAAAAAATTGTTTGGTCTTTTTAACTCCCATTGGTTTTTGAGAATATGAGTATTATGTATGAGAATTAAGTGAGATAGATGAATATATAAATCAAATGAATGAGTGTGCATGCAAGTTTTAATGTTTAATTGGTTTAGGGATTGACTCTGAAAATATGTCATGTTGACTTTATAGTGTTATACCAATGTAAGCTTTTGAGCCTTCAACATTATATTCTTTGATTGTTCGTTCTTTGAATGATATGTATCTCTAGAACTTGCTTCATATCTTATTGAGATTACATTCACATTACATAGATGCATGAAGATGATAAAGGCATTAGGAATTTTAACTGCTTGAGCCAAAAAGCCAACCTAAAGCATATTATCTTTAGTGAGCCCCTTTTGAGCTTGTTTATCTTTTCTTTGCTTTATCCATGTATAAGCCTTAAACTTTTTATATGTTTTCCTCTTTTCCCCTGGCCAAGGATTAGTAGAGCATATACTTGTGATATCTCATGGAATTATGGTTGGAAATTATGTGAAAAGAAAGAAGAAGTGATGCTTGATGAAAAGATGGGCAAAGTTGCCAAAGGTGAAAAAAGAACAAAAGAAAAAGAAAAAAAAAGAACAAGAAAAGAAGAAAAGAAAAAAAAAAGAAATAGAAAAGAGCTTGAAATCGAAAGAAGCTAAGCATTGGTGCTTGAAGATTGAAAATTGATGTGTTTTGATGGAATATCTTGGTTGAAATATTTTTTTTTCTTCAGAATGCTCTACTTTCTTTGGTTTGAACCTTTTCTTCTACTCTCTTTTACCTCACCTTAACCTTAGCCCCATTACAACCGGAAAATAAGACCTTTTGATTCATGCATTGTTTGTAATATTTTAGTAATGGAGATGAGATTGAAGAGCAAGCTTATGGTAGAACATCTTCATTGATTGAATTTGAGAGATTTAAACACATAAGCCCTAAACACATGAGTGTTGGAGTATATATCAATGAGAGGACCTATCACTTTGGCATGGCATAGATTTCTTTTAAATCCCGAAGAGTAATTGAGTTTTGAAGTTTGCATGTAAATGAATTCATGAGAATTATACTATTTATCCTTCATGATTATATTCTTGTTTATAATGCATATATTCTTGGACATTGATGGGAGATTAAGAGATTGATCATAGTTTTTTTTTCAATTTGATTTTATTTATCCTTTCTCGAGGACGAGCAAGAGCTAAGTGTGGGGGTATTTGATGTAACCATATTATTCGATAGTTTCACCCACATCTACCTAATGTTTTATCCATGTTTTATATATAAAATGCCTTGATATTCTTTGTTTTATGTTTTGAAGGCATTTTTGGATGAAAGATGCAAAAAGGAGTAAATTGGAGGTAATTGGTAGATTTGATGTTCAGTCGATGTTTTGTGCAGAGCGTGAGTTCTAGAGATCGAAATGAAGTGATTCAAGTGGAACTAAAAAGCTAACATCCATACCTTTCTGGAAATGTAATGCAAGAAAAATAAAAGGAGAAAGATCATGGAAATCACATCCTGCAAAGTCAAATCACGCATTCTGCCAGTGTTGACCTTTGGCCATTCAAAATTTAATATCTGGAGCTAAAGAAGTCCAATTGATTCAAACTCAATTTTATTGGATTCCTAATGCAAATACCTATTCACGCTCCATATTTCAGACACAAACGATGTCATAGGATGGAGATATGATTTTCCAAAGATGACAACTGAATTCTGCCAGCAAACAGGTTTCGTGAAGAAACGAGTCCAAATTACATTCTAAAGCATCTAAACTGACATCCAAGTTTTTATATCAGAAATTTAGCTCCTCTAAGTCAGAGTTTGAAGATTTCATGCAAGGCTATTTCTCCTTTTTAGGAAAAATAGTTATTGAAGTACTTAAATGTAAACTGTCAACTTAAGGAAATGACTATTTTGTAAAATAGAGACTAGGGTTTCTTAGCAAAGAAAAGAGAGGGAGAGCAAAAGAGGCAGCAGCCAGCATAGAATAAACGAAAATTCTCTCCTCTACAAACCCAAAAAAAATCATGCTCTCTTCAATCTTTAGAAGTAGTTGTTCAATAGTTATGCAAGGCTAAGCTCTTTTCTTGGTTGCAAGGACACAAAAACCTTCGGATTTCAAGAACCGTGAGATTTATTCTTCCTTCTATTTTTAGTTTATGTTATGAATGAGTATGATTGTTTTCCTATGCATATTTCCTATGATTGTTGTTGATGATTGCTAGAGCGGACTCTAAGTTATTGGTGTGAACAATCTATTGCTAAGTTTAATATCAAAACCGGAGTTGTGATATATGAACTTGTGAAGCAACTAAGCTTGATAATTGTGGCGGAACTACATTATTGAACTTAGGGAGAACATTTGAATAAATTGACACAAGTTGCGGACAACTTGTATGTTAATCTTGATGAAATTATCTAGTTCTTAAAGCTACCATTAAATTGAATCATTAGTGCGGACACTTTGATTTTTTGTTGGTTAGGATTAGTTATACGGTGGATCCGTTAATTAATCACGTTAAGAAAAGATAAAATTTCAGAACATAAACTGCAATTTTTTGTTTCAAGGATCGGTTCTAGTTTCCGTAGGTGGATGTATGCTTGTGACCAAGGTTTGTTTTCTTGATAAGTTTTGGTTTTAATTGATTTTGTTTGCTAGTTTAATTGCTGCCATAGTTTAGATAATCACAAACCAAACCCCCCCCAATCACATAACGTACAACATAAAAATCTGACTTGAAACTTCCTCGTGGGATCGACCTCTTGCTTGCTCTATACTATCTTGTGTGTTTGAAGCTAGGGTAATTAATTTGTGCGACCGCGACATCGCAACAGTGGCTGTCTCAAGATTTCAGCATTAATAGACTACAGAATCATATTGCCAAACATTTTGATCTAGTCCTGTCAAGCGAGGATGATGATCCGCATAGAGCTGCCAAATTGTCAGAAGAACTAAGGAAGAAACAGAAATGGATTCTCATTTTAGATGATTTGTGGAACAGTTTTGAGCTACACAATGTGGGAATTCATTCCTTGTTGAAAGGATGCAAGTTGATTTTGACAACTCGATCACAAACGGTTTGTGATCAGATTGATTGCCAACACAAAATCGAAGTGAAGCCCCTTTTTTAGGGAGAATCTTGGACTTTGTTCAAGGAGAATCTTGGACGTCACATAGCACTTTCAGATGAAGTGGAAGGAATTGCAAAAGTTGTTGCAATGGAATGTGCTGGTTTGCCATTAGGAAATATTTACAGTGGCGGGAAGCTTGAGGGGAGTGGATGATATACATAAGTGGAGGAATACATTGAAGAAATTGAAAGACTCAGGAATTAGGGACATGAAAGTATTTAAGTTATTGAGGTTTAGTTATGATCGGTTAGGTGACTCGGCACTATAAAAATGTCTCCTATACTGTGCATTATTTCCTGAAGATTATATGATTGAAAGGGAGGAGCTGATAGGTTATTTGATCTATGAGGGAATAATTAAAGGAATGAGAAGCAGGCAAGATGCATTTGACGAGGGCCAGACGATGCTTAATAGACTTCAATATGTCTGCCTATTAGAAAGTGCTCCAAAGAAGTATGATGTTAGAAGATGTGTCAAGATGCATGACTTGATTAGGGATATGGCCATCCAAATAATGCAAGAGAACTCTCAAGTCATTGTTAAAGCAGGTGCACAATTAGTAGAACTGCCAGATGTAGAGGAGTGGACAGAGAATATTTCGAGAGTTTCACTAATGCAAAACCATATCAAAGAAATTCCTGCCAACCATTCACCAATGTGTCCAAATCTATCAACTTTATTTCTATGTTATAATAGACAATTGGGATTCATTGCAGATTCATTTTTCAAGCAATTGCATGGGCTCAAGGTCCTTGATCTGTATGGCACAAGTATTCAAAATTTGCCAGAATCTATCTCTGATTTGGTGACTGTCACTGCATTATTGCTCATTAATTGTCATATGTTAAGACATATTCCATCATTAAAGAAGCTCAGGGCACTGAAGAGGTTGGATCTCTCTAGGACTACACTTGAAAAGATGCCACAAGGAATGAAATGCCTAACCAACCTGAGGTATCTTAGAATGCATGGATGCGGTGAAAAGGAGTTTCCAAGTGGAATATTACCAAAACTCTCTTACCTGCAAGTCTTTGTACTAGACAACTTTATTGATGGAAGATATGCTCCGATAACAGTTAAAGGAAAGGAAGTAGGATCCTTGAGAAATTTGCAAACTTTGGAATGCCATTTCGAAGGTGTCTCTGACTTCGTGGAGTACCTCAGATATCAGGATGGGATCCAATCACTAAGAACATGCAGAATCACAGTAGGAACAATGGATAAATTTGATTGGGAAGATTTTGATTATTTCCCAAGTAAAACAGTTTGGTTGGGTAATTTGAATATCAATGCAAATAGAGATTTTTAGTTCAAGTTCTTAAATGACATTTAAGGACTGGATTGTGAATGCATCGATGCAAGAAGTTTATGTGATGTTTTGTCATTAGAGAATGCAGTTGAACTGGAGATCATCTGCATTTCGGATTGCGATAGCATGGAGAGCTTGGTTTCATCTTCTTGGTTCTGCTCTGCTCCATCTGATAAGGTTATATTTTCTAGTCTTCAAGAATTTTATTGCTATAGATGTAGAAATATGAAGAACTTGTTCCCTCTTGTCTTGTTGCCAAACCTCATAAACCTGAGAACGATTCTTTTTGTGAGAAAATGGAGAAGATAATAGGAGGAACCAGGTCGGATAAAGAAAGTAGCGAATTCAAGCTCCCAGAGTTAAGATATCTAAGATTGATTGCATTACCAAAACTGAAAAGCATTTGTAGTGCAAAATTGATTTGCAATTCTCTTGAAATAATTGATGTAAAAAACTGTGAGAAGCTGAAGAGGATGGCAATTTGTCTTCCGTTGCTTGAAAATGGGCAGCCATCTCTCCCCCATTCTCTTGATAGAATCACTGCATGTCCAAAAGAATGGTGGGAGACAGTAGTGGAGTGGGAGCATCCTAATGCAAAGGAAGTCCTTTGTCCCATTGTACACTTTAATTGATATCGTGTGCTTACAATTAACATAAATGACAGTTTCTGTTTTTTATGTATATTTTTAAACTCGATTGATAAATAACTATAATTCAAAGTTTAATTAATATTATATTTTCATCCTTTTGACATCCAAAAAAAGAAATAATATATTGTTTTATCATTAATAATACAAATTAAAAAAAGAGAGATAGAGAGAGAAGACACTTTAAAAAAAGAATGATAATTGTATTACAAGACCTAGAATTTTGAAATTTTTATAAGGATATATTTGGAATAAAATCTCATTTCCTCGTGTCTTTTTATTTTGAGTACATAAATTCATCCAATTTTTATTTTTATCCTTTAAAGATTTTTTTATTTTTATTTGTGATTGTTTGGAAATTAAAAAAATTAATCCACTATACATGAAGACATAGGTTTAGGAATGTGGTTAATGAGATGTTTCAAAGTATTTTTTATTAGGAATATATTAAAATATTTTTTTTATTTTTTAAATAATATTTTTACAACAATACATCAAAATAATTTAAAAACATAAAAAAAATTAAAAATTTACAAAAATACATTGTATCACATTCCCCCCCAAAAAATCAAAATAATTGGCTTGATGTTGGTGGGCGGGCTAGGAGCATGGTTATTTTTACTCTTAGGGTTATTTTTACCCATAAACGAGTGGAGGAATGCTTTAGAGTGAAGAATTATCAAACTTGCTTGTATTGCTGTAATTGATCTTGCCTTTAAATAGGCATTATACATCAAATCTTACATTTACAATGAGTTAATTCTAACGGCTACTTGCTATATATATATCCATGATTTATGTGCAGAGATCATGGAATATATGTTAATGAATTGTAACGGCAAATCTCTTAGCTGCTGCATATCTGCATTTCCATATATGTCTTCACATTCCCCCTCAAGCTCAAGGTGGGGCTGGACCAATGCAGAGCTTGTCACGATTTAAGACAAAGTTTGCTGCACAAAGGGATTGCAGAGCTCAAGGTGAAGATGTCTGCAACTTGGTCTGAGCTTGGAATAAATGTCAATGAAAGAGCACCACTTGCAACTCGTTCCCGAACAAAATGAACATCTATTTCAATGTGTTTTGTCCGATGATGGAACACTGGATTCTTAGCCATATGAATGGCACTAATATTATCACAGTGGAGCTGCGGAGGAGGGACAGGGTAGCCAATATTTTTGAGTAAATGGACAAACCACATGAGCTCGGCTGTTGTGGAAGCTAAGGCACGATATTCTGCCTCAGCTGTTGATCTAGACACCGTGGCTTGTTTCTTTGCTCCCCATGATATCAAATTTTTGCCTAAAAAGATAGCAAAGCCAGTAGTGGAACGTCGGTCATCCCTACAACCAGCCCAATCCGCGTCGCAAAAACCATGAAGTATATGAGCAGAATTGCGAGTGTAGTGCAGCCCAATATTAAGTGTTCCCTTTAAGTATCGGAAGATCCTTTTGACTGCAACCAGATGAGTATCATGAGGGGTTTGCATGAATCGACAAACTTGATGTACAACAAAGGATATGTCGGGTCTGGTTAAGGTGAGATATTGCAGGGAACCAACCAAGCAGCGATAGTGGGAAGGATCAGCTAAAGGCACACCATCAGTAGCTGATATAGAAGAGCCCGATGCTAGTGGAGTGTTTACTGGTTTGGCACCATCAAGGCCAAACTTTTGAAGGAGAGATAGCAAGTATCTTGTCTGTGTAATGGTGATGGAGGACTCATCACGGGCTATTTGGAGTCCTAAGAAGTAATGAATGTCACCAAGGTCTTTCATATGAAACACAGCCGAGAGGTGTGCAATGAGCTTGGTGATCTGCGATGATGAGTTGCCTGTTAAAAGAATATCGTCAACATAGATGAGCAAGAGAAGAATGTCTGACCCTTGAGTGCGGTAAAATAAGGATTGATCATAGGGGCATCGTATGAATCCCATTTGTTGAATATAGGTACTGAATTTGAGGTACCATGCGCGAGGGGCCTGCTTCAATCCATAGAGTGCTTTATGAAGATGGCAAACATAATCTGGTTTTGACGAATCTACAAAACCTGGAGGCTGAGCCAAATATACGCGCTCTTGTAGATCACCATGAAGAAACGCGTTGCTTACATCCAATTGCTTGACAGTCCAGCCTTGAGACAATCCAATGTTGAGAATGAGCCGAATAGTGCTTGGTTTGATGACGGGACTGAATGTTTCATCATAGTCAAGTCCTGGTTGTTGTGTAAATCCACGAGCCACTAGCCGGGCTTTGTATCTTTCAATAGATCCATCAGATCGTGTCTTGATTTTGAACACCCATTTGCTGCTGATAACATTCATTTATGGTTTTGGAGGTACCAATGTCCAGGTGTTGTTGCTGTGAAGGGCACTAATTTCAGCCTGCATTGCCTGAAGCCATTGTGGATTCTGGAGAGCTTTTTGAACTGATGATGGTTCTTGAGGCTGGGCAACAAAGTCAGCAAGAAAACACATAGGAATTGGATGTCTTGAAGAAATAAATACCTTGGGTTTTAGTTTCCCAGTTTGAGTCCTTGTAATCATGTGATGCTGTCGTTGTGGGGCTGGGGCAGACGGCATGCCATGTTGTTGTGATTGAAGTGGAGGACATTCATGCTGCGTAGAGTCATTCATCTGCTGTTGTGACTGAACTTGAGTGAGCTCAAGTTGGTTAGATTCAACATGGGCAAATTCACTTTGAACGGATTCATCTTGCACAGGTTCTGCTATGACCTGTGGAGCTGTGGCAAGGGATGTGTCCTCTACTGTCTTCAACAGACAAGGAATTTCTTTCCTTTTCAAGAGCTGCGTGGCATGTGCAGGAGTGGCATTTGGCTGCATGCATTTGTAGGGAAAATGCAATTCATTAAATTTCACATGCCGTGAAATATAGAACCGTTTTGTCTGAGGTTCAAAACAAATATACCCTTTATGATTTGTTGAATACCCCAGAAACACACACTGTGTGGATTTGAAATCCAATTTGGATCGGCCAAAAGGAGCAAGCAAAGGGTAACAAGAACACCCAAACACTCGCAAGGAATCATAGACTGGAGCAGAACCGAATATCACCTCATGAGGTGATTTGAAGCCCAAAACAGAGGAAGGCAGCCGATTTATCAAAAATACTGCAGTTCGAAAAGCTGCAGTCCAGAAAAGTTTGGGAACAGACGCATGGGATAACATTGTTAATCCTGTTTCTACGATATGTCGATGACGTCGTTCAGCCAGTCCATTTTGTTCTGGTGTTCCTGGACATGAAATTCTATGAATAATGCCATTAGTTCTGAAACAATCCTGTAAGCTTTGATTAACAAACTCACCACCCCCATCACTTTGGAATATCTTAACATGAGTTTTAAATTGCGTTTCCATTTGCTTGAGAAAAGAAGGAAATATAATTGCTACATCAGATTTTCTACTCATGGGAAAGAACCATATATATCGTGAGAATTCATCAACAATAACCAAATAAAACCGAAATCCATCATAAGAGGGGACAGACGCAGGACCCCAAACATCTGAATGCAAAGTGTGCAGAAAAGATGTAGCATATGTTTTCCTTGAATCAAACGGTAGCTTTGTTGATTTTCCCAAAACACAGCCTTCACAGAAGGCATTTTTATTCATAGATGATAAACATAATTTTGAAAGAACATTGGCTGAAGGATGGCCAAGTCGTGCATGCCACAGAGTGCTAGTCACTTTATTTGCCAAAAAACTGACTGGAAAATTGGGGAGCTGCTTCAAGTTGATCGGGTATAACCCATCTTTCATGAAACCTTTAAGGATTACCCGCTTCGTCTTCATGTCCTTAAGTAAAAATCCCCATGGATAGAATAAAAAATAGCAGTTATTATCCCTTGTAAATTGAGACACAGATAAAAGTTTCTTCTTAATTGCAGGAACCACAAGAACATCTTTTAGCTTGAGATTAGTGCTGTGAAGAAGCATGTGCCCAGTACCAGTGATAGATAAATCCTGACCATTTCCAACCATAACAGACTCATTTCCAGGATGAGATACAATACCTTGAATTTCATTTGTGTCTGGTGTCATATGTTGATTTGCTCCAGTATCAGTATACCATGCCTCTTCTGCCGGTTCACCAATTTTGATTGCAGCAAAGGCTTTATACTGATCAGCCTCTTCTTCGGGGGCAAAACACCCATCTGCTTTGTGGTTTGGTCCTCCACATCGAAAGCAAGTGATGCCACCACGTCCACGATTATTCTTCTGAGGGATTTGTCTTGGACGATTTCCAGTGAAGTTCCCATTTTGATGAGGGAAACGGGTCTCTTTTCCTCGTAGTGAGGTGTTGTTATGTCTTCCACTTGAAATTCTGTGATTTTGGCCACGATTGCTGTGATTCATCCATGGCCTTGAGGCTACACGTCCACGGTTTGTATAGAAGGCCACAGGAGGAGCAGTTGTTCGTGCTCCTTGAATTCTAATTTCAAAATCGCGAAGTTTGCCAATAACTCCTTCAAGAGATGGAAATATATCTCTAGCATTCAATGCTGCTACTATGGGATCGAATTCAGATCCTAATCCCCGAAGAATGCAGATGATGAATTCATCATCATCCATTGGTTTTCCTGCACCACAAAGAGACGAAGCCAAGGATTTTGCTTTGTGTAAATAATCTTCCAGTGAAGACGTACCTTTTGTCAAGGTTTGTAGTTCGCCTTTGATCTGTTGAATGCGATCTCGAGTGTGAGTACCATACAAAGTCTCTAACACTTGCCATGCATCATGCGAAGACTCACTGTTGATGACCTGAGACAGAGGTCCATCCGAGAGTGAGCTATTGATCCATCCCAAGATTAATTGATCAGTGCGCAGCCACACTGCTGCAGCAGGATTTGTTTGCATCACACCATCTTCACCAGTGATGGTTGACGCTGGACAAGGGACTTCATTCTTCACATATCCAAGAAGCCCATAGCAACGTAAAACAGGAATAACCTGTGCTTTCCACAAAAGGTAATTGTTTGAAGCTAGTATAATAGCAATTTCAGGTAGGTGTGATTTTGGGAGTGAAATCTCAAGAGAAGATGCAGGGGTTGCTGTTTGAGTTGTTGAAGAAGAAGACGCCATAGTGATTGAAGGCTCTGATACCATGAAGAATTATCAAACTTGCTTGTATTGCTGTAATTGATCTTGCCTTTAAATAGGCATTATACATCAAATCTTATATTTACAATGAGTTAATTCTAACGGCTACTTGCTATATATATATCCATGATTTATGTGCAGAGATCATGGAATATATGTTAATGAATTGTAACGGCAAATCTCTTAGCTGATGCATATCTGCATTTCCATATATGTCTTCACATAGATGACCTAAGGCATTCAAGAGTTAGGCAAAATGATATGGAAGAGAGGTTGTATTCCAAATATTGAGATTTAGCTATACACACCTGAAAGATTCAGCACTGCAACAATTTCTCTTGTATTGTGCATTATTTTCTGAAGACTTTCATATCCCTAGACAGCATTTGACAGCTTATTTGATTGATGAGGGAGTGATAAAAGGGCAGAGTAGGGCGGCAGAGTTTCACCATAGACTTGAAAGTGCTACAAGAGTTTCACGCTGCATGACTTGATCAGGGACATGGCCATCCAAATACAACAAGAGAACTCTCAAGGCATGGTTAAAGCAGATGCACAATTAAATGAATTGCCGAATTCAGAGGAGTGGACAGAGAATCTTGTGAGAGTTTCAATAATACAAAGCGACATTGAAGAAATTCCTTCGAGCTATTCACCAAGGTGTCCCAGTCTTTCAACTCTACTGTTATGCAATAATAAATACTTGTAAATTTATTGCCGATTCATTTGTCAAAAAACTGCAAGGGCTCAAGGTCCTCGATCTGTCTTGCACAGATATTGAAAATTTGCCTCATCCTGTCTCTGTATTCTTTTAGTTTATTGATTGCTCTGTTTATTTATTATTTGTATTAAAGAATTTAATTTGTCTACTACATATATTTCATCTGGAATTGGATGACAATTTCATGAGTCAAATCGTGAAGACAAAGCTCTTACATGTTTGAATTCAAAAACTTTCAAAACCCTTTCTCGACGTTATTTAATTAAATGGATTCATGACCTTTAAAAACAACATTTTTTATATATATTATTTTTGAAAACTCAAATTACAATGGAGATACAATTTGTTCATTTGGTACACCATGAGGATTGTTTCATGTTTGTTGAATGTTGTACCTCATGCTTCATAAATTCAGCTGATGAGAATTGGTTCCTTTACCCATAAAATATACTATTTTCCTGTTTCTCTATGACGAGTGGATTGTGTTAGGATCAGAATATTGAAGAAGAATTCACACATAGGAGAAGAGAATTGAGAACAGAGGAGAGAGAGAGAGAGAGCAGAATTTGAATTTCGTATATTGATTGTTATTCTCTCACACACATTGTGTGTTACAACAACCCCTATTTATACACTTTGTATACTTTCTCTTTTATACTCTAACATCCCCCCTCAATCTCTTGCTTTGACAAACCAAGCATGAGATTGCAGCAATGAAAACAAAACACATGAGTACTGAATCCTTTTTGACAGAAATCACTATGTAAAAGGAAGATGAGTTTGAATACGATTGAGAAGAAAAAGAAAAATGCTCAAATGGCAAAGAAGATAGAAGAGAGAGAAGACATTTCATTTGTCTATTTCTTGATTGAAATTTCATTTGTCTACTTCAGTTTTTTCTGAAGTTTTTTCTTTGTCTACTTCAGTTATTCTGAAGTTTTTCATCTTTGAGAAGAGAGGGATGAGATGAAAGAAATGGGAGGTAAAAGAGGTGATAGAATGAGTTTGAATTTCATTTGTCTACTTCAGTTTTTCTTAAGTTTTTCATTTGGCTACTTCAGTTTTTCATTTGGCTACTTCAGTTTTTCTGAAGTTTTTCATTTGCCGATGAATTTCTTAATCTGTGTAAGAATTCATTTTGTAATTCTCAATGATATTGATTTTGTTTTCAACAAAACGACACCGTACAATAAACCACACAATAACAACGCATAGAAATAAAAGAAAAGAAAGGCATAAAGGAAAACTAAAAAAAAAAAAAAAAACCCTACCTCTCCGCCGCTTAAGCATTTTGAGGAGTACCCGCATCCACTCTTCATTATCAGATATGGCCAAGTCAAAGAATCACACAGCACACAACCAGTCCCACAAAGCTCACCAGAATGGCATCAAGAAACCCAAGAGGCATCGCCACACCTCCACGAAAGGGATGGACCCCAAGTTTTTGAGGAGTACCTCGCACACCATCATATATGTAAATCTTAATTTCTGAATACCGTTTCGTCGTCTTCTTAATGCCGTTTCAGTGAAAATCCAGCAGATCCGATAACAGAATAGTAAAGGAAATGGCAGAGGAGTTGATTTTGAGGAGTGCAAGAGAGAAGATGTAGACCTGCTCAGAGGAATCAAGTGTCGGAGAATCTGGTGGTGGATGACCCAACGCGCCTCCCGCACCTGCAAACATTCTTTGCAACCTCTCCATACCTGATATTTTCTACTCTGCTTTTCCTGATTATTCTCTCCAGCCGGACAAATTATTCTTGAGAGCTTTACTTTGTGAGCAAGACAGAGGCTGCTCACTTTGCGACGAGACTACCAACCATCGATTCTTTTTATTTATTTTTTATTTATTTTTATGAGTCTCTTTATCTTCACTAGCAGATTCATCATCTTTGCTTGACGCTACAGGAGTAGCCTGTGGTTTTTCAGGCTTGGCAGCTTTATTTGTACCAGGAGCAAGCTTGACGTGCGCCACTTTCTCAAATGGAATTTCATCGACATCAGCAGAAAAATCAGAATCATTTTCAGAATCAGCACTGCTTGATGAAGAGAAGTTGGAGGATGGTGTTCAATCTGGTGATAGCCTTTCAAGCACACCAACTGGAGGTGAGACTCCTAATGTTATTGACCTTCGTAAGCAGCAGAGAAAAGAACCCGAGAGGCCTCTCTATCAAGGTCTCGAAGAAAAACAATAGTGAATCGCTGCTGCTCTGTTTCAGCTTCATCTTTTTTTTTTTTTTTGCTCTGCTGCTGCTCTGTTTGAGCTTTAGTTTTGTTACACAAAATTTGAATACAGCAATTTGATGCGCAGAGACTGGAGAATTTGAAAAGTATGCTGAAATGCAGTCTCACGGATGAACAAGACAACAACTAAATGAGGAGCAGCAGCACTTCTTAGGCGTGATGAATGGAAGCAAATTGCATTCTACTGGTTTGTATCAGCTTAATATTGAGACTAGGAAGATTATTACTGAGTGAAGGTTTGAAAGAAATGGAATTACCATGAGGAATATTGTAAATGAGGAGCAGCAGCGGCATGGATGATCATCTTCTTTAGCTGCAGCTTACGTTTTTTTTTTTTTTTTTTTGAATGATCCATTGAAGGATCAGATTGCGAAAGCTTGGATCAATTCATGCGTTAGCATAATAGCTTTAATACCATGTTAGGATCAGAATATTGAAGAAGAATTCACACAGAGGAGAAGAGAATTGAGAACAGAGGAGAGAGAGAGAGAGAGAGAGCAGAATTTGAATTTTGTATATTGATTGTTATTCTCTCACACACATTGTGTGTTACAACAACCCCTATTTATACACTTTGTATACTTTCTATTTTATACTCTAACAGATTGGACAGGTGGAGTTCTGTAGTAAGCTGGCATGGTTGCCGGGAAGAATGTCGCTCTAATTCCTTCTGCCTTCAGTATAGGGAAGATGATGCCTGATCCAACCTGGAAGATGACAAAAATAAATATAAAAATAAAAATTTAAGTTTGTCTAGGAAACTCATGGTGAGAATAAAAGTTCAAACAAATAAGTTTCTGATAGTAAAATGAAAGCTGGAGATACAGACCATAATTAGTCTAGTCGCAATAAACATGCGTTTTGGTGTAGGAAATGGAAGCAGTAAGCCGCCAACAGCATAGGCAAGCATGGCAAAGCAGTGGAAAACCAAGCTTAACAGGTCAGGGTTTAGACCAGACAGAAGAGCCATCAGTCCATCTGAGTACACACCTCCAAGGCTCAAATAATTGAAGAATGCTTCTTTCATTTCCTTCCTTGCTGGGTCCTGATCCGATGAAGAGAATACTGTGTAGGGTGCTTGCCAAAGTATTAATTGCAAATGCCGATGGCTGCAACCAATATTAAGTTATTATCATCTACAGACCGCATAGAAATATGGTTATTTTGTGTTTCACTCAGCAATGCCTGAAACATCAAGTTTCTTGAAGCAATTCCTGTTCAAAATTTGTTCTGAGGAAGATTGGCCAAAGAAATTTTAGATAAACAAGTGCTGATACCTTACGCAGAACGCAATAGGACTCGAGATATTTGCAAATGGAAGCTGCATTGCTAAGATCGTTCAGAGGCCTAAGAAGATCTCGCAGTAGGACAACATCAGAAAGTCCCACAGTCATTCCTCCTCCTGTTACAGAATGGCGCATATTCAACGAATCCCCTATCAGAAATTGACGCAGAACGGAAAGCAAATTGATTTACCAACGTAAATCAGTGAAACAAAACAAATTCTGGTGTGAAAGAAAACTCAATATATTATTCCGCCTTGTCCTCTCTTTCAGCCATTTAAATAGGCAGGACAATTTCAAGAGTTACAATCGTTTATTGCAGTGAAATCTGCAATATATTCTAAAAACAGAAATAAACACACAAACGGAAATAAATACACAAAAGTAATTGCAGACATTAATTGAAAAATCATAACGGACATAACATTTAATTGTAGAATAAACTGAAATGCATAACGCATGGATTTGAAGATTGCATGCCGAGAATCCAGCTCTTAATTTCTGATCATCCTGCTGCAAGCTGAATTGTGATTTTTGGCTCGTTCCTTCTTCTTCATCTTCTTGTCTAACACTTCTTCAAACTCTGCTGCAAGCTGTTCTATGTCATAAATGTTAGAATTTAAAAGAAAGAACTAAAAATTTGGTGTAATTTTGAGAAAGAACTGGAAAATTTGTAAAGAACAGGTACTGTACAAATCAATACCGAGAACACTGTTCATAAACCTGAAGAACAGTTACTGTAGAAATTAAGAACTGAGAATGCGATTTTCCAGAAAACTAAGAACTTGAGAATTTGATTGTTTTGAGCAGAGAGAACATACACACATGGGCAGAATGGTTTCGTATGGTTACTGCCATCCCATAAATTTTATTTATAAGAATCAAACGATTACAACGGCTAGTTTCTTTCAAAAATCTGTTACAGTTGACTTTTCCATAATGTTGACTATTAACTGAATTTAACTAACAATTGACTAATTGAATAAGAACATTAAGGATATTAATAATCCAGATTACAATATGAATTCAAAACTAAAAACACTTAAATCTTGAGCTTCAATTCTTCAGTTCTTCACGAGCATGCTTCGCAGACCTGGAATCACATTTCCAGTTTTCAACACTCCCCCTTGATTCCTGAGTTGCGCCTTCCCACCATGCTCCTCAGTTCCTCGAACCTCTCCTTTGCAAGAGACTTTGTGAATATGTCAGCTAGTTGTTCATTAGTGCTGCAATACTTCATCACTAGTTCTCCTTCTTGTTGAAATTGTCTAAGTGCATGAAACTTTATCTTCATATGTTTTGTTCTATCATGGAACACTGAATTTTTTGATATGGCTATTGCTGACTGGTTATCACATAATAGATCAGTAGGTTCTTCTTGTTCACAACTCAAATCTTTCAACACCTTTCTCAGCCAAACCAACTGATTAGCAGCCACATATGCAGAGATATACTCTGCCTCCGCTGTTGAATGAGCAACAACAGGTTGCTTTTTCGAATTCCAGCAAAAAATTCCTTCTCCTATTGCAAAACAGTATCCAGATGTGCTTACCATTTCCTCATCACTACCACCCCAATCACTATCACAGAACCCTTTCAATTTAATTGTGTTCATTCTGCTGAAATAAACTCCAAATTCCACGGTTCCTTTCAAGTATCTCAACACTCTCTTTGCAGCTGTGTAGTGTATTTGACTTGGATATTGCATGAATCTAGATAAGTAGTTAACTGTAAACACTATGTCTGGTCTAGTGGAAGATAAGTATAATAAACTTCCAATTAGGCTCCTATATACTCTTCCATCTGCACTAGGGGATCCATCTTGTTTTGACAATTTCATTCCAAGCACCATTGGTGTGCTGACAGGTTTACAATTTTCCATTGCAAATCTGTCAAGCAATTTAGTTATAAATTGCTTTTGACCTATAAAGTTTCCTTCCTTAGTTTGTGAGATTTCCATACCCAAAAAATGTGCTAACAGTCCTAGATCATTCATCTCAAACTTGCTCTTCATGTTTCTCTTAAATTCATCAATCAGCTGGTCATTGTTACCCGTAATCAGTAGGTCATCCACATATACTGATATTATTACCATTTGATTACCAACCCTTTTGACATAAAGTGTGGCTTCATTCAGACTTTTTTCAAATCCAAGACTTGCTAAATATTCATCTAGCTTGCTATACCAAGCTCTAGGAGCTTGTTTCAAACCATACAAGGCTTTCTTTAGCAAGTAGACTTTGTTCAAGCTTGATTCATTCTCAAAGCCTTCGGGTTGTTCCACATATATCTCCTCAGCTAGGGTGCCATTTAAAAAGGCAGACTTGACATCCATTTGCCAAACTAACCACCCTTTTTGAGATGCCAACATCAGCAGCAACTTAATTGTATCCATCTTTGAGACTGGTGCAAAAGTGTCTTGATAGTCAATTCCTTGTTCTTGTGCATAGAGCCTTTGACTACCAATCTTGCTTTGTTTTTATTTATGCTTCCATCAGAATTTAGCTTGGTCTTATATATCCATCTAACACCTATTACTTTTCTGTTTTTAGGTCTGTCTACTAAGGTCCAAGTGTCATTCTTCTCAATCATATTTATCTCTTCTTTCATTGCATCCACCCAAGTTTTTGATCCCATTGCTTCTTCAACATTGGTTGGTTCAGTAGCTACTGAGTTACATCTACTATAAATGTTACTTAGCAGCCTAGTTCCCCTCACAGGGTGCTCTTCTTCTTCTTCTTGTGGTTCTTCTTCATCTTCAGCTGACTGATTTCCTTCTTCAAATTCAGTTGATTCTTCCATTTTGACTGGACTGTCCAGTCTGTTTTCAATGATCTTTCCAGTTTCCCAGTTCCAATTTTGATCTTCAGCAACCTTTACATTTCTTGCTATTACTGCTTGGTTTGATTTAAGATCATATATCTTATAGCCACTTGATTTTGAGCTATACCCTATTAGGATTCCAATCTCGGCTTTCTGATCTAATTTACTTCTTTTCATTTCTGGTTGCAGTACATAGCATGGGCTACCAAATATTTTTACATGATCTAGTTTAGGTTTGAGTCCAAACCATTCTTCAAAAGGAGTTGTATCTCCTATTGATTTTGAACTCAGTCTATTTAAAATATAAGAGGCTGTGCTCACAGCCTCTGCCCAAAATTTTAAGGGCAACTTCTTCTCATAGAGAAGGCACCTTGCCATCTCCATGAGGGTCCTGTTTCTTCTCTCACTCACCCCATTTTGTTGTGGGGTGTAAGGAATAGTTAGTTGGTGTTTTATACCTTCTTTAGCAAGGTATTCTTCAAATTTATGGGAGGTGAATTCCCCTCCATTGTCTGTTCTTAAGGTTTTTATGTGGCAGCTTGATTCCTTTTCAACTGCAATTTTAAACCTTAGGAATGTATCAAAGGCTTCACTTTTGGCTTTAAGGAAATATACCCAACAATATCTACTAAAATCATTTATAAAAAGCAAAAAATACCTTGCACCATTCAAGGACTCATTTTGCATAGGGCCACAAATATCAGAATGCACAATCTGCAGTTTAGTGTTTGATCTAGTTGAAGAATTATTGAATTTAACTCTAGCTTGTTTTCCTAACTGACATGCTTCACATACATCTTTTAGTTCCTGTATGTTAGGTAATCCCTCTACTACTTTCAGTTCTGGCATTTTCTTTAGGGATGCATAATTGAAGTGTCCCAATCGTTTATGCCAAATGGAAGAAATTTCAGTTGTATTTGTGTTCATGTTTAGGTGTTCTAGTTGCCTTTCTATGCTAAAGCATCTATTATTCATTTTTGCAGTGAATAGGGGGACACCTTGATTATCTTTGATCGTGCATATGCCATTAATGAACAAAAGTAAGTATCCATCCTCAAGTAGTTGACCAACACTTATGAGGTTTTGGTCAATTTCTGGGACATACAAAATATTTTCAAATTTCTTTATGCCAGTTAAAGTGTTAATTTCAACTTCCCCTCTACCGTCAACACCTACATACTGACCATTTGCTACTTTAACTCTTGATTTGTAACTTAAGTCAAGGTTTTCAAGCATGCTTAATTTGGCAGACATGTGATTAGAACAGCCACTATCAATTAACCAAGTTAGGTTACTTACCTCAGTTTTGCTGCAACTTTGAGCTGTAGTGGTTGTAAATAATACTTCATCTTTAGTCTCCTCCACTTCAGCAACATGAGCTTGATTTGCATTGCCATTTTTGCAGAATTTCTCAATGTGACCAAACTGCTTACACTTTCTGCATTGGGCATTTTTGAGCCAACACCATGACTCTAAGTGATTTGTCTTTTGACAGTATTTGCAGGTAGGGAATTGATCTCTTTTCTCTTTTCCTTTTGTGTTGAATCTGTTGGATTGGTTTTGGTTGTTCTGCCAATTTTTGCCTTGCCACGGTTTTCCAGATTTTGGCCTGTTTTCTGGATTTTTGAAGAACACCTGGGAATTTTGAAACTTTGTTCTTCCTTTAAATCCAGCAGTGAAGGCTTCCTCACTTGTATTTTCTTGTCTAAATGCCTGCCTTTGCTCCACAGTTTCCAGGGCATTGATGAGTTCTTGAAGGCTCATTGTAGTAAAATCTTTAGACTCTTCCAATGAGCAAATCTTGTTTTCAAATTTTTCTGGTAAGCTGACCAGAACCTTCTCCACAACTCTTGATTCTTGAATTTCTTCTCCAAGCAGAGTCATTTGGTTTACGATCTTTGACACATTTGATGAAAACTCCTTGACAGTTTCTGATTCTTTCATCTTTAAGCCTTCGAATTGTCTTTTCAAATTCAGAATCTGCATCCTCTTGGATTTCTCATCACCTTGGAACTCAGCCTTCAATTTGTCCCAAGCTTCCTTAGCTGTTTCACACGCCATGATTCTTGAAAAGATTTCCTCACTTACTGCATTGTGAATGCAAGTAAGGGCTTTGAACTTCTTTTCTCTTTGTTCATGAAAGTATTTGATTTGGGTCATTGTTGGATTGTTGTTCAAGGGAATTGGTTCCTTGTCAGTCTCAACATCTTCCCACAAGTCGAATGCCTTAAGATAAATCTTCATTTTCACTGCCCAGACTCCATAGTTTACTCCTGTGAAGATTGGTGATTTTGATGTAAAAGATGATGAGTCCATCCTTGTTGATTTGATTCTTGACAGTAATTGGTTTCACTCTCTTGAAACTTCACAGCTCAATGTACCCAAGTAGTTTAGTAGAAGATTTCCTCAATGTTGATCTTTTCTTGAAGAGTCAATCAAGATTGTGTTCTTGACTGAATTTCTGGGTTTTCAACAGCCTCTGTTTTCTCTTTTCAAAGATTTTGAATTTCCTTGAAAGTTTATCAAACCCTCTTTTGAATCTTTTCTGCAGGTCCCTAACAAAGACCTAAATCTGCTCTGATACCATGTTAGAATTTAAAAGAAAGAACTAAAAATTTGGTGTAATTTTGAGAAAGAACTGGAAAATTTGTAAAGAACAGGTACTGTACAAATCAATACCGAGAACACTGTTCATAAACCTGAAGAACAGTTACTGTAGAAATTAAGAACTGAGAATGCAATTTTCCAGAAAACTAAGAACTTGAGAATTTGATTGTTTTGAGCAGAGAGAACATACACACATGGGCAGAATGGTTTCGTATGGTTATTGTCATCCCATAAATTTTATTTATAAGAATCAAACGATTACAACGGCTAGTTTCTTTCAAAAATCTGTTACAGTTGACTTTTCCATAATGTTGACTATTAACTGAATTTAACTAACAATTGACTAATTGAATAAGAACATTAAGGATATTAATAATCCAGATTACAATATGAATTCAAAACTAAAAACACTTAAATCTTGAGCTTCAATTCTTCAGTTCTTCACGAGCATGCTTCGCAGACCTGGAATCACATTTCCAGTTTTCAACAATAAATGCACCAGGGGTTGGGTAGGTAGACGAAGGCATGATTCTGTTTGGCATTGTTCTTATGTTTCCCTTATCAATCGCACATATGAAAGCATTGTATAGCTCAGGTGGCATATGAAATGTGTAAATTTCTGCATTAGTTCAAACATCATATATATTGAATAAAAAGAACTAGCAAAGATGCTGAAATGTCGTCTTAGACTTTCTGATATTATTAACAATTTCAAGGTCAAGGAACCATAGCTCTAGAAGATATGCTCAATAGAGTAGAACTGGACAGTATGAAACTTTACGTCAAAGTCCGAAATTGATCATGTCTGGATCGTATCAGGCAACCTCTTATTCATCTAATTTAAGTCAAAATATGCTAAAATGTCGTCTTAGACTGGTATCATGAGATGTTTTGCATTTTTCTTTCTGATATTATTAACAACAAATTCACGATCAAGAAAGCTCTATAAATTAAACAGAATAAGCTTCAGTTCATTAACATTATGTCAAGCAACTATACATACTTGAGGTGCCACCACTGTTTTCAAGTAGCTTGCCATTTCACCAGTGGAAATAGAAGGTGGTTTCGGTCCAGGTACATCAACTAAACAACGAATTTCATTGCTGCTAATAGGATAAGCTATGGCAATTGTATCCTTCAAAATAAAGTAGGCACGATTTGCATATGGAAGATTATAATTTTCCAGGACCAAACCGACAGAGTAGGATGGGACTTCAATCTGCAAGAAATGTAATGACCATGTAAGATTAAACTGTTGTTGGATTGAATTAGTTTTTTGACATGTATCAAAGTCTAAATTTTAGAACTCTCATTCTAACTAATTATATTCATACTAATTAAGCCGAAAAGTAGTCCAGTTTTAAGTTCACAAAATTTTGTATTTTAAGGAGTAATATTAAACCATTGTTGGAGATTCACCTAGAAGGTATATCTACCGGTCTATATCTTTATCTGCAAAATCTGAATTTAATGCAAGATTTTCACCTTTGGATTGCAGAGATTGCTTCGTAAATTTGAAAAACAACCATCACATACTATTGTGAGTGAAGCTGAAGCTGCTAACTCCTGGCCTGCCTTTGTTTTGAATAGCACACCTTTGATGCTGCCATTTTCTTCGACAAGAGTTGTCACAGTTCCTTGCTCGAGATTAACACTGGATAAAGATCAAAGAAATCTGAGAGAGGGAAATCTTCACATCATGAAATGATGCTGATAAAAGTATTTTCAGTCTATGGTTGGCTATATTGAACTCAATATTCGCAGGCTACTCTGTTCCTACAGGTTGCAGGGGAAAGGACGAATACTTGGGAAGAGATGCAGCTTTTTCACGCAGTTTTTGAACGAAGCGGCCATAGTGAAAGCCTCTGCCACTCGCATTGGAGGGATATGAAATTGCACCTCTTTTCCCATCTTTGTGAACTGCAGCGAAACTGAAGACTGTCTGAGAATCAGACCCATCTAGACAGTCTGTTACCACATGAAATGTTGGACATAAATAAGAGTAGATGTTGATTAATTCAACGGAAAGTGTGTTCAACAAAATTTCTACAGCTAGTAATTCTTCACCTTCAAGACCTAACTCGGCCAATTTAATGCAACCCCCAGCATGCAGGAACTCACCAACAATTCTGTCGGGCTTAGTCAAGTCTCTTTCAACGACATGCACGCGCCACCCATCCTGCAGTTGCAGGAGAAGACAATGTTGATGTTTACTAGGTTCTTGTCTTTGAATTATAAGCAAGATCAGGCACTTAGAATTAACTCTTTAACTGTTGTGCAAGAGGTAATTACCTTTGCGAGAGCATAAGCAAGAGCTGAACCAGCAACACCAGCACCTACGATGATCACATCAGTATTTCCAGCAAAATTTGATCTGCACACTCCATTTCCAGAGCTTTTCAAATTTTTCTTGGTTCGAGTTTTCTCTGAAGCTTTGATCTTCTCTCTCCTTCTTGAACTGTAGAGTACAACAAACCCGAACAAGAAAGCTGCTACAACTCCTCCAAATATATGCTTGGAGTCCATTTTTTTTCTTTCAGTACAAGGCACAATCTCTCTCTCTCTCTCTCTCTCTCTGGATGTGCTGTCGAGACCCTGCAGTGCTACCAAAGCACATGGTAAGAGATTGACTTTCTTGTTAAGAGACATGCAAATGGAAAGGTTGTTGATAGGGTTGTCTATCCTCTGCATGATAAGATTTGTTTTTTTCCTTGGAAGTTTATGTGGTTAAGAGATTGACTTTATTTTATGATAATATTAATGATTGATTTCCGAATAATTCTATATGAAAGTAATTTCCATGATTTTCTAAATGCAGATGAAATGTCCTTCTTCTTTTATATTATTCTTTAATAATAAAGTTCTAAATGCAGAACTTTAGTTCTTGGTATTTTGCTTTTGTCCTCCTTTAATAATTTTTACTTAAATTAACCTTCAACGACAAAAAAAATTTTAAAGTTTTGGAACGAAAAAAATTATTAGATCATGATGTTGGATTATAAAAGAAAATCTCGATTATGAGATATTTTGAAAGAGAGGAATATAATGTTAATTGAACTTCATACTATCATTACTAAACAACAACATGTGTTGGGATCAAAGAATTTAGTGGGAAAAGAATGCAGAAATATTGATAGATTTTCTCATTTTGGTGAATAAGATTGATGTCTTTCATTGATTTTCCCCATCTATAAATAGATGTTCAGTACAATTCTACACCCGTAATTAACTTCCCATTTCCCCACTAACCCATTACATAAATTAACTACTAATTAATTTAGGCTTGATGAAGAGCCTCCCACCAAGCACCCTTAATTAGGCTGAGTGCCTTGACCTCTCCTTGTTTCTTCTTGTTCTGGCATTCTTGAGAGAACATTAGCTGCTTTATTGTCCTTTCCACTCCTTTATTCCATGTTGAAGTCAAAGCCTAGTAGCTTGGTTATCCACCTCTACTGAAAAGGAGTTCCTACCTTTTGCTCCAGTAGATGCTTGAGTGTCTGTTGGTCAGTACGCACAATAAACCTGTATCCCAGCAAATAGTGTCTCCACTTCTGTACTGCCAAGATAAGAGCCAAAAACTCTTTCTCATAAGTGGATAAAAATATTTTTTTACCCTTAAGTGCTTGGCTTAAGTAAGCCAAGGGTCTTCCCTCCTGCATGAGGACAGCCCCTAGGGTATCCTTTGAAGCATCACACTCTACCACAAATGTCTTAGAGAAATTAGGTAGAGCAAGGATAGGGGGTAACCATGGCTGTTTTAAGCTCTGTGAAGGCCTGAATAGCTTTCTCATCCCACTGAAAAGAGCTCTTCTTGAGTAGGGCAGTCAGGGGGGCTGCTATTCCACCATAACCCTTCACAAACCTTCGGTAATACCCAGTTAAGCCCAAAAATCCCCTTAATGCTTTAGGATTTTTAGGTGCAGGCCATTCCAGCATGTCTGAGATCTTTTTTGGGTCTGCCTTGACTTCTTCCTTGGAGATTATGTGACCTAAGTACTCCACTTCACGGCAGCCAAAAACACACTTGGATTCCTTGGCATATAATTGATGATTTAGTAAAATTTCTAAGACAACATTTAAATATCTCACATGTTCTTCTACTGTCTTACTATATACAAGAATATCATAAGAAAATACCAAAACAAACCTCCTAAGATGAGGTATGGATATGCCATTCATTAGCCCTTGGAATGTTGCTGGGGCATTTGTGAGGCCAAAGGGCATCACTAATAATTCGTAGTGTCACTCATGAGTACAAAAAGCAGTCTTTTGCACATCTTCAGGTCTCATCCTAATTTGATGATAATCTGACCTCAAATCCAATTTAGAAAAATACTTTGCACCACTTAGCTCATCTAGTAATTCAGTAATGTTAAGTATAGGAAACTTAGCTTTAATTGTGTCTTTGTTGAGAGCTTAGTAATCTATGCACATTCTCCAACTTCCATCAGCCTTCCTCACTAGCAAAACAGGTGATGCATAGGGACTTTGGCTTGGTTGGATGATTTCAGCCTTTAACATCTCTTTGACCAGCTTCTCTATCTCTTCCTTTAACATCACTAATTTGATGTTTGTTTAACAAATGTGTTATGGGAATTCAAGAGATTTTATTAAAAGGTGATCTCATACCTCCAAAACCCCACATAATAAAGCTAATATCTTAGCTAAACAAGCTAATCTCCTTGACCAGCTTCTCTATCTCTTCCTTTTGATAATAAGGGTATCGATAGGGTCTTGCACTTGTTGGTTTGGCAATATCCTGTAAATGTATTTGATGGTCATGGCTTCTAGGCGGTGGCAGCCCCTTGGATTCCTGAAATGCTGCCTTGTACTGCTGCAAAACAGCTTGTATGACTGGTTTGTTGGTTTGTTGCTCTAGTCCTCCTTCAATCTTCATTAATTGCAGCCATATTCTTATGTTTATGGCAAGCTCTTGCTTTTTGTTTAAATAACACAAGCACACCTCATACCTTTTCACCCAAATTATACATGATCCCATGATTTCATAAAGATTTTTGGCAAATCAAAGTCTAGTACAAAAATAAATGCCAATTTGATGTTTGTGTTAACAAATGTGTTCTGGGAATTCAAGAGATTTCATTGAAAGGTGATCTCATACCTACAAAACCCCACATAATAAAGTTAATCTCTTAGCTAAATAAATAATCCCAAAAAAATCAAAAAGTATTTCGCATGGAAAAGCAAAGCTTATCGATTCAGAATGCAAGTTTTTGAAATGAGGAGAGGCCATCTTTTATATGCCTTCACAAAGTCTCAAATATCCCTTGCATTCCCTATTTGAACCTAATAAATCTTTCTTGATAATTAACCCTGACTAGGACCACACCCTATACTGGGGGGCAAGTGCGAAGATCAAAAAAACTTTCAATCTATAAAATAGTCCTCAATGACAAAAGACGCCCAAACAAAGCTGTGAGGCAAAAACAAAAAAGAGATTTTAGTATACAATAGCAAATCAAGTCAACATGATGATAGTGCTAAAAACCATGATAGAAAACCCAAGCAAACTCTGGGGGGCATTCAAGAAAAAACCGAAAACAAAATGCTGGGGGGCATGCTAGGTCATTATGAAAATCAATCATGATGACTAAAAAGAGTTTTAAGAGTAAGCACTCATAATCCTTAGTCTAGAAAACCCTTAAACACCTTTTGAGCCTTCAAATGTCCTGTTTTTTTGTAACCAGCAACTTGAGCCTACGCTACAAGCCTGATAATGATCAAATACGATTTATCTGGATCGATAGGAAATGTTTTTCCATTTAAAACAATCCTTACAAATGCTTCACACGACTTGATCAAAGCCTTTAGACGTGCGAGGCATAAAACAAACATCATTTCACACTCCTGACAAAAACAACATAAAACCTAACAATGAGATCACTTGAATTCTTCCGAGAGCAAGTTTGTTTAAACAAACATCAAAATGGTTTTTGTGCTTGGAATGACTTTGAAATTACAAAAATCTTACATGAAAATAATTTTTGAAAATAACCATCTCTTTCCTACAAACACTTGAAGCCTAAAACACTGGTGTGGCATGACTCGACTGGGGCAATCAAAATTATTTTTGTACTTGGAATGACTTTGAAATTCCAAAAATCCCACATGAAAACACAAATTCTTTGCAATAACCAACCCTTTCCTGCAGTTGAAACGAGAGTTTTGAATAATAGGTTTTAGCAGCTTACCATACGTATGGCTGCTCCTCTATTATTTATACAACAACGAAAACATACATGTGTTATAGTGTAAGACAATCACTATGTATGTGTGTTATAGTATAAGACAATCTCTACGTATGTATTTCCTATATTACAAAATATTTCCTAAATTACAGCACATCCCATAATACCTGCAAACACTTAAAGCCTAAAACACTTGTGGGGCATGACCAAGCTAGGGGTCAATCTACAAATGCAATTGAAGTTGGCTCCATCATTCCTTTTCAAAGAATCTAGATCAAACTCAGGGGGGCATGTTGATATGGAAAATATATCATCTCCAGTGGTCAAAATCATAAGTTGCGGCTTGAGTAACCAAAAGCGAGAAATCGTTAAAGCCAAAGATCCAAATCCAAGAAAAAGAAGGTCAGGAAGAAGAAAGGAGACCTATATCTCTTAAGTAAGTATACATGCATCATCATGCATTGCATCCCCATTGAGAATCTAGAAAATATTTTGGAGGGATCGTAATTTACAACCTTTCATTCATCCTTAATTACTTTGTCCTCAAGAAAAGAAAAGAAATGCATGTGTAGCTTATATATAATAATTAATAAGTTAATTCAACTCAACACAGATACTTGCTCCCCAAGTAACGCATGACAGATAGCCCACATGTCTGTCTCCTTCCTTAAATACATGAGAAACCGAACCATCGTCTCTTCATAGGATAAGTTAAGATTAGTTTTTGTTGTGAATTCCTCTAATCCATAACAATGGTGTCCCTTAGGCTGCAGAAGTGGCTAGCTGCTAGTTTACTCGATTGTGGCAAGGGGAAATTGTGGCTTGATCCTAACGAGAGCACTGACATCTCCATGGCCAATTCCAGTAAGTCTTGTATTCTATTACCTTCGATTTTCTTTAGTTTTCCTGTATTAATGCTAATTTTATCAAGATTGTTTCATGGGTATCCTGGGATTTACGATTAGGATGGATGGATGGGTAAAATTAGTATAATTCTTTCTTTCCTGGAAGCATGAGGTAATCAATAAGGCATGGCCTGTTGCAGGGATGAACATAAGGAAGCTCATAAAGGATGGTTTTATTATCCAAAAAACAATGGTAACCCACTCAAGATCAAGGGCTAGGAAAGTGAAAGAATCCAAGACAAGAGGGAGGTGCTCGGGTTATGGAAAGAGGAAGGGGACGAGAGAAGCCAGGCTACCATCAAAGTTGTTGTGGATGAGGAAAATGGGAGTGCTGAGACGTTTGCTTCGAAAATACAGAGAATTTGAAAAGATTGATAAGCACATGTACAGTGAGATGTACATGAAGGTGAAAGGAAATGTTTTCAAGAACAAACGTGTGCTTATGGAAAGCATTCACAAGTTGGAGTCTGAGAAAGGAAGGGACAAGTCACTTTTCGATCAATTTAGGGTAAAAAAAGCTAGAAAAAGAAGGTGCCAACAAGGAGAAGAAGAAGATACAAGCATAGCACATTAAATAAATCTCTTTTAGGGAGGAAATTCTCATAGAGTAAGAATTATGTGAATTTGTTCATAGATTTTGCATTTAGTTTTGATTTTCTCTGATTTACAAGATGTCAATTTAATCCCATAACTTGAGGGTGCAAAGTCAGTAGAATTAGATGTGTGTACATGCAAGAGAACTCAAAATACATGTTGTTACCTATTTAAAAAAAATGATGATTTTAGTTGGATATGCAAATTGTGATTTTAAGGTCTCAATTGTAATTTTAGAATGCTCAATGAATATCTAATTGCAAAAGGAGTTGGTTTTTGGAAAACTCCATTAATTGAATTGAAAGAAATCAAGGTTTGGGGACTGAAATTAGACTTGAAAAGGCTAAATTGGTGAAATCAAGGGTTTAATTAAATAAAATTCAAAGTCTAAGTAATTAAAGACTTATTTAAACAAATCAAAGACCAATGATCAATCTGTAAAAGACATGTGACTTCAAGGACTAAAATCAATGAAACTAAAGGTCAAAGTAAAGAAAATTAAGATTTTACCGACCAATCAGGGGTCTAATCGAATAAATCAGAAACTAAGAAGTTAAGTGAAAAGGCGATCAAATCTAGGGTTGGAAATTGAATTTGGCATAGGTAAAATTGCTTGCATTTAAGAGTTTAGGGGTAAATATGGGCACAATTAAACAAAATTGAAAGAATAAAGACTAAATTGAAGATTGCAAATACCAAATCAAAAGACCTAATTCATATTATACTCAATGTCCACTCCTTCATTACCTTGATTAAGATGACATATGACATGATCAAAGTATAATATTTTCTATATTAGATAACTTAATGATCTCAGTATAATATTTTCTATATTAGATAACTTAATGATCTCAAATTTAAAGATCACTTACACAACCATTCATTACATGAGTTTTTCCATAAATATAGGTAATCTTTTCATGTAAAACTCTCATGCGAGTCAATTCAATGCACATATCTTATGATAACTATACTTTGATATAATAGAAACAACATAATTAAAACAACTTTGTAATTTCTTTTGCAAAGCATTTTTATCCCAATAACTTTATCTTTACTCTAGATTCATAAATCAAATATTAAATTTATTAATCTAATGTTATATAAATATTTATTGAAAATAAATATATATTTACATAAATATAATAATGTTACGCATAACCACTAAATTGGCTATATAACATTTTAACAAAAGAATTATTCATAACACAAGGGTCTTAACAGCTTGGAAGCTAAATAATTAAATCTTTATTAATAATAAAAATATATATTTACATAAATATATAATAATATTACAGGTAACAACGACAATTGTCTGCATAACATCTTAAACTAGCACAAAAAAATAGTTTAACTGATTGGAGTAAAATTTAACGGCTTTTAGTTAAATAGCCTTGTTGTGGCTATTTGTTTTTTTTAGTGGTCTGTTTACTTACAAAAAAAAATAATTTAGCACTTGGTCCTCAGCCATCCTCACTGTGCCAAAGAATTCTGCAGGTATTAGAGTGTAGATTAGCAGGGTTACCTGCTCAATTAACTTTGAAGATTAGAACGCAGGGTTGTAAACTTTGTTTTGTTTCAGCTGAAACGGTCTAAATATTTTGTATTAGTTAAAAAAAATAAACAATATTTTTTTTATCTCGATTAAAATTTCGGTTCATTCCGAATTTTTCCACCAAATACCAGCCAAAATATGTCAGTATCATTTCACCTGTGCTGTTTTGGCCAAATAGTGTTTTTTTAAATAATAAATAATTTTACAATATCAATCATATCTCTTAATTCGACTGTTAGATTGAGATAAAATTTTCGAGGAGTCTCTTGACATATTTATATATATTATGTTAAAATTTCAAAGCAATCAGAGACTGTAATGACCTTGCTAGATTGATGATGACATTCTCAAAATATTATACACGTTCATAATTTTGATCTGAAAAATCATGTCTTTTTTTATATTAAATTGCACAATTCTAAATAATTTTATTTTTAGATTTGAACTAAATTTTTTTGAATTAATATATATAGCTATATATATATACACATACATAAACAGTATAACCCTGAAATAACACGCCGAAACATTCCAAAACCGAAACATTTCATTCCAATTAAAAAAACAAAGCACCAACCGAAACAAAATTGACAACCTTGATCATGATCAGTAAAACAAAAACCATGGAATGGTGTCGTTTAAGTGGAGGGTTTTTTTAATCAAAACGATTAGTTACCATGGGAGTGAAAAATATAATAGATTAAAAGGTTAGCCGTAGCTTAACTTGGACAGGAACAGAAAGGGTGCCGATAATAAATAGAGAAGGACAATAAATTATTGCAGCTTTAATATTATTTTATTTAGCTGGAACTAGTCCTTGCGTGGGGAGGGGATTATGCTTTTCCAGATGAACCAAACAAGCGCATCTTCTCTGCTACCACAGCTTTCATGGCTTCTTTTGCTGAAGCCATCACATGGACCAGATCTTGCTTGGGGTTGCTTAGTGAGTTCATGTAGGCCTTCCGCACCTCAGTATTAACATTGAACTTCGTCACCCCCCGCTGAATACTAGCCTGTTCGATGCAGTCAAAGGAGGTCGATTATGTTAATCAGTGGCAGATTCATTAAGCAATGTTCATTTAGGCTTTGTTATATGCCCTAATAACCGAAAGCTCCAACAAAACTAATGCCTTCTGATGTAGCAGTGGACCAGCTGGCGTTGGATTATTTAGAGAAGTGGGATTCAAAATCTTCCAAGTGGCAGTAGATCATTTAGAGGGATGGGGATGGAAACAATTCAAATTATGGAGGCTTAAGATTAGGAGCGGGATTCAAATCAATCCAATTCTGGAAGTGATTAGGATTCTCCTTAGACTTAGTATTTGTTTTAAATTCTTTTACCCTTGTGGGTCAATTTCCTTTTAGGGCGTTTTCTTTCCAAAGAAGATGATTAGCTGTAGGGTTGTGTTTTCCTTTAAATTATGATGTAAGCCGGAGGGGCAAGTCAGTTTTTGATTTATGAAATTCAGAGTTTACTCTAATTCAATCCAATTTTCGGAATTATTCATGATTCCACAAATTGAAGCCTAAACTTTCCGGTATTTGTGAGCAAATCAACGGAACTTTAGTAGGTTGTTTTCTATCATTGTTCATTGGTCTTTCTCGATCAAGCTTCCGCTACATCAGTTGGTATCAGAGCCAGGTTCGTTCGGGACGATTTCATCATGCCGCCGAGACGACGACAAGCCCAGATTCCAGTAGACATAGCCATCGAACGTGACCGAATGGCACAATTGGAGCAACAGGTGGAGCAATTGACGGCGCAACTTGCGGCGGCAAGAGCCAACCAAAACCAGTATCAGGCCTTAAATCCTGATACAAGCAGTGACGAAGTAGAGGAGGATCCGCGACCACGTCGTGGACAGAGAGCACCTTTAGCTGATGACCGGGCTGAAGACAGGGTTGAAGACTTCAGACGATGGGAGTCAGGGATGCGGACTGAAGTTCCAGAATTCCGTGGAAGCATGCAACCAGAGGAATTTTTGGAGTGGCTCGGAGTCGCAGAGGACATTCTGGAATTCAAGAGAGTTCCTGCGAATGAGAGGGTGGCATTAGTGGCCACAAGGTTTCGGGGGAGAGCCGCGGCTTGGTGGCAGCAATGTAAACTGGCTAGGAATCGCGCGGGAAAACCCAAACTTGTTGACTGGGAGAAGATGAAGCGAAAATTGCGAACAGAATTTCTACCTCACAATTTCGCAAGGTTGATGTACCAGAGGTTGCAGAACCTGCGGCAAGGCATGAGGTCTGTTGATGAATACACAACCGAGTTCTATGAATTGTTGGTGCGGAACGACATAGAAGAGTCACAAGATCAATTGGTGTCACGCTACTGTGGAGGACTGCGTACACAAATTCTAGACATGGTTAACTTATTTGATCCAGTGACAGTAACCGAGGCGCATCAAAGAGCTTTACAATTGGAGAAAACATTAGCAAGAAAATCTGGGAGTGGACCATTGTCAGGTTTTGGAAGTGGACTGAACAACCGAAATAAGACCACTGTGGGCAATAGTTCGGGTGATAATTTTGGGGGAAGAACCAACGCTAATAACAGCACCATGCAACGCACCCCCACAATTAACATTCAAGCTCCCCGAACAACAAGTGGATTTCGTTGTTTTGGGTGTGGGGAAACAGGCCACAGGCTGTCTGAGTGCCTAAGGCCTGCAAAGAGAGTCTTATTTATTGACCCGGCAGACTTTAATGAGGAGGATGCGGAGATAGTGAATGAGACACAGTCAGGAGAAGAGGAGACAACTGAAGAATTTGTAGATGGTGACACCGGAACAATGTTGATGGTGCGACGTACATGCTTGGCACCAAGAACGGAAGAAAAGGAGTGGCTGCGAAATAACATTTTCCAATCTACTTGTACCATCCTTGGCAAGGTGTGTCGATTTGTTATAGATGGGGGGAGTTGTGAAAATATTGTGTCGGTTGAAGCGGTTAAGAAATTGGGGGTGAAGACGGAAAAACATCCAAAACCATATAGGTTAGCATGGCTGCAAAAAGGGGGAGAAGTGACGGTATCACAGCGGGCACTAATTGCGTTCTCCGTGGGAACCAACTACAAGGATCAGATGTGGTGTGATGTGGTGGAAATGGATGCATGTCACTTACTACTAGGGAGGCCGTGGCAATATGACAGGAGGGTCTATCATGATGGGTTCAAAAATACCTATTCATTCGTTTTCAATGGTAAGAAAATTGTGCTACTACCGGGCAAACCAACGGAGAAGATTCAAACGCATGGCGATAATACTAACCTGTTATCATATGCGAAATTCGAGTTGGAAGTCAAAGAAGCCGAAACAGTGTTTGTGTTATTGGGGAAAGAAACGCAGGCTGATATGGAGGTACTAGTGAGGCAGCTCCTTTGATTTCGGAATTCGTTGATGTGTTTCCGGATGATTTACCTCAAGGACTACCACCTCTACGTGATATTCAGCATCATATCGACTTAGAACCCGGTGCAATGTTGCCGAACAAACCACATTACAGAATGAGCCCCACGGAACATGAAGAATTACGACGGCAGGTGGAGGAGCTACAATCAAAGGGGCATATCCGGGAAAGTTTGAGTCCATGTGCTGTTCCCGCGTTATTAATTCCTAAGAAAGACGGAACCTGGAGGATGTGCGTCGACAGTCGCGCAATTAATAAGATCACAGTAAGGTATCGCTTTCCCATTCCGAGACTGGATGATTTGTTAGATCAATTGAGTGGCGCGCATGTGTTCACCAAATTGGACCTGAAGAGTGGGTATCATCAGATCCGTATTCGACCTGGGGATGAATGGAAAACAGCGTTCAAAACGCGAGAGGGATTATATGAATGGCTAGTCATGCCATTTGGTTTGTCAAACGCACCTAGCACCTTTATGAGAGTGATGAACCAAGCCCTCCGACCGTTTATCGGTAAGTTTGTTGTTGTTTACTTCGATGATATCTTGATATACAGTGCAAATCCCGAATTACATTTTCAACACTCGAGAAGTATTAAGTGTGTTGCGTAGAGAGAAATTTATTGCTGCAGCCAAAAAATGTGTTTTTATGACACTAAGGGTATTATTTTTGGGATATATTATTTCTGGAGAGGGTCTACAAGTAGACGAGTCCAAAATAGAGGCAGTGAGGCAGTGGCCACGACCCAAAACAATCACGGAGGTGCGAAGTTTCCATGGATTGGCTTCATTCTACCGCCGGTTCATACCGCATTTTAGTAGCATAATGGCACCTATCACTGAATGCATGAAAGGAGCCAAATTTCAGTGGACAACCGAAGCTGAAGAAGGTTTTAGTCGAATCAAAGAGAAGTTGACAACAGCGCCTATACTCATTCTTCCAGATTTTTCCCAACCGTTTGAGCTGCATAGTGATGCTTCCAAGGTGGGGATAGGGGCTGTCTTGAGCCAAGGTGGGAAACCGGTGGCATATTTCAGTGAGAAATTATCAGGATCTCGCACACGCTATAGCACCTATGACATGGAATTCTATGCCGTGGTACAAGCGGTGAAACATTGGCGACATTACTTATTTCACCGAGAATTCATCCTCTTCACCGATCATGACTCATTGCGACATCTACACAGTCAAGAGAAAATTTCTTCACGGCATGCTTCATGGTCAGCGTACCTTCAACAATTCACATTCGTCCTGAAGCACAAAGCAGGCGTGACGAACCGAGTGGCTGATGCTTTGAGTCGAAGAACCAACTTGTTGTCCACAATGACTGTCCAAGTTCCAGGTTTTAATTCCTTTCGAGAATTATTTGATTCAGACCCTCATTTTTCAGAGATCATGGCTACTGTTCGAGGGGGTCGCAATTCGGAATTTGTATTGGTAGATGGTTTCTTATTTCGGGGAAATCAATTATGTATTCCCGATTGTAGTTTGAGGCTACACATTATCAAGGAACTACATGGAGAGGGACACGTAGGAAGGGATCGCACTCTTCAATTAGTCAAAGCATCATACTTTTGGCCAACAATTCGAAAGGAGGTAGAGAGGTATGTGGAACGTTGTCAGATTTGCCAAGTATCCAAAGGGAAGGCCACGAATGCTGGTTTGTATAGGCCATTACCGATCCCTGATCAACCTTGGACGGACTTGAGCATGGACTTTGTTTTGGGACTGCCCAGAACCCAACGAGGATGTGATTCCATCTATGTGGTGGTGGACCGATTTTCCAAAATGGTTCATTTCATCCCTTGTAAAAAAACTACTGATGCTGTCAACGTAGCCCAGTTGTTCTTCCGCGAGATTTATCGTCTTCATGGATTGCCGACATCAATTGTTTCAGACCGAGACACTCGATTCCTCAGTCACTTCTGGCGGTGCCTTTGGAAGATGGTCAACACACGGTTGGATTTTAGCAGTGCATACCACCCACAAACGGATGGGCAAACGGAAGTGGTGAACCGGTCCCTCGGAGATTTGCTGAGATGTCTGGTGGGAGACAATGTTCGGTCATGGGATTTGAAGCTGAGCCAAGCCGAATTTGCCCATAACCATGCTGTCAACAGGAGTACAGGTTTCAGTCCTTTTCAGGTCGTATATTCCCTGGTGCCGCGAAGCCCCATTGACTGATTCCTCTACCTAGCAAGACCAGAGTTCATGGGAAGGCTGAAGAGTTCGTTCAAGGGTTACAAGAGGTTCATAAGCAAGTCCAGGAAAATTTGTTGCAATCAGTGGAGAAATACAAACTGGCCGCGGATAAAAAGAAGCGCCACTTAGAGTTTGAGGTGGGCGATTTTGTGTGGGCAGTCCTCACAAAGGACAGGTTTGCTGTGGGAGAGTATAACAAGCTTGCTGCTAAGAAGGTCGGACCACTAGAAATAGTGGAGAAAATTAATCCAAATGCCTATCGCCTAAAACTTCCCAGCCATATTAGAACTCATGATGTTTTCAATGTCAAGCATTTGATTCCTTTCCATGGAGATTCATCTGAGGATGATACCGCAATAAATTCGAGGTCGAATTTTCTCCAACATGGGGAGAATGATGTAGCAGTGGACCAGCTGGCGTTGGATTATTTAGAGAAGTGGGATTCAAAATCTTCCAAGTGGCAGTAGATCATTTAGAGGGATGGGGATGGAAACAATTCAAATTATGGAGGCTTAAGATTAGGAGCGGGATTCAAATCAATCCAATTCTGGAAGTGATTAGGATTCTCCTTAGACTTAGTATTTGTTTTAAATTCTTTTACCCTTGTGGGTCAATTTCCTTTTAGGGCGTTTTCTTTCCAAAGAAGATGATTAGCTGTAGGGTTGTGTTTTCCTTTAAATTATGATGTAAGCCGGAGGGGCAAGTCAGTTTTTGATTTATGAAATTCAGAGTTTACTCTAATTCAATCCAATTTTCGGAATTATTCATGATTCCACAAATTGAAGCCTAAACTTTCCGGTATTTGTGAGCAAATCAACGGAACTTTAGTAGGTTGTTTTCTATCATTGTTCATTGGTCTTTCTCGATCAAGCTTCCGCTACATCACCTTCCCATCATGTACATGCATCACAAATTTACATGCTCGGGCACACTCACGGGAGAGGGAGGGAGGGAGAGAGAGTACCTTGATAAGTTCCTCGGACAAGCCAGATGCTCCATGCAGCACCAGAAATACGCCCTTCTTTGAACTCAAGGCATGCAAATCCTAAAGATGGAAGCATTAAGAAAAAGTTAAGCGGAAATAGTTGAGTTCGCAGATTAGAAGTGGGTGATCTTTACTTCTTAAACCAGATTGCGAACAGCCTATTAGATTTACAGGAAAATGGTGATGCACTTGAAGGGGTTTATAGTTTCACTAAGATGTACAAGTTCAATAAGTTGATTTCTGCATTACATAACGAATATGCTACAGAGGAACATGTACATGGTTACAGTATAGTTTGCATTTTGAGGATCTAAACTCGCTTTTTAACTTCCTTCTTAAAAACTTAGATGATGAGCCAGATCAAAGATCTAAGAAACTGGCTGGCAGCTCAAGAATCCATTTAAAATAGTCTTACTTCCTTATTTTCCCTCTGTGCAAACATCGTTCTCATACTTGTAAAACATCAATCAGCCATGTAGTATGCATGAAAAGGTCAAATATAGACTACATAAAATCAATAGAGCTAAACCATGACAGCACAGAATCATTGGTTGTCTCACACTGAGAAGGTGAAATCTAAAAGATAGATATCTCAGCTCTCAATTTTAACATTATCAATGGCAACAGAAAAATAGCTAACATTTGATTGTTCATACTTCACCTTAAGCAAATCAAGTCTGAGATTTGGACCACTTGCAGGGTACTTTCCATGTACATTCCCAATACACACAGCCAAAGCATCTATGCCAGTCTCGTCAATGAACTCTTCAGCCTGGAATTTAAATGAAGACAAGACAACAGTGATTTTGGATGTATAAAAAATCTGGGTTTACTTAATTTATTTAATGAAATAGGAAGTCTACTGACCTGATTAACATCAGTCAGCCTTGCTTCGTAATCTTCAACAGTCAAATCATCCTCTGTCCCTGACAGTCTACCTAGTTCAGCCTCCACCAGCATGTTTCTGGAGTGGGCCAAGAGTGATATATACTTCGTGTATGCTATATTATCCTTGAGAGACAGATGTGAACCGTCTACCATTAATGAATCAAATCCCTGGCATGAGTTTGGATTCAAGAAAATGCAAATTCAGTAATAAATTATTCCTCGGTATAGATAAATGGGAGTTGCCAATATTAAAAAAATTCATAGTTTGTTGAACCATGTACTTTTTTTCATGGATAACAAGCAGCACTCACCAAATCAAGAGCTTCAACTAGCTCTTGCTTTGAAGTTCCATGATCAAAATGAACAGTGATTGGAACCTGCAAAACATGCATGTAAATTACAATTTATTATATTTTATAAAAAAGACACCAAACAAGTATTTTTCATCTATTTAGGCATTTATCTTCTTTATCTAGAGCACTAAGCAATCATTTAAATGATTTTGATCCTCAATGAAAAGTAATGGCTCCAATGGGGATTAAATTTTTAGTGATCTTTCCAGGGAACTTTAAAGTGCTTATTATAGTTTGAAAATTAGCACATACTTTGGTTCATCTGGAAAATTGTCAGAAAATAAAATGAAGGTGCAAGAACCACAAAATCCACACCATAAGGCTTTTCTTCCTCTCTTACCCTTTCAACTTCCCTAAAATATATATTTTAAGATATGAAAAACAAACTTACATTGGCCTGTTCAGCAGCAGAGACACAACAAGCAACCAATGGAATTTCTCCTTGCTTCAGTGCACTAGGATGAATCTGTTGAAAGAACACAACTTTTGGCAATTTAGTAAGGAGCCATAATTTTGAAAAAGTCTGAAGCTCACATCCATGTCCCAAAGGACATGCTTAATTCCATATCTTGTCTCCTAAATTACTCGTCCAACTTATGAAAACAATGCTGAAGGGTAAGCAAGTGAAAGACAAAAATGGACTTACTATTATTACAGAGAGCAAGCGGAGAGAAAGAGAGAGATCACTTATTATTAGACAAAATATACATGTCTATCGCAATTTCAAGTTAAATGATAGAGAGGTAATGCTGAAAATATCAGCTATCTAAAATTAAATCTAATTACCACCACTCTTTGCGCTACAAAGAAGGCAGCAAAAACTGGCATTTCCTAGTGCATCAAGCCTGTGATAGTTTGAGCAATACTTGTACATGTCAGGTGGATGAGCGATGCATAAAGCTCGCCTCCAAAGTCACAAAACTATGACTCTTTATTCCTGAGCTTGCCACTGGAAAGGGTTTAGAGCACAAACCATTTTGTTATGGAATTCAAGGAAGCTGAAAAGAAAACTTCACCTTAGGTAGATAGAAGTAGTCTCAAGCAGAACTCTCCCATCAAAATTCAACTTTTGGAATGAAATATAAATAAGATTTTCTGGTAAGATTCTGGGTTGTACGTAATGATCCCAAATCTTTATGGTTAAAACTAGGGCAGGAAAGGCTTGGAACCTTTCAATTAAACAGCCTATTAGCACAAGAGAGAAGGAAAACTTGATGCTCCAAGGCCGTGAATGACATTCACTAAGGACGTTCTTACCTATTTATCAAAAAGTTTAAGTAGCTGATTAAGAAATATGCATTATATTCTCGAATATATTGAAACACGCAGTATCACAGGGTACGCTATGATGGTTTGAAATAAATCAAGACTACCAAAGAAACTTTTTACTGTGTAATGAAAATGGCAAAAAATGGAGAGTAAATTTCAACAAGCAAGCAGAGGTTTGATTAAGCTTAAAACAATACAAGGAAATAGAAATTTTTTTGTTTATACAAATTGAAATACCTTTGCAAGAATGTATCGTGGTCTTGTTGATATCCGCCTCACAATTTCCACCAATGCAGAGCTCACCTTAAAGTTGATTTCCAAGCTCTCACAAGCAGCTGGCAATTTAAGAAAGAAGATAATAAGAAAAGGCCTTCTTAATTTGTATAGATAATAAGAAAAGGAATTTTCTTTCCTTTCAACATCTGTTACTATCTTAGCACCTATTTTCAAAAATCAGCAGTTGATCTAATATTAACCATGAATATGGAGCGTTCAGGTTGTCGTACAAGATTCAGGATCAGGGTATGAAGGGGGGTATGCTTAGTAGGCATGTTAATGCAGTTCATGCTACGTTTAAGAACATCTCTTTGGGTCATTGTTAGACATTGAATTTGTATATTTTTATCTTTATCTTTAGTGTTAGGATTGAGAGAGTTTGCAGAATTGAAAGAAGAATTAGTTTAGAGAAGGGAAGAGGGAGAAGAGAGAAAAGAGAGGGAGACTGAAATTTAAAATTGTGCTGTATTGATTTCTGTTTTGCATACATTTGTTGTGTGTGTATTTCTCTATTTATACACATTTCTCATACATTCTTTCATACTCTAGAATACAAATACACTACTCTAGAATATTCTTTCTTCTATACTCTAACATCCCCCCTCAATCTATTGCTTTGACGAACCAAGCATGAGATTGCAGCAATGAAAACAAAACACATGAGTACTTAACCCTGTTTAATAGAAATCAGTTTGAAAAATAGAAAGATGAGTTTGAATTTGATTGAGAAGATTTTGAGAATTTGAGAGATTGAAAAGAAAAAAAATAATGCTCAAATGGCAAAGAGGATAGAAGAGAGAGAAAAGACATTTCATATATCTATTTCTTGATTGACATTTCATTTGTCTATTTCAGTTTTTCTGAAGTTTTTCATCTTTGAGAAGAGAGGGATGAGAAGAAAGAAATGGGAGGTAAGAAAGGTGATAGAATGAATTTGAATTTCATTTGTCTACTTCAGTTTTTCTGAAGTTTTTCCTTTGTTGATGAATTTCTTAATCTGTGTAAGAATTCATTTGTCTACTTCAGTTTTTCTGAATTTTTTTATTTATTTTTATGATGAATTTCTTAACCTGTGTAAGAATTCATTTTCTACTTCTCAATGATTTTTTCTTTCTTTCTTTCTTTCTTTCTTTCTTTCTTTTTTTTTTTTTTTTCCAGCTAACTAAACCGGCAGCACACACAAAACAGACGACGCACACACAAAACAACACCACAATACAAACGACACCAGCACACACAAAATCTAGGTTTTCTACTTATTCCTCTCTCAGCAGCCGCCTCAGGCTCGTCTCTCTTCTCTGCCAAATCGTTTTTATTCTTCCCCTGTTCCAGCTCCACCTTGCACGACTTCAACTGTCACCACGAAGAATCCAACAGCCTGACCACGAACACACCGAATGACAACCCAGTTTTCTCTCACAGAGCGACACGTACAATTTTTGAAAGAGGTGAGAGAGGCAATCCTACTCTCTCTCCAATCGCTGCCAAGTTGCAAGAAGCTGGTTATGACAGAGTGAGAGATGTTGTCGCAGCAGCAGTGTTAGAAAGGTAAGGACATCACTTAGCTGATTGATTTCATTCTCAGAAGAAACTTCACCAGAGTTGCTTTACAGTTTCCAGATGAGAGTTAGAGCAATAAGGAGAGATCTAGTACAGCCTCTTTGTGACAAGAAATATGAAGCCAAGCTTGCAGTTCTAGAAGCTGCTCTTGCAGCTCCCAAGCTTCCAGTTAAATCCTTTTCTGCTGCTTGTTTTGGACACAACGGCAACAACCACCACCATAGAAACTCGAATGGATATGGAAATGGACGATGACAAACAAACAAAGAGGTCATTGAAGCCAATAGGAAAGAAGCTAAAAAAGAAATTGAAGCTGTAAAAAAAAAAAAACCGGGGAAAGAGGGAGAATCGTGGCTGCTTCTTCACAGTGCACTGTAATTCTCACTCTGTCTCTGTTTGAGGTTTTTTTTTTTTTTTTTTTTTTTTTTTTGTGTGCAAAATTTGAATGCAGTAATTTGCTGTGCAGACTGAAGAGTTGAGAGTATTAGTAGAAGAGTAAAGAAATTGTGCAGAGAAGAAGAGAGACAGAGTTTTTTTTACTGAGACTAGAAGACTCGTTGATAAACTGAATGCTCGATTTAAGGAGTGGAGAGAGGAGGAGCAGAAGACGAAGATGAGAAAAGTGATGATGAGGATCTTGCTGAAGCAAATGAAGAGGAGTCTGACCTTGATTTGGCATGGAAGATGTTAGATGTTGCCATAGCAGCAACACGGATCTATATTTCGAAGAAGAACAAAGAAAACATCACAGATGATCATCTTCATCTTTAGCTCGAAAAGAAGCTGCAAAAGATCATAAAGAAGAACTTGAACGATGTGTTTTCTTCAGCAGTTTTTTTTTTTTTTTTTTTTTTAATGATCCATTGAAGGATCAGATTGCAGAAGCTTGGATCAATGCGCTAGCATAGTAGCTCTGATACCATGTTAGGATTGAGAGAGTTTGCAGAATTGAAAGAAGAATTAGTTTAGAGAAGGGAATAGGGAGAAGAGAAGAATTAGTTTAGAGAAGGGAAGAGGGAGAAGAGAGAAAAGAGAGGGAGACTGAAATTTAAAATTGTGCTGTATTGATTTCTGTTTTGTATACATTTGTTGTATGCACTTCTCTATTTATACATATTTCTCATATATTCTTTCATACTCTAGAATACAAATACACTTCTAGAATATATTTTTTTCTATACTAGAATATCAGATTCTTTAAAAAAAAGAGTTCTATTTGTATTGAGAATGCATGATCTTACTAGATTTTGCTCATAAAAAATGCTCTGTTCAGGAGATACATTCCCAGTATGAAAAGGGTTCCACAAGCTGGAATATTTAGAGGCCTATGGACCACATGAGAATATGCACAAACAACAAGAGAGAAAAGAAAAGAAAAGATTACATACTTTTTCCAGTAATGAGTTCTCGACTGGTCATGATTAAAGTGTCTTTAGAAGCCCCAAGGAACAAATTTACCATCTCAGCCACTCTATTGATTTCCTCCTCCCTCTCTTCTAATGACTTCATGGCAAGTTTATCAACAGAAACCTATTCATAACAAAAGAAAAACATAATTAATAGTCCTTTGCATTGGAAGTTATATTTGAGTGCATGTACATGAACAAATGATAATATCTCATATTCCTTCAAGAAGAGAATCAAAACTAACACCAAGATTGAGAAAATACAAAAACATGTCTGTATTACATTGTAATTTAAGTTCTTCAACCTGTGAGTTAATGAAAACAATGAATGTTAACATTGTACAAAATAATAGCCCCGTAGGCATAAAATAAAAAGAAAACAAAAGTCCCACATTTGTCAACCTGTTTTGTTGTTTTGGGAACATACGATCCCACAACTATAAGTCCGCCCTTTCTTTCTTTGTTTATTCCAAGATCCTTTGGTAGTATTGGAGCTTTTGGAATAATTCCAATTCGGGTAGAAACAAAACTAGCAGCAGTGCGGCATAAAAAGGATTTTCCCCTTAATTCTGCCTGCTCAATACACAAAAGCATGTAAAAGCTTCATAAGTTTTTAGCTAGGCGCGACAAAGAATATTTAAAATATATAATAGCAAGAAATTTGCCTGAATCATTCCAGCTGAAAATACAGCCATGTCGCGTTCACTGGCTGCATTAACTATGCATGTTGAACCCTATTCAGCTCATAAAAAGTAAACCATCAATAAACAATACTTAAATGGGAAGAGAGAAGAATTGTTTTAATCACAAGGTATGGAAAAACTATTTCCCATCCAATTAATGCATGGATACATCACTCAGATATTCACCTAGTGCTGATTATCCATACCTTCTGCAAGTTGCAAAGAGTATCACAAACAGCATCTGGCCCACCTTTCCTCAAAAGATTGATAGATATAGATGAGACACTGCTAGCAGGAATACGGCCTCTAGTTTTCTCCTCAACCCACTGAAAATCCAGAGAGTCACCAAGTCACTACCATATATAATATCCTTTCAAGTACAAGACAAGGATGAACAAGATAGACCTCACGGAGGTTTGAAGATTTGTAGCCAAAAGAAGCATCTCTGGCGAACTCTGTGTCCCCTGCACGGACAAGCCTGAAAACAAAGAGGTATTCTTATGCAAAATGCCAATGAAGAATCACTATGATCTAACAAGAGGATCCTTGTACCAATCAGAATCTGCAACATAGTGTATATCTTTGATTGTATAACGGCCTCCTTGAAGAAAAAATGGGCAAATGATCCATGCGTCCATCTCACCAAGTAGTGAAACTGCTGCATCTGCTTCCTAAATAAATTAAGTACATCATAATGTGGTTGTACAAGGTAAGGTATGAAAGCGTTGACAATATGATAATATGACACTCAAGGGACTTTATCCTTGCCTCTGGAAAATGACCACGTAGTGCTTAGGTTTCCACAGATAATCATTATTCTCAACTGACTTAGCAGCTGTGCTTAGGTTTCCACAGATATCTTTAATCAGTGCACTCGCCTGTAAACAGTTGATTGGATAATCAGAAATACAAGTCTCAAACAAGTAAATTGTTTTCCTTGGAGTAGATATTGGAAGATGAATAAGTAATTGATTTTCTTTTCTTTTGTAATAAGATACGTGCTTTATGAATAGAAATAAGATCAGATGTGAAAAATGTTGTTTACCTTTTCAGAACTCAATGACCTGGAGTTGGTCAAGATAAAAAAACATTTAGGCTTTTTCCTAAATTTCTCAACTAGTGACTCAACACTCCTGCAAAGAGAGCAGGCACAGTTATTTAAAACTTGCAAAAGCACCTTCAAAAGAGCCTGTTCGTTTTATAGATATAGAGTATCTTGGCTTTCTATCAGCATGATGGAATTGATAGAAGAAAGAACTGAATTTAACACAAAAGGATGAAACAACTAAACTTCTGAATGAAACAAAAATATATATTTATATTGATTTTTATTTTTTTATGAGGTTTGGAAAACGATTATACATTATAGAGGCAAGAGATCACCATTCTGTTAATACTTCAATATCATGAAGTTAAACATGTGACCATCTGACTTCATTCATATATAATAACTTCCAAATGTTTTACATTGCAAAAGTAATCGATATACGGAATAATGACCATCTGACTTCATTCATATATAATAACTACACCTGCATCATCTTGCTGACCCCAACCAGCAGCAGAGCCTGCTCAATAATGAAATTCAACTAGTACATTTAAGAAAAGGTAACTAAAGTGAATGTAAAGGAGAATATGTATATGCACATAAACATTGATCCTACATTTTCTGTCCTTTTCTTGACTATCCAGTCAATCCCTACCTCCCTGTAGATATGAAAAGGCAAAGCAGGCCCCAAATTTCCACTATGCATTGTCATATCTTGTGATACGGAATACAGAAAACTACGAATTTCTTATTAAATCCAACTTACTTGGAAACACATTGATCTCACATATCTCACCATAAACATAAGATAAATCTGATCTTTAGCCAGCTAAGACTTTTTAAATTAAAAATTATTCTCTTATAGATCATATCTAAAGAAGGACTAGGGAAAACATAACAGCTGGAAACAGAAGATCACGACAACAGCCAAAAACCCTGTTCTCCATCTTTGATGATTTGATTCTTCTTCAACAACCATTGCAATGATTCATGATGAAATTGAAGACAAACAAAGTAAACATGGTAAAGAAGAGATTGATGAATAAAATTGTTCAAGTATATGAGCATATTTATAGATGTATTGTTTTTCCAAATGTTGATATCTTAAAATTAAAAATGTAGCGGCTATTTTTTTTTATTTTGAAATCTTAAAATTTAAAATGTTAACAGTATTTTTTCTAAAAGTTTGAATTTTATTTGGTATTTGCTAATAAAGATGCTTTAAGTATTATAAAAAGTGTAGTCAAATGGTAAAGCGCATAGTTAATTCAGTTTGGTTCGGCTTGGTTTTTATGTTAAGCAAATACAGGAAACCAAAATTGTTTGTTGAGCCATCTAATAGGCTTTTGCTGGACTTTTTATTGGGCTTACAATTAATATTAAGAAAGACTGCTTCCCAAAGTATTTTAAAAAAAAAATTGCCCCTAAATATTAATTTGTATTAAATTGTTAGTGTTAATATTGTGTTTAATTTATTTTTTTGCCTTTCTAATACTATTATGTTGTTTTGTTTAATTGAGTACGAGTAGCAATAATTTAAATTACAAACGTGAACAAGTTAAAAATTATATGACAAAATATTGCCTTCAAAGGCTTCCCAGTATTTATCAACTGAGGAAAAAGTCATGTCCTTCATAATAGGCTATGGCTTCTTCTCCTGCAAGAGTAATGAATGATTGTAAGTTCAAGGAATAACCAAAAGAACTTAGCTAATTAACAAGCAGTTCATTAAAAGTGATGAAGCTGCCCCAAGTCTTTCATGGAGAATTCAGTGCTTAAAAGTTGGATGAATGTGGATACAAGTGTGGATGATGACCCTGTAAGGAGTATATCATCGACATAGAGCAGTAGAACGAGTGTTCCTAGTTGAGAGTGGAAAATAAACAGAGATGGGTCTGCTAAGCTGCAAAAGAAACCATATGTTAGAAGAAAAGTACTAAACCTGTCAAACCAAGCACGAGGTGCTTGTTTAAGGCCATAGAGAGCCTTTTGAAGTTTGCACACATGATGGGGATGATTAGGATCAACCATGCTTGGAGGTTGTTCCATATATATCTCTTCAGAGATTAATGCATGAAGAAAGGCATTTTTTACGTCAAGTTGAAGCAGCTGCCATTTTTTAACGAGAGCAATAGTGATAACCAATCGAATAGTTCCAGGTTTGATAACTGGAGAGAAAGTTTCAGTATAATGTTGGCCATCCACTTGATGATACCCTTTTGCCACAACACGTGCCTTGAGACGATCTAATGACCCATCGATTTTTAGCTTTGGTTTAAGTACCCATTTGGATCCAATAACATGCATGTCCAAGGTTCGTGGAACCAATTTCCAGGTTTGGTTTTTGTGCAGAGCTTCAAGCTCTTCAACCATTGCTGCCTTCCAACCAGGATGAGCTAGAGCAGTGCGTATGTTATGGGGCTCACGAGGAATACTGGCTGAGAGCAGATGGCAAGTTAGAGCATATTTGGGATTAGGTTTAATGATCCCTTTCTGAGATCTAGTGACCATGGAATGTGATTGTTGAGGTTGTGACGTGTGACCCTGTGATTGCTGATTTTGAATGTGAGATTCCTGTGCGTGCTGGTCAAGTGAATTAATGTTGAAAGAAGTAATAGGTGACTGCTCAGACATGCTATCAGTGGGTGAAGATGGCATCCAGGACTGCTGAATATCATCATGATGTGAGAAGAGCCTGGATTAGCACTGGAATCAGTTGTTAGCAATGGTATAGTAAGTATAGGTTGTGGACATACTGGTGTGGAAGTTTGGGGTTCGTTGGTTATAGTGTGAGTAGGGTTATTGTGAGGTAACCATGAATCAAAGATGCTTATGACATGCGGTGTAGATGGTGTAACATGAGAGTGTTGTGTGTGTTTATAAGGGAATACAAGTTCATCAAATACTACATGCCTAGATATAAAGAATCTTTTGCTAGGGGGGTGAAAGCATTTGTACCCTTGTGTTTATCACTATAACCTACAAATACACAGAGGACTGACTTGGGATCAAACTTGTTTTTTCGTGTATCCCAAGTATAAGGAAAACATTTTGAACCGAACACACGAAGTGAGCTGTAATCAGGGTGTGTGCCATGAAGTTTGAAATGTGGTGTTGCATGATTAAGTGCAGATGAGGGCAAACGATTCATTAAGTATACAGAAGTGGAGAAAGCCTCAACCCATAAAAATAGAGGAACACCACTATGAAATAGCATAGTCATTCCTAGCTCACGTATCACCCTATGTCTTCTTTCAACCATACCTGTTTGTTGTGGTGTGTATGGACAAGATACCTGATGTATTATTCCAGTAGACAGAAAGTGCGAAGATAGCTTGGAATTTATGAACTCTCCTCCTCCATCTGAGTGAAAAATTTTGATCTCGCTGTTGAACTGTCTGCTAATATATAGTTCAAAGGCTAGATAAGCATTTACAAAGTCAGATTTATTTTGCAAGGGAATGATCCAAGTATATTTAGAGAAATCATCAACTAGGCATGCATAATATTGAAATTTCCCAATGGATAAAACAGGGGCAGGTCCCCATAAGTCACAATGAATTTTATCAAAAATACCAGAACTGAAATGTTTAGAATGACAAAAAGGTAATCTGCTTAATTTCCCTAATTGACAGCTATCACAGACATGCTCAAGTTTTACATTGCCAGTAATATCGATCAATCCTTTATTTTTTAGCAGCTGCAAGGCAGAGGACTGTGGGTGTCCTAAGCGTTGATGCCAGATGATGGGGGATCCAGACTTGAAACGATGGGAAAAATATAACTCTGGTGAGTTGGAAAGAACATAAAGATCACCCTTGCGCCTCCCCGTAATCACCACTTGTCCTGTCTGTCGTTCCTTAACAAAGAAATCAGCATTAGTGAATTCACATTTAACTGGATATTGGTCTGTTAGATGACTTACTGATAACAAATTTTTCTTTAATTGTGGAACAAGTAAGACATCATTGAGAGGTAAGATTTTATTTTTCTGTTTGATGCTGGAGTCCCCAATACCAATAACTGGTAGAGAAGATCCATCACCAATTAGAACTAAGTCTGATCCTGTGTATTCTTGAATGTTGGTTAACATACCTTGCTCACCTGTCATGTGGTTTGAGGCACCTGTGTCTGATGTCCATTCTGTCTCAGCAACAGTGTTGTCCAAGGTGAGGGCTGCTAGAGCTTGTGGAATGCTGCTACGTTGTGGTGTTGTTTTTTTTGGTATCCACCAACATATCTTTGCGATGTGTCCCACTGTCCCACGGTATTGACATTTTTCTTCACGATAGAGATCCCTTTCTGTAGCAGTCATGCGTCGTTCTCCAGGTGGGGGAGGTCGTCTGTGTTGAGGATTGGAATCAGCTTTAGATAAATATCCATGGTTGTGATCTTTTGACTGTTGTGCCTGAAACCCTCTCCCTGTTGAGCTGAAACTCGGTTTGTTGCCTTGGTATCCTGTTTTTTGATACCTTTGTTGATGCTGTCCATAGAAGGCCATTTGAGGTGTGTGTATATTGGTGTGATTTGAGAACCAATTTCATCTTTGATCAAGACTTTGGAGCTGTGATATGAGCTCAGAATATGATGGTCTTGGTGGTTTAAGCATGGTAGTGGTGAATGTTTCATATTGAGGACCAAGACTGGTAAGAAGACAAAATACTTTTTCTTTATCTTGGACTGATTTCCCAATTGCAGCAAGGTTGTCACATAAGCTCTTAAACATTTGAATGTGTTCTCCAATTGTTTTGTTGTCGTCTTTTCAAAGGTATGTCACCTGTTGTAGAGAATCTTCAGCATACGCATTTTTGAGTGCATCCCATACAGCATTTGCTGTATCTAATCCCACAACAAGCCCAAGTGATTCCTCAGAGAGTGTTCCAATTATCCACCCTCGAAGGAGACGATCCTGCTTTCTCCATGTAATGTATGCTTCATTCATTCTGGGCTCTGAGTTTTCTGTATTTGAGGGATTTGGTGTGGTATATTTGGACGGAGCAGGGTCTTCATTGGTGAGGTGACCAAGCAGTTCTTGGCTTTCTGCAAGGCCCATAGCTTGTTCACGCCATAGTGGGTAGTTTGTGGGACTGAGTTTGAGTGTAACAAAGTTCCCTACGTTGAGTGAGAGGGAGGTCATGTCTGTTTTTTTTTAGTTGGATCTTAGTTGTGCCCACGAAGGCTCTGATACCAAGAGAAAAATGAGAAACTAGTGCGGAAGGGATTTAGAAATCGTGGACACAGTTTTGAATGAATGATCAAGAAGTTTTATTACTGCTGTCATGATGTGATTCAAGATACATTTCTTAGAAATACTGCTGCTATTTAAATACATGCTGGTTTGATATTCATGGGCTACAATAGTGGGATGTAATTGATATTAGTTTCCTTAATTGATTAAGCTGCCATTCTGAGTTGATGTTACCGTTGCTTCTTCAATGTTCCTAACGTTATAGCATGATACGTGGGATCCAATATTCTGTTGCTGTGATTGTTCCCTTTGATTTTGTTTTCTGTTTTCATCTCTGCATAATAGGTGCTGATAGTCTTGTGATTTTACTTCTTCATTTGGAATGCATGGATTGCATTCTTTATTTGGATTGCATTCTTCATTTGGATTGCATGGATTGCATGGTCTGCATGGACTGTTGCTTGATTCTTCATTATTTCTGCTTAAGTCTTCATTTCTGCTGCATTCTTCATCTCTGCGTGGATGTTGTGTGTTAATAAATACTTTAATATCATGAAGTTAAACCTGTGACCATCTGACTTCATTCATATATAATAACTTCCAAATGTTTTACATTGCAAAAGTAATCGATATACCTTAACTACACCTGCATCATCTTGCTGACCCCAACCAGCAGCAGAGCCTGCTCAATAATGAAATTCAACTAGTACATTTAAGAAAAGGTAACTAAAGTGAATGTAAAGGAGAATATGTATATGCACTAGCATGAGAAACATTTTCAAAACATAGATTAATATCAACGGCATATGTTGCTAGTTTTCCATCAAATATCCTACAGAAAATTTTCCGATACAACCTGCATGTCCAAGGCATTCGTCTAATTGTTTCATTTCCTTATCTTTGGAATTTGACAGAAAAAAATAATTTGAAGTGTTTTGTCACCATTTTGTATCTTTCTAAGTCTAAAGCTATTGAAAACTCTAGTTAATAAGCCGAATGTTGCTTGACTTTCAGCTCAGTTCCCACTTGTATAAACATTGAATCGGGGCTATTCGTAAAATGCATTTCTCCTGGATTGTCCAGGTTTTGACAACTTAGATAAGCTTTCTCCAACAACATGAGGTCAGTGAAAAAAATCCTTTAGCTCCATTCTACACACTTCAAAACAATCAACAATAATGACAAGCCACAAACTCCCGTTCTACCTTTTGGACCTTCAGTGCATGTAGCTCTTTTCAATGCCAATGAAGACACTACTACTGGTAATAATTCAAGGTCATCTAACACGTTGATCCTACATTTTCTGTCCTTTTCTTGACTATCCAGTCAATCCCTACCTCCCTGTGGATAATTGATCCAAATAAGAAAAGGCAAAGCAGGCCCCAAATTTCCACTATGCATTGTCATATCTTGTGATACGGAATAGAAAAAACTACGAATTTCTTATTAAATCCAACTTACTTGGAAACACATTGATCTCACATATCTCACCATAAATATAAGATAAATCTGATCTTTAGCCAGCTAAAACTTTTTAAATTAAAAATTTTTCTCTTATAGATCATATCAAAAGAAGGACTAGGGAAAACATAACAGCTGGAAACAGAAGATCACGACAACAGCCACAAACCCTGTTCTCCATCTTTGATGATTTGATTCTTCTTCAACAACCATTGCAATGATTCATGATGAAATTTAAGACAAACAAAGTAAACATGGTAAAGAAGAGATTGATGAATAAAATTGTTCAAGTATATGAGCATATTTATAGATGTATTGTTTTTCCAAATGTTGATATCTTAAAATTAAAAATGTAGCACCTATTTTTTTTTTTTTTGAAATCTTAAAATTTAAAATGTTAACAGTAATTTTTCTAAAAGTTTGAATTTTATTTAGTATTTGCTAATAAAGATGCCTTAAGTATTATAAAAAGTGTAGTCAAATGGTAAAGCGCATAGTTAACTCATGGAGATACATTTCCCTCAATTTAGCAAATAACTTGACAGCAGACAATTAATGCATTATTGCCACAAATCAAGGAAATTACCAAGTAAACAACAAATCTACTTCTAGCAGTCAAATTTGACAAATAAACAATAGGTTTGATAACTAATGTTTGATAACAGAAAATAACAATACTTTCCTTTCAATATCTATTTTTCAAGTTGATCTATTTTTTCAGCTTTTGCAAGTAAAAGACATGCACACAAAATACATATCTAAAATTACATATTTAATAGATAAACTATATCACAATTAATAAATAAAGGCAATTTGCACCACACAACTTACACTAGGGGTGAGCATTTTCAGTTCGGTTTGGTTTTTATAAAAAAAACACAACCAAACTGAAAATTATAAAAAAAAATTAAAAATAAACCGAACCGAACCTAGTAAATACCGACCATTTTCAGTTTGGTTCGGCTTGGTTTTTATGTTAAACAAATACAGAAAACCAAAATTGTTTGTTGAGCCATCTAATAGGCTTTTGTTGGGCTTTTTATTGGGCTTACAATTAATATTAAGAAAGACTGCTTCCCAAAGTATTTAAAAAAAAATTGCCCCTAAATATTAATTTGTATTAAATTGTTAGTGTTAATATTGTGTTTAAGTTTTTTTTTTTGCCTTTCTAATACTATTATGTTGTTTTGTTTAATTGAGTACGAGTAGCAATAATTTAAATTACAAACGTGAACAAGTTAAAAATTATATGACAAAATATTGCCTTCAAAGGCTTCCCAGTATTTATCAACTGAGGAAAAAGTCATGTCCTTCATAATAGGCTATGGCTTCTTCTCCTGCAAGAGTAATGAATGATTGTAAGTTCAAGGAATAACCAAAAGAACTTAGCTAATTAACAAGCAGTTCAGAATCCTACAAGCTGAAAAAGGGTTGATACAAAGTTTTGACACTTAAACTTTCTTTTTGTGGTTTTTTTCCCAACACTTTGCTTTCTCTACTTCCTTTCAACTAATTGAATATTTCAAATACAACATCAGAGTTTATAACAACACTCCAAGGTAAGAAAAACACATTTTTAAAATATTTCTTGTGAAGTTTCATAGCACTGCTGCATGCTTTCTTCGCATCTAAATTTCCAGTCATGTCATTCAATATCTGAAAGACATTGCGAAAGAAGAAAATGAATGAGAAAATAAGCAAGTAAATATCATATCGATATACAAAGATTTTCACAACGCAGGAACTAGCTAAAGGAATATTATTGAGGTAGTATACTATTTACCAAAAAAAAATGTTTTGCACGTTTTATGTTGTCTTTCTTGCTGCAAATCTACATTAGGTGCATGAATAAATAAACATTAGAAACCTACAAGCACAGTCAGTGTTGATTTATTGGTTTGGTGAATCTATTGAATAACTTGTGGAGGACTCATTCAACTATCCCCATGTTACCAGACAAACTTTGGCCATATTTTTAGTGTTTGACTCCAAATAATAATGTCACCGTGTAACTAGAGCGAGAAATGGGGGCTGCTTAGAATTGTGAGGAGAACTTACATTTTGTAAACTGCAACCGTGTAGAAAGGGGACGATGATGGATGCAGAGGGACTGGGGGTAATGGATGCAGCTCAGATTGCAGAGGAAGGGAGGGTAATGGTTGATTGCAGTTGTAAAGGGAGAGAGGGGGCGACTGCTGGGGTTGGTTACAGTTGCAGGGGGAGGGATAGGGGGAGGCTAGCTGCTAGGGAAGTTAGAAAGAAAAGAATAAGAAAGTTTCTATTTATAATGCCTCATTTAACCGAACCGGTTCAGTTTGGTTCAGTTTAATCGGTTTTTGCCTTACAAAACCGATACAGAAAATTTTCAGAATTTTAAAATCAATTTAATCAGTTTTTTTACCGGTTCAGTTTTTTGGTTATTTTTTTCTGGTTTTCTCGGTTTAATCGGTTGGCCGATTTTTTAGCTCACCCCTAACTTACACAAAATAACACACGCTATACCGTGGATAAGATATTTCTTATTTAAAAGGTTATGTATGCAGGTTTTTTTAATATATTTTTGCTCATATATGTAATCAAATAAATTGTGAGTTATGTGTGCTAATAAATAAATAAAAATTAACGATATCTAAAAATAAAATTTGAAATTTCGAGTGACAAATATAGATTAATATATTTAATCTTTCAAGATTAGATATTTACTCGATCATGTTTGCTATATTTTGTTTATTAATATTTTTTATTAAATCAAATGACAATAAAAGTAGATAAACGAAATAGCAAGAATTTTAGTACCATACCTTTTCTTACGGAACTCCCTAATAAAAAAAGAGTTTTTCCAATGTGCATATGATGTAAGCTTATATAAACTTTTATTTAGCTCAGTTGTTTAGCTATTAAACTTGGTTTGGATCACAGTTTAACTTAAATTAATCTTGATTTTTTATATAAATTAAAGCAATATTTTTTACATAAATTAAAGCAATTGAGAAAACAGAAATTTATCGATTTCGGTGGTGATGTAGAACAGGTTGCGGAATCATACATGCTGAAGAGGGATCACCCGAAATTCAAAGGCAACTGAATTTCGGCAGCCGGGTCGTCAAAGTCGGAATAACGCGAAACTCATCCAGTCAATGCGTTTCGTTGTTTGCGGAAGAAATCAGAAGCTTCGCTGCTGACCTCGACCCAATTTTGGCCAAATTCCATCGTTTCGGCCCCGGAATCGTCATATTTGCTATTTTAGGAAAGTTTCGTTTTTGCAATAACTTTTGATCTAAGAGTCCGAATTGACTTTGGTCAATTGGTACTCTCTTAGAATTCATAGCTCTTTCATATTCTGCATTTATCTCAAATTTGCCATTTATGGCAAATTTAATGTTTTACGTCCTTTCCTTTTCTGTATTGAATTAGGCTAGGGTTTTATCTTTAAGTATCCCTTGTAAACCCTGCAGCCAACTTAACTATCATTTTATGAAATAAACTCTGAGTTTTATTGAGATTCAATCTCGTGTTCCTTGATTTTACGGAATATTGACGTTGGTCGTATTCCCCTTTGATTTTCTGCTGCGTCAGGTGGTCTATGATTCACACCCCCACCCCACTCCCCTGTAAACTTATGGTTTACATTCTTTCTTTCCGAAAATCAGATTCAAGATTGATGCCAAACACTGTACAAGTTTCAATCTTATTTATTGTATCACGATTTTCATATATATATATATATATATTATATATATATATATGCACATACATACTTTAGACATGACTGGTTGCTGTGGTTAGCCAAACATGATGGTTTCGTGGTGGTGGTGGAGTTGGTGAAGACAGTGATTGAATGTCTTTTTATTCTCTCATCCCTCTTTCTATGATTCTTCAGGCCTTTGAATTAATTAAATGTTTTAGTCAAGTAAAAAATTCTAATCTGTTTTTTTTCTCGGTTCGATTTTTCTCAATTAATTTTTTTGGATTTTCTTGATTTAATCGGTTTTTTTACTTACTCCTAGTTTTATTTGTGATTACCATTGATAATTGTTATTCACATTATTAGATTCATCGAATCAAAAAAATATTCATTACCTAATAATATCCATGTTATGAGATAAGTTTTGGGGAAGTTATAGGTGATTGTTTATTAATGGCTAAATACAAATAAGTTTAAAAATTAAAAATACTTTGTTCAAACAAAAAAATTTAAAAAAAAACAACGCGTAAACTCTTTTTTTCCGACACAGCAACAATTCTATTCTCCTTAATTACTTTGTCCTCAAGAAAAGAAATGCATGTGTAGCTTATATATAATAATTATAAAATTAATTCAACTCGACACAGATACTTGCTCCCCAAGTAACGCGTGGCAGATAACCCACATGTCTGTCTCCTTCCCTAAATACATGAGAAACCAAACCATCTCTTCATAGGATAAGTTAAGATTAGTTTTTGTTCAATTCATCCAATCTATAAAAATGGTGTCCCTTAGGCTGCAGAAGCGGCTCGCTGCTAGTTTACTCGATTGTGGCAAGGGGAAATTGTGGCTTGATCCTAATGAGAGCACTGACATCTCCATGGCCAATTCCAGTAAGTCTTGTATTCTATTACCTTCGATTTTCTTTAGTTTTCCTGTATCAATGCTAATTTTATCAAGATTGTTTCATGGGTATCCTGGGATTTACGATTAGGATGGATGGATGGGTAAAATTTGTATAATTTCTTTCTGGGAAGCATGAAGTAATCAATAAGGCATGGCGTCTTGTAGGGATCAGCGGGGTTCGAGTCGACCTAGCGCCCTAGTGACGCGAGTCACTCCTGCCCTGTAAGAGCCTGGGACAGCCGGAGTTTTACTCACTACCTGGGCCTACAAAGTACGCTTTCCGGATAGTGGGGTTTTCTCGAATCCAAAAAAAAAAAAAAAAAAAAAAAAAAAAAAAAAAAAAAAAAAAAAAAAGTATTGCAGGGATGAACATAAGGAAGCTCATAAAGGATGGTTTTATTATCCAAAAACCAATACTCAAGATCAAGGATTAGGAAAGTGAAAGAATCCAAGACAAGAGGGAGGTGCTCGGGTTATGGAAAGAGGAAGGGGACGAGAGAAGCCATGCCAGGCTACCATCAAAGGTTCTGTGGATGAGGAAAATGAGAGTGCTGAGACGTTTGCTTCGAAAATACAGAGAATTTGAAAAGATTGATAAGCACATGTACAGTGAGATGTACATGAAGGTGAAAGGAAATGTTTTCAAGAACAAACGTGTGCTTATGGAAAGCATTCACAAGTTGGAGTCTGAGAAAGGAAGGGACAAGTCACTTTTCTATCAATTTAGGGTCAAAAAAGCTCGGAAAAGAAGGTACCGGCAAGGAGAAGAAGATATAAACATAGCAAATCAAATAAATCTCTTTTTTTAGGGAGGAAATTCTCATAGAATAAGAATTATGTGAATTTGTTCATAGATTTTGCATTTAGTTTTGTTTTTCTTGCTTTACAAGATGTCAATATAATCCCATAACTTGAGGATGCAAAGTCAATAGAGTTAGATATGTGTGCATTCTCAAAATACATGTTACCTATTTTAAAAAAATGATGATTTTAGTTGCATATACAAATTGTGATTTTAAAAGCTCAATTGTAATTTTAGAATGCTCAATTGAAGATCCAATTGCAAAATAAGTTGGTTTTTGGAAAACTCCGTTAATTGAAAGAAATCAAGGTTTGGGGACTAAAAGTAGACTTGAAAAGGCTAAATTGGTAAAACCAAGGGTTTAATTGCATAAAATTCAAAGTCTAATGAGCAATTAAAGACTTATTTAAACAAATCAGAGACCAATAATCAATCTGTAAAAGACATGTGCCTTCAAGGACTAAAATCAAAAACTAAGGGTCAAAGTAAAGAAAATTAAGATTTTACCAACCAATCAAGGGTCTAATCGAATAAATCAGAATCTAAGAAGTGAAGTGAAAAGATGCTGAAATCTAGGGTTGAAAATTGAATCCGGCATAGGTGAAATTGCATGCATTTAAGAGTTTAGGGTAAATATGGGCACAATTAAACAAAATTGAAAGAGTAAGGACTAAATTGAAGATTGCAAATACCAAATCAATAGACCTAATTCATATTATATTCAATGTCCACTCCTTCATTACCTTGATTAAGATAGCATATGACATGATCAAAGTATAATATTTTCTACATTAGATATCTTAATGATCTCAAGTTTAAAGATCATTTACACAACCAATCATTACATGAGTTTTTCCATAAATATAGGTAATCTTTTAATGTAAAACTCTCATCCGAGTCAATTCGATGCACATATCTTTTGACAAATACCTACATATTAGTTATATGAACAATACTTTGATTTAATAGAAACCACATAATTAAAACAACTTTGTAAAATCTTTTGCAAAGCATTTTTATCCGCATAACTTTATCTTTACTCTAAATTTATAAATCAAATATTAATTTTATTAATCTAATATTATATATTTACACTAGATAAATTAAATATTTATTAATAATAAATATATATTTACATAAATATAAAAATTATTCATAACAAGCTCGATTTGGTGAGAAATGTTGCCACAACCGAAGACACACACAAGGATCTCAAGAGCTTGGAAGCTAAATAGTGAAGCTTCTAGAGGTGATATATTATCTGGTTTCTCTAGAAATATTATAGCTAGTTTGACTAGCAAGGATACGGCTTTCAGTTAAATAGCCTTGTTGTGGCCATTTGGTTTTTTTTTAGTGTTCTGTTTTACTTACCAAAAAACATTGTAGCACTTGGTCCTCAGCCATCCTCACTGTGCCAAAGAATTCTGCAGGTATTGGAGTGTAGATCAGCAGGGTTATCTGCTTAATTAACATTGGAGATTAGACACTGGATTTAACAGATCATGATCAATAAAACAAAAACCATGGAATGGTGTCGTTTAAGTGGAGGTTTTTTTAATCAAAACGATTAGTTACCATGGGAGTGAAAAATATAATAGATTAAAAGGTTAGCCGTAGCTCTGTTGAAAATGCAGGGTCAAAGTCAACAAAAGTCAACTGATTTCAAGTCTGCACAATTGAAGAATTGAAGCTGCGAAGATCATCTGTTTTCCTTTATTGTTTTTATTGTGTTTTAATTAAGAGTTTATGTTTTAGTTAAGTAAGATCAAATTATATTTGATCATATCTTGTTGCTTTATTTTCGGATGTTTATTTCTTGTTTTAAGTAGAAGAGTTTGTAATAGGTTTGAATTTCTATTCTTGTATTTTTTATTTTCTTCTATAAATAAAAGTGAAGGGATGGCAGTATCCTAACAAGAAATTCTGCCCCTTGTTCTGATGTTTATTGCTTAATTTTGTCTCAAAATTGTTAGTCAAAATTCTGGGAAATTTCTGGAAAATTGGCTTGTTCTTGACACTGATTTGAACAGTGTCTGTTTGTCACTGTCAGAGGCAAATTCCTGACAGTGATCTGAACAGTGTTTGTTTGTTCATCCGAAATTTTCCAACAATTGGTATCAGAGCAAAATTGAATCTTTGAAAGGGAATTGAGTGAAACACGAGTGCACTGTGAGATTTTTTCAAAGTTATTTAACTTTGATTGGGTGGAGAGTGAAACATGAGAGAGGTTTTATTTTTCCAGAATTTCAACTGATTTCTACTGAATGGATTCATCGAATTTTTCAAAGTCACCTGTGTTTACTGGAACAAATTATGATGTTTGGGCAGTGAAGATGAGAACTTATCTCAAAGCCTTTGATTTATGGGAAGTTGTGGAGACTAATAGGGAGCCAAATCCCTTGAACAACAATCCCACCTTGAATCAAATGAAGTATCACAATGAAGAGAAGGCAAAGAGATTCAGAGCACTTACCTGCATCCATAATGCAGTAAGTGAAGAGATATTCACAAGAATAATGGCTTGTGAACATGCTAAAGAAGCATGGGATAAATTGAAGGCAGAATTCCAAGGTGATGAGAAGTCAAGAAGAATGCAGATTTTGAACTTAAAGAGACAGTTTGAAGGGCTGAAAATGAGGGAAACTGAAACTATTAAAGATTTTTCATCTAACATCTCAAAAATAGTCAATCAAATGAGACTTTTGGGTGAAGATGTTCAAGACTCAAGAGTGGTGGAAAAGGTGCTTGTCAGCCTACCTGAAAGATTTGAGAACAAAATCTGTTCTTTAGAAGATTCTAAAGATGTCACGGAGATGAGTCTTCAGGACTTGATCAATGCTCTTCAATCAGTTGAACAAAGGCATTCCTTTAGGCAAGAAGTGTCAAGTGAAGAGGCTTTTGTTGCTGGTTACAAAAACAGACCACGATCCCAGAATTTTTCCAAAGACAGCCATGAAGGTAGAAGGGAAAATGGGAAGAACTGGCAGACCAAAAAGTGGCAAGGAAATCAGAATTCCCCTAGCAGTTCAAACACAAGGGGAAAAGAAAAGAAGGAGCAATTTCCCCCTTGTAAGTATTGTCACAAAACAAGTCATCAAGAAGCTTGGTGTTGGCTGAAAAATGCACAATGCAGGAGATGCAAACAGTTTGGCCATATTCAAAAGTATTGCAAGTCACCCTCAGGAGCTGGAACTGGAAAGCAAGCATATGTGGCAAAGAACACTGAAGAAGAAGATGAACACTTGTTCATGGCTGTGAAAGAAGAAAATTGCTGCAAAACTGAGGTAACAAATTCCAACTGGCTTGTTGATAGTGGCTGCACTAATCACATGTCTGTAAATATAAATCTGTTTAAAGCCTTGGATACCAACTATGAGTCTAAAGTAAAAGTTGCAAATGGGCAGTATGTTGATGTAAAGGGCAGAGGTGATGTGGATATAAACACCTTGGCTGGAATAAGAACTTTTGACAATGTTTTGTTTGTGCCTGAAATTAAACAAAACTTAGTGAGTGTTGGTCAATTGCTTGAAGATGGTCATTCATTATCCTTTGTTGATGGCATATGCACAATTAGAGATGGTAGTGGAAGTGTTTTGTTTTCTGCCAAAATGACTAATAGGAGCTTTAGTCTCGGCTTGGAGAATGAACACATGAATATGAGCATAACAAGTAGCTCAAATTCAGTGTTATGGCATAAAAGGTTGGGGCATTTTAATTATGCTACCATGAAGAAGATGGCAGACTTAGAGATTGTGATTGGATTACCAAAAATTCAAGAACAAAAAGATGTTTGTGAAGCATGTCAATTAGGCAAGCAAACTAGAATTGCTTTTAATGACAATGCATTTAGAGCCACTTGCAAGCTTCAATTGGTGTATACGGATGTGTGTGGACCAATGAGGAATGAATCCTTGAATGGTGCTAAGTATTTTCTATTATTCATTGATGACTATACTAGATATTGTTGGGTGTATTTTCTTAAAACCAAAGGGGAAGTGTATGAAGAATTCCTGAAATTCAAAGCTGCAGCCGAGAGGGAAACTGGTTCAAAACTGAAGGCTTTGAGGTCTGACAATGGGGGTGAATTTACTTCCCACAAACTTGAAGAACACCTAGCAAAAGAAGGTATAAAACACCAACTTACAGTACCTTACACACCTCAGCAAAATGGTGTTAGTGAAAGAAGAAATAGAACACTAATGGAGATGGCAAGATGTCTCTTGTATGAGAAGAAACTGCCACTTAAATTTTGGGCAGAAGCTGTGTGCACAGCATCATATCTTCTCAATCGTATGGTGACCAAGATTTTGGGAGAAAAGACACCATATGAAAAGTGGTATGGGTTCAAACCAAATTTGGAACACTTAAGAGTGTTTGGCAGCCCTTGTTAATGTTCTTCAACCAGAAATTAAAAGGGGAAAGCTTGATCAAAAAGCTGAGGTGGGAATCCTAGTTGGATATAGCATGAAGTCTACTGGATACAAAGTGTTTGATCTGAAATCAAACAAGGCTATAATTGCTAGAAATGTCAAAGTTGCAGAAGACAAAGTGTGGAATTGGGAAGCTGAAACTGTGGAAGAATCTGGGCTTGAAATTCAAGCTGAAACTGAAATTGGTGAGACTATTGACATGGATGAAAATGAAGATGAATCTGGGAGAGGTACTAGACTGTTAAGTGACATATATAGCAGGTGTAATCTAGCTGAAACTGAACCTAATGATGTTCAAGAAGCCATGGATTCAAACACATGGATGGCAGCAATGAAGGAGGAGCTGATGATGACCGAAAAAAATGGAACCTGGCAGCTTGTTGACAGACCTATCAATAGAAAGGTCATTGGTGTTAAATGGATCTTCAAAACCAAATTGAATGCAGATGGAAGCATCAACAAGCACAAAGCAAGGTTAGTAGTTAAAGGCTACTCCCAAGAACCAGGTATTGATTATCATGATACATTTGCACCTGTTTCTAGGCTTGACACCATTAAAATGCTATTGATGATTGCTGCACAAACTGGTTGGTATGTGTGGCAAATGGATGTTAAGTCAGCTTTTTTGAATGGAACTCTTGATGAAGAGATCTATGTTGAGCAACCTGAGGGGTTTGAAAATGAAATCTCAGCAAACAAGGTGTATCTCCTGAAGAAGGCCTTGTATGGACTGAAACAAGCTCCTAGAGCTTGGTACAGTCGGCTTGATGAATTTTTGCTGAGTTTGGGGTTTGAGAAAAGTTTGAATGAAGCTACCTTGTATGTAAAAAAGGTTGAAGACCATATTTTGATTGTTTCAGTCTATGTTGATAATTTACTCATTACTGGAAATATGGAGAAAATGGTGGCTGAGTTCAAGATGAACATGAAGAACAAGTTTGAAATGAATGAACTTGGTTTGTTGTCTTATTTTCTAGGAATGGAAATAATGCAAACAAAATTGAGATGTTTCTTGTGCCAAAGGAATTTCACTATGAAATTGTTGAAGAAATTTGCTATGGAAAACTGCAAACCAGTTAGCACTCCTATGGTGGCAGGACAAAAACTGATGAAGGATGATGCAGCCCCTAAGGCTGATGGCAGAATGTATAGGAGCTTAATTGGGAGTTTGTTGTATTTGACTGCCACAAGACCAGACATTGTGTTCACTGTGAATTACTTGTCTAGGTTTATGCAAAATCCAAGTCAAAATCACTATGTTGCAGCCAAGAGAGTCTTGAGATATTTGAAAGGAACTCAGGATTTTGGAATGGTGTTTGATAAACTTGAAACTGTCAAATTGGTTGGATATTGTGACAGTGACTGGGCTGGAAGTGATGAAGATATGATGAGCACTTCAGGCTACTGTTTTTCAATGGGAGGAAGTGTGTTTTGCTGGAATTCAAAGAAGCAAAGTGTTGTAGCCCATTCTACAGCTGAAGCCGAATACATTGCAGCCTATGTTGCTGCAAAACAGCTTGTATGGCTGAGGAAGATGATGGCAGATTTGAACTTTGTTCAATTAGAACCTACTGAGTTATTTTGTGATAATATGTCAGCCATTGCAATTTCTAAAAACTCTGTCTTTCATGATAGAACCAAACACATGAAGATCAAATTTCATGCAATTCGGCAGTTTCAACTTGAAGGTGAACTGGAGATGAAATATTGCTGTTCTAAGGAGCAATTTGCAGATTTATTCACTAAGTCCTTAGCCAAAGAAAGGTTTGAAGAACTGAGAGAGATGATAGGCATGAGCAGACTTGAATCAAGGGGGAGTGTTGAAAATGCAGGGTCAAAGTCAACAAAAGTCAACTGATTTCAAGTCTGCACAATTGAAGAATTGAAGCTGCGAAGATCATCTGTTTTCCTTTATTGTTTTTATTGTGTTTTAATTAAGAGTTTATGTTTTAGTTAAGTAAGATCAAATTATATTTGATCATATCTTGTTGCTTTATTTTCGGATGTTTATTTCTTGTTTTAAGTAGAAGAGTTTGTAATAGGTTTGAATTTCTATTCTTGTATTTTTGATTTTCTTCTATAAATAAAAGTGAAGGGATGGCAGTATCCTAACAAGAAATTCTGCCCCTTGTTCTGATGTTTATTGCTTAATTTTGTCTCAAAATTGTTAGTCAAAATTCTGGGAAATTTCTGGAAAATTGGCTTGTTCTTGACACTGATTTGAACAGTGTCTGTTTGTCACTGTCAGAGGCAAATTCCTGACAGTGATCTGAACAGTGTTTGTTTGTTCATCCGAAATTTTCCAACAATAACTTAGACAGAAAGGGTGCCGATAATATATAGAGAAGGATCAATAAATTATTGCAGCTTTAATATTATTTTATTTAGCTGGAACAATGAATGGGGGACTAGTCCTTGCGTGGGGAGGGGATTATGCTTTTCCAGATGAACCAAACAAGCGCATCTTCTCTGTTACCACAGCTTTCATGGCTTCTTTTGCTGAAGCCATCACATGGACCAAGATCTTGCTTGGGGTTGCTTAGTGAGTTCATGTAGGCCTTCCGCACCTCAGTATTTACATTGAACTTCGTCACCCCCCGCTGAATACTAGCCTGTTCGATGCAGTCAAAGGAGGTCGATTATGTTAATCAATTGCAGATTCATTAAGCAATATTCATTTAGGCTTTGTTATATGCCGTAATAACAGAAAGCTCCAACAAAACTAATGCTTTTGCATCGTATATATGCATCACAAATTTACATGCTCGCGCGCACTCGCGGGAGGGGAAGGGAGAGTACCTTGATAAGTTCCTCGGACAAGCCAGAAGCTCCGTGCAGCACCAGAAATACGCCTTTCTTTGAACTCAAGGCATGCAAATCCTAAAGATGGAAGCGTTAAGAAAAAGTAAAGCGGATATAGTTGAGTTCACAGATTAGAAGTGGATGATCTTTACTTCTTAAACCAGATTGCGAACAGTCTATTAGATTTACAGGAAAATGGTGATGCACTTGAAGGAGTTTATAGTTTCACTAAGATGTACAAGTTCAATAAGTTGATTTCTGCATTCCATCAGGAATATGCTAGAGAGGAACATGTACATGGTTACAATATACTTTGCATTTTGAGGATCTAACTCGCTTTTTAACTTCATTCTTTAAAACTTGGATGGTGATGCCAGATCAAAGATCTAAGAAACTGGCTGGCAGCTCAAGAATCCATGTAAAATAGTCTTACTTCCTCATTTTCCCTGTGTAAACATCGTTCTCATACTTGTAAAACATCAATCAGCCATGTAGTATGCATGAAAAAGTCAAACATAGACTACATAAAGCATAAAATCAATCGAGCTATACCATGACAGCACAGAATCATTGGCTGTCTCACACTGAGAAGGTTATCTCAGCTCTCAATTTTAAACATTATCAATGGCAAAAGAAAAATAGCTAACATTTGATTGTTTATACTTCACCTTAAGCAAATCAAGTCTGAGATTTGGACCACTTGCAGGGTACTTTCCATGTACATTCCCAATACACACAGCCAAAGCATCTATGCCAGTCTCGTCAATGAACTCTTCAGCCTGGAATTTAAATGAAGACAAGACAACTGTGATTTTGGATGTATCAAAAATATGGGTATTCTTAATTTATTTAATGAATTAGGAAGTCTACTGACCTGATTAACATCAGTCAGCCTTGCTTCGTAATCTTCAACAGTCAAATCATCCTCTGTCCCTGACAGTCTACCTAGTTCAGCCTCCACCAGCATGTTTTTGGAGTGGGCCAAGAGTGATATATACTTCGTGTATGCTATATTATCCTTGAGAGACAGATGTGAGCCGTCTACCATTAATGAATCAAATCCCTGGCATGAGTTTGGATTCAAGAAAATGCAAATTCAGTAATAAATTATTCCTCGGTACAGATAAATGGGAGTTGCCAATGTTAAAAATTTCATAGTTTGTTGAACCATGTACTTTTTTTCATGGATAACAAGCAGCACTCACCAAATCAAGAGCTTCAACTAGCTCTTGCTTTGAAGTTCCATGATCAAAATGAACAGTGATTGGAACCTGCAAAACATGCATGTAAATTACAATTTATTATACTGTATAAAAAAGACACCAAACAAGTATTTTTCATCTATTTAGGCATTTATCTTCTTTATCTAGAGCACTAAGCAATCATTTAAATGATTTTGATCTTCAATGAAAAATAATGGCTCCAAAGGGGATTGAATTTTTAGTGATCTTTCCAGGGAACTTTAAATTGCTTATTATAGTTTGAAAATTGGCACATATTTTGGTTCATCTGGAAAATTGTCAGAAAATAAAATGAAGGTGCAAGAACCACAAAATCCACACCATAAAGCTTTTCTTCCTCTCTTACCCTTTCAACTTCCCTAAAATATATATTTTAAGATATGAAAAACAAACTTACATTGGCCTGTTCAGCAGCAGAGACACAACAAGCAACCAATGGAATTCCTCCTTGCTTCAGTGCACTAGGATGAATCTGTTGAAAGAACACAACTTTTGGCAATTTAGTAAGGAGCCATAATTTTGAAAAAGGCTGAAGCTCACATCCATGTCCCAAAGGACATGCTTAATTCCATATCTTGTCTCCTAAATTACTCGTCCAACTTATCCAATGTCATTCTGACCTGTAGAATAGCAGGACTATTTTCTTCCTCTGCTGCAGCTACAACAGCCTCAGCCCCTTCCATATTATAGACATTAAATGCTCCAACAGCATATCCACCTCTCTCTGCGTTCTTCATAAGGATAATGTCAATATCTAAACATTTCAATATCCAAATAAATCCAGTATTTAAAAGATAAATTTGCAGTACTTACAAGAAGAAGTTCTTTCGTTGATGAAAGTCGAGAAGGAAGAGCCCAGGATTTCACAACATCAGCCAGTGCTTTACTGTCACCAACATTACCTGCAAAAAGAAAAAAATTACAAGTTCATGTTCAATTTTTATTTTATGGAAAGATAGTAACTAAATAAAATTACAATTTTTTTACCCGGGAAAACAATGTACGGAACACCTGGATGCCTACTTTCTGGACCGAGCTGCCACAATGGAATGCCAGCAAGGGCTTGTCCAACTACTTTGGCACATTTTGCTTCTAGAGCTTTTGTAGCTAGGTCGGATGATGTGATTCCACCCTTGAGCAAGACAATAGAATCAGCTAAATTAGGTTGTAAGATGGTAAGAAGTTTCTTAGCAAGACATTAGAATCCCACTTGCATCCAGAATCATATCACAGCTAAGGGAAAAGGTATATTGGTGTCAAGTGTCCCTGGTAGCTTCGCACTAATTTCCAAGAACAAAGACAAGCATAAAATCACTCTATGCAATGGAATCTCTCCAAAGACAATTCAATGTAGAATTGTAAAGATTGGCTCAAAAAAAGTGTCCTCTGCTTTATTCATCAGCCTTTTTAAATATGAATGTAGTTCCTTGTTCTACTTAGAAACGTAAATAACTAGGAAATTCTAACAGCATTGAATTCTTGTTCTAACTTTGGAAATTAGAGATTAATTGAAAAACAAATAACGAATAAAGAAACTAATTTTGCAGCAGCTCCAGCTTTGGTCACGGGACTGTGGGACTTTCCTGTTCTGCATTGCTTTCCTGATTTGCATCAATTGCCAAGCCTCCTGAAGAACTTGACTCCGGCAAGTATCGGCTGGTGTATTCCGTGAAGAGTTGTGGATGCAATCTTTTGATTTCTGAAGCTTGTAACCAGACAGAATCAGACTGTGGACGGTTTTTCCATTGCACTAGGAATTTATAATAACCCCCTCGACGAGTTACGAACTGGTGGTCAAGAATTGCAGCAATTTCATCCCTTGGTGCTGTAGTGCTGGTGAAGTGGCTTGAACTGGTTGTGTAGAACTGGTAGTAACATCACCTTTGAACTCCGTTAGGTCTTCAATGTTAAAAATTGGGCTGATAGTGAAATCAGATGGCAGATCAATAACGTAGGCATTTGTACCTAGTTTTCTTATGACTTTGAAAGGCCCTGCCCTTCGGGCATGAAGTTTGGAAAAACTTCCTGGAGGAAAACGTTCTGGCCGTAAACGAATCAGCACCATTTCCCCTACCTCAAATTGGCGATCTTTACGTTTTGTATTCGCCTTCTCTGCATAAGAGCTTGTTTGAATGGTTAAGCGCCTTTTGCATTAATCATGAATATCTTGCATGTAGCTGGAGAAGTCCAAGGCTGCTTCACTGGTTCTTGGTGGTGACGGTAATGGGACAATGTCAAGGGGAGCGTTGGTTCGAAATCCATATACCACATCAAATTGCCCAAGCTCCTGTTGGTAACTTTCGTCTGGCCGTCTGTTTGAGGGTGGAAGGCACTAGAAAACATTAATTTCGTCCCCAATTTTGCCCATAATGTCTTCCAGAAATAACTTACGAACTTGACATCCCTATCTGACACAATGGAAGCTGGAATACCGTGTAGTCTAACAATTTCCTGCAGAAAGACAGCTGCGATTTTGGAGGCATCGAAAGTTTTTTGACATGGGATGAAATGGGCCATTTTAGAAAAATGGTCGACCACCACCATAATAGAATCATGACGCCTCAGAGTTCGTGGTAATCCCAGGATGAAATCCATACTCAGGTGTTGCCAAGGTCTGTCAGGTATAGGCAGAGGTGTGTAGAGACCGGCGGGTTGTTTAGTCCCTTTATTCAGCTGGCAAACTCGACATCTGTCCACTATAGTGTGTACATCCCTTCGCATCCGTGGCCAGTAGAATCGATCAGCAACTAAAGCAAAGGTTTTGTCATACCCGAAGTGCCCGGCTAAACCCCCACCATGGAGCTCAGTTATTAGAAATTCCCGTAGAGAACCACGCGGGACGCAAAGCCTTGATTTGTAAAATAGAAATCCCTCTCGTAGTGCATAGTCCTTCTCAGCTGTGTGCCCCTGGTCAGAGATGTTTCCATGAATACTACTGAAGTCTTCATCGTTGACATAATCAGCTTTCATACTTTCGAACCCTGGCGCATTGGCTGCAAACATTTGCAGCAAGTGAGGTCTTCTGCTTAATGCGTCTGCCACCTTGTTTTCTGTTCCGTACTTGTGTCGAATGACAAATTCGAACTGCTGTAGGTAGTCTATCCAACGGGCATGTCTTGCATTTATTTTATTCTGGGAATGCAAGTGCTTTAGCGAGTCATGATCCGTAAACAAAATAAACTCCTTGTGGATCAAATACGGACGCCAATGTTTTAGCGTTTGAATCAAAGCGTAGAATTCCATGTCATATACTGAATATCGTCGACGAGTGTCATTTAGCTTTTCACTAAAGAAGGCGATGGGATGGCCCTCTTGACTCAGCACTCCTCCGATTCCCACATGCGAGGCATCACAGGCTACTTCAAAAACTTTGGAAAAATCGGGTAGCTTGAGGACTGGTGCCTGCCCCATCCTGTTTTTTATTTCCGTGAATGCCTTTGTAGCTGCTGGACTCCACGCAAAGTTCTTCCCCTTTAAGCATTCTGTAATTGGGCCATAATGGTGCTGAAGTTGCGAATAAATCGTAGATAAAATGTGGCTAAGCCATGGAAGCTCCTGATTTTGGATAGACTCTTAGGTGTTGGCCATTGCTGCACAGCCTGCACCTTTTCAGGGTCAGCCTCCACGCCATGATTAGAGATAATAAACCCCAGAAATTTAGCATTGTTCTTCATGAACGAGCACTTGTCTTTATTAATGTAGAGTTGTTCAGCTCTTAAGGTCTTCAACACTTGCTCAACATGGCTCAAATGCTCCTGCACACTTCGGCTGAAGATTAAGATGTCATCGAAATAGACAACAACGAACTTCCCCAAAAATGGTTTGAGGATTTGTGTCATTACGCGCATGAAAGTGCTTGGTGCGTTAGACAACCCAAATGGCATGACTAGCCACTCAAATAGCCCATCTTTTGTCTTGAATGTTGTCTTCCATTCATCCCCAACTTGAATACAAATTTGGTGATAACCACTTCGGAGGTCTATTTTTGTGAAAATTGAGGAGCCACATAATAGGTCCAACATATCGTCAAGACGAGGGATAGGAAAATGATATTTCACCGTAATTTTATTTAGTGCTCGGCTATCCACGCACATCCTCCAACTCCCATCCTTTTTCGGTGTAAGTAACAAGGGTTGAGGCTCTCCCGAATGAACCCTTTGTCCAATAATTGTTGAACTTGCCGACTGAGTTCTTCATTCTCCATTGGACTCATACGGTAGTGTGGCAGATTGGGTAGAGTTGATCCTGGGATTAGATCAATTGCATGTTGTACTTCTCTCATTGGTGGTAAGTGGTTTGGAATTTCGTCTGGCATGATATCTTGATACTTTTTCAGAACCGTAGCCAGCTCTACTGGGATGCTACCATCCTGCTGCTTCACCTCTCGGGTTACTACTAGCAATACTAATTCTTCCTCCTGCACAACTCGAGAGAACTGCCGCATGGTCAAGACTGGAATAGCCTCCTTTTTTGAGTCAAATTCTGAGATTTGCAGGGGCTGAAGCACAAATTTCTTTCCTTGGAACTTAAAGGAATAAGTATTGGCATAGCCATCATAATAGACTCTCCTGTCATAAAGCCATGGACGCCCCAGCAGCATATGACAAACTGTCATAGGAATCACATCACACCAGGCTTCGTCAATATATTTTTTTCCCAATGAAAATTTCACCAAACATCGTTGTTTGACTAAAACTGAATTGGTTTCATTAACCCAACTAATTCGGTATGGGGTGGGATGTCTTACTGTCTCCAGTCCCAAACGCTCAATAGCAGCTTCTGAGATCACATTCATGCCGCTGCCATTGTCGATAATCACTGTCGCGACGGCGTTTTTTCGCGCTTCGCGCCCCGCCGTCCCCCTCTGGAGAGACAACGGCGTGCGGTGAAAATGGAGGGTGTTTATAGCCGTAAAATTTACGACTATAATTCTAAGGAGTCGCCACCTAGTATTAAGGTTACTAGGAACCTATTGGTCTGCGAGAGTCTAGGTAAGGGGACTTGTTGTGCAAGGGGAAGACGCATCACCCCCAGTGCACCCTACCTAAGGTAAGCTGCATTGTTGTTTGATTGTTTTTCTAAGTTAAAAATTTTGCACTGCATTTTCAAAAAGAATATTTTTTATTATGCGGGTGTACTTTACAATGTAATTTTACACCGCAGTTACAAACCTTTTTTTATCTACGGATGTACTTTACAATGTAAATTTACACCGTAGTAAATTTACACCGTAGTAAAAATCTTTTTTTATCTACGGATGTACTTTACAATATAAATTTACACCGTAGTTTAAAAACCCTTTTTTTTATCCATGGATGTACTTTACAATGTAAATTTACACCCTAATAGATAAAACAAAAATATTTAAAATTATTTTTGATATTTTGGCCAAATTCCAACGGACAATCATAAACCGGTTACGATATCCAATTTTCGTTTCAAAATATGAGAAAGATGCAACATAAATTTTTTATGAAAAATATGCATAGAAAAATCATGGAATTTGGCCGTATGCATAAAAAAAACAAATACATTTTTTATATATTTTTTTTGTAATAATAACAGTAAAAAAAAAATGAAAATACTTTTTTTTCAGTTTGTATTTTTTAAATTTTTTATTTTTTATTTTTTTATTTTTTTTTGGGCTGGGCTGACAGCCAGCCTTAGCGGGCTGGGCTTCCAGCCCTCATGGCTGGAAGCCCAGAAGGCCGCGCTGGGCTGGGCTTCCAGCCATCGTGGGCTGGGAGCCCAGACAGGTGCGGGCTGGGCTTCCAGCCATCGTGGGCTTGAAGCCCAAAGGATATGGGCTGGGCTTCCAGCCATCGTGGCCTGGAAGCCCAAAGGATATTCGGGCCTGGGCCGAAATGACGGGCCATATTCCTACACGTTCGGGCCGAGCACAAAAGCCCGGCCCCAACTCCTTATGCCCGGCCCCATCGCCAAGTGCTGATGCTGCTGCCTTCACCTGAGACCACGGCTGAGCGTCTGGCGTGGAGGGGAGAGTTTCTGGTGATGAAGGGGTGATGCGCGGTGGTCAGAGACGGTGGCTGGAGTTGCTGTTTTTAGAGAGAGAGAGAAGCGATCGGGGAGAGAGAAAGGCTGCAACGGGGAACTGTTTTCGTTTCTTTTTTCTTCTTCTTTCTTTCCTATTGCTCTCAGTTTTGACTTCACTCTTTTTCTGCTTCAAAACTCCGTTTTTCTCCTCTTTTGCTCGTCCCTGCCTCTGCGTATTTATAGCAGGAGAAGCAGTCCCTTCGGCTACCCATGGTGTGTAGCCGAGGGGCACCGCCTGCCTTGCCCAGTAACAGGGCTCTGCTCAGGCGACGCATGCTCGCAGGTGGCGTGCTCAGGTGGCGTGTCTGCACTGTTCAGGTGACTGAACAGTGCAGTCACGCGTAATGATTGGGGAGGAGATGGAAAAAATCAATTTGGTCCCTCAATTTTTAATTAGTTCAATCGCACCCCTAATTGGTTTTAAATTTATGATTTTGTGCAATTATACCCCGGTGAAAAATTCAATGTTAGCCTTAAAGTTGCGCGCCTTTTTTATTTTGGTCCTTGGCTTCCAATTTATGCTATTTGACCCTCAATTGACCATTAAACTCTCAATTATTTCCAATTGGACCCCTGATTTCACACAAATGGCTTGGAAAAATTCCAATTCAGTCTCCAAAAATTCCCAACTTCTCAATTGAACCCGAATTAAATTCAAGAGCTTGATTTTTCACTTATTAAGCCCTTAATAAAATTAATTTGATCAACTTAAAGTATAATTAAGTCCTTGCACTTAATTAAATCCTTTAATTGGACCCTAAATTAATTCCCAAACATAATTATACTTTTAAATTGGCCAACGATTAAATCAAATTGGCCAATAAAAATATAATTATATCTCTCGACTTAATTTTTACACAGATTTATCCGATGATAAATTATTTTTGCCTTAAATCTGTATTTTTCTCTATTTTTGGGGACAAAAGAGATACAATTAGACTTTCGAAAACAACCAAAATTTACACATTGATTTTTCTACCAATGCCGACCCTTTTTATTTTATTTTTGTTATTTTTTTGGTATATTTTGGGGAGTCACCCAAAAATTGGGTGATGACAGTTGCCCCCCTCTTTACAATGCTTACGACTAAAGTCTTGTAAAAGACTTTAAATAGTAAGCGTTGTAAAGAAAAAGAAAAGTGGATTTACCAGACCAAGAAATGGTTGATCCATCCAGAAATGAGAATGAGGGCTATAAAGCGCACTCAGAAGGAAATGGTAAGATAGAGCTAGAAAGTGCACTACCTAAGGATTGAGGCCTAATGAGGACACTTAAAGGATGGAAGATGATGGTATTTGTAAATTTCACAGGAAAATGGTCTCATTGTAATGGATGACCTAACCAAGTGAGAATGGTGAAGATGGTAAAAACAAAGAGATGGTCTTGTTGTGATGGGCGACCTGCCCAGATGGAAGCAAAAAGTGGTGATGAAGATTTCATGGGATGGAATATAGGGCTAGAAAGCTCGCTATCTAGTTGATGATTGAGGGTTAGAAAACGCACTAAAAGATGAAGAGGGCTGGAAAGCACACTATTTAAATTGATGGTCGAGGGTTTGAAAACGCACACGAGAAGGAAGAAAAATAGGGTTGGAAAACACGCTATTTTAGCTTATGGTTAAGGGTTGGAAAACGCACTTAAACAAGGAGGATAGGGATGGAAAACGCACTATCTTAATTGGTGGTTTGAAAACGCACACGAGAAGGAAGAAAAATAGGGTTGGAAAACACGTTATTTTAGCTTATGGTTAAGGGTTGGAAAACGCAGTTAAACAAGGAGGATAGGGATGGAAAACACACTATCTTAATTGGTGGTTTGAGGGTTGGAAAACTCACTCAAATGACAGGAAAGGAATGGCTAAGAAGCGCACGATCCTAATTGATAGTTGAGGGTTGGAAAACGCACTCAAATGAGAGGAGAGGAATGGCTAAGAAGCGCACTATTTGAGTTGGTTGATGGCTACAAAGCGCACTCAAATAAGGAAAGGGATAGGATTGAAAAACACACTCTATCTGTCCTGATGAAAGGCTCGTAAGAGCTCTTAGGGAAGTGAAAGTGGTGAGGGCTCGAAGGTGCACACAAAAATGATGAGTAAAGGCTTGTGAATTACAATTCCCCAAAAGCATTTCTTGGATTCCTAGGGAGATGCAATGCATGATGATGCATGCATACTTACCTGAGAGATATAGGTCCCCTTTCTTCCTCCAGGCCTTCTTTTCCGGGATTTGGACCTCTGGATTTAATGGCTTCTCGCTTCTGCTTACTCAAGCCGCAACTTGTGATTTTGACCACTGGAGATGATAGATTTTCCATATCAACATGCCCCCCGAGTTTGATCCAAATTCTTTGAAAAGGAATTGTGGAGTCAACTTCATGATTTGACGGCTTCTCGCTTCTGCATACTCAAACCGCAACTTGTTGATTTTGACCGCTGGAGATGATATGCCCCCCTGAGTTTGATCCAGATTCTTTGAAAAGAAACGATGGAGCCAACCTCAATTACATTTTAGATTGCCCTGCTGTTTGGTCATGCCCCAAAAGTGTTTTGGGCTTCAGGTGCTTGCAGGAAGTGGTTGGTTATTTGCAAGGAATATTTTCATGTAAAACTTTTGGAATTTCAAAGTCATTCCAAGCACAAAAACCATTTTGATGTTTGTTTAACAAGCTTGTTCTCGAAAGAATTCAAGTGATCTCATTGTCAGGTTTTATGTTGACTTTGAGAAGAATGTGAAATGATATTTACAAGTCTCGTATGTCAGGAAGACTTCGATCAGGTCGTGTAAAGCATTTGTAAGGATTGTTTCAAATGGAAAAGCATTGCTTATCGATCCAGATAACTCGTATTTGATCGGAAAGGGCTTTATTAGGCTTGTAATGTAGGCTTAGGTTACTGGCTACGAAAAAAAGATATTTGTAGGCTCAAAAAGTGTTTAAGGGTTCTTTAGACTAAGGATCACTTAGTGCTTACTCTTAGAACTTCATTTAGCCCTCAAGATTGATTTTCATAGTGACCTAGCATGCCCCCCCAGTTTTTTGTTTGGGCTTTCATCTTGACATGCCCCCCAAGTATTTTGTTTGGGCTTTTTCATGGTTTTTGGCACTAACGTCGTGCTGACTTGACATGCCCCCCCCAAGTATTTTGTTTGGGCTTTTTCATGGTTTTTGGCACTAACATCGTGCTGACTTGACATGCCCCCCAAGTATTTTGTTTGGGCTTTTTATTGGTTTTTAGCACTAACGTCGTGCTGACTTGACATGCCCCCAAGTATTTTGTTTGGGCTTTCTGTGTTGGGTTTTTTAGTACTACCAAAATGTCGAATTAATTTGATATAGTGTACTAAAACCCTTTTTATGTTTATGCCCCCCAACTTTGTTCGGGCGTCACTTGTCATTGAGGATTTTTTTTTTTTTTTTTTTGCACTTGCCCGCCCAGTGTAGGGTGTGATCCTAGTCAGGGTTAATTATCAAGAAATAATTGTTAGGCTCAAATAAGGACTGCAATGGATATTTGAGACTTTGTGAAGGCATATCAAAGATGGCCTTTCCTCATTTCAAAAACATGCAATCTGAATCAATAAGCTTTGCTTTTCCATGCGAAACAAGTTTTCGATTTTTTGGATTATTTGTTTGGCTAAGAGATTAGCTTTATTATGTGGGTTTTGGTGGTATGAGATCACCTTTCAAAGAAATCCTTTGAATTCCCAGAACACATTTGTTAAATAAACATCAAATTGGCATTCATTTTCGTACTAGACTTTGATTTGCCAAAAATCTTTATGAAATCATGGGATCATGCAAGGATAGAAAAAAAAAGGATACACCAAGAATTGATAGCCAAACTTCAATTCCATTATGTTTTGAGTAATACATTAGGCATAATATTTCTTCACAATATCAGAGTTTACAGGCCTAGGCAGATCTTCCCCATCCATGCTAGTTAGGATTAAGGCTCCTCCCGAAAAAGCTTTCTTCACCACATATGGTCCCTCATAGTTAGGCGCCCATTTACTCTGGTCTTCTCCTAATGATATCTTCTTTAGTACCAGATCTCCTTCTTTAAACACCCTTGGCCGGACCTATTTGTTGTAAGCTTTTGCTATCCTGCCTTGATATAATTGGTGATGGCAAATAGCTGCTAGTCTCCTTTCATCGACTAAGTTTAATTGCTCAAATCTCAACTTTGCCCATTCTGATTCTTCTAACTCTGCATCTTTTAAGACCCTTAGTGATGGAATCTCCACTTCTAAAGGCGTGACTGCTTCCATTCCATATACTAAAGCATATGGGGTCGCCCCTGTGGAAGTTCTGACAGTAGTGCGATATGCGTGCAAAGCATATGGGAGCATTTCGTGCCAATCTCTGTAAGTGACAACCATCTTCTGGATGATTTTCTTAAGGTTCTTATTAGCTGCTTCAACAGCCCCATTCATTTTTGGTCTATAAGGAGAAGAATTGAGGTGTTTAATCTTCCATTTAGTGCAAAGTTCGACAATCAACTTTCCATTGAAATTCTGAGCATTATCAGTTACCAACCTTGCGGGTACACCATAGCGACAGATCAAGTCCCTTTCGATGAACTTCTTGACAACCTTTTGCGTCACATGGGCATATGAATTAGCTTCCACCCATTTAGTAAAGTAATCAATTGCCACCAAAATGAACCTATCCATTACTGGCCTTCGGGTTAATTGGCCCTATGACATCTAATCCCCACATGTTGAATGGCCATGGTGAAGTCATGTTGAATAAAGGCTTTGGAGGTGCATTTATCTTATCACTATAAATTTGACATTTATGACATTTCCTAACATATGTCACGCAGTCTTTTTCCATGGTTAACCAAAAATATCCAAATCTTTGCATTTGTTTTGCCATCGTATGGCCATTGGCATGGGTGGCGCAAATTCCCTCTTGAACTTCTTCCAAAGCTTGCCCGATTTCTTTCTCATCTAGACATCTGAGTAAGGTGCCATCAAACGATCTTCTGTATAGGATTTCACCATCCAAATAAAAATTTGCGGCCATCCTTCTTAAGGTCTCTTTATCTGCTTTAGAGGCCTCAAGGGGGTATTCCCGTTGTTGGATGAATTTCTTGATATCATTATACCACAGCTTTCCATCCAGTGACTCTTCGAGTGTGCAACAATGGGCTTGACGACTTCGAACCTTAATGTCGACTGGGTGGATCTTTTCTTTGGCGACAATTTGTACCATTGAAGCCAAAGTTGCCAGAGCATCGGCGAACTGATTCTTATCCCTGCTCATATGAGTGAATTTGACCTCCTCGAATTCACTAGCCAATTTTACAAGGTAGTTCTGGTAAAGTTTCAACTTTTCATCCTTGGTTTGCCATTCTCCTGTCACTTGGCAAATGATCAACATGGAATCCCCAAAATCTTCAAGCTTCTTAAATCTAAGTTCTAAAGCAGCCTCTAAACCAATGATACAAGCTTCATATTCAGCCGTGTTATTGGTGCACTCGAATTGTAACCTTGTTGAAAAAGGATATTGTTTCCCATCTAGGGAAATTATGACTGCTCCAACCCCATTTCCTGATACGTTTACTGCTCCATCAAAATAAAGTGTCCACCATTCACTTGCCTCGGTGTCATCCCTGACTACCAAGATGTCTTCATCAGGAAGATCAAAATCTAGAGGCTCATAATCTTCCACGGCGTGATCTGCAAGATGGTCGGCAATAACACTGCCTTTTACAGCTTTCCTTGTCATAAAAGCAATGTCGTACTCTGCTAACAACACTTGCCACCTCGCTATCCTACTTGATAGGTATGGCTTCTCGCAGATGTATTTAAGCGGATCTAGCTTGGAAATTAGCCATGTTGTGCAGTACAACATATACTGCCTGAGCCTTTTCGCGCTCCATACCAAGGCACAACATAACTTCTCAATCATGGTGTATCTGGACTCGCAATCGTTAAACTTTTTACTCAAGTAGTATATAGCTTGCTCCTTTCTTCCAGATTCGTCATGTTGTCCCAACACACAGCCCATGGCTGTTTCTGTGACTGTTAAGTACAAAATCAATGGTTTCCCATGTACTGGGGGTACTAACAACGGAGGATTTTGTAAATACACCTTTATCTTATTGAAGGCTTCTTGACAATCATCATCCCATACTCCAGGATTTTTCTTCCTAAGTAAGCAAAAAATCGGTTCACATGTTACGGTTAGCTGGGATATGAAGCGCGCTATGTAATTCAAGCGTCCAAGAAAACTCCTTACTTCCTTTTCAGTCTTAGGTGCTGGCATTTCTTGGATGGCTTTGGCTTTATCTGGATCAATTTCTATTCCTCGGTTGCTTACAATAAAACCCAGTAGTTTTCCTACTTTACTCCAAATGAGCATTTGGCCGGGTTCAATTTTAACTGGTATTTCCGCAATCTCTCAAATAGTTTCCTCAATATCTGCACATGGTCTTCTTCGATTTTGGATTTAGCCAGTATATCATCTACATAGACCTCAACTTACCGATGCATCATGTCATGGAATAAAGCGACCATCGCTCGTTGATACGTTGCCCCAGCATTCTTCAAACCGAATGGCATTACCTTATAACAGAAAGTCCCCCAAGGTGTGACAAAGGTGGTTTTCTCTTTGTCCTCTTCTGCCATCCTAATTTGGTTGTAACCAGAAAAACCATCCATAAACAAATATGTGGCATTTTTAGCAGCGTTATCCACCAAAACATCTATGTGAGGTAATGGGAAATCATCTTTTGGGCTTGCCTTGTTCAAATCTCTATAGTCCACGCACACTTGGATCTTCCCATCCTTTTTTGGGACTACAACCGTATTAGCTACCCACTGAGGATAGTGAACAACATCTAGGAACCCTGCATCCCATTGTTTTTGTATCTCTGCTTTCACCTTTAAGAGCATATCTGGCCGCATTCTCCTTGTTTTTTGTTTGACCGGTATACTTCCTTCTATTAAAGGGATTTTGTGCACCACTATATCAGTATCCAAACCAGGCATTTCTACATAAGTCCAAGCGAAAACATCTCTATACTCATGCAAAAGGGAAATCAATTCTTCTTTTTCCTCAGTCGTTATGAGGGTACCGATTTTTAGCTCCTTTTTCTCCTGCTGAGTCCCTAGATCAACAGTCTCAAGTTCCTCGCTAAAAGGCTTCCAAGTCTTTTCGGAATTTTCCATCAACCTAGTAAATTCCTCTATGTCTTCTTCTGCCCACTCCTCATCATCAAGTGTGGTGACATTATTGAAATTTGGCCAATTATTCTTAGTGTAATAGTTTTGTGAATGGTTGGGATTTTCAAAACTCCTGAAAGTGTAATGTGTATTTGTGTAAGAGCAATTATTTGCAAACGATATGTCATAGATAAAAATGCATGATCTCATTAAAAAAAAGTGCTCATTTAACAAGGCAAAATATCGCAGCATCGTGAGCTAGATTACTGCTATGATCAAAATAAAAACACATGTTCATGACCAAACAAAACAATTACTTTTTGAACACAATATGAACGGGCTCCATCTTCCAGTTCTGGAACACTTCTCCTTCAGCTAATTTCCGCACGAAGGTCTTTGCAGAGGGGGCATCAATGTTGTGGATGGAGAGCTGCGGGAAATCTGCTTCTTCCTCCTGGTATTCGAGAGTGCCGACATGAAGATCTCTCATTCCTGCTCTGATTATCCCTGTTGAGCTGCGGAAGGTTTCTTGAAGTGGCGGAATGACAAGTTCTTCATCCTTTGATTCTTTTCCTTCAATCTTCGCCAACCTGGCCTCCCTTCTAATTTGCGCAACCCACTTGAAATCTTCTTTCTTCGGCTTATATCCGAGCCCGAACCTTTGATCAGCACATTTCAATTTTATTATGTTGACTCGCTCCGGCATTCCACTGACAGGATCAAACTGAAAAGGGACTTTGTTCCGCAAGAAACATTTGGCAGCCATCCTTGCGGCTTCTGGAATTCTCGGCTTTTTCAATGTGGCACCTTCAAGGATCCACTCTGCATTTACTACTTCAAATGCATGGATGTTCCCGTCTTCACAAGCAACTGTTTCTATAAACCGTACAGCCACATTTTTAACCATTGATATGGTTTCTTCAGCTTTCACCGTGACCAACATCCCGTTTGCGATATACTTTAAACATTGGTGTAATGAAGAAGGTACTGCTCCTGCCGCATGAATCCATGGCCTACCCAGCAATATGCTATAAGATGGATGGATATCCATCACTTGCAGCGTTACCAAAAACATTTGTGGTCCTATACACAGCTCCACCTCAATAGTCCCTACTATCTGCCTTGGCGACCCATCATATGCTCTTGCCATCATGGTGCTTGGCTTCATATGTGACTCATCAATGGGCATTTCTCTCAGCATATGCCTCAGCAACACATTAAGAGCAGAGCCATTATCGATTAATACTTTTCCAATCAACACATCCTTGCATTGTATTGTGATGTATAATGGCTTATTATGTCCTGTGCCGTCAGGACCCATTTCATCATCAGAAAAATGGGTTGATGTCTGTATTCTCCCTACTAAATGCTCCATGGCATCTGGGTTGATGTCTTGGGGTACATAGGCCTCATTCAGCACTTTTTGCAAAGTCTTACGATGAGATTCAGAACTCAAAATCAGGGAAAGCAATGATATTCTAGCAGGGGCTCTCTTAAGTTGCTCCACAATGCTATACTCGCTATGCTTCATCAACTTTAAGAATTCATTGGTTTCCTCTTCTGTCACAGGTTTATTTGTTTCTTCAGACACATCGACCACTCCTTTCCCTTTAATCCTGTTTAACTCCTCTAGGGTAAAACATCTACCACTTCGAGTCAATCCTCCAACTTCTGGTAGAAGGACAAGTGGTTGTCTTACAGTTTGAGATGAATGCCCATAGTTGTAAGGCATGGCATTATAGTCTCTTTTAGGGGGGATGGAGGGCTTGGACAAAACTAGCCTAGGTGACCCTCCCGGAGTGAACTGAACCCTACACAAACCCTTGTCTGACATCTCTGTTACAGCCACTTTATCCTCTGTCATTGCCTCTAGCCGAAGCAAACCTCTGTTTATCATTTGCATCACATTTTTATAGAAGCCTGGACATTGACTAATAAGGTGACCCTCCTGGTCACGATGTTGACAACATATTATGCCATCATACTTTGCTTTTGTCAACATCTGATAAACTTCTTCCATTGGCACCTTTAAACTCTTTGGATGCTCAACTTCCAACATATTCACTGATCCGCTGCCTTAAGCATGACCAGGTAATGGATTGGTGCTTACATTCAGGGGCTCTTCAATCGTTACCCATCCAGTTTTTAACAATTGCAGGAGTTTCCTTTTGAATGCAGTGCACGTGTGGATGCCATGTCCTGTGATTCCTGCGTGGTATTCACAGGTGAGATCTGGTCTATACCAACTAGGGTAAGGTGGTTGCAGGGGTATCAGAGGTACAGGGGCTACTAGCCCAATGCTTAACAACTTTTGATATATTTCATCCAAAGGTAAAGGTAGTGGGGGTAATTGTTCTTGAATTCTTGGGCGGTTTGCTTTTGGAAAACCCTCAATTTGGTTTTTTGATACGTTCTCGACTTGATTTCCAGGCCTTTTGGTAGGGTATGGGGATTTGAAGTTGACGTTGGCGATTTGGGATGACGAATTGCTATATTGGGTGTTCCTTCCTCTATAACCAGTCTCAATGTGATCTATCTCCCTCTTCTTTCCAACGAAACCTTTTTTCTCTACTGGTGCCGAGATCCTTCCATTCTTAATACCTTGCTCTATCCGTTCTGCCACAGCTACGGCCTCAGTGAATTGCTGAGATGAACCCATCACATGCTCGTAAAAGGGCGCTTTCAGTGTGTTGGCAAATAGAGTAACCATCTCCCTATCCAAGAGAGGAGGGTGCACTTGGGCAGCTAAGTCTCTCCACCTTTGGGCATATTCTCTTACGCTTTCCTTTTCTGCCTTCTCCAAGCTTGATAGGCTGTGTGACGCCCCCAGCTCCCTTGCCAGTTACCTAACTGGCGTGACCAGGTTCGCCACACTGTTGGGACTAAGTCCCCTATTTCCTCCATCATAAACCACAAAATACATAGATAACTACATTGTTGAAAACGTACGGGATAATTTACAACATCCTTAGAACAATTCTATAATTTACAAAATACTCAAAATGCCTAGATATTTAATTTACAAATTTGGCTCGTACCCCTTTTTTTTTTTTTCCACAAAAGATAGTCCTATTTTTATCAGTGACACATGAGCCTCTTTTAGCGAGAACCGGTAGCATCCTCGATCAGCTTAACCTTACCCTTGCCTGAACAACACACAAATACAATAACAGAATGAGCCAAAGCTCAGTAAGTAGGGTGATGCACGTGATATGCAATGCTATTGTGTTTCCCACATTTTCATCTATTTTAAATCCGGGTACCCTAGGTATATGCAAGTCCGTGCAAACTATCACTCGGTGATCATGTTATCACCTACTGCTCTATTACTTTCTCTCGGTGATCTCAATATCACCTACTGCTCGCAACGGCATTATCCCTCGTAGTAGCACACGGTTAGCGGAATTATCCCTCGCTTAACGGTGTTAGTAAATAGAGCTCGCACTATGGATTCCTTGCTATTACCCATTCCACTCAATTCGGTTATCAAACCGTGTCAATTCAAAACTCAATGATTTCTCTCAAATTAATTTCCCCCAATGCACGTGATGCACGTGATGACATGTTTAATCACATTCAAACAAACTCGGGTACCAATTCTTATTTCTCAAACCATACTCACGGTCCAACTCACACTCGGGATTCACCCATCGTTCACATACCAATCATGGTACTCATAGCGGGAACACAACCTCCGCTCATTAATATTGTTCATTAATTCCATTAATATTAAGATCTAAATATTTCCCTTATTAAAAGAATAAATTTATTTATTTATTTATTATTATTATTTTTTTTTTTTTGTCCAAGCTCATTTCTTTTAATCTTAGCCCATCTATTTTTAAAACCAAGCTTTTTACTTGTAGTCCAAGTCCATTTAATTTTACAAATATTTTTTTTTTCTTTTCAGCAATAGTATGCCTACATAACCCATACCAATTTGGCCATAATTCCTTACATATATATCTAAAAATTACGAAATTTTAAGGAGAAATAGTAGACATATAGATAAACAACTTTTCTTCTTTGTATTTTTCCTAAACATCACTCTAAGATCTCGAAATAACTCACACACCATTTCGGATGGAAAATATTTTTCCAGCAGGTATCCATTTGAGCAACCCACGCCATATCAGTCATAACTCCATGTATATTTTTCTAAAAATCACGAAATTTCACAGGTATGTAGTAGACATATATATCCACAACTTTCATGCTTTTCAATTTTCCTAAATCTCACTCCAAGATCCCGAAATAATTCACACACAATTTCGGACAGAAAATATTTTTCCAGCAGGTATCCATTTGAGCAACCCACGCCATATCAGTCATAACTCCATGTATATTTTTCTAACAATTACTAAATTTCACAGGGATGTAGTAGACATATATATCCACAACTTTCATGCTTTGCATTTTTCCTAAAACTCACTCCAAGATCCCGAAATAATTCACCCCAAATTCGGGTTTTTCCATCCCTAAAAGAAATTCAGACTTTTCACACCAAGCACACTTTTCATCATGCATGCTTAACCATCCATCATCAACATCAAGAGTCAAAATCATTACAAAACCATCATAATCACATTTGAAATTAATTAAACAACTCATAAAAATGGAAAGCATAAACAAACAAAAATAAAATAAAACCTACTTACCTTAGATTAAGTTTCCCTAAAATCTTTTAGCTTTTTCCTTTCTTTTCCCTTCTTCTTCTTCCCTTTTTCCTTTCTCTTTCACTCTTTTTTTTTTCTTTTTTTGCAAGGTTACGGGATGCATAACCAAAAATGCCTCCTTCTCCATATTTGCTTTACTTAAATATCTTTTACAATTCATGCTTATGCCATGTGTCAATAAATTATGGTGAAATGCAAAGTTAAATTAGGCTTAAATTGTGATGGATTTCAAGGCAATTCATTTAGGTATATATATTGTTTTATTATTATTATTATTATTATTATTATTATTATTATTATTATTTTGGCTATCATCATTTTACATACTATAATTTATACTTATTACATATACAAAGGATTTACTAATTAATTCATCTAAAATTATTTTTCCTAAATATTTACGTACATTAATTAATCCTAACAATCACGTACATAAACGCCAATTACGTACATACCATATATTCTAACACATATTTTTACCTGGTTACTGATTGTCACGTATGTACCCTATATACTATATACTTACGTACGAATATAATTATCCCGATCAGTACACTTATACGGTTATGAATTTTACGCTAGTTACATTTCTCCCCCCTTAAAAGAAATTCCGTCCTCGAAATTGACCTATTCGAATAATATCGGGTATTTTTCTCTCATCTCATCCTCCAGCTCCCAAGTCATTTCTTCGCGATCGTGATTCTCCCACATAACTTTAACTAGCCTAATCTCCTTGTGCTTTAACTGTTTGACTTGACTATCCAAAATCTGGACTGGTCTCTCTTCATATGTCAAGTCAGGAGTAAGGTTTGGTATGTTTGTCTCCACAACTTGGCTAGGCTCTCCAATGCACTTCCTTAGCATAGATACATGAAACACATTATGCACACCCGCTAAGGATGATGGTAGCAACAGGCGATATGCCTTATCGCCTATTCGATCCAGTATCTCGAATGGCCCAATGTATCAGGGACTCAGCTTTCCTTTCTTTCCGAATCGTAGCACACCTTTCATCGGTGAAACCCTTAGGAACACATAGTCACCGATTTCAAATTCTAGATCCCTTCGTCTCCTGTCGGCGTAGCTTTTCTGTCTGCTTTGAGCCGTTTTTAATCGTTGACGGATTTTATCCACTGCTTCAGCTGTTTGTTGCACCAACTCTGGTCCCAGCAACTTTCTTTCTCCTACTTCATCCCAATGCACGGGAGATCTACATCGACGTCCATACAAAGCTTCATACGGAGCCATTCCGATTGAAGCTTGGTAGCTATTGTTATACGCAAATTCAGCTAAGCGTACATATTTCTCCCATTTTCCGGACCAATCTAGAACACATGCTCGCAACATGTCTTCTAAAATCTGAATTACTCGTTCGGATTGGCCGTCAGTTTGCGGATGATAAGCTGTGCTGAAGTTTAGCTTTGTGCCCAAGGCTTTATGCAGACTCTTCCAAAATACAGAAGTGAACCTTGGATCTCGATCAGATACAATTGAGATTGGAATCCCATGTAATCTTACAATCTCATCAATGTACAACTGGGCAAGCTGGTTCAGATTATAGGTGGTCTTAACTGGAAGAAAATGGGCTGACTTGGTTAACCTATCCACAATCACCCAAATAGCATCAGACCCCTTCTCCGACCTTGGCAATCCCATGACAAAATCCATAGTTACATGTTCCCATTTCCATTCTGGAATTGCTAGTGGTTTTAACGTTCCCGAAGGTCTTTGGTGCTCCGCTTTCACTTGTTGACAAATCTGACATCTTGCTACATGATTTGCCACGTCTTTCTTCATTCCAGGCCACCAATAACATTTTCGTAAATCCCGATACATTTTTGTGTTTCCTGGGTGTATCGAGTATGGAGTTGCATGTGCTTCCCTTAATATCTCTTCCTTCAAGTCCTCTACCAAGGGAACACACAACCTTCCCTTAAATTTAATTACACCTTTTTCATCCATCGTAAAATTAGACTATTTCCCAGCCTCTATACTCTGTTTTATTTCAGTCAGCTTTACATCCTTCTATTGCTCCATCTTAATTCTCTCCTGCAGAGTCGGATGGACTATCAAAGCTGATATAATATTCTTGTGGCCCACAGGAATCACTTCCAGTTCCAGCCTTTGAAGGTCCCTCGCTATCGGCTGTTGAATTAATTGCATCGGTGCCATCGATTTTCTACTTAAAGCATCGGCAACAACGTTGGCTTTTCCCGAGTGGTAGTTGATTATACAGTCATAGTCCTTTACTAGCTCTAACCACCTTCTTTGCCTCATATTCAACTCCTTTTGTGTGAAGATATATCGTAAGCTCTTGTGATCCGTATATATCTCACACTTTTCTCCGTATAAGTAATGTCTCCATATTTTTAGGGCAAATACTACCGCCGCTAATTCCAGATCATGTGTTGGATAATTCCGTTTGTATTCTTTCAGCTGCCGCGATGCATAGGCTATTACTCTTCCATTCTGCATCAACACCGCTCCTAGCCCATTTTTAGAAGCATCGCTATATACCACGAAGTTTCCACTTTCAGACGGAATGGTTAGCACTGGGGCGGTGACTAGTCTTTGCTTTAATTCTTGAAAACTCTTCTCACAAGCATCCGTCCACTGAAACTTAACATTCTTTTTCATCAAGTTAGTAAGAGGCCTGGCTATCTTAGAGAAGCTCTCCACAAATCTTCGGTAGTAACCAGCTAACCCTAAGAAACTTCGTACCTCTGTCACGTTCTTTAGGGTAGGCCAGTTTTGGATAGCCTCTACTTTTCTCGGATCTACTGCTATACCTTCATTTGTCACCACATGTCCAAGAAAAGCAACTTGCTTTAGCCAAAATTCACATTTCTTGAATTTGGCGTATAATTGCTGCTCCCTTAGTAGCTGTAAGGTAGCTCTTAAATGTTCCCTATGTTCCTCATGGCTTCGAGAATAAACCAGAATATCATCGATGAATACAATGATAAATTTATCCAAGAATCCTTTAAAGACTCGATTCATCAAGTCCATAAAGGCGGCTGGAGCATTAGTCAATCCAAACGGCATTACTAGGAATTCGTAGTGGCCGTATCTCGTCCTGAAAGCTGTCTTCTTCACATCCTCCGATCTTACTCTCAGCTGGTGATATCCTGATTGTAAATCTATCTTGGAGAACACCATTGCACCTTGCAATTGGTCGAATAAGTCATCAATTCGGGGCAACGGATACCTATTTTTAATTGTCACCCTATTCAACTCTCGATAGTCAATGCATAACCGCAAACTATCATCCTTCTTCTTCACAAACAGTACTGGAGCTCCCCATGGCGAGGAACTAGGGCGTATGAATCCCTTATCCAGTAAATCTTGTAGTTGCACCTTTAGCTCCTTCAACTCCACTGGGGCCATCCTGTAGGGAGTCTTAGAAATTGGAGTCGTGCCCGGCTCTAATTCAATCTCAAATTCCACCTCTCTCTCTGGTGGCAACGTAGTCAAACTTTCTGGGAACACATCTAAATACTCCTGTACAACCTCTATATCTTCCGGCTTCGACTCTTGCTCTACCTGACTATCCAGCACATGTGCTAGGTACCCTGTACACCCTTTTCCTAGCATCTTTCGAGCTTTTACAGCTGAGATGATCGGTATTGGTTGAAACTTCATATCAGCCTTAAATTCTAACTGCTCACCTCCAAGTAGATTAAAAACTACTCTCTTACCCCGACAATCGATATGGGCACCATACTTCGATAACCAATCCATTCCTAGAATCAAGTCAAAATCTTGAAGGTCCAGTACTATCAAATCTGCCTCCAAACTCCTATCCTCAATCTGTATTGGACACTGTTTTACTAGGCTTGTCGACTCCATATACTCTCCAGAAGGGACTACTATCAGATATCCTACTACCAATGTTTCGGGTTTAATACCTAGGCTTTCTACCAATGTTTTTGATATGAATGAATGAGTAGCACCAGAATCAATCAAAACATAAGTAACCAAGCCAAGGAGTGAGACATTACCACAAATCACTGTCGAGTCCTTCCGGTCAGCCTCCTCTTGAGTCATCGTATACACCCGGGCAGGTACTCTTCCCGGTCCTCGCTTCTGTACTTGGGAACAGTTAGAGGCTATGTGCCCTTGCTTGTGACAGATATAGCAAGTTCTCAAATCCGGTGGACACTCCCCAGTGTGAAACCTCCCACATTTATTGCACCGAGGTTGGTTACCCAACATTGGTCTTGGTTGACTACCTGGTAGTAACCTTGGGGTATATGGTGTTGGTCTGACAGCTCGTGCACTTCCTGGACCACCGCTTCGGTTGAAGTTTCTTGGCAAGGTTCGTCTTAATGGCCCAGAGGAAGAAGTTCCAGATTTAAATGTTTGCCTTTTCTGTTGTATCTCCCTTGAAATCTCTTTCTGATCCTCGTCTGCTAGCAGTGCTTTGTCTACCATTTCTGAAAAAGTATTAGCAGCAGACATCCATACCATACTCCGGACTCTCGGGTTCAGTCCTGTTAAAAACCGATTCTTTTTCAAGTTTTCATCCTCGGCAATGAATGGAACAAATCGACACCCTTGTTCAAATCTTCGTACATATTCTCCTACCGACATTCCATTTTGCTTCAATTCTAGAAAGTCCTGAATCTTCCTAGCCTTTACATCAGCAGTGAAATACTTGTTGTAAAACATTTCCTTAAGCTTCACCCAGGTTAAAGTGGATACATCAACTGTCACTCGTGCACTTTCCCACCAGGTGCGGGCATCTGTGGTTAGCATGAAGATAGCACACGACACTCTTTCGTTATCATCGAAGTGTAGATACTCAAATATTGCCTCCAAGGATTTAATCCACTCTTCCGCTTTCATCGGGTTATCACCTCCAGAGAATTCTTGAGGATTCATTTTGCGGAATCTCTCCACGGCGTCATTCCTATGCTGAGGCGACGGAGGTGGAGGTTGTTGGCGCATAGCCAGAAGTTGTTCCATCTGTTCCGTATGAGTTTGTTGTTGTTGTTGCATTGCCTGTTGTTGTTGCTGCAGTATGTCCAACATACGATTCAACGCATCTTGTTGGTTTACGTTGTTATCATTGGAGATTCCTTCTCCTCCTTCTCGCACCGGGTTCCTTCTTGGCGGCATGTTTTAGCTTTATACATGTCATGTTATATCTAGGTTAGTTATGATATCGATAACCTTTCATATCATATGCAATATATAACAAATATATAACAAAAGTCATTCAGATATATATACACAAAAATTTATATATTTTCCATATATATATATTAAACATTTCATACAAAATCGGCTTTTATAAGCACATCAACTCCTAAGGGTTTTCGTACCATAATTATAACCAAAAAGGGTATTCCTATTCATATCAAAAAGGTACGGAGGCTACTACATCGTACTATTTCTTAGTAGTGCGGCTCATAGATCAGAATATGCATCGGACGCGTCGTGGAAAGGCGCCCTCTACCCTCCACCAATCGATAGCATCAACTGATGCAATACGTCCGATCTCACGAGCAATCTCCACAGGTAGACCCCAATTGTACATCATCCTATTGAGGGTCCGTCTAATCTGGATTGGTAAGAAGGCTCGGATTATGTTCCGATAACAATTTTGGTTGATTTGACCCTCCCATACCTCATCCAACAACTGCTGATCCCTGGGTAGGAGAGTCCTGCGTAAAGTCATCCGCATATAATCATGGTTGCGGTACTGGGTAAAACTGGCATCAGCAAGTACTATCTGCTGAATCAAATCATGTACTCTAATCACATGAGTAACTATGTCCTGATCCGGTGTCATAGCAAGGTTATTTAGTTCCACCCAATAAGCAGCTAGAGTGACCCTCTGCCTACGGGTCCTAGCAACCTGAGGTACGCGTCGTATATACGGCATCTACAACGCGAATATTTATAATCGTCATTATTTTACGGTGTATAATTGTATAACAACACAAAACATATACAACAATCATATACACTTATTGAACCAAACAGGAAATAAATCAGAAATTTATTTATTTATTTACCGTCGAAGAGTGTACTGGTTCTCGGGCTCATGTGACACTTAGGACTCTACCCAACTTACTAAACCTAAGCTCTGATACCACTAAATGTGACGCCCCCAGCTCCCTTGCCAGTTACCTAACTGGCGTGACCAGGTTCGCCACACTGTTGGGACTAAGTCCCCTATTTCCTCCATCATAAACCACAAAATACATAGATAACTACATTGTTGAAAACGTACGGGATAATTTACAACATCCTTAGAACAATTCTATAATTTACAAAATACTCAAAATGCCTAGATATTTAATTTACAAATTTGGCTCGTACCCCTTTTTTTTTTTCCACAAAAGATAGTCCTATTTTTATCAGTGACACATGAGCCTCTTTTAGCGAGAACCGGTAGCATCCTCGATCAGCTTAACCTTACCCTTGCCTGAACAACACACAAATACAATAACAGAATGAGCCAAAGCTCAGTAAGTAGGGTGATGCACGTGATATGCAATGCTATTGTGTTTCCCACATTTTCATCTATTTTAAATCCGGGTACCCTAGGTATATGCAAGTCCGTGCGAACTATCACTCGGTGATCATGTTATCACCTACTGCTCTATTACTTTCTCTTGGTGATCTCAATATCACCTACTGCTCGCAACGGCATTATCCCTCGTTGTAGCACACGGTTAGCAGAATTATCCCTCGCTTAACGGTGTTAGTAAATAGAGCTCGCACTATGGATTCCTTGCTATTACCCATTCCACTCAATTCGGTTATCAAACCGTGTCAATTCAAAACTCAATGATTTCTCTCAAATTAATTTCCCCCAATGCACGTGATGCACGTGATGACATGTTTAATCACATTCAAACAAACTCGGGTACCAATTCTTATTTCTCAAACCATACTCACGGTCCAACTCACACTCGGGATTCACCCATCGTTCACATACCAATCATGGTACTCATAGCGGGAACACAACCTCCGCTCATTAATATTGTTCATTAATTCCATTAATATTAAGATCTAAATATTTCCCTTATTAAAAGAATAAATTTATTTATTTATTTATTATTATTATTTTTTTTTTTTGTCCAAGCTCATTTCTTTTAATCTTAGCCCATCTATTTTTAAAACCAAACTTTTTACTTGTAGTCCAAGTCCATTTAATTTTACAAATATTTTTTTTTTCTTTTCAGCAATAGTATGCCTACATAACCCATACCAATTTGGCCATAATTCCTTACATATATATCTAAAAATTACGAAATTTTAAGGAGAAATAGTAGACATATAGATAAACAACTTTCCTTCTTTGTAGTTTTCCTAACAATCACTCTAAGATCTCGAAATAACTCACACACCATTTCGGATGGAAAATATTTTTCCAGCAGGTATCCATTTGAGCAACCCACGCCATATCAGTCATAACTCCATGTATATTTTTCTAAAAATCACGAAATTTCACAGGTATGTATTAGACATATATATCCACAACTTTCATGCTTTTCAATTTTCCTAAAACTCACTCCAAGATCCCGAAATAATTCACACACAATTTCGGACAGAAAATATTTTTCCAGCAGGTATCCATTTGAGCAACCCACGCCATATCAGTCATAACTCCATGTATATTTTTCTAAAAATTACTAAATTTCACAGGGATGTAGTAGACATATATATCCACAACTTTCATGCTTTGCATTTTTCCTAAAACTCACTCCAAGATCCCGAAATAATTCACCCCAAATTCGGGTTTTTCCATCCCTAAAAGAAATTCAGACTTTTCACACCAAGCACACTTTTCATCATGCATGCTTAACCATCCATCATCAACATCAAGAGTCAAAATCATTACAAAACCATCATAATCACATTTGAAATTAATTAAACAACTCATAAAAATGGAAAGCATAAACAAACAAAAATAAAATAAAACCTACTTACCTTAGATTAAGTTTCCCTAAAATCTTTTAGCTTTTTCCTTTCTTTTCCCTTCTTCTTCTTCCCTTTTTCCTTTCTCTTTCACTCTTTTTTTTTTCTTTTTTTGCAAGGTTACGGGATGCATAACCAAAAATGCCTCCTTCTCCATATTTGCTTTACTTAAATATCTTTTACAATTCATGCTTATGCCATGTGTCAATAAATTATGGTGAAATGCAAAGTTAAATTAGGCTTAAATTGTGATGGATTTCAAGGCAATTCATTTAGGTATATATATTGTTTTATTATTATTATTATTATTATTATTATTATTATTATTATTATTATTATTATTATTTTGGCTATCATCATTTTACATACTATAATTTATACTTATTACATATACAAAGGATTTACTAATTAATTCATCTAAAATTATTTTTCCTAAATATTTACGTACATTAATTAATCCTAACAATCACGTACATAAACGCCAATTACGTACATACCATATATTCTAACACATATTTTTACCTGGTTACTGATTGTCATGTACGTACCCTATATACTATATACTTACGTACGAATATAATTATCCCGATCAGTACACTTATACGGTTATGAATTTTACGCTAGTTACAGGCTGGTCCTGTCAGGGGCGATATCCATATTGTACTTGTACTGTTTAACAAAAGCATCCACTAGGTCCTTCCAACAGCGAATTCTTGTGTTGTCGAGCCTCATATACCAACTTAGCGCCGGCCCATTCAAGCTCTCCTGGAAAAAATGCATTAGTAGCTTTTCATCATGCACTACTTCAGCCATTTTATTACAATATGACTTTAAATGGGTGACAGGGCATTGCGTCCCTGTATGTTTGATGAAGTCCGGAACGCGGAATTTCTTTGGGACTACCACATTTGGAACTAAACACATCTCCACCGCTTTCACTGGATCGTATAAATCTACTCCTTCAATGGCTCTAATCCTGGCCTCTAACACTGCCATTTTGTCATGATCCGTATTATCAGATAATTGCGTCTTATGAGATTCGTTTGCAAATGCTTCAACCAGTGGTACCGGAACTGGTGCTGGGGCTGCTGATTGCACAACTGCAGGAGGTTGTGGGGGATCCTGAATTCTTTCTCCTGTCACCTCGTTAGGGTTGTTTGTCGTTTGCGCAGGCCTATTCGAAGGACCTTCTCCTGAAGCATTTCTTAATGCTTGCTCGAGTAGACCAGTAAGACGGGCTACGCTTTCTTTCAAGGCATTCAACTCTCCTTGAAAATGGGCGTCTTGGTGTGCGCGCTCTTCATTCTCCATGCTTCTTTGTCGGAGCCGAGTATTGTAGATTCTGGAAAGTGAAGTTCTTTGGGGACCTATATTTTGACCTGTTGATGATATGCATGTTATTTATGAAGGATGAATGTGTGCATGATTTTTTTTTTATTTTGAAAAACCAATCCATGATTTCCTTGTCGGGTAAGATCCGTAGTCTGATGCCTGAGGAGAGTCTTGTCCGAATATTCAGATCAATTGAATCGTACACACTTGACAAAAAACAAAAGGTGGACCTTGTCCATTTCATTAATAAAAATAGAGTCGTACAAAAGCATTTACTCAAATGCTACCCCCTTGTTGGCTACAAACCTAACAAAACATGAGAGTTCACCCAAGTATGCTTCATATTTACGAGCACTTCCACCAATTCTAGTAGCCTTTACACGTAGCCCATCTGCTTTTCTAGCTACTATGTCAATTAGCTTATCTGTTTGCTCTATTTTATGATGGAGTACAACATTATCCTGACGTAATGATTCATTATTTGCAGTCAACGAGTCATTATTTTTCTCTAACATCAGAACCATTTTCTCAAGCTGTCGGGTCTGATCCTTAGCCCTTTGTAAACCCGCGTCAAGCCTTGCTGTCTCAGAGTTCAACTGGGCTTCAATTTCAGTGGTGCATTCTTGCCATTCACTACGTTGTTCTTGCACTATCTTTAATTCTTCCTCCCGGGCTTCTAGTTCAGCTTGTAGGGTGGAGACACGATCTCTTAGGCCATTAGCTAGGGTTAAGTATCTTTTCATATCAGACTCTGTTACCCTTCTTGACTCAAACTCATTTTCCGCCTGAATTTTGTACTGGGCTTTCAACTCTTTTTCTTCTTCGAGGACAAGACTAGCCACCCTTCCCTTCTCCTTCTCAGTTTCCCATTTCATCTTGTAGTGATCTCTTTCCTTTTTTAACGATGCTACCGCTTCTTGGCATTCATGCTCTCTACTCTTAGAGGCTTCTTTCAAGGCAACCAATTCTTTTTCTATTGCCTCATACTTACTCGTCAGGTCATTATATCGGGAATCCATTTCTTCTAGCAGACTCTTTCTTTGCGTCAACTCATTAATCTGCTCTTCTTTTCCTTGCAATTGTTGATCCAAAGAAAACCTCATCTGCCTTTCTTCCAAGAGTTGCTCCTCGAGGGAATTTTGACAACTTTTGCTATTGTTGAACTCAATCCTTAGCTTCTCCAAATTTTCCTGCTCATCCTCCTTGTCATTTTCTTTCCTTTAGCTCTCGCAACCTCAGGTGCTTTATCTCGCATTAGGCTTTGTCTCACTGCATTCTGGGGTGTCTCGTAGCTTCTGCAAGCTAAGTAATTAGGACTAACAGAAGACTCTTTTGGGTGAGTCCCTCTGCCCACTAAAACAGGTTGCCCCCAGTCACTTTTAATAACCTCGAGTTCAGCCACTGAATTGACTTCTCTGAAAGAACCTATGCACCCGTTCAGCCCTTTAGTTCTCGGTACATACTGGGTTTCCCCGAACTGCCGGGTTACTAGAGAGGGACAATAGCTGATATAACCAGTTGGGCCAATTAATGGGACCCATGCCTTACTACCGCAACTCATTAGATAAACTGGACTATGCACCCAAGGGGCTTTCGATCTGAATGTACTTTCGGGAAGTGCTCGGTATTTCTCCACCCAAGCTTTTTCATCCAAGTCCTTCCATTCTTCACTCAGAACCAAACCAAGAGGCCTCATGTTAAACCACCAAAAATTGTTGAAAACTTCTCTTGGGGTTTCCAGATGACTAACAATCCACATGAATAATAGAGGAATACAGCACCGCATTGCTCCTTTCCCACGCAATCTGCAGTGGTTCAAAGATAGAAAAGTATCGGCCAATATAGCTGCAGTGGGGTTATTTTTTCTCTGCTCATATTCAACAAAAACACTAGCTGCTTCCATGCTAATAATCCCGACGGCCTCTGAAGGGAACAATACTAAACCAAAAATAGCAAAGGCCACTAACCGACACCCTTCTTCTCCAAGCCTCCCTTTATCTTTGCTTGTCTTCAATTTGCTCTCAATCGCCTTCCATTTGAAATCTCCAGAAGATGTCATGTACTGGTCTACTTGATCCAAGCATAAAAGCTTAGCGACCTCTTGGACTGTATCCTCAATTTTCTGCCTGAAATAAACTTTGTGAGGATCATGAGGAAAACTAAGGATTTGAGCATACTCTTCTGTGGTAGGTGTCATGTCAATGTTTCCAAAGGTGAAACATCGGTAATTGGGATCCCAAAAGTGCATAAGGGCTTTGACGGCTGATATCTGAATTGGGATCTTCATTAGATGAGCGATTCTTCCATATCTGACTTCAAACAACACCTCATCTACATACCCCAAGATGGGCACAAGCCTTTTCATATTTTTGGTAGAGCAGTGGATTTTGGTCATGTGCGGCGATTCATTGATTTTACCCCTCGGACAATCTCCCTCAGTTAATTGCCTCATCTCAGATCTTTCCCCGTATTCCGAAAAGGTCAAGGAAGCCATGGTCTTGGATTGATAATTTCTGCAAATTTTTTTTTTTAAAAAAGAAATGAATAATTGGAAAGTTTATGTCCTAGGTTCTAAGTCATTAGATGAGGGATAAGCTTTCTATCTGGTCTCAGAGGTCTATGAACTGCCCAGTGACTACCTTACGTGAAGGTAGTATAGGGGTTTACAAGAAATGGTTGGGGCACAGTATGATCGCCATTATCAAGTAAACACTCAGTTCATAGTTGGATGTTTCACGAATCTGAACCCCGACTGAAAGTCATGGGGTAGACCGCTAATCCCCACCTAACTTAGAATTGGGTTTATTCAGGAAATTAAAATGCATGATGACTTAATTCAAAACCGATGATATGCATTGACTGAAATTAAAATTGTATGCTAAAGCAGTAAAAATGCGTGTTAAAAAAAATAAACCAAGGAATGAACAATCAAACAAAACAAAGCTTAGTCCAGCAATGTCCCCAGTGGAGTCGCCATCTGTCGCGACGGCGTTTTTTCACGCTTCGCGCCCCGCCATCCCCCTCTGGAGAGACAACGGCGCGCGGTGAAAATGGAGGGTGTTTATAGCCGTAAAATTTACGAATATAATTCTAAGGAGTCGCCACCTAGTATTAAGGTTACTAGGAACCTATTGGTCTGCGAAAGTCTAGGTAAGGGGACTTGTTGTGCAAGGGGAAGACGCATCACCCCCAGTGCACCCTACCTAAGATAAGCTGCATTGTTGTTTGATTGTTTTTCTAAGTTAAAAATTTTGCACTGCATTTTCAAAAAGAATATTTTTTATTATGCGGGTGTACTTTACAATGTAATTTTACACCGCAGTTACAAACCTTTTTTTATCTACGGATGTACTTTACAATGTAAATTTACACCGTAGTAAAAATCTTTTTTATCTACGGATGTACTTTACAATATAAATTTACACCGTAGTTTAAAAACCCTTTTTTTTTTTATCCATGGATGTACTTTACAATGTAAATTTACACCCTAATAGATAAAACAAAAATATTTAAAATTATTTTTGATATTTTGGCCAAATTCCAACGGACAATCATAAACCGGTTACGATATCCAATTTTCGTTTCAAAATATGAGAAAGATGCAACATAAATTTTTTACGAAAAATATGCATAGAAAAATCATGGAATTTGGCCGTATGCATAAAAAAAACAAATACATTTTTTATATATTTTTTTTGTAATAATAACAGTAAAAAAAAATGAAAATACTTTTTTTTTCAGTTTGTATTTTTTAAATTTTTTATTTTTTATTTTTTAATTTTTTTTTTGGGCTGGGCTGTCAGCCACAATGGGCTGACAGCCAGCCTTTGTGGGCTGGGCTTCCAGCCCTCACGGCTGGAAGCCCAGAAGACGGCGCTGGGCTGGGCTTCCAGCCATCATGGGCTGGGAGCCCAAACAGGTGCGGGCTGGAAGCCCAAAGGATATGGGCTGGGCTTCCAGCCATCGTGGCCTGGAAGCCCAAAGGATATTCGGGCCTGGGCCCAAATGACGGGCCATCTTCCTACACGTTCGGGCCGGGCACAAAAGCCCGGCCCCAACTCCTTATGCCCGGCCCTGCATGAACAGTGGGACGATTACGTCCCACTGCATGCAGGGACGAGAGGTTGAAGGCGATGAACAGTAAAAAACCAAATGTGGCGAAAGGCGCACCTGTTGGTATGGTCGGGTAGCTGAGGTCGAGGTGGTTGTCCTGGTGGTTGTGGCGTCGTCAACGGTGGCCTGTGGTGGCCGGAGGGAGCTCCCAAAGTCGCCGGTCTGTTGCTGCTGCGCCGAGTGCTGCTGCTGCTGCCTTCACCTTAGACCACGGCTGAGCGTCTGGCGTGGAGGGGAGAGTTTCTGGTGATGAAGGGGTGATGCGCGGTGGTCAGAGACGGTGGCTGGAGTTGCTGTTTTTAGAGAGAGAGAGAAGTGATCGGGGAGAGAGAAAGGCTGCAACGGGGAACTGTTTTCGTTTCTTTTTTCTTCTTCTTTCTTTCCTATTGCTCTCAGTTTTGACTTCACTCTTTTTCTGCTTCAAAACTCCGTTTTTCTCCTCTTTTGCTTGTCCCTGCCTCTGCGTATTTATAGCAGGAGAAGCAGCCCCTTCGGCTACCCATGGCGTGTAGCCGAGGGGCACCGCCTGCCTTGCCCAGTAACGGGGCTCTGCTCAGGCGACGCATGCTCGCAGGTGGCGTGCTCAGGTGGCGTGTCTGCACTGTTCAGGTGACTGAACAGTGCAGTCACGCGTAATGATTTGGGAGGAGATGGAAAAATTCAATTTGGTCCCTCAATTTTTAATTAGTTCAATCGCACCCCTAATTGGTTTTAAATTTATGATTTTGTGCAATTATACCCCGCTGAAAAATTCAATGTTAGCCTTAAAGTTGCGCGCCTTTTTTATTTTGGTCCTTGGCTTCCAATTTATGCTATTTGACCCTCAATTGACCATTAAACTATCAATTGTTTCCAATTGGACCCCTGATTTCACACAAATGGCTTGGAAAAAATCCAATTCGGTCTCCAAAAATTCCCAACTTCTCAATTGAACCCGAATTAAATTCAAGAGCTTGATTTTTCACTTATTAAGCCCTTAATAAAATTAATTTGATCAACTTAAAGTATAATTAAGTCCTTGCACTTAATTAAATCCTTTAATTGGACCCTAAATTAATTCCCAAACATAATTATACTTTTATCCCGTGTAGGACAAACAACAGCGTAGTGACCGAACCCTTTGCACTTGTAGCATTGTGGTCCTTCATTAGGGGCTTTTGCTCTTCCTCTATAGTCTCCACTGGCTCCATTCTTTGTTTGATCTCGCAATGCTGGAGGTCGTTGGTTTGCAGCAACAGAGGCAAACTCAGATTTTGTCTCCCATGTTGTCATCCTTCTTCCACTGGCAGGTCCCGCTTGCTTCTCCAGACGGAGTGCGAGCTGGTAGGCCTCTTCCACGTTGATTAGGCGTGCAGTCCACATATCTTTGCGCAGGTCGCTGCGTAATCCCGTCCGATATCGGGCTAATGTTTGCTGCTCCGTTTCCACAACTCTACTACGCACCGATAGTTCATGGAAGCGGTCTGTAAATTGATCAACACTTAAGGATCCTTGGCGAAGTTGCAACATCTCTTCGAACATCATCTGCTCATAATCAATGGGCAGATATTTCTCTTTTAATCGTTCTTTCATCTCCTCCCAGTTTGAAATTGGTGGTCTGCGTGTTCGGCGCAACTGCTCCTCCACACTTCCCCACCATGCTCATGCGTGTCCCTTTAATTTCATCCGAACATATCGCACCTTTCTATCTTCAGAAACAGCAAACCAGTCGAAGTAGTCCTCAATTGCTGTCAACCAGTCTTCAAATGCATTGGGTTCCAGTTTGCCAAGGAAATCTGGTACATCTACCTTCATTCGTTTGGTTAACTCATCAAGTGGTGGTTGATAAACAGCATGTCCTCTGTGCATAGCTTGTCTAGGGCGACGAACTTGATGTTCATGCTCATTAAATTCGTGAATTTCTTCCTCTGCACTGTGATCATCTTCTTCCTCAGCATGGTTCAACCTTCCTCTGTTTTCTACTCTTCGGCCTTGTTGATTAGGGAGACCATACTCCTCTCGAGCATAGCGTTCTTCCATCACATCCAGGCGTCGAATTACTTGTGCCATAACTGTGGCGATTTGGTCAAGTTGATAATGTAACTGTGGCTGGTCTGAGTTTCGGGTGTTTGGGTTTTCGGTGTTTGGGTTTTGGTGGCTTGAGGTTGAGCTGTCTTGGAGGGTTGGGTTGATCGGGTTGATCGGGTTGATGGGTGCTTGGTTGGGAGGGGATAGGGTGGGCTGGGTTTTGGTTGGTGTTTAGGGGGTTGTTTCGGTTGTGGGTGGAAGCCATAGCATATGAGTTACCACTGCGAGTAACAGGCATATACGCACGGCTCTGATACCAAATTGGTGTCAACTGTCCCTGGTAGCTTCGCACTAATTTCCAAGAACAAAGACAAGCATAAAATCACTCTATGCAATGGAATCTCTCCAAAGACAATTCAATGTAGAATCGTAAAGATTGGCTCAAAAAAAGTGTCCTCTGCTTTATTCATCAGCCTTTTTAAATATGAATGTAGTTCCTTGTTCTACTTAGAAACGTAAATAACTAGGAAATTCTAACAGCATTGAATTCTTGTTCTAACTCTGGAAATTAGAGATTAATTGAAAAACAAATAACGAATAAAGAAACTAATTTTGCAGCAGCTCCAGCTTTGGTCACGGGACTGTGGGACTTTCCTGTTCTGCATTGCTTTCCTGATTTGCATCATATATTGGCCAGTGGAAATGTGCCTTTGAAGGTTAATTTACTTAAATTGTTACACTGTATTAGTAAATAGTTCTGAGACCAGTCACTGTATGGATTATGAAAACAATGCTGAAGGGTAAGCAAGTGAAAGACAAAAATGGACTTACTATTATTACAGAGAGAAATCGGAGAGAAAGAGAGAGATCACTTATTGTTAGACAAAATATACATGTCTATCGCAATTTCAAGTTAAATGATAGAGAGGTAATGCTGAAAATATCAGCTATCTAAAATTAAATCTAATTACCACCACTCTTTGCGCTACAAGAACTGGCATTTCCAAAGTCACAAAACTATGACTCTTTATTCCTGAGCTTGCCACTGGGAAGGGTTTAGAGCACAAACCATTTTGTTATGGAATCCAAGGAAGCTGAAAGGAAAACTTCACCTTAGGTAGATAAAAGTAGTCTCAGGCAGAAATCTCCAATCAAAATTCAACTTTTGGAATGAAATATAAATAAGATTTTATGGTAAGATTCTAGATTTCATGGTAAAAGTAGGGCAGGAAAGGCTTGGAACCTTTCAGTTAAACAGCCTATTACCACAAGAGGGAAGGAAAACTTGATGCTCCAAGGCCCTGAATGACATCCACTAAGGACGTTCTTACCTATTTATCAAAAAGTTTAAGTAGCTGATTAAGAAATATGCATTAAATTCTCGAATATATTGAAACATGCAGTATCACAGGGTACGCTATGATGGTTTGAAATAAATCAAGACTACCAAACAAACTTTTTACCGTGTAATGAAAATGGCAGAAAATGGAGAGAAAATTTCAACAAGCAAGCAGAGGTTTGATTAAGCTTAAAACAATACAAGGAAATAAAATTTTTTTTGTTTATACAAATTGAAATACCTTTGCAAGAATGTATCGTGGTCTTGTTGATATCCGCCTCACAATTTCCACCAATTCAGAGCTCACCTTAAAGTTGATTTCCAAGCTCTCACAAGCAGCTGGCAATTTAAGAAAGAAGACAATAAGAAAAGGCCTTCTTAATTTCTATAGCTGAAAACTGTGACGGAGTTGAGGAATTTTCTTTCCTTTCTGTTAGTGTATGATATATTGTATGCATACGTGTGAGTATGCATACGTAAGAATTGTCTCTTGGGGTATAAATATGAGACATGTAGTCTGTGTGTGTTAAGCTGAAAAACAGCAATAACAAATATTTTGAAATTTTACTTTTCCCTCCAAAATACTTTGTCTTCTTCCCTGCTCAATTCTTCTCTTCTCTGTGAAACTACTTCACTCATTTATCAATCTTCACATGGTATCAGAGCTCTAAATGCTCACGCAAAGAAATTGATCCAAATCTTTTGCTTCCAAATTAGTTTTTCTTCTTCTCTAATTTACACAAAATTCATTTTTCAGAATTTTGTGGTTTCTCGTATAAACATCTAAATTCTGAGCTGCTGAATACCCCATACGAAGGTTCTGTGAATTACTCAACCAAAAAAAAATGGTCACAGCAGCACAACTCCAAATTCTTCAATCCCCAATTACAGCCCTAATTTCTACGGTTTCAACCTCCGTGAATGTAAAGCTTGATGACACAAATTACTTAAACTGACATTTTCAAATGCAGTTGCTACTGGAAAGCTATGGAATCTTTGGCTTTGTGGATGGGTCTCATCTTTGTCCCTCCTCTGCCTCCTCTGGTTCAGTAGAAGAATGTGGTACAAATTTTTCTCATTCATCTTCTCCTGTTGAATGTGATGATATTCTGGTATGGAAGATGCATGATAGAGCAATTATGCAATTGATTACTGATACTTTGTCTTCAATTGCTATGTCATGTGCAATTGGAAGTTCTAGTTCTCGGGATTTATGGACTAGGTTGAAAGAACAATTCTCATCAGTATCTAAGACTAGCATATTTCAATTGAAATCTAATTTACAGAATATAAGGAAAGGAACTGATTCAATAAGCCAATACCCTTCTGAAAATCAAAGAGACTAGGGATTACTTAAGTGCTGCTGGTGTGTATTTTGTTGATGAAGACATAGTGATCTTAGCTTTGAATGGCTTACCTGCTGAATACAATATCTTCAGATGTGTAGTGTGAGGCATAGAGAATGTTATTACTTTGAAGGAGTTTAGGTCCCAATTACTAGCTGAGGAAAAGTTTGTGGAAACTGTTAGTACTGACTCGTCCTCATTTCTTACTGCCATGCACACTACTGTTCCAAAATCTGTTGATTCCTCTAGTCCATATATTCAACAACCTCCCAGACTCCCCACATATAGTAATTTTGGTAGTGGAGGATATAGGTCATTTAGTAGGAATAGGGGACGGGGGAGATTTCAACCAGGTTTGAGGAATTATTCCAAACCTCAGTATCCTGTTAAACCACATGATTCACCATCAATGAATTCAGGTGTTCCTAGCTCAGCTTCCTCTCCTTATTTCAATTCAAATGTATCCGTGTGCCAATTGTGTAACCTTGAAGGTCACACAGCTATTACATGTGGGTTCAAACGTGATGATCGAATTCAGTGTCACATTTGTGGGAGAACAAATCATACATCATGGTTTTGCTACTATAATAATAATGGACCAAACTCTATGGGATCAGCTCAATACTCATCACCTCAGTCTCAGTCTTCATACCATCATAACCTTCAAGGTATGCAGTCTAGGATGCCTCAGTTCAGTGTTTCAGTTCCTTATTCCTCATCTCAGGCTCAGCAGTCACAACACCAGCCAAGTCAAGCTTTATACTCTGAAGGGCCACAATTCAGTGGTCCAGTTCATTATACATCTCCTCAGGCTCAGTCTTCTCATCAGCAGAGCATTCATGCTATGAATATTGTCCTGCCATCATCACAGCCTTCATCCTCAGTTTGGCTTGCAGATTCTGGAGCTACAAACCATATGTCTGCTGAGTTGTCTAACTTGTCCTTGATTGCTCCCTATCCTGCTAATGACAAAGTTCAAACTGCCAATGGTGAAGGTTTGTTGGTATCCCATGTTGGGACCTCTATCATTCCTACAAGCATTGCCTCTATTAAACTGAATTCGGTTTTATATGTTCCTTAACTTACTCAAAACCTACTATCAGTGCATCGCTTGTGTTTGGATAATAACTATCGGTTAATCTTTGATGCATTTTCTTTCTGGATTCAAGACAAGGCCACGGGGAGGATCATTTACACAGGACAGTGCAGTAATGGACTTTACCCTCTACCATTTGTTCTTCATTCTAGTTCAGCATCTCTCACTTTTCAACCACAATCCTTTCTTGGTCAGTTAGTCTTCTCTACCTGTAATGATAATATCATCCACATAAACTAGCAAGATGATGATGCCAGCCTTATATCGAAGCATTGTAGGGGCTTTACAGTACCTTACCTTTACAAGACCTCATATTGCATTTTCTGTCCATCAAGTGTGTCAGTTTATGCAACACCCCATGCAGGTTCATTTTGTTGTTGTAAAAAGGATGCTTCGATACCTTAAGGGCACTTTGCAATCTGGCATTCATTACACCAAAGGCTCATTAGATCTCATGGCATTTAGTGATGCAGATTGGGCTGGAGATCCTAATGATAGGAGGTCTACAACTGGATTGATTGTGTTCCTTGGTTCCAATCCAGTGTCCTGGACATCCAAGAAGCAACAAACTGTCTCCAGGTCATCTACAGAGGCTGAGTATCAGGCATTATCTACTACCTCAGCTGAACTTGATTGGGTGCAACAATTGCTGCAATTTCTGGGAATCAAGCTCTCACAGCCCCCTGTTCTTTTCTGTGATAACCTATCGGCCATTGCATTATCATTCAATCCAATTCAGCATCAAAGAACTAAGCACATTGAGGTGGATGTTCATTTTGTTCGAGAAAGGGTGTCCAACAATCAGCTCATTGTGCAATTTGTTTCATCTCAGGAGCAGACTGCAGACATATTGAATAAGGGCTTAAGTTCACCTCTGTTTCATACGCATTGTACCAATCTCAGGCTTGGTTTATGCCAGCCTGTGATTGCGGGGGAATGTTAGTGTATGATATATTGTATGCATACGTGTGAGTATGCATACGTAAGAATTGTCTCTTGGGGTATAAATATGAGACATGTAGTCTGTGTGTGTTAAGCTGAAAAACAGCAATAACAAATATTTTGAAATTTTCCTTTTCCCTCCAAAATACTCTGTCTTCTTCCCTGCTCAATTCTTCTCTTCTCTGTGAAACTACTTCACTCATTTATCAATCTTCACACTTTCCACATCTGTTACTATCTTAGCACCTATTTTAAAAAATCAGCAGTTGATCTAATATTAACCATGAATATGGAACGTTCAGGTTGTTGTACAAGATTCGGGATCAGGGTATGTAGTAGGCGTAGGAGGCATGTTAATTCAGTTCATGGTACATTTAAGAACATCTATTTGGGTCATTGTTAGACATTGAATTTGTATATTTTTATCTTTATCTTTAGAATATCAGATTCTTTAAAAAAATATGAGCTCTATTTGACTATGCAAGTTGAACCCTATTTCAGCTCATAAAAAGTAAACCATCAATAAACAATACTTAAATGGGAAGAGAAAATAATTGTTTTAATCATAAAGGTATGGAAAAACTATTTCCCATCCCATTAATGCATGGATACATCACTCAGATAATCACCTAGTGCTCATTATTGACAGAATTGATGAAGTTTGCTTAAAGAAAGGGAAGATTAGGCAGAAGTTTGTGTTTTAGTAGTTTACGTAATTTCAATTTTATTTACTATTCATAACAGGATTTACATAAACATGTTGAGAGTTTTTGTTTAATTCAATATCATGTTGTTGAGAAGTCCTAGTTTATTTCAAATTCATGTTATTGTAATCCTTATATAAGGAACCTTTCAATTCAATAAAGTTATGCTCTTCTCGTAATATTGTTCTCTTGTTCATCAGATTTTTCCAGTTTTTTAATTTCCAGATTTCAATCTCAACAGTAACTGTTTAGATTGAAATCTGTTCAAACCATTTAATTTCAACAGTGGTATCAGAGCATTGTTCCTACGGGCTGAGGGAAATTATGTGAGTAAAAACACGGTGAGATTGAGTGCAAACACAGAGAGATTGAGTGATAAACACAAAAATTCACGTGTTAATTTATGGCCTCTTCTTCTTCATCAGTGCATGCAGCTTCAGCTGTTCCAGTGCTCAATGGTGAACACTATCATATTTGGGCTGTCAAGATGAGATTTTTCTTGAGATCCTTAGGGTTATGGAATGTTGTGGAGACAGATGCTGATCCCACACAATTAAATGGAAACCCTACAATTGCGCAGATGAAGGCTTATGAAGAAGAAAAGCTGAAGAAAGGCAGGGCCATTACTTGTCTACATTCTGCAATTACGGACCATGTCTTCACCAAGATAATGAACTTGGAAACACCAAAAAAGATATGGGACAAACTCCAAGTTGAGTTTGAAGGCAGTAGCAAAGACAAAAACATGAGGTTGTTGGCATTTAAAAGAGAGTTTGAGCTGGTAAAAATGAAGGACAATGAATCTGTCAAGGACTACTCTAGCAGGTTGATGAATATTGTCAATCAAATGAGGCTTCTAGGGCAGTCGTTTGAGGATCATAAAGTTGTTGAGAAACTTATGATGTCTCTCCCGCAGAAGTTTGAAGCCAAGATATCTGCCATAGAAGAGTCCTACGATTTGCAGACTCTCTCTACTACAGAGTTGATCAGCAAACTCCACATCCAAGAGCAAAGGGTGCGGATGAGAGATGATGAAGTTGTTGAAGGTGCATTCTATGCAAGCAATAAGGGAAGGAAGATTGCTATTGTGCCTAAGAAAAATTTCAATAACAGGAAACTAATTACGTTTCCTAAAAAGAATGTTATGCCTCCATTAAAACAGACCTTCTCACCTTGTTCTTATTGCAAAAGAACAAATCATGCTAAGAAAGATTGTTGGTTTAAGGGGAAAACCATTCTTCATTGTGATTTTTGCAACAACCATGGCCATAGTGAGAAATTCTGCAGAATGAAGAAGAAACAACCGCAGCTACAGTAGCAAGCAAATGTTTTTGAAGAAGGCAAGGATCGTGAGGAAGCTGAGGAGCATTTGTTCATGGCCTTGCAGATTAACAACAGCTCTCAAAAGAACACATGGCTGATTGACAGTGGCTGTACCAGCCACATGACTAAGTACTTGTCAATCTTCTCGTCAATTGATCCTACAATAAGGCCAAAAATCAAGTTAGGGAATGGAGACATTGTGCAAGCCAAGGGAAGAGGTATTGTCAAAGTCAGTACAACCAAAGGTACTAAGGTTATCAAAAATGTTCTTTTCATTCCAGAATTGGATCAAAACTTGTTAAGTGTTGCACAAATGCTTAGAAATGATTAAAGGGAATTTTTGCTTTATTACTGATTCTCATGACTTGGCAGTAGCCAAAATTAAGATGGAAGGCAATAGTTTCTACTTGGATTTGAATGTTGTAGAAGGACATGCCTTGAGTGCTAGATCTGAAATGAGTATTGTTTGGCACAAAAGATTTGGGCACTACAATTTTGAATCTTTAAAATTGTTGCATGACAGAGGCATGATAGAAGGTTTGCCTAAATTTTTTGAATGTGCACAGCTTTGTGAAGGTTGTGAATTAGGTAAGCATCATCGAACATCATTCCCTCATGTTGCATTAAATAGAGCAACACAAAGGCTGGAATTGATTCATTCAGACATTTGTGGACAAATGAGGACAACTTCCTTGGACAATAATCTATATTTCATATTGTTCATTAATGATTACAGCAGAATGGTTTGGGTTCAGTTTCTGAAACACAAGTCACAAGCACTTTCAATGTTTAAGAGTTTCAAATGCATGGCTGAAACTCAAAGTGGTGAAAGGATTAAAGTGCTGTGAACTGACAATGGTGGAGAATACACATCAAAGGATTTTCAGAAATTTTGTCTTGATACTGGTATTGTGCACTAGTTGACAGTCCCCTACTCTCCATAACAAAATGGAGTTTCTAAGAGGAAGAACAGGACAATTATGGAGATGTCTAGGTGCATGATGTTCGAAAAAGGGTTACCTAAGTTTCTATGGGTTGAGGCAGTAAACACTTCAGTTTACTTGCTTAACAGACTGCCAACCAAGTTGTAAATGGAAAAACACCAATGGAGGCATGGTCAGGTGTTCAACCCACTGCCAAACACCTTAAAGTGTTTGGCTCTTTGTGTTACTTCCATGTGCCTGCTGCCATGAGAGGGAAGCTAGATGAGACAGCTGAGAAAGGGATTTTCGTGGGGTATGCAGCTGAGTCCAAGGGTTACAGGATCTATAATCTGAATAAGGAAAAAATTCAGATCAGTAGAGATGTGCATTTTGATGAACTTGCTTACTAGAATTGGGACTTGAAGGTAGTAGATAAGAAAATCACAGCTACTCTTGAAGCTGCAACAGACAGACCCATTGATGAAGTCCAGTTTGGTGTAGAAGGAACTTCAGATGCAGATGTGTGCAAGGTGAAATCCTTGGCTAATGTGCATGAAAGACGCAACCTGGTGCATGCTGAACCAACTAGCTATGCTGAGGCAGCAAGGATTCCATCTTGGATTGAAGCCATGAAGACAGAAATTGATTCTATTGAAAAGAATCAAACATGGAGTTTGACAGTGCTGCCTCATGACAAGAAGGAGATTGGTGTGAAATGGGTGTTTAGAACCAAATTTAACCCTGATGGTTCAGCTTTCAAACATAAAGCTAGATTGGTGGTTAAAGGATTTGCACAAGTGGCTGGAATTGATTATGGTGACACATTTGCTCCAGTTGCAAGGCATGACACCATTCGGCTTCTACTTGCACTTGCAGGCCAGCTGGGATAGAAAGTGTATCATTTAGATGTGAAATCAGCATTTCTAAATGGTATACTACTTGAAGATATTTATGTGCAGCAGCCAGAAGGCTTTGAAGTGGCAGGACATGAGCACAAGGTATACAAGCTACACAAAGCCCTCTATGGCTTGAAACAAGCACCAAGAGCTTGGTACAGCAGGATTGACTCCTACTTGATTGAACTGGGATTTAAAAGAAGTGAAAATAAAGCTACTCTGTATCGACAGCAAGAAGGTAATGATGTGCAGCTAGTGATTTCACTTTATGTTGATGATATGTTGGTGACTGGAAGCAACACAGCATTGCTAGCAAAATTCAAAAAGGAAATGCAGGATGTGTTCGAGATGAGTGATCTAGGAATGATGAATTACTTCCTTGGAATGGAGATACATCAAAGCAACCCAGGAATCTTTGTGTCACAAAGAAAGTATGTTTTTGATGTACTTAAAAGATTCAAACTAGAAGCATGCAAAGAGGCAGCTACACCATTGGCACAAAATGAAAAGGTTTCAAAGAATGATGGTGAGAAGTTGGAAGAACCTTCTATTTTCAGAAGCTTGGTGGGAAGCTTGCTCTACTTGACAGCAACTAGACCAGATTTGATGTTTCCTGTTGGTTTGTTGTCAAGATTCATGAGCTCACCAAGTAGCACACACATGGGAATTGCTAAAAGGGTGCTGAGATACATTAGAGGCACAAGTGATCTAGGCCTCAGGTACACAAAAACAGGAGGAGTGTGTTTGGAAGGGTTCACTCAGGTGGAAGAGACTGTAGGACAACTTCTTTCTTAAGTACAGGAAGTTTTCCTTCAACTTCAACACCTGTGAGGGTCTCATAAACCTGATACAAAAACAAAAAGTTAAACCTGTAACCATCTGACTTCATTCATATATAATAACTTCCAAATGTTTTACATTTCAAAAGTAATCGATATACCTTAACCACACCGGCATCATCTTGCCGACCCCAGCCAGCAGCAGAGCCTGCTCAATAATGAAATTCAACTAATACATATAAGAAAAGGTAACTAAAGTGAATGTAAAGGAGAATATGTATATGCACTAGCATGAGAAACATTTTCAAAATATAGATGAATATTAACGGCATATGTTGCTAGTTTTCCATCACATATCTGTAGAAATGCAGGGATTATAGAAAGAGAAGAGAGAGTTATGTTTGAGAGAGAAGAAGATGAGCTTGGATAGAATTTGTGGATTCTGTTATTCTGTTTTTCACACGCAATGCATGCTCTGTTTACAGTTATTTATACCCACTTCTATGCCATGTATGTATGTATGTATTACACTGTATGCATACTCATTGTGTGCATACATTTCTGTTACATATATTATCATCCCCCCTCAATCCCAGGCTTATATAACCCGAGCCTGAGATTGCGAAAATGACTAAGAAATAAAGGAGAGCTAAGGCCTTTTGTAAGAATGTCAGCAAACTACTCCTGTGATGAGACAAATTGAACCTCCAGCTGGTTGGTAGCCACCCTCTCACGAACGAAATGCACATCAATTTCAATGTGCTTGGTGCGTTGATGCTGCACAGGATTAAAAGACAAGGCAATTGCAGACAAATTATCACAAAAGAGCACAGCAGTTTGAGGCAGAGTAATTCGTAAAAATTGCAACAATTGCTTGATCCAGTCCAGTTCTGCAAAGGCAGTAGACAAGGCCCTATACTCAGCTTCCGTGGATGATCTAGACACGGTATGTTGCTTCTTAGAGGTACAAGAAATGGGATTGGAACCGAGGAATACAACCAGACCAGTCATTCATCGACGATCATTAGGATCGCCAGCCCAATCAGCATCACTAAATGCTGTGAGGTCTAAGGTCCCTTTCTGATAAGTAATCCCAACAGAAATAGTACCTTTAAGATACCTCAAGATTCGTTTAACTGCCACAAAGTGATCCACCGTAGGACGTTGCATAAATTGGCACACCTGATGGACTGCAAATGCAATGTCAGGCCTTGTAAATGTCAGGTATTGTAGAGCACCTACAATGCTGCGATACAAGGAAGGATTATCAAAAGGTTCTCCATCATCCTTGAGTAGCCGTTGATATGGAAGACAAGGAGTGGCACACGGCTTGGCAGTTTGCATATCAATTTTAAGAAGCAGCTCATGAATGTAATTCGACTGTGAGAGAAACAGACCAGCTGAGGTATGAACAATTTGAACTCCCAAGAATAAATGAAGATCCCCCATATCTATGATTTGGAATTCTGCAGTGAGAGCAGCAATGACCTGATTAATGACATTAGAATCACTCCCCGTGATAATAATGTCATCAACATATACCAGCAAGATGATGACCCCAACATCCAGATATTTGACAAAGAGTGACGAATCTGAATACGTGTGATGAAATCCCAGTGATGGCAGAAAAGAAGTGAACCTTTCATTCCACGCACGGGGCGCCTGCTTCAGACCATAAAGGGATTTATGTAATTTGCAAACAAGCTGAGGTTGTAATTGATCAACAAAACCAGGGGGCTGTGACATAAACACATCCTCATGAAGAATGCCATGTAGAAAAGCATTTTTAACATCAAGTTGCCTTAATCCCCAACCAAATTGAGCAGCCAGTGCCAATACCAGCCTCACCATGGTTGGCTTCACCACAGGACTAAATGTTTCACCATAATCCAATCCAGGTTCTTGACTAAATCCCTAAGCAACCAACCGTGCCTTGTACCTTGCAATAGTCCCATCAGCATGCCTCTTAATTTTAAAAATCCATTTGCAACCAACTAGATTTTTATCAGACGGCAGATGCATTAAACTCCAGGTCTGCTACGACTGAAGAGCATCAATTTCATCCTTCATGGCCTTCAACCAAACAGGAATGGTCAAAGCAGTTTTGTAACTGGGTGGCTCAACCACATTCAAATCAGCAGTGGTTGAGATAGCAGACGTGGCAAGGCACACCTTCTTCTTCTTAATAACCCCACTCTTACTTCGTGTCTGCATTGGATGCAAGTTCATATCTGGGATATGAAGAATCACTGAAATGCACTCAGGATTAAATGAATCAATTGATGATCGATCACTCTCAGATGCATTTCCAGAATTAGAGCCAGGACCAGCAGGAGTGGATGATATTGGCAAAGGAACAGCAGAAATGGATTCTGACGATGAGGCAGATGAAACATGAATGAATTTGGAAGATGACGATGCATGGACAGAGTGGCAGAAGGAAAAACAACAACATTTTCATGATTAACAACTGGAAAGGGCACATGTGAGGACTGGGAAGAAGATAAAGTAGTGCCCTTAGTACCAGTAGTTAAATCAACATATGGAAAAACATGCTCATTAAAAATGACATGTCTAGAGATATATGTTCTTTTACCAATTGGTTCATAACAAAGATAGCCTTTATATTGAGAGGCATATCCCAAGAAGACACACATAGTGGTTTTAGGTTGTAGCTTATTAAGTCGATATGGTCGTAATAACGGAAAACAAGCACAACCAAAAATTTGCAAGTGAGACATGGAAGGAATAGTTTGGAATAAAATCTCGTAAGGGGATTTATTCTGTAAAATTACAGAAGGCATTCTATTGATAAGATATACGGATGTATGGACGATATGAGTCCAAAAAGAAGCAGGTAATTTGGCTTTTTGTAGTACAGTGATTGTAGTTTCAATTAAATGCCTATGTTTGCGTTCAGCAAGACCATTTTGTTCAGGAGTATGAGGGCAGGATTTTTGATGAACAATGCCTTTTGAAATGAAGAATGATTGGAGTTGTTTACTAACATACTCACCACCCCCATCGCTTTGCAGAACTTTAATAGAACACAAAACTGGGTTTGAACATAGTGATAAAATCTGACGTATATAGAATAAAAATCACTTTTATGAACCAGTGGAAATAGCCAGCAATAACGTGAAAATTCATCGATAAAAGTCACATAATATCGGTATCCATCTATGGAAACACAAGCAGAAGGACCCCAAATATCACTGTGAATAGTGTGAAATGGAATTACAGATTTATGAACACGCGATTGAAAGGGAAGTTTTGAAAACTTACCCTAAAGACAACTATGACATACAGAAGCATTTGAATCAATGGGACATTTAATATTGGCTTTATCTAGCATCATCGTAGCAATTTTATTAGTGGGATGGCCTAAACGATGATGCCAAGTAGACGAGAGAACTAACTGACCAAGAAAGGACAGAGATTGACGTGCGAAAAGGGATTGACGATGATGACCAAAGGAAAAGGGATAGAGTCCATTACTGCATTGCCCTTTGTATATGATCCTCCCTGTGAACTTGTCTTGAATCCAAAAATTGAAAGCATCAAAGATTAGTCTACAATGATTATCCAAACACAACCGATGCACTGATACTAAATTTTGAGTCAATTTAGGAACATGCAGAACTGAATGGAGCTGAATAGGTGCAGTATTTGTGGGAATAATGGAATTCCCTATATGTGATACGAGCAAACCTTCATCATTTGCCGTTTGCACTGTATCGTTCGTAAGATAAGTGGTGGATGACGACAGATTATTCAAGTCTGCTGTCATATGATTTGTTGCTCCAGAATCGGCTATCCAAACTGGGGAGGCATTCTGAGACTGCTACCAAACAGAGTGTTGAGGTGGTTGCAGGACAGTGTTCAGTGCTACACTTTTCTGAGCATGATAATCCTGAGCTGAGGGATAACTAGCATGGTAATCCGAAGCTGAGGCACTGGTATTACCACAAAAGTTTGGACCATTGTTATTGTAAAAACAATACAATGTGTTATGATTTGTCTTGCCACATATATGACACCTCAGCCTTTCACTGCGATTTAGACCACAAGCTGGAGTTGTATGACCTTCAAGGTTACACAGCTGACATACTGAAGTACTGGACAGTGAAGATGAAGACTGATAGGAGTCAAACATTCCTGAATTCATGACTGGTATATCATGCATCCTGCCATGAAAAGGACTTTTCTGATGAAAGTGCCTCTGCTATGAATGAAACCTGCCCCTGCCTCTCCTCCTGTGAAATGGTTCGAGCCACCATTTCCATACGAATTGTAGCCATGCATTCCAGGTACCTGTGGAAAACTCACTGGTGATGCAGGTAAGTTGGATTTTGAGACAGTGTGCATAGCAGTAAGGTATGCAGGGGTGTCTGTTACAGAATTCTCCACAATTCGTTCTTCAGCCAATAATTGTGATCTAAATTCCTGCAATGGAATGACACTCTCTCTGCCTCTGATCACACATCGAAATGTGTTGAATTCAGGTGGAAGTCCATTCAATGCCAAGATCACAATGTCTTCGTCTGCAAAATAAACTCCAGCTGCACTCAAATAATCTCGTGCCTCTTTTATCTTCAGAAGATACTGACTCACAGAATCAGCTCCTTTCTTGATGTTATGCAGGTTGGATTTCAGTTGAAATATGTTGGTTTTGGATACAGTGGAAAATTGTTCCTTTAACCTATTCCAGAGATCACGTGACCTGCTGCTATCGATTGCACAAGACATGGCCATAGGGGATAATGTAGCAGTAATGAGTTGCATGACTGCACGATCATGCTGCATTTTCCATATCATTACATTCTCACATTCCGTAGTAGAAAGTGAGTTAGAATTGTTTGTATTACTCTCAGCTACTGAATTAGTAATAGGACAAGGATTAGAACCATCAGTAAAACCAATGATTCTGTTACTCTCTAGCAACAATTGCATTTGAAAATTCCAATTCAAGAAATTTGACTCGTCCAATTTCACATTCACAGAGGTGGAAATTATGGAAATCAGACCTGCAATTGGAGATTGAAGGATTTGAAGTTGTGAAGCAGTCACCATGGTTGTTGGATGATCAGAAAAAAAATGACAGAGGCAAAGTGATCACACACTTCACACAATTCAGTGAGAACACAGTAGCTGTTTGTTCATGAAGCTACGAATTTTGCAGTCAATTTGTATGAAATCTGCAAAATTTTATCACACACTTTTCACAATTCAGTGTTTTCAGTAGCTGTCTTTTCACCAAGCTACGAATTTTGCAGTCAAGTTGTATGAAATCTGCAACAATTTGTCAAATCTGCGGAAGCAAAAAGAAAAATTTCGAGAAATTTCTCTGATTCGGTGTGTTTGCGTGAGCAATACAAGCTCTGATACCATGTAGAAATGCAGGGATTATAGAAAGAGAAGAGAGAGTTCTATTTGAGAGAGAAGAAGATGAGCTTGGATAGAATTTGTGGATTCTGTTATTCTGTTTTTCACACGCAATGCATGCTCTATTTATAGTTATTTATACCCACTTCTATGCCATGTATGTATGTATGTATTACACTGTATGCATACTCATTGTGTGCATACATTTCTGTTACATATATTATCAATATCCTGCAGAAAAATTTCCGATACAACCTGCATGTCCAAGGCATTCGTCTAATTGTTTTCATTTCCTTATCTTTGGAATTTGACAGAAAAAAATAATTTGAAGTCTTCTGTCACCATTTTAAAGCATTGAAAACTCTAGTTAATAAGTCAAATGTTGCTTGACTTTCAGCTCAGCTCCCACTTGTATAAAGGTTGAATCGGGGCCAATAGTAAAATGCTTTGTTCTCCTAGATTGTCCAGGTTTTGACAACTTAGAAGCTTTCTCCAACAACATGAGGTCAGTGAAAAAAATCCCTTAGCTCCATTCTACACACACTTCAGAGCAATCAATAATAATGACAAGCCACAAACCCCCGTTCTACCTTTTTGGACCTTCAGTGCATGTAGTTCTTTTCTATGCCAATGAACACACTACTACTCGTAATAATTCAAGGTCATCTAACATGTTGATCCTACATTTTCTGTCCTTTTTTTGACTATCCAGTCAATCCCTACCTCCCTGTGGATAAGAAAAGGCAAAGCAGGCCCCAATTTTCCACTATGGATTGTCATATCTTGTGATACCACTACAAGAAAAGGGCACCGTTTGCAATGGATTTTTGCAACGGCAAAAATCCATTGCAAAAATTGCAACGGGACATTGTTTAGCAACGGATATTCCGTTGCTAAACTAATGTCAGAAATTAAAAAAGAAAAACAAGGGTTGCAACGGATTTTCCGTTGCAATTGTCATTTGCAACGGATTATCCGTTGCAAATTAAAACATTTAGCAAGGGATGTTTTTTGCTATAGCAACGGATTTTCCGTTGCAAAGTAACATACTTTGCAACTGATAATCCGTTGCAAAATAAATATGCAACGCCCAACGCGCGCGCGGGCCGTTTAACTTTTTCGCATGCCATTTATGAACATTAAATATCCATTCTTGTCTTCCTCTCTTTCGTTTGCCATTTATGAACATTTACTCATCATCGAATAATTGAACCAGCTGATCTCCATCTCTTGTTCCCGATCTCCACTTCGCCGGCGTCGAGCTTCAGTTACCCAGCAGACCCATCACCACCACAACGAAGATCTACCTCAGGTACGGTCAACTGATCTCCATCTCTTTCAATTTTTTTAATTTTCCTTAGTTTCTAAATTTGTTTACGGTTTAGGGAGTTTTTGGAGAGCATTGTGATGGGTGGCTCGACACCATCTATGCTCATGGGTTGTGACTAATTAAGTGATTTTGTCGAGAAATTTGAGTTTTAATTATTTGAACTTAATGGGTTTAGGGAGTTTTTTTTACACATTTCATTTTCAAAATATATATTTTCATTTTATTCCTATGAATAAGTTTTATCTGATGATACAGTTATATAGAGAAAGAGGTGGGAACAATTTTCCTGTGTGGAACTTGGAAATTACGTTCATGGTTAACTACTGTCTTTCTGGGCATTTCAACCTTATTGGTAATTCAAAAGTAACAAGTTATGAGTTAGTCTCTGAGATTGTTAGAGCAAATGTACAGAGCACTTCCTGCAGATCTTGCACAAGTGCTTATCATGAAAAATACTTTGGGGACAGACAACCTGCTTTTATGTGGTGTTATTAATGTTATTGTTATACTTAGTGGATGCTTTTGACTTTATTTCTATTTTTTTTTTGAATCTGGGAGCTTGAAGTCTGTTACCACTTCTAATGACTGCTTTATCATTATTTGTATAAAATATGAATACTATTTTAAGAAAATTATGCTTGTGAGTTTTAGGAAAAGGAATAGAGTGTTTAGTTCTCTGCATATATGGTTTAATTAAGTTTTGTATTACCTTGCCAAGAACCATTTCAATTTAATAACTTAACATATTTGTGGATGATTCAAAAATACCTCCAAATAGACCTTAAACAACTCTTGTCAAACTGATTGTGATTCTGGGCCTAAAGGATGCAATCGAATATAAATAAAGTTTAATATTGCTGCTGGTTGATATTAAATTTTTTATTGAATGTACTAACAATATCTCTCTACTCAGGGTTTTTGATAGGAGCATCAAGCATTGATCAATATCTTTTGACTTCAAATTCTATTAAATTCGCTTGAAAGGTTAGTGTAATTTGTTTATTGTGTCTTTTTAGTATTAGTATCGATTAAATGCATATTATTGTGTATGGTGCTGCTGTGTGTGTTGCTCCTCTAATTCAACGTGCCAAGTCTAATTAATTTTGAAATGAAAAGGATCTTGCGCCTTAATCTATAGTTGAGAAATAAAAAAAACAGAAATTATGTTTCGATTATTGAAATCATATTAATTTTAATTTACATTCTAAAATGTTTCTATATTATAATGTTTACTAGATTAATATGGATGATCAAGAGTGGATGTATCGTCGTATGAGAAGTGATTGTCTGAATCCTGAATATATTACGGGTGTTAGAAGATTTATCAATTTTATATATTCAATTGATAAAAATGTATCAGTGGGGAAAATTAGATGTCCTTGTGTGAGATGCAAAAATCAAAAGTTTCAGAAAGAAGATGATGTTTGTAAGCACTTATTGACAAAAGGGTTTTTACCTTATTATAAAAATTGGACTGTACACGGGGAGCCTTATGACACAGATATTTTGGTCGGACCTTCATCAGGAGGGATTAGTCATGTTGTGATTGATAAGGGAGATGCAAATCCATATAGAAATATGGTTCTAGATGCAATGAGGGATGATGATGCATACTATAATGATAGGGTTTGCAAACTGTTGTGAAAGAGGAACCTCCGAATCTAGAGGCATCTAATTTTTTTAAGTTGTTGAAAGCTGCAGAGGAACCTTTGTGGGATGGGTGTACTAAGCAATCAAAACTATCTGCTTGTGTACAATTGCTTAATATGAAGTCAAATTTAAATTTAACTCAGAATGTCTTCAACAAATTCACTGAATTTGCTAAGAGTTGCATGCCTGATGATGCTAATTTGATTTCAAATTTTTATGATGCCAAGAAATTTATGCGGCCACTTGGACTTGGTTATGAGAAATATGATGTGTGTCGTAATAATTGCATGTTGTATTATGGGGTTGATGAGATGAAAATAAGGTGTGATTTTTGTGGAAGTCCACGATACAAACCTAGAAACCCTACTAGTAAAGGCTCTTACAAGGCGGAGAAGCAACTCCGATACTTTCCATTGACACCAAGACTTCAGAGACTATTTATGTCTCCACATCATGCCAAAGATATGACATGGCATCATTTTCATAAGTCAGATGATGGAGTAATGGTGCACCCATCAGATGGATATGCTTGGATAGAGTTTAATCGTGTCCATCCGAGCTTCGCGGCAGATCCACAAAATGTTCGATTAGGATTATGCACTGATGGGTTTTGTCCATTTAATATGGTTTCAAATGCATATTCTTGTTGGCCAATAATTGTGACTGTGTACAATTTGCCTCCTTGGAAGTGCATGACAAGACCATTTATGTTTTTATCAATGATAATTCCTGGGCCAAAGAATCCGGGAAAAAACCTTGATATTTTTCTAAGACCTTTGATTGATGAATTGAATAAGTTATGGTCTGTAGGTGTTGAAACTTATGATATATACCATAAAGAAAATTTTCAATTAAAAGCAGCTTTGATGTGGACCATAAGTGATTTTCCAGCATATGGTATGTTGTTGGGCTGGAGTACACATGGCAAATTATCATGTCCTTATTGTATGGAACACAGCAAGGCATTTCGATTAAAACATGGTGGGAAAACTTCATTCTTTGACTGTCATCGACGATTCCTACCCATGAATCACCCTTACAGATATCAGTTAGATAAGTTTATAAAAGGAGTAATTGAAGAGCTCCCTCCTTTTCCTCGTCGATCTGGTTTAGAAATGTTAGCTGAAGTTTCTAAGTTTACCGAGGGACATGTTGGTAGCTCTTCAAAATGTGGTAAAATTCCCGAATTTGGTGTCTATCATAATTGGGTGAAGAAAAGCATTTTTTGGGAGCTTCCATATTGGCATACAAATGTAATTCGTCACAACCTAGATGTCATGCACAAAGAAAAAAATTTCTTTGACAATATTTTCTACACGGTAATGGATTGCCCTAATAGAAGCAAGGATAATGTAAAGGCTACGTTGGATATTCAGTTGTATTGTAAAAAGCCAAGCTTACATTTGCAACAAGATGCAAGTGGTCGAGTTTACAAACCGAAAGCCACTTATTATCTCTTCAAGAAAGAACAACAACAATTGTTGTCATGGATGAAAGAGTTGTCCTTTCCTGATGGTTATGCTTCAAACATATCACGGTGTGTAAAAGAGGCACAATGTAAGGTCTCGGGCATGAAAAGTCATGATTGCCATGTGTTTATGCAAAGACTTCTTCCTGTTGCGTTCCGACCTTACTTGCCTAGACCATTGTGGAAGGCATTAACAGAATTGTCAGTATTTTTTCGGGACATCTGTGCGACAAATTTAAATGTGTAACAGTTGGAGTTGATGCAGAGAAATATTATTGAAATAATTTGTAAACTTGAAAGGATTTTCCCTCCATCGTTCTTCGACTCTATGGAACACTTAGCAATACATCTACCTTATGAGGCACAAGTTGGTGGACCCGTTCAATATCGATGGATGTATCCATTTGAACGGTATGTTTTCATACAATATAATTTTTATTCACTTTAATTGAATAATTTGTTTATTTTTCAAACTAATTAACATAAATAATATAGGTATATGTTTTATTTGAAGAAGAAAGTCACCAATAAAGCCCAAGTTGAGGGTTCCATATGTGAAGCATACTTGATAGATGAAATTACAAATTTTGCGTCTTATTATTTTGGTGATGACGTTCAAACAATATGGAATCGAGTTCCACGAAATGACGATGGTGGAGCTAAAAGTGAAGGTGGACAACTTTCTATTTTTTCCTATCCAGGAAGAAAATTGTCTAAAACATATTATAGACGGCAATTATCGCAAGAAGAAATGAAAATTGCGCACAACTATGTCATTTTCAATTGTCAAGAATTTAAACCCTATATAGAGTAAGTGTGAAATATTTTATTTTGTTTCTGAATTTATAATAACTTGATTTCAACTAACAATTTAAAATTTAGGCAATGTCGGCATGAGCTACATTCACGACAACCACAATTGAGGGATATTGAAATTGAAAAACTATGTGAGGTGGAATTTCCAATTTGGTTGAAAAATCATGTAAGTATTTTCAGGACATATTTTGTTAACTTTACTATTTTGTATGAAATAATAATTCATACATTGTTATTGTTATGCTAGGTTGAATACAAATCAACTGGAATTGAGAATCAAATCTTTGCACTTTCTATGGGTCCGTCAAATTTCGTGAAATGTTATAATGGGTATTATGTCAATGGGTTTAAATTTCATACTCAATTTTATGGTCGTTATAAAAAAATAATGAATAGCGGGGTTTGTGTGAAAGGAAGTTGCTACAATGCTAATGAAATTGATTATTATGGAATGCTTGAAGAAGTGATCCGACTTAAATATTTAGGGAGTAAGTGCAAGGTTTTTATGTTTTAGTGTCATTGGTACGATACCAAACGTGGGCTTAAAGTACATCGTTCAAATGGTTTGGTTGAAATCAAGCATATCTCTAGACTACATGGAAATGAAGATTTTGTCTTGGCGCAACAATGTCAACAAGTCTACTATACGTGTCCACCCGATAATAAATCTTCAGAATGGTGGGCAGTTATGAAGACAACAGCTAGAAGTCGTTATAATGTTGATATGGGTGAATTTATTGAAAACAATGACAATGTTAAAACATTTGATGTTGATCAATCAGATGAAATTTCTCAACCATGTTGTGTGCTTCCTAATATGACACTTGATGAACCAAGTATATTTGTTGACACATCTTATTATGAAGAAATCAACCACAATGATTTGCTTACGGTAGAGGGAAATTGGGGAGAAGATAATGAAATGGATTCGGATGAGGAAATAGATTATGATAATGAAGTCGCTGGTGATGATGATTTGATTAGAAGTGATGATGATGATGATTAGCATGATGCAGGTATATTGATTATGTCTGGATGGGGATCCCCTTTCTGATCCCTCTATCTATCGAAGTATGGTTGGTGGCCTCCAATATCTTACCCTATCACGGCCTGACATCTCATTTGCTGTCAACCAGGTGTGTCAGTTCATGCACAATCCACGTTCCTCTCATCTTCAGACTGTCAAGCGTATTATTCGATATATTAAGGGTACAGTTGATCAAGACCTTGTGTTCCACCAATCCGATGACTTCAGTTTACGCAATTTTTCGGATGCTGATTGGGCTGGTTCTGTCGATGATCGTCGATCCACCACGGGTGCATGCATATTTTTTGGCCCTAATATTCTCACATGGACTGCCAAGAAACAGTCCACTGTTTTTCGTTCTAGCACTGAAGCTGAATATCATGCTCTTGCCCACACGGCCGCTGAAATTTGCTGGTTTGAATTCCTATTTCACGAACTTGGCATTCCTCTCCAAAATGCTCCTTGCATCTATGTCGTCAATCTCTTGGCTATTCACATGGCTGCTAATCCCATTTTCCATGCTCGCACTCGCCATATTGAGATTGACTATCACTTTGTTCGTGAATTGGTTGCTCGCAAAGCCCTCCATACCATCCATGTTCCCTCCTCTCATCAACTTGCTGACATCTTCACCAAAGGCCTGAGCCGTGATCGGTTTTGTCTTCTTAAGTCCAAGTTCAATCTTCGCGTTGCTCCGTTGCGCTTGAAAGGGGGTAAAGAAGATATAACAGAAGATCAACTCAATCCCATAGAATCTGCTCCCAGCATTCCTCAATCAACCATAGAATCTGCTCCCTGCAATCCTCAATCAACTTGATCAGTTGACTTTCCTTTTGTAAAGAATACAATTAATTGTCCTTACCGTTACCTTCTACATTCTGTAAATAGAATCAGCCTTGTAACAATATTTATACAACAAGACAAGTGAATAAGAGCGTATAGTGGACAGTGCCAAAAAAACTCTGCTCTTCTCTGTTCTCATCTTTCTCTTCTACGTAGCATCACAATTCTATATCTATGACTTAACTTGCTCTATTTGTAGTTTTAAATTTGGAATTTTCCCCAAGCATGCCCTTTTGATTTATTTTAAAGGGTTTGGCTCTGCCGATGAAAAGGAAAATTGAGTAATTCATACAGGGGAGAATTGTTTGATACAAGGTGGGAAAGCTATGCAAACCCAACTGAGATTTTTTTTTTCAAATTGAAACGAAAGGTCTCTTAAAAATCAAGAATCCAGCGTCTGCTAAAAATATTACAATTGTACCTTTTTTTTGCTTGCTATTCTTGTGAACTCGTTCCCCTACGTAGCAGTATCACTGCTTTATGCTCGGGTTTGCTCACACATCTGATTGTTCTTAAAAGCTAGCGTTTTATGCCTTGTGATAATTGTCGTTGTCTTTTATTGAATTCTCTTTGCAGTCCATTTTCAATCGAGTTCAAAGAGTCCAAATTGCATAAAAAATCTGATCCCAGAACTCCAAGACTGTGTCCTATAAAACCGAATAAAAGATAGCTGACGAATCTGTAGCCTGCAGGTATTAAACTTATGTCCTATAAACGAGGCAGACACTGCAGAAACGTTTTTCTCCTTGAACCAAACTGCAAGGGCATTGAATTAATTCTTCTACTTTTCTTTCTTTCACGTGTTATGAAGAAAATTATACACATATAATCCACACGTAATCATGCACTCGATAAATTAAAGAAGATTTATAATAAATTCGGAAGATTCAAATCTACTTTTTCTGCAACTTATCATTCTAAAATCTCAACAGCTTGCTGTTAGAGTGTATATTCTGGAATACTGAAAGTATATTCTAGAATGTAGTATAGAGTATTTGACATATTATATAAAGTTGTTAGTAGCACAAGGTTTGTATGTAGAAATATTACAACAGAATATATTCAAAATTTCCTTCTCTCTGATCTCTCTTCTTCTCTGCACAATTTCTTCATTCTTTTACTAATCTCAACATGGTATCAGAGCTATTTTATGCTGGCGCATGATTTGATCCAATCTTCCGCAATCTGATCCTTCAATGGATCATTCAAAAAAAAAAAAAAAAAAAAAAAAAACAGACCAGCAGCAGAGCAAGCACCATCGTGCATCATAAAGAGGATTGCACAATTAAGCAGCAGAGCAAACACATAACTTCTTGTTCCTGTAAGTTTACCTCAATACAGTCTTCTGCTTCTGCGAATTTGATGTTTTCTTTAAAGCTCGATCAGCTCTTTGACCACTGCTCCTCCTCTCTCCACTGTCTCCAATCCTTAAATCAAACATTTAGTGTTCAAAGAGTCTACCGAAAGCCACACACAAAAATCATAATCTAGTCTCAGTAATACTCTCAACTCTTTAGTCTCTGTGCAATAAATTACTGGATTCAAATTTTGCACAACAAAAGTGAAGCTCAAACAGAGCAACAGCAGAGTGAAAAAAAAAAAAAAAACGTTTCTCTGTTCCAGATCCAACAACAACAAGCTTGATAGAGAAATTCATGCCTTGAGAGCACATCTGGAAGCAGCGATGACTCACCGTTTCAAGGAATTGTTTTCCTCTTCTTTGCACTCTCATCGTTTGAACGCCATGTTTCGTAGAGGAGATCAGCACTCCTGCCAGTCGAGCTCCTTCATGTCTTTTCGATGGGCGATTTGTTCTGCTCTTTGCTTTCTAGAAGGCGCCAGAGACGTGAATTAGGGCTGTTATTGTGATGTCGTTTTGTGATTAACAAATGTGTGTTCCTTCTCTTTTTCTCCATGTCACCAAGGCGTTCAGCATACTTTCCCCGGAGAAGAGGATGTAGAAGCGAATGGAGAGGGTTTAACTGGAAGCTTGGGAGCTGCAAGAGCAGCTTCTAGAACTGCAAGCTCGGCTTCATCTTTCTTGCCACAAAGAGGCTCGATTTGAGAAGAAGCAGGATTTTTACTTTGCACAGTTATGAGATGTTGAGACAGCAACATAATGGTGCAACGAAGAGGTTGGTGTATTCTCTCTTCTGGTTTTAGAAGAGCAGAGCAGAGGAAGAAGATGATGAGAGACGTGGCAGAGGCGGCTGAGAAGAATTGGTTGTGAAACGTTTTGTAGGTTTTGTGTTTGGTGTGTTGTGTATTGTGGTGCCGTTTTATGTGTCTCATACTGCCGTTTTGATGATAAAAAAAAAATATCGAAAAAAAAAAAATCGAGAAAAGAAAAGAAGAAGCAGAAGAAGAGCAAGAAAAAAAAATCATTGAGAATTACAAAATGAATTCTTACACAGATTAAGAAATTCATCGGCAAATGAAAAACTTCAGAAAAAAACTGAAGTAGCCAAATGAAAAACTTCAAAAAAAAAAACTGAAGTAGACAAATGAAATTCAAACCCATTCTATCACCTCTCTTACCTCCCATTTCTTTCTTCTCATCCCTCTCTTCTCAAAGATGAAAAACTTCAGAAAAAACTGAAGTAGACAAAGGAAAAACTTCAGAAAAAAACTGAAGTAGACAAATGAAATTTCAATCAAGAAATAGACAAATGAAATGTCTTCTCTCTCTTCTATCTTCTTTGCCATTTGAGCATTTTTTTTTCTTTTTCTTTTCAATCGTATTCAAACTCATCTTTCTTTTACTTAGTGATTTCTGGATTCAGTACTCCTGTGTTTTGTTTTTCGTTGTTGCAATCTCATGCTTGGTTTGTCAAAGCAAAAGATTGAGGGGGGATGTTAGAGTGTATATTCTGGAATACTGAAAGTATATTCTAGAATGTAGTATAGAGTATTTGACATATTATATAAAGTTGTTAGTAGCACAAGGTTTGTATGTAGAAATATTACAACAGAATATATTCAAAATTTCCTTCTCTCTGATCTCTCTATCTCTCTTCTTCTCTGCACAATTTCTTCATTCTTTTACTAATCTCAACACAGCTTGCAAGTATTGAAATGTGAAATTGGAGCTATTAGTCATCAGCTTTCAGTCAGAACTGTCCAAATTGCATAAAAAATCTTATCCAAGAACTCCAAGACTGTGGGTAAGCATTTCTCTGAATTTCAATGTAGAGGAAACCTATTTGTTTGAATCTTAACTGTCTTTCAAATTTCAGCTGGCAATGGAAACTTTACCGCTTGAACTTGTTCGAACAAGATGAGGCGATCTGTAAAGACATTATTTGGAGAACTATGCATAGAATGTAAGAATGCAGTATTAGTTTTGATTATATATATTTAATCTGCTATCATAACTGTTGCTTTACCTATATGTGATTGGTGCACTCAACACAGGCATGCATGGACCAAAGATTTGTAAGATATTATGATGCATTTTCAATCCCCTCCGAATTGAAATCATCTTCATGTTAGCAGATTGAAAATTTTAAAGATGCAGAAGGTTTAAAATTAATATCCCTGTATCCAAGCACACTGACTTCCATGCCTCTGTTTAACACTCAAGCTGTTTTATGCATCGGGAAACGTGCAGCCATCCTAGAATGAGGACTCTGCTAGGCATGGATTCCCTGACCTTTTACATGAAACTCATGTTGCTCGATGCTTTCACCAAGACCAATTGCCTCTTGAATTCTAATCGCATTAAATCTCTTTTCATCTTTACATGAAACTCTTGTTCCATAAATGGCCACCATCTAGCACATTTTTTGCTCCTTTTAGGGTTTGTTTTTAATAAAACAACTTATTAAACCCACTTGAATCCATAACTTGTTTGATGGGTTAATTTGCAATGCAATGGTCGATTTAATATTTGATCCTCTAAGGTGAATTGAAGTTTTCTTAAGCATTTACTTAATTTTCAATACTTGCCGAGGTTAACAATTTTAATGAATTTACCATGATAAAAAAACAATAAGTAGCAGTTTTGGGCAAGAATAAGCGAGTGTTAGAGTACAAAACCAATAATAGCTCTCCTCCTTGATCCATCTTTACCCACAGCATGAGAGCATTTATACAGAGTGATATAGCAGCTAAGAGAACAAGCTTCTAATCCAGCATACTATTTCATAATGCTGCAATTAAGAGGAGAATATTTCTTAGACTTTAATGCAGCTGAAGGCTATTGTCATAGTGAAATTCAAACATGGGGATGCATGACAGCTAAAATCCCCGGAAATAAAACAAATACTGCATGGAACGAGAAACAAAAATGAACAAGCCTAACATATTACACTTGCAACAAAATCTATATCATTACTAGCCATTTACCCAATATATATTAAGAGTATGAGATATTAAGATTGTAAGATTTTTTTATTATACTATAAATTTGGGCCAAATAATCAATTTGTGCAGAATTTCTACGAAACCTAAGTTTCTAATAAAATATATGAATTTTAAATCGATATAAATTTATTTTTTTAACAGGGTTCAACGAAATCACCAGCATAAAATTATTATCGTCATTAAAAAAACAAGAAGATTCGGATACATGAATCATCGAATTAGTTTATTTCATAATCTAATTTAAATTAAATACAATAATAAAATATAAATTGTGAAAACACCTACGATAACTTCATAACAAAAATAAATCGTTGATTTTCGACTTATAAAAAAAAGAAAACATCATTGAAAATCTATTGCCAAGTTACCATCATTATCATGACTATAACAACTAAAATTACTATCACCATTACTGCTAAAACAATTAGAATCATTAAATTGTCCCAAAAAATAAAAAAAAACAAAATATTTGTACAAAAAACAACAACAAGAAAACAGTAAAAAACAATCACCATAATTATCATTTTTATTGCGCAAACAATGAAACCATAAAACTATCTCGAAAAAAACTTTAACAAAAGAGTACACAAAAACAACAACAAAAAAAGAAAAAACTAAAATAAATATTATCAGCATAAAAAAATCATATGATCCGAAGAACAGATAAAAATAACAGAAAACACAAAAAAAAAGAACAAAAGGAAAAAGAAATTACCAATATAAATTAAAATTTCATAACTGAACCGAATAAAAATAAAATCCCACCAAAAAATAAAAAGACAAAAATTAAAAATTAAAACTAAAAGCATAAATGCATAAATATGGACAAAAAATAAACACTGTTTAAGAAGGACTGAAAAAAACCAAAGGAATTAATATTAAATAAAAAATTAAAAGAATAAGTGTTAAAATGAAAAACAAATTATATAATTAATTTCAATTGAAGGACAAAACTGCAACAAATTAAAATCTTGGGACTGAAAAACAATAAAAGAATTTTCTTTTAAAAAATACAGTATAATTATTTTAAAAAATCAAAATCAAAATCAAAATCATCATGTAAAAAATAAATGTGTATTGCTCTCAATGTTCATGGACTTTGGGGGCAAGCTGACAGCATTCACCATTTGTGCTGAGAAAGAAAGCTCGTAGATAGGTGCAGTACTAATTGGTAGATAGGTGCGGTACTAATTGGCTAATGAGATGAGAAAAGTCAAGTCAGTGACGTCCTTTTCCGCCATAAATATTTTGCCAATATTCAATATTTGAAGTTCGTGGAGGTTTCCTAGATTTATTGTTCACGGACCCTGTTAACGCGTTCCCATTTTTCATTTCATTTCAAAAATATTTTTCAGTTCGTGGAGAATATTTCTTAGACTTTAATGTAGCTGAAGGCTATTGTCATAGTGAAATTCAAACATGGGGATGCATGGCAGCTAAAATCCCCGGAAATAAAACAAACACTGCATGCAACGAAAAACAAAAATGAACAAGCCTAACATATTACACCAAAATCTATATCGTTATCTGAAATTTCTCCAGCTTGTAAATGCGTATTGCTCTCGATGTTCATGGAACGAAAAACAAAAATGAACAAGCCTAACATATTACACGTGCAACAAAATCTATATCAGCTTGTAAATGCGTATTGCTCTCAATGTTCATGGACTTCGGGGGCAAGTCGACAGCATTCACCATTTGTGCTGAGAAAGAAAGCTAGTAGATAGGTGCAGTACTAATTGGTTAAAGAGAGATAAAAGTCAAGTCAGTGACGTCATCTTCCGCAATAATTCTTTTGCCAATATTCAATATTTGAAGTTCGTGGAGGTTTCCTAGACTTATTGGCACAGACCCTTTAAAGCGTTACCACCTAAGGGGTGTTTTATACTGTATTTTAAGAATGTTCTTGAAAAGAAGGTTTGATTCTACTAATGAGTTTTTATTATTATGTACTGGAAGGCTAGGTCCAACCTTAAAGAGTCTAGTACATTCATTTTGCTAGAAGAAAACGAGCTTCTGCATTTAACATTCAAGCATTCTGACCAAAAAACAACACAAAGCATGCCAGTTTTCATAGATTACAGCACTTGAGATCTCTCTAGCTGTTAGAGAGAATCTTGGTAGTTTTATGCAGTTCTGAGGGAACATCTGCTATAACCATTCTTTCTGTTAAATGATGACAGCAAGCACAACAAGATCATAGCTGGTCACAGCTGATTGACACATAAATGGCAGCAACAATGGTCCATGATCTTCTTTCCTTAAACAAGAATGCCAACGGCATTAGACATGAATGCAGAGGATATCAGACATAAAGACAGCCATAATTAGTTTGACTTTCCTTGTATAGGTCCTCTGTCAAATGTATATAAATGAGTGTAATATGTACAAACATTATTCATTGAGAATTACAATACAGCAAGTATTCGTTGTTCTGTTTCAAATTGATTATTAAATCTTTCATGGTATCAGAGCTTTCTAAAGCTCACGCTAGATCCTAATATCATGTCTTCTTCCGCTGCTACTTATACTCCTCCGAACAACCTTCTGCAATTTGTTTCGGTGAAACTTGAAGGACCTTCCTCCTATTTAAACTGGTCTTCTCAAGTTGAAGATGCTCTCAGCATACATGATCTCTGGTGTTTTGTTGATGGAACAGAGACATGCCCAAATGAGTTCCTGCCTATATCTGAAGGAGGAACTAGAGAAATCAATCCTGATTTCACTTTGTGGAATCGCAAAAACCGGTTTGTACTGGTTTGGATGAAATCCACAATATCTGACAAGGTTTTGTCAATGGTCTATGGTCTGAAGACTGCCCGACAAGCGTGGGTTGCTCTAGCACAACGCTTTGCTTCTCCATCCATCTCTAATGTGAATCAATTGAAACGTCAATTGCAAAGCTTGCAGCAAGGAGGAATGAATTGCTCAGATTTTGTTGAGCATGCGAAATCCCTTGCTGATCAATTAGCAGCTATTGGTAAGCCTGTTGATGAAGCTGACTTGATCTCTCTGGTCTTGGGAGGACTCAATAATGCTTACACATCCTTTGTGTCCAACTGCTACTTTGCTCAACGTGAGAAACCACAATGATGATAGCAAGCACAACAAGATCATAGCTGGTCACAGCTGACGACACATAAATGGCAGCAACAATGGTCCATGATCTTCTTTCTAAACAAGAATGCCAACGCATTAGACATGAAATTTCCAGGGATATCGTATTAAAGACAGCCATACTAATGGACTTTCCTTGCATAGGTCCTCTCTGTCAATGTATAAATGAGTGTATATGTACAAACATTATTCATTGAGAATTACAACACAAACATATTCGTTGTTCCTCAAGCTTCAAATTGATTATTAAATCTTCATGGTATCGAAGCTTTAAAGCTCACGCAGATCCTAATATCATGTCTTCTTCCTTACTTATACCTCCTAACAACCTTCGCACTGTTTCTATGAAATCCCTTTGAAGGACCTTCTCCTATTTAAACCGGTCTTCTCAAGTTGAAGATGCTCTCAAAGATACATGATCTCGGTGTTTGTTGATGGAATGTATGCCCAAAATGAGTTCCTCGCCATATCTCGGCGGGAGGAACTGTGGTGAAATCAATCCCGATTCACTTTGCGGAATCGCAAAACCGTTTGTACCGGTTTGATGAAATTCACAATATCTCGACAAGGTTTTGTCAATGGTCTATGGTTCCGGAAGACCGCCTTGGCTGCCGCGGTTGTTTCTAGCACAACGCTTTGCTTCTCCATCCATTCTACTGTGAATCAATTGAACGTCAATTTAAAGCTTGCAAGAAGGAGGAATGAATCGCCGTGATTTTGTTGAGCATGCGAAATCACGATCAATTAGCAAACTATTGGTAAGCCCTGCTGATGAAGCCGACTTGATCTCCGGTCTTGGGAGGACGGTCGCTTACACATCCTCAGGTCCAACTCGCTACTTTGCTCAACGTGAGAGAAACCACTATGATGACAGCAAGCACAACAAGATCATAGCTGGTCACAGCTGATTGACACATAAATGGCAGCAACAATGGTCCATGATCTTCTTTCCTTAAACAAGAATGCCAACGGCATTAGACATGAATGCAGAGGATATCAGACATAAAGACAGCCATAATTAGTTTGACTTTCCTTGTATAGGTCCTCTGTCAAATGTATATAAATGAGTGTAATATGTACAAACATTATTCATTGAGAATTACAATACAGCAAGTATTCGTTGTTCTGTTTCAAATTGATTATTAAATCTTTCATGGTATCAGAGCTTTCTAAAGCTCACGCTAGATCCTAATATCATGTCTTCTTCCGCTGCTACTTATACTCCTCCGAACAACCTTCTGCAATTTGTTTCGGTGAAACTTGAAGGACCTTCCTCCTATTTAAACTGGTCTTCTCAAGTTGAAGATGCTCTCAGCATACATGATCTCTGGTGTTTTGTTGATGGAACAGAGACATGCCCAAATGAGTTCCTGCCTATATCTGAAGGAGGAACTAGAGAAATCAATCCTGATTTCACTTTGTGGAATCGCAAAAACCGGTTTGTACTGGTTTGGATGAAATCCACAATATCTGACAAGGTTTTGTCAATGGTCTATGGTCTGAAGACTGCCCGACAAGCGTGGGTTGCTCTAGCACAACGCTTTGCTTCTCCATCCATCTCTAATGTGAATCAATTGAAACGTCAATTGCAAAGCTTGCAGCAAGGAGGAATGAATTGCTCAGATTTTGTTGAGCATGCGAAATCCCTTGCTGATCAATTAGCAGCTATTGGTAAGCCTGTTGATGAAGCTGACTTGATCTCTCTGGTCTTGGGAGGACTCAATAATGCTTACACATCCTTTGTGTCCAACTGCTACTTTGCTCAACGTGAGAAACCACTATCTTTGTTTGACTTTCAATCTGAATTGTTTGCCTTCGAAGCGCTCCTTGATAGCCAGCAACGAAGCTTGCAAACCGACCATAATAAGTTTGCAATGATTGCTCATAAACTGGGAGGTGGAGCAAGAAATCAGAAGAAACACGTGAAAAACTGGCAACAACAACGTTTTTCCGTGTCTCCCTCAAGTCAAAAACCCAATCCAAACAGCAGCAATGGCAATATGTTCTCTCCTAACGTTGGGAACATACCAACCAACTGGCAGCAGCAACGGTTTACTACACCACCAACAGCCCAGAAATTTCAAACAGGAAATAGAAATGGCAGTACTGGCTCCTTCAATAATGAGCATACTCTCGCAAACACAGGACGGGTTCCTGCATGGGCAAATGATCCAACCTTTGATCCTTACGTCTGTCAAATTTGTGGCAAAAGAAACCATTTGGCACTCGATTGTTTCCACAGGTATGACTATAACTATCAAGGGCGTCATCCACCCCAACAACTTGCAGCAATGGTAGCTCAATCAAACACCATGCACGATGATAATACATGGTATGCAGACAGTGGTGCTAATCAACATATCACTGCTGACCTCGCCAATCTTCAAATGGCAGCACCTTATGCAGGAGATGATACTGTAGCTGTGGGTAACGGTAATGGTCTACAGATTAAGCATACTGGTACACGCATGCTAAAAACACATGACTCCACTCTAAAGTTGAAACACATTCTTCACTGCCCGAAGGCAGCAGTAAACCTTTTGTCAATTAACCGTTTTTGCATAGACAATGGCTGTTATTTTATACTTACAGGATCTGAATTTTTTGTGAAGGAGAACATCTCGGGACGCACGTTGCTAACAGGCAGGAGTGAAGGTGGACTGTACCCCATCAAGGTTGATCAACATACCATCAATCAGCTTCACACGAGAATTGCACTTATAGGGGTTCGTACGTCTCCTGCTGTTTGGCATGCCAGATTAGGTCACCCCTCCTCGCATATTACCAAACACATTATCAAGTCCTTTCAATTACCTACTTCTGGTTCATTTGAAATAAACTCTATCTGTCAGTTTTGTTTAATGGGAAAAGCCAAACAACAACCGTTTGGGGATTCCATGCGTGTTGTGTTGTCTCCTTTAGATCTTGTTCATTCAGATGTTTGGGTCTCACCAGTTGTGTCCAATAACGGTCATAAATATTATGTCTTATTCATAGATGATTACTCTCGGTTCACATGGGTCTACCCAATTCATAATAAATCTGAAGTTCTCTCCTGTTTTATACAATTTAAGTCCTTGGCTGAAAATCGTTTCTCTACCACTATCAAACAATTTCAATGCGATAATGGTGGGGAATATCTTTCCAATCAATTCAAAGAATTTTTACGCCAACATGGGATTCATCAACGTCTCTCTTGTCCCTATACCTCCCAGCAAAATGGCCTAGCTGAACGCAAACATAGGCATATCATGGAGGTTGGACTTTCTTTGTTGGCTCAATCTCATTTACCTACAAAATTTTGGGTTGAAGCGTTTATGACCGCCATTTATCTCATTAATCGAACCCCTTCTTCCATTCTAGGATATGAGTCTCCATACTTCAAATTGTTTTCTCAAAACCCAGATTATTGTTTTTTACGATCTTTTGGTTGCGCATGCTATCCACTTCTAAGACCGTACACAAAGCATAAACTAGAGTTTCGTAGCAAGCAATGTATTTTTCTCGGATATTCATCTCAACATCATGGATATCGTTGCCTAGATCCAGTGTCTAATAAGATGTATATCTCTCGTAATGTTGCTTTTGATGAACTCAAATTTCCAGCAAAGGAATGGTCTGTCTCCACAACTCCTGTTAGCACGAGCGTCTCCAAGAAAGGTATGTCTTTTGATCTCCCTTCCTTCTGCTCACAACCCATACAGCATAATGTTCCCCGTGCCCCAATTGTCAATCTTACAGATCCAAACACCACTAATTCCACCAATTCCAGTCTCGGCCCAGTACCTCCAGGTCCACCAATTCCACCACCTCAAACTACCGAAAGCCCATTAAATGAGCTAGCCCATGGTCTTCCAACCAGAGAGAGTCCAACCCGTGAGCTACCCCCATGTCCTCCACATAATCCATCTTCCAGTCCTCCACAGTCTCCCCAAAATCCATCTGCGATTCCATCCTCATCCACCAGACAATTACCTCTGCCTCCTCCCCTGCATCACATGGTAACACGCTCACAAACTGGCACTCGTCGACCAAAAGAATTTTCAGATTTCAAATTGTTCTATGCCTCTAAACATCCACTGCATGCATTCACTAGTATGCTTACTCATGTAGAACCCAAAACATACTCTCAAGCGATTCTGTCACAAGATTGGCAGCAGGCAATGAAGTTAGAGTATGATGCTCTTCTGGTCAACAACACTTGGGAATTAGTACCAAGAAAACCAGACCAGCATGTGATTCGTACCAAATGGGTATACAAAGTCAAACAGAAAGCAGATGGGAGTGTAGACCGTTATAAAGCAAGACTTGTGGCTCTGGGATTTCAGCAAGTAAGTGGTGTGGATTTTACTGAGACCTTTAGCCCAGTAATCAAACCTGCCACTGTGAGAGTTGTGCTAGCCCTCTCCGTGTTCTTTAATTGGCAAGTATGGCAGTTTGATGTTTCCAATGCCTTCCTGCATGGAACACTTGAAGAAGAAGTCTTTATTGAACAACCTAAAGGCTTTGTTGATCCCATACGTCCTAAGCATGTGTGTCGTCTTAAGAAAGCTCTCTATGGTCTTAAACAGGCACCACGAGCATGGTTTCTGCGACTCTCAAACTCTTTACTTGATTTGGGGTTTGTGGGTTCGTCGGTTGATACTTCACTATTTACCTTTCACTGTGGCAAAATTCACATCTTTGTTCTCATATATGTGGATGATTTACTTATCACAGGGTCTTGTCCTAACTTTATTGCCACCCTTACTGCACAACTCAAGAAGGAATTTGCACTCAAGGATCTTGGTACTCTCGGGTATTTTCTGGGAATTGAAGCATCCAGAGATGATAATGGCTTACACCTCAGACAAAGTAAGTACATACTTGACATCCTTCATCGTGCACGCATGGTGGGGGCTAAACCATATTCAGCACCTTGTGTTTCCGGTAGCAAACAGGTTGCAGCAAGTGATGAACCTATTCAGGATGTCACAGCATATCGACAGATCGTTGGGTCTCTTCAGTATTGTACTTTAACACGACCTGAGATTTCCTATTCAGTGAATCAACTTTGCCAGCATCTTCACTCACCCACCGCCACCCACTGGAAGGCAGCAAAACGTGTTCTACGTTACCTTAAAGGCACAGTGGATCATGGTCTGTACTTCACCAAAGGGTCTCTCAGTCTCCATGCATTTTGCGATTCTGATTGGGCAGGAGACATCATTGATCGACGCTCCACTACAGGTTATGGTGTCTTTCTCGGTCCATGCTTGATTTCTTGGTGTGCAAAGAAACAAAAGGTGGTCTCTCGGTCAAGCACAGAAGCCGAATACAGAGCTTTGGCCATGGTTGTTGTTGAATCATACTGGATTCGAATGTTACTCAAAGACCTCTGTGTATCTCTACTTTCTCCTCCTGTGATCTGGTGTGACAATCAAAGTGCCATCGCCCTTGCAACCAATCCAGTCTACCATGCTCGCACCAAACACATTGAGATAGATTATCACTTCATTCGTGAAAAGATTCAGAATAGAGATGTTCAAATTCAATATATCTCTACTGTCGACCAAGCTGCTGATATCTTTACTAAAGGATTGACATCCTCTCGGTTTCAGTTTCTGAAAGACAAACTAATGGTTCGTGATCTCCCCATTAGTTTGCGGGGGGGTGTTAAATGATGACAGCAAGCACAACAAGATCATAGCTGGTCACAGCTGATTGACACATAAATGGCAGCAACAATGGTCCATGATCTTCTTTCCTTAAACAAGAATGCCAACGGCATTAGACATGAATGCAGAGGATATCAGACATAAAGACAGCCATAATTAGTTTGACTTTCCTTGTATAGGTCCTCTGTCAAATGTATATAAATGAGTGTAATATGTACAAACATTATTCATTGAGAATTACAATACAGCAAGTATTCGTTGTTCTGTTTCAAATTGATTATTAAATCTTTCACTTTCAACTGGCAAATCAGCAGAACATCGAAGTCCAATTTGCAGGATTGATTCCAAACACTTCTTTACCTTTTCAATGCTGATGCTGCTTCTGCCTCTTCGACCATTTCTCCTTGTCTGAACTTCATCTTGGATATCAGTTGAGAGTAGAGGATCAACAATCTCCATTACCCGATCAGGAAGGGATGCTTCAACGAAACTATGCAGGTTAAAGTCACCTATAAACATGCTGTCGGTGGGCCTTTTTCTTGTGAACATCTCCAGTACGAGAATTCCATAGCTGTACACATCACCCTGTGTTGAAGCCTCTCCTCCCATTCCATATTCTGCAATTTAAGAAAAAACTATCAAAGTCTTTTACTAAGATTTCCTAGATATCATAGCCATCATGCTTGAAACGATGTTTTATATCATCTTTAAATGTATTGCAGAAAATACAAACATGATTATTGGATATGTAGCAAGTTGATTTGTAAATGAATATGAGGAGGGGTAATTGCTTAATATTTTACCTGGTGCTACATAACCAATGGTTCCTCGTATGCAAATTGAGCTGGACTCTGTAGAAAATGATTCACCAGCAGCAGCTAAAAGAATCTTTGCCAGGCCAAAATCACCCACTTGAGCAGTAAGGTCGTTGTCAAGAAGGATGTTGCTCGGTTTTAGATCACAATGAAGCACTGTTGTTTCACACTGGTTGTGAAGATAATCTAATGCCAGGGCCACATCAGTCGCTATGTTTATTCTCTGCAGCAGACTTAAATTTTTGAAGTCTTGTGATTCCGGTGAACTTGCATGTAACCAGCTCTCCAAACTCCCATTTGACATGAACTCGAAGATCAAAGCCTTGAAATCATTGCCTTTGAAATCAATGGTTGAGCAAGAATTTACAATTCTAACAAGATTTCGGTGTCTGATATTCCTCAACGCGTTGATTTCAGCCATGAAAGTCTTGCTGGCTCCTCTTTGTCGAAGCTTGAATACCTTCACAGCTACTTGATCATCAGATCCAAGCGTACCTTTGTAGACAGCGCCATATTTTCCATCCCCAATTATGTTGGCCGAAGAGAACCCACCAGTAGCATGTACAAGTTCCGAGTAGGAAACTCTCTGGTATTTCATCTCTAATGGTGAGGCCAAACAAGGTCCACTTTTTTTGTATTTTTTCCAGTGTATAACAGCACAGGCAGATGCCACAACCAGAAAAAGGAAAAGTGCAGCACAACTTGCAAGAATTACTACCTTCCGGTGAACTCCAGTCTTTCGTCTCTGTTTTGGGCATTCATGCAATTGCAGTGCCTTGATTCCTCCACATAGCTTGTCATTTCCGGCAACTGAAAATGCACTAGCATTGGTGAAAACTCCTTCAGCTGGCACTTCACCATCAAAATTGTTACCGGAAAGGTTGAGATAACCAAGAAGAGGTAATTCACCAAGAAACTTGGGAATCTGCCCAGACAAGTTGTTGTGGGCAAGGTTAAGGACTCGGATACTTCTTAGCTTCTTGAAAGAAGAAGTTATAGTTCCTTCAAAGAAGTTGCCATTCAAGTTGAGGTCTTCCAACATGACACAACTCTCGATAGACCTTGGAATTTTTCCAGATAATTTGTTTTCTGAAACATCCAATTCATTCAGATTTCCTGCATTACCCAGTTGTGATGGTAATGGACCTGTTAAATTATTTGAAGACATAAAGAGGCCAAATAAAGAATCGATAACAGCAAGTTTCTCAGGTATCGCACCACTGAGATGATTGTATGAAAGGTCTAACTCATTTAGTTGACTGTAATTTTCCAGAGAAACTGGTATAGTTCCCTCAAGAAAATTGTCTGCTAGACTGAGACGAAGCATTCGAGAAAGGTTTCCGAAGGAGGATGGAATATTTCCAGAGATTTTGTTTGTGTAAACATGAAGCTCTTGCAACATGGAAAGTTTTCCAATAGAATCAGGTAATCTCCCTGTAAGCATGTTTCTAGCAAATGAAAGATACCCCAAGTTTTTAAGATTTCCAATCTCTACAGGAATGTCTCCAGTCCAGTAGTTAGTCCCGAGTTCTAACCAATAGAGGTTGGTCGAGAGATTTGCAATAGAAATTGGCAATACGCCTCTAAGTTGATTTTCGAAAAACCACACCTCTCTTAAATTGGTGCAATTGGTCAAGGAGGTAAGAAAAGTTAAATCACTCCCATTCTCATCCCCGAGTGGATTGCTGCCAAAGTTTATTGTTTCAAGGTTTTGCAGGTTTCCCAGATTATTTGGAACAGGCCCGGTTAAAGCATTAAATGATAAATCAATATCTACGAGTCTTGAGGAATTGACGAAAGATTCTGGAATATGACCAAAGCATTGGTTTCCTCCAAGATAAAGAGTTTGCAGATTGGGTAGGGTTGATCCTATATAACGCGGGAGGGGACCAGTTAATTGGTTTGTCGCTAATGAGAGCTTTTTGAGGGATGAGATATTGTAAAGCTGTTCAGGAACCATACCAGACAAATTGTTGGAATAAAGATTTAGAAAATCTAAGGCAGAGAGTCGTCCAAGTTCATCAGGAATGATTCCTTCCAGATTGTTCAATACTAGACTTGCACGCTGCATGCTAGAGAGGTTCCCAAATGAAGGTGGGATTGAACCAGTGAAATGATTGCTGTCGAGGTTCAATTGTAAGAGCTTAGACAAAGAGCCAAGTTCACTGGGAATTTTCCCTCTAAAATTGTTTCCTTTTAGATTCAGGAATTTGAGGTTCGAAAAATGACTCAAGTTGGAAGGAAGTTCACCTTGGAAGGAGTTGTCTTCTAGAGAAAGGTATCTCAGTCGAAACAACCGGCCAATTTCTGGAGGAAGAATCTGATGGAATCTGTTTGTACTGAGATCAATCACCCTGAGGAATGTAAGATTCCCGACACGGGGAGACAGCGAACCTGCCAGTTGAAGTGAAGACAGATTCAAGGAAGTCACTCTTCGATGCCTACGACCGCATGTAACTCCTTGCCAACTGCAAAACTGCAGCGAGCTGTTCCATGAGCTTAAACTGCTGATAGGATCGTGTGATATAAGATCCTTAATGGCAAGCAAAGCATGCTGGTCTGTCTCATTTGAGAAGCCAGAAGTGGTGGCTTCGATGTAGTTGATGAACAAAAGCATGCCCATGAACCAAAGAAGTGAGTTCAGTAGCCCTGAAAGCATTTTTCTTTTCTGGTTTTTTTGCGGTGCTTGTGCCTGATGAAGCCCGGATTAGCTTAAGTAAGAAGCCAAGATACAGTGGTGTAAAATGTAAGTGGAAACCAATACGAATGGAAACAGGGAGGGGCCCTTGACTTGACTTTGCGAAGATGCTTGTACTATTCATAGTCTTTTTCTTGTTGAAAAAGTGTAGCAGGGCAACAGAAATTAAATTAAGGGGGTTTGCCATGAATCTTCCTCTTCATAAATGGTCACCTTCTAGCACATTTTTTGCTCCTTTTAGGGTTTTTAACTTATTAAACCCACTTCAATCCATAACTTGTTTGATGGGTTAATTCACAATACCATGGTCGATTTAATATTTGATCCTCGAAGGTTAATTGAAGTTTTTTTAATCATGGCCATGAACCAAAGAAGTGAGTTCAGTAGCCCTGAAAGCATAATTCTTTTCTGTTTTTTTTCGGTGCTTGTGCCTGATGAAGATAGGATGAGCTTAAGCAAGAAGCCAAGATCCTCCGTTTGTTAGACCACTGGTTCAGTATACAGTGGTGTAAAATCTAAGTGGAAACCAATGCCTTGACAAATTAAATTAAGGGGGTTTGCCATGAATCTTGACTGTTTGGGAACAATGTTTTTTTTTTTAAATACATTAATTTTTTTATTTTTTTTAAAAAATATTTTTAATATTAATATATTAAAATATCTAAAAACACTAAATTTTTTTATTGAAATTAAAAAAAAAATGATTTTTTTTCAAAAAAACATTTTTAAATCTCTTAAAGAAGTGAAATGTTCATGCATTTACTAGACAACAGTGTTCATGGTGTAGTTTTAACAATGTTGAAGAGAACTGTTTAGTCTTCACCACAGTTAACTGCTGCAGTTTGCAGCAGGTTTGATCTTTTAAAAAAAAACAAAATGAAATTGATATTTTTCATTGGCCGACGATCACTTTCTCTTAACTCTCTTATTTTTGTCAACTTTCTTTCTCCTTTAAAGGTTTGTGGACTGAAATATAAAATAAAAACAATGTTATAACTGAAAAACTACGTTCTCAAAATAAAAGGATAAAAAATAAAAATAAAAAGTTAAGACATAAATATACTTTTCCACACCTCATACAATCAACAACAGAAGGTCCTATTATTTTGTATATTTATTAAATATCATTAATCCATATTGTAATATAAAAAATAAAGATTTGAATTATTAATGTGTTGGATGAAATTCTTTTTTTTTTTTTATCTTTTCATTTTTATTTTAAAAAAAATTAAAAAAGCATGATCATTTTTAAGTTTTAAAATATGTTTTCAACCAAGAAAAACAGAAAATATGCTTATATAACATTGTTTTTCATCTCAAGAAAAAAAATGGAAATTTTGTTCAAATTAAGTTTGTTTTTTATGATATTTTCAATAATTTTAACTTACACAATATTTTGTAATTAATCTGAAAACACTTTTCCACCTAATTTTCCACTAAAACAATTTCAATTTGCTGTTCAAAGGTCCTCCACAACATTTTCCACCCCAAATCAAATTGCACGTCGACGGAACCAAAGTGATTGGATTAAAAGTTAGTGGAACATTATTATTAATTCATAATAATCATTACTTTGTTATTTTATTTTATATTTTGGGCATAGTGTTCAAACATGGAACGAAATAGAAATCAAGATTTACTTCGCAAGAGCACCCAAAACAAATACAGTCAAGGTCCACTTGAGAAAATAGTCTTTGAAATAAGAATAACTGTAATTATCCATCTTCTTATAAAAAGGAATTAATTGTTTATTTAAAGATTTTTTGTAAATATCTTTTTCTTTACTTTCATAGAATTAATTGTTTATTTCTAGTATTACTTTTGTAGGTATATTCCATGTTTTATACCATCTTCTTATCAAAGGAATTAATTGTTTATTTAAAGATTTTTTGTAAATATCTTTTTCTTTACTTTGTTAGGATACTATTTGTAGACTAGATATTAAAAATGTATGTATATGATAAGTTATTTTATAGTAGCTAAAGTTTAGCTTATGATTATATTCAAGATAAATATCAGTTCTTTACATAGGGAACACAATTTTTTTTCGCTCATAGTTTTTAAATTTTGTCATGGTATTAACTCTTTCTCAGTCTAATCTTAGTTCCATCTTTGTTTGTCTTTCAATGTCTATTTTTTCTCAAGTTTATCTTATTCCTAGTGCAGTCTTTTATTCTTAGTTATTGTAGATCAAACAATCTCAAAATTATATATTCTAAAAAGTCTTTTTTTTTTTGTTTATTTTAATGGCTAGAATTGCTCAACATAGTTCATGATATTTGTCAAAGGGAAGGATTTATAGATCCATGTTGATCACAACAACTCTATATATGATAAAAACAAAGATAACAAATAAAATGCTAAATGAGAGGTCATGGATGCCCTAGTCAAGGCATGGATTTTAGGATTTTTGGAATACAACATTAGCTTGAATCTTAGATCCTTTATACCTATAGTCGAGATATGGAATTATCTCTAGATGTTTTATAGTTAGCATAACTCTACATGTTTGTTTTAGCTTTAACATAACTTGGCTAACCTTTAATAGAACAATATTTTTTTCTTTAGATTCTACTATAGTTTTATTAATCTTTTGGCATAATATATTGATATAATTTATACAACTTTACCTACTAAAAGTCTTATTTTCACTCAATTTGTTCATGAATCTACTAAAAAGGAACAATTTTTATCAAAATACTATATGAATTAGAAGTCATTAAATCTAATCCTAAGAACCGAGAACCTTTTCATTCCTTAGATTCATGCCTCAAAGATATCTTTTTTCTATGAAGATCAACATCTTCTCACTCAAAATGCCATGGAATAACATTGATCAGCCCCCGTTTCTATGGCCTATGTAACCCAAAACAAGCTAAGGGGAAGATATATGAGCATTGTCTAGTGTTTTATGCAATTATTGTAAAAGGAATGGTCATATTATCAAAGAATACCCCATCTGACCTTTAATCGGATTCCAAACACCCCCGAAGATTTGACAGATAAACAAGCTAAGGGGAAGATATATGAGCATTGTCTGTCTCATTTCTAAAGCCAAAGGTGGCAGCAGTTTCCATGTTGTTGATGATTGAACAAATTACAGTGCAAACAAGGAATATTTTTATTGGCCCTGAAATCATATTTTAGTGCTCAAACAACTCTTTGTATATTCTCTATTAAAACCTCCATTTTCATAATGGGGCTGAGAAACCTTAGGATTCCATGTCATTGGTCGAGCAAATGGTGCTCCATGCCAACCAATTTTAATACGCTTTCTACACAATTCCCTCGAGAAAATGTTAAGCAACTGGCCATTGGAAATTTCCTCTCATCGTATCAAAACTAGATTTATGACCAAAATTTGGCTTCTATATATATATATATATATATATATATATATTGTTAGAGCATTTATACCCAAGAATGCTTTCTTTAATGCAGCAGAAGCTATTGTCATAGTGAAATTCAAACTAGGGGATGCATGACAGCTAAAATCCCCGGAAATAAAACAAACACTGCATGGAACAAAAAAAATAAAATAAACAAGCCTAACATATTACACTTGCAACAAAATCTATTGGTTCCTTGACATGATATCATGACCTTGTTGACCCAACAATCATAAGTTCGAATCTAACTAACCTCATTCTATTTGATAAAAATCAAGCATAAGATAGAGTAAACTTGTGTACAAGTTTCAAGCCTAAAAAGCTTTCATTTGAGAACGTATGTTAGAAATATAAATCATATTTTAGGATTTTATCTAGTTTTTATGCGAGATAGTTTATTTACAATAGTTAAATCCATGAGATAGAATGTTGTTGTTTGTCTGTTCCTCCATGGTGTAAGCTGAGGGTGTGAACACTGGAAGTTTTGTGTCTTTATGAGGCAAGTTACAAAGAAACAAAAGCTAGAAATTTGAAGTCAGTGTCCTATTCACTAAAATTTCCACAGAGAAAAACTTCTACAAATGAAAGCTTTGTGGAATATCTTTCTGGAAGCATTAGCGACGGTAAATTGACTTGACCACCTCTGAAGTTTGTCTGCCAAAGAATCTTATGAATTTCTCATGGACTGAAGCATCGACCTCCTTCTTGGTGGTAAGTCTAGAAAGTAAGAAGGGGTGCGCATTTGTTGGCATGATTTAATGGAAAGAATTTGGTCAAGTCCAGTATCGTCCAATTTGGGATAGAGATCATGGTTTCTTGAAGAGAACAACTTGTGTACAGGGCAACTGTTTTTGCAAGCACACCATTCTGGGAAGAATCAAGACTTGGATCTTGTGGAAAAATGGATCTTGAACATAACAGAAGGGCCTGACAGAAACATATAGAACTATATGTGATAGGTGCACTCAACACAGGCATGCATGGACCAAAGATTTGTAAGATATTATGATGCATTTTCAATCCTCCGAATTGAAATCGTCTTCATGTTAGCAAATTGAAAATTTTAAAGATGCAGAAGGTTTAAAATTAATATCCCTGTATCCAAGCACGCTGAGTTTCATGCCTCTGTTTAACACTCAAGCTGCTTTATGCATCGGGAAAACGTGCAGCCATCCTAGAATTGTCAGAATGTGCATGAGATGCTGCCTTGAAGGAATGCTGTCTTGAGCTGACGTGAAGGTCAAGCTTCAGTTTTGAATTTGTCATTTATTTTTGAATTTTGAATTTCGGATAGATAGCAGAGTTTATCTTCTGATTTTGCCAATAATCTCTCATGTTGTTGAGAGTTTGATTTTGATTATAATTCATGTTTTGTAAGCCTATATATAAGGCATTTTCAATTTGAATAAAGTCATGTCAATCCAATTCATCAATTTGGCTTTGTTTCTTGCAATTCTTCAAATTCTTCAATTCTGCATTTCCAGAATTTGATCCAAACAGTAACTGTTCTAAACAGTTACTGTTTAGATCATCCAAATCTAACAGTGGTATCAGAGCCCTTGATCTTACGGGCTAAAGAAGAAATTTTTGAGTGAAACACGAGAGACTGTGAGTTTAAACACCTGGGGGGTTGAGAGTTTTATTGAGAGCTCATTTTACAAAAATCCATGAACAAAAATCCATGGCATCATCATCATCCTCATCTGGAAATTCACACTCATCAGTTCCAGTTTTCAATGGAGAGCATTATCATATCTGGGCAGTGAAAATGAGATTTTATTTAAGGTCTCTTGGATTATGGAATGTAGTTGCCACAGACATTGATCCACTCCAACCACACGGGAATCCCACAGTAGCTCAAATGAGAGCTTTTGAAGAAGAGAAGCTTAAAAAAGACAAGGCTATCACAAGCCTTCATGCTAGGCTCGCTGATCATATCTTCACTCAAATAATGAACCTGGAAACACCCAAACAAATTTGGGACAAACTCCAGGTTGAATTCGAAGGCAGTAGCAGAGACAAGACAGTCAAACTTCTAGCATTCAAGAGAGAGTTTGAATTGATGAAAATGAGAGACAATGAATCTGTCAAAGCTTATTCTGGCAGATTGATGAATGTAGTAAACCAAATGAGACTCCTTGGGGAGACATTTGAAGATCATAAGATTGTTGAAAAACTTATGATGTCTGTGCCTGAAAAATTCGAAGCAAAAATTTCAGCAATAGAGGAATCATGTGATCTGCAACATCTCACCATTGCTGAGTTGATAAGCAAGTTGCATATTCAGGAACAAAGAGCTCAAATGAGGGATGATGAAGTAATTGAAGGAGCCTTTCAAGCAAATAACAAAGGAAAAAAAACAGGAAGCTCATCATTTAGAAAATTCAACAATGGTAAGCAAATCATTCCTAACACTAAATCTGTTGTACCTGCCAACAAACAGTTTTTTCCCACTTGTTCTTATTGCAAAAGAACAAATCATGCCGAGGTGAATTGTTGGTTCAAAGGGAAATCAATCATCTTTTGTGATTTCTGCAAGAAGGGTGGCCACAGTGTGAAGTTCTGCAGGTTGAAGAAAAAATCACCTCATCATGAGGTTCAACAACATGTAAACGTTACTGAAGAAAGTGAGGCTGATCAAGAACACTTGTTTATGGTGACTGGTGATGTTTACAATTCCAGAAAAGATACCTGGTTGATTGACAGTGGCTGCACTAGCCATATGACCAAATTCCTGTCAATTTTCTCAACAATTGACAGGACAATCAAGCCCAAAATCAAGCTTGGTAATGGAGATGTTGTTGAAGCAAAAGGAAGAGGAACAGTCACTGTGAGAACCAGCAAAGGTATGAAGAAAATTTCGAATGTTTTATACATTCCTGATCTTGATCAGAACCTGTTGAGTGTTGCTCAGATGATGAGAAATGGTTATGAAGTGTCATTCAGAGAAAATTTTTGTTATATTACTGATTCACATGACTCAGCAATTGCAAAAATTAAGATGGAAGGGAATAGCTTCTATATGAATTTAAATGCAATAGAAGGACATGCATTTAGTGCAAGAGTTGATGAAAGTATTGTGTGGCATAAGAGGTTCGGGCACTATAACTTTAACTCTTTAATGTTGCTGCATAATGATGATTTGGTAGAAGGATTGCCTAGTATTTGTACTAGCAATCATATATGTGATGGTTGTGAACTTGGAAAAATGCATAGAAGACCATTTCCACAGATTGCATTGAGAAGGGCTGAAAGCATATTAGAACTTGTTCATTCTGACATCTGTGGACCTATGAGCATTGCATCCTCGGGAAATAGTGTGTATTTTATGCTCTTCATAGATGACTTCAGCAGGATGACTTGGGTTCATTTCTTGAAAAATAAGTCACAAGCACTGTCAGAATTCAAAGTTTTTAGGTGCTTGGCTGAGAAACAAAGTGGGCAGAAGATCAAGGTGTTGAGAACTGATAATGGTGGAGAATACACTTCAAATGCTTTCAAATCTTACTGTCAAGAGGCTGGAATTGTGCATCAATTAACAGTTCCCTATTCTCCACAACAGAATGGTGTTGTGGAGAGAAAAAATAGAACTGTCATGGAGATGTCAAGGTGTATGTTGCTGGAGAAAAATTTGCCTAAATTCCTTTGGGCTGAAGCTGTAAACACCTCAGTATACTTGTTGAACCGATTGCCTACAAAATCAGTTCAACAAAAGACACCTCTTGAAGCTTGGTCTGGTGTGAAACCTTCCGTTCAACACTTGAAGGTGTTCGGTTCCCCTTGTTATTTTCATGTTCCAGCTGCAACAAGGGGAAAACTTGATGCAGTAGCCGAGAGGGGTATTCTGGTGGGATATTCAACAGAATCAAAAGGCTACAGGGTGTATAATCTGAACAAAAACAAAGTTCAGATTAGTAGAGATGTGCAGGTAGATGAGAACAGCAACTGGAATTGGACTTTCAACAGGATTGAGCAAAAGATTGTAACTCACAGAACAGAAATTCAAAGAATTGCTGAAGATGTTGGAGAGCAGCCTGATGTAGAAGATACTATTGAATCTAATGTTGGGGAGCAGTCTGGTGTAGAAGATACTACTGACTCCAGTGTTGTCAAAACAAGATCCCTAGCTGATGTATATGAGAGATGCAACCTTGTGTATTCTGAACCTACAACTTACACAGAAGCTGCAACTTTTCCAGCCTGGATTGAGGCCATGAAAAGTGAAATCGATTCCATTGAAAGAAATGGAACCTGGCAGCTGACAGAACTACCTGATGATAAGAAAAAGATTGGAGTGAAATGGGTGTTCAGGACCAAGTTTAATCCTGATGGTTCAGTGTTTAAACACAAGGCTAGGCTGGTGGTCAAAGGCTTCTCACAAGTGGCTGGGGTAGATTATGGTGAAACTTTTGCACCTGTTGCAAGGCACGACACAATCAGACTTCTTCTTGGTCTTGCTGGGCAGTTGGGGTGGAAAGTATTCCACTTGGATGTGAAATCAGCCTTCTTGAATGGAATCCTTCAAGAAGAGATTTATGTTCAGCAGCCTGATGGGTTTGAAATTGCAGGTGAAGAGCACAAAGTATACAAGCTTCACAAGGCTCTCTATGGGCTAAAACAAGCACCAAGAGCTTGGTATAGTAGAATTGATTCTCATTTGACTCAATTGGGGTTTAAGAGGAGTGAGAGTGAAGCTACTTTGTACTTGAAAGAAGAGGTTGATGGTCAGCAACTTATAATCTCCCTTTATGTTGATGACATGTTAGTAACTGGAAGCAATTCCAAATTACTAACTAAGTTCAAGCTGGAGATGGAAAGTGTGTTTGAAATGAGTGATTTGGGGGCTATGAGTTATTTTCTGGGAATGGAAATACATCAAAGCAATTCTGGGATTTTTGTATCTCAGAAAAAGTATGCTGTTGATGTCCTAAAGAAGTTCAAACTGGACTTATGCAAAGAAGCTGCTACTCCATTAGCATTGAATGAGAAAATTTCAAAGAATGATGGGGAGAAGCTTGATGATCCTTCAGCATATAGAAGTCTTGTTGGCAGCTTGTTGTACCTCACGGCTTCAAGACCAGATTTAATGTTTCCAGCTGGATTATTGTCACGTTTTATGAGCTCACCTAGTAGTGTTCATATGGGTGTTGCTAAACGTGTGTTGAGATATGTAAGAGGAACAAGTGATCTGGGAATTTGGTATTCAAAAACAGGAGGAGTGAAGCTCACGGGCTATGCAGACAGTGACTGGGCAGGGAGCATTGATGATATGAAAAGCACTTCAGGCTATATTTTTACACTTGGTTCAGGTGCAATATGCTGGAATGCTAAAAAACAAGAAGTGGTAGCACAATCAACTGCTGAAGCTGAGTATATTTCAATGGCTGCTGCAGCAAATCAAGCTATTTGGTTGAAGAAAATTTTAGCTGATCTTGGACAAAAACAGGATGCACCAACAGAGATTTTTTGTGATAATAAATCTGCCATTGCTATAGCTCAGAATCCAGTTCAACATGGAAGGACTAAACATATTAATGTTAAGTTTCATTCCTTAAGGGAGGCTGAGAAGAATGAATCTGTCAAAGTCATTTATTGTTCAACTGATGTTCAATTGGCAGATTTAATGACCAAGGCTCTCCCAAAGTCACGTCTGGAATTTCTGAGAATGAATCTCGGTTTGTTCAAGGCAAGTCTCAAGGAGGAGTGTCAGAATGTGCATGAGATGCTGCCTTGAAGGAATGCTGTCTTGAGCTGACGTGAAGGTCAAGCTTCAGTTTTGAATTTGTCATTTATTTTTGAATTTTGAATTTCGGATAGATAGCAGAGTTTATCTTCTGATTTTGCCAATAATCTCTCATGTTGTTGAGAGTTTGATTTTGATTATAATTCATGTTTTGTAAGCCTATATATAAGGCATTTTCAATTTGAATAAAGTCATGTCAATCCAATTCATCAATTTGGCTCTGTTTCTTGCAATTCTTCAAATTCTTCAATTCTGCATTTCCAGAATTTGATCCAAACACTAACTGTTCTAAACAGTTACTGTTCAGATCATCCAAATCTAACAAGAATGAGGACTCCGCTAGGCATGGATTCCCTGACCTTTTACATGAAACTCATGTTGCTCATGCTTTCACCAAGACCAATTGCCTCTTGAATTCTAATCGCATTAAATCTCATTTCATCAATGCATCTAAACCCAATCTAATCATCTTCCAACTCTTTTCATCTTTTGGTGTATGGCCACCTTCTAGCACATTTTTTGTAACTTTTAGGTTTTTTCACTTATTAAACCCACTTGAATCCATAACTTGTTTCATGCAAATTTGTCTAAATCGTTTCAGTTGGTGCTTCGTCTTTTCAATTGGAGCAGAATGTTTCGATTTCGAAGCGTTTCGGCGTACAGTATATATATATATATATATATATAATTCCAGAGAAACATTATCAATTTAATTCCAGAGAAAATAAAGGAGTGAATTTGAGGTTCTCCTTAGCCCTGAAAGCATTTTTCTTTTCTGAATTTTTTGCGGTGCTTGTGCTTGATGAAGATAGGATGAGCTTAAGTAAGAAGCCAAGATACAGTGGTGTAAAATGTAAGTGGAAACCAATACGAATGGAAACAGGGAGGGGCCCTTGACTTGACTTTGCGAGGATGCTTGTACTATTCATAGTCTTTTTCTTGTTGGAAAAGTGTAGCAGGGCAACACAAATTAAATTAAGGGGGTTTGCCATGAATCTTCCTCTTCATAAATGGTCACCATCTAGCACATTTTTTGCTCCTTTTGGGGTTTTTAACTTATTAAACCCACTTGAATCCATAACTTGTTTGATGGGTTAATTCACAATACCATGGTCGATTTAATATTTGATCCTCTAAGGTTAATTGAAGTTTTTTAAGCATTTACAAAACCAATAAGAACTGTCCTCCTTGATCCATCTTTACCCACAGCATTTATACCCAAGAATGCTTTCTTTAATCCATCCCCGGAAATAAAACAAGCACTGCATGGAACGAAAAACAAAAATGAACAAGCCTAACATATTACACTTGCAACAAAATCTATATCATTATCTTAAATTTATCCAGCTTGTAAATGTGTATTGCTCTCAATGTTCATGGACTTCGGGGGCAAGTTGACGGCATTCATCATTTGTGCTGAGAAAGAAAGGTAGTAGATAGGTGCAGTGATTGGTGAATGAGATGAGAAAAGTCAAGTCAGTGACATCTTCTTCCGCAATAAATATTTTGCCAATATTCAGAATTTGAAGTTCGTGGAGGTTTCGTAGATTTATTGGCATGGACCCTTAGGAGTCCATGTCATAGGTCGAGCAAACGGTGCTCCATGCCAACCAATTATAATACGCTTTCTACACGCTGCCCTCGAGAAAATGTTAAGCAATTGGCCTTTGGAAATTTCCTCTCATCGTATCAAAACTAAATTTATGACCAAAATTTGGCTTATATGTATTGTTTGAGAATAATATAAATTATATTTTGGGACTTCACTTAACTGTTTAAATTTTTAGGTGAGATGATTCCTTGACATGATATCATAGCCTTGTTGACCCAGCGGTCACCAGTTTGAATTTAACTACCCTCATTCTATTTGATAAAAATCAAGCACAAGGTAGTGTAGACCTGTGTACAAGTTTCAAACCTAAAAAAACTTTCATTTGAAAGGGTATGTTAGAGAATAATATAAATCATATTCTAGGATTTCACCTAACAAGTTTAAACTTTTATGTAAGATGGTTTTTTTACCGGAGTTAAATCCATGAGAGAGAATGTTGTTGTTTGTCTGTTCCTCCATGGTGTAAGCTGAGGGTGTGAACAATGGAAGTTTTGTGTCTTTATGAGGCAAATTACAAATAAACAAAAGCTAGAAATTTGAAGTCAGTGTCCTATTCACTAAAATTTCCACAAAGAGAAAAACTTCTACAAATGAAAGCTTTGTGGAATATATTTCTGGAAGCATTCAGAATGGAAAAATTAGCGACGGTAAATTGACTTGACCACCTCTGAAGTTTGTCTGCCAAAGAATCTTATGAATTTCTCATGGACTGAAGCATCGACCTCCTTCTTGGTGGTAAGTCTAGAAAGTAAGAAGGGGTGCGCATTTGTTAGCATGATTTAATGGAAAGAATTTGTAGATTTCCCAGGGAATGTTTTAGATTTTAAAAGTGAAGATATTGGTCAAGTCCGGTATCGTCCAATTTGGGATAGAGATCATGGTTTCTTGAAGAGAACAACGTGTGTACAGGGCAACTGTTTTTGCAAGCACACCATTCTGGGAAGAATCAAGACTTGGATCTTGTGGAAGAATATAATTGAAATTCAAGATAAATGAACAACTATTGGAATGTCTAGTTGATGATTTTTCTTACATACCACCACAAGATCAAGATCCTTATTTTTATATTAATGATGTAGAGGATGTTTGATTTATATTTCTTTTATTTTAGGACAATTTACTTTCATAATATTTTGGAATTTTAGAGATGTTTCTAATTTTGAGATTATGTTTGTTTGACTTTGTGTTTATATTATATAATTTAAAGTTAATTTATCTTGAATTTGAATTATATTTGTTAAATTAATATTTTAATTTTTTTCATATATATATATATATGAACAATACAACCCCGAAACAACGCGCCGAAATGCTACGAAACCAAATTATTATGTTCCAATTGAAAAAACAAAACACCAACCTAAGCGAACTGACAACTTTGGCTGCTGCTGGAGGTCACGACAAAGCTTATGGCGTGGAGGAGAAGCTGCCAGTGCTAGGGGATGATGGTGGTGCTCTCCGGGAACTGCTGCTAGAGGAGAGAGAGGGAGCTACCAGTGTTGTCAGCTGGTGTCGATGCTCTCATAGATGCACATATAACTGTCTCTGTAGAAAGTCGAAATAAGAGGAAGACAACGGTAATGGTGTGCCAAGGTCTAATATCAATCTACGCGATGGACATGAAAGCAATAGAATTATCTGCTCGTGTTTACATGAGAATTATCTGCATAGTGGATAGGTGTTCGTGGTGTGGCTGAGGTCGAAAGTTCTTGTAACACTGTTGTGGGCTTTTGTGTGGGATAGAAAACCTGAAAAAGTCATGGAGGGTTAAAATGGTTGAGACTTCAGAGACTGGAGAACATGCTTTTTGCAACATTCAGATGGAATCATTACTGTAGTATATTGTTGAAAAGAAGGTTTGATTTCTACTAATGAGTTTTTATTATTATAACTGGTGGAGACACCAGACCAACATCGCAAACTACAAGAGTATATGAACGTAGACGATGTAGGATGGCTCAGCCTGTCACGCTTTGGTTGGCCCAGCCTGTCACGCTTTGGTTGGGAGACTAAACCCATTTGGGCCTATCTCATTGTTATTTTATTTATTTGAAATTATTTATGTTAAACAGTTTCATTTGATGGGCTGAGCCCAATACCGAAATGTTTTAGGGTTTACTATTTATATGTTCCTTTGTCATTTTGTGAGGCAATTTTGATGATTAAAGAAAACATTGCAGACTTTGCATATCTCCAATCACCTTCCTTCTCTTCTTTAGCTTCTTTCTTTTCTTGCTTTAATTCATATTATTTATTGTCCCGCATCAAATTTGGTATCAGAGCATGGCTTTTAATTCTTCTTACAATTAAATAATCCTTAACCTAGATTCGGTTGACCACCTCTGAAGTTTGTCTGCCAAAGAATCTTATGAATTTCTCATGGACTGAAGCATCGACCTCCTTCTTGGTGGAAAGTCTAGAAAGTAAGAAGGGGTGCGCATTTGTTGGCATGATTTAATGGAAGGAATTTGGTCAAGTCCATTATCGTCCAATTTGGGAAAGAGATCATGGTTGCTTGAAGAGAACAACTTGTGTACAGGGCAACTGTTTTTGCAAGCACACCATTCTGGGAAGAATCAAGACTTGGATCTTGTGGAAAAATGGATCTTGAACATAACAGAAGGGCCTGACAGAAACATATAGAACTATATGTGATTGGTGCACTCAACACAGGCATGCATGGACCAAAGATTTGTGAGATATTATGATGCATTTCAATCCTCCGAATTGAAATCGTCTTCATGTTGGCAGATTGAAAATTTTAAAGATGCAGAAGGTTTAACATCAATATCCCTGTATGCAAGCACGCTGAGTTTCATGCCTCTGTTTAACACTCAAGCTGTTTTATGCATCGGGCAGCCATCCTGGAATGAGGACTCTGCTAGGCATGGATTCCCTGACCTTTTTACATGAGACTCATGTTGCTCGATGCTTTCACCAAGACCAATTGCCTCTTGAATTCTAATCGCTTTAAATCTCATTTCATCAATGCATCTAAACCCAATCTAATCATCTTCCAACTCTTTTCATCTTTTGGTGTCCAATAACTCCATCAGTGGTCACCTTCTAGCACATTTTTTGCTGCTTTTAGGGTTTTTTATTTTAACAAAATAACTTATTAAACCCACTTGAATCCACAACTTGTTTGATGGGTTAATTCGCAATGCCATGGTCCATTTAATATTTGATCCTCTAAGGTTAATTGAAGTTTTTTTAAGCATTAACTTTATTTTTAATTTTCAATAGTTGTCGAGTTAATAATTTTAATGAATTTACCATGATAAAAAAAACAATAAGAGTAGTTTTGGGCAAGAATAAGTGAGAGTTGGACTACAAAACCAATCATAGCTCTTCTCCTTGATCCATCTTTACCCACAGCATGAGAGCATTTATACAGAGTGATATAGCAGCTAAGAGAACGAGCTTCTAATCCAGCATACTATTTCGTAATGCTGCAATTAAGGGGAGAATATTTCTTAGGCTTTAATGCAGCTAAAGGCTATTGTCATAGTGAAATTCAAACATGGGGATGCATGGCAGCTAAAATCCTCGGAAATAAAAAGCAGTTTTGTGTGTTTGGTTACCATGTTTTTTATATTGTTGGCAACTTGTGAAATTACTTTAAAGGACACACACACATATATATATACATTGTTTTTTTAAATATTGTAGATTTAATAATTATAATAATAAAATGTAATTAATAATTCATGTAAATTAGGCACTTGTTTTTATTCTCTCATCAAACTAATTGCAATTCCATCATCAACTAAATCCATACATGAAGGCCGCAACAATCCCTTGCTATTCGATCGAGGAACAACATCTGGTAAAATATCATCAGGAACAACATCTGCAATCCATACTGAGTTTCAGGATCTCTATCTACATGTTGTAGAGATATAATTCCAAGGCCCAATCTAGTTGCAAGTTTCTGAATTTTATCCAGGAATGCGCTGATCTTCTCAACTTTCTGATCCATAATCAATCGAAAAGCAACAGGGTTGTGGTGTGAAACAAAGTTACGCGCCTTTCCCTTTCATCAGGACTGATCTCTATCTACACATTTTTTTATTTTAAAAAAAATATGATTTTTATAAAATCAAACTGGGCCTAACCCAACTAAATGGGCCGACCCAGCCAAGTTGGGCCAAAAGGCCCAACTCTACTAGACTTGGGCTGGGCCGAGAGTAGGTCCAGCCCAAGAGTTAAAAAAATGGGATGTTGTACTGTTCATGTATTACGTGAACAGTGCAGAGTAAAATATATCACTCTTGCACTGTTCACGTAACACGTGAACAATAACATGGTGGTCGCCCGACTATGAAGAGAGGCTCACCTGCCGCTATCGCTGGGTAGAGGAGGCCAAGGTGATTCTTCTTATGATGGTGGCGTCAGAAATGATGGTCCGTGGTGGCCGGGAGAAGCGTTGGAAGGTTGCTGTTGTTGTTGTGATGCCGATGCCGCTACTTCTACCAGGGCTTGCTACTACCATAGTTGTCAGTTTCGTTTTGTTTCGGCCAAAATGGCCAAAAAATTTTGTATCAGTAAAAAAATGTGGCAAAATAGCGTCGTTTTTTTCTCGATTTAAATTCTGGTCCGTTCCAGATTTTTCAGTCAAATACTGGCCGAAATGCGCTGGTATGATATCGATTGTGCCGTTTCGGCCTTGAAAAAAAAACAAATCAAAGAAACTGTTTCTTGTGTCGCAAATCCTAGGTTCTGTTTTGTCTCAACTACCATCGTTTCTCCTGTGTAAGGTATGAGCTTGCCATAAAAGATGATGTTGTCTGAGGAATTAGTAGAGCTGGCAGTGCTGGTAAATTCTTCATTGAAAAACTCAAAAAGATCTTGATGATCAAAAGAGGAGCTTCGGTAGTCATCAATATCATTGTAGTTGTCGCTTTTCTCTCTTGCAAAAAGACAAGAGAAAAGGTTTATGGCAGAGGCAACGAAAGAAAACAGGTAGCGCAAGAAGACATTCGTTCTGAAATTGCAAGCTATGAGCAAAATTTGAAAGTCTTCAAATTTGAAGAGGTAAGGAAATCTACTGAAAATTTCAGTTCAGAAAGTAGAATAAATGGCTCTGTGTATCGTGGAGAGTTTGGTGGGGAGATCTTAGCTGCCAAGAAAATGAGTAGAGATATAACAAAAGAAGTGAACATTCTGAAGAGGATCAACCACTTCAATTTGATAAAGCTTTGAAGGTGTATGCGAAAATCGTGGTTGTTTCTACCTTGTTTTGGAGTATATGGGAAATTATCTATTATACTAAAAGAGCTCTGAGTTGTTATTATAGCTTGTGTGTGTTTTGACTATGGATTACAATAGTATTGCTCAGTTTTCGGGTCGGTTCGGGTCGTTCGAGTGGCCGGTTTACTATTTTTTTTTGCATAGTAAAATAACGATTTTGTCCTTTGAAAAAGACAAAAAGCGGCTCATAGGCGGAGGGGTTCCACGGTAATTGAATAATTTTGGTCCGGTCCGGGTCACCACTTTTTTTATTTTTTTATATTTCTTTGCACAGTAAATTAACCATTTTGTCCCTCGAAAATGACAAAAATCAGCTTTGGCCGAGAGGGGTGCCACGTGCATTTCACATTTTTTAAAAATGGCTAAATACGGATATAGCTCTTAATAGGACAAAATAGATGACTTGAGTACAGGGGTAGCGCGGTAATTGACCATAATTTTTTATTATTTATCTCGGGTTACTGTGGGCGCGTGTGTCACACGCGGGCCACAGTGATCCGCCTCGCGCCCTCTTTGGGCGGTGCGTGCAGTGTCATACGGTGGAGGAAAATGTGCATCTGGCTTCTCTGTGGATGCGCCGCCGTGTGATCTTCTTTATGGTGTGGCGCGTGTAATCCAAAGGTGGCTGGAGACGAGACGGTGGGCGGTTGAACTTTTCCCCCCCTTTTCTCTCTCCTTCACCCTAAACTACTCAACGCCCCCCCGATTTTCTTGCTTTTGCATTTCAGTCCCTTAGCTTTTAATTGTGTTGTGTGGGCCTTATTTCTATTATGTAAGTTTTGATTTGTTTCAATTGTGTCCTTCGATTGAAATTGATTATTTATTGCATTTTCATTTCGGTCCTTATTGCTTTTAAATCCCTTAATATATTCGGTACATAATATATTCGGTATAGCATCTTGATTTTGAATCTCTCCCTTTATACAAAACAAGGGGAAATAGTGTTCCCCACGTTATTGTTCACCGAAATACAAATCATTGTTAAAAAAAAAATTATTGCATCTTTATAGGCTCAAATTGATGGCAAATTAAAACATATTTATTAAGAAAATACAAGATTCAAAGATAGAAGACTAAGATAAAAAAAATACATCAAAAAGAGATGGTTTGACTAAAATTAGGACTATATATAAACTTTAGCCCTAACTTCTCAGGTTATAAGTTTTTAGTCCCTGACGATTTATAAAATTCAGTTTTTTTTCTCCCATAGTTTGAGAGAGAAGAGACAAAGAGTGGTTGGATTCAGATGATAGAGAGAGTAGTTGAGACCGATTCTAATTATAAAAATGAGTGATTTTGGTTTCAATGAATTTTTTTATGAGCAATGTTTCGACAAGGTGTTTTATCTTAAACTTGTTTAAAATGATAAATCTGAACCTGAAATGAATTTTAATATTGAGTTGATTGTGGGTTCTGGAAATAACTTTTCACTTGTTAGAGGCTATGAATATGTTTTACAAGGAATTCAAGGTATTTTTTCTTATGGAATTTTCAGTTTGAAACATGGTTAAAAATGATTTTTTCTAGCCTAATTTTACATCAATAAAAAATCATTGGAATCCAAGTAGTATAGGCGACGTGTCATTTGCCTCAGCAAGGCAGGCGACATGTGGCCTCTATTTTTTATCTTCAAATTATTAAGGGTAGAATAATTTAAGAGAATTAAGAAAATAAAGCCTAGACGCATGGGCTGCTCCAGCCCCACGCGCTTGGTCTTTTTTGTGGAGGCCTAGGAGCTCTATCTTCTTAGCTCGAGAGATTAAGATTTTGTTTTGTATCAATTACGATTATAATTGTGTTTTTTCTTCTAATTTTATCACTTAGTATTTAGTTAACTATTAATTGGGTAATGTAATTTGTTTTGATTTGATTTTGCAAATACTTTGATATTTTTATGGTTCTATAGGTTTTTATTTTAGATAAATAAAATAATATAATTTTTTTTAAACCCAATTAAATTTATAATTTAAGTCATGAGTTTGAATGATTTATGTGTTGGCTCGGATGAGATTGATATTTAATTAGATCATGGTTCTTTTGAATTCCTCTTAAGATTCTTTTTATGTTTAAAAATGCATCATAAAAAGTGTATATATATATATTAAAATATTTAACGTGGGCGAGGCAAATAACTAAGTAAATACTAGAGCACAAACATCCCTTCATCCCCAAACATGGCATAACATACTAGTGGCTATGGTATTAATACTATCCATTTTTGTCTTCTCTTTTTCTCCTTTCGTTCTCTCTGCATCCTTCAGACATGAACCATGATTCTTTTGTAGATAATTTTAAGAAAAGTGCTTGTACATCCATGTTTTCTTGAATTTCATTAATTTTTTTGACATGCATAAAGTTTTCCATAAGTGTTTGAATGGTTAGAAAATTCATATTTTATGACTCTTGTATTGCAACCTTCATATTAATGGATTTTTTTTGTTTTTGCAATGAGCATATAATCTTTTCTACTACATGTGTTTCCTTCATCTTCACCTAATATTTCTTCATTTGATTGTATATGACCAATATTTTAGTTAAGTAATTTGAAATACTTTCTAATTCAAATATCTATGATTTTTCAAAGTCATCTTGTAACTTCTATAGGCCTACATTTCTTATATCATTAGGTCCTTGGTTTAATTATTGCAAAACTTCTTTTGCTTTCTTAATAGTGGTTACATTAGCTCCTATCTCAAAAATGACATCATATAAACATTGGTGGATAATGTGAGTGCTTGTTAATCTTTTCTTTGTACCTTTTGCATAACATATCTTTGAGTTGAAGTCAGCATTGCTTTGTCTATAGGCTTTTCAAAGCTAGACAAAGTCTTGAAAACCTAGCCAATCTTTCATCCAAATACACAAAGTCTTACAATTATCCTTTATCAAACAAGATGATTGAAATGATAACTTTGAATTAACCAATGTTTCTCTATACACATTTAAATTATGCTCCCAATTATAAGCCTATTTATAGGTATAAAGTACTATAAAATTAAAAAATTAAACTAAGCCAAACTAATTCTAATTTGATCAGGAAAGTATTATAGTGACTTAATTGGTTAACTGTTTTTTAATCGGTCATCTGATTCATTTAATTTAATTGGTTGACCAATTTTCAACCCATAGGCTGATTCTTCTATTTTACAAAAAAAAACCAAATTCTAATTTACTTCCTCACATGTTGAGATGTTTATATCTGATTACAAACATCATTTGGGGAGCATAAGCAAACAAAATAAAAAGTGTTCAAAAGGAATAATAATCATAAGGCAATGTAGTTTTTGCTTTTTCAAAAATGGAAATGAGAGGGAATTGAATATGAGATTAATGCTACATGTTAGGAATATCAAACTAGTTAGTACAAGGAGATAAGTAATTATCATGAGGCCAATGTTTGTGATATAATTAATTTGCGATAACGGGTGATTCTAAGCAGTTCATTGTAAGTCTTCTACAACCATACAAGGATTTATCCTTGCCTGATCAAGTTAATAGCCTAGTAGATACATTTATGAAATAGTGGGACAAGTCTAGGCCCAAGAAGAGGTTTGGTCGCATTAGAGTAGAATAACGACTCAAAAAGATCGTAACTTTTAATCCGACCATTAAATCACGCTTAAATTTTTACAGGAGTTTCTAGAGACTGTTTTTAAACTATTGGATTTATATTTTTTTAAAAATCTCATCTTGTGCACTCAATATTGGGAGTTTTTTTTGTGATTTTTCTTATTATTTTTGGATTTCATGCTATTTTTTTGGATTTTATGCTTCCTTCCTTATAATCTTGAATTTATATTTTTGTATTTTAATTTAGGTAGGATTTCAGGCCTATTTAAGGCATTATAAACCTCCTGAGGAGACAAACAATATTATTAAGGTGCTAGTGAAAATTAAAAGCCTCGAACTTGGGGTTCATATCGACAGATCCTTTGACTCATTAAAATTCATGTGATCTTGCTTTGTTTATTGTATTTAGTTTCCGCCTGAATACAATTTGCCAAAGGAAATACAATTCCTTTAAGGACCCAATAAGTTCCACAACTTGGAGAACTAGCCAGCCCTTTTCTTTGTGATCAAAACAATCTGTATATTTCTGCAGAAACTGTTTAGTTTTTTGGACTAATTCCAAGTGCAGCTCAGCTCAATCAATTCACTCACTCAAAATCTCGGAATAACTTGCTCATGATCAAGCATACTGCTACCTATTTTGTCAGGACGATAGCACTTTGCGATGGCACCACCGATGATCCCGATAAAGGACCTATTTGCGGAAGGCCTTTTGGTCTGGCATATGGTCCGATCGCAAGACTACTCTACATAGCTGATGCATATTACGGACTCCTAGTTGCCGACTCAAATGGGAGACTAGCTAAACAAATTGCCACCGGTGCTGAAGGACAACCTTTTGTCTTCTGCAATGGTCTGGATATAGACCCCATCACAAGAAACATCTATTTTACAGATACTAGTGCTGTCTACGATCTAAGGTCATTCGTTAATTTACACTTGCAGTGCCCATCTTTTGTATATATGGAACCGAGATGAGTTCTAAAAGTTGATATATCCAATGAATTTCTGTCTCTCATTTCGCAGGAATTCGACGAAAGGTCTTCAAGCTAATGACTCAACAGGAAGGTTATTGAAGTACGACGTGAGGATGAATCAAGTCACCGTGTTAATGAGAAATCTCTTGGGAGCAGCGGGGGCTGCAGTTAGTGGAGACGGTAGGTTTGTCCTCGTCTCAGAGTTTGTTGGTAATAGGATTCAACGATATTGGCTCACCGGAAGCAACGCCGGGACCTCAGAAATAATCTTAAGCAACCTTAATATTGTGAGGCCAAATAACATCAAGAGAACTATTTTGGGTGATTTCTTGATAGTAGCTGCGACTGTTACACAAGCTTCACAAACACCAGTCCCCATAAGAGTCAGGGTTGATGGATCTGGTAGAATTTCGGAGACCGTGTCTCTCGAGGCACAATACGGAAGCACTCCTATCAGGGAAGCTCAGCCGTCTGGTCTCTCGGTGTATTTCAGCTCGAGGGGTGTGAATTTCGTTGGTGTTTATACTCCTTGACGAGCTCCTCAAATGATACCAAGCATGCATGCACGCTAAGTGCTGCATCTAAATAGAATATTTGACGTAAAACTCTCTCTCTGTGTACTCTCTTTTGCAGTTATGGAATCGATGAATTTATTGGAATTGAATGTTAATGCCTTTTCCGGGCTTCCTACCTGCCACCAAATAATTTGATTTTTTTTTTAATTTTCCACTTATCACTTGATTATGTTTGGTATAAGTTTTGCTAATTTATTCACATTTGTTTTTTAGTTTTTATAAAAATCAATAAAAAGTTATAAGAATGTTTTGTTAAATATAACTTTACTTGAGTAAAAAAATTCAGTGCACTAAGTTTATGTTTGGGAATGTAATCGTGGATGTATTACTGAACCAAATAAATTGATATATTTTTATTTTTTCACATATCACTTAATTAAATTAAGTAATAGCCACCAAAAGATGAAAAATCAGTGGACTAAGCTTAAGTTTGGGAATGTTGTTAAAACCGTGTTTTTCAAAATCTTGGATTTTTTTTATGTTTTTGGATTATTTTTATGTGTTGATGTAAAATATAATTTTAAAAATATAAAAATTATTATTTTGATGTATTTAGAAGCAAAAAATATTTTAAAAACAACCGCTATCAGACCCTTAAACACTCCTAGAAAGTCTATACAATAAAGGGAAAAGTGAGATAGAACTAGAGTAAAAAACTATTTCTTGTATCCTATGAAGAAATACATTCCTTATTTCCCAACAAATCCATACTCGTGTAACTAAACTCATTCTTAAGAGAATGAATCCAACTTGTTGTCCACTGGAAGACAAGTCAAATAGCATATTCCCAATTTGGGTTGATATCTTATGATAAGAGCTTCTATTCCTAGTTTTCCAAATTAACCACATAATTTCATACAGGGGACCTTTTCATACCTTTTATTGAAATTTCTTGTGGATCAAACCTTGCCACAACCGATAGAGATAATCTAAAGAAAGGGGAATGCATTATGAGAGATTCCACCAACTGATTATTCTGTTCTAGAAGATAGTGAAAAAGAATATGATCTATAATTTCATAGGTAAAATTGCATAAATGACATAAGTCTTCATTAGTTGAAAAGATCTTCATGTTTTGCTAGGAAGGAATGAGTGCACAACCTGTTATGGAAGGCTAGTCACAACAATTTCTCAAATTTTAGTGGAGAAATATTCTTTCAAATGTCTCTAAGAATGATTTAAGTCCAACGAACTAGAGATGGTCTAAGATGTTAGAGGAAGACTTAACAAAATAGGATCCTTTACCACCCAAAATCTAACATTTCTTATCTTTTTATATGCATGCAGGTGAACACTGTTAGGAATCTCCATTAAGATATTCAACTACCTCAAACCATTGCTCCCAAGATCTCGATTCTAGGTGAAGTCCCAATACCAATATATAGAGATGACATCCTCATTTTGTTTAGATGATAGATGATACAGTCATGAATAGAGCTCAGATAGAGGTTTGTTACCAACCTATACTTTATCCTAGAACACAATAGAAGCACCATTCCCTATTTGAGGTTTGTAATTGTCTCAAATAGTAGAATATGTTAAACAATCAAAACAAACTAAAAGAGAAAATAAAAAATAAAAGAGGAGGCTGGGGTTTCATTAATGAATAATTCAATACTTAATTAACCACTTGACTTACGGATAAAGAAACTTTATATAGGCTAAAAAAAAGTTACCATTCTACCCTTAATAAATAATAAAACAAAGTAGCCTTAATATCTTAACAGAAGAGACATGGTCATCAAAATTAATGGTTGAGTAAATATCAGACCAGATAGTGTCAAGACACTTAGAGAACACAAGTAAACCTATTCTTAAAAGTTGGCTTATATTTTATGTTGATGCAGTCTTCATAATGTTCTTGCTTTCTTAAATCCAACTTCCATATCCATTTGAAAAGAACATCTTTGTTGTTTTCTATAATTAATCCAATTCTTAGCCCTTATATTTATTTCCCCTTAAAACTACTTTCTAGACAATCTTATATACTTTATGTTTGTTGGAGGTACCTAACCATAGGAATTGACATTCCATAGATATAATTTGTCTCACCATACCCTTTGGAATACACAATAAATACATGTAGTGGATAAGGAGAGATGACAAAACACTCTTGATCAAGCCTACTATTCTTGCTATTGAAAGCAATTTGCCTTTCCAAGAGTAAAATCTTGTCTAGATCTTTGAAATATCTGGTTTTAATGTTGGGATCTTTTTAGTATTAACACCTAATGGTAAGCTCAAATATTTGACTGATAAAAAGTCAAATTTGTAAAAAAAGGGTGAAGGAGGAAGCAATGCATGCCTTGTTAATATTAATCATAATAAAATAAGTCTTATAGAAATTGACCTTTAAACTAGAGCATTTATAAAACCACCTATAAGTCCTTTAGTATTTATAAAACTTTGAAAATCATTTAGGATAATGAGTATTGTATCATCTATAAATTACAACTGAGTAATATGTAAACCTTTCTCTTTTTTAATTCCTGATAGCAAATCAGTCTGAGTGCCTCTATTGATAAAAAAATATAGGCTTTTAACCACCAAGTAAAAAAAATGAAGACAAAAGATATCTATGTTTGAGACCACTTGCACATCAAGTTATGGTGATAACAAACCATTGATTAGGATAGAAAATCTAGAAGTTGAAATGTATACTTGAATCCATCTACACCAGCAGTCCTCAAAGCTTATGTATTCCATCACCTTGTTTAGAAAATACCATGAAATGGAATCAAAGACCTTATAAAAATCTATTTTTAAAATAAGCCACTAAATTCCCTTACTCTTTATGGTGTCTATATCTTTATTTATAATTATTATTGATCTTAGACTGTATTTGCCTGCAATAAAAGCATACCGAGGATTGCTCACAATATTATTCATAGCTTTTTTAGTTTATTATTATGGATTTTTAAGATCATCAAACTAATAGGTCTATAATACCTAAAGCCAATACTACCTTTCTATTTTGGAATCAAGGTGATGTAGGAGTTGTTAATAATATTTGAAAATTTATCCCTTTAAAAAAACTCTGAAACCATTATAAAATGTCATTCTTCAACAAATTCCAAAACCTCTTGTAAAAGTTAAAGTTAAAACCATCATGACTTGGAGTTTTCTAACCATCATAATTGAATACAGCTTCATGATGCTCCTCCATAGTTATATCTCTTCCCAACCAAACAATTGAAAAAACATTAAGCTTCTTAAAACCATTACGTCTTAAAAGACATATGAAAACAATTGGCCAAAAGAATAGCTATAGAGAAATAGGAAGTTATTTCCTCTTTGATATCTTGTGGTACCTATATATCTGTAATGTCTTTGTGCAATCTAGTGAATTAAATTATTGGTTCTTTGAAATTTTTCTTATAAGTGGAAAAATCTAGTGTTGCGAATCATTAAATCTCATCCAAGATAAATTAGCTTTCTACCCCTAGATGGATTCAACATTCTTATGTGTTTGCCATCATTTTGAGTCAGGAAGGCTATTGCCTCATCTTTAGTAAATCCCTTAGACTCGACTTTACTCTCCAATTTCTAAGTAAAAGCTCTAAAATCTAAAACAATTTTTCCTGGTTTCTAAAAGATTCTTTGTTTGCTCTTTTAGAATCCAATTTCTAAAAGATTGGTTCTAGTGAATTAGCTTTAGAATCCAATTTCTATATCTTTAATGTCTTGTGCAATCTAGTGAATTAAATTATTGGTTCTCTAAAATTTTCATTATAAGTGGAAAAATCTAGTGTTGTGATCATTAAACCTCATCCAAGATAATTAGCTTTCTACCTCCAGATGGATTCAAGATTCTTATGTGTTCGCCATCATTTTGAGTCAAGTAGGCTTATTGTCTCATCTTTAGTAAATCCCTTAGACTCGACTTTGCTCTCCAATTTTTAAGTAAAAGCTCTAAAATCTAAAACAAGTTTCTAAAAGATTCTTTGTTTGCTCTTTTTTTCCAGGGAATTTAATTTTTTGATGATGTTTAAACAACTAGGTATCATGACACTAATTTCCTTCTAAGACTCATCTAAAATTATCGTAAAGTCTAAGTGCGAAAATCAAAAATCTAATTACTTAAAAGGGTTCCAACCCAATTCAACATATCTTCTCCAAAAAACTAGGGTAATGTATTTTTTTGAAGACTTTAAAACCCCATATTATAGCCTGTATTTATGGTTAGTGCTATACCCCATAAAGGATATGGTCTATTGATTCAGAATCTCTCTTTTTATACAAGTTATAAACCTATACTACTTAAAAATACTAGAGCACAACTGCACAAACATCATTACCTTTCATCCCGTACATGACTATTTCTCCAAGCACTGTACTAGTTGCTAAGGTCCAAAACTATCCATTTTTACCTTTCCCCCCTATCATTATTAATGCAATTGAGCTTTCCATAACAGGTGATTCTCAACAGTCTATTATGGGTTTACCCCAACCAACTAAGGATTTATTCTAGGTAGATTACGTGGATAACTAAGCAAATACATAATTTTAATTGACAGATAATAAAACTGAAATTGATAAAATTTTCTAAAGATGAAGTATTTACTTTTTGTAGCAAATTTCTAAATTCAATTTTTTTATTTTTATTATTATGTTTGAAGTCAAAATTCAAAAAAAATATTAGCTGCGTAAAAAAATATTATTCGTTTTAAAGAATAAATGAAAATAATTAAAGGGCAAAAGCAATATTAGTATTATTATCATTATGAATATAATTATTATAATCGTTTGGATTATAATAAAATTATTAAATTATCCTGAATCTTAACAAAAACAACCTGTAACAGAAGAGCAAGTAAGAAAAGATTTATAAGAAAATAATTACTAAGATTATTATCATTGTGCAAATAATTCAAACCATTAAATTATACTGAATAATTAAACAAAAAACAAAAATCTCTAACAAGATAAAATAATGTTAATTGATTTCATTAAGTTTTTTCGATCCAACCGTATCTATCGCCCCTCTGTAAATCTTTCTCTCTCCCTATAAAACAGAATTTTATTCAGTATAATTTTAATTTTAACTAGTGATTGATGTTTATCATTGCTTTAATCAATCAATCAATCAATTTCAGGAACCTGTTGAAGGCAAAATCGTGATTAATTCTCCTTCCTCAATTTCTCACCATGGAATTCGCCTCTCCGTCACCGGATCTGTTAGCTTGCAGGTTACAGGATCATTTCATCAATTTCTCTACCTCTCTCTCTATCTGTCTGTTTGATTTGCGAGATAACTTTATAAAATCTGATTTGGTGTGGTGTTTTTTATGAAAGCAGGTTCGAGGAGGATCAGCTGGAGTTATTGAATCCTTTTATGGTGTTGTCAAGCCGATCACCATCGTGTATGCTATTACTAGTGTTTTGTCTCTATCTTATTTTAAATGATTGTATAAAGTGCTTAATGTTAAATAATAGTTGATTCATTGAAAAAAAAGAGGGAGAAAAATGGCTGCATTTCTGTTTTTCTTGTAAATATGTTTTGCTTTGTGTTAATGCATGCTGAAATTGAACTCGGTATTGAACGGGTGATCAAATTAGTGGACTTGGTGTGTGATTTTTCATGTTTTGTATTTAAGCAATGGATTTTCAAGCAGATTATTACCCTGATTGCTGCGAATTGCTCAAATTTAGTGTGATTTTAGCTTTTTGATGACTGACGAAATATTTAATTGAAGAAATTATAATGTGGGCTAGTCTCATTCGTAGGAGCCCCCCCCCCCCCCGTGAAATATCATCTCCTTCATGCTGGTGTTATCAATCATTATATATACCCTTTTCACCTCTTATGTTATAGTTTATTATTATTATTCTTAAGTTAATTTTAGTGTTTTGGTATGGCAGTTACCATTTACCATTGTTTTGAAACAAACTGGGGAAAAAAGTTTGGGAAGATTTTATGAGACCTTTCATGGAACGGATGTTAGCATTCAGGTGAATATATTTTTTGTCCTATAAAAGAAGAAATGTTCAACAGAAATTACTCTTGTTATTTTCTTTTTAATTTTTCATGGTTCTAATGCTTTCCCACAATTACTTTGACACTTTTGTAAGACCTTATGATTGATGATTTCTGTGATACTATTTGTAGACTAGATATTAAAAATGTATGTATATGATAAGTTATTTTATAGTAGCTAAAGTTTAGCTTATGATTATATTCAAGATAAATATCAGTTCTTTACATAGGGAACACAATTTTTTTCGCTCATAGTTTTTAAAGTTTGTCATGGTATTAAAATCTTTCTCAGTCTAATCTTAGTTCCCTCTTTGTTTGTCTTTCAATGTCTATTTTTTCTCAAGTTTATCTTATTCCTAGTGCAATCTTTTATTCTTAGTTATTCTAGATCAAACAATCTCAAAATTATATATTCTAAAAAGTCTAATTTTATTTTTGGTTTATTTTAATGGCCTAGAATTGCTCAACATAGTTCATGATATTTGTCAAAGGGAAGGTGATGCGACCATATTATTTGATAGTTTCATTCATATTTACCTAATGTTTTGCATATGTTTTGTATATAAAATGTCTTGATATTCTTTGTTTTATGTTTTGAAGGTATTTTTGGATGAAAGATGCAAATGGAGGTAATTGGAGCTAATTAATAGATTTGACCTTCAGCCGATGTTTTGTTCAGAGCGGAAGCTCTAGATATCGAAATGAAGTGATTCTAGTGGCATTAAAATGATAACATCCATAACTTTCTGGAAAGCTAAGGACAAATAAATAAAATAAGGAATATCATGGAAATATAAGAAAGAAAAATATATTTAATTGATTATATAAATACATAAAATAGTGTTAGTGTCTTAGGGCAAGTTTCCATTATGTCACACTCCTATCAGATCTATTTCAACTTTCGGGATAAGATCTCAGTCTTGATTGTGGTTGTGTGACCACGTGATTATGAGGTTCGCATCAGTTGGTATCAGAGCTAGGCTCCAAAACAAGGTCATATCATTATGTTATTTTTGTTTTTTTAGTGTTCCTTAAAGTTTTTCACTATTTGTGTCCATCTCCTATCAATGTTAGGCTCCAAAAAATATTATTTTTATTTTCTACTTTAAATTAAAAAAAAAATGATGTAGACCCACCAGCTAAGGAAAAATACTAATCTGACAGTCGCTTGTTTGATAATAGGACTAAAAGTTTCAGAGTAATAAATAGCTTCTTGCTGAGTGAAGCCCCTAGCAACCAGACGCGCCTTATACCTCTCAATGCTACCATCATATATGCGCTTAATTTTGAAGACCCACCGACTACCAACAACATTCATGGACGAATGAAATGGAACTAAAGTCCATGTTTTGTTTGCGTGTAAGGCCTGAATGTCCTCACGTATAGCACTATACCATGCCTCATATCTATTAGCATCATGAAAATAAGTGGCTCATGCGAGGGAGGAGAAGCTACCCGACTGAAGGGGGCAGCAGATGTTGTTGCTGTGGTTGTGGACAACGCTATCTCGGGCTATCTCGGACGAAGAACTATGGGGTGTTTAGGAGCAGCTGAACATAGAGCAACAATACATGTACCTGGAATGTGCTGCAGAGAATAAGATGAGAGGTCAACACAAAGTTGCAAACCAGGAGGTGAAGTCGTGGATGAGCTAGGCTGCACCGCAGACGGTGGTGAAGCTGCGGCAGGTCTGGAGTTTTCAGCTGCAGACCCTAGTTGTGCTGCTGCTGAATCCTGCAATCTAGAACCTGTTCCTGCACAATAATCATTGGAAAGATAAGCATGTGGTGATAGTATGGTTGTGTGGGATGGTGGGGCAGAGGCAGCTAAAACGATGGACAAGGGGGCAGGTTGGGGAGGTACGACAAAGGGCAAAGGTGGGTTGTGGGTGCTGCCGATCGGGGAATGCATAGGCTGAAAAAATGAAGGGGGATGCAAGGATGGAAGATAGGTAGGTGGAGTGGGAGTATCAGGGAAGTTGTCACCTGTTCAGACTTTGTAAGGGGAAAGACATTTTCATGAAAACAAACATGACGAGAGACATAGACAAGATCAGACTCTAAATCAAGACACCGATAACCAAGATGAGACGAGCTATGGCCTAAAAACACACAAGGAGAAGACCGGAAATCTAATTTATGAGCATGATATGGACATAAAAATGGAAAACAAAGACACCCAAATGTACGTAGGAAGTTATAATCAGGAGTGCGATGAAACAGACATGCAAAAGGAGATTTATTTTGAAGAACATGAGTAGGCATGCGATTAAAAAGATATACCGATGATTCCATAGCATAGTTCCAAAATCGCAATGGGGCATTACACTGGCCTATAAGGGTTAGGCCAGTTTCGACAATATGTCTATGATGACGTTCAACTGTGCCATTTTGTTCATGAGTATGAGGACAGATTAATCAATGATGAATACCAATGGTTTGAAAAATTTTATTTAATTTACGATATTCACCACCCCAATCAGTTTGAATAGATTTAATTTTAAGAGAAAATTGACGCTCAACAAGTGTCTAAAAACATTGAAACGTGGAAAATACATCAGATTTCACAACAAGCAGATAATACCAGATATATTTAGTGTGCGCATCAACAAAGATAACAAAATAGCGAAAACCATCAGAAGAAAACATAGGAGCAGGGCCCCAAACATCACTAAAAATTAATTCAAGTGGGGTAGAAGTTTGGTGACCCATGGGTCGTAATGACAAGCGGGACGACTTGCCTAAAGGACATGCTTGACATTGAGTAAAAGATCGTCTAGAAGTACAAATAATTTTATTTTCGGCAACTAACAAATTTAGAATGCGAGGAGTTGGATGACCTAAACGACAATGCCACAGGTCGGCAGTCGCGGAGATGCAAGGAGACCAAAAAGCTTGAGGAACTGACGTAGCTGAAGACTCGGAGAGAACATAAAGACCAACATGACTCCGACCGGAAAGAAGAACTTCCTTGGTGAAAAGGTCCTTCACATAAAACACAGAATCATGAAATTCAAAATAAACATGATTATCATGACAGAATTTCTGAACAGATAACAACAGTTTGGTAATGTGAGGCACACGAAGAACATTAGTTAATGTAAACATGCGTTTTGGGGAATGTAAAGTAGTATGTCCAACATAGGATATGTCAAGGGTCTTACCATCACCAACATGCAAGAAATCATTACCAAGATAAGGAGCAGAATCGGTTAGAGTTGCAAGATCAGACGTCACGTGTTGATTCGCGCCGGTGTCGGGAAACCAAGTTGCAGCAACAGAATCATTCGCAACAACAAGATGAGCAGAGGGCTACTGTGTGCTGCTGCGAAACTGGGAGCATTGAAGAGCTGAATGGCCGAAATTGGAACACAATTTGCAGCGTACATGCTGCTGTCCAGACCACCCCTGATTCTGCCTTAAATTTGCAGTAGAGTTGCTCCTGGTCTGCTGCCACAAATTCTGCCTCCAATCTGTAGCAGAGTGGCCCCTGTTTTGGGGAGAAAATCGGTTGTTGTTGGGACGCCAATTACCCCTATAACGCCCCTTGTTTCGGGTGTGATGAGTCATGGCATGATTAGCAGAAATCAGAGGTGTTGGCAGCAGTGGTGGCTGCTGCAGCAAAGAGGAAAAAGACAACAGATAAGAAGAACATGAACCGACAACCATGGAATGAAAAGAATTCTTGTGCAGAAATTCATGGGTAAGAAGATGGTTTTGAAGATCAGCATATGACAGTGGTTCTGCCTTGGTTATGAGACTAGTTACCAAGTCTTTGAACTCACCACGAAGGCCACGAAGCACATAGAGATTGAAATCTTCATGGGACATTGGGCGACCAACAACAGCCAATTCATCGAATAACGATTTGGCTTGCTGCATCTACATACTAATCGATGCATCACCTTGCCAAAGGTCTTGAAAGGAGGCATGGAGTTGCAAGATTCAAGAATTAGATGGAGAGGCAAGAGCCTTCTCAAGAGTGCGCCAAACACAATGTGAAGTAGAACAATCTACCACAAGATGCAACACATCCACGGAAAGAGGAACAGAAGAGCACTTAAAATAAGTTGATCTTGTTGCTTCCAACGAAGAAAGGAAGGGATGATGGCAGAGGAAGGGCCAGCTGAAGCGTCAATCATATGAGCTAGAGGACACGGCATTGAGCCATCAACAAAGTGAAAAACACCTTGACCAAGGAGATATGGCTTCATCTGCATTCTCCAATAAAGATAGTTAGTGTTCATATGTTTCAACAAAATAATTTGGTTAGTGTTTGATAGATGAACCATTGCTGAAGAGTGTGTTCCCATGAGAGGCAAGGGACGACAGAATGCTGAGAAGAAGAATCAGACATATGCTCTGTATGTGGAGGTTGTTCTCGGCCTGCAGCATGAGGATGGCTGGCCGGTGATGCTGCAGCACTGGTGGAGGGGGAGATGTCGACGACGGCAACAGTTGAGTCCATGGAGGAGAAAGGAGATAGGGTCGGCTGCAAAGGGAGAAAAGAGTTTTGACGCCCGAAAGCTCTGATACTAAGTTGAGAATAATTAGGAGGTTTAACCTAATAGTTAGTCAACCCATTCTATATATATGAGTAGGGCAATATACAATAGTAATGGTGGAGATTACCATATAAGAATATAATTACAATATTTCCTATATAATTACATTCTATAATATTGTCAAACTCAATTGTAAACCCTATAGTTCAAGGCCTTTTATTGTTTGATCTTTTGTTTTGAATTTTTTCAATCAAGTTCTTAATTTCCTATCAAATTTCAATATTTATGCAATTAAGCTCCTGATTTGACCAGGTTAACCTTTCAAAATTGCCATCCCTCTTCTTTATTTATAGATAAAAAGAAATTACAAGAGGTTTAGTTGAATACAACTTCTTCTTGTACATGATAAGCTAAAAATTAAAACTTAACTTAATCCTAATCAGCTAATTGATCAACATGATCTGTTAACTAAGAATAAACTGAACTCAATCCTAACCTTGATCAACATTACCTTTATTCAGAAAACAAATAAAACCAAGCTAATTCACTACTAATCTAATACTAAAATTTGACTCAAACTAGGACTCATCATCTTCACTCTTCAACAGACATGTCCTGTCTTCAGCAGTCTTGGAGTCCAGGATTTTCAACACTCCTCCTTGGATCCAAGGCTGCACATGCCAATCTTTTCCCTTAGCTCTTCGAATCTTCCTTTGGCTAATGGTTTAGTAAACAAGTCAGCTAATTGATCATTTGTATTGCAATATTTCATCTCCAATTCACCTTCCAGCTGAAACTGTCTTAGAGCATGAAATTTGATCTTCATGTGTTTTGTTTTGTCATGAAACACTGCATTCTTTGAAATTGCTATAGCTGACATATTGTCACATAGCAAATCAGTAGGAGTTGTTTGACAACAATCAAGATCATTTAGCATCTTCCTTAACCAAACTAATTGCTTTGCTGCCACATATGCAGCAATATATTCTGCCTCTGCTGTGGAATGTGCCACCACCGATTGTTTCTTGGAAAGCCAACTAAACACACTTGTTCCCAAGGAAAAACAATACCCAGAGGTACTCATCATCTCTTCATCACTGCCTCCCCAATCACTGTCAGTGAATCCAACCAAGTTAACTGGATTAGATTTCACAAACATCATCTCTAAGCCTTTAGTCCCCTGCAGGTACCTCAAAACTCTCTTGGCTGCCATGAAATGAGTTTGACTTGGTTCCTGCATGAATCTCGATAAATAATTAACAGCAAACAAGATGTCAGGTCGTGTAATGGTTAAGTAAAGTAAGCTTCCAATCAAGCTTCTATAAGTCTTCCCATCTGCTTTTGGTGCTTCATCATTCTTGGTCAGTTTCAATCCTAGTATCATAGGAGTAGAAACTGGTTTGCAATTTGACATTGCAAAGTTGTTCAATATTTTCTGAGCAAAGGTCTTTTGACATACAAAACATCCCTGTTTTGATTGAATTACCTCCATGCCTAAGAAATATGAAAGCAAACCAAGTTCATTCATCTCAAATGTAGCTTTCATGTTCGATTTGAATTCCTCTATCAGCTGCTCCTTGTCTCCAGTAATCAGTAGATCATCTACATACACAGAAACCATTAATACATGTTTATCCACATGTTTCACATATAATGTTACCTCATTGATGCTTCTTTTAAATCCCAAGCTTAGCAAATGATCATCAAGTCTACTATACCAAGCTCTAGGAGCTTGTTTGAGACCATAGAGAGCCTTCTTCAATAAATACACTTGATTTGGGTTTTGATTGTCAAACCCAATTGGTTGCTCAATGTATATCTCTTCTTCCAACACACCATTCAAGAAAGCAGATTTTACATCTAATTGAAACACATACCAGCCATTTTGTGCAGCTGAAATATCATCTCCTGAAATATCATCTCCTTCATGCTGGTGTTATCAATCATTATATATACCCTTTTCACCTCTTATGTTATCGTTTATTATTATTATTATGTTAATTTTAGTGTTTGCTTGGTATGGCAGTTACCATTTACCATGGTTTTGAAACAAATTGGGGAAAAAAGTTTGGGAAGATTTTATGAGACCTTTCATGGAACGGATGTTAGCATTCAGGTGAATATATTTTTTGTCCTATAAAAGAAGAAATGTTTAACAGAAATTACTCTTGTTATTTTCATGGTTCTAATGCTTTCCCACAATTACTTTGACACTTTTGTAAGACCTTATGATTGATGATTTCTGTGATAGTATTTGTTTACTGTAGATATAGCTAGAGGATACCTTTATAAATCATTATCTGCGACCACGGAAGTTATAGTTGAAAGTGATAAAGGTGTGGTTTGATTTTTTCTTTTTATGATATATGTAGTATTGATAGCAAATTAAATAAGCCGCTGTCTTGCTGATGCTGTTTCATTTTCAGCTGATGTGCTTGAGCGACCAGTTTCTCCTGAAATGGCTATCTTTTACATTACTCAGGACACTCAGAGACATCCTTTACTTCCTGAAATAAAGTCAGGTATGCTTCTATGTCATCTTAGCTAAGACTCTTTCTCCAACCTTAATTTGAATTTTGGAGAAATAGTCTCCTCTTTTGGCATTTATATGCATGTATTTGTGATGCAGGCGCTTGAGTATCTTATTTGTGCAGCTTCTTATGCTCAAGTGAAACTCAACTGATTATAGATGTTATTCAACAGGTGGTTTTCGGGTGACAGGAAGAATATCTACTCTTTGTTCCTTGTTGGATCCCATCAGTGGAGAGTTAACAGTTGAAACATCAGCAGTTCCCATTTCCTCCATTGACATACACTTGCTCCGTGTAGAATCAGTTCTAGTAGGAGAGAAAATTGTGACTGAAACTTCTTTGATTCAGACCACACAGGCATGATATGTTCCCAATCTTGCCAAATTACTTTGACTTGTACAATGTTTTGATTTTAAACTTCTGTTTTTTCTCTGGTGTTTACAGATAGCAGATGGAGATGTCTGTCGTAATCTGACTTTGCCTATCTATGTGATCCTCCCTCGCCTTCTGACTTGTCCAAGTGTCTTTGCTGGGTGAGTTGCAAGCTTCTCCTGACTCTTGTTTTATCTTGTCTTTTTGGATCTGCATGAAGATGGAAGGTGCTGGTACTTATCTCTAAAAGGGGATGATAATGATGTTAAAAAAATTACATAATGGCTCTACGAGTTAGAAGCATAAGCACTTCATTGACATTTTAATTCTTGAAAGGACATGAAGTCCATCTTGGCTGGTAAAGTCTGTCTGTTGGTTCTATGACTTAACTTGCTCTATTTGTAGTTTTAAATTTTGAATTTTCCCCAAGCATCCTCTTTTGTTTTATTTTAAAGGGTTTGACTCTGCCAATGAAAGGGAAAATTGAGTAATTCGTATAGGGGAGAATTGTTTGATACAAGGTGGGAAAGCTATGCAAACCCAACTGAGATTTGTTTTTCAAATTGAAACGATATTCAATCGTCCGAATCACGTGATATTACAATTGTATCTTTTTTTTGCTTGCTATTCTTGTGAACTCGTTCCCCTACCCAGCAGTATCACTGCTTTATGCTTGGGTTTGCTCACACATCTGATTGTACTTAAAAGCTAGCCATTTATGCCTTGTGGTAATTGTCGTTGGCTTTTATTGAATTCTCTTTGCAGTCTATTTTCAATCGAGTTCAAAGTGTCCATAGTCATCAGTTTTCAGTCAGAACTATCCAAATTGCATAAAAAATCTGATCCAAGAACTCCAAGACTGTGGGTAAGCATTTCTCTGAATTTCATTGTAGAGGAAACCTATTTGTTTGCATCTTAACTGTCTTTCAAATCTCAGCTGGCAATGGAAACTTTACCGCTTGAACTTGTTCGAACAAGATAAGGTGATCTGTAAAGACAATATTTGGAGAACTGTGCATACAATGTAAGAATGCAGTATTAGTTTTGATTATATATATTTAATCTACTATCATAGCTGTTGCTTTACCTATATGTGATTGGTGCACTCAACACAGGCATGCATGGACCAAAGATTTGTAAGATATTATGATGCATTTTCAATCGTCCGAATTGAAATCGTCTTCATGTTAGCAGATTGAAAATTTTAAAGATGCAGAAGGTTTAAAATTAATCTCCCTGTATCCAAGCACGCTGACTTCCATGCCTCTGTTTAACACTAAGGCTGTTTTATCATTTTATGCATCGGGAAAACGTGCAGCCATCTTAATTAAAAAGTTGCTCGATGCTTTCACCAAGACCAATTGCCTCTTGAATTCTAATCGCATTAAATCTCATTTCATCAATGCATCTAAACCCAATCTAATCATCTTCCAGCTCTTTTCATCTTTTGGTGTCCAATAACTCCATAAATGGCCACCTTCTAGCACATTGTTTTTGCTCCTTTTAGGGTTTTTTATACCAAAATAACTTATTAAACCCACTTGAATCCATAACTTATTTGATGTGTTAGTTCACAATGCCATGGTCGATTTAATATTTGATCCTCTAAGGTTAATTGAAGTTTTTTTAAGCATTTACTTAATTTTCAATACTTGCCGAGGTTAACAATTTTAATGAATTTACCATGATAAAAAAAAAACAATAAGTAGTAGTTGTGGGCAAGAATAAGCGAGTGTTAGACTACAAAACCAATAATAGCTCATGAGGGCATTTATACAGAGTGATATAGCAGCTAAGAGAACGAGCTTCTAATCCAGCATACTATTTCGTAATGCTGCAATTAAGAGGATAATATTTCTTAGATTTTAATGCAGCTGAAGGCTATTGTCATCGTTAAATTCAAACATGGGGATGCATGGCAGCTAAAGTTCCCGGAAATAAAACAAATACTGCATGGAACGAGAAACAAAAATGAACAAGCCTAACATTTACACTTGCAACAAAATCTATATCCTTTCTAGCCATTTGCCCGTGCTTAGCCGCAATTAAAACTATATTTTTTCAACGCAAAAAAATATATATATATATATTAAAAGTATGGGATATTAAGATTGTAATTTTTTTTATTATACTATAAATTTGGGAAAAATAATTAATTTGTGCAGAATTTCTATGAAGTGTAAGTTTCTAATAAAATATACGAATTTTAAACCAATATAAATTTATTTGTTTAACAGAGTCCAATAAAATTACCAGCATAAAATTATCATTATCATTAAAAAGACAAGAAAATTTAGATACATGAATCATCAAATTCACTGTACTAAAATTAGTTCATTTCATAATCTAATTTAAATAAAATATAAATTGTGAAAACACTTACGATAACTTAATAACAAAAATAAATTGTTGATTTTCTACCTATAAAAAGAAAAAAAAAATCATTGAAAATCCATTGCAAAGTTACCATCATTATCATGACTATAAAAGCTAAAATTACTATCACCATTACAACCAAAACAATTAGAATAATTAAATTGTCCCAAAAATATATATATATATATATATATATATATATATATATATATATATATATATATATTTACATGAAAGAAAACAATAAAACAAACAATCACTAAAATTATCATTTTTATTACACAAACACTGAAACCATAAAATTATCACAAAATTTTTTTTTAACAAAAGAGTAAACAAAAACAACAAAAAAAAAGAAGAAAAAAAACAAAAATAAATATTTTGAGCATAAAAAAATCATATGATCCGAAAAATAGATAAAAATTATGAGACCAAAAAACAATAAAAGAATCTTCTTTTTAAAAATACAGTATAATTATTTTAAAAAATCAAAATAAAAATAAAAATTATAATATAAAAATTGAAATTGAATGTGTATTGCTCTCAATGTTCATGGACTTTGGGGGCAAGTTGACAGCATTCACCATTTGTGCTGAGAAAGAAAGCTAGTAGATAGCGAGATGAGAAAAGTCAAGTCAGTGACGTCCTCTTCCGCAATACATATTTTGCCAATATTCAGAATTTGAAGTTCGTGGAGGTTTCCTTGATTTATTGTCACGGACGCTGTTAAAGCGTTCATTTCAAAAATATTTTTAGTGAAATTTAAAAATATATATTTTTTATTTTTTATTTTAAATTAATTTATTTTTTATTTTAAATTAATTTATTTTTATTTATTGATGTCAAAAATAATTTTAAAAAACATAAAAAAAAATATTATTTTAAAAACAATTTAAACAAGTATCAGAGAATTTGTTTGGTCCAAGATGAGGATTTTTTATTTATTTTGGGAAGTGTGAAGCCTAAATAAAAGGGAAGGCGACCATTTAATTGTTCGTGAGCTATGGAAAAGAAATGAGGGATGAGATGTTGGGAAGCAGTTCAAGAACCGTATGTTGGTTCAGAATGAGACTTCAGAGACTTGAGAGCAGGCTTTCTGCAACATGCAGATGGAATCATTACTGAAAAGAAGGTTTGATTTCTACTAATGAGTTTTTTATTGTTACGTACATTCATTTTGCTAGAAGAAAATGAGCTTCTGCATTTAACATTCAACGTATGCCAGTTTTCATAGATTACACAACGTATGCCAGTTTTCATAGATTACAGCACTTGAGATCTCTCTAGCTGTTAGAGAGAATCTTGGTAGTTTTATGCAGTTCTGAGGGAACATCTGCTATAACCATTCTTTCACTTGGCAAATCAGCAGAACATCGAAGTCCAATTTGCAGGATTGATTCCAAACACTTCTTTACCTTCTCAATGCTGATGCTGCTTCTGCCTCCTGGACCATTTCTCCTTGTCTGAACTTCCTCTTGGATATCGATTGAGAGTAGAGGATCAATAATCTCCATTACCCGATCAGGAAGGGCTGATTCAACGAAACAATGCAGGTTAAAGTCGCCAGTAAACATGCTGTCGGTGGGCCTTTTTCCCGTGAACATCTCCAGCAGGAGAATTCCATAGCTATACACATCACCCTGTGTTGAAGCCTCTCCTCCCATTCCATATTCTGCAATTTAAGCAAAAACTAAGAAAGTTGATTACAAAGATTTCCTAGATATCATAGCCATCATGTTCGAAACGATGTTATATATGATCTTCAAATTGGAATTATAATGCAACACGATTATTGGATATGTAGCAAGTTGATTTCTAAATGAATGTGAGGAAGGGTAATTGCCTAATATTTTACCTGGTGCTACATAACCAATGGTTCCTCGTATGCAAATTGAGCTGGAATCTGTAGAAAATGATTCCCCAGTAGCAGCTAAAAGAATCTTTGCCAGGCCAAAATCACCCACTTGAGCAGTAAGGTCGTTGTCAAGAAGGATGTTGCTCGGTTTTAGATCACAATGAAGCACTGTCGTTTCACACTGGTTGTGAAGATAATCTAATGCCAGGGCCACATCAGTCGCTATGTTTATCCTCTGCAGCAGACTTAAATTTTTGAAGTCTTGTGATTCCGCTGAACTTGGATGTAACCAGCTCTCCAAGCTCCCATTTGACATGAACTCGAAGATCAAAGCCTTGAAGTCATTGCCTTGGAAATCAATGGTTGAGCAAGAATTTACAATTCTGACAAGATTTCGGTGTCTGATATTCCTCAACGCGTTGATTTCAGCCATGAAAGTCTTGCTGGCTCCTCTTTGTCGAAGCTTGAATACCTTCACAGCTACTTGATCATCAGATCCAAGCATACCTTTGTAGACAGTGCCGTATTTTCCATCCCCAATTATGTTGTTCGAAGAGAACCCACCAGTAGCATGTACAAGTTCCGAATAGGAAATTATGTGGTATTTCTTCTCTACTGGTGAGGACGAAGAAGGTCGACTTTTTTTTTGTTTTCTCCTGCGTATAACATCATAGACAGATGCCACCAACAGAAGAAGGAAAAGTGCAGCACAACTTCCAAGAATTACTACCTTCCGGTGAACTCCAGTCTTTCGTCTCTGTTTTGGGCATTCATGCAATTGCAGTGCCTTGATTCCTCCACATAGCTTGTCATTTCCGGCAACTGAAAATGCACTAGCATTGGTGAAAACTCCTTCAGCTGGCACTTCACCATCAAAATTGTTACCGGAAAGGTTGAGATAACCAAGAAGAGGTAATTCTCCAAGAAACTTGGGAATCTGCCCAGACAAGTTGTTGTGGGCAAGGTTAAGGACTCGAATACTTCTTAGCTTCTTGAAAGAAGGAGGAATAGTTCCGTTAAAAAAGTTGCCCTTCAAGTTGAGGTATTCCAACATGACACAACTCTCGATAGAACTTGGAATTTTTCCAGATAATTTGTTATCTGAAACATCCAATTTAATCAGATTTCCTGCATTACCCAGTTGTGATGGTAATGGACCTGTTAAATTATTAGAAGACATATAGAGGCCAAATAAAGAATGGATACCAGCAAGTTTCTCAGGCATCGCACCACTGAGATGATTGTATGAAAGTTGTAACACTTCTAGTTGACTGTAATTTTCCAGAGAAACTGGTATAGTTCCCTCGAGAAAATTTTCTGCTAGATTGAGATGAAGCATTCTAGAAAGGTTTCCGAAGGAGGATGGAATATTTCCAGAGATTTTGTTTGTGTTAACAAAAAGCTTTTGCAACTTGGAAAGTTTTCCAATAGAATCAGGTAATCTCCCTGTAAGCATGTTCTTAGAAAAGTCAAGATACGTCAGGTTTTTAAGATTTCCAATCTCTACAGGAATGTCTCCAGTCAAGTAGTTAGTCCTGAGTTCTAACCAATAGAGGTTGGTCGAGAGATTTGCAATGGAAATTGGCAATACGCCTCTAAGGTGATTTTCAAAAAACAACACCTGTGCTAAATTGGTGCAGTTGGTCAAGGAGGTAAGAAAAGTTAAATCACTCCCATTCTCATCCCCAAGCGGATTGGTAGCAAAGCTTATTATTTCAAGGTTTTGCAGGTTTCCCAAATTATTTGGAACAGGCCCGGTTAAAGCATTAGATGATAAATCGAAAATTTTGAGTCTTGAGCAATTGACGAAAGATTCTGGAATATGACCAGAGAATTTGTTTAATGAAAGAGTAAGAAGTTTCAGATTGGGCAGGGTTGATCCTATATAACGCGGGAGGGGACCAGTTAATTGGTTGTTCGCTAATGAGAACAAAGTGAGGGATGAGAGATTGTAAAGTTGTTCAGGAACCATACCAGACCAATTGTTGGAAAAAAGAGCTAGAAAATCTAAGGCAGAGAGTCGTCCAAGTTCATCAGGAATGATTCCTTCCAGATTGTTCAATCCTAGATTTAAACCTTGCATGCTAGAGAGGTTCCCAAATGAAGGTGGGATTGAACCAGTGAAATTATTGCTGCCGAGGTTCAATCTTAAGAGCTTAGACAAAGAGCCAAGTTCACTGGGAATTCTCCCTCTAAATTTGTTTCCGTATAGATCCAGGAATAAGAGGTTTGAAAAATTACTCAAGTTGGAAGGAAGTTCACCTTGGAAGGAGTTATATTTTAGGTAAAGGTATCTCAGTCGAAACAACCGGCCAATTTCTGGAGGAAGAATCTGATGGAATCTGTTTCTACTGAGATCAATCACCCTGAGGAATGTGAGATTCCCGACATGGGGAGACAGCGAACCTGCCAGTTCAAGTGAAGACAGATTCAAGGAAGTCACTCTTCGATGCCTGTGACCGCATGTAACTCCTCGCCAGCTGCAAAACTGCAGGGAGCTGTTCCATGAGCTTAAACTGCTGGAAGGATAGTCTGATATAAGATCCTTAATGGCAAGCAAAGCATGCTGGTCTGTCTCATTTGAGAAGCCAGAAGTGGTGGCTTCTATGTAGTTTATGAACAGAAGCATGCCCATGAACCAAAGAAACGAGTTCAGTAGCCCTGAAAGCATTTTTCTTTTCTGGTTTTTTTGCGGTGCTTGTGCCTAATGAAGCTTAAGTAAGAAGCCAGGATACACTTGGAACAAAATCTATATATAGGTGGGAATTCAAGCTTTGGTCCCCTTTCTACGGCCCAGGTATTCGGTGCAAATTGCTACCCAACAGTTTATTTTAAATGCATATTTATTACCAACAGAAATGATATATTTGCTAACCAACCATATTTTAGATGGACCAACAAAATTAATTACTCTTTGTGTTTTTTGCATTTGTGATGGAAAAGAAGTGGATCTACGAACATCAACTATATCAACAAATCATTAAATTATTATCAATTTTATACTCGAGCTATTTTTATTTAGTATTTCTTTATCAAATAATTAAATTATAAAAAAATTGGTTAATGAGATGAGAAAAGTCAAGTCAGTGACGCCCTCTCCCGCAATAAATATTTTGCCAATATTCAATATTTGTAGTTCGTGGAGGTTTCCTAGACTTATTGACACCGACACAGCTAAAGCGTTACCGCCTGATTACATTTCAAAAGTATTCTTAAAAAAAATTAAATTTAAATTAGTTTTAGTTTTAGTTTTTATTTTAAATTAAATATTTTTGATATTTTTAAATTATTTTCTGATATCAAAAATAATTTTTAAAAAATAAAAAATATTATTTTAATACAAGCATTTTCAAACATATAATAAATCTGGTTGCACAAGTCCCGAGGCCTTGGCTAACGGAAAGCAGAAACGTACCTGAATCCATATCTGAAAGTCGCTCTCAAGAGTCGTACGGATGACTTTCCAGATTAACATGTTCTCCTTTGAAAGCCCTTTGATTCTCTCTACCTTAACCTTATTTTCTCTCTGATAATGAGATGTCAGAATGAGAATGAAGCATGACGTGTAATCTGGGGGCCATGACCATATATATAGGTAACAAGGTATATTTTGGTATTCATGCCTTTTGGTATTCCTATTTTAGCCCATCACTAAAATAGGAACAACTCTTTAATCTCTACACATTAAAGGTCTACACCCTATTAGATACACCAAAAACTCAATTGCCTAAAAATATTTAGCAGACCATATTTAACTAGGCTTCATTTTATTTGACAGTTCACAAACACATAATTATTCTCATATAAGCCCAACGTTGAATTAATGATCCAACATCTGCCAGAAACATATAGAACTAGAGAGAACACCAGTGAACGAAACAAATTAAAAAAAAAATTGTTTACCTGAGAAGTGTAATGGAAACTTTACCGCTTGAACTTGTTCGAACTGTTAAGGAACCATCTCACCTAAAAGCTTAAGCTTGTAAGTGAGACTCCATAATATGATTTATATTATTCTCTGACACGAACGAGATGAGGCGATCTGTAAAGACATTATTTGGAGAACTGTGCCTAGAATGTAAGAATGCAGTATTAGTTTTGATTATATATATTTAATCTACTATCATAGCTGTTGCTTTACCTATATGTGATTGGTGCACTCAACACAGGCATGCAGAAGGTTTAAAATTAATATCCAAGCACGCTGAGTTTCATGCCTCTGTTTGACACTCAAGCTGTTTTATGCATCGGGAAAACGTGAAGCCATCCTAGAATGAGGACTCTGCTAGGCATGGATTCCCTGACCTTTTACATGAAACTCATGTTGCTCATGCTTTCACCAAGACCAATTGCCTCTTGCATTATAATCGCATTAAATCTCTTTTCATCAATGCATCTAATCCAACTCTTTTCATCTTTTGGTGTATGGCCACCTTCTAGCACATTTTTTGTAACTTTTAGGGTTTTTCACTTATTAAACCCACTTGAATCCATAACTTGTTTGATGCAAATTTGTCTAAATGTTCATTCACCATCTGTGCTGAGAAAGAAAGGTAGGTGGGAATTCAAGCTTTGGTCCCCCTTCTACGGCCCAGGTATTCGGTGCAAATTGCTACCCAACAGTTTGTTTTAAATGCATATTTATTACCAACAAAATGATATATTTGCTAACCAACCATATTTTAGATGGACCGACAAAAATAATTACTCTTTTTGTTTTTTGCATTTGTGATGGAAAAGAAGTGGATCTACGAACATCAACTATATCAACAAATCATTAAATTATTATCAATTTTATACTCGAGCTATTTTTATTTCGTATTTCTTTATCAAATAATTAAATTATAAAAAAATTGGTTAATGAGATGAGAAAAGTCAAGTCAGTGACGCCCTCTCCCGCAATAAATATTTTGCCAATATTCAATATTTGTAGTTCGTGGAGGTTTCCTAGACTTATTGACACCGACACAGCTAAAGCGTTACCGCCTGATTACATTTCAAAAGCATTCTTACAAAAATTTAAATTTAAATTAATTTTAGTTTTAGTTTTTATTTTAAATTAAATATTTTTGGTATTTTTAAATTATTTTCTGATATCAAAAATAATTTTTAAAAAAAAAAAAAATATTATTTTAATACAAGCATTTTCAAACATATAATAAATCAGGTTGCACAAGTCCCGAGGCATTGGCTAACGGAAGTTGGAAAAGTCCCAGAGAATTTGTTTGCTCCTAGACGAAGAAAAGAAAGCAGAAGGCGACCATTTAATTGGTCGTCAGCTATGGAAAAGAAACAAGGGATGAGACATTGTAAAGCAGTTCAAGAACCGTATTTTGGTTAGAATATCATATACCGGTGTAAATAATAAATCAAAAGAAATTAGATAGATTTAAAGTTATTTAAGATTTATTACTCTAATATCTAGTTTTCTTCAATTTTAAATAATTCTTTAATAATTGTGTTGTTGCAAATTATAAGTCGTTCAATAATTTGGCCCTCAATAATCACCACACGAATCACCAATAAAAAAATCTCTTAAATCTTTATTTAAGAGGGAAAAATTGTTATGCCTAGAGTGTTAGTTCTATTTTGTAATTTATATCATTTTTCGGTCTAGTAGATGACCTGTCAAAAATATAAGAGAAATAACTTTATATTTATAGAAAATCCTAAAATCCCTATAATCGACAGAATATCTATTTGTCTCTTAAATAATGTCCATAATATAATTTTAGAAATTTAGTCAATCAGTTCCTACTTGATATTTTAGGACAAATTATAATTCATGAATTAAGTATATTATAATGCTTAATCTCTAAAATTATTTTCAATCAAGTCAAACTTTGCTCCATAACATATAGTCAATGCTCCATAACATTTCTTGTAGTTGAGAAATTCTCTTTTTTCTAGTGCATCCCATAACATTTCTTGTAGTTGAGAAATTCTCTTTTTTCTAGTGCATCTAGTCAATGCTCCATAACATTCCTAGAAACTCACGTTGCTCTCCGGTTGATAGTAATCAAGCACTATCAGTGTCGTTTGGTGCCCTTACATACCAATTACTAAAACATTTATGATTTCTTTGATGAAAACTCTAAGACTTTGTATCATAGTGTTTTCCCTAAATAGAAGATATTCATCAATAAGATCTACAAGAATATGATATGCAAGTATTATATGAACTACAATTATCTTTTGAAGGCAAGATAAGCTAAAAGCATCGATAATATCTACCTTTTATTGGAAGTATGGATTGTGAGTTTTCATTGCATTTGCAATCTAAAAAAAAAACAATGAATAATCATAAATCTCCTTTGAAATTGGCTTTCAAAGAAATTAGGATTTTCTTTTCTATTACAATTTACGATATTGTGATCAAGAATAGAGCCACAAACCCTGTTCTCCATCTTTGATGATTTGATTCTTCTTCAACAACCACTGCAATGGCAACTTTTTGGTGAACATGAGAGTGATATCATCAAGATCAAAAGCTTTATAAAAATTGAAATTAGAATGATTCATGATGAAATTTAAGACAAACAAAGTAAACATGGTAAAGAAGAGATTGATGAATAAAAGTGTTCAAGTATATGAGCATATTTATAGATGTATTGTTTTTCCAAATGTTGATATCTTAAAATTAAAAATATTGGCGGTTATTTTTTTTAATTTTGATTTTTAAAATTTAAAATGTTAACAGTAATTTTTCTAAAAGTTTGAATTTTATTTGGGATTTGCTAATAAAGATGCTCTAAGTATTATAAAAAGTGTAGCCAAATGGTAAAGCGCATAGTTAACTCATGGAGATACATTTTCCTCAATTTGGCAAATAACTTGACAGCAGACAATTAATGCATTATTGCCACAAATCAAGGAAATTAACAAGTAAACAACAAATCTACTTCTAGCAGTCAAATTTGACAAATAAACAATAGGTTTGATAGCTAAAGTTTGACAACAGAAAATAACAGTACTTTCCTTTCAATATCTATTTTTCAAGTTGATCTATTTTTTCAGTTTTTGCAAGTAAAAGACATGCACACAAAATACATATCTAAAATTACATATTTAATAGATAAACTATATCACACTTAATAAATAAAGGCAATTGCACCACACAACTTACACTAGGGGTGAGCATTTTCGGTTCGGTTCGGTTTTTTTTTAAAAAAAAACAATCAAACCAAAAATTATAATTTTTTTTTTAAATAAACCGAACCGAACCTAGTAAAAACCGACCATTTTCAGTTCGGTTCGACTTGGTTTTTATGTTAAACAAATACAGGAAACCAAAATTGTTTGTTGAGCCATCTGATAGGATTTTGCTGGGCTTTTTATTGGGCTTACAATTAATATTAAGAAAGACTGCTTCCCAAAGTATTTTAAAAAAAAATTTGCCCCTAAATATTAATTTGTATTAAATTGTTAGTGTTAATATTGTGTTTAAGTTTTTTTTTTTTTGCCTTTCTAATACTATTATGTTGTTTTGTTTAATTGAGTACGAGTAACAATAATTTAAATTACAAACGTGAACAAGTTAAAAATTAAATTAAAAAATATTGCCTTCAAAGGCTTCCCAGTATTTATCAACTAAGGAAAAAGTCATGTGTTTCATTATAGCTATGGCTTCTTCTCCTGAAGAGTAATGAATGACTGTAAGTTCAAGGAATAACCAAAAGAACTTAGCTAATTAGCAAGCAACTCAGAATCCTACAAGCTGAAAAAGGGTTGATACAAAGTTTTGACACTTAGACTTTCTTTTTAAGGTTTTTTTCCCAACACTTTGCTTTCTCTACTTCCTTTCAACTAATTGAATATTTCAAATACAACATCAGAATTTATAACAACACTCCAAGGTAAGAAAAACATATTTTTAAAATATTTCTTGTGAAGTTTCATAGCACTACTGCATGCTTTCTTCGCATCTAAATTTCCAGTCATGTCATTCAATATTTGAAAGACATTGTGAAAGAAGAAAATGAATGAGAAAATAAGCAAGTAAATATCATATCGATATACAAAGATTTTCACAGCACAGGAACTAGCTCAAGGAATATTATTGAGGTAGTATACTATTTACCAAAAAAATTGTTTTGCAAGTTTTATGTTGTCTTTCTTGCTACAAATCTACATTAGGTGCATGCATAAATAAACGTTAGAAACCTACAAGCACAGTCAATGTTGATTTGTTGGTTAGGTGGATCTATTGAATAACTTGTGGAGGACTCATTCAACTATCCCCATGTTACACTACTAAAAAAGGGGGCTGTTTGCAACGGGATTTTGTTTAGCAACGGATTTTCCGTTGCTAAACACATTCCGGAAAAAAAAAAAAAAACATGGGTTGAAACGGATTATCCGTTGCAAATTAAAAGCATTTGCAACGGAATATCCGTTGCAAATTAAATTTACTTTGCAACAGATTTTCCGTTGCAAATTAAATTTGCAACGGAAAATCCATTGCAAATGGTTTCAAATTCCGTTGCAAATGAAAATTACTTTGCAACGGAATTCCCGTTGCAGTTGAAAACCATTTGCAACGGATAATCCGTTGCAAATTAAAATTAATTTGCAACGGATTTTCCCTTGCAATTTAAAACCATTTGCAACGGATCATCCGTTGCAAATTAAAATTATTTTGCAACGGATTTTCCCTTGCAATTTAAAACCATTTGCAAGGGATAATCCGTTGCAAATTAAAATTACTTTGCAACGGAATTCCCGTTGCAATTGAAAACCATTTGCAACGGATTATCCGTTGCAAATTAAAATTAGTTTGCATCGGATTTTCCCTTGCAATTGAAAACCATTTGCAACGGATTATCCGTTGCAAATTAAAATTAGTTTGCATCGGATTTTCCCTTGCAATTTAAAACCATTTGCAAGGGATCATCCGTTGCAAATTAAAATTATTTTGCAACGGATATTCCGTTGCAATTTAAAACCATTTGCAAGGGATCATCCGTTGCAAATTAAAATTATTTTGCAACGGATTATCCGTTGCAAATTTAGATTGCAACGGCAATTCCGTTGCAAAGTAATTTTTTTCAGTGTTTTTACTTTTTATTTATATATTTGTGTATTTATGACAAATTATATATTTGTGTATAATTATGTTGCAACGGAATACCCGTTGCAATTATAATTTGCAACTGATTGTCCGTTGTAAATAATTCATTTTGCAACGAATAGAACTATTTATTTCTTTGTTTTATGTGGATGTACAAATATGTATATATTTAAACAAGTAAATGTAAATGAATCTTTTTTGAATTTGTATAATATTTCCTTTATGTTATTTGAAATGTATTTATTTGCTTATAAAAAATAATAATATTAATCAAAGTGTGTAAATGTAATTATTCCATAAATTAAATAAACAATTTAATATAAAAAATAATTATAAAAAAAAAATTATAATTGCCACTTTGCAACGGCTAATCTGTTGCAAAATTAATTATTTGCAACGGATTATCCGTTGCAAATAAATTACATGTAAGCACTGTTTTGACCAAAACGGTGCGTTTTATGCTTTGCTGATAATTCCCACTTTGCAACGGCTAATCCGTTGCAAAATTAATTATTTGCAACGGATTATCCGTTGCAAATAAATTACATGTAAGCACTGTTTTGACGAAAACGGTGCGTTTTATGCTTTGCTGATAATTCCCACTTTGCAACGGCTAATCCGTTGCAAAATTAATTATTTGCAACGGATTATCCGTTGCAAATAAATTACATGGACGATTTTGTTTTGACCAAAACGGTGCGTTTTATGGCTTGCGGATAAAAACTCTTCGTCCGGACGAAGAGTCCCCCGATCTCTCTTCCTCCCTCCCTCGAACTCTCTCCCTCCCTCGCTCGATCTCTCTCCCTCCTCTTTTCTGGACAGTCGCTGTTCTTGTTCCTCAGAACAAATCACTCATCATCTTCCTCATAACACATCTCTCTTCCTCCCTCGATCTCCCTTATGTTCTGTACAGTGAACATGTTCACTGTACAGTGGTAACAAAAATCAAATTCCATCTCTTGTTTCCGTTCGACCTTGTCAGCGTCGACATTGAGTTAAACAGACGACCCATCACCACAACAACGCCGATCTTCTTTCATACGGTAAGCATTTCAAATTTTTATTTCCTTAGTTTTTATCCGAATATTTTTGATTTCGGTTTTTTCTTCTAGACGCCATTTCCACTATTAATTCAGCTTAATTTGACGCCATGTATGTATTTATTAGCATAAGTTTAGCATTATTTTGGTCACCCATATGATTTTGCCGAGAAAAAGCAACTTCAATTTTTCAGCCGAACTCTTTAGATTATCAATGATGAGGTCAAGTTTTTTACAATCAGTTTTAGATGATGACAGAGACGAAGCTTGAAAAGAAGTTGAAAAGGAGCAGGGGAAGGAGTTTTATTAGGAATTAGTTATCAAAATAGAAGACTACGTTCATATTTCATTTCCTTTATCTTTCGTGTGGATGATAATGTGCTGTTGTGAGATTATGTTTTGAATGTGTGTTGTGCCTTGATTCCTAAATGGCCCTTCAATTTAGTCCTACATTTCATCCCACTAGTTCCATATTAAACTCATGTTGTCTTTTGTCTGTACTTGGATAATGGTTGTTCTTGTACAATAGCTTAACCATCATTTGATTGCGTTTATATTGAAACAATGGATCTTCGATGGTGCAGCTTATTTGGTGCTTCTCCTGTAGGATTTCTCTTATTGCTTAGCCTTTGCAACTGTGATAGAGGTATGGATATATTCTCTTTATTTTTTATTTATCATGATGTAAACATAATTACTTTAACATGTAAATTTTACCATCAATGCAATAACATATATTCTCTTAACTTACTTATTTTGCTATTTCTTGCTTGGACTCATCCAGAAATGCTCTTGCTTACCGTTGGAAATTTATGTTTTTCTTATGAGGGACAAAAATTTGGTTGCTACATGAATTAGTTTGCTACATGAACATAGTTACCTAGTTATTACTAAGAAACTATTGATTACATGGTATAGCCTTTATGTTATGAAGTAGAAACAATGACACAAAGCAATAAAGATTTTGTTATAACAAAATTATGAATAAATTTCATAACATGACGTTTAACTTAATGTCCATTAACATCGTTAATAATGTGGACCTATAGCAAATAAACTTCGAACAAGATATAGAAAAAATATATAAAATTAAATAACTAATATGTAATGTAAACTAGTTCAAAAACAACACTTATGGGAGACAGAGTTGTCCCCTTCGCACCCTAATGAATGTAGTATGAAATTCATATTCATAATTAATAAAAAAATACAAAAACAAAGGGGTCTTACGGTAAATCCATTTGAACTTGCAAATTCTAAATAATTGTTAAATGAAAATGATCTTAGGCATTAATCTATAGTGGTGAAATATAAGAAACTTAATTTATGTTTCAGTTATTCAAAGCAATTTATTATTAATTTGTCTCTTGCGCCATACAAAATGAAACAACATTCTAAAATGTTTGTATGTCATAATGTTTACTAGATTAATATGGACGACCGCCAGTGGATGTATCGTCGTATGCAAAGTGGTCGCCTTAGTCCTGAATTTATTGAGGGTGTTAGAAGATTTATCAATTTTGCATTTTCTATTGATAAAAATATCTATGAGGGAAAAATTAGATGTCCTTGTGTGAGATGCAAAAATAAAAAGTTCCAAGAAGCAGATGATGTTTGTAAGCATTTATTGACAAAAGGGTTTTTACCTTATTATGAAAATTGGACTGTACATGGGGAACCTTTTGTCACGGATATATTGGGCGGACCTTCATCAGGAGGGCCTAGTCGTGTTGTGAATGACAAGGGTGATCCAAATCCGTATAAAAATATGGTTCTAGATGCAATGGGGAATGATGATGTATGCTATAATGATAGGGTTTGCAGTCCCGATTTCATGGAGGAACCTCCGAATGTAGAGGCATCTAAATTTTTTAAGTTGTTGAAAGCTGCCGAGGAACCTTTGTGGGAAGGGTGTACCAAGCAATCCAAATTATCGGCTTCTGTACAATTGCTTAATATGAAGTCAAATTTAAATTTAACTCAAAATGCCTTCAACAAATGTACAGAATTTGCTAAGAGTTGTATGCCTGATGATGCAAATTTGGTTTCAAATTTTTATGAAGCCAAAAAATTTATGCGGCCACTTGGACTTGGCTATGATAAATATGACGTGTGTCCGAATTACTGTATGTTGTATTACGGGGTGGATGCAATGAAAATCATTTGTGACTTCTGTGGAAGTTCACGATATAAACCTACAAACCCAACTATTAAAGGCACAAAAAGAAAGGCGGAGAAGCAACTCCGATACTTTCCATTGACACCAAGACTTCAGAGGCTATTTATGTCTCCACATCATGCTAAAGATATGACATGGCATCACTTTCATATGTCAGATGATGGAGTAATGGTGCATCCATCAGATGGATATGCATGGAAAGAGTTTAATCGTATGCATCCTAACTTCGCGGCAGATCCTAGAAATGTGAGATTAGGGTTATGCACGGATGGATTTTGTCCATTTAATATGATGTCAAATGCATATTCTTGTTGGCCGGTAATTGTGACAGTGTATAACTTGCCTCCTTGGAAGTGCATGACAAAACCATTTATGTTTTTATCAATGATCATTCCCGGCCCAAAGAATCCTGGAAAGAAGCTTGATGTTTTTCTAAGACCCTTGGTTGATGAATTGAATAAGTTGTGGTCTGTTGGTGTTGAAACTTATGATGTATATAGTAAACAAAATTTTCAATTGAAAGCAGCTTTGATGTGGACCATTAGTGATTTTCCTGCATATGGTATGTTATCAGGCTGGAGTACTCATGGGAAATTATGTTGCCCTTACTGCATGGAGCATAGCAAGGCTTTTAGGTTAAAACATGGTGGGAAAACAACATTTTTTGACAGTCATCGACGATTCCTACCCATGAACCACCCCTATAGATACCAGGCAGATAAGTTTATGAATGGAGTAGTTGAAGAGCTCCCTCCTTTCCCATGTCGAACTGGTTTACAGATGTTAGATGAAGTGTCAAAGTTTACTGATGGACATGTTCATAGCTCTTGTGATAAAATTCCCGGTTTCGGTGTGTATCATAATTGGGTGAAGAAAAGTATATTTTGGGAGCTTCCATATTGGCATACTAATGTACTCCGTCACAACCTAGATGTCATGCACATAGAGAAAAATTGTTTTGACAATATCTTCTATACAGTCATGGATTGTCCTGATAGAAGCAAGGATAATGTGAAGGCTAGGTTAGATATTCAGTTGTATTGTAGGAGGCCAAACTTACATTTGCAACAACATGACAATGGTCGAGTTTACAAACCGAAAGGTAGTTATTATCTATTAAAGAAACAACAACAAGAAGTGTTGTCATGGATGAAAGAGTTGTCCTTTCCTGATGGCTATGCTTCAAATATATCACGGTGTGTGAAAGAGGGTCAATGTAAGGTTTCGGGTATGAAAAGTCATGATTGTCATGTATTTATTCAAAGACTTATTCCTGTCGCATTCCGACCTTACTTGCCTAGACCACTATGGGAGGCATTAACTGAATTGTCAGTTTTTTTTCGGGACATCTGTGCTACAAATTTAAATGTCAACCACGTGGAGCTGATGCAGCAAAATATAATTGAAATACTTTGTAAACTTGAAAAGATTTTCCCTCCATCTTTCTTTGACTCCATGGAACATTTAACGATACATCTTCCTTATGAAGCACAAGCTGGAGGACCCGTTCAATATCGATGGATGTATCCATTTGAACGGTATGATCTCATACAATGTAATTTGTTTTTAAATTTTAATTTTTAATTTATTTCAATGCAAATTAATTATCAAAAATAATGTAGGTATATGTTTTATTTGAAGAAGAAAGTAACCAATAAAGCGCACGTTGAGGCTTCTATTTGTGAGGCTTACCTAATTGACGAAATTACAAATTTTGCGTCGTATTATTTTGGTGATGATGTTGAAACAATATGGAATAGAGTTCCAAGAAATGACGATGGTGGATCTAAATGTGAAGGTGGACAACTTTCAGTTTTTTCCTATCCTGGGAGAAAGTTGTCCAAGAAATTTTATAGAAGGCAGTTATCGCACGAAGAAATGAAAATAGCACACAGCTATGTCATTTTCAATTGTCAAGAATTGAAACCCTATATGGAGTAAGTGTCAAATATATTCATTTTGATCGTCATTTATTATAATTTAATATCACCTAACAATTACAATTTTAGGCAATGTCGTCAAGAGCTGAAGACAGAACAACCACAATTTACCGAAGTCCAAATTGAAAAACTATGTGAGCAGATATTTCCAATTTGGTTGAAAAATCATGTAAGTATTTTCAATAAGAATCTTGTTATATTAAATATTTTATATGAAATTTAATAAATTCATCCATGGTTATTATTATTCTTATGCTAGGTTCAATACAAATCAACTGGAATTGAGAATCAAATCTTTGCACTATCAATGGGGCCATCAAATTCAGTGAAATGTTATAATGGGTATTATGTAAATGGGTTTAAATTTCATACTCAAAGTTATGGAAGATATAAAAAAACTATGAATAGCGGGGTTTGTGTTAAAGGAAGTACCTACAATGAGAATGAGATTGATTATTATGGAATGCTTCAAGAAGTGATTAGGCTAAAATATTTAGGAAATAAATGCAAGGTATTTATGTTTAAGTGTCATTGGTATGATACAAAACGTGGACTTAAAAAGCATCGTTCAAATGGTTTGGTTGAAATCAAAAATACTTCTAGGCTACATGGGAATGAAGATTTTGTTTTGGCGCAACAATGTCAACAAGTGTACTATTCATGTCCACCCAATAATAAATCATCAGAATGGTGGGCAGTTATAAAGACATCAGCTAGAAGTCGTTATAACGTACATATGGGGGAATTTACTGAAAACACCGACAATGTTAAATCATTTGATGTTGATCAATTAGATGAAATTACTCATCCATTTTGTGTGCTGCCTGATCCGTCACTTGATGATGTAAATGTACTTGCTGACTCATCCTATTATGAAGAAATCAATCACCATGAGTTGCCTCGGGTTGAGGTAATTTCGGGAGAAGAGCATGAAATGGCTTTGGATGAAGAAATTGTGTCTGACAATGATGTCATTGGTGATGGTGTAGATGTTGATGATGATGTAATTAGGAGTGATGATAATGATGATTAACATCATGCATGTATTTTTGTTATTCCCTACTAAAGTATTGATGTTGATGTTAATGATTATTAGCATTATGCTTGTATTGTTAATTTGGATTCCTAATATGTGTAATGTTGATGGTAATGATGAATAGTATTATGCTTGGATTTGTTATTTTTAATGAAATATGTGATGTTGATGGTAATGATGATGAGTATTATGCTTGGATATGTTACTTCGATTGAAATATTGATGTTGATGGAAATGATGATTGCCGTTATGCTTGCATTAGTTATTTTGATTGAAATATTAGACGTTGATGGTAATGATGATGAGTATTATGCTTGGATATGTTACTTCGATTGAAATATTAATGTTGATGGTAATGATGATTGTCGTTATGCTATGATTTGTTATTTTGATTGAAATATTGATGTTGATGATAATGATGATTAGTATTATGATGTTTGATCATGAGCTTCGTACTTAAATTAATTTATTACGATTTGTTCATTTTATTTTAATATTGACGTTTTTTTGTTATTATGATTAGTGTTATGCTTAAATTGCTTAATTGTCATGATTATTATTTATTGCAAACAGTTATTGATAACAACACTTTAGTTTTTGAAATCATGTTGCGGCGTGGATCTATATTAGATTCGAAGACTGGTAAGTTTTCATCCAGATCAAAGAAAAATTCATACAGGAAGAGTAGGCTTGCAACAACTTCTCGTCCTATTGATCGTACAGACGTAGATGATAATAACATGTCCGAAGTCCCAAGCTCATTTCCAAATATAGAAGATAATTACATGTTCAGGTATCAGCATTTGCTGGGGAGTGATAATTATCCGGGAGTGGATGGTGATCATGTGGATGATGAGGAGACCGAAACTGACGAAACAAGAAACGAAGAGGATAATAACGATCAAAATGAAGATTGTCACCAATCAGGCAGTGGTCAAAACTCAGAAGGGAACAATGTTTGCATTAAACGGATGGGTTTTGACACCGAAATCAATCCAGTAACGAAAAAACGACAACTGAGTTTGTATGGACGAACAGAGTAAGTTTTATAGTTTTTTAACACATTCATTATTTATGTCTGTATTTGTTTCCTGACAAAATTGTTATTATAATATATCAGGTTTAATAACGCATCATGTGGGCGTGAAATTGGAAACATATTGCGATGTAATTTCAAGGGGCCATGGCACAGTTGGGACAAAGTAGATTTGATGTATAAGGATGAATTGTTCAAAGAGTTCAAGGTATGACAAAAAAATATTGTTGACTTTATTGCCTTGTTTAATTTGAATTCACGCAACTATTTTCATAATTTTGATCGTGTATTTTTAATGATTATACTTTTCATATGTATTTAATAGAAAAAATATGACTTCCCCGTGGAAAATGAAGAGATTGTTCGGAATAAATGGGAAGTTAAAGCTCGAATCTCTTTGAATCTAATATTGGCCCGAGCACGCTCTAAAGCTCTGGCTAAACTAAACACCACAAATATAACTGACTGCATTGACAATGGACCAATTTGGATACAAAAGGAAGATTGGAATAAAATGATACTTGAAGTTTGGTCAACCGAAGAATTCCATAGACGATCTGACGCTTCAAAACGCAATCGGTTGAAACAAACTGATGGTAAAATAAGTTCTCATTGTGGTGGCTCAGTGTCATTTGCATCATATCGAGCCAGTATGGTAAGCATTAAGATTATTAAACACTTGTTGTTGTATTGGGTTAATATTTATGCTGCTAATTATTTTTAAAATGTTCATAGCAACAACAAGCCGGTGGAAAAGAACTTCCATGGGATGATGTATTTTCAATGTTGCATCAGAATGTAAATCAAACCGGCACATTCGTGGATAATAGGTCCAAAACAGTGGTGGTAAGTACTATTAATTTTTATTAATTAATTACTAGTATATAATTTCTTATTTTTTTTACAAATTTTTTTGTACATGTACTTGTCTGTTTGCAGGAAAAATATAGAAATGAGATGATTGAAAAGTATGGACCAAACCGAGATGTCCATCCTTCTTTTGATGGAGAAGCTTGGTGTCAAGCTTCAGGGGGGGTCAGCAAGGGTCGAGTTTACGGTGCACCACGTATGCCAGCATCGAAGGTTAGTACGAGTTCATCTCAACATTCGTACTCTATGAATTCGACATATCCGAGCACTGTAATACAGGAGTTGAAGGACGAATTGCTAGTAAAAGATCTTGTTATTAAGAATATGCAACGTCAGATTGACTCCATTACAACTTATCTTGCGAACCAGCATGGAAGTAATGAGAGGCCTGACTTTATGAGTCAAGATATGTCAACACCTGTTGGCACGATGTCATCACATACGATGGCACATATGGGTCCCACAATGAATAGACCTCAACCACATCCCCCAAATACTGGTCCATCAGCATCTCATCAACATCGTAAATCATTTCCACCATAACTATGTATTTTTTTTTTCATGTTGCTAGTGATAGAACTATTTATTTCTTTGTTTTATGTTGATGTACAAATATGTATATACTTCAACAAGTAAATGTAACTGAATCTTTTTTGAATTTGTATAATATTTCCTTTATGTTATTTGAAATGTATTTATTTGCTTCTAAAAAATAATAATATTAATCAAAGTGTGTAAATGTTCCATAAATTAAATAAACAATTTAATATAAAAATTAATTGTTAAAAAAAAAAAATTGCCACTTTGCAACGGATTAGCCGTTGCAGATTTGCAACGGCTAAGCCGTTGCAAAGTGGCAACGGGTTAGCCGTTGCAAATTGGCAACGGATAAACCGTTGCAAAGGTGCAACGGCTAATCCGTTGCAAAGGTGCAACGGCTAATCCGTTGCAACTTTGCAACGGCTAATCCGTTGCCAGATTGCAACGGCTTATCCGTTGCAAAGGTGCAACGGCTTAGCCGTTGCAAATAAATTTGCAGTCACCGTTTTGCAACGGAATGTATCCGTTGCAAAATCCGTTGCAAATGGAAATTTGCAACGGCAACCTTACTTATTTGCAACGGATGCTTCCGTTGCAAAACTCCCTTTTTTTAGTAGTGTTACCAGACAAACTTTGGCCATATTTTTAGTGTTTGACTCCAAATAATAATGTCACACTTGGGATTTGAGACTGGTCCTCAACAAGCAACGCCCAACTATAGTAACTAGAGCGAGAAATTGGGGCTGCTTAGAATTGTGAGGAGAACTTACCTTTTGTAAACTGCAACCGTGTAGAGAGGGGACGATGATGGATGCAGAGGGACTGGGGGTAATGGATGCAGCTCAGATTGCAGAGGAAGGGAGGGTAATGGTTGATTGCAGTTGTAAAGGGAGAGAGGGGGCGACTGCTGGGGTTGGTTACAGTTGCAGGGGGAGGGAGAGGGGGAGGCTAGCTGCTAGGGAAGTTAAAAAGAAAAGAATAAGAAAGTTTCTATTTATAATGCCTCTTTTAACCGAACCAGTTCAGTTTGGTTCGGTTTAATCGGTTTTTGCCTTACAAAACCGATACCGAAAATTTTCAGAATTTTAAAATCAATTTAATCAGTTTTTTTACCGCTTCAGTTTTTTTGGTTATTTTTTTTCTGGTTTTCTCGGTTTAATCGGTTGGCCGATTTTTTTGCTCACCCCTAACTTACACAAAATAACATACGCTATACCGTGGATAAGATATTCTTTTTTAAAAGGTTATGTATGCAGGTTTTTTTAATATATTTTTGCTCATATATGTAATCAAATAAATTGTGAGTTATGTGTGCTAATAAATAAATAAAAATTAACGATATCTAAAAATAAAATTCGAAATTTCGAGTGACAAATATAGATTAATATATTTAATCTCTCAAGATTAGATATTTACTCGATCATGTTTGCTATATTTTGTTTATTAATATTTTTATTAAATCAAATGACAATAAAAGTAGATAAACATATTAAATAAAAAAATTATATTATGTAAGGCTACACATATTAGAAATATTATTTAAGAAAAAATATTTATAAAAATATAGTTCATCTACACAAAACATTAAAAAAACCTTTTTGAAAATTAAATGCATAACCAGAAAATTATCATCATTGAAAAGAGGCTCCTTAAAGGGAATAATAAAGGGAATAAACCAAAAACTTATTTCAACCAAAAACTTATTATCATCATCATTGAAAAGAGGCGTCATCTATTTTGCCTAGATTTCAACCACCTCAGTCATAAAAAATCAGGGCTTAATCTTTTCTAAACCAAAAACTCGTTTTCAACCCCACTTTTGACCCAAAACACATTCAAAACATTTTAGAAACCATGATAAACATTTTCATGGTCTAAAAATACCCAAAAACCCGCCCCAAAAACTAAAATAAACCTGAAATAAAAAATCATCTTGAGCTCCGATCTATTTTTCATGAACTTTAAAGGTAAGAAAACTCCTTATATGAACTTTCCTCATCAAATTTCATCTATTTTAGTGGCCCAAATAAGCATCAACAACATGTTTCTGTTTTTACTATTAAAATTTAGTGACCTTTCTCTCTTCTTTCTCAACCACGGGCTAAAACATAACAAAAAATAGTTTTTTTTTATCAATATTAAATTTGAAAAATATTGAGGGACTACAATTGTATTATTTGTGTCATGCGAAACTTATGGCTTACCACTCTTATCTGGAGTATTTTTTATTTCGGTCCCTTTTCTTTTAATTTCACCCTTTCATTATAAATAAAAATCAATTGATCTGAACGAAATTTCCAAAACATGAAGTTTAAGTACTAAATTGAAAAAAACACAAATTTTGCACAATCCATCAACAATAATTTGGGAGAGGATGAACATTGCACTCTTAAAGAGTAAAAACTCATGCCTTAGAGTTATACTTAATAAATACACAACACATTTAACAAACTTAAAAGATAAATTAGATAACGAACACATTTAATAAACTTAATAGATTTCACTACAATTTCTTTTGACGAGACACACAAGCATATGACAAGCAACATTTAGTTGAATATTGTTTTCTAGGCATACTTGATCTCTTATTCTCAGTAGCACAATCGAGAATAAATAGTAAACAAAAATTTGTATATTTATTCAATAGTAAACATTTAGTTGTATATTAAAATAATATTTTTTTTATATATAAAAAAATATATTTGATAACGATCTAAAAAATAATTTAAAATAAAAAATAAAATAAAAATTATTTAAAAAAAAACACTTTTAAATCGGATTCCATCGTATCAAAACTGGATTTATTATCAAAATTTGGCTTGTTTGTAGGAGTTAAATCCATGAGATAGAATGCTGTCGTTTGTCTGTTCCTCCATGGTCTAAGCTGAGGGTGTGAACACTAGGAAGTTGTCTCAAGTTACAAAAACTAGAATTTTGTAGTCAGTGTCCTTTTCACTAAAATTTCCACAAAGAGAAAAATCTTCTACAAATGAATATATTTCTGGACGCATTCAGAATGGAAAAATTAGCGACGGTAAATTGACTTGACCACCTCTGAAGTTTGTCTGCCAAAGAATCTTATCAATCTTTCATGGACTGAAGCATCGACCTCTTCTTAGTGGCAGGTCTAGAATTTAAGAAGGGGTGCGCATTTGTTAGCATGATTTAATGGAAAGAATTTGTAGATTTCCCACGGAATGTTTTAGAATCTAAAAGTCAAGTCCAGTAACGTCCAATTTGGGATAGAGATCATGGTTTCTTGAAGAGAACAACTTGAGTACATGGCAACTGTTTTTGCAAGCACAACATTCTGGGAAGAATCAAGACTTGGATCTTGTGGCAAACTGGATCTTGCTACTAGCTTTCATACACCATAACAGAAGGGCCTTACAGAAACATATAGAACTAGAGAAAAAACCAAGGAACAAAACAAATTAAAACAATTGTTTAGCTGAGAAATTCAAAGTTCTTGTAACACTGTTGTGGGATTTTGTGTGAGATAAACCTGAGAAAGTCGTGGATGGTTAAAATGGTTGAGACTTCAGAGACTGGAGAACAGACTATCTGCAACATGCAGATGGAATCATTACTAATGAGTTTTCATTATTATGTACTGGAAGGCTAGGTCCATAACCTTAAAGAGTCTCGTACATTCATTTTGCAAGAAGAAAACGAGCTTCTGCATTCAAGTATTCTGACCAAAAAACAACACAAAGTATGCCAGTTTTATAGATTACAGCACTTGAGATCTCTCTAGCTGTTAGAGAGAATCTTGGTAGTTTTATGCAGTTCTGAGGGAACATCTGCTATAACCATTCTTTCACCTAGCAAATCAGCAGAACATCGAAGTCCAATCTGCAGGATTGATTCCAAACACTTCTTTACCTTTTCAATGTTGACGCTGCTTCTGCCTCTTGGACCATTTCTCCTTGTCTGAACTTCCTCTTGGATATCACTTGAGAGTAGAGGATCAATAATCTCCATTACCCGATCAGGAAGGGCTGCTTTAACGAAACTATGCAGGTTAAAGTCCCCTGTAAACATGCTGTCAACGGGCCTTTTTCCTGTGAACATCTCCAGTAGGAGAATTCCATAGCTATACACATCACCCTGTGTTGAAGCCTCTCCTCCCATTCCATATTCTGCAATTTAAGCAAAAACTAAGTCTTTTACTAAGATTTCCTAGCTAGCATAGCCATCAAATATCATCTTCAAATTGGAATTATAATTGCATGTATTGCAGAAAATACATGATTATTGGATATGTAGCAAGGTGATTTCTAAATGAATATGAGAAAGGGTAGTTGCTTAATATTTTACCTGGTGCTACATAACCAATGGTTCCTCGTATGCAAATTGAGCTGGAATCTGTAGAAAATGATTCCCCAGCAGCAGCTAACAGAATCTTTGCCAGGCCAAAATCACCCACTTGAGCAGTAAGGTCATTGTCAAGAAGGATGTTGCTCGGTTTTAGATCACAATGAAGCACTGTCGTTTCACACTGGTTGTGTAGATAATCTAATGCCAGGGCCACATCAGTCGCTATGTTTATTCTCTTCAGCAGACTTAAATTTTTGAAGTCTTGTGATTCCGCTGAACTAGCATGCAACCAGCTCTCCAAACTCCCATTTGACATGAACTCGAAGATCAAAGCCTTGAAGTCATTGCCTTGGAAATCAATGGTTGAGCAAGAATTTACAATTCTGACAAGATTTCGGTGTCTGATATTCCTCAACGCGTTGATTTCAGCCATGAAAGTCTTGCTGGCTCCTCTTTGTCGAAGCTTGAATACCTTCACAGCTACTTGATCATCGGATCCAAGTGTACCTTTGTAGACGGTGCCGTATTTTCCATCCCCAATCATGTTGGTCGAAGAGAACCCACCAGTAGCATGTACAAGTTCCGAATAGGAAACTCTTTGGTATTTCTTCTCTAATGGTGAGGCCAAAGAAGGTCCACTTTTTTTTTGTTTTTTCCATTGTATAACAGCACAGGCAGATGCCACCACTAGAAGAAGGAAAAGTGCAGCACAGCTTCCAAGAATTACTACCTTCCGCTGAACTCCAGTCTTTGGTCTCTGTTTTGGGCATTCATGCAATTGCAGTGCCTTGATTCCTCCACATAGCTTGTCATTTCCGGCAACTGAAAATGCACTAGCATTGGTGAAAACTCCTTCAGCTGGCACTTCACCATCAAAATTGTTACCTGAAAGGTTGAGATAACCAAGAAGAGATAATTCACCAAGAAACTTGGGAATCTGCCCAGACAAGTTGTTGTGGGCAAGGTTAAGGACTCGGATACTTCTTAGCTTCTTGAAAGAAGAAGGAATAGTTCCTTCAAAGAAGTTGCCATTCAAGTTGAGGTCTTCCAACATGACACAACTCTCGATAGAACTTGGAATTTTTCCAGATAATTTGTTTTCTGAAACATCCAATCCATTCAGATTTCTTGCATTACCCAGTTGTGATGGTAATGGACCTGTTAAATTATTTGAAGCCAAAAAGAGGCCAGATAAAGAATCAATGCCAGCAAGTTTCTCAGGTATCGCACCACTAAGATGATTGTATGAGAGTTCTAACCCTTCTAGTTGACTGTAATTTTCCAGAGAAACTGGTATAGTTCCCTCAAGAAAATTGTCTGCTAGATTGAGAGTAAGCATTCGAGAAAGGTTTCCGAAGGAGGATGGAATATTTCCATAGATTTTGTTTGTGTAAACATGAAGCTCTTGCAACTTGGAAAGTTTTCCAATAGAATCAGGTAATCTCCCTGTAAGCATGTTTTCAGAAAATCCAAGAGACTTCAAGTTTTTAAGATTTTCAATCTCTACAGGAATGTCTCCAGTCAAGTAGTTAGTCTGGAGTGATAACCAATAGAGGTTGGTCGAGAGATTTGCAATAGAGATTGGCAATACGCCTCTAAGGTAATTTTCAAAAAACCACACCTCTCTTAAATTGGTGCAATTGGTCAAGGAGGTAAGAAAAGTTAAATCACTCCCATTCTCATCCCCGAGCGGATTGCTGCCAAAGTTTATTCTTTCAAGGTTTTGCAGGTTTCCCAAATTATTTGGAACAGGCCCTGTCAAAGCATTATATGCTAAATCAATATTGAAGATTCCTGAGGAATTGACGAAAGATTCTGGAATATGACCAAAGAATTGGTTTCCTCCAAGTAAAAGAGCTTGCAGATTGGGCAGGGTTGATCCTATATAACGCGGGAGGGGACCGGTTAAATGGTTGCTCGCTAATGAGAGCACATTGAGGGATGAGATATTGTAAAGCTGTTCAGGAACCATACCAGACAAATTGTTGGAATAAAGATATAGTAAATGTAAGGCAGAGAGTCGTCCAAGTTCATCAGGAATGATTCCATCCAGATTGTTCGATGCTAGACTTGCACGCTGCATGCTAGAGAGGTTCCCAAATGAAGGTGGGATTGAACCAGTGAAATGATTGCTTTCGAGGTTCAATCTTAAGAGCTTAGACAAAGAGCCGAGTTCACTGGGAATTTTCCCTCTAAAATTGTTTCCTTTTAGATTCAGGAATTTGAGGTTCGAAAAATGACTCAAGTTGGAAGGAAGTTCACCTTGGAAGGAGTTGTCTTCTAGATAAAGGTGTCTCAGTCGAAACAACCGGCCAATTTCTGGAGGAAGAATGTGATGGAATTTGTTTCTACTGAGCACTGTCATAACCCAATTTTGGGTCATTCCCCAAAACTACCCGAAAATAACAAAAAAAATAATAAAATAAAAGGGGCCGGTGTCGGTAGAAAAGTCAAGGTAAAATTTTGGATATTTTTGGGAGCTCGATCGTACCTCTTTCGTACTCGAAAATGAAGGAAATCGCAGATTTAAGGTTAAAATAATTTATTATCAGATAAATTTGTGTAAAAATTAAGTCAGCAGGCATGATTATATTTTTATGGGTCAATTTGATTTAATCGTTGGTCGATTTAAAAGTGCATTTATGTTTGAGAATTAATTTAGGATCCAATCAAATATTTAATTAAGTGCAGGGGCTTGATTATATTTTAAAATTGGCCAAGTTAATTTTATTAAGGGCTTAGTCAATAAGAAATCAAGTTCTTAAATTTAATTTGGGTTTAATTGAGAAAATCAGAATTTTTGAAGACCCAATTGAATTTTTCAAGGCAATTATGCGAAATCAGGGACCAATATGATTAAATTAAGAGTTTAATGTTCGATCGAGGGTTAAATTGTGCAAATCAGAAATTAAGGACCGAAATAAAAAAGGTGCACAAAGTTAAGGATGCTCTCGAAATACTGACGGGGATACAATTGCACAAATTAAAAAGTTTAAAATTGATTAGGAATGCTATTGAACAATTATAAGTTTAAGGGCCAAATTACACTTTGCCATCAACATTAAAATTGCATGTTTCCTGCATTGTTCCGACACCTGAACAGCGCAGGAAACAGAGGGCTGCAACGGCTCTCTGCAGCCCTCAGCCCTCTGCAATATACAGCCACACGACATGCACCTCAACCCCCTGCAAACGCAACAGGAGAGCGTCTCAGCCGTCTCCAAAAATTCAGAGGGGAGCAACCTCATGCATGGTGCATGACAAAGGTTCGCCGCCTATAAAAGGGCACCGTTCACATGCAGAGAGGAGGAGGAAAAGGGGAGAAAAAAAAAAAGGGGGAGAAGAAAAGGATAAAAGAAATAATACAGAGAGGGGAACGAAGAATAGAAAGAGACAGAGAAAGAAGAAGGGAATTGACGTGAAAAAAGAACACAGAATAAGTAGAGGATTTCAGAGCAAAATTTGCGGGATCTCCTTCCCCACGCTGCAGCTACTCTCCCTCTGCCAATTCGACCCTCTCTCTCACTACAAAACCAGAAGCCTTTCTCTCTCTCTCTCCGTCTCGGTCAGCAGCTCCGACCACCAGCTCCGACCACCTCACACCTCTCCGTCATCACCGGCATCTCCACCCCAACCCCGGAGACACAAACACGGTCTCAGGCAAAGGTAACAGAGGCAACAGGCGCGACAGCAAACCAACCCGTGTACCTTCCGACGTCAACTCCGGCCAGCACAGGCCACCATTTCCGACGCCACCACGACCAGAAGAACCACCTCGACCTCCTCTACACAACGGTATCAACAGTTACTCATTTCTTCACACTCCAAAATTTGCATATTACTACTGTTCATTATCTCCCTCCTCTGTCAGCGCGGGGAGTGATTTTAGTTCACTCTCCCGCGGGTTAGTTGGGCCAGGCCTTGTGCCCGGCCTGACCCTTAAAAGATGGGCTTCCAGCCCGAATGGGCAGGAAGCCCAAACCAAAGTGACTGGGCTGGAGGCCCAGTCCGAAAATAAATAGGCTGAAAGCCCAGTCCGAATTAAAATGGGCCTAGAGCCTGTATAAGTATGTGGGCTGGAAGCCCAGCCCAATATTGTAGTGGGTCCAGCCTAGCCCACGCTGGGGCTGGCAGCCCAAGACCAGTTTTCTCTGGGCTGTCAGCCCAGCCCGAGATAGTCTGGGCTGCCAGCCCAGACCCAAACCAGGTGGGCTGACAGCCAGCCCACCGAAGACCAGAAAAAAAGAAAAACAAGGAAAATAAAAATAGAAAAAATAATAAAAATACAAAATTTACACAAAAAATATTTTTATTTTAAAAATGCAAAAACATGTTGTTTTCTTGCATACGGCCAATACACTAGCATATTTTAAAAATTGTTTTTCTTTTCAAGAATATATATTATCTAGGGTTTTTAAGAGAAAATGAGTTTTAGCATGGACTTTGCAAAGAAGAAAAATCATTTCTTGCATCTTGAGATTTTACAACATGTTTGTAAAATCCAAAGGGTATTGGCCAATATTTCAAAAAAAATATAAAAATCTTATTTTTTTTGAATTTATTATTCACTGTTGGTATTTGGATAAATAAATCCTAAAAGGGATTAGTATCCAAAATATTCGACAGGAATGATATGCTATTATTCACTGTTGAGATTTGGATAACTACATCCTAAGGGGTTAGTATCCAAAATCTTCGACGGGAATGATATGCTATTATTCACTGTCGGTATTTGGATAACTAAATCCTAAGGGGTTAGTATCCAAAATATTCGACGGGAATAATATGCTATTATTCACTGTTGGAATTTGGATAACTAAATCCTAAGGGGGTAGTATCCAAAATATTCGACAGGAATGATATGCTATTATTCACTGTTGGTATTTGGATAAATAAATCCTAAAGGGGTTAATTTCCTAAATATCCGGCGGAGTAATATCCCATTCATCATTTAACCAACATATTCTTTGAAAGATCAAAATCATAACAAATCTTAACCAAACAAAAACACCAAGCAGCCTACCTTAGGTAGGGCGTACTAGGGGTGCTAAAACCTTCCCTTTACGCAACCAGTCCCTTACCCTAGAATCTCTGAAAGACCAGTTTTAGGTTTCCTAGTAACCATAATACTAGGTGGCGACTCCCTTTCCACAGAAATAAAGATAATCCCTCCGACATTTGAATTCCCCGCCTCGCGGGGAGAGTTGCCACGACGCCGCATACAACCATTTTTGGGGTGCGACAGAATGGCGACTCCGCTGGGGACTTTTGACTAGGCTTGATAATTTTGTTTGTTTATGATATGTTATTGTTTTTCATATTGCTATGAATGATTTATTTTGTTCAAAGTCTTTAACATGCATCTTTACATTCTATCATCATAATATGCCTTGTCATGCATCACTTTTATTATTTCAAGAGCACACACTAAACTTTAAGATAAGTGGGGGACTAGCAGCTTACCTATGACTTGAGTCAAGGTTGAAGTTTGTGTAAACCCCAACTCTTTGCTGAGTGTTTAGACTGGTAGTGATTGGTATACGTGCCATCCCGCTATCTGCTAAACCCCCATATCGCCTTTACGAGGGTGATCACTGGGACAGCAAGAGACCCTCTTTAGAGACCAAGTAGTAAACTTACCCTATGTCTCACGTAGGAACTAGAACCAATCATTAGGGTGTATGCTCCCTCCATTTTATTTTGCATTAAGACAAACTCTTCTCGAAGCATTTTGAATTTAAGATTTTTGAGTGACACAGTGGCCATCACGTAAGAAATTTTCATTGTAGGGTTTAAGCAAAAATCAATTTGTGTTTATCATGCAATTATTACGATCACGTGTCACTTCTCGAAGGGTGAGTCTATCAAAACAAAAAACATGCATATACATTTCATCATGCGTTTTATAATTTTTGGTTATCATACAATTGTTACGATAGCCCGTCAAAAAAAAAAAAAAAAAAAAAAAAACAAACAAACATGCATATACATTTCAACATGCATTCTCACAGTTTTTATTTATCATACAATTGTCACATCTCGAAGGGTGAGTCCGTTAAAAAAAAAAAAAAATGCATTTCAACATGCATTCTCACGGTTTTTGTTACAATCACTCCTCGAAGGGCAAGTCTAAAAAAAAAAAAAAAAAAAAAAAAAAAAAAAACATGCATATACATTTCAACATGCATTCCCATAGTTTGAAATAGAGGTCCCTCAATTTGTCATCCTCCGAAGGGTCAAACTGGACATCGATACAGAGCCATCATTTGTGTTTCTTCTGTAAGAACAAAGTTTGCCTTCCTTTTGAGACATAATCCGGATGAGAGATATGAATAGTCGCAAGCATTTCAGTAATCAAGCATGGAAGTTCAATCAGCAAAAGGCAGGTCAAGCGTTATGGAGGATGTTATCATCGACAGTGTCAGCAATAAATCATCACGAGCATAACAAAGATCAATGAGGAGTGACAATACAGAAATGATTGTTTGAAAAGTCTAAGAAAAGTGTCGCATCGTCAGTAATTTTCTCATGGAATCTCATCGGCTATCACTTTGTTTTGGGGTTAAATCATCAGTTCATTGAAGCATGTGTTTTCCTTGTCTTTTTGTTGTTGTGAAATCAAGAGATGTTTAACATGCTTATTTTTGATAAAATATTTTGATCAAACTTCAACATGCAAAATTTAAAGTTATCATTTCTAAAATATTTTTTGAGCATAGAATGACATGATGACCAATACCAGGTAACCAAACAATTTTTTGAGCCCATATACCAAGTTTTTGAACCACATCATAGACCTAAGCTTTATTAGTATGCATATTGACATGTAATGGATTTGATATTCATGGACCCACGAATCATGCACGTCCAAATCATTACACTGGACGAGGTCAAAATTTATCAGTTAAAACCAATTTTGCTTGAAATGACGAAAGGCCATCTTTGTTTTCCTTCACTATTCTTGAAATATATATCCCTTAAGCCTGATATTATTTCTTTGAAAAAAACCCGACATGGATCACACCCTCACACTGGGGGCAAATACATTGGGGGCAAATAAGAGATTTATATTTTGAGGATTCAATGACAACATTAGAATCAACAAAAAGGGGTATGTTTAGGAATGAAAACACAACATTAAAGAACAAGCAAATTGAGGTAGGACATGACAAAAAAACAAGAGTCAATGAAAAGAGAGAGAGAAAAGAAGAAAAAAAATTTTAAAAAAAAGGAAGGAACAAGAAAAAAATTTTGAACTATACCATGTCCGTTGGTATCTTTAGAAGAAATGTTTTAAGATTATCGAGTCTACAAGATAAGTTATACATCAAATGAAAATTTTGAAAAAATATTTTGTTAGAATATATTGAGTGTAACAAAAGATGAGATAATATTAGATGACAAATAATGGTTTGAGTTTTTAGTATTCCCTTTTTAAGTTTGAAATTTTCAATGAAAGGAATGACATGGTTGTAGACATTCTTAGAGCATTGGTTGATTGATAAGAAAATCACGTTAAGATAATTAACATATTCTTAGGTCGTTTCTTCTACAAGGACAAAAAGAGAAAAGGAGTTGATTAGCAAATGGTGATCCTTGGTCTTTGAAACCTTTAAACACCTTTTTGAGCCTATGAATATCCTTTTCTTTTTATAGCCATAAACCATAGCCTCATTACATGCTTATAAAAGTCCTTCTTGATCAAACAGACAATTTTAACTAATAAGTGGCGCTCTCAAAATTGTTAGAGTTTTCCATGAGGGTTATAATTTCACGAAGTAAAGTACAAGTTGTTATGCATATTGATAAAATTAGTACTGAAAAATGAGACAAATTTTCAACTGAATCTCGGGTCTTTACTCGACACTCTAATTGTTTGAAAATCATGAATTACCACTTCATCATGTACTGTCAAATAACATACCCCAAAATCAGAGATTAGAATTGAAAAAAAAAAAAAAAAAAAAAAAAAACGATTTCAAGCTCACAATGAGTTAATTACTGTTAACAAAATACAAGATAATTATAGGTCGCATGCATTGAATATCGGGTGTTGGGTATTGACCAAATGAATTTGATTTTGAACAAATGACATCTCTTTGATTTTATTTCAATGATTAGACTTTGGATGCACATGATCTTTGAAATTGGTGACTTAATTTCAGAACAAGAAAGATTCACAAACAGAGAACCTTGATCGGATTTACAGAATCATTGACATTGACAGTTCTTGACTATCTTTGAAAAGCCCAGCAGTCAGAGGCTATAATATGGATTTTGATGGGAACACAAATAATTCCACATCAGCTTGGGGGCAAAGAAGCACAAGCAAACAATGGTTTAGTGAAATTCATCAACGAGCGCTAACAAATTCAACTCAGGGCAACATTGCTTAATAGAGAGTGATGGTTAATAAGTTCCAACAGTGTTTGAGAATAAGATTGCAGTTGAAGGGCATCTCCAAATTTCTGAAATATCAACTTACTTACGGATTTGGTTGTCTCCAAAATACATTGTCCCAAGGGTGCATTTTGATAAATATTGAAGAGTATGCACGCCATAAAGGTTGATTGTGGGATAATTTATTTTGAAGTCCGTCGATTCAAGTTTCACTTCACTACTTAAAGCCCATTGACTCAAGGTTCAGTTTATCGCATGAATAGGAGCGACATAAAAAACCTCGAGAATGACAATATTATAATTCTTTGCATGGACTAAAAAGAATTTATTCAGAAGAAGTCTACAATGGAGAGTTTAACATTTGAATGACCAAGCAGTTGCATCAATTCAAGCTGCAATTCATCGCATGATTGCGGTTGATAACAACATTACATCTCTTCTCACGAGCTGAGAGAAATTTATTGATAATAACATGGAGCATGCAACGATGAGTTTTAGATGCATTTCTGGATGACTTAACAATTCCATGAAGGCTAATGATGACATATGCGGGAATAAATACAATCCAATTGATTGAAAACTCCATGACTGATCGGTAATCTAAGATGAGAACAACATTCACAAGTTTTGCAATGGTTGTTAGCCGAACGCACAACTGTTATTGAAAGAATCAAAGAAAATGAATGGACTTGTTACACCCTTTCATGATGAATCAAGCAACACCATACTTGGGGGCAAGTTCAGCATTGATAAACAATGAAAGTAGAGATCATCGCAGATAGCCCAGAATAAACAATGCGCTTGTGTTGAGTGGATGAATGACTTATGAAGAGCTTCAATGAGCTATCTAATCAGAGGAGCCAACAAAGCTTTGGAGATTAGACAAAGGCATCCTATGATAATGGAGCATTAGAGAAAGGGGACCTATATTTCTCAAGTAATTATACATGCATCATCATGCATTGCATCCCCATCTTTACCAAATACATCCGGGTAGGTCACCCATCATAACAAGACCCGGGTAGGTCACCCGTCACCATTGAGACCGTACTAACCCGGGTAGGTCACCCGTCACCATTGAGACCGCACTAACCCGGGTAGGTCACCCGTCATAACGAGACCCGGGTAGGTCACCCGTCACCATTGAGACCATACTAACCCGGGTAGGTCACCCGTCATAACGAGACCCGGGTAGGTCACCCATCACCATTGAGACCATACTAACCCGGGTAGGTCACCCGTCATAACGAGACCCGGGTAGGTCACCCGTCACCATTGAGACCATACTAACCCGGGTAGGTCACCCGTCATAACGAGACCCGGGTAGGTCACCCGTCACCATTGAGACCATACTAACCCGGGTAGGTCACCCGTCATAACGAGACCCGGGTAGGTCACCCGTCACCATTGAGACCGCACTAACCCGGGTAGGTCACCCGTCATAACGAGACCCGGGTAGGTCACCCGTCACCATTGAGACCATACTAACCCGGGTAGGTCACCCGTCATAACGAGACCCGGGTAGGTCACCCGTCACCATTGAGACCATACTAACCCGGGTAGGTCACCCGTCATAACGAGACCCGGGTAGGTCACCCGTCACCATTGAGACCATACTAACCCGGGTAGGTCACCTGTCATAACGAGACCCGGGTAGGTCACCCGTCACCATTGAGACCATACTAACCCGGGTAGGTCACCCGTCATAACGAGACCCGGGTAGGTCACCCGTCACCATTGAGACCGCACTAACCCGGGTAGGTCACCCGTCATAACGAGACCCGGGTAGGTCACCCGTCACCATTGAGACCGCACTAACCCGGGTAGGTCACCCGTCATAACGAGACCCGGGTAGGTCACCCGTCACCATTGAGACCATACTAACCCGGGTAGGTCACCCGTCATAACGAGACCCGGGTAGGTCACCCGTCACCATTGAGACCATACTAACCCGGGTAGGTCACCCGTCATAACGAGACCCGGGTAGGTCACCCGTCACCATTGAGACCGTACTAACCCGGGTAGGTCACCCGTCATAACAAGACCCGGGTAGGTCACCCGTCATAACGAGACCCGGGTAGGTCACCCGTCACCATTGAGACCGTACTAACCCGGGTAGGTCACCCGTCACCATTGAGACCCTACTAACCCGGGTAGGTCACCCGTCACCATTGAGACCATACTAACCCGGGTAGGTCGCCCGTCACAATGAGACTGTCTCCACCGTTCCATTTTTTTTTTCTTTACAACGCTTACTATATAAAATCTCTTATAAGACTTTAGTCGTAAGCATTGTAAAGAAGGGGGCAACTGTCATAACCCAATTTTGGGTCATTCCCCAAAACTACCCGAAAATAACAAAAAAAATAATAAAATAAAAGGGGCCGGTGTCGGTAGAAAAGTCAAGGTAAAATTTTGGATATTTTTGGGAGCTCGATCGTACCTCTTTCGTACTCGAAAATGAAGGAAATCGCAGATTTAAGGTTAAAATAATTTATTATCAGATAAATTTGTGTAAAAATTAAGTCAGCAGGCATGATTATATTTTTATGGGTCAATTTGATTTAATCGTTGGTCGATTTAAAAGTGCATTTATGTTTGAGAATTAATTTAGGATCCAATCAAATATTTAATTAAGTGCAGGGGCTTGATTATATTTTAAAATTGGCCAAGTTAATTTTATTAAGGGCTTAGTCAATAAGAAATCAAGTTCTTAAATTTAATTTGGGTTTAATTGAGAAAATCAGAATTTTTGAAGACCCAATTGAATTTTTCAAGGCAATTATGCGAAATCAGGGACCAATATGATTAAATTAAGAGTTTAATGTTCGATCGAGGGTTAAATTGTGCAAATCAGAAATTAAGGACCGAAATAAAAAAGGTGCACAAAGTTAAGGATGCTCTCGAAATACTGACGGGGATACAATTGCACAAATTAAAAAGTTTAAAATTGATTAGGAATGCTATTGAACAATTATAAGTTTAAGGGCCAAATTACACTTTGCCATCAACATTAAAATTGCATGTTTCCTGCATTGTTCCGACACCTGAACAGCGCAGGAAACAGAGGGCTGCAACGGCTCTCTGCAGCCCTCAGCCCTCTGCAATATACAGCCACACGACATGCACCTCAACCCCCTGCAAACGCAACAGGAGAGCGTCTCAGCCGTCTCCAAAAATTCAGAGGGGAGCAACCTCATGCATGGTGCATGACAAAGGTTCGCCGCCTATAAAAGGGCACCGTTCACATGCAGAGAGGAGGAGGAAAAGGGGAGAAAAAAAAAAAGGGGGAGAAGAAAAGGATAAAAGAAATAATACAGAGAGGGGAACGAAGAATAGAAAGAGACAGAGAAAGAAGAAGGGAATTGACGTGAAAAAAGAACACAGAATAAGTAGAGGATTTCAGAGCAAAATTTGCGGGATCTCCTTCCCCACGCTGCAGCTACTCTCCCTCTGCCAATTCGACCCTCTCTCTCACTACAAAACCAGAAGCCTTTCTCTCTCTCTCTCCGTCTCGGTCAGCAGCTCCGACCACCAGCTCCGACCACCTCACACCTCTCCGTCATCACCGGCATCTCCACCCCAACCCCGGAGACACAAACACGGTCTCAGGCAAAGGTAACAGAGGCAACAGGCGCGACAGCAAACCAACCCGTGTACCTTCCGACGTCAACTCCGGCCAGCACAGGCCACCATTTCCGACGCCACCACGACCAGAAGAACCACCTCGACCTCCTCTACACAACGGTATCAACAGTTACTCATTTCTTCACACTCCAAAATTTGCATATTACTACTGTTCATTATCTCCCTCCTCTGTCAGCGCGGGGAGTGATTTTAGTTCACTCTCCCGCGGGTTAGTTGGGCCGGGCCTTGTGCCCGGCCTGACCCTTAAAAGATGGGCTTCCAGCCCGAATGGGCAGGAAGCCCAAACCAAAGTAACTGGGCTGGAGGCCCAGTCCGAAAATAAATAGGCTGAAAGCCCAGTCCGAATTAAAATGGGCCTAGAGCCTGTATAAGTATGTGGGCTGGAAGCCCAGCCCAATATTGTAGTGGGTCCAGCCTAGCCCACGCTGGGGCTGGCAGCCCAAGACCAGTTTTCTCTGGGCTGTCAGCCCAGCCCGAGATAGGCTGGGCTGCCAGCCCAGACCCAAACCAGGTGGGCTGACAGCCAGCCCACCGAAGACCAGAAAAAAAGAAAAACAAGGAAAATAAAAATAGAAAAAATAATAAAAATACAAAATTTACACAAAAAATATTTTTATTTTAAAAATGCAAAAACATGTTGTTTTCTTGCATACGGCCAATACACTAGCATATTTTAAAAATTGTTTTTCTTTTCAAGAATATATATTATCTAGGGTTTTTAAGAGAAAATGAGTTTTAGCATGGACTTTGCAAAGAAGAAAAATCATTTCTTGCATCTTGAGATTTTACAACATGTTTGTAAAATCCAAAGGGTATTGGCCAATATTTCAAAAAAAATATAAAAATCTTATTTTTTTTGAATTTATTATTCACTGTTGGTATTTGGATAAATAAATCCTAAAAGGGATTAGTATCCAAAATATTCGACAGGAATGATATGCTATTATTCACTGTTGAGATTTGGATAACTACATCCTAAGGGGTTAGTATCCAAAATCTTCGACGGGAATGATATGCTATTATTCACTGTCGGTATTTGGATAACTAAATCCTAAGGGGTTAGTATCCAAAATATTCGACGGGAATAATATGCTATTATTCACTGTTGGAATTTGGATAACTAAATCCTAAGGGGGTAGTATCCAAAATATTCGACAGGAATGATATGCTATTATTCACTGTTGGTATTTGGATAAATAAATCCTAAAGGGGTTAATTTCCTAAATATCCAGCGGAGTAATATCCCATTCATCATTTAACCAACATATTCTTTGAAAGATCAAAATCATAACAAATCTTAACCAAACAAAAACACCAAGCAGCCTACCTTAGGTAGGGCGTACTAGGGGTGTTAAAACCTTCCCTTTACGCAACCAGTCCCTTACCCTAGAATCTCTGAAAGACCAGTTTTAGGTTTCCTAGTAACCATAATACTAGGTGGCGACTCCCTTTCCACAGAAATAAAGATAATCCCTCCGACATTTGAATTCCCCGCCTCGCGGGGAGAGTTGCCACGACGCCGCATACAACCATTTTTGGGGTGCGACAAGCACAATCACCCTGAGGAATGAAAGATTCCCGACATGGGGAGACAGTGGACCTGCCAGTTGAAGTGAAGACAGATTCAAGGAAGTCACTCTTCGATGCCTGCGACCGCATGTAACTCCTCGCCAGCTGCAAAACTGCAGCGAGCTGTTCCATGAGCTTAAACTGCTGAAAGGATCGTGTGATATAAGATCCTTAATGGCTAGCAAAGCATGCTGGTCTGTCTCATTTGAGGAGCCAGAAGTGGTGGCTTCTGTGTAGTTGATGAACAGAAGCATGCCCATGAACCAAAGAAGTGAGTTTAGTAGCCCTGAAAGCATTTTTCTTTTCTGGTTTTTTTGCGGTGCTTGTGCCTGATGAAGCCAGGATGAGCTTAAGTAAGAAGCCAAGATACAGTGGTGTAAAATGTAAGTGGAAACCAATACGAATGGAAACAGGGAGGGGCCCTTGACTTGACTTTGCGAAGATGCTTGTACTATTCATAGTCTTTTTCTTGTTGGAAAAGTGTAGCACGGCAACACAAATTAAATTAAGGGGGTTTGCCATGAATCTTCCTCTTCATAAATGGTCACCATCTAGCACATTTTTTGCTCCTTTTAGGGTTTTTAACTTATTAAACCCACTTGAATCCATTACTTGTTTGATGGGTTAATTCACAATACCATGCTCGATTTAATATTTGATCCTCGAAGGTTAATTGAAGTTTTTTTAAGCATTTACTTAATTTTCAATTTTCAATACTTGCCGAGGTTAACAATTTTAATGAATTTACCATGATAAAAAAAAACAATAAGTAGTAGTTTTGGGCAAGAATAAGCGAGCTGTTCCATGAGCTTAAACTGCTGAAAGGATCGTGTGATATAAGATCCTTAATGGCAAGCAAAGCATGCTGGTCTGTCTCATTTGAGAAGCCAGAAGTGGTGGCTTCGATGTAGTTGATGAACAAAAGCATGCCCATGAACCACAGAAACGAGTTCAGTAGCCTTGAAAGCATTTTTCTTTTCTGGGTTTTTTGCGGTGCTTGTGCCTGATGAAGCCAAGATACACTTGGAACAAAATCTATATCATTATCTGAAATTTCTCCAGCTTGTAAATGTGTATTGCTCTCAATGTTCATGGACTTCGGGGGCAAGTTAACGGCTTTCACCAAATGTGTATTGAATCTAGGTGCAATGATTGGTGAATGAGATGAGAAAAGTCAAGTCAGTGACATCTTCTTCCGCAATAAATATTTTGCCAATATTCAGAATTTGAAGTTCGTGGAGGTTTCCTAGATTTATTGGCATGGACCCTTAGGAGTCCATGTCATAGGTCCAGCAAATGATGCTCCATGCCAACAAATTATAATACGCTTTCTACACGCTCCCCTCGAGAAAATGTTAAGCAATTGGCTTTGGAAATTTCCTCTCATCGTATCAAAACTAGATTTATGACCAAAGTTGATTTATTTGTACATGAGATAGAATGTTGCTGTTTGCCTGGTCCTCCATGGTGTAAGCTGAGGGTGTGAACACTGGGAAGCTTTGTGTCTTTATGAGGCAAGTTACAAAGAAACAAAAGCTAGAAATTTGAAGTCAATGTCCTATTCACTAAAATTTCCACAAAGAGAAAAACTTCTACAAATGAAAGCTTTGTGGAATATATTTCTGGAAGCATTCAGAATGGAAAAATTAGCGACGGTAAATTGACTTGACCACCTCTGAAGTTTGTCTGCCAAAGAATCTTATGAATTTCTCAGGGACTGAAGCATCGACCTCCTTGGTGGTAGGTCTAGAAAGTAAGAAGGAGTGCGCATTTGTTGGCATGATTTAATGGAAAGAATTTGGTCAAGTCTAGTATCGTCCAATTTGGGATAGAGATCATGGTTTCTTGAAGAGAACAACATTAAAAACAGGGCAACTGTTTTGCAAGCACACCATTCTGGGAAGAATCAAGACTTGGATCTTGTGGAAAAATGGATCTTGAACATAACAGAAGGGCCTGACAGAAACATATAGAACTATATGTGATTGGTGCACTCAACATAGGCATGCATGGACCAAAGATTTGTAAGATATTATGATGCATTTTCAATCCTCTGAATTGAAATCGTTTTCATGTTAGCAGATTGAAAATTTTAAAGATGCAGAAGGTTTAAAATTAATATCCCTGTATCCAAGCATGCTGAGTTTCATGCCTCTGTTTAACACTCAAGCTGTTTTATGCATCGGGAAAACGTGCGGCCATCCAAGAATGAGGACTCTGCTAGGCATGGATTCCCTGACCTTTTACATGAAACTCATGTTGCTCGATGCTTTCACCAAGACCAATTGCCCCTTGCATTCTAATCGCATTAAATCTCATTTTATCAATGCATCTAAACCCAATCAAATCATCTTCCAGCTCTTTTCATCTTTACATGAAACTCTTGTTCCATAAATGGCCACCTTCTAGCACATTTAATATCTCATTTTTGCTCCTTTTAGGGTTTTTTTTTAACAAAATAACTTATTAAACCCACTTGAATCCATAACTTGTTTGATGGGTTAATTCACAATGCCATGGTCGATTTAATATTTCATACTCTAAGGTTAATTGAAGTTTTTTTAAGCATTTACTTTATTTTTAATATTCAATAGTTGCCGAGTTAATAATTTTAATGAATTTACCATGATAAAAAAAACAATAAGAGTAGTTTTGGGCAAGAATAAGCGAGTGTTGGACTACAAAACCAATCATAGCTCTTCTCCTTGATCCATCTTTACCCATAGCATGAGAGCTTTTATACAGAGTGATATAGCAGCTAAGAGAACGAGCTTCTAATCCAGCATACTATTTCGTAATGCTGCAATTAAGGGGAGAATATTTCTTAGGCTTTAATGCAGCTGAAGGCTATTGTCATAATGAAATTCAAACGTGGGGATGCATGGCAGCTAAAATCCTCGGAAATAAAAAGCAGTTTTGTGTGTTTGGTTATCATGTTTTTTATATTGTTGTCAACTTGTGAAATTACTTTAAAGGACACACACACACACACATTACTATATATCTAAATGGCGTGGGTGTTTCACTGTACACCCACGCACTGTGCACACAGACACAGTGCACTGTGGATTGCAACAATATTTTTTTATTTTTTTTTGCTTTTTTTTTTTTTATTATGTTTTTTTCTTTTTTTTTGTTTTTATTTTATGATTAGCTCCTCTTTTTTTTTTTTCGTTTGTTCTTTTCTTTTTTTTGCTTTTTTTTTCCTAATTATTCTTTTTCTTTTTTTTTCCTCCGTTTTTTCCTTCTTCTTTTTTTGCCTTTTTTTGTATTTTTTCCTTATTATATTTTTTTCATTTTTTTCTAATTATATATTTTTTTTCTTTTTCTACTTATATATTTTTTTGGTTTTTTGTTTTTTAATAATCGGGGTGTCCGAGCTCGCTTAAATGCACCATGATTAATCTCCATATCTAAATTTTTTTGATAACCAGGGTGTCTAGGCCAACTTATGCATACCACAACAATCCCCGGACCCACATTTTTTTTTTCTAAAATGCTTTCCTGCTGGTACATTTTTTTTCTTTTTTTTATTCACTTATACATTTTTTTTATAACCGGGATCTCTGACCAGCTTAAGCACACCACGACTAATTCTTGGGCCGAATTTTTTAAAAAACAATATGGATTGCTACAGTGCTTTCACGCTTATACTTTTTATTTTATTTTCTTTCGCTTATACATTTTTTGGTAACCATGGTCTCTCAGCCAGCTTAAGCTCTTTTTTTCACTTATACATTTTTTTCACTTATATATTTTTTTTATAACTACGATCTCCGGGCCAGCTCAAGTGCACCACCACTACTCCTCGGACCAAATCTGTTTTTTGATAATCGGGGTGTCCAGGCTAGCGTGGACACACCATGACTAATCTCCGAACCAATTTATTATTATTTTTTATTTTTTTTCCTTATACGTTTTTTTATTCACTTTTATTTTTATTTGTTCTTTGGATTAGATGATTTTTATAATTTTATTATTTGCGCAATAATAATGATAATTTTAGTTATTATTTTTTTAGAAAAATCTTTAGATTTTTTTTTAAAGATTTTCCTGAAATTTTAATTTATATCGGTGATCATTTTAAAAGTAATATTACTCTATTTTTCCCTTTATTCATTTTTTTTTGTTTTCTGTTTCTTTATTTGTTCTTTAGATTATATGATTTTATTATTTATGCAATAATAATGATAATTTTAGTTATTGTTTTTTTATAAAAATCTTTTGCTTTTTTTTTTTTTCATGGCAATTTAATTATTTTAAATGTTTGGCAATAATGTTAGTAATAATTTTAGCTTTAATAACAATGATAATGACAATAACATCAGGATGAATTTTCAATCTATGTTTTCGTCTTTTTGTTGATAGAAAACTAACAACTTATTTTTTTATTTGATTATTGTAGGTATTTTCACAGTTTATATTTTATTTTGTTTGATTTAAATTGAATTATAAAATGAACTAATCTTAATACAGTGAACTTAATAATTCAGATATCCGAGTTTTCTTGCTTTTTTAATGATGATGATAAATTTATGTTGGTTATTTCATTTGAAACTACTAAATAGACAAATTTATATTGATTTTAAATTCATATATTTTATAGAAAACTTGCACTTGACATGAATTCTGCACAGATTTATTATTTTAGCTAAATTTATATTATAATAAAAAAATACACACAATTAATATTTTTTACATTGAAAAAAAAATTGTGCCGCCCGCGGCGAAGCGCGGGGGCATTGTCTAGTATATATATATACATTGTTTTTTTAAAATATTGTAGATTTAATAATTATAATAATAAAATATAATTAATAATTCATGTAAATTAGACACTTGTTTTTATTCTCTCATCAAACTAATTGCAATTCCATCATGAACTAAATCCATACATGAAGGTTGCGGCGATCCCTTGCTATTCGATCGAGGAAGAACATCTGGTAAAATATCATCAGGAACAACATCTGCAATCCATACTGAGTTTCAGGATCTCTATCTACATGTTATAGAGATATAATTCCAAGGCCCAATCTAGTTGCAAGTTTCTGAATTTCATCTAGGAATGCGCTGATCTTCTCAACTTTCTGATCCATAATCAATCGAAAAGCAACAGAGTTGTGGTGTGAAACAAAGTTACGCGCCTTTCCCTTTCATTAGGACTGATCTCTATCTACATATTTTTTTATTTTTTAAAAAATATGATTTTTATAAAATTAAACTGGGCCTGACCCAACTAAATGGGTCGACCCAGCCAAGTTGGGCCAAAAGGCCCAACACTATTAGACTTGGGTTTGGGCAGAGAGTAGGTCCAGCCCAAGAGTTAAAAAATGGGATGCTGCACTGTTCATGTATTACGTGAACAGTGCAGAGTAAATTAATTCACTCTTGCACTGTTCACGTAACACGTGAACAATAACATGGTGGTCGCCCGACTATGACGAGAGGCTCACCTGCCGCTATCGCTGGGTAGACGAGGCCAAGGTGGTTCTTCTTGTGATGGTGGCGTCAGAAATGGTGGTCCGTGGTGGCCAGGAGAAGCGTTGGAAGGTTGCTGCTGTTGTTGTGATGTCGTTGCCGCTACTTCTACTGGGGCTTGCTACTGCCATAATTGTTAGTTTCGTTTTGTTTCGGCCAAAATGGCCAAAACATTTCGTATTAGTAAAAAAATGTGACAAAATAGTGTCGTTTTTTCCTCGATTTAAATTCTGGTCCGCTCCAGATTTTTCAGTCAAATACCAGCCGAAACGCGCTGGTATGATACCGATTGTGCCGTTTCAACCTTGAAAAAAAAACAAATCAAAGAAACTGTTTCTTGTGTCGCAAATCCCAGGTTCTGTTTTGTCTCAACTACCATCGTTTCTCCTGTGTAAGGTATGAGCTTGCCATAAAAGATGATGTTGTCTGAGGAATTAGTAGAGCTGGCAGTACTGGTAAATTCTTCACTGAAAAACTCAAAAAGATCTTGATGATCAAAAGAGGAGTTGATGCAAATCAGGAGGCAGGACATGAAGATCATGAGCGGGAGGATGAAATCGAGGCAGAACAAGGGATTAACAAGATTCCAAATATGGATACAACTGCTGGAGTTTTGGAGAATGACCGTTACAATTGAGACAGATATGGATATCAACACAAAGCTGGAGTCTTGGAAGCCTACCGATACAAGAAGTTTAATTCCATTAATTGCTGATTGTTTTACTTATCTGAATTTTATTTAATTTCCTAATTTATTGCTTTCCTAGTTAAGCTTAGACATTGTGAATTGTCGTAACTATTTAAGGGAAAGATTGTAAGAGACGAAAGCAGTTTTTTCAGTTCAGTATTTTCCATTGAATAAATTCAGTGTGGTTTTGGAGAGATTCCAATAATTTGCAGAGTGATTTTGCACAAGCCTGGATTACATTTTTATTGAGATTTTGAATCTGTAATTTACGGCATCAGGAGCTTCGGTAGTCATCAATATCATTGTAGTTGTCGTTTTTCTCTCTTGCAAAAAGACAAGAGAAAAGGTTTCTAGCAGAGGCAACGAAAGAAAATAGGTAGCGCCAGAAGACATTCGTTCTGAAATTGCAAGCTATGAGCAAAATTTGAAAGTCTTCAAATTTGAAGAGGTAAGGAAATCTACTGAAAATTTTAGTTCAAAAAGTAGAATAAATGGCTCTATGTATCGTGGAGAGTTTGGTGGGGAGATCCTAGCTGCCAAGAAAATGAGTAGAGATGTAACAAAAGAAGTGAACATTCTGAAGAGGATCAACCACTTCAATTTGATAAAGCTTTGAAGGAGTATACGAAAATCGTGGTTGTTTCTACCTTGTTTTGGAGTATATGGGAAATTATCTATTATACTAAAAGAGCTCAGAGTTGTTATTGTAGCTTGTGTGTGTTTTTACTATGGATTACAATAGTATTGCTTAGTTTTCGGGTGTGGTCGGTTTACTGTTTTTTTCTTTTTGCACAGTAAAATAATGATTTTGTCCTTCAAAAAACACAAAAAGCGGCTCCTGGGCGGAGGGGTTACACGGTAATTGCACAATTTCGGTCCGGTCCGGGTCGCTGCTTTTTTTTATTTTTTTATATTTCTTTGCACAATAAATTAACCATTTTGTCCCTCGAAAAGGACAAAAATCAGGCTTGGCCGGGAGGGGTGCCACGTGCATTTCATATTTTTTAAAAATGGCTAAATACGGATATAGCTCTTAATAGGACAAAATAGATGACTTGGGTACACGGTAGCGCGGTAATTGACCATAATTTTTTATTATTTTTCTCGGGTTACTGTGGGCGCGTGTGTCACACGCGGGCCACGGTGATCCGCCTCGCGTCCTCTTTGGGCGGTGCGTGCAGTGTCATATGGTGGAGGAAAATGTGCATCTGGCTTCTCTGTGGATGTGCCGCCGTGTGATCTTCCTCATGGTGTGGCGCATGCAAGCCAAAGGTGGCTGGAGACGAGACGGTGGGCGGTTGAACTCCCCCCCCCCCTTTTCTCTCTCCTTCACCCTAAACTACTCAACAGCCCCCCGATTTTCTTGCTTTTGCATTTCAGTCCCTTAGCTTTTAATTGTGTTATGTGGTCCTTATTTCTATTATATAAGTTTTGATTTGTTTCAATTGTGTCCTTCGATTGAAATTGATTATTTATTGCATTTTCATTTTGGTCCTCATTCTTTTAATTTTCGGATTGCTTTTAAATCCCTTAATATATTTGGTACATAAGATTTGATTTGGTACATAATATATTTGGTATAGCATCTTGATTTTGAATCTCTCCCTTTATACAAAACAAGGGAAATAGTGTTCCCCACGTTATTGTTCACCGAAATACAAATCATTTTTTTAAAAAAAAATTATTGCATCTTTATAGGCTCAAATTGATGGCAAATTAAAACATATTTATTAATAAAATACAAGATTTAAAGATAGAAGACTAAAATAAAAAAATACACCAAAAAGAGATGGTTTGACTAAAATTAGGACTATATATAAACTTCAGCCCCTAACTTCTCAGGTTATAAGTTTTTAGTCCCTGACAATTTATAAAATTCAGTTTTTTTTCTCCCATAGTTTGAGAGAGAAGAGACAAAGAATGGTTGGATTCAGATGATAGAGAGAGAAAATCTTAGTTGAGACCGATTCTAATTATAAAAATGAGTGATTTTGGTTTCAATGAATTTTTTTTATGAGCAATGTTTCGACAAGGTGTTTTTATCTTAAACTTGTTTAAAATGATAAATCTGAACCTGAAATGAATTTTAATATTGAGTTGATTGTGGGTTCTAGAAATAACTTTTGACTTGTTAGAGGCTATGAATATGTTTTACAAGGAATTCAAGGTATTTTTTCTTATGGAATTTTCAATTGAAACATGGTTAAAAATGATTTTTTTTGGTTTGAAATAGACTAGTCTAATTTTAAATCGATAAAAAATCATTGGAATCCAAGTAGTAGAGCCGAAGTGTCATGTGCCTCAGCGAGGCAGGTGACATATGGCCTCTATTTTTTATCTTCAAATTATTAAGGGTAGAATAATTTACGAGAATTATGAAAATGAAGCCTAGGCGCATGGGCTGCTCCAGCCCCGCGCACTTGGTCTTTTTTGTGGAGGCCTAGGAGCTCTATCTTCTTAGCTCGTGAGATTAAGATTTTGTTTTGTATCAATTACGATTATAATTGTGTTTTTTCTTCTAATTTTATCACTTAGTATTTAGTTAACTATTAATTGGGTAATGTAATTTGTTTTGATTTGATTTTGCAAATACTTTTACATTTTTTTGGTTCTATAGGTTTTTATTTTAGATAAATAAAATAATATAATTTTTTTTAAACCCAATTTAAGTCATGAGTTTGAATGATTTATGTGTTGGCTCGGATGAGATTGATATTTGGTTTTTGCATAAATAACTCTCCATTTTTTTAATTAGATCATGGTTCTTTTGAATTCCTCTTAAGATTCTTTTTATGTTTAAAAATGCATCGTAAAAAGTGTATATATATATATTAAAATATTTAACGTGGGTGAGGCAAATAACTAAGTAAATACTAGAGCACAAACATCCCTTCATCCCAAACATGACATAACATACTAGTGGCTATGGTATTAATATCCATTTTTGTCTTCTCCTTTTCTCTTTGCGTTCTCTCTGCATCCTTCAGACATGAACCATGATTCCTTTGTAGATAATTTTAAGAAAAGTGCTTGTACATCTATGTTTTCTTGAATTTCATTAATTTTTTTGACATGCAAAAAGTTTTTCCATAAGTGTTTGAATGGTTAGAAAATCCATATTTTATGACTCTTGTATTGCAACATTCATATTAATGGAATTTTTTTTTTGGCAATGAGCATATAATCTTTTCTACTACATGTGTTTCCTTCATCTTCACCTAATATTTCTTCATTTGATTGTATAGTTAAGTAATTTGAAATACTTTCTAATTCAAATATCTATGATTTTTCAAAGTCATCTTGTAACTTCTATAGGCCTACATTTCTTATATCATTAGGTCCTTGGTTTAATTATTGCAAAACTTCTTTTGCTTTCTTAATAATGGTTACATTAGCTCCTATCTCAAAAATGACATCATATAAACATTGGTGGATAATGTGAGTGTTTGTTAATCATTTCTTTGTATCTTTTTGCATAACCTATCTTTGGGTTGAAGTCAACATTGCTTTGTCTATAGGCTTTTCAAAGCTTTTTCAACCGTTATTCACACATCTTGAAAACCTATCTAGCCAATCTTTCATCCAAATAACCTTGAAGTCAACATTGCTTTGTTTTTCAATTTTTTTATTTATTTCTTAAACTTGAATTGACTAAGGTCCAGGCTAACTAGTTTTATGGATTGACTTGCTAGGTTCATCAAAGTTTTATTACTTGGATTATTATACTATTTTCAATTCCAAGACTTGATATAATTTTTTTTTTTAAATATCTAATTTATTCTTATATACACACACGCGCGAGCCCGCAAACATATAAGTTTGACAATAATATATTAAGTTTGACGTGCAGTGCCAAGGTTTGGTTACCCCCGAGTCATTTGGGTAGTGGATAGATCTGGGTTTTTTTACCAAGTTTGGTTAGGTCAATCCTCCTTTATTTATTAAACCTGTATTGGTTCAGGCCTGAATCGACTAACTAGATTGTTCTAAGTTTTATAATTAGAGCTATTATGCTATTGTTAATTTTAATATTCAATATAAACTAAAGTAAAAAAATAATATCTAATTGTTTTTTTAATAAATAGGTTTTATAGTAGTATATATTAAAGATAAAATAGACTTTCTAACTTGTCAATCATTAACCTAACATGATACATAAATAATACCATGACTTGTACATCACTACCAAATATAATTCTATCTTTCTCGTGTTCTATATTCTCTTCTCCGTCTTAAATGTGGTTGTCTATTATGTTTCAGAACAGTAACCAAACACTACTTTAAGACCTATATAACTTATACACTTGTATGACTAACTATCCTTTTTTTTGGTGATTTGAAACTATAGTAAATTGAAGTTAAAAATAAAATTTAGTATTTTAAAACTTCCCTTCTATTATATGCTGATGGTGAAAATGTCTTTCTAAAAAAATAAACAATTTCAGCTTTTTAGGTCAAATCTAAACCACTAACCTTCTTGCTTATACGTCTAGGATTTTAAACTTTACACTCGATATTGATCAATTCTATCTAATTCTATCACAAAACACCTTTCTATGCATTTTTCCTAGGTTCCTTAGAGTTATGCGCACAAACTTTTCATGCTCACACAAGTCTTTCCATGTAAATTAGACACCATTTTCTATTCCTATGACATTGCCCATCAATAACATTTTCATCAACCGAAAGTATGTCACAATAATCATGACATAACTTAATAATAAATGATCTGACTAACCAATGGTAACACATTAATTTCTCCATATTCACTCTTTCTCCCCATGAAGAAAAATATTGGAGAGCATTAAATTCTTAAAACCAAGTTGTTCTTGTGTTAAATCTATGTCCTTTTAATGGAAAAAACTTGAACTTTTTTTTTTATAGTTCAAGGGATATTTATAGCCTTTGAACCTTATCTTTTCCGACTGTCGCTCTCTCTGCATCGTTCAGACAAATCTTCCTGCCACCCACAGGCTTCGGCCCTGAATCCCTTGCCTTTGAATTTCCCGGCAGAGCCTTCTATACTGGGGTTAGCGATGGTCGTGTTCTTAGATATCAACCACTTACTGGCTTCACATATTTTGCCTTTACATCACCAAACCGGTAAAAATTCTCTCAGTTTTTTGGTTTTCTTTAGTATTATATATAGAAGCTACTGCCTTCCATTTTAATTTTTGCTATTGCTGAATCATTTGCGTCAGTAATAATGCGAAAATTCTCCTTAAAGGCTACCTCATATCCATTCTTAAGCATTTTCTTTAGTATTATATATAGGCTTACAATGCTAATGAATTGAAAAACATAAAACACTCAACAATTTGAGAGATAATCGGATAAACATCAATTTGAAGATTAAGCCTGTTTTAATTAAACTAAAAGACTACAGCTAATGATAAAGCCTACAGCTAACTCTTCTTATCCAAAGCTAATCTCACATTAGAATTCTAACACTCCTCCTTGAGATCTGCTTTGGGCAATCCCAACTTCATCTTCAGAAATTCCAGACTTGCTACTGGAATTATCTTGGTCTTTCATCTTCATCAATTCGAACTCTCTCTTGAATGCTAGCAACTTTACAGTTTTGTCTCTGCTGCTGCCTTCAAATTCGACCTGGAGCTTGTCCCAAATTTGTTTTGGTGTTTCCAAGTTCATGATTTTCGTAAAGATGTGGTCTGCAATTCCAGAATGCAGACATGTAATTGCTTTGTCTTTCTTCAATTTTTCTTCTTCAAAACTTTCATCTGCGCAATTGTAGGGTCTTCATTTAATGGTGTGGGATCAGCATCTATCTCCACAATGTTCCATAACCCTTGGGATCGCAGAAAAAACTTCATCTTGACAGCCCAGATGTGATAATTTTCTCCAGAAAAAACTGGAATTGCAGCAGCATTATTGTTGGAGGTTGACATGATTTTTGAAAGTAAAAAGCGCACTTGTGTTTACACTCAATTAAACTCTAACTCTCTGTGTTTATCTCTAAAAAAAAAACCCACAGTCCCGTAAGAAGATTGCTCTGATACCACTTGTTGGAATTTTATGATCTGAATAGTAGTTGTTAGTAACAAGCACTGTTCAGATCAAAATCTGGAAAATTGCCGAGAATGAAGAACAGATGAAGAACTAAATTTTGGGCAGAAAAATCTGGAAAAAATACTTAAAAAATTGATACTGGGATCGTAATCACTTAATTTTATTGAATTCAAATAGCCTATATATAGGCTTACAATGCTAATGAATTGAAAAGCATAAAACACTCAACAATTTGAGAGATAATCGGATAAACATCAATTTGAAGATTAAGCCTATTTTAATTAAACTAAAAGACTACAGCTAATGATAAAGCCTACAGCTAACTCTTCTTATCCAAAGCTAATCTCACATTAGAATTCTAACATGTTAGAGGATAATATAAATCATATTCTGGTGTTAGAGGATAATATAAATCATTTTCTGGGGCCTCACCTACAAGCTTAAGCTTTTAGGTGAGATGGTTCCTTAACAAGTGGTATCAGAGCAATCTTCTTACGAGACTGTGGGATTTTTTTTGAGAGACAAACACAGAGAGTTAGAGTTTAATTGAGTGTACACACAAGTGAGCTTTTTACTTTCAAAAATCATGTCAACCTCCAACAATAATGCTGCTGCAATTCTAGTTTTTTCTGGAGAAAATTATCACATCTGGGCTGTCAAGATGAAGTTTTTTCTGCGATCCCAAGGGTTATTGAACATTGTGGAGACAGATGCTGATCCCACACCATTAAATGAAGACCCTACAATTGCGCAGATGAAAGTTTTTGAAGAAGAAAAATTGAAGAAAGACAACGCAATTACATGTCTGCATTCTGGAATATCAGACCACATCTTTACGAAAATCATGAACTTGGAAACACCAAAACAAATTTGGGACAAGCTCCAGGTCGAATTTGAAGGCAGCAGCAGAGACAAAACTGTAAAGTTGCTAGCATTCAAGAGAGAGTTCGAATTGATGAAGATGAAAGACCATGAATTTGTCAAAGTATATTCTGGCAGATTGATGAATGTAGTAAACCAGATGAGACTCCTTAGGGAGACATTTGAAGATCATAAGATTGTAGAAAAGCTTATGATGTCCGTCCCTGAAAAATTCGAAGCAAAAATCTCAGCAATAGAAGAGTCTTGCGATTTGCAAAACCTTCTCATTGCTGAGTTAATAACAAACTGCACATCCAGCAGCAAAGAGTGCAGATGAGGGATGATGAAGTTATGGAAAATGCATTTCAAGCAAACTGGAAAGGAAGAAAGACTGGAAATTTCCAGAACAAAGATTTCAACAATGGTAAGAAATTTTTCTCGGAAAATAAGTCTATTGTACCTGCAAACAGTCAAATGTTTCCACCATGTTCTTATTGCAAAAGAACAAATCATGGTGAGAGCGAGTGCTGGTTTAAGGAAAGGACTCTTAGTCATTGTGATTATTGCAAGAAGTTTGGCCACAATGAGAAATTTTGCAGGCTGAAGAAGAACAAATCGCAGCTACAACAGCAAGCCAACTTTTTTGAAGAAGGTAAGGATCATGAGGAAGATGAGGAGCATTTGTTTATGGCCTTGCAGACCAGCAACAACTCCCAAAAGAATTCATGGGTGATTGACAGTGGCTGCACCAGCCACATGACAAAGTACTTGTCAATTTTCTCTTCAATTGATCATACAATTAGGCCAAAAATCAAGTTGGGGAATGGAGACATTGTGCAAGCAAAGGGAAGAGGTGCTGTCAAAGTCAGCACAACCAAAGGTACTAAAGTTATCAAAAATGTTTTGTACATTCCAGAATTGAATCAAAATTTATTGAGTGTTGCACAAATGCTTAAGAATGGATATGAGGTAGCCTTTAAGGAGAATTTTTGCTTTATTACTGACGCAAATGATTCAGCAATAGCAAAAATTAAAATGGAAGGCAGTAGCTTCTACTTGGATTTGAATGTTGTAGAAGGAAATGCTTTGAGTGTGAAATCTGAAATTAGTGATGTTTGGCACAAAAGACTTGGGCACTACAATTTTGAGTCTTTGAACATGTTGCATGATGATGATATGTTAAAGGGTATGCCTGAAATTCATACTCGTGATCAAATTTGCAAAAGGCTGCAAATATGTGACAAAGATGGGAAAATCAGAGATGGTGATCTGTTTATCATGGAATCCAACAATGTTTATGTGAAGAATTCAGCTGAATCCACAACACATGAAGACATGAAAGATGTTTTTAATGAACATGGAGCAATTACTAGTGCTGTGATGATGAAGGCTGCTGATGAAAAATCAAAATGCTTTGAATTTGTGAACTTTGAAAAATCTGAGGATGCTGCAGAAACTGTCAAGAGTCTTAATGGGAAAGAAATTGATGCTGAGGAAAGTTATGTTAGAGAATGGTACATGAACACAGGAGGAGAAACATCTAAAGGAAATCCTTATGGTGATTTAGGCCAAAACAGGGCTGATATAAGTCCAGTTCATCATGACTTGAAGACCAAGATAATTCCAGTAGCAAGTCTGGAATTTCTAAAGATGAAGTTGGGATTGCCCAAAGCAGATCTCAAGGAGGAGTGTTAGAATTCTAATGTGAGATTAGCTTTGGATAAGAAGAGTTAGCTGTAGGCTTTATCATTAGCTGTAGTCTTTTAGTTTAATTAAAACAGGCTTAATCTTCAAATTGATGTTTATCCGATTATCTCTAAAATTGTTGAGTGTTTTATGTTTTTCAATTCATTAGCATTGTAAGCCTATATATAGGCTATTTGAATTCAATAAAATTAAGTGATTACGATCCCAGTATCAATTTTTTAAGTATTTTTTCTAGATTTTTCTGCCCAGAATTTAGTTCTTCATCTGTTCTTCATTCTCGGCAATTTTCCAGATTTTGATCTGAACAGTGCTTGTTACTAACAACTACTGTTCAGATCATAAAATTCCAACATTACTGGCTTCACATATTTTGCCTTTACATCACCAAACCCGTAAAAATTCTCTCAGTTTTTTGGTTTTCTTTAGTATTATATATAGACAGTGCTGATCTCTTACTTCTTTAGTTTCGAAAATCTCGGAATAACTTGCTCATGATCAAGCATACTGCTACCTATTTTGTCAGGACGATAGCATTTTGCGATGGCGCCACCGATGATCCCGTTAAAGGACCTATCTGCGGAAGGCCTTTTGGTCTGGCATATGATCCGATCGCAAGACTACTCTACATAGCTGATGCATATTACGGACTCCTAGTTGCCGACTCAAATGGGAGACTAGCTAAACAAATTGCCACCGGTGCTGAAGGACAACCTTTTGTCTTCTGCAATGGTCTGGATATAGACCCCATCACAAGAAACATCTATTTTACAGATACCAGTGCTGTCTACGATCTAAGGTCATCATTCGTTAATTTACAGTACTTGCAGTATGCCCATCTTTTGTATATATGGAACCGACCGAGATGAGTTCTAAGAGTTGATATATCCGATGAATTTCTGTCTCTCATTTCACAGGAATTCAACGAAAGGTCTTCAAGCTAATGACTCAACAGGAAGGTTATTGAAGTACGACGTGAGGACGAATCAAGTCACCGTGTTAATGAGAAATCTCTCGGGAGCAGCGGGGGCTGCAGTTAGCGGAGACGACAGGTTTGTCCTCGTCTCAGAATTTATCGGTAAAAAATAGGATCCAACGATATTGGCTCACCGGAAGCAACGCCGGGACCTCAGAAATAATCTTAAGCAACCTTAATATTGTGAGGCCAAATAACATCAAGAGAACTATTTTGGGTGATTTCTTGATAGCAGCTGCGACTGTTACGCAAGCTTCACAAACACCAGTCCCCATAAGAGTCAGGGTTGATGGATCTGGTACAATTTCGGAGATCGTGTCTCTCGAGGCACAGTACGGAAGCACTCCTATCAGTGAAGCTCAGCAGTCTGGTCTCTCGGTGTATGTCAGCTCGAGGGGCGTGAATTTCGTTGGTGTTTATTCTCCTTGACGAGCTCCTCAATTGATACCAACCATGCATGCATGCTAAGTGCTGCATCTAAATAAAATATTTGACGTAAAACTCTCTCTCTGTACTCTCTTTTGCAGTTATGGAATCGATGAATTTATCGGAATTGAATGTTAATTCCTTTTCCGGGCTTCCTACCTGCCACCATATAATAATTTGTTTTTTTTTTTTTTTAATTTCCACTTATTATTGTGGGGAAAGGAAAATTCCAACATGGGAGCAGTTCAATAGAGTTGAAGCCAGACAAAGCTGAGCTTTCTAATCAATTACAAACACAAGCAATTAAGGAGAATTGTCGAGTACGTTTGGGTGGTTTCTTCAACCAAATTGTCACCTCAAACATGAAACATGAGCTGCATCTGATTGATTAATTAGAGGGGAAAAAGATATCAAGTTAATCTTTGGAAGGTTATATCAAAGTACTTAGTATGCAGGAGATAAGTGATAATCGTCGGGCCATTGTTTGCCAAAAATAATGCAAATTGCTTAGGTAGTTTGGTTATTGTTATGGAATTGAAGAAATGAGTAAAGAAAAGAGAATAAACATGTTTTGTTAAAGAGAATGTTTTAAAAATAAATAAATTTATTATTTTTAGAGTAAATTTCAACTTCATAGAAGGAATAGAAGATAGGTGTATGTAAAACACTTTAATTTCAAAATTGGTCATCTAAGATATTTAAGTATGTAAATAACTATTACTATAGTTTTAAAAAGTGACTTAGAGCTTGGCTCAAAATAAGGTCATGTTTGGGAGTTTCAACTCTAATTTTTTTAAGAGGATTAAAATGATGTTTCTACAAATAAACTTTTCTCTTAAAAAAAATCAATGAGTTTCTTGCTTTAGTTTTACAGGAGAAATATCTTAAACTTGAATGTTAACTAGTTTATGGATTGACTTGCTAGATTCATCAAAGTTTTATTACTTGGATTATTATACTATTTTCAATTCCAAGACTTTATATAATTTAAAATAAAAAATATCTAATTTATTCTTGCACACACACACGCACACAAACATATAAGTTTGGCAATGATATATTAAGTTTGACGTTCAGTGCCAAGGTTTGGTTTTTTTTTACCCCCGGGTCATTTGGGTAGTGGATAGATCTAGGTTTTTTTACCAAGTTTGGTTAGGTCAATCCTCTTTTATTTATTAAACCTGTATTGGTTCAGGCATGAATCGACTAACTAGATTGTTCTAAGTTTTATAGTTAGAGTTATTATGCTATTGTTAATTTTAATATTCAATATAAACTAAAGTAAAAAAATAATATCTAATTTTTTTTTTAATATATAGGTTTTATAGTAGTATATATTAAAGATAAAATAGACTTTCTAACTTGTCAATCATTAGCCTAACATGATACATAAATAATACCATGACTTGTACATCACTACCAAATATAATTCTATCTTTCTCCTGTTCTATATTCTCTTCTCCGTCTTAAATGTGGTTGTTTATTATGTTTCAGAACAGTAACCAAACACTACTTTAAGACCTATATAACTTATACACTTGTATGACTAACTATCCTTTTTTTTTGTGATTTGAAACTATAGTAAATTGAATTTAAAAATAAAATTTTAAATTTTAAACTTCCCTTCTATTATATGCTGATGGTGAAAATGTCTTTCTAAAAAAATAAACAATTTCAGCTTTTTAGGTCAAGTCTAAACCACTAGACTTCTTGCTTATACGTCTAGGATTTTAAGCTTTACACTCGATATTGATCCATTCTGTCTAATTCTATCACAAAACACCTTTCTATGCATTTTTCCTCGGTTCCTTAGAGTTATGTACACAAACTTTTCATGCTCACACAAGTCTTTCCATGTAAACTAGACACAATTTTCTATTCCTATGACATTGCCCATCAATAACATTTTCATCAATCGAAAGTATGTCACAATAATCATGACATGACTTAATAATAAATGATCTGAGTAACCAATGGTAACACATTAATTTCTCCATATTCACTCTTTCTCTCCATGAAGAAAAATATTAAAGAGCATTAAATTCCAAAAACCAAGTTCAACCATGTTTGGGGGAAAAGTGTATTAGCCATAAATTTGAAGTCTAATACCAAGTAAAAGGTCTTCGATATGAAAAAGGTTAGAAATCTAAGGCTAATACTCATTTAAATGGGGCTCGTCAAGTCAGGATCAATTTGTCCGAAAATCCAAGGCTAACACCCCCTCCAAAAACCAAGTTCAACCATGTGTGGGGGAAAAGTGTATTACCCATAAATTTGAACTCTAATACCAAGTAAAAGGTCTTGGATATGAAAAAGGTTAGAAATCTAAGGCTAATACTCATTTAAATGGGGCTCGTCAAGTCAGGATCAATTTGTCCCAAAAAAAGAAGGCTAACACCCCCTCCAAAAACCAAGTTCAACCATGTGTGGGGGAAAAGTGTATTAGCCATAAATTTGAACTCTAATACCAAGTAAAAGGTCTTGGATATGAAAAAGGTTAGAAATCTAAGGCTAATACTAATTTAAATGGGGCTTGTCGAGTCAGGATCAATTTGTCCGAAAATCCAAGGCTAACACCCCCTCCAAAAACCAAGTTCAACAATGTTTGGGGGAAAAGTGTATAACCCATTTAAATGGGGCTCGTCGAGTAAGGATCAATTTGTCCGAAAATCCAAGGCTAACACCCCCTCCAAAAACCAAGTTCAACCATGTTTGGGAGAAAAGTGTATTAGCCATAAATTTAAAGTCTAATACCAAGTAAAAGGTCTTCGATATGAAAAAGGTTAGAAATATAAGGCTAATACTCATTTAAATGGGGCTCGTCGAGTCAGGATCAATTTGTCCGAAAATCAAAGGCTAACACCCCCTCCAAAAACCAAGTTCAACCATGTTTGGGGGAAAAGTGTATTACCCATAAATTTGAAGTCTTATACCATCTAAAAGGGCTTGGATATGAACAAGGTTAGAAATATAAGGCTAATACTCATTTAAATGGGGCTCGTCGAGTCAGGATCAATTTGTCCGAAAATCCAAGGCTAACACCCCCTCCAAAAACCAAGTTCAACCATGTTTGGGGGAAAAGTGTATTACCCATAAATTTGAAGTCTAATACCAACTAAAAGGCTCTTGGATATGAACAAGGTTAGAAATATAAGGCTAATACTCATTTAAATGGGGCTCGTCGAGTCAGGATCAATTTGTCCGAAAATCCAAGGCTAACACCCCCTCCAAAAACCAAGTTCAACCATGTTTGGGGGAAAAGTGTATTACCCATAAATTTGAAGTCTAATACCAACTAAAAGCTCTTGGATATGAACAAGGTTAGAAATATAAGGCTAATACTCATTTAAATGGGGCTCGTCGAGTCAGGATCAATTTGTCCGAAAATCCAAGGCTAACACCCCCTCCAAAAACCAAGTTCAACCATGTTTGGGGGAAAAGTGTATTACCCATAAATTTGAAGTCTAATACCAACTAAAAGGTCTTGGATATGAAAAAGGTTAGAAATATAAGGCTAATACTCATTTAAATGGGGCTCGTCGAGTCAGGATCAATTTGTCCAAAAATCCAAGGCTAACACCCCCTCCAAAAACCAAGTTCAACCATGTTTGGGGGAAAAGTGTATTACCCATAAATTTGAAGTCTAATACCAACTAAAAGGTCTTGGATATGAAAAAGGTTAGAAATATAAGGCTAATACTCATTTAAATGGGGCTCGTCGAGTCAGGATCAATTTGTCCGAAAATCCAAGGCTAACACCCCCTCCAAAAACCAAGTTCAACCATGTTTGGGGGAAAAGTGTATTACCCATAAATTTGAAGTCTAATACCAACTAAAAGGTCTTGGATATGAAAAAGGTTAGAAATATAAGGCTAATACTCATTTAAATGGGGCTCGTCGAGTCAGGATCAATTTGTCCAAAAATCCAAGGCTAACACCCCCTCCAAAAACCAAGTTCAACCATGTTTGGGGGAAAAGTGTATTACCCATAAATTTGAAGTCTAATACCAACTAAAAGGTCTTGGATATGAACAAGGTTAGAAATATAAGGCTAATACTCATTTAAATGGGGCTCGTCGAGTCAGGATCAATTTGTCCGAAAATCCAAGGCTAACACCCCCTCCAAAAACCAAGTTCAACCATGTTTGGGGGAAAAGTGTATTACCCATAAATTTGAAGTCTAATACCAACTAAAAGGTCTTGGATATGAAAAGGTTAGAAATATAAGGCTAATACTCATTTAAATGGGGCTCGTCGAGTCAGGATCAATTTGTCCGAAAATCCAAGGCTAACACCCCCTCCAAAAACCAAGTTCAACCATGTTTGGGGGAAAAGTGTATTACCCATAAATTTGAAGTCTAATACCAACTAAAAGCTCTTGGATATGAACAAGGTTAGAAATATAAGGCTAATACTCATTTAAATGGGGCTCGTCGAGTCAGGATCAATTTGTCCGAAAATCCAAGGCTAACACCCCCTCCAAAAACCAAGTTCAACCATGTTTGGGGGAAAAGTGTATTAGCCATAAATTTGAAGTCTAATACCAAGTAAAAGGTCTTCGATATGAAAAAGGTTAGAAATCTAAGGAAAATACTCATTTAAATGGGGCTCGTCAAGTCAGGATCAATTTGTCCCAAAAAAAGAAGGCTAACACCCCCTCCAAAAACCAAGTTCAACCATGTGTGGGGGAAAAGTGTATTAGCCATAAATTTGAACTCTAATACCAAGTAAAAGGTCTTGGATATGAAAAAGGTTAGAAATCTAAGGCTAATACTCATTTAAATGGGGCTTGTCGAGTCAGGATCAATTTGTCCGAAAATCCAAGGCTAACACCCCCTCCAAAAACCAAGTTCAACAATGTTTGGGGGATGAATTCGGTTTTTTTTCTTCTCAATTTGGTTGTTTTTTTTAATAAAAGCGGAATGGAACAGAAAATACTTACCCTAACTGCAACACTCCGCAACACTCCAAATAGCTTGAATTTTAATCACATGGATACCATTTTGAGTCACCAAGCTTCTGCCACTTTTTAGGGAAAAAAGTAATTTTGTTTTGTAACGGCAAAGTAATTTAATTTGCAACGGATAATCCGTTGCAAAAGGTTTTAAATTGCAACGGAATTTCCGTTGCAAATTAAATTTGCAACGGTAAATCCGTTGCAACCCATGTTTTTTTTTATTTCTGAAATTTGTTTAGCAACGAATAATCCGTTTCTAAACAAAATCTTATGCAACGGATTTTTGCCGTTGCAAAAATCCGTTGCAAACTCCCTTTTTTTTTAGTAGTGTCCTGTGGACAGAGGACATCTAGCGCACCTCCCAACACTGCGGGAGTGAATTTTTGACCTCCCTAATGATCCGCATGCGCCGCCTCAAGGGAGCGTTGGCGTGAAACATTGCGGGGGCGTATGGATGACGCGCCCGTAGTTCATCTGAAAAAATAATAAAATAATGGTTAATTACCTACACACCCCTGAACCCACCGGTATTCACGAAAAAACCGTATGGAAAAATATGTCCTTGCCCCCGTTTACTGTAAGCTATTTTGTCTTTTTCGGGGGCTGTTTCCGTCGGTGCACTATGCAAAGAAGTTGGGAAAACCGAGAGAGCCACTGCCTCCTGTGCACTATTTTGTCGTTTTCAATGGGCATATTCGTTAATGCACTATCCATAGGCGGAAAAACAAAAAAAAAAGGTGCACAAGCACGCGCGAAGCACCGGAGCAAATTGCTAGTCCACAGTGCAATGTGTCTTAGTGCACAGTGCATGAATGCACAGTGAAATGCCCACGCCTATTATATATTAGGTAATATACTATAAAAAACAAGGGGAAATAGTGTTCCCCACGTTATTGTTCACCGAAATACAAATCATTTTTTTTATTACATCTTTATAGGCTCAAATTGATGGGAAATTAAAATATATTTATTAAGAAAATACAAGATTCAAAGATAGAAGACTAAAATAAAATAAAAATACATCAAAAAGAGATGGTTTGACTAAAATTAGGACTATATATACACTTCAGCCCCTATCTTTTCAGGTTATAAATTTTTAGTCCTTGACAATTTATGAAATTCAGTTTTGATTCTTTTCTTTTTCTCCTATAGTTTGAGAGAGAAGAGACAAAGAATGGTTGGATTCAGATGATAGAGCAAGAAAATCTTAGTTGAGACCAATTCTAATTATAAAAATGTGATTTAGGTTTCAATGAATTTTTTTATGAGTAGAGGCGAAGTGTCATGGAATCCAAGTAGTAGAGGCGAAGTGTCATTGGAATCCAAGTAGTAGAGGCGAAGTGCCATTGGCCTCAGCGAGGCAGGTGACATATGGCCTCTATTTTTTATCTTCAAAAAATTTATTGCATCTTTATAGGCTCAAATTGATGGCAAATTAAAACATATTTATTAAGAAAATACAAGATTTAAAGATAAAAGGCTAAAATAAAAAAATACACCAAAAAGAGATGGTTTGACTAAAATTAGGACTATATATAAACTTCAGCCCCTAACTTCTCAGCTTATAAGTTTGTAGTCCCTGACAATTTATAAAATTCAGTTTTTTTTCTCCCATAGTTTGAGAGAGAAGAGACAAAGAATGGTTGGGTTCAGATGATAGAGAGAGAGAATCTTAGTTGAGACCGATTCTAATTATAAAAATGAGTGATTTTGGTTTCAATGAATTTTTTTTATGAGCAATGTTTCGACAAGGTGTTTTATCTTAAACTTGTTGAAAATGATAAATTTGAACCTGAAATGAATTTTAATATTGAGTCGATTGTGGGTTTTAGAAATAACTTTTGACTTGTTAGAGGCTATGAATATGTTTTACAAGGAATTCAAGGTATTTTTTCTTATGGAATTTTCAATTTGAAACATGGTTAAAAATGTTTTTTTTTGGTTTGAAATAGACTAGCCTAATTTTAAATCGATAAAAAATCATTGGAATCCAAGTAGTAGAGGCGAAGTGTCATGTGCCTCAGTGAGGCAGGTGACATGTGGCCTCTATTTTTTATCTTGAAACTATTAAGGGTAGAATAATTTAACAGTGACCCCGCGCGCTTGGTCTTTTTTGTGGAGGCCTAGGAGCTCTATCTTCTTAGCTCGAGAGATTAAGATTTTGTTTTGTATCAATTACGATTATAATTGTATTTTTTCTTCTAATTTTATCACTTAGTATTTAGTTAACTATTAATTGGGTAATGTAATTTGTTTTGATTTGATTTTGCAAATACATTGACATTTTTTTGGTTCAATAGGTTTTTATTTTAGATAAATAAAATAATATCATTTTTTTTAAACCCAATTAAATTTATAATTTAAGTCATGAGTTTGAATGATTTATGTGTTGGCTCGGATGAGATTGATATTTGGTTTTTGCATAAATAGCTCTCCATTTATTTAATTAGATCATGGTTCTTTTGAATTCCTCTTAAGATTCTTTTTATGTTTAAAAATGCATCGTAAAAAGTGTATATATATATATATATATTAAAATATTTAACGTGGGCGATGCAAATAACTAAGTAAATACTAGAGCACAAACATCCCTTCATCCCCAAACATGGCATAACATACTAGTGGCTATGGTATTAATACTATCCATTTTTGTCTTCTCTTTTCCTCCTTTCGTTCTCTCTGCATCCTTCAGACATGAACCATTATTCTTTTGTAGATAATTTTAAGAAAAGTTCTTGTACATCCATGTTTTCTTGAATTTCATTAATTTTTTGACATGCATAAAGTTTTTTCATAAGTGTTTGAATGGTTAGAAAATCCATATTTTATGAATCTTGTATTGCAACCTTCATATTAATGGATTTTTTTTTGTGGCAATGAGCATATAATCTTATCTACTACATGTGTTTCCTTCATCTTCACCTAATATTTCTTCATTTGATTGTATATGACCAATATTTTAGTTAAGTAATTTGAAATACTTTCTAATTCAAATATCTATGATTTTTCAAAGTCATCTTGTAGCTTCTATAGGCCTACATTTCTTATATCATTAGGTCCTTGGTTTAATTATTGCAACACTTCGTTTGCTTTCTTAATAGTGGTTACATTAGCTCCTATCTAAAAAATGACATCATATAAACATTGGTGGATAATTTGAGTGTTTGTTAATCTTTTCTTTGCACTTTTTGCATAACCTATCTTTGGGTTGAAGTCAACATTGCTTTGTCTATAGGCTTTTCCAAGCTTTTTCAACCGTTATTCACACATCTTGAAAACCTAGCCAATCTTTCATCCAAATACACAAAGTCTTCCAATTATCCTTTATCAAACAAGAAGATTGAAATGATAACTTTGAATTAACCAATGTTTCTCTATACACATTTAAATTATGCTCCCAATTATAAGCCTATTTATAGGTATAAAGCACTATAAAATTAAAAAATTAAACTAAGCCAAACTAATTCTAATTTGATCAGGAAAGTATTATAGTGACTTAATTGGTTAACTATTTTTTAATCGGTCATCCGATTCATTTAATTTAACTGTTTGACCAATTTTCAACCCATAGGCCGATTCTTCTATTTTACAAAAAAACACCAAATTCTAATTTACTTCCTCACATGTTGAGGTGTTTATATCTGATTACAAACATCATTTGGAGAGTATAAGCAAACAAAATAAAAAGTGTTCAAAAGGAATAATAATCATAAGGCAATGTAGTTTTTGCTTCTCAATTCGGTTTTTCTTCTTCTCAATTTGGTTTTTTTTTTTTTTTTTTTTTTTAAAAAAAAAAAGACGAATGTGTTGAATTTTGTGTGTTGATTGTGTTTTGTTGTGTGGTTTGATTGCAGGTTGATTTATTTGGGAGAGAAATGAAAAGCTTTGAGAGCTGGGAATTTAGAAAATTTCAAAGTAAAAGGTAAGATTGTATTATTTATTTCTTGCTTACAAAATGCTTGATGAAATGCTCTTATATAGTTCTGATTCTTGAGCATGTGTTTTACATGTGCAACAACTTGTAACTGAATTGAAACTACTTTGTATTAGTCAGTTACACTTAGATTGAGATTGTACAGCTGTAACTAGCTGTAACTTGAACTCCTTCTTCTTCTCTCTTCTTCGGGTAACCACCTTGCAGGCTTGTCTTCTGCAAGTGTGCATACCTGTGAGCAGCTTATACATTAACATCCCCTCCTAAGCTGCTTACGGGTTTGACACCAATTTTCAACCGTAATCTAGGTTTGTCTTAAACATCCATTTGACTGGTTTGTCAGCAGGCCTATTCACCAATCCCCAAGTGTTGTTCTTCTCAATCATTTCAAGTTCTGCATTCATAGCTTCTTCCCAAGCTATATCACCATCTGCTTCCTTGTAATTTTCAGATTCCACAATACTCATGTGGCACCTTGCATATACATCTTCAAGAGATCTCATTTTAATTGAAGTTGAGCTTGGTGTGGAAGGTTGGCTGTGATCTTCACTTGACAGTCCAGCTTGCTGTTCAACTGGAGAGTTTACACCATCTTCATGTTGAATTGATTCATCTTCACTGGTATGGCATTCCTCACCTGTTATTTTCTTCTCTGCCTCTTCAAATGCTGCCTTCTCAGCATCTTTCTGCTTTCCCCATGTTTCTTCAGCCATTTGCTTTGCATACTCAGGGTCGTCAGAGACCAATTAATATGTGTAGAAAATTGGGTAGAAACTAGTTTGTGAAAGTCTTTAAAACAATGAAAAACTTTAGTTTTCGATTTTAATAAATATATCCACATAACTCTTGAAAAATCATCAATAAACGTGACAAAATATTTGAAACCATCAATTGAGATAGAAAAAGGTCCCCATACATTTGAATGAATAAGTTCAAAAACCTGAGAAGCTTTGGACAAAGATAATTTAAAAGGAAGTCTGCTTGATTTGGAATAAAGACACGTCTCACAATCATACTTTCTTTTTTACAGATTTGGTTTTATTTTTGAGATGACAAAATCGGATGCATGAGCCAGACAAAAATGACACAAACAATGATAATTGATAGGAGAATAAATAGCTTGTAATCCTTTCGGAACTTCAGAATCACAGAAAAAATAGAGACCATTCAAATGAAATCCTTCACCAATCTTCTGTTTGGTGTAATGGTCCTAAAAAAACACCTTAAACGGAGTAAATATAACATCACAATTAAGAGAAGTAGTTAACCTTTGAACTATAATAACTGAAATGGAAATGAAGGCACATATAGTATATCTGAATTAATGGTTTTTTGACGTTATTTTAATTTTTCCCTTGCCATTTACTGCTGCAGTAGATCCATTTGCAATTGAAACAAATGATGATATCGGAAAAGGAGTGAAATCATGAATTTTTGTCATTTATTTGTCATGTGATCACTAACACCAGAATCTACAACCCATATATCATGTAAATTACTGATTTCTAAGGCAGTCATAAGAGCAATATATATACCTTGAAATTTTTCTGAGTTTTCACCGATTGATAACCCAACAAAATTGCTCAAAAGAGCACTGGATTCATCGGCAGCAGCCCCTTCACTACCCAGATTACGCTTCTCTTGTAAAAAAATAGCAAATTCATTTAGCAAGGACATGGGGCTAGAATATATAGATTCTATAGTATGAGCAGCAACATTAGCTTTGGGTTTAAGAAATCGTTTGTGATTCCCTGTCTGTCGATTTTGCATGTCTTTTGGTTTTAATTCAGGATGAAGGTCCAACAATGATCCATTGAATGACCCATGGAATTATAGTATGCACATTTCAGGTTAGGACGCTTACCTTTGAAGAATCCCTTTTCTGCAGCTTGCTGGGCAACACATGCACGAGCATCTGTAACTTTGAAGAAGCCCTTTTCTGCAGATTGTTGGGCAACACAAGCATGGGCATCTACAATTTTTACTGGGTTTTCACGGGTCATCACTTTTCTTCTAATTTCTTCACGTTGGATGGTTGCAAAGACACCTTTTAAAGAGGGAAGTTCATCATTCATCAAAATATGACTCCTTAGATCTTCAAAGTCCGATCCCAAACTAGCCAGTAATCGAAAAATCTAGTCTTTATCCCTGCGTAAGACAGTTGGGTCAATTGAATGTGGTCTGTAAACCTTCAATTTATTCCACAGGCTTTTAAGTTTACTTAACAGAGTTACAAATGGCTGACCATTTTGATGAAGGCTGGCAATATCTTGTTGTATTTGAAAATATGTGCTGAATTATTCTAGTTGCCATACATATCTCTAACAGCTTCCCAAAGTTCCAGAGATAATTGATAATAACTGAAAATCTCAGCAAGATTTCGTTCCATTGAATTCAAAATCCAAGAAATAACTGTCTGGTCTTTTGCTAACCAATTTTCAAAACCTGGAGAACTGCTATCAGGAGCTTGTTCTTTGCCGTTGATTAATCCCAAACGGGATCTGCCTCCAAGAGCAATGGTCACTGCTCTTGACCATGGTAAGTAGTTAAATTCATTTAGCAACACAGTAGTCACCTTTTGAAAGGAGTTAGCATCATTGTCAATGCTTGTGGAAACAACAACTACTCCTTTAGAATTATCAACAGTCTCTTGATAATCCATGTTTATCAACAGACAACAAGAAGAGAGAAAAAAATGCAGAGCAAGGCAGCAAGATCACTGCTCTGATACCATGAAGAAAAAGATAAAGTGCTGATATTACAACAATATTGGAATAATCGTCATGCTTTATTATACATAATACAACCACTTATATACAATAGAAGAAGCAAAAAAATTATAGTAACTAACGGGAAATAAGACCGTTGCCTAATGTATTTATGGTAGATATAAAAGAGCACAATATTCAATAACTCTGCACATTATCTAATACAGAATATGCACAGCCACCAAGTCTTCAATTAATCTCATAATCTCCAACATTTTCCTAGGCTTATTGGGGCATACCCTTTAAAGCGTTACCACCTAAGGAGTGTTTTGTACTGTATTTTAAAAATATTCTTGAAAAGAAGGTTTGATTTCTACTAATGAGTTTTTATTATTATGTATTGCAAGGCTAGGTCCATAACCTTAAAGAGTCTATTACATTCATTTTGCTACAAGAAAATGAGCTTCTGCATTTAACATTCAAGTATTCTGACCAAAAAACAACACTAAGTACGTATGCCAGTTTTCATAGATTACAACACTTGAGATCTCTCTAGCTGTTAGAGAGAATCTTGGTAGTTTTATGCAGTTCCGAGGGAACATCTGCTATAACCATTCTTTCACTTGGTGAATCAGCAGAACATCGAAGTCCAATCTGCAGGATTGATTCCAAACACTTCTTTACCTTTTCAATGGTGATGCTGTTTCTGCCTCTTGGACCATTTCTCCTTGTCTGAACTTCCTCTTGGATATCAATTGAAAGTAGAGGATCAATAATCTCCATTACCCGATCAGGAAGGGCTGCTTCAACGAAACTATGCAGGTTAAAGTCACCTGTAAAAATGCTGTCGGTGGGCCTTTTTCCTGTGAACATCTCCAGCAAGAGAATTCCATAGCTATACACATCACCCTGTGTTGAAGCCTCTCCTCCCATTCCATATTCTGCAATTTAAGCAAAAACACATTATAATGCAACATGATTATTGGATATGTAGCAAGCTGATTTCTAAATGAATGCTAGGAAGGGTAATTGCTTAATATTTTACCTGGAGCTACATAACCAATGGTTCCACGTATGCAAATTGAGCTGGAATCTGTAGAAAAAGATTCCCTAGAAGCAGCTAAAAGAATCTTTGCCAGGCCAAAATCACCCACTTGAGCAGTAAGGTCATTGTCAAGAAGGATGTTGCTCAGTTTTAGATCACAATGAAGCACTATCGTTTCACACTGGTTGTGAAGATAATCTAATGCCAGGGCCACATCAGTCGCTATGTTTATTCTCTGCCGCAGAATTAAATTTTTGAAGTCTCGTGATTCCGCTGAAAATGGATGTAACCAGCTCTCCAAACTCCCATTTGACATGAACTCGATGATCAAAGCCTTGAAATCATTGCCTTGGAAATCAATGGTTGAGCAAGAATTTACAATTCTGACAAGATTTCGGTGTCTGATACTCCTCAACGCGTTGATTTCAGCCATGAAAGTTTTGCTGGCTCCTCTTTGTAGAAGCTTGAATACCTTGACTGCTACTTGATCATCAGACCCAAGTGTACCTTTGTAGACAGTACCGTATTTTCCATCCCCAATTATGTTGTCCGAAGAGAACCCACTGGTAGCATATACAAGTTCCGAGTAGGAAACTCTCTGGTATTTCTTCTCTAATGGTGAGGCCAAAGAAGGTCCACTTTTTTTTTGTTTTTTCCCGCGTATAACAGCACAGGCAGATGCCACAACCAGAAGAAGGAAAAGTGCAGCACAGCTTGCAAGAATTACTACCTTCCGATGAACTCCAGTCATTGGTCTCGGTTTTGGGCATTCATGCAATTGCAGTGCCTTGATTCCTCCACATAGCTTATCATTTCCGGCAGTTGAAAATGCACTAGCATTGGTGAACACTCCTTCAGCTGGCACTTCACCATCAAAATTGTTACCGGAAAGGTTGAGATAACCAAGAAGAGGTAATTCACCAAGAAACTTGGGAATCTGCCCAGACAAGTTGTTGTGGGCAAGGTTAAGGACTCGGACACTTCTTAGCTTCTTGAAAGAAGAAGGAATAGTTCCTTCAAAGAAGTTGCCATTCAAGTTGAGGTCTTCCAACATGACACAACTCTCGATAGAACTTGGAATTTTTCCAGATAATTTGTTTTCTGAAACATCCAATTTATTCAGATTTCCTGCATTACCCAGTTGTGATGGTAATGGACCTGTTAAATTATTTGAATTCAAAAAGAGGCCAAATAAAGAATCGATACCAGCAAGTTTCTCAGGTATCGCACCACTGAGATGATTGTATGAAAGTTCTAACTCTTCTAGTTGACTGTAATTTTCCAGAGATACTGGTATAGTTCCCTCAAGAAAATTGTCTCCTAGATTGAGATGAAGCATTCGAGAAAGGTTTCCGAAGGAGGATGGAATATTTCTAGAGATTTTGTTTTTGTAAACATAAAGCTCATGCAACTTGGAAAGTTTTCCAATAGAATCAGGTAATCTCCCTGTAAGCATGTTTTCAGAAAATTCAAGAGACCCCAAGTTCTTAAGATTTTCAATCTCTACAGGAATGTCTCCAGTCAAGTAGTTAGTCCGGAGTTTTAATTGATAGAGGTTGGTCGAGAGATTTGCAATAGAATTTGGCAATACGCCTCTAAGGCGATTTTCAAAAAACCACACCAATCTTAAATTGGTGCAATTGGTTAAGGAGGTAAGAAAAGTTAAATCACTCCCATTCTCTTCGCCAAGCGGATTGCTACCAAAGCTTATTCTTTCAAGATTTTGCAGGTTTCCAAAAATATTTGGAACAGGCCCGGTTAAAGCATTATATGCTAAATCAATATCTACGAGTCCTGAGCAATTGACTAAAGATTCTGGAATATGACCAAAGAATTGGTTTCCTCCAAGATAAAGATTTTGCAGATTGGGCAGGGTTGATCCTAAATGACGCGGGAGGGGACCAGTTAATTGGTTTTCAGCTAATGAGAGCAAATTGAGGGATGAGATATTGTAAAGCTGTTTAGGAAACATACCAGACAAATTGTTGGAAGAAAGACTAAGAAAATCTAAGGCAGAGAGTCGTCCAAGTTCATCAGGAATGATTCCATCCAGATTGTTCAATGCTAGACTTGCACGCTGCATGCTAGAGAGGTTCCCAAATGAAGGTGGGATTGAACCAGTGAAATGATTGCTGCCGAGGCTCATTCTGAGGACCTTAGACAAAGAGCCAAGTTCACTAGGAAGTTTCCCTCTAAAATTGTTTCTGTATAGACGCAAGACTTTGAGGTTTAAAAAATGACTCAAGTTGGAAGGAAGTTCACCTTGGAAGGAGTTATATGCTAGGTCAAGGTATCTCAGTCGAAACAACCGGACAATTTCTGGAGGAAGAATCTGATGGAATCTGTTTGTACTGAAATCAATGACCCTGAGGAATGTAAGATTCCCAACATGGGGAGACAGCGAACCTCCCAATTCAAGTGAAGATAGATTCAAGGAAGTCACTCTTCGATGCCTGTGACTGCATTTAACTCCTTGCCAGCTGCAAAACTGCAGCGAGTTGTTCCATGAGCTTAAACTGCTGAAAGGATCGTATGATATAAGATCCTTAATGGCAAGCAAAGCATGCTGGTCTGTCTCATTTGAGAAGCCAGAAGTAGTGGCTACCATGTAGTTGATGAACAGAAGCATGCCCATGAACCAAAGAAGAGAGTTCAGTAGCCCTGAAAGCATTTTTCTTTTCTGGCTTTTTTGCGGTGCTTGTGCTTGATGCAACCAGGATAAGCTTAAGTAAGAAGCCAAGATACAGTGGGTGGTGTAAAATGCAAGTGGAAACCAATACGAATGGAAACAGGGAGGGGCCCTTGACTTGACTTTGCGAAGATGCTTGTACTATTCATAGTCTCTTTCTTGTTGGAACAGTGTACCAGGGCAACACAAATTAAATTAAGGGGGTTCGCCATGAATCTTCCTCTTCATAAATGGTCACCTTCTAGCACATTTTTTGCTCCTTGTAGGGTTTTTAACTTATTAAACCCACTTGAATCCATAACTTGTTTGATGGGTTAGTTCACATTGCCATGGTCGATTTAATATTTGATCCTCTAAGGTTAATTGAAGTTTTTATAAGCATTTACTTTATCTTTAATTTTCAATTCTTGCCGGGGTTAACAATTTTAATGAATTTACCAATAAAAAAACAATAAGTTGTAGTTTTGGGCAAGAATAAGCGAGTGTTAGACTACAAAACCAATAATAGCTCTCCTCCTTGACCCATCCATCTTTACCCATAACATGAGAGCATTTATACCCAAGAATGCTTTCTTTAATGCACGTGAAGGCTATTGTCATCGTGAAATCCAAACATGGGGATGTATGGCAGCTAAAATCTCCGGAAATAAAACAAACACTGCATGGAAAGAAAAACAAAAATGAACAAGCATAACATATTACACTTGCAACAAAATCTATATCTTTATCTCAAATTTCTCCAGCTTGTAAACTTCGGGGGCAAGTTAACAGCATTCACAATCTGTGCTGAGAAAGAAAGCTAGTAGATAGGTGCACTACTAAGCATAGTTGTTAATTCCGTTCCGTTCCGTTCAAAAAACCGAGATAAAATGACGTCGTTTTTGTCTCGATTTTAATTCTAGTCTGTTCTGGAAATTCCGGCCAAATTCCGGCCGGAACGCCTCGGTTTCGTTCCGGGCGTGCCATTCCGGATTCAAAATCTATTTTTCTATTTTTAAAAAATTATTTTTGACATATATACATCAAAATAATATAAAAACACTAATATATTTTAAATAAAAAAAATTCAAATTTTAATTATGCTTGTTAAATTAATATTTTATTTTTTTCATATATATATATATAATTAATTATATATGAACAGTACGACACCAAAACAGCATGCTAGAACGCTCCGAAACCAGAACGTTCCGTTCTAATCAAAAAACCGGAACGACGACCGGAACGTTATTGACAACTATGGTACTAAGTGGTTAATGAGATGAGAAAAGTCAAGTCAGTGACGTCCATATTCAATATTTGAAGTTCGTGGAGGATTCCTAGATTTATCAGCACCGACACAGTTAAAGCATTACCAACTGATTGCATTTCAAAAGTATTTTTTTTTTAAAATAAATTTATTTTATTTTTTGTTTTAAATTAAATATTTTTGGTATTTATAAATTATTTTTAATATCAAAAATATTTAGATTAGCACGCTTGTAAATGCGTATTACTCTCAATGTTCATGGACTTTGGCGGAAAGTTGACTGCATTCACCATTTGTGCTGAGAAAGAAAGCTCGTAGATAATATTTTCTTCCGCAATTAATATTTTGCCAATATTCAGAATTTGAAGTTCGTGTAGGTTTCGTAGATTTATTGGCATGGACCCTTAGGAGTCCATGTCATAGGTCGAGCAAATGGTGCTCCAAGGCAAGAGATGAGTTGCACTATGGGGCGAAATTGTTAATAGACTATTGTACTCCACAATGTTTTATGAGTGTGTGCACAGTGTTTGAGTGACCTATTTTACCTTTTTTCTTAATAATAATAGTTGTGGTGAGTGTAAACTGACCTGTACATCGTGGATATAAAAAAAAAATATAAGTGGGAAAAAACAGAAAAAAAATGTTAAAAAAGTGAGTCCTGGGATTATTCATGACGCGTGTAAGTTGGCCCAGACACCTCGGTTATCAAAACAACTGTATACGTGAGAAAAAAAATTATGGTGCACGTAAGCTAACCCGGACATTCCGTTTATAAGAAAAACAAAAAAAATGTATAAGTGGCAAAAAAAAACAGGAGAAAAAATGTAGAAAAAAATTGGTTTGGAGATTAGTCGTGGTGTGCGTAAACTACCCCGGACAGCCCGGTTATTAAAAAGAAAGAAAAAAAGTGCAAGGGGAAAGCACCTTTACTGTTCATTACTATGATTTTCACTATTCATTCCTGTTTGAAAGTAAGCGTAAGCTGACCTGGAACCCCAGTTATAATACCAACACCGATATTGATAGTACTAGTTCCAACTCCAACAAATTATTTTTACATTAGGACATGAAAATGATCTAAAAATACTAAAAAATGTAATTTAAAGTAAAAAAATAACAATAAAAAATTAATTTTTTTAAAACTTAATTATAAATTTTAAAATTAATATTTAAATAAACACATGAGAATCAAGAAATTTTTAGACAGAGGCCTATGGCTTAGGTGGCAAGAGAGAGAGAGCCTAGTTGGCATTACATTAGTGGAATAGCTTGGGATCGTAAAATTTCAATTTTACGAACCCGTATGATTTTAATGATTTTTGTTTGATTTTAACAGGTCCGTGTGCTGAGAAAGAAAGCTAGTAGATAGTGTTAGAGAATAATATAAATCATATTTTGAGGCCTCACTTACAAGGTTAAGCTTTTAGGTGAGATGGTTTCTTAACATGGTATCAGAGCCTTGTTGACCAAGCGGTCACGAGTTCAAATCTCACCACCCCCATTCTATTTGATATTAAAACCAAGCATAAGGTGATGTGAGTCTGTGCAAGTTTCAAGCCCAAAAGGCTTCAACTTGAGGGAGGGTGTTAAAAAATAATATAAATGGACCTCACTTACAAGCTTAAGATTTTAGGTTAGTGATCGGTGAATTAGATGAGAAAAGTCAAGTGAGTGACATCTTCTTCCGCAATAAATATTTTGCCAATATTCAGAATTTGATGTTCGTGGAGGTTTCCTAGATTTATTGGCATGGACCCTTAGGAGTCCATGTCATAGGTCGAACAAATGGTGCTCCATGCCAACCAATTTTAATACGCTTTCTACACGCTCCCCTCGAGCAAATGTTAAGCAATTGGCCTTTGGAAATATCCTCTCATCGTATCAAAACTAGATTTATGACCAAAATTTGGAAATGAAAGCTTTGTGGAATATATTTCTGGAAGCATTCAGAATGGAAAAATTAGCGACGGTAAATTGACTTGACCACCTCTGAAGTTTGTCTGCCAAAGAATCTTATGAATCTCTCATGGACTGAAGCATCGAACTCCTTGTTGGTGGTAAGTCTAGAAAGTAAGAAGGGGTGCGCATTTGTTAGCATGATTTAATGGAAAGAATTTGTAGATTTCCCAGGGAATGTTTTAGAGTTTAAAAGTGAAAATATTGCTCAAGTCCGGTATCGTCCAATTTGGGATAGAGATCATGGTTTCTTGAAGAGAACAACGTGTGTACAGGGCAACTGTTTTTGCAAGCACACCATTTTGTAGTCAGTGTCCTTTTCACTAAAATTTCAACAAATAGAAAAATCTTCTACAAATGAAAGCTTTGTGGAATATATTTCTGGAAGCATTCAGAATGGAAAAAATAGCGACGGTAAATTGATTTGACCACCTCTGAAGTTTGTCTGCCAAAGAATCTTGTGAATTTCTCATGGACTGAAGCATCGACCTCCTTCTTGGTGGTAAGTCTAGAAAGTAAGAAGGGGTGCGCATTTGTTGGCATGATTTAATGGAAAGAATTTGGTCAAGTCCAGTATCGTCCAATTTGGGATAGAGATCATGGTTTCTTGAAGAGAACAACGTGTGTACAGGGCAACTGTTTTTGCAAGCACACCATTCTAGGAAGAATCAAGACTTGGATCTTGTGGAAAAATATAATTCAAATTCAAGATAAATGAACAACTATTGGAATGTCTAGTTGATGATTTTTCTTACATACCACCACAAGATCAAGATCCTTATTTTTATATTAATGATGTAGAGGATGTTTGATTTATATTTCTTTTATTTTAGGACATTTTACTTTCATAATATTTTGGAATTTTAGAGATGTTTCTAATTTTGAGATTATGTTTGTTTGACTTTGTGTTTATATTATATAATTTAAAGTTAATTTATCTTGAATTTGAATTATATTTGTTAAATTAATATTTTTTTTTTATATATATATATATAATTAATTATATATGAACAATACAACCCCGAAACAGCGCGCCGAAATGCTACGAAACCAAAACATTATGTTTCAATTGAAAAAACAAAACACCAACCTAAGCGAACTGACAACTTTGGCTGCTGCTGGAGGTCACGACAAAGCTTATGGCGTGGAGGAGAAGCTGCCAGTGCTGGGGGATGATGGTGGTTCTCTCTAGGAACTGCTGCTAGAGGAGAGAGAGGGAGCTACCAGTGTTGTCAGCCGGTGTCGATGCTCTCATAGATGCACATATAACTGTCTTTGTAGAAAGTCGAAATAAGAGGAAGACAACGGTAATGATGTGTGCCAAGGTCTAATATCAATCTACACGATGGACATGAAAGCAATAAAATTATCTGCTGGTGTTTACATGAGAATTATCTGCATAGTGGATAGGTGTTGTGGTGTGGCTGAGGTCGAAAGTTCTTGTAACACTGTTGTGGGCTTTTGTGTGGGAGAGAAAACCTAAGAAAGTCATGGAGGGTTAAAATGGTTGAGACTTCAGAGATTGGAGAACAGGCTTTTTGCAACATGCAGATGGAATCATTACTGTAGGATACTGTTGAAAAGAAGGTTTGATTTCTACTAATGAGTTTTTATTATTATGTACTGGTGGGGACACCAGACCAACACCGCAAACTACAAGAGTATATGAACGAAGACGATGTAGGATGGCTCAGTCTGTCACGCTTTGGTTGGGAGACTAAACCCATTTGGGCCTATCTCATTGTTATTTTATTTATTTGAAATTATTTATGTTAAACAGTTTCATTTGATGGGCTGAGCCCAATAGCGAGATCTTTTAGGGTTTACTATTTATATGTTCATTTGTCATTTTGTGAGGCAATTTTGATGATTAAAGAAAACATTACAGACTTTGCATATCTCCAATCACCTTCCTTCTCTTCTTTAGCTTCTTTCTTTTCTTGCTTTAATTCATATTATTTATTGTCCCGCATCAAATTTGGTATGGAGCATGGCTTTTAATTGTTCTTACAATTAAATAATCCTTAACCTAGATTCGGTTAACCACCTATGAAGTTTGTCTGCCAAAGAATCTTATGAATTTCTCATGGACTGAAGCATCGACCTCCTTCTTGGTGGTAAGTCTAGAAAGTAAGAAGGGGTGCGCATTTGTTAGCATGATTTAATGGAAAGAATTTGGTCAAGTCCAGTATTGTCTAATTTGGGAAAGAGATCATGGTTGCTTGAAGAGAACAACTTGTGTACAGGGCAACTGTTTTTGCAAGCACACCATTCTGGGAAGAATCAAGACTTGGATCTTGTGGAAAAATGGATTTTGAACATAACAGAAGGGCCTGACAGAAACATATAGAACTATATGTGATCTGTGCACTCAACACAGGCATGCATGGACCAAAGACTTGTAAGATATTATGATGCATTTTCAATCCTCCGAATTGAAATCGTCTTCATGTTAGCAGATTGAAAATTTTAAAGATACGGAATGTTTAACATTAATATCCCTGTATCCAAGCACGCTGAGTTTCATGCCTCTGTTTAACACTCAAGCTGTTTTATGCATCGGGAAAACGTGCAGCCATCCTAGAATGAGGATTCCCTGACCTTTTACATGAAACTCATGTTGCTCGATGCTTTCACCAAGACCAATTGCCTTTTGCATTCTAATCGCATTAAATCTCATTTCATCAATGCATCTAAACCCAATCTAATCATCTTCCAACTCTTTTCATCTTTTGGTGTATGGCCACCTTCTAGCACATTTTTTGCTCCTTTTAGGGTTTTTTTTTTTAACAAGATAACTTATTAAACCCACTTGAATCCATAACTTGTTTGATGGGTTAATTCACAATGCCATGGTCGATTTAATATTTCATACTCTAAGGTTAATTGAAGTTTTTTTAAGCATTTACTTTATTTTTAATATTCAATAGTTGCCGAGTTAATAATTTTAATGAATTTACCATGATAAAAAAAACAATAAGAGTAGTTTTGGGCAAGAATAAGCGAGTGTTGGACTACAAAACCAATCATAGCTCTTCTCCTTGATCCATCTTTACCCACAACATGAGAGCTTTTATACAGAGTGATAGCAGCTAAGAGAACGAGCTTCTAATCCAGCATACTATTTCGTAATGCTGCAATTAAGGGGAGAATATTTCTTAGGCTTTAATGCAGCTGAAGGCTATTGTCATAGTGAAATTCAAACATGGGGATGCATGGCAGCTAAAATCCTCGGAAATAAAAAGCAATTTTGTGTGTTTGGTTAGCATGTTTTTTATATTGTTGTCAACTTGTGAAATTACTTTAAAGTATTAGGGAATGTATTCTTATATAGGAAATATTTGTATAGACTTATCTTGTGTAATAGGGTACACCATAACACATGTACATATACCCTACTTATATAAATACATGAGTAGCAGCCGTATTAGGTATTACGCTCAACACATTCAGCCCAAACTACTTGTCTCAACTCTATTAGGGAATGTATTCTTATATAGGAAATATTTGTATAGACTTATCTTGTGTAATAGGGTACACCATTACACATGTACATATACCCTACTTATATAAATACATGAGGAGCAGCCGTATTAGGTATTATGCTCAACACATTCAGCCCAAACTACTTGTCTCAACTTGGTATCAGAGCACACTCGGTTCCTCTTTGCGCCGTTTCCACTTGGCTGTCGTCTGTTCAAATATTTTGCCTCTTCTTTTTTGCGCCGTTTACACTTGGCTGCCGTCTGTTGAAATATTTGCTCTGTTTCGTCTCTGTCTTCTAAAGCGTTGTTGACTTGATTATTTCTTTGTGGAAAGTCTGTTGTTTACTATCAAGTACGTGAGGCCAAGCGCTGTTTCTTTGATTTTCTGGTTCTTTGCGGAAAGTCTGCTGTCTTCTACTGCAATTACGTGCGTTCTTTCTCTCCTCTACTGCACAACGTTAGCATATTTCTCTGCTTATCATGGCTCAATCAAACATCACAAATACTGGAATCAATACCAGTCCCTCCTCTCCAAAATCTGCTGCACCCGACGCAGCCATAGCCTCTTCAACCGCAGCTCCTGCTCTTGTTCCTCTCTCCAATACATAGTAGGTTATCAGTCTTAAACTTACCAACAACAACTATTTGTTTTGGCGTATGCAGATGAAGCCGTATTTAATCGGTCAAGGAGTCTTTTCTTTTGTTGATGGATCCACACAATGTCCTTCTCCCTATGCTTCGGACAGTTCTTGCTCCCTAACGTTGGCCTGGAAACAGCAAGACCAACTAATCCTAAGTGCCTTGCTATCCTCTCTCTCGGTTGAAGTTCTTCATCTGGTGGTTGATTGTCCCACCTCTGCTAGTGTGTGGAGCACCCTTGAACGTGCTCTTGCTTCCCCATCTAATTCCAAAATTATGCAACTACATGGCTCTCTACAGGATTTGCGCCAAGGTGATGATACTGTCACTCTTTATCTGCAGCGCGCAAAGGGATTGTTTGATGAATTGGCTGCAGCTGGCAGACCAATCTCCCTTACTGATTTTAATTTATATGTATTTCGGGGTTTGCGTGGTGATTTCCGTGACTTGGTTACCACTTTGTCAACCAAAGTCGAACCATTATCTTATTCTGAACTTCACAGCCACCTATCTACACATGAATTCATCCATAGGAATGTTGTGCCTGATGCACCTCTTCTCCCCACACCAGCGCAGCTCCCATCGGTGTATGTTGCTCAGCGTGGATACTCGGGTGGACAAAGCAATGGTTTTAGGGGACGACGTGGTGGATGGAAAACTCATTCACGTGGAAATTATAATCAGCAAAATGGGCAGTCTTTTAGAAGTGGACAGTGGCAGCAGCCCCGACAGTGGCAAGGCAATTCAAACCGATTCACATCACAAAATCAATGGCCTCGTCAACAGGTAAAATGTCAGCTTTGTTATGCATATGGCCATTCTGCCCAGCAGTGTTCACAACTTGCCCATCATGGAACTCAAGCCTCGACAAATTTCTCATTCTGCAATGGTTCAGCCGAGGATCCAGCCATGAAAGAGTCGGCTGATTGGTTTCCCGACACAGGTGCGAATCACCATGTTACTCCGGACATTAATGGTATGACTTCCGTAAATCCCTATCTTGGTAATGATCAAAAGTTTAAAAATGCATCATAAAAAGTGTGTATATATATATATATATTAAAATATTAACGTGGGCGAGACAAATAACTAAGTAAATACTAGAGCACAAACATCCCTTCATCCCAAACATGACATAACATACCAGTGGCTATGGTATTAATACTATCCATTTTTGTCTTCTCTTTTCCTCCTTTCGTTCTCTCTGCATCCTTCAGACATGAACCATGATTCTTTTGTAGATAATTTTAAGAAAAGTGCTTGTACATCCATGTTTTCTTGAATTTCATTAATTTTTTTGACATACATAAAGTTTTTTCATAAGTGTTTGAATGGTTAGAAAATTCTTATTTTATGACTCTTGTATTGCAACCTTCATATTAATGGATTTTTTTTTTTTGCAATGAGCATATAATCTTTTCTACTACATGTGTTTCCTTCATCTTCACCTAATATTTCTTCATTTGATTGTATATGACCAATATTTTAGTTAAGTAATTTGAAATACTTTCTAATTCAAATATCTATGATTTTTCAAAGTCATCTTGTAACTTCTATAGGCCTACATTTCTTATATCATTAGGTCCTTGGTTTAATTATTGCAAAACTTCTTTTGTTTTCTTAATAGTGGTTACATTAGCTCCTATCTCAAAAATGACATCATATAAACATTGGTGGATAATGTGAGTGCTTGTTAATCTTTTCCTTGTACCTTTTGCATAACATATCTTTGGGTTGAAGTCAGCATTGCTTTGTCTATAGGCTTTTCAAAGCTAGACAAAGTCTTGAAAACCTAGCCAATCTTTCATCCAAATACACAAAGTCTTACAATTATCCTTTATCAAACAAGAAGATTGAAATAATAACTTTGAATTAACCAATGTTTCTCTATACACATTAAAATTATGCTCCCAATTATAAGCCTATTTATAGGTATAAAGTACTATAAAATTAAAAAATTAAACTAAGCCAAACTAATTCTAATTTGATCAGGAAAGTATTATAGTGACTTAATTGGTTAAATGTTTTTTAATTGGTCATCTGATTCATTTAATTTAACTGGTTGACCAATTTTCAACCCATAAGCTGATTCTTTTATTTTACAAAAAAAACCCAATTCTAATTTACTTCCTCACATGTTGAGATGTTTATATCTGATTACAAACATCATTTGGGGAGCATAAGCAAACAAAATAAAAAGTGTTCAAAAGGAATAATAATCATAAGGCAATGTAGTTTTTGATTTTTCAAAATAGGAAATGAGAGGGGAATTGAATATGAGATTAATTCTACATGTTAGGAATATCAAACTAGTTAGTACAAGGAGATAAGTAATTATCATGAGGCCAATGTTTGTGATGTAATTAATTTGCGATAACGGGTGATTCTAAGCAGTTCATTGTGAGTCTTCTACAACCATACAAGGATTTATCCTTGACTGATCAAGTTAATAGCCTAGTAGATACATTTATGAAACATGTCTAGGCCCAAGAAGAGGTTTGGTCGCACTAGAGTAGAATAACGACTCAAAAAGATTGTAACTTTTAATCTGACCATTAAGTCACGCTTAATTTTTTACAGGAGTTTCTAGAGACTGTTTTTAAACTATTGGATCTATATATATTTTTTTAAATCTCATCTTGTGCACTCAATATTGGGAGTTTTTGTGATTTTTCTTATTATTTTTGGATTTCATGCTATTTTTTTGGATTTTATGCTTCCTTCCTTATAATCTAGAATTTATATTTTTGTATTTTAATTTAGGTAGGATTTCAGGCCTATTTAAGGCATTATAAACCTCCTAAGGAGACAAACAATATTATTAAGGTGCTAGTGAAAATTAAAAGCCTCTAACTTGGGGTTCATATCGACAGATCCTTTGACTCATTTAAATTCATGTGATCTTGCTTTGTTTATTGTATTTAGTTTCCGCCTGAATACAATTTACCAAAGGAAATACAATTCCTTTAAGGACCCAATAAGTTCCACAACTTGGAGAACTAGCTAGCCCTTTTCTTTGTGGTCAAAACAATCTGTATATTTCTGCAGAAACTGTTTAGTTTTTTGGACCAATTCCAAGTGCAGCTCAGCTCAATCAATTCACTCACTCAAACTAGGGGTGAACAAAAAAAATCAAAAAAATGATTAAACAGAGAAAATTGATAAAAATTAACTGAGAAAAACCAAAATGAGAAAAAAAACTAATTAAACCTATTATATATTTTTTAAAACTTTCAGTCCGGTTTGATTTTTGATTTTTTAAGTAAAAAACTGTTAAAATGAAACTGAACTGAACAGGTTTATATTGGACTCGAGTGTGGTAGCCCAAACCTAAAAGGATGCTAGGGTTTACTTTCAAATTTTTTTTATAATTTTTGATTTTTTTTATGCTATAATTTTTTTTTATTTTTCCGATTCAGTTCAATTTTTTTGGTTTACTTTCATTTTGGTTAAATAGGAGAAGAGAAAACTTGGTTAAAATAAAAATAAAGTCTAAGAACCAAAACTATTTTTTGATTTTCTAATTAAAAAATCAAACCAAATCAAAACTGTTCGATTTAAACCGGATCAGTTCGGTTTTTTTTCTTCTTAATTTGGTTGTATTTTTTAATAAAAGCGGAATGGAACAGAAAATACTTACCCTAACTGCAACACTCCGCAACACTCCAAATAGCTAGAATTTTAATCACATGGATACCATTTTGAGTCACCAAGCTTCTGCCACTTTTTAGGGAAAAAAGTTATTTTGTTTTGTAACGGCAAGTTCCTCGATCCATATAGTAGCCCATATTCATTGTTAGTGCCATACTTCTGAAAGGATGGTCTCTCTCTTTACACAAGCTGTAAAACTCTTCTGGAGCCTATAAATACTCTAGCACTTGCTCGTATCATCACTCTTCATCCCAGACCTCGCTAGCTAGCTCTCCGCCCAAGCCCTAAAACAGCTATGGTTTCGATCCTATCCATTTTTTTCTTCTGTTTTCCGACTCTCGCTCTCTCTGCATCGTTCAGACAAATCTTCCTGCCACCCACAGGCTTCGGCCCTGAATCCCTTGCCTTTGAATTTCCCGGCGGAGCCTTCTATACTGGGGTTAGCGATGGTCGTATTCTTAGATATCAACCACTTACTGGCTTCACATATTTTGCGTTTACCTCACCCAACCGGTAAAAATTCTCTCAGTTTTTTGGTTTTCTTTAGTATTATATATAGACAGTACTGATCTTTTACTTCTTTAGTTTCGAAAATCTCGGAATAACTTGCTCATGATCATGCATACTGCTACCTATTTTGTCAGGACGATAGCATTTTGCGATGGCGCCACCGATGATCCCGTTAAAGGACCTATCTGCGGAAGGCCTTTTGGCCTGGCATATGATCCGATCGCAAGACTACTCTACATAGCTGATGCATATTACGGACTCCTAGTTGCCGACTCAAATGGGAGACTAGCTAAACAAATTGCCACCGGTGCTGAAGGACAACCTTTTGTCTTCTGCAATGGTCTGGATATAGACCCCATCACAAGAAACATCTTTTTTACAGATACCAGTGCTGTCTACGATCTAAGGTCATCATTCGTTAATTTACAGTACTTGCAGTATGCCCATCTTTTGTATATATGGAACCGACCGAGATGAGTTCTAAGAGTTGATATATCCGATGAATTTCTGTCTATCATTTCGCAGGAATTCGACGAAAGGTCTTCAAGCTAATGACTCAACAGGAAGGTTATTGAAGTACGACGTGAGGACGAATCAAGTCACCGTGTGATGCAAATCAGGGGGCAATTCAGAAGGGAAAGGAAGACGTTGAGGAAGAGCCCAATATGGAAGAGATTCTGCCATCAATGTAGCTGCTGAAGTTTCGCAATCCCATTATTTTCCAGCAATCTATTTACTCTAATTTTGCTATTTGATTATAGCTGTTATATGTCTGATTTTATTGCTTTAAATTTCCTAATTTACTGCTTTCCTAGTTAAGCTTAGATATTGTGAGTTGTCGTAACTATTTTAGGGAAAGATTGTAAGAGACAAATCAGTTTTCAGTTCAGAATTTTATCTTTGATTGAATAAATTTCAATTTGATTTTGGAGAGATTCCAATAATTTGCAGAGTGATTCTGCACAAGCCTGATTACATTTTCACTGAGATTTTGAATCTGTAATTCATGGCACCAATTTGGTATCAGAGCTGCATGTGATTCCAGCACTTGCAAAGAGATTTTGCAACAAGCCAGAACTGGATTTTTGGTGAGAAACTAAAATCTGACGTTCATGGCATAAAGTACTGGTGTGATTCCAGCACTTGCAAAGAGATTTTGCAACAAGCCAGAACTGGATTTTTGGTGAGAAACTAAAATCTGAAGTTCACGGCATAAAGTACTGGTGTGATTCCAGCACTTGCAAAGAGATTTTGCAACAAGCCAGAACTGGATTTTTTGGTGAGAAACTAAAATCTAAAGTTCACGGCATCAATTTGGGAGACTTGGCCAGTCTTTACAATGCGGCAATTCACGCGAGAAACAAAACAAGGTAACAGCAGCGTTCCGGAAAATACAGCACCACGTGTTGAGATTGCTGCCATTCTTGACCACCAGTTTGTTTCACCACGCCAAGGAGGCTATTACAAGTTCTTAGTCCAGTGGAAAAATCGCCCAAATTCGGGCTCAGTGTGGCTACAAGCAGCGGAATTACAACGACTACATCCTCATTTATTTACTGCTTACCTTCAGCAAAACTTGCCGGAGTCAAGTTCTTCAGGAGAGCCGGCAATTGATGCAAATCAGGGGGCAATTCAGAAGGGAAAGGAAGACATTGAGGAAGAGCCCAATATGGAAGAGATTCTGCCATCAATGTAGCTGCTGAAGTTTCGAAATCCCATTATTTTCCAGCAATCTATTTACTCTAATTTTGCTATTTGATTATAGCTGTTATATGTCTGATTTTATTGCTTTAAATTTCCTAATTTACTGCTTTCCTAGTTAAGCTTAGATATTGTGAGTTGTCGTAACTATTTAAGGGAAAGATTGTAAGAGACAAATCAGTTTTCAGTTCAGAATTTTATCTTTGATTGAATAAATTTCAATTTGATTTTGGAGAGATTCCAATAATTTGCAGAGTGATTCTGCACAAGCCTGATTACATTTTCACTGAGATTTTGAATCTGTAATTCATGGCACCAATTTTAATAATGCTAACTTGCTGCCATGGTTTATCGGGGATGGGTAGGGGTGTGTACAGCCCTGCTGGTTGCTTGGTTCCTTTGTTAACTTGACAAATCCTGCACCTGTCAATTATGGTGTGCACATCCCTTCTTAGCTTTGGCCAATAAAACCGATCAGCCACAATTGCGAAAGTCTTGTCATAGCCGAAATGTCCCGCTAGGCCTCCTCCATGCAATTCAGAAATCAAAAATTCCCGAAATGATCCGCGTGGAATGCAGAGGCGTGATTTAAAAAACAAGAACCCATCACGCAGCATGTAGTCTTCCTGTTGGTGTGCGTCTGGACTTGATAACTCTTTCCATAACTTGCCAAAATCTTCATCATCAGAATAAGCACCCTTCACACTGTCAAACTCAGTGACAACTACTGATGAAATGTGCAGCAGATGAGGCCTCCTGCTCAATGCGTCTGCCACTTTGTTTTCGGTCCCTGCTTTGTGTTTGATCAGGAAATCAAACTGCTGTACGTAGTCCATCCAACGCGCATGCTTTGCATTCATCTTAGTCTGCGAATTGAGGTGTTTTAGAGAATCATGGTCGGTGTAGAGAATGAATTCTCTATGGATTAAGTATGGCCTCCAATGCTTCAATGTTTGCATTAGTGCACAGAACTCCATGTCATAAGCCGAATATCGTCGGCGCGTCTCATTAAGCTTCTCACTAAAGAAGGCAATAAAATCAAAAATTAATTGAATTGTATTCAATCAAAAGATAATAAAAACTGAATGTCTTTTCCCTTACAATCTTCATCTTAAATAGGTATGATAACCCAAACTTTAACTAGGAAAGCAACAAATTAGGAAATTAAATAAATGCAGGTAAATAAAAAGCAATCCAATAATTAATAAAATTAGCTAAGAATCAGACTCCTTGCAACGGTGAGATTCCATGACTCCAGCAGCTGTGTTGAAGTTGCACTTTCCATATATGTTCTCTTGAAACGTAGAGTGTTTGATTATGGTAATGTCTCAATTGTCTCCATGTCTGGCACGTTAGTTGTCCCGTGCTCTTGCTCCAATTTCTCTTGCTCTGCCTCTTGATCTTGTTGCGGGCTTGTCTCCTGGCTTGTGTCAATCATCAGCTCCTGATTTGCATCAATTGCCGTCTCTCCCAAAGAACTTGACTCCGGCAAGTTATACTGAAGGTAGGTAGTGAAGAGGTGGGGGTGCAATCGTTGTAATTCTGATGCTTGTAGCCAAACTGATTCCGACTTTGGGCGATTTTTCCACTGAACTAGGAACTTGTAATAGCCTCCCCGTCGAGTTGATACAAACTGATGATCAAGGATTGCGGCAATTTCATCCCAAGGTGTTGTATTTGTTGGAAACTGCCCGTCTGCTGAAGTGGCTGGGACTGGTGGGCTAGATGTGTCGCCCTTGAATGCAGTAATATCTTCAACATTGAACACGGGGCTGATCCCAAACTCAGAAGGGAGCTCAATCACATATGCATTACTGCCCATTTTTTTTATAATCTTGAAGGGGCCTGCTCTGCGAGCATGAAGCTTTGAAACACTTCCTGGAGGAAAGCGTTCTGGTCGTAAACGGACAAGAACCATATCACCTTCATTAAATTGACGATCTTTCCGTTTGGCGTTTGCTGTAGCTGTATAGGAATTTGAATTGAGTGTTAGGCGACGCTTGCATTCTTCGTGAATGTGCTGCATATAATTGGAGAAGTCCAAGGCAGCCTCACTCGGCCTTGTTGGGAGTGGCAGAGTGTTGACGTCCAATGGGGTGTTTGGCCGACACCCATACACCAATTCGAATGGAGTGCATCCTGTAGATCGGTTAACAGAGTTGTTAAAAGAGAATTCAGCATGGGGAAGTACAAGATCCCAACTAGTGACATGATCTGCTACAAGGCAGCGTAGCAAGTTCCCTAGGCTTCGGTTGGTCACCTCAGTTTGGCCATCCGTTTATGGGTGGAAAGCACTAGAGAACATCAACTTCGTTCCCATTTTTGCCCACAAGGTCTTCCAAAAATAACTGACGAACTTGACATCGCGGTCTGAAACTATTGACATTGGGATGCCATGCAAACGGACTACTTCGCGAACAAATAGAGCTGCCACTTTGGATGCATCAAACGTTTTGTGGCAGGGGATAAAATGCGCCATCTTGGAAAAACGATCCACTACTACCATGACTGAATCATTCTGTCGACTAGTCTTTGGTAGCCCGAGTACAAAATCCATGCTAACTTGCTGCCATGGTTTATCGGGGATGGGTAGGGGTGTGTACAGCCCTGCTGGTTGCTTGGTTCCTTTGTTAACTTGACAAATCCTGCACCTGTCAATTATGGTGTGCACATCCCTTCTTAGCTTTGGCCAATAAAACCGATCAGCCACAATTGCGAAAGTCTTGTCATAGCCGAAATGTCCCGCTAGGCCTCCTCCATGCAATTCAGAAATCAAAAATTCCCGAAATGATCCGCGTGGAATGCAGAGGCGTGATTTAAAAAACAAGAACCCATCACGCAGCATGTAGTCTTCCTGTTGGTGTGCGTCTGGACTTGATAACTCTTTCCATAACTTGCCAAAATCTTCATCATCAGAATAAGCACCCTTCACACTGTCAAACTCAGTGACAACTACTGATGAAATGTGCAGCAGATGAGGCCTCCTGCTCAATGCGTCTGCCACTTTGTTTTCGGTCCCTGCTTTGTGTTTGATCAGGAAATCAAATTGCTGTACGTAGTCCATCCAACGTGCATGCTTTGCATTCATCTTAGTCTGCAAATTGAGGTGTTTTAGAGAATCATGGTCGGTGTAGAGAATGAATTCTCTATGGATTAAGTATGGCCTCCAATGCTTCAATGTTTGCATTAGTGCATAGAACTCCATGTCATAAGCCGAATATCGTCGGCGCGTCTCATCAAGCTTCTCACTAAAGAAGGCAATGGGGTGACCTTCTTGGCTTAAAACGCCTCCAATTCCAACATGGGATGCATCACATGCTACCTCAAAGATTTTCGTAAAATCGGGTAACCTTAGTACTGGTGTTTCTCCCATCTTCTTCTTGATCTCCCGAAAGGCTTTGTCAGCTGCGTTACCCCATATGAAACTTTTGCTCTTGAGACATTCAGTGATCGGAGCCATGATGGTACTGAAATGCCTTATAAAACGCCGATAGAAAGTAGCCAAGCCATGGAAGCTTCTGACTTCCGAAATACTTGTGGGTGTAGGCCATGATTGAACCGCCTGGACCTTCATAGGATCAGCTTTGACACCTCGGTTGGAGATGATAAATCCCAAGAAGTTGACACTCTCTTTCATAAATGAGCACTTTTCCTTGTTGATGAAAAGCCTCTCTGCCCTTAATACGGTTAACACCTGCTCAACATGGCTAATATGGTCCTGCACACTTCGGTTGAAAATCAGAATATCGTCAAAATACACAACAACAAATTTGCCCAAAAATGGTTTGAGTGCTTGGGTCATAACGCGCATGAAAGTGCTGGGCGCGTTAGTTAATCCGAAAGGCATAACTAACCATTCGAACAAACCATCTTTTGTTTTGAACGCCGTCTTCCATTCGTCACCCAAACGAATCCGAATTTGGTGATACCCGCTGCGAAGATCAATCTTGGTGAAAACAGCGGAACCATTTAACACATCCAGCATATCGTCAAGTCGTGGAATAGGGAATCGGTACTTCACTGTTATCTTGTTGATTGCGCGACTATCCACACACATTCTCCAGCTGCCATCCTTCTTTGGCGTCAATAAAACTGGAACAGCACAGGGGCTGAAACTCTCCCGGATAAATCCCTTGTTTAGCAACTCCTGAACTTGCCGACCAAGCTCCTCATTCTCTGTGGGGCTCATCCTGTAGTGTGGAATGTTAGGCAAAGAAGAACCTGGAATCAAGTCAATAGCGTGCTGAATGTCCCTCATTGGTGGGAGCTGACTTGGTATTTCAGCCGGCATCATGTCTTGAAATTCATTCAATAGTTCGGCTAGCTCAATGGGTGTCTTACGGTCCCCTTGTTTTGCTTCACGTGTCACCAACATGAGCACCATGTTGTCCTCTTGCATAACCCGTGTAAATTGACGCATTGTCAATACTGGCCACGCCTCCTGTTTCGTCTCAAATTCTGAAATTTGCAATGGGTCAAGAACAAATTTCTTCCCTTTAAAGCTGAACGAATATGTGTTCATATACCCATCATAAAATACTTTACGATCGTAAAGCCATGGTCGTCCTAACAACATGTGGCATACGGTCATAGGGATGACATCGCACCAAGCCTCATCAACATATGTTTTGCCCAATGAAAATTTAATCAAACAACGATGCTTAACAAGGATTGAATTAGCATCATTTACCCAATTAATCCGATAGGGGCTGGGGTGCTTCTCCGCTTTTAATCCCAATCTACTGACAGTCATCTCAGAAACCACGTTCATGCCACTCCCATTGTCAATTATGACATTTAAAGCACGATCCTTATGCTCCATTCGGGTATGGAAAATGTTGGTTCGCAGCCACTCAGGATTGGCTTGTACTTCTTTCCTTGTTCCTGTCAATACCCTGTTAATCACGCAGCTAGGTAAATCAGACGCACCAAGGTGCTCCTCATCACCGTGAGCATCATCACTGAATTCCTCTTCTCCAGCGTCTTCGGTTTCTTCCATAGCCAGTAATTCCTTTTCACATATGAAGGCCAATTTCTTATCTCGTGTTGGGCACACTACTGCATAATGCCCATGTCCCTTGCACTTGTAGCATTGAGGTCCTTCATTGGCAGGTCTCGTCATTCCCCTTACGGTTCCACTGCCAAAATTCCTGTTTTGGTCCCTCTGTAGTGGTGTTCTTTGGAAGGTGTTTGCTGTTGTAGGTTCAGTCCTTGCGTCTGCCATATTCACCCTCCTTCCAGCTGAGAACCTTGTTTGCTTCTCAATGCGGAGGGCTAGTTGATATGCCTCCTCTACATTGATCAGTCTAGAGGTCCACATTTCCTTCCGTATTTCATCCCGCAAGCCAGTTCGATATCGAGCTAGGGTCTGTTGATCGGTCTCCATTATTTTGCTGCGAACAGTAAGTTCGTGAAATCGATCCGTAAATTGATCCACAGTCAATGAGCCCTGCCTTAATTGCAACATTTCTTCGAACATCATCTGCTCATAATCTATGGGCAGATACTTCTCTTTGAGTCGTTCTTTCATTTCCTCCCAATTAGCAACCGCAGGACGTCGAGTGCGTCGTAGTTGCTCCTCCATACTTCCCCACCAAACTCGTGCATGTCCTTTCAACTTCATCCGGACATAGCGCACTTTCCTGTCTTCCGAAACAGCGAACCAATCAAAGTAATCTTCAATGGCTGTCAGCCAATCTTCAAATGCATGGGGGTCTAATTTTCCAGAAAAATCTGGTACGTCAATTTTCATCCTTTTTGTTAATTCATCCAAAGGTTGATAACCTCCATCATGATCCGCATGCCTCCTGTATACGTTTGGTCTGGGACGATGAACCCTTGGTTCATGATCCTCGTACACATCCTCCTCCACGTTTTCCTGAATATCATCTGCAGCATTGTACTCCACCTCTGCTCTATGGAACCTCTGCTGATTAACGGGGTTATTCTCCTCTCGAGCATATCTTTCTTCCATGATATCCAAGCGACGAATCACTTGTGCCATAACCGTGGCAATCTGATCAAGCTGATAATGAAGTTGTGGTTGCTCAGGTTCTCGGTTGTTTGTGTTCTGGGGGTTTGCTGGATTTTGGTGATTGGAATTGGAATTGTTTGTGTCTTGGTTTAGTGGTTGTGGGGTGTTCGGGTTGTGGCTGGTAGGACTGGAATTGGTCAGTGTTTGGTGGTTTGGGTTGGGGGGATTGTTTCTGTTTTGGGTGGTAGCCATGGCGTAAGAAGTTCCACTTCTTGTTGCTGGCATGAAGGGAAGCTCTGATACCAAATTGGTGCCTTGTATTGCAGGTTCTAAGTCTCAAAGAAGATGCAATTAGGCTGGTGCAAAATCTCTTTGCGAATTGTATTGGAATCTCTCCAAAAATTAATTGAATTGTATTCAATCAAAAGATAATAAAAACTGAATGTCTTTTCCCTTACAATCTTCATCTTAAATAGGTATGATAACCCAAACTTTAACTAGGAAAGCAACAAATTAGGAAATTAAATAAATGCAGGTAAATAAAAAGCAATCCAATAATTAATAAAATTAGCTAAGAATCAGACTCCTTGCAACGGTGAGATTCCATGACTCCAGCAGCTGTGTTGAAGTTGCACTTTCCATATATGTTCTCTTGAAACGTAAAGTGTTTGATTATGGTAATGTCTCAATTGTCTCCATGTCTGGCACGTTAGTTGTCCCGTGCTCTTGCTCCAATTTCTCTTGCTCTGCCTCTTGATCTTGTTGCGGGCTTGTCTCCTGGCTTGTGTCAATCATCAGCTCCTGATTTGCATCAATTGCCGGCTCTCCTGAAGAACTTGACTCCGACAAGTTTTGCTGAAGGTAAGCAGTAAATAAATGAGGATGTAGTCGTTGTAATTCCGCTGCTTGTAGCCACACGCTGATTTCCTCCTGATTTGCAACGTCTCCTTCCTGATTTGTAACGTCTTCTTCCTCCTGATTTGCATCAATTGCCGCCTCTCCTAAAGAACTTGACTCCGGCAAGTTATGCTGACGGTAGGTAGCAAAGAGATGTGGGTGTAGGCGGTTCAGCTCTGATGCTTGTAACCAAACAGAGTCTGAATTTGGACGATTTTTCCACTGGACTAAGAACTTGTAATAGCCCCCTTGGCGTGGTGAAAGGAACTGGTGGTCAAGAATGGCAGCAATCTCAACACGTGGTGCTGTATTTTCCGGAACGCTGCTGTTACCTTGTTTTGTTTCTCGCGTGAATTGCCGCATTGTCAAGACTGGCCAAGTCTCCCAAATTGATGCCGTAAACTTTAGATTTTAGTTTCTCACCAAAAATCCAGTTCTGGCTTGTTGCAAAATCTCTTTGCAAGTGCTGGAATCACACCAGTACTTTATGCCGTGAACTTCAGATTTTAGTTTCTCACCAAAAATCCAGTTCTGGCTTGTTGCAAAATCTCTTTGCAAGTGCTGGAATCAGTTGCAGCTCTGTTGGTGCCAAAACTATGGAACTTCAATATCTCACCGAAGCCAAGTTCTAGCGTTGCAAAATCACTTTGCAAGTGCTGGAATCAGTTGCAGCTCTGATACCAAATTGGTGCCATAAATTACAGATTCAAAATCTCAATGAAAATGTAATCAGGCTTGTGCAGAATCACTCTGCAATTTATTGGAATCTCTCCAAAACACACTGAATTTATTCAATTGGAAATTATCAACCGTCTTGTCCCCTTACAGTATTCTTCTTAAATAGCCTCAATTCTTACAATTTTCCAATCTTAACTAGGAAAGTAATAAAATAGGAAATTAAGAAATAAATGATGGAAGTAATGGGTCTGAGCAATCAGTGAGATTTAGAATTCCAAACTTAATGAATTCCCAGATTTCAGTAGTTGTGTTGATTACGGGCTCTCTTCATTATCCACAATATCCATGCTGATTTCCTCCTGATTTGCAACGTCTCCTTCCTGATTTGTAACGTCTTCTTCCTCCTGATTTGCATCAATTGTTAATGAGGAATCTGTCGGGAGCAGCGGGGGCTGCAGTTAGCGGAGACGGTAGGTTTGTCCTCGTCTCAGAGTTTGTCGGTAATAGGATTCAACGATATTGGCTCACCGGAAGCAACGCCGGGACCTCAGAAATAATCTTAAGCAACCTTAATATTGTGAGGCCAAACAACATCAAGAGAACTATTTTGGGTGATTTCTTGATAGCAGCTGCGACTGTTACGCAAGGTTCACAAACACCAGTCCCCATAAGAGTCAGGGTTGATGGATCTGTTACAATTTCGGAGACCGTGTCTCTCGAGGCCCAGTACGGAAGCACTCCTATCAGTGAAGCTCAGCAGTCTGGTCTCTCGGTGTATGTCAGCTCGAGGAGTGTTAATTTCGTTGGTGTTTATACTCCTTGACGAGCTCCTCAAATGATACCAACCATGCATGCACGCTAAGTGCTGCATCTAAATAAAATATTTGACGTAAAACTCTCTCTCTGTGTACTCTCTTTTGCAGTTATGGAATCGATGAATTTATCGGAATTGAATGTTAATGCCTTTTCCGGGCTTCCTACCTGCCACCAAATAATTTTTTTTTTTTTTTTTTTTTAATTTTCCACTTATCACTTGATTAGGTTTGGTATAACTTTTGCTAATTTATTCAAATTTGATTTGATTTTTTAAAAAATCAATAAAAAGTTATAAGAATGTTTTGTTAAATATAACTTTACTTGAGTAAAAAAATTCAGTGCACTAAGTTTATGTTTGGGAATGTAATCGTGGATGCATTACTGAACCAGATAAATTGATATTTTTTTTTATTATTTTTTTTCACTTATCACTTAATTAAAGAAAAAGTTATGTGTGATTTGCTAGAAATAAGCTTTTACTTCAATAACACATTATAATAAAATTGAGAAAAAAAACTTTGATTTAATCAAAAGTTTAAATTCTTAACTTATAAGTGTGTGAATTATAAAATACAAAATTGAATTAAATTAAGTAATAGCAACCAAAAGATGAAAAATCATTGGACTAAGCTTAAGTTTGGGAATGCTGTTAAAACCATGTTTTTCAAAATCTTGGATTTTTTTTTTATATTTTTAGATTATTTTTATGTGTTGATGTAAAAAATAATTTTAAAAATATAAAAACTATTATTTTGATGTATTTAGAAGCAAAAAATATTTTGAAAAACAATCTCTATCAAACCCTTAAACACCCCTACAAAGTCTATACAATAGAGGGAAAAGAGAGATAGAACTAGAGTAAAAATCTACTTCTTGTATCCTATGAAGGAATACATTCCTTATTTCCCAACAAATCCATACTCGTGTAACTAAACTCATTCTTAAGAGAATGAATCCAACTTGTTGTCCACTGGAAGACAAGTCAAATAGCATATTCCCAATTTGGGTTGATACCTTATGATAAGAGCTTTTATTCATAGTTTGCCAAATTAACCAAATAATTTCATACAATGGACCTTTCCATACCTTTTATTGAAATTTCACGTGGATCAAGCCTTGCCATAATCGATAGAGATAATCTATAGAAAGAGGAATGCATTATGAGAGATTCCACCAACTGATTATTCTGTTCTAGAAGATAGTGAAAAATAATATGATTTGTAATTTCATACGTAAAAGTGCATAATAAACGACATAAGTCTTCATTAGTTGATAAAATCTTCATGTTTTGCTAGGAAGGAATGAGTCCACAACCTGTTATGGAAGGCTAGTCACAACAATTTCTCAAATTTTAGTGGAGAAATATTCTTTCAAATGTCTGTAAGAATGATTTAAGTCCAATAAACTAGAGATGGTCTAAGATGTTAGAGGAAAACTTAACAAAATAGGATCCTTTACCACCCAAAATCTAACATTTCTTATCTTTTTAAACGCATGCAGGTGAACACTGTTAAGAATCTCCATTAAGATATTTAGCTGCCTCAAATCATTGCTCCCAAGATCTCGATTCTAGGTGAAGTCCCAATACCAGTATATAGAGATGACATTCTCATTTTGTTTAGATGATAGATGATACAATAGAAGCACCATTCCCTATTTAAGGTTTGTAATTGTCTCAAATAGTAGAATATGTTAAACAATCAAAACAAACTAAAAGAGAAAATAAAAAATAAAAGTGGAGGCTAGGGTTTCATTAATGAATAATTTGTTGAAGAAGATCGCATAGAATGAGGGAGCAATATTCCAGAATAGGCAATGAATATCACAGTATTGTAATTAATTATTTCTTTCCTATTGTATCTTGATTTGCCATAACTATAGGCAGTAGAATAGGATCTTGTTCTTACAATCCCTGTATAAATCTGTATCTATGATTCATGAATAATATACAATTTACCAGTTGTTCATCAATTACTTTCTCTTCATGGTATTAGAGCAAGCAACTGAGTAAATTCAATCCAACCAAACACAGACATCGCCCTAGCAAACACAGCCATGGGAGATCATGCTGAAAACAGAATAACCAACACAAACACACCTGCAAAACCAAAATGGGAAAACCCAAATCATCCCCTGTATCTTCACCACGGAGATCAGCCAGGGACAGTTCTTGTACCACAATCTTTGGTGGAAGACAACTACAGCACCTAGGTCCAATCCATGAGCATGGCCCTAACCATCAAAAACAAATTTGGGTTCGTCGACGGGTCGATCAAGGAACCATCTGGAGATGAAATTGATGAGATGCAACAATGGAAACGCTGCAACAATTTAGTCAAAACATGGCTATTGGGGTCAATGTCGAAGGACATTGCCGGGAGCGTCATCCATTGCAAGGATGCAAACCAGATGTGGCTTGATCTCCAAGAGAGATTCTCTCATGTGAACACTGTTCATCTCTTTCACATTGAAAACAAAATCCATGGATGCGTACAAGGGAGCATGACTGTGAGTACCTATTTCACCAAGCTGAAGAGTCTTTGGGATGAACGGGACGCGCTAAGCTCCATTCCTCCATGTAATTGTGATACAAAGAAACATATTGCTGCGTACATGGAGGCCCAGAAGACGATGAAATTCCTCATGGGTTTAAACGACTCATACGCTGCCGTCCGGGGTAACACCTTGCTATTGGAACCATTGCCCACTGTGAACAAAGCCTATTCTCTCGTTTTACGACATGAAAGGCAAGCAGAAATCTCAAGTGGAAGAACCTCCACCCAACCAGAAGCAGCTGTTTTTCCAAACCGTGGGTCTGAATCAGAGGGGAGAGGCCTTCGGTGCACAAAATGTAACAAGACAAACCACAGTACCAAGAACTGTCGCGCCCATCTTAAATGCACCTTTTGCAGCTGGAAAGGTCACACTTTTGAACAATGCCGTAAGAGGATGGCAGCATTGGAACCTGATCAAAGCAATCTCTCAAGGGGCAACCAGGTTACAACATACTCGTCTGACAAAAAGATGATGACGCCTAATTTTCCTTTCTCACAGGAGGAATGCCAACAAATCCTCCAAATGCTGAGCAAAAACAGACCATCCATGGCCAACCAAGTCGGTAATTCTTCAAACCATGAAGAATTGTCAGGTAAAGCTTTCTCCCTTGTTTATAATGGCAAGAAAAAACATATGGATCCTGGACAGTGGTGCCACGGACCACATGGTTGGTGACCCTAATTTGCTCACAAAATCTAAAAGGATTGAGAACCATAATGTTGAACTACCAGATGGTTCATTTGCTGCAGTCACCCATATTGGACAGATTGTCTTTTCCCCAAATTTTATTCTTGACAATGTCCTATGTGTACCACTCTTTCGGCTAAACCTAATCTCTATTAGTAAATTGGCCTCCGATTCCTTGTATATCACTATTTTTCTGAGACAATTTTGTGTTATACAGGACCTACGATCGGGGAAGATGATTGGGATGGGATCTGAAAGGGAGGGCCTATATTACCTTGATCAACCAAGGAAAAGCACCTGCAATTCTATCCAAACCACAACCTCCGGTATTTGGCATCAACGCCTTGGACATCCATCCAACAAAGCCTTTCAATTATTTCCCTTTTTCAAAAATAAATCTTGTGATACAAACAAGTGTTTAATCTGCCCATTGGCAAAACAAACAAGGTCATCATTTTCTTTGAGTTCCATTTCAAGTAAAGCATGCTTTGATTTGATACATGTTGATATTTGGGGTGGTTATAAAATTGCTTCACTCACTGGTGCGAAATATTTTCTCACCATCGTAGATGATTATACTCGAAGCACATGGGTTTATTTGATGAAACAAAAATCCGATACAAAGGATATTCTCATTAAATTTATTCGCATGATTGAAACTCAATTTAATTCCAAGGTCAAAATTATGCGTAGTGACAATGGTCCTGAATTCAAACTTGAAAGCTTTTATGCCCTCACAGGAATTGTTCACCAATCAAGTTGCGTCAACATACCTTAACAAAACGGTGTTGTTGAGCGCAAGCATAGGCATTTGCTTAATATGGCACGTGCCTTACTCATTCAAGCCGGGCTGCCTAAACAATTTTGGGGGGATGCTATTCTCACTTCCGCATACCTCATCAACAGAACACCAACCCCCCTTCTTCATGGTCAAACGCCATATGAGAAATTATTCCAACAAATTCCCAATTATTCTCACTTAAAGGTATTTGGTTGTTTATGCTTTGTTTCCACTCATGCACAAAAGCCTTCAAAATTCGATGCTCGTGCCATTCGTTGCATTTTTCTTGGATACCCTTATGGTCAAAAAGGGTATCGCGTATTTGATCTTGCTCATCATAAAACACTTGTATCACGGGATGTCATATTTTTTGAAGATAACTTTCCATTTCAGCACACTACCGTTCCAGCTACACCACAAAATTCTAACCCAACCCATGCCACCAGCCCCCTTTTACCAATTGATGATGACCCATTACCAGAGCCCACACCACCAGCCCAAATAACCGAAGCCCATGAGACTACCCAACATTCACTAGCAGATCTGGACCCTTCAGACGCAGCCCATGACCTTAGCCCAAACCCACATCCTGCCAACCCATCACCTACCTCGTCCCCAGCTCCCGTTCACCACACATCTCCGGTTCCTTCTCAATCACCGCTGCTACGGCGTGGTGCTCGTCCCATTAAACAACCATCTTTTTTGCAGGATTTCCATGTCGAGGCTGCCCTCCCATCCAGACCTGCTCCTTCATCTTCCACGAACGTCGTCCGAACTTCAGGTACCGCTCACCCCCTTTCTCATTATTTGTCTTACTCTCGTCTTTCCTCTCCACATAAAGCTTTCACCACTCAGCTCTCTCTCCTCAAAGAACCCACTAGCTTTTCACAGGCCATTACCGATCCCAAGTGGCGTGATGCCATGCGCCATGAAATTGCAGCCCTTCAGGCCAACAAAACATGGACCCTTATGCCCTTGCCGACCAACAAACGCCCCATCGGTTGTAAATGGGTCTACAAGATCAAGCTCCGACCTGAGGGAACCGTTGAACGGTACAAGGCCCGTTTGGTGGCGAAAGGGTATAGCCAAATTGAGGGCATTGACTACAGGGAAACCTTTGCCCCTGTAGCCAAATTGGTGACTGTACGTGTGCTTCTCAATGTTGCTTCATTGCAGGGATGGCATTTGCATCAATTGGACGTGAACAATGCATTCTTGCATGGTGACCTTGTTGAGGATGTCTACATGACTTTGCCTCCCGGTTTCGGACGAAAGGGGGAGACCCGTGTGTGCAAGTTAAACAAATCTTTGTATGGCCTGAAGCAGGCATCCAGACAGTGGTTCCTCAAGCTATCAACCTCCCTCAAGTCTGCGGGATTTCATCAATCACTATCAGACTACTCACTGTTCGTTCGAAATCGTCAAGGTAGTTTTATTGCATTACTGGTATATGTTGATGATGTGATACTAGCAGGCAATAATCTACAGGATATTGAGGAGACTAAGCAATTCCTATCCAAGAAATTTAAGCTCAAAAACCTGGGACAGCTTAAATACTTCTTGGGCATAGAGGTTGCACGATCCAAACAGGGGATAGCTTTATGCCAACGGAAATATGCTCTTGAGATACTAGATGATGCCGGGTTTCTAGGTTCTAAACCTTCAAGGTTTCTAGTGGAACAGAATATCTCACTCACACAGACAAATGGAACACTGCTAGACAATCCATCTTCATACAGGCGTCTTGTGGGTCGATTAATTTACTTGACCATTACAAGACCTGATCTGGCGTATGCAGTACACATGTTAAGCCAATTCATGGAGAAGCCCAGACAACCACACCTTGAAGCAGCACATAAGGTCCTCGTATATTAAGCACACACCTGGGCAGGGCATATTCTTACCTTCCACAGGTTCATTACAGCTTCAGGCATTTTGCGATGCCGACTGGGCTCGGTGTGTTGACACAAGGAGATCAATAACTGGGTATTGTATTCTGCTCGGGAAAGCACCAATCTTTTGGAAAACCAAGAAGCAAAATACAGTATCTCGATCGAGCGCAGAAGCAGAGTATCGCTCCATGGCCACTACTTGTTGCGAGATAACATGGATGAGAAATGTTTTGAAAGATTTAAAGATAGAGCACACGGAACCAGTCACACTCTTTTGCGACAACCAAGATGCCATGCACATTGCTTCAAACCCAGTGTTCCATGAACGCACAAAGCACATAGAAATAGACTGCCACTTGGTACGTGAAAAGGTTCAAGAAGGGATGATACGAACAGCCTACATACGAACCACAGATCAACAAGCTGACCTATTCACCAAACCATTGAGTTATACGCAATTCGAAGTGTTACTCAGCAAGTTGGGTGTCATAAACATACACTCCAACTTGAGGGGGAGTGTTGAAGAAGATCGCATAGAATGAGGGAGCAATATTCCAGAATAGGCAATGAATATCACAGTATTGTAATTAATTATTTCTTTCCTATTGTATCTTGATTTGCCATAACTATAGGCAGTAGAATAGGATCTTGTTCTTACAATCCCTGTATAAATCTGTATCTATGATTCATGAATAATATACAATTTACTAGTTGTTCATCAATTACTTTCTCTTCATAATTCAATACTTAATTAACCACATGACTTACAGATAAAGAAACTTTATATAGGCTAAAATAAAGTTACCATTCTACCCTTAATAAATAATAAAACAAAGTAACCTTAATATCTTAACAGAAGAGACATGGTCATCAAAATTAATGGTTGAGTAAATATCAGACCAAATAATGTCAAGATACTTAGAGAGCACAAGTAAACCTATTCTTCAAATTTAGCTTATATTTTTTTGCTGACGAAGTCTTCCTAATGCTCTTGATTTCCTAAATCCAACTTCCATATCCATTTGAAGAGAACATAATTGTTGTTTTCTATAATTAATCCAATTCTTAGCCCTCATATTTGTTTTTCCCTTAAAACTACTTTCTAGACAATCTTATACACTCTATGTTTGTTGGAGGTACCTAACCATAGGAATTGACACTCCACAGATATAAAACAACTTTATTTTATGCTTCCTTTCTTGTAAATCTCGGGTTCTAACATTTGTTTCGTAGTTTGAGTAGGGTTTCTGACCTTTATAAGGCCTTGTAAACCTCATAACGATAAAAACATTATCACTTAAATTCTAGAGAAAATAAAACAGTGAATTTGAGGTTCACCTTAGCAACCCCCTTCTCACCCATTACAATTAACTTGTTCTTTCATGTTTTGCTATCTTTATATTCCACCCGCATCAATTGTTCTCTTTGCATCTTATAAATCTTTTCACTGCTAACTAAATTCAATCTCGAGTCCCTTGATTTTGAATCTTCAAGTGGAGATGATAGCATAATGAATATAGAGAGAAATTAGAATATTTTCATTTCTAAAATAACAATTAAATTGTAGAAAAAGAATTCTGATTTCATAAATTTTAAATGTAAGAAATTCATAATTTCCTAAAAATAACACACAAAAATATTTAAATAGGGAAGTTGGGTAAATGATGTATTTTTAACTAATTCAAGTCCAATGGATTTGACAATTCTTAAACTTATTCCAAACCAAAGAATTCAATTAGCAAATCAAATAAATTCATTCTACTTAAATAGTTGAAATCAATTTTAGTGTAGAATTGGTCCCAAACATGCTATTAATGTTTTTGCAGGTGTTTAGTTTATATTAGTTAATGTATGCAGATTGTGGACCCACACACAGTGGATGTTGATGGAAAGCTCTATTCTGCACGGCACATACTTATTTCTGTTGGAGGACGCCCGTTCATTCCTGATATTCCTGGGAGTGAATATGTGATTGATTCTGATGCTGCACTTGATTTGCCATCTAAGCCAAAGAAAATTGCCATAGTTGGTGGAGGGTATATTGCGTTAGAATTTGCTGGAATTTTCAATGGCTTGAAGAGTGATGTTCATGTATTTATAAGGCAGAAAAAAGTATTAAGGGGATTTGATGAAGAGGTGATGAATTGTTAGTAATCCTAGTTGCTTACTGGATACATGCTTGCATTTGCCTCACAATTAATCGGTCTTTGTATTTTCCTGTAGATCAGAGATTTTGTTGCAGAACAGATGTCTCTACGAGGAATTGAGTTGCATACAGAGGAATCACCTCAGGCTATTATTAAGTCAGCTGATGGTTCATTGTCACTAAAGACCAACAAAGGAACAGTTGAAGGCTTCTCACATGTCATGTTTGCCACTGGACGTCGGCCTAATACAAAGGTTTGAGATTTCATTTCTGTGGTTGTTTCCCTCTTAGCCAATTTTAGTTGTCTCAAGGCTACTAGTTAAAACCTGGCATTGATGCGACTCCTACTATGGCACAAACGTCTTGGTCATGCCTCTTTTGCGGTCATTAATAAAACTCTATCTCTTCCTTTTTCCAGTAATAAAGCTACTGTGTGCTCTCATTGTCAAATGGCTAAGAGTCATGCTCTACCGTTTACTCATTCTCATGTTTCAGTTTCAAATCCATTAGAACTCTTATATTCGGATGTTTGGGGGCCAGCACCCATTTTATCAACCACTGGTGCAAGATATTACATCAGTTTTTTAGATGACTGTACCAAATTTTTATGGCTCTTCCCATTAAAACAAAAATCTGAGGCCTTAAATATTTTTCAAAAATTTCAGGTTGCTGTTGAACGCCAATTTAACACAAAAATTAAAGCCATCCAAACTGATTGGGGTGGTGAATTTCGCAGCCTTAATCAATTTTTGCAAATACAGGGTATTTCTCACCGCGTCACTTGCCCTTACACTCACCAGCAAGCTGGTGCAATTGAACGGCGCCATCGCCAAATTGTTGAAGTTGGTCTATCCTTACTAGCCCACTCTAATTTACCACAAATTTTTTGGGAAGATGCCTTCTTAACAGCAGTTTACATCATTAATCGGTTACCCACTCCTATTTTAAATCATAAATCGCCATATGAATTGGTAAACAATTACAAGCCTGATTACAATTTCTTGAAAGTTTTTGGTTGTGCTTGCTGGCCCTTCTTACGCCCGTTTAATCGACATAAAATGGATTTTCGGTCTAAAACTTGTGTTTTTATTGGGTACAGTATTGGTCATAGGGGGTATAAATGTCTGGATTTTTCTACTGGGAAAATTTTTGTCTCCCGACACGTCGTCTTTGATGAGTCCAATTTTCCTTATTCTTCACCCGTTCATTCACCGTCTGCCACTCGCGTCTCGCCACCTGTTCTTCTTCCCCAATCTCTTCAATTGTTGTCCGTGTCTTCTAACATTTTTGCAGATCAACAAGTTCCACCTGCTCAATTGCCACCGAATCAGTCCTCACCATCACAGCTTTCCTTGGACCATGATCACTCTTCCTCTCCACCAGCCACAGATTCCACTTCCACTCAGCCTGCCGATGAAAGCCAATCCCTAATCACTGTGCCTCATCCACCCCCAAATACTCACCAAACTTCAAACTGTTGGAAAAGAATCAAAAAATTCTGAAGCATGAACCGTTACTGTTCAAATCAGTAACTAGAAACAATGAAAATTCCAGAAAAACAAGCACTGTAGAAATCAAAGAACCAATGCCCTGTTTTTCTATTCCTTGAGAATCACGGCAACCAAAAACTAAAGCAATGCTTCAGACAACTTTTTAAGAGCAGAATCACTTAGGTTACTGCCATCCCTTGAATTTCATTTATAGAAGAAAATTGAATACAAGAATGGTAATTCTAGACTATTACAACTTCTTCATCAAAACTGGAAAAATAAAATACTTAAAACAGGAAATATAAAATTGCAATGATCAAATACAATTTGATCTTTATTGAAACACAAACATAGAAACTAAATCTTCTTCATGATCTTCAAATCTTCAGTAGCAGACTTGGAAACAAATCTTCTTCAATCTTCAACACTCCTCCTTGGTTCTAAGGCTGCTGGACTTATCATCCCAATCTTCTCTCTAAGGTCTTCAAACCTTTCTTTGGCTAATGATTTGGTGAACAAATCAGCTAATTGTTCAAGTGTAGGACAGTAATGCATTTCCAGCTCCCCCTCTTGTTGAAATTGCCGAATTGCATGAAATTTTATCTTCATATGCTTGGTTCTGTTGTGAAAAACAGAATTCTTGGATATGGCTATTGCAGCCATATTGTCACACCATAACACTGTAGGATTAGCTTGTTCAAAGCTTAATTCCCCCAATATTTTCCTTAACCAAACAAGATGGTTTGCTGCCACATATGCAGCAATGTACTCAGCCTCAGCAGTGGAATGAGCCACCACAGTTTGCTTCGTGGAATTCCAGCAAAATATGGTTCCTCCCATTGAAAAACAGAATCCTGAGGTGCTTGACATCTCTTCATCACTTCCAGCCCAATCACTATCTGAAAAACCAATCCAATTAGTAACATTTGATCTAGCAAAGTTCATACCAAAATCCAGTGTACCCTTTAGGTACCGCAGGACCCTTTTTGCAGCTACAAAGTGGATTTAGCTTGGACTTTGCATGAATCTTGATAGATAGTTCACAGTGAACACTATATCTGGACGTGTGGCTGTTAAGTAAAGCAAGCTTCCAATTAAGCTCCTATAAACCTTCCCATCAGCTTGAGCAGCACCATCATCCTTTGACAGTTTCAATCCCACTGTCATAGGTGTGCTGACTGGTTTGCAATTTTCCATTGCAAACTTGCTCAGCAACTTCACAATGAAGTTCTTTTGACATAGAAAACTACCTTGATTAGATTGAGTAATTTCCATGCCAAGAAAATATGACAACAGCCCAAGTTCATTCATCTCAAACTTGGTTCTCATGTTGATCTTGAATTCTTCCACCAGCTTTTCTTGATTTCCAGTAATTAACAAATCATCAACATATACTGACACAATCAAGATATGTTCATCAACCCTTCTTACATACAATGTAGGTTCATTCATGCTCCTTTCAAACCCCAAACTTAGCAAGTATTCATCCAACTTGCTATACCAAGCTCTAGGAGCTTGTTTCAGCCCATATAAGGCTTTCTCAAGAAGATAAACTTTGTTGGCAGTGATATCTTCTTCAAAGCCTTCAGGTTGCTCAATGTATATTTCTTCATTGAGTGTACCATTTAAAAATGCAGACTTCACATCTAATTGCCACACAAGCCAGCCTGTTTGTGCAGCTAAAACAAGCAACAATTTTATAGTATCAAGTCTTGATACCGGAGCATATGTGTCATTATAGTCAATACCTGGTTCTTGAGAGTAACCTTTGACTACCAGCCTTGCTTTGTACTTGTTTACACTCCCATCTGCATTCAATTTTGCTTTAAAGATCCATTTCACCCCAATTACATTCTTGTGTGCAGGTCTGTCAACCAATTTCCAGGTTTGGTTCTTTTCAATCATCATTAACTCCTCCTTCATTGCTGCCATCCACACCTTTGAATTCATGGCATCTTCCACATCACTAGGTTCCATCTCAGCAAGATTGCACCTGCTATACACATCACTTAACAGCCTTGTCCCTCTCACAGGTATGCTGTCAGTTTCATCATCAACTTCTTCTGGAATTTCAGTTTGATACTGAATTTCAGGTTTGGGATCTTCACTCACTTCATCATCCCAATTCCATGTGCTATGCTCTGCAACTTTTACATCCCTTGCTATTATGGCTTTGTTTGTTTTCAAGTCAAACACTTTGTAGCCACTAGTTTTAGAGCCATAGCCAATCAAAATTCCTACCTCAGCTTTTTGGTCCAGTTTCTTCCTTTTGATGTCAGGCTGCAAAACATAACAAGGACTTCCAAAAACCCTTAAATGTTCAAGATTAGGTTTAAAGCCATACCAGTATTCAAAAGGAGTTTTGTCCCCTAAGATTTTGGTCACCATTCTGTTCAATAGGTAGGCTGAGGTGTTGACTGCTTCAGCCCAGAATTTCAGAAGTAGTTTCTTCTCATACATCAAGCATCTTGCCATCTCTACCAAGGTTCGATTTCTTCTCTCACTCACTCCATTATGCTGAGGAGTGTAGGGGACTGTTAATTGATGTTTAATTCCTTCTTTTGTAAGGAATTCTTCAAGCATCCGAGAGGTGAACTCCCCACCATTGTCAGACCTTAACATTTTAAGTTTGCAGTCAGTTTCCCTTTCAACAGCAGTTTTGAACCTTATGATTATCTTAGCCACTTCACTCTTGTGCTTAAGGAAATACACCCAACAATACCTGCTGAAATCATCCACAAATAGCAGAAAATATCTAGCCCCATTTAAGGACTCAGTTTGCATTGGACCACACACATCCGTGTGTATTAGCTGCAGCCTTGATGTTGTTCTGAATGTGGTTTTGTTAAATGCACTTTTGGTTTGTTTGCCCAATTGACAAGCTTCACACACATCACCATGATCCTGAATTAATGGTAATCCTGAAGCTATCTTTAATTCACCCATTCTTCTCAATGCTGCATAGTTGAAATGGCCTAGCCTCTTATGCCATAGTATAGAGTTTGTGCACAAATCAGTGCTCATGCTCATACAAGCTTCATTCCAATCTAGGTTGAAACTTCTATTCATCATCCTAGCCGAGAGCAGTAGGTTATCTTTAGAGTCTCTGATTTTGCACATGCCTTTGTTAAAAGACAATGAATAATCCTCTTCTAACAACTGTCCAACACTAACCAGATTATGCTTGATTTTGGGTACAAATAAGACATTATTCAGAGTTCTAGTTCCTGCCATGGTTTCAACCTCAATATTTCCCATGCCTTCTACCTCAACATATTCACCATTTGCTATTCTTACTTTGGACACATAATTTCTATCCAAGGTTTTAAATATGTTCAAATCAGCTGACATGTGGTTTGTGCATCCACTATCTATAAGCCAAGTTGAATTACTTACCTTGGCTAGATTGCATTCTTGTTCTACCACAGCCATGAATAATTGTTCTTCCTTGGTTTCTGAAGTTTCAGCAACATAAACCTGTTTTGCAGCTGCTGGATTCTTGCAAAATTTTTGCAAGTGTCCAAATTGGTTACAATTCCTGCATTGTGTGTTCTTCAGCCAACACCAAGTATCAAGGTGGTTGGTTTTCTGACAGTATTTGCACGGGGGAAAAGTTTCTTTCTTCTCTTTTCCTTTGAAACTTTGACTGCCATGATTTGGCTGCCAAGTCCTCTTCTGCCAGTTTTTCCCATTGTCACTCCTGCCATCATTGTCTCTTCTTCCACCATAAGTTCCTTTAAAGGAACTCTTGGGTTTATGTTTGCCTTTAAAACCAGCCACAAAAGCTTCTTCACTACTCCTCTCTTGCCTGTAGGATTGTCTCTGTTCTACAGCTTGTAGAGCATTGACAAGTTCTTGAAGACTCATTTCAGCAAAGTCTTTTGAATCCTCTAAAGAGCAGATTTTATGCTCGAATTTTTCAGGCAAGCTTACCAAGACTTTTTCCACAATTCTTGAGTCTGGAAAATCTTCTCCTAACAATCTCACTTGATTTACAAGTTTAGAGATGTGTGAGGAGAAGTCTTTGATGGTTTCAGATTCCTTCATCCTCAAACCTTCAAACTGCCTTTTCAAGTTTAGAACTTGCATCTTCCTTGATTTATCATCCCCTTGAAACTCAGCTTTCAACTTGTCCCAAGTTTCTTTTGCAGTCGTGCACGCCATGATCCTTGTGAAGATCTCTTCACTTACTGCATTGTGCAGACAAGTGAGAGCTTTGAACTTCTTGGCTTTTTCTTCATTGAAGTATTTGAGTTGATTAAGGGTGGGATTGTTTCCAAGTGGATTTGGTTGCCTGTCATAATCCACTATTTCCCACAAATCAAAGGCCCTCAAATAAGCCTCCATCTTCACTGCCCAAATTCCATAATTGTGTCCAGTGAACACTGGTGATTTCGGAGAAAAATTTGTTGTTTCCATTCCACAGATTTCAACTTTTAGTTAGTTGAAAAAACTAGCACTCAATAGTTTTCAATTGCTGCCTTGAGGCCTTTGTGCAATTGATAACAAGCTAGAACAACAAATCCTTGTGTAAAGATTTGTCAGAAAAGAAAAAAAATCTCTCGTGTTTCACTCTCCTTTCCCTTTTCAAAGTTTAATTTTCTTTGAAAAAATTCTCACTTGATTCACTCGTGTTTCACTCAATCCCTTTCAAAGATCCCTATTTGCTCTGATACCATTTTGTTGGAAAATAATCAAAAAATTCTGAAGCATGAACCGTTACTGTTCAAATCAGTAACTGGAAACAATGAAAATTCCAGAAAAACAAGCACTGTAGAAATCAAAGAACCAATGCCCTGTTTTTCTATTCCTTGAGAATCACGGCAACCAAAAACTAAAGCAATGCTTCAGACAACTTTTTAAGAGCAGAATCACTTAGGTTACTGCCATCCCTTGAATTTCATTTATAGAAGAAAATTGAATACAAGAATGGTAATTCTAGACTATTACAACTTCTTCATCAAAACTGGAAAAATAAAATACTTAAAACAGGAAATATAAAATTGCAATGATCAAATACAATTTGATCTTTATTGAAACACAAACATAGAAACTAAATCTTCTTCATGATCTTCAAATCTTCAGTAGCAGACTTGGAAACAAATCTTCTTCAATCTTCAACACAAACCACTCCATCTGTGAAGAATTCTTAGGGTGTCTTTGATTGTGAAAAATATAACACTCCTTGAGTAAAGTCACATGATGATTCATCCTCAAATAACTTTATTTCTGTGCTTGACATTGAAGGGTTGAATAGATGTAATGCCCACTTGTTATGATTGCAGAACTTGGGACTGGAGAGTGTGGGGGTAAAAATGACCAACAATGGAGCAATAGAGGTAGTACACTGACTGTTTCAGACCTTTTTTTTGCTTGTTCTCGATTCATATTTCCTCAATAATTTCTCATTTTCTCCAGGTTGATGAATACTCGTGCACTTCAGTCCCTTCCATTTGGGCAGTTGGAGATGTTACAGATAGGATAAATCTGACTCCTGTTGCTTTGATGGAAGGTGTGGCATTGGCAAAAACTCTCTTTCAGAATGAGCCAACAAAACCTGATTATAGGTACCACCAGTAGTGCAGTTGATGTTTTTCTACTTCTGGGTACAATCTGATTTCATAAAGATCAGTTCTATAAGTTTATACCCACTGGTGATTGTGGTAACTTTTTGGCTGGATTAAATGTTAAACTTCCAAGTTATTAACATGGAAAAAATTCTTATACTTGCAAAATCCATGCATTCACAAATTGATGGCTTTGCAATTCTGAATACAATATTATTTGAGAATGATCATCTTTATAAGTTTATTTTCACTTGTACTTGTGGTAACATTTATAGTGGATCAAATGTTAAACCTTACAAGTTATTAACATGGAAACAATCGCTTAAACTTGAGAAATCTATGCATGCACATTCATTGTGTATATCACAAGTGGAAATTTAATTTTACTAGTAGTAACTAGTAACCGCTGAAAGACATTGGATTACTTAGATATGATCAGGAAGGTTTAGGATTAAATGAATAAAGGGTTACTTAGATACTTTATATGAGTCAGAATGAGGGGACCTTTAAGAACTTTCAAGCTGGAAAAATTTGGCTGACCTCCTCCTTGACCAGGAAGGTTTAGGATTTTATGAATAAAGGGTTACTTAGATACTTTATAGCTATGAGGACAAGCTCATGACTGTTTTTTTTTTTTTTTTAGAGCTGTTCCATCTGCTGTGTTTTCTCAGCCTCCAATTGGACAAGTTGGTCTTACGGAAGAACAGGTGATGGTTGTTTTATTGGGTAAAAGACCAAAAAGGAGTCTTGTGGTTTCAGCTATTTGCACCTCAATGACACGTGTTATGGTTTTTGCACTTCAGTTTCAAGTGGTTAATTTGTTAGCATTTGTCAAGAGCCATTATTCCGTTAGTTTTGGGACAGAGTGGCACAAAGTGGTTCAATGAATCAAAGGTTTAGCTGTTTAACAGGTTGCCACCTCTTCACCCAACTAATGATATTAAACCTCTTGCTGCTGCTAGTGGTATTTTTGTAATTGAGAGTCCTCTTGAGTGCAAAACTTTGGACATCTGTAATTGAAGTGCAATTGGCTGAAACACATGGTACTTCCTTTTTTTAATAAATTTCCCTACTTTATTTGTAATAGATAAGATTGATTTCTTGAAAGGATTGTTGCAGGCTACAAAAGAGCACGGTGATATTGATGTCTTCACAGCTAATTTCAGGCCTTTGAAGGCTACTCTCTCAGGGCTTCCAGATCGGGTCTTCATGAAACTAATAGTCTGTACTAAGACAAACAAAGTTCTTGGGTTGAACATGTGTGGAGAAGATTCACCTGAAATCGTGCAGGTTTTTTTTCTTGGTGCTAGTTAATGGTTATGTTTTTAGGGAAGTTGATTTACAAGTTCCATAACCCCTATGGTTCTTGAATCTTTGAACTTGCAGGGATTTGCAGTTGCAATCAAAGCTGGCTTGACCAAGGAAGACTTTGATTCCATAGTGGGTATTTGTTGAATTTTAAAGAAAATATCAAATTTCTGATAAGAACATGTACTGTTCAAATCTGTACGGACAAATTGTCAAAAAACTTGAGAACAGGTACTGTAGCGATCAAAATCTGGGGACGAGAAATTTTTCAGAATAGAATGGAAAATTTCCAGAAATAAAGAACTTTTTGTACTCTGTAATTTGAATCAAAAGAACATGAACATGGGCAGAATTTTTCGTATAGTTACTGCCATCCCATTGCCTTTATTTATAGTAATCAAAAAACATTACAAACATTAAATTCAAAAATCTGTTACAATTGAGCCTTATCCACTACGTTGACTAATTAACTGAAATGAACTGATAATGTTGACTTATTGACTACTGGATGTTAATCATCCTGATTACAATGAATTTAAAACAGGAAACAATTAAACTTGATTCTTCAATCTTCAATTCGTCAGCTTCTTCTCCTGTCAGCTTGGCAGGCCTGGAATCAATTCCAGAATTCAACACTCCTCCTTGATTCCTGGACTGCCCATTCCCACCATTCTTCTTAGTTCTTCAAACCTTTCCTTTGGTAGAGTTTTGGTAAATAAGTCAGCCAATTGTTCCTTAGAACAGCAGTACTTCATCTCCAGTTCTCCTTCTTGTTGGAATTGCCGAATAGCATGAAACTTGATTTTCATGTGTTTTGTTCTATCATGAAACACTGAATTTTTTGGAAATTGCAATTGCAGACATGTTGTCACAAAACAACTCAGTTGGTTCCACTTGATCACAGTCCAAATCCTTCAAAATTTTCCTCAACCAAACAAGTTGATTGGCAGCCACAAATGCTGCAATGTATTCAGCTTCAGCAGTTGAATGTGCAACTACTGATTGCTTCTTTGAATTCCAACAGAAGATGCATTCCCCCATTGAAAAACAATACCCTGAAGTGCTCATCATCTCTTCATCACTCCCACCCCAATCACTGTCACAAAATCCTTTCAATTTGACAGTGTTCATCTTGCCAAAAAATATGCCAAATTCCAGTGTACCTCTTAGGTATCTTAGCACTCTTTTGGCTGCAATGTAGTGCATTTGGCTGGGATTTTGCATGAATCTTGAGAGGTAGTTGACAGTGAACACAATGTCAGGTCGTGTGGAAGATAAATACAATAAACTTCCAATCAAACTTCTATAAATTCTTCCATCTGCAGGGGGAGCACCATCAGCTTTTATGAGCTTCATACCAAGCACCATTGGGGTGCTAACTAATGTGCAATTTTCCATTGCAAACTTGTTTAGCATTTTTGTTGTAAATTGCTTTTGACATACAAAACAACCTTCCTTTGATTTAGTTATTTCCATCCCAAGAAAGTATGCTAATAATCCAAGTTCATTCATCTCAAACTTGTTCTTCATGTTCATCTTGAATTCATCAGCAAATTTTTCATTGTTACCCGTAATCAACAGATCATCTACATACACTGAGATTATCAAAATGTGATCATCAACCTTCTTCACATATAGAGTGGCTTCATTCAAGCTTTTCACAAACCCCAAGCTTGTCAAATAATCATCCAATTTGCTATACCAAGCTCTAGGAGGTTGTTTCAAACCATACAAAGCTTTCTTTAGAAGGTAAACTTTGTTCAAATTTGATTCATCCTCAAAACCTTGTGGTTGTTCCACATATATTTCTTCATTCAAAGTGCCATTTAAAAATGCTGATTTGACATCCATTTGCCAAACCAACCATTCCTTTTGGGCAGCCAACATAAGCAGCAACTTGATAGTGTCCATTCTAGAAACAGGGGCAAAAGTATCATGGTAATCAATCCCTTGCTCTTGTGATTATCCTTTAACTACAAGTCTAGCTTTGTTCTTATTGATACTACCATCAGCATTCAATTTTGTTTTATAAATCCACTTAACCCCAATGACTTTTCTATGCTTAGGTCTGTCAACAAGCTGTCATGTTTCATTCTTTTCTATCATCATTAACTCCTCCTTCATTGCTGCCACCCAAGCTTGAGAGTCCATGGCTTCTTCTACATTATTTGGTTCAATTTCAACCAAATTACATCTATTATAGATGTCACTAAGTAACCTAGTTCCCCTCACAGGTAAGTCTTCATCATCAGATTCTAGTTCATCTTCATTCTCGGTTGCAAGTTCAATATTTGTATCTTCTAACTTATCATCATCCCAATTCCATATTTGGTTCTCAGCCACCTTAACATTCCTAGAAACTATAGCTTGGTTTGTTTTTAAATCAAAAATCTTATATCCCTTGGATTTCGAACTATAACCAATTAAAATGCCAACCTCAGATTTCTGGTCTAGTTTTCTTCTCTTAATTTCAGGTTGCAAAACATAGCATGGACTACCAAATACCTTCAAGTTTTCTAAGCTTGGTTTGTAGCCATACCATTCCTCATGAGGTGTTTTATCTCCTAATGATCTTGTCATCATCCTATTTAGGAGATAAGAGGCTGTGCTCACAGCCTCTGCCCAGAATTTCAAGGGCAATTTCTTCTCATAGAGAAGGCATCTTGCCATCTCCATTAAGGTCCTATTTTTCCTCTCACTTACACCATTTTGTTGAGGGGTGTAAGGGATGGTTAATTGATGCTTAATACCCTCTTTAGCTAGGTATTCTTCAAATTTATGGGAGGTAAATTCCCCCCCATTATCAGACCTCAAAATCTTCAAGCTGCAGCTGGATTCCTTCTCAACCGCAGCTTTGAACCTCAAGAACACCTCAAATACTTCTCCTTTGGTTTTAAGGAAATACACCCAACAAAATCTACTAAAATCATCTATAAACAACAAAAAATATCTTGCACCATTCAAAGATTCATTATGCATAGGGCCACATACATCACTGTGAACAATTTGCAGCTTAGTAGCTGATCTAAATGCATTTTTATTGAACTTAACTCTTGATTGTTTTCCTAATTGGCATGCTTCACATACTTCACTTAGCTCATGAATCAAAGGTAAGCCTTGTACCACTTTTAATTCAGCCATTTTCTTCAAGGTAGCATAGTTAAAGTGTCCTAATCTTTTATGCCAAAGTACTGAATTTTCAGTGGCATTGATGTTCATGCTTATGTGTTCTAGTTTTTCTTCAATACTAAAGCATCTTTTGATCATTTTAGCAGTGAATAGAGGTGTCCCTTTTTCATCTTTAATTGTGCAAATACCATCTATAAAGAACAATGAGTATCCATCTTCAAGTAATTGGCCAACACTAATCAAATTTTGATCAATTTCTGGCACATACAACACATGCTCAAAATTTCGTGTGCCAGTCAAGGTCTCAATTTCAACTTCCCCACTGCCCTCTACACTAACATACTGTCCATTTGCTACCTTAACTTTTGATTTGTAATTTTTATCAAAGTTTTTAAACATGCTCAATTCAGCAGTCATATGATTTGAACACCCACTATCAATTAACCAATTTTGCTTACTAACCTCAGACTTGTTGCAGCTGTGATTCACAATGGCAGTGAACAATTGTTCATCTTTTGGTTCCACAACCTCAGCTACATGTGCTTGCTTCCCATTTGAGGTGTTGTTCTTGCAAAATTTCTGAATATGTCCAAATTGCTTGCATTTTCGACATTGAGCATTCTTGAGCCAACAAAATGACTCAAGATGATTTGTCTTTTGATAGTACTTGCAGGTGGGAAATTGTTCTCTTCTTTCCTTCCCCCTTGCATTGAAGTTGTTGGCATGTGTTTGATTATTTGGCCAATTTTTGCTCTGCCATGATTTTCCAGAATTGGACCTGTTTTCTGGGTTCTTGAAGAACACTTGCGAATTCTGGAATTTTGTTCTTCCTTTAAATCCAGCAGTGAAGGCTTCCTCACTTGTGTTTTCTTGTCTCAATGCCTGCCTTTGTTCTACAACTTGCAAGGCATTGATTAACTCTTGAAGACTCATTAAAGTGAAGTCTTTTGAATCTTCCAAAGAACATATCTTGTTCTCAAATTTTTCTGGTAAGCTGACAAGTACTTTCTCCACAACTCTTCCTTCTTGAATTTGTTCTCCAAGCAGAGTCATTTGGTTTACAATCTTGGACACTTTTGATGAAAATTCCTTGATTGTTTCTGAGTCTTTCATCTTCAAGCCTTCAAACTGTCTCTTCAAGGTTAAAATCTGCGTTCTCCTAGATTTCTCATCACCTTGGAACTCAGCCTTCAATTTGTCCCAAGCTTCCTTAGCTGTTTCACACGCCATGATTCTTGAGAAGATTTCCTCACTTACTGCATTATGAATGCAAGTGAGAGCTTTGAATTTCTTTGCTCTTTGTTCATTAAAGTATTTAAGTTGGGCCATTGTTGGATTGTCATTCAAGGGAATTGGTTCCCTGTCAACCTCCACATCTTCCCACAGTTCGAAAGCTTTAAGATATATCTTCATCTTTACTGCCCAGACTCCATAGTTCACTCCTGTGAAGATTGGGGGTTTTGAAGAAAATGATGCATCCATTTCTGTCAAAACCTGTCAGCTCGAATTTTTCTCTTCTTTTGCAATTCACGTTCAAGACTTCAAGTAATAGAGAACAAGGATATCAATTGATGATTACTATCAATTGATTATCCTTTTAAAGAACAACTCAAGTCAAATTTCTTGATTTGAAGAAATCTGCTAATTCACGAAAAAACCTTCTTTCCCTTTCAAGATTTAATTAACCTTGAATAATCTCTCTTTTTCTAATCACTCGTGTTTCACTATAAATCCCTTTTCAAAGACCTAATTCTGCTCTGATACCATGTTGAATTTTAAAGAAAATATCAAATTTCTGATAAGAACATGTACTGTTCAAATCTGTACGGACAAATTGTCAAAAAACCTGAGAACAGGTACTGTAGCGATCAAAATCTGGGGACGAGAAATTTTTCAGAATAGAATGGAAAATTTCCAGAAATAAAGAACTTTTTGTACTCTGTAATTTGAATCAAAAGAACGTGAACATGGGCAGAATTTTTCGTATAGTTACTGCCATCCCATTGCCTTTATTTATAGTAATCAAAAAACATTACAAACATTAAATTCAAAAATCTGTTACAATTGAGCCTTATCCACTACGTTGACTAATTAACTGAAATGAACTGATAATGTTGACTTATTGACTACTGGATGTTAATCATCCTGATTACAATGAATTTAAAACAGGAAACAATTAAACTTGATTCTTCAATCTTCAATTCGTCAGCTTCTTCTCCTGTCAGCTTGGCAGGCCTGGAATCAATTCCAGAATTCAACAGTATTCACCCAACAGCAGCTGAGGAATTTGTTACAATGAGGACTCCTACTAGAAAGATTCGAGAGCATCCACCAGCAGAGGTTTGTTGAAAGCGAAGACCTTTTATATCAGTGTTAATGTGCTTTCTATCTTGTTTACAATTTTTGAAACAGCTTAACAAATTAACAATACTGTGTCCAGAACACATTTTACAGTTCCTGGTCAAATTTTTGTAGCCGCACACTTTTCTGTAAAACCAGTTATCTTTACTCCAGATTAAGCTGGTATAAACCAGTTATGTTTAACATCTCTGGCATAAACCGGTATTCGAGTTCATCCATGAACTGCTGGGCCTAGATTCACCAGTATCTGGTTATTTTAAGCCTCTAATGACCTTCTCTTTAGTTCAACTTTATTTTATGCGATTTTTAATATGCGATTTTTGTTTTTAATTGTTGTGAATTGGCTGTGTACACCATCATGGGAAGACAGATCATGATGTTAAAGCAGCAGCAGGGGTTTAGTGTGGGTTTACTGCTCCATGTAGCCCTTTAAAGGTTTGAATGCTTTCTCACTTCTTCTATTGACAAAGTATAGTTTGCAGCTATTTTACTTGAAGAAAATATAGAATGGAACTTTTTCGTTGCATTCTACTCAGTCATGAAACTCTCTTTTACTGCATTTGGCTGTTTCAGCAAGGACCATATGTCACTTAGATTATTTTGTTATGAGCAGGCATTTTTTGGAGTCTAATGTAGGATTACTCGGTAGTTAGTAGATGCAAGTGAAGATGAGACGGTATGTGGTGCCTTGGGAGTCATCTCTTAAATCTTTTCGTTGGTAAAATTTTAATAAAAATTAATCAGTAACCAGTAGGATATACTTTTGTATCATCACAAGGTAAAAGTTCCTTGAGCTCCTCCCACAACAATAATAAACTGCTTATTCCCTTCAGCATTACTGAATATCTCAATCAAATGGGCAGGCAGTCACTCCGGAAAATAGCTGGCAAAATATCTGCTTGTAGAGTAGCCAGGGAATGTTCGGATGTTGATATCTGATTACAGACATCATTCAAAGCGAAAATGGTGGAAGTTGATGCCGGGGTCAATGGTGAACATAAGCATACGATTAAAAAGCTTTCGAAAGGAATAATAATCACAAGGCAGCTTAGTTTTTGCTCTTACAAATGTGGAAATGAGTGGGGAATTTCAATATGAGATTAATGATTACATGTTAGGAATATCTGTTTCCCTGTTTTTACCCCCCCTTTGTTTCATTTTGTTTGTATACTGAAACAGTATATGTTTGAGATAATTTAAGGATGTATAATTTCATCTCGCCGGACCTTGTGGGGGAAAAGAAAGTAGAAAGTACTAACATGGGAGCAGATCACTGGAATTGAAGCCAGACAGAGCTGAACTTGCGAATTTCATCTCCCCTCCGTCTGTTCTCTCCCGTACCTTGTGGGGAAAGGGAAATTCCAACATGGGAGCAGATCAGTGGAACTTTCTAATCAATTACGAACACAAGCAAAATAAGGAGAATTATCGAGTAAGTTTGGGTGGTTTCTTCAACCAAATTGTCACCTCAAACATGAAACGTGAGTTGCATCTGATTGATTAATTAGAGGGGAAATAGATATCAAGTTAATCTTTGGAAGGTTATATCAAAGTAGTTAGTATGGAGGCGATAAGTAATAATCGTCGGGCCATTGTTTGCCAAAAATAATGCAAATTGCTTAGGTACTTTGGTTATTGTTATGGAATTGAAGAAATGAGGATGATAAAGAAAAGAGAACAAACATGTTTCGTTAAAGAGAATGTTTTAAAAATAAATAAATTTATTATTTTTAGAGTAAATTTCAACTACATAGAAGGGATAGAAGATAGGTGTATGTAAAACACTTTAATTTCAAAATTGGTCAACTAAGATATTTAAGTATGTAAATAACTATTACTATAGTTTTAAAAAGTGACTTAGAGCTTGACTCAAAATAAGGTCATGTTTGGGAGTTTCAACTCTAATTTTTTTAATTTTTTTAAGAGGATTAAAATGATGTTTCTACAAATAAACTTTTCTTTTAAAAAAAATCAACGAGTTTCTTGCTTTAGTTTTATCCAAAGTTTACTTGAGTTTTTTTTATAGAATTAGGCTAGGTTAATATTTTTTTTTTCTTAAACTTGAATTGACTAAGGTCCAGGCTAACTAGTTTTATGGATTGACTTGCTAGGTTCATCAAAGTTTTATTACTTGGATTATTATACTATTTTCAATTCCAAGACTTGATATAATTTAAAAAAAAATATCTAATTTATTCTTATATACACACGCGCACGCGCTCGCAAACATATAAGTTTGGCAATAATATATTAAGTTTTACGTGCAGTGCCAAGGTTTGGTTACCCCCGAGTCATTTGGGTAGTGGATAGATCTGGGTTTTTTTACCAAGTTTGGTTAGGTCAATCCTCCTTTATTTATTAAACCTGTATTGGTTCAGGCCTGAATCGACTAACTAGATTGTTCTAAGTTTTATAATTAGAGTTATTATACTATTGTTAATTTTAGTATTCAATATAAACTAAAGTAAAAAATAATATCTAATTGTTTTTTTTAATATATAGGTTTTATAGTAGTATATATTAAAGATCAAATAGGCTTTCTAACTTGTCAATCATTAACCTAACATGATACATAAATAATACCATGACTTGTACATCACTACCAAATATAATTCTATCTTTCTCCTGTTCTATATTGTCTTCTCCGTCTTAAATGTGGTTGTCTATTATGTTTCAGAACAGTAACCAAACACTACTTTAAGACCTATATAACTTATACACTTGTATGACTAACTAACCTTTTTTTTTGGTGATTTGAAACTATAGTAAATTGAAGTTAAAAATAAAATTTTAAATTTTAAAACTTCCCTTCTATTATATGCTGATGGTGAAAATGTCTTTCTAAAAAAATAAACAATTTCAGCTTTTTAGGTCAAGTCTAAACCACTAACCTTCTTGCTTATACATCTAGGATTTTAAGCTTTACACTCGATATTGATCCATTCTGTCTAATTCTATCATAAAACACCTTTCTATGCATTTTTCCTAGGTTCCTTAGTTATGCACACAAACTTTTCATGCTCACACAAGTCTTTCCATGTAAAGTAGACACCATTTTCTATTCATATGACATTGCCCATCAATAACATTTTCATCAATCAAAAGTATGTCACAATAATCATGACATGACTTGATAATAAATGATCTAACTAACCAAAGGTAACACATTAATTTCTTCATATTCACTCTTTCTCTCCATGAAGAAAAATATTAGAGAGCATTAAATTCTTAAAACCAAGTTGTTCTTATGTTAAATCTATGTCCTTTTAAAGGAAAAAACTTGGAACTTTTTTTTTTTTTTTTTATATAGTTCAAGGGATATTTATAGCCTTCGAACCTTATCTTTTCCATGAGTCAGAGGAGCTAAAGAATAATTTTACTATGATAACATTTATGAGTGAATATTATTTCTTATACATGCATTAACAAAGAATAATATCACTTATACATGTATTGATGAGAAAAAATATCTCACACATATTCATGAACCAAAATGGAGCATTGCCTGAACCAAAATCCCCCAACACCTGGACTCAATGTGTTCTCCCAAGTTCAAGCTCATTGTTTGGAAACTGGTACTCTACCTGAGCCTACAAGGTATTTGAATATGGACCTAACAATTGAACCATGATTATTTCGAATATATATATATTTCACTCCAGAAGATTTACAAGTATGCTTGCTTAGAAATAACTTTTTGCTAGAAAAGTAAAGTCAAAATTTTGATTTAACTAAAAGTTTAAAATTTTATTTTATCTTAAAATATTTTTGAATTATAATTCCAAATAAAAAATCATAATTAAAAAATCATGTCAAACAAACTCCTACATCATAAAGAATTTTGTTTTAATAGCTCATGATGAGGGAGATGTATTTTCCTTCCATATCTTAATATCTGTTGAGGGTTTTAAATATGTTATTATGTTTGAACTTATCCTTAAATAAAAAACAAAAACCTCTAATATATAATGTGTAAATTTTTATTGAGTTATCAAGAAACATGACATGATAGAAAATAATTTGTGATTTGTACAGTAGATCTCAAGTTTGAGTTAGAATATACATTTTTTTAAAAACCTGCAATAACTAAAATTTTACCTACTCATTTTAACTCAGAAATTGCATTTCCTAAAAAATAACGTTTTCTAGTATAAAAAGAGTAAATTTTTGTTGACGTGAGACTTCATGAGTCGCAATAAACCCCCTTACCAGAGATTGTAGAACCAGCTTGATGACAAATGTCATGGAAGCTTTTCATGCTTTAAAAGGAACAGCTCATTTTCGTAGCCTTTGATTCCTGTGCAAGAATAACTATTTTGGATCAGCAGAGATTTTCTAACCGATCGCCGGACTTCTGCCACTTTTTCGGGGTAAAGTGTTTTTGGAAGATTTTGAAACTCCATGTTGCAGCCCATATTCTTCATGGTTAGTGCCATTCTTGAGACGAGAGAGAGAGAGGAGATAGCATCTTGATTTTGAATCTCTCCCTTTATACAAGTAATATACTATAAAAAATTGTTCACCGAAATACAAATAAATTATTTTAATTTTTTTTATTGCATCTTTATAGGCTCAAATTGATGGGAAATTAAAACATATTTATTAAGAAAATACAAGATTCAAAGATAAAAGACTAAAATAAAATAAAAATACATCAAAAAGAGATGGTTTGACTAAAATTAGGACTATATATACACTTCAGCCCTTAACTTTTCAGGTTATAAATTTTTAGTCCCTGGCAATTTATGAAATTCAGTTTTGATTCATTTTTTTCTCCCATAGTTTGAGAGAGAAGAGACAAAGAATGGTTGGATTGAGATGATAGAGAGAAAAAAAATCTTAGTTGAGACCGATTCTAAATATAAAAATGAGTGATTTAGGTTTCAATGAATTTTTTTTATGAGTAATGTTTTGACAAGGTGTTTTTATCTTGCTTTGTTTATTGTATTTAGTTTCCGCCTGAATACAATTTGCCAAAGGAAATACAATTACTTTTCTTGGAGAACTAGCCAGCCCTTTTCTTTGTGATCAAAGCAATCTGTATATTTCTGCAGAAACTGTTTAGTTTTTTGGACTAATTCCAAATGCAGCTCAGCTCAATCAATTCACTCACTCAAACTAGGGTTGAACAAAAAAAATCAAAAAACTGATTAAACAGAGAAAATTAAAAAAAAAATAATTGAGAAAAACCGAAATGAGAAAAAAAACTGATTAAACCTATTATATATTTTTTTAAACTTTCGGTCCTGTTTGATTTTTGATTTTTCAAGTAAAAAACCACTAAAATGAAACCGAACCAAACAAGTTCAAATTAAAAAAAATATACTATAATTTTTTTTATTCTTCCGATTCAATTCAAATTTTTTGGTTTACTTTCATTTTGGTTAAATGGGAGAACAAAAAACTTGGTTAAAATAAAAATAAAGTCTAAAAACCCAAAACCATTTTTTGATTTTTTAATTAAAAAACCAAACCAAATCCGTTTGGTTTAAACCGAATCAGTTTCGTGTTTTTTTTCATTCTCAATTTGGTTGTTTTTTTTAGTATAAACCACGCGGTGTCCCAGACGCTGGTCTAGACTAATCCACGTTCGTACCGGGTGAGCTCCAAAGAGAAACCAAATCAAATCAAAACCGTTTGGTTTAAACCAGATCAGTTTCGGGTTTTTTTTCTTCTCAATTTGGTTGTTTTTTTTTATAATAAAAGCGGAATGGAACAGAAAATACTTACCCTAACACTCCGCAACACTCCAAATAGCTATAATTTTAATCACATGGATACCATTTTGAGTCACCAAGCTTCTGCCACTTTTTAGGGAAAAAAGTAATTTTGTTTTGTAACGGCAAGGTCCTCGATCCATATATTAGCCCATATTCATTGTTAGTGCCATACTTCGGAAAGGATGGTCTCTCTTTTTACACAAGCTGTAAAACTCTTCTGGAGCCTATAAATACTCTAGCACTTGCTCGTATCATCACTCTTCATCCCAGACCTCGCTAGCTAGCTCTCCGCCCAAGCCCTAAAACAGCTATGGTTTCGATCCTGTCCATTTTTTTCTTCTGTTTTCCGACTCTCGCTCTCTCTGCATCGTTCAGACAAATCTTCCTGCCACCCACAGGCTTCGGCCCCGAATCCCTTGCCTTTGAATTTCCCGGCGGAGCCTTCTATACTGGGGTTAGCGATGGTCGTATTTTTAGATATCAACCACTTACTGGCTTCACATATTTTGCCTTTACCTCACCCAAAGCGGTAAAAATTCCCTCAGTTTTTTGGTTTTCTTTAGTATTATATATAGACAGTACTGATCTTTTACTTCTTTAGTTTGGAAAATCTCGGAATAACTTGCTCATGATCAAGCATACTGCTACCTATTTTGTCAGGACGATAGCATTTTGCGATGGCGCCACCGATGATCCTGATAAAGGACATATCTGCGGAAGGCCTTTTGGTCTGGCATATGATCCGATCGCAAGACTACTCTACATAGCTGATGCATATTACGGACTCCTAGTTGCCGACTCAAATGGGAGACTAGCTAAACAAATTGCCACCGGTGCTGAAGGACAACCTTTTGTCTTCTGCAATGGTCTGGATATAGACCCCATCACAAGAAACATCTTTTTTACAGATACCAGTGCTGTCTACGATCTAAGGTCATCATTCGTTAATTTACAGTACTTGCAGTATGCCCATCTTTTGTATATATGGAACCGACCGAGATGAGTTCTAAGAGTTGATATATCTGATGAATTTCTGTCTCTCATTTCGCAGGAATTCGACGAAAGGTCTTCAAGCTAATGACTCAACAGGAAGGTTATTGAAGTACGACGTGAGGACGAATCAAGTCACCGTGTTAATGAGAAATCTCTCGGGAGCAGCGGGGTTAGTGGAGACGGCAGGTTTGTCCTCGTCTCAGAGTTTGTTGGTAATAGGATTCAACGATATTGGCTCACCGGAAGCAACGCCGGGACCTCAGAAATAATCTTAAGCAACCTTAATATTGTGAGGCCAAATAACATCAAGAGAACTATTTTGGGTGATTTCTTGATAGCAGCTGCGACTGTTACGCAAGGTTCACAAACACCAGTCCCCATAAGAGTCAGGGTTGATGGATCTGGTACAATTTCGGAGACCGTGTCTCTCGAGGCACAGTACGGAAGCACTCCTATCAGTGAAGCTCAGCAGTCTGGCCTCTCGGTGTATGTCAGCTCGAGGGGTGTGAATTTCGTTGGTGTTTATTCTCCTTGACGAGCTCCTCAATTGATACCAACCATGCATGCACGCTAAGTGCTGCATCTAAATAAAATATTTGACGTATTACTCTCTCTCTCTGTACTCTCTTTTGCAGTTATGGAATCGATGAATTTATCGGAATTGAATGTTAATGCCTTTTCCGGGCTTCCTACCTGCCACCAAATAATTTGTTTTTTTTTTTTTTTTTTTTTTAATTTTCCACTTATCACTTGATTATGTTTGTAATCGTGGATCAAGCCTTGCTACGAACGATAGAGACAATCTAAAGAAAGAGGATGCATTATGAGAGATTCCATCAACTAATTATTCTGTTCTAGAACATCCAAGACACAAGATAGTGAAAAAGAATATGATCTGTAATTTCATAGGTAAAAGTGCATAAATGACATAAGTCTTCATTAGTTGATAAAATCTTTTCATGTTTTTTTTTTTTTTTTTTATAACCGGTGTGTCCGGGCCAGCTTACGCGCACCACAACTAATCCCCGGACTCACTGAACATCCTGCAAACCCAGTGAGCATGTAAGGCACCGCGGGGGTGACATGCGTGCATGGTGGGACTTGAACCCTGGTGCAGAGGAAGGAAACAAGTCCCTTCAACCGCTAGGCCAAGACCCCACTTGCAATCTTTTCATGTTTTGCTAGGAAGGAATGAGTGCACAACCTGTTATGGAAGGCTAGTCACAACAATTTCTCAAATTTTAGTGGAGAAATATTCTTTCAAATGTCTATAAAAATGATTTAAGTCCAATGAACTAGAGATTTTAGAGGAAGACTTAACAAAATAGGATCCTTTACCACCCAAAATCTAACATTTCTTATCTTTTTAAACGCATGCAGGTGAACACTGTTAAGAATCTCCATTAAGATATTCTGCTGCCTCAAATCATTGCTCCCAGGATCTCGATTCTAGGTGAAGTACCAATACCACCATATACAGATGACATCCTCATTTTGTTTAGATGATGGATGATATAGTCACAAAAATAGAGCTCAGGCAGAGGTTAGTTACCAACCTATACTTTATCCTAGAACACAATAGAAGCACCATTCCCTATTTAAGGTTTGTAATTGTCTCAAATAGTAGAATATGTTATACAATCAAAACAAACTAAAAGAGAAAATAAAAAATAAAAGAGGAGGCTGGGGTTTCATTAATGAATAATTCAATACTTAATTAACCACTTGACTTACGGATAAAGAGACTTTATATAGGCTAAAACAAAGTTACCATTCTACCCTTTATAAATAATAAAACAAAGTAGCCTTAATATCTTAACAGAAGAGACATGGTCATCAAAATTAATGGTTGAGTAAATATGAAACTAGATAGTTTCAAGACACTTGGACAACACAAGTAACCTATTCTTAAAAGTTAACTTATATTAATCATAATAAAATTAGTCTTCAACTGGAGCATTTATAAAACCACCTATAAGTCCTTTAGTATTCATAAAACTTTGAATGTCGTCTATAAATTACAACTAGGTAATATGTAAGCCTCTCTCTTCTTTAATTCCTTATAGCAAATCAGCCTGAGTGCCTTTACTGATCACAAAAGATAGTTCTTTAACCACCAAGTAAAAAAATAAAATAGAAAGAGAATTTCTTAATTAAGGGGTGGATTAAGATCGGTTTAACTTGGAGATCGTTAAAAACCATGGACAACGAAATACTCTGTCTTGCAACAACAGAAACCACAACTGAAGAAGCTGATCAACTAACACGATCAAGCAAGAAAGTCAAAATCGGAGATACCCACGTACCAGGAGGATCGAAAGGGGGACAGAGCTACATTGACTCTCTCATGGGAGATTCTTTCGCAGAAACAGCAGTTGAAGAAGACAACATTGACACTGAAGGATTTTCAGAGGATGATGAGGATGAGTGTGACGAAGATGATTGTCCAGTCATCAAGCTCTTTGCTGAAGAGAAAAGACGTATTAGAGCACCATGGAAACAGACACTTATCATAAAACTCATGGGACGCAGAGTGGGTTACATGTTTCTTATTCAACGGCTAAAATCTATGTGGAAGCTGAGAGGTGATTTTACGCTAACAGACCTGGGGAATGAATTTTATTTGGCAAAATTTGCAACAACAGAGGATAGAGCTCATGTGTTATTTGAGGGACCATGGATGGTGACTGACCATTATTTAACTGTCCGAACATGGCATCCAAATTTTGACCCGATTGAGGCATCCATAGACAAAGTAGCAGTGTGGGTTAGACTACATGGATGGAAGAAGGAAATGTGGTGATGGTAGATAATGATATGGAGGAAAGACAGGACACACCTGAAGGTGAGAATTTGATGGAAGAAGGAGATGCCATGGAGGCATTCTCATGCTGAAAATGGGACTCGTATGAGGGGTAAGTCTACTGCAAACATTTTATTATGAATTTCTTATTTTGGAATTGTAGAGGGGCTGGAAATAATGGATTTTGTGAGGTTATTCATGATATGAGGAGATTTTATCATTGTGATATTTTGGCGGTTGTAGAACCGAGAATTAGTGGGGATAAGGCGAACAAAATTGTTGATAAATTAAATTTTGATTCAAATTTTAGGGTGGAAGCTAATGAGAGGTCAGGAGGTTTATGGTTGATGTGGAATAAGTCGAAAAATAATATAAAAATTCTAAAGTCATCTAGACATTTTATTCATGGCTTTGTGAAAGAAGGGGAGAGAGATTCATGGCTGTTTACAGTAGTGTATGCTAATCCCAATAATGAATTGAAGAAGCAATGTTTTGAGGAAGTGACGCAATTGGCTAGGAGTATTAGAATGCCGTGGATGGTTATAGGAGATTTTAATGAAATATTGATGGCCTCAGAAAAGGTTGGGGGAGCTGGAGTCGATAATCAGAGAATATACCGGTTTACGAAATGGGTTCAGGATTGTCAATTGATAGATCTGGGTAGTAAGGGTCCTAAATTCACATGGAGAGGAGGAGTGAGAAATGGCTATGGTAGAGTCTATGAAAGGTTAGATAGATGTTTCAGCAATGATCAATGGAGACAAATGTATCAGGAGACGAATGTTCTAGTCCTTCCAAGGGTTAGATCTGATCATCATCCTATACTTGTCGAGGTGGAAGAGATAAGAGGAAGGGTCCAGAGAGTAGAAAGACCTTTTCGTTTTGAGGCAGCTTGGTTACAACATAAAGATTTTGGGGAGTTACTAAGAAATAATTGGGAGGGAGAGGTAGAGGTCCCATGGGCTTTGGAGAGTTTGTCATCTCAGTTGCAGAAATGGAATAAGGATGTTTATGGCAATATTTTCCAGAGGAAAAGAAAGGTTTTGGCTAGAATTGGAGGAATCCAAAAAATTATTGCATGGAGGGGAAATCCATTTTTATACCAGCTAGAGGAGGAGCTAGCGACTGAGTATAGACAGATTCTTCATCAGGAGGAAATTCACTGGTACCAGAAGTCCCGATGCCAATGGATTAAGTTTGGAGATAGGAACACTTCCTATTTTCACACAAAAACTATTATTAGGAGGCAAAGAAACAAAATAAAGGCTCTAAAGAATGAGCAGAATATTTGGGTGTGGGAGGAGGATAGATTAAAAAATATGGCCAGGGAGTATTTTCAAAAATTATTTCAGATAGATACTGAGGATGTTCATGAAGATTATCTATTGGAGGGACAGTTTCCCCCATTATTGACTCCAGGTATATGGATCAGCTAGTAACTCCAGTTCTTGATGAGGAAATTAGAGCTGCTATCTTCGAGATGAAACCTTATAAGGCTCCGGGTCCAGATGGATATCAGCCTATTTTCTACCAATCGCAGTGGCAGGTGGTTGGTCAGTCTGTTTGCAAGTACATAAGGGAGGTGTTTACAGGAAATATGGATATATCTCCAATCAACCATTCTCATGTGGTTCTGATTCCTAAAACTCCAGTGCCTGAGTATATTCACCGGTTTAGACCAATTGGGTTATGCAATGTGATCTTTAAGGTGATTACTAAAGTGATAGTGGGAAGATTGAAAAGTTTGATGCCGAAGCTGATTAGTGAAGTGTAGAGTAGTTTTGTCCCGAGAAGACATATCACAGATAATATTATTGTTGCGCAGGAGATTATTCACTCAATGCGTAAAATGAAAGGCAAGATGGGTTATATGGCCATTAAAGTGGATCTTGAAAAGGCGTATGATCGGTTAAGCTGGAAATTTATTAGGGATACTCTGACTGATGCTAGAATTCCTAGTGAGCTAATAAGAACTATCATGCACTGTATTGAAACTCCATCTCTAAGTGTCTTATGGAATGGTGGGGCGACCTAGAAATTTTTCCCTAGCAGAGGTATAAGGCAAGGAGACCCTTTATCTCCTTATATTTTTGTGCTATGTTTGGAAAGATTGTCTCAGTTGATAAATCAGAGAGTGGAGGAGAATAGTTGGAAGCCCTTTAGGGTGCGCAGAAATGGGTTGAACATCTCTCACTTGTGTTTTGCAGATGACATGCTTTTGTTTACAGAGGCAAGCATGGAACAAATAGAGAGAGTCACTCAATGTCTTGATATTTTTTGTTCAGCTTCGGGTTAGAAAGTTAGTGCTGCAAAGACAAGAATTTTCTTTTCCAAGAATGTGTCAGACTCATTGGCGAATACTATCCATAGGAGAAGTGGGTTCCAAGTCACAAGAGACTTGGGGAGATATCTTGGGGTGCCTTTACTCCATCAAAGAGTTACGAAACAAACGTATAGCTACTTAATAGAGAATTTACAAAAGAGATTGGCAGGCTGGAAAGCAAACAATTTATTCTTGGCAGGAAAAATCACTCTTTGTAAAGCTGTTCTTACTACTATTCCGTTATACCCCATGCAAGCTGCAGTTATTCCTAAGCATACTTGTAAGGAGATAGAGAAAATATGCAGAAGATTCATCTGGGGGCAGAATGAAGGAAAAGACAAAATTCATCTTGTAGAGAGAAAAATGGTTGGATTGAGATGATAGAGAGAAAAAAAATCTTAGTTGAGACCGATTCTAATTATAAAAATGAGTGATTTAGGTTTCAATGAATTTTTTTATGAGTAATGTTTTGACAAGGTGTTTTTATCTTGCTTTGTTTATTGTATTTAGTTTCCGCCTGAATACAATTTGCCAAAGGAAATACAATTCCTTTAAGGACCCAATAAGTTCCACAACTTGGAGAACTAGCCAGCCCTTTTCTTTGTGATCAAAACAATCTGTATATTTCTACAGAAACTGTTTAGTTTTTTGGACTAATTCCAAATGCAGCTCAGCTCAATCAATTCACTCACTCAAACCAGGGGTGAACAAAAAAATCAAAAAATTGATTAAACAGAGAAAATTGAAAAAAATTAACTGAGAAAAACAGAAATGAGAAAAAAAACTGATTAAACCTATTATATATATTTTTTTAAACTTTTGGTCCGGTTTGATTTTTGATTTTTTAAGTAAAAAACCGCTAAAATGAAAGCGAACCGAACAGGTTCAAATTAAAAAAAAATATGCTATAACATTTTTATTCTTCCGATTCAGTTCAAATTTTTTTGTTTACTTTCATTTTGGTTAAATGGGAGAAGAGAAAACTTGGTTAAAATAAAAATAAAGTCTAAAAACCCAAAACTATTTTTTGATTTTTTAATTAAAAAACCAAACCAAATCAAAACCGTTTGGTTTAAACCGAATCAGTTTCGTGTTTTTTTTCTTCTCAATTTGTTTTTTTTTTTTAGTATAAACCCCGCGGTGTCCCAGGTGCTAGCCCAGACTAATCCACGTTCGCACTGGGTGAGCCCCAAAGGTAAACCAAATCAAATCAAAACCGTTTGGTTTAAACCGGATCAGTTTCGGGTTTTTTTTCTTCTCAATTTGGTTGTTTTGTTTAATAAAAGCGGAATGGAACAGAAAATACTTACCCTAACTGCAACACTCCGCAACACTCCAAATAGCTAGAATTTTAATCACATGGATACCATTTTGAGTCACCAAGCTTCTGCCACTTTTTAGGGAAAAAAGTAATTTTGTTTTGTAACGGCAAGTTCCTCCATATGTTAATTAGCCCATATTCATTGTTAGTGCCATACTTCGGAAAGGATGGTCTCTCTTTTTACACAAGCTGTAAAACTCTTCTGGAGCCTATAAATACTCTAGCACCTGCTGGTCTCATCACTCTTCATCCCAGACCTCGCTAGCTAGCTCTCCGCCCAAGCCCTAAAACAGCTATGGTTTCGATCCTATCCATTTTTTTCTTCTGTTTTCCGACTATCGCTCTCTCTGCATCTTTCAGACAAATCTTCCTGCCACCCACAGGCTTCGGCCCTGAATCCCTTGCCTTTGAATTTCCCGGCGGAGCCTTCTATACTGGGGTTAGCGATGGTCGTATTTTTGGATATCAACCACTTACTGGCTTCACATATTTTGCCTTTACCTCACCCAACCGGTAAAAATTCCCTCAGTTTTTTGGTTTTCTTTAGTATTATATATAGACAGTACTGATCTTTTACTTCTTTAGTTTCGAAAATCTCGGAATAACTTGCTCATGATCAAGCATACTGCTACCTATTTTGTCAGGACGATAGCATTTTGCGATGGCACCACCGATGATCCCGTTAAAGGACCTATCTGCGGAAGGCCTTTTGGTCTGGCATATGATCCGATCGCAAGACTACTCTACATAGCTGATGCATATTACGGACTCCTAGTTGCCGACTCAAATGGGAGACTAGCTAAACAAATTGCCACCGGTGCTGAAGGATAACCTTTTGTCTTCTGGAATGGTCTGGATATAGACCCCATCACAAGAAACATCTATTTTACAGATACTAGTGCTGTCTACGATCTAAGGTCATCATTCGTTAATTTACACTTGCAGTGCCCATCTTTTGTATATATGGAACCGAGATGAGTTCTAAGAGTTGATATATCCGATGAATTTATGTCTCTCATTTCGCAGGAATTCGACGAAAGGTCTTCAAGCTAATGACTCAACAGGAAGGTTATTGAAGTATGATGTGAGGACGAATCAAGTCACCGTGTTAATGAGAAATCTCTCGGGAGCAGCGGGGGCTGCAGTTAGCGAAGACGGTAGGTTTGTCCTCGTCTCAGAGTTTGTCGGTGATAGGATTCAATGATATTGGCTCTCCGGAAGCAACGCCGGGACCTCAGAAATAATCTTAAGCAACCTTAATATTGTGAGGCCAAATAACATCAAGAGAACTATTTTGGGTGATTTCTTCATAGCAGCTGCGACTGTTACGCAAGCTTCACAAACACCAGTCCCCATAAGAGTCAGGGTTGATGGATGTGGTACAATTTCGGAGATCGTGTCTCTCGAGGCACAGTACAGAAGCACTCCTATCAGTGAAGCTCAGCTGTCTGGTCTCTCGGTGTATGTCAGCTCGAGGGGCGTGAATTTCGTTGGTGTTTATTCTCCTTGACAAGCTCCTCAATTGATACCAACCATTCATGCACGCTAAGTGCTGCATCTAAATAAAATATTTGACGTAAAACTCTCTCTCTGTGTACTCTCTTTTGCAGTTATGGAATCGATGAATTTATCGGAATTGATTGTTGATGCCTTTTCCAGGCTTCCTACCTATTATAGCATGTAATTAAATAGGAAATATTGTAGTCATATTCTTATGTGGTAATCTCCACCATTACTATTGTATATTGCCCTACTCATATATATAGAAAGGGTTGGCTAACTATTAGGTTAAGCCTCCTAATTATTCTCAACTTGGTATCAGAGCCCTCGTCCGTCAAAACTTTTTTTTTTCTCTCCCCCTACAGCCGGCCCTAGTTTCTTCTTCCCCATGGACTCCCCTGCTGCCGCCGTTGACATCTCCCCTTCCACCGGAGCTGCATCATCACATGCCAGCCATGCTCCTGCTGCTGGCCGAGAACAATCTCCCCATGTGGAGCATGTGTTTGATTCTTCTTCCTCTCCTTTGCCTCTCATGGGAACAGACACTTCAGCAATGGTTCCCCTATCAAACACCCACCACATTGTTTCGTTGAAACTCACGAACACCAATTATCTTTATTGGAGAATGCAGATGAAGCCATATCTCCTTGGTCAAGGTGTTTTTCACTTTGTTGACGGCTCCTTGCCGTGTCCTCCAGCTCATCCGATTGACGCTTTGGCTGCCACTTCCTCTGCCATCAGCCCTTCCTTTCTTCGTTGGAAGCAACAAGATCAACTTATTTTGAGTGCCCTCCTCTCCTCTCTATCCGTAGATGTGCTGCACCTTGTGGTTGATTGTTCTACTTCGCATTGTGTTTGGCGCACTCTTGAGAAGGCCCTTGCCTCTCCTTCTAATTCCCGTATCATGCAACTTCATGGCTCTTTTCAAGACCTTCGGCAAGATGATGCATCGGTTAGTATGTATATGCAGCAAGCAAAAGCGTTGTTTGACGAATTGGCTGCTGCTGGTCACCCTATGTCCCTTGAAGATTTCAATCTCTATGTGTTTCGTGGCCTTCGCGGTGAGTTCAAAGACTTGGTAACTAGCCTCATAACCAAGGCAGAACCGCTGTCATATGCTGATCTTCACAGCCATCTTCTTACTCATGAATTCCTGCACAAGAATTCCTTTCATTCCATGGCTGTCGGTTCTTCATCTTCTTCTCTGCCGCAGCAGCCACCACTGCTGCCAACACCCATGATTTCTGCTAATCATGTGATGGTTAATCACAGCCGAAACAGGGGACGTTATAGGGGTAATTGGCGTCCCAATAACAACCGATTTTCAGGCCAAAACAGGGGCCAATCTGCTACAAACTGGAGGCAGAATTCATGGCAGCAGACCCGGCGTAACTCTGCAGATTTGAGGCAGAATCAGGGGTGGTCTGGACAGCAGCATGTACGCTGCCAATTGTGCTCCAATTTCAGCCATTCAGCTCTTCAATGCTCCCATTTGCATAGCAGCACATAGCAGCCATCTGCTCATCTTGATGTTGCGAATGATTCCGCTGCTGCAACTTGGATTCCCGACACCGGCACGAATCAACACGTGACACCGGATCTTGCAACTCTAACTGATTATGCACCTTATCTTGGTAATGATTTCTTGCATGTTGGTGATGGTAAGGCCCTTGACATATCCCATGTTGGACATTCTATTTTACATTCCCCAAAATGCATGTTTACATTGACTAATGTTCTTCGCGTACCTCACATTACCGAACCGTTGTTATCTGTTCAGAAATTCTGTCGTGATAATCATGTTTATTTTGAATTTCATGATTCTGTGTTTTATGTGAAGGATCTCATCACCAAGGAAGTTCTTCTTTCCGGTCGGAGTCATGATGGTCTTTATGTTCTCTCCGAGTCTTCGGCTACGTCAGTTCCTCAAGCTTTTTGGTCTCCTTGCATTTTCGTGACTGCCGACCTGTGGCATCGTCGTTTAGGTCATCCAACTCCTCGCATTTTGAATTTATTAGTTTCCTAAAATAAAATTATTTGTACGTCTAGACGATCTTTTACTCAATGTCAAGCATGTCCTTTAGGAAAATCGTCCTTTACTCATACTCATGAACAAAATAGCACAATTGAACGTCATCATAGACATATTGTCGAAACTGGCCTAACCCTTTTAGGCCAGTGTCATGCGCCATTGCGTTTTTGGAACTATGCTATGGAATCATCAGTATATCTTATTAATCGCATGCCTACTCTTGTTCTTCAAAATAAATCTCCTTTTGCGTGCCTGTTTGATCGCACTCCTGATTACAACTTCCTACGTACTTTTGGGTGTCTTTGTTTCCCACTTTTACGTCCATGTCATGCTCATAAATTAGATTTTCGGTCTTCTCCATGTGTGTTCTTAGGCTATAGCTCGTCTCATCTTGGTTATCGCTGTCTTGATTTAGAGTCTGATCGTGTCTATGTATCCCGTCATGTTCGTTTTCATGAAAGTGTCTTTCCTTTTAAGAAGTCTAAACAGGTAACAATTCCCCCGGTACCACCCACTACAACTACCTATCTTCCATCATTGCATCCTCCTCCATGTTTTCAGCCTACCCATTCCCAAATCAGCAGAAATACCAACCCATCTTTGCCCATTGTTTCAGCTGACCCTGCCTCACCATCCCGCACAGCCATACTGTCACCACATGCTTGTCTTTCCAATGATTTTTGTGCAGGAACAGGTTCTGATTTGCAGGTTTCAGGAGCGGCACAGCCTCGGTCTGCAGCCGAAATCTCCAGCCCGACAGCAGCTTCACCATCGTCTGCGGTGCAGCCCAGCACCTTCCCGGATTCACCTCCTGGTCTACAACTTTGTGTTGACCTTCCTCTTATCCCCTTCAGCACATTCCAGGTAAAGGTACTGCTGCTCCTTGTCCCGCTGTTTCTAAACACCCCATGGTTCTTCGTCCTAGACAGCACTGACCACCACCACGGCAGCCTCATCTGCTGCCTCCTTCAGTCGGGTAGTTACTCCTCCCTCGCATGAGCCACTTATTTTTCATGATGCTAACAGATATGAGGTTTGGTATAATGCTATGCGTGAGGAAATTCAGGCACTACGCGGAAACAGAACATGGACTTTAGTGCCGTTTCATCCATCCATGAATGTTGTTGGTAGCCGATGGGTCTACAAAATTAAACGCAGATCTGATGGTAGTATTGAGAGGTATAAGGCGCGCCTGGTTACTAGGGGCTTCACTCAGCAAGAAGGTATTGATTACTCAGAAACTTTTAGACCTGTTATCAAACAGGCAACGATATGCTTAGTATTCTCCATTGCAGTTTTGAGTGGTTGGAAAATTCATCAGCTTGACATTCATAATGCCTTTCTTAATGGCATACTTGATGAAGAGGTTTACATGAAACAACCTCCAGGTTTTGTTGATTCTGCTCTCCCAGGTCATGTGTGTCGATTGCATAAATCTCTATATGGTTTAAAACAGGCTCCGCGGGCTTGGTACACTCGTCTGAATGACTTCTTATTATCCATTGGTTTTCGTGCTTCTAAAGTGGATACCTCATTGTTTATCTTCTCGGTTGGTAGAGATATTTGCTATCTTTTGGTTTATGTTGATGATATTCTGCTTACGGGTAATAATGCTATTTTGCTGCAACGCCTGATTCGGCTATTGAGCTCAGAATTTAAACTTCAGGATTTGGGTGATGTTCATTATTTTTTGGGTATTGAAGTTCAGACCAAAGTTATTGATCCCGTTCCGTTCCGGCCGGAACGGCCCGTTCCAGTGAAAATTCCGGGACAAAACGGCGACGTTTTTGTCCCGGGTAGAATTCCGGACCGATCCGGCCATTCCGGCCGAATTCCGGCCGGAACGCCCCGGTTTTGTACCGGGGGTTCCGTTCCGGTGTCAAGATCAAGATCACTGGTCAAAATCATAAATGACCAGCACAATTTGAAAGAATTTGAAAACCCAGAAAGGAAGAAAAGATCAAGATCACTGGTCAATTAGAGAAGAACAAGCCAGTCCCGAATCCCAGAAAACTTTCTTGGATTTGAAGTATAAGAAAAATCAAATCAGAACCAAGTAATCTTATCATTTCAATCCAGATGGACTGGGAAAAGAAATGAACGAGAAAGGTTAAATTGGAGGTACCTGAGGGAACGAAAGGCAAAGTGGTGGGAGAGAGCATGGAAGAAGAAATTAGCTCCATGAAGAAACACCACAACTCCTATGCAACTCAACAAAAACAGCTCCATCATCTTTTCCCTTCTTCCCTCTTCGATTAAGATGATGAACTTTTGGAAGCGAATGGATGGGTACAAGGCACAAGAAACCGACTGATTCTTAAAAGGGCAAGAAGATGAAGACGGACGCTAATGTTTTGGGCTGAAGTCAAATGGGCTGTTTTTATTTTATTTTTCATTTATATGTTTTTTTTTGTAAGTTTACCCAGTCTATCTATAACCAAACAATTTTATTTTTACATAACCATTTTACGTCCACTGTTTTGATAAAATGCAGAAGGTATTGCCATTATTTAGATGAAGTGTATACATATAATCTAGCATATCGATCATAGTGGTTAATAAATAATGCAGATGCATCAATTATATGTTTTTTTTTTTTGTTTATGTTTATGGATTGTTTTAGTATTTTTATGTTAAAAATATATTTTAAAAAATAAAAAACATATTATTTTGATGTATTTTGAAGCAAAAAATATTTGAGATGGAACAGTATGTATAAACTGGAATTGTATTGTGCTGAAACTGGGCATAATGGTGTAGAAAGTTTCTACAGTGAATGATTTTCAGAATTTTATAAATTTTGAAAATCATTCACTCACAGTTTGAAAATCATTCAAACAACATTATACACCCAGTGCATAATGTTGTTTGATACTTTGATGCTGTTTTGAGGGAAATAATACCAAGAGGGTGTTGGAAGTGGTTGTTCCTGGGAGCAATTTGTAGAAGAGATATGGGTTTGTGAAAAATATTTGGAATTTCTAAATTAGTGATCGATTATAGGGGTTGATGATATGGGTTTCTGAATGAAAGAAAATAAATAAGAAAAAAAGATAAACATGGATTTTGTTGATTTAACTACTGTGTTTAATTTTTAGATGATGAAGAGACATGTGTAAATGAGGAGAATGAGCTTGGTGGAAATGACCAGCTATTGGAATGTCTTGTTGACGACTTTCCTTATGTTCCACAACAAGATCAAGATCCTTATTTTTATATTAATGATGTAGAAGATGTTTGATGTATTTTTCTTTTATTTTAGAACATTTTACTTTCATAATATTTTGGAATTTTAAAGATGTTTCTAATTTTGAGATTATGTTTGTATTGTATAATTTAAATTTCATTTATCTTGAATTTAAATTATACTTGTTAAATATTTTATTTTTTTTATATATATAATTAAATAAATATGAACAATACAAAACTGGAACGGAACGCCGGAATACACCGAAACCGGAACGTTCCGTTCCAAACAAAAAACCGGAACGGTACCCGGAACGGATTTTACAACTATGGTTCAGACTACTGGTATGGGACTTATGCTTTGTCAACATAAGTATACACTTGACATCCTCACGCGAGCTGGTATGTTATCTTGTAAACCCGTTGATACTCCTATTTCGGCATCCAAAGCCACCATTATGCCTGATCCTTTGTTTCCTGATGCTACTCGTTTTCGGCAACTTGTTGGTGCTCTTCAATATCTCACTTTCACACGCCCGGATATCTGCTTTGCTGTTAACCGGGTATGTCCGTTTATGCATGCTCCTACAGAATCTCATTGGGCTGCCGTGAAACGCATCTTGCGTTATCTTCGTGGTACAACATCACATGGTTTACATATTACTCGCAGCTCTTCTTTTGCTTTACAAGGATTTACAGATGCAGATTGGGCAGGTAGTATTGAGGACAGGAAATCTACAGGTGGTTACCTTGTGTTCTTTGGTCAGACGCCGATTTTGTGGAAATCGGGTAAGCAACGCACTGTTGCCCGTTCTTCGACGGAAGCTGAATACAAAGCCTTAGCCGATGGCACGGCTGAAGTTATCTGGCTTCAGTACTTATTAACAGATTTTCAAATTCCGACCACCTATGCTCCTATCATCTGGTGTGATAACCTTGGCGCCACGTATTTGTCTGCAAACCCTGTCTTTCATGCTCGCACAAAACATATTGAGATTGATTATCATTTTGTCCGAGATAGAGTTGCGAAGAAAGAGATTCAGATCTGTTTTATTTCATCTCAGGATCAATTTGTCGATGTCTTCACTAAGCCACTTCCTGCTCCTTCATTTACGGCTTTTAGATTCAAGCTACGGGTTGATCCTCCACCCTTAGCTTGAGGGGGCGTATTATAGCATGTAATTAAATAGGAAATATTGTAGTCATATTCTTATGTGGTAATCTCCACCATTACTATTGTATATTGCCCTACTCATATATATAGAAAGGGTTGGCTAACTATTAGGTTAAGCCTCCTAATTATTCTCAACTCTACCTGCCACCAAATAATTTGATTTTTTTTTAATTTTCCACTTATCACTTGATTATGTTTGGTATAACTTTTGCTAATTTATTCACATTTGTTTTTACTTTTTTAAAAATCAATAAAAAGTTATAAGAATGTTTTGTTAGAAATAACTTTACTTGAGTAAAAAAATTTAGTGCACTAAGCTTATGTTTGGGAATGTAATCGTGGGTGTGTGGATGTATTACTGAATCAAATAAATTGAAATATCTTATTTTTTATTTTTTCACTTATCACTTAATTAAAGAGAAAGTTATATGTGTGATTTGTTAGAATTAAGTTCTTACTTAAATAAAAAAATTGAGTAAAAACATTTGATTTAATCAAAAGTTAAAATTATTAACTTATGAGTGTGTGTATAATAAAATAAGAGGTTGAATTAAATTAAGTAATAGCCACCAAAAGATGAAAAATCAGTGGACTAAGCTTCAGTTTGGTAATTCTGTTAAAACCATGTTTTTCAAAATCTTGGATTTTTTTGATGATTTTTGGATTATTTTTATGTGTTGATATAAAAAATAATTTTAAAAATATAAAAACTATTATTTTGATGTATTTAGAAGCAAAAAATATTTTGAAAAACAACCGCTATCAGACTCTTAAACACCCCTAGAAAGTCTATACAATAAAGGGAAAAGTGAGATAGAACTAGAGTAAAAAACTATCTCTTGTATCCTATGTAGAAATACATTCTTTATTTCCCAACAAATCCATACTCGTGTAACTAAACTCATTCTTAAAAGAATGAATCCAACTCGTTGTCCACTAGAAGACAAGTCAAATAGCATATTCCCAATTTGGGTTGATATCTTATGATAAGAGCTTTTATTGATAGTTTGCCAAATTAACCAAATAATTTCATACAAGGTGTTATAAATTCATATTTATATGTATTGAATGTCCATGACTCTTGAGTTTAGTCTTTTGGATTTCCATAACCCTTGAGTTTATTTCCTTCTCCTATAAATAGACCACTTGTCTTGTATTCTTTACACTTTGTAATAATAGAAGAATTCATATTAAGAAAGATATTTCTCTCTTGTCCTTTTGATTATGTTTTAATATTTATGCTCTTCTATGTTAATTATTTATTCTTTTTTTATAACACATTATCAGCACGATGCTCTAACCAGCTTATATCAATTTTAATATATTCACTTTTCATTATTGTAAGTTAGTTGTGCCAAATTTTCTTTCACTTTTATTCATAGAAAAAAATTTATAGTTCCTGAAGAACGAGTATTACAAATTCCTGAAGAATTAAATAAATTAAAAATATTTCCTGAAGAATTAGTATCACAAGTTCCTGAAGAATTAATAAATTAAAAACAAGTTCCTGAAGAACTAGTATCACAAGCTCCTGAAGAATCAATAAATTAAAAAAACAGTTCCTGAAGAACTAGTACCACAAGTTCCTGAAGAATTAAATAAATTAAATATAGTTCCTGACAAACTAATATTTCTAAAGTTAAACAAATAATAGTCTTAAAGGAATGATTTTCCTAAAGAATTAAATAAATTATAAACATTTCCTGAAAAACTAGTATTTTTCCTGAAAGATTAAATAAATTGAATGTAGTTCCTGAAGAACTAGTATTTCTAAAGTTGAATAAACAACAGTCTTGAAGGACAAAACTTGAATTTATCGCTTTTGATATTTTTAGAAATAATTATTTGTCATGAAATATTGACGTCGAGATTCATCTGGAAGCTATGAATCTTTAAGAGACCATCAAAGAAAGAAATAATATGTGGCAAAATCTAAATGAAAGATATGACCACCAAAGTTTATCATACTTCCTCAAGCTCATTATGATTGGTTGCACCTGAAGTTGCAAGATTTAAAATCGATTAGTGAATATAATTATGTTCATTTTAAAATTATCTCACAACTGAAATTGTGTGGTAAAATTATATCACATAAGATCAAATGTTAGAGAAATATTCTTTACTTTTCATGTCTTAAACATTGTCCTACAGCAACAATCTAGAGTGCATAATTTCAAAAGGTTCTAAACTATTCCCTGAAGTGAATGAAACTTTTGTCCAGAAGACAAGAAAGAACCGGGGATACAAGTATGGAAGAAATAAATGGAAAAAGAGAAAAGATAATCCTTCTAAAAGTAAACCATCATACCACAGTGGAGACATAATGAATAATGGTATGACTTTTTATGATGGAGATTTATGTCTGGCAGACAGTGCAACAATGCACACAATTCTTAAGAAAAATAAATACTTTGAGTATTTGACATTAACCAAAGCTAATGTCACTACAATATCAGGTTCAGCAGACATGATTATAGGCTATGGAAAAGCTAATATTGTGTTACCAAATAACACAAGATTGAGCATTAAATATGCATTATATTCACCCGAGTCCAGAAGAAATTTACTCAGTTTTAAGGATATACGTGCTAATGGTTATCATATTGAAACAACATATGAAGATAGAAAAGAATATCTTTATATTACTGCACATATTTCAGGCTAGAAGCTTGTACTTGAGAAATTGCATGTCTTTTCCTTTTGAAATTTATTATACGATCATGAATCTATTATATCAAATGTTGTGATACACCAGAAGTGTTCCGACCCATAACAATTTATGCTTTGGCATGATTGACTTGGACATTCAGGATCAATAATGATGAGACAAATTATTGAGAATTCATATGGGCATCCTTTAAAGAACCCAAAGATTCTTTTACCAAGTGAAAATCCATGTGTTGCATGTTCTCAAGGTAAATTAATTACCAAACCATCCCATCAAAGGTTCTTATAGAATCACCATCTTTTCTCGAAAGAATTCCAAGATATATATGTGGGTCTATTCATCCACCATGTGGACCTTTTAGATATTTTATGGTATTGATTGATGCATTAAGTAAATGGTCACATGTTTACTGCTTTTAAGTTGAAATATTGCATTTGCTAGATTAATATCACATATTTCATCTACGAATTTTTGGTTGTGTGGTATATGTGCCCGTAGCACCCCCACGAAGGACTAAAATGGGTCCACAAAGAATAATAGGAATTTATATTGGTTTTGATTCTCCATCTATTGTTAGATACCTTGAACCTTTGACTGATGATGTTTTTAAGGCATGTTTTGAAGACTTCCATTTTGATGAGAACATTTTCCTATCATTAGGAAAAGCAAATTCAGTGCCTGAAGCATGAGAAGAAATTACTTGGAATAACTTGAAGTTATCTCATTTTGATCCAAGGACAAATCAATGTGAACTTGAAGTTTAAAGGATAATTCATTTACAAAATATTGCAAATCAATTACCAGATGTTTTCACCAGTAGTGAAAAGGTAGTTAAATCTCATTTTCCTTCTGCAAATGCTCCATTTAGAATTGAAATTCCTGAAGAGAAAAAGGTCAACATAGCAGCAAATGAATCTATACCACGCTTGAAGCGCGGAAGACCTATTGGAGCCAAAGACAAAAATCTTAGAAAACAAAAACTCCAACGAATAGATGATGATACTCTTGGAGAGTCCTCATCCTTAAAACAAACATCAAATCTTGTGTCCAAATCATCTCCTAATATTGATACCCCTGAAGAGGGACCTCCTGAAGAGAACTAGGTACCTGAAAATAATGAGATCTCCATAAACTATGTTCATACAAGAGAGATTTTGGAACGAGATAAAATTATCATAGATGATGTATTTACATTTGAGGTTGCTTTTGGCATCACCTGAAGTGATGATGAATTTGAACCACAAACTGTTGAAGAATATCGACATAGAAATGATTGGCCAATGTGGAAAGAAACAATCCAAATAGAGTTGAACTCACTTGCAAAATGTGAAGTATTTGGACCTGTAGTCCATACACCTAAAGGTGTTATGCCCGTTGGATATAAGTAGGTTTTTGTTAGAAAAAGCAATGAGAACAATGAAATTGTGTGATATAAGGCACGACTTATTGCCCAAGGTTTCTTGCAGAGACCCGACATTGATTATGAGAAAACTTATTCTCTAGTGATGGATGCAATCACTTTCAGATTTTTAATTGGTTTAGTGGTTTCAGAAACATTAGATATGCGTTTAATAAATGTAGTTGCAACATATCTATATGGATAATTAGATAAAGACATCCATATGAAAATACCTGAAGGATTTACAATGCCTGAAGCCTTTTGTAATGAACCAAGAAGTGTTTGTTCTATTAAATTAAAAAAAATTTATATGGGTTAAAGCAATCTGGTCAGATGTGGTATAATCATCTTAATGAATACCTCTTAAAAAGAGGGTTTGAGAATGACGAGATTTGTTCATGCATTTTTATTAAGAAAACAATATCCGGATTTGCTATTATTGCAGTATATATTGATGATTTAAATATTATTGGTACTCCTGAAGAGCTCACAGAAACTGCAATCTATTTGAAAAATGAATTTGAGATGAAAGATCTTGGAAAGACAAAAAAATTTCTTGGTTTACAGATTGAACATTTTTCAAATGGAATATTTGTACATCAATCGATGTATACAGAAAAAGTCCTAAGGCGTTTTTATATGGAAAATGCTCATCCTTTGAGTACACCTACACCTATGGTTGTTCGATCACTTGATGCAAAAAATGACCCTTTTTGACCTCCAGAAGAGGATGAAGAAATTCTTGGTCTTGAAGTGCCATATCTTAGTGCTATTGGAGCACTTATGTATCTTGCAAATTATACAAGACCAGATATATCTTTTGTAGTAAATTTATTGGCAAGATATAGTTTCACTCCCACAAAAAGACATTGGAATGAAGTCAAACATATATATTCGCTATCTCCGCGGAACAACCAAAATGAGGTTATTTTATTATGGATCAAATTAACAATTGATTGAATATACAGATGTAGGCTATCTCTCTGATCCCCACAAAGGGAGATCACAAACATGTTATCTATTTACCTATGATGGTACTGCAATTTCTTGGAGATCTGTCAAACAAACATTAGTGGCTACTTCATCACATCATTCAGAGATTATCGCGATACATGAAGAAAGTCAAGAATGTATTTGGCTAAGATCAATTATCCAGCACATTAAGAGAAAATATGGATTGTTAGCCATTGAAAATAGTCCCACAATATTGTTTGAAGATAATGCTGCTTGCATCACTTAACTCAGAAGAGGCTATATTAAAGAAGACAAAACAAAACATATCTCACCAAAGTTCTTTTATACTCACGAGCTCCAATAAAAATGAGAAATTGATATCAAACAAATCAGATCAAGTGATAATTTAGCAGATTTATTTACAAAATCTTTACCAGCCTCAACTTTCAAGAAACTTGTCCATAATATTGGAATGCGTCATCTTAAAGATTTGTCATAAGACATGTACTTTTGAGGGGAAGTTAATGCAAATTGTACTCTTTTTCCTTCGTTTAGGTTTTTTCCCACTGGGTTTTCCTTTGCAAGGTTTTAATGAGGCAATTTGATATTCTTTTAATGAATCCTGAAGTATTCATATATGGATCTTGAAGTATCTATATAAAGTCCTCCATTGAATTTTAAAGTACATGGTCATTCAAGGGGAAGTGTTATAAATTCATAATAAATTCATATTTATATGTATTGAATGTCCATGACTCTTGAGTTTAGTCTTTTGGATTTCCATAATCCTTGAGTTTATTTCCTTCTCCTATAAATAGACCACTTGTCTTGTATTCTTTACACTTTGAAATAATAGAAGAATTCATATTAAGAAAGGTATTTCTCTCTTGTCTCTTTTGATTATGTTTTAATATTTATGCTCTTCTATGTTAATTATTTATTCTTTATTTTATAACACAAGGGACCTTTTCAAACCTTTTATTGAAATTTCTTGTGGATCAAGCCTTTCTACAACCGATAAAGATAATCTAAAGAAAGAGGAATGCATTATGAGAGATTCCACCAACTAATTACTCTGTTCTACAAGATCCAAGACACAAGATAGTGTAAAAGAATATGATATGTAATTTCATAAGTAAAATTGCATAAACGACATAAGTCTTCATTTGTTGATAAATCTTTATGTTTTGCTAGGAAGGAATGAGTTCACAACCTGTTATGAAAGGCTAGCCACAACAATTTTTCAAATTTTGGTGGAGAAGTATTATTTAAAATGTTTGTAAGAATGATTTAAGTCTAACGAACTAGAGACGGTCTAAGATGTTAGAGGAAGACTTAATAAAATAGGATCCTTTACCACCCGAAATCTAATATTTCTTATCTTTTTATACGTTTGCAGATTATCTATACAGCTAAATCAGCTCACAATTTTACTATTCACTCAACACTGTTCATCTACATTCATAAACAATGTGGACTTGAATAGTGAGATTACAGATTAATATAACTATTATTTCTATACTACAACAGCATAACCAAGTCCTTTGGCCGAGTGGTTAAGGCGTGCGTCGTTTCCCCGTAGGCGAGGGTTCGAATATCTCAGGCAACAAATTGATTTTCGAACATTGCTTTTAAAAAACTTAATAATATAACTATTATTTCTATACTACAACAACATAACCAAGTCCTTTGGCTGAGTGGTTAAAGTGTGTGTCGTTTCCCCGCAGGCGAGGGTTCGAATCTCTCAGGCCAAAAATTGATTTTCGAATAGTAATGAACAATGTTTTCATTGTTCAAAAAGTGCTTTTTTTTTCAGGCTTTTTTTTTATATAACCTGTGTCCGAGCCAGCTTACGCACACCATGATTAATCTCTAGACCCACTTTTTTTTAACATTTTTTTTCCTGTTTTTTTCAGCTTATACATTTTTTGTTTTTCTCATAACCGGAGTATCCAGATCAGCTTACGCGCACCATGATTTTTTCCCCGCATATACATTGTTTTAATCTTCGAACCCACTTTTTTTTTTAATATTTTGTTTCTTGTTTTTTTTTCCCACTTATACATTTTTTTGGTTTTTTTGTATAATTGAGGTGTTCGGGCCAGCGTACACGCACCATGATTTGTTTTTCCCACATATACATTTTTTTTTTTTTTGATAACAAGGGTGTCCGGGGCAACTTATGTGCGCTACAAATAATCCCCGGACCCACTTTTTTTTACATTGTTTTTTGTTTTTTTTCCCACTTATAATTTGTTTTCATAACCGGGGTATCCGGGCCAGTTTACGCGTACCACGACTATTATTTTATAGAATAGCTAAAAGAGATCTCAAGTTCAAACAGTAATAAACAATGATTTCAACAGTGGTTTACGCTATTCATTACTATTTAAAAAAGTGATTGAAGTGTGGTTTTGGTGGGAGATGGCAGGGGTGTTTGGGAATGCATTTGGAAAGTGTGTTTGAAAAAAAAATATTTTTTATTTTTATTTTTTATTTTAAATTAAAATAATTTGTTGTTTCTAGATAATTTTGATGTGTTGATGTAAAAAATGATTTTAAAAAAATTGAAAAAAATATAATTTTGATGCATTTCTGAACGAAAAGCTAAAGGAATTATCTATAAAGCTAAAAGAGCTCACGGTTTGAAACAGTGTTTTATACTATTCATCTATACTCAGAAGCACTATGAACTTGAATAGTGAAATTTAGATAATAATATAAGTATTATTTGTATACCAGGACAAAACAACGAGGTTGCTTGGCCGAGTGGTTAAGGCGTGAGGGTGCTAACAAAGGCGAGAGTTGGAATCTCACAATCGACGAAAATAATTTTGAACAGGTCGCCCATTTGAACAACAATGAACAATGATTTTACTGTTCATTTCTGTTACAGAAGGGGCTTTTCGTGTATTTTGTATTTTTATAACCAGGCTTTTTATTTTTGTTTTTTTATAACCGGGGTATCCGTGGCAACTTACATGCACCACGACTAATCTCCGGACCTATTTTTTTAACATTTTTTCCTGTTTTTTTTCCACTTATACATTTTGTTTCTTATGACCGGGGTGTCCGAGTCAGTTTACGCGCACCATGATTTTTCACGACGAATCTCTGGACCCATAATTTTTTTACATTTTCTTTCATGTTTTTTTTTTGCCACTTGTATGTTTTTTTTTTGTTTTTTTTTTGTTTTTTTTTATGATCGGCGTGTCCGGGTCAGTTTAAGCTCACCGTGATGTTTTTTCTCAATACTGTTTGAAAAGGTGCTTTCTCCTTGTAGTTTTTTAGCCACTTTTTTTTACATTTTTTTCCTTTTTTTTTGCCACTTATACATTCCTTTTGGATTTTTGTTATAACCGGGGTATCCGGGTCAGCTTACGCGCACCAAGATTTTTTTTCCCACGTATATATTTTTTTATAATTGAAGTGTCTGGGTCAGTTTACGCGCGCCACGAATAATCCTAGGACCCTTTTTTCTTTTCATGTATTTTCTGCTTTTTTTTCCACTTATATAATTTTTTTATAATCGGGGTGCCCGGCCCAGCGTACACGCACCATGACTATTATTATTAAGAAAGAAGCTAAAACAACTCGTTCAAACATTATGCACACACTCACAAAACACTGTGGATTACAACAGTGTATTAACGATTTCACCCCTTAGTGCACCTCAACCCTTGCCTTTAGATCAGAGGTATTTTTGAATTTTTCACGGGATCGGTTGGCATTACTAGATTGTTTGGGGGAATTTTGTTTTTTGCCCATATTTTTGCACAGTAAAATAGCCATGAGGACAAAAATTCACAGGAACCGCTGGGGGCATTAAGGTTATTGCACATATTTTTCTAAATAGCTAAATACAAATTTATCCCCATATATATAAAACCTGTTTATGATTTTCAACAAATGATAATTTACTATCATTATTCTAAAATTATTTTTATATAATAATACGAGGAATAAATCTTAACAAATAAAAAAAATTAAACAACAATGACGGTGTCATCGATAGTATGACCAATAATAATTAGAATATTAATTGTGTATAATAATATTTATAATGACAGCTATAATAATTGTGATAAAAATTCATTGGTCAATGTTATTTTTGTGAAAAATAACTTCCATGTTTTTTTTATGTATAATATTTCAGATCTCATATCACGAAAAAAAATATACATGTATTTCAGACAGGTAGAAAAATTGTGCCAAATTATCTACAATAATAAATTAAAAAATTGCCCTGCATTTCACCACTGTTGGCACCAAATTTTTTAACATGTAACAAAATTGTTAATGGTCCTAAATTTTTATATATATTATTTTCTTGACTTTTTCCTTAAAAAATAGGAGAAACTAATTATATATTGTGATATTTTTTCCATATTAATGTCTTAATATATATATATATATATATATATATATATATATATATATATATATATATATATTTTAACTAACTTTTCTTTAAAAATCTCATATTAATTTAAACTCAGTGTTCTATTTTTTTTATATAATAATAAATAAATAAAAAATCATCTTTGATAAATTTTAGATCTCTATGTTTGAGGACACTTGTCGCATCAAGTTCTAGTGATAATAAACCATTGATTAGGATAGACAATCTAGAAGTTTAAATGTATTCTTGAATCCATGTACACTAGCGAAGCTTATGTATTCCATCACCATGTTTAGAAAATACCAATGCTGCCTTTCTATTTAGGAATCAAGGTGATGTAGGAGTTGCTATTAATATTTGAAAGTTTATCCGTTTAAAAAAAAAATGAAACGAATATAAAATGTCATTCTTCAACAAATTCGAAAACCTCGTGTAAAAGTTAAAGTTAAAACCATCATAGCTTGGAGTTTTTTAACCATCATAATTGAGTACAACTTCCTGAAGCTCGTCCATAGTTATATCTCTTCCCAACCAAACATTTGAAAAAAACATTAAGCTTCTTAAAACCATTACGTCTTCAAGGAGATATGAAAACAATTGGCCAAAAGAATAGCTTAAAGAAATAGGAAGTTATTTCCTCTTTGATATCTTGTGGTACCTCTATATCTTTAATGTCTTGTTCAATCTAGTGAATTAAATTATTGGTTCTTTAAAATTTTCCTTATAAGTGGAAAAATCTAGTGTTGCGATCTTTAAACTTTGTCATAACCCAATTTTTGGGTTATTCCCCAAAATCTATCAAAAAATAACAAAAATAAAATAAAAGAGGCTGGTGTTGGTAGAAAAAATCAATATGAAAATTTTGGTTGTTTTCGAGAGTCCGATCGTATCTCTTTTGTCCCTAAAAATAAAGGAAAATGCAGATTCAAGTCTAAGATAATTTATTATCGGATAAATCTGTGTAAAATTAAGTTGAAAATCATAAATATATTTTTTATAGGTCAATTTGATTCAATCATGTGCCAATTGAAAGTATAATTATGTTTAAAAATTAATTTAGGGTCCAATCGAAGGATTTAATTAAGTGCAAAGACTAAATTATACTTTAAATTGGTCAAATTAATTTATTAAGGGCTTAATCAATGAAAAATCAAGCTCTTTAGCTTAATTCAGGTTCAATTGAGAAGATTGGAATTTTCGGAGACTGCCAATTGTGTGAAATCAGGGGTCAAATTGAAGACAGTTTAGAGTTTAATTGTCAATTGAGGATTAAATCGCATAAATCTGAAACCAAGGACCAAACTAAAAAAGGTGTGCAAAGATAAGGTTGTTGTTGAAATTCTGATGGGGATACAATTGAACAAAATTAAATGTTTAAATCTAATTAAGAGTGCAATTAGAACATTTACAAATTGAGGGACCAAATTGGATTTTCACCCTCTCCCAAATCATCAAAAACCTGCAGACGTGCACTGTTCAAGGGTTGCCTCTTTGCCTATAAATATTGTGCACAAACCAACGAATAAGAGGAGAAGAAAAACGATTGATGAAAAAAAGGTTTACAGCTACAGGAGAAAATCGTGCAAAACAGAAGAGACGAGGAAGACAAAGGCACAGACACGCATAAACACTAGCGGCAGCCACCCATCATCTTCTTCGGTGCCGGTAGAGCCATTGTCGGAAGCTTGTGTTAGCAGCTCTCTCTCTCTCTCTCTCTTAGCCGACAACTCTCTCTCTCTCTCTCTTAGCCAACAACTCTCTCTCTAAAACCAGTTGTAGCCCACTATCTCTCTCCTCCAGCAGTAGCAGCTCCCAGTGAGCACCAACGACTTTTCCCTCGGCATCGACGACTCCTTCCCCACGCCAAAAGCTCCTCGGTAGGCTCAACCCTTCTTCTTCGACGTAGTAGGAACAACACCAGCAGCGACATCACAAAACTAGCCCCTTCCAGCAGCTCCTCCGGCCACCCCAGACCACTATTTCCGACGCCACCACCACAGGAAGAACCACCTCGGCCTCCTTGACCCGACAATAGTGACAAGTACATCGATCATCTTACTCCCTCGACCACCTAGCTATTGTGCACCATTCAGTGCATCTTACTCCTCGCCTACTGTTCACTGTATGTGAATAGTGAGGGTGGTCGGGCAAGACTTTGTGTCCGACCCGACCACTAAAGTGGTGGGCCTCCCGGCCCACTAGGCTGGAAGGCCAGCCCACCAAAGGGATGGGCCAGTTGACCCATCCTGGCTAGATAGTCCAGTGCCAAGTGATGGGTTCTCGACCCATCAGGGCTAGGCAACCAGCCCACACAGTTGCCCACCCACACAGAAAACAATTAAAAAAATTATAATAGAAAAGATAAAAAAATATAAAATCTGCATTAAAAAAATATTTTAAGATAATTTATTGTCGTGACTTTACGGCTATAAAACACACCCTTCTTTCACTGCGTGTCGTTCTCCCCCGCCGGGGGATGGTGGAGCGTGAAGCGCGAAAAAAACACTGCCACGACAAACCTCATCTAAGATAAATTAGCTTTCTACCCCCAGATGGATTCAACATTCTTATGTATTCACCATCATTTGGAATCAAGTAGGCTTATTGCCTCATCTTTAGTAAATCCCTTAGACTCAGACTTTACGCTCCAACTTCTAAGTAAAAAGCTCTAAAATCTTAAGTAACTTTTCCTGGTTTCTAAAAGATTCTTTGTTTGCTCTTTTTTTTAGGGAATTTAATTTTTTTGATGATGTTTAAACAACTAGGTATCATGACATTAATTTCCTTCTAAGACTCACCTAAAATTATTGTAAAGTCTAAGTGAGAAAATCAACAATCTAATTACTTAAAAGGGTTCCATCCCAATTCAACATATCTTCTCCAAAAACAATTGAACAATAGTATAAAAGTCCACGATTAAGGTCCAAAAGTCTTGGTTTGTTAAAAGAGGATAAACATTCGGAGTGGGAAAAAAACTATATCGATCTTGCTTATAGAACTCCCCCAACCCAATATATTGATGGTGTTGTAAAGGGTGTTTGTTATAAAATCAAGAAGTTATAATCTCAGCTGCAGGAGCCATTGTAGTAACAATCTAGTAGCATTTAACATATGATGAATAATAATCGATTTGGTAGTCAAAATGATGTAGTGATGTTGTTCAATAATCTAGAACAATAAAAAAGTATAGAAGGATATATGGAAAAGTTTGAAGAACTGAAGTCTGTAATGAGTGTACTTAATTCCTCTATACCTAAAGCTTATTATGCATCCAGTTTTATAAGTGAACTCAAGAAAGACATAAAACCAATGTTAAAGATTCTCAAGCCAGCTACAGTATAGTAAGCCTTTAAGAGGCTAAATGGCAGGAAAAATATAATGAGGCAATCACCAAGAAGAGTAGGATGATCTCAAGAACTTTTTTAGTGACTACGTATGTTAGATTGTCAAGTAACTACTAATCAAAACTTTTTAATCAATATATGGGAATTAAAAAAACTAGATAATTTAAAGTTATGAAAATATTAAAAGGAGAGTTGCAGCCCATACGAACCACTAACAAATTTTTTAGGGTTTGTTTTTAGTGAGAAAAGGAGATGTTACAAAGAGGGAGGTTTTAAAGTGAAATAACTTGGTTCTCACTTGTTAATTCATTTCTATGTTTAAGGAATGAAATATTCTCGAGCTAGTTACACAGAGTTGCATTTCTCACGCCACGCCCATACGAACCACCAAGAGTCGTGGCGTGATGACAAATAACTTGAGATCTGTATAGCAGGTCTCGAATTCGAATCAGAATATGAAACTCTTGTAAAAGCCTGAGACAGCCAGAGTTTTACTCAGTCACCTGCGCCAACAAAGTACCACCAAGAGGCGTGATGTGATGACAAAGAACTTGAGATCTGTACAGCAGGTCTCGAATTTGAGTCAGAGTATGAAACTATTGTAAAAGCCTGAGACAACCAGAGTTTTACTCAGTCACCTGCGCCAACAAAGTACCCTTTCCGTGGGTGGAGTTTCCTCGAATCCAAAAGAAAAAAGAAATATTCTCGAGCTAGTTTTGACTATATTTAATTAAGATTTAAAATTATTAATCTAATGTTTTTTTCCCCAATGAATGGAGAGTAAAAAGATAATTAATCAATGTTTATCAAAGTTTTCCTCCAACCTCCCTTGTTAGCCTATATATCCATCGTCCTTATATAATTACTTTCATATGTCTCGATTAAAATGTATCTACTACACGCAACTATGTTTTTCATAACTAATAATGAGAACCTTTGTTAACTAAGAACTTTCATCATGAGTCACAAGAAATCCCCTCCGACAAAACAAAATGTTACCCTAGTTTATATATACATTTGATGATAATTGTGAGATTTCTAGCTAACTAGAAATATTGCATAATCAAATTGATTTAATATGTCCAGAAAGCTTTCAGTCCCTTAAAAGGATGAGCTCATTTTTTTTGACTTGATTCCTATGTATGAATAACTATTTTGGGTCAACAAAAATTTCTAATTGGTCATCTAACTTCTATCATATTTCTAGGGTAATGTATTTTTGGGAGACTTTGAAGCCCCATATTATAGCCTATATTCCTGGTGAGTGCTATACCCCATAAAGGATATGGTCTCTTGATTCAGAATCTCTCTTTTTATACAAGTTATAAACCTATATTACTTAAAAATACTAGAGCACAACTGCACAAACATCATCATCTTTCATTCCGAGCATGACTATTTCTACAAGCACTGTACTAGTTGCTAAGGTACAAAACTATCCATTTTTACCTTTCCCCCCTATCATTATTGATGTAATTGAGCTTTCCATAATAGGTGATTCTCAACGGTCTATTGTGGGTTTACCCCAACCAGATAAGGATTTATTCTAGGTAGATTATGTGGATAACTAAGCAAATACATAATTTTAATTGGCAGATAATAAAACTGAAATTGATAAAATTCTCTAAAGATGAAGTATTTGCTTTTTGTAGCAAACTAATTGATTGCTGTAAATTTCTAAATCCAAATTTCTTATTGTTATTATTATGATTGAAGTCTGTTGGAATCGTGAGAAGGTTGCAGAAACTCAAATATTATTGAAGAAGAAACAGAGTTGTGCTCTGAATAGAGAGAGAGAGAGAGAAGAGGGAAAAAAGAGAAGTACTGAGCCCTTTGGTGAGTATGTCTGCAAATTGTTCTTTGGAAGAAACAAATTGGACAGCAAGTTGATTGCTAGCTACCCTTTCCCTGACAAAATGCACATCAATTTCAATGTGTTTAGTGCGTTGATGCTGCACAGGATTGAAAGACAAAGCTATTGCCGAAATGTTGTCACAGAAGATAACAGGAGGCTGAATAATATCAACACGCATAAAGTCACGGAGTTGCTTCAGCCAATCAATTTCAGCAGCAGTGGATGATAATGCCCTGTATTCTGCCTTAGTAGAAGATCTAGAAACTGTTTGTTGTTTCTTGGAAGCCCAAGAGATAGGATTAGAGCCAAGGAAGATTACCAAACCAGTAGTTGATCTTCTGTCATTTGGATCGCCAGCCCAGTTTGCATCACTGAAGGCTTTGAGTTCGAAGGGACCAGGGGAATACCTCATGCCATAGTTCATAGTGCCCTTGAGATAGCGCAGGATACACTTGACTGCAGTGAAGTGAGACACCATAGGTTGCTGCATAAATTGGCAGACTTGATGGACTGCAAATGTGATGTCTGGTCGAGTGAATGTGAGGTATTGCAATGCACCAACAATACTTCTACACATAGTGGGATCAGCAAATGGCAGACCATCATCTTTGGACAGACGCTGGTATGGAAGACAAGGTGTGTGGCAAGACTTAGCATCAGACATAGCAGTTTTGCTCAACAATTCAGTGATATACTGGGACTGAGATAGCACTAAACCAGTAGATGTGTATGTAATCTGTATGCCCAGAAAGAAGTGTAAAGCCCCTAAGTCTGTGATTTCGAATTCAGCAATAAGAGCATCAATAACACACTGAATATCACATGAGGCAGACCCAGTTATAATAATGTCGTCCACATACACTAACAATATAATGATTCCATGGTCAAGATACTTAACAAATAAGGAAGAATCAGTATAAGTATGCTTGAAACCCAGTGATGGCAAAAAGGAAGTGAACCTGTCATTCCATGCTCTCGGGGCTTGCTTAAGCCCATATAAGGATTTATGAAGCTTACATACCAGCTGTGGATTTGCCAAGTCTAGAAATCCAGGAGGTTGAGCCATGTATACCTATTCCTGAAGGATGCCGTGAAGGAAGGCATTTTTCACATCTAGCTGACGCAATTTCTAGTTGTGATGAGCAACAATAGCCAACACAATTCTGACAGTGGTGGGTTTAACCACAGGGCTGAAAGTTTCACCATAGTCCAAGCCAGGTTCTTGGCTAAACCCTTGAGCAACCAGCCGTGCCTTATGTCTAGCAATGGAACCATCTGCATGCTTCTTGAGTTTGAAGATCCACTTGCACCCAACAAGATTCTTATGAGGAGGTAATTCAACAAGAGACCATGTTCCCTGAGAATGTAGGGCAGTGATCTCATCTTGCATGGCAGAAAACCAAACTGGGGATTTTAAAGCTGATTTGTAGGATAGAGGTTCACTTGATGGCAGAACTGCTGCACTAGATTGATGAATAGCAGCCAGACAAGCTCTTCTGGTCATAGCCCCACTTTTGTTGCGTGTCTGCATAGGGTGAATATTCATGGCAGGAATATGCAGAACAACATTCAATTTTTCAGGATCAAATGGCTCCTCTGATGTTGAAGAGTTAAGATGCTTACCTTCTGTATTGGATTCAGATGCCACAGGGATGGATGACAAGGACAAAGGAGCAGGAGTAGTGGACAGTGGTGAAGTGGAAGATGAAGAAATGTGATGGGAATTTAGTGAGCTAGAAGGTGGAGACATATTGTTACTTGTGACAGTGGTGGTATTTGTGACTGGGGGCAGAGGCTGAGATTGAAATGATGAGGGCAATGCAGTAGGTGGAACAGATGACATACTTGGCATTGTGAAAGATGTGGATGATGAATTAGATGCTGGGAATTGTGTGCACAGGTCTTTATAAGGAAACACATTCTCATTGAATGCAACATGCCGAGATATATATAGTTTCTTGCTAGAGACATGATAACATATATACCCTTTACATTGAGGTGCATAACCAAGAAATACACACAAAGTGGTCTTTGGTTGTAATTTATTCTGTATATAGGGACGAAGCAAGGGAAAGCATGCACATCCAAAAATTCTGAGATGTGTGACAGAAGGTATAAGTCCAAACAACATTTCAAATGGAGACTTGTGTTTTAACACAACACAGGGCATTCGGTTTATTAAAAAAGAGGCAGTGTGTATAGCATAAGTCCAAAAAGAAGGGGGCAATTTAGCATGTTGAAGGAGAGTTATTGTTGTTTCAACAAGGTGTCTATGCTTGCGTTCAGCTAACCCATTTTGTTCAGGGGTATAAGGACAAGATTTTTGATGTATGATACCCTTACTGTCAAGGAAATTTTTCAATGGTTTATTAACATACTCCCCTCCCCCATCACTTTGAAGAATTTGAATGCATGCAGAGAATTGATTCCGAACATAGTGAACAAATTTGATGAAAACTGAATACACATCACTTTTGTTAATAAGTGGGAACAACCAACAATACCGAGTGTAATCATCAACAAAGATTACATAGAATTTAAAACCATCAACAAAAATATTTGGAGAGGGACCCCACAAGTCACTATGAATTATATGGAAAGGTTTTACAGACTTATGAAAACTAGACTGAAAGGGAAGCTTAGACATCTTGCCCTGTAAACAACTAACACAAACATCAAGTTCAGTGTCTGAAGAGCAGTGAATATTTGCCTTGTGTAACATTAACTTGACAATTTTATTTGCTGGATGTCCTAATCTGTGATGCCAAATGGAAGACAACACTAACCGACCAATGTAGGCTTGAGAGGGAGAGTGGACTGGAAAACAGGCAGGAGGTGTAAGAGTGAGTGGATAGAGGCCATTACTGCACTGTCCTTTGTACAAGATCCTCCGTGTGAGTTTGTCCTGAATCCAGAAAGAAAAAGCATCAAAAATTAGATAACAATTATTGTCCAAACACACCCGATGAACTGATAACAAATTCTAGGTAAGTTTCGGAACACATAAAACTGAATTTAACTTGATTGGCTGAGGTTTAGTGGGGATTAGAGCAGAACCAATATGCGAGACCAACAGACCTTCCCCATTAGCAGTCTGTACAGTGTCATTAGCAGGATAAGATGAGCTGAGTGACAGATTGGACAAGTCTGCAGTCATATGGTTGGTTGCCCCTGAGTCTGTAATCCAGACCTGTTGTGAAGCTGAAGGATGCTGTGAAGATGAGCATATATTGTGCATAGCATTTAAAGCATGATGCTGAGATTGCTGTGGGGATGAAGAGCCACTTGCAGTGGTGCCAGCAAAGTTGGGACCATTTTCATTGTAGTAACAGAACCAGGTTGTGTGATTGAACTTGCCACAAATACTGCATTTGAACCTCTCATAATTTCTGAGACCACACATTGGAGCAGTGTGTCCCTCACTGTTACACAGCTGACAAATGGTAACATTAGAGTAACCAGGAGAGGGATTTGGAACTGCAGGGGCCTTACCATGCACTGGTGTTTTCTGAAAGAAATTGCGTTGACTTGAAGAGGGGGACCTGCCCCTGCCTCGATTCCTATTAAAGGATCGATAGCTGCCATTGTCATAGGAATTGAAACCAGATTGGCCACGAGTTGGTCTAAAAGATGACCCAGGGGGTTTATAATTACCCGTAGAAATGGTATGCATGGCAGATAGATATGAAGAATTTTCTGGAACAATGTTTTCCACAATGCGTTCTTCAGCAAGAAGCTGAGAACGAAATTCCTTTAGAGGGATCACACTCTCTCTCCCCCTAACTACACACCTAAATGTATTATATTCAGATGGTAAACCATTTAAGGCTAAGATGACAATATCCTCATCAGCAAAGTGAACCCCAGCAGCCATCAAATAATCTCTCGCCTCTTTTATTTTCAACAGATATTGGCTAATATTGTCTGATCCTTTCCTAATATTTTGTAAATTGGATTTTAATTGGAAAATGCTTGTCTTAGACACTGTAGAGAATTGCTCTTTCAATCTCATCCACAATTCTCTAGAGCTATTACTACCGATTGCACAAGATAAGGCTATAGGAGACAAGGTGGCTGTAATGAGCTGCATTACAGCCCTATCATGCATTTTCCAAATCATCAAAGCATCACAATCAATGACAGAAGAGGAATTAGGATCACCTGAACCACATTCACCCAAGGCAGTAGAGGAAGGAGAAGGGCACGGTTGAGAGCCATCCACAAACCCAAAAATTCCATTGCTCTCGAGCAACAATTGAATTTGAAAATTCCAGTTGAGATAATTAGAATCATCTAGCTTCACATTCACAGACGTTGAAACGGTGGATATAAGATGTGTAATTGGAGATTGAAGGATTTGTAATTGAGCAGCTGTCACCATTGTTGGTAGAAGACAGAGTATACTGAAGAAGATTTTTGAACAAAGAATGGGTTTAATTGGGCACTGAACTGGGAGTGCCTTTGATTTGAGAAGATTTGAACAGAAACGAGAAATTTGTGGTTATTTGGTGAAGAACAGTAAACTGACAACAAGGATTTTTTCCTTGAATCTCAAGATTTCTTTTCTTGGATTTGTTTGCGGAAGCAATATGATTAGCTTGCTTTAATTCGACTGCGTGAGCATTACCAGCTCTGATACCATGTTGGAATCGTGAGAAGGTTGCAGAAACTCAAATATTATTGAAGAAGAAACAGAGTTGTGCTCTGAATAGAGAGAGAGAGAGAGAGAGAAGAGGGAAAAATGAAATTTCAAATTACTTTACTGTTTTGGTTTGTTAACTTCACACTTTTACCATGTGACACTCACCAGCTTATATAACAATCTTAATAAGCCAAATACTGTTATTATGTATATTCTAGAATACACATATAGTATTCTAGAATATACTCTAACAAAGTCAAATTAAAAAAAAAAGATTAGCAATGTAAAAAATATTATTCAATTTGAAGAATAAATGAAAATAATTAAAGGACAAAAGCAATATTAGTATTATTATCATTATGAATATAATTATTATAATTGTTTGGATTATAATAAAATTATTAGATTATCTTGAATCATAACAAAAACAACTTGTAACAAAAGAGCAAGTAATAAAAGATTTAAAAAAAAATAATTACTAAGATTATTATCATTGTGCAAATAATTCAAACCATAAAATTATACTGAATAATAAAACAAACAATAAAAAAACTCTAACAAGAGAGCACATAAAAACAACCAAAATAAATATTATTAGAATTTAAAAAACATTTGATTTCAATGATTATACTCGTAGTTCTGGTTTTTTTTTTTTTTATTATTTATCTTTGCATTAAATGCAGTCTGCGTCAAAAGACACAGTAAGTTAGCTCTATCGGCGTGAAAGGAGATCGAAACTCTCTCTTATACATGTATAATTAATATTCTGTGTATCTATTATCCTTGTCTTCTTTTCACCTGTTTTGTTCACGTGTGAATTAAGAACATTGAGATTAAATTAAAGTGAGATAAGAAAACAAACAAAAAAACTTTTAGCTCAGTTTTTGTATTGGTGCTGCTTGTATCAACATTGTATTATAAAAAAATAATTTTTTAATTAATTATGGTGTTTGTGTTGTTTTAAATAATGTTTAGAAATATTTTTTTTAGTTTTTTATATTATTTTAATATGTTAATATTAAACAGATATCAAAATATATAATTAGCATAACATATTTTTTAGAAACAATACTGTAAAAATAATCACTATCATTAGTTTCAACACCTTATCCATAATAAAATTAATTTATAAAAAAAATAATTGAAAGAATTAAAAAAAGAAGAGTAAAGGACGAAATGAATAACACAATATATGGGCAATTTCAATCGAAGGACAAAACTGAAACAATTAAAACCGAAAAATTAACAGGAATTAAAAAAATCAGAAGAATAAGGGCCAAAATGAACATAGCAACTGCTTTTTTTTTTTGCAATTAATTACGGTGTTTGTGGAGTTTCAAATAGAGTTTAAAAGCTTTTTTTTGTTTTATTTTTTATATTATTTTATTGTGTTAATATTAAAACAATATCAAAATATATAATTAGTCTAACATATTTTTCAAGAAATAATATTGTAAAAATAATCGCTATCATTATTTCAACACCTTATCTATATTGAAATTAATAAATAAAAAAAACAAAATTAATGGAAAAAAATTAATTTTTTTAAGAGAATAAGGGCCGAAATGAATAACACATTATATGGTCAATTTCAATTGAAACAATTAAAACCTCGAAATTGAAAAAATAACAAGAATGAATACAAAATCAAAATCAAAAGAATAATGGCCGAAATGAAACATATCATTTTTGATTAATTTCAATTGAAGAGTAAAATTGAAAAAACCAAACCTTTTATAATTGTAATCAGGACAAAAAAAAAGCAATAAAAAGAACAGGGACTGAAATGAAACTACTATAAACAAAGAGGACCAACCTGCATTTTGCAACGACAAGAGAGAGAAAACAGGACACATATGATTAACCGACCACCGTAACTGGTCTTGCCCCCATGAGACGACACACGCACCACCATGTGGAAGAGGAAATGACTGCACACCCGGTGAGACGCTTGATGGACATTTTTCACAACCGCAAAACGTAGCATGTGCCGCCTGAAGTGCACGTAAGGAAGAAAATTGTCGGCGAGTCCAGCAAACGCATTCTTATTTTTCTTCTGAAAAATAAATAAAAAACCTAAAATTACCTAAACACCCTTGAAGCCAACACCTTGGGTTTGTCTTTTCGGAAGGTACTTTCGTAGTTTTATTGTTTATAAATATTTGAAATATCAGAATTACACCTCCGAGTACTCTTGATTTTTGTCTTAGTTGAGAGTAATATAGTTATTTTACTGCTTATAACAGTACAAAAAAACAAAAATACCCCTGGATAGTCAACTGATTGTTGTATGATGATAGAGTGAAACCATAGTTTTACTGTGCAAAAATACCTAGAAAAAACATAAATACCTCAAATAACTAGTGAATGCCAACTGGTCTCATGAAAAAATCTAAAATACTCTAGATGCCAAGAGTTATTTTTAACATACTGAAAGGTAAAGTAATAATTATACTATTATAATACACATTAATTTATGTCTAATGCTGCGGTATTTATATCATACGGATCCACTTTTTCTTTAATAGATGAGAGTGTAGTTTCCAAACTCGAAAGCAGGTCGACTCACCAGTTCTCCTACCCGGTATTTGGAAACTCAGTAAGTCAGTACTCGGCCTCTCTGAGTTGGAGCAATGTCAACAAAAATAGTCCTTAAGTTTTCTCGATCCAACAGTATCTATCGCCCCTCTGTAAATCTTTCTCTCCCCCTATAAAACAGAATTTTATTCAGTATAACTTTAATTTTAACTAGTGATTGATGTTTATCATTGCTTTAATCAATCAAACAATTTCAGGAACCTGTTGAAGGCAAAATCGTGATTAATTCTCTTTCCTCAATTTCTCACCATGGAATTCGCCTCTCCGTCAATGGATCTGTTAGCTTGCAGGTTACAGGATAATTTCATCAATTTCTCTACCTGTCTGTTTGATTTGCGAGAAAACTTTATAAATTCTGATTTGGTGTGGTGTTTTCTTATGAAAGCAGGTTCGAGGAGGATCAGCCGGAGTTATTGAATCCTTTTATGGTGCTGTCAAGCCGATCACTATCGTGTATGCTATTACTAGTGTTTTGCTTTATCTTATTTTAAATGACTGTATAAAGTGTGCTTAATGTTAAATAATAGCTAATTCATTTGAAAAAGAAAAGAGGGAGAAAAATGGCTGCATTTCTGTTTTTCTTCTAAATATGTTTTGCATTGTGTTAATGCGTCTGAAATTGAACTCGGTTTTGAACGGGTGATCAAATTAGTGGACTTGGTGTGTAATTTTTCATGTTTTGTATTTAAGCAATGGATTTTCAATCAGATTATTACCCTGATTGCTGCGAATTTTACTTGACATGGAAACAGGAATAAGAGCATTGAGGTTAAACCATCGGGAAAGATTGGTTCAGGTACAACTGAGGTATTTATAACAAACAACTCGCTCAAATTTAGTGTGATTTTAGCTTTTTGATGCCTGACGAAAAAATTAATTGAAGAAATTATAATGTGGGCTAGTCTCATTCGTAGGATTTTTTTTTATTTTCCCCATGAAATATCATCTCCTTCATGCTTGTGTTATCAATCATTATATATACCCTTTGCACCTCTTATGTTATAGTTTATTATTATTATTTTGTTAATTTTAGTGTTTGCTTGGTATGGCAGTTACCATTTACCATGGTTTTGAAACAAACTGGGGAAAAAAGTTTGGGAAGATTTTATGAGACCTACCATGGAACGGATGTTAGCATTCAGGTGAATATATTTTTTGTCCTATAAAAGAAGAAATCTGTAATAGAAATTACTCTTGTTATCTTCTTTTTAATTTTTCATGGTTCTAATGCTTTCCCACAATTACTTTCACACTTTTGTAAGACCTTATGATGATTTCTGTGATAGTATTTGTTTACTGTAGATATAGCTAGAGGATACCTTTATAAATCATTCTCTGCGACCACGGAAGTTATAGTTGAAAGTGATAAAGGTGTGGTTTGATTATTTCTTTTTATGATATATGTATTATTGATAGGGAATAAAATAAGCTTCTTTCTTGCTGATGCTGTTGCATTTTCAGCTGATGTGCTTGAGCGACCAGTTTCTCCTGAAATGGCTATCTTTTACATTACTCAGGACACTCAGAGACATCCTTTACTTCCTGAAATAAAGTCAGGTATGCTTCTATGTCATCTTAGCTAAGACTCTTTCTCCAACCTTAATTTGAATTTTGGAGAAATAGTTTCCTCTTTTTGCATTTATATGCATGTATTTGTGATGCAGGCACTTGAGTATCTTATTTGTGCAGCTTCTTATGCTCAAGTGAAACTCAACTGATTATAGATGTCATTCAATAGGTGGTTTTCGGGTGACAGGAAGAATATCTACTCTGTGTTCCTTGTTGGATCCCATTAGTGGAGAGTTAACAGTTGAAACATCAGCAGTTCCCATTTCCACCATTGACATGCACTTGCTCCGTGTAGAGTCAGTTCTAGTAGGAGAGAAAATTGTGACTGAAACTTCTTTGATTCAGACCACACAGGCATGATATGTTCCCAATCTTGCTAAATTACTTTGACTTGTACAATGTTTTGATTTTAAACTTCTGTTTTTTTCAGGTGTTTACAGATAGCGGATGGAGATGTCTGTCGTAATCTGACTTTGCCTATCTATGTTATCCTTCCTCGCCTTCTGACTTGTCCAAGTGTCTTTGCTGGGTGAGTTGCAAGCGTCTCCTGACTCTGGTTTTATCTGTCAATGTTTAGGAACTGAATGCCTTCCCTCTTGGGTCTCTTCTCCATTAAATAGAATGTAAATAGATTTACATGTAATTCCTATATTTTCGGGCTAAGACTCAAGGAACAAGTGTTCAACTGAAACACTACTATTTACAGTTTGTAATTTATTGTCTAATTAATACATACTCAAATATCAATTCCCGTGACATCCCCCCTCAAATTGATGCTGGTCGATCAAGAAGCATCAATTTGTCCACAAAGAATTTATGCCGATGTCGAGAGAGAGCTTTAGTGAAAATGTCTGCAGTTTGGTGTTCGGTAGAAATGTGAGGAAGTGAAATTTCATGGCGGTGAACAGATTCACGAATAGAGTGGCAATCAACCTCAATATGTTTTGTACGCTCATGAAAGACTGGATTAGTAGCAATCTGAATCGCACTAGTATTATCAGCATGAAGAGGAGTGGGATGAAGTTGAGGAAAACCAAGTTCCCCTAATAATCCACGAAGCCATGTAATTTCAGAGCATGCGGAAGACATAGCACGATATTCGGATTCTGTGGAGGATTTGGAAATTCTATCTTGCTTCTTACTCTTCCAAGAAATGAGTGCATTGCCCAAAAACATACACCATCCGGTAACAGAGCGACGAGTATCTGCACAACCAGCCCAATCGGCGTCACTATATCCTTCCAACTGTAAGGAAGATTCCTTAGGAAAGAACAATCCTCGTGAAGAGGTACCCTTCAGATATCGTATAATACGGCGAACAGCAGCGAGGTGAAGATGACGAGGGGCCTGCATAAATTGACTAACCTGCTGCACTGCAAATGAAATATCAGGACGAGTAATCGTCAAGTAATTTAAACTTCCAACTAGTTGCCGATACAAGGATGGATCCGACAGAAGCTCGCCTTCCTCCTGACAAAGCTTAATATTGACCTCCAATGGAGTAAGAACAGAGTTACCCATTTGGAGACCCGCTAGTGAAATGACCTCCTCTGTGTACTTGTGCTGATGTAACAATGTACCGGTCGGAGTATTTTGAAACTCAAGGCCAAGAAAATACTGCAAATTGCCAAGATCTTTCATGTGAAAAGAGTCTTGGAGATGTTTTTGCAAGTGTCTAAGTAACTCAGTATCTGATCCAGTAATCACAATATCATCAACATAGACTAGGAGCAATACAATTCCTGCAGATGTCTTGCGAAGAAACAGAGAGGAATCAAACTGACTTTGAATAAAGTGAAAATCAAGCAGAGTAGAGCGAAATTTATCAAACCATGCCCGCGGAGCCTGTTTCAAACCATATAAGGATCTGCGTAGCCGACAAACCTCGGAGGAAGGTGTTTTAAACATGCCCGGAGGTGGAGACATATAAATTTCTTCCTTCAGATCCCCATGTAGGAACGCATTTTTCACATCCATTTGTCTAAGAGACCACTCCTGTGACGTAGCAAGTGCCAATATAGTCCGTACAGTAGTCATTTTAGCTACTGGTGCAAATGTCTCTTCATAATCAATACCATATTCCTGTCGATTCCCAAGGGCAACGAGCCGAGCCTTATACCGGTCTAGGGAGCCATCAGATCTAAACTTAACTGAGTAAACCCACTTACAACCAATAGGTTTGACTCCAGGCGGACAAGTCATAAGATCCCAAGTGTGATTTTCTTGAAGAGCTTGAATTTCCTCTTGCATGGCCTGCTGCCAGCAAGCCTGAGTTGCTGCCTGAGTATAAGAGTGAGGAACAGAAATAGTATCGAGAGTGGCAGTAAATGAGGTATGAGAAAAGCCATACCTATCTGGCGGATGTATAACCCGAGTGGACCGTCGCGGTTCCGGTAGTGTAGAATCAAGTGATGAAGTGGTGTCTGGAAGGGACACTGGAGGAGGACGTCTTTGATACACTATACCTGGTTTAAATCGCTTAGCAGAAAGAGGGACATCATCAAAAGGAGGAAGAGGAGCAGTAGGGGCAGTAGGGGCAGTAGGGGAATCAGAAATAACATGAGATTGAAAGAAATATTGATTTTCAAAGAAGACTACATTCCGGGAGATTCTAAATTTATTTGCATGAGCATCATAACATATAAATCCTTTCTGAGTAGGGCTATATCCCATGAAAGCACATGTGACAGACTGGGCAACAAGCTTGTGACGTTCAGTAGGTGGCAGATGGACAAAACAAACACACCCAAAAGTATGAAGTGATTTATACTCAGGAGGTATACCAAATAAACAAAGATATGGAGAATCATAATTTAGAGTGACCGTAGGCAAGCGATTGATCAAATAAACAGCTGTAGATAATGCTTCTACCCAGAATTTGGTAGGTACAGATGACTCAATTAGCAAAGTACGAACAACATCTAAGAGATGACGATTCTTACGCTCAGCGACTCCATTTTGTTGAGGGGTGTAAGGACAAGAGCGTTGAGAAATTATCCCTTTTTGCTGAAGATAATTTTGAAAGGCATGTGACATATATTCCCCCCCTGAGTCGGAGCGTAAGATTTTGATAGAGGTACTAAATTGTGTCTCTACAAGTGCCACAAATCTTTGAAAAACAGAGAACACGTCAGCTTTAGAGCGAAGAAAATAGATCCAGGTAAATCGACTGTAATCATCAATGAATGTCACAAAATAACGATACTGTCCATGAGAAGTAATAGGACTAGCCCCCCAAACATCAGTATGCACAAGTTCAAAAGAGGCGGAAGCACGACTACCATGCACAGGAAAAGGTAATGTTTTACTTTTACCAAGACGACAAGTAGCACAATCAAAGGATGAAGAAGAATTATTATTATTGCCCAAAAAACCATGTTTCAAAAGATGAGTTAAGACACCAAAATTAGGATGACCCAATTTCTTATGCCATACTTCATTGTTATTGGCAGTAGCCATACAAGCAAAAGAAACAACATTAGGTATAGAAAAATATAGCGGGAAAAGACGTCCCACTTTAGGCCCCTTCGCGATCACCATTCCCGACACTTGATCCTGCACAATACAACCACCATGGGAAAAATGAACATCACAGTTATCATCCACCAATTGTCCAACAGAAATCAAGCTAGTAGATAATTCAGGAGAGACAAAAATATCTTTAAAAGAAGGACCCAAATCACCAACAGCAGTAATAGGAAGTGTACTGCCATTAGCAATCTGAATAGATTGCGTGCCGTCATACTCATGAACATCATGTAGATCCGTCTCATTACCAGTCATATGATTAGAAGCAGCCGAATCAACAAGCCAAGGTGTGGAGGTAGGAATTTTACCTTGTAGGCCTAAGGCCGTAAAAGCCGAGACAATCATCTGTTGAACCATAGCAGGTGTGAGAACAGATGAATCAGAGCTTACAGTGGGAGGAGCAGAAGGTGATGGCTGGACAGAAGCTTGAAACGCTTGAGATTGTCGATTCTGAGGTCGCATCCGACAGTCTTTAACGAAATGGCCTGGTTTCTTACAATAGTTGCAAATTTTCTTTTTACAGTTGCGAGCAATGTGACCAAGCTCGTTGCAGCTGTAACACTTCAACCTGGGCGGTCCTCTTCCTTGCGCTGCATAGGCTACATTAACAGGCTCAGAAAGAAACTTTTGAGAGGCCATACCCATATTAGTGGATAATCGTTGTTCCTCACGCAATAAATCCCCCAAACAGATATCCAAGGAAGGAACCGGATCACGGTTCAATAAACCAGCTCTAACATGTTCAAATTCAGGACGAAGCTTCATCAAAAATTGATCGCGTTGACTCTCAGCATGAACCACTTGAAGAGCCGCGAGAGCCGTAGTAGGAACCTTAGCATGAACAATAGCAGAATACTCGCTCCAGATATTAATAAAACCAGAATAAAATTGTTCAATGGTTAAGTTACCTTGACTGTAAGTGCTAATCTCCATCTCTAACTGGAATTTCCGAGCACTGTTATCTTGATGATAAATGCGGTGTAAATATCCCCACATATCCTTAGCCGTAGAGAAACACCGAAGATTAGTAACCAGATGAGGCTCAATTGTTCCCAATAGCCAAGTAATCACCTTAGCATCCTGGACCTCCCATTTAGCCAATTCCTTTTCATCGGTGGGAATTTTAGTTGAATTATCAATATGATCAAATAATTCTTTCCCTTTCAAAAACATTTTAAACTGGAATTCCCATGTCGAAAAATTCTTTCCAGTAAAACGAATAATATTATTCTCCAAAGACATGATGCAAATCCGTAGAAAATTACCCCAAGTAGTCCAAATATTAACCCAATTAATTAAACAGGGCCAGCCAATAAGGCCCAAAAATTCCTTTTAGAAACAGTCCCGGCCCAGCACCCAAATAGGTAAAATAAAGCCCAAAAACCGGAAACCCAAACCTGGAATCCAGCAGCCCAAAAATAAGGCCCAATTCACGCAGCCCACAGCATGCACCACTTAATCCAGCAGCCACGCCACGTTTGAAGAGCGCGTCTGAAGAGTAGCCCGACGCGTCAACACACAGACAAGTGGGACGCTGACGTGTCAACAACAATAAATCAAGAGATCGTCGTCTTCGTTCGCCAATCTCCCACAGAGCCGAAAATCTCGGCACAGAACCAGAGTCCACAGAATGGATTCCGGCAACAGACCCACCACAGAATCGGCAACCACAGAACTTCCAGCCACCACAGAGAGCGCCGATACACACTATAACTCAGCCACAACAGAAATTTACGCCAGAAAAAAAAACGACACAGCCACACAACCTCAAAAAAATCACACCGGAACAGTCACCGATCTCCCCCAAAAAATCACAGAAAAGTACGCCGACAGCCACAATCAAAGAACCCACACAGAAGACTTGACACAGATCAAGAAAAAAAAAAACGTTATGCTCACGATGATTCACAGGTCAGTAGCTCTGATACCATGTCAATGTTTAGGAACTGAATGCCTTCCCTCTTGGGTCTCTTCTCCATTAAATAGAATGTAAATAGATTTACATGTAATTCCTATATTTTCGGGCTAAGACTCAAGGAACAAGTGTTCAACTGAAACACTACTATTTACAGTTTGTAATTTATTGTCTAATTAATACATACTCAAATATCAATTCCCGTGACATTATCTTGTCTTTTTGGATCTGTATGAAGATGGAAGGCGCTGGTACTTATCCTTAAAAGGGGATGATAGTGATGTTAAAAAAATTACATAATGGCTCTACGAGTTAGAAGCATAAGCACTTCATTGACATTTTAATTCATGAAAGGACATGAAGTCCATCTTGGCTGGTAAAGTCTTTCTGTTGGTTATATGACTCAAACTTGCTCTATTTGTAGTTTTAAATTTTGAATTTTCCCCAAGCATGCTCTTTTGTTTTATTTTAAAGGGTTTGGCTCTGCCGATGAAAAGGAAAATTCAGTAATTCATATAGGGGAGAATTGTTTGATACAAGGTGGTAAAGCTATGCAAACCCAACTGAGATTTTTTTTCAAATCGAAACGAAAGGTCTCTTAAAACTCAAGAATCCAGCGATTGCGAAAAATATTACAGTTGTATCGTTTTTTTGCTTGCTATTCTTGTGAACTCGTTCCCCTACCTAGCAGTATCACTGCTTTATGCTTGGGTTTGCTCACACATCTGATTGTTCTTAAACGCTAGCGTTTTATGCCTTGTGGTAATTATCGTTGTCTTTTATTGCATTCTCTTTGCAGTCCATTTTCAATCGAGTTCAAAGTGTCCATAGTCATCAGTTTTCAGTCAGAACTGTCCAAATTGCATAAAAAATCTGATCCAAGAACTCCAAGACTGTGGGTAAGCATTTCTCTGAATTTCATTGTAGAGGAAACCTATTTGTTTGCATCTTAACTGTCTTTCAAATTTCAGCTGGCAATGGAAACTGTACCGCTTGAACTTGTTTGAACAAGATGAGGCGAGCTGTAAATACAATATTTGGAGAACTGTGCATAGAATGTAAGAATGAAGTATTAGTTTTGATTATATATATTTAATCTACTATCATAGCTGTTGCTTTACCTATATGTGATCGGTGCACTCAACACAGGCATGCATGGACCAAAGATTTGTGAGATATTATGATGCATTTTCAATCGTCCGAATTGAAATCGTCTTCATGTTAGCAGATTGAAAATTTTAAAGATGCAGAAGGTTTAAAATTAATATCCCTGTATGCAAGCACGTTGAGTTTCATGCCTCTGTCTAGCACTCAAGCTGTTTTTGCAAGAACACCATTCTGGGAAGAATCAAGACTTGGATCTTGTGGAAAAATGGATCTTGAACATAACAGAAGGGCCTGACAGAAACATATAGAACTATATGTGATTGGTGCACTCAACACAGGCATGCATGGACCAAAGATTTGTTAGATATTATGATGCATTTTCAATCCTCCGAATTGAAATCGTCCTCATGTTAGCAGATTGAAAATTTTAAAGATGCAGAAGGTTTAACATTAATATCCCTGTATCCAGGCACGTTGAGTTTCATGCCTCTGTTTAACACTCAAGCTGTCATATGCATCGGGAAAACGTGCAGCCATCCTAGAATGAGGACTCTGTTTTATGAAACTCATGTTGCTCGATGCTTTCACCAAGACCAATTGCCTCTTGCATTCTAATCGCATTAAATCTCATTTCATCAATGCATCTAAACCCAATCTAATCATCTTCCAACTCTTTTCATCTTTTGGTGTATGGCCACCTTCTAGCACATTTTTTGTAACTTTTAGGGTTTTTCACTTATTAAACCCACTTGAATCCATAACTTGTTTGATGCAAATTTGTCTAAATCGTTTTAGTTGGTGCTTCTTCTTTTCAATTGGAACGGAATGTTTCGGTTTCGGAGCGTTTCGGCGTACCGTTTCGGGGGTTGTACTATTTATGTATATATATATATATAATATAATTCCGTTAGCCCTGAAACATTATCAATTTAATTCCAGAGAAAATAAAGGAGTGAATTTGAGGTTCTCCTTAGCCCTGAAAGCATTTTTCTTTTCTGGATTTTTGCAGTGCTTGTGCTTGATGAAGGCAGGATGAGCTTAAGTAAGAAGCCAAGATACAGTGGTGTAAAATGTAAGTGGAAACCAATACGAATGGAAACAGGGAGGGGCCCTTGACTTGACTTTGCGAGGATGCTTGTACTATTCATAGTCTTTTTCTTGCTGGAAAAGTGTAGCAGGGCAACACAAATTAAATTAAGGGGGTTTGCCATGAATCTTCCTCTTCATAAATGGTCACCATCTAGCACATTTTTTGCTCCTTTTAGGGTTTTTAACTTATTAAACCCACTTAAATCCATAACTTGTTTGATGGGTTAATTCACAATACCATGGTCGATTTAATATTTGATCCTCGAAGGTTAATTGAAGTTTTTTAAGCATTTACTTAATTTTCAATTTTCAATACTTGTCGAGGTTAACAAATTTTAAAGAATTTACCATGATTAAAAAAAACAAGTGGTAGTTTTGGGCAAGAATAAGCGAGAGTTGGACTACAAACCAATAAGAGCTCTCCTCCTTGATCCATCTTTACCCACAGCATTTATACCCAAGAATGCTTTCTTTAATCCATCCCCGGAAATAAAACAAGTACTGCATGGAACGAAAAACAAAAATGAACAAGCCTAACATATTACACTTGCAACAAAATCTATATCCTTATCTTAAATTTCTCCAGCTTGTAAATGTGTATTGCTCTCAATGTTCATGGACTTCGGGGGCAAGTTGACGGCATTCACCATTTGTGCTGAGAAAGAAAGGTAGTAGATAGGTGCAGTGATTGGTGAATGAGATGAGAAAAGTCAAGTCAGTGACATCTTCTTCCGCAATAGATATTTTGCCAATATTCAGAATTTGAAGTTCGAGGAGGTTTCGTAGATTTATTGGCATGGACCCTTAGGAGTCCATGTCATAGGTCGAGCAAATGGTGCTCCATGCGAACCAATTATAATACGCTTTCTACACTCGCCCCTCGAGAAAATGTTAAGCAATTGGCCTTTGGAAATTTCCTCTCATCGTATCAAAACTAGATTTATGACCAAAATTTGGCTTATATGTATTGTTTGAAAATAATATAAATTATATTTTGGGACTTCATTTAACTGTTTAATTTTTAGGTGAGACAGTTTCTTGACATGATATCATAGCCTTGTTGACCCAGCGGTTACGAGCTCGAATTTAACTACTCTCATTCTATTTGATAAAAATCAAGTACAAGGTAGAGTAGGTCTGTATGCAAGTTTCAAGCCCAAAAATTTTTCATTTGAGAAGATATGTTAGAGAATAATATAAATTATATTCTAAGATTTCACATAACAGTTTAAGATTTTATATGACATAATTACTTTACATGTAGAAGTTAAATCCATGAGATAGAATGCTGTCGTTTGTCTGTTCCTCCATGGTCTAAGCTGAGGGTGTGAACACTGGGAAGTTGTCTCTTTATGACTCAAGTTACAAAGAAACAAAAACTAAAACTTTTGTAGACAGTGTCCTTTTCACTAAAATTTCCACAAAGAGAAAAATCTTCTACAAATGAAAGCTTTGTGGAATATATTTCTGGAAGCATTCAGAATGGAAAAATTAGCGACGGTAAATTGATTTGACCACCTCTGAAGTTTGTCTGCCAAAGAATCTTATGAATTTCTCATGGACTGAAGCATCGACCTCCTTCTTGGTGGTAAGTCTAGAAAGTAAGAAGGGGTGCGCATTTGTTGGCATGATTTAATGGAAAGAATTTGGTCAAGTCCAGTATCGTCCAATTTGAAGAGAACAACATTAAAAACAGGGCAACTATTTTGCAAGCACACCATTCTGGGAAGAATCAAGACTTGGATCTTGTGGAAAAATGGATCTTGAACATAACAGAAGGGCCTGACAGAAACATATAGAACTATATGTGATTGGTGCACTCAACACAGGCATGCATGGACCAAAGATTTGTGTAAGATATTATGATGCATTTTCAATCCTCCGAATTGAAATCGTCTTCATGTTAGCAGATTGAAAATTTTAAAGACGCAGAAGGTTTAAAATTAATATCCCTGTATGCCAGCACGCTGAGTTTCATGTCTCTGTTTTATGCATCGGGAAAACGTGCAGTCATCCTAGAATGAGGACTGTGCTAGGCATGGAGTCCCTGACCAATTGCCTTTTGAATTCTAATCGCATTAAATCTCATTTAATCAATGCATCTAAACCCAATCTAATCATCTTCCAACTCTTTTCATCTTTTGGTGTATGGCCACCTTCTAGCACATTTTTTGCTCCTTTAAGGGTTTTTAACTTATTAAACCCACTTGAATCCATAACTTGTTTGATAATTGTTTCGGTTGGTGCTTCGTCTTTTTTATTGGAACGGAATGTTTCGGTTTCGGAGCGTTTCGGCGTGCCGTTTCGGGGTTGTACTGTTTATGTAAATATATATATATATATATATATATATATATATATAAAATATAATTCCAGAGAAACATTATCAATTTAATTCCAGAGAAAACAAAGGAGTGAATTTGAGGTTCACCTTAGCAACCCCTTTCATCCCTTCCAATTAACTTGTTCTTTCATGTTTTGCTATCTTTATATTTCACCCGCATCAATTGTTCTCTCTGCATCTTATAAATCTTTTTACTGCTAACTAAATTCAATCTTGAGTCCTTTGACTTTAAATCTTCTGGTGGAGATGATAGCGTAAAGAATAAAGAGAGAAATTATAATATTTTTATTTCTAAAATAACAATTAAATTGTAGAAAAAATTCTGATTTCATAAATTTAAATGTAAGAAATTCATATTTTTCCTAAAAATAACGCACAAAAATATTTAAATATTTTAATAGTGAACTAAACTATATTAAATAAAATTGTAACCTAATCCAAAAATAACTAGAGAAATTTTAAAATAACAACTTCCAAGTCTAATTTTAGCATGATTCTAATAATATCAAATAATTCTAATGAGTTGTTCACATGAGAAATAATGTATTGGTAAAACTTCAACCTTGTTAAATGGGTCAAAACTTATATTTGTTATTTTGGAAAAAAAGATATTTGACTTGATGAAATTCCTTTTTCATTTTGGAATTGTCTAAACCATAAATATGCGAGATGTTCTTTAACAACTAGTTAATGACAATTGGTCTTATGAAAAGTCTAAAATACCCCTGAAACTAAAAGTTATTTTTAATGAAAGGTAAAATAATAATTATATTATTATAATACACAGTAATCTATATACACTGTATTTATCTAACACGGATTAACTCCTTTAATAGTTAGACTTGAGAGTGTAGTTTCCAAACTCGAAAGCAGGTCGACTCACCAGTCTCCTACCCGGTATTTGGAAACTCAGTAAGTCAGTACTCAGCCTCTCTGAGTTGGAGCAATGTCAACAAAAATAGTCCTTAAGTTTTGTTGATCCAATCATATCTATCGCCCCTCTGTAAATCTTTCTCTCTCCCTATAAAACAGAATTTTATTCAGTATAATTTTAATTTAACTAGTGATTGATGTTCCTCATGTAAAAAAGAGAAATGTAGAAATGAAGAGCAGAAGCAGAAAGAAGAGAGAATTATAGAAATGTAAGTTTGTGTTCTTTTAGCTCCATTATTGAATATTTACACTGGCTTATATAGGCACTTCTTTGACTCAGAAACTACTAGCTTGACCAACAAGCAATGAACACATGTTATAACAGCATAACAGAATTCTAACAACTTGAATACTAATACCAGAATTCTAATAACTTGAATACGTCAGCTTCAACTTCCTTCTTCAAACCCTCCCTTAAGCTAATTTCTGCATAACATTTAGCTTAATTCAGTGATATTGCATTCCCCCATTGATTTTTGAAGTTTCTGAAATACATCCACTTTCAATGGCTTAGTCATTATATCTGCTACTTGATCTTTGCTTCCACAGTGAATCAGAGCAATTGATCCTGACCTTGTGTGATTTCTTAAGAAATGATACCTCACATCTTTGTGCTTGCTTCGACCATGCATCATAGGGTTTTTTGACAACTAAATTGTTGAACTATTGTCACACTTGATATATATGCATCTGTCATCACAGTGTCCCATCTCCTTCAAAATTCTTTTAATCCAAATTGCTTGACATGCACATACTGCAGCAACTACAAACTTTGCTTCCGTAGTTGACAAAGTGACAATTGGTTGTTTCTTTGATCCGCATTATATTGCACCAGAACTCAGCAAAAATGCATAGCCACTTGTGCTCTTTCTATCATCCATGTCACATGCGTAGTCACTGTCTGTGTATGCTTCTAGTTCACTGTCTTTATTTCTCTTGTAGTGGATACCATAGTCTGCAGTTCCTTTTAGGTATCGTAGAATTCTTTTTGCTGCTTGTAGATGAAAATCAGTAGGTTTAGCCATATACCTACTTGTGAGGCTGGTAGCAAACATTATATCGGGTCTTGTGGTTGTGAGATATATCAGACTCCCCACTAGTTGCTTAAAAACACTTTCATCCACAGGTGCTCCATCCTTATCCTTACTGGCTTTGAATCTAGGAACAATTGGACTGCTAACCTCATTACTCTCCACCATCCCAAATCTTCTCAGAATTTCTAGGGCATACCTTCGTTGACATATGAAGATACCATTATCTCTCTGCATTACTTCTATGCCAAGGAAAAATAGCATGGATCCCAAGTCTGTCATATCGAATCCTCATAGCATGGCCCTCTTGAATTTTGATATCATAGCATTGTCATCCCTAGTAAATATTAAGTCATCAACATAGATGCTTACAATTATTATTTTCCCAAAGTTGTTCTTCTTGGTGAATAATGCCTACTCACTTTCACACTTCTGAAATCCTTCATTAAGAAAATGTCCTTCAATCCGATTAAACCAAGCTATCCGATTAAACCAAGCTCTGGGAGCTTGTTTTAATCCATAAAAGGCCTTGTGCAATTTGCAAACCAAATGTTCCTCTCCTTTCTTTATATAGCCCTATGGTTGCTCAGCATGGACATTCTCAATTAGATTACCATGCAGGAAAGCTGACTTGACATCTAATTGTCCAATTTTCCATCCTTTGTGACCAGCCAATGCTATGATCATTCTAACTGTATCCATCCTTGCAACTGGTGCAAACACTTCAATGTAGTCTATGCCATATTGTTGTGTGTATCCTTTGGCTACTAATCATGCCTTGTGTTTGTCAATCTTTCCACATTAATTGTATTTGGTTTTGTACAACCATTTAACACCAATCTTCTTAGCCTCGACTGGTAGATCAGCTAATGTCCATGTTTTGTTCTTCTCCATTAGCAATTTCAATTGTTAATTGCCTTTAGACACCATTCCTTTTTAAAAAGTCATTGAATTCACTTGATGTGAATTCACTCCCTCAGTCTGTTCTTAGACACTAGATAAACATGCCTTTCTCCTTTTCCACTAGTTTATGGAAATCCTTGAAACACTACAGTGCTTCCCTCTTCTCACTCAGCAGGTATACCCATGCCTTGCAGCTGTAATCATCAATGAAACTCAGTATGTACTTCTTACCACTGTTAGACATTGGTGATATTAGTCCACAAATATCTGTATGAATAAGCTCAAGTGGTTGAGCTGCTCTCCACATGAACCTTTTTGGTATTGCATCTCTGTGATGTTTTCCTGCAACACAGTCTATGCATGCTATTCTTGAAGCTTGAAATTGAGGGAGTCCAAGTACCATATTCTGACATTGTAGTGTTTATAAGCCTTTATAACTCAAATGACCATATCTCCTATGCTATAGGAGGGCCACATCTTGAGTGTTTGCATGAAAACACTTGTGATCATTGAGCTTTTCCTTATTTTGAGTCTACAATATGAACATTCTATTTGTGCTCATTGTGGTCTGAATAATCAGACCCCTTTTAGGATGATAGATTTTCAATGTCCCTCCTTGAATTAATATTGCCAAGCCATTTTCTTAAAGTTGACCTAGGCTTAGAAGGTTATATTGAGCTCTGGGACGTAGTAAACTTCTTTGACTATATAACATAATCCATTCACCAATAGCTTCACAATTCCCTTTCCCACCAAACTCATCCTATTATTATTTCTCAATTTTACTGAATGTTGAAAACTCTCATCAAGATTGGTAAACATACCTTGCTCTCCACACATGTGATTAGAGCAGCCCATGTCTAAGAACCATGCATCATCTTGCTTTTCCTTTTGTAGCTCAGCATATGTCATCAATAGCATTTCATCTTCATCCTTTTGTCTATCTTCGTGTAGCTCAATCTGTGTCATTAGCAGTATTTCATCTTCATCATTTTGTCTTTCCTTGTGTAGCTCGACATGTGTCAGTAATAGCATCCCATCTTCATTTTCCAGTTCTACATAATTTGCCACCTTGTTGAGGCTACGACATTCATATTGAAAATGTCCAAGCCTGTGACATTTAAAATATTATATCGTGGCTCTATTGAACACTTGAGTTGGTCCTCCACTGCCTCTTCCTCTAAAGCTATTTCTTCCCCTGCCTCTTCTTCCAAATCTTTCATCATACACTCTTAGTGCTTGGTCATCTCCTCTATTCTTTCTAAATTTTTGTTCATGAACAATTAATGAGCTTTGTAGCTCATCCATTGTAAGAGTATTAATGTCATTTGACTCTTCAATTGAGTAAACAATATAGTTGAAGTTAGTTTTCAATGTGTTCGTAAGATTTTTTCAGCAATCTTCTCATCAGGCATGTCTTCTCCCAGGTTTCTCATGTCATTTGCTATTGTCAATATCTTGCTGAAATAATCAATAACTGATTCCCCAACTTTCATTTCTAAAACCTCAAAGTTTCTTCATAGAATTTGCAATTGAGCACATTGCACTCATGCATTTCCTTGATATTTGGTCTTCATGGAGTCCCATAGCTGCTTGATTGTGTCCTTTTGAATGATAGTTTTCAGGATGGTTTTGTCTATTGATTGAAATAACTAGTTCTTGATCTTCAGGTTCTTCAGTTTCAATTCCTCCAAGTTCTTCCTTTCTAGTGTTGTCAGTATTGCTCCTGATGATGGTTCTACAAAGCCTGTTTCAACTACACTCCAGTATTCCTTTGATCATAGGAAATTATTCATGAGCATACTCCAATGCTCGTAATCTCCATCAAATTTAGGAATGCAGGGTTATGCAAAGTGACTTGACTCTGCCATCTTTGTGCTCTTCTCAGGTTCTCATACCAGTTTGTGAAAAACAGAAATGCAGAAATGAAGAGCAGAAGCAGAAAGAAGAGAGAATTATAGAAATGTAAGTTCGTGTTCTTTTAGCTCCATTATTGAATATTTACACTGGCTTATATAGTCACTTCTTTGACTCAGAAACTACTAGCTTGACTAACAAGCAATGAGCACATGTTGTAACAACATAACAAATTTGTTATAGACTAATACCAAAATTCTAACAACTTGAATACGTCGACTTTAGCTTGCCTCTTCACATCATTGCTTTAATTAATCAATCAATCAATTCAGGAACTTGTTGAAGGCAAAATCATAATTAATTCTCCTTCCTCAATTTCTCACCATGGAATTCACCTCTCCGTCACCGGATCTGTTAGCTTGCAGGTTACAGGATAATTTCATCAATTTCTCTACCTTTCTCTCTATTTGTGATGTAGAACAAGTATGTGGAAGCCTACATGCTCAAGAGGGAGCACCTGAAATTCAAAGGCAACTTAATTTCGGCAGCGGCAGCCCGGTCGTCGAAGTCAGAATGCCACGAAACTCACCCAGTCGATGTGTTTCGTCATTTGTGGAAGAAGGCAGGCGCTTCGCCCTTGATGTTCAATGGTTTTTGGCCAAATTCTATCGTTTCGGCCCCATAATCGTCATTTTTGCTATTTTAGGAAAGTTTCGTTTTAGCCATAACTCTTGATTTCAGAGTCCGAATTGACTTTCGTCAATTACTGCTCACTCAGGACTTATAGGCCTTTCATATTCTGCATTTATCTCAAATTTGCCATTTATGGTAAATTTATTGTTTAGCGTCGTTTCCTTTTCTGTCATGGGTTAGTCTAGGGTTTTTCTTTAAATTCAATTGTAAAGCCTCTGGCAGACCCATCCATCATTTTATTCAATAAAACTTTGAGTTTGTTTGAGAGTTCCTCTCGTTATCTTTGATTTACGGAATATTGACGTTGGTCGTATTCCTTTGCTATTTTCTGCTGCGTCAATTTGTCTGTTTGATTTGTGAGAAAACTTTATAAAATCTGATTTGGTGTGGTGTTTTGTCATGAAAGCAGGTTCGAGGAGGATCAGCTGGAGTTATTGAATCCCTTTATGGTGTTGTCAAGACGATCACTATCGTGTATGCTATTACTAGTGTTTTTGCTCTATCTTATTTTGAATGACTGTATAAAGTGTGCTTAATGTTAAATAATAATTGATTCATTGAAAAAAAAAAGAGGGAGAAAAATGGCTACATTTCTGTTTCTCATATATATGTTTTGCTTTGCTTTTTGTTAATGCATGCTGAAATTGAACTCGATATTGAACGGGTGATCAAATTAGTGGCCTTGGTGTGTGATTTCTCATGAGCACACACAATCCAACCTTCTTCTCCGGCAGTGCAGCTTTCCTCCTCTACAACGGCTCCCCTATTCTCCTCTGCCTTACAGCCTGGTCTCTCTTCTGCCATGGCTGGTGAACAACCTCTCTTCAACTCTCACAATACAAATCACTTCTTGCAACCCACGTATGATGTAGCTGCTGCAAGCATTATCTCTCTTTCTCACACTCATCAAGTTATCTCCCTCAAATTAACAAATACAAACTACTTGTATTGGCGTATGCAGATGCTGCCATATCTCCTAGGCCAAGGAGTTTTTGGCTTTGTGGATGGTTCTAACATATGTCCACCTACACATGTTCTTGCTGAAGATGGTGTCTCTCTTAAGATAAACCAGTTCTTTCTTCGCTGGAAACAACAAGACCAGCTCATTCTAAGTACCCTTCTTTCATCTCTATCCATGGAAGTTTTGCACCTCATTATTGGCTGCCAAAGTTCATGTTCAGCTTGGCGCACCCTTGATCAAGCTCTTGCCTTCACCTCCAATTCCCGTATTATGCACCTTCATGGCTCTCTTCAGGAGCTTAGACAAGGTGATGAATTTGTCACTCAATTTATGCAAAAGGATAAAGTATTATTTGATGAACTGGCTTCTGCTGGAAGGCCAATATCCCTTGCAGATTTTAATTTGTATGTGTTTCGTGGTTTGCGGGGAGTTTAAAGACCTAGTTACAAGCCTCATTACCAAAGCAGAACCCATAGCATATGCAGAACTTCACAGTCACCTCCTCACGCATGAATTTCTACACAAATCCTCAGCTATCATCCATGCTCCTCTGCTGCTAATTCCACCGTCTGCTATGGTTGCACAACGCTAGTAATTTGGTCGCAGTAGGGGGCGTTTCAATGGTGGCTGGCGTTCCAATCAGTCCAGCAGCAACAGGGGCCGTTTCAGGCCTGATTATAACATCTCTCAAAGCTCATGGCAAGGCACTTGGCAGCGCAATAGGGGGCAGAATCCACGCTGCCAACTATGTCAAGGTTTCGGCCATACAGCTCCCCATTGTCCTCAATTCAAGCAACGAAGTTATGGCCAACAATCAAGATATGGCCAACAATCTACTGCAAATATGGTGCAGCGCAATCTCTCCTCAACTGGTTTCGTTGATTGGTTTCCGGATACCGACGCAAATCAACATGTCACACCTGACCTTGCCACTTTGACCACTTCTGAACCGTATCTTGGTAATGATAATTTGCATGTTGGTGATGGTAAGGGCCTCCCTATATCTCATCATGGCCATACAAAAATATATACACCACATTGTTCTTTCATTTTATCTAATGTCCTTCATGTTCCTACAATTACGAAACCTTTGCTTTCGGTTCAGAAATTTTGCCTTGATAATAATGTCTATTTTGAATTTCACACTCATGTGTTTTATGTCAAGGATCTCAACACCCATGAAGTACTTCTCTCCGGTCAGAGTAAAGATGGTCTTTCATCAAGTCCTTTCCACAAGCTTTTTGGTCTCCTTGCACTTCTGCTTCTACGGATTTATGGCTTCGTCGACTAGGTCATCCTACTTCCCGTATTTTTCAATTGTTAGTTTCGAAAAATAAGATCATTTATAACAACAAACGTCTTACTTTTCAATGTCAAAGTTGTCCTTTAGGAAAATCATCGCGTCTGTCCTTAGGACCTACGGGTCACAAAACTTTTGCTCCGCTTGAATTAATTTTAAGCGATGTATGGGATCCCGCTCCGCTCTTTTCTTCTGATGGCTATCGTTATTTTGTTATATTTGTTGATGCTTATACTAAATATGTCTGGTATTCCCCCTGTCGCCAAGTCTGATGTTTACTCTGTATTTCATCAATTTCAAACCCTCGTTGAACGCAAATTTTCCTTAAAAATAAAATCTGTTCAAACTGATTGGGGAGGTGAATACCGAAAATTGTCCACATTTTTTCAGACCATTGGTATTCAACATCGTCTGATTTGTCCTCACACTCATGAAAAAAATGGCACCGTTGAACGTTGTCATAGGCATATTGTAGAAACAGGTCTCGCCCTTTTAGGGCAGTGTAAAACACCTTTTTGATTTTGGAATTATGCTTTTAAGACCGCTGTTTATCTAATAAATCACATCCCTACTTCTATTCTTGCTCATCATTCTCCATTTGATTGCCTATTTCACCGGTCTCCTGATTATCATTTTTTACGTACTTTTGGGTGTCTTTGTTTTCCCTTTCTGTGTCCATATAATAATCATAAATTGGATTTTCGTTCCTCTCCATGTGTCTTTTTTTGGTTATAGTTCCTCGCATCTTGGTTATCGATGTTTTGACATTGCATCTCACCACATCTATATTTGTCGGCATGTCCGCTTTCATGAACATGTGTATCCTTTTGATAATTCTGAATAGATTGCAAAGGTTTCACCCACGACCCCCACCCCAGCTCAACCCACTACTATCACACTTCCCAATTTGCTAAATCATACACCACTACCCAGCTACCCAAACACCACCCAACCCTCAACTTTCGCGCTGCAAACTGCCACCCGACCACAGCCTCCACCCATTCCTTGGCCATCATCCCATGCTTGTTTATCTAACCCTTCTGATGCAGGTTCAGTTCATTCCTTGGAATCATCTCCTCATGGTCCTGGGGCACCTTCCAGTCCAGCTTCGGTCTCTACTTCCAGCCCCTCCTCGGCTGACAGCTCTCCTCTTGCGGCTGCTTCTTCATCACCCGCTCCAGCTGGCTTGCATCTCATGGTTGATCTATCCTCTTATTAGCTGCCACAGGTCCCCTCCCTGCCACTATCTTTTCCTGCCTCTCCACCAGTGAGAAGTAGACATCTTATGACTCTCAGACCACGACAGCCGAAGACAGCAAATCTGGTTGCTTCCGCAGCCGCCACCTCTGACTCCACCCGGGTACTATATTCTCCCACTTCTAAGCCCTTTGTTTTCTCTGATGCTGATAGGTATGCAGTTTGGCATAATGCTATATGTGATGAGATCGCCGCTCTGCGCTCTAATCACACTTAGTCTTTGGTTCCCTTTCATCCCTCGATGAATGTTATTGGCAGTAGATGGGTATATCGAATCAAACATCGTGCTGATGGTAGTATTGAGCGCTATAAAGCGTGTCTTGTTGCTAGAGGTTTCACCTAGCAGGAAGGCATTGATTATTCTGAAACTTTTAGCCTAGTTATTAAGCAGGCTACTGTGCGATTGGTTTTCTCTATTGCAGTTTCGTGAAATTGGAAGATTCATCAGCTTGATATTCATAATGCATTCCTCAATGGAGTTCTTACTGAGGAGGTCTACATGAAACAACCTCCAGGATTTGTTGACTCCTCTCTTCCATCTCATGTGTGCAGATTGCACAAATCATTATATGGTTTAAAACAGGCACCGAGAGCATGGTACACCCGTCTAAGTGATTTTCTACTCTCCATTGGCTTCCGGGCTTCGAAGGTTGACACCTCTCTGTTCATCTTGTCTAATGGTACTCACATCTTCTATCTCCTAGTGTATGTTGATGATATTCTGCTTACGGGTAGCGACTCTGCTATGGTTCATCATCTAATACAGCTACTAAGCTCTAAATTCAAGCTTCATGATCTAGGTGATGTTCAATTCTTTTTGGTTATTGAGGTTCAGTCTACTGCTTTGGGTTTAATGCTGCGTCAACATAAATATATCCTTGACATCCTCACCCGAGCTGGCATGACTTCCTGTAAACTTGTTGATACTCCAGTTTCCCCTTTGAAAGTCAGCTTATTATCGGATCGCTCATTCTCTGATTCTACACGATTTTGTCAAATCGTAGGTGAACTTCAATATCTTACCTTCACTCGTCCAGATATATGCTTTGCTGTTAACAAGGTTTGTCAGTTTATGCATGCTCCTACAGATTCTCATTGGGCCGCTGTTAAGCGTATTCTACGCTATCTGAAAGGTACATCATCTTATGGTTTTCATATCACTCGAAGCTCCTCCTTTGCTCTCCATGGCTTTACAAATGCTGATTGGGCTGGTAGTGTTGATGATCACAAATCTACGGGGGGCTATCTTGTCTTTTTTGGTCAGACATCGATTTCTTGGAAATCTGGCAAACAACGCACAGTTGCACGCTCCTCTACTGAAACTGAGTATAAAGCACTTGCCGATGGTACTGCTGAAGTCATTTGGCTTCAATACTTGTTAACTGATTTGCAAGTACCCTTAGTTTCTGCTCCCACCATTTGGTGTGATAATCTTGGTGCGACCTATCTCTCAGCAAATCCTATTTTTCATGCTCGTACTAAACATGTTGAAGTGGATTATCATTTTGTACGTTACCGCGTTGCCAAGAAAGAGATTGAGATTCGGTTTGTTCCTTCACGGGATCAACTTGCCGATGTTTTCACTAAACCGCTTCCTACTGCGTCCTTTAATGTTTTTAGGTTCAAGCTTCGGGTTGATCCCCCACCTCTTATGTGTGGGGCATATTACAGAATATATAGCATGTATATGATTATTTCCCTATTGTAATCTTCATAGTAACCACTGTGTGTATGTGTGCTGCTGTATAAATAGAAAGGTTGGCTATGGCACAACCTACGCAACTTTATTCTTTCCAACTAAGAAAAATTTAATTGAAGAAATTATAATGTGGGCTAGTCTCATTCGTAGGAGTCCCCCCCCCCCATGAATGCTGGTGTTATCAATCATTATATATACCCTTTTCACCTCTTATGTTATAGTTCATTATGATGATGATGATGTTAATTTTAGTGTTTGCTTGTTATGGCATGTACCATTTACCATGGTTTTGAAACAAACTGGGGAAAAAAGTTTGGGAAGATTTTATGAGACCTTTCATGGAACGGATGTTAGCATTCAGGTGAATATATTTTTTGCCCTATAAAAGAAGAAATGTGTAACAGAAATTACTCTTGTTATCTTCTTTTTAATTTTTCATGGTTCTAATGCTTTCCCACAATTACTTTGACACTTTTGTAAGACTTTATGATTGATGATTTCTGTGATAGTATTTGTTTACTGTAGATATAGCTAGAGGATACCTTTATAAATCATTATCTGCGACCACGGAAGTTATAGTTGAAAGTGATAAAGGTGTGGTTTGGTTTTTTCTTTTTATGATATATGTATTATTGATAGGGAATTAAATGAGCCGCTGTCTTGCTGATGCTGTTGTGTTTTCAGCTGATGTGCTTGAGCGACCAGTTTCTCCTGAAATGGCTATCTTTTACATTACTCAGGACACTCAGAGACATCCTTTACTTCCTGAAATAAAGTCAGGTATTCTTCTATGTCATCTTAGCTAAGACTCTTTCTCCAACATTAATTTGAATTTTGGAGAAATAGTTTCCTTTTTTGGCATTTATATGCATGTATTTGTGATGCAGGCGCTTGAGTATCTTATTTGTGCAGCTTCTTATGCTCAAGTGAAACTCAACTAATTATAGATGTTATTCAACAGGTGGTTTTCGGGTGACAGGAAGAATATCTACTCTTTGTTCCTTGTTGGATCCCATCAGTGGAGAGTTAACAGTTGAAACATCAGCAGTTCCCATTTCCTCCATTGACCTACACTTGCTCCGTGTAGAGTCAGTTCTAGTAGGAGAGAAAATTGTGACTGAAACTTCTTTGATTCAGACCACACAGGCATGATATGTTCCCAATCTTGCCAAATTACTTTGACTTGTACAATGTTTTGATTTTAAACTTCTGTTTTTTCTGTGGTGTTTACAGATAGCAGATGGAGATGTCTGTCGTAATCTGACTTTGCCTATCTATGTTATCCTCCCTCGCCTTCTGACTTGTCCAAGTGTCTTTGCCCGGTGAGTTGCAAGCTTCTCCTGACTCTTGTTTTATCTCGTCTTTTTGGATCTGTATGAAGATGGAAGGCGCTAGTACTTATCTTTAAAAGGGGATGATAATGATGTTAAAAAAATTACATAATGGCTCTATGAGTTAGAAGCATAAGCACTTCATTGACATTTTAATTCATGAAAGAACATGAAGTCCAACTTGGCTGGTAAAGTCTGTCTGTTGGTTCTATTAAAGAAGATATAACAGAAGATCAACTCAATCCCATAGAATCTGCTCCCAGCATTCCTCAATCAACCATAGAATCTGCTCCCTGCAATCCTCAATCAACTTGATCAGTTGACTTTCCTTTTGTAAAGAATACAAATAATTGTCCTTACCGTTACCTTCTACATTCTGTAAATAGAATCAGCCTTGTAACAATATTTATACAGCAAGACAAGTGAATAAGAGCTTATAGTGGACAGTGCCAAAAAAAAAAACTCTGCTCTTCTCTGTTCTCATCTTTCTCTTCTACGTAGCATCAAAATTCTCTATGGTATCAAAGCCATTTTTAAGCTAACCCTCAACATCTCGATCCTACCTAAAGCAATGGCAGACACACCAAATCTGGAGATTCAAGCAATATTGATATGTCAAAATTGATTTCTGAAATGTCAAAAATTTCCTCACCTTCATCCTCATCCCATCACTGACCCACTTCTTTCAATATCTCATCTCTATTCACGATACCTATGGATCGCACAAACTATCTAAGTTGGAAATCCCAATTTGAAGACATACTGGAGATGCATGGCCTCACAGCAGTGATCAAGAACAACACAGAACCACCCAAATTGCAAGAAGATGGTTCTGTGCACCCAGAGTTGGCAAAAGATAAATTGGTCCTGAGTTGGATCAAAGCAACCTCCTCCTCCTCCATCAAAACACTCCTCATACCCTGTACCACTGCAAATCAAGCTTGGATCATGCTGGCCAAGCGACTCTCACCACTTGCTAGCACCCATGTACGAATCCTTAGAGATCAAATTTGCACCCTCAGGAAAGATAACAACACAACAGTTGTTGATTACCTCAATTTATGCCAAATCACTCTGTGATTCTCTCATACAATCCGGTGCAACAATGGATGATGATGAATTTACCTCGATGTGTTTCGTCATTTGTGGAAGAAGGCAGGCGCTTCGCCCTTGATGTTCAATGGTTTTTGGCCAAATTCTATCGTTTCGGCCCCATAATCGTCATTTTTGCTATTTTAGGAAAGTTTTGTTTTAGCCATAACTCTTGATTTCAGAGTCCGAATTGACTTTCGTCAATTACTGCTCACTCAGGACTTATAGGCCTTTCATATTCTGCATTTATCTCAAATTTGCCATTTATGGTAAATTTATTGTTTAGCGTCGTTTCCTTTTCTGTCATGGGTTAGTCTAGGGTTTTTCTTTAAATTCAATTGTAAAGCCTCTGGCAGACCCATCCATCATTTTATTGAATAAAACTTTGAGTTTGTTTGAGAGTTCCTCTCGTTATCTTTGATTTACGGAATATTGACGTTGGTCGTATTCCTTTGCTATTTTCTGCTGCGTCAATTTGTCTGTTTGATTTGTGAGAAAACTTTATAAAATCTGATTTGGTGTGGTGTTTTGTCATGAAAGCAGGTTCGAGGAGGATCAGCTGGAGTTATTGAATCCCTTTATGGTGTTGTCAAGCCGATCACTATCGTGTATGCTATTACTAGTGTTTTTGCTCTATCTTATTTTGAATGACTGTATAAAGTGTGCTTAATGTTAAATAATAATTGATTCATTGAAAAAAAAAGAGGGAGAAAAATGGCTACATTTCTGTTTCTCATATATATGTTTTGCTTTGCTTTTTGTTAATGCATGCTGAAATTGAACTCGATATTGAACGGGTGATCAAATTAGTGGCCTTGGTGTGTGATTTCTCATGAGCACACACAGTCCAACCTTCTTCTCCGGTAGTGCAGCTTTCCTCCTCTACAACGGCTCCCCTATTCTCCTCTGCCTTACAGCCTGGTCTCTCTTCTGCCATGGCTGGTGAACAACCTCTCTTCAACTCTCACAATACAAATCACTTCTTGCAACCCACGTATGATGCAGCTGCTGCAAGCATTATCTCTCTTTCTCACACTCATCAAGTTATCTCCCTCAAATTAACAAATACAAACTACTTGTATTGGCGTATGCAGATGCTGCCATATCTCCTAGGCCAAGGAGTTTTTGGCTTTGTGGATGGTTCTAACATATGTCCACCTACACATGTTCTTGCTGAAGATGGTGTCTCTCTTAAGATAAACCAGTTCTTTCTTCGCTGGAAACAACAAGACCAGCTCATTCTAAGTACCCTTCTTTCATCTCTATCCATGGAAGTTTTGCACCTCATTATTGGCTGCCAAAGTTCATGTTCAGCTTGGCGCACCCTTGATCAAGCTCTTGCCTTCACCTCCAATTCCCGTATTATGCACCTTCATGGCTCTCTTCAGGAGCTTAGACAAGGTGATGAATTTGTCACTCAATTTATGCAAAAGGATAAAGTATTGTTTGATGAACTGGCTTCTGCTGGAAGGCCAATATCCCTTGCAGATTTTAATTTGTATGTGTTTCGTGGTTTGCGGGGAGTTTAAAGACCTAGTTACAAGCCTCATTACCAAAGCAGAACCCATAGCATATGCAGAACTTCACAGTCACCTCCTCACGCATGAATTTCTACACAAATCCTCAGCTATCATCCATGCTCCTCTGCTGCTAATTCCACCGTCTGCTATGGTTGCACAACGCTAGTAATTTGGTCGCAGTAGGGGGCGTTTCAATGGTGGCTGGCGTTCCAATCAGTCCAGCAGCAACAGGGGCCGTTTCAGGCCTGATTATAACATCTCTCAAAGCTCATGGCAAGGCACTTGGCAGCGCAATAGGGGGCAGAATCCACGCTGCCAACTATGTCAAGGTTTCGGCCATACAGCTCCCCATTGTCCTCAATTCAAGCAACGAAGTTATGGCCAACAATCAAGATATGGCCAACAATCTACTGCAAATATGGTGCAGCGCAATCTCTCCTCAACTGGTTTCGTTGATTGGTTTCCGGATACCGACGCAAATCAACATGTCACACCTGACCTTGCCACTTTGACCACTTCTGAACCGTATCTTGGTAATGATAATTTGCATGTTGGTGATGGTAAGGGCCTCCCTATATCTCATCATGGCCATACAAAAATATATACACCACATTGTTCTTTCATTTTATCTAATGTCCTTCATGTTCCTACAATTACGAAACCTTTGCTTTCGGTTCAGAAATTTTGCCTTGATAATAATGTCTATTTTGAATTTCACACTCATGTGTTTTATGTCAAGGATCTCAACACCCATGAAGTACTTCTCTCCGGTCAGAGTAAAGATGGTCTTTCGTCAAGTCCTTTCCACAAGCTTTTTGGTCTCCTTGCACTTCTGCTTCTACGGATTTATGGCTTCGTCGACTAGGTCATCCTACTTCCCGTATTTTTCAATTGTTAGTTTCGAAAAATAAGATCATTTGTAACAACAAACGTCTTACTTTTCAATGTCAAAGTTGTCCTTTAGGAAAATCATCGCGTCTGTCCTTAGGACCTACGGGTCACAAAACTTTTGCTCCGCTTGAATTAATTTTAAGCGATGTATGGGATCCCGCTCCGCTCTTTTCTTCTGATGGCTATCGTTATTTTGTTATATTTGTTGATGCTTATACTAAATATGTCTGGTATTCCCCCTGTCGCCAAGTCTGATGTTTACTCTGTATTTCATCAATTTCAAACCCTCGTTGAACGCAAATTTTCCTTAAAAATAAAATCTGTTCAAACTGATTGGGGAGGTGAATACCGAAAATTGTCCACATTTTTTCAGACCATTGGTATTCAACATCGTCTGATTTGTCCTCACACTCATGAAAAAAATGGCACCGTTGAACGTTGTCATAGGCATATTGTAGAAACAGGTCTCGCCCTTTTAGGGCAGTGTAAAACACCTTTTTGATTTTGGAATTATGCTTTTAAGACCGCTGTTTATCTAATAAATCACATCCCTACTTCTATTCTTGCTCATCATTCTCCATTTGATTGCCTATTTCACCGGTCTCCTGATTATCATTTTTTACGTACTTTTGGGTGTCTTTGTTTTCCCTTTCTGTGTCCATATAATAATCATAAATTGGATTTTCGTTCCTCTCCATGTGTCTTTTTTTGGTTATAGTTCCTCGCATCTTGGTTATCGATGTTTTGACATTGCATCTCACCACATCTATATTTGTCGGCATGTCCGCTTTCATGAACATGTGTATCCTTTTGATAATTCTGAATAGATTGCAAAGGTTTCACCCACGACCCCCACCCCAGCTCAACCCACTACTATCACACTTCCCAATTTGCTAAATCATACACCACTACCCAGCTACCCAAACACCACCCAACCCTCAACTTTCGCGCTGCAAACTGCCACCCGACCACAGCCTCCACCCATTCCTTGGCCATCATCCCATGCTTGTTTATCTAACCCTTCTGATGCAGGTTCAGTTCATTCCTTGGAATCATCTCCTCATGGTCCTGGGGCACCTTCCAGTCCAGCTTCGGTCTCTACTTCCAGCCCCTCCTCGGCTGACAGCTCTCCTCTTGCGGCTGCTTCTTCATCACCCGCTCCAGCTGGCTTGCATCTCATGGTTGATCTATCCTCTTATTAGCTGCCACAGGTCCCCTCCCTGCCACTATCTTTTCCTGCCTCTCCACCAGTGAGAAGTAGACATCTTATGACTCTCAGACCACGACAGCCGAAGACAGCAAATCTGGTTGCTTCCGCAGCCGCCACCTCTGACTCCACCCGGGTACTATATTCTCCCACTTCTAAGCCCTTTGTTTTCTCTGATGCTGATAGGTATGCAGTTTGGCATAATGCTATATGTGATGAGATCGCCGCTCTGCGCTCTAATCACACTTAGTCTTTGGTTCCCTTTCATCCCTCGATGAATGTTATTGGCAGTAGATGGGTATATCGAATCAAACATCGTGCTGATGGTAGTATTGAGCGCTATAAAGCGTGTCTTGTTGCTAGAGGTTTCACCTAGCAGGAAGGCATTGATTATTCTGAAACTTTTAGCCTAGTTATTAAGCAGGCTACTGTGCGATTGGTTTTCTCTATTGCAGTTTCGTGAAATTGGAAGATTCATCAGCTTGATATTCATAATGCATTCCTCAATGGAGTTCTTACTGAGGAGGTCTACATGAAACAACCTCCAGGATTTGTTGACTCCTCTCTTCCATCTCATGTGTGCAGATTGCACAAATCATTATATGGTTTAAAACAGGCACCGAGAGCATGGTACACCCGTCTAAGTGATTTTCTACTCTCCATTGGCTTCCGGGCTTCGAAGGTTGACACCTCTCTGTTCATCTTGTCTAATGGTACTCACATCTTCTATCTCCTAGTGTATGTTGATGATATTCTGCTTACGGGTAGCGACTCTGCTATGGTTCATCATCTAATACAGCTACTAAGCTCTAAATTCAAGCTTCATGATCTAGGTGATGTTCAATTCTTTTTGGTTATTGAGGTTCAGTCTACTGCTTTGGGTTTAATGCTGCGTCAACATAAATATATCCTTGACATCCTCACCCGAGCTGGCATGACTTCCTGTAAACTTGTTGATACTCCAGTTTCCCCTTTGAAAGTCAGCTTATTATCGGATCGCTCATTCTCTGATTCTACACGATTTTGTCAAATCGTAGGTGAACTTCAATATCTTACCTTCACTCGTCCAGATATATGCTTTGCTGTTAACAAGGTTTGTCAGTTTATGCATGCTCCTACAGATTCTCATTGGGCCGCTGTTAAGCGTATTCTACGCTATCTGAAAGGTACATCATCTTATGGTTTTCATATCACTCGAAGCTCCTCCTTTGCTCTCCATGGCTTTACAAATGCTGATTGGGCTGGTAGTGTTGATGATCACAAATCTACGGGGGGCTATCTTGTCTTTTTTGGTCAGACATCGATTTCTTGGAAATCTGGCAAACAACGCACAGTTGCACGCTCCTCTACTGAAACTGAGTATAAAGCACTTGCCGATGGTACTGCTGAAGTCATTTGGCTTCAATACTTGTTAACTGATTTGCAAGTACCCTTAGTTTCTGCTCCCACCATTTGGTGTGATAATCTTGGTGCGACCTATCTCTCAGCAAATCCTATTTTTCATGCTCGTACTAAACATGTTGAAGTGGATTATCATTTTGTACGTTACCGCGTTGCCAAGAAAGAGATTGAGATTCGGTTTGTTCCTTCACGGGATCAACTTGCCGATGTTTTCACTAAACCGCTTCCTACTGCGTCCTTTAATGTTTTTAGGTTCAAGCTTCGGGTTGATCCCCCACCTCTTATGTGTGGGGCATATTACAGAATATATAGCATGTATATGATTATTTCCCTATTGTAATCTTCATAGTAACCACTGTGTGTATGTGTGCTGCTGTATAAATAGAAAGGTTGGCTATGGCACAACCTACGCAACTTTATTCTTTCCAACTAAGAAAAATTTAATTGAAGAAATTATAATGTGGGCTAGTCTCATTCGTAGGAGTCCCCCCCCCCCCATGAATGCTGGTGTTATCAATCATTATATATACCCTTTTCACCTCTTATGTTATAGTTCATTATGATGATGATGATGTTAATTTTAGTGTTTGCTTGTTATGGCATGTACCATTTACCATGGTTTTGAAACAAACTGGGGAAAAAAGTTTGGGAAGATTTTATGAGACCTTTCATGGAACGGATGTTAGCATTCAGGTGAATATATTTTTTGTCCTATAAAAGAAGAAATGTGTAACAGAAATTACTCTTGTTATCTTCTTTTTAATTTTTCATGGTTCTAATGCTTTCCCACAATTACTTTGACACTTTTGTAAGACTTTATGATTGATGATTTCTGTGATAGTATTTGTTTACTGTAGATATAGCTAGAGGATACCTTTATAAATCATTATCTGCGACCACGGAAGTTATAGTTGAAAGTGATAAAGGTGTGGTTTGGTTTTTTCTTTTTATGATATATGTATTATTGATAGGGAATTAAATGAGCCGCTGTGTTGCTGATGCTGTTGTGTTTTCAGCTGATGTGCTTGAGCGACCAGTTTCTCCTGAAATGGCTATCTTTTACATTACTCAGGACACTCAGAGACATCCTTTACTTCCTGAAATAAAGTCAGGTATTCTTCTATGTCATCTTAGCTAAGACTCTTTCTCCAACATTAATTTGAATTTTGGAGAAATAGTTTCCTTTTTTGGCATTTATATGCATGTATTTGTGATGCAGGCGCTTGAGTATCTTATTTGTGCAGCTTCTTATGCTCAAGTGAAACTCAACTAATTATAGATGTTATTCAACAGGTGGTTTTCGGGTGACAGGAAGAATATCTACTCTTTGTTCCTTGTTGGATCCCATCAGTGGAGAGTTAACAGTTGAAACATCAGCAGTTCCCATTTCCTCCATTGACCTACACTTGCTCCGTGTAGAGTCAGTTCTAGTAGGAGAGAAAATTGTGACTGAAACTTCTTTGATTCAGACCACACAGGCATGATATGTTCCCAATCTTGCCAAATTACTTTGACTTGTACAATGTTTTGATTTTAAACTTCTGTTTTTTCTGTGGTGTTTACAGATAGCAGATGGAGATGTCTGTCGTAATCTGACTTTGCCTATCTATGTTATCCTCCCTCGCCTTCTGACTTGTCCAAGTGTCTTTGCCCGGTGAGTTGCAAGCTTCTCCTGACTCTTGTTTTATCTCGTCTTTTTGGATCTGTATGAAGATGGAAGGCGCTAGTACTTATCTTTAAAAGGGGATGATAATGATGTTAAAAAAATTACATAATGGCTCTATGAGTTAGAAGCATAAGCACTTCATTGACATTTTAATTCATGAAAGAACATGAAGTCCAACTTGGCTGGTAAAGTCTGTCTGTTGGTTCTATTAAAGAAGATATAACAGAAGATCAACTCAATCCCATAGAATCTGCTCCCAGCATTCCTCAATCAACCATAGAATCTGCTCCCTGCAATCCTCAATCAACTTGATCAGTTGACTTTCCTTTTGTAAAGAATACAAATAATTGTCCTTACCGTTACCTTCTACATTCTGTAAATAGAATCAGCCTTGTAACAATATTTATACAGCAAGACAAGTGAATAAGAGCTTATAGTGGACAGTGCCAAAAAAAAAACTCTGCTCTTCTCTGTTCTCATCTTTCTCTTCTACGTAGCATCAAAATTCTCTATGGTATCAAAGCCATTTTTGAGCTAACCCTCAACATCTCGATCCTACCTAAAGCAATGGCAGACACACCAAATCTGGAGATTCAAGCAATATTGATATGTCAAAATTGATTTCTGAAATGTCAAAAATTTCCTCACCTTCATCCTCATCCCATCACTTACCCACTTCTTTCAATATCTCATCTCTATTCACGATACCTATGGATCGCACAAACTATCTAAGTTGGAAATCCCAATTTGAAGACATACTGGAGATGCATGGCCTCACAGCAGTGATCAAGAACAACACAGAACCACCCAAATTGCAAGAAGATGGTTCTGTGCACCCAGAGTTGGCAAAAGATAAATTGGTCCTGAGTTGGATCAAAGCAACCTCCTCCTCCTCCATCAAAACACTCCTCATACCCTGTACCACTGCAAATCAAGCTTGGATCATGCTGGCCAAGCGACTCTCACCACTTGCTAGCACCCATGTACGAATCCTTAGAGATCAAATTTGCACCCTCAGGAAAGATAACAACACAACAGTTGTTGATTACCTCAATTTATGCCAAATCACTCTGTGATTCTCTCATACAATCCGGTGCAACAATGGATGATGATGAATTTACCTCGATGTGTTTCGTCATTTGTGGAAGAAGGCAGGCGCTTCGCCCTTGATGTTCAATGGTTTTTGGCCAAATTCTATCGTTTCGGCCCCATAATCGTCATTTTTGCTATTTTAGGAAAGTTTTGTTTTAGCCATAACTCTTGATTTCAGAGTCCGAATTGACTTTCGTCAATTACTGCTCACTCAGGACTTATAGGCCTTTCATATTCTGCATTTATCTCAAATTTGCCATTTATGGTAAATTTATTGTTTAGCGTCGTTTCCTTTTCTGTCATGGGTTAGTCTAGGGTTTTTCTTTAAATTCAATTGTAAAGCCTCTGGCAGACCCATCCATCATTTTATTGAATAAAACTTTGAGTTTGTTTGAGAGTTCCTCTCGTTATCTTTGATTTACGGAATATTGACGTTGGTCGTATTCCTTTGCTATTTTCTGCTGCGTCAATTTGTCTGTTTGATTTGTGAGAAAACTTTATAAAATCTGATTTGGTGTGGTGTTTTGTCATGAAAGCAGGTTCGAGGAGGATCAGCTGGAGTTATTGAATCCCTTTATGGTGTTGTCAAGCCGATCACTATCGTGTATGCTATTACTAGTGTTTTTGCTCTATCTTATTTTGAATGACTGTATAAAGTGTGCTTAATGTTAAATAATAATTGATTCATTGAAAAAAAAAGAGGGAGAAAAATGGCTACATTTCTGTTTCTCATATATATGTTTTGCTTTGCTTTTTGTTAATGCATGCTGAAATTGAACTCGATATTGAACGGGTGATCAAATTAGTGGCCTTGGTGTGTGATTTCTCATGAGCACACACAGTCCAACCTTCTTCTCCGGTAGTGCAGCTTTCCTCCTCTACAACGGCTCCCCTATTCTCCTCTGCCTTACAGCCTGGTCTCTCTTCTGCCATGGCTGGTGAACAACCTCTCTTCAACTCTCACAATACAAATCACTTCTTGCAACCCACGTATGATGCAGCTGCTGCAAGCATTATCTCTCTTTCTCACACTCATCAAGTTATCTCCCTCAAATTAACAAATACAAACTACTTGTATTGGCGTATGCAGATGCTGCCATATCTCCTAGGCCAAGGAGTTTTTGGCTTTGTGGATGGTTCTAACATATGTCCACCTACACATGTTCTTGCTGAAGATGGTGTCTCTCTTAAGATAAACCAGTTCTTTCTTCGCTGGAAACAACAAGACCAGCTCATTCTAAGTACCCTTCTTTCATCTCTATCCATGGAAGTTTTGCACCTCATTATTGGCTGCCAAAGTTCATGTTCAGCTTGGCGCACCCTTGATCAAGCTCTTGCCTTCACCTCCAATTCCCGTATTATGCACCTTCATGGCTCTCTTCAGGAGCTTAGACAAGGTGATGAATTTGTCACTCAATTTATGCAAAAGGATAAAGTATTGTTTGATGAACTGGCTTCTGCTGGAAGGCCAATATCCCTTGCAGATTTTAATTTGTATGTGTTTCGTGGTTTGCGGGGAGTTTAAAGACCTAGTTACAAGCCTCATTACCAAAGCAGAACCCATAGCATATGCAGAACTTCACAGTCACCTCCTCACGCATGAATTTCTACACAAATCCTCAGCTATCATCCATGCTCCTCTGCTGCTAATTCCACCGTCTGCTATGGTTGCACAACGCTAGTAATTTGGTCGCAGTAGGGGGCGTTTCAATGGTGGCTGGCGTTCCAATCAGTCCAGCAGCAACAGGGGCCGTTTCAGGCCTGATTATAACATCTCTCAAAGCTCATGGCAAGGCACTTGGCAGCGCAATAGGGGGCAGAATCCACGCTGCCAACTATGTCAAGGTTTCGGCCATACAGCTCCCCATTGTCCTCAATTCAAGCAACGAAGTTATGGCCAACAATCAAGATATGGCCAACAATCTACTGCAAATATGGTGCAGCGCAATCTCTCCTCAACTGGTTTCGTTGATTGGTTTCCGGATACCGACGCAAATCAACATGTCACACCTGACCTTGCCACTTTGACCACTTCTGAACCGTATCTTGGTAATGATAATTTGCATGTTGGTGATGGTAAGGGCCTCCCTATATCTCATCATGGCCATACAAAAATATATACACCACATTGTTCTTTCATTTTATCTAATGTCCTTCATGTTCCTACAATTACGAAACCTTTGCTTTCGGTTCAGAAATTTTGCCTTGATAATAATGTCTATTTTGAATTTCACACTCATGTGTTTTATGTCAAGGATCTCAACACCCATGAAGTACTTCTCTCCGGTCAGAGTAAAGATGGTCTTTCGTCAAGTCCTTTCCACAAGCTTTTTGGTCTCCTTGCACTTCTGCTTCTACGGATTTATGGCTTCGTCGACTAGGTCATCCTACTTCCCGTATTTTTCAATTGTTAGTTTCGAAAAATAAGATCATTTGTAACAACAAACGTCTTACTTTTCAATGTCAAAGTTGTCCTTTAGGAAAATCATCGCGTCTGTCCTTAGGACCTACGGGTCACAAAACTTTTGCTCCGCTTGAATTAATTTTAAGCGATGTATGGGATCCCGCTCCGCTCTTTTCTTCTGATGGCTATCGTTATTTTGTTATATTTGTTGATGCTTATACTAAATATGTCTGGTATTCCCCCTGTCGCCAAGTCTGATGTTTACTCTGTATTTCATCAATTTCAAACCCTCGTTGAACGCAAATTTTCCTTAAAAATAAAATCTGTTCAAACTGATTGGGGAGGTGAATACCGAAAATTGTCCACATTTTTTCAGACCATTGGTATTCAACATCGTCTGATTTGTCCTCACACTCATGAAAAAAATGGCACCGTTGAACGTTGTCATAGGCATATTGTAGAAACAGGTCTCGCCCTTTTAGGGCAGTGTAAAACACCTTTTTGATTTTGGAATTATGCTTTTAAGACCGCTGTTTATCTAATAAATCACATCCCTACTTCTATTCTTGCTCATCATTCTCCATTTGATTGCCTATTTCACCGGTCTCCTGATTATCATTTTTTACGTACTTTTGGGTGTCTTTGTTTTCCCTTTCTGTGTCCATATAATAATCATAAATTGGATTTTCGTTCCTCTCCATGTGTCTTTTTTTGGTTATAGTTCCTCGCATCTTGGTTATCGATGTTTTGACATTGCATCTCACCACATCTATATTTGTCGGCATGTCCGCTTTCATGAACATGTGTATCCTTTTGATAATTCTGAATAGATTGCAAAGGTTTCACCCACGACCCCCACCCCAGCTCAACCCACTACTATCACACTTCCCAATTTGCTAAATCATACACCACTACCCAGCTACCCAAACACCACCCAACCCTCAACTTTCGCGCTGCAAACTGCCACCCGACCACAGCCTCCACCCATTCCTTGGCCATCATCCCATGCTTGTTTATCTAACCCTTCTGATGCAGGTTCAGTTCATTCCTTGGAATCATCTCCTCATGGTCCTGGGGCACCTTCCAGTCCAGCTTCGGTCTCTACTTCCAGCCCCTCCTCGGCTGACAGCTCTCCTCTTGCGGCTGCTTCTTCATCACCCGCTCCAGCTGGCTTGCATCTCATGGTTGATCTATCCTCTTATTAGCTGCCACAGGTCCCCTCCCTGCCACTATCTTTTCCTGCCTCTCCACCAGTGAGAAGTAGACATCTTATGACTCTCAGACCACGACAGCCGAAGACAGCAAATCTGGTTGCTTCCGCAGCCGCCACCTCTGACTCCACCCGGGTACTATATTCTCCCACTTCTAAGCCCTTTGTTTTCTCTGATGCTGATAGGTATGCAGTTTGGCATAATGCTATATGTGATGAGATCGCCGCTCTGCGCTCTAATCACACTTAGTCTTTGGTTCCCTTTCATCCCTCGATGAATGTTATTGGCAGTAGATGGGTATATCGAATCAAACATCGTGCTGATGGTAGTATTGAGCGCTATAAAGCGTGTCTTGTTGCTAGAGGTTTCACCTAGCAGGAAGGCATTGATTATTCTGAAACTTTTAGCCTAGTTATTAAGCAGGCTACTGTGCGATTGGTTTTCTCTATTGCAGTTTCGTGAAATTGGAAGATTCATCAGCTTGATATTCATAATGCATTCCTCAATGGAGTTCTTACTGAGGAGGTCTACATGAAACAACCTCCAGGATTTGTTGACTCCTCTCTTCCATCTCATGTGTGCAGATTGCACAAATCATTATATGGTTTAAAACAGGCACCGAGAGCATGGTACACCCGTCTAAGTGATTTTCTACTCTCCATTGGCTTCCGGGCTTCGAAGGTTGACACCTCTCTGTTCATCTTGTCTAATGGTACTCACATCTTCTATCTCCTAGTGTATGTTGATGATATTCTGCTTACGGGTAGCGACTCTGCTATGGTTCATCATCTAATACAGCTACTAAGCTCTAAATTCAAGCTTCATGATCTAGGTGATGTTCAATTCTTTTTGGTTATTGAGGTTCAGTCTACTGCTTTGGGTTTAATGCTGCGTCAACATAAATATATCCTTGACATCCTCACCCGAGCTGGCATGACTTCCTGTAAACTTGTTGATACTCCAGTTTCCCCTTTGAAAGTCAGCTTATTATCGGATCGCTCATTCTCTGATTCTACACGATTTTGTCAAATCGTAGGTGAACTTCAATATCTTACCTTCACTCGTCCAGATATATGCTTTGCTGTTAACAAGGTTTGTCAGTTTATGCATGCTCCTACAGATTCTCATTGGGCCGCTGTTAAGCGTATTCTACGCTATCTGAAAGGTACATCATCTTATGGTTTTCATATCACTCGAAGCTCCTCCTTTGCTCTCCATGGCTTTACAAATGCTGATTGGGCTGGTAGTGTTGATGATCACAAATCTACGGGGGGCTATCTTGTCTTTTTTGGTCAGACATCGATTTCTTGGAAATCTGGCAAACAACGCACAGTTGCACGCTCCTCTACTGAAACTGAGTATAAAGCACTTGCCGATGGTACTGCTGAAGTCATTTGGCTTCAATACTTGTTAACTGATTTGCAAGTACCCTTAGTTTCTGCTCCCACCATTTGGTGTGATAATCTTGGTGCGACCTATCTCTCAGCAAATCCTATTTTTCATGCTCGTACTAAACATGTTGAAGTGGATTATCATTTTGTACGTTACCGCGTTGCCAAGAAAGAGATTGAGATTCGGTTTGTTCCTTCACGGGATCAACTTGCCGATGTTTTCACTAAACCGCTTCCTACTGCGTCCTTTAATGTTTTTAGGTTCAAGCTTCGGGTTGATCCCCCACCTCTTATGTGTGGGGCATATTACAGAATATATAGCATGTATATGATTATTTCCCTATTGTAATCTTCATAGTAACCACTGTGTGTATGTGTGCTGCTGTATAAATAGAAAGGTTGGCTATGGCACAACCTACGCAACTTTATTCTTTCCAACTAAGAAAAATTTAATTGAAGAAATTATAATGTGGGCTAGTCTCATTCGTAGGAGTCCCCCCCCCCCCCCATGAATGCTGGTGTTATCAATCATTATATATACCCTTTTCACCTCTTATGTTATAGTTCATTATGATGATGATGATGTTAATTTTAGTGTTTGCTTGTTATGGCATGTACCATTTACCATGGTTTTGAAACAAACTGGGGAAAAAAGTTTGGGAAGATTTTATGAGACCTTTCATGGAACGGATGTTAGCATTCAGGTGAATATATTTTTTGCCCTATAAAAGAAGAAATGTGTAACAGAAATTACTCTTGTTATCTTCTTTTTAATTTTTCATGGTTCTAATGCTTTCCCACAATTACTTTGACACTTTTGTAAGACTTTATGATTGATGATTTCTGTGATAGTATTTGTTTACTGTAGATATAGCTAGAGGATACCTTTATAAATCATTATCTGCGACCACGGAAGTTATAGTTGAAAGTGATAAAGGTGTGGTTTGGTTTTTTCTTTTTATGATATATGTATTATTGATAGGGAATTAAATGAGCCGCTGTCTTGCTGATGCTGTTGTGTTTTCAGCTGATGTGCTTGAGCGACCAGTTTCTCCTGAAATGGCTATCTTTTACATTACTCAGGACACTCAGAGACATCCTTTACTTCCTGAAATAAAGTCAGGTATTCTTCTATGTCATCTTAGCTAAGACTCTTTCTCCAACATTAATTTGAATTTTGGAGAAATAGTTTCCTTTTTTGGCATTTATATGCATGTATTTGTGATGCAGGCGCTTGAGTATCTTATTTGTGCAGCTTCTTATGCTCAAGTGAAACTCAACTAATTATAGATGTTATTCAACAGGTGGTTTTCGGGTGACAGGAAGAATATCTACTCTTTGTTCCTTGTTGGATCCCATCAGTGGAGAGTTAACAGTTGAAACATCAGCAGTTCCCATTTCCTCCATTGACCTACACTTGCTCCGTGTAGAGTCAGTTCTAGTAGGAGAGAAAATTGTGACTGAAACTTCTTTGATTCAGACCACACAGGCATGATATGTTCCCAATCTTGCCAAATTACTTTGACTTGTACAATGTTTTGATTTTAAACTTCTGTTTTTTCTGTGGTGTTTACAGATAGCAGATGGAGATGTCTGTCGTAATCTGACTTTGCCTATCTATGTTATCCTCCCTCGCCTTCTGACTTGTCCAAGTGTCTTTGCCCGGTGAGTTGCAAGCTTCTCCTGACTCTTGTTTTATCTCGTCTTTTTGGATCTGTATGAAGATGGAAGGCGCTAGTACTTATCTTTAAAAGGGGATGATAATGATGTTAAAAAAATTACATAATGGCTCTATGAGTTAGAAGCATAAGCACTTCATTGACATTTTAATTCATGAAAGAACATGAAGTCCAACTTGGCTGGTAAAGTCTGTCTGTTGGTTCTATTAAAGAAGATATAACAGAAGATCAACTCAATCCCATAGAATCTGCTCCCAGCATTCCTCAATCAACCATAGAATCTGCTCCCTGCAATCCTCAATCAACTTGATCAGTTGACTTTCCTTTTGTAAAGAATACAAATAATTGTCCTTACCGTTACCTTCTACATTCTGTAAATAGAATCAGCCTTGTAACAATATTTATACAGCAAGACAAGTGAATAAGAGCTTATAGTGGACAGTGCCAAAAAAAAAAACTCTGCTCTTCTCTGTTCTCATCTTTCTCTTCTACGTAGCATCAAAATTCTCTATGGTATCAAAGCCATTTTTAAGCTAACCCTCAACATCTCGATCCTACCTAAAGCAATGGCAGACACACCAAATCTGGAGATTCAAGCAATATTGATATGTCAAAATTGATTTCTGAAATGTCAAAAATTTCCTCACCTTCATCCTCATCCCATCACTTACCCACTTCTTTCAATATCTCATCTCTATTCACGATACCTATGGATCGCACCAACTATCTAAGTTGGAAATCCCAATTTGAAGACATACTGGAGATGCATGGCCTCACAGCAGTGATCAAGAACAACACAGAACCACCCAAATTGCAAGAAGATGGTTCTGTGCACCCAGAGTTGGCAAAAGATAAATTGGTCCTGAGTTGGATCAAAGCAACCTCCTCCTCCTCCATCAAAACACTCCTCATACCCTGTACCACTGCAAATCAAGCTTGGATCATGCTGGCCAAGCGACTCTCACCACTTGCTAGCACCCATGTACGAATCCTTAGAGATCAAATTTGCACCCTCAGGAAAGATAACAACACAACAGTTGTTGATTACCTCAATTATGCCAAATCACTCTGTGATTCTCTCATACAATCCGGTGCAACAATGGATGATGATGAATTTATCAGCTATGTTTTGGATGGATTGCGTCTTGAATATAGGGAGTTATCCACAACACTTCACCTGCATCCTGACATTGATTTTGATCAATTTTATGATCTAGCCCTAAGAGAAGAACATCTGCAGAAAAGAATGTCCCTTACCTTGTCCGCAAGTGTAGCTATGGTTGCTGACCGTGTCCCCAACAAACGCAGCTTCAATTCCAAATTACCCAATCATAATCACAACAATTTTGGAAGAGGTCGTGGCTGAAATTAGACTTAAGGTCTTGGATCAAGGAGAATAGGGCATTGGGAGCAGACACAGGGGGCTTGGTCTCCAAATCATCACTCTCAGCATCATGACCCACAATCTGCCATCATCCCTTCAACTGCAACGCTCTCTGATGGTCGCCCTCCTTTGCTACCAACACCACACGGCAGATTTCCAAAAACCCAACGCAGTGAAATTATTTGTTTTAGGTGTGATAAGCTAGGGCACATAGCCCGTTTCTGTCCTGACCAAAACCACCAAGCTTATGTTGCCTCTACATCCTCTCCTACTGCTGATATTGCCAATCTAAATCGGTGTCTTGATTCGGGTGCTACTCACCATATGACAGCCAACATTGGCTCTCTCCTGGATGCTCTTCCTTATACAGGTACAAATAAAATAATTGTTGGCAATGGCAATCAATTAGCAACAACTCATATTGGCAACACACATTTGTCTGGAGCGCAAAAATCATTATATCTTAATGAAGTTTTTTGTGCCTGCGATCCGCAAAAACTTAATCTCTATTCATCGTTTTTGCTCTGATAATGGTTGTTACTTTAAAATGGATGCTAATGTTTTTTCTGTGAAGGACAACAAAATGGGGAAGGTACTTCTTACTGGCAGTAGTTTTGATGGCCGCTATCATATTCAGACATCTTCAGACATTGCTCGTCAGATTGCCTGTTATGAAAAGCGTACAACACAAGACGTATGGCATGTCAATCTTGGACACCCATCTCACTCAGTTCTTACTACATTATTGAATAAGTACCATTTACCACTTAATGGTGCACTTGTCTCCAATAAAAATTGTCATATATGCCTATTGGGAAAATCTTGTCAATTGCCATTTGAAGACAAACAATCTCATGCTTAGTTTCCATTAGCGCTCCTACATCTTGATTTATGGGGTCCTGCACCAATATCTTCAAATTTTGGTTATCGTTATTATTTCTCTATTGTCGATGACCATACTCGATTTACTTGGGTATATCCACTAGCTAAGAAATAAGAAGTTTTTACTACATTTATTCACTTCAAAAAATTGGTGGAAAATCGTTTTAGCGCTTACATCAAGCAATTGCAGATTAATGGTGGAGGTGAATTTACAAGCAAATTATTTCTAACATTCCTACGTGATCATGGAATATCTCATCAGATCTCATGTCCCTACACTCCTCAACAAAATGGAGTAGTTGAAAGGTAACATCGACATATCGTTGCAATGGGACTCTACTTGCTGGCCCAGTCTTGCTTGCCCCACAGTTTTTGGGTTGAAGCCTTTACCACTGCGGTTTTTCTCATTAATCACCTACCAACCCCTAAACTTAATCATATATCACCTTATGAGAAATTACTTCAACGCCCACCAGATTACACATTTCTAAAAAGCTTTGGTTGCGCTTGTTTCCCTCATATGGTTCCATAGAATAGACATAGATTATCCTTTAAATCTGTTCCATGTGTATTTATTGGTTATGATGATCATTATAAAGGATATCGTTGTCTTGATCCTACTTCAGGTCGGATTTATATATCCCCGAATGTGGTATTTGATGAGGCAAGCTTCCCCTACCAACAACCTCAGCTTCCACTAGTTGCCCAATCCACACTTGCTGCTCACACGGATATTGGGATCGAAATGTCCCCTCAATCAATCTCCGATTCCACAAGACCAACTCAATCTTTCCCCATCACCCTCGACTCTCCATTAGTCACTCCATCTGTCAACCCACCCCAATCTCCATCCATACAAGTCACTCCCACGCAACCTCTCCTTGACAATCCATCAGTCACTCCCTCTGCCAACTCCCCCCAAACTCCATCCATACCAGTTCTTTCCCCCAGTCCACCAGTAGTAGTTCCTTCCTCTAAGCCCCAAACCCCTACCATCTCACCTATGTCAACACCCCCTCCTTCCCCTATTGACCCCTCTCTCCTCCCTAACTCTCCTGATACACCAAACCCTCCTAAAAAATTCAAGAGCCTCAAAACCATCATCCCTTTTGGTCGTGAACCCAAACCACTCTATTCCCACACCACCCTGCACCCTTTACCTCATGCTCTCTATGCCGATTGTTCTGATCCCATGTCCATTGAACCAACGAGCTTTACCTAAGCTTCCAAATACAGTCACTGGAAAGTTGCTATGCAGGACGAATATGATGCCCTCATGAGAAATCAAACATGGTCTCTTGTTCCCGCCTCACCGCAGATGAACATTGTAGGCTGCAAATGGGTCTTCAAGGTCAAACGGAAAGCTGATGGCTCTATTGATCGCTACAAGGCCCGTCTTGTGGCCAAAGGGTTCAATCAACAAGAAGGATTTGATTATGATGAAACTTTTAGCTCGGTTGTTAAACTGGCTACCATTCGCACCATCTTATCTCTAGCTGTGTCCCTAAATTGGTCTCTTCAACAACTTGATGTTCGGAATGCATTCTTAAACATATATTTACAAGAAGCTGTTTACATGAAACAACCTCCTGGTTTTCATGATTCCTCATGTCCACAAGATGCCAGCTTCATAAAGCCCTTTACAGCCTTAAACAGGCTCCTAGAGCTTGGTTCCAAGTCTCAGTGCTTTTCTCTTTGCTCAAGGATTTTCTCATAGCCAAACTGATGCATCTTTATTCATTCACTACTCCTCTTCCTGCAAAATCTATTTCCTTGTCTATGTGGATGATATCATTGTCACTGGATCTGATCTACAGTGTGTTCACCAATTTCTTGATCAATTATGCTCCACCTTTGACAGTCGCCGACTGGGTGAGCTCAATTTCTTCCTTGGCATGGAAATCACACGATTTTTTTATCATTTATTCCTCTCTCAAACTCAGTATGCAGTTGACTTATTGAAACGGTTCAATATAACTGAGTGTAAACCATGTCCTACATCGTTACCTTCTGATACTCGATTATCATGTCTGGATGGGGATCCCCTTTCTGATCCCTCTATCTATCGAAGTATGGTTGGTGGCCTCCAATATCTTACCCTATCACGGCCTGACATCTCATTTGCTGTCAAACAGGTGTGTCAGTTCATGCACAATCCACGTTCCTCTCATCTTCAGACTGTCAATCGTATTATTCGATATATTAAGGGTACAGTTGATCAAGACCTTGTGTTCCACCAATCTGATGACTTCAGTTTATGCAATTTTTCGGATGCTGATTGGGCTGGTTCTGTAGATGATCGTCAATCCACCACGGGTGCATGCATATTTTTTGGCCCTAATATTCTCACATGGACTGCCAAGAAATAATCCACTGTTTTTTGTTCCAGCACTGAAGCTGAATATCGTGCTCTTGCCCACGGCCGCTGAAATTCGCTGGTTTGAATTCCTATTTCACGAACTTGGCATTCCTCTCTAAAATGCTCCTTGCATCATGTCGTCAATCTCTTGGCTATTCACATGGCTGCTAATCCCATTTTCCATGCTCGCACTCGCCATATTGAGATTGACTATCACTTTGTTCGTGAATTGGTTGCTCGCAAAGCCCTCCATACCATCCATGTTCCCTCGTCTCATCAACTTGCAGACATCTTCACCAAAGGCCTGAGCCGTGATCGGTTTTGTCTTCTTAAGTCCAAGTTCAATCTTCGCGTTGCTCCGTTGTGCTTGAAAGGGGGTAAAGAAGATATAACAGAAGATCAACTCAATCCCATAGAATCTGCTCCCAGCATTCCTCAATCAACCATAGAATGTGCTCCCTGCAATCCTCAATCAACTTGATCAGTTGACTTTCCTTTCGTAAAGAATACAATTAATTGTCCTTACCGTTACCTTCTACATTCTGTAAATAGAATCAGCCTTGTAACAATATTTATACAGCAAGACAAGTGAATAAGAGCGTATAGTGGACAGTGACAAAAAAACTCTGCTCTTCTCTGTTCTCATCTTTCTCTTCTACGTAGCATCACAATTCTATATCTATGACTTAACTTGCTCTATTTGTAGTTTTAAATTTGGAATTTTCCCCAAGCATGCCCTTTTGTTTTATTTTAAAGGGTTTGGCTCTGCCGATGAAAAGGAAAATTGAGTAATTCATACAGGAGAGAATTGTTTGATACAAGGTGCAAAAGCTATGCAAACCCAACTGAGATTTTATTTTTTTCAAATTGAAACGAAAGGTCTCTTAAAAAATCAAGAATCCAGCGTCTGCTAAAAATATTACAATTGTATCTTTTTTTTGCTTGCTATTCTTGTGAACTCGTTTCCCTACGTAGCAGTATCACTGCTTTATGCTCGGGTTTGCTCACACATCTGATTGTTCTTAAAAGCTAGCGTTTTATGCCTTGTGATAATTGTCGTTGTCTTTTATTGAATTCTCTAGCGTTTCATCTTTTGGTGTCCGATAACTCCATAAATGGCCACCTTCTAGCACATTTTTTTTTTGCTCCTTTTAGGGTTTTTTTTTAACAGAATAACTTATTAAACCCACTTGAATCCATAACTTGTTTGATGTGTTAGTTCACAATGCCATGGTCGATTTAATATTTGATCCTCTAAGGTTAATTGAAGTTTTTTTAAGCATTTACTTAATTTTCAATTTTCAATACTTGCCGAGGTTAACAATCTTAATGAATTTACCATGATAAAAAAAACAATAAGTAGTAGTTGTGGGCAAGAATAAGCGAGTGTTAGACTACAAAACCAATAATAGCTCATGAGGGCATTTATACAGAGTGATATAGCAGCTAAGAGAACTAGCTTCTAATCCAGCATACTATTTCGTCTTGCTGCAATTAAGGGGAGAATATTTCTTAGGCTTTAATGCAAGTGAAGGCTATTGTCATAGTGAAATTCAAACATGGGGATGCATGGCAGCTAAAATTCCCGGAAATAAAACAAATACTGCATGGAACGAGAAACAAAAATGAACAAGCCTAACATATTACACTTGCAACAAAATATATATCCTTACTAGTCATTTACCTGTGCTTCGCCACAATTAAAACTATATTTTTTCAACACAAAAATATATATATATATATATGTATATATATATATATATATATTAAGAGTTTGGGAAATTAAGATTGTAAGATCTTTTTTATTATACTATAAATTTGGGGAAAATAATCAATTTGTGCAGAATTTCTACGAAACGCAAGTTTCTAATAAAATATATAAATTTTAAATCAATATAAATTTATCTGTTTAACAGGGTTCAACTAAATTACCAGCATAAAATTATCATCATCATTATAAAAGACAAGAAGATTAGGATACATGAATCATCGAATTCACTATATTAGAATTAGTTCATTTCATAATCTAATTTAAATTAAATATAATAATCAAATATAAATTGTGAAAACCTTTACGATAACTTAATAACAAAAATAAATCGTTGATTTTCTACCTATAAAAAGAAAAAAACATCATTGAAAATCCATTGCAAAGTTGCCATCATTATCATGACTATAACAATTAAAATTACAATCACCATTACAACCAAAACAATTAGAATAATTAAATTGTCCCAAAAACATAAAAAATCAAAATATTTTTACAGAAAAGCAAGCAAGAAAACAATAAAACAAACAATCACTAAAATTATTATTTTTATTACACAAACACTGAAAACCATAAAATTATCACAAAAAAAAAACTTTAACAAAAGAGTAAACAAAAACAACAAAAAGAAGAAGAAAAAACCTAAAATAAATATTTTGAGCATAAAAAATTTATATGATCCGAAAAACAGATAAAAATGAAAGAAAACACTAAAAAAAGAACAAAGGGAAAAAGAAATTACCAATAAATTAAAATTTCAGAACTGAACCGAATAAAAATAAAACCCCAACAAAAAATAAAATAACAAAAATTAAAAACAAAAACTAAAAGTATAAATACATAAATATGGACAAAAAATAAACACTGTCCAAGAAGGACCGAAAAAACAAAAGAAATTAATACTATATAAAAAATTAAAAGAATAAGTATCAAAATAAAAAACAAAATATATAATTAATTCTAATTAAAGGATAAAACTACAACAAATTAAAATCATGAGACCAAAAAACAGTAAAAGAATTTTCTTTTTAAAAATACAGTATAATTATTTTAAAAAATAAAAATAAAAATAAAAATTATCATATAAAAATTGAAATTGAAGTTCATGGAGGTTTCTTTGATTTATTGTCACGGACGCTGTTAAAGCGTTCATTTCAAAAATATTTTTAGTAAAATTTAAAAATATATATATTTTATTTTAAATTAATTTATTTTATATTTTTATTAAAATAATTTTACAAAATAGAAAAAAATATTATTTTAATATTTTTAAATAAAATATATTTTTAAAAACAATTTCAACAAGTATCAATGAATTTGTTTGGTCCAAGATGAGGATTTTTTATTTATTTTGGGAAGTGTGAAGCCTAAATAAAGGGGAAGGCGACCATTTAATTGTTTGTGAGCTATGGAAAAGAAATGAGGGATGAGATGTTGGGAAGCAGTTCAAGAACCGTATGTTGTTCAGAATATCACACGCGGTGTAAATAATAATTCAAAAGAACTTTTTTCATCATCAAATTCAATAATTTAACACAAATTTCAAATAGACATTAACAACGTATTTCTGTTTTTACCACTAAACAGTAAAAATCTCATGACTTAATAAATACACAACACAATTAACAAACTTAAAAGATAAATTAGATAAAGTGCACATCAATTTCTTTATTCTTAATAAACTTAATAAAAAATTTAAAATTTTTATTTAAAAAAAATCAAAACAAAAAATAAAATAAAATATATATTTTAAAAAAAAAAACACTTTTAATCGGATTCGAAACACCCCCGAAGATTTGACAGATAAACTTATGTCTGTCTCATTTGTGAAGCCAAAGGTAGCAGCAGTTTCCATGTTGTTGTTGATGGAACAAAATACAGTGCAAACAAGGAATATTTTTACTAGCCCTGAAATCATATTTTAGTGCTCCAACTGTTGAAATCTGGAAATTATGATTCCAGGTCTGCGAAGAATCACAAGATGGAGAAGATGAAGAATTGAAGAATTGAAGAGTTACAAATCAAGTTTATGTTGTTCTCAAGTTTATGTTGTTCTGTTTAAATTTGCATTGTATTCAGGATGAATTAATATCCTTAGTCAATTAGTCAACATTTTTAGTTAAAAGTCAAAGTTTGGATAAAGTTTCAATTTGTAACTGATTTTTGTAATTATAGCCGTTGTAATGTTTTGATTCATATAAATAAAGTTAATGGGATGGCAGTAACCATATCAAAGTATTCTGCCCATGTGTATACGTTTTTCTCTGCTCAATTAATCAAATACACAAGTTCTTATTTTTCTGGAAAATTCCCTTCCCAGTTCTTGATCTCTACAGTAACTGTTCTTCAGGATTTTTGGCTTTTCGTCCGTACAAATCTGAACAGTGCTTGTTTTTACAATTTTTCCAGAATTGTTCTTCAAAATTCAACATGGTATTAGAGCAGAATTAGGTCTTTGAAAAGGGATTTATAGTGAAACACGAGTGATCAGAAAAAGTGAGTTTATTCAAGGTTAATCAATCTTGAAAGGGAAAGAAGGAATTTTTCGTGAATTGGCAGAGTTTTTAAATCAAGAAATTAGTCTTGATTTGTTCTTTAAAAGGATAAACAATTGACAAGAATTATCAATTGATATTCTTGTTCTCTATTCCTTGAAGTCTTGAAAGTGAATTGCAAAAGAAGAGAAAAATTCGAGCTGACAGGTTTTGACAGAGATGGATGCATCATTTTCGTCAAAATCCCCCATTTTCACAGGAGTGAACTATGGAGTCTGGGCAGTAAAGATGAAGATCTATCTTAAAGCCTTCGATTTGTGGGAAGATGTAGAGTTTGACAGGGAACCAACTCCCTTGAATAATAATCCCACAAATGCTCAAATTAAGTTCTTTAATGAACAATGAGCAAAGAAATTCAAAGCCCTTACTTGCATTCATAATGCAGTAAATGAAGAAATCTTCTCAAGGATTATGGCGTGTGAAACAGCTAAGGAAGCTTGGGACAAATTAAAAGCAGAATTTCAGGGTGATGAGAAATCCAAGAGGATGCAGATTCTGAATTTGAAAAGGCAATTCGAAGGCTTGAAGATGAGAGACTCAGATACAATCAAGGAATTTTCATCAAAGGTGTCCAAGATTGTAAACCAAATGACTCTACTTGGAGAAGAAATTCAAGAAGAAAAGGTTGTGGAGAAAGTACTTGTCAGCTTACCAGAAAAATTTGAGAACAAGATATGTTCCTTGGAAGATTCAAAAGACTTCACTTCAATGAGTCTTCAAGAGTTGATCAATGCCCTGCAAGCTGTGGAACAAAGGCAGACATTTAGACAAGAAAACACAAGTGAGGAAGCCTTCACTGCTGGATTCAAAGGAAGAACAAAATTCCAGAATTCACAGGTGTTCTTCAAGAACCCAGAAAACAGAACAAGACCTGGAAAACCTTGGCAGAACAAGAATTGGCAAAACAATCAAAACCATGCCAACAAGTTCAACACAAAAGGAAAGAAAAAGAGAGAGCAATTCCCCACCTGCAGATACTGTCAAAAGACAAATCACCTTGAGTCATGGTGTTGACTCAAGAATGCTCAATGTAGAAAATGTAAGCAATTTGGACACATTGAGAAATTTTGCAAGAACAACAACACTGCAAATCAAGCTCATGGTGCTGAAGTGGAGGAGCATAAAGATGAAATGTTATTCACAGCCACTGAAGCACACAACTGCAACAAAACTGAGTAAGTAATCAAACTTGGTTAATTGATAGTGGTTGTTCAAACCACATGTCTGCAGAATTGAGTTTGTTCGAAAATCTAGACTTAAGCTACAAATCTAGAGTTAAAGTTGCAAATGGACAGTATGTGGGTGTTGAGGGTAAAGGGAAAGTTAAAATTGACACTTTAATTGGTGCAAAGAAGTTTGAAAACATCTTGTATGTACCAGAAATTGACCAAAACCTCATAAGTGTTGGTCAACTACTTGAGGATAGATACTCATTGCTGTTTATAGATGGCATATGCACGATCAAAGATGATCAAGGTGCTCCCTTATTCACTGTAAAAATGTCAAATAGATGTTTTAGTATTGAGAGACAACTAGAACACCAAAGCATGAATACAAACACAACTGAAAATTCTACCTTATGGCATAAACGTTTGGGACATTTCAATTATGCATCCCTAAAGAAAATGGCAGAATTGAAAGTAGTAGAGGGATTACCTAACATATGTGAACTAAAAGATGTATGTGAAGCATGCCAATTGGGAATACAAGCTAGAACTAAATTCAACAATTCTGCAACTAGATCAGTTTATAAACTTCAAATTGTGCATTCGGATGTATGTGGTCCTATGCATAATGAATCCTTGAATGGTGCTAGGTATTTTGTGCTTTTTATAGATGACTTTAGTAGATATTGTTGGGTCTACTTTCTCAAGACAAAAGGTGAGGTATTTGAAACATTTCTAAGGTTTAAGGCTGCAGTTGAGAAGGAATCAAATTGCTGCCTAAGAACCTTAAGGACTGATAATGGGGGGGAATTCACCTCCCATAAATTTGAGGAATACCTTACTAAAGAAGGTATTAAACACCAGCTCACGGTCCCATACACCCCACAACAAAATGGGGTGAGTGGGAGAAGAAATAGGACCCTAATGGAGATGGTTAGGTGCCTTCTCTATGAGAAGAAACTGCCTCTGAAGTTTTGGGCAGAGGCTGTGAGTATAGCTGCATACATTCTAAATAGATTAAGTTCAAGATCAATAGGTGATACAACTCCTTTTGAAGAATGGTATGGAGACAAACCTAAACTAGATCACTTAAAAGTGTTTGGAAGCCCATGCTATGTACTGCAACCAGATATGAAAAGAAGAAAATTAGACCAGAAGGCCGAGATTGGAATATTGATATGTTATAGCTCAAAATCAAGTGGCTATAAGGTGTATGATCTGAAATCAAACCTAGCAGTGATAGCAAGGAATGTAAAGGTTGCTGAAGATCAAATTTGGAATTGGGAAACTGGAAAATTAATTGAAAACAGATTGGATTTGCCAGTTGAAATTGAAGCTTCACTTGAAATTGAAGAAGAAAATCAATCAGCTGAAGATGAACAAGAAATACAAGAAGATGAAGAAGAACAATCTGTAAGAGGAACTAGGTTGTTAAGTGACATTTACAACACTTGTAACTTAGTGGCTACTGAACCTACCAATGTTGAAGAAGCAATGGAATTAAAACCATAAGTGGCAGCAATGAAGGAAGAGCTAAATATGATTGAGAAAAATGAAACTTGGGAATTGGTGGACAGACCTAGGCATAGAAAAGTAATAGGAGTTAGATGGATATACAAAACCAAACTTAATGCTGATGGAAGTATAAATAAAAACAAGGCAAGATTGGTAGTTAAAGGCTATGCACAAGAACAAGGCATTGACTACTAAGATACTTTTGCACCAGTCTCAAGGATGGATACAATTAAATTGCTGCTTATGTTAGCTTCTCAAAAGGGGTGGTTAGTTTGGCAAATGGATGTCAAGTCTGCCTTTCTAAATGGTACACTAGCTGAAGAAATATATGTGGAACAACCACAAGGTTTTGAGGATGAATCAAACTTGAACAAAGTCTATTTATTGAAGAAGGCTTTGTATGGATTAAAACAAGCTCCTAGAGCTTGGTATAGCAAGTTGGATGAATATTTGACAAGTCTAGGATTTGAGAAAAGCTTGAATGAAGCCACTCTATATGTCAAGAAAGTTGGAGATCAAATCATGATAATATCAGTTTATGTTGATGACTTGTTGATTACGGGTAACAATGAGCAGTTTATTGATGAATTCAAGAGAAATATGAAGAACAAATTTGAAATGAATGATCTTGGTTTGTTAGCACACTTCTTAGGGATGGAAATTTCACAAACTAAGAAAGGGTGTTTTGTATGTCAAAAGCAATTTATAACTAAATTGCTTAACAGATTTGCAATGGAGAATTGCAAACCTGTCAGCACACCAATGGTGCTGGGGATGAAGTTGATAAAAATGGATGGGTCACCAAATGCAGATGGAAGGATTTTCAGAAGTTTAATTGGGAGTCTGTTATACTTGTCTTCAACTCGACCAGACATAGTATTTACAGTCAATTACCTCTCAAGATTTATGCAAAACCCCACTCAAATACACTACACTGCAGCAAAAAGAGTGTTGAGATATTTGAAAGGAACACTGGACTTAGGTGTGTATTTCAGCAACATGAACACTGTGAAATTAAAAGGGTTCTGTGATAGTGATTGGGCTGGGAGTGATGAAGAAATGATGAGCACCTCAGGTTACTGCTTTACAATAGGTGAATGCATATTTTGTTGAAATTCGAAGAAGCAACCAGTGGTTGCACACTCAACAGCAGAAGCAGAGTATATCTCTGCATATGTGGCTGCAAACCAGTTGGTTTGGCTGAGAAAGGTTTTGAAGGATTTAAATTGTGAACAAGAAGAACCTACTGATCTATTCTGTGATAATATGTCAGCAATAGCTATCTCAAAAAATTATGTGTTCCATGATAGAACAAAGCACATGAAAATTAAGTTTCATGCTCTTCGGCAATTTCAACAAGAAGGTGAATTGGTGATGAAGTATTGCAGCACTAACAAACAATTAGCTGATTTGTTCACAAAGTCTCTAGCTAAGGAAAGGTTTGAGGAGCTAAGGAACATGGTGGGAATGCGCAGCTTAGGAATCAAGGGGGAGTGTTGAAATCTGGAAATTATGATTCCAGGTCTGCGAAGAATCACAAGATGGAGAAGATGAAGAATTGAAGAATTGAAGAGTTACAAATCAAGTTTATGTTGTTCTCAAGTTTATGTTGTTCTGTTTAAATTTGCATTGTATTCAGGATGAATTAATATCCTTAGTCAATTAGTCAACATTTTCAGTTAAAAGTCAAAGTTTGGATAAAGTTTCAATTTGTAACTGATTTTTGTAATTATAGCCGTTGTAATGTTTTGATTCATATAAATAAAGTTAATGGGATGACAGTAACCATATCAAAGTATTCTGCCCATGTGTATACGTTTTTCTCTGCTCAATTAATCAAATACACAAGTTCTTATTTTTATGGAAAATTCCCTTCCCAGTTCTTGATCTCTACAGTAACTGTTCTTCAGGATTTTTGGCTTAATCTGAACAGTGCTTGTTTTTACAATTTTTCCAGAATTGTTCTTCAAAATTCAACACAAACTACTCTTTGTATATCTCTATTAAAACCTCCATTTTCATAATCGGGTTGAGAAACCTTAGGAGTCCATGTCATTGGTCGAGCAAATGTTAAGCCATTGGAAATTTCCTCTCATCGTATCAAAACTGGATTTATTATCAAAATTTGGCTTGTTTGTAGGAGTTAAATCCATGAGATAGAATGTTGCTGTTTGTCTGTTCCTCCATGGTCTAAGCTGAGGGTGTGAACACTGGGAAGTTGTCTCTTTATGACTCAAGTTACAAAGAAACAAAAACTAAAAATTTTGTTTTGTAGTCAGTGTCCTTTTCACTAAAATTTCCACAAAGAGAAAAATCTTATACAAATGATAGCTATGTGGAATATATTTCTGGACGCATTCAGAATGGAAAAATTAGCGACGGTAAATTGAATTGACCACCTCTGAAGTTTGTCTGCCAAAGAATCTTGTGAATTTCTCATGGACTGAAGCATCGACCTCCTTCTTGGTGGTAAGTCTAGAAAGTAAGAAGGGGTGAGCATTTGTTAGCATGATTTAATGGAAAGAATTTGGTCAAGTCCAGTATCGTCCAATTTGTTAGCATGATCATGGTTTCTTGAAGAGAACAACTTGTGTACAGGGCAACTGTTTTTGCAAGCATAACATTCTGGGAAGAATCAACACTTGGATCTTGTGGTAAACTGGATCTTGAACTACTAGCTTTGATACACCATAACAGAAACATATAGAACTAAAGAGAACACCAAGAAACGAAACAAATTAAAATAATTTTGTTTAGCTGAGAAATTCAAAGTTCTTTAACACTGTTGTGGGATTTTGTGTGAGAGAAAACCTGAGAAAGTCGTTGAGACTTCAGAGACTGGAGAGCAGGCTTTCTGCAACATGCAGATGGAATCATTACTGTAGGATACTCTTGAAAAGAAGGTTTGATTTCTACTAATGAGTTTTTATTATTACGTACATTCATTTTGCTAGAAGAAAATGAGCTTCTGCATTTAACATTCAAGTATTCTGACCAAACAAAAAACACAACGTATGCCAGTTTTCATAGATTACAGCACTTGAGATCTCTCTAGCTGTTAGAGAGAATCTTGGTAGTTTTATGCAGTTCTGAGGGAACATCTGCTATAACCATTCTTTCACTTGGCGAATCAGCAGAACATCGAAGTCCAATTTGCAGGATTGATTCCAAACACTTCTTTACCTTTTCAATGTTGATACTGCTTCTGCCTCTTGGACCGTTTCTCCTTGTCTGAACTTCCTCTTGGATATCAATTGAAAGTAGAGGATCAATAATCTCCATTACCCGATCAGGAAGGGTTGCTTCAACGAAACAATGCAGGTTAAAGTCGCCTGTAAACATGCTGTCGGTGGGCCTTTTTCCCGTGAACATCTCCAGCAGGAGAATTCCATAGCTATACACATCACCCTGTGTTGAAGTTGTTAGAATTTGGATGATCTGAACAGTAACTGTTTAGAACAGTTACTGTTTGGATCAAATTCTGGAAATGCAAAAATGTGCAGGAATGAAGATTCAAATTGGAATCGGAAATTCATTCAATCTTTATTCAATTTGGAAATGCCTTAATATAGGCTTACATGATAAAGTCCTAGATACATAAAACTCTCAACATATCTAAGATTATTCGAATTTAAACAGGTTTGACCATAAACCTGATATGAATAGAAAAAACAGAATTCAAACACTTAAAATTCAAAAACAGAGAAAATCTTCTTATCCTCAATGCAAATCTCATTAATTCTAACACTCCTCCTTGAGATTTGCTTTGAATAACCTGAGCTGCATCTTCAGAAACTCCACCCTTGATCCAGGAATTCCCTTAGTCATCAAGTCTGCTAGTTGAACATCATTTGAACAATGAAGAACTTTAATGAACCAGTTCTTCTCGGCTTCCCTTAGACAATGAAGTTTCACATCCATGTGCTTTGTTCTACCATGCTGAACTGGATTCTCAACAATTTCAATGAAAGACTTATTATCACAATGAAGCTTAGTTGGTGAAACCTGTTTTTGTCCCAAATCAACAAGCAATTTATTCAACCAATTTTCAGCTGCTGCCATGGGAATATGTTTATCCCAATCACTATCTGCATACCAATTTGAATCAACTCCTCCTGTCTTTGAGTAGCCAATGCTCAAATCACTTTGAGTTTCAGTCAAACACTTAAGGTTTTCAAATTCTGAACAACCTTGAGACTTGTTCTTCAAAAAACGAGCCCAAATCATCCTGCTGTACTCATCTTTTAACAGAATGAAGTAAGCAAAATTTTTCAAACATGCAATGTTCAGTGGTTCACAAATGTCATAATGAACCAGTTGCAGATTGCTTAATGCTCTGCTTGATGTAAATTTTGGAAATGGCTTTTGGTGCTGCCTTCCATATTCACAGCCCTCACTCATCAGTTTACTAGCAGGAATTTCAGGAATCCCTTCTATCAAAACATTATCATGCAACATCATCAATGAATTGAAATTATGATGCCCAAGACTCTTGTGCCAACCAACACTCTCATCAGTTTTAGCACTTAAAGCAAGCCCTTCTACAACATTCAGATTCAAATAAAAGCTATTACCTTTCATCTTGATCTTTGCAATTGTTGAATCACGTGAATCAGTAATAAAACAAAATTGTTCTCTAAATGATACTACATAACCATTTCGCAGCATCTGAGCAACACTTAATAGGTTTTGATCAAGTTCAGGAATGTATAAAACATTTGTGATTGTTTTCGTACCTCTACTAGTTTTCACAGTGACTGTGCCTCTCCCTTTTGCTTCAACAACATCTCCATTTCCCAGCTTAATTTTTGGCTTGATTGATCTGTCAATCGTGGAGAAGATTGACAGGAATTTGGTCATGTGGCTTGTGCAGCCACTGTCAATCAGCCAAGAGTCCCTTCTGGAATTTTGTTCATCACAGGTCACCATGAACAAGTGTTCTTCGTCAGCTTTATCTTCTTCAATGACATGTGCATGTTGTTGGATTTCATGCTGAGGTGGTTTCTTTTTCAGCCTGCAAAACTTCTCACTATGGCCACCTTTTTTACAGAAATCACAATGGATTACTGACTTCCCTTTAAACCAGCAATTCTCCTCGGCATGGTTTGTTCTTTTACAATAAGAACAAGGAAGGAAAATCTGTTTGTTAGCAGGTGCAGCAGGTTTAAATTCTAAGAGAATTTGTTTACCATTGTTGAATTTTTTGAATGGTAAACCTCCATTTTTCCAGCTTCTATTGTTTGCTTGAAAGGCACCTTCCATAGCATCATCATCCCTCATTTGAGCTCTTTGTTCCTGAATATGCAACTTGCTTATCAACTCAGCAATGGTGAGATGTTGCAGATCACATGATTCCTCTATTGCTGAAATTTTTGCTTCGAATTTTTCAGGCACAGACATCATAAGTTTTTCAACAATCTTATGATCTTCAAATGTCTCCCCAAGGAGTCTCATTTGGTTTACTATATTCATCAATCTGCCAGAATAAGCTTTGACAGATTCATTGTCTCTCATTTTCATCAATTCAAACTCTCTCTTGAATGCTAGAAGTTTGACTGTCTTGTCTCTGCTACTGCCTTCGAATTCAACCTGGAGTTTGTCCCAAATTTGTTTGGGTGTTTCCAGGTTCATTATTTGAGTGAAGATATGATCAGCGAGCCCAGCATGAAGGCTTGTGATAGCCTTGTCTTTTTTAAGCTTCTCTTCTTCAAAAGCTCTCATTTGAGCTACTGTGGGATTCCCGTGTGGTTGGAGTGGATCAATGTCTGTGGCAACTACATTCCATAATCCAAGAGACCTTAAATAAAATCTCATTTTCACTGCCCAGATATGATAATGCTCTCCATTGAAAACTGGAACTGATGAGTGTGAATTTCCAGATGAGGATGATGATGATGCCATGGATTTTTGTAAAATGAGCTCTCAATAAATCTCTCAACCCCCCAGGTGTTTAAACTCACAGTCTCTCGTGTTTCACTCAAAAATTTCTTCTTTAGCCCGTAAGATCAAGGGCTCTGATACCACTGTTAGAATTTGGATGATCTGAACAGTAACTGTTTAGAACAGTTACTGTTTGGATCAAATTCTGGAAATGCAAAAATGTGCAGGAATGAAGATTCAAATTGGAATCGGAAATTCATTCAATCTTTATTCAATTTGGAAATGCCTTAATATAGGCTTACATGATAAAGTCCTAGATACATAAAACTCTCAACATATCTTAGATTATTCGAATTTAAACAGGTTTGACCATAAACCTGATATGAATAGAAAAAACAGAATTCAAACACTTAAAATTCAAAAACAGAGAAAATCTTCTTATCCTCATGCAAATCTCATTAATTCTAACAGAAGTCTCTCCTCCCATTCCATATTCTGCAATTTAAGCAAAAACTAACAAATTCTTTTACTAAGATTTCCTAGATATCATAGCCATCATGTTCGAAACGATGTTATATATGATCTTCAAATTGGAATTATAATGCAACACGATTATTGGATATGTAGCAAGTTGATTTGTAAATGAATGCGAGGAAGGGTAATTGCTTAATATTTTACCTGGGGCTACATAACCAATGGTTCCACGTATGCAAATTGAGCTGGAATCTGTAGAAAATGATTCCCCAGCAGCAGCTAAAAGAATCTTTGCCAGGCCAAAATCACCCACTTGAGCAGTAAGGTCATTGTCAAGAAGGATGTTGCTCGGTTTTAGATCACAATGAAGCACTGTCGTTTCACACTGGTTGTGAAGATAATCTAATGCCAGGGCCACATCAGTCGCTATGTTTATTCTCTGCAGCAGACTTAAATTTTTGAAGTCTTGTGATTCCGCTGAACTTGCATGTAACCAGCTCTCCAAACTCCCATTTGACATAAACTCGAAGATCAAAGCCTTGAAATCATTGCCTTGGAAATCAATGGTTGAGCAAGAATTTACAATTCTGACAAGATTTCGGTGTCTGATATTCCTCAACGCGTTGATTTCAGCCATGAAAGTCTTGCTGGCTCCTCTTTGTCGAAGCTTGAATACCTTCACAGCTACTTGATCATCAGATCCAAGCGTACCTTTGTAGACAGTGCCGTATTTTCCATCCCCAATTATGTTGGTCGAAGAGAACCCACCAGTAGCATGTACAAGTTCCGAATAGGAAACTCTCTGGTATTTCTTCTCTAATGGTGAGGCCAAAGAAGGTCGACTTTTTTTTTGTTTTCTCCTGTGTATAACAGCACAGACAGATGCCACCACCAGAAGAAGGAAAAGTGCAGCACAACTTGCAAGAATTACTACCTTCCGATGAACTCCAGCCTTTTGTCTCTGTTTTGGGCATTCATGCAATTGCAGTGCCTTGATTCCTCCACATAGCTTGTCATTTCCGGCAACTGAAAATGCACTAGCATTGGTGAAAACTCCTTCAACTGGCACTTCACCATCAAAATTGTTACCGGAAAGGTTGAGATAACCAAGAAGAGGTAATTCACCAAGAAACTTGGGAATCTGCCCAGACAAGTTGTTGTGGGCAAGGTTAAGGACTCGGATACTTCTTAGCTTCTTGAAAGAAGAAGGAATACTTCCTTCAAAGAAGTTGCCATTCAAGTTGAGGTCTTCCAACATGACACAACTCTCGATAGAACTTGGAATTTTTCCAGATAATTTGTTTTCTGAAACATCCAATTCATTCAGATTTCCTGCATTACCCAGCTGTGATGGTAATGGACCTGTTAAATTATTTGAATCCAAAAAGAGGCCAAATAAAGAATCGATACCAACAAGTTTCTCAGGTATCACACCACTGAGATGATTGTATGACAGTTCTAACTCTTCTAGTTGACTGTAATTTTCCAGAGAAACTGGTATAGTTCCCTCAAGAAAATTGTCTCCTAGACTGAGACGAAGCATCCGAGAAAGGTTTCCGAAGGAGGATGGAATATTTCCAGAGATTTTGTTTGTGTAAACATAAAGCTCTTGCAACTTGGAAAGTTTTCCGATAGAATCAGGTAATCTCCCTGTAAGCATGTTTTCAGAAAATCCAAGAGACTCCAAGTTTTTAAGATTTTCAATCTCTACAGGAATGTCTCCAGTCAAGTAGTTAGTCTGGAGATTTAAATCATAGAGGTTGGTCGAGAGATTTGCAATAGAAATTGGCAATACGCCTCTAAGGTGATTTTCAAAAAACGACACCATTCCTAAATTGGTGCAATTGGTCAAGGAGGTAAGAAAAGTTAAATCACTCCCATTCTCATCCCCGAGCGGATTGCTGCGAAAGTTTATTCTTTCAAGGTTTTGCAGGTTTCCCAAATTATTTGGAACAGGCCCGGTTAAAGCATTAGATGATAAATCGAAATCTACGAGTCCTGAGGAATTGACGAAAGATTCTGGAATATGACCAAAGAATTGGTTTATTCCAAGATAAAGATATTGCAGATTGGGTAGGGTTGATCCTATATAACGCGGGAGGGGACCAGTTAATTGGTTTTCCGTTAATGAGAGCATATTGAGGGATGAGATATTGTAAAGCTGTTCTGGAACCATACCAGACAGATTGTTGGAAGAAAGACTAAGAAAATCTAAGGCAGAGAGTCGTCCAAGTTCATCAGGAATGATTCCATCCAGATTGTTCAATTTTAGACTTGCAAGGTGCATGCTAGAGAGGTTCCCAAATGAAGGTGGGATTGAGCCAGTCAAATGATTGCTGCCGAGGTTCAATATTAAGAGCTTAGACAAAGAGCCAAGTTCACTGGGAATTTTCCCTCTAAAATTGTTTCCGTATAGATTCAGGAATATGAGGTTTGAAAAATGACTCAAGTTGGAAGGAAGTTCACCTTGGAAGGAGTTGTTTGCTAGAGAAAGGTATCTCAGTCGAAACAACCGGCCAATTTCTAGAGGAAGATGGAATCTGTTTGTACTGAGATCAATCACCCTGAGGAATGAAAGATTCCCGACATGGGGAGACAGCGAACCTGCCAGTTGAAGTGAAGACAGATTCAAGGAAGTCACTCTTCGATGCCTTCGACCGCATGTAACTCCTTGCCAGCTGCAAAACTGCAGCGAGCTGTTCCATGAGCTTAAACTGCTGAAAGGATCGTGTGATATAAGATCCTTAATGGCAAGCAAAGCATGCTGGTCTGTCTCATTTGAGAAGCCAGAAGTGGTGGCTTCGATGTAGTTGATGAACAAAAGCATGCCCATGAACCAAAGAAGTGAGTTCAGTAGCCCTGAAAGCATTTTTCTTTTATGGGTTTTTTGCGGTGATTGTGCTTGATGAAGCCAGGATGAGCTTAAGTAAGAAGCCAAGATACAATGGTGTAAAATGTAAGTGGAAACCAATACGAATGGAAACAGGGAGGGGCCCTTGACTTGACTTTGCGAAGATGCTTGTACTATTCATAGTCTTTTTCTTGTTGAAAAAGTGTAGCAGGGCAACATAAATTAAATTAAGGGGGTTTGCCATGAATCTTCCTCTTCATAAATGGTCACCTTCTAGCACATTTTTTGCTCCTTTTAGGGTTTTTAACTTATTAAACCCACTTAAACCATAACTTGTTTGATGGGTTAATTCACAATACCATGGTCGATTTAATAATTGATCGTCGAAGGTTAATTGAAGTTTTTTTAATCATGGCCATGAACCAAAGAAGTGAGTTCAGTAGCCCTGAAGGCATAATTCTTTTCTGTTTTTTTTCGGTGCTTGTGCCTGATGAAGATAGGATGAGCTTAAGCAAGAAGCCAAGATCCTCCGTTTGTTAGACCACTGGTTCAGTATACAGTGGTGTAAAATCTAAGTGGAAACCAATGCGAGAATCCACGAATGCAAACACGGAGGGACCCTTGACAAATTAAATTAAGGGGCTTTGCCATGAATCTTGACTGTTTGGGAACAATGTTTTTTTTTTAATACATTAAAATATTTTTTTTATTTTTAAAAAATTATTTTTAATATTAATATATTAAAATATCTAAAAACACTAAATTTTTTTATTGAAATAAAAAAAATGATTTTTTTTCAAAAAAAACATTTTTAAATCTCTTAAAGAAGTGAAATTTTCATGCATTTACTAGAAAACAGTGTTCATGGTGTAGTTTTAACAATGTTGAAGAGAACTGTTTAGTCTTCACCACAGTTAACTGCTGCAGTTTGCAGCAGGTTTGATCTTCTTAAAAAAAAAAATGAAATTGATATTTTTCATTGGCCGGCGATCACTTTCTCTTAACTCTCTTATTTTTGTCAACTTTCTTTCTCCTTTAAAGGTTTGTGGACTGAAATATAAAATAAAAACAATGTTATAACTGAAAAACTACGTTCTCAAAATAAAAGGATAAAAAATAAAAATAAAAAGTTAAGACATAAATATACTTTTCCACACCTCATACAATCCACAACAGAAGGTCCTATTATTTTGTATATTTATTAAATATCATTAATCCATATTGTAATATAAAAAATAAAGATTTGAATTATTAATGTGTTGGATGAAATTTTTTTTTTTTATTTTTATCTTTTCATTTTTATTTTAATTTTTTTTTAAAAAGCATGATCATTTTTAAGTTTTAAAATATTTTTTCAACCAAGAAAAACAGAAAATATGCTTATATAACATTGTTTTTCATCTCAAGAAAAAAAAATGGAAATTTTGTTCAAATTAAGTTTGTTTTTTATGATATTTTCAATATTTTTAACTTAAACAATTTTTTGTAATTAATCTTTTCCACCTAATTTTCCACTAAATCAATTTCATTTAGTTGTTGAAAGGTCCTCCACAACATTTTCCACCAAATCAAATTGCACGTCGATGGAACCAAAGTGAATGGATTAAAAGTTAGTGGAACATTATTATTAATTCATAATAATCATTACTTTGTTATTTTATTTTATATTTTGGGCATAGTGTTCAAACATTAGTTCTCACACGACATGGAACGAAATAGAAATCAAGATTTACTTCGCAAGAGCACCCAAAACAAATACAGTCAAGGTCCACTTGAGAAAATAGTCTTTGAAATAAGAATAACTGTAATTATCCATTGATGAGTGTAATTGATTTATTTTACATCAACTTTTTTAATTCACAATCACAATCACATGAAATCAACTATTTCCACCATTCTTGATGAATTATAATTTCAAGACTCTTCTTTTCTCTTTGTGATATTAAAAGGATTTTATATTAAATAAATTGATTGCCAGCATATGAAGAGAGATAATAGATTTTTCAACTTCATCTTCTTTTCTTTCATAGAAGTTTATTTATAGTATTACTTTTGTAGCTATATTCCATGTTTTATACCATCTTCTTATCAAAGGAATTAATTGTTTATTTAAAGATTTTTTGTAAAGATCTTTTTCTTTACTTTCATAGAATTAATTGTTTATTTATAGTATTACTTTTGTAGGTACATTCCATGTTTTATACCATCTTCTTATCAAAGGAATTAATTGTATATTTAAAGATTTTTTGTAAATATCTTTTTCTTTACTTTGTTAGGATACTATTTGTAGACTAGATATTAAAAATGTACGTATATAATAAGTTATTTTATAGTAGCTAAAGTTTAGCTTATGATTATATTCAAGATAAATATCAGTTCTTTACATAGGGAACACAATTTTTTTCGCTCATAGTTTTTAAAGTTTGTCATGGTATTAAAATCTTTCTCAGTCTAATCTTAGTTCCATCTTTGTTTGTCTTTCAATGTCTATTTTTTCTCAAGTTTATCTTATTCCTAGTGTAGTCTTTTATTCTTAGTTATTCTAGATCAAACAATCTCAAAATTATATATTCTAAAAAGTCTAATTTTTTTGGTTTATTTTAATTGCTAGAATTGCTCAACATAGTTCATGATATTTGTCAAAGGGAAGGATTTATAGATCCATGTTGATCACAACAACTCTATATATGATAAAAACAAAGATAACAAATAAAATGATAAATGAGAGGTCATGGATGCCCTAGTCAAGGCATGGATTTTAGGATTTTTGGAATACAACATTAGCTTGAATCTTAGATCCTTTATACCTATAGTCGAGATATGGAATTATCTCTAGATGTTTTATAGTTAGCATAACTCTACATGTTTGTTTTAGCTTTAACATAACTTGGCTAACCTTTAATAGAACAATATTTTTTTCTTTAGATTCTACTATAGTTTTTTTAATCTTTTGGCATAATATATTGATATAATGTATACAACTTTACCTACTAAAGGTCTTATTTTCACTCAATTTGTTCATGAATCTACTAAAAAGGAACATTTTTTTATCAAAATACTAATGAATTAGAAGTCACGAGCTGACTTGCCCGCGCGCTGCGCTGGGCTTTTTTCTATGTAGAAAACTAATTGAGTTTTTTTCATGTTGTAATTAGTTATTTTAATATTTAATGAGTAAAATTGTAATAGATAAAATATATTAGAAATGATTTTTTTTTCCGGATAAAAGGAACAATGTGATTGAAATGGGAAATGGTTCGTATATTTTTTTTTATGAGTTGCATTTTCCCCCAGTAATATAAGATCTGAAATATTATAAATAAAAATATTTTTTTAAGAAATAAACTTAATTTTTGTGTGTGTTGTAATTAGTTATTTTAATATTCAATTAGTAAAATTATAATAGATAAAACCTGTTAGAAATGAGTTTTTTTTCTCTCTCTCTACATATTTTCAGGCAATAATATTAAATAAATATTAAAAAATATAATTAGTCTCACATACTTATAAGAAAAAAAACTAAAAATAATCATTATCATTATTTTGAATGTTTTATCTAGGCTTTTTTCGATGTAGGAAATTGAATGATTTTATACGTATTGTAACTGATTATTTTAATATTTTAAATTAAATTAGTAAACTTTAATACTGAAAATATTAAGGATTTTTAATAAATTTGCATGGAAGGATAAAAATGAAATAATTTAAAACTTTGATACCGAAAATATTAAGGATTTCAAACCAATTCAAAAATTCAAAGAATAGGGACCTAAATGAAACTACAATATACAATCAATTTCAATTGAAGGACCCAATTAAAACAAATCAAAACCTATATAATGACAATAAGGACCAGAAAACCAAAATTGAAAGTTCAGGGACTAAACAAAAATATCACAATAAAGAGCTGCACTGACGTGACCGGTGAACCGAGCTAACCGAATGAATCGATTCGACCTGAACCGACCTAAAAATTGAGCATTACTGTTGTTGTTCATAGTGATTTGTGTCACGGTGAACATGGATAAAAATAGAGATTATTTAGAAATAGCTCCCAAAGTGATTTCTTTAATATTATTTTATTGATATTTATAATATTAAAAGATAATACTTGATGTTTAAATTTTTTACATAATTAATTTTAATATTTGTAACTGTTGAGATAAAAATAATTAACAATTATTCAATTTATATCAAAATATAATTGTTACATGGACAATCATATAGTTTTTGATCATCAATCATAATGTTAAAATCATAATGTTTTATTATGCTCTTATAGGTCTATATAAATTTATTACTGCACAAAGAAAAATAATTTATATTATATTCTTTGTTTTTTCTTCTTATATTTTTAGAGATTTAAAAGAATTAGTTGTATACTGAAGTTGCTATCTTTGTGTGGGACAAATAAACACCTTAAAAACAATATTTTTATACCTCCAAATCAAATTGTTGATATGATTTGTTTATTTTCTTTATATTTTTGGGTTTCTAATTGTTTATTTAGTAAATATAGGTTTTCTGGTGAATTTAAAGGTTTATAAATATTTTTAATAAAATCAGTTATCATATATTAATTTTTCTAAAAATAAAATTATAAATTGAGAGTTTATATATATATATATATATATATATATATAATATTTAATTGTTTCTGTAGTAGATAACTTTCACCGGCATCGAGATCACTGAAGAAAGCCAACTTTATAAGTAATTCTACTAATAAGATTACCATTGAAAGCTCAAGCAGAGTGGTAGACGTTGCCCACTGGAATTTCCCTCAAAAGATAAAGAACTGACCCGCGCCTCGCGACCCGGAAAAAGAAAAAACCATGTCAAACAGTAATGAACAGTGAAAACACTGTTCATTACTCAAAAATCATTTTCGTTGGCAGGGAGATTCGAACTCCCGCGCCCCGCGACCGGACATACCACCGTTACCACTCGGCCAAGTGACTTCTTTGGACAGTTTTAGGATACAAACAACTATAATATGATTTATAATTTAACTATCCAAAAACTCATTGTTACAGAGATTCGAACTCCCGCGCCCCCAACGGGATCACTGAAGCGGGGGCGCGCTCTTCCCAACCCAAGCGACTTCCTTGTTTAGTTGTATTATACAAATATTAATAATATGACTAAGTAATTTAACTGTTCCCGTCCACAGTAATCTGAGTCTGGGTGAATAGTAAAAATCACTGTTCAAAACCGAGACCTCTTTTAGCTTTTAGAATAATTAAATCTAATCCTAAGAACCGAGAACCTTTTCATTCCTTGGATTCATGCCTCAAAGATATCTTTTTTCTATGAAGATCAACATCTTCTCACTCAAAATGCCATGGAATAACATTGATCAACCCTCGTTTCTATGGCCTATGTAACCCAAAACAAGCTAAGGGGAAGATATATGAGCATTGTCTAGTGTTTTATGCAATTATTGTAAAAGGAATGGTCATATTATCAAAGAATACCCCATCTGACCTTTAATCGGATTCCAAACACCCCCGAAGATTTGACAGATAAACAAGCTAAGGGGAAGATATATGAGCATTGTCTGTCTCATTTGTAAAGCCAAAGGTGGCAGCAGTTTCCATGTTGTTGATGATTGAACAAATTACAGTGCAAACAAGGAATATTTTTATTGGCCCTGAAATCATATTTTAATGCTCAAACAACTCTTTGTATATTCTCTATTAAAACCTCCATTTTCATAATGGGGTTGAGAAACCTGAGGATTCCATGTCATTGGTCGAGCAAATGGTGCTCCATGCCAACCAATTTTAATACGCTTTCTACACAATTCCCTCGAGAAAATGTTAAGCAACTGGCCATTGGAAATTTCCTCTCATCGTATCAAAACTAGATTTATGACCAAAATTTGGCTTTTATATATATATATATATATATATATATATATATTGTTAGAGCATTTATACCCAAGAATGCTTTCTTTAATGCAGCAGAAGGCTATTGTCATAGTGAAATTCAAACATGGGGATGCATGACAGCTAAAATCCCCGGAAATAAAACGAACACTGCATGGAACAAAAAACAAAAATGAACAAGCCTAACATATTACACTTGCAACAAAATCTATTGGTTCCTTGACATGATATCATGGCCTTGTTGACCCAACAATCATAAGTTTGAATCTAACTACCCTCATTCTATTTGATAAAAATCAAGCATAAGGTAGAGTAAACTTGTGTACAAGTTTCAAGCCTAAAAAGCTTTCATTTGAGAGCGTATGTTAGAGAATAATATAAATCATATTCTAGGATTTTACCTAGCTTTTATGCGAGATAGTTTATTTACAATAGTTAAATCCATGAGATAGAATGTTGTTGTTTGTCTAATCCTCCATGGTGTAAGCTGAGGGTGTGAACACTGGAAGTGTTGTGTCTTTATGAGGCAAGTTACAAAGAAACAAAAGCTAGAAATTTGAAGTCAGTGTCCTATTCACTAAAATTTCCACAAAGAGAAAAACTTCTACAAATGAAAGCTTTGTGGAATATCTTTCTGGAAGCATTAGCGACGGTAAATTGACTTGACCACCTCTAAAGTTTGTCTGCCAAAGAATCTTATGAATTTCTCATGGACTGAAGCATCGACCTCCTTCTTGGTGGTAAGTCTAGAAAGTAAGAAGGGGTGCACATTTGTTAGCATGATTTAATGGAAAGAATTTGTAGATTTCCCAGGGAATGTTTTAGAGTTTGAAAGTGAAGATATTGGTCAAGTCCGGTATCGTCCAATTTGGGATAGAGATCATGGTTTCTTGAAGAGAACAACGTGTGTATAGGGCAACTGTTTTTGCAAGCACACCATTCTGGGAAGAATCAAGACTTGGATCTTGTGGAAAAATATAATTCAAATTCAAGATAAATGAACAACTATTGGAATGTCTAGTTGATGATTTTTCTTACACACCACCACAAGATCAAGATCTTTATTTTTATATTAATGATGTAGAGGATGTTTGATTTATATTTCTTTTATTTTAGGACATTTTACTTTCATAATATTTTGGAATTTTAGAGATGTTTCTAATTTTGAGATTATGTTTGTTTGACTTTGTGTTTATATTATATAATTTAAAGTTAATTTATCTTGAATTTGAATTATATTTGTTAAATAATATTTTAATTTTTTTCATATATATATATATAATTAATTATATATGAACAATACAACCCCGAAACAGCGTGCCGAAATGCTACGAAACCAAAACATTATGTTCCAATTGAAAAAACAAAACACCAACCTAAGCGAACTAACAACTTTGGCTGCTGCTGGAGGTCACGACAAAGCTTATGGCGTGGAGGAGAAGCTGCCAGTGCTGGGGGGATGATGGTGGTGCTCTCCGGGAATGCTGCTAGAGGAGAGATAGGGAGCTACCACTGTTGTCAGCCGGTGCCGATGCTCTCATAGATGCACATATAACTGTCTCTGTAGAAAGTCAAAATAAGAGGAAGACAACGGTAATGGTGTGTGCCAAGGTCTAATATCAATCTACACGATGGACATGAAAGCAATAGAATAATTTGCTCGTGTTTACATGAGAATTATCTGCATAGTGGATTGGTGTCCGTGGTGTGGCTGAGGTCGAAAGTTCTTGTAACACTATTGTGGGCTTTTGTGTGGGAGAGAAAACCTGAGAAAGTCATGGATGGTTAAAATGGTTGAGACTTCAGAGACTGGAGAACAGGCTTTTTGCAACATGCAGATGGAATCATTACTGTAGGATACTGTTGAAAAGAAGGTTTGATTTCTACTAATGAGTTTTTATTATTATGTACTGGTGGGGACACCAGACCAACACCACAAACTACAAGAGTATATGAACGAAGACGATGTAGGATGGCTCAGCCTGTCACGCTTTGGTTGGCCCAGCCTGTCACGCTTTGGTTGGCCCAGCCTGTCACGCTTTGGTTGGGAGACTAAACCCATTTGGGCCTATCTCATTGTTATTTTATTTATTTGAAATTATTTATGTTAAACAGTTTCATTTGATGGGCTGAGTCCAATAGCAAGATGTTTTAGGGTTTACTATTTATATGTTCCTTTGTCATTTTGTGAGGCAATTTTGATGATTAAAGAAAACATTGCAGACTTTGCATATCTCCAATCACCTTCCTTCTCTTCTTTAGCTTCTTTCTTTTCTTGCTTTAATTCATATTATTTATTGTCCCGCATCAAATTTGGTATCAGAGCATGGCTTTTCAAGAGTATCCTACAATAATGCTCTAAGTTTGATAACTAAAGTTTGACAACAGAAAATAACAATACTTTCCTTTCAATATCTATTTTCCAAGTTTCTAAAGTTGATCTATTTTTTCAGTTTTTGCAAGTAAAAGACATGCACACAAAATACATGTCTAAAATTACATATTTAATATTATTCCCTTAAAAACGACCTTTACACCATCAAAGATTAATATGTTTTAATTAATGATTAAAACTGTATTTTTGTTATCATTAAATGTTTTGCTGTCATAGGTGTTTTTAACCTATGCCAATAAACTTGTTTACAAACATTTGTCAAGATACAGAATGGATCAAACTGCATTTTATGAATGAATGCAATGGAGTTCTTCACAGCCCAAAGGGTAGGATTAATTAATAATCAAAGAGGTGTGTTTAATTTATTTTTTTATATGAGAATTTTAAAGTGAATTTATATACTTTCAATTAATGAATCGATATGAGGATACATTGTTAATTTTCTTTTTTAAAACTTTGTAAGTTTGAGTTTTGGGTTTATCTATGAAAAATTATTCACATAAATGAATATGTTTTATATAAGACCATATATTTAAAATCGTTTGAATATAGGATTTAATTTTAGTTGATGAACAAATTGGTTAAAAACACCTATGACAGCAAAACATTTAATGATAACAAAAATACTGTTTTAATCATTAATTAAAACATATTTAATACAAGTTTTAATTTTACCACCCTTATTATATTTGATAAAAATCAAGCATAAGATAATGTAGGACTGCGTGCAAGTTAAACTCACAAGATTTTCACTTGAGGGAGTGTGTTAGAAAATAATACAAATCATATTCTAGAGTTTCAACTAACATTTTTAATTTTTAGATGAGATGTTTCTAAAAGTTAAATCCATGAGATAGAATGTTGCTGTTTGTCTGTTCCTCCATGGTGTAAGCTGAGGGTGTGAACACTGGGAAGTTTTGTGTCTTTATGACTGAAGATCTAAAGAAACAAAAGCTAAAAATTTGAAGTCAGTGTCCTATTCACTAAAATTCCACAGAGAAAAAACTTCTACAAATGATAACTTTGCGGAATATATTTCTGGAAGAATTCAGAATGGAAAAATTAGCGATGGTAAATTGACTTGACCACCTCGGAAGTTTGTCTGCCAAAGAATCTTGTGAATTTCTCATGGACTGAAGCATCGACCTCCTTCTTGGTGGTAAGTCTAGAAAGTAAGAAGGGGTGCACATTTGTTGGCATGATTTAATGGAAAGAATTTGGTCAAGTCCAGTATCGTCCAATTTGGGATAGAGATCATGGTTTCTTGAAGAGAACAACTTGTGTACGGGGCAACTGTTTTTGCAAGCACACCATTCTGGGAAGAATCAAGACTTGGATCTTGTGGAAAAATGGATCTTGAACATAACAGAAGGGCCTGACAGAAACATATAGAACTATATGTGATTGGTGCACTCAACACAGGCATGCATGGACCAAAGATTTGTGAGATATTATGATGCATTTTCAATCCTCCGAATTGAAATCGTCTTCATGTTAGCAGATTGAAAATTTTAAAGATGCAGAAGGTTTAAAATTAATATCCCTGTATCCAAGCACGCTGACTTTCATGCCTCTGTTTAACACTCAAGCTGTTTTATGCATCGGGAAAACGTGCGGCCATCCTAGAATGAGGACTTGCTAGGCATGGATTCCCTGACCTTTTACATGAAACTCATGTTGCTGGATGCTTTCACCAAGACCAATTGCCTCTTGCATTCTAATCGCATTGAATCTCATTTCATCAATGCATCTAAACCCAATCTAATCATCTTCCAACTCTTTTCATCTTTTGGTGTATGGCCACCTAGCACATTTTTTGCTCCTTTTAGGGTTTTTTTTTAACAAAATAACTTATTAAACCCACTTGAATCCATAACTTGTTTGATGGGTTAATTCACAATGCCATGGTCGATTTAATATTTCATACTCTAAGGTTAATTGAAGTTTTTTTAAGCATTTACTTTATTTTTAATTTTCAATAGTTGCCGAGTTAATAATTTTAATGAATTTACCATGATAAAACAAACAATAAGAGTAGTTTTGGGCAAGAATAAGCGAGTGTTGGACTACAAAACCAATCATAGCTCTTCTCCTTGATCCATCTTTACCCACAGCATGAGAGCATTTATACAGAGTGATATAGCAGCTAAGAGAACGAGCTTCTAATCCAGCATACTATTTCGTAATGCTGCAATTAAGGGGAGAATATTTCTTAGGCTTTAATGCAGCTGAAGGCTATTGTCATAGTGAAATTCAAACATGGGGATGCATGGCAGCTAAAATCCTCGGAAATAAAAAGCAGTTTTGTGTGTTTGGTTACCATGTTTTTTATATTGTTATCAACTTGTGAAATTACTTTAAAGGACACACACACATATATATATACATTGTTTTTTTAAATATTGTAGATTTAATAATTATAATAATAAAATGTAATTAATAATTCATGTAAATTAGACACTTGTTTTTATTCTCTCATCAAACTAATTGCAATTCCATCATGAACTAAATCCATACATGAAGGCCGCAGCGATCCCTTGCTATTCGATCGAGGAACAACATCTGGTAAAATATCATCAGGAACAACATCTGCAATCCATACTGAGTTTCAGGATCTCTATCTACATGTTGTAGAGATATAATTCCAAGGCCCAATCTAGTTGCAAGTTTCTGAATTTCATACAGGAATGCGCTGATCTTCTCAACTTTCTAATCCATAATCAATCGAAAAGCAACAGGGTTGTGGCTGGGCTGAGAGTAGGTCCAGCCCAAGAGTTAAAAAAATGGGATGCTGTACTGTTCATGTATTACGTGAACAATGCAGAGTAAATTAATTCACTCTTGCACTATTCACATAACACGTGAACAATAACATGGTGGTCGCCCGACTATGACGAGAGGCTCACCTGCCGTTATCGCTGGGTAGAGGAGGCCAAGGTGGTTCTTCTTGTGATGGTGGCGTCAGAAATGGTGGTCCGTGGTGGCCGGGAGAAGCGTTGGAAGGTTGCTGCTGATGCTGTGATGCCGCTGCCGCTACTTCTACCAGGGCTTGCTACTACCATAGTTGTCAGTTTCGTTTTGTTTCGGCCAAAATGGCCAAAACATTTTGTATCAGTAAAAAAATGTGACAAAATAGCGTCGTTTTTTCCTCCATTTAAATTCTGGTCCGTTCCAGATTTTTCAGTCAAATACCGGCCGAAACGCGCTGGTATGATACCGATTGTGCCGTTTCGGCCTTGAAAAAAAAACAAATCAAAGAAACTATTTCTTGTGTCGCAAATCCCAGGTTCTGTTTTGTCTCAACTACCATCGTTTCTCCTGTGTAAGGTATGAGCTTGCCATAAAAGATGATGTTGTTTGAGGAATTAGTAGAGCTGGCAGTACTAGTAAATTCTTCACTAAAAAACTCAAAAATATCTTAATGATCAAAAGAGGAGCTTCGGTAGTCATCAATATCATTGCAGTTGTCGCTTTTCTCTCTTGCAAAAAGACAAGAGAAAAGGTTTCTGGCAGAGGCAACGAAAGAAAACAGGTAGCGCCAGAAGACATTCGTTCTGAAATTGCAAGCTATGAGCAAAATTTGAAAGTCTTGAAATTTGAAGAGGTAAGGAAATCTAGTGAAAATTTCAGTTCAGAAAGTAGAATAAATGGCTCTATGTATCATGGAGAGTTTGGTGGGGAGATCTTAGCTGCCAAGAAAATGAGTAGAGATGTAACAAAAGAAGTGAACATTCTGAAGAGGATCAACCACTTCAATTTGATAAAGCTTTGAAGGTGTATGCGAAAATCGTGGTTGTTTCTACCTTGTTTTGGAGTATATGGAAAATTATCTATTATACTAAAAGAGCTCAAAGTTGTTATTGTAGCTTGTGTGTGTTTTCACTATGGATTACAATAGTATTGCTCAGTTTTCGGGTCGGTTCGGGTCGTTCGAGTAGCCGGTTTACTGTTTTTTTTTTTGCATAGTAAAATAACGATTTTGTCCTTCGAAAAAGACAAAAAGCGGCTCCTGGGCGGAGGGGTTCCACGGTAATTGCACAATTTTGGTCTGGTCCGGGTCGCCGCTTTTTTTTTTATATATTTCTTTGCACAGTAAATTAACCATTTTGCTCCAGCCCCGCGCGCTTGGTCTTTTTTGTGGAGGCCTAGGAGCTCTTTCTTCTTAGCTCGAGAGATTAAGATTTTGTTTTGTATCAATTACGATTATAATTGTGTTTTTTCTTCTAATTTTATCACTTAGTATTTAGTTAACTATTAATGGGGTAATGTAATTTCTTTTGATTTGATTTTGCAAATACTTTGACATTTTTTTGGTTCTATGGGTTTTTATTTTAGATAAATAAAATTATATAATTTTTTTTAAACCCAATTAAATTTATAATTTAAGTCATGAGTTTGAATGATTTATGTGTTGGCTCGAATGAGATTGATATTTGGTTTTTGCATAAATAGCTCTCCATTTATTTAATTAGATCATGGTTCTTTTGAATTCCTCTTAAGATTCTTTTTATGTTTAAAAATGCATCGTAAAAAGTGTGTGTGTATATATATATATATATATATATATATATATATATATATTAAAATATTTAACGTGGGCGAGGAAAATAACTAAGTAAATACTAGAGCACAAACATCCCTTCATCCCAAACATGGCACAGCATACAGGTGGCTATGGTATTAAAACTTCTATCCATTTTTGTCTTCTCTTTTCCTCCTTTCGTTCTCTCTGCATCCTTCAAACATGAACCATGATTCTTTTGTAGATAATTTTAAACATTAGTGGATAACTGTGTGAGTGTTTGTTAATCTTTTCTTTGTATCTTTTGCATAACCTATCTTTGGGTTGAAGTCAACATTGCTTTTTTTTCTGTAGGCTTTTCACAACTTTTTTCAACCGTTCTTAACACATCTTGGAAACCTAGCCAATCTTTCACCCAAATACACAAAGTCTTACAATTGTCCTTTATCAAACAAGAATATTGAAGTGATAAGTTTGAATTGACCAATTCAAACAATAGAGAATAAGCTTTATACCACTTGCGGGAAGAAAATAGGTGCAGTGGAAGCTTATGAGCAACAATGTAAAGTTGTAAAACTAAAGAACAAGAAAAAGATTTCAGAGGAAATTGATCTTTATTAAATATTTTTCTCTTTCTTGTGTGTTTCTCTATACACATTTAAATTATGCTCCCAATTATAAGCCTATTTATAGGTATAAAGTACTATAAAATTAAAAAATTAAACTAAGCCAAACTAATTCTAATTTGATCAGGAAAGTATTATAGTGACTTAATTGGTTAACTGTTTTTTAATCGGTCATCTGATTCATTTAATTTAACTAGTTGACCAATTTTCAACCCATAGGCTGATTCTTCTATTTTACAAAAAAAAAACCACATTCTAATTTAGTTCCTCACATGTTGAGATGTTTATATCTGATTACAAACATCATTTGGGGAGCATAAGCAAACAAAATAAAAAGTGTTCAAAAGGAATAATAATCATAAGGCAATGTAGTTTTTGCTTTTTAAAAAATGGAAATGAGAGGGGAATTGAATATGAGATTAATGCTACATGTTAGGAATATCAAACTAGGTAGTACAAGGAGATAAGTAATTATCATGAGGCCAATGTTTGTGATGTAATTAATTTGCGATAACGGGTGATTCTAAGCAGTTCATTGTGAGTCTTCTACAACCATACAAGGATTTATCCTTGACTGCTCAAGTTAATAGCCTAGTAGATACATTTATGAAATAGTGGGACAAGTCTAGGCCCAAGAAGAGGTTTGGTCACACTAGAGTAGAATAACGACTCAAAAAGATCATAACTTTTAATCCGACCATTAAATCACGCTTAAATTTTTATAGGAGTTTCTAGAGACTGTTTTTAAACTATTGGATCTATTTTTTTTTTTTAAATCTCATCTTGTGCACTCAATATTGGGAGTTTTTGTGATTTTTCTTATTATTTTTGGATTTCATGCTATTTTTTTGGATTTCATGCTTCCTTCCTTATAATCTTGAATTTATATTTTTGTATTTTAATTTAGGTAGGATTTCAGGCCTATTTAAGGCATTATAAACCTCCTAAGGAGACAAACAATATTATTAAGGTGCTAGTGAAAATTAAAAGCCTCGAACTTGGGCCGGGTTCATATCGACAGATCCTTTGACTCATTAAAATTCATGTGATCTTGCTTTGTTTATTGTATTTAGTTTCCGCCTGAATACAATTTGCCAAAGGAAATACAATTCCTTTAAGGACCCAATAAGTTCCACAACTTGGAGATAGCCAGCCCTTTCTTTGTGATCAAAACAATCTGTATATTTCTGCAGAAACTGTTTAGTTTTTTGGACTAATTCCAAATGCAGCTCAGCTCAATCAATTCACTCACTCGGGTGAACAAAAAAAATAACAAAAATGATTAAACAGAGAAAATTGAAAAAAAATAACTGAGAAAAACCGAAATGAGAAAAAAAACTGATTAAACCTATTATATATTTTTTAAACTTTCGGTCCAGTTTGATTTTTTAAGTAAAAAACCACTAAAATGAAACCGAACCGAACAGGTTCAATTTAAAAAAAATATGGTATAATTTTTTTTATTCTTCCGATTCAGCTCAAATTTTTTGGTTTACTTTTATCTTGGTTAAATGGGAGAAGAGAAAACTTGGTTAAAGTAAAAATAAAGTATAAAAACCCAAAACTATTTTTGATTTTCTAATTAAAAAACCAAACCAAATCAAAACCGTTCGGTTTAAACCGGATCAGTTTGGTTTTTTTTCTTCTCAATTTGGTTGTTTTTTTTAATAAAAGTGGAATGGAACAGAAGATACTTACCCTAACTACAACACTCCGCAACACTCCAAATAGCTTGAATTTTAATCACATGGATACCATTTTGAGTCACCAAGCTTCTGCCACTTTTTAGGGAAAAAAGTAATTTTGTTTTGTAACGGCAAGTTCCTCCATATATTCATTGTTAGTGCCATACTTCGGAAAGGATGGTCTCTTGATTCTCTCTCTTTTTACACAAGCTGTAAAACTCTTCTGGAGCCTATAAATACTCTAGCACCTGCTAATCTCATCACTCTTCATCCCAGACCTCGCTAGCTAGCTCTCCGCCCAAGCCCTAAAACAGCTATGGTTTCGATCCTATCCATTTTTTTCTTCTGTTTTCCGACTGTCGCTCTCTCTGCATCGTTCAGACAAATCTTCCTGCCACCCACAGGCTTCGGCCCTGAATCCCTTGCCTTTGAATTTCCCGGCGGAGCCTTCTATAGTGGGGTTAGCGATGGTCGTATTCTTAGATATCAACCACTTACTGGCTTCACATATTTTGCCTTTACCTCACCCAACCGGTAAAAATTCTCTCAGTTTTTTGGTTTTCTTTAGTATTATAGACAGTACTGATCTTTTACTTCTTTAGTTTCGAAAATCTCGGAATAACTTGCTCATGATCAAGCATACTGCTACCTATTTTGTCAGGACGATAGCATTTTGCGATGGCACCACCGATGATCCCGTTAAAGGACCTATCTGCGGAAGGCCTTTTGGTCTGGCATATGATCCGATCGCAAGACTACTCTACATAGCTGATGCATATTACGGACTCCTAGTTGACGACTCAAATGGGAGACTAGCTAAACAAATTGCCACCGATGCTGAAAGACAACCTTTTGTCTTCTGCAATGGTCTGGATATAGACCCCATCACAAGAAACATCTATTTTACAGATACTAGTGCTGTCTACGATCTAAGGTCATTCGTTAATTTACACTTGCAGTGCCCATCTTTTGTATATATGGAACCGAGATGAGTTCTAAAAGTTGATATATCCGATGAATTTCTGTCTCTCATTTTGCAGGAATTCGACGAAAGGTCTTCAAGCTAATGACTCAACAGGAAGGTTATTGAAGTACGACGTGAGGACGAATCAAGTCACCGTGTTAATGAGAAATCTCTCGGGAGCAGCGGGGGCTGCAGTTAGTGGAGACGGTAGGTTTGTCCTCGTCTCAGAGTTTGTTGGTAATAGGATTCAACGATATTGGCTCAACGGAAGCAACGCCGGGACCTCAGAAATAATCTTAAGCAACCTTAATATTGTGAGGCCAAATAACATCAAGAGAACTATTTTGGGTGATTTCTTGATAGCAGCTGCGACTGTTACGCAAGCTTCACAAACACCAGTCCCCATAAGAGTCAGGGTTGATGGATCTGGTACAATTTCGGAGACCGTGTCTCTCGAGGCACAGTACAGAAGCACTCCTATCAGTGAAGCTCAGCAATATGGTCTCTCGGTGTATGTCAGCTCGAGGGGTGTGAATTTCGTTGGTGTTTATTCTCCTTGACGAGCTCCTCAATTGATACCAACCATGCATGCACGCTAAGTGCTGCATCTAAATAAAATATTTGACGTAAAACTCTCTCTCTCTGTACTCTCTTTTTCAGTTATGGAATCGATGAATTTATCGGAATTCCATCACCTTGTTTAAAGAATACCATGAAATGAAATCAAAGGGCTTATAAAGTCTATTTATAAAATAAGCCACTAAATTCCTTTACTCTTTATGGTGTCTGTATCTTTATTTACAATTATTATTGAACTTAAAATGTATTTGCTTGCAATAAAAGCATACCAGGGACTGCTCACAATACCATTCATAGCTTTTTTTAGTTGATTATCAAGGATCTTTAAGATTGTTAGAGTATAATATAATCATATTCTGGGGCCTCACCTATAAGTTTAAGCTTTTAGGTGAGATGGTTCCTTAACATGGTATCAGAGCCTTGTTGACCCAGCGGTCACGAGTTCGAATCTCACTACCCTCATTCTATTTGATAAAAAAAACTAAGCACAAGGTGATGTGGGCCTGTGCAAGTTTCAAGCCCAAAGGGCTTTCACTTGAGGGGGTGTGTTAGAGTATAATATAATCATATTCTGGGGCCTCACCTATAAGCTTAAGCTTTTAGGTGAGATGGTTCCTTAACAAAGATCATCAAACTAATAGGTCTATAATACCTAAAACCAATGCTACCTTTCTATTTGGGAATCAAGTTGAATTAGGAGCTATTAATAATATTTGAAAGTTTATCCTTTTTAAAAAACTCTGAAACCAATATAACATGTCATTCTTCAATAAATCCCAAAACCTCTTATAAGAGTTAAAGTTAAAGCCATCACGACTTGGAGCTTTTTAACCATCATAATTGAATACAACTTCCTAAAGCTTGTTCATAGTTATATCTCTTCCCAACCAAGCAAATGAAAAAACATTAAGCTTCTTAAAACCATTACATCTTAAAAGACATATGAAAATAATTGGCTAAAAGAACTTGTTTCTTAGAAAATAGGAAGTTATTAGAGAAATAAGAAGTTATTTCCTCTTTGATATCTTGTGGTACCTATATATTTGTAATGTCGTGTGCAATCTAGTGAATTAAATTATTGGTTCTTTGAAATTTTTCTTATAAGTGGAAAAATCTAGTGTTGCGATCATTAAACCTCATCCAAGATAAATTAGTTTCCTACCCCCAGATGGATTCAACATTCTTATGTGCTTGCCATCATTTTGAGTCAGGTAGGCTTATTGCCTAATCTTTAATAAATCCCTTAGACTCGACTTTGCTCTCCAACTTCTAAGTAAAAAGCTCTAAAATCTTAAGTAACTTTTCCTGGTTTCTAAAAGATTTTTTCTTTGCTTTTTTTTTTTCTCCAGGGAATTTAATTTTTTGATGATCTTTAAACAACTAGGTATCATGACATTAATTTCCTTCTAAAACTCATCTAAAATTATTGTAAAGTATGGGTAAGAAAATCAACAATGAAATTACTGAAAAGGGTTCCAACCCAATTCAGCATATCTTCTCCAAAAACAATTGAACAATAGTATAAAAGTCCATGATGTAGTGAAGTTGAAAGAGGATAAAATAGTTAGAGTGGGAAAGACTTATAAAATCAAGAAGTTATAATCTCAACTGTAGGAGCCATTGTAGCAACAATCCACTGGCATTTAACATATGATGAATAATAATCGATTTGGTAGTCAAAATGATGTAGTGAAGTTGTTTAATAATCTAGAACAATAAAAAAGTATAGAAGAATATATGGAAAAGTTTGAAGAACTGAAGTCTTTAATGAGTGCACTTAATTCCTTTTTATCTAAAACTTATTATGCATCCAATTTTATAAGTGAACTCAAGAAAGACATCAAACCAATGCTATAGATTCTAAGCCAACTATGTAAGCCTTTAAGAGGCTAAATGACAAGAAAAATATAATGAGACAATCACCAAGAAGAATAGGATGATCTTAAGAAGGCAGTTCTAATGATTTTTCCTTGTTAGTTTTAAATTTCATATTTTATTTTATTTTATTTTATGGTTCCTTTCTTGTAAATCTCAGGTTCTTACTTTTTTTTCGTAGTTTGAGTAGGGTTTCTGACCTATATAAGACCTTGTAAACCTTCTAAGGAGAAAAACATTATCACTTAAATTCTAGAGAAAATAAAATAGTGAATTTGAGGTTCACCTTAGCAACCCTCTTCTCACCCATTACAATTAACTTGTTCTTTCATGTTTTGCTATCTTTATATTCCACCCGCATCAATTGTTCTCTTTGCATCTTATAAATCTTTTTACTGCTAGCTAAATTCAATCTTGAGTCCCTTGATTTTGAATCTTCTAGTGGAGATGATAGCATAATGAATAAAGAGAGAAATTAGAATATTTTCATTTCTAAAATAACAATTAAATTGTAGAAAAAGAATTCTAATTTCATAAATTTTAAATGTAAGAAATTCATAATTTTCCTAAAAATAAGGCACAAAAATATTTAAATACTGAACTGAACTGTATTGAACAAAATTGTAACCCAATCCAAAAATAAGTAGAGAAATTTTAAAATAACAACTTCCAATTCTATTTTTAGCACGATTCTAATAATATCAAATAATTCTAATGAGTTGTTCCCATGAGAAATAATGTATTGGTAAAACTTCAACCTTGCTAATGGGGTCAAAAATTATATTTTTTATTTTAGAAAAAAATATTTGACTTGGTGAAATTCTTTTTTCATTTTGGAATTGCTAAACCAACAACCAGTGAATGTTAATTGATTTCATTAAAAAATTTAAAATACCCCCAAAATCAAGAATTATTTTTAGCACATTGAAAGATAAAATAATAATTATACTAGTATTTATCTCACACGGATTAACTCCTTTAAGAGCAAGTCTAATGGTAGGAGGCATTTTTAAGAGGCAAATGATAGAAATGACTCTTTGAATAGTGTATAAATGGCTCTTGAGGTGATGTGATCTCCAATGGTAAGAGCCATTTTTAAGAGCCATTTTTAAGAGCCATTTTTTTAAACTTATTTTAAATAAAATTCAATTATTTTGTATATAGTGTAATTATACAATTCATTATACAATTAATATGAGTAAGTTATATAATTAAATAATTATTTTTGAGAAACCCGCTAACAATAAAATTATTTTTTAAAAAAAATAGTAAAAAAATGAATTTAATTATAATTAAAAGATCCAGAATATTTGAAATTTGAAATTAATTAATGTTACTTATTATCTTTGAGTGTTAGAAAAAGTACAAATAAAAATTAACACATTAACAAATAATCAATAAGTTCTTACATAATTAATTAAAAGACATTTCATTACATATAATTCAATGAAATTAACTACATAATTAATTAGTACTCTTTTTTTCCATAATTTCCAACATTTTTTCTTCAAAATATGCTGCAGCCATTGGATTCATTGTAGAAGTATCCATCTTCATAATCTCCATTTCTTGTTTCTCTTGCTTTTGTTTAATCAATACAGCTTGTTGCTCCAACAGAATTTTTCTGTCTTGTTTTTTGTTCACCTCAATGTCAACAAAGGTATCATTCAATTGCTGTAACATAGTTGATACACTTGTCTCCCCAACTTTCTCTTTTCCTTGTCTGCGTCTAAGTCGTTCCTTTGCAGCTTTCTGACCAATTGGTCTATTTTGGTAAAAAATTGTATCACTGTCTTCTCCTAAAGAAACAGAATCAGCGATTGATGGATTGAAGTAGCTGGACTTGCGTTTCCATGATTTTTTTGTTTCTTGTTTGACTTCTGATGAAGACTTGCACGTTCAAATTGCCATTTGGGTTCTTTTTTTAAGATAACCCAACAATGTTCCAGTTGAAATCGTTTGCCAACGACTGAAGCATACATTTGTCGAGCATCATTAATCTGGAAAAAAAATTCAATAAATGAAACTATGTTACATAATAAATATGCTAAACAACTTATTTAATATGTAAATGTTGAAAATAAAACATTACCCTTGATTCTTCAGTCGTTCCACTTTGTTGACGGTTTTCAATTTGGGTAACAAACCCAACAAATTTTGCAACTTCTCTATTTATTTCTTGCCATCTATTTGAGATGCTTATTTGGGAACGATTATTCAAGTTTCCTCCATTCTCTACAAAGTACGCATGTACTCGAGCCCAAAATTGTCTTGTTTGTTGATCAACTCCTGTGATTGGATCTTTGCTAGTATTTAACCACGCAGATACAAGTAAACTATCTTCTTCCAGCGAGAAGTTTTTACTTCTTTGTGATTTTCTAGTAATATGAACATTAAGATAACTTTGTTGAGAAACAAACTGTTCAGACGCACTTATAGGAGAGTTAGTGAATGAATTTCGCACATTTGAGTCCATCTGCATAAAAAATACATTGTCTTATTGCTCTTGTCGATCTAACTCAAATTTTATTACAGTATTAATAAAACTGATAAAAATATCTATTTACGAATAAATGCACACCATTTCTAAACACAAAATTTACACAGTTTAAACATCTAACAGTAAATTTAAAACATGTAATTAAGCTAATTGATTCACAAATTCGTAATTTATCAATTTCGCATAATTATTTTTTTTACTACATATTATTATTAATGACCTCCTTTTATTTTCTTAAATATTATTATTAATTACCTCCACAACAATTCTAAATACAAAATTTACACAATTTTTAAATCTAACAATACATTTAAAACATGTAATTAATCTAATTGATCAAAAAATTCGTAATTTATTAATTTCATAATTAATCAAAAATAATTTTTTTTTACTAAATATTATTATTAATTACCCATCTTTTCCCTAAATATACTCTAATATACCCCCCCCCCACACACACACGAAACCCTACCTAATTCTGCCCATTTCTTTTCCAGGCGCCGCACACACACAAATCCATTTTTTCATGGCGATCGTCCCTCGTCCCTCTCCCTCTCGGCCATCGTCCCTCGTCCCTCGTCCCTCTCCCTCTCATCCATCGTCCCTCTCCCATGGCCATCTCGCCTCCGTCCCTCTCCCATGGCCATCTCGCCTCTGTCCCTCTCCCTCTCGGCCATCTGGCCTCTGTCCCTCTCCCTCTCCCTCGGCTCCCTCTCACTCTGCTCTCCCCTCTTTCCCTCTGCTCTCTGCTCCATCCCCCATCTCCCTCGGCTCCATCTCCCCCCTCATTCTGCTCCCTGCTCCCTCCCTGCTCTCCCCTCTTTCCCATGGCCCTTTCTTGTTCAAGTTTCTATATGGGTTTCAAATATCAATTCAGCTTCTGCTCTTAATTTCTATATGGGTTCTTGGTTCTGTAAACAAACCTACCTACTTGAACAAAAACAAATAGGTTAAGTTAGAAAACAAACCGATGATGCAGTGGGCAGAAGATTTGACACGAAGTGAAGATGCAGCTCGTTGGATTTGTGGTATTTTGTTGTGATTTTTCTTGTTTGAGTTTGCTGTAAAATATGTGTTTTTGCAATTTTTCAATTAATTGATTTGCTGTGTTGATGTTGGTTTGCTGTGTTGATGTTGGTTTGCTGTGTTCATGTTGGTTTTTATTGGTACAATGGCAACGGCAAAAAAAATTACAACGGTCAGATTTTCTGTTTTGGCTCCCCGGCTGAAACCTGTGGGAATGCCTACCGAAAATAGAAAAGGCATTTTGCCTCTTCATTTGGCTCTCCCCGTTGGAGTGACAAATTTAACAAAAAGAGCCATTTTTTTTAAAATATGGCTTTGCCTCCTCTGATGGCTAGTCCCGTTGGACTTGCCCTAATAGTTGAGAGTCTGTAGTTTCCAAACTCGAAAGCAGGTCGACTCACCAGTCTCCTACCCGGTATTCAGAAACTCAGGAAGTCAGTACTCGGCCTCTCCGAGTTGGAGCAATGTCAACTAAAATAGTCCTTAAGTTTTTTCGATCCAACCGTATCTATCGCCCCTCTGTAAATCTTTCTCTCTCTCTATAAAACAGAATTTTATTCAGTATAATTTTAATTTTAACTAGTGATTGATGTTTATCATTGCTTTAATCAATCAATCAATCAATTTCAGAACCTGTTGAAGGCAAAATCGTGATTAATTCTCCTTCCTCAATTTCTCACCATGGAATTCGCCTCTCCGTCACCGGATCTGTTAGCTTGCAGGTTACAGGATCATTTCATCAATTTCTCTCTCTATCTCTCTATCTGTCTGTTTGATTTGCGAGAAAACCTTATAAAATCTGATTTGGTGTGGTGTTTTGTTATGAAAGCAGGTTCGAGGAGGATCAGCTGGAGTTATTGAATCCTTTTATGGTGTTGTCAAGCTGATCACTATCGTGTATGCTATTACTAGTGTTTTGTCTCTATCTTATTTTAAATGATTGTATAAAGTGCTTAATGTTAATAATAGTTGATTCATTGAGAAAAAAGAGGGAGAAAAATGGCTGCATTTCTTTTTTTCTTGTAAATATGTTTTGCTTTGTGTTAATGCATGCTGAAATTGAACTCGGTATTGAACGGGTGATCAAATTAGTGGACTTGGTGTGTGATTTTTCATGTTTTGTATTTAAACAATGGATTTTCAAGTAGATTATTACCCTGATTGCCGCGAATTTTACTTGACATGGAAACAGGAATAAGAGCATTGAGGTCAAACCGTCGGGAAAGATTGGTTCAGGTACAACTGAGGTATTTATAACAAACAACTCGCTCAAATTTAGTGTGATTTTAGCTTTTTGATGCCTGACAAAATATTTAATGAAGAAATTATAATGTGGGCTAGTCTCATTCGTAGGAGTTCCCCCCCCATGAAATATCATCTCCTTCATGCTGGTGTTATCAATCATTATATACCCTTTTCACCTCTTATGTTATAGTTTATTATTATTTTTATTATTATTAAGTTAATTTAGTGTTTGCTTGGTATGGCAGTTACCATTTACCATGGTTTTGAAACAAACTGGGGAAAAAAGTTTGGGAAGATTTTATGAGACCTTTCATGGAACGGATGTTAGCATTCAGGTGAATATATTTTTTGTCCTATAAAAGAAGAAATGTGTAACAGAAATTACTCTTGTTATCTTTTTAAGTTTTCATGGTTCTAATGCTTCCCACAATTTCTTTGACACTTTTGTAAGACTTTATGATTGATGATATCTGTGATAGTATTTGTTTACTGTAGATATAGCTAGAGGATACCTTTATAAATCATTATCTGCGACCACGGAAGTTATAGTTGAAAGTGATAAAGGTGTGGTTTGATTTTTTCTTTTTATGATATATGTAGTATTGATAGAAAATTAAATAAGCCGCTGTCTTGCTGATGCTGTTTCATTTTCAGCTGATGTGCTTGAGCGACCAGTTTCTCCTGAAATGGCTATCTTTTACATTACTCAGGACACTCAGAGACATCCTTTACTTCCTGAAATAAAGTCAGGTATGCTTCGATGTCATCTTAGCTAAGACTCTTTCTCCGACCTTAATTTGAATTTTGGAGAAATAGTCTCCTCTTTTGGCATTTATATGCATGTATTTGTGATGCAGGCGCTTGAGTATCTTATTTGTGCAGCTTCTTATGCTCAAGTGAAACTCAACTGATTATAGATGTTATTCAATAGGTGGTTTTCGGGTGACAGGAAGAATATCTACTCTTTGTTCCTTGTTGGATCCCATCAGTGGAGAGTTAACAGTTGAAACATCAGCAGTTCCCATTTCCTCCATTGACATACACTTGCTCCGTGTAGAGTCAGTTCTAGTAAGAGAGAAAATTGTGACTGAAACTTCTTTGATTCAGACCACACAGGCATGATATGTTCCCAATATTGCCAAATTACTTTGACTTGTACAATGTTTTGATTTTAAACTTCTGTTTTTTCTCTGGTGTTTACAGATAGCGGATGGAGATGTCTGTCGTAATCTGACTTTGCCTATCTATGTTATCCTCCCTCGCCTTCTGACTTGTCCAAGTGTCTTTGCTGGGTGAGTTGCAAGTTTCTCCTGACTCTTGCTCTATTTGTAGTTTTAAATTTGAATTTTCCCCAAGCATGCTCTTTTGTTTTATTTTAAAGGGTTTGACTCTGCCGATGAAAAGGAAAATTGAGTAATTCATAGAGGGGAGAATTATTTGATACAAGGTGGTAAAGCTATGCAAACCCAACTGAGATTTTTTTTCAAATCGAAACGAAAGGTCTCTTAAAACTCAAGAATCCAGCGATTGCGAAAAATATTACAGTTGTATCCTTTTTTTGCTTGCAATTCTTGTGAACTCGTTCCCCTACACATCTGATTGTTCTTAAACGCTAGCGTTTTATGCCTTGTGGTAATTATCGTTGTCTTTTATTAAATTCTCTTTGCAGTCCATTTTCAATCGAGTTCAAAGTGTCCATAGTCATCAGCTTTCAGTCAGAACTGTCCAAATTGCATAAAAAATATGATCCAAGAACTCCACGACTGTGGGTAAGCATTTCTCTGAATTTCATTGTAGAGGAAACCTATTTGTTTGCATCTTAATTGTCTTTCAAATCTCAGCTGGCAATGGAAACTTTACCGCTTGAACTTGTTCGAACAAGATGAGGCGATCTGTAAAGACAATATTTGGAGAACTGTGCATAGAATGTAAGAATGCAGTATTAGTTTTGATTATATATATATATATTTAATCTACTATCATAGCTGTTGCTTTACCTATATGTGATTGGTGCACTCAACACAGGCATGCATGGACCAAAGATTTGTAAGATATTATGATGCATTTTCAATCCTCCGAATTGAAATCGTCTTCATGTTAGCAGATTGAAAATTTTAAAGATACAGAAGGTTTAAAATTAATATCCCTGTTGTTGGTGGGAGAGGCCACTGATGGTGGCTTTTAAACACTCAAAGAGGATAAAACACACTGTTTTATTTCAACAAAAAAACTTACACAGAGGTTGAACACTCTATCAAAACTCTCTCTTTTCTCTCGTGTTTTCTCTCTAATATCTCCCACTACTCTTTTCTCCTAAACTAAGCTTCCTATTTATACAGAAAATGAAAGCTAGATATTTTTGACTTTAAGATAAGATTTTTGCAAGTTGTGGGCGGCTTGCAGAGGGGCGGTGGATGCAGGCGGTGGTCATGCATAGTGGCTGTCAGGGGCTTTAATTGATGGAAGCCGGTGGTTGCAATTCTGGACTTTTGAGGATTGAGTTTATCCTAACAAATTCCCCCCTTAAACTCAATCGGGAGATGTCATGCCAAGCATGAACTTCAATCTGATAAATATATCTCCCTTCAATGGCTTTGTGAAGATATCTGCAACTTGATCATTTGTTTTGCAAGAGATCAATTCAACTTCTTTGTTCTTCACATGCTCCCGGATAAAATGATGACGTGTATCGATGTGTTTGCTTCTTTCATGATACACTGGATTCTTTGCTAATGCAATCGCTGATCGATTATCAATATAAATCTCCGTCGGATCTTCTTGAGGAAATCCCAGATGCTTCAGCATATTCCTTAACCATATTAAATGGCATACAGCTGAGTTGGCAGCAACATACTCAGCTTCACAACTTGATAACGTCACTATCGATTGCTTCTTGGATGACCATGTGAAAGATGTGTCACCCATAAAAAATACAAACCCTGTTGTACTTTTCCTTTCATCCAAATCTCGACCCCAATCACTATCTGAATAGCCAATAAGTTTAAAGTTCTTACTTGATGTATAGAACATACCTTCACTTATTGTTCCTTTGATGTAGCGGAGAATTCTCTTAGCTGCACTCAAGTGCGTCTGATCTGGTGTCTCCATATATCTGCTGATAAGTCCTACTCCATAGAGTATATCCGGTCTTGTACATGTCAAGTACCTCAAGCTTCCCACCAAGCTTTTAAAGTAAGTAGGATCAACATTTCCTACTTTACTTTTCCTCAATTCCACTCCATTTTCAACTGGAGTTGAAACTGGATTGCAACTTTCCATCTTAACTACTTTACTTTTCCTCAATTCCACTCCATTTTCAACTGGAGTTGAAACTGGATTGCAACTTTCCATCTTGAACTTTCCAAGAATTTCTTTGGCGTAGCCGCTTTGGGACACAAATATCCCTTCTTCATTTTGAGTAACTTCTAAGCCCAGAAAATGTGCCATCAGACCAATGTCTGTCATCTCAAACTCCTGTACCATGTTTTTCTTGAAGTCTGTAAACATGGTAGGATTGTTGCCGGTGAATATCAAGTCATCAACATATAAGCAAGCAAATAGTGTGCTCCCATCATCTTCTTTCTTCACATATATGGCGTATTCATATGGACATTTTTCAAATCCATTTTCTTGAAAATACCTGTCAATTCTGGTATTCCAAGCACGCGGAGCTTGCTTCAAACCATAGAGAGCTTTCTTCAACTTGTATACTTTGCCTTCATTGTCTTCTTCAATGTAGCCAAGTGGTTGTTCAACATAAATCTCTTCTTCCAGGAAGCCATTCAGAAATGCTGACTTCACATCAAGTTGATAGATCTTCCATCTATGTTGTGCTGCAAGTGAGATAATCAGTCTGATTGTCTCTAGACGGGCTACAGGAGCAAATACTTCTCCATAGTCTATGCCTTCTCTCTGTTTGTAGCCTTTTGCCACCAATCTTGCTTTATGTCGTTGTACTTCACCTTTTGCATTCTTCTTGGTCTTGTAGACCCATTTCACACCAATTGCCTTCTTACTTTCTGGCAGATTGGTTAACTTCCATGTATCATTCTTCTCAATGGCATGTATCTCTTCATCCATTGCTGTGATCCATTTCTCTTCTTTAATAGCCTCATCAAAGCTAATTGGATCACTATCTGCGAAGAAACAAAATAATGTTGTATCTTCTATTACCTGAGTTGCATCATATAAATCTTCAAGATTTCTCATCCTTGGTTCTTCTGATGAGGATGCTTCTGGTGATGTTGATGATGTTCCTGGTGTTGGAGAGTTTCTCCTGTTGAATACAGGAAAACTATGTACCGGAGACTGTGGCTCCTCTTCTGGTACTCTTGGATCTTCAACAAGTACTGTTGGTACTTCTGCTTCATCTTCAAGGATCAAATCTGTATTGATCCATTTGATTTCTTCTTGATCCTCCTTCCATTCCCAGGTTTTATCTTCTTCAAAGATAACATCTCTGCTGATAATCACCTTCTTTGTGATGGGATTATACAGCTTGTATCCCATTCTTCTATCTCCATATCCCACAAAGATGCATTTCTCGCTTTTATCATCGAGTTTTGTTCTTCTTGCATCTGGGATCTTTGCATAAGCCACACAGCCAAAGACTCGAAGATGAGTCACACTTGGTTTGTGGCCACTCCATGCTTCTTCTGGAGTGATGGCTTGCAAACTTTTTGTTGGGCAGCGGTTCAGTAAATATACTGCACAAGATACAGCCTCAGCCCAGTATTGTTTGGGCAACTTCTTAGCTTTAAGAAGACTTCTTGCCATATCAAGGATAGTTCTATTCTTCCTTTCTGCTATCCCATTCAACTGTGGTGTATAAGCCGGTGTTGTCTGATGTCTGATGCCTTGTTGTGTACAAAAGGCTTCAAAATCATTCGATGTGAATTCACCACCTTGATCAGATCTTACGGATCTGATATTATACCCACTCTGCTTCTCCACAATTGCTTTAAAATCTTTAAAGCAATTAAACACTTCTGACTTCATCTTCAGAAAGTAAATCCAGGTCTTCCTACTAAAATCATCAGTAAAAGTGAGGAAGTACCTGTTATGTCCAGTTGACATAGGCTTTATTGGTCCACACACATCTGTGTGAACTAACTCTAGTGGCCTCTTTGCTTTCCAGTTGACTTCCTTGGCAAAGCTAGCTCTGTGGTGCTTGCTGAGGACACAGCTCTCACAGACTTCTTCTGGATGATCAATGTGAGGAATTCCTTTGACCATCTGCTTACTTGCAAGCATCTTCAGGCTTGTAAAATTCAGATGTCCAAGCCTTAAGTGCCAAAGCCATTCTTCACTGTTAGTGATGGCAGTCAAACACTTTGCTGCATCATACTGGATGTTTAGTGGGAACATCCTATTCTTAGACATCTTCACAAAGGCAATCAATCTCCCATTGCTGTCTTTGACTGCAACATGACAATCCTTCATGAAGAGAGTATACCCTTTCTCCAGAAGTTGTCCTATACTCAGCATGTTGTGTTTGATAGCTGGAATATAGTACACATCAGCAATGTAGCTATCATCTCCATTCTTCAACTTTATCGCGATGTTGCCTTTCCCTTTAACTGGGACTTTGGAAGTATCTCCAAATGTGACCTGTCCTTGTATGGTCTCATCGAGATCACTAAAGAGGTCCCGTTGCCCGCACATATGATTGCTAGCTCCAGAATCTAGATACCATACATGCTCCTCATTTTTGCCCAGTCCTTGTTGGACAAATAATGCAGCTGACCCACTGATGATGGCATCTTCGTCTGCATAGTTGGCTTGCTCATGCAACTCTACTGGAGCTTTCTTTCGGCATTCAGTGCTATAATGCCCAAACTGATTGCAATTATAACACTGAATATTTCTCTTATCACGGTTATTATAACCGCCTCCTCTTCCTCTGGGAGTCAAAGGTTGTTGTCCTCGTCCTCCTCTGGTGGTGTTTCTACCACCTCTTCCTCTGAAGCTTGTATTCCAAGATCCTCTTCCTTGGAATCGTTGGAAGCCTCCTCTTCCTTGTTGATTTCTTCCTCGAGGGGTATATTCATGTGTTGAATTCCCCCTTTGCTCATATCTGTCTTCCTTCAGAGACAGTTTTGATTGCAAGGCATGCTCTATTGCCTTATCTCCATTTCTTCTCACAAGCTTTTGTTCATGAGCTTGTAAAGAACCCATCAACTCATCTACCATCAATTTATCCACTTCCTTGGATTCTTCAATGGCAACAACAACATAATCAAATTTTGGATCTAGGGATCTCAAAATTTTCTCTGTAATCCGAGCTTCTGAGAGAGCTTCTCCATTTCGTCTCATCTGATTGATTATCACCATAATTCTCGTGTGATAATCAGAAACAGATTCCGAGGATCTCATTTGTAAGGATTCAAATTCACCTCGCAAAGATTGAAGACGAATCTTCTTGATTCTGTCAACTCCTTTGTATTTTTGTTGGAGAGCTTCCCATATATCCTTTGACTTTTCCGCAGAAGAGATAATCTCAAACGTAGCTTCATCAAGACCTTGATAAATGATGGTCTTGGCTTTGTTGTCCTTCTTTCTGTTGCTTCTAAGAACTTGCTTCTGCGCTTCTTCTAAAGCTTCCTCTGCTTCTTTGGACTCTGGTTCATCATAACCATAATCCACAATCTCTATGCATTCTTGTGAGCCAAGAAATGCCTTCATTCGGATGCTCCAATTATCAAAATTATCTCTGGTCAGCTTCGGAATGAGTGTCTGAGCATTTTCTGTAGTCATTGTATTTGAAAATGACTATATCACCCTTTTTTCTTTCTCTTTTCACCAAACGGACACCACGGATAGATCCGGAATGGTCCAAATAGTAGGGAACCGGTCTGAGTTGGTTCGAAATGAGGCTAAAAACGGGTGAACCGGTCCAAAAATCACTTCTGGACGCTGGTCGGTTCGCTGGGATTGAACCGGGAATATTCTAGGGAATATTCTTTGGGGCTCGGCTTCAGCTAGCGGCTCGGCTTAGATGAACGGCTCGGCTTGTCTGTATTGGCTCGGCTTGTCGGCTCGTCTCGGCGTAACGGCTCAAATATGGCGCGCGTGAAACTCACTCGTCTTCTTCCTCGGGGCGCGTGTCTGAGAGTGGTGAATAGTGTCAGATATTCAGAGGGAGAGTGTGGCTCACCCCTAGCTCCGATTGAGTTGATTTTTGCACCGACGAGTTCGTATTGAAGAGCTCTATACTCTGAAATGATCAAAATTTGTTTTCGACAAACTTGAAAATTCGGATGTACCCCCAAAAACCTCTCTGTTTTTGACGAACGAGGCTCTGATACCAATTGTTGGTGGGAGATGCCACTGATGGTGGCTTTTAAACACTCAAAGAGGATAAAACACACTGTTTTATTTCAACAAAAAAACTTACACAGAGGTTGAACACTCTATTAAAACTCTCTCTTTTCTCTCGTGTTTTCTCTCTAATATCTCCCACTACTCTTTTCTCCTTAACTAAGCTTCCTATTTATACAGAAAATGAAAGCTATATATTTTTGACTTTAAGATAAGATTTTTGCAAGTTGTGGGCGGCTTGCAGAGGGGCGGTGGATGCAGGCGGTGGTCATGCATAGTGGCTGTCAGGGGCTTTAATTGATGGAAGCCGGTGGTTGCAATTCTGGACTTTTGAGGATTGAGTTTATCCTAACACCTGTATCCAAGCACGCTGACTTTCATGCCTCTGTTTAGCACTCAAGCTGTTTTATGCATCGGGAAAACGTGAAGCCATCCTAGAATGAGGACACTGCTAGGCATGAAACCCAATCTAATCATCTTCATGTTGCTCGATGCTTTCACAAGACCAATTACCTCTTGAATTCTAATCACATTAAATCTCTTTTCATCAATGCATCTAAACCCAATCAAATCTTTTCATCTTTACATGAAACTCTTGTTCTATAAATGGCCACCATCTAGCACATTTTTTGCTCCTTTTAGGGTTTCTTTTTAATAAAACAACTTATTAAACCCACTTGAATCCATAACTTGTTTGATGGGTTAATTTGCAATGCCATGGTCGATTTAATATTTGATCCTCTAAGGTGAATTGAAGTTTTCTTAAGCATTTACTTAATTTTCAGTACTTGCCGAGGTTAACAATTTTAATGAATTTACCATGATAAAAAAACAAAAAAAAACAATAAGTAGGTGTTTTGGGCAAGAATAAGCGAGTGTTGGACTACAAAACCAATAATAGCTCTCCTCCTTGATCCATCTTTACCCACAGCATGAGAGCATTTATACAGAGTGATATAGCAGCTAAGAGAACGAGCTTCTAATCCAGCATACTATTTCGTAATGCTGCAATTAAGAGGATAATATTTCTTAGATTTTAATGAAGCTGAAGGCTATTGTCATAGTGAAATTCAAACATGGGGATGCATGACAGCTAAAATCCCCGGAAATAAAACAAATACTGCATGCAACGAGAAACAAAAATGAACAAGCCTAACATATTACACTTGCAACAAAATCTATATCCTTACTAGCCATTTACCTGAGCTTCGCCGCAATTAAAACTATATTTTTTCAACGCAAAAAAATATATATATTAAGAGTATGAGATATTAAGATTGTAAGATTTTTTTTATTATACTATAAATTTGGGGAAAATAATCAATTTGTGCAGAATTTCATGAGCTTAAACTGCTGAAAGGATCGTGTGATATAAGATCCTTAATGGCAAGCAAAGCATGCTGGTCTGTCTCATTTGTGAAGCCAGAAGTGGTGGCTTCCATGTAGTTGATGAACAGAATCATGGCCATGAACCAAAGAAGTGAGTTCAGTAGCCCTGAAAGCATTTTTCTTTTCTGTTTTTTTTGCGGTGCTTGTGCTTGATGAAGCCAGGATGAGCTTAAGTAAGAAGCCAAGATAGGAATGGAAACAGGGAGGGGCCCTTGACTTGACTTTGCGAAATGCTTGTACTATTCACAGTCTTTTTCTGGTTGGAAAAGTGTAGCAGGGCAAAACAAATTAAATTAAGGGGGTTTGCATGAATCTTCCTCTTCATAAATGGTCACCTTCTAGCACATTTTTTCTCCTTTTAGGGTTTTTAACATATTAAACCCACTTGAATCCATAACTTGTTTGATGGGTTAATTCACAATACCATGGTCGATTTAATACTTGATCCTCTAAGGTTAATTGAAGTTTTTTTAAGCATTTACTTAATTTTCAATTTTCAATACTTGCCGAGGTTAACAAATTTTAAAGAATTTACCATGATAAAAAAAAAAAAAAACAATAAGTAGTAGTTTTGGGCAAGAATAAGCGAGAGTTGGACTACAAAACCAATAATAGTTCTCCTCCTTGATCCATCTTTACCCACAGCATTTATACCCAAGAATGCTTTCTTTAATCCATCCCCGGAAATAAAACAAATACTGCATGGAACGAGAAACAAAAATGAACAAGCCTAACATATTACACTTGCAACAAAATCTATATCTTTATCTCAAATTTCTCCAGCTTGTAAATGCGTATTGCTCTCAATGTTCATGGACTTCGGGGGCAAGTCGACAGCATTCACCATTTGTTAGTACTAATTGGTTAATGAGATGATAAAAGTCAAGCCAGTGACGTCCTTTTCCGCAATAAATATTTTGCCAATATTCAATATTTGAAGTTCGTGGAGGTTTCCTAGACTTATTGGCACAGACCCTTTAAAGCGTTACCATCTAAGGGGTGTTTTATACTGTATTTTAAAAATGTTCTTGAAAAGAAGGTTTGATTTCTACTAATGAGTTTTTATTATTATGTACTGGAAGGCTAGGTCCATAACCTTAAAGAGTCTAGCACATTCATTTTGCTAGAAGAAAACGAGCTTCTGCATTTAACATTCAAGTATTCTGACAAAAAAAAACACAACGTATGCCAGTTTTCATAGATTACAGCACTTGAGATCTCTCTAGCTGTTAGAGAGAATCTTGGTAGTTTTATGCAGTTCTGAAGGAACATCTGCTATAACCATTCTCTCACTTGGCAAATCAGCAGAACATCGAAGTCCATTTTGCAGGATTGATTCCAAACACTTCTTTACCTTTTCAATGCTGATGCTGCTTCTGCCTCTTGGACCATTTCTCCTTGTCTGAACTTCCTCTTGGATATCAATTGAGAGTAGAGGATCAATAATCTCCATTACCCGATCAGGAAGGGCTGCTTCAACGAAACTATGCAGGTTTAAGTCACCTGTAAACATGCTGTCGGTGGGCCTTTTTCCTGTGAACATCTCCAGCAGGAGAATTCCATAGCTGTACACATCACCCTGTGTTGAAGCCTCTCCTCCCATTCCATATTCTGCAATTTAAGCAAAAACTAACAAAGTCTTTTACTAAGATTTCCTACATAGCATAGCCATCATGCTGGAAACGATGTTATATGTCATCTTTAAATATACTGCAGAAAATACAAACATGATTATTGGATTTGTAGCAAGTTGATTTCTAAATGAATATGAGGTAGGGTAGTTGCTTAATATTTTACCTGGTGCTACATAACCAATGGTTCCTCGTATGCAAATTGAGCTTGACTCTGTAGAAAATGATTCCCCAGCAGCAGCTAAAAGAATCTTTGCCAGGCCAAAATCACCCACTTGAGCAGTAAGGTCATTGTCAAGAAGGATGTTGCTCGGTTTTAGATCACAATGAAGCACTGTCGTTTCACACTGGTTGTGAAGATAATCTAATGCCAGGGCCACATCAGTCGCTATGTTTATTCTCTGCAGCAGACTTAAATTTTTGAAGTCTTGTGATTCCGGTGAACTTGCATGTAACCAGCTCTCCAAACATCCATTTGACATGAACTCGAAGATCAAAGCCTTGAAGTCATTGCCTTGGAAATCAAGGGTTGAGCAAGAATTTACAATTCTGACAAGATTTCGGTGTCTGATATTCCTCAACGCGTTGATTTCAGCCATGAAAGTCTTGCTGGCTCCTCTTTCTCGAAGCTTGAATACCTTTACAGCTACTTGGTCATCAGATCCAAGCGTACCTTTGTAGACAGTACCGTATTTTCCATCCCCAATTATGTTGGCCGAAGAGAACCCACCAGTAGCATGTACAAGTTCCGAATAGGAAACTCTATGGTATTTCTTCTCTAATGGTGAGGCCAAAGAAGGTCCACTTTTTTTTTGTTTTTTCCTGCGTATAACAGCACAGGCAGATGCCACCACCAGAAGAAGGAAAAGTGCAGCACAGCTTCCAAGAATTACTACCTTCCGGTGAACTCCAGTCTTTCGTCTCTGTTTTGGGCATTCATGCAATTGCAGTGCCTTGATTCCTCCACATAGCTTGTCATTTCCAGCAACTGAAAATGCACTAGCATTGGTGAAAACTCCTTCAGCTGGCACTTCACCATCAAAATTGTTACCGGAAAGGTTGAGATAACCAAGAAGAGGTAATTCGCCAAGAAACTTGGGAATCTGCCCAGACAAGTTGTTGTGGGCAAGGCTAAGGACTCGGATACTTCTTAGCTTCTTGAAAGAAGGAGGAATAGTTCCTTCAAAGAAGTTGCCATTCAAGTTGAGGTATTCCAACATGACACAACTCTCGATAGAACTTGGAATTTTTCCAGATAATTTGTTTTCTGAAACATCCAATTCATTCAGATTTCCTGCATTACCCAGTTGTGATGGTAATGGACCTGTTAAATTATTTGACTCCAAAAAGAGGCGAAATAAAGAATCGACACCAGCAAGTTTCTCAGGTATTGCACCACTGAGATGATTGTATGAAAGATCTAACACTTCTAGCTTACTGTAATTTTCCAGAGAAACTGGTATAGTTCCCTCAAGAAAATTGTCTGCTAGACTGAGAGTAAGCATTCGAGAAAGGTTTCCGAAGGAGGATGGAATATTTCCAGAGATTTTGTTTGTGTTAACAAAAAGCTTTTGCAACTTGGAAAGTTTTCCAATAGAATCAGGTAATCTCCCTGTAAGCATGTTTTCAGAAAATCCAAGATACTCCAAGTTTTTAAGATTTCCAATCTCTACAGGAATGTCTCCAGTCAAGTAGTTATTGTGGAGTGTTAACAAATAGAGGTTGGTCGAGAGATTTGCAATAGAGATTGGCAATACGCCTCTAAGGTGATTTTCAAAAAACCCCACCTCTCTTAAATTGGTGCAATTGGTCAAGGAGGTAAGAAAAGTTAAATCACTCCCATTCTCATCCCCGAGCGGATTGCTGCCAAAGTTTATTATTTCAAGGTTTTGCAGGTTTCCCAAATTATTTGGAACAGGCCCGGTTAAAGCATTAACTGATAAATCAAAAACTACGAGTCCTGAGCAATTGACGATAGATTCTGGAATATGACCAAAGAATTGGTTTATTCCAAGATAAAGAGCTTGCAGATTGGGCAGGGTTGATCCTATATGACGCGGGAGGGGACCAGTTAATTGGTTTCCCGCTAATGAGAGCGAATTGAGGGATGAGATATTGTAAAGCTGTTCAGGAACCATACCAGACAAATTGTTGGAATAAAGATGTAGAAAATCTAAGGCAGAGAGTAGTCCAAGTTCATCAGGAATGATTCCATCCAGATTGTTATATGCTAGACTTGCAAATTGTATGCTAGAGAGGTTCCCAAATGAAGGTGGGATTGAACCAGTGAAATGATTGCTGCCGAGGTCCAATCTTAAGAGCTTAGAAAAAGAGTCAAGTGCACTGGGAATTTTCCCTCTAAAATTGTTTCCGTATAGATGCAGGAATTTTAGGTTTGAAAACTGACTCAAGTTGGAAGGAAGTTCACCTTGGAAGGAGTTGTTTTCTAGAGCAAGGAATCTCAGTCGAAACAACCGGCCAATTTCTGGAGGAAGAATTTGATGGAATCTGTTTGTACTGAGATCAATCACTCTGAGGAATGAAAGATTCCCGACATGGGGAGACAGCGAACCTGCCAGTTCAAGTGAAGACAGATTCAAGGAAGTCACTCTTCGATGCCTGCGACCGCATGTAACTCCTTGCCAGCTGCAAAACTGCAGCGAGCTGTTCCATGAGCTTAAACTGCTGAAAGGATCGTGTGATATAAGATCCTTAATGGCAAGCAAAGCATGCTGGTCTGTCTCATTTGAGAAGCCAGAAGTGGTGGCTTCCATGTAGTTGATGAACAGAAGCATGCCCATGAACCAAAGAAGTGAGTTCAGTAGCCCTGAAAGCATTTTTCTTTTCTGGTTTTTTTGCCTAATGAAGCTTAAGTAAGAAGCCAGGATACACTTGGAACAAAATCTATATCATTATCTGAATTTTCTCCAGCTTGTAAATGTGTATTAATTGCTTCGGGGGCAAGTTGACAGCATTCACCATCTGTGCTGAGAAAGAAAGCTCGTAGATAGGTGGGAATTCAAGCTTTGGTCCCCTTTCTACGGCCCAGGTATTCGGTGCAAATTGCTACCCAACAGTTTATTTTAAATGCATATTTATTACCAACAGAAATGATATATTTTCTCACCAACCATATTTTAGATGGACCGACAAAATTAATTACTCTTTTTGTTTTTTGCATTTGTGATGGAAAAGAAGTGGCTCTACGAACATCAACTATATCAACAAATCATTAAATTATTATCAATTTTATACTCGAGCTATTTTTATTTAGTATTTCCTTATCAAATAATTAAATTATAAAAAAACTGGTTAATGAGATGAGAAAAGTCAAGTCAGTGACGCCCTCTCCCGCAATAAATATTTTGCCAATATTCAACATTTGTAGTTCGTGGAGGTTTCCTAGACTTATTGACACCGACACAGATAAAGCGTTACCACCTGATTCCATTTCAAAAGTATTCTTAAAAAAATTTAAATTTAAATTAGTTTTAGTTTTAGTTTTAGTTTTTATTTTAAATTAAATATTTTTGGTATTTTTAAATTATTTTCTGATATCAAAAATAATTTTTAAAAAATAAAAAATATTATTTTAATACAAGCATTTTCAAACGTATAATAAATCAGGTTGCACAAGTCCCGAGGCATTGGCTAACGGAAGTTGGAAAAGTCCCAGAGAATTTGTTTGCTCCTAGACGAAGAAAAGAAAGCAGAAGGCGACCATTTAATTGGTCGTCAGCTATGGAAAAGAAACAAGGGATGAGATATTTAAAGCAGTTCAAGAACCGTATTTTGGTTAGAATATCATATACCGGTGTAAATAATAAATCAAAAGAAATTAGATAGATTTAAAGTTATTTAAGATTTATTACTCTAATATCTAGTTTTCTTCAATTTTAAATAATTTTTAAAAAATTGTGTTGTTGCAAATTATAAGTCGTTCAATAATGCCCTCAATAATCACCATACGAATAACCAATAAAAAAATCTCTTAAATCTTTATTTAAGAGGGAAAATTTGTTATGCCTAGAGTGCTAGTTCTATTTTGTAATTTATATCATTTTTCGGTCTAGTAGATGACCTGTCAAAAATATAAGAGAAATAACTTTATATTTATAGAAAATCCTAAAATCCCTATAATCGACATAATATCTATTTGTCTCTTAAATAATGTCCATAATATAATTTGAGAAATTTAGTCAATCAGTTCCTACTTGATATTTTAGGACAATTATAATTCATGAATTAAGTATATTATAATGCTTAATTTCTAAAATTATTTTCAATCAAGTCAAACTTTGCTCCATACATATAGTCAATGCTCCATAACATTCCTTGTAGTTGAGAAATTCTCTTTTTTCTAGTGCATCTAGTCAATGCTCCATAACATTCCTAGAAACTCACGTTGCTCTCCGGTTGATAGTAATTAAGCACTATCAGTGTCGTTTGGTGCTCTTAGATACCAATTACTAAAGCTTTTATGATTTCTTTGATGAAAACTTTAAGACTTTCTATCATAGTGTTTTCCCTAAATGGAAGATATTCATCAATAAGATCTACAAGAATATGATATGCAAGTATTATATGAACTACAATTATCTTTTGAAAGCAAGATAAGCCAAAAGCATCGACAATATCTACCTTTTATTTGAAGAATGGATTGTGAGTTTTCATTGCATTTGCAATCTAAACTAAAAAAAACAATGAATAATCATATCTCCTTTGAAATTGGCTTTCAAAAGAAATTAGGATTTTCTTTTCTATTACAATTTACGATATTGTGATCAAGAATAGAGCCACAAACCCTGTTCTCCATCTTTGATGATTTGATTCTTCTTCAACAACCACTGCAATGACAACTTTTTGGTGAACATGAGAGTGATATCATCAAGATCAAAAGCTTTATAAAAATTGAAATTAGAATGATTCATGATGAAATTTAAGACAAACATAGTAAACATGGTAAAGAAGATATTGATGAATAAAATTGTTCAAGTATATAGCATATTTATAGATGTATTGTTTTTCCAAATGTTGATATCTTAAAATTAAAAATATTGGCGGTTATTTTTTTTAATTTTGATTTTTAAAATTTAAAATGTTAACAGTAATTTTTCTAAAAGTTTGAATTTTATTTGGTATTTGCTAATAAAGATGCTCTAAGTATTATAAAAAGTGTAGCCAATTGGTAAAGCGCATAGTTAACTCATGGAGATACATTTTCCTCAATTTGGCAAATAACTTGACAGCAGACAATTAATGCATTATTGCCACAAATCAAGGAAATTAACAAGTAAACAACAAATCTACTTCTAGCAGTCAAATTTGACAAATAAACAATAGGTTTGATAGCTAAAGTTTGGCAACAGAAAATAACAATACTTTCCTTTCAATATCTATTTTTCAAGTTGATCTATTTTTTCTGTTTTTGCAAGTAAAAGACATGCACACAAAATACATATCTAAAATTACATATTTAATAGATAAACTATATCACACTTAATAAATAAAGGCAATTTGCACCACACAACTTACACTAAGGGTTGTTAGGATTGAGAGAGTTTGCAGATAATTGAAAGAGAAAGAAGAATTAGTTTAGAGAAGAGAAGATGGAGAAGAGAGAAAAGAGAGGGAGACTGAAATTTAAAATTGTGTTGTATTGATTTCTGTTTTGCATAACTTTGTTGTGTGTGCACTTCTCTATTTATACACATTTCTCATATATTCTTCATACTCTAGAATACAAATACACTACTCTAGAATATTCTTTCTTCTATACTCTAACATCCCCCCTCAATCTCTTGCTTTGATGAACCAAGCATGAGATTGCAGCAATGACTTTGAAACAGAGGAGCAGTGAGGCCTTTTGTCAAGATATCTGCAAAACAAAGCATCAACAACATGTTTCTATTTTTACTAGTAAAATTTAGTGACCTTTCTCTCTTCTTTCTCAACCAGGGGCTAAAACATAACAAAAAATAGTTTTTTTTTATCAATATTAAATTTGAAAAATATTGAGGGACTATAATTGTATTATTTGTGTCATGCGAAACTTATGGCTTACCACTCGTATCTGGAGTGTTTTTTATTTCGGTCCCTTTTCTTTTAATTCCACCCTTTCATTATAAATAAAAATCAATTGATCTGAACTAAATTTCCAAAACATAAAGTTTAAGTACTAAATTGAAAAAAACACAAAATTTTGCACAATCCATCTACAATAATTTGGGAGAGGATGAACATTGCACTCTTAAAGAGTAAAAACTCATGCCTTAGAGTTATACTTAATAAATACACAACACATTTAACAAACTTAAAAGATAAATTAGATAAAGAACACATTTAATAAACTTAATAGATTTCACTACAATTTCTTTTGACGAGACACACAAGCATATGACAAGCAACATTTAGTTGAATATTGTTTTCTAGGCATACTTGATCTCTTATTCTCAGTAGCACAATCGAGAATAAATAGTAAACAAAAATTTGTATATTTATTCAATAGTAAACATTTAGTTGTATATTAAAATAATATTTTTTTATATATAAAAAATTATATTTGATAACGATCTAAAAAATAATTTAAAATAAAAATAAAATAAAAATTATTTAAAAAAAAAAACACTTTTAAATCGGATTCCATACACCCACGGAGCTTAAACACTTATGTCTGTCTCATTTGTAAAGCCAAAGGTGGCAGCAGTTTCCATGTTGTTGATGATGGAACAAATTACAGTGCAAACAAGGAATATTTTTTCTGGCCCTGAAATCATATTTTAGTGCTCAAACAACTCTTTGTATATTCTCTTTTAAAACCTCGATTTTCATAATGGGGTTGAGAAACCTCAGGAGTCCATGTCATTGGTCGAGCAAATGGTGCTCCATGCCAACGAATTATAATACGCTTTCTACACGCTTCCCTCGAGAAAATGTTAAGCAATTGGCCTTTGGAAATTTCCTCTCATCGTATCAAAACTGGATTTATTATCAAAATTTGGCTTGTTTGTAGGAGTTAAATCCATGAGATAGAATGTTGCTGTTTGCCTGTTCCTCCATGGTGTAAGCTAAGGGTGTGAGCACTGGGAAGTTTTGTGTCTTTATGACTCAAAATCTAAAGAAACAAAAGCTAGAATTTTGAAGTCAATGTCCTATTTACTAAAATTTCCACAGAGAAAATGTTTCGACAAATGATAACTTTGTGGAATATATTTCTTGAAGTATTCAGAATAGAAATATTAGCGATGGTAAATGGACTTGACCACCTCTGCAGTTTGTCTGCCAAAGAATCTTATGAATTTCTCATGTCCACAGTTGAGCATACCCTTAACCATTCTCATGGATTGAAGCATCGATCTACTTCTTAGTGGTAGGTCTAGAATTTAAGAAAGGGTGCATTTGTTAGCATGGTAAGAATTTGTAGATTTCCTAGTTAATGTTTTAGAATTTAAAAGTGAAGATATTAAGTCCAGTATCGTCCGATTTGGGATAGAGATCATGGTTTCTTGAAGAGAACAACTTGTGTACAGGGCAACTGTTTTTGCAAGCACGTCATTCAGGGAACAATCAAGACTTGGATCTTGTGGCAAACTGGATCTTGAACTACTAGCTTTGATTCACCATAACAGAAGGGCCTGACAGAAACATATAGAACTAGAGAAAACACCAAGGAACAAAACAAATTAAAAAAAATGTTTAGCTGAGAAATTCAAAGTTCTTGTAACACTGTTGTGGGATTTTGTGAGAGAGAAAACCTGAGAAAGTCGTGGAGGGTTAAAATGGCTGAGACTTCAGAGACTGGAGAACAGACTATCTGCAACATGCAGATGGAATCATTACTAATGAGTTTTCATTATTATGTACTGGAAGGCTAGGTCCATAACCTTAAAGAGTCTAGGACATTCATTTTGCTAGAAGAAAACGAACTTCTGCATACAAGTATTCTGACCAAAAAACAACACAATGTATGCCAGTTTTCATAGATTACAGCACTTGAGATCTCTCTATCTGTTAGAGAGAATCTTGGTAGTTTTATGCAGTTCTGAGGGAACATCTGCTATAACCATTCTTTCACCTGGCAAATCAGCAGAACATCGAAGTCCAATCTGCAGGATTGATTCCAAACACTTCTTTACCTTTTCAATGCTGATGCTGCTTCTGCCTCTTGGACCATTTCTCCTTGTCTGAACTTCCTCTTGGATATCAGTTGAAAGTAGAGGATCAACAATCTCCATTACCCGATCAGGAAGGGATGCTTCAACGAAACTATGCAGGTTAAAGTCCCCTGTAAACATGCTGTCGGTGGGCCTTTTTCCTGTGAACATTTCCAGTACGAGAATTCCATAGCTGTACACATCACCCTGTGTTGAAGCCTCTCCTCCCATTCCATATTCTGCAATTTAAGAAAAAACTATCAAAGTCTTTTACTAAGATTTCCTAGATATCATAGCCATCATGCTTGAAACGAAGTTTTATATCATCTTTAAATGTATTGCAGAAAATACAAACATGATTATTGGATATGTAGCAAGTTGATTTCTAAATGAATATGAGGAAGCGTAATTGCTTAATATTTTACCTGGTGCTACATAACCAATGGTTCCTCGTATGCAAATTGAGCTGGAATCTGTAGAAAATGATTCCCCACCAGCAGCTAAAAGAATCTTTGCCAGGCCAAAATCACCCACTTGAGCAGTAAGGTCATTAAGGATGTTGCTCGGTTTTAGATCACAATGAAGCACTGTCGTTTCACACTGGTTGTGAAGATAATCTAATGCCAGGGCCACATCAGTCGCTATGTTTATTCTCTGCAGCAGACTTAAATTTTTTAAGTCTTGTGATTCCGGTGAACTTGCATGTAACCAGCTCTCCAAACTCCCATTTGACATAAACTCGAAGATCAAAGCCTTGAAGTCATTGCCTTGGAAATCAATGGTTGAGCAAGAATTTACAATTCTGACAAGATTTCGGTGTCTGATATTCCTCAACGCGTTGATTTCAGCCGTGAAAGTATTGCTGGCTCCTCTTTCTCGAAGCTTGAATACCTTTACAGCTACTTGGTCATCAGATCCAAGCATACCTTTGTAGACAGTACCGTATTTTCCACCCCCAATTATGTTGGCCGAAGAGAACCCACCAGTAGCATGTACAAGTTCCGAATAGGAAACTCTTTGGTATTTCTTCTCTAATGATGAGGCCAAAGAAGGTCCACTTTTTTTTTGTTTTCTCCTGTTTATAACAGCACAGGCAGATGCCACCAACAGAAGAAGGAAAAGTGCAGCACAACTTGCTAGAATTACTACCTTTCGATGAACTCCAGTCTTTGGTCTCTGTTTTGGGCATTCATGCAATTGCAGTGCCTTGATTCCTCCACATAGCTTGTCATTTCCGGCAACTGAAAATGCACTAGCATTGGTGAAAACTCCTTCAGCTGGAACTTCACCGTCAAAATTGTTACCGGAAAGGTTGAGATAACCAAGAAGAGGTAATTCACCAAGAAACTTGGGAATCTGCCCAGACAAGTTGTTGTGGGCAAGGTTAAGGACTTGGATACTTCTTAGCTTCTTGAAAGAAGGAGGAATAGTTCCTTCAAAGAAGTTGTCCTTCAAGTTGAGGTATTCCAACATGACACAACTCTCGATAGAACTTGGAATTTTTCCAGATAATTTGTTATCTGAAACATCCAATTCAATCAGATTTCCTGCATTACCTAGTTGTGATGGTAATGGACCTGTTAAATTATTTGAAACCATATAGAGGCCAATTAAAGGATCGATACCAGCAAGTTTCTCAGGTATCGCACCACTAAGATGATTGTATGAAAGTTCTAAGTCTTCTAGTTGACTGTAATTTTCCAGAGAAACTGGTATAGTTCCCTCAAGAAAATTGTCTCCTAGAATGAGAATAAGCATTCGAGAAAGGTTTCCGAAGGAGGATGGAATATTTCCAGAGATTTTGTTTGTGTAAACATAAAACTCTTGCAACTTGGAAAGTTTTCCAATAGAATCAGGTAATCTCCCTGTAAGCATGTTTTCAGCAAATGCAAGAGACTCCAAGTTCTTAAGATTTTCAATCTCTACAGGAATGTCTCCAGTCAAGTAGTTAGTGTTGAGTTTTAACCAATAGAGGTTGATCGATAGATTTGCAATAGAGATTGGCAATACGCCTTTAAGGTGATTTTCAAAAAACCACACCTCTCTTAAATTGGTGCAATTGGTCAAGGAGGTAAGAAAAGTTAAATCACTCCCATTCTCTTCCCCGAGCGGATTGCTGCCAAAGTTTATTATTTCAAGGTTTTGCAGGTTTCCCAAATTATTTGGAACAGGCCCGGTTAAAGCATTAAATGATAAATCAAAACCTACGAGTCCTGAGCAATTGACAAAAGATTCTGGAATATGACCAAAGAATTGGTTAAATCCAAGAGAAAGATATAGTAGATTGGGCAGAGTTGATCCTATATAACGCGGGAGGGGACCAGTTAATTGGTTTTCCGTTAATGAGAGCATATTGAGGGATGAGATATTGTAAAGCTGTTCAGGAACCATACCAGACAGATTGTTGGAAGAAAGACTAAGAAAATCTAAGGCAGAGAGTCGTCCAAGTTCATCAGGAATGATTCCATCCAGATTGTTCCTTCCTAGATTTGCACCTTGCATGCTAGAGAGGTTCCCAAATGAAGGTGGGATTGAACCAGTGAAATGATTGCTGCGAAGGTTCAATCTTAAGAGCTTAGACAAAGAGCCAAGTTCACTGGGAATTTTCCCTCTAAAATTGTTTCCGTATAGATGCAGGAATTTGAGGTTCGAAAAATGACTCAAGTTGGAAGGAAGTTCACCTTGGAAGGAGTTGTCTTCTAGAGAAAGGAATCTCAGTCGAAACAACCGGCCAATTTCTGGGGGAAGAATCTGATGGAATCTGTTTGTACTGAGATCAATCACCCTGAGGAATGTAAGATTCCCGACATGGGGAGACAGCGAACCTGCCAGTTCAAGTGAAGACAGATTCAAGGAAGTCACTCTTCGATGCCTGTGACCGCATGTAACTCCTTGCCACCTGCAAAACTGCAGCGAGCTGTTCCATGAGCTTAAACTGCTGAAAGGATCGTGCGATATAAGATCCTTAATGGCAAGCAAAGCATGCTGGTCCGTCTCATTTGTGGAGCCAGAAGTGGTGGCTTCTATGTAGTTGATGAACAGAAGCATGCCCATGAACCAAAGAAGTGAGTTCAGTAGCCCTGAAAGCATTTTTCTTTTCTGGGTTTTTTGCGGTGCTTGTGCTTGATGAAGGCAGGATGAGCTTAAGTAAGAAGCCAAGATACAGTGGTGTAAAATGTAAGTGGAAACCAATACGAATGGAAACAGGGAGGGGCCCTTGACTTGACTTTGCGAAGATGCTTATACTATTCGTTTTGTTAGACCACTGGTTCAGTATACAGTGGTTAAGTGGAAACCAATGCGAGAATCCACGAATGCAAACAGGGAGGGGCCCTTGACAAATTAAATTAAGGGGGTTTGCCATGAATCTTGACTGTTTGGGAACAATGTTTTTTTTTTAAAATACATTAAATGATAAGGAAAGATTAGTTCAATGAATATAATATATTTTGGATGCAACATTTTGTTGCCCAAAATTCACAAGTAAAAGTAGACATGTAAGAAAAGAATATATTTCGTTTATAATCATGCAAATATATAAAGCATTGTAATCGTAATTATTATAAAAATCTAGTATGCATGCTAAATAAATATATAAACTTGCAAAAAATATAGAAATAAAGATGTTCAGCGGCACAAAAGCATATTTTCGAAGTTTATTTTGAATTACAAACTGAACAATGAAAAAAAATGAGAATCCTATTATTTTGACATAAATATAATAACAGGAGGTCCTATTATTTTGTATATTTATTAAATATCATTAATCCATATTGTAATATAAAAAATAAAGATTTTAATTATTAATGTGTTGGATGAAATTCGTTTTTTTTTTTTTTTAGTTTTCTTTTCATTTTTATTTTTATTTTTTTTTTAAAAGCATGATCATTTCTAAGTTTTAAAATATTTTTTCAACCAAGAAAAACAGAAAATAAGCTTATATAACATTGTTTTTCATCTCAAGAAAAAAAAATGGAAATTTTGTTCAAATTAAGTTTGTTTTTTATGATATTTTCAATATTTTTAACTTACACAATTTTTTGTAATTAATCTGAAAACACTTTTCCACCTAATTTTCCACTAAAACAATTTCAATTTGCTGTTCAAAGGTCCTCCACAACATTTTCCACCAAATCAAATTGCACGTCGATGGAACCAAAGTGAATGGAATAAAAGTTAGTGGAACATTATTATTAATTCATAATAATAATTACTTTGTTATTTTATTTTGTATTTTGGGCATAGTGTTCAAACATAAGTTCTCACACGACATGGAACGAAATAGAAATCAAGATTTACTTGGCAAGAGCACCCAAAAACAATTCAGTCAAGGTCCACTTGAGAAAATAGTCTTTGAAATAATAATAACTGTAATTATCCATTGATGAGTGCAATTGATTTATTTCACATCAACTTTTTTAATTCACGATCGAATGTAGGTTTCCACCATATCTTGATGAATTATAATTTCAAGACTCTTCTTTTCTCTTTGTGATATTAAAAGGATTTTATATTGAATAAATTGATTGCCAGCATATGAAGAGAGATAATAGATTTTTCAACTTCATCTTCTTTTCTTTCATAGAAGTTTATTTATAGTATTACTTTTCTAGCTATATTCCATGTTTTATACCATCTTCTTATCAAAGGAGTTAATTGTTTATTTAAAGTTTTTTGTAAATATCTTTTTCTTTACTTTCATAGAATTAATTGTTTTTTTATAGTATTACTTTTGTAGGTACATTCCATGTTTTATACCATCTTCTTATCAAAGGAATTAATTGTTTATTTAAAGATTTTTTGTAAATATATTTTTCTTTACTTTGTTAGGATACTATTTGTAGACTAGATATTAAAAATGTACGTATATGATAAGTTATTTTATAGTAGCTAAAGTTTAGCTTATGATTACATTCAAGATAAATATCAGCTCTTTAGATAGGGAACACAATTTTTTTTGCTCATAGTTTTTAAAGTTTGTCATGGTATTAAAATCTTTCTCAGTGTAATCGTAGTTCCATCTTTGTTTGTCTTTCATATGTCTATTTTTTCTCAAGTTTATCTTATTCCTAGTGCAGTCTTTTATTCTTAGTTATTCTAGATCAAACAATCTCAAAATTATATATTCTAAGAAGTCTAATTTTTATGGTTTATTTTAATGGCCAGAATCGCTCAACATAGTTCATGATATTTGTCAAAGGGAAGGATTTATAGATCCATGTTAATAACAATAACTCTGTTTATGATAAAAACAAAGATAACGAATAAAATACCAAATGAGAGGTCATGGATGCCCTAGTCAAGGCATGGATTTTAGGATCTTTCGAATCCAATATTATCTTGAATCTTAGATCCTTTATAGTTGTATTCGAGATATGGAATTATCTCTGGATGTTTTATAGTTAGCATAACTCTACATGTTTGTTTTAGCTTTAACATAACTTGGCTAACCTTTAATAGAACAATATTTTTATCTTTAGATTCTACTATAGTTTTATTATGAGCATTGTCTATGAAGATCAACATCTTCTCACTCAAAATGCCCTGGAATAACATTGATCAACCCTCGTTTCTATGGCCTATGTAACCCAAAACAAGCTAAGGGGAAGATATATGAGCATTGTCTAGTGTTTTATGCAATTATTGTAAAAGGAATGGTCATATTATCAAAGAATAGCCCATCTGACCTCCTAAAGATCTAAAACAACATATATTGTCTTAGTTGGTTCTTTTAATGTTGGTAATGTTGATCTATTTTTTCAGTTTTTGCAAGTAAAAGACATGCACACAAAATACATGTCTAAAATTACATATTTAATAGATAAACTTTAATATTATTCCTTTAAAAACGACCTTTACACCATCAAAGATTATTCCTTTATTCACCCTTAATATGTTTTAATTAATGATTAAAACTGTATTTTTGTTATCAATAAACTTGTTTACAAACATTTGTCAAGATACAGAATGGATCAAACTGCATTTTATGATTGAATGCAATGGAGTTCTTCACAGCCCAAAGGGCAGGATTAATTAATAATCAAAGAGGTGTGTTTAATTTATTTTTTTATATGAGAATTTTAAAGTGAATTTATATACTTTGAATTAATGAATCTATATGAGGATACATTGTTGCTTTTCTTTTTTAAAACTTTGTAAGTTTGAGTTTTGGGTTTATCTATGAAAAATTATTCACATAAATGAATATGTTTTATATAAGACCATATATTTAAAATCGTTTGAATAAAGGATTTAATTTTAGTTGATGAACAAATTGGTTAAAAACACCTATGACAGCAAAACATTTAATGATAACAAAAATATTGTTTTAATCATTAATTAAAACATATTTAATTTTAATTTTACCACCCTTATTATATTTGATAAAAATCAAGCATAAAATAATGTGGGACTGCGTGCAAGTTAAACTCACAAGATTTTCAGTTGAGGGAGTGTGTTAGAAAATAATACAAATCATATTCTAGAGTTTCAACTAATATTTTTAATTTTTAGATGAGATGTTTCTAAAAGTTAAATCTGTTGAGACTGTGGGTTTTGTATTTAATCAAGCAATTTCAAGGAAGAAGAAGATGATTTGAGCTGGAATAAAAGAGAGAGAGAGACGAGAGAAGAAGAAGGAAATGAAACTTTTTAATAAACTGAATACTGTTCACGAATTTAATTGCATACAATTCCCGTGACCTGCTTTACTTTATATAATAGTATTGCTAACAAACTTATGCTATTCTAGAACATACTAACATATTCTAAAATACATACATATATTATTATACTGTATTTATACTTCATCATCCCCCCTCAAGCTCATGCTTCGGCATGCCAAGCATGAGGTTGTCACAATGGATCCTAAACAGAGGAGCACTCAGCCCCTTAGTTAAAATGTCTGCAAACTGCTCTTTGGAGGACACAAACTGCACAAAAAGTTGACGATCAGCTACTCTTTCACGAACAAAGTGCACATCAATCTCAATATGTTTGGTTTTCTGGTGTTGCACAGGATTAAAAGACAGTGCAATGGCTGAAAGGTTGTCGCAAAAGATGACTGGAGGCTGCGAGAGATGAACATGCAGGAAAGCAAGTAATTGCTTGATCCAATCGATTTCAGCAGTAGTGAATGACAAGGCCCTATATTCAGCCTCAGTAGATGATCTCGAAACCGTGCTTTGTTTCTTGGAAGACCACGAAATAGGATTAGAACCTAAGAACACAACCAGCCCTGTAGTGGATCTCCTATCATTCGGATCACCTGCCCAATCTGCATCACTAAAAGCTTTGAGGTCTAAGGAGCCCTTATGATACTGAATCCCAACTGTGGCAGTGCCTTTCAAGTAACGAAGAATTCGTTTTACAGCAATGAAATGAGCAACCATGGGAAGTTGCATGAACTGACACACTTGATGCACTGAAAATGCAATGTCTGGACGTGTGAAAGTCAAATACAGAAGTGCCCCCACAATACTTCTATAGAGTTTGGGATCATCATACGGAACACCATCATCTTTAAACAACCTTTGATAAGGTAGACAAGGAGTATCACAGGCCTTAGCATCAAGCATATCAGTTTTAACCAGCAAATCATGAACATACTGAGATTGTGAAAGAAATAAACCATTTTGATCACAAGAAATCTGAATACCCAAGAAGAAATGTAAGACCCCCAAATCCTTGATCTCAAATTCAGCAGTAAGGGACTCAATAGTCTGTGTAATAGCAGCAGTGTGACTACCAGTAATAATGATATCGTCAACATACACCAATAAAATAACACTACCAGCAGCAGCATGTTTAACAAAGATAGAGGAATCAGAATATGTATGTTGAAAACCCAAGGAAGACAAAAAAGCAGTGAACCTGTCATTCCAAGCCCGGGGTGCTTGTTTGAGACCATAGATCGATTTATGAAGCCTGCACACCAAGTGAGAGTTATGAGCATCTGTGAAACCTGGAGGTTGGGCCATATACACCTCCTCATGAAGAATGCCATGCAAGAATGCATTTTTAACGTCTAATTGTCTCAACATCCAGCCAAAGTTAGCAGCAAGGGCTAGAACCAATCTCACTGTTGTAGGTTTCACCACTGGACTGAAGGTCTCCCCATAATCCTGACCTGGTTCTTGACTGAAACCTTGTGCAACCAGTCGAGCTTTATGGCGAGCAACGGAACCATCAGAATGTTTCTTAATCTTGAAAATCCATTTGCAGCCCACTATATTTTTCTGAGGAGGCAAAGATACAAGGCTCCATGTTCCCTGTGATTGAAGAGCAGAAATCTCGGCTTGCATGGCAGCTAGCCAAACAGGAGCTTTTAGTGCAGCTTTGTAGGTGTTAGGCTCACACAAAGAAGAGTCAACATCAGCAGTGGAAATAGTATGACAACAGACCTTCTTTTTACTCACCCCACTCTTACTACGGGTTTGCATAGGGTGCACATTCATTGTGGGAAGCTGAAGCACAACAGGAATATTCTCAGGGTGAAAAGCATCTGCTGAACTGAGGGGTTCAGAATTCATACCTTTGCTGAGTTCTGGTGTCACAGGAAGAGAAGCAAAAGGTGAAGCAGCAGAAGCAATGGGCTCATTGGATGGTGAAGAAGCCGAGACATGACCATGATTAGAAGGAATAACAGCAGGAGGTGATGAAACAGTAGGTATATTTGATTCAGAAGATGATGAAGAAACAAAATCATTATCATGAAGTGAAGGAGACACAGCAGGAGACGAATGGATTGTGACTACATTGGAAGGTGACACAATAGGCAGACATGACCTAGAAGTAGGTGTAGTGGATGCACTGGACAATTGATGAGTAGTGACTAATTCATGATATGGAAACACATTCTCATTGAAGACAACATGTCGAGAAATATAAGAACGTTTCTTGGAGACATCATAGCAAATATATCCTTTAAAGTTAGGTGCATATCCAAGAAAAACACACATTATGGTCTTAGGTTGCAATTTGTTTTGAAGATAAGGACGAAGCAATGGAAAGCATGCACATCCAAAGACTCTTAAATGAGTAATAAGAGGTAGTTTGCCAAATAATAACTCAAAGGGAGATTTATAAGAGAGGACAGCAGTGGGCATTCTATTAATAAGAAATGATGCAGTAAGCACGGCATGGGTCCAAAAAGATGATGGCAATTTAGCATGTTGAAGTAGGGTAATTGTGGTTTCAATAAGATGTTTGTGTTTTCTTTCTGCTAAGCCATTTTGTTCAGGTGTGTATGGACATGATTTGCGATGTATAATGCCTTTAGTGTGCAGAAAATTTTGAAGGGATTTACTCATGTATTCACCACCACCATCACTTTGCAAGATTTTAATAGAATGTGAGAATTGATTGTGAATATAGTGATAGAAGTTAACAAAAACTGAATAGACATCACTTTTATTGATTAGGGGAAATAACCAACAAAACCTAGAAAAGTCATCGACAAAGAGAACATAATATTTGTAGCCATCAACCGAGATGTTTGGTGAAGGGCCCCAAAGATCACTATGGATAATATGAAAAGGAACTACAGAGGTATGTGTACTGGAATGGAAAGGCAATTTACAAAACTTGCCTTGTAAGCAACTAACACATACATCTGAAAATTTGTCTAAAGGACATGAAATACATGCTTTGTTGAGCATTAACTTGACAATCTTAGTTGTAGGATGTCCTAGTCTATGATGCCATGTAGAAGACAATACGAACTGACCACTAAGAGCTTGAGCTTGAGCTTGAAAACCGAGAGAGTAGAGAGCATTCTGGGATGGAAATGATAGCAGAGGATAAAGCCCATTGCAGCACAGTCCTTTATAGAGCAGCCTCCCTGTGACCTTGTCCTGAACCCAAAAGCAAAAGGCATCAAAAATCACCCTACAATTGTTATCCACACACATTTGATAAACCGAAAGTAAATTCTGAGACAGCTTTGGCACACACAGTACAAAATTCAATTTTAAAGCTTGGGTGGGTGTAGAGATAATGGCATTGCCAATATGAGATACGGGCAAACCTTCACCATTGGCTGTTTGAACTGAATCATTTGTTGGATATGAGGTGCTTGTTGTCAAATTAGATAAGTCTGGTGTCATATGATTCGTAGCCCCTGAGTCCGTGATCCAAACTGGAGGTGCTGCTTGAGGTGAAGGTTGCGGCAGGGGTGAAAATGGATTCTGAATGGTGTACATAGCCTGATGCTGATTGGGCAAGGATGCATTTGTCTCAGAACCATTTCCGTGACCCATGAAATTAGGTCCACTTTCATTGTAATAACAGTACCATGTTGTATGATTTGGTTTACCACACAAATTGCACCGAGTTCTTTCATATCCCCTGAACCCACAAGCTATAGCCGAATGTCCTTCCTTATTACATAGCTGACAAATGAGCATGCTGAAACCAGGTGATGGGTTATATGGACCATTGGAAAATGTAGGTGAAAAAGCCCCAGATGCAGCTGAATTATGGGATCCCATGCCACCAGAGGGAAAAACACTCATACCACCAGATGGTGTGTTTGGAGCTACAGCTGGTCTGACATTCATAGGTGCTCTTGGAAAAAATCCCCTCTGCCCAGAATTAAAAAATCCCCTCTGCCCAGAATTATATCTACCTCTTCCCCTATTTCTATTGAAGGACCTATAACCACCATTTTCAAATGAGTTATAGTCCTGTTGACCACGGGAAACATGAGGTTTTGTGACTGTGTTCATGGCAGCAAGATAAGTGGGATTACTGCCAATGTTATTCTCAACTATAAGTTCTTCAGCCAAGAGTTGGGATCGAAATTCTTTCAAGGTAATCACATTCTCTCTACCTCTAACCACACATCTAAAGGTATTATACTCAGCAGGGAGACCATTCAAAGCCAAAATAACTATGTCTTCTTCAGCAAAAAATACCCCTGCTGCTGACAAATAATCTCGTGCTTCTTTGATTTTCAGTAAATATTGGCTTATAGAATCAGACCCTTTCCTAATATTCTGTAAATTGGACTTTAATTGAAAGATACTAGTCTTGGATACAGTTGAAAATTGTTCTTTCAATCGTTGCCATAAATCCTTAGAACTAGTACTCCCTATGGCACACGACATAGCTACTGGAGACAGAGTAGCAGTAATCAACTGCATAATTGCTCTATCATGCATTTTCCATATCAGTCTTTCATCACATTCAACAGTAGAACAAGAAGAAGAAGAAATGTTACCGTATTCAGTTGAAGAAACAGGGCACAGTTGAGACCCATCTACGAATCCAAATATCCCATTGCTTTCCAGTAGCAGTTGTATTTGGAAATTCCAGTTTAGATAATTGGACTCATCTAATTTCACGTTTACAGAGGCAGAAATGGTGGAGACAAGATTGGCAATCGGAGACTGAAGAATCTGTAATTGGGCAGCAGTCACCATCGTGAATGGTTTCAACGAAGAGAATGAGAAATCAACGAAGAGAAGACTGTTTTAATTGAGTAATGAGAAAGGGAGTTGTAAATCAGTGATAATTTTGTAACTAATTAAATTGCTAAGAGCTCAACTGAGTCAATTTCTGGGTAAATTTGAGAAGAAGAACAGTAGTTTCGTGAACAGAAATTTAAGTGTTTGGAGTTGCGGAAGCATAAAAAACTGGATCAATCAATATGCGTGAGCATTAATAAGCTCTGATACCATGTTGAGACTGTGGGTTTTGTATTTAATCAAGCAATTTCAAGGAAGAAGAAGATGATTTGAGCTGGAATAAAAGAGAGAGAGAGACGAGAGAAGAAGAAGGAAATGAAACTTTTTAATAAACTGAATACTGTTAACGAATTTAATTGCATACAATTCTTGTGACCTGCTTTACTTTATATAATAGTATTGCTAACAAACTTATGCTATTCTAGAACATACTAACATATTCTAAAATACATACATATATTATTATACTGTATTTATACTTCATCAAAATCCATGAGATAGAATGTTGTTGTTTGTCTGTTCCTCCATGGTGTAAGCTGAGGGTGTGAACACTGGGAAGTTTTGTGTCTTTATGACTGAAGATCTAAGGAAACAAAAGCTAAAAATTTGAAGTCAGTGTCCTATTCACTAAAATTCCACAGAGAAAAAACTTCTACAAATGATAACTTTGCGGAATATATTTCTGGAAGAATTCAGAATGGAAAAATTAGCGACGGTAAATTGACTTGACCACCTCTGAAGTTTGTCTGCCAAAGAATCTTGTGAATTTCTCATGGACTGAAGCATCGACCTCCTTCTTGGTGGTAAGTCTAGAAAGTAAGAAGGGGTGCGCATTTGTTGGCATGATTTAATGGAAAGAATTTGGTCAAGTCCAGTATCGTCCAATTTGGGATAGAGATCATGGTTTCTTGAAGAGAACAACTTGTGTACAGGGCAACTGTTTTTGCAAGCACACCATTCTGGGAAGAATCGAGACTTGGATCTTGTGGAAAAATGGATCTTGAACATAACAGAAGGGCCTGACAGAAACATATAGAACTATATGTGATTGGTGCACTCAACACAGGCATGCATGGACCAAAGATTTGTAAGATATTATGATGCATTTTCAATCCTCTGAATTGAAACCGTCTTCATGTTAGCAGATTGAAAATTTTAAAGATGTAGAAGGTTTAACATTAATATCCCTGTATCCAAGCACGCTGGCTTTCATGCCTCTGTTTAACACTCAAGCTGTTTTAATCTCATTTTCATCAATGCATCTAAACCCAATCTAATCATCTTCCAACACTTTTTCATCTTTTGGTGTCCAATAACTCCATCAATGGTCACCTTCTAGCACATTTTTTGCTCCTTTTAGGGTTTATTTTTAATAAAACAACTTATTAAACCCACTTGAATCCATAACTTGTTTGATGGGTTAATTCGCAATGCCATGGTTGATTTAATATTTGATCCTCTAAGGTTAATTGAAGTTTTCTTAAGCATTTACTTAATTTTCAATACTTGCCGAGGTTAACAATTTTAATGAATTTACCATGATAAAAAAAAAACAATAAGTAGTAGTTTTGGGCAAGAATAAGCGAGTGTTAGCCTACAAAACCAATAATAGCTCTCCTCCTTCATCCATCTTTACCCACAGCATGAGAGCATTTATAGTCATATAGCAGCTAAGAGAACTTGCTTCTAATCCAGCATACTATTTCGTAATGCTGCAATTAAGAGGAGAATATTTCTTAGACTTTAATGCAGCTGAAGGCTATTGTCATTGTGAAATTCAAACATGGGGATGCATGGCAGCTAAAATCCCCCGAAATAAAACAAATACTGCATGCAACGAGAAACAAAAATGAACAAGCCTAACATATTACACTTGCAACAATATCTATATCTTTACTAGGTATTTACCCGTGCTTCGCCGCTACTGAAACTATATTTTTTTCAACCCAAAAAAATATATATTAAGAGAATGAGATATTAAGATTGTAAAAAAAATTTTATTATACTATAAATTTAGGTAAAATAATCAATTTGCGCAGTATTTCTATGAAGCGCAAGTTTCTAATACAATATATGAATTTTAAATTGATATAAATTTATTTGTTTAACACGGTTCAACAAAATCACCAGCATAAAATTATCATTGTCATTAAAAAAACAAGAAGATTCGGATACATGAATCGTCGAATTAGTTTATTTCATAATCTAATTCAAATTAAATAAAATAATAAAATATGAATTGTGAAAACACCTATGATAACTTCATAACAAAAATAAATCGTTGATTTTCGACCTATAAAAAAAAAGAAAACATCATTGAAAATCCATTGCCAAGTTACCATCATTATCATAACTATAACAACTAAAATTACTATCACCATTACTGCTAAAACAATTAGAATCATTAAATTGTCCAAAAAAAAAACATTTTTACAAAATAACAAGCAAGAAAACAGTAAAAAACAATCACCATAATTATTATTTTTATTGCGCAAACAATGAAACCATAAAATTATCTCGAAAAAAACTTTAACAAAAGAGTAAACAAAAACAACAACAACAAAAAAAAAAAACTAAAATAAATATTATCAGCATAAAAAAATCATATGATCTGAAGAATAGATAAAAATAACAGAAAACACTAAAAAAAAAGAACAAAAAGAAAAAGAAATTACCAATATAAATTAAAATTTTATAACTGAACCGAATAAAAATAAAATCACAATAAAAAACAAAACGACAAAAAATAAAAATTAAAACTAAAAGCATAAATGCATAAATATGGACAAAGAATAAACATTGTTCAAAAAAGACTGAAAAAAATCAAAGGAATTAATATTAAATAAAAAATTAAAAGAATAAGTGTCAAAATGAAAAACAAATTATATAATTAATTTCAATTGAAGGACAAAACTATAATAAATTAAAATTTTGGGACCGAAAAACAATAAAAAAAATTTCTTTAAAAAAATACAGTATAATTATTTTAAAAAATCAAAATCAAAATCAAAATTATCATATAAAAATTAAATGTGTATTGCTCTGAATGTTCATGCACTTTGGGGGCAAGTTGACAGCATTCACCATTTGTGCGGAGAAAGAAAGCTCGTAGATAGATGCAGTACTAATTGGTAGATAGGTGCGGTACTAATTGGCTAATGAGATGAGAAAAGTCAAGTCAGTGACGTCCTCTTCCGCCATAAATATTTTGCCAATATTCAATATTTGAAGTTCGTGGAGGTTTCCTAGATTTATTGTTCACGGACCCTGTTAAAGCGTTCCCATTTTTCATTTCATTTCAATTTTTTTTTTTAAATAAAAATATATAATATTTAATTTTTATTTTAAATTATTTTTTTATATTTTTAGATTATTTTCATTTATTAATGTTAAAAATAATTTTAAAAAATATAAAAAAATTATCATTTTAATATTTTTCAAATAAAAAATATTTTTTTAAGAACAATTTTAACCGAGTCTTAGAATTTTTTGCTCCAAGATGAGATTTATTTATTTATTTTGGGAAATGTGAAGCCTAAATAAAGGGGAAGGCGACCTTTTAATTGTTCGTCAGCTATGGAAAAGAAATAAGGGATGAGATGCAGGCCTGTTTGTTTGCTGGAAATTGATTTCTTATTGGAAAGTGAATTCCGGGGAAAGTGAATTCCGGAAAAGTAAATTCCGATGTTTGACAGTATTATGGAAAATAAACTGGAAAACACTTTCCAGTGTTTGTTTGTGTTATGAAAAATGAACTGGAAAATAATTTATTAATAAATTAATTTTTTTTTCAAGTTTATTAAAATAATGAGGAACAAATCTTACAAATTAAAAAGTTGAATGAGAATGAAATTGAAAAAAAATTTAATTTCATAAATTATCTCAAATAAAATAAATAATAATCAAAATAATAGAGATCAAATCTAAAAAAAATAAAAAAAATAAAAGGTGAATAAATTAAAATAATAATAATTAACATTTCATAAATTATTTCAAATAAAATAAGTAACAATAAAAAAAATGAGGACCAAATTTGATAGATAAAAAATTTCAATAAAAAATTGATAAGAAAATAGCAAATAGCAATTATAAAAATAAGGACCAAAATTAATATAAAAATTAAATTTTAAGAGATGGAAAGAATTTGTAGATTTCCTAGGGAATGTTTTAGAATTTAAAAGTGAAGATATTAAGTCCAGTATCGTCCGATTTGGGATAGAGATCATGGTTTCTTGAAGAGAACAACTTGTGTACAGGGCAACTGTTTTTGCAAGCACGTCATTCAGGGAACAATCAAGACTTGGATCTTGTGGCAAACTGGATCTTGAACTACTAGCTTTGATTCACCATAACAGAAACATATAGAACTAGAGAAAACACCAAGGAACAAAACAAATTAAAAAAATTGTTTAGCTGAGAAATTCAAAGTTCTTGTAACACTGTTGTGGGATTTTGTGAGAGAGAAAACCTGAGAAAGTCGTGGAGGGTTAAAATGGCTGAGACTTCAGAGACTGGAGAACAGACTATCTGCAACATGCAGATGGAATCATTACTAATGAGTTTTCATTATTATGTACTGGAAGGCTAGGTCCATAACCTTAAAGAGTCTAGTACATTCATTTTGCTAGAAGAAAACGAGCTTCTGCATTCAAGTATTCTGACCAAAAAACAAAACAAAGTATGCCAGTTTTCATAGATTACAGCACTTGAGATCTCTCTAGCTGTTAGAGAGAATCCTGGTAGTTTTATGCAGTTCTGAGGGAACATCTGCTATAAACATTCTTTCAACTGGCGAATCAGCAGAACATCGAAGTCCAATGTGCAGGATTGATTCCAAACACTTCTTTACCTTTTCAATGCTGATGCTGCTTCTGCCTCTTGGACCATTTCTCCTTGTCTGAACTTCATCTTGGATATCAGTTGAAAGTAGAGGATCAACAATCTCCATTACCCGATCAGGAAGGGCTACTTCAACGAAACAATGCAGGTTAAAGTCGCCTGTAAACATGCTGTCGGTGGGCCTTTTTCCTGTGAACATCTCCAGTAGGAGAATTCCATAGCTGTACACATCACCCTGTGTTGAAGCCTCTCCTCCCATTCCATATTCTGCAATTTAAGCAAAAAGTAATAAAGTCTTTTACTAAGATTTCCTAGATAGCATAGCCATCATATATCATTTTCGAAATTGGAATTATAATTGCATGTATTGCAGAAAACACAAACATGATTATTGGATATGTAGCAAGCTGATTTCTAAATGAATGCGAGGAAGGGTAATTGCTTAATATTTTACCTGGGGCTACATAACCAATGGTTCCACGTATGCAAATTGAGCTGGAATCTGTAGAAAATGATTCCCCAGAAGCAGCTAAAAGAATCTTTGCCAGGCCAAAATCACCCACTTGAGCAGTAAGGTCATTGTCAAGAAGGATGTTGCTCGGTTTTAGATCACAATGAAGCACTGTCGTTTCACACTGGTTGTGAAGATAATCTAATGCCAGGGCCACATCAGTCGCTATGTTTATTCTTTGCAGCAGACTTAAATTTTTGAAGTCTTGTGATTCCGCTGAACTTGGATGTAACCAGCTCTCCAAACTCCCATTTGACATAAACTCGAAGATCAAAGCCTTGAAATCATTGCCTTGGAAATCAATGGTTGAGCAAGAATTTACAATTCTGACAAGATTTCGGTGTCTGATATTCCTCAACGCGTTGATTTCAGCCATGAAAGTCTTGCTGGCTCCTCTTTGTCGAAGCTTGAATACCTTCACAGCTACTTGATCATCAGATCCAAGTGTACCTTTGTAGACAGTGCCGTATTTTCCATCCCCAATTATGTTGGTCGAAGAGAACCCACCAGTAGCATGTACAAGTTCCGAATAGGAAACTCTCTGGTATTTCTTCTCTAATGGTGAGGCCAAAGAAGGTACACTTTTTTTTTGTTTTTTCCACTGTATAACATCACAGGCAGATGCCACCAACAGAAGAAGGAAAAGTGCAGCACAACTTGCAAGAATTACTACCTTCCGATGAACTCCAGTCTTTGGTCTCTGTTTTGGGCATTCATGCAATTGCAGTGCCTTGATTCCTCCACATATATAGCTTTTCATTTCCGGCAACTGAAAATGCACTAGCATTGGTGAAAACTCCTTCAGCTGGCACTTCACCATCAAAATTGTTACCTGAAAGGTTGAGATAACCAAGAAGAGGTAATTCACCAAGAAACTTGGGAATCTGCCCAGACAAGTTGTTGTGGGCAAGGGTAAGGACTCGGATACTTCTTAGCTTCTTGAAAGAAGAAGGAATAGTTCCTTCAAAGAAGTTTCCATTCAAGTTGAGGTCTTCCAACATGACACAACTCTCAATAGAACTTGGAATTTTTTCCAGATAATTTGTTTTCTGAAACATCCAATCCATTCAGATTTCCTGCATTACCCAGTTGTGATGGTAATGGACCTGTTAAATTATTTGAAGCCAAAAAGAGGCCAGATAAAGAATCAATGCCAGCAAGTTTCTTTGGTATCGCACCACTAAGATGATTGTATGAAAGTTCTAACCCTTCTAGTTGACTGTAATTTTCCAGAGAAACTGGTATAGTTCCCTCAAGAAAATTGTCTGCTAGATTGAGAGTAAGCATTCGAGAAAGGTTTCCGAAGGAGGATGGAATATTTCCAGAGATTTTGTTTGTGTAAACATGAAGCTCTTGCAACTTGGAAAGTTTTCCAATAGAATCAGGTAATCATCCTGTAAGCATGTTTCCAGAAAATCCAAGAGACTCCAAGTTCTTAAGATTTCCAATCTCTACAGGAATGTCTCCAGTCAAGTAGTTAGTGTGGAGTGTTAACCAATAGAGGTTGGTCGAGAGATTTGCAATAGAGTGTGGCAATACGCCTCTAAGGTAATTTTCAAAAAACCACACCTCTCTTAAATTGGTGCAATTGGTCAAGGAGGTAAGAAAAGTTAAATCACTCCCATTCTCATCCCCGAGCAGATTGTTGCCAAAGTTTATTTTTTCAAGGTTTTGCAGGTTTCCCAAATTATTTGGAACAGGCCCGGTTAAAGCATTATACGCTAAATCAATATATAAGAGTCCTGAGGAATTGACGAAAGATTCTGGAATATGACCAAAGAATTGGTTTCCTCCAAGATAAAGAGCTTGCAGATTGGGTAGGGTTGATCCTATATAACGCGGGAGGGGACCGGTTAATTGGTTTGTCGCTAATGAGAGCTTTTTGAGGGATGAGATATTGTAAAGCAGTTCAGGAACCATACCAGACAAATTGTTGGAATAAAGATATAGTAAATGTAAGGCAGAGAGTCATCCAAGTTCATCAGGAATGATTCCTTCCAGATTGTTATATGCTAGACTTGCATGCTGCATGCTAGAGAGGTTCCCAAATGAAGGTGGGATTGAACCAGTGAAATGATTGCTGTCGAGGTTCAATTGTAAGAGCTTAGACAAAGAGCGAAGTTCACTGGGAATTTTCCCTCTAAAACTGTTTCCTTTTAGATTCAGGAATTTGAGGTTCGAAAAATGACTCAAGTTGGAAGGAAGTTCACCTTGGAAGGAGTTGTCTTCTAGAGAAAGGTATCTCAGTCGAAACAACCGGCCAATTTCTGGAGGAAGAATCTGATGGAATCTGTTTGTACTGAGATCAATCACCCTGAGGAATGTGAGATTCCCGACATGGGGAGACAGCGAACCTACCAGTTCAAGTGAAGACAGATTCAAGGAAGTCACTCTTCGATGTCTGCGACCGCATGTAACTCCTTTCCACCTGCAAAACTGCAGCGAGCTATTCCATGAGCTTAAACTGCTGAAAGGATCGTTTGATGCAGCGTCAGCACTAGCTCTTGAATACCTGGAGCGCAAGGATAGAAGCAAGACAGGAAAGTGAGCTCGACGAAGCATGGTGACATGGAAGAGAGGTCAAGCGAACAGCTGGCGCGGAGCAGACCTCATTAGCCATCTTCTTATGGATTAGGAAAAGAAGAGTCCAAGTTTAGCTTATTTTAGTTGCAGTAGTATTCCTTTTGTTTTAGGATTAGCTTCAGTTTGAGTTTGTTTAGGAGTTATATTTATTAAGCTAGGGCCTATTTATATGTTTTGATGTTGCTTAAAAACGTTGGTTGATTATTATTAAAAATCAGAGAATTCTTTCTCTATATCCAATTGTTACATCTTTGCGAAGATAGAAATAATTGAAGCCTGTTGACTGATCCTTCGTGCGCGAGGTTGATTGGTCTCCAGTAGGCTGCCCTCCAACTGTTTGATAAAAGGTCTCTCCATTGTGTAAGCTTCCGCTACATCAGTTTGGTATCAGAGCCAGGCTCATTCGGGACATCATCATGCCACCAAGGAGACGAGTTCCTAACCGGATTCCCGTAGAAGAGGCCAATGAACGTGACCGTATGGCACAGTTGGAACAGCAGATGGCAATAATAACAGAGCAGCTCGCAACGTTACTCGCCAACCAAAACCCATTCCACGGTTTGAATCCCAATGCAGGAGGGGCTGAGGATGGGAGTGATGAGGAAAACGAACCTCAAATAGAGATTCCACAGTTCGGCGTCAAGCACCAGAACGCGACGACAACCGTCGTTGGGAGTCAGGCATGAGAACAGAAATTCCAGAATTTCAAGGCAATCTTTCACCTGAAGAATTCCTTGATTGGCTGGGAATCGTAGAAGAAATCTTAGAATTCAAAAACGTTCCAGCAGATGCAAGAGTAGCCTTAGTGGCCACTCGGCTACGGGGACGTGCCGCCGCTTGGTGGCAACAGCTCAAGTTAGCGCGAACCCGGATGGGAAAAGCGAAGATCACAGACTGGGAGAAGGTGGTCCGTAAACTGCGCGCTGAATTTTTGCCTCACAATTTCCAGAGGTTAATGTATCAAAAGTTACAAAATTTGCGCCAAGGTGCGAGGACAGTTGATGACTACACAACCGAATTTTACCAATTGATTGTTCGCAATGACATTCAAGAAACTCCTGATCAATTAGTATCCAGGTATTGTGGTGGCCTGCGAGCACAAATCATGGAAGTCGTGAATCTCTTTGACCCAATCACAGTTTCTGAAGCACATCAGCGAGCCTTGCAAATAGAGAAGTCAATTTCATGGAGAGGGACAGGTGGGCTATTTGCGCAGGGGAGTAGTGGTGTGACAGGGAAATTTGGGAGCAACAATAGCAGCTCTTCCAATCGTTCAGCCATCATGGGAAGCAACAACGGCACACCAACCATATTATCCACTCCCAACCAGCAACCACGTGTGGCAGGGGGTTTTAAATGTTTTAATTGTGGAGAAGTGGGCCATCGCCAATCGGATTGCAAGAGGTTAGGCAAACGAACTCTTTTCACTGATACTAATGAGGAGCACAACGAGGACACAATCATCACAGGAGAACCACTTTTCGATGAGGATGAGGAGGTTATGGAAGATTGGGTGGAAGGAGATGTGGGTCCTTTATTGATGGTAAGGCCAATTTATGATGAGGTTGCCAAGACTGCCACTGTAAAAAACACTGTCTTAATGACAGGTGAATTGGAGACCCAACAATTAATGACAAGTGGAACAACTACTGACCATGGAACAACTATGGTGGTGCAGCGCACTTGTTTAGCACCGCGAGCGGACGAAAGTGATTGGCTTCGAAACAATGTTTTCCATTCGACTTGCACCATCTTGGGCAAGGTTTGCCGATTCATTATTGATGGAGGGAGTTGTGAAAACTTTGTGCCTGCAGAGGTAGTAAAGAAATTGGAGATAAAAACAAGCCAAAACGCCAAACCTTACAAATTGGCTTGGCTTCAGAAGGGCGGAGAGGTCACAGTGTCACAACGAGCACTAATTTCATTCTCTATTGGCAAGCATTACAAGGACCAAGTGTGGTGCGACATTGTCCGCATGGACGCATGTCATTTATTGCTCGGAAGACCATGGCAGTATGATCGCAAGGTAAGACACGATGGATTTAAAAACACTTATTCCTTCCTTTACGACAAGGTAAATATTGTGTTATTACCGAGCAAGCCGCGTGACAAGCCTACAGTGAACGAAGGTTCCAATCTCCTTTCTTTTGCTGAACTGGAAGTGGAGATGGAAGACGCACATACAGTGTATTTATTGTTGAACAAAGAAGTGGAGGCCAAAGTTGAGGTTCCCGCAGCTGCAATTCCATTACTTGAAGAATTTGCACATTTATTTCCTGCCGATTTGCCTGAAGGACTACCACCATTGAGAGACATTCAACATCACATTGATCTTGAGCCAGGAGCAATGCTGCCTAACAGACCACACTATCGTATGAGCCCCAGCGAACATGAGGAGTTGCGAAGACAAGTGGAAGATTTACTCGCCAAGGGTCATATCCGTGAGAGTCTTAGCCCATGCGCAGTACCTGCTCTTTTAATTCCAAAAAAAGACGGGTCATGGAGGATGTGCGTAGATAGTCGCGCAATCAATAAAATTACAGTAAGGTACAGATTCCCAATACCTCGCCTAGATGATCTCTTAGACCAACTCAACGGGGCATCAGTGTTCACAAAACTTGACTTAAAGAGTGGTTATCATCAAATAAGAATTCGACCGGGAGATGAATGGAAAACAACGTTCAAAACGCGAGAAGGCCTCTATGAATGGATGGTTATGCCATTCGGTTTGTCCAACGCACCCAGTACCTTTATGCGTGTGATGAACCAAGCTTTACGCCCATTTATTGGGAAATTTGTGGTCGTCTACTTCGACGATATTCTCATCTATAGTGCAGCGAAAGACATACATGTGCAGCACATTCGCGAGGTGTTGACAGTGCTACAACAAGAGAAGCTATTCGCGGCAGTGAACAAATGTGTATTTATGGCGTCAGAGGTGCTGTTTTTGGGTTACAAAATTTCAGGGGAGGGGCTTCAAGTGGATGAGTCCAAAATTGAGGCTGTCAAAAAGTGGCCACGGCCATCAAGCATAACTGAAGTGAGAAGCTTCCACGGCCTGGCAGCATTCTATCGTCGATTCATACCTCATTTCAGTAGCATTATGGTACCAATTACCGACTGTATGAAAGCTAAATCATTTCAGTGGCCTACAAATGCAGAAGAAGCATTTCAACTCATCAAGGCACGCCTCACTACTGCTCCTATACTATTCTTACCTGATTTTACACAAGCTTTTGAGCTGCACAGTGACGCATCAAAAGTGGGAATAGGGGCTGTGTTGAGCCAAGCTTGCAAACCCGTCGCGTATTTTAGCGAAAAACTCACAAGAGCAAGGGCAAGATACAGTACCTATGACATTGAATTCTACGCAGTGGTTCAAGCAGTAAAACACTGGAGGCATTATCTTTTTCATCGTGAGTTCGTCCTCTACACAGACCACGAAGCATTGAAACACCTACACAATCAAGATAAAATCTCAGCCCGTCATGCCTCCTGGTCTGCATACCTGCAACAGTTTACTTTTGTGTTGAAACACAAAGCGGGCACATCTAATAGGGTCGCTGACGCATTGAGCCGCAGGACCAACCTACTTTCCACAATGACAGTGCAAGTACCCGGCTTTGAGACATTTAAAGAATTGCTACAACAAGATCCTTACTTTGCCGCAATATTGTTGAATCTAAATGCTGTGGAAAACAGAGACTTCTTGCTAGTAAATGGATTTTTATTCCATGGCAATCAGCTATGTGTGCCTGACAGCAGCTTGCGTTTCCAAATCATTAAGGAGCTTCATGACGAAGGTCATGTGGGAAGGGACCGCACATTGCAGCTGGTCAAAACAAATTATTTCTGGCCAACAATTCGGCGTGAAGTGGAGCGTTATGTAGCACGTTGTCATATATGCCAAGTGTCTAAAGGAGGGGCAACAAATGCAGGACTCTACACGCCACTTCCGATACCAACACAGCCATGGACAGACCATAGCATGGACTTTGTTTTGGGTTTACCATGAACTCAACGAGGATTCGACTCAATTTTTGTTGTCGTTGATAGATTTTCCAAAATGGTGCATTTTATTCCTTGTAAAAAAACGACGGATGCTGTGAACGTGGCGCAACTATTTTTCCGTGACATCTATCGTCTTCATGGACTGCCAAATTCAATTGTGTCCGATCGTGACACACGATTCCTTAGCCACTTCTAGCGAAGCTTGTGGAAGAAAGTAAATACTCAACTGAATTTCAGTAGCGCATATCACCCACAAACGGACGGACAAACAGAGGTGGTCAATCGCTCTCTCGGAAATTTGTTGCGGTGCTTGGTGGGTGACAATGCTCGCGCATGGGACCAGAAGTTGAGCCAAGCTGAATTTGCTCACAATCACGCAGTAAATCGTAGCACTGGGTTTAGCCCGTTTCAAATTGTTTACTCGGTGGTCTCACGTGGACCTTTGGATTTGCTGCCCCTGCCAAACAATACACGTATTCATGGTAAGGTTGGGGACTTTGTGCATAGCTTGCAGGACATTCATGCCCAGGTATATGAGAATTTGGAGAAGACCGTGGGAAAATACAAACTTGCAGCTGACAAAAAGAGACGACATTTGGAATTTGATGTCGGCGACTTTGTCTGGGCTATATTAACGAAGGAACAGTTCCCTGTTGGAGAATACAACAAACTAGCGGCAAAGAAGATTGGCCCATTGGAAGTGTTGGAAAAAATAAATCCAAATGCTTATCGCTTACGCCTACCAAGCCATATTCGCACAACGGACGTCTTTAATGTGAAGCATTTGATACCGTACTCAGACGATTCCTCGCAGGAGGATACGGATTGCACGTCGAGGTCGACGTTTCTTCACCCTGGAGGGGATGATGCAGCGTCAGCACTAGCTCTTGAATACCTGGAGCGCAAGGATAGAAGCAAGACAGGAAAGTGAGCTCGACGAAGCATGGTGACATGGAAGAGAGGTCAAGCGAACAGCTGGCGCGGAGCAGACCTCATTAGCCATCTCCTTATGGATTAGGAAAAGAAGAGTCCAAGTTTAGCTTATTTTAGTTGCAGTAGTATTCCTTTTGTTTTAGGATTAGCTTCAGTTTGAGTTTGTTTAGGAGTTATATTTATTAAGCTAGGGCCTATTTATATGTTTTGATGTTGCTTAAAAACGTTGGTTGATTATTATTAAAAATCAGGGAATTCTTTCTCTATATCCAATTGTTACATCTTTGCGAAGATAGAAATAATTGAAGCCTGTTGACTGATCCTTCGTGCGCGAGGTTGATTGGTCTCCAGTAGGCTGCCCTCCAACTGTTTGATAAAAGGTCTCTCCATTGTGTAAGCTTCCGCTACATCATCGTTTGATATAAGATTCTTAATGGCAAGCAAAGCATGCTGGTCTGTCTCATTTGAGAAGCCAGAAGTGGTGGCTTCCATGTAGTTGATGAACAAAAGCATGCCCATGAACCAAAGAAGTGAGTTCAATAGCCCTGAAAGCATTTTTCTTTTTTGGATTTTTTGCGGTGCTTGTGCTTGATGAAGGCAGGGTGAGCTTAAGTAAGAAGCCAAGATACAGTGGTGTAAAATGTAAGTGGAAACCAATACGAATGGAAACAGGGAGGGGCCCTTGACTTGACTTTGCGAGGATGCTTGTACTATTCATAGTCTTTTTCTTGTTGGAAAAGTGTAGCAGGGCAACACCAAAAAAATTAAGCTCTCCTCCTTGATCCATCTTTACCCACAGCATGAGAGCATTTATACCCAAGAATGCTTTCTTTCATCCATCCCCGGAAATAAAACAAACACTGCATGGAACGAAAAACCAAAATGAACAAGCCCATCATATTACACTTGCAACAAAATCTATATCATTATCTGAAATTTCTCCAGCTTGTAAATGTGTATTGCTCGCAATGCTCATGGACTTCGGGGGCATGGTTCCTTGATGTTATATCATAACCTTGTTGACCCAGAGGTTACGAGTTGGAATTTAACTACTCTCATTCTATTTGATAAAAATCAAGTACAAGGTAGAATAGGTCTGTATGCAAGTTTCAAGCCCAAATTTTTTTCATTTGAGAAGATATGTTAGAGAATAATATAAATTATATTCTAAGATTTCACATAACAGTTTAAGATTTTATGTGACATAATTACTTTACATATAGAAGTTAAATCCATGAGATAGAATGTTGTCGTTTGTCTGTTCCTCCATGGTCTAAGCTGAGGGTGTGAACACTGGGAAGTTGTCTCTTTATGACTCAAGTTACAAAGAAACAAAAACTAGAATTTTGTAGTCAGTGTCCTTTTCACTAAAATTTCCACAAAGAGAAAAATCTTCTACAAATGAATATATTTCTGGACGCATTCAGAATGGAAAAATTAGCAACGGTAAACTGACTTGACCACCTCTGAAGTTTGTCTGCCAAAGAATCTTATGAATCTCTCATGGACTGAAGCATCGAACTCCTTGTTGGTGGTAAGTCTAGAAAGTAAGAAGGGGTGCGCATTTGTTAGCATGATTTAATGGAAAGAATTTGTAGATTTCCCAGGGAATGTTTTAGAGTTTAAAAGTGAAGATATTGGTCAAGTCCGGTATCGTCCAATTTGGGATAGAGATCATGCTTTCTTGAAGAGAACAACGTGTGTACAGGGCAACTGTTTTTGCAAGCACACCATTGTGGGAAGAATCAAGACTTGGATCTTGAACATAACAGAAGGGCCTGACCAAAGATTTGTTAGATATTATGATGCATTTTCAATCCTCCGAATTGAAATCGTCCTCATGTTAGCAGATTGAAAATTTTAAAGATGCAGAAGGTTTAAAATTAATATCCCTGTATCCAAGCACGCTTGACTTCCTTGCCTCTGTTTAACACTCAGGCTGTTTTATGCATCTGACCTTTTACGTGAAACTAAACACAATCTAATCTTCCAACTCTTTTCATCTTTTGGTGTCCAATAACTCCATAAATGGCCACCTTCTAGCACATTTTTTGCTCCTTTTAGTTTTTTTTTTTTAACAAAATAACTTATTAAACCCACTTGAATCCATAACTTGTTTGATGGGTTAATTCACAATGCCATGGTCGATTTAATATTTCATACTCTAAGGTTAATTGAAGTTTTTTTAAGCATTTACTTTATTTTTAATATTCAATAGTTGCCGAGTTAATAATTTTAATGAATTTACCATGATAAAAAAAACAATAAGAGTAGTTTTGGGCAAGAATAAGCGAGTGTTGGACTACAAAACCAATCATAGCTCTTCTCCTTGATCCATCTTTACCAATAGCATGAGAGCTTTTATACAGAGTGATATAGCAGCTAAGAGAACGAGCTTCTAATCCAGCATACTATTTCGTAATGCTGCAATTAAGGGGAGAATATTTCTTAGGCTTTAATGCAGCTGAAGGCTATTGTCATAGTGAAATTCAAACACGGGGATGCATGGCAGCTAAAATCCTCGGAAATAAAAAGCAGTTTTGTGTGTTTAGTTACCATGTTTTTTATATTGTTGTCAACTTGTGAAATTACTTTAAAGGACACACACACACACACACACACACAGACACACATATATATATATATATATACATTATTTTTTTAAAATATTGTTGATTTAATAATTATATTAATAAAATGTAATTAATAATTCATGTAAATTAGACACTTGTTTTTATTCTCTCATCAAACTAATTGTAATTCCATCATGAACTAAATCCATACATGAAGGTTGCGGCGATCCCTTGCTATTCGATCGAGGAAGAACATCTAGTAAAATATCATCAGGAACAACATCTGCAATCCATACTGAGTTTCAGGATCTCTATCTACATGTTGTAGAGATATAATTCCAAGGCCCAATCTAGTTGCAAGTTTCTGAATTTCATCTAGGAATGCGCTGATCTTCTCAACTTTCTGATCCATAATCAATCGAAAAGCAACAGGGTTGTGGTGTGAAACAAAGTTAGGCGCCATTCCCTTTCATTAGGACTGATCTCTATCTACACATTTTTTTATTTTTTTTTAAAATATGATTTTTATAAAATTAAACTGGGCCTGACCCAACTAAATGGGCCGACCCAGCCAAGTTGGGCCAAAAGGCCCAACTCTATTAGACTTGGGCTGGGCCGAGAGTAGGTCCAGCCCAAGAGTTAAAAAATGGGATGCTGCACTGTTCATGTATTACGTGAACAATGCAGAGTAAATTAATTCACTCTTGCATTGTTCACGTAACACGTGAACAATAACATGGTGGTCGCCCGACTATGACGAGAGGCTCACCTGCTGCTATCGCTAGGTAGAGGAGGCCAAGGTGGTTCTTCTTGTGATGGTGGCGTCAGAAATGGTGGTCCGTGGTAGCCAGGAGAAGCGTTGGAAGGTTGTTGTTGTTGTTGTGATGCTATTGCCGCTACTTCTACCGGGGCTTGCTACTGCCATAGTTGTCAGTTTCGTTTTGTTTCGGCCAAAATGGCCAAAACATTTCGTATCAGTAAAAAAATGTGACAAAATAATGTCGTTTTTTCCTCGATTTAAATTGTGGTCCGCTCCAGATTTTTCAGTCAAATACCGGCCGAAACGCGCTGGTATGATACCGATTGTGCCGTTTTGACCTTTAAAAAAAACAAATCAAAGAAACTGTTTCTTGTGTCGCAAATCCCAGGTTCTGTTTTGTCTCAACTACCATCGTTTCTCCTGTGTAAGGTATGAGCTTGCCATAAAAGATGATGTTGTCCGAGGAATTAGTAGAGCTGGCAGTACTGGTAAATTCTTCACTGAAAAACTCCAAAAGATCTTGATGATCAAAAGAGGAGCTTCGGTAGTAATCAATATCATTGCATTTGTCGTTTTTCTCTCTTGCAAAAAGACAAGAGAAAAGGTTTCTAGCAGAGGCAACGAAAGAAAACAGGTAGCGCCAGAAGACATTCGTTCTGAAATTGCAAGCTATGAGCAAAATTTGAAAGTCTTCAAATTTGAAGAGGTAAGGAAATCTACTGAAAATTTTAGTTAAAAAAGTAGAATAAATGGCTCTATGTATCGTGGAGAGTTTGGTGGGGAGATCCTAGCTGCCAAGAAAATGAGTAGAGAAGTAACAAAAGAAGTGAACATTCTGAAGAGGATCAACCACTTCAATTTGATAAAGCTTTGAAGGTGTATGCGAAAATCGTGGTTGTTTCTACCTTGTTTTGGAGTATATGGGAAATTATCTATTATACTAAAAGAGCTCAGAGTTGTTATTGTAGCTTGTGTGTGTTTTCACTATGGATTACAATAGTATTGCTTAGTTTTCGGGTCGTTAGAGTGGTCGGTTTACTGTTTTTTTTCTTTTTGCACAATAAAATAACGATTTTGTCCTTCAAAAAAGACAAAAAGCGGCTCCTGGGCAGAGGGGTTACATGGTAATTGCACAATTTCGGTCCGGTCCGGGTCGCCGCTTTTTTTTTTTATATATATTTCCTTTCACAATAAATTAACCATTTTGTCCCTCGAAAATGATAAAAATCAGGTTTGGCCGGGAGGGGTGTCACGTGCATTTCATATTTTTTAAAAAATGGCTAAATACAGATATAGCTCTTAATAGGACAAAATAGATGACTTGGGTACAGGTGTAGCGCGGTAATTGATCATAATTTTTTATTATTTATATCGGGTTACTATGGACGCGTGTGTCACACGCGGGCCACGGTGATCCGCCTCGCGTCCTCTTTGGGTGGTGTGTGCAGTGTCATACGGTGGAGGAAAATATGCATCTGGCTTCTCTGTGGATGCGCCGCCGTGTGATCTTCCTCATGGTGGGGCGCATGCAAGCCAAAGGTGGCTGGAGACGAGACGGTGGGTGGTTGAACTTCCCCCCCCCCTTTTCTCTCTCCTTCACCCTAAACTACTCAACAGCCCCCCAATTTTCTTGCTTTTGCATTTCAGTCCCTTAGCTTTTAATTGTGTTATGTGGTCCTTATTTCTATTATATAAGTTTTGATTTGTTTCAATTGTGTCATTCGATTGAAATTGATTATTTATTGCATTTTCATTTCGGTCCTTATTCTTTTAATTTTCGGATTGCTTTTAAATCCCTTAATATATTCGGTACATAAGATTTGATTCGGTACATAATATATTTGGTATAACATCTTGATTTTGAATCTCTCCCTTTATACAAAACAAGGGGAAATAATGTTCCCCACGTTATTGTTCACCGAAATACAAATCATTTTTTTTTAAATTTATTGCATCTTTATAGGCTCAAATTGATGGCAAATTAAAACATATTTATTAAGAAAATACAAGATTTAAAGATAGAGGACTAAAATAAAAAATTACACCAAAAAGAGATGGTTTGACTAAAATTAGGACTATATATAAACTTCAGCCCCTAACTTCTCAGGTTATAAGTTTTTAGTCCCTGACAATTTATAAAATTCATTTTTTTCTCTCAGATAGTTTGAGAGAGAAGAGACAAAGAGTGGTTGGATTCAGATGATAGAGAGAGAAAATCTTAGTTGAGACCGATTCTAATTATAAAAATGAGTGATTTTGGTTTTAATGAATTTTTTTTATGAGCAATGTTTCGACAAGGTGTTTTTATAAACTTGTTTAAAATGATAAATTTGAACCTGAAATGAATTTTAATATTGAGTTGATTGTGGGTTCTAGAAATAACTTTTGACTTGTTAGAGGCTATGAATATGTTTTACAAGGAATTCAAGGTATTTTTTCTTATGGAATTTTCAATTTGAAACATGGTTAAAAATGATTTTTTTTGGTTTGAAATAGACTAGCCTAATTTTAAATCGATAAAAAATAATTGGAATCCAAGTAGTAGAGGCGAAGTGTCATGTGCCTCAGCGAGGCAGGTGACATATGGCCTCTATTTTTTATCTTCAAATTACATGTTTCGGCTCTGTTTCATCGATCTCCACTTTGCCGGCGTCGATCCTCATCTACCCAATAAACCCATCATCACCACTACGAAGATCTGCTTCCTCTGTTGCTTACACTCACGGTACGAAATTGTTAAGTGCTTTCCACGAGTTGGCCTCTTCATTTCCATGTTCTTCATTGCTTAGTTTCTAATTTTGCTGGATCTGTTTGCATTTGTAATTGTTAAGTGTTTTGGCGGATGGGTTTTGATTTTGAATGTAAATTGATTAGATTTTTGTTGCTAATTTGGGGTTTTTTTATGCTTATCTGCTTCCTCTTCTTGGCCTGCTCAGCCTTATCCATTGCAATTTTCAGAGCTTCCTTTCTGGCAGCCATCTCTCGATTCACTTGTTCCAGCTTCTCTGCAGTTCTGTACTCGGATTCCTTGGCTAGCTCAATTTGAGAAATAGCAGCTGCTACCCTCAGGTTGGCCTGCTCCTCTGCCTCATGGGCACGCTTGCTGAGCTCGTAGTACTCTTCTAAGGAAAGGGTTACACTGGTTGGAGTATCCACATCACTGGTGTTGTGAGCTGATTCACTCTCTTGCAAAGCTTTAATGGCTGCCGATGCCAATTTTTCTGAGGCCCTGGCAGCTTCTATCTCCTTCTGAGCTGCGAGTAATCTACTCTCCATCGTACTTGCACCGGCCTTTGCCTGTTCTGCTTCTTCGTTCGCCTTGCGTAGCTCTTTATGAGCCGTTCGAGCAAGTGACTTGGCCTCGTCAGCTGCTTCCGCTGCTTGATGCAGTTGTTTGGGAATCCCAGCCATTTTTACTCTGGCTTCTTTCTCTTTCATCTGTACCAGTGCTGTTTCTGACCTAGTTTTGTCCAGCTCAGCCTCAAGAGAAGCAACTGTTACTGAGGCCATTCCTTCTCTCTGCTTAATGGTGGAAAGAGACAGTTTTTCTTTTTCGAGCTCTGTTTGTAACGATAAGGCAGCCACCTTCAAGCAATTTACTTCAGCAGTTGCTTTCTCAATGTTGAGTTTTACTTCTTCGAGTTCCTGTTTTGCTTTAAGTTTCTCTCCAATCAAGTGTGCCGACATAATGATGTGTTATTTGTTTTCCCAAATTGTTTCATTCATTTAGTTTGCCAAGTATACATTAATAATCAAGAAAATTTGTTCGTGCATTACCCTATTCGAGTTTTTTTCAGTTGTCGTCTTGCCCTTTAATCAGCCACTCCCTTTTTTGCTCATATAAAAAATAAATAAATTCGAAATTGATTAAAAAATTTAAAAATTTAATTTGCAACGGAATTTCCGTTGCAAATGGATAAGTTTGCAACGGATTTGCCGTTGCAAATTTCCGTTGCAGATGGATAAATTTGCAACGGACCAGCCGTTGCAATTGCAACGGAAAAGCCGTTGCAAAATGTGTATTTGCAACGGGAGTATTTGCAACGGGTAATCCGTTGCAAACGAAATTTGCGGCGACTTTTTTCTAACGGATTGTGTCCGTTGCAAATGCCGTTACAAATTAATATTTGCAACGGATTTCTTTGTAATTTGCAACGGATCAATCCGTTGCAAAACGCCCCTTTTTTTTGTAGTGTCATTTCGCAGGAATTCGACGAAAGGTCTTCAAGCTAATGACTCAACAGGAAGGTTATTGAAGTACGATGTGAGGACGAATCAAGTCACCGTGTTAATGAGAAATCTCTCGGGAGCAGCGGGGGCTGCAGTTAGCGGAGACGGTAGGTTTGTCCTCGTCTCAGAGTTTGTCGGTGATAGGATTCAACGATATTGGCTCACCGGAAGCAACGCCGGGACCTCAGAAATAATCTTAAGCAACCTTAATATTGTGAGGCCAAACAACATCAAGAGAACTATTCTGGGTGATTTCTTGATAGCAGCTGTGACTGTTACGCAAGCTTCACAAACACCAGTCCCCATAAGAGTCAGGGTTGATGGATCTGGTAGAATTTCGGAGATCGTGTCTCTCGAGGCACAGTACAGAAGCACTCCTATCAGTGAAGCTCAGCAGTATGGTCTCTCGGTGTATGTCAGCTCGAGGGGTGTGAATTTCGTTGTTGTTTATTCTCCTTGACGAGCTCCTCAAATGATACCAACCATGCATGCACGCTACGTGCTGCATCTAAATAAAATATTTGACGTAAAACTCTCTCTCTGTGTACTCTCTTTTGCAGTTATGGAATCGATGAATTTATCGGAATTGATTGTTGATGCCTTTTCCGGGCTTCCTACCTGCCACCAAATAATTTGATTTTTTTTTTAATTTTCCACTTATCACTTGATTATGTTTGGTATAACTTTTGCTAATTTATTCACATATGTTTTTATTTTTTTAAAAATCAATAAAAAGTTATAAGAATGTTTTGTTAAATATAACTTTACTTGAGTAAAAAAATTCAGTGCACTAAGCTTATGTTTGGGAATGTAATCGTGGATGTATTACTCAACCAAATAAATTGATATTTTTTATTTTTTCACTTATCACTTAATGTTATGTGTGATTTGCTAGAAATAAGTTTTTACTTCAATAAAACATTTATAATAAAATTGACTAAAAAACTTTGATTTAATCAAAAGTTCAAATTCTTAACTTATAAGTGTGTGAATTATAAAATACAAGATTGAATTAAATTAAGTAATAGCCACCAAAAGATGAAAAATCAGTGGACTAAGCTTAAGTTTGGGAATGCTGTTAAAACCATGTTTTTCAAAATCTTGGATTTTTTTTTATATTTTTGGATATTTTTATGTGTTGATGTAAAAAATAATTTTAAAAATATAAAAAACTATTATTTTGATGTATTTAGAAGCAAAAAATATTTTGAAAAACAATCTCTATCAAACCCTTAAACACCCCTAGAAAGTCTATACAATAGAGGGAAAAGTGAGATAGAACTAGAGTAAAAATCTACTTCTTGTATCCTATGAAGGAATACATTCCTTATTTCCCAACAAATCCATACTCGTGTAACTAAACTCATTCTTAAAAGAATGAATCCAACTTGTTGTCCACCGGAAGACAAGTCAAATAGCATATTCCCAATTTGTGTTGATACCTAATGATAAGAGTTTTTATTCATAGTTTGCCAAATTAACCAAATAATTTCATACAAGGGACCTTTTCATACCTTGTATTGAAATTTCTTGTGGATCAAGCCTTGCTACAACCGATAGAGATAATCTAAAGAAAGAGGAATGCATTATGAGAGGTTTCACCAACTAATTATTCTGTTCTAGAAGATCCAAGACACAAGATAGTGAAAAAGAATATGATCTATAATTTCATAGGTAAAATCTTTATTAGTTGAAAAAATCTTTATGTTTTGCTAGGAAGGAATGAGTTCACAACCTGTTATGAAAAGCTAGCCACAACAATTTTTCATTTTTGGTGGAGAAGTATTATTTAAAATGTCTGTAAGAATGATTTAAGTCCAACGAACTAGAGACAATCTAAGATGTTAGAGGAAGACTTAACAAAATTGGATCTTTTACCGCTCAAAATCTAACATTTCTTACCTTTTTATACGCATGCAAGTGAACCTTGTTAAGAATCTCCATTAAGATATTTAACTGCCTCAAACCATTGCTCCCAAGATCTCGATTCTAGGTGAAGTACCAATACCAACATATACAGATGACATCCTCATTTTGTTTAGATGATGGATGATATAGTCACGAATAGAGCTCAGACAGAGGTTAGTTACCAACCTATACTTTATCCTAGAACACAATAGAAGCACCATTCCCTATTTAAGGTTTGTAATTGTCTCAAATAGTAGAATATGTTAAACAATCAAAACAAACTAAAAGAGAAAATAAAAAATAAAAGAGGAGGTTGGGGTTTCATTAATGAATAATTCAATACTTAATTAATCACTTGACTTACAAATAAAGAAACTTTATATAGGCTAAAACAAAGTGACCATTCTACCCTTAATAAATAATAAAACAAAATAGCCTTAATATCTTAACAAAAGAGACATGGTCATCAAAATTAATGGTTGAGTAAATATCAGACTAGATAGTGTCAAGACACTTGGGCAACACAAGTAACCTATTCTTAAAAGTTAACTTATATTTTTTGCTGATGAAGTCTTCCTAATGTTCTTGATTTCCTAAATCCAACTTCCATATCCATTTGAAGAGAACATATTTGTTGCTTAGTGTTTTACTTTGTGTTAATGCGTGCTGCAACTGAACTCGGTATTGAACAGGTGATCAAATTAGTGGCCTTGGTGTGTGATTTCTCATGTTTTGTATTTAAGCAATGGATTTTCAAGCAGATTATTACCCTGATTGCTGCGAATTTTACTTGACATGGAAACAGGAATAAGAGCATTGAGGTTAAACCGCCGGGAAAGATTGGTTCAGGTACAACTGAGGTATTAATAACTCGCTCAAATTTAGTGTGATTTTAGCTTTTTGATGCCTGACGAAAAATTTAATTGAAGAAATTATAATTATAATGTGGGCTAGTCTCATTCGTAGGAGTCCCCCCCCCCCCCCCATGAAATATCATCTTCTTCATGCTGGTGTTATCAATCATTATATATACCATTTTCACCTCTTATGTTATCGTTTATTATTATTATTATGTTAATTTTAGTGTTTCCTTGGTATGGCAGTTACCATTTACCATGATTTTGAAACAAATTGGGGAAAAAAGTTTGGTAAGATTTTATGAGACCTTTCATGGAACGGATGTTAGCATTCAGGTGAATATATTTTTTTGTCCTATAAAAGAAGAAATGTTCAACAGAAATTACTCTTGTTATTTTCTTTTTAATTTTTCATGGTTCTAATGCTTTCCCACAATTACTTTGACACTTTTGTAAGACCTTATGATTGATGATTTCTGTGATAGTATTTGTTTACTGTAGATATAGCTAGAGGATACCTTTATAAATCATTATCTGCGACCACGGAAGTTATAGTTGAAAGTGATAAAGGTGTGGTTTGATTTTTTCTTTTTATGATATATGTATTATTGATAGGGAATTAAATAAGCCGCTGTCTTGCTGATGCTGTTGCACTTTCAGCTGATGTGCTTGAGCGACCAGTTTCTCCTGAAATGGCTATCTTTTACATTACTCAGGACACTCAGAGACATCCTTTGCTTCCTGAAATAAAGTCAGGTATGCTTCTATGTCATCTTAGCTACGACTCTTTCTCCAACCTTAATTTTCCTCTTTTGGCATTTGTATGCATGTATTTGTGATGCGGGTACTTGAGTATCTTATTTGTGCAGCTTCTTATTTTCAAGTGAAACTCAACTGATTATAGATGTTATTCAACAGGTGGTTTTTGTTGGATTTTGATGATCTGAACAGTACCTGTTTATGAACAGTTACTGTTCAGATTTAATTGTGAAAAACCGAGAGTTGCTGAGATTTACAAAACAATAAAATTCTGGAATCAAAATGACTTAATCTTTATTGAATTCAAAATGCCTATATATATAGGCTAACAATGCAATTGAATCAATCTCCACAAATCTCTCAACAATCCTGAGAGATTTGGATAAATACAGGTTTTGAAATTCAAAACCTGTTTCAAATTCAAACACTTAGCAATAATCAGAAATCCTACAGCTAATACAAAATCCAAATCCTACAGCTAATACAAAATCCTTCTTATCCAAAGCTGAACTCACTCCAAATCTAACACTCTTCCTTGAGTTTAGCTTTGGACATTCCCATCTTCATCTATCATCAATGAATTTATGATGCCCAAAACTCTTGTGCCAAATAACATTTTTATCAACTTGGGCAGTAAGAGCATGTCCTTCAACTGCATTCAGCTTCATGTAGAAGCTGTTCCCATTCATTTCCAGCCTTGCTAATACCAATCCATATGTATCACAAATAAGACATGAGTTGTCTTTGAAACGAATTTCATAACCATTCTTCATCATTTGTGCAACACTAAGTAAGTTTTGATCTAACTCTGGGACATACAAAACATTAGTTAAAAATTTTGTACCTCTCTTAGTGTTCACAGCAATGGTGCCTCTCCCTTTTGCTTGAACAATATCACCATTCCCAAGCTTGACTTTTGGTTGTATTGTGACATCAATGGATGAGAAAATCTCCAGATGTTTAGTCATATGACTAGTACATCCACTGTCAATAAACCAAACATTAAAATCATGTGAATTTGAAATCTGTGAAACCATGAACAGATGCTCATCCTCCTCCTTTTCTGCCTCTGTTACGAGGGCTTGTTGCTGAGTTGTCTCCTGAGGTGATTTCTTCTTGGCTCTACAAAATTTCTCACTGTGACCCAAGAAATTGCAGAAAGTTCATTTGATGGCAGGTCTGTTTTTATACCAACAGTCCCTCTCTGCATGATTTGTTCTCCTGCAGTGCGAGCAAGGTAAGAAGGCTTGCCCTTTTTCTTCCATATCTGATCTACTTTCTGTAATTCTGAAAGGCCTTCTAATCTGCATATTTGAAGGCATTTTTCCCTTGTCTTTTGCATGAAAAGCACCTTCAATTTCTTCTTCATCCCTCATCTGGGTTCTTTGTTCTTGAACAAGTAGTTTACTTGTTAATTCTGCAATTGTGAGACTGCTCAAGTCACAGGACTCCTCTATTGCTGAGATTTTTGCTTCAAATTTCTGTGGTAAAGAAACCATGATCTTTTCCACCACCTTTTGATCCTCAACATCCCCTCCAAGTAGCCTCATTTGATTGACAACATCCATTAGCCTGCCAGAATAACTCTTGACAGTTTCGGCTTCCTTCATTTTCATCAACTCAAATTCTCTTTTGAAAGCAAGTAGCCTAACTGTTTTCACTCTACTACTCCCTTGAAATTCTCCTTGTAGCTTGTCCCATACAAGCTTTGGTGATTCCAGATCCATGATTTTTGTAAAAACATGATCAGCAAGCCCTGAGTGCAGGCAAGTAATTGCCTTATCCTTCTTCAGTTTTTCTTCCTCAAATGCTCTAATTTGTGCAAGTGTTGGATTTGCTGGAAGTGGAGATGGATCGGCATTGGTTGCAACAACATTCCATAGCCCTTGAGATCTTAAATAAAATCTCATCTTAACAGCCCAGATATGATAATTTTCTCCAGAAAATAGCGGAATGGCAGAAGCTTGATTGCTCGATGCAGACATGATTTTTGAAATCAATTGACTCACTTGTGTTTTGCACTCAAAAAAGCCTCACAATTCACTCGAAAATACCTCATAGTCCCGAAGGAACAAAGAGCTCTGATACCACTGTTGGATTTTGATGATCTGAACAGTACATGTTTATGAACAGTTACTGTTCAGATTTAATTGTGAAAAACCGAGAGTTGCTGAGATTTACAAAACAATAAAATTCTGGAATCAAAATGACTTAATCTTTATTGAATTCAAAATGCCTATATATATAGGCTAACAATGCAATTGAATCAATCTCCACAAATCTCTCAAAAATCCTGAGAGATTTGGATAAATACAGGTTTTGAAATTCAAAACCTGTTTCAAATTCAAACACTTAGCAATAATCAGAAATCCTACAGCTAATACAAAATCCAAATCCTACAGCTAATACAAAATCCTTCTTATCCAAAGCTGAACTCACTCCAAATCTAACAGTTTTCGGGTGACAGGAAGAATATCTACTCTGTGTTCCTTGTTGGATCCCATCAGTAGAGAGTTAACAGTTGAAACATCAGCAGTTCCCATTTCCTCCATTGACATACACTTGCTCCGTGTAGAGTCAGTTCTAGTAGGAGAGAAAATCGTGACTGAAACTTCTTTGATTCAGACCACATAGGCATGATATGTTCCCAATGTTGCCAAATTACTTTGACTTGTACAATGTTTTGATTTTAAACTTCTGTTTTTTCTCTGGTGTTTACAGATAGCGGATGGAGATGTCTGTCGTAATCTGACTTTACCTATCTATGTTATCCTCCCTCGCCTTCTGACTTGTCCAAGTGTCTTTGCTAGGTGAGTTGCAAGCTTCTCCTGACTCTTGTTTTATCTTGTCTTTTTGGATCTGTATGAAGATGGAAAGCGCTGGTACTTATCTTTAAAAGGGGATGATAGTGATGTTAAAAAAATTACATAATGGCTCTACGAGTTAGAAGCATAAGCACTTCATTGACATTTTAATTCATGAAAGGACATGAAGTCCATCTTGGCTGGTAAAGTCTGTCTGTTGGTTATATGACTCAAACTTGCTCTATTTGTAGTTTTAAATTTTGAATTTTCCCCAAGCATGCTCTTTTGTTTTATTTTAAAGGGTTTGGCTCTGCCGACGAAAAGGAAAATTGAGTAATTCATATAGGGGAGAATTGTTTGATACAAGGTGGGAAAGCTATGCAAACCCAACTGAGATTTTTTTTTTCAAATTGAAACGAAAGGTCTCTTAAAACTCAAGAATCCAGCGTCTAAAAATATTACAATTGTATCTTTTTTTTGCTAGCTATTCTTGTGAACTCGTTCCCCTACCTAGCAGTATCACTGCTTTATGCTTGGGTTTGCTCACACATCTGATTGTTCTTAAAAGCTAGCGTTTTACCTTGTGGTAATTGTCGTTGTCTTTTATTAAATTCTCTTTGCAGTCCATTTTCAATCGAGTTCAAAGTGTCCATAGTCATCAGCTTTCAGTCAAAACTGTCCAAATTGCATAAAAAATCTGATCCAAGAACTCCAAGACTGTGGGTGACGTAGCGGAATGTATAAACGAAAGGACACCGCCTTCAGTTTATTTAAAAGTTGAACTCGAATCCACGAGTATGAGAACAATAGTGAAAAGAAAGCTCTTCAATGTATTGATTATCAATGTGTTGTCTCTAGTGCGTTGGTTACTGGTATTTATACATGACCAGTCTTAATAATCACAGAGTCAATCTTTTATGGGGATTCTTAGTAAAAAGGAAATAAAGCAGATTTTCCGCTAACAGGTGGAAATCCAATCCTAACTTAAATAATAATAGTAAAATTAAAAGAGGACTCCAGGGAGGAGTATGCGTGGACACGTTGGTTGTTCTGATGGTGTCGTCAAGTCTGCGTGGACACGTTGGTTCCATCTATGGTTTCTTCTTCCAGGTGTTCTACATCAGTGGGTAAGCATTTCTCTGAATTTCAATGTAGAGGAAACCTATTTGTTTGAATCTTAACTGTCTTTCAAATTTCAGCTGGCAATGGAAACTTTACCGCTTGAACTTGTTCGAACAAGATGAGGTGATCTGTAAAGACTATGCATAGAATGTAAGAATGCAGTATTAGTTTTGATTATATATATTTAATCTGCTATCATAACTGTTGCTTTACCTATATGTGATTGGTGCACTCAACACAGGCATGCATGGACCAAAGATTTGTAAGATATTGTGATGCATTTTCAATCCTCCGAATTGAAATCGTCTTCATGTTAGCAGATTGAAAATTTTAAAGATGCAGAAGGTTTAAAATTAATATACCTGTATCCAAGCACGCTGACTTTCATGCCTCTGTTTAGCACTCAAGCTGTTTTATGCATCGGGAAAACGTGCAGCCATCCTAGAATGAGGACTCTGCTAGGCATGGATTCCCTGACCTTTCACATGAAACTCATGTTGCTCATGCTTTCACCAAGACCAATTGCCTCTTGAATTCTAATCGCATTAAATCTCTTTTCATCAATGCATCTAAACCCAATCAAATCATCTTCCAACTCTTTTCATCTTTACATGAAACTCGTGATCCATAAATGGCCACCTTCTAGCACAATTTTTGCTCCTTTTAGGGTTTCTTTTTAATAAAACAACTTCTTAAACCCACTTGAATCCATAACTTGGTTGATGGGTTAATTAGCAATGCCACGGTCGATTTAATATTTGATCCTCTATGGTGGCATTTACTTAATTTTCAATACTTGCCGAGGTTAACAATTTTAATGAATTTACCATGATAAAAAAACAAAAAAAAGCAAAAAGTAGTAGTTTTGGGCAAGAATAAGCGAGTGTTAGAGTACACAACCAATAATAGCTCTCCTCCTTGATCCATCTTTACCCACAGCATGAGAGCATTTATACAGAGTGATATAGCAGCTAAGAGAACTAGCTTCTAATCCAGCATACTATTTCGTAATGCTGCAATTAAGAGGAGAATATTTCTTAGACTTAAATGCAGCTGAAGGCTATTGTCATAGTGAAATTCAAACATGGGGATGCATGGCAGCTAAAATCCCCGGAAATAAAACAAACACTGCACGCAACGAAAAACAAAAATGAACAAGCCTAACATATTACACCAAAATCTATATCGTTATCTGAAATTTCTCCAGCTTGTAAATGCGTATTGCTCTCGATGTTCATGGAACGAAAAACAAAAATGAACAAGCCTAACATATTACACCAAAAGTCAAGTCAGTGACGTCCTCTTCCGCAATAATTCTTTTGCCAATATTCAATATTTGAAGCTCGTGGAGGTTTCCTAGACTTATTGGCACAGACCCTTTAAAGCGTTACCATCTAAGGGGTGTTTTATACTGTATTTTAAAAATGTTCTTGAAAAGAAGGTTTGATTTCTACTAATGAGTTTTCATTATTATGTACTGGAAGGCTAGGTCCATAACCTTAAAGAGTCTAGCACATTCATTTTGCTAGAAGAAAACGAGCTTCTGCATTTAACATTCAAGTATTCTGACCAAAAAATAACACAAAGCATGCCAGTTTTCATAGATTACAGCACTTGAGATCTCTCTAGCTGTTAGAGAGAATCTTGGTAGTTTTATGCAGTTCTTTGACTTGGCGAATCAGCAGAACATCGAAGTCCAATTTGCAGGATTGATTCCAAACACTTTTTTACCTTCTCAATGCTGATGCTGCTTCTGCCTCTTGGACCATTTCTCCTTGTCTGAACTTCCTCTTGGATATCAATTGAGAGTAGAGTGTAGAAACACAAATTTTCCGCCAATCAAATTTCACCATGTGTTATTTTATTCTTTATTTTAAAGAATAAAATAAAATTGAAATAAATGACATGGAAAACAAATAAGCCTTCAAATATTTCTTGGCCAATGAAAAGTTGACATTTGAAATGAGATATTCAAGATATTTCGTCATAAAGGCAAGATTTCGTCAATAAAGACAGACATAAAGACAAGATTTCGTCAATAAAGACGGACATAAATGCAAGATCCTGTCAATAAAGACCAACCAATAAAATTACGCCACGTGGCATTGGAAAAGACCTGAGAGCCCCTACAGATCTCTATAAATAGAGGGCCTCAACCTAAAGGCAAGGGGTTGGATTCTTGGAGATACAAATTTTCTTCAAGATAAGCTCTTCAAGCAAGGAAGCTCTCTCTCTCAAAGAGTTCTCAAGCCTCCTCCATCTACGCTTGAAGTCTACAAAGAACAAAGCTCTATTGGATCAAGCCAAAACGCCCCATAAGAGTTCTTCAACAACACTTTGAAGACAAATCAAGGTACTCTTCAAAGCATCAAATCACAACATCTCGCTTCGCAATACACGCCCAAATTCGCGTTCTTGCAAAGCACAAATCTTAGCTTGATTACTCAAATAAATCAAGTCACCATACATCAAATCCAAGGGAAGAATCAAAGGATTGCCATATTCTTTTGATAGAATATATTATATAGAGATTGTACCCATTCATATATTTAATAAAATCATATATTTGTACACGTGTGCTTGTTTAATTTCAGGTACACAAAATTGTGTCTACAAATTTCTGGCGACTCCACTGGGGACATCTCTACCTTTCATCTCTTCCCTTCAAGAAAGAATTTTCAACAAAATCTCAATGGCAACTAGGAGGAACATGATCACTATTGTCGCTTCGAAAAGCAACAAGGCCATTGATTCAAGTTCCCAACATACTATTGAAGATTCTTCAACTCCGCCATTGAAAACAAAATCCATCGTCGAGTTGTATGCGCAAACTAGGCCGATTCTCAAGATGACGTCAACTTCGAATGCAAGAGGGGCACAATATGTCGCCTCAAAGATGAAGCCACAAGCAACTCCACAACAAAAGTCAAGTGAGGCGCGCGAAATGGTCTTCAACACTCAAGGCGACTTTGACGATTCACCTATGGAAACTACTCCGTGTCAATCACCGAATAAGGCTTCGGGTTCTAGCACCATGTCAGTGATGATGACCGAGACAACATCTTTAGAAGATCAAGTGGCTAACTTGACAAAACTCGTTGAGGGGCTTTCGACTTCACTCAAGACGAAAGACCGCGAGATAGCAAAGTTGATGAACAAACTTGAGAGCATGAACGAAAGAGGCCAAACCTCCACTAACAAGGCTTTTCAAGTAGATCAACTAGATGTCATTGAGGAGTCTGCAATCGGAGCTGTGGAGAATATACGTGGTATTACTGATGGCATCTTCACCACAAATCAACTAAAAGAACTCATCAAGGAAGCCATCACAGACCAGGTGGAAAGCTCGATTCAACCCTCATATTCGTATGTGAAGCCGTACACCCAAAGAATCGACCTATTAAAGATGCCTCTAAGTTACCAACCACCAAAGTTTCAGCAGTTCGATGGCAAAGGAAATCCTCGACAACATATAGCTCACTTTGTGGAGACTTGCAACAATGCCGGGACTAATGGTGATCTCATGGTAAAACAGTTTGTTCGTTCCTTGAAAGGTAATGCCTTTGACTGGTACACTGACTTGGAGTCTTGCTCGATTGATACTTGGGAGCAGTTGGAGCGTGAGTTTCTTAACCGCTTTTACAGCACTCGTCGTGTGGTTAGCATGATTGAACTCACTAATGCACGTCAGTGGAAGGAAGAGCCTGTCATTGACTACATTCATCGGTGGAGAAACCTCAGCCTCAACTGTAGAGATCGACTCATCGAGACTTCTGCGCTAGACATGTGTATTCAAGGGATGCATTGGGGACTACGATATATCCTACAAGGCATCAAACCAAAGTCTTTTGAAGAATTGGCTACTCGTGCACATGATATGGAACTTAGCATTGCGGCGGCTGAAAGTTCATCGTTACCTATGCAAGAGCCTAAAAGAAATAAGCCTGAAGGTCATAGATTCGGAAAGAGCACTCTGAAGGTCGAGGGAAAGCAATCGCTAGTAGTTAACTCGACTGCTGTAAGAGTACCAACTGGAGTTAAGAGGGATGATCATGCAACGCCGACTACCTTTCAAAGGGGTGAAAGAAAGAAACCATCATTGAAAGAGCGACAGGAAAAAGTGTATCCATTCCCTGACTCAGACATATCTAGGATGCTGGATGATCTACTTGAGGCAAATATCATTGAGTTGCCGGAGGTGAAACGCCCTGAAGAAGCAAACCAAGTAGATAATCCGAATTATTGCAAATATCATCGCTTAATCAGTCATCCCGTAGAGAAGTGTTTTGTGCTGAAAGACAAGATCATGAGGCTACACGAGAATGGAGATATCATTTTTGATGATGAAGTAGCAGCCTCTAATATCACAACCACGGTCAAGTCAGGACCATGTCAATCACTCTCTACAATAAATTTCGGCTCCTGTGAACCTATAAGACTTGATGCCATTTTCCCGATGAGTTTCACTGTGTCCTCAAGTCAAACTCCATGTATAACCCTCACACCTCAAGTTGACGACTTGAAGCCTGAATGGTCTGAAAATTATGATGATGAAGGATGGACTTTAGTCACGCGTAGAAGAGGAAGGAGGAAGCACATACAAATGACAAAGCCAACAAGAATGAGGATCTCAATGGTGAGGAAGCCAATTAGTGAGCCGATACGCCGAAAGACTCAACAAAAATCCATACCAGTTAGAAAGGAGGGTTTTTCAGCTCAAAGTATAAGAAAGCCTGTTACACTGAATGAGTACATGCCAACAGAAATGAAAAGAATTGAAAATGTACCTGTTGCTTGCTATCAGGTTGATGAAGAGAAAACCTCTATTGATCATGATGACTCTTCGAACTTATCTCACGGTGTATGCACAACAGAGATATCCTTCAACGATGAGGACTTGTTGCTTGGATCAAAACTCCATAACCGACCTCTTTTCATTAAAGGATATGTTGATGAAAAGGTAGTGAATCGCATCTTGGTGGATGATGGCTCGGCGGTCAATATACTACCTCTTAAGACCATGAGAGAGCTAGGGATTCCTATGGATGAACTTTTCCCAAGTCATCTGATGATTCAAGGTTTCAATCAAGGAGGGCAAAATGCTATAGGAAAGATAAGGCTTGCGATGCACATAGAAGATATGGAATCCAATGCTCTTTTCCATGTCATAGATGCCAAAACTACCTACAATATGTTGCTTGGGCGACCATGGATACATGAAAATGGTATCATCTCCTCAACACTCCACCAATGTTTTAAGTATTGCCGAAATGGACAAGTAAGAAAGATAATGGCAGACACCGATCCCTTCACCATAGCTGAAGCTCATTTTGCAGACGCAAAATTCTATTTCAAGTCGAATATGATGGAAGAACTACGATCATCACCTCTGCCATCACCTGACCACTTAGGAGAAGGAATAATTGACTCTAAGAGCTCAAAAGGGCATAAGTCATCTACAAATGAAGGGGTGTCTCAGCCAACAAAGAATAAAGGAAAAGAAAAGGTGGTAGAAAACTTTGTTGACAATAAACCACCACATAAAGTCGCGGCACTCCGATATATTCCAGTATCAGCAAGAAAAGAGGGCCAGTCTTCTTTTGCAAAAGATGAAGAAAAGATCAGTAAAGAGCTTGAAAACTTGACCTTACCAGCTACTAATCTCGCCTTGAACAAGGTTTCAAAACCTTTACTAAAAGGATTTGTTCATCAAACTGAGTCGGTGGTGATAAATCTTAAAGGACTCCCTGATAAACGGTCAAATGGCTTTGATCCCAATGCTTACAAGCTTTTAGCCAGGGCTGGCTATAGTCAGGAAGACATCAACGAGATATCAAAGGATGGTGATACGACTCAACTTGAAGGTAAACAAGTTTTTGCAAGGACTAGCAAGGCATGGAGAGAGAAGAAAACTTATGGCAAAACTTTGAGGGCTGGTCTTGGATATGAGTCTTCCACACCACTATATTTTCATATTAATAAAGAAGCCTCACGATACATAAATGTGGAAGAAGTGAAGGACAAACAACAAAATCAGCTGACACCTCTTAGAGTTTCAGTCTGGGATCGTCTTGGTGGAACTACAAGTCGTGCTCCTGTTTTTACTAGGATTGGAACCCAAAATAGAAGGATGCTAAAACGCGCACCAGTATTCGCAAGACTTGGACAATCCATGTCAAAAGAGACAGGTTTGATGGGTGATTCAAAGGTTCTTCGTAGCAAAATACCTTCACGCATGAAGAGACAATGTGAATGGGTGGTGAGTGCTGAAGAGACATTGAAAGGAAAAGTACGCACAATAGTGATAACAAACCCCTCTAATGAAGAAGAAGAAGAAGAAATAACATGTCTCACTTCAAATCACATCACTATTGAAGAAGATGATAATGATAAGTTTGTTGTCGAAGAAGATGTTGAGGAAGCTCCATCTAACCTTGAATCAGAAAATAAGCCTACAATGGATGAACTTAAAGAGGTTAACTTAGGAACTGATGAAAACCCACGACCAACCTTCATCAACACAAACTTATCACCTGAAGAGGAAGCGAATTACATGGAACTCCTGATGGAATATCGAGATATCTTTGCTTGGTCCTATGATGAAATGCCAGGTTTAGACCCAAGAGTTGCTGTCCACCAACTAGCAGTGAAACATGGGGCTAGACCTATAAAACAAACTCAGCGTCGCTTTCGTCCTGAACTCGTGTCACAAATTGAGGCTGAAGTCAATAAACTTATCCAAGCAGGTTTCATTCGTGAGGTCAAGTATCCTACGTGGATTTCAAATATTGTGCCAGTAAAAAAGAAGAATGGCCAAATGCGTGTTTGTGTGGATTTTCGAGACCTTAACAATGCTTGTCCCAAAGATGATTTTCCACTTCCTATTACTGAGATCATGGTAGATGCTACCACGGGTCATGGGAGATTAACCTTCATGGACGGTTCATCTAGCTATAATCAAATTCGAATGGCACCCGCAGATGAGAAGACGGCTTTCCGAACTCCAAAAGGGATATATTGTTATAAAGTTATGCCGTTTGGTTTAAAGAATGCAGGTGCCACTTATCAAAGGGCGATGCAGAAGATTTTTGACGATATGCTTCACCAACATGTTGAATGCTATGTTGATGATCTCGTGGTGAAATCAAAAGAAAAAGAAAATCATTTGCAGGATCTTTGTTTGGTGTTTAAACGGTTACGTCGATTTCAACTAAAAATGAACCCATTGAAATGTGCATTTGGTGTGTCCTCAGGCAAATTCCTAGGGTTTATAGTTCGACATCGAGGAATTGAGATTGATCAGTCTAAGATCGAGGCCATTCTAAAAATGCCGGAGCCAAGAAACATCCATGAGTTGAAGAGTCTCCAAGGAAAATTGGCCTATATACGAAGATTTATTTCTAACTTAGCAGGCCGATGTCAACCATTCACCCATTTAATGAAGAAGGATACATCATTCTATTGGGATAAAGCTTGTACTAATGCCTTCAACAAGATAAAAGAATACTTGTTGAACCCACCTGTCCTTCGAGCACCGGTACAGGGACGCCCACTTATCCTCTATATTGCGGCTCAAATACGTTCCTTAGGAGTATTGTTGGCACAACAAAATGATGAAGGCAAGGAAAGTGCTCTCTACTACCTTAGTAGGACATTAAATGGGGCTGAACTGAATTATTCCCCAATAGAGAAGACATGTCTAGCATTGATGTTTGCAATCAAGAAGTTAAGGCATTATCTCCAAGCGCATTCGGTAAGATTAATCTCCCGAGCTGACCCCCTCAAGTACATCATCTCAAGACCAGTATTATCAGGAAGATTGGCAAAATGGGCTTTATTGCTTCAAGAATTTGAAATTGTCTACGTCTCACAAAAAGCTATCAAAGGGCAAGCACTAGCTGATTTTCTAGCTGATCATCCTATTCCCGATGAATGGAAGTTCTCTGAAGACCTACCTGATGAGGATGTTCTGTTTATTGAACTGTCAGAACCATGGAAAATGTTCTTTGATGGCGCAGCACGACAAGATGGAGCCGGTGCTGGGGTTATATTCATCACACCAGAAGGGGAGGTCTTGCCTTTCTCCTTTTCACTTACCAATTGTTGTTCTAATAACATGGCTGAATATCAAGCTTTGATTCTTGGGTTGGAAATGGCAATGAATATAAAAATGTCTCGCCTTAAAGTTTTTGGTGATTCTCAATTAGTCATTAGACAACTCCTCTTACTATATGAAGTCAAGAAGCCAGAATTCATCCCATATCACAAGTACGCACTTAAACTGATAACATCACTTGATTGTGTCACTTTAGAACATGTACCACGAAAAGAGAATAAGCAAGCCGATGCCTTGGCAAATTTGGCGTCAACACTAGCATCATGCAGTGAAGAGATAAATGTCCCTGTATGTCAAAGATGGGTTGTTCCACCACTAAGCCACGACATAAAAGAGAAAGAACAAGTGGGCGTAGTTTCTGTCTACGAGATTGAAAAAGAAGACTGGCGTCAGCCGCTTATCGATTATTTGAGACATGGAAAACTACCTAACGACTTATGCCATAAGACAGAGGTGAGGCGAAGAGCTGCTCGCTTCATATACTTCCAAGGCACTCTTTATCGACGCTCTTTTGAGGGAATCTTTTTGCGCTGTCTCGGAGAAGAAGAAGCAACAAAAGCATTAGAAGAAACTCACTCAGGGATTTGTGGAGCACACCAATCAGGCCCTAAACTTCACTTCCGGATCAAAAGAATGGGATATTACTGGCCAACAATGGTGAAGGATTGCATAGACTATGCTAGAAAATGTCAAAGTTGTCAATTGCATGCTAATTTGATCCACCAGCCACCCGAGCCTTTACATCCAACAGTTGCCTCTTGGCCCTTTGATGCTTGGGGACTTGATGTGGTAGGACCATTGCCGAAAAGCTCCGGGGGGCATCTTTACATATTGGCTGCAACAGATTACTTCTCTAAGTGGGCAGAAGCTGCAGCATTAAGAGAGGTCAAGAAAGAGACAGTTGTAAGCTTCATCCGAACAAACATCATTTACCGTTATGGGGTACCAAGATACATCATAACCGATAATGGAAGGGAATTCTACAATACAGCCATGAACAAGTTGTGTGCACAGTTCAGTTTCAAACAACATAACTCTTCTATGTACAATGCTCCGGCTAATGGTTTGGCGGAAGCCTTCAACAAGACTTTATGCAACATTCTCAAGAAGGTGGTGAATCGCTCGAAGAAGGACTGGCATGAGAGAATTGGGGAGGCGCTATGGGCTTATCGTACTACATTCCGAACACCAACTCAAGCTACTCCATACTCCCTGGTATATGGGGTTGAAGCTGTTCTTCCACTAGAATGTCAAATTCCATCTTTAAGAATTGCGATCCAAGAAGGGCTTTCCAATGAAGACAATGTTCGCCTACGCCTTGAAGAGCTTGAAGCTTTAGACGAAAAACGTCTTGAGGCACAACAACGACTAGAATGTTATCAAGCACGACTTTGTAGAGCTTTCAACAAGAAGGTGCGACCACGCTCCTTTCAAGAAGGGGATCTTGTCTTGGCAGTAAGACGACCAATAATCATGTCAAAACGCATGGGCAGCAAGTTCCTCTCCAAATGGGACGGCCCTTATGTGGTTCAAGAAGTCTACACCAATGGAGCTTACAAGATTGTTGATGAGAATGGATTGAGGATTGGGCCTATCAATGGCAAATTCTTAAAAAGATACTATGCTTGAAATCTAATGTAGCTCCTGGCCCGCACGAGCTAAAACTGTGAAAGGCACAAAAAAAAAAAGAAGTAAAAAAAAAAAATATGTGAACTACGTTATGACTTGATCCTTTATCCACAAAGGTACGTAGGCAACTTGGAATTAATTCCAAGTACAGTCATACCAAAAAAAAAAAAAAATCTTTTGAACTACGTTGTGACTTGATCCTTTATCCATAAAGGTACGTAGGCAACTTAGAAATTATTCTAAGTACAGTCACACCATCCTTTAAAGTTGTTCGAACCAATATGATCGTTCACGTAGAGAGGAGAGACGAATAAACCTCAAGACAGATCGTAACATGGAAATCTAGGTAACAAGACACAAGCGAAGGCAAAATATAGACTTTATTAATAGAAAGAAGAGTTCTATTACATAAAGTATGTAGCCTCAACAGAAAGTCATAAGCCAATGTTACCAAAACAAAAAAAAAATTCCAAAGCATAGTAAACCATTATCATATTATGGTTTCCAATTATGTCCTTCCATCTCCTTTTGTTTGGTCTCCAACAATCCTTTTAATTTTTGAAGAATGCCTGCGTCAGCTTCACTTATCACAGGGGAAGAGGATAGTGTGGTGATTTTTGCTCGGATGCCAGAGGTGATAATCTTTCTCTCAGAAAGCTTTTCATCACACGCCTTGAGAGATGACTCTAACTCAGCCTTCTTGCTCTGCAACTCCATCAATTGTCCTGTTATTTTTGTTATCTCAGCATGAGTAATAGAAATGGATGTAGATGCCTCCTCTTCAAAAGCTTCTGAATTTTTAAGTTGCACTTCAAGCTTTCCAACATCTAAGGCTCGTTGCTCTGATGTCATCATAGGAGATAATGAAGACTCTAAGTGAATAAACTTTTTAGCATCCTCAATCACCTCGGTCACCATTCTTCTGATAGAAGAGCAATCAACCTTTATATCTTCAATGGAGAGGAGGATCTTCTCAACTTCACCAGCCAGATCAGGAATATAATGGATCGGTGTGCGAGCAATCTTATTTCTGACGCTCTCCCAACACTTGATAGCAAATTCAGATCTTATCTCTCCTATTATGTCATCAGCACAATACCTAGTGATTCCTGAAGGCTCAAAGGCAGTAGTAGGTCCAAGATTATGCAAGTTGTCGCTACATTAAAGATCGGTTGAGGTGGATTAGGCTGCTCATGTGGTAAACTGAATGAAGGTTGAGAGTTTCCAATCCCAGCAGCTAAAATATTGAAAGGGTTTGGGCTAGCAACAGAAGCAACACTCATTTCTGGCCCAATATACATATCAAAGTCATTCCCCAAGTCTTGTTGACCAAGCTATATATATATATATAAAAAGGGTTAGTATATGACAAAAAAAAAACAAAAAAAAAAAAAAAGGAAGGAAAGTGTCAAACCAGTTCATCAATATTGTCTGGCATGATGGATGCACTGGGACTCCATGAAGAAAACCCGAGCTGCAAGGATTGAATTTTTTCTTGGTACGTTTTAAACGTTTCCAATGATGATCACTGTTTTCATGCTCACTGTCCTCCACGTTTAAGATTGCTTCAACATCATCTTCCTCCTCCTGCTACATGCATATCCTTATGAGCATCTCAATAAAAAAAAAGGGAAATTAATAAGGTACATAAAAAAGGGAGACAAGTACTTATTTACCGATTGTGGAGAAAATGATTGCGCACTCTTTTCCTTTGCCCCTGAGGAGTTAGAAGATTTCTTATTAAGATGATCTTTTGAAGTACTCACTCTCTTTACACTAGGAATCACAAGTGGTGTCCTATTTATATGGGCAGATGTTCGAGTACTATCTTCCTTGCCTGAATCAACATCAACTACCCGCTTGTCTCTTTTATAGGTAGGAGAAGAGCGTTTCCTTTTGGTTAAGAGAGGGTCATTCTTCTTTTCTTTTGGCCTTCGCGGTACTATGGCAGCATTAGCAGGACTTTTAAGAATGATCTTCATCTGTAGAGAGCAAACTTTGGACCACCTCGGAGTCCACCAATCCATGTAACGTTTAGTTACCAAAGGAAGCTTATCATTTGGGGGCAACGGAAGCTCGCACCGGGAATGAGTTTTGAGTTTGGTAAAGCTGAGCCAAAGCTGTAATACATCCTCCAAGGTTGGGACTCCAGTCCTCCCTCCAAAGTCACGGGGAATATGTTGGCAAAACCCAAATTGTCTACTGAATCTATCAGGACAGTAAGATTCAATTATATAAGTATCATCATAATGAAGAGTCAAATAGCCGGATCGAATACACATAAAGTAGTCACTCTCGAGGACTGACAAGTTGCCATCATCATATAAGACCCCAACTTTAGTCAGGGGAAGTAACGCAGGAAATATGACTCTCTTAGGATCTTTGAAAAGAGCATGAGCTTGAGATTCAGTGAAATGTTTTGCTAACCCCACGCCGGCATATTTTGTCATCCCAGCTAACTTGGTAGGGCTAATTGTTGTTTGATGAGTGCCAAATTTTTCTGCAAGCCAACCGCTAAGAAAATGAATAGGAAAAGGGATGTCTCGTACTGCCACACTTAATGCAGATTGAACTTCCTTTAGACCTTTGAAGATACTTGCTAGAACTGGTATCGCAAGGGAGAATTGCCTTCCAGCTGCCATCATGGATGCTACTTTGAAAGTGCTAGGACGAATGAAACCAACATCCTTGCTAGGAAATACAAATTTGCATATCCAACATGAAAGAAAAGCCGCTAAATAAACTTCATCCTGAATATGAGAAGGGACATTAAGCTCCTTAAAAGGATGAATGAATCTGCTGGAGCGAACACGAGACTTATCAATTGAGCCAGAAGGATAGTTAGTCTTGTTGGAGCCGCTGGACTTGCCCACACAAAAAGGTACCTTGTATCTCAAGTCATCTCGGAACCAGAAATCTACCCAATCTTGAAGGGTCATTACATGGTCATCATCAATAGTCTGACATTCTTTATGAAAGGCGATGAATAGGTACTTGCAGCTCTTTGGAAGAAAAGAACGTCCTTTCTTGTCAGCTTCATTAAGTTCATCAGCAGAAGGGATGACTTCATCATAAAAAGTGCCAAAAATAGGGAGGCCGCTACATGATTTTAGCTCCCAAAGAGATATAGACTCCTCGCCATTCGGAGTAGATAGCGTATTGGTAGCAGGATTCCAATGATTATAAAAAGAAAGGATGACATTCATCTGCCAGTCATATGTAAAAAGGGATGCAAAAACAGTGTCTTGGATATGTGCCCGCTCGAGGATTGGCTCGTAATGTTTCAAAATATCTTCTGTCCATTCCCAATACTTGGGAGTGTACTCAAGCGCATCGGAAATTGGGAAATAGTCTTTGCAAGTAGCATTTCCTTCACGTTTATGATAGTCTAATGATGGCAGATCAGCTAGAAAAGTTGTTGAATGTGGAAAGGAGGATTGAAGTTGTAAAACTGATTGAGGCGAACCACTGTGACCATGAAGTTCATAGGAAGCCTCTGATGACCAGGAAGTCAAATGCTTGATGCTTTCGGAAGGCAGCTTCTTAGCAAAGGGACCAATGGCGGGTTCATATACGCGAAGGCTTGTCCGACGATACTTCTCCTCAATTACTAAGAATCTTTTAGTGGAAGAAGAAGAATTCTTGAAAAGCACCATCTAAAAAAAAAAAAAAAGACAAGGAAGACATATAAGAAAAAAATGCATGAATTAGATGCATATTTGAAAGAAGAGGGGGGGACAAGATTATAAATCCCATGATATTTATATGTCCTAAAAAAAATCTAATGAGGGAATAAGAACTTACCTTGATGAAGAGCCAAAGAACAGTAAGGCTCTAATGTTTTAAAATTGATGTTGCGGGAAAGTCAGAACCGTGACCCTTAAGAAACAACTCGGCAAGACTCGTGAAGTATTATGGCAAGAGAATTCAAATCACCCAAAGAAACCTGCGGCCTGCAATAAAAATAGATGTTAATTAATGGAAACAAGTGGGCTCACCAATAACTCAATCTCGCACCATCGATCATGTAATTTCAGAAGCATGAAAGGTTGCTTTTGGATTAACACGCACATGTCAACAAGCTGCAGGAAGACTTTACAAAGCTAGATATATTGATTGCTGATGAAAAAAAAAAAAAACAAAAAAAACGAAAAAAAAAAAAAAACGTGAATGATAAGCAAAGAGAGACAGCGTGTAGTGCAATCTGTGAACTTCCATAACCACCACGCTCTGCTTTCCATGATGAAGAGGTCCGATGGAGATGATATGAGGACCGTATGCATCTTCATTCACGGCCAGAAGGTTATTATAAGTCTGAGATGGTAGAATTGCTTTAGCGCTGATGTCTGGCAAATTCTGGAGCAATGGGAGAACTATGGTAGAATTGCTTTAGCGCTAATGTCTGGCAAATTCTGGAGCAATGGGAGAACTCACGACGTTGGCAGAAATTAACCAGAGTTGAGAGAGCACCACAAGAATCAATTCGGGACTGAGGATATATCATGATTTATGGCAGCAATGTTTAGAAAACACTGGCAACAAGGATGTTAAATCTCTTGCAACAACTTCGGCCATGAATAAACCTGATGAGCAAGAAATTTGCGGTTCTGGACCACTGGTTTGAAGATCATGCAAATTCACACGTGAAGTTTGAGAAACTACATGAGTGGAACCAGTTCACAAGCCAAAACAACAAAGATGAAATTCTGCTTCCACGGGTTTGTAAACACAATGGACATCCAAGATTGAAAGTTTTGGCAATGCGGGTAACAGTAAGGAAAAGTAATAAATGGAATCTGCATAATTTATCCTTGTCTTCGATTTGAAAAGATTCTGGCAAGATAAATAAGCTATCTAGCAAAATCAAGTAAATAGTCATTAAAAGTTTCAAATCGAAACCTTAAAAAGAAGATTGTTGGCAAGCATGTCCACGGCAAGCTATTCCTCCACAAGAAGCAGTCCTGACTTTGAAGACAATGGTCCGTAAGGCCTCTCCCATGCACATCATCACTCTTATGAGTCCCTTATTTGAAGTTGCCTTTGCGAGGAATTCTTCCTACAGTCGGGAAAGAAAAAAAAAAAAAAAAAAAAAAAAAAAAAAAAAAAAAAAAAAAAGAACTTCAGCTATTAAGAGCATAACAAAAACATTAGAAAAAAAAAAAAGGTCACTTACCAGGCTATCACCAATCTCACGTCTGGTCACGAGGAAGACTCCTTTGCTTCAAAACCTTCAGTGATGAGCAACATGAAGGCTGCGTGGTGGGTAACAAAAAAAAAAAAAAACAAAAGGGCAATATAATGTTCTTTTATAGCCTCCTGAATGACTCCTTCCTAATCTAAAACAAATCTTTTCTTATTCTGTGAGAGCAAAATCGGCTTACAGTACAGGAAATTGAGTTGTTCCTTTTTTATTCACGCTGGACAATTCATTCAGTCTCGAAAAAAAAGGGTTCAATTAAGCTAAGTCAGGCTATCAGTTGGGGAGGATCTTCTGGTTACTTTTAGCAGCTAATTCACTTTAAGCAATTCATTTAGAAAAGAAAGTCAATTCAAGAGCAATTTACGTGAAATGTTATTTTGTTCTTTGAACATTCTTCCAGGGAAAGATCAAGATTAATTAAGAAGAGAGGGCACGGTTACCAAGGCAATGGAAAAAGGGAGTTGCAACTTTCATAGTTCATAACTTGTTGACCGCTACTCGGAATCACAAACAGATTGCGTTATGGGATTCAGAATAACGAGATCTTTAAAACAAGATATTACAGTGACCATTTTCAGTGAAAAAAAAAATTTTCACGCAGCCCGGTCAAAGTGTGGGTTGTTATTCGGGCATAAAGATAAATTTTGTTTGGTCATGCATATGCAGCAGTCTCAAATGAACAATTGGACCTGAATATTCTATCATTTGATTTGATAAATCTCAATCAAGATCGATCCATAAATTTTCAATTTTTGATTATCATATTTTATTTTCACAATAAGATTTATCTGCTTGTTGTAAAAATCTAATATGATCAAGTCAAATTTTAGTCGGAAATATAAAACCCTCACAGCCATATTTTCGAGACATGCCCACTTGTTCCAAAAGTAAGTGAACTTGTCTCGAGGGGGCATCTGTAGAAACACAAATTTTCCGCCAATCAAATTTCACCATGTGTTATTTTATTCTTTATTTTAAAGAATAAAATAAAATTGAAATAAATGACATGGAAAACAAATAAGCCTTCAAATATTTCTTGGCCAATGAAAAGTTGACATTTGAAATGAGATATTCAAGATATTTCGTCATAAAGGCAAGATTTCGTCAATAAAGACAGACATAAAGACAAGATTTCGTCAATAAAGACGGACATAAATGCAAGATCCTGTCAATAAAGACCAACCAATAAAATTACGCCACGTGGCATTGGAAAAGACTTGAGAGCCCCTACAGATCTCTATAAATAGAGGGCCTCAACCTAAAGGCAAGGGGTTGGATTCTTGGAGATACAAATTTTCTTCAAGATAAGCTCTTCAAGCAAGGAAGCTCTCTCTCTCAAAGAGTTCTCAAGCCTCCTCCATCTACGCTTGAAGTCTACAAAGAACAAAGCTCTATTGGATCAAGCCAAAACGCCCCATAAGAGTTCTTCAACAACACTTTGAAGACAAATCAAGGTACTCTTCAAAGCATCAAATCACAACATCTCGCTTCGCAATACACGCCCAAATTCGCGTTCTTGCAAAGCACAAATCTTAGCTTGATTACTCAAATAAATCAAGTCACCATACATCAAATCCAAGGGAAGAATCAAAGGATTGCCATATTCTTTTGATAGAATATATTATATAGAGATTGTACCCATTCATATATTTAATAAAATCATATATTTGTACACGTGTGCTTGTTTAATTTCAGGTACACAAAATTGTGTCTACATAGAGGATCAACAATCTCCATTACCCGACCAGGAAGGGCTGCTTCAACGAAACTATGCAGGTTAAAGTCACCTGTAAACATGCTGTCGGTGGGCCTTTTTCCTGTGAACATCTCCAGCAGGAGAATTCCATAGCTGTACACATCACCCTGTGTTGAAGCCTCTCCTCCCATTCCATATTCTGCAATTTAAGCAAAAACTAACAAAGTCTTTTACTAAGATTTCCTAGATAGCATAGCCATCATGCTGAAAACGATGTTATATGTCATCTTTAAATATACTGCAGAAAATACAAACATGATTATTGGATATGTAGCAAGTTGATTTCTAAATGAATACGAGGAAGGGTAATTGCTTAATATTTGACCTGGTGCTACATAACCAAAGGTTCCTCGTATGCAAATTGAGCTGGAATCTGTAGAAAATGATTCCCCAGAAGCAGCTAAAAGAATCTTTGCCAGGCCAAAATCACCCACTTGAGCAGTAAGGTCATTGTCAAGAAGGATGTTGCTCGGTTTTAGATCACAATGAAGCACTGTCGTTTCACACTGGTTGTGAAGATAATCTAATGCCAGGGCCACATCAGTCGCTATGTTTATTCTCTGCAGCAGACTTAAATTTTTGAAGTCTTGTGATTCCGGTGAACTTGGATGTAACCAGCTCTCCAAGCTCCCATTTGACATAAACTCGAAGATCAAAGCCTTGAAATCATTGCCTTTCAAATCAATGGTTGAGCAAGAATTTACCATTCTAACAAGATTTCGGTGTCTGATATTCCTCAACGCGTTGATTTCAGCCATGAAAGTATTGTTGGCTCCTCTTTGTCGAAGCTTGAATACCTTTACAGCTACTTGATCATGAGATCCAAGTGTACCTTTGTAGACAGTGCCGTATTTTCCATCCCCAATTATGTTGGCCGAAGAGAACCCACCAGTAGCATGTACAAGTTCCGAGTAGGAAACTCTCTGGTATTTCTTCTCTAATGGTGAGGCCAAAGAAGGTCCACTTTTTTTATGTTTTTTCCTGCGTATAACAGCACAGGCAGATGACACCACCAGAAGAAGGAAAAGTGCAGCACAGCTTGCAAGAATTACTACCTTCCGATGAACTCCAGTCTTTTGTCTCTGTTTTGGGCATTCATGCAATCGCAGTGCCTTGATTCCTCCACATAGCTTGTCATTTCCAGCAACTGAAAATGCACTAGCATTGGTGAAAACTCCTTCAGCTGGCACTTCACCATCAAAATTGTTACCGGAAAGGTTGAGATAACCAAGAAGAGGTAATTCGCCAAGAAACTTGGGAATCTGCCCAGACAAGTTGTTGTAGGCAAGGTTAAGGACTCGGATACTTCTTAGCTTCTTGAAAGAAGGAGGAATAGTTCCTTCAAAGAAGTTGCCATTCAAGTTGAGGTATTCCAACATGACACAACTCTCGATAGAACTTGGAATTTTTCCAGATAATTTGTTTTCTGAAACATCCAATTCATTCAGATTTCCTGCATTACCCAGTTGTGATGGTAATGGACCTGTTAAATTATTTGAATCCAAAAGGAGGCCAAATAAAGAATCGATACCAGCAAGTTTCTCAGGTATCGCACCACTGAGATGATTGTATGAAAGTTCTAACCCTTCTAGTTGACTGTAATTTTCCAGAGAAACTGGTATAGTTCCCTCAAGAAAATTGTCTGCTAGATTGAGACGAAGCATTCGAGAAAGGTTTCCGAAGGAGGATGGAATATTTCCAGAGATTTTGTTTGTGTAAACATAAAGCTCTTGCAACTTGGAAAGTTTTCCAATAGAATCAGGTAATCTCCCTGTAACCATGTTTTCAGAAAATGCAAGAGACTCCAAGTTTTTAAGATTTCCAATCTCTACAGGAATGTCTCCAGTCAAGTAGTTAGTCGAGAGTGCTAACCAATTGAGGTTGGTCGAGAGATTTGCAATAGAGATTGGCAATACGCCTCTAAGGTGATTTTCAGAAAACGACACCCGTCTTAAATTGGTGCAATTGGTCAAGGAGGTAAGAAAAGTTAAATCACTCCCATTCTCATCCCCGAGCGGATTGCTGCCAAAGTTTATTCTTTCAAGGTTTTGCAGGTTTTCCAAATTCTTTGGAACAGGCCCGGTTAAAGCATTATATGATAAATCCAAATCTACGAGTCCTGAGCAATTGACGAAAGATTCTGGAATATGACCAAAGAATTGGTTTATTCCAAGATAAAGATATTGCATATTGGGCAGGGTTGATCCTATATAACGCGGGAGGGGACCAGTTAATTGGTTTCCCGCTAATGAGAGCTTTTTGAGGGATGAGATATTGTAAAGCTGTTCAGGAACCATACCAGACAAATTGTTGAAATAAAGATATAGTAAATCCAAGGCAGAGAGTCGTCCAAGTTCATCACGAATGATTCCATCCAGATTGTTGAATCCTAGAGTTGCACCCTGCATGCTAGATAGGTTCCCAAATGAAGGTGGGATTGAACCAGTGAAATGATTGCTGTCGGGTTCAATTGTAAGAGCTTAGACAAAGAGCCAAGTTCACTAGGAATTTTCCCTCTAAAATTGTTTCCTTTTAGATTCAGGAATTTGAGGTTCGAAAAATGACTCAAGTTGGAAGGAAGTTCACCTTGGAAGGAGTTGTCTTCTAGAGAAAGGTATCTCAGTCGAAACAACCGGCCAATTTCTGGAGGAAGAATCTGATGGAATCTGTTTGTACTGAGATCAATCACCCTGAGGAATGTGAGATTCCCGACATGGGGAGACAGCAAACCTGCCAGTTCAAGTGAAGACAGATTCAAGGAAGTCACTCTTCGATGCCTGCGACCGCATGTAACTCCTTGCCAGCTGCAAAACTGCAGCGAGCTGTTCCATGAGCTTAAACTGCTGAAAGGATCGTGTGATATAAGATCCTTAATGGCAAGCAAAGCATGCTGGTCCGTCTCATTTGTGAAGCCAGAAGCGGCGGTGACAGCGGTGGCTTCCATGTAGTTGATGAACAGAATCATGCCCATGAACCAAAGAAATGAGTTCAGTAGCCCTGAAAGCATAATTCTTTTCTTGTTTTTTTTCGGTGCCTGATGAAGACAGGATGAGCTTAAACAGGAAGCCAAGATCCTCCGTTTTTGTTAGACCACTGGTTCAGTATACAGTGGTGTAAAATCTAAGTGGAAACCAATACGAGAATCCACGAATGCAAACAGGGAGGGGCCCTTGACAAATTAAATTAAGGGGGTTTGCCATGAATCTTATTGACTGTTTGGTAACAGTTTTTATTTTAAAAAAATTATTTTTGATATCATATATTAAAATATCTAAAAATACTAATTTTTTTATTGAAAATAAAATAAAAAATCTTTTTTTCTCTAAAATATTTTTAAATCTCTTAAAGAAGTAAAATGTTCATGCATTTACTAGACAACAGTGTTCATGGTGTAGTTTTAACAATGTTGAAGAGAACTGTTTAGTCTTCACCACAGTTAACTGCTGCAGTTTGCAGCAGGTTTGATCTTTTTAAAAAAAAATTGAAATTGATATTTTTCATTGGCCGACGATCACTTTCTCTTAACTCTTATTTTTCTCCAACTTTCTTTCTCCTTTAAAGTTTTGTGGACTGAAATATAAAATTAAAACAATGTTATAACTGAAAAACTACGTTCTCAAAATAAAAGGATAAAAAATAAAAAGTTAAGAAATAAATATACTTTTCCACACCTCATACAAACAACAACAGAAGGTCCTATTATTTTGTATATTTATTAAATATCATTAATCCATATTGTAATATAAAAAAATAAAGATTTGAATTATTAATGTGTTGGATGAAATTCGTTTTTTTATTTTTAGCTTTCTTTTCATTTTTATTTAAAAAAAAATAAAAAGCATGATCATTTCTAAGTTTTAAAATATTTTTTCAACCAAGAAAAACAGAAAATAAGCTTATATAACATTGTTTTTCATCTCAAGAAAAAAAAAATGGAAATTTTGTTCAAATTAAGTTTGTTTTTTATGATATTTTCAATATTTTTAACTTTCACAATTTTTTGTAATTAATCTGAAAACACTTTTCCACCTAATTTTCCACTAAAACAATTTCATTTAGTTGTTCAAAGGTCCTCCACAACATTTTCCACCAAATCAAATTGCACGTCGACGGAACCAAATTTAATTCATAATAATCATTACTTTGTTATTTTATTTTATATTTTGGGCATAGTGTTCAAACATTAGTTCTCACACGACATGGAACGAAATAGAAATCAAGATTTACTTCGCAAGAGCACCCAAAACAAATACAGTGAAGGTCCACTTGAGAAAATAGTCTTTGAAATAATAATAACTGTAATTATCCATTGATGAGTGTAATTGATTTATTTTACATCAACTTTTTTAATTCACAATCGAATTGAGGTTTTCAGTCACTTTTCATTGCCTACTATTTTTTTTTTGGATGACGAGAGAAACCTCATCCCCGGAAAGCGCACTTTGTGGGCCCAGGTGATGAGTAAACCTCGGCTGTCCCAGGCTCTTACAGGGGATTTGCATCTAAAGAGGAGACTGCGACTCGAACCCCGCACTTGCGCTGGCAAGAGCGGGGTGTTTGCCGCTAGGCTCCCCCCCTGGGGACTCATTGCCTACTATTTCCACCATATCTTGATGAATTATGATTTCAAGACTCTTTTTTTCTCTTTGTGATATTAAAAGGATTTTATATTGAATAAATTGATTGCCAGCATATGAAGAGAGATAATAGATTTTTCAACTTCATCTTCTTTTCTTTCATAGAAGTTTATTTATAGTATTACATTTGTAGCTATATTCCATGTTTTCTACCATCTTCTTATCAAAGGAATTAATTGTCTATTTAAAGATTTTTTGTAAATATCTTTTTCTTTACTTTGTTAGGATACTATTTGTAGACTAGATATTAAAAATGTACGTATATGATAAGTTACTTTATAGTAGCTAAAGTTTAGCTTATGATTACATTCAAGATAAATATCAGTTCTTTAGATAGGGAACACAATTTGTTTTGCTCATAGTTTTTAAAGTTTGTCAGTCTAATCTTAGTTCCATCTTTGTTTGTCTTTCATATGTCTATTTTTTCTCAAGTTTATCTTATTCCTAGTGCAGTTTTTTATTCTTAGTTATTCTAGATCATACAATCTCAAAATTATATATTCTAAAAAGTCTAATTTTTTTTTTGTTTATTTTAGTGGCTAGAATTCATGATATTTGTCAAAGGGAAGGATTTATAGATCCATGTTAATAACAATAATTCTGTTTATGATAAAAACAAAGATAACGAATAAAATACCAAATGAGAGGTCATGGATGCCCTAGTCAAGGCATGGATTTTAGGATCTTTCGAATCCAATATTATCTTGAATCTTAGATCCTTTATAGTTGTATTCTAGATATGGAATTATCTCTAGATGTTTTATAGTTAGCATAACTCTACATGTTTGTTTTAGCTTTAACATAACTTGGCTAACCTTTAATAGAACAATATTTTTTTCCTTAGATTCTACTACAGTTTTATTAATCTTTTGGCATAATATATTGATATAATTTATACAACTTTACCTACTAAAGGTCTTATTTTCACTCAATTTGTTCATGAATCTACTAAAAAGGAACAATTTTTATCAAAATAATATATGAATTAGAAGTCATTAAATCTAATCCTAAGAACCGAGAACCTGTTCATTCCTTGGATTCATGCCTCAAAGATATCTTTTTTCTATGACGACCAACATCTTCTCACTCAAAATGCCATGGAATAACATTGATCAATCCTCGTTTCTATGGCCTATGTAACCCAAAACAAGCTAAGGGGAAGATATATGAGCATTGTCTAGTGTTTTATGCAACTATTGTAAAAGGAATGGTCATATTATCAAAGAATACCCCATCTGACCTCCTAAAGATCTAAAACAACATATATTGTCTTAGTTGGTTCTTTTAATGTTGGTAATTTTATGGTATCAACATCTTTGACATAAAGTTCTCTTTTTTTTTTATAACCAATGCTTCTTTTATAACTACTTGTGATGTGTCTTCTTTTATAACCAATGCTTTTATTTATCCTTATCTTAACGCAAACTTTGTCGTTTTACACCAAAAATAGTTAGGCTTTTTGACATGATACATAGTGATGTATGAGGGTATTGCATCTGTTACTTATCATGCTAATTGTCGCACCCCAAAAAAATATGGCGCGGCGTCGTGACGACCCTTCCCCGTGAGCGGGGGATTTAAATGTCGGAGGGATTCTTTATTTTTGTGAAAAAGGGGAGTCGCCACCTAGTATTATGGTTACTAGGAAACCTAAAACTGGTCTTTCAGAGATTCTAGGGTAAGGGACTGGTTGCGTAAAGGGAAGGTTTTAGCACCCCTAGTACGCCCTACCTAAGGTAAGCTGCTTGACGTTTTGGTTTGTTTATGATTTGTTATGGTTTTGATCTTTCAAAACAATGTTGGTTAAATGACGAATGGGATATCATTCCCGCCGAATATTTTGGATATCAACCCCTTAGGATTTATTTATCCAAATACCAACAGTGAATAATAATATATCATTCCCGCCGAATATTTTGGATATTAACCCCTTAGGATTTATTTATCAAAATACCGACAGTGAATAATAGCATATCATTCTGATGGTTGTCGAAACCTTCACAAATTAATTCTGATTTTACTATCACCGAAACAATAATTTTAGTAGTATGGTGGTAGAGACCAGGTCGAACCCAAGGGAAATTGATTTATTTTCCTACAAATACCAAATTCAAAAGAACGGGGTGGTTTGAATCAACAAGAATTAAATAAATAAAAGTGCTAAGTCTTAACGAAGGTTAATCAAGATGTTGGCAACTCGGTTCAAAGGGGTGATTCCTCCAATCTTATAAATCGGTTGATCATAGAAGTTAAATTAATATCCTTTCACAACAAGCAAATAAATTAGGCTTCCATTAAAGCTAAGGGAAACCTAGAGGCATGCTAAACTAATCCGAATAAGCTTCTAATTAGTTCCTTATCGTCAAGCGAATTAAGTATTGAGAAGCAATCTTTCTTCACTCAACGGTAGCTTTAAGATCAAGATCTACGCAATTTATTCCTAGCTAACATTCAAAAGCTTGAACATATACTCGTCCTATTCATCCTAAATAAATTAATGTGATAGATAAGACAATCAAATTAATTTACTTGCTTCTTATTCTTGTTCCTCACAACAATTACGGATTGAAAGAAACATAGAAAGCATATAAACCATATCAAATCAATTCCATAAGCATGAATCCGAAATCAATAGCTTAAATTCTGGAAAAAGATAAATAAATACTTGAAAGTGTAAGGATTACAATGGAAATGTTACTTCTCACAACCAATAATGAAGATGGATGCTATCCCCTTTGAACCAAGAAAGTGAATCAGCTGCTCATGCCTTTTAGGTTGCTGCCGAATCTGAAAAATTGATGGAGAAAGAGAGAGAAGAATCCCTTGCTTGCATGTATCTTCCTTTTTATTTTGGAAGAGTCCTAACCCTAATGGTGTCACTCAAGCTAAAAAATAGGAGATAAGTGTTGTAGAGAAAATCTCTCTAATCTTTGACAAATTAGGAAGCATATCCCGTCATCCAGATTGCACCAGTATTTTCGTGATGTAGATGATTTTTCCTGACTTTGGTCTCTTCATGAAAGTTGTAGCCCTAAATGTGTAGATGAATTTGGGCTTTTGAATCACTTGATTTGGACATCGTATGCTCCAAATATGCCCAGTTCAGTGTTGGTGCGAAAACAGACTCAAGGCTGACGTTGTTGTTCCAATTGGATGCCCAAATCTGCATTGAATTTCTGCCACAATACTTTTCCAGCAAGCTTGATATCTATATTTCCAATTTTGAAACTCCTCTTTAGGAATTAAAACCTGAAACATGCAACAAAGGTCCGAATTATAAAGTGCAAAATTTCCTATTTTATAGCAAGTAATCCACAAAGTCTCCTAAACATGTCAAACCCATAAAATAACTTTCAATATGTTGAAATAAGCTTGAAAGATGTTAAAAAGCATAATGTAAAAGGAATACAAATAGATGTGTATTTTGCACTTGTCAAATTCCCCCACACTTAGTTTTTGCACGTCCTCGAGCAAGATTCAAATCTACTTTTTCGAAAGAAAAATGCAATGCCATCAACTAAGAACAATCAAACTCTTAAATTACCATAATATTTCATGAACAACAATCTACACAACTTAAAAGAAATGCTTAGCAAGCATTTTTTATTTGAAAATAAAATAACCGAATGCATAGACCTCATAGAAATAATCACTCCATTCTCACGTGTTTGACAGGTTAGTGTTTCTCTCAAATTTCTTCCAATGTAAGTGATCTACCATAGGCTTGCTAATCATCTCACTCTCCACCACCTAGATTACATGCATTACATAAATCATAAGGTCTTCAGAAGGGTTGTAATGGGGCTTGGTTTAAGGTAGGAAATTTATTTGGTAAAGTAGTTTAAAAGCCATTGAGACCAATGGAGTAAAGTACCTCGAATTTGAACATGAAACCTCAAATATTCCATCCATCCCTTCTTTAAACTTAAAGATATCAAACCCACTTTATCCTTTGTTATTGGATAATTTATCACTCACAAAAACATTTGCACTCAACTTAAGGGACGATCGTTAACCTCTTATTAGAATTTGTCGAGGAATCAATGACAAGAACAAATAGTTGCTATCAAGCAGAAAGCTTAGCTTTTTGTCATGGATTCTTATAATTTCCACATTTTCTTCATTCCTTTGCTCCAGCCCATGATTTAATATATATCAATGTGTCATCAAGGATGAAGCAACCAATAGAGCTAATCTTTTCAATAATATACTGAAAGTACTTTAGAGTAACAATCTATGGCATTTCCCTACCATATCACATCACCTTTCAAAACTCTCCCAACTTTCCATGTAGTCTCATGCTCCTATAATTATGAATTATACTCCACTGGTCCCTATGACTTGGGTGAGATAAATGGTAAGGCTTGTAATGTGGGTTATCAAGGAAAAAGGGTCATCAGCTCAAAAGGGTTCGCAATGGGAATATTAATTCAAAGGTGGGTTGATAGGCTTTATGTGGCATATAACAAAGAATGCCTTAATCATGTTTATGCATGCATGTATCAATGCGGTCTCGAAAAGAATCATGGCAAGTTCTAGAGAAACAAAACAAATGGAAGAATATCACACATGAAAGAAAATAGAGACCGATATGGATGTTTCGATCATTAGGCTCAAAATCTCACAGGCTAGTGTCTATCACATTCAATTACTTTTATTCCAAATAATATCGCTTGACTAAACAACCTTTAAGAAGCAAGTTCATCATTCAATCATATTATGATTTTTCTTGAGTTCAACTGAAAAGTCGTTCATGACATTAACATTCAAAACAAAACAAAACAAAAAAAATTTTGCCCGAGTTTTTTTTTTTTTTTTTTTTTTTCAAAAATATTGGAGACAAAGATTTCAGAAATATTGAAGACAAAGATTTTAAGGAATGCACCCCCACACTAAAAATGGACATTGACCTCAATGTGTGCAAGTAAATTCAGTAAATTCACCAAGAAGGGAAAAGAGAAAACTGCCCTGATTACTCTTTGTATTACTAACATTCGGTGGAGCATTTCTTTGCATATTTGTTCGGAGTGGCAACTGGATCAAGAACCTGTCTGAGAGAATGGCTAAGGAAAAACAAATTAAAATCATATTAAATATAAAGAGAGAAAACGATAAAAGGAATCCAACGGAAAAGAAATCTTTATTCATTGTGGTGCATCACCACAGTTGGGTTGCCTCCCAAAAGCGCCTTTTTTATTGTCTTTGGCTAGACAAAGTCCTTCTGCAGCATTAATCTTGGTAAATTGGACTGACCAATTGCATCTCCTTCACATTAGTGCCATCAAAATCATCAATATAAGGCTTAAGTCTATGACCATTCACCTTAAAAATCTTGTTAGTTTCCAAACTCTGAATTTCAATAACACCATTTGGAAAAATATTCACTACAACAAATGGTCCAATCCATCTAGATCTTAACTTACCTGGCATGAATTTCAACCTGGAGTTAAAAAGTAATACCTTTTGACCAATGGAAAATTGTTTTCGGAGCAGCAGTTTATCATGAAGGTACTTTGTTCTCTCCTTGTACAACAATGCATTATCATAAGCTTCCAACCGAATCTCCTCCAACTCCTGCAGTTGTAACTTTCTTTCTACTCCGGCTCCTTTAGCATCCAAGTTACATTGCTTCACTGCCCAATAAGCACGATGCTGAATGGCAATAGGTAAATGACACAACTTACCGAATACCAATCTATATGGTGACATTCCAATTGGAGTTTTGTATGCTGTTCGGTATGCCCACAGTGCATCTTCCAAACGTAGACTCCAATCTTTTCGGTTGGGGCTCACTGTCTTCTCAAGGATATTCTTAATTTCCCGATTGGAAACTTCTGCTTGTCCATTGGTTTGTGGATGATAAGTTGTGGCTACTCGGTGGTGGACTCCATATTTTCGCATCAATGCTTCCATAGTTCGGTTGCAAAAATGGGTACCTTGATCACTTATTATTGCTCTCGGAATTCCAAACCTACTAAAAATATTAGACTTGAGAAATCCTACAACAACTTTAGAATCGTTAGTATAGGTAGCTTTTGCTTCTACCCATTTCGACACATAATCCACAGCAAGTAGAATGTAAACAAAACCAAAAGAACTAGGGAAAGGTCCCATAAAATCCATGCCCCATACATCAAAAATTTCACAATATAAAATAGGATTTTGTGGCATTTCATTCCTACGGGATAGGTTACCCATCTTTTGACATTTTTCACAACTCTTACAAAATTGGTAGGCATCTTTAAAAAGAGTTTCCCAATAAAACCCACTATCTAAAATTTTTCTAGCTGTTCTTTTGGGACCAAAATGTCCACCGCATGCATAATTATGACAATAAGTAAGAATGGAATAAATTTCATCATTTGGTACACATCTTCGAATAACTTGATCTGAACCTAATTTCCAAAGATATGGCTCATCCCATATGTAATACTTAGAGTCATTCTTTATTTTGTCCTTTTTCGCTTTATTTAATTCATGAGGTAAGATTCCCGTAACCAAAAAATTAACAATGTCAGCATACCATGGTTCCTTACCTTGTATATGCAAAAGTTGCTCATCAGGGAATGTCTCGACAATTGGTAGCATATCTTCCTCATTCACAATTCTGCTCAAATGGTCTGCCACTGAATTATCAGCTCCTTTTTTATCCTTGATTTCCAAATCAAACTCTTGCAACAGCAAAATCCAACGTATAAGCCTTGGTTTGGATTCTTTCTTTGATAGTAAGTACTTAAGAGCTGCATGATCTGAGAAAACAATCACTTTAGATCCTAACAAATATGATCTAAATTTGTCCAAGGCAAACACAATAGCTAAAAGCTCTTTTTCTGTTGTTGAATAATTGCATTGAGCCGAGTTTAGTGTCCTCGAAGCATAGCAATAACATGGCTTTTCTTTCCATTTCGTTGGCCAAGTACAGCTCCTATTGCAAATTTACTTGCATCACACATGATTTCAAAGGGCATCTCCCAATTTGGTGGTTGTATGATTGGTGCCGAGGTGAGGAGCTCCTTCAATTTGTCAAATGCTATCTTGCAATTTGCTTCAAAGTTGAAAGGCATGTCCTTTTGTAAAAGTTGAGACAGTGGTTGTGCAATCTTCGAGAAATCCTTGATGAATCGCCTATAGAAACCTGCATGACCAAGAAAACTACGAATTTCCTTAACATTAGTAGGATAGGGTAAACTTGTAATCAAATCAACTTTTGCTTTGTCAACCTCAATACCTCTAGCCGAAACCACATGACCCAAAACTATCCCTTGCTGGACCATGAAATGACATTTTTCATAGTTTAAAACCAAGTTTGTGCTAATACATCTCTTCAAAACCTTAGTTAAGTGATCTAAACATTGATCAAAAGAATTGCCATAAACAGTAAAGTCATCCATAAAAATTTCAATGCAATTTTCAATCAAGTCAGAAAAAATGCTCATCATACATCTTTGAAATGTTCCTGGGGCATTGCACAATCCAAAAGGCATACGTCGGTAAGCAAATGTTCCAAATGGACAAGTAAAAGTTGTCTTTTCTTGGTCTTCTTGAGCTACAATTATTTGATAGTAACCAGAAAATCCATCTAAGAAACAGAAAAATGACAGCATTTCATCTATGAAAGGAATTGGGAAGTGATCCTTTCTTGTGTGAGCATTCAACTTCCTGAAATCGATACACATCCTCCACCCATTCTGCACTCTCATGGGGATAAGTTCGTTTTGTTCATTGGGAACAAGAGTTAGACCAGTCTTCTTGGGAACTACATGCACCGGACTTACCCATGGACTATCAGATATTGGATAGATAATCCCTTGGTCCAATAACTTCAAAATTTCTTTCATAACAACCTCCTTCATTGCTGGATTCAGTTTGCGCTGAGGTTCCCTCACGGGTTTGGCATCACCGTTAAGGAAAATTCTATGCATACAAAGTGTAGGGCTGATCCCTTTAATGTCCGCCAATGTCCAACCAATTGATGTCTTGTGTTCCCTCAAAACCCTTAATAATTTTTCCTCATGAACTTCCGTTAAATCATTTGCAATAATGACTGGCAATGTTTCATCCTCTCCTAAATACACATACTTCAAATGTGTGGGCAACATTTTTAACTCCAGCTTCGGTGGTTGCACAATGGAAGGTAGATCTTTAACATGTGAACTTGGTAATTCAACAGGTAAGCTAGTCCACATGTTAGGCATTATAGGCAATGAGTGTAAGGACATTATTGCTTCTTTCATGTCTTCATCAATTTCTCTCCTTGCATCCTTATCTGTCTTGCTCTGTTGCAACACTAAGTTCAACTTATCCTTCATAAGATTCAACTCAAAATCATCTTGCACAATAGGGTCAATAACATCAATATGAAAAACAGATTCAAATTCATCAGGATATTTCATAGCATCAAAAATATTAAACGTTACTGTTTCTCCATCAAACTCAAAAGATAAAGTACCCTTATGCACATCAATCTTAGTCCTGGCTGTTTTCATGAATGGTCTACCTAACAATATATGAGTTGAATTTAAAGCACAATCATCATCCATGTCAATGATATAAAAATCTGCAGGAAAAATTAATTCATTGACTTTAACCAGAACATCCTCAATAATACCTTCAGGATATGCGTTAGACCTATCTGCTAATTGAATTATTACCCTTGTTTCCTGTAAAGGTCCTAGATTCAAAAATTTATAGATTGAAAGAGGCATAACATTTATTGATGCTCCTAAATCTAGCATTGCCCTTCCTAGCGTATAATCTCCAATCACACATGGAATAGTAAACATACCTGGATCCTTGCATTTTTGAGGCAATTTTCTTTGTATTATTGCTGACACGTTCTCTCCAACTCTGATTTTTTCTTCAGTTCTTAACCTCCTTTTGTTGGTGCACAACTCCTTGAGAAACTTGGCATAACGTGGAATTTGCTTGATTGCATCCAACAATGGAATGTTGATCTCAACCTTCCGAAAGGTTTCAAACAATTCATGCTCCCCCTCCTCTTTCTTTGTCTTCGCCAACCTGCTAGGAAATGGAGGTGCAACTAACGTATTTGGCTTATGCAAAGTTGACTCAATACTTACCTCATTACTTGACTTCGGCAAAGGGGACTCAAGCGGTGTGTTTCCTTCTTTTCTAATTTCCTTCGGCACTGTCAGCCTTGGTGATGAGGTCTGCACCTCCTTACCACTTCTAAGAACTATTGCATTAGCATTTTCCCGTGGGTTAACTTCTGGTTGAGCTGGTAACTTACCCTTGTTAGCCTCCATTTTGCCTAATGAAGTTGCCAATTATGACACTTGAGTTTCTAAATTTTGGATGCTAGCTCTTGTCTCCTGCTGGAACAAATGGGTGTTAGTTGCTAAAGATTTCACAATATCCTCTAGAGACATACCTGAGCTTGATGCTTGGTGAGGTGGAGGGGCTGCTTTATTCTGACCGAAAGAAGGGAACTGTTGCCGATTATGGGGTTGTCCATACCTTAGGTTTGGGTGGTCTCTCCAACCTGGGTTGTACTGATTTGAATATGGGTCATGGTTCCTTGGCTGGTTACCAAACCCATTTACAGCATTCACTTGAGGAATTACATCCTCTTGAAGTTGTGGGCACATGTCGGTAGAGTGATCTGAAAAAGCACAAATACCGCAAACTCTGGTCTGTCTTACCTGTCCCAAAACTACCTGCTTGACAAGAGAGGTTAATTCTGAAAGTTGAGTTTCAAGATTAGAGTGACTCACCTCACTTACCTTTCTAGGATTGTTGTCACCTCTGATTCCAAATTGTTGTGAATTTGCTGGCATCATAGAGATTAAATCTCTTGCTGCATCAGGAGTCTTTTCTACAAGTGCTCCCCCACTTGCAGCATCTATCATGCTTCTGTCCATATGCAATAATCCTTCATAAAAATATTGCAACAACAATTGATCAGAAATTTGGTGGTGTGGGCAACTAGCAACCAGCTGATTAAAACGTTCCCAATACTCATACAAAGTTTCTCCATTATTTTGGCGAATCCCACTAATTTCTTTCCTAATTGTTCCAGCCCTTGAGGCTGGAAAGAATTTTTCCAGAAATCTTTTCTTCAATTCATTCCATGTCCTTATTGAACCTGAAGGAAGGTAGTATAACCAATCCTTTGCTTTGTCTGCCAATGAGAATGGAAAAGCCCTCAATTTAATTTGTTCCTCACTCACTCCTTGCGGCTTCATGGTTGAACATACAACATGAAATTCCTTCAAGTGCTTATGGGGATCTTCACCTACAAGGCCTCGAAAAGTAGGTAACAAATGAATCAATCCTGATTTTAATTCAAAAGCTACCTCAATATTAGGAAATTCAATGCACAAAGGTTGTTGGTTAACGTTGGGAGTTGCCAACTCCCGCAAAGTCCTTTGTTGTGCCATTATTTCAGCAGTTTCTTCTTGTATGTCTGTCTCGGATTCACTGTGCACAGGTGTTAAGGCCGGCAAGATGTCCTCTTGTCTTTTAGCCTTCCTATTCGCTCTTGCAGTCTTTTCAATCTCTGGATCAAAAACTAATTCACCTGTATGAGAAGATCTTGGCATAAATTAGTTTGATATTAAAGAAAAATAAAAACTTCCCCGGCAACGGCGCCAAATTTGATGGTTGTCGAAACCTTCACAAATTAATTCTGATTTTACTATCACCGAAACAATAATTTTAGTAGTATGGTGGTAGAGACCAGGTCGAACCCAAGGGAAATTGATTTATTTTCCTACAAATACCAAATTCAAAAGAACGGGGTGGTTTGAATCAACAAGAATTAAATAAATAAAAGTGCTAAGTCTTAACGAAGGTTAATCAAGATGTTGGCAACTCGGTTCAAAGGGGTGATTCCTCCAATCTTATAAATCGGTTGATCATAGAAGTTAAATTAATATCCTTTCACAACAAGCAAATAAATTAGGCTTCCATTAAAGCTAAGGGAAACCTAGAGGCATGCTAAACTAATCCGAATAAGCTTCTAATTAGTTCCTTATCGTCAAGCGAATTAAGTATTGAGAAGCAATCTTTCTTCACTCAACGGTAGCTTTAAGATCAAGATCTACGCAATTTATTCCTAGCTAACATTCAAAAGCTTGAACATATACTCGTCCTATTCATCCTAAATAAATTAATGTGATAGATAAGACAATCAAATTAATTTACTTGCTTCTTATTCTTGTTCCTCACAACAATTACGGATTGAAAGAAACATAGAAAGCATATAAACCATATCAAATCAATTCCATAAGCATGAATCCGAAATCAATAGCTTAAATTCTGGAAAAAGATAAATAAATACTTGAAAGTGTAAGGATTACAATGGAAATGTTACTTCTCACAACCAATAATGAAGATGGATGCTATCCCCTTTGAACCAAGAAAGTGAATCAGCTGCTCATGCCTTTTAGGTTGCTGCCGAATCTGAAAAATTGATGGAGAAAGAGAGAGAAGAATCCCTTGCTTGCATGTATCTTCCTTTTTATTTTGGAAGAGTCCTAACCCTAATGGTGTCACTCAAGCTAAAAAATAGGAGATAAGTGTTGTAGAGAAAATCTCTCTAATCTTTGACAAATTAGGAAGCATATCCCGTCATCCAGATTGCACCAGTATTTTCGTGATGTAGATGATTTTTCCTGACTTTGGTCTCTTCATGAAAGTTGTAGCCCTAAATGTGTAGATGAATTTGGGCTTTTGAATCACTTGATTTGGACATCGTATGCTCCAAATATGCCCAGTTCAGTGTTGGTGCGAAAACAGACTCAAGGCTGACGTTGTTGTTCCAATTGGATGCCCAAATCTGCATTGAATTTCTGCCACAATACTTTTCCAGCAAGCTTGATATCTATATTTCCAATTTTGAAACTCCTCTTTAGGAATTAAAACCTGAAACATGCAACAAAGGTCCGAATTATAAAGTGCAAAATTTCCTATTTTATAGCAAGTAATCCACAAAGTCTCCTAAACATGTCAAACCCATAAAATAACTTTCAATATGTTGAAATAAGCTTGAAAGATGTTAAAAAGCATAATGTAAAAGGAATACAAATAGATGTGTATTTTGCACTTGTCACATTCCCGCCGAATATTTTGGATATTAACCCCTTAGGATTTATTTACCCAAATACCAACAGTGAATAATAGCATATCATTCCCGTCGAATATTTTGGATATTAACCCCTTTAGAATTTATTTATCCAAATACCGACAGTGAATAATAAATTCCCCAAAAAATAAGATTTTATATTTTTTTTGAAATATTGGCCAATACCCTTTGGATTTTACAAACATGTTGTAAAATCTCAAAATGCAAGAAATGATTTTTTTCTTTGCGAAATCCATACTAAAACTCATTTTCTATTCAAAACCCAAGATAATATATATTTTTTCTAAAGAAAAACAATTTTTAAAATATGCTAGTGTATTGGCCGTATGCAAGAAAACAACACATTTTTCTTTAATAAAAATATTTTTGGAAAATTTGTATTATTATATTTTTCTTTATTTTTTTTTATTTCGGTGGGTTGGCTGTCAGGCCACCTAAATTCGGGCTGGGCTGACAACCCAGCCCACCTTGTCTCCAAGCTGGGCTGCTAGCCCAGATGGCTGGCAGCCTAGACCCATCTGGGCTGGGCCTTCTTCAGGGCCAGGGCGGGCATAAGGCCTGGCCCGCCAAGCCCACGCGGGGAGTGAATTAATTCACTCCCCGCATGCAAATACAGGGATGATGAACAGTGAGGATTTTCGAGTACGGAGAATGGAGTAACCGTCAATACCTTTGGGTAGAGGAGGTCGTGGTGATTCTTCTGGTCGTTGTGGCGTCGGAAATGGTGGCCTGTGGTGGCCGGAATGGGCATCGGAACGGCGACTGGTCACGTTGCAGACGAAGGGCTTGTGCTGCCAAATTCTTGCTTGAGATGCTGTCTGGTTTTCTGGGGAGGCAGTGAGAGTCTGTGGCGATGGATGTGGGGTGAGGTGGCCGGAGTTCGCTTGCAAGCAATGTTAACCGAGAGGGAGAGAGAGACAGTGGTCTGTGTTTTTTAGAGAGAGAGCAGAGCAAAACGAAACAGAGGGAGAGCGAAAGAGAGCAGATGCGATGGAAAGATATATTCCAAAATTCACGTGAAATTTTCCTTGTCTTCTCTCAGTTTTTTTTTTCTTTCTCTTCAACGTGCACTGCTATTTATAGCAGAGGAGACCCGAATTGTTAAGGAAAATAAATCATAGGAGAATCAGGACGTCGATTTTGATTAGCAGAGGAGATAATTTGGGAAGAAAATCACGATTGATTAGGGAAAAATGAAATGAAATTTTGATCTGCTTTGCTTTGATGGAGATGAAACGGGAAGAAAATCATTATTGATATAGGAAGAAAAATTGATTGATCTGTTGTGATCAAATCTTGCCTGAAAACATAATGCACACCGGAACAGTGATGCTTATTTTTTAATGCAGATTTCAAAAAATCAAAAGAAGGTAAAAAATGATTTGGTCCTTGGCCTTCTCCATCACTTTCTAGGAATGGGAGTGCTGCAAACCAGTCAAGGCATCTTCATTCACCAAAGCAAGTATGCCTAATCCTTGCTTAAAAAGTTCGGCCTTGAAGACTGTAAACCAGTCTCAATCCCTTTGCCCACTGGAGAAAAATTAAAGAAGATAGATGGGATCGAGTGAGTTAGCTGATGAATGCACTTACAGGAAGATAGTTGGTAGCCTACTATACTTGACAGCTACTAGGCCTGATTTAATGTATGCTGCTAGCCTATTGTCAAGGTTCATGAATCAGCCAACAAGAAAGCATATGGGGGTTGCTAAAAGAGTTCTAAGATATGTGCAAGGAACTCTACATTATGAAATTGAGTATGCTCGAAATCAGTCATCAACACTGATTGGATTCTGTGATGCAGACTGGGCTGGGAGTGAAGATGACAGCCGAAGCACTTCAGGCTATGCATTTAGCTTTGGAAGTGGAGTTTTTTCACGGGCTTCTGTGAAACAAAACATAGTAGCTCTATCTACAGCAGAAGCCGAGTATGTCTCAGCTTCTGAAGCAACAACTCAAGCCATTTCGCTGAGGTTTGTGCTTGATGATTTCGGGGAAATGCAAACAGAGGCAACACCTCTGTTTTGTGACTATATGTCTGCTATTTCCATGGCAAAGAACCCAGTCTTTCATCAAAAGACTAGGCACATTAACAGGAGGTTTCATTTCATAAGGGAAGCACTGCAAGAGGGAAAGATTAGCGTGAAGTTTTGTAGCAGTGAGGATCAACTTGCAAACATTTTTACCAAGGCATTGCCTAAGGAAAGGTTTAACCAATTAAGGTTTAAACTTGGGGTGAAGCCAGTAAGTAGCTTAGGAGTGGCTGTGCCACTTACTGGATCACCCAAACTGGTAGAAGACAGGCTGTCAACACAGAGGAGAAGAAGAGACAGTGCATGCATAGGCAGAGCTGTCATTAATTGGTTGTTAATTCTGTTGTAACTAACTTCAACTTAGGAGAGAAGATTAACTTGACTTCTCTAAGTGATTTCAGATCATGTGTAATGTGTGCTGCCTAAACTATATAAATAGGCAATTTGTCAAACACAATGTAAGCACTACGAAAATACTGTTGAAAATGCAGGGTCAAAGTTAACAAAGGTCAACTGATTCCAATTCTGCAGAAATTGAAGAACTGAAGCTGCGAAGATCATTGATTTCCTTTATTGTTTTTATCATGTTTTAATTTAAGTGTTTATGTTTTAGTTAATTAAGATCAAATTAATTGATAATATCTTGTTGCTTTATTTTCACAGATTTATTTCCTGTTTTAATTAGAAGAGATTGTAATAGTTTTGAATTACCATTCTTGTATTTCGATCTTCTTCTATAAATAAAATCTAAGGGATGGCAGTAACCTTGAGCAATTCTGCCCCTTGTTATACACCTGTTATTGCATTAAATTGTGCTTGAATCTTTACATAATTTTCTGGAAAATTTCTGGGCAAAGTTCTCGGTTCTTAGCATTGATTTGAACAGTGCTTGTTTTTGTTCATCAGGGACAAATTCCTGAGGGTGATTTGAACAGTAACTGTTCTTCACCAAAATTTTATTTTCCAACAATTGGTATCAGAGCAGAATTGATCTTAGAAGGGTTGTGAGAAACACGAGAGAATTGTGAGAATTTTTCAAAGTTATCAACTTTGAAGGGAAGGTGAGTGAAACACAAGAGTGAAGAAATTAATCAAAAAATCCACTGATTTTCTTTGATTAATACATAATTGACTTCGAATTGTCAATTACTAGTATTCCCTATTACGAACAAGGCTCTTTATCTTCATTGTGTTCTGCATAACTGAGCAGTAACAAGAAGAATCAACAACGATTTTTTTCTCTCATGGATTCTAGAAATTTTTCGTCAAAGTCACCTGTCTTCACAGGCACCAACTATGGCGTATGGGCAGTAAAGATGGGAACTTATCTCAGGGCTTTTGACTTGTGGGAAGTTGTGGAGAATAACAGGGATCCAACTCCCTTGAACAATAATCCCACAATGGCTCAAATCAAGTTCTTCAATGAAGAGAAGGCAAAGAGATTCAAAGCACTTACTTGCATCCATAATGCAGTGAGTGAAGAGATATTCACAAGAATAATGGCTTGTGAAAGTGCTAAAGATGCATGGGATAAACTGAAAGCTGAGTTTCAAGGTGATGAGAAGTCAAGAAGAATGCAGATATTGAACTTAAAGAGGCAATTTGAAGGGCTGAAAATGAGGGAGACTGAAACAATTAAAGAGTTTTCATCCAACATCTCCAAACTAGTCAATCAAATGAGACTTTTGGGTGAAGATGTTCAGGATTCGAAAGTAGTAGAAAAAGTCCTTGTGAGTTTGCCTGAAAAATTTGAGAACAAAATCTGTTCTCTGGAGAATTCAAAGGACTGTACTCAATTAAGCCTTCAAGAGCTAATCAATGCTCTTCAGGCAGTGGAGCAGAGATAAGCTTTCAGGCAAGAAAGCTCAAGTGAAGAAGCTTTTGTTGCAGGTTTCAAAGGAAAATTTTGCAATCAAAATTTTCCTAAGGATAGCCATGGAAGCAGAAGAGAAGTTGGCAGATATCAACAAAACAAAAACTGGCAACAAAACCAGAATCATCCCAACAGTTTCAATGCAAGAGGAAAGGGGAAAAAGGATCAATTTCCTGCTTGTAAGTACTGCCACAAAACTAATCATCTTGAGTCATGGTGTTGGCTCAAGAACACTCAATGCAGGAGGTGTAAATAGTATGGACACCTTCAAAAATTCTGCAAGGCAAACACAGGAACTGGAGCAGCAAAGCAAGCGTATATTGCTAAAGAAGCAGAAGTTGAAACTGAGCACTTATTCATGGCCACGACAGAACAAAGCTGCAACCAAGTAGAGGTAAATGTTTCAAACTGGCTTGTTGATAGTGGTTGTACAAACCATATGACTGCTGACATAAAGATGTTTAATACTTTGGATTCAAATTATGAGTCTAGAGTAAAAGTGGCTAATGGTCAATATGTGAGTGTTGAAGGGAGAGGAGATGTAGACATTGTAACAATGGCAGGCAAAAGAACTTTTGATAAAGTACTTTATGTGCCTGAAATTAAACAAAACCTAATGAGTGTTGGCCAATTACTTGAAGAAGGCTACTCACTATCCTTTATTGATAACATATGCACCATTAGAGATGCCAAAGGGTGATTTTGTTTACTGCTGAAATGAATAATAGAAGTTTCAACCTTGGTGTGAAGAATGAGCATATGAATTTGAGCATAACTGAGAATTCAAAATCAGTACTGTGGCACAAGAGATTAGGGCATTTTAACTATGCCACTTTGAAGAAGATGGCAGACCGAGAGATGGTTATTGGTTTACCTGATATTCAAGATCAAAAGGCTGTATGTGAGGCTTGCCAACTAGGTAAACAAACAAGGATTGTTTTTAATGACAATTCTTTTAGAGCCACTTGTAAATTGCAACTGATTTTTACTGATGTGTGTGGACCTATGAGGACTGAATCTTTAAATGGTGCTAAATACTTCTTGCTATTCATTGATGATTATAGTAGATACTGCTGAGTTTATTTCCTTAAAACAAAAGGGGAAGTGTTTGATGTTTTTGTGAAATTTAAGGCTGCAACCGAGAGGGAAGCTGGGACCAAGCTAAGGGCTTTAAGGTTTGATAATGGGGGTGAATTCACCTCTCATACACTTGATGAACTTTTAGAAAAAGAAGGGATCAAACACCAACTCACTATACCATACACACCCCAACAAAATGGTGTGTGTGAGAGGAGAAATAGAACTTTGATGGAGATGGCTAGATGCCTTTTATATGAGAAGAAAATGCCTCTCAAATTCTGGGCAGAAGCTGTAAGTACAACTTCTTACCTTCTAAACAGAATGGTTACTAAAGTGTTGGGAGAGAAAACACCTTATGAGCTGTGGCATGGTTACAAACCCAACATAGAACACTTGAGAGTGTTTGGAAGTCCCTGCTATTTCCTACTGCCTGAGATAAATAGAGGGAAGCATGATCAAAAAGCTGAGTTGGGGATTCTGTTAGGTTATAGCACTAAATCAAGTGGATATAAAGTGTTTGATTTAAAATCTAACAAGGCTGTGATTGCAAGGAATGTGAAAGTTGATGAAGACAAAACCTGGAATTGGGAAGCTGAACTTGCCGAGAAGACAAATGATGAAATCCAACCTGAAATCATACAACCTGTCACTGATGATGAAGAAGAACCTGTGAGAGGAACCAGATTGCTAAGTGAAGTCTATAGCAGGTGTAATGTAGCAGAAGCTGAACCATATGATGTTCAAGAAGCTATGAACTCACACACATGGATGGCAGCAATGAAGGAGGAGCTGTTGATGATTGAGAAGAATGAGACTTGGACACTTGTGGACAGACCAGTTGACAGGAAAGTAATTGGGGTAAAGTGGATCTTCAAAACCAAAATAAATGCAGATGGCAGCATCAACAAACATAAAGCAAGACTTGTGGTTAAGGGGTATTCTCAAGAACCAGGTATAGATTTTCATGACACATTTGCTCCTGTGTCTCGGCTTGATACTGTTAAATTGTTGCTTGTGATTGCTGCACAAATTGGATGGTATGTGTGGCAAATGGATGTCAAGTCAGCCTTCTTAAATGGGACACTTGATGAAGAAATCTATGTTGAACAACCTGAGGGATTCGAAGTTGATATCACTGCCAACAAGGTCTATCTACTAAAAAAGGCCTTGTATGGATTAAAACAAGCCCCTAGAGCTTGGTACAGCCACCTAGATGAATTCTTGCTGAGTTTGGGATTTGAAAAAAGTCTAAATGAAGCTACCTTGTATGTGAAAAAGGTGGATGAAGATATACTGATTGTATCAGTTTATGTTGATGATCTATTGATCACTGGAAATCATGAGCAGCTGGTTGATGAATTCAAGCTGAAAATGAAGAACAAATTCGAGATGAATGAGCTGGGCTTGCTATCCTATTTTCTGGGGATGGAAATCACTCAATCAAAATCAGGGTGTTTTGTGTGTCAAAGGAACTTCACAATGAAGTTACTGTATAAATTTGCAATGGATAATTGCAAACCTGTCAGCACTCCCATGGTGGCTGGACAGAAATTGATGAAAGATGATAATGAACACAAGGCTGATGGAAGAATTTATAGAAGCTTGATTGGAAGCTTGCTATACTTGACTGCCACAAGACCAGACATTGTGTTTACAGTGAACTACCTTTCAAGGTTTATGCAAAATCCAAGTCAAACACATTATGTTGTTGCCAAGAGAGTGTTAAGGTATCTAAAGGGAACACTGGATTATGGCTTGCTGTTTGACAAATTTGAAACTGTAAAATTGATAGGTTATTGTGACAGTGACTGGGCTGGAAGTGATGAAGAGATGGTGAGCACTTCTGGTTACTGTTTTTCTATGGGAAGAAGTATTTTTTGTTGGAATTCAAAGAAGCAAAGTGTGGTTGCACACTCTACCGCAGAGGCTGAATACATTGCAGCCTATGTAGCTGCAAATCAGCTTGTCTGGTTAAGGAAACTTTTGGGAGATTTGAACCTAAATCAACTTGAACCTACTGAATTGTTCTGTGATAATATGTCAGCAATTGCTATATCCAAGAATTCAGTGTTTCATGATAGAACCAAGTACATGAAGATCAAATTCCATACAATTCGGCAATTCCAGCAAGAGGGTGAACTTGAGATGAAATATTGCAGCTCAAAGGAACAATTGGCTGATTTATTTACAAAATCCTTAGCCAAGGAAAGGTTTGAAGAATTGAGAGAGATGATAGGGATGAGCAGATTGGAATCAAGGGGGAGTGTTGAAAATGCAGGGTCAAAGTCAACAAAGGTCAACTGATTCCAATTCTGCAGAAATTGAAGAACTGAAGCTGCGAAGATCATTGATTTCCTTTATTGTTTTTATCATGTTTTAATTTAAGTGTTTATGTTTTAGTTAATTAAGATCAAATTAATTGATCATATCTTGTTGCTTTATTTTCGCAGATTTATTTCCTGTTTTAATTAGAAGAGATTGTAATAGTTTTGAATTACCATTCTTGTATTTCGATCTTCTTCTATAAATAAAATCTAAGGGATGGCAGTAACCTTGAGCAATTTTGCCCCTTGTTATACACCTGTTATTGCATTAAATTGTGCTTGAATCTTTACATAATTTTTTGGAAAATTTCTGGGCAAAGTTCTCGGTTCTTAGCACTGATTTGAACAGTGCTTGTTTTTGTTCATCAGGGACAAATTCCTGAGGGTGATTTGAACAGTAACTGTTCTTCACCAAAATTTTATTTTCCAACAAATACAAAAGCAGAAACACTTACTCTGCAAATCTTTTCTCTCCAGCTCTTAAAGCTTGTTCATCTCAATTTCCAGCATATCAACCTGCAAACAAACCACACAAATCACAATCAATTCACACAATTCAACAGTTAGAAGCATAAGCACCTCATTGACATTTTAATTCATGAAAGGACATGAAGTCCATCTTGGCTGGTAAAGTCTGTCTGTTGGTTCTCTGACTCAACTTGCTCTATTTGTAGTTTTAAATTTTGAATTTCCCCACGCATGCTCTTTTGTTTTATGTTAAAGGGTTTGACTCTGCCGATGAAAAGGAAAATTGAGTAATTCATATAGGGGAGAATTGTTTGATACAAGGTGGGAAAGCTATGCAAACCCAACTGAGATTTTTTTTTTCAAATTGAAACGAAAGGTCTCTTAAAACTCAAGAATCCAGCGTCTGCTAAAAATATTACAATTGTATCTTTTTTTTGTTTGCTATTCTTGTGAACTCGTACCCTTACCTTGCAGTATCACTGCTTTATGCTTGGGTTTGCTCACACATCTGATAGTTCTTAAAAGCTAGCGTTTTATGCCTTGTGGTAATTATCGTTGTCTTTTATTGAACTCTCTTTGCAGTCCATTTTCAATCGAGTTCAAAGTGTCCATAGTCATCAGCTTTCAGTCAGAACTGTCCAAATTGCATAAAAAATCTGATCCAAGAACTCCAAGACTCTGGGTAAGCATTTCTCTGAATTTCATTGTAGAGGAAACCTATTTGTTTGAATCTTAACTGTCTTTCAAATTCCAGCTGGCAATGGAAACTTTACCGCTTGAACTTTTTCGAACAAGATGAGGCGATCTGTAAAGACAATATTTGGAGAACTGTGCATAGAATGTAAGAGTGCAGTATTAGTATTCAATCTACTATCATAGCTGTTGCTTTACCTAAATGTGATTGGTGCACTCAACACAGGCATGCATGGACCAAAGATTTGTAAGATATTATGATGCATTTTCAATCATCCGAATTGAAATCATCTTCATGTTAGCAGATTGAAAATTTTAAAGATGTAGAAGGTTTAACATTAATATCCCTGTATCCAAGCACGCTGTGTTTCATGCCTCTGTTTAACACTCAAGCTGTTTTATGCATCGGGAAAATGTGAAGCCATCCTAGAATGAGGACTCTGCTAGGCATGGATTCCCTGACCTTTTATATGAAACTCATGTTCACCAAGACCAATTGCCTCTTGAATTCTAATCGCATTAAATCTCATTTCATCAATGCATCTAAACCCAATCTAATCATCTTCCAACTCTTTTCATCTTTTGGTGTGCAATAACTCCATAAATGGCCACCTTCTAGCACATTTTTTGCTCCTTTTAGGGTTTATTTTTAATAAAACAACTTATTAAACCCACTTGAATCCATAACTTGTTTGATGGGTTAATTCGCAATGCCATGGTTGATTTAATATTTGATCCTCTAAGGTTAATTGAAGTTTTCTTAAGCATTTACTTAATTTTCAGTACTTGCCGAGGTTAACAATTTTGATGAATTTACCATGATAAAAAAAAAACAATAAGTAGTAGTTTTGGGCAAGAGTAAGCGAGTGTTAGCCTACAAAACCAATAATAGCTCTCCTCCTTGATCCATCTGTACCCACAGCATGAGAGCATTTATAGTCATATAGCAGCTAAGAGAACTCGCTTCTAATCCAGCATACTATTTCGCAATGCTGCAATTAAGAGGAGATTATTTCTTAGACTTTAATGCAGCTGAAGGCTATTGTCATAGTGAAATTCAAACATGGTTTCAGGATGCATGGCAGCTAAAATCCCCAGAAATAAAACAAATACTGCATGCAACGAGAAACAAAAATGAACAAGCCTAACATATTACACTTGCAACAAAATCTATATCTTTACTAGCTATTTACCCGTGCTTCGCCGCTACTGAAACTATATTTTTTTCAACCCAAAAAAATATATATTAAGAGAATGAGATATTAAGATTGTAATTTTTTTTTTATTATACTATAAATTTGGGTAAAATAATCAATTTGCGCAGTATTTCTATGAAGCGCAAGTTTCTAATGCAATATATGAATTTTAAATCGATATAAATTTATTTGTTTAACACGGTTCAACAAAATCACCAGCATAAAATTATCATTGTCATTAAAAAAACAAAAAGATTCGGATACATGAGTCGTCGAATTAGTTTATTTCATAATCTAATTTAAATTAAATTAAATAATAAAATATGAATTGTGAAAACACCTATGATAACTTCATAACAAAAATAAATCGTTGATTTTCGACCTATAAAAAAAAGAAAACATCATTGAAAATCCATTGCCAAGTTACCATCATTATCATAACTATAACAACTAAAATTACTATCACCATTACTGCTAAAACAATTAGAATCATTAAATTGTCCAAAAAAAAAACATTTTTACAAAATAACAAGCAAGAAAACAGTAAAAAACAATCACCATAATTATTATTTTTATTGCGCAAACAATGAAACCATAAAATTATCTCGAAAAAAACTTTAACAAAAGAGTAACAAAAACAACAACAAAAAAAGAAAAAACTAAAATAAATATTATCAGCATAAAAAAATCATATGATCCGAAGAACAGATAAAAATAACAGAAAACACTAAAAAAAAGAACAAAAAGAAAAAGAAATTACCAATATAAATTAAAATTTTATAACTGAACCGAATAAAAATAAAATCACAATAAAAAACAAAACTACAAAAATTAAAAATTAAAACTAAAAGCATAAATGCATAAATATGGACAAAAAATAAACATTGTTCAAAAAAGACTGAAAAAAATCAAAGGAATTAATATTAAATAAAAAATTAAAAGAATAAGTGTCAAAATGAAAAAAAAATTATATAATTAATTCCAATTGAAGGACAAAACTGTAACAAATTAAAATTTTGGGACCGAAAAACAATAAAAAAAATTTCCTTAAAAAAATACAGTATAATTATTTTAAAAAATCAAAATCAAAATCAAAATCAAAATTATCATATTAAAATTAAAATTGTATTGCTCTGAATGTTCATGGACTTTGGGGGCAAGTTGACAGCATTCACCTCTCAATTTTTATATGATAATTAAATGTGTATTGCTCTCAATGTTCATGGACTTTGTGCGGAGAAAGAAAGCTCGTAGATAGGTGCAGTACAAATTACAGTGCAAACAAGGAATATTTTTACTGGCCCTGAAATCATATTTTAGTGCTCAAACAACTCTATTAAAACCTCCATTTTCATAATGGGGTTTAGAAACCTTAGGAGTCCATGTCATAGGTCGAGCAAATTGTGCTCCATGCCAACCAATTATAATACGCTTTCTACACGCCTCCCTCAAGAAAATGTTAAGCAATTGGCCTTTGGAAATTTCCTCTCATCATATCAAAACTAGATTTATGACCAAAATTTGGCTTATATATATATATAGAGAGAGAGAGAATAATATAAATTATACTTTTAGACTTTACATATATTATGGATTGTTATTATGTATTTATTATGTATTTATCTTATATAGGGTTATGATCATGTGTAGTATACCACATGATAGGTATCATGTACAACCCTACACCTATATATACAATACCTGAGGGAGTGCTGTGCATAACATACAGCCGCCACAATATATTTCAATCGTCTTCTCTCTTTTAAACTTCAACTTGGTATCAGAGCTGCGACACCATCACTGGTATAATTTCCAGCAATCTTCATCTCGGTGCAAGACAGCTTCTGCTCTTTTAGTTTGCAGTGTTGTCTCCGTCGTCATCACCATTCACAAAGCTGTCTTGGTCTCCTCTCTTCTTCAGACAAACAACAGCTTCTCTCAGTCTCCTCTCTTCTTCAGACAGAGCAGCCCTCGTCTCTCCTTGAGACAAAAGTCTTCATCTTGGTGCAACATAGTTTGCAGTGTTCTCGTCCACGTCATCAACATCAACAGAGCAACCCTCCTCTGTTTCGGTCTCCTCTTTTCTTTAGACAGCAACAGAGCTTCATCGGTGTTGTCCATGGATTCCACCTCCTCTGCTGCAACAGGTCTTTCCTCTGTTCTTCCTTCTGCTGCGTCATCCATGGCACCTCCACCTGGACATTTTGCGTCATCCATGGCTGGCATCTCCACTGCACCGACTGGCTTTATTTTTCCATCAGCAACACTCTCTGCCCTTGGCAGTGGTCTTTCTCCAGAAATGGCAGCCATTCCTCCCTCTGCACCGAGTGCTTCATTTCTGCCTGGACTCCCCTCTGCTGCGTCTGCATTGTTTTCTTCAACTGCACCGATTACCTCTTTGCTGCCTGGACTCCCCACTGCTGCGTCTGCCACGTCTACCATTGTTCCAAATATTCATCTCAATGGTGCTGCCGTGGTCTCTCTCTCAAATACTCATCAGGTCATTTCTTTAAAATTGACCACAAATAACTACCTATATTGGAGAATGCAAATGAAACCATATTTGTTGGGTCAAGGTGTGTATGGTTTTGTTGATGGATCCTATTGTTGTCCTGCACTTTATGTTTCTGCCACCAATACAGCAGCCCCTGTGATAAATTCATTTTTTCTTTCCTGGAAGCAACAAGACCAGTTAATTATGAGGTCTCTCCTCTCCTCTTTATCTACTGAAATTTTGCATCTTGTGGTTGATTGTGACACATCTCATAGCATATGGTAGACACTGCAAAAATCTTTTGCTTCACCGTCACACTCAAGGATTATGCAGTTACATGGTTCCTTTCAGGATCTGCGTCAGGGAGATGATACTGTTACTGCTTATTTGCAGCGCGCTAAGGTTCTTTTTGATGAGTTGGCAGCTGCTGGTCGGCCTCTCTCTTTAGAGGATTTTAATCTCTATGTTTTTCGGGGGTTACGCAGTGATTTCAAAGACTTAGTGACCAGTTTGTCTACACGTGCAGAACCATTGTCATACTCCGACCTTCATAGTTACTTGCTCACACATGAGTATCTGAATAAGAGCTCTCTTCAATCCACACTTGGCTCTACTATGACAGCGCCTTTGCTGCCCACTCCGTCAGCATTCTCAGTTCAGCGTGGGGGTTTCAGTAGTGCTTCTGGAAATTCCTACCGTGGGCGTGGGCGACATCGAGGTGGATGGAGAGGCTACCGTGGTAGTAACCATGGCAACTCTGGATCTGGTTGGCAGTCGATGTCTGGGTCTGGTTTTCAACAGCATTCCCGTGGCATTTCTAACTCAAACCATAATTTTCGAAATGTTAAATGTCAATTGTGTTATGCTTTTGGACATTCAGCAAAATATTGTTCTCAATTTACTTCACAGCATTTGCAGGCTACTGCTAACTTGGCATTTCGAAATCCTCAGCTCTCGTCTACAGGTTGGTTTCCTGATACGGGTGCAAATCAGCATGTGACACCGGACCTCGCAAGTATGACGGGTTCAGAACCTTATCTGGGCAGTGATCAACTCCATGTTGGTGATGGTAAGGGACTTGTTATATCACATATTTCTCAGTCTAAACTATATACTCCCAAACGCACCTTTATCCTATCAAATGTTCTGCACGTACCACATATTAAAAAACCATTGTTGTCGGTTCAAAAATTTTGCATTGAGAATAATGTATTTTTTGAATTTCATTCATCTGTGTTTTATGTTAAGGATCTCATAACCAAGGAGGTGCTCCTTTCCGGTCAGAGTAGCGATGGTCTATATGTCTTATCCGCGTCTTCTGCCACGCGCGTACCTCAAGCTTTCCTGTCCACGTCTGTGTCCTCCACTGCTGATGTTTGGCATCGTCGCCTTGGGCATCCTAGCTCTCGTATTTTAGGGTCTCTAGTATCAAATGATAAAATTGCATGTACTTCCAGAACTTTTAATTTTAATTGTTCATCTTGCCCATTAGGAAAAGCATCGCGTTTGTCGTTACGCCCTACTGGCCATAAAACTTGTACTCCTCTTGAGCTTATTTTTAGTGATGTTTGGGGACCTTCCCCTATGTTCTCTAATGATGGTTATCGGTATTTTGTGATTTTTGTGGATGCCCATACTAAGTATATCTGGTTTTTTCCTTTAACAGCTAAATCTGATGTGTTTAAAATGTTTCTTCAATTCCAAGCTCTTGTTGAACGACAATTTGCCACCAAAATTAAATTAGTCCAAACGGACTGGGGGGTGAATATAGGAAGTTAAACACTTATTTTAAATCTATTGGTATTCATCACCGTCTTATCTGTCCTCACACACATGAGCAAAATGGTACTGTTGAGCGTCGTCATCGTCATATTGTTGAAACTAGTCTTACGCTTCTTGGTCAATGTAAGGCTCCTTTAAAATTTTGGAGTTATGCTTTTGAATCAGCTGTCTATCTTATAAATCGTATGCCTACTGTTGTTCTCAATGGTTGTACACCCTTTGAACGTTTGTTTAAATCTTCCCCTGATTACAATTTTCTTCGTATTTTTGGGTGTTTATGTTTTCCATTGCTTCGTCCGTATAACCGCCATAAACTAGATTTTCGCTCTTCCCCATGTGTGTTTCTTGGCTATAGCTCCTCTCATCTAGGTTATCGTTGTTTTGATTTATCATCATCTCGTATGTATATTGCACGACATGTTAAATTTCACGAAAATACATTTCCTTTTGCATGTTCTGAACAGACAACAACCTTGCCTTCTTCACCTTTACAAACAGTACTCCCAACATTAACCAATCTTCCTACTTCCTTGCCTTCTCCATCTACCCCATCACTATCGCCTTCTCCAACCCCTGATCCCAAAGTTATTGCATCCCCTTCCTCCCCTTGTCCCGTGAGTAACAGTCCCTCTACTTTATCACCACTGTACTCTACTACTGATCACTCTCCAAGTATGGTCTCTGTTTCTTCAGGTACAGTGATCCCAGTGTCAGCAAACTCCTCTCATATTGTGGCTCCTTCTCAGCCCTCTGGCCATCCCACCTCGGGTCCTTCCTCTGGCTCTTCCCCTGGTTTGCATTTGGTGGTTGATTTATCTAACTTTGATCTTCCACAGGTTTCTCATAGCTCATCCACACTACCAGTTGCCTCCTCTCGCAGCCATCACATGACACTTCGCCCTCGTCAGCCAAAACAGGCGAATCTTACTGTGTCTCCGTCCACTGATGTTGTGTGTGCTACTTCTCTTGACCGTGAACCTCTCACGTTCAAAGAGGCCTCTCAATATTCAACATGGCAACAGGCTATGCAAGAGGAGATTCAGGCTTTGCAATCAAATGGTACATGGACTTTAGTTCCTTATTGTTCCTCTATGAATGTTATTGGCAGTCGTTGGGTCTATAAAATCAAGCGACGAGCAGATGGTAGTATTGATAGGCATAAGGCCCGTCTTGTTGCCCGAGGGTTCACTCAACAAGAAGGAATAGACTATCTCGAGACTTTCAGTCCGGTGGTTAAACCTGCCACTGTGCGGTTAGTACTTACTATTGCTGTGCACCGTGGGTGGTTTATTCATCAACTTGACGTTCACAATGCTTTCTTGAATGGGATTCTTCAAGAAGAGGTGTTTATGGAACAACCACCAGGTTTTTCCCATCCTACTTTATCCTCTCATGTTTGTCACCTGCATAAATCTATTTATGGGTTAAAACAGGCTCCCCGGGCATGGTATACAAGACTCAGTGATTATCTCATTTCTCTTCATTTTCGTGTCTCTACTGCTGACACCTCTCTGTTTATTTACTCTGATGGTCATGATCTCATTTACCTGCTTGTCTATGTGGATGATCTCTTGCTTACTGGGAACAATTCCACATTCATTCGTCACTTGATTACACTACTGAATTCTGAATTCAAAATCCGGGATTTAGGCTCTGTGCATTATTTCTTGGGGATTGAAGTCACCCAAACTGCCAAGGGCCTGATGCTCTCACAGCATAAATATACTCTTGATATTATTCAGAGAGCTGGTATGTCCTCGTGTAAAGCTGTCGACACGCCTGCTTCATCCTCATCTAAGCTTTTGTTGACCTCGGATGCTGCGTATTCTGATCCTACTCGTTACCGACAGATTGTTGGTGCTTTGCAGTATCTCACTTTTACTCGCCCAGATATTTGTTATGCTGTTAATAAAGTATATCAGTTTATGCACTCGCCTACTGATGCTCATTGGTCTCTTGTTAAAAGAATTGTTCGGTACCTTCACGGTACGGCAACGTATGGTCTACACATCACTCGGGGGTCCTCTCTTTCCTTACATGGTTTCACAGATGCTGATTGGGCTGGTAGCCTTGATGATAGAAAATCCACTGGTGGCTACTTGGTATATCTTGGTAACACACCTATTTCTTGGAAATCTGGAAAACAACGCACAGTGGCCCGTTCATCGACTGAAGCAGAATATAAGGCGCTTGCTGATGGTACTGCTGAGATTTTATGGCTTCGGGCCCTACTGTTTGATCTTCATTTTTCCTCAGATCCTATGACTATACTGTGGTGCGATAATTTGGGTGCTACCTACTTGTCTGTAAATCCTATTTTCCATGCTCGCACTAAGCATGTTGAAGTCGATTACCACTTTGTCCGTGATCGAGTTGCTAAAAAGGAAATTGCGGTTCGGTTCATCTCCTCTCAAGATCAACTTGCTGATGTTCTTACCAAACCTCTTCCTCATGCGTCATTTACTTATTTTTGGTCCAAGCTTCATGTGGATTCCCCTCCTTCAGCTTGAGGGGGCATATTATGGATTGTTATTATGTATTTATATTTATCCTGTATTTATCTTATATAGGGTTATGATCATGTGTAGTATACCACATGATAGGTATCATGTACAACCCTACACCTATATATACAATACCTGAGGGAGTGCTGTGCATAACATACAGCCGCCACAATATATTTCAATCGTCTTCTCTCTTTTAAACTTCAACTACATAACTTAAGTTTTTAAGTGAGATGGTTCCTTGATATAATATCATAGTCTTGTTGACCCAGCGGTTACGAGTTCGAATCTAACTATCCTCATTCTATTTGATAAAAATCAAGTACAAGGTAGTGTAGATCTGTATGCAAGTTTCAAGCCCAAAAAGCTTTCATTTGAGAAGATGTGTTAGAGAATAATATAAATTATATTCTAAGATTTCACATAACAGTTTAAGCTTTTATGTGAAATGGTTACTTTACATGCAGAAGTTAAATCCATGAGATAGAATGTTGTCGTTTGTCTGTTCCTCCATGGTGTAAGCTGAGAGTGTGAACACTGGAAGTTACAAAGATAAGAAAATAAGCATTAACAACATTTTTTTCATGGTCTAAAAAAACCCAAAACCTACAGTAAACATTTTTTTCACGGTCTAAAAAAACCCAAAAAACCGCATCAACAAATTTTACACAATCATCTCGAGCTCCGATCTATTTTACATGAACTTTAAAGATAAGAAAACTCCTTATATGAACTTTCCTCATCAAATTTCGTCTGTTTTGGTGGCCCAAATAAGCATTAACAACATGCAACTGTTTTTACTACTAAAATTTAGCGACCTTTCTCTCTTCATTCTCAATCAGGGACCAAAAAGTAATAAAAATAGTTTTTTAACCAAAATTAAATTTGAAAAATATTGAGGGACTACAATTGTATTATTTGTGTCATGTGAAACTTATGGCTCACCACTCATATTTGGTGTGTTTTTTTATTTCGACTCCTTTTCTTTTAATTCCATCATTTCATTTTAAATCAAAATCAAATGATATGAAATTACAACTAAATTTTCAAAACTTAAAGTTTAAGTACTAAATTGAAAAAAACACAAAATCTTGCACAATCCATCTACAATAATTTGTGAGAGGATGAACATTGCACTCTTAAACAGTAAAAATCTCATGCCTTAGAGTTATACTTAATAAATACACAACACAATTAACAAACTTAAAAGATAAATTAGATAAAGTGCACATCAATTTCTTTATTTTTTATAAACTTAATAGATTTCACTACAATTTCTTTTCACGAGACACACACGCATATGACAAGCAAAATTTAGTTGAATATTGTTTTCTAGGCATACTCAATCTCTTATTCTCAGTAGCACAATCGAGAATAAAGAGTAAACAAAAATTTGTATATTTACTCGCCATAAAACTTGATGAGAGAGTTCACAAAAGCAAAGAGTTTTCTGAAATATTAAAGTCTTCTCAATGTTTCTAAACATGTTAAAATTGTAAATGAAACATTCCATCATTTTTATGATGGAACTGTATCGTAAATATTGCTTTTTAAAATGTTTTTTTATTTAGAAATATATTACAATAATATTTTTTTATATAAAATTATTTTTGATATCAACACATTAAAATGATCTAAAAAATAATAAAAAATAAAATAAATATTATTTAAAAAAACACTTTTAAATCAGATTTCAAACACCCCAAAGATTTGACGGATAAACTTGTGTATGTCTCATTTGTAAAGCCAAAGGTGGCAGCAGTTTCCATGTTGTTGATGATGGAACAAATTACAGTGCAAACAAGGAATATTTTTACTGGCCCTGAAATCATATTTTAATGCTCAAACAACTCTTTGTATATTCTCTATTAAAACCTCGATTTTCATAATGGGGTTTAGAAACCTCAGGAGTCCATGTCATAGGTCGAGCAAATTGTGTGCTCCATGCCAACCACTTATAATACGCTTTCTACACGCTTCCCTCGAGAAAATGTTAAGCAATTGGCCTTTGGAAATTTCCTCTCATCGTATCAAAACTGGATTCATTATCAAAATTTGGCTTGTTTGTAGGAGTTAAATCCATGAGATAGAATGTTGCTGTTTGCCTGTTCCTCCATGGTGTAAGCTGAAATCACAGAGCTCTCCTTCTCCATTTATGTATTGATTTTGAGAAGATTCTTAGATTACGTCGGGATCTTGCAGGATGTCTGAGAGGATACACGATCAGTCTGCCTTTGTGCGTGTTACTTATTCGACGATATACCTCAATGAAATCACGCTGATTGAAGGAAAACAGAGCATCGGCTGGAGACTGGCAGAAATGACTTAGAAAAGGCAGGGATGAATCTGTAGTTGAAGCAAGCGGCAGAAATATTGATGCATCTAACCAGCTTCTCCTGCTGCTGAACGAGATCGTCTTCTCACTTGTGATACTTGCCGATCTCTGAATTTTGAATCTAGAACAGAAGAAACAGGTTCAGCCGAGATTTTTTTTTTTTTTTTTTTTTTTTGAATAATGCATTAGGATTAGATTGCGGAAGTAGAGAATTGGATCATTTAAGCTCTGATACCATGTTAGGATTGAGAGTTTGCAGATAATTGAAAGAGAGAAGAATTAGTTTAGAGAGAAAAGAGAGGGAAACTGAAATTTAGAATTACATTGTATTGAATTCTGTTTTGCATGCATTTGTTGTGTGTGCACTTCTCTATTTATACACATTACACTATTCTAGACTATTCTTCTTCTATACTCTAACAAGCTGAGGGTGTGAACACTGGGAAGTTTTGTGTCTTTATGACTCAAAATCTAAAGAAACAAAAGCTAGAATTTTGAAGTCAATGTCCTATTTACTAAAATTTCCACAGAGAAAAATCTTCGACAAATGATAACTTTGTGGAATATATTTCTTGAAGTATTCAGAATAGAAATATTAGCGATGGTAAATTGACTTGACCACCTCTGCAGTTTGTCTGCCAAAGAATCTTATGAATTTCTCATGTCCACAGTTGAGCATACCCTTAACCATTCTCATGGATTGAAGCATCGATTTACTTCTTAGTGGTAGGTCTAGAATTTAAGAAAGGGTGCATTTGTTAGCATGGTTTAATGGAAAGAATTTGTAGATTTCCTAGGGAATGTTTTAGAATTTAAAAGTGAAGATATTAAGTCCAGTATCGTCCGATTTGGGATAGAGATCATGGTTTCTTGAAGAGAACAACTTGTGTACAGGGCAACTGTTTTTGCAAGCACAACATTCTGGGAACAATCAAGACTTGGATCTTATGGTAAACTGGATCTTGAACTACTAGCTTTGATTCACCATAACAGAAGGGCCTAACAGAAACATATAGAACTAGAGAAAACACCAAGGAACAAAACAAATTAAAAAAATTGTTTAGCTGAGAAATTCAAAGTTCTTGTAACACTGTTATGGGAATTTGTGAGAGAGAAAACCTGAGAAAGTCGTGGAGGGTTAAAATGGCTGAGACTTCAGAGACTGGAGAACAGACTATCTGCAACATGCAGATGGAAGCATTACTAATGAGCTTTCATTATTATGTACTGGAAGGCTAGGTCCATAACCTTCAAGAGTCTAGTACATTCATTTTGCTAGAAGAAAACGAGCTTCTGCATTCAAGTATTCTGACCAAAAAACAAAACAAAGTATGCCAGTTTTCATAGATTACAACACTTGAGATCTCTCTAGCTGTTAGAGAGAATCTTGGTAGTTTTATGCAGTTCTGAGGGAACATCTGCTATAACCATTCTTTCACTTGGCAAATCAGCAGAACATCGAAGTCCAATTTGCAGGATTGATTCCAAACACTTCTTTACCTTTTCAATGTTGATGCTGCTTCTGCCTCTTGGACCATTTCTCCTTGTCTGAACTTCCTCTTGGATATCAATTGAGAGTAGAGGATCAATAATCTCCATTACCCGAACAGGAAGGGCTGCTTCAACGAAACTATGCAGGTTAAAGTCACCTGTAAACATGCTGTCGGTGGGCCTTTTTCCTGTGAACATCTCTAGCAGGAGAATTCCATAGCTGTACACATCACCCTGTGTTGAAGCCTCTCCTCCCATTCCATATTCTGCAATTTAAGCAAAAACTAACAAAATCTTTTACTAAGATTTCCTAGATATCATAGCCATCATGTATCATCTTCGAAATTGGAATTATAATTGCATGTATTGCAGAAAACACAAACATGATTATTGGATATGTAGCAAGTTGATTTCTAAATGAATAGGAGGAAGGGTAATTGCTTAATATTTTACCTGGTGCTACATAACCAATGGTTCCTCGTATGCAAATTGAGCTGGACTCTGTAGAAAATGATTCCCCAACAGCAGCTAAAAGAATCTTTGCCAGTCCAAAATCACCCACTTGAGCAGTAAGGTCATTGTCAAGAAGGATGTTGCTCGGTTTTAGATCACAATGAAGCACTGTCGTTTCACACTGGTTGTGAAGATAATCTAATGCCAGGGCCACATCAGTCGCTATGTTTATTCTCTGCAGCAGACTTAAATTTTTTAAGTCTTGTGATTCCGGTGAACTTGCATGTAACCAGCTCTCCAAACTCCCATTTGACATGAACTCGAAGATCAAAGCCTTGAAGTCATTTCCTTGGAAATCAATGGTTGAGCAAGAATTTACAATTCTGATAAGATTTCGGTGTCTGATATTCCTCAACGCGTTGATTTCAGCCATGAAAGTATTGCTGGCTCCTCTTTGTCGAAGCTTGAATACCTTTACAGCTACTTGATCATCAGATCCAAGTGTTCCTTTGTAGACAGTACCATATTTTCCATCCCCAATTATGTTGGTCGAAGAGAACCCACCAGTAGCATGTACAAGTTCCGAATAGGAAACTCTCTGGTATTTCTTCTCCAATGGTGAGGCCAAAGAAGGTCCGCTTTTTTCTTTTTTTCTCCTGTGTATAACAGCACAGGCAAATGCCACCAACAGAAGAAGGAAAAGTGCAGCACAACTTGCAAGAATTACTACCTTCCGGTGAACTCCAGTCTTTCGTCTCTGTTTAGGGCATTCATGCAATTGCAGTGCCTTGATTCCTCCACATAGCTTGTCATTTCCGGCAACTGAAAATGCACTAGAATTGGTGAAAACTCCTTCAGCTGGCACTTCACCATCAAAATTGTTACCGGAAAGGTTGAGATAACCAAGAAGAGGTAATTCACCAAGAAACTTGGGAATCTGCCCAGACAAGTTGTTGTGGGCAAGGTTAAGGACTCGGATACTTCTTAGCTTCTTGAAAGAAGAAGGAATAGTTCCTTCAAAGAAGTTGCCATTCAAGTTGAGTTCTTCCAACATGACACAACTCTCGATAGAACTTGGAATTTTTCCAGATAATTTGTTATCTGAAACATGCAATTCAATCAGATTTCCTGCATTACCCAGTTGTGATGGTAATGGACCTGTTAAATTATTTGAAGCCAAAATGAGGCCCAATAAAGAATCGATACCAGCAAGTTTCTCAGGTATCGCACCACTAAGATGATTGTATGAAAGTTGTAACACTTCTAGTTGACTGTAATTTTCCAGAGAAACTGGTATAGTTCCCTCAAGAAAATTGTCTCCTAGATTGAGGAGAAGCATTCGAGAAAGGTTTCTGAAGGAGGATGGAATATTTCCAGAGATTTTGTTTTTGTAAACATAAAGCTCTTGCAACCTGGAAAGTTTTCCAATAGAATCAGGTAATCTCCCTGTAAGCATGTTTCCAGCGAATGCAAGATACTCCAAGTTTTTAAGATTTTCAATCTCTACAGGAATGTCTCCAGTCAAGTAGTTAGTCTGGAGTGTTAACCAATAGAGGTTGGTCGAGAGATTTGCAATAGAAATTGGCAATACGCCTCTAAGTTGATTTTCAAAAAACCACACCTCTCTTAAATTGGTGCAATTGGTCAAGGAGGTAAGAAAAGTTAAATCACTCCCATTCTCATCCCCAAGCGGATTGTTGCCAAAGTTTATTTTTTCAAGGTTTTGCAGGTTTCCCAGATTATTTGGAACAGGCCCTGTTAAAGCATTATACGCTAGATCAAAATCTACGAGTCCTGAGGAATTGACGAAAGATTCTGGAATATGACCAAAGAATTGATTTCTTCCAAGATAAAGAGTTTGCAGATTGGGTAGGGTTGATCCTATAGAACGCGGGATGGGACCAGTTAATTGGTTTTCCGCTAATGAGAGCGTATTGAGGGATGAGATATTGTAAAGCTGTTCAGGAACCATACCAGACAAATTGTTGGAATTAAGATTTAGAAGATCTAAGGCAGAGAGTCGTCCAAGTTCATCAGGAATGATTCCATCCAGATTGTTCAATGCTAGACTTGCAAGCTGCATGCTAGAGAGGTTCCCAAATGAAGGTGGGATTGAGCCAGTGAAATGATTGCTGGCGAGGCTCATTCTGAGGAGCTTAGACAATGAGCCAAGTTCACTGGGAATTTTCCCTCTAAAATTGTTTCCGTATAGATTCAGGAATATGAGGTTTGAAAAATTACTCAAGTTGGAAGGAAATTCACCTTGGAAAGAGTTGTTTGCTAGGTCAAGGTATCTCAGTCGAAACAACCGGCCAATTTCTGGAGGAAGAATTTGATGGAATTTGTTTCTATTGAGAACAATCACCCTGAGGAATGAAAGATTCCCGACATGGGGAGACAGCGAACCTGCCAGTTCAAGTGAAGATAGATTCAAGGAAGTCACTCTTCGATGCCTGCGACCGCATTTAACTCCTTGCCAGCTGCAAAACTGCAGTGAGTTGTTCCATGAGCTTAAACTGCTGAAAGGATCGTGTGATATAAGACCTTAATGGCAAGCAAAGCATGCTGATCTGTCTCATTTGAGAAGCCAGAAGTGGTGGCTTCTATGTAGTTGATGAACAAAAGCATGCCCATGAACCAAAGAAGTGAGTTCAGTAGCCCTGAAAGCATTTTTGTTTTCTGGTTTTTTTGCGGTGCTTGATGAAGCCAGGATGAGCTTAAGTAAGAAGCCAAGATACAGTGGTGTAAAATGTAAGTGGAAACCAATATGAATGGAAACAGGGAGGGGCCCTTGACTTGACTTTGCGAAGATGCTTGTACTATTCATAGTCTTTTTCTTGTTGGAAAAGTGTAGCAGGGCAACACAAATTAAATTAAGGGGGTTTGCCATGAATCTTCCTCTTCATAAATACTTGCCGAGGTTAACAATTTTAAGGAGTTTACCATGATAAAAAAAAAACAATAAGTAGTTTTGGGCAAGAATAAGCGAGAGTTGGACTACAAAACCAATAATAGCTCTCCTCCTTGATCCATCTTTACCCACAGCATATATACCCAAGAATGCTTTCTTTAATCCATCCCCGGAAATAAAACAAACACTGCATGGAACGAAAAACCAAAATGAACAAGCCTATCATATTACACTTGCAACAAAATCTATATCATTATCTGAAATTTCTCCAACTTGTAAATGTGTATTGCTCTCAATGCTCATGGACTTCGGGGGCAAGTTGACGGCATTCACCATTTTTGCTGAGAAACAAAGCTAGTAGATAGGTGCAGTGATTGGTGAATGAGATGAGAAAAGTCAAGTCAAGGGGGCAACAATCGTGACATCTTCTTCCGCAATTAATATTTTGCCAATATTCAGAATTTGAAGTTCGTGGAGGTTTCCTAGATTTATTGGCATGGACCCTTAGGAGTCCATGTCATAGGTCGAGCAAATGGTGCTCCATGCCAACTAATTATAATACGCTTTCTACACGCTCCCCTCGAGAAAATGTTAAGCAATTGGCCTTTGGAAATTTCCTCTCATCGTATCAAAACTAGATTTATGACCAAAATTTGGCTTATATGTATTGTTTGAGAATAATATAAATTATATTCTAAGATTTCACATAACAGTTTAAGATTTTATGTGACATAATTACTTTACATGTAGAAGTTAATCCATGAGATAGAATGTTGTCGTTTGTCTGTTCCTCCATGGTCTAAGCTGAGGGTGTGAATACTGGGAAGTTGTCTCTTTATGACTCAAGTTACAAAGAAACAAAAACTAGAATTTTGTAGTCAGTGTCCTTTTCACAAAAATTTCCACAAAGAGAAAAATCTTCTACAAATGAATATATTTCTGGACGCATTCAGAATGGAAAAATTAGCGACGGTAAATTGACTTGACCACCTCTGAAGTTTGTCTGCCAAAGAATCTTATGAATCTCTCATGGACTGAAGCATCCAACTCCTTGTTGGTGGTTAGTCTAGAAAGTAAGAAGGGGTGCGCATTTGTTAACATGATTTAATGGAAAGAATTTGTAGATTTCCCAGGGAATGTTTTAGAGTTTAAAAGTGAAGATATTGGTCAAGTCCGGTATCGTCCAATTTGGGATAGAGATTATGGTTTCTTGAAGAGAACAACTTGTGTACAGGGCAATTGTTTTTGCAAGCACTCCATTCTGGGAAGAATCAAGACTTGGATCTTGTGGAAAAATGGATCTTGAACATAACAGAAGGGCCTGACCAAAGATTTGTAAGATATTATGATGCATTTTCAATCCTCCGAATTGAAATCGTCTTCATGTTAGCAGATTGAAAATTTTAAAGATGCAGAAGGTTTAAAATTAATATCCCTGTATCAAAGCACGCTGAGTTTCATGCCTCTGTTTAACACTCAAGTTGTCTTATGCATCGGGAAAACGTGCAGCCATCCTAGAATGAGGACTCTGCTAGGCATGGATTCCCTGACCTTTTACATGAAACTCATGTTGCTCGATGCTTTCACCAAGACCAATTGCCTCTTGAATTCTAATCGCATTAAATCTCATTTCATCAATGCATCTAAACCCAATCTAATCATCTTCCAACTGTTTTCATCTCTTGGTGTATGGCACATTTTTTGCTCCTTTTAGGTTTTTTTTTTAACAGAATAACTTATTAAACCCACTTGAATCCATAACTTGTTTGATGGGTTACTTCACAATGCCATGGTCGATTTAATATGTGATCCTCTGAGGTTAATTGAAATTTTTTTAAGCATTTTCTTTATTTTCAATTTTCAATAGTTGCCGAGGTTAACAATTTTAATGAATTTACCATGATAAAAAAACAATAAGTAGTAGTTTTGGGCAAGAATAAGCGAGTGTTAGTGTAGCGTTTTGAAATTTTTAATAAGGAAAATACATGAATGCCCTTAGTGGCTTAGAATTAGGTTAAGGGTAGGGTAGTAATTGCATAAGCTTATAAATATAAATAGAAAAGAAGAGAGAAAAAGGAAAAAACAAAAAAAAAAGATTAGGTCTGAAATTTGAGAGAGAGAATCGGGAAGAGAGGAAGAAAGAAGAAGAAGAAGAGAAACGAGGGAAAGAGAAGAGGAGGAGAAAAGAAGAAGGAGAAATAAGTTGTTAAGGTAATGTGTGTGTTTTATTATGTATAAATGTGATTATTAGCTATGATTTTGCTTGTATTGATTGTTAGGGTTTGAGAATTTTATTTGGGTTTGATTGATGAATTAAGAGAGATGTTAAGGGTTGAATGTGTTGGGTAATGGTTTAATTAGTTTGATTGTAGATGATTTTGAAGGTATTTGGTGTTTGGTGTAAGAAAATGTTGATAAATGGTGAAATAATGTTGAGATAATTCGAAATACCTTGCTGGAAATTCTGGGTTGAGGTTGAAGATGATAAAAATTCATTTTGGTCCTTTTTGTGAAAATTACAGTTTAGTCTCCTAACTTTGGAAAATTTCAGTTTGGTCCCTGGGGTGAAATTGGAGATTCTGGACAGAATTGAGAATGAATTATGGACAAGATTTTAGGATAGCTATGAATTTATGAAGTGTTCAATTTAGTCCTTCAATTTGATAAAATTACAATTTGACCTTAAAAATATAAGAAAATTTCAGAATGGTCCCTAAGAGAAATATTAGTATTTCATATTGGTTTGATGGATAATTGAAGCTCATTTGATGGATTAATATCAATTTTACAAATTGTGTATTTTTGAATTAGATTTCAGAAGAAACCTTTGTTTTAGGTTTTTGCGAAGAAATGGATAGTTTGATTCAAAAACACATAGGATTATGATTTGAACTCTTAGATATGTTATTAAAGGTATTTTACTTCTTTTGAGTCATTTTTGAGTATATCTTCTTTTATATATTCAGATAATCCCGATATTCTACCCGCGGGACATCAGTAAAGTTTCATCAACATTCTGTTTTTGGAACTTGTCTGCTTTTGAGTCCGGTGAGTGGATAATATTTAATATGCATGAGAAATAGTATAAATATTTGAATTTGCTAGTACGAATTAGATTATGCTTTTTGATAATATATACCTTGATTATATTCTTGATACGATAAAACATAATCATTTGTTGAATATACGTTCTTGATATGAGCCTATATCTGTTTGTGAATTGATAGCTCCTCATTTGATTGATACCATGAGTTGAGCCTTGAGATATGAATATGTTTGTTTGATTATAAGATATACCTATGGTATGCCAGTCAGAATACCCATGCTAACAGGGTAGTGTTAGCCTTTGTGCACATCGTATCTGAAACCCTAGTTGGTCGGGGGAGTCACCAACCTGTGTGGACTGATCATCCCACAGTACGGAGCCTCATGCTCATTGCATTATGATTTTCTGACGAGCTTTACCTATTAAATTCTTGTTATGACCTATTTGAGAAATTCCTTGTAAGAACTTCGAGCCGATTTGATAATATACTTCTCTTTGGTGTATTATCTCGTATGTGTATATTGGATATTATCTACTCACTGAGTTGTTGAACTCACCCCCTCATTATTCATTATTTTCAGGGTCGTAGCTTGCTAGCAGGTCATTTTTGTCCAACTCTTGGAACCTGCTATTTTGGTTGTATTGGATATTTTTGTTCATATGTCTAGTTAATGCTCCGCAATTATAACTGTATGTAATCAACTCTTGTATAAAGACAATCGAATTATGTTATAAAGTTTACATTGTTATTTCCGCTGCGTTGAACTTTGAAGTTGAATGATAAGTTTGGGTTCGCATAGGTGTGGAACCTTGGAGGGGGACCATGCCTATGTGCCGGTCACGGATCCGGGAATCGGGTCGTGACAGTTAGAGTACAAAACCAAATTAGCCCATGAGAGCATTTATACAGTCACTAGCCAATGCCATCGTGTCTCGTCGTGGGTGGGTGGTATCATGTTTTTTTTTAATATAAAAAATATTAATTGTGTGAGATTTTTTTATTATAATATAAATTTAGGTAAAATAATAAATCTGTGCAAAATTACTGTGAAGTGCGAGTTTTCTATAAAATATATGAATTTTAAATCGATATAAATTGATCTGTTTAGTAGGTTTCAATGATATAACCAACATAAAAATATTATCATTATTAAAAAAGAAAGAAAATTCGGATATCTGAATTGCTGAATTCACTATATCAAGATTAGTTCATTTTATAATTCAAATTATTTTAAACACAAAAACAAAATATAAATTGTGAAAATACCTGTAATAATCAAATATAAAAGATAAGTAGTTCATTTTCTATCAACAAAAAGACAAAAACATAAATTGAAAATGTATCCCTATGTTACCGTTATTATCATTACTATAACAATTAAAATTATTATCAATATTATTGCTCAAACAATTAAAATCATTAAATTGCCTCGAAAAAAAAATATTTTTACAAAAAAATAAGAAAAAATAATCACTAAAATTATCATTATTATTGCGCAAACAATAAAATCATAAAATCCGAAAAACAGATAAGAATAAAAGAAAACACAAAAAAGAACAAAGGGAAAAAAAGAACAATATTAATTTTAAAATTATCAACATAAATTAAATTTCAGGACTGAAATTATTAAAAATAAAATCCCAGTAAAAAATAAAATGACAAAAAATAAAAACAAAAACTAAAAGCATAGATGCATAAATATGGATAAAAAATAAATATTGTCTAAGAATGACAAAAAAAAACCAAAGGAATTAATATCAAATAAAAAATTCAAAGAATAAGAACCAAAATGAAAAATAAAACATATAATTAATTCCAATCAAATGACAAAATTGAAACACATAAAAACCTGTGGACAAAAAAAATAAAAGTATTTTTAAAAACAATTGCAGTGTAATTTTGTTAAAAAATTTAAAGAATAAGGATCGAAATGAAGAGTAGCATATATGACTAATTTCAATTGGAAGAAACAATTATAACAAATCAAAACAAAATATATAATTAATTCTATTCGAAGGACAAAATTGAAACAAATAAAAATCTTGGGACCGAAACAAATAAATGTATTTTTTTTAAATTCAATGTAATATTGTTAAAAAATTAAAAGAATAAGGACCGAAATGAAGAGTAGCATATATGACCAATTTCAATAAGAGGACACAATTAAAACAAATTAAAACAATATATATATATATATAATTAATACCAATGGAAGGATAAAATTGAAACAAATAAAAATCTTGGGACCGAAACAAATAATGACATTTTTAAAGGTAATTGAAGTGTAATTTTGTTCAAAACAATTAAAAGAATGAGGACTGCAATGAAAATTAGCATATATGACCAATTTCAATTCGAGGAAAAAATTAAAACAAATTGAAACCTGCGTACTAAAAAATTAAAGGAACCAAAAACAAATGAAAAATAAAAAGAATAAGAACTAAAATGAAAACCAACATATATAATCAGTTTCAATTGAAGGGCATATTTAAAAAAATCAAAATTTCCATTGAAGAAATCAGGAATAAAAAAAAAATCAAAACCCAGGGACAAAAATAAACAAATTACACACATGGAGGACCTAGATGTAATTTGCGGACGCAGGAGAGGAAATGGGAGAAAAAACCCAAAATTGTTCATCGATGATGCCCTAAACACTAGAAACCGACATGCGCTGCACCGGGAGGTAGAGGACATGACGGTGCACTAGGTGACACGGCGGAAGTGCAATTTACGTCGTAAGACAACGTCGCACGCGCCACCTGCAAGGCGCGAGCTAGTGATACACTGCTGGCGCGTCCGGACAACACGCCTATAGTGTTTCAAAAAAAGAAATAATAAAATATTGATAAATTACCTATACACCCCTGGACCCAGAAATAATCACGAAAAACCCGGGGTGAAAGTACCAAACTACCCCCCGACTACAGTCTTCTGTTTTTTCTTTTTCTGGGACTATTTCAGAAGTTTTACTGGTCTGGCATGTGGGAAAAACCGAAAACACCCCAACTGTTCCGCGTCTTTTTTTCAGCACCCAGGGTAAAATAGTAGTTTTATTGTGCAAAGAATTCAGAAATACCATCTATATCTCCTGAAAATGTCAAAATTACCTCGTGAACTGTGTCTTGGTGAACAGTGAAAAAATACATAGTAATTTCGCGACGACTATTATATTTTAAGTAATATAGCAGCCAAGAGAACTAGCTTCTAATCCAGCATACTATTTCGTAATGCTGCAACTAAGAGGACAATATTTCTTAGACTTTAATGCAGCTGAAGGCTATTGTCATTATTCTTATATAGGAAATATTTGTATAGACTTATCTTGTGTAATAGGGTACACCATAACACATGTACATATACCCTACTTATATAAATACATGAGGAGCAGCCGTATTAGGCATTACGCTCAATACATTCAGCCCAAACTACTTGTCTCAACTTGGTATCAGAGCACACTCGGTTCCTCTTTGCGCCGTTTCTACTTGGCTGCCGTCAGAAGAAATATTTTGCCTCTCCTTTTTTGCGCCGTTTACACTTGGCTGCCGTCTGTTGAAATATTTGCTCTGTTTCGTCTCTGTCTTCTAAAGCGCTGTTGATTATTTTGCGCCGTTTACACCTTGGCAGACTTGATTATTTTGCCTCTCCTTTTTTGCACTGTTGAAGCGCTGTTGACTTGATTATTTTGCCTCTCCTTTTTGCGCTGTTGACGTTAGGACGTTTACGCTCCTTTTTTGCGCCGTTTACACCTTGGCAGACTTGATTATTTTGCCTCTCCTTTTTGCGCTGTTGAAGCACTGTTGACTTGATTATTTTGCCTCTCCTTTTTGCGCTGTTGACGTGAGGCCAAGCGCTGTTTATTTGATTTTCTGGTTCTTTGCGGAAAGTCTGCTGTCTTCTACTGCAATTGCGTGCGTTCTTTCTCTCCTCTACTGCACAACGTTAGCATATTTCTCTTCTTATCATGGCTCAATCAGACAGCACAAATACTGGAATCAATACCAATCCTTCCTCTCCAAAATCTGCTGCACCCGACGCAGCCATAGCCTCTTCAACCGCAGCTCCTGCTCTTGTTCCTCTCTCCAATACACAGCAGGTTATCAGTCTTAAACTTACCAACAACAACTATTTGTTTTGGCGTATGCAGATGAAGCCGTATTTAATCGGTCAAGGAGTCTTTTCTTTTGTTGATGGATCCACACAATGTCCTTCTCCCTATGCTTCGGACAGTTCTTGCTCCCTAACGTTGGCCTGGAAACAGCAAGACCAACTAATCCTAAGTGCCTTGCTATCCTCTCTCTCGGTTGAAGTTCTCCATCTGGTGGTTGATTGTCCCACTTCTGCTAGTGTGTGGAGCACCCTTGAACGTGCTCTTGCTTCCCCATCTAATTCCAGAATTATGCAACTACATGGCTCTCTACAGGGTTTGCGCCAAGGTGATGATACTGTCACTCTTTATCTGCAGCGCGCAAAGGGATTGTTTGATGAATTGGCTGCAGCTGGCAGACCAATCTCTCTTACTGATTTTAATTTATATGTATTTCGGGGTTTGCGTGGTGATTTCCGTGACTTGGTTACCACTTTGTCAACCAAAGCCGAACCATTATCTTATTCTGAACTTCACAGCCACCTATCTACACATGAATTCATCCATAGGAATGCTGTGCCTGCTGCACCTCTTCTCCCCACACCAGCGCAGCTCCCATCGATGTATGTTGCTCAGCGTGGATACTCGGGTGGACAAAGCAATGGTTTTAGGGGACGACGTGGTGGATGGAAAACTCATTCACGTGGAAATTATAATCAGCAAAATGGGCAGTCTTTTAGAAGTGGACAGTGGCAGCAGCCCCGACAGTGGCAAGGCAATTCAAACCGATTCACATCACAAAATCAATGGCCTCGTCAACAGGTAAAATGTCAGCTTTGTTATGCATATGGCCATTCTGCCCAGCAGTGTTCACAACTTGCCCATCATGGAACTCAAGCCTCGGCAAATTTCTCATTCCGCAATGGTTCAGCCAAGGATCTAGCCATGAAAGAGTCGGCTGACTGGTTTCCCGACACAGGTGCGAATCACCATGTTACTCCGGACATAAATGGTATGACTTCCGTAAATCCCTATCTTGGTAATGATCAATTACATGTTGGTGATGGTAAAGGACTTGTTATCTCTAATATTGCTCATAATCTCTTGCATACCCCAAAAAGAGTTTTCACCTTGTCCAATATATTACATGTCCCTAATATTAAAAAGAAATTGTTATCCGTTCAACAATTTTGCCGTGAAAATCATGTCTTCTTTGAGTTTCACTCGTTTTTGTTTTATGTTAAGGATCTCATCACCAAGGAAGTCCTTCTTTCCGGTCAGAGTAAAGATGGCCTCTACGTTCTTTCCGAGTCGTCCGCCACATTCCTGCCACAAGCTTTTTTGTCCAGTAGCATGGCCACTTCTGCCGATATTTGGCATCGTCGCCTCGGTCATCCCAGTTCTCGCATTTTGAGCCTCTTAGCGTCAAATAAAAAGGTCGTTTGTACTCCTCGAATTTCTAATTTTCAATGTCAAGCTTGTCCGCTAGGAAAATCCTCGCGTTTGTCATTAGGACCCACGGGTCATAAAACATCAACTCCTCTTGAACTTATTTTTAGTGATGTGTGGGGTCCTGCTCCGATGTTTTCTTCTGATGGTTTTCGGTACTTTGTCATTTTTGTGGATGCTCATACAAAATTTATTTGGTACTATCCTATTGCACTCAAATCCGATGTGTTCAATGTTTTTCAACAATTTCAATTACTTGTTGAACGTCAATTCTCGAGCAAAATTAAAAATGTGCAAACTGATTGGGGTGGTGAATATCGAAAATTAAATTCTTTCTTCAAAACAATTGGTATTCACCATCGACTCATATGTCCACATACTCATGAACAAAATGGTACCGTTGAACGTCGCCATCGTCATATTGTTGAAACTGGTCTCACCATGTTAGGCCAATGTAAGGCTCCTCTAAAATATTGGAACTATGCGTTTGAAACATCGGTCTATCTCATTAATCGTATGCCCACCCCGGTTTTACGCAACAAGTCTCCCTTTGAATGTTTACTTCGTCAAGTACCTGACTATGCTTTCTTGCGTGTTTTTGGGTGTCTTTGCTTTCCGTTTCTTCGTCCTTACAATGCTCATAAGCTTGATTATCGCTCCACTCCTTGTGTGTTCCTTGGTTACAGTTCGTCCCATCTAGGTTATCGTTGTCTTGATTTGTCGTCTGCCCGCGTATACATTTGCCGTCACGTCCGTTTTAATGAGCATGTTTTCCCTTTTATTGAGTCAACCATAAGGTCAACCAACTCCAACTCTACACCCGTGGCTGTCTCCAACCTCCCTTCCCTCACCCTTTCCTCCATAAATCCCGTCCCAGCACCACCCGTTCCTTCCACTAACCAGTCTGCTCCTTCACCATCTCCATCTATGTCTATTGATCATTATGCAGGTACAGGATCAGCGGCTCAAGTTCAACCCTTCCTCCTCGGCTGCGGACTCTCCAGCTTTGCCATCCACATTGTCTCCATCATCTGGACACTCGGATCAGTCTCTTCCCGGTTTGGATCTATGTGTGGATCTTTCCACTTATTCTCTTCCACAGCTACCCTCCACTACTGTGCCGTCTGCTCCACCACTGCCTCGGCAACATTCTATGGTGCTGCGGCCTAGGCAGCCGAAGACTGCTAATCTCAGCTCCTTGTCCGTCTCCTCTCCGTCGGTCTCTCCTTCCCGGGTACTGTCTCCCTCTGATTTTGAGCCTATGAGCTTTAAGGAGGCTGACCGTTTTGAGTGTTGGCATTCTGCAATGAAGGATGAAATTTCTGCCTTACATGCTAATAACACTTGGTCCTTGGTACCGTTTGACCCTTCCATGAACGTTGTTGGTTGCCGATGGGTCTATAAAATAAAACGCCGAGCGAATGGGGAAGTTGATCGCTACAAAGCCCGTTTGGTTGCGCGGGGGTTCACCCAACAGGAAGGTATATATTATTCTGAAACTTTCAGTCCTGTTGTCAAACCAACTACTGTTCGGTTAGTTCTCACACTTGCAGTATCAAAAGGGTGGCAGATTCGGCAACTTGATGTCCATAATGCCTTTCTTAATGGCTCCCTTCATGAGGTTGTGTACATGCAGCAACCCCCCGGTTTTATTGACACCACTTTATCTACACATGTTTGCCGTCTTCATAAATCTCTATACGGTTTGAAACAAGCACCACGGGCTTGGTACATGCGTCTAAGTGATTTCCTTCTAACTATTGGTTTCCGGGCTTCAAAGGTTGATACTTCTCTATTTATTCTGAGTGGTTCTCATGATATATGCTACTTACTGGTCTATGTTGATGACATCTTGATTACTGGTAATAATTCTGCACTTATTCATCATCTTATTACTCTGCTGAGCTCGGAGTTCAAACTTCGTGATTTGGGGCATGCTCGCTATTTTTTGGGGATTGAAGTTGCTCCCACTAGCATGGGTCTTGTGCTTAGTCAACACAAGTATGTTCTGGATATTCTGAATCGTGCAGGTATGACATCATGTAAACCTGTTGACACACCTGCTTCTGTTTCCAAACTTGATTTGCAGTCTACCGAATTGTTCTCAGACGCTACTCGCTTCCGCCAGGTAGTTGGTGCTCTTCAGTATCTAATATTTACTAGACCTGATATTTGTTATGCTGTGAACAAAGTATGTCAGTTTATGCATGCCCCTACCGAAGGACACTGGGCCGCAGTTAAGCGTATTCTGCGATATCTCAAAGGTACCTCCTCCTTTGGTCTTCATCTTACTCGAGACAACACTTTGTCTCTTCATGGTTTTACTGATGCCGATTGGGCCGGCAGTATTGACGACCGAAAATCTACGGGTGGCTATATGGTATTCCTTGGATCTACACCCATTTCATGGAAATCTGGCAAGCAACGCACGGTTGCTCGCTCCTCCACCGAAGCTGAATATAAAGCCTTAGCCGATGGTACTGCTGAGGTCCTTTGGCTTCGCTATCTCTTGTCAGATTTATGCATCTCTCCTAGTTCTGCTACGACTATCTGGTGTGATAACTTGGGTGCCACTTATCTGTCTGCTAATCCGATCTTTCATGCCCGTACAAAACATGTTGAGGTTGACTATCACTTTGTTCGTGATCGAGTGACTAAGAAGGAAATTCAGATTCGCTTCATCCCTTCCAAAGATCAATTAGCAGATATTCTTACAAAACCACTTGCTTCCTCTACTTTTATTTCCTTACGTTCCAAGCTTCATGTGGATAACCCACCCTCAGCTTGAGGGGGAATATTAGGGAATGTATTCTTATATAGGAAATATTTGTATAGACTTATCTTGTGTAATAGGGTACACCATAACACATGTACATATACCCTACTTATATAAATACATGAGGAGCAGCCGTATTAGGCATTACGCTCAATACATTCAGCCCAAACTACTTGTCTCAACTGTCATAGTGAAACTCAAGCTGTTTTATGCATCGGGAAACCGTGCAGCCATCCTAGAATGAGGACTCTGCTAGGCATGGATTCCCTGACCTTTTACATGAAACTCATGTTGCTCATGCTTTCACCAAGACCAATTGCCTCTTGAATTGTAATCGCATTAAATCTCTTTTCATCAATGCATCAAAACCCAATCAAATCATCTTCCAACTCTTTTCATCTTTACATGAAACTCGTGATCCATAAATGGCCACCTTCTAGCACATTTTTTGCTCCTTTTAGGGTTTCTTTTTAATAAAACAACTTATTAAACCCACTTGAATCCATAACTTGTTTGATGGGTTAATTCGCAATGCCATGGTCGATTTAATATTTGATCCTCTAAGTTGAATTGAAGTTTTCTTAAGCATTTACTTAATTTTCAATACTTGCCGAGGTTAACAATTTTAAAGAATTTACCATGATAAAAAAACAAAAACAAACAATAAGTAGTAGTTTTGGGCAAGAATAAGCAAGTGTTGGCCTACAAAACCAATAATAGCTCTCCTCCTTCATCCATCTTTACCCACAGCATGAGAGCATTTATACTGCAATTAAGAGGAGAATATTTCTTAGACTTTAATGCAGCTGAAGGCTATTGCATAGTGAGATTCAAACATGGGGATGCATGGCAGCTAAAATCCCCGGAAATAAAACAAATACTGCATGCAACGAGAAACAAAAATGAACAAGCCTAACATATTACACTTGCAACAAAATCTATATCATATTACTAACCATTTACCCGTGTTTCGCCGTGACTGAAATCATATTTTTTGAACGCAAAAAAATATATATTAAGAGTATGAGATAATAAGATTGTAAGATTTTTTTATTATACTAGAAATTTGGGCCAAATAATCTATTTTTACAGAATTTCTACGAAGCCCAAGTGTCTAATAAAATATATGAATTTTAAATTGATATAAATTTATCTATTTAACAGGGTTTAACGAAATCACCAGCATAAAATTATCATCCTCATTAAAAAAACAAGAAGATTCGGATACATGAATCATCGAATTCACTGTATTAGGATTACTTCCTTCCATAATCTAATTTAAATTAAATACAATAATAAAATATAAATTGTGAAAACACCTACGATAACTTAATAATAAAAATAAATCGTTGATTTTCTAACTATAAAAAAAAAATATCATTGAAAATCCATTGCAAAGTTACCATCATTATCCTGACTATAACAACTAAAATTACTATCACCATTACTGTCAAAACAATTAGAATCATTAAATTACCCCAAAAATAATAAAACAAAATATTTTATAGAAAAACAAGCAAGAAAACAATAAAACAAACAATCACTACAATTATCATTTTTATTGCGCAAACAATGAAATCATAAAATTATCTCAAAAAAAAAAATTTAACAAAAGAGTAAACAAAAACAACAACAAAAAAAGAAAAACCTAAAATAAATATTATGAGCATAAAAAAATCATATGATCCGAAAAACAAATAAAAATAACAGAAAAACATTAAAAAAAAGAAATAAAAGGAAAAAGAAATACCAATAAAAATTAAAATTTCAGACCTGAACCAAATAAAAATAAAACGACAAAAATTTAAAACAAAAACTAAAAACATAAATGCATAAATATGAACAAAAAATAAATATTTTTCAAGAAGGACCGACAAAACCAAAAATAATACTAACTAAAAGTTAAAAGAATAAGTGCCAAAATAAAAAACAAAATACATAATTAATTCCAATTGAAGGACAAAACTGCAACAGATCAAAACCTTGGACCAAAAAACAATAAAGGGATTTTTTTTAAAAAATGCAGTGTAATTGTTTAAAAAATTAAAACTATACGAACCGTAATAAAAAATACCATATATGATGAGTTTCAATTGGAGGAAAAAATTAAAGCAAATTAAAACCTTCTAACCAAAAAAATTCAAGGAACTACAAACAAACCAAAAATTAAAAGATTAAGGACTGAAATGAAACATACCATATATGATCAATTTCAATTGAAGAGAATAACTGAAAACAATCAAAATTTCAATTGAAAAAATCAGTAAGAAAAAAAATCAAAAGACTAGAGACTGAAATAAAACAACAAAAAATATAAAGGACCGTAATAGACTTTCTGGCTGCAGGAATGAGAAAAGGGAGGAAAAAAGAAAAATCATCCACCAACGATTTCATGACCTCCTTCACACAAAATTCACCGCACCAGAAGGAAGAGGACATGGTTGCGCACTGTATGACATGGTGATCAGATATTTGGCACCACCTGCAGCCCCTCACGCGCCGCCTGAGAGGCGTGTTCACATGAAAAACCGATGGCGCGTCCATAAGATGCGCTTGCAATAAATTTTAAAAAAATAAAAATTACAAAATTACCTAAGCACCCCTGAACCTAGTGATAACCACGAAAACACCAGGCGTGAAAGTACCACCATGTTCCCAGCCACAGACCTTCTTTTTTTGTCTTTTTAGAGGGTATGTAAGTAATTCTGTTGTGTACAAATATGTGAAAAATATAAAATATCCTCTGTCATCCTTCTTCTTTTTGTCAGCTCCTAAGGGTAAATAGGTAATTTCATTGTGAAATAAATATTGAAAAGACCAGAACACCTCCGATACTGAGGGTTAAATTTTGCTGATTCTAGGGGCAAAATAATACTTTTACTGTTGAAATCCATAACAAATGTATATAGTGAAACGTAGACGCATTATATATATATATATATATAGTAATAATCTGAAAATTCTCCAACTTGTAATGTGTATTGCTCTGAATGTTCATGGACTTCGGGGGCAAGTTGATAGCAAGGTTGTTAAATTCATTTCGGTGGGTGCTTCGTTATTTCAATTGGAACAGAATATTTCGGTTTTGAAACGTTTCGTTGTTTTGTTTCGAGATTGTACTGTTTATGTATATATATAATTAAATATATTAATTCAATTTTTTTTAACTCAAATCAAAAAATAAAATTTTTAGAATTGTGTGAATTAAATTTCAAACATAAGTAAGAAAATGAGAGTTGAACTGATATAACTCGACCGACTTAATGAATTCAACGAAAATATGAAAAGTTGATAAAAAAAATATAGTTTAATTAAAAAACTCAAGTTGACATCTAATTTTTTTTTGAAACAATGATATATTAAATCAACTCGGGTCAACCTAGGTTAACCTTTCAAATGTGTGATCTCCGTTATAAGACCATGATAAGCTTAAATAAAACAAATCAAATCAAATTATAAAGTTCAATTGATAATAAACTCGTTGTTGAATAATGAAATTGAGAAAAAAATAATCTAAAAGAAGACACAATAAAATGATCCTAACCATTGACCATATTTATGAAAGCTGAAACAGGGGCTTGGGCATATGAAGGTCTTTATTGCATGGTTTGTGGCCATCAATTCATTTAAGAATGATCCTAACCATTGACCATAAACCAACAACCTGGTATTGTAAACCCAGGTTGTCAAAGCTAATTAGGGTCAAAGGTTTTTTTCACCTATTCTGCAGAGGTTGTAGAGGTGCAAACCGGTAAAGACAAAGTTGATGGTGTTGTATTGTTGCCGAGGACGAGGATGATGTGTCTTTTATCTGATTTTGAGAATAGATGAAGCATCAAATGCCTTTGAAACGCAGTTACACAAGCAATATTTTCGGGCAAAAGGATAAAGATGATGAACAGTGGCCAGAAAATGAGTCATGTAGCTCTTACGAGTTGATTTGCCCATGTGTTGCGCTGAGGTTTTTTCTATGTAGAAAACTGATTGATTTTTTACATGCTGTAATTGGTTACCTTAATATTTAATTAGTAAAAATGTTATAAATAAAATCTGATAAAAATGAGTTTTTTTCCGCTTAAAAGGAACATTGTAATCGAAACGCAGGGGAAGTGGTTCGTATAGCTTTTAATTGTAGATAAATTGAGCAAATTTGTCTACCCATTTTATTTATGTGTTGCCTCGTTTTTTAGGGGGTATTTTCGTATTTATCCATTAAAAAAATTGTGCAATAACCTTAATGGCCTCGGCAGTAACTGTGTTGTTTTGTCTTATTCATGAGTATTATGGTTATTTCACTGTGCATAGGAAGGCAAAAAATCAAAAATACCCCCGTACCCAAGGCTAAAAACACAGTAAACAGAGGGAAAAATAGTAATTTCACTATTCCAATCCACAATGCCTCAGAGTCTAGATGAATAGTGTAAGACACTGTTGATTACTGTTTAAAAACTGAGTCCTCTTTTAGCTTTTGTATAATTATTGTTTTTTACCTTTATTGACTCGAAATGACATTCTTTTGATCCAAAACAATGCCAAAATAAACTATTACTTTTAAATAAAACAACATTATGTTGGAGTTTGAACTTATATCTTCTCTTTCAATTTTGAACCCTAAATATTTAATTTGTTAAATTATATCCTTGATTAAATAAAAACAAATTCAATTTCACTCACACAACATTCCAAGAATATCCTTTGATTTCAACATTGTTTTCATTTTAGTCCTTGATCTTAAATGTTTTCAATATCATCCTTAATTGACCTTAAAATTATTAATTTCACCTATGTTTTTAGCCAAAATTGTTCCCTAAATTCATGCTCTTTCTCATAAACATTCATGGTTGTAAATTTCTTTAATTTGTCCATCAAACTTAAATTTTCTTGCAATTTTGTCTTTTATTTTAACCAATCGAGTATATAGAAATTAAACTTAGTCCTTTAAAATCTTATCCATTAAGCCCAAATTAAGCTTTCAAACTTAATTTTTTTACCATTAAGTTATTAAAAAAATTCAATTGACCTATTAAAAGTTTAATTAAGTTTGTGCCACTAACCATTTTGTTTTAATTTGACTTAAATTAATTCTTCATCATAATTAAACGTTTAATTGAGACCATAATTGAATCAAATTGGCCTATTACAAATATAATAAGATCCTCAAAGTTGATTGTTATACAAATTCGTCCAATAATAGTTTATTTTGATATTGAATATACATTGTTTAGTCTTGGGTAAAATAGGGTATAATTGAGCTCCCAATGTTTTCTAAAACTTCAGTTTAGCTCATTTATATATTTAAACCCTTTTTAGCCTACTATTTCCAAGTTGTTTTTTTTTTTTCACTTTTTTTTTTTCAAAAGAAAAAGATAATTTTGAAGGGGAATCCAAGATTGACTTATGACAATCAGGTTCATCATCATAATTAATATAATCAATTAAACAATTTATTATATTATCATTATCTTTCTAAAGAATTTCTTCGAACAAAGCATTAAACCATTTGAATTCTATATCTACAATCATAAATGAAAAGGCAAAGATAATATTTTTTCAATTTGATTAAGAAATTAATATTGTATGAACAAAAAAACTAAGGGATGTTAAGTAAGAACTTTAAAAACTAATATTCATGAAGTTACTATATTATCAGTGTATAAAATAGCAATCTAATAGTTTATTCTACTACATAGACTATCGTGATGATTGATTTTTCACGTTTCATGCGCTGCCATTTCTAGAGATGGGAGACGACGCGGAAAATGAGTTTTTTATAATCATAAAATTATGATTATAATTTTTAGGATTCGCCACCTAATATTAAAGTCACTAGAAAAACTAATAGTATTTGAGACTCTGGGTAAGGGGCTTGTTGTGCAAGAGGAAGACACATCACCCCAGTGCACCCTCCCTAAGGCAAACTGCATTGTTGTTTGATTGTTTTTCTAAGTTAGATTTTTTTTAATCGTTGGACTTTTCTAAGTGTCGAAGTAGATCTCTTTTCATGATGGAGTCTCTACCTTATTGGGTCAAAACCTAACCGTTCTAGGGTCTAAATTCTAACACTGCATTTATTGTATTTTAATATCAATGATATACTTTACAATATAATTTTACACCCCGATAATTAAAGTTTACAACTAAAAAATAAACAAAAAGAATGTTTAAAGATTTTTGATATTTTGGCTGAAATCTAATGAATAATCATAAACTGATTACGATATCCTATTTTTCATTTCAAAACACGAGAAAGTTGCTATATTTGTTTATGAAAAATATGCTTGGACATTTTAGAATTCGACCGTATGCATAAAAACAAAATATTTTTTTAAACAAAAATACATTTTTATATTTTGCAATTTTTCATGAAGTTTTTTTATTTTTTTATTTTTCTTTGAGGGCTTCTGCCCAGCCTGGATGGGACGAAACAACCCATCACTTTGGGGTTGGACTGCCAGCATGGGTGGGCCAAAACAACCCATCGCTCACTGAATAATGGGACGTGAATTAAATCACGTCCCACTATCACATGCAAGTGAATAGTGCAAGGATGAGGGGGGAGGAAAGCGATAGGCGCACCTATTACTGTCGTCATGTCATAGGAAAGCCAGGAATGATGGCCTGTGATGGTTTTAGGAGGAGCCATAAAACTGCTGCAATGGTGAAGGAAGGTGACGTTGTTGCTGCTCTTATCGTTGGGGCAAGGAGATCTCTGCTACTGCTACTAGAGGACATTGAAGGGTTGTTGTTAGTGCCAAAGGGCTGCTCTTGGTCAACTATCGAAGGTGTTGCCGAGGGACAAGGTTTGATACTGGTCTAAAATCATGGCTGACAGTTGATGAGGAAAAAGATCGGGACCTTGTTGAGAGGGAGAAGAAGGGGATTGCCGTTGCTGATGGAATGGAAAAACCACTAAGGCCACTGGTGCTGAGGAAGGAGAAGCCTGTTGTGCTACCGGTGATAGGGAGAAAAACTTAGTCCCCGTCTCCCTTGTTTTCTATCCTCCCTCTTTATAAAGACAAAGATGACTCTTCGGGTGTGTTTGGCATTGCTTTTGCTTTTGCGATTGAAGTTGAAAAAAAGCAGTTTTAAAAAAAGCGCTTTTACTGTGGTTCAAAATAAGCAGTGAAGTGTTTGGTTAAAACTGTGGTTGAGTTGGAGGTTGAAAAAAAAGCAGTTTTGGGTGTTTGGTTACCAAGCTTTTCATATTGCTTTTAACTTGTGAAATTACTTCAAAGGATATATATATATATATATATATATATATATATATATAATTTTTTTAAATATTGTAAATTTAATAATTATGATAATATAATGTAATTAATAATTCATGAAAAAACAAATATTATTTTTTATTCTCCCATCAAACTACTTGCAATTTCATCACGAACTAAATCGATACGTGAATGTCTCTGCTATCCCTTGCTATTTGATCGAGGAACAACATATGGTAACAATATCATTACTACCAACATCTGCGATCCAGTTGTAAGGATATAATTCCAATGTCAAATCCAGTTGCAAGTTTTTAATTCATAATCAATCGAAAAATAACAGGGTTGTGGAGAGCAACGAAGGCACGCGTCATTGTTTTTCATCAGAACGGATCTTTATCTATATATATATATTTTTTTAAAAAAAAAAATTAAAAAAATTCGGAATGGGCCTGTCCCAAACTAAATGGGCCGACCCAACCAATGTGGGCCAAAAAGGCCCAACTCTGCTGGACTTGGGCTGGGCCGAGAGCAGCCCAGCCCAGCCCAACAGTTCAAATAACTCTCAAAACGTAAAAACGGTGCGTTGCACCCGTCGTTCTTTGTTGAATTTATTCTGCCATGTTACTGTTCATGTGAACAGTAACATGGCCGACTGTGACGAGAGCTTCAACGAAGGATACCTACGGGTAGAGGAGGCCGGAGTGGTTCTTCCTGTGGTGGTGGCGTCTGAAATGGTGGCCTGTGGTGGCCGGAGGCAGCGTTGTAAGGTGGCGGTACTGTTCACCGACCACCACGAGAGCTTCAACAGACGATACCGATGGGTAGAGGAGGCCGAGGTGGTTCTTCCTGTGGTGGTTTCATCGTAAATGGTGGCCTGTGGTGGCCGGAGTCAACGATGAAAGCTCTCGGCTTCCATGGCTGTTCTGTTTTGGGCAGAGAGAGAGAGACTCACCTTCATGCAGAGTCGAAGCTTCCTCGTGGCCGTTTGGCATGTGAAGAAAAAAAAACACCTACGAAGAAGATGACAGTGCATGCTCATCTTCTTCGTAGGGGTTTTTTTTCAACGGTTATTTATTTCAAATGTGTATCGTCGTTTCAATAAGCACGAATCGCAGATAAAAAAACATCAATTTCCAGCTTTCAATGAATCGGCGTTTTGGAGAAAATTTGGTGTGGGTCCCACATAATAAAACTGCTTTTATCTATTATCCAAACAACAAATTGTGGTGCGATCTGGCAATCGTGGATCGCACCACAATGCCAAACATGCACTTCATTTTCTCATTGCGTCCGGATAATGGTTTTTAGGTTGCCTCTATCTCTTCTACAATGATGAAGACGAAGGCAGGCGTGCACTGTTACATATCAGTGCACAAAACACTGTATTGGCTACCTGAAAATTCAACAGAATGAAAAAAGTACAAATTCGTCCCTCAATTTATAATTGTTCTAATTGTGCTTCTAATTGACCTTAAACTTCTAAATTTATGCAATTTTATTTCCGCTAAAAATTCAAAAGCATCCTTAACTTTATGCGACCTTTTTACTTCGGTCTTTGGTTTCAAATTTATGCAATATGACCCTTAATTTAACAAAGTTCTTCAATTTCATCCATGATCTAGTCCAATTGACTTGCAAAAATTCAATTTGGTCTCTGAAAAATCCAATCTTCTCAAATTAAACCCGAATTAGGCTTACGAACTTGATTTTTAATCAATTAAGCCCTTAATAAAATTAATTTGATCAATTTAAAGTATAATTAAGTCCTTGAACTTAATTAAATCCTTTAATTGGACCCATAATTATAGTTTAAATTGGCTAGCAATTAAATCAAGTTGGCCTTTCAAAAATATAATTATGTCTTTCAACTTAATTTTTACGCAGATTTATCCAATAATAAATTATGTATTTATACTCTTAGTTTTGGTTTTTTGTTTTTTATTCTTATTTATATTTGTATTAAATATAGTCTGCATCAAAATACACAATAAGTTAGCTCTAGCGACGTGAAAGGAGATCAAAACTCTCTCTTATGCATGTATAGTGAATGTTTTGTTGTCAGTTATATGTTATCCTTGTGTTTTTTCACTCGTTTTATTCATGTGTGGCTTAAGATTACTAAAATATCACAGATTCACACAACCAGCTCTCCAAACTCCCATTTGACATAAACTCGAAGATCAAAGCCTTGAAATCATTGCCTTTGAAATCAATGGTTGAGCAAGAATTTACGATTCTAACAAGATTTCAGTGTCTGATATTCCTCAACACGTTGATTTCAGCCATGAAAGTATTGCTGGCTCCTCTTTGTCGAAGCTTGAATACCTTTACAGCTACTTGATCATCAGATCCAAGTGTACCTTTGTAGACAGTGCCGTATTTTCCATCCCCAATTATGTTGGCCAAAGAGAACCAACCAGTAGCATGTACAAGTTCCGAGTAGGAAACTCTCTGGTATTTCTTCTCCAATGGTGAGGCCAAAGAAGGTCCACTTTTTTTTTGTTTTCTCCAGGTTATAACAGCACAGGCAGATGACACCACCAGAAGAAGGAAAAGTGCAGCACAACTTGCAAGAATTACTACCTTCCGATGAACTCCAATCTTTGGTCTCTGTTTTGGGCATTCATGCAATTGCAGTGCCTTGATTCCTCCACATAGCTTGTCATTTCCGGCAACTGAAAATGCACTGGCATTGGTGAAAACTCCTTCAGCTGGCACTTCACCATGAAAATTGTTGCCGGAAAGGTTGAGATAACCAAGAAGAGGTAATTCACCAAGAAACTTGGGAATCTGCCCAGACAAGTTGTTGTGGGCAAGGTTAAGGACTCGGATACTTCTTAGCTTCTTGAAAGAAGGAGGAATAGTTCCTTCAAAGAAGTTGTCCTCCAAGTTGAGGTATTCCAACATGACACAACTCTCGATAGAACTTGGAATTTTTCCAGATACTTTGTTATCTGAAACATCCAATTCATTCAGATTTCCTGCGTTACCCAGTTGTGATGGTAATGGACCTGTTAAATTATTTGAAGCCAAAATGAGGCCAAATAAAGGATCGATACCAGCAAGTTTCTCAGGTATCGCACCACTGAGATGATTGTATGAAAGTTCTAACCCTTCTAGTTGACTGTAATTTTCCAGAGAAACTGGTATAGTTCCCTCAAAAAAATTGTCTCGTAGATTGAGAGTAAGCATTCGAGAAAGGTTTCCGAAGGAGGATGGAATATTTCCAGAGATTTTGTTTGTGTAAACATAAAGCTCTTGCAACTTGGAAAGTTTTCCAATAGATTCAGGTAATCTCCCTGTAAGCATGTTTTCAGAAAATCCAAGAGACTCCAAGTTTTTAAGATTTTCAATCTCTACAGGAATGTCTCCAGTCAAGTAGTTAGTCTCGAGTGCAAACCAAATGAGGTTGGTCGAGAGATTTGCAATAGAGATTGGCAATACGCCTCTAAGGTGATTTTCAAAAAACAACACCTGTCTTAAATTGGTGCAATTGGTCAAGGAGGTAAGAAAAGTTAAATCACTCCCATTCTCATCCCCGAGCGGATTGCTGCCAAAGTTTATTATTTCAAGGTTTTGCAGGTTTCCCAAATTATTTGGAACAGACCCGGTTAAAGAATTAAACGCTAAATCAATATCTACGAGTCCTGAGCAATTGACGAAAGATTCTGGAATATGACCAAAGAATTGGTTTCCTCCAAGATAAAGAGTTTGCAGATTGGGTAGGGTTGATCCTATATAACGCGGGAGGGGACCAGTTAATTGGTTTGTCGCTAATGAGAGCTTTTTGAGGGATGAGATATTGTAAAGCTGTTCAGGAACCATACCAGACAAATTGTTGGAATAAAGATCTAGAAAATCTAAGGCAGAGAGTCGTCCAAGTTCATCAGGAATGATTCCATCCAGATTGTTCAATGCTAGACTTGCACGCTGCATGCTAGAGAGGTTCACTGGGAAATGAAGGTGGGATTGAACCAGTGAAATGATTGCTGGCGAGGCCCAATCTGAGGAGCTTGGACAGAGAGCCAAGTTCACTGGGAATTTTCCCTCTAAAATTGTTTCCGTATAGATTCAGGAATTTGAGGTTCGAAAAATGACTCAAGTTGGAAGGAAGTTCACCTTGGAAGGAGTTATTTGCTAGAGCAAGGAATCTCAGTCGAAACAACCGGCCAATTTCTGGAGGAAGAATCTGATGGAATCTGTTTGTACTGAGATCAATCACCCTGAGGAATGTAAGATTCCCGACATGGGGAGACAGCGAACCTGCCAGTTCAAGTGAAGACAGATTCAAGGAAGTCACTCTTCGATGCCTGCGACCGCATGTAACTCCATGCCAGCTGCAAAACTGCAGCGAGCTGTTCCATGAGCTTAAACTGCTGAAAGGATCGTGTGATATAAGATCCTTAATGGCAAGCAAAGCATGCTGGTCTGTCTCAGAAGTGGTGGCTTCTATGTAGTTGATGAACAAAAGCATGCCCATGAACCAAAGAAGTGAGTTCAGTAGCCCTGAAAGCATTTTTCTTTTCTGGATTTTTTGCGGTGCTTGTGCTTGTGCTTGATGAAGGCAGGATGAGCTTAAGTAAGAAGCCAAGATACAGTGGTGTAAAATGTAAGTGGAAACCAATACAAATGGAAACAGGGAGGGGCCCTTGACTTGACTTTGCGAAGATGCTTGTACTATTCATAGTCTTTTTCTTGTTGGAAAAGTGTAGCAGGGCAACATAAATTAAATTAAGGGGGTTTGCCATGAATTTTGACTGTTTGGGAACAATGTTATCACTGAAAAACTACGTTCTCAAAATAAAAAGTTAAGACATAAATATACTTTTCCACACCTCATACAAACAACAAAAGAAGGTCCTATTATTTTCTATATTTATTAAATATCATTAATCCATATTGTAATATAAAAAATAAAGATTTGAATTATTAATGTGTTGGATGAAATTCGTTTTTTTTATTTTTAGCTTTCTTTTCATTTTTATTTTTAAAAAAAATTAAAAAAGCATGATCATTTTTAAGTTTTAAAATATTTTTTCAACCAAGAAAAACAGAAAATATGCTTATATAACATTGTTTTTCATCTAAAGAAAAAAAAAATGGAAATTTTGTTCAAATTAAGTTTGTTTTTTATGATATTTTCAATATTTTTAACTTACACAATTTTTTGTAATTAATCTGAAAACACTTTTCCACCTAATTTTCCACTAAAACAATTTCATTTAGTTGTTCAAAGGTCCTCCACAACATTTTCCACCAAATCAAATTGCACGTCGACGGAACCAAAGTGATTGGATTAAAAGTTAGTGGAATATTATTATTAATTCATAATAATCATTACTTTGTTATTTTATTTTATATTTTGGGCATAGTGTTCAAACATTAGTTCTCACACGACATGGAACGAAATAGAAATCAAGATTTACTTCGCAAGAGCACCCAAAACAAATACAGTGAAGGTCCACTTGAGAAAATAGTCTTTGAAATAATAATAACTGTAATTATCCATTGATGAGTGTAATTGATTTATTTTACATCAACTTTTTTAATTCACAATCACAATCACATGAAATCAACTATTTCCACCATATCTTGATGAATTATAATTTCAAGACTCTTCTTTTTCTTTGTGATATTAAAAGGATTTTATATTGAATAAATTGATTGCCAGCATATGAAGAGAGATAATAGATTTTTCAACTTCATCTTCTTTTCTTTCATAGAAGTTTATTTATATTATTACTTTTGTAGCTATATTCCATGTTTTATACCATCTTCTTATCAAAGGAATTAATTGTCTATTTAAAGATTTTTTTGTAAATATCTTTTTCTTTACTTTCATAGAATTAATTGTTTATTTATAGTATTGCTTTTGTAGGCACATTCCATGTTTTATACCATCTTCTTATCAAAGGAATTAATTGTTTATTTAAAGATTTTTTTGTAAATATCTTTTTCTTTACTTTGTTAGGATACTATTTGTAGACTAGATATTAAAAATGTACGTATATGATAAGTTATTTTATAGTAGCTAAAGTTTAGCTTATGATTACATTCAAGATAAATATCAGCTCATTAGATAGGGAACACAATTTGTTTTGCTCATAGTTTTTAAAGTTTGTCATGGTATTAAAATCTTTCGCAGTCTAATCTTAGTTCCATCTTTGTTTGTCTTTCACATGTCTATTTTTTCTCAAGTTTATCTTATTCCTAGTGCAGTCTTTTATTCTTAGTTATTCTAGATCAAACAATCTCAAAATTATATATTCTAAAAAGTCTATTTTTTTTTTGTTTATTTTGATGGCTAGAATTCATGATATTTGTAAAAGGGAAGGATTTATAGATCCATGTTAATAACAATAATTCTGTTTATGATAAAAACAAAGATAACGAATAAAATACCAAATGAGAGGTCATGGATGCCCTAGTCAAGGCATGGGATTTTAGGATCTTTCGAATCCAATATTATCTTGAATCTTAGATCCTTTATAATTGTATTCTAGATATGGAATTATCTCTAGATGTTTTATAGTTAGCATAACTCTACATGTTTGTTTTCGCTTTAACATAACTTGGCTAACTTTTAATAGAACAATATTTTTACTTTTAGATTCTACTATAGTTTTATTAATCTTTTGGCATAAAATATTGATACAATTTATGCAACTTACCTACTAAAGGTCTTATTTTCACTCAATTTGTTCATGAATTTACTAAAAAGGAACAATTTTTATCAAAATATATGAATTAGAAGTCATTAAATCTAAACCTAAGAACCGAGAACCTGTTCATTCCTTGGATTCATGCCTCAAAGATATCTTTTTTCTATGAAGATCAACATCTTCTCACTCAAAATGCCATGGAATAACATTGATCAACCCTCGTTTCTATGGCCTATGTAACCCAAAACAAGCTAAGGGGAAGATATATGAGCATTGTCTAGTGTTTTATGCAACTATTGTAAAAGGAATGGTCATATTATCAAAGAATACCCCATCTGACCTCCTAAAGATCTAAAACAACATATATTGTCTTAGTTGGTTCTTTTAATGTTGGTAATTTTATGGTATCAACATCTTTGACATAAAGTTCTCTTCTTTTTTTTTTTCAAATTGTATCCCTTGAAATGATTCAACAAATGATTATTTTAATATTTCTTGTTTTATGAATCCCAAGTAAGCCTTTGTCTACATTATATCCTTAGTATTTTGATTCTCTGATTTCTAACCATACGACAAACATTGTCCACGCCCACCGTCACATGTCACACGTTGCACCGTGAGCTAGAGAACATGTCGGCACACCAGTTGACATGGAAGAAGGGCAGTTTTCACTGGCAAAAGACGCCGCACGCGCCGCCTGAATGGTGCGTGTGCGTGAAAAACTGCTCGCGCGTCCGTCCGATGCGCTTGCAGTGTTTCTAAAAAAGAAATAAGAAAAAATGGTAAATTATCTATACACCCCTGGAGTCGATGATAACTACGAAAAAACCGGGGGTGAGAGTACCTCAATACCCCCAGCTTAAAGGTTTCTTTTTTTGTTTTTTTGGGGGGTTATTTTTGTAGTTTTATTGTGCATGAATTTGTGAAAAACCGAAATCACCCCCCACTGTTATGTGTCCTTTTCTCAGCACCCAGGGGAAAAATAGTAGTTGTACTGTGCAAAGAATTCAGAAATATCATCCATGTCCCCGTGGAAATGTCTAAAATGTCCCTGGTCCCGGGGGTTAAATTTTTCATCCTAGAGTAAAATAATAATTTTACTGTTGCAATCACAGTAATCTATATCTATGTGCACAGTGAAAAATTGAACAGTAAAACCGGGATGTCATTTATATATATACTAGTTAATTGCCCGCACTACATATCGGGTCGAGCAAATAATTTTTATGACTGTTGAGATTAAAATAGAATATTTATACATGTAAAGTTTGATATAATGAAATAGATCAACATACCCTATTATAACAACAGTAACATCGAAGTTTTAACATCTAAAATTATCACCACTATTACTGCCAAAACAATAACAGTTATTAAATTACCCCGAGGAAAAAACACAAAAAAAATAACAAAAGAGTAAGTAAGAACAAAAACTAAAATTATTACTATTATTATTATTACTATTATTATTATTGTGTTAATAATGAAAAAAACAAAATTAAATACAAGACTAAAAAAAGCCTAAAAACTCTAACAAAAAAGCAAACAAAAAAATAAATAAATGATAAAACAAAAATAAAAATTATCAGCTGAAAAAAATCTTATAACTTGAAAAAAAAAAAAAAAAAAAAAAAAACTAAAAGAAATAACAAAGAGGGAAAATCAATTTTTAAATGATCATAAACACAAACTAAAATTTAAGAATTAAATTTTTGAAAAAAATACTAACTCTACAAAAGAGAAAATAATAAAAATTATTCGATTATCCCGTGAAAAAAATTCAACAACATTAATAAAAGAGTAAGCACGAAAAAAAACCTAAAATTATTATTATTATTGTTGTTGTTATTGCGTTAATAATGAAAAAAACAAAATTAAATCAAAGCCTAAAAAAATCCTAAAAACTTTAACAAAAGAGCAAACAAAAAAATTAAAATAAATGATAAAACAAAAATAAAAATTATTAGCTGAAAAAAAATCATTTGACTTGAAAATTAAAAAAATTGCCCGCACTACATTGCGGGCTGAGCAAACAATTTTTATAATTGTTGGGATTAAAGAAATTAACAGAATTTGCTAGTTCAAAAATAAAATATAATATCCATATATGCAAAGTTTAATATAATAACAACACCATCAAAGTCTTAACATCTAAAATTCTCATTACTATTATTGCCAAAACAATAAAAATTATCAAATTATTCCAAGAGAAAAAAACTCAGAAACATTAACAAAAGAGTAAGGAAAAAAAAACTAAAATGATTCTTATTATTATTATTGTGTTAATAATGAAAACATAAAAAAATGAAAGACTAAAAAAATCCTAAAAACTTTAACAAAAGATCAAGCAAAAAAAAAATGATAAAATAAAAATAAAAATTATCAGGCAAAAAAAATTCATTTGACTTGAAAACTAATAAATAAATAAATAAAATGAATTAAAAAACTAAAAGAAAGAAAAAAAAGAGAAAAAAAATAGAAATATCAATTTTCAAATGATCATAGACACAAAATAAAATTTAAGAGCTAAATGTTTTTTAAAAATATCACCTCAACAAATAAGAAAATAATAAAAATTAAAAACCAAAGCTAGGAGCATACTTATATATACATGGACAAGAATAGAGACTATTTAGAAATATAAAAAAAATAAAGGGATTAAAATAAAAAATTAAAAGTATAAGGGTCGAAATGAAAATCAAATATATTATCAATTTCAATCAAATGCCAAAATTGAAAAAAATCAAAACTTCTATACCGAATATATTAAGGTATTTAAACCCAATCCGGAAATTAAAAGAAGGAGGACCGAAGTGAAACCTAAATATATAATTAATTTATATAACAGAAATCAAGACCATACAAAAAATTAAAAGTGTAGGGATGGAATTGAACAAACCATAAAATCAGGGGTCTCTCCTGTACTCTAGCGTACAGGAGAGAGAAAACAGAAAAAAAAGTTTTACCGGCCACCGTCACGTCGACGACTACCCATTGCCATAACGAGCCACACCATGAGGAAGATCACATGGTGGCGCATCGTCGGAGACGATGGAAGCTCATTTTCACCTTCCGGAGGATGACGCACGCACCTCCAGAAGTGGGCATGATACTCTTGTCATTTCATTTCAAAAATATTTTTGATAAAATTTAAAAATATTATTTATTTATTTTTTATTTTATATTATTTTTTTGTGTTTTTATCGTAGGATACTCTTGAAAAGTATTCTGACCAAACAAAAAACACAACGTATCGGGGTTGTACATGGCGACTGTTTTTGCAAGCACACCATTCTGGGAAGAATCAAGACTTGGATCTTGTGGTAAACTGGATCTTGAACTACTAGCTTTGATACACCATAACAGAAGGGCCTGACAGAAACATATAGAACTAAAGAGAACACCAAGTAACGAAACAAATTAAAATAATTTTGTTTAGCTGAGAAATTCAAAGTTCTTGTAACACTGTTGTGGGATTTTGTGTGAGAGAAAACCTGAGAAAGTCGTTGAGACTTCAGAGACTGGAGAGCAGGCTTTCTGCAACATGCAGATGGAATCATTACTGTAGGATACTCTTGAAAAGAAGGTTTGATTTCTACTAATGAGTTTTTATTATTACGTACATTCATTTTGCTAGAAGAAAATGAGCTTCTGCATTTAACATTCAAGTATTTGACCAAACAAAAAACACAAAGTATGCCAGTTTTCATAGATTACAGCACTTGAGATCTCTCTAGCTGTTAGAGAGAATCTTGGTAGTTTTATGCAGTTCTGAGGGAACATCTGCTGTAACAATTCTTTCACTTGGCGAATCAGCAGAGCATCGAAGTCCAATTTGCAGGATTGATTCCAAACACTTCTTTACCTTTTCAATGTCGATGCTGCTTCTCCCTCTTGGACCATTTCTCCTTGTCTGAACTTCCTCTTGGATATCAATTGAAAGTAGAGGATCAATAATCTCCATTACCCGATCAGGAAGGGCTGCTTCAACGAAACTATGCAGGTTTAAGTCACCTGTAAACATGCTGTCAACGGGCCTTTTTCCTGTGAACATCTCCAGTAGGAGAATTCCATAGCTATACACATCACCCTGTGTTGAAGCCTCTCCTCCCATTCCATATTCTGCAATTTAAGCAAAAACTAAGAAAGTCTTTTACTAAGATTCCCTAGATATCATAGCCATCATGTTCGAAATGATGTATTGCAGAAAATACAAACATGATTATTGGATATGTAGCAAGTTGATTTGTAAATGAATATGAGGAGGGGTAATTGCTTAATATTTTACCTGGGGCTACATAACCAATGGTTCCTCGTATGCAAATTGAGCTGGACTCTGTAGAAAATGATTCACCACCAGCAGCTAAAAGAATCTTTGCCAGGCCAAAATCACCCACTTGAGCAGTAAGGTCGTTGTCAAGAAGGATGTTGCTCGGTTTTAGATCACAATGAAGCACTGTCGTTTCACACTGGTTGTGAAGATAATCTAATGCCAGGGCCACATCAGTCGCTATGTATATTCTTTGCAGCAGACTTAAATTTTTGAAGTCTTGTGATTCCGCTGAACTTGGATGTAACCAGCTCTCCAAACTCCCATTTGACATAAACTCGAAGATCAAAGCCTTGAAATCATTGCCTTGGAAATCAATGGTTGAGCAAGAATTTACAATTCTGACAAGATTTCGGTGTCTGATATTCCTCAACGCGTTGATTTCAGCCATGAAAGTATTGCTGGCTCCTCTTTGTAGAAGCTTGAATACCTTGACTGCTACTTCATCATCAGATCCAAGTGTACCTTTGTAGACAGTGCCGTATTTTCCATCCCCAATTATATTGTCCGAAGAGAACCCACCAGTAGCATGTACAAGTTCTGAGTAGGAAACTCTCTGGTATTTCTTCTCTAACGGTGAGGCCAAAGAAGGTCCACTTTTTTTTTGTTTTCTCCTGTGTATAACAGCACAGACAGATGCCACCACCAGAAGAAGGAAAAGTGCAGCACAACTTGCAAGAATTACTACCTTCCGATGAACTCCAGTCTTTCGTCTCTGTTTTGGGCATTCATGCAATTGCAGTGCCTTGATTCCTCCACATAGCTTGTCATTTCCGGCAACTGAAAATGCACTAGCATTGGTGAAAACTCCTTCAGCTGGCACTTCACCATCAAAATTGTTACCGGAAAGGTTGAGATAACCAAGAAGAGGTAATTCGCCAAGAAACTTGGGAATCTGCCCAGACAAGTTGTTGTGGGCAAGGTTAAGGTATTGGATACTTCTTAGCTTCTTGAAAGAAGAAGGAATAGTTCCTTCGAAGAAGTTGCCATTCAAGTTGAGACACAACTCTCGATAGAACTTGGAATTTTTCCAGATAATTTGTTTTCTGAAACATCCAATATAATCAGATTTCCTGCATTACCCACTTGTGATGGTAATGGACCTGTTAAATTATTTGAAGCCAAAGTGAGGCCCAATAAAGAATCGATACCAACAAGTTTCTCAGGTATCGCACCACTGAGATGATTGTATGAAAGTGCTAACCCTTTTAGTTGACTGTAATTTTCCAGAGAAACTGGTATAGTTCCCTCAAGAAAATTTTCTGCTAGATTGAGACGAAGCATTCGAGAAAGGTTTCCGAAGGAGGATGGAATATTTCCAGAGATTTTGTTTGTGTAAACATAAAGCCCTTGCAATTTGGAAAGTTTTCCGATAGAATCAGGTAATCTCCCTGTAAGCATGTTTCTAGCAAATGCAAGATGCCCTAAGTTTTTAAGATTTCCAATCTCTACAGGAATGTCTCCAGTCAAGTAGTTATTCGTGAGTTCTAACCAATAGAGGTTGGTCGAGAGATTTGCAATAGAAATTGGCAATACACCTCTAAGTTGATTTTCAAAAAACCACACCTCTCTTAAATTGGTGCAATTAGTCAAGGAGGTAAGAAAAGTTAAATCACTCCCATTCTCATCCCCGAGCGGATTGCTGCCAAAGTTTATTATTTCAAGGTTTTGCAGGTTTCCCAAATTATTTGGAACAGACCCGGTTAAAGAATTAAACGCTAAATCAATATCTACGAGTCCTGAGCAATTGACGAAAGATTCTGGAATATGACCAAAGAATTGGTTTCCTCCAAGATAAAGAGTTTGCAGATTGGGTAGGGTTGATCCTATATAACGCGGGAGGGGACCAGTTAATTGGTTGTCCGCTAATGAGAGGTTTTTGAGGGATGAGATATTGTAAAGCTGTTCAGGAACCATACCAGACAAATTGTTGGAATAAAGATCTAGAGAATCTAAGGCAGTGAGTCGTCCAAGTTCATCAGGAAGGATTCCTTCCAGATTGTTCAATACTAGAATTGCCTGCTGCATGCTAGAGAGGTTCCCAAATGAAGGTGGGATTGAACCAGTGAAATGATTGCTGTCGAGGTTCAATAGTAAGAGCTTAGACAAAGAGCCAAGTTCACTGGGAATTTTCCCTCTAAAATTGTTTCCTTTTAGATTCAGGAATTTGAGGTTCGAAAAATGACTCAAGTTGGAAGGAAGTTCACCTTGGAAGGAGTTGTCTTCTAGAGAAATGTATCTCAGTCGAAACAACCGGCCAATTTCTGGAGGAAGAATCTGATGGAATCTGTTTCTACTGAGATCAATCACCCTGAGGAATGTAAGATTCCAGACATGGGGAGACAGTGGACCTGCCAGTTCAAGTGAAGACAGATTCAAGGAAGTCACTCTTCGATGCCTGCGACCGCATGTAACTCCTTGCCAGCTGCAAAACTGCAGCGAGCTGTTCCATGAGCTTAAACTGCTGAAAGGACCGTCTGATATAAGATCCTTAATGGCAAGCAAAGCATGCTGGTCTGTCTCATTTGTGAAGCCAGAAGTGGTGGCTTCGATGTAGTTGATGAACAAAAGCATGCCCATGAACCAAAGAAGTGAGTTCAGTAGCCCTGAAAGCATTTTTCTTTTCTGGTTTTTTTACGGTGCTTTCTGCCTGATGAAGCCAGGATGAGCTTAAGTAAGAAGCCAAGATACAGTGGGTGGTTTAAAATGCAAGTGGAAACCAATACGTGTGGAAACAGGGAGGGGCCCTTGACTTGACTTTGCGAAGATGCTTGTACTATTCATCGTCTTTTTCTTTTTGGAAAAGTGTAGCAGGGCAACACAAATTAAATTAAGGGGGTTTGCCATGAATCTTCCTCTTCATAAATGGTCACCATCTAGCACATTTTTTGCTCCTTTTAGGGTTTTTAACTTATTAAACCCACTTGAATCCATAACTTGTTTGATGGGTTAATTCACAATGCCATGGTCGATTTAATATTTGATCGTATAAGGTTAATTGAAGTTTTTTTAAGCATTTACTTTACCTTTAATTTTCAATTCTTGCCGGGGTTAACAGTTTTGGGCAAGAATAAGCGAGTGTTAGAATACAAAACCAATAATAGCTCTCCTCCTTGACCCATCCATCTTTACCCACAGCATGAGAGCATTTATACCCAAGAATGCTTTCTTTAATGCAGTTGAAGGCTATTGTCATAGTGAAATTCAAACATGGGGATGCATGGCAGCTAAAGTCCCCGGAAATAAAACAAATACTGCATGCAACGAGAAACAAAAATGAACAAGCCTAACATATTACACTTGCAACAAAATCTATATCATTATCTCAAATTTCTCCAGCTTGTAAATGCGTATTGCTCTCAATGTTCATGGACTTCGGGGGCAAGTTGACTGCATTCACCATTTGTGCTGAGAAAGAAAGCTAGTAGATAGGTGCAGTGATTGGTGAATGAGATGAGAAAAGTCAAGTGACATCTTCTTCCGCAATGAAGTTCGTGGAGGTTTCCTAGATTTATTGGCATGGACCCTTAGGAGTCCATGTCATAGGTCGAGCAAATGGTGCTCCATGCCAACCAATTATAATACGCTTTGTACATGCTTCCCTCCATGCCAAGCAATTGGCCTTTGGAAATATCCTCTCATCGTATCAAAACTAGATTTATGACCAAAATTTAGAAATGAAAGCTTTGTGGAATATATTTCTGGAAGCATTCAGAATGGAAAAATTAGCGACGGTAAATTGACTTGACCACCTCTGAAGTTTGTCTGCCAAAGAATCTTATGAATTTCTCAGGGACTGAAGCATCGACCTCCTTCTTGGTGGTAAGTCTAGAAAGTAAGAAGGGGTGCGCATTTGTTAGCATGATTTAATGGAAAGAATTTGTAGATTTCGCAGGGAATGTTTTAGAGTTTAAAAGTGAAGATATTGGTCAAGTCCGGTATCGTCCAATTTGGGATAGAGATCATGGTTTCTTGAAGAGAACAACGTGTGTACAGGGCAACTGTTTTTGCAAGCACACCATTCTGGGAAGAATCAAGAGTTGGATCTTGTGGAAAAATATAATTCAAATTCAAGATAAATGAACAACTATTGGAATGTCTAGTTGATGATTTTTTTTACATACCACCACAAGATCAAGATCCTTATTTTTATATTAATGATGTAGAGGATGTTTGATTTATATTTCTTTTATTTTAGGACATTTTACTTTCATAATATTTTGGAATTTTAGAGATGTTTCTAATTTTGAGATTATGTTTGTTTGACTTTGTGTTTATATTATATAATTTAAAGTTAATTTATCTTGAATTTGAATTATATTTGTTAAATTAATATTTTAATTTTTTTTTTCATATATATATAATTAATTATATATGAACAATACAACCCCGAAACAGCGCGCCGAAATGCTACGAAACCAAAACATTATGTTCCAATTGAAAAAACAAAATACCAACCTAAGCAAACTGACAACTTTGGCTGCTGCTGGAGGTCACGACAAAGCTTATGGCGTGGAGGAGAAGCTGCCAGTGCTGGGGGATGATGGTGGTGCTCTCTGGGAACTGCTGCTAGAGGAGAGAGAGGGAGCTACCAGGGTTGTCAGCCGGTGTCGATGCTCTCATAGATGCACATATAACTGTCTCTGTAGAAAGTCGAAATAAGAGGAAGACAACGGTAATGGTGTGTGCCAAGGTCTAATATCAATCTACACGATGGACATGAAAGCAATAAAATTATTTGCTGGTGTTTACATGAGAATTATCTGCATAGTGGATAGGTGTTGTGGTGTGGCTGAGGTCGAAAGTTCTTGTAACACTGTTGTGGGCTTTTGTGTGGGAGAGAATACTTGAGAAAGTCATGGAGGGTTAAAATGGTTGAAACTTCAGAGACTGGAGAACAGGCTTTATGCAACATGCAGATGGAATCATTACTGTAGGATACTGTTGAAAAGAAGGTTTGATTTCTAGTAATGAGTTTTTATTATTATGTACTGGTGGGGACACTAGACGAACACCGCAAACTACAAGAGTATATGAACGAAGACGATGTAGGATGACTCAGCCTGTCACGCTTTGGTTGGGAGACTAAACCCATTTGGGCCTATCTCATTGTTATTTTATTTATTTGAAATTATTTATTTTAAACAATTTCATTTGATGGGCTGAGCCCAATAGCGAGATGTTTTAGGGTTTACTATTTATATGTTCCTTTGTCATTTTGTGAGGCAATTTTGATGATTAAAGAAAACATTACAGACTTTGCATATCTCCAATCACCTTCCTTCTCTTCTTTAGCTTCTTTATTTTCTTGCTTTAATTCATATTATTTATTGTTCCGCATCAAATTTGGTATCAGAGCATGGCTTTTAATTGTTCTTACAATTAAATAATCCTTAACCTAGATTCGGTTGACCACCTCTGAAGTTTGTCTGCCAAAGAATCTTATGAATTTCTCATGGATTGAAGCATCGACCTCCTTCTTGGTGGTAAGTCTAGAAAGTAAGAAGGGGTGCGCATTTGTTAGCATGATTTAATGGAAAGAATTTGGTCAAGTCCAGTATCGTCCAATTTGGGAAAGAGATCATGGTTGCTTGAAGAGAAAAACTTGTGTACAGGGCAACTGTTTTTGCAAGCACACCATTCTGGGAAGAATCAAGACATGGATCTTGTGGAAAAATGGATCTTGAACTGTTAAAATTTAAGTGTATATTTCTTCAATCTCACTTTCTTAAACTTTTATGTTACAGTGCTGAAATATATATAGAGGCTACTCCTACTACAAAACAAAGAACACACAATATTTCCTAACACTAAGGGCCAAGATCAGTTATAACAAACTCTGTTATAACAGATCCATTCTCTCTTTACAGCTGGATTTTAACACTCCCCCTCAAGTTGGAGCGTAGATGTCTATCATGCCCAACGTGTTAATTGCAGTGTGAAACACTCTTCCTGAAAGCGCTTTTGTGAGTACATCAGCCACCTGATCTTCTGACCTTACAAACGTAAATTGTATAATTTTCCGATCAAGGTTTTCTTTTAAAAAAATTTGGTCGACTTTGACGTGTTTGGTACGATCATGTTGAACATGATTATGCGCAATCTCGATAGCCGACTTATTATCACAGTGTAGACCCATAGATGTCCCATACTCAATTCCCAGGTCTTGTAGTACCTGTTTAATCCATAGCAATTCACATACACCATGAGCCATACCCCGGTATTCTGCTTCTGCACTTGACCTTGCGACTACTTTCTGCTTCTTACTTCTCCAAGTGACAAGGTTTTGCTTTATCGAATGTAAATTTCCTGATGGTGAACTCCCCCTGATTAACCTGTTTAACAGTCAAGTATTCTTACCAAACAAAAAACACAAAGTATGCCAGTTTTCATAGATTACAACACTTGAGATCTCTCTAGCTGTTAGAGAGAATCTTGGTAGTTTTATGCAGTTCTGAGGGAACATCTGCTATAACCATTCTTTCACTTGGCAAATCAGCAGAACATCGAAGTCCAATTTGCAGGATTGATTCCAAACACTTCTTTACCTTTTCAATGCTGATGCTGCTTCTGCCTCTTGGACCATTTCTCCTTGTCTGAACTTCCTCTTGGATATCAACTGAAAGTAGAGGATCTATAATCTCCATTACCCGATCAGGAAGGGCTGATTCAACGAAACAATGCAGGTTAAAGTCGCCTGTAAACATGCTGTCGGTGGGCCTTTTTCCTGTGAACATCTCCAGCAGGAGAATTCCATAGCTATACACATCACCCTGTGTTGAAGCCTCTCCTCCCATTCCATATTCTGCAATTTAAGCAAAAACTAAGAAAGTCTTTTACTAAGATTTCCTAGATATCATAGCCATCATGTTCGAAACGATGTTATATATGATCTTCAAATTGGAATTATAATGCAACACGATTATTGGATATGTAGCAAGTTGATTTCTAAATGAATGCGAGGAAGGGTAATTGCTTAATATTTTACCTGGGGCTACATAACCAATGGTTCCTCGTATGCAAATTGAGCTGGAATCAGTAGAAAATGATTCCCCAGCAGCAGCTAAAAGAATCTTTGTCAGGCCAAAATCACCCACTTGAGCAGTAAGGTCATTGTCAAGAAGGATGTTGCTCGGTTTTAGATCACAATGAAGCACTGTCGTTTCACACTGGTTGTGAAGATAATCTAATGCCAGGGCCACATCAGTCGCTATGTTTATTCTCTGCAGCAGACTTAAATTTTCAAAGTCTTGTGATTCCGGTGAACTTGGATGTAACCAGCTCTCCAAACTCCCATTTGACATAAACTCGAAGATCAAAGCCTTGAAATCATTGCCTTGGAAATCAATGGTTGAGCAAGAATTTACAATTCTGACAAGATTTCGGTGTCTGATATTCCTCAACGCGTTGATTTCAGCCATGAAAGTCTTGTTGGCTCCTCTTTGTCGAAGCTTGAATACATTTACAGCTACTTGATCATCAGATCCAAGTGTACCTTTGTAGACAGTGCCGTATTTTCCATCCCCAATTATGTTGGTCGAAGAGAACCCACCAGTAGCATGTACAAGTTCTGAATAGGAAACTCTCTGGTATTTCTTCTCTAATGGTGAGGCCAAAGAAGGTCGACTTTTTTTTTGTTTTCTCCTGTGTATAACAGCAAAGACAGATGCCACCACCAGAAGAAGGAAAAGTGCAGCACAACTTGCAAGAATTACTACCTTCCGATGAACTCCAGTCTTTTGTCTCTGTTTTGGGCATTCATGCAATTGCAGTGCCTTGATTCCTCCACATAGCTTGTCATTTCCAGCAACTGAAAATGCACTTGCATTGGTGAAAACTCCTTCAGCTGGCACTTCACCATCAAAATTGTTACCGGAAAGGTTGAGATAACCAAGAAGAGGTAATTCGCCAAGAAACTTGGGAATCTGCCCAGACAAGTTGTTGTGGGCAAGGTTAAGGACTCGGATACTTCTTAGCTTCTTGAAAGAAGAAGGAATAGTTCCTTCAAAGAAGTTGCCATTCAAGTTGAGGTATTCCAACATGACACAACTCTCGATAGAACTTGGAATTTTTCCAGATAATTTGTTTTCTGAAACATCCAAGTAAATCAGATTTCCTGCATTACCCACTTGTGATGGTAATGGACCTGTTAAATTATTTGAAGCCATATAGAGGCCAAATAAAGAATCGATACCAGCAAGTTTCTCAGGTATCGCACCACTAAGATGATTGTATGAAAGTTGTAACACTTCTAGTTGACTGTAATTTTCCAGAGAAACTGGTATAGTTCCCTAAAGAAAATTGTCTGCTAGATTGAGATGAAGCATACGAGAAAGGTTTCCGAAGGAGGATGGAATATTTCCAGAGATTTTGTTTGTGTAAACATAAAGCTCTTGCAACTTGGAAAGTTTTCCAATAGAATCAGGTAATCTCCCTGTAAGCATGTTTTCAGAAAATGCAAGAGACTCCAAGTTTTTAAGATTTTCAATCTCTACAGGAATGTCTCCAGTCAAGTAGTTAGTCGCGAGTGCTAACTCATAGAGGTTGTTCGAGAGATTTGCAATAGAAATTGGCAATACGCCTCTAAGGCGATTTTCAGAAAACAACACCGCTCTTAAATTGGTGCAATTGGTTAAGGAGGTAAGAAAAGTTAAATCACTCCCATTCTCATCCCCAAGCGGATTGCTGCCTAAGTTTATTCTTTCAAGGTTTTGCAGGTTTCCCAAATTATTTGGAACAGGCCCGGTTAAACCATTAAATGCTATATCGAAATCTACGAGTCCTGAGCAATTGACTAAAGATTCTGGAATATGACCAAAGAATCGGTTTATTCCAAGATAAAGATTTTGCAGATTGGGCAGGGTTGATCCTATATAACGCGGGAGGGGACCAGTTAATTGGTTTCCCCCTAATGAGAGCAAATTGAGGGATGAGATATTGTAAAGCTGTTCAGGAACAATACCAGACAAATCGTTCAATGATAGAACTGCCATTTCTAAGGTAGAGAGTCGTCCAAGTTCATCAGGAATGATTCCTTCCAGATTGTTCAATGATAGACCTACTAATTGCATGCTAGAGAGGTTCCCAAATGAAGGTGGGATTGAACCAGTGAAATCATTGCTGCCGAGGCTCATTCGGAGGAGCTTAGACAAAGAGCCAAGTTCACTAGGAATTTTCCCTCTAAAATTGTTTCCGTATAGATTCAGGAATTTGAGGTTCGAAAAATGACTCAAGTTGGAAGGAAGTTCACCTTGGAAGGAGTTGTTTGCTAGAGAAAGGCGTGTCAGTCGAAACAACCGGCCAATTTCTGGAGGAAGAATGTGATGGAATCTGTTTGTACTGAGATCAATCACCCTGAGGAATGTGAGATTCCCGACATGGGGAGACAGCGAACCTGCCAGTTCAAGTGAAGACAGATTCAAGGAAGTCACTCTTCGATGTCTGCGACCGCATGTAACTCCTCGCCAGCTGCAAAACTGCAGCGAGCTGTTCCATGAGCTTAAACTGCTGAATGGATCGTGTGATATAAGATCCTTAATGGCAAGCAAAGCATGCTGGTCTGTCTCATTTGAGAAGCCAGAAGTGGTGGCTTCTATGTAGTTGATGAACAAAAGCATGCCCATGAACCAAAGAAGTGAGTTCAGTAGCCCTGAAAGCATTTTTCTTTTCTGGTTTTTTTGCGGTGCTTGTGCTTGATGAAGCCAGGATGAGCTTAAGTAAGAAGCCAAGATACAGTGGTTTAAAATGTAAGTGGAAACCAATACGAATGGAAACAAGGAGGGGCCCTTGACTTGACTTTGCGAAGATGCTTGTACTATTCATAGTCTTTTTCTTGTTGGAAAAGTGTAGCAGGGCAACATAAATTAAATTAAGGGGGTTTGCCATGAATTTTGACTGTTTGGGAACAATTTTTTTTTAAAAATACATTAAAATAATTTTTATTTTATTTTTAAAAAATTATTTTTGATATTATTATATTAAAATATCTAAAAACACTAAAAAAATTTTATTTAAATTAAAAAAAAATGATTTTTTTTCAAAAAAACATTTTTAAATCTCTTAAAGAAGTGAAATGTTCATGCATTTACTAGACAACAGTGTTCATGGTGTAGTTTTAACAATGTTGAAGAGAACTGTTTAGTCTTCACCACAGTTAACTGCTGCAGTTTGCAGCAGGTTTGATCTTTTTAAAAAAAAAATGAAATTGATATTTTTCATTGGCCGACGATCACTTTCTCTTAACTCTCTTATTTTTCTACAACTTTTTTTCTCCTTTAAAGTTTTGGGGACTGAAATATAAAATTAAAACAATGTTATAACTGAAAAACTACGTTCTCAAAAAAAAAGGATAAAAAATAAAAAGTTAAGAAATAAATATACTTTTCCACACCTCATACAAACAACAAAAGAAGGTCCTATTATTTTGTATATTTATTAAATATCATTAATCCATATTGTAATATAAAAAATAAAGATTTGAATTATTAATGTGTTGGATGAAATTCGTTTTTTTTATTTTTAGCTTTATTTTCATTTTTATTTTAAAAAAAATAAAAAAGCATGATCATTTTTAAGTTTTAAAATATTTTTTCAACCAAGAAAAACAGAAAATAAGCTTATATAACATTGTTTTTCATCTCAAGAAAAAAAAATGGAAATTTTGTTCAAATTAAGTTTGTTTTTTTATGATATTTTCAATATTTTTAACTTTCACAATTTTTTGTAATTAATCTGAAAACACTTTTCCACCTAATTTTCCACTAAAACAATTTCATTTAGTTGTTCAAAGGTCCTCCACAACATTTTCCACCAAATCAAATTGCACGTCGACGGAACCAAAGTGATTGGATTAAAAGTTAGTGGAACATTATTATTAATTCATAATAATCATTACTTTGTTATTTTATTTTATATTTTGGGCATAGTGTTCAAACATTAGTTCCCACACGACATGGAACGAAATAGAAATCAAGATTTACTTCGCAAGAGCACCCAAAACAAATACAGTCAAGGTCCACTTGAGAAAATAGTCTTTGAAATAATAATAACTGTAATTATCCATTGATTTATTTTACATCAACTTTTTTAATTCACAATCGAATTGAGGTTTTCAGTCACTTTTCATTGCCTACTATTTCCACCATATCTTGATGAATTATGATTTCAAGACTCTTCTTTTCTCTTTGTGATATTAAAAGGATTTTATATTGAATAAATTGATTGCCAGCATATGAAGAGAGATAAGAGATTTTTCAACTTCATCTTCTTTTCTTTCATAGAAGTTTATTTATAGTATTACTTTTGTAGCTATATTCCATGTTTTATACCATCTTCTTATCAAAGGAGTTAATTGTTTATTTAAAGTTTTTTGTAAATATCTTTTTCCTTACTTTCATAGAATTAATTGTTTTTTTATAGTATTACTTTTGTAGGTATATTCCATGTTTTATACCATCTTCTTATCAAAGGAATTAATTGTTTATTTAAAGATTTTTTGTAAATATCTTTTTCTTTACTTTGTTAGAATACTATTTGTAGACTAGATTTTAAAAATGTATGTATATGATAAGTTATTTTGAAGTAGCTAAAGTTTAGCTTATGATTATATTCAAGATAAATATTAGTTCTTTACATAGGGAACACAATTTTTTTCGCTCATAGTTTTTAAAGTTTGTCATGGTATTAAAATCTTTCTCAGTCTAATCTTAGTTCCATCTTTGTTTGTCTTTCAATGTCTATTTTTTCTCAAGTTTATCTTATTCCTAGTGCAGTCTTTTATTCTTAGTTATTCTAGATCAAACAATCTCAAAATTATATATTCTAAAAAGTCTAATTTTTTTGGTTTATTTTAATGGCTAGAATTGCTCAACATAGTTCATGATATTTGTCAAAGGGAAGGATTTATAGATCCATGTTGATCATCACAACAACTCTATATATGATAAAAACAAAGATAACGAATAAAATACCAAATGAGAGGTCATGGATGCCCTAGTCAAGGCATGGATTTTAGGATCTTTTGAATCCAATATTATCTTGAATCTTAGATCCTTTATAGTTGTATTCTAGATATGGAATTATCTCTAGATTTTTTATAGTTAGCATAACTCTACATGTTTGTTTTAGCTTTAACATAACTTAGCTAACTTTTAATAGAACAATATTTTTTATTTTTAGATTCTACTATAGTTTTATTAATCTTTTGGCATAAAATATTGATATAATTTATGCAACTTACCTACTAAAGGTCTTATTTTAACTCAATTTGTTCATGAATTTACTAAAAAAGAACAATTTTTATCAAAATATCTGAATTAGAATTCATTAAATCTAAACCTAAGAACCGAGAACTTGTTCATTCCTTGGATTCATGCCTCAAAGATATATTTTTTCTATGAAGATCAACATCTTCTCACTCAAAATGCCATGGAATAACATTGATCAACCCTCGTTTCTATGGCCTATGTAACCCAAAACAAGCTAAGGGGAAGATATATGAGCATTGTTTAGTGTTTTATGCAATTATTGTAAAAGGAATGGTCATATTATCAAAGAATACCCCATCTGACCTCCTAAAGATCTAAAACAACATATATTGTCTTAACTGGTTCTTTTAATGTTGGTAATTTTATGGTATCAACATCTTTGACATAAAGTTCTCTTATTTTTTTTCAAATTGTATCCCTTGAAATGATTCAATAAATGATTATTTTAATATATTTCTTGTTTTATGAATCCCAAGTAAGCCTTTGTCTACATTATATCCTTAGTATTTTGATTCTCTGACTTCTAACCATACGACAAACATTGTCCATTACCTTACCAATATACATGATTTTACTAGAAATCTCTAGGTTCATACTGCAAATGGAAACAAATTGTCTATCATAACTACTTGTGATGTGTCTTCTTTTATAACCAATGCTTTTATTTATCCTTATCTTAACGCAAACTTAATGTGCTTTATAATTCACTACATTATATTTTACTTGGGAATAAAGAGTCACCATCTCTTATTAGTTTTATTACAACTTTTGTTGACTTGGTAAAAAGTAAAACTTTGTCTTTTTCCACTCACACACCAAAAATAGTTAGGCTTTTTGGCATGATACATAGTGATGTATGAGGGTATTGTATCTGTTACTTATCATGCTAATTACAAATATTCTATTACTTTAATTGATGAATTTATAGTTGTCTTACATTGATTTATTCATGTATTCAAAAGATAAGATCTTTTCTATTTTTCATATTCTTTTACAATCTTATTTTTTAGTGTGAACACACACAAAATATTAGTGGTTTTATGAAATGGATATTACAACCATCGATGACTAAGTTACCCACTCCTAAGGCTTTGTTAGTGCGATGCCAATGTAAACATTATCAGAGACCACCTAATCTTGGTAAAGGAGAAAATAACTTTTGTTTGGATCCATTTTTTCTCAATTTAGAGGTTTGTAGCTTAACATTCATTCATTTGAAAGTTCTAACTCAATCTGCCTAAAATTTTAAAATACTATAATGGTTGATCAGGTACAATATATTGTTGAGTTCATTGAAGAAAATGGGAAGTAAATGTTTGATGGGAGTGGTTGATTTTGAATAGAGGATGTTTTTCAATTGAATGGTGGTGGTTACAACCTTGTAGGCAGTTTAAAATGCCACATTTATTTGCCTGAAAGTGTCGACTCGATTAGTCAAAACTTTCAAATAGAAAGCTAAATAGTGGTCAAACAAAATTTTGCTTAAGTTAAATCCTATAAATTAGGGTTTTTTATTTGAGATTGAATATATTTCACTTTAGTCCTTGTTCTTTTAATTTCTTCTAATTACACTTGTGATTGCCTCCCAACATGAAATTTCATGGAATTTCACCCTTGCCAAACTCAATTGTCAGCCTTAAACCTCCCAATGTTAAATTTCATGTTATTTCACCCTTTCCAAACTCAATTGTCATCCCTAAAGTTCAAAGTCTTTTATGGTTCGATCCTTGGTTTTGAATTTTTTCAATCAAGTTCTTAATTTCCTATCAAATTTCAATATTTATGCAATTAAGCTCCTGATTTGACTAAGTTAACCTTTTAAAATTGCGATTTAACCCCTAGACCTCAATTTCTTCTAGATAAAGCCTTATTGAACTCAAAAACCAATTTATTCTTGCAATTAACCCCTCAAAGAAATTCAATTAAACCATGAAAAATCTCAATTGAGTCCTTAAACATACAATTTTTGAATTTCTTCTTAAATCGATTTTTCCTTGCTAATGGAGCCTTCATCGATCAAAAATACTAACAAATTTTTCAATCTTGTACATTTTAATCTCCTCAACTAGTTTTTTATTTTTTTTGGGATTCTTTATGTTCTCTCAATGATATTTGTTTTTATTTTGTTCAATATTTTTTTGTATTTTTTTTCTAATTCTCTCTTTTTGATAAATATGGGGCTCCAAAATGGGTAATAACAATGAGTTTGTAGAAAATGATGTTAGTGTATTGATTAAATAATATAAACATTTTAGGGATTGAGCTAGAGATCCTTCTAATTGCTGCACAATATCTTTTGAATTTGTGCAACTTTAATAGAACATCTCCTATAAATATTCGCTCGTTTTGGAAAATCTGCAGAACATAAGACTCCAACTTGAGGGATTGATCCCTAATTCCTATATCTTTCAATGTCGGTGCTTGTGCTGCCTCTTTGGCCAGTTCTGCTAGACTCGCCTTGCTCATTGTCAATTAATCATCTCACTTAAAAGTTTAAGTTGTTAGGTAAAGTCCTAGAATATGATTTATATTATTCTCTAACACACCTCCTCAAGTGAAAGTTTTTTGGGTTTGAAACTTGCACACAGGTCTACACTACCTTGTGCTTAATTTTTATCAAATAGAATGAGGATGGTGATATTTGAACTGGTGACCGCTAGGTCAACAAGACTCTGATATCATATCAAGTAATTATCTCACCTAAAAACTTAAGTTGTCAGGTGAGGCCACAGGATATGATTTATATTATTCTCTAACACTCATGAATATTAATATGGCTTGTAGGATCAATAATCTTCATGACCTGATCAGGAATGTTGTATGTAAAACATTATTCAGGCTAAAGTTATTTATAAACATTTTCTTCACTTAAAAAATAAAATGAAAAGTGTTTCTACTTTGTTTGGCATGGCAATAGAAGTCAAAATGTAACCGAAACTTCCCTAATGGTTGATGAACTGAGGATGAGACTCTACATATTGTTTTGCCTGATTCCACGTGACCTATAGAGCCTATCAGTAGCAGGAACAAGCTCTTCATAGAAATTAACTTTCTGATATTTATTGTCACAATAAGCCCAAAGAGGTTCTGGTCTTGTTCCATCTTTCCCGATATATATAAAATAGAATAGATACATACCATTAATAAAACAACGAAGAAAAAAACACTAATATTTTCTAGAATTACTGCTTTCTGTAGGAAATAGTTCACTCGTCTTGTTTTCGGGCATTCAGGCAATTTTAGTGGCCTGATTCCTCCGCGTCATTTTCTGTAACTGTGACGGCACTAAGATTCCTTCAATTGGCACTTCTCAGAAATTGTTAAAGGAAAGGTTATTAGATTACAAATGAGAGGCAATCCACCATAAAACTCAGGATTCTTCTCGGACAAGTTATTGTGAGAAAAGTCTTGGACTTGATAACTTCTAGGCTTCTTCAAAGAGGAAGAATGGCTCCTTCAAAGAACTTACACTCCATATATAAGAACTCCCACATGAGACAGTTCTCATGTGAGCCACTGTTCAACGAAATAAGCGTGGTTCCCTCAAGAAAATTTGCTGCAAGTATATGAGATCTTTCAACTGAGTCATGTTTCCGAAAAAATAGAGAATTGTCCTAGAGACATTATCTATGTGAGCTTAGAACACTTGTAAATTCTTCCAGTATAATCAGGTATAACCTACCTGTAAGCAAGTTTTCCTGCAAAGCAAGATTCTCTAAGCTTCTTAAATTTCCAGTTGTCGCGACGGTGATTTTTCACGCTTCGCGCCCAGCCATCCCCTGATTGGGGAAGACAACGGCGCGCGGTGAAAAAAAGGGTTGTTTTATAGTCGCAAAATTACGACTATAATTATTAGGAGTCGCCACCTAGTATTGAGGTCACTAGGAACCTATTGGTCTGCGAGAGTCTAGGTAAGGGGACTTGTTGTGCAAGGGGAAGACGCATCACCCCTAGTGCACCCTACCTAAGGCAAGCTGCAATGTTTGATTGTATTTATAAGATTGATTTTTTTTGTTATCTTTTCTAAAGTTTGACATAGATCTCTTCGTGAGAGAATCTCTACCTCGCTAGGAGTTGAAAGACTAACCAAAAGAATTTTACACTGCATTTTCAAAAAAAATATTTTCTTGTCCGCGGGTGTACTTTACAATGTAATTTTACACCCTGATAGTTAAAACAAAATAACTTTTAATTTTTTTTGATATTTTGGCCAAATTCCAACGGATAATCATAAAGTGGTTACGATATCTAATTTTCGTTCAAAATATGAGAAAGATGCAATGTATATTTTTTACAAAAAATATGCTTGAAACATTTTTGAATTCGGCCGTATGCACAAAAACAACATATTTTTTTTTAATGCAATTTTTTGTTTTTTTAAAAAAAAATTATAAAATTTGAGGTTGGGCCTGACCCAACTAAGTGGTCCGGCCCAACCAAGGTGGGCCTGTTAGACTTGGGCTGGACCGAGAGCAGTCCAGCCCAAAACACACAAGCATAGAAAAAAAAGAAAGTTGAAACTGCACCGTTTATAACACGTGAATTAATACGTGAATTAACACGTGAATAGTAAAATATAGTCGGCCGACCACCATGAGAGGCTCACCTGCCACTGTTGCCGGGTAGAGGATGTCAAGGTAGTTGTCCCTGTGGTGGTGGCATTGAAAATGGTGATCTGTGGTGGCCGTCAGAGGTGTTGGAAAGGGCTGGTATGTTGCTTGCCGCTGCAACTGTCACGGCTGGAGCTCTCGCTGGAGCTGGAGAAAAAGGCTGGGCTGGAGCTACTGGTGAAGCTTCTGGCGCTGAGGAGGGAGACCAGGTGGTGTGGAGAGCTGGCTGGTGGTGTGATAGAGATACGGTGCAACTGACTTTAGAGAGAGAGGAGCCGTTGAGGAGAGAGAAAGGAGGGAGTTACAGCGGAGAAGAAGAGAGGGTTGCAGGTGCTACGGGATGGTGGGCTGCCATGGTTCTTGGTGGTCGACAGTGAAGATGGAGAGAGAGAGACGCTGGCGTTGGAAAGTGAGAGAGAGAACTGCTAACCAAGAGAGAGGTGTCGCCGGCGATGGAGCTCCTGCCGAGGAAGATGAACTGTTGAAATCTCTTCAGTCCCCTAAAAACTTTCTCCTCCGTGTTACAATGAACCTTCCCGTGCGTGCCAAATTCCCCCCCTGTGAATTCTTTCCCCAGTTTTCACCCCTGTTCCATTCCCCCCTGTTTCAAAATTTTCTCCTCCCCTGACAGTCCCTCACTGTCAAAATTTTCCTCTATTCTCCCCCTGTTTCTGTGTAAATTTGCTCCTTTTTATAGGCAAACTATAGCATGGCGAGGCATACGAAGGGTGTTCAGGAATGGGATATTGTGTGTGGAAGTGGACTGTAGGGCATGGCAAAACATGGGTGCAGCATGGCTCCGGTGATGCCCTTCACTTTATTTTTTTTGAAAATTTGAAATAAATAAGTTGTGACAAAAAAAGAGTTTTTCAATGGGAAAAACCAGAGAGAACGATGTTTTTATCTTCAATTTTAGCTTTTGATTTCACCCAAAAAGTTTCATCACCGAAAATTCCGATCGTCTCAATTTAACCTAGATTAGGCGTCCAAACTTAATTTCTCATCAATTAAGCCCTTAATTAAATCAATTTGACTCATTTAAAGTATAATTAAGCCCTTGCGCTTAATTAAATCCTTTAATTGGGCTCTCAATTAATTTTAAAGCATAATAACACTTTAAATTAGCCGACGATTAAATCAAATTGGCCCATAAAAATATAATTATGTCTTTCGACTTAAGTTTTAAGAAGATTTATCCAGTAATAAATTACTTTAGCCTTGAATCTGCATTTTCTTTCATTTCTGGGTAAAAAAGAGGTACGACCGGGCTTTCGAAAACATCCAAAATTTCCACCTTGATTTTTCTACCCATGCCGGCCCCTTTTATTTTATTTTTGCTATTTTTGAGTGGATTTTGGGGAGTAACCCAGAAATTGGGTGATGACACCAGTTATGATCGAGCCAAAACATTTCAAAGATTGGTAGAGAGATTTGAAAGACTGGGTAAGCTGATTTTGGGCAAAACAAGTTAAGGTGAAATATAAAGAAGTGGGATAAATTGCAAAACAAGAAAAATAAAGGATAAAAAAATTAGAGTTACTTGGGGACCAAGCAATTAAAAGGAAAATGACATTTGTGAAGTATAAATAGATGAGTGGATTGAAGAGAATACCCTAACCATAAAAGAAAAAACCCTAGACACCATTAGAAAAATCAAGATGGAGTGAAAAGAAGAAGAAAGTGTTCTGAAAATAACACTATTCATCTTCTCTTACAAAAACCTTAGCCTCGTCTTTCTCTAAAAATGAAACTTTCTTCTTCGTTTTTCATTCTCTTATTTTTATTCTCAACAATACCACCATTATTCTTTGTTTTTGGATCATCTACAAAACCCCTCAATCAATTGAAGACAATAACTCATGAATTATCATAAAACAAGGAGAGAGAGAAAATATTTGTCAAAACTTCTCTCTTTGATAGCTTTATCTTTCAACCTTTATTTCAGCATGAACACCACAATTTTTCTCTTTTTGCTAAGTATTATACAACCATACAAGTCATGTAACCCAATAATCCTTATATTAGTATATTTGAGAGAAAAATAGAAATAGTAGAGAGAGAAACATAACCACTAAAACTTGAAGTGTTGGATACCTCTCACTAGTCGATAGTGACCTATGTTATCTCCACAAAAAGAAAGATTAAAGAGTGGTGCATCTAGCGACCTAGTCCAAGCATGGGATGATGCGGCAATCATGATAGTCCTCACTGACACATAACCACCATGCACCACTATTGTTTCCTCTTGTTTAGTCATTGTTATAACCTTTTTTGTTTTACCTCAACCACCATAGAAGGTTCATTTCAAACTGCAAACATCTATTAAATAATTATTTTGATTTATTATTTATTTTTATGTGTTATATGATCATATTTTATGGATTGAACAACTTTTATTGGATTGATATTTGTGTTTAAATAGTGTTGGTTGAATCCCTTAATTTTGCTTCTTGTTTTCTTTCATGTTCTGAGCTATATAGTCATCATCCTTACCATTGCAACATCATTTTATTATTTGTATTTTTCTTTGGGATCAAAATGATACAAAAATAGTATGCATTCATGCATGTATATTTATATCTATTATGCATCTTGTATCTTAATTACAAGGTTCATCACACGAGAGTTTAGGTCTATATTAAAAGATATTGCTTAGAAAAAAACAACATTTCAAAATCTTTCATATAACATTTTTTTTTAAAATCATGACTTGTCATTTTCAAGTCTTTGATTCGTTATTCATTTATGATATCCGAAAGTAAATGAAATATAACAAGTTGTTGCTTTAAGTGTTGATAGGGAATAACATCTTCATCTTCCATTAGACTTATTTTTTAAAGAAAAATTATTCATAGGTTATTATATTTGCAAGGACCAATGTTTTAACTTCACATTTTATAAGCTTAATATTTCATAATCATGCAAAAAGACTCATTATTATTTTTTAAAAATAATTTCATAAGACAAATTAAATAAAAACTTGACTTAACATCTTTTAGGTTATTAAAAACGCATATCAAACATAACAAAAAAATTTCTTTTTGATAGCATATGTAACCCTTTTGACAAAATCTCAACAATATTTTTCCTATACCAAGCATTATCCTAGATTTTATCATGCTTAATAACATACGTACCACAACTCAAAAGCCCTTTATATAATGGCCTTGGACTCATTTTCCATCATTCTATCTAGTGTTATCTTAACTTATAATAAGTAGTCTCAAATAAACTACTCCAAACAATTTTTATCCAATGTTTTGTGATCTTTAAAAACCTAAATGCAAATGTATAGGTTTTGAAACAAAAAGATATACATTATTATATAAAGTCCTGAAAAAGATACAAATCACATTATGAATAACTCATCTCTTCTAGCTTCTATATATTTAATAATTTAGTTAAATTACATTACATAAAGTTGAATTTCATTATTTTTAATTGATAGTACCTTGATCTCAAGTTGATCTATAGGGTTTGAGAAATAAGGATGCTTTCGGGTGACAAGTTTATACAAACTTCTAATTCTCTTGTTGGGTGTAGTCTTGGTAATTCCTCCAATAAAGAAATATCAGAAAGTTCCTTTCCACTAGTATTTCTAACAATTTAATATATTTATTCTCTTTATTAATTACATAGGTCGGATAAGTAACACGTCATTTCTTTAATATTCTCCTTGCAGACACAACTAAAATGATACAATTTAGAATCACTTGCCTTCAACCCCTAAACTCAATCTCATTCTCTTTTGGACATTTATGGAAATTGTTTTTGTAAAATAGTCCATGTTAGCTCAATGCTTTTTTATCCAATCCATCATTTGGATGATTTGAAAATCATAAATCCTAAAAGGTATCAAATGTGATAGAGTGTAGTGTGCATACGTATGTGTATGCACACACAAGTATTTCCTTTAATATAAATAGATAGTCTGCATAGTTTGTTAGATAAGAAAACAGTAAATCAAAAGTTTCGAAATACAATATTTTCCCTCTCTTTCTCTTTCTCTCTGCATCATCTTCTTCCTTTGGTTTAGTAAGATAATCCTCTTACTCTAATCTTCACATGGTATCAGAGCTAGAAATGCTCACGCAGACCATTCAAATTCATTGCTTCCGCAAATTATCCACTTAAATTCAACGATTCAAATCGTGAGAGAAATTTTTTCTCTCTGTTTTTACAGTGTTCTTGATAGCACCAATTTTTTGATAAATACTCAAATTCATTCTTAAATTCCTCTTTCAATACTGTTACTGAGCCATTCAAAAGGTTGATTAAAGACATTTACAAATTTCTCTCTACTGCAGCCATGGTTACTGCAGCTCAACTCCAAATTTTACAATCCCCAATTACAACCCTAATTTCTACAATTTCCACCTCTGTGAACGTAAAGCTTGATGATACAAATTATCTCAATTGGCATTTTCAGATGCGTCTTCTACTTGAGAGCAACGACATTATTGGGTTTGTCGATGGCACTCATCTCTGCCCATCGTCTATCACCGTCGATGAATGTGGTACACATAACTCTCCTTCTTCTTCTTCCTCAGTTGATAATGATGATGTGTTGGTATGGAAATTGCATGATAGAGCCCTTATGCAGCTCATCACTGCCACTTTATCTCCGATTGCTATGTCTTGTGCTATTGGGAGTATTAGCTCCCGTGACTTGTGGAATAGATTAATTGAGCAGTTTTCAATTGTTTCCCAAACAAGTATTTTCCAGATGAAATCAAATCTTCAGAATATTAGGAAAGGGGGTGATACTATTAGTCAATATTTTCTTAAGATTATTTGACTGCTGCGGGTGTCCATTTTCCTAATGAAGATATTGTTATTTTAGCACTGAATGGCCTTCCCTCTGAATACAACACCTTTCGGTGTGTCATTAGAGGTCGAGAGAGTGTTATTTCTTTAAAGGAGTTTAGAACTCAGTTGCTTGCTGAAGAGAAAATTGTGGACACAATTAATCCTGCAACTCCTTCATATTTTACTGCCATGCATACTAAATCTGCTATGTCATCTCCATCATTTGGTCAATCACATAATGGATCAACTGGGTATGGTTCCTATTCTAATGGGGGATACAAGCAATTTAACAGAGGTAGAGGTAAAGGGAGGTTTAATCAAGGGTTCCGAGGTATGAATGATAGACCCCAATACCCTGTAAAATCATCCATTCAATCTCCATTTCAGCAGCAAGTTACACCTCGTATGCTTGGGTCTTCTTCTCCGTATGCTTCAGTTTCCAGTATGCAAGTGTGTCAGCTGTGCAATCGTGAAGGTCACCTTGTTCCTATGTGTAATTTTCGAAGGGATGAAAGACACAGTTGCAACATTTGTGGTCGAACAAATCACACTACGTGGTTTTGTTTCTACAATGACAGAGGACCCAATTTCAGTGGATCAACTACTCCTCCTGCCATTCCAACTCAGTCCAGAGGTGGTGGTTCTCATGACATGCAGGCTATGCATACAGTCACACAATCTAATCCATCTTCATCTCAGGTTTGGTTGGCTGATACCGGGGCTACAAATCACATGACCTCTGAATTGCACAATTTGACTCTAGCATCTCATTTTCCTGTGAATGATTCGGTGCAAACTGCAAATGGAGAAGGTTTGTGGGTATCTCATGTTGGTAGTTCTGTGATTCCTACCAATTCTGTGTCCATTCCATTGAAATCAGTTTTATGTGTTCCACAATTGACACAAAACATTTTATCAGTGCATAGATTATGCTTGGACAATAATTATCGTCTAATCTTTGATGCATTTTGTTTTTGGATTCAGGACAAGGCCACAGGGAGGATAATCTACAAAGGCTGCAGCAGTAATGGACTCTACCCTTTGTCTTTTGTTCCAAAATCTGGTTCTGGTTTGTCTGCTCTTCTCTCCCAGCATCAAGCTTATTTGGGTCAATTCGTTCAATCTTCTACATGGCACAGTAGGTTAGGACATCCCACTAATAAACTAGTCACCTTGATGTTATACAAGGCTGCAGTTACATGTCCTGTTGATTCTAATTCTAGCTTATGTCATAGTTGTCTTCAGGCAAATTTACTAAACTTCCATTTCATTCTAGTACTACTAAGTCTGTAATTCCCTTTCAAACTATACATAGTGATGTGTGGGGACCTTCTCCTTGTAAGTCTATTGATGGCTATCGCTATTATGTGACCTTTATTGATGAATGTTCTCGCTATTGTTGGCTATTTCCTTTATTCAATAAAAGTGATGTTTGTTCTGTGTTTATTGGCTTCTATCACCTTGTTCAAACTCAATTTTCTTGTTCCATTAAAATTCTACAAAGTGATGGAGGTGGTGAATACATTAGTAAATCTCTTCAATTGTTTCTCACTGCTAAAGGGATTATACATGAAAAATCATGCCCTTACACACTTGAACAAAACGGTCTTACTGAACGCAAACATCGTCACCTTGTTGAAACAACTATAACTTTACTTCATCATGCAAAAATGTCTTCCATTTTCTGGTCTTATGCTATACACACAGCAGTTTACCTTATTAACCGAATGCCTTCCATTGTCTTGAATAACAAATCACCCTTTGAAATCTTATTCAACACAATTCTAGTTATTAGTCATCTGCGTATCTTTGGTTGTGCTTGTTTTCCATTATTGCGTCCTTATCATATTAACAAGTTACAACCTAAGACTGCCATGTGTGTCTTCTTGGGATATGCAGCTAATTATAAAGGCTATGTTTGTTTTGATACTCTTAGCAAACGCATCTATATTAGCAGACATGTTATTTTCAATGAACTTGTCTTTCCTTTTGCTAATATAGCTTCTAATTCTGGAATTTCTTCTTCAAATATTCCACCATCAATTATGCCTGTCATTTCTCCAAATAATGTTGTTGTCATGCCCACTTCTATGCCTTGTCATCACAGTCCTCAGTCCTCAAATTCATCATCCTCGGGGTCCATTGCATCTGCTCCTTTGCCTTCATTATCCCCCACTGTGGAACCTCAGTCCAGTCCTGCAAATGCCACGGCATCTCATGAGCTATCTGCTGCCATTTTTTATCCCGAGGTCATTCCATTGGACTTCCATGTACCACCAATGAACCTCCATCCAATGCAAACTCGCAGCAAGAGTGGGATTTCTAAGAAAAAGGTTTGTTTTCTGGCAGCCACACAATCTTCCCCTGCTGACTTGTCTCTACTTGAGCCTTCAGGTTTCAAGGTTGCTATGCGAATTCCTGTTTGGCATCAAGCTATGCAGGAAGAGATTGATGCCCTCAAATCCCAGGATACTTGGAGCTTGGTTTCTCTTCCACCTCACAAGAACTTGGTTGGATGCAAGTGGGTGTTTAAGCTGAAGAAAAACTCTGATGGATCAGTTGCGAGACATAAGGCCAGGTTAGTGGCACAAGGGTTCAGTCAAGAACCTGGACTTGATTATGGTGAGACATTTAGCCCTGTGGTTAAACCTACTACTGTAAGACTTGTTTTAGCTCTTGCTGCCACCTATGGTTGGACCTTGAGACAACTTGACATTAAGAATGCATTTTTGCATGGTGTCTTACAAGAAGAGGTGTTTATGGCACAACCTCCAGGCTTTGCTGATGACAGATTTCCTGAGTTAGTGTGCAAGTTTAATAAGTCTCTTTATGGACTTAAACAGGCACCACGTGCCTGGAATGAGAGGTTTACTTCATTTCTGCCATCGTTGGGTTTTAAGCATACATATTCAGATTAATCATTATTTGTTAAATCACTTGCTGCTGGTGTTGTTGTGTTGTTGGTGTATGTTGATGATATCATAATTACGGGTTGTGATCAGTCTGCTATTGGGGAGGTTATTCATGCTCTTACTGCTGAATTTGAAGTAAAAGATTTGGGTTGTTTGCATTTTTTCTTGGGGGTTCAGATTAGCAGTACTTCTACTGGTTTGATTTTGTCCCAATCTCAATATATTCAAGACTTGCTCAGCAAAACTGACATGTTAACTGCAAAGCCGTGTGCAACTCCCTGCCTTCCCTACCAAAGATTGCTCAAAGATGATGGGGTGTTGTTTGATAATCCTTCTCTTTATAGAAGCATTGTGGGAGCCTTGCAATACCTTACTTTTACTCGGCCAGATGTTGCATTTTCTGTCCACCAGGTATGCCAATTCATGCAGCAACCTATGGTTGAACATTACACTGCTGTTAAAAGAATCCTAAGGTATCTTAAGGGTACTTTGAGCTATGGCATGAGTTACACGAAGGGATCCTTGGACATCACTGCCTTCAGTGATGCTGATTGGGCTGGGGACCCAAACGATCGTCGATCAACAACAGGTCAAGTGATCTTTCTGGGTTCTAACCCAATTTCTTGGTCATCGAAGAAGCAGCAAACCGTCTCCAGGTCTTCCACAGAAGCTGAATATAGGGCCTTATCTTCTACCTCAGCTGAGCTTGATTAGCTGAAGCAATTGTTGGTGTTTCTCGGTGTCCCAGTAACACAACCTCCTGTGCTGTTTTGTGATAATCTCTCAGCCATTGCCCTCTCCTTCAATCCTGTCAATCACCAGCGCACAAAGCACATAAAGATCGATGTACATTTTGTGCGTGAAAGAGTTGCTGCTAATCAGCTCATCGTTCAGTTTGTGTCTTCACAGGAACAATTTGCGGATATCCTTACAAAGGGTTTAAGCTCTCCTTTATTTCTTATGCTTTGTAGCAACCTCATGCTTGGTTTCTTCAAGCCAGAGGTTGAGGGGGGATGATAGAGTGTAGTGTGCATACGTATGTGTATGCACACACAAGTATTTCCTTTAATATAAATAGATAGTCTGCATAGTTTGTTAGATAAGAAAACAGTAAATCAAAAGTTTTGAAATACAATATTTTCCCTCTCTTTCTCTTTCTCTCTGCATCGTCTTCTTCCTTTGGTTCAGTAATATAATCCTCTTACTCTAATCTTCACAAAATGTACCTTAAGATTATAGCTGATCCTCACATTATACCTTTTATATACATCATCAATATATATGATTTCTTCTAAGGTAGTGCCAACAATTAATCCAATATTCAATCTGCCTTCATTACATTCAATTTATTTGATTTTAATAAAAGAATGAGTAACTCTTTAATTAAGCAAATATACACCCTTTGGAAATTTAACTTTATCTCACCTTTCATTCAATATACACATGTTTTATTTCTTTTTTTAATTATATATTCTATATATTATTATTTTTACTCAAATCATGTACTATAAGGTTTTACTTATACTTATGCAAATACATTTGTACACACTCATGAATTTAAAGTTTTAATTGGCAATTTAGTCACACTAATATATGAATAAAACTTGATCATAATCATAATACTATACCTGCAACTATGTTTACAAAACTCCAGGTATTTTCCTAATTTATATTAAAAGACTTACCTTGAACTTTTTCTAATGGTGCCTGAAACTTGTCCCCACTTGTACTCACTTCGGATTAAGTGGGTGTTTGGTATTATGGTACAAACTGAGTTTCAAAAAAAGTTGGGGTTTTAAGTGTTTGGCTAGTATTAAAACACATAATATTTCTGTGGGTCCCACAGAATAAAAGCAGTCACACACTGGTGGAAGAAAAGCAGCTAATAGTTTCTTTTCGTTGTCTGTATACCACAGATTTCTTAATCTGTGAAAGAGAGTTTTTTTTCTATTTTAATGAAGAGAGCTTATGACTTGTGATTATAATAAATAGGAGGAGAAAGATACAAAAGTTTGGTTTTTTTGAAAACAAAGGTCCTCATTGTTTTGTTAATTGAGCAATCGGTCCTACAAATCTTGACAAATCAAAAAAAAAATCCCTCACGTGCAAAATTAGGATGCAATATATTGAGCCCTAGTAGATATTTCTTTCCTTTTCTTTTTCAAATATGAGCATACTTGTGAAATCCATTTCAGTAATTTCACAAATTAACAACAATATAAAAAGTATGGTAACCAAACACACGAAACTATTTTTCATTAGACCTCAAACTCAACCACATTTTTAACCAAACACTTCAATTTCAGTTATGAACCGCAACTAAAAGTACTTTTCATGAAATTGCTTTTTTTAAATCTCAACCACAACAACAACCGCAATACCAAACAGATCCTAAATAGGTCTCCCAAGACTTCTACGTAACTAGTGTACTGTAACTAACCTTTTTTACTCTTAGTTGGAGGTCTGTACCTATAAAACCTCTATAGGTTTTTATAGGGTAAGTTTTTTTGAAATGTCTTAAGTCACTATATAAATAACATCCATTATCTAGGTATTTATACTTTCTCTACTAGTAACCCTCTTGTCTATAAAAGTAACATCTCCCCCTAACATAGAATAGTTACCAAGATGCATCTAATCACAAAATCATAATTTAGACATGTAGAATGCCTATATGTTGATGCTCTTGAAGAATTATCAATTGACAACATCCTCATAAAATCCTTTCTTTAATGGGTTAAGAAAACCTATAAGAAGCTTTCATTGAGACATAACCCTCATCACTTTTATAAGGCTTACTACTACTTTATCCATATCTGCTTCTCTTTTTAGGAAATGCATTCTACTAGTATAAAACCTTTTTCCTCTATTGTTGAGAGTCATGGTTAAATGGGCCTCTCCGTTGTTAATATAATAGTGATTTCATCCTTTGAGATGCCTTAACTAATTTCTATACAATAGTGGGTTAAAAAGCAACTAACCCTGTCTTGATCTTCAAATTTAGCAAATCTCATAACCTATCTATATGGTGTTGCATCTTTATAGAGAGGTCTTGAAATCTCCTCTCATACTCAACACTATCATATTTACTTGTTCCAATGCTAGAAACTCTTTTTTTTTCTTCATAAGTTGTTAGGAATTATAAAATAAACTAAAATAGGTTAGTGTTTCATTGTTCATTGTGAGTGAAAACACTGTGGATTGTAATAGTGTGTTTTTGGGTCGGTTCAGTTTTTGGGTTGGTTCGGTTCACTAGTTTATTGATTTTTTTATACTTATTTGCACAATGAAATAATCATTCTATCTCTCAAAAAAGATAAAAAAAAAACCGTTGTTGCCGGGAGGGGTTCCACGAGAATTTCACTTTTTTGGAAAATGACTAAATACTAATCTGCCCCTGAATAAGACAAAAAACAATTCTTGTCGGGAGGGGTGCCACGGGAATTTCACATTTTTAAAAATGGTTAAATACTAATATGCCCCCCAATAAGACAATTGAAGATTTGACTCTAGGGGTGTTCCGGTAATTGACCAATTTTTTTTATTATTATCTGCTGAATACTGTGCGCTCGTATGCCACACACAGCTGACAGTATTCGGCCTCACACCCGCTTCGGGCGGCGCGTGAGGCATATTCCGGTGGTGGAAAATGCTCATCCAGCGTCTCACCCGATGTGCCTCCGTTTCCTCTTCCTTCTTATGTGGCGCGTCGTCTCCCAAGGTGGATGGAATCGGGACGGTGGTCGGTTGAAAGTGTTTTTCCCCTTTTCTCTCTCTTGCATGCTAAAAGTACACGGCAGGCCCCTGGGTTTTTGGTGTTTTCATTTCAGTCCCTTATCTTTTAATTGTTATGCATGGTCCTAATTTCTGTTATATAAATTTTGATTTGTTTCAATTGGGTCCTTCGATTGAAATTGATTATATATTTAGGTTTCAATTCGATCCTCATTCTTTTAATTTCCAGATTGGTTTAAATCTCTTAATATATTCGGTATAGAGGTTTTGAGTTTTTCAATTTTGTCCTTTGATTGAAATTGATAATATATTTTGTTTTCATTTTGGCCCTTATACTTTTAATTTTTGATTTTAATTCCTTTATTTATTTTTTTTTCTAAAATAGTCCATATTTTTGTCCATGTTTATATATGTGTGCTCTTAGCTTTAGTTTTTAATTTTTATTATTTTCTTATTTATTGAGGTGGTATTTTTTTGAAAGATTTAGTTTTAAATTAAGTCCTCTCATGAACAATAGATTAGCATGATCCAATGATATCGTTTTTCCTTGTTGATGCAAATCAATAATTAAGTCCAGTTCCAATTTCCAATGATGCAAGACTAGAAACTACTACACTATTGAGTGGAGATTCGGAAGCATATCTTGAGTGGTGATTTTGCAACATTGACCAGTCAACCACTACAACATTGAGTAGTTGAAAGGTCAGTGCTCCACTTAAGGAGCACCTCCTTAGTGAACCTCTTCCAGGGCACCTCCTAGTTAGTCTTTATATATATGATTGTTGGATTCAAACTCTTTTTATGTCCATGAAACATGTTCTAATAAAAAAAATATATATAGGTGCCCGTTTGGGATGGCGTTTCAACCGCCGCCCTCCCAAACAGGCCAGTCAACCACTAAAACAAATGCAAGATTAAGATGTAAATATACAAAGTAAGCACAGAATTTATAAAAGAGTTATAGGCCTGGCAAAATAGATAGGAAAACTAACAGATGACAAACTACTTTGAAGAAATTTTACAGGAGATTGAAAAATCTTGGGAGAAGGAGGGAAGGGGAAAGCCCTTTACTCTTCTCTGAATATCTGGAACTAAGACTCAGTCAAAAATGCGGTTGTGGTTGTTTTTGAAAGTGCTTTTCATTTAGAAATACATCAAAATGATATTTTTTTTATTTTTTAAAAATAATTTTTAACATCAGCACATCAAAATGATTTAAAAACACCAAAAAAAATTCATTTAAAATGAAAAAAAAATTGAATTTTGAGCAAACGGCGGTTGTACCGCCAAAACATACGGGCCCTAAATCTATTTCAACCCATTCTTTTGTTAACATCAATTGATGAAAACAAATGCAAATCATCACAAAGAACTGCAGCAGCCAAAATTTGATGTAGGATAGAAATAATTATAATAATAATAATAATTCTTGGCCACCATATCTGCATTCTTTCTGGTGTTAACAAACACAACTGCAGTCTTATCTCCAAGTTCACCAAGCAATCTACGCAACCTGCTGGACTTCTCAGATTCCTTGGTAATTATCACATGTTGAGATATCAAGTCAGTGGCCTTCCCAGCAGTGCCAATAGTGACCACAACAGGGTTTCTCAAGTACTTCCTTGCAAGCCGCTCCACTGCAGGTGGCATAAACATATAAGTGGTGCGGATATTACTCTTCAAGAAATGTGCTATTTCTGCTTATCAGCAAGTTTTTTTTTTAAAAAAAAATAGAAAAATAATTCAGTTAGAAAAATACATGCATGTAAAACACTACACTCAGACTTGGGAGAGAGAGGGAAAAAAATCTGAAGGCACGCTCCACTTTGATCTCTCTACACAAATTTACAAAAATTACAATAAGTTATTGTTTGCTATTTAGTTTTAAAAATATGAAGAAAACAGTTTTATTTTTTTATTTTTTTTAGATTATTTTTATGTATTAATGTCAAAAATAATTTTTTAAAATAAAAAAAATCATTTTAATATATTTTTGAACAAAAACAGTTTAAAAAACAATCAAAATCACACTCCCAACAGACACTAAAAGGAGTAGAAATAGAAGGGAAAAAAACTAAATTTACACTAATATTTCAAATATAATTAAAAATAATAATAATAAATTACTAATTATGATCAAATAAAGTATTTTTACCACTAAAAATAAGTGTCATTTGTTATTTTTTAAAAGAAGTATGTAATCTGGTATTACCGTTGATAATTTTTATTTATGTTATCAGATTCATCAATCAAAAAATATTCATTACCTAATATCCATCAGAGATAAGTTGGGGAAGTTAAGGGTGATTGTTTATTAATGGCTTAATACAAATAAGTTTAAAAATTAAAAATACTTTGTTTAATAAATATATTTTTAAACAAAAAATTAAAAAAAAAAACGCATAAACTATTTTTTTCGGCAGAACAACAACAATTCTATGATCCTTAATTACTTTGTCGTCAAGAAAAGAAAAGCATGTGTAGCTTATATATAATAATTAATAAGTTAATTCAACTCAAAACAGATACTTGCTCCCCAAGCAACGCGTGACAGATAGCCCACATGTCTGTCTCCTTCCATAATAAATACATGAGAAACCGAACCTTCGTCTCTTCATAGGATAAGTTAAGATTAGTTTTTGCTGTGAATTCATCTAATCCATAACAATGGTGTCCCTTAGGCTGCAGAAGCGGCTAGCCGCTAGTTTACTCGATTGTGGCAAGGGGAAATTGTGGCTTGATCCTAACGAGAGCACTGACATCTCCATGGCCAATTCCAGTAAGTCTTGTATTCTATTACCTTCGATTTTCTTTAGTTTTCCTGTATTGATGCTAATTTTATCAAGATTGTTTCATGGGTATCCTGGGATTTACGATTAGGATGGATGGATGGGTAAAATTAGTATAATTCTTTCTTTCTTGGAAGCTTGAGGTAATCAATAAGGCATGGCGTATTGCAGGGATGAACATAAGGAAGCTCATAAAGGATGGTTTTATTATCCAAAAACCAATGATAACCCACTCAAGATCAAGGGCTAGGAAAGTGAAAGAATCCAAGACAAGAGGGAGGTACTCGGGTTATGGAAAGAGGAAGGGGACGAGATAAGCCAGGCTACCATCGATCCAAGTTGCTGTGGATGAGGAAAATGAGAGTGCTGAGACGTTTGCTTCGAAAATACAGAGAATTTGAAAAGATTGATAAGCACATGCACAGTGAGATGTACATGAAGGTGAAAGGAAATGTTTTCAAGAACAAACGTGTGCTTATGGAAAGCATTCACAAGTTGGAGTCTGAGAAAGGAAGGGACAGGTCACTTTTCGATCAATTTAGGGTCATAAAAGCTCGAAAAAGAAGGTGCCAGCAAGGAGAAGAAGATATAAACATAGCACATTAAATAAATCTCTTTTTTTAAAGGAAATTTTCATAGAGTAAGAATTACGTATTCATAGATTTTACATTTAGTTTTGATTTTCTCTGATTTACAAGATATCAATTTAATCCCATAACTGAAGGATGCAAAGGCAGTAGAGTTAGATGTGTGTACATGCAAGAGAACTCAAAATACATGTTGTTACCTATTTTAAAAAATGATGATTTTAGTTGCATATACAAATTGTGATTTTAAGGTCTCAATTGTAATTTTAGAATGCTCAATGAATATCTAATTGCAAAAGGAGTTGTTTTTTGGAAAACTCCATTAATTGAAAGAAATCAAGGTTTGGGGACTGAAATTAGACTTGAAAAGCTAAATTGGTGAAATCAAAGGTTTAATTGCATAAAATTCAAAATCTAATGAGCAATTAAAGACTTATTTAAGCAAATCAGAGACCAATAATCAATCTGTAAAAGATATGTGACTTCATCGACTAAAATCAATGAAACTAAGGGTCAAAGTAAAGGAAATTAAGATTTTGCCGGCCAATCAGGAGTTTCATCGAATAAATCAGAAACTAAGAAGTAAAGGGAAAAGGCGCTCAAATCTAGGGTTGGAAATTGAATCCGGAACAGGTTAAATTGCATGCATTTAAGAATTTAGGGCTAAATATGGGCACAATCAAACAAATTGAAAGAGTAATGACTAAATTGAAGATTGCAAATACCAGATCAAAAGACCTAATTCATATTATACTCAATGTCCACTCCTTCATTACCTTGATTAAGATAGCATATGACATAATCAAAGTATAATATTTTCTATATTAGATAACTTAATGATCTCAAGTTTAAAAATCACTTACACAACCATTCATTACATGAGTTTTTCCATAACTATAGGTAATTTTTTCATGTAAAACCCTCATGTGAGTCAATTCAATGCACATATCTTATGATGAATACCTACGTATTAGTTATATGAACTATACTTTGATATAATAGAAATAACATAATTAAAACAACTTTGTAATTTCTTTTGCAAAGCATTTTTATCCCAATAACTTTATCTTTACTTTAGATTCATAAATCAAATATTAAATTTATTAATCTAATGTTATATAAATATTTATTAATAATAAATATATATTTACACAAATATAATAATGTTACGTATAACCACTTAATTGGCTACATAACATTTTAAACTAACAAAAGAATTATTCATAACACAGGGGTCTTAACAGCTTGGAAGCTAAATAATTAAATCTTTATTAATAATAAAAAAATATATTTACATAAATATAATAATATTACAGGTAACAACGACAATTGTCTGCATAACATCTTAAACTAACCCAAAAATATAATTTAACAGATTGGAGTAAAATTTAACGGCTTTTCAGTTAAAGAGCCTTGTTGTGGCTATTTGTTTTCTTAGTGGTCTGTTTACTTACAAAAAAACAATTGTAGCACTTGGTCCTCAGCCATCCTCACTGCAGGTATTAGAGTGTAGATTAGCAGGGTTACCTACTCAATTAACTTTGAAGATTAGAACGCAGCTGTAAATTTTGTTTTGTTTCGGCTGAAATGGTCTAAATATTTTGTATTAGTTAAAAAATAAAATAAACAATATTATTTTTATCTTGGTTAAAATTTTGGTTCATTCCGAATTTTTCCGCCAAATACTGCTCAAAATAGGCCGGTATCATTTCACTTGTGCCATTTCAGCCAAATAGTATTTTTTTTTAAATAATAAATAATTTTACAATATCAATCATATCTCTTAATTTGACCATTAGATTGAGATGAAATTTTACGAGGAGTCTTTTACCATATTTATATATATTATATTAAAATTTCAAAGCAATCAGAGAATATAATAACCTTGCGAGATTGATGATGACATTCTCAAATGTTATACATGTTCATAATTTTGCTAATAAAAATCATTTGTGTCTTTTTTTATATTAAATTGCACAATTCAAAATAATTTTATTTTTGGATTTAAACTAATTTTTTTGAATTAATATATATAACTACACACACACACACACACACACACACACAAACAGTATAACCCCAAAATGACGCGACAAAACACTCTAAAACCAAAATATTTTTATTTCAATTAAAAAAACAAAATACCAACCGAGATAGAATTAACAATCTTAATCATGATCAGTAAAACAAAAGCCATGGAATGGTGTCGTTTAAGTGGAGGTTTTTTTAATCAAAACGATTAGTTACCATGGGAGTGAAAAATATAATAGATTAAAAGGTTTGCCGTAGCTTAACTTTGACAGGAACAGAAAGGTTGCCTATAATATATAGAGAAGGACAATAAATTATTGCAGCTTAAATATTAATTTTATTCTGCTGGAACAATGAATGGTGGACTAGTCCTTGCGTTTAGCTCATGACTTGCTTCTTCTTACAATGTTGCAAACAAACTGGGGGGATGGGGAATTATGCTTTTCCAGATGAACCAAACAAGCGCATCTTCTCTGCAACCACAGCTTTCATGGCTTCTTTTGCTGAAGCCATCACATGGACCAGATCTTGCTTGGGGTTGCTTAGTGAGTTCATGTAGGCCTTCCGCACCTCAGTATTAACATTGAACTTCGTCACCCCCCGCTGAATACTAGCCTGTTTGATGCAGTCAAAGGAGGTCGATTATGTTAATCAGTGGCAGATTCATTAAGCAATGCTGATTTAGGCTTTGTTATATAACAGAAAGCTCCAACAAAACTAATGCCTTCGCATCATATATATGCATCACAAATTTACATGCTCGTGCGCACTCACGGGAGAGGGAGAGGGAGAGAGAGTACCTTGATAAGTTCCTCGGACAAGCTAGATGCTCCGTGCAGCACCAGAAATACGCCCTTCTTTGAACTCAAGACATGCAAATCCTAAAGATGGAAGCGTTAAGAAAAAGTAAAGCGGAAATAGTTGAGTTCGCAGATTAGAAGTGGATGATCTTTACTTCTTAAACCAGATTGCGAACAGCCTATTGGATTTACAGGAAAATGGTGATGCACTTGAAGGGGTTTATAGTTTCACTAACAAGTTCAATAAGTTGATTTCTGCATTCCATCAGGAATATGCTACAGAGGAACATGTACATGGTTACAATATACTTTGCATTTTGAGGATCTAACTCGCTTTTTAACTTCATTCTTTAAAACTTAGATGGTGATGTTGAATTTCTTGATTTGTGTTTGTTGTTATTGTTTGCAGGTTAGTGTTTGTTGAATTTGAGAAGAAGAAGAAGATATTTTTCAGAGAATTGGAGAAGAGAGGAATCTGCAGAAGAAGGTAATTCGTATTTATTTATTGCATGTGAACTGCTTGACAAAAGTCCCCTTTTATACACTTTGGGGAAGAGCACACGTTTTGTGTGTGATCTTGACAGCCTGTAACCACAAAATATCTAGAAGAGTATTTAATTGTTTTTTTCTCTTCTTAGTTACAAATACACCAGAATTGAACACAAGACTTGCATGCTTCACAACAGAATATAACTGCCTCTTCTTCTTCTTCAGTGCACTTGTTAACTCTTCTTCATTTTTCTTCTCTATTAATCCAGCTCAGCAACTTACTTTCCAACAGCCTCTCCTAAGTTGCTGACTGGTTTAACCCCAAGATTTAACCATAATCTAGGTTCAACTTTGTCTTGAACACCCATTTGACTGGTTTCTCAGCAGACATATTCACCAACTCCCAAGTGTTGTTCTTCTCACCCAATTCAAATTCTGTATTCATAGCTTCTTCCCAAGCTATATCACCATCTGCTTCCTTGTAATTTTCAGATTCCACAATACTCATGTGGCACCTTGCATATACATCTTCAAGAGATCTCATTTTAACTGGAGTTGAGCTTGGTGTGGAAGGTTGGTTGTGATCTTCACTTGACTGTCCAGCTTGCTGTTCAACTGGAGAGTTTACACCATCTTCATGGACTTCTGCAAACCTCTCAAATTCAGATTGATACCTTTGCTCCAGATGGATCTTCTCTTGTTCCAGAATCCTAGCTTCTTTGTCATAAGATTGAGCCTTAGCATTTGCAGTCTCTAGTTTCTCAACCAACACTTTAATTTCAAGCTTCAGAGATGATATTTCAGTGCCATAACTCTGCATTTTTGACTCAGCAGCCTTTAGCTCCAAATTTAAAGTAGTCAAACACTGCTCGGCATACTCAATTCTTCTGTTCTTCTCCTTTATTTCATCCTCCTTAACAACCAAATGGCTAGAAAATTCTTCCCGCAGTGCATCTTCCCTCAGTTGTGTTTCTTTATTAGTTCTTTCTTGCACATTTGCCGCCTTCTCTAAAGCAGCTTTTGTCTCTCTTACAGCAATGTCATACTTCCATTTCCACTCAGCTGCATCTTCTTCAGCTGACCTCATTTGTTCATGAGCAGCAGCCAACCTTGCGTCAGAAGCACTTCCCCGTGACTTCAGTATTGCAATCTCTGAAGCTACCTGCTCTTCATCAGCTGAGTCATTGGTTTTACTCGCAACCTCTCTAATGAGTGCTACGCCAGCATTTTCCATGGGATCAGGTAGCTCAATAGCTCGTGCAATTGTTACCCCATCATTAACCACCTTTGGACTTCCAAATTCATCTAAGACAACATTTCTACCCCTAGGACCAAGAGTAAGCTCAACAGCATCATCTTCAATTTTAATTGATTCATCCTCACTGGTATGGCATTCCTCACTTCTGCCTTCTTCTATGTCAGTAGGGGAAACCTTGTCCTTTATATTTGTTGCATGACAAGCATAAAATAAATTTGCAATGGACACTTCTTCCTCCTCCTGTGCACAATTTGCCAATTGCTTGTAATCTTTGCAATCATTTGTGTTGTGTCCAAATTGATTGCATCTTCCACATTTAGGCTGACCTTTATACTTGCATATGCCAAAGTGGAATTTTTGACATACCGAGCATTGAGGCTTTGTGTTTGCTTGATTACCTCCACTTTTATGATGTGAATTGTAACCACTGCTACTGCCTCCATTGTAACCACTGCTGCTGCCTTCATTTCTGTTATTCCAGTTGCAATTTTGACTGGAATTGTACTGATTACTCACATTTCTTGCTTGAGACCAGCCTGTGTATCTTTGCTCATGTCCCTGCCACCTTAAACTAGGTGATCTTCCCTGCATGAACCTGTTTGCAGCACCTTGATTGTGGCCAATTTTGAGACTACTGAATGCTTGTTCAGCTCTCGTAATTCCATCTTGTTCATCATGTAGGTTTTCTCTCTTGTCAAACACTTTGACAGAGGCTATAACCTCCTCAACCTTCAACACCTCAAGATCCCTAGTTTCTTCAATGATTAAACTATGGATTGGTATCTTCTATTCAAGCTCATAAGAAGCTTTTGCACAATTCTGCCTTCTGGAACATCTTCTCCTAGTGATTTTAGGTTGTTTATTGTTTCGAAAAACTTAGAAAGGTAATGTTCTAAGCCTTCTCCTTCTATCATTCTCATGTATTCAAATTCTGCCCTCACAGCTTGTAATTTCACAGCCCTCACTTTCTTATCTCCTCTATTCTCTCTCTTCAACACATTCCATGCTCCTTGTGCTGATTTTTCATTTCTGATTCTCGAAAACAACTCATCAAATATTGCTCCTTGGATGAGGCTCAATGACTTGGCATTTTTGATTCTGTTCTCTTTGGATACAGCAGCCTCACCAACCTTTTTTCCTTTGGAATCAGAAGCCTCCTTAGATTCAGATTCATCTCCTTCTTTCTTTGATTCATCTGTCATAACAGAGTTTGATTCCATGCCAAACTCAACTACATCCCATAGATCAAATGCTATGAGGATTGTCTCCATCTTTATTGCCCAAAAATCATAGTTCACACCATTAAACTGAGGTGTTCGTAAGTCTCCACTGGACACCATCTCCTTTTCTAGAATTTTGATTTTTCAGTCCCTTGTTGATCAGGTTACTGCTCTGATACCATGTTGAATTTCTTGATTTGTGTTTGTTGTTATTGTTTGCAGGTTAGTGTTTGTTGAATTTGAGAAGAAGAAGATATTTTTCAGAGAATTGGAGAAGAGAGGAATCTGCAGAAGAAGGTAATTCGTATTTATTTATTGCATGTGAATTGCTTGACAAAAGTCCCCTTTTATACACTTTGGGGAAGAGCACACGTTTTGTGTGTGATCTTGAAGCCTGTAACCACAAAATATCTAGAAGAGTATTTAATTGTTTTTTCTCTTCTTAGTTACAAATACACCAGAATTGAACACAAGACTTGCATGCTTCACAACAGAATATAACTGCCTCTTCTTCTTCTTCAGTGCACTTGTTAACTCTTCTTCATTTTTCTTCTCTATTAATCCAGCTCAGCAACTTACTTTCCAACAGATGCCAGATCAAAGATCTAAGAAACTGGCTGGCAGCTCAAGAATCCATGTAAAATAGTCTTACTTCCTCATTGTAGAAGATAATGTGGAATCCCGAAGATCAAGCACCTGCAGTCATCAAGATATTGAAGGAGATCAAGACATTGAAGGAGATTAGGATAACTATGATAAGATAAGGATTACAATGAATATGTATAAACTAACTAGGACTCTGTTAAGAGTCAAATAGATCAGGACTCCTTTACTGTTAGCTATAAATATGTAATTCGTGTATCTGCAAATTTACACAGTGAAATAGAATCCAGAATTCATTCATCATCTTCTCTATTTGTTACATGGTATCAGAGCACTAAAAAGACTAATGTCTTATCATGTCTTGTTCTCCTTCTTCTTCTACAACTACCACCTCCTCCCCTGTCTGTCCAACAATAATTCCCATCTCTAATATTGTTTCCTTAAAATTAACACCAGACAATTACCCACTGTGGAAAACACAGTTACTACACTACTTTCGTGGCCAAGATTTATTTGGCTATCTTGATGGCACTCTCACTTGCCCTCCCAAACGTCTCACTTCTTCCCATCCTGCAACCAATATAGTCACCCAAATTCCAAATCCTGTGCATTATCAATGGTTGTGACAGGACAGCTTGATTCTGAGCACACTAATGTTTTCCATGACAGAGAATGTTTTGGCTCAAATTGTCTCTTATTCAACTTCTCATCAAGTGTGGCAAGCACTCGCGACAAATTTTTCTTCTCAATCTCGAGCTCGCACAATCCAGGTTCGCACTCAACTTGCGAATGCCAAAATGGGCAGTCAGTCTGCCAATGACTATTTCTTATTTGTCAATAAATTAGCTGACGAACTTACCATGGCTGGACAACCCCTTAGATGCGATGACATTATTTCATATATTCTTGCTGGCTTAGGGCATGAATATGACAGCCTTGTCTCCTCCATTTATGCCCGAATTGACTCAGTCACCATTGAGGAGGTATATTCTCTTCTTATTGTTACAGAGTCTCGACTCAATCGTCATCATCTGTCTTCCACCAATTCATTTGCAGAGGCTAATATTGCACAACGCCACCAAGGCTATTCCAGCAATAAACCCAGAAATAATTTTTGAAATAATTTTCGGGGTCGTGGCCAACATCACTCTTCTTCTTATCGTACTGGGAATAACTTTTCTCACAAAAATGACAGCTACAATACATCTTCCATTATCTGTCAAGTTTGTGGTAAACAGGGTCATTCAGCAAGGAAATGTTACCACACTTTGATCTCACATATCAGCAGTCATCTTCTCCTCAACATAAACAGGCTTTTCTTTCAACCCATAGCCGAGACAATGATTGGCATGCAGACACAGGTGCTACACATGATATTACTCACGATATGACTCATTTAGACCTCAAGAGTGATGACTACAATGGATCGGATCAGCTGCAAGTGGGTAATGGCCAAGGTTTGCATATCTCTAAAACTGGCACTTCATCCCTTCATACTCTATCTCACTCGTTTCTTTTAAATGATGTTCTCCTTGTTCCTGAAATTCAGAAAAATCTAATTTCTATCCAAAAATTCTGCATTGATAATAACGTTTATTTCGAATTTCATGGCTATTTCTTTCTTGTGAAGGATTACTCGGGGATCGTCCTTCATCGCGGCCATGTTCTTGATGGTTTATACCATTTCACGTCTAAGAACCCTTCTCCTCAAACTTTTTCCAGTGTTCGTATTTCGTATGATCAATGGCATCGACGCCTTGGTCATGCATCTTCTCCCGTCGTTCAAAAAGTCCTGTCTTCTAATAAAATATCAGTTGATAAATTAAACAAGCACTCTATATGCACTGATTGTCAATTGGCAAAAAGTCATGCCTTGCCATTTCATAATTCCAATTATGTTTCTACATCTCCGTTGGACTTAATTTTTACTGATATTTGGGGTCCAGCATCTGTAGCTTCTACTACTGGTGCTCGTTATTATGTCAGCTTTCTCGATAATTACTCTAAATATTTGTGGTTGTTTCCAATCAAATTGAAATCCGATGTTGAGCATATTTTTATGCAATTTCAATGCTATGTGGAAAAACAATTTAACCATAAAATAAAAGCAATTCAATCTGATTGGGGGGGTGAGTATCGCCGACTTCACAAATATTTTCAAACGACTGGCATAGCCCATCGTATCGCATGTCCGCATACTCACCAACAAATTGGTTCCATTGAGTGAAGACATCGCCAAATTGTTGAAGTAGGCCACAGTTTATTAGCTCACTCCCAATTACCTCTATTGTACTGGGAAGATGCATTTACCACTGCCACTTTTATAATTAATCGCTTAACCACACCAATTCTCAAAAATCTATCACCATACGAAATTCTACATCACCGGGTCCCAGATTTTTCTTTCTTAAGAGTTTTCGGGTGTGCATGCTGGCCAAATCTTAGACCCTATAACAGACATAAATTAGATTTTCGGAGCAAGTCATGTGTTTTCATTGGCTATAGTATAAATCATCATGGTTACAAGTGTCTTGATTTATCAACTGGTCGGTTTATGTGTCTCGACATGTCATCTTTGACGAAAATTTGTTTCCTTACAAACATCACATGTCTTCTCCATTGTCTTCAAATTCCAATTCCTCCACACATGTCACACTGCCACTTCACTCTCCAGTCCCCATTCAAGCCAGTTTTTCGGATATGCTTACCCCACCACAACCATTTGCTACTAATCAATCTGTTTCTTTAGTCTCTCACTCTGCAGGTACTGAAGATGAAATTCATGACAGAAGCGCTGCATCTTCTTCACCTGCAGTTGCTGCTGAACTGCAACTGGCCACTGTTCCTATAGATTCAAATCAGCTTCCCGTGCAAGGTGCAACCAGGACTCATGCGATGGCCACAAGATCACGTAACAACATATTTAAACCAAAGCAGAATTCTGATGACTTCATACGGTATCCTCTGCCAAAAGCTCTCATTTCAACTGTCCAGTCATCTGATATTGAGCCATCTTGTTATAGTGATGCAGTTAAATTTCCACAGTGGCGTACTGCTATGAATAATGAATTTGATGCACTTCTACGTAATGCCACTTGGTCACTGGTTATTCCCCCTCCTACTGCCAACATTGTAGGCTGCCGTTGGATCTACAAAATCAAGGAAAAGGCTGATGGTTCTATAGAACGATTCAAGGCAAGACTTGTTGCCAAAGGTTTTCATCAACAAGAGGGTATCGATTTCAACGAAACATTCAGTCCTGTAGTAAGACATGCTACCATTCGCACTATCTTATCCATTGTAGTTTCTTCCAACTGGCATATCAAGCAAATTGATATACAAAATGCTTTTCTTCATGGAAACTTGGAAGAAGAAGTTTACATGACTCAACCACAGGGTTACATCCATCCCCAGTATCCTAATCATCTCTGTCGTCTACATAAATCCATTTATGGATTGCAACAAGCACCAAGGGCTTGGTTCTCTCGGCTCACAGACAAATTACGGGACATTGGTTTTGTTGCTAGCAAATCTGACCCTTCATTATTTATTTGTCACAGGGATAATATTATAGTGTTGGTCCTCATTTATGTTGACGATATTATAATTACCAGTGCATCTAATCCTGCCATTCATCATATTATTCAGTGCTTACATTGCGACTTTGCTGTCAAGGAACTTGGGGACCTTAATTACTTTTTGGGAGTGGAAGTCTTACGCTCCACAGAAGGTTTATATCTCACACAAAGAAAATATGTGGCAGATCTACTGAGAAGAACACACATGGACGAAGCAAAGCCTTGCAAAAGTCCAATGTCCACTAACTGTCATCTTTCTGCAACTGATGGAACTACATTTTCTGATGCTCCCCTTTACAGACAAGTAGTTGGAAGCTTACAATATTTGGCCTTCACAAGGCCTGATATTTCCTTCTCCATCCACAAGGTCAGCAAATTCATGCATAATCCACTAGAGCCACATTGGCAGGCTGTCAAAAGAATTTTACGCTACCTCAAGCATACTATCTCCACTGGCCTGTTCATTCGGTCATCATCTTCATCTGCTATTCAAGCTTATTCAGATTCGGATTGGGCAGGGGATAGGGATGATCGACGTTCTGTAAGTGCGTATTGTATTTTCATGGGCAAAAATCTTCTCTCTTGGCGCTGCAAGCAACAAGCTACAGTTGCTCGCAGCAGCACAGAGGCCGAGTACAAGTCACTTGCAGATACTGCATCTGAAATTCAATGGCTACAGTCACTGTTAAAGGAAATTAGTCTACAGAGTTAAGCAACACCAGTTCTATGGTGTGATAATATTGGGGCTACATATTTGACAGTCAATCCTATCTTTCATGCTCGAACAAAGCACATTGAAATTGATTTTCATTATGTGCGTGATCAAGTGCAGCAAAAACAAATCACAGTGCAATTTATCTCCTCCAAAGATCAGCTCGCAGACTCACTAACAAAGCCATTATCTCCTCTCAAATTCTCAGACACTTTGGCCAATCTGAATGTGCGCTCTCTCCCCTTCAGATTGAGGGGGCGTGTAGAAGATAATGTGGAATCCCGAAGATCAAGCACCTGCAGTCATCAAGATATTGAAGGAGATCAAGACATTGAAGGAGATTAGGATAACTGTGATAAGATAAGGATTACAATGAATATGTATAAACTAACTAGGACTCTGTTAAGAGTCAAATAGATCAGGACTCCTTTACTGTTAGCTATAAATATGTAATTCGTGTATCTGCAAATTTACACAGTGAAATAGAATCCAGAATTCATTCATCATCTTCTCTATTTGTTACACTCATTTTCCCTCTGTGTAAACATCGTTCTCATACTTGTAAAACATCAATCAGCCATGTAGTATGCATGAAAAAGTCAAACATAGACTACATAAAACATAAAATCAATAGAGCTATACCATGACAGCACAGAATCATTGGCTGTCTCACACTGAGAAGGTTATCTCAGCTCTCAATTTTAAACATTATCAATGGCAAAAGAAAAATAGCTAACATTTGATTGTTTATACTTCACCTTAAGCAAATCAAGTCTGAGATTTGGACCACTTGCAGGGTACTTTCCATGTACATTCCCAATACACACAGCCAAAGCATTTATGCCAGTCTCGTCAATGAACTCTTCAGCCTGGAATTTAAATGAAGACAAGACAACTGTGATTTTGGATGTATCAAAAATATGGGTATTCTTAATTTATTTAATGAATTAGGAAGTCTACTGACCTGATTAACATCAGTCAGCCTTGCTTCGTAATCTTCAACAGTCAAATCATCCTCTGTCCCTGACAGTCTACCTAGTTCAGCCTCCACCAGCATGTTTTTGGAGTGGGCCAAAAGTGATATATACTTCGTGTATGCTATATTGTCCTTGAGAGACAGATGTGAGCCGTCTACCATTAATGAATCAAATCTGGCATTTCAGCTAAAATATCAGCTATCTAAAATTAAATCTAATTACCACCACTCTTTGCGCTACAAAGAAGGCAGCAAAAACTGGCATTTCCTAGTGCATCAAGCCTATGATAGTTTGAGCAATACTTGAACATGTCAGGTGGATGAGCGATGCATAAAGCTCGCCTCCAAAGTCACAAAACTATGACTCTTTATTCCTGAGCTTGCCACTGGAAAGGGTTTAGAGCACAAACCATTTTGTTATGGAACTCAAGGAAGCTGAAAGGAAAACTTCACCTTAGGTAGATAAAAGTAGTCTCAAGCAGAACTCTCCCATCAAAATTCAACTTTTGGAATGAAATATAAATAGGATTTTCTGGTAAGATTCTGGGTTGTACGTAATGATCCCAAATCTTTATGGTTAAAACTAGGGCAGGAAAGGCTTGGAACCTTTCAATTAAACAGCCTGTTAGCACAAGAGAGAAGGAAAACTTGATGCTCCAAGGCCCTGAATGACATTCACTAAGGACGTTCTTACCTATTTATCAAAAAGTTTAAGTAGCTGATTAAGAAATATGCATTATATTCTCGAATATATTGAAACACGCAGTATCACAGGGTAAGCTATGATGGTTTGAAATAAATCAAGACTACCAAAGAAACTTTTTACATTGTAATGAAAATGGAAAAAAATGGAGAATAAATTTCAACAAGCAAGCAGAGGTTTGATTAAGCTTAAAACAATACAAGGAAATAGAAATTTTTTTGTTTATAGAAATTGAAATACCTTTGCAAGAATGTATCGTGGTCTTGTTGATATCCGCCTCACAATTTCCACCAATGCAGAGCTCACCTTAAAGTTGATTTCCAGGCTCTCACAAGCAGTTGGCAATTTAAGAAAGAAGACAATAAGAAAAGGCCTTCTTAATTTGTATAGCTGAAAACTGTGACGGAGTTGAGGAATTTTCTTTCCTTTCCACATCTGTTACTATCTTAGCACCTATTTTCAAAAATCAGCAGTTGATCTAATATTAACCATGAATATGGAACGTTCAAGTTGTTGTACAAGATTCGGGATCAGGGTATGTAGTAGGCGTAGGAGGCATGTTAATTCAGTTCATGGTACATTTAAGAACATCTATTTGGGTCATTGTTAGACATTGAATTTGTATATTTTTATCTTTATCTTTAGAATATCAGATTCTTTAAAAAATATGAGCTCTATTTGTATTGAGAATGTATGATCTTACTAGATTTTGCTCATAAAAACTGCTCTGTTCAGGAGATACATTCCCAGTATGAAAAGGGTTCCACAAGCTGGAATATTTAGAGGCCTATGGATCACATGAGAACATGCACAAACAACAAGAGAGAAAAGAAAAGAAAAGATTACATACTTTTTCCAGTAATGAGTTCTCGACTGGTCATGATTAAAGTGTCTTTAGAAGCCCCAAGGAACAAATTTGCCATCTCAGCCACTCTATTGATTTCCTCCTCCCTCTCTTCTAATGACTTCATGGCAAGTTTATCAACAGAAACCTATTCATAACAACAAAAAAAAAAATAATAGTCCATTGCATTAGAAGTTATATTTTAGTGCATGTACATGAACAAATGACAACTTATGGATGTCCAGGTACTGATAGATAATATATCATATTCCTTCAAGAAGAGAATCAAAACTAACACCAAGATTGAGAAAATACAAAAACATGTATGTATTACCTCTAGTTTCTTTAAAAAATGGCCACATTGTAATTTAAGTTCTTCAACCTGTGAGTTAATGAAAACAATGAATGTTAACATTGTACAAAATAATAGCCCCGTAGGCATAAAATAAAAAGAAAACAAAAGTCCCACATTTTTCAACCTGTTTTGTTGTTTTGGGAACATACGATCCCACAACTATAAGTCCGCCCTTTCTTTCTTTGTTTATTCCAAGATCCTTTGGTAGTATTGGAGCTTTTGGAATAATTCCAATTCGGGTAGAAACAAAACTAGCAGCAGTGCGGCATAAAAAGGATTTTCCCCTTAATTCTGCCTGCTCAATACACAAAAGCATGTAAAAGCTTCATAAGTTTTTAGCTAGGCGCGACAAAGAATATTTAAAATATATAATAGCAAGAAATTTGCCTGAATCATTCCAGCTGAAAATACAGCCATGTCTCGTTCACTTGCTGCATTGACTATGCAAGTTGAACCCTATTTCAGCTCATAAAAAGTAAACCGTCAATAAACAATACTTAAAATGGGAAGAGAGAAGAATTGTTTTAATCATCAAAAAACTATTTCCCATCCCATTAATGCATGGATACATCACTCATATATTCACCTAGTGCTGATTATCCATACCTTCTGCAAGTTGCAAAGAGTATCGCAAACAGCATCTGGCCCACCTTTCCTCAAAATATCGATAGATATAGATGAGACACTGCTAGCAGGAATACGGTCTCTAGTTTTCTCCTCAACCCACTGAAAATCCAGACAATCACAAAGTCACTACCATATATAATATCCTTTCAAGTACAAGACAAGGATGAACAAGATAGACCTCACGGAGGTTTGAAGATTTGTAGCCAAAAGAAGCATCTCTGGCGAACTCTGTGTCCCCTGCAGGGACAAGCCTGCAAACAAAGGGATATTCTTATGCAAAATGCCAACGAAGAATCACTATGATCTAACAAGAGGATCCTGGTACCAATCAGAATCTGCAACATAGTGTATATCTTTGATTGTATAACGGCCTCCTTGAAGAAAAAATGGGCAAATGATCCATGCGTCCATCTCACCAAGTAGTGAAACTGCTGCATCTGCTTCCTAAATAAATTAAGTACATCATAATGTGGTTGTACAAGGTAAGGTATGAAAGCGTTGACAATCTGACTTTAACACCTGTGAGGGTCTCATAAACCTGATACAAAAAAAAAAAAAAAAAGGTTAAACCTGTGACCATCTGACTTCATTCATATATAATAACTTCCAAATGTTTTACATTTCAAAAGTAATCGATATACCTTAACTACACCTGCATCATCTTGCCGACCCCAACCAGCAGCAGAGCCTGCTCAATAATGAAATTCAACTAGTACATATAAGAAAAGGTAACTAAAGCGAATGTAAAGGAGAATATGTATATGCACTAGCATGAGAAACATTTTCAAAACATAGATGAATATCAACGGCATATGTTGCTAGTTTTCCATCACATATCCTGCAGAAAAATTTCCGATACCTGCATGTCCAAGGCTTTCGTCTAATTGTTTCATTTCCATATCTTTGGAATTTGACAGAAAAAAATAATTTGAAGTGTTTTGTCACCATTTTGTATCTTTCTAAGTCTAAAGCTATTGGAAACTCTAGTTAATAAGTCGAATGTTGCTTGACTTTCAGCTCAGTTCCCACTTGTATAAACGTTGAATCGGGGCTATTCGTAAAATGCTTTGTTCTCCTGGATTGTCCATGTAAGATGGTTAAGAGAATAATGGTGTAAAACACTTGTGTTATTATTTACACAGTGAAGCTAATTTATACAGCACTTGGCGTAATACATTAGACTCCTTTACTTGAAGGAGAGCTATCCTTATGATAAGAATGATTTGAATTTAAATAAGATTCAAACAACAATAAATCTGATCTATAGCAGCTGTCCAAGATTCTGGAGATAAGTTCCATGCTTGCTAACATCCCCCCTCAACATGGACGACCATGAACAAGTCCAATCTTGTCTCTTAGCAAAGTAAACCGATAGCTGGATAGTGATTTTGTCAATGCATCAGCAAGTTGATCATCTGCAGATATGTGACAGACTCTAAGAGCACCGGACTGGACCTTTTCACGGATAAAATGGAAATCGATGGAGACATGTTTCATTCTGGAATGAAACACTGGATTGGAGCTTAATTGTGTGGCGCCAATGTTGTCACAGTAAATCACAGGAATTTGAGCAATTGGAAACTGAAGCTCAGTTAATAATGAAGAAACCCAACTGATTTCTAATGCCGTATCAGCTACAGACCTGTACTCTGCCTCTGTTGAAGATCTAGCAATGGTTTTCTGTTTCTTTGATGACCAAGAGACCGGATTTCGTCCCATGTATATGATGTGTGCACTGGTGGAAGAGAAGTCCTCCTTGTTCCCTCCCCAATCTGCATCAGAAAATGCATGTAATTGAGTGGATGATTGTCGATGCAGAAGTAGTCCGGCTGTGCTTGTTCCTGACAAATAACGCAAGAGGCGTTTGACTAGTTTCCAGTGAGCTTCAGTTGGTCGGTGCATGAATTGGGCCAATTTATTCACTGCAAACGAGAGATCTGGTCTGGTGAGTGAGAGATATTGGAGGCTTCCAATTGTTGCTCTATAAATTGTGGGATCCTGAAGTGGTTCACCCATTGCAAGATTGGGAGAAGCACCAGGTGGCAGAGGAGTGGCTACTGGCTTCGAATGTAGCATATTGTTTCGATGAAGAATATCCTGGATGTATCTGTGTTGGGAGAGCATTAAGCCGTGTGGATGGGACTGAATTTCAACACCAAGAAAGTATGTGAGAGGCCCCAGATCTTTGAGTGAAAATTGCATGGCCAGTGTCTTGACAATATGGTCTACAGTTGTGGCATCATCCCCAGTGATTATAATATCGTCTACGTAGACCAATAAATAGATAAGCTTACCCTGATGCTGGAGTATAAATAGAGATGTGTCGTTGACTGAATTGGTGAACCCTTTACCAATCAGAAAATTTCGAAGCTCATTGTACCATGCCCGTGGGGCTTGCTTGAGGCCGTAGATGGCCTTGCGCAATTTGCATATAAAATGAGGTCTGTCTTTGTCAACGAATGCGGGAGGTTGTATCATGTACACATCTTCATGCAATGTACCTTGTAAGAAGGCATTGTTGACATCCAATTGTCTCAACTGCCACCCATGACTGACAGCAATGGAAAGCACAAGACGAACGGTGGTTGGCTTGACCACCGGGCTGAATGTTTCTGTATAATCAAGCCCGGGTCGTTGGTGAAACCCCTTCGCAACCAAGCGTGCCTTATAGCGGGCAACCGATCCATCTGCATGACATTTTATCCTGAAAATCCATTTACAACCAACCAAGTTAGATGCACAATTAGGATCAACCAAATCCCAAGTTTCATTACGCATGAGGGCATCATATTCATCCTTCATGGCATGACGCCATTGCTCTTCCTGTAAGGCAGCTGATAAGGTGAGTGGCTCATGAATAAGGGCTGGGGACAATTGTGTATGGAAGGTGAGTTTTTGTATAGGCTTGTAAATGTTGTTCTTTGATCTTGTGGTCATGTGGTGAGTTGGGGCAACAAGTGGGGCAGTGGATACTTGAATTGGCAGTGGGGACTATGAGGTGGGAAGGGATTCTGGAGAGGTATCTGTTTGTGCGGTGAGGTTGTGGCTGTTGGATTGTGTGAGGGATCTGCTAACCTGTCGTTCTTCAGGAATGGGAGTAGGTGGCGTCGAGAATGCAGGGGGTGCAGGAGTTGATGTTAACACCGAGAGAATTGTAGGATTTGGTGGAGGATTGGAATTTGAGTCTGATGTAGATTGGACAAAATGAGGATACGGAAATGCAGACTCAACAAACTGGACATGACGGGAAGAGTAGCATTTTGAGGTTTGGGGATCAAAACAAATATATGCACTCTGAGTTAAGGAATAGCCTAAAAATAGACAAGGTTTTGACCGGGCATCTAATTTGTGGGCTGAATATGGACGAAGCCAAGGGTAACATAAGCACCCAAAAATACGAAGTTTGGCATAGTTGGGACTCCTTTGAAAAATGAGTTCATATGGGGAAAGATGTTTCAATGTACGTGAAGGCATCTGATTTATTAGATAAACCGCAGCGGAAAAAGCAAACGACCAAAATTTGGGAGGTAGGGATGCATGAGTGAGCAGGGAAAGACCAGTTTCAACTATATGTCTGTGTTTGCGCTCGGAAACACCATTATGTTCTGGTGTGTGAGGAGGCGATGTGCGATGGGAGATGCCATGTATTTCAAACAATTCTTTGAGTGCTATGAATCCGCCTCCATTATCGGAGTAAAATGTGATGATTTTGTGTGCGAAATAATTTTCAACGATGGCTTTAAACCGTATAAATGTAGGTTTGACATCTGATTTTTGTTTCAAGGGATAAATCCATGTGTATTTCTTAAAATGATCCACAAAAATCACATAATACTTGAACCCATCAATTGAATATACTGGGGCAGTCCAGACATCGGAAAAAATTATTTCAAGAGGAAAATGAGACTTTAATGTGGAAGTTGAAAATGGCATTTTGTGACTTTTATTACATTGACATGCATGACAGGAAAGCTGTGATGATACCCATGATTTTTCAAGTTTGTTTTTGGAGAGTATCACATTGAGAATAGGAACGGATGGATGACCTAGTCTAAGATGCCAATTTATTGATGAACTTTTGAAACTGGAAAATGCAGTAGGAGAGGAAGACTTCGGAATGAACCCCGACCATTCATAGACGCCATCCTTGCTCTCACCCTGAACGCGAATTAGTCCCGTTAGCAGATCCTTCACAAGAAAACACCAAGGTAAGAATTCAATGGAGACATTATTTGTTACACAAAATTGGTAAATGGAAAGCAGATTTTTTTTTAATGTCAGGAACACAAAGGATGTCATTAAGATGAAATAAGGAAGAGCCAGTATTTAAGGTTGAAGATCCTGTATGTGTAATGTGCAAGCCTGTACCATCACCGATCATAACATCTTCTGATCCATTGTATGGTGAATGAAGGGATAAGTTGTCCAGATCAGAGGTGATGTGGTGTGAAGCACCACTGTCCAGCAACCATGAAGACGCGTCTGAACATTTGTTGCTAGCAAGATGAGCTTGAGGCTGCCATGGATTATTGGGTAATTTGGCAGGAGCTGTGGTAGTCTGATTGTGAGGGACAAATTTGAAGGATGGGCATCTTTTCGCTGTGTGTCCCTGTATGCCACAGACTTGACAGTGGCCAAGGTAGGGGCGAGGTCCAGGACGTTGTTGCTGGCTTCCATGGCTGTGAAATTGTTCCCGTGGACGGGAAAAATTTGGAGAGTGATAATGGGATGAGGCAGAGGAGTGTGGTCGATTGAATGAATTGTTGGGACGATTCATATGACGACCAGTTGCAAAATTTGATGTGGAAGGAAAATGAATTGATGCTTTGTGGTCAGTCTGTAGAGAGGCTTCAAACATGAGTAATTTCTCATGGAGTTCATCAAAAGTGATTGATGAGTCCCTAGCCTGGACAGCACGAACAAGCTCTTTGTATTCGTCTCCTAGTTCTTCCAATATTTTGTCTGTGATGTCTTCTGCATCAATGGGAGCCCCAAGTATGGCTGATTCATCAGCTCTTGCTTTGACTGTATGAAGAAAGTCTGAAATATTGAGAGAGCCTTTTGTAAGGTTTTTGAAACTGTTCTTGACTTGCTTTATGCGTCCTTTGGATGGATTGGCATATGTTGATGCCAAAGTTGTCCAAGCTTCCTGGGAAGTAGACGCTTGGGCAATAAATGGAATTATTGTGGGGTGAATGGCCCCAATAATTGCATTTAGGATTAACTGGTCTTGACGTATCCAGGTATGGTAGTCTGGATTGGGAGTGGATGAGGTATCTGTGATGATATTTTGTGGAGGACAAGGTTTTGTTCCATCAACAAAACCTTGGAGATCATAGCCGATGAACAGAGTTTGGAATTGCATTTTCCATGAGAGGTAGTTTGAGCTCGTGAGCTTTAGTGGTGCCTGTGCTGTGACATTTATAGTCACCAGATTGGTGTGGCTGGAAGTGTTTGGTGTGGTGTTTGGGCTGGAGTGGCTGGAGGTGTTTTGTGTGGTGTTTGAAGGTGAGGCAATTTGTTTAACTGGAAAGAAAAAAAACTTAAAGATGCTCTGATACCATGTAAGATGGTTAAGAGAATAATGGTGTAAAACACTTGTGTTATTATTTACACAGTGAAGTTAATTTATACAGCACTTGGCGTAATACATTAGACTCCTTTACTTGAAGGAGAGCTATCCTTATGATAAGAATGATTTGAATTTAAATAAGATTCAAACAACAATAAATCTGATCTATAGCAGCTGTCAAAGATTCTGGAGATAAGTTCCATGCTTGCTAACAGTCCAGGTTTTGACAACTTAGATAAGCTTTCTCCAACAACATGAGGTCAGTGAAAAAAATCCCTTAGCTCCATTCTACACACTTCAGAGCAATCAACAATAATGACAAGCCACAAACCCCTGTTCTACCTTTTGGACCTTCATTGCATGTAGCTCTTTTCTATGCCAATGAAGACACTACTACTGGTAATAATTCAAGGTCATCTAACACGTTGATCCTACATTTTCTATCCTTTTCTTGACTATCCAGTCAATCCCTACCTCCCTGTGGATAATTGATCCAAATAAGAAAAGGCAAAGCAGGCCCCAAATTTCCACTATGCATTGTCATATCTTGTGATACGGAATAGAAAAAACTATGAATTTCTTATTAAATCCAACTTACTTGGAAACACATTGATCTCACATATCTCACCATAAACATAAGATAGATCTGATCTTTAGCCAGCTAAAACTTTTTAAATTAAAAATTATTCTCTTATAGATCATATCAAAAGAAGGACTAGGGAAAACATAACAGCTGGAAACAGAAGATCACGACACGTGCCAGGAATAGTTGGTGTGCAACAGTTGCAATATGAAGTGGAACTTTAAGGGATGATGATTCACGGGTAACAATTCCCTGCAGATGATTATAAAGCAGTTTTAGGAAACTAACCAGGAATCAAAAAATTTATTCATTCAAACATAATGCAGGATAATGTAAGTCAGACCAGATCCTTCACAAAGATATGAAGTGCAGAATACGGTGTATAATCATTGTCCAGCATGTGCGGAACACGATTCTCAAACATCCTGCAAATGGAAACAATTTTTTTTCCTGAGATTAATCTACAAATTTAAGAATTCAAGTAGCTGAATCCTCTAATGAAAAGGGATGCAAGAACCATCATTTTTTAAATAATCACTTAAATGTGTAAAAATTACATGTTAATTTCAAATAAAATTAGGTGTTAAAGGCTAAGACAATAACAAAAATTCTCAAATTCAGATCAGTAAAAAGAAAAGAAACTAGAAGAACATTGTATTTCCCATGAAACAAACCAGGATGTCCCTCCACTGTTCTTGACAAAATCAAACAGCATCCTTGTATTGAGACCTAATCGAGCTCCGAGCGCCATTGCCTCAGCCCCTGATGCTATATGAACTCCAGCGACCAGCTGATTAATCATCTTTACACCACTAAAGAAAATAATTGAAAAGAACAGAGAGTAAGAATCCAGTTCCCTGGAAAGTTCTATGACTGCATGATATGATTATCTAAGACAATTTTTGCATGTCTGTACACTAATGCATAATTCAATTGATCAATGAACCAACAAACTGATAATATAATGCATGGTGAGAGAAAAATAAATGTTGAAATACCTTCCAGCCCCACAACCTCCTGTAATCACATAAAGCTTCTCACTTAATGCTGCTCATAATTAACAACCATGGTTAAGTTGTAATCTAGATCTACGAAACTCCTCCATTCAAAATTAAGAATAGTTAATGAGATAATCACCTGAGAGAACTGAGCCGGTACATGTAAGAGCTTCATCAGTACCAGAAGCCATTATCTAACAGCAATATAAAATTACTTTGAGAAACAGTTATCAAAATATACATAGCTGCTTTCAAAATGAACCAATTTCGCATTTTTTGTCAGACCGTAAGTGCTCCTTCTGAGGCCCTCTTGACACCACCAGAAACAGGAGCATCCACCAATTTCAAGCCCCTGCCTTCACCTATGACATTTGCATTTTTTTTAGTAAGAAAATATTGAGAAAAATGAAGCATGGAAACATGGCATCATAGGGGTCATTATCACAAAATAACAAAATAGAGCATCCTAAACAAGCTTAAACCATAAGTTCGTCCTTCAATTAGCAGTGGCACTGCAATTTCATTGCATGCATTTAAAGAAATTACACGCAATATTTAAACCAAAAACAACCACTGTCTTCTTTTGTGAATCGAGACAAGCAAACTCTTTAAAAATCAGGGCCAACCAGAGTACAGGTGACAAATACAGAGGGGAAAAAAAAGCCACCTACAAACAAGAGAAGATGTAAAGAAAGTGAAACAGATTTAAAAGAAAAAACAATCAGTAAAATCTAAAATGGTAAAGAGAAAGGACTTGTAATCTTTTTCCATGTGTAAACTCAGCTAGGTCATTTTCTGTTACAATTTCTCATGCTTTCTTTCCACACATCAATTCTCCATCCTCATTTTCTATCTAGCTTAATGCCAAATTGAAGAAGTTTTAACTTTCCAAGGAGAGAATATTCAACTATCATGTCATGCTTTTACATCATTAAAAAGAAATGGCATTATTCAGATCCAACATCTTACATGTGCAAGAATAAAAACTAAACTAAGCAATTCCCTTTTATAATATTCATTTGTATTCCCAAGATCTATGAATATTAGTTTTCAATATCTTGAAGTCTTTCCTATGTATTTATAGTAACAGATTGGTTAACAAGACATTAGTTGAATGAATAAGTTCACGCCATACTAGGAAAGGTCAAGCAAATAAACAACCAGAATCCGTTCATGATTCTAGTTGTTGTTAGGGTCAGCTCATTTCTAGTGCAGGAGTGAACATTGTCAAGAAGAAAAAGGAAATGTTTTTTGATATATTCAATGTAACCACTTCATGCAAAAGAGTTGAAGGGCAGGACTGCTCCAAATTCCTCCTCACAATAACTGGTTAATGGATAAATTAACATTTTATGTGATTTTTAAGCATTCCTGAATTATAATAGAACAGATTAAATATCGGAGAATTGTCAATTTTACAAAACTAAAGACAAAGAATGACGCTAGAACCTACAGTTTTTGTAAGTTGAATATATATACACACATACACACAACTATGTATCTAATAAGAACACAACAGATCTTCACATCAGGAGTTTGAATAGCTGAAAGTATAGATATTTACGCTCTTATAAAGGACATACTTTGCAAGCGTCGCTCCAGCTGGCTCACAAATGCAGGGGATATTGGAATTTGATGAAAGAACTGAATTTTGGTGAAAGAACTGAAAAATGTTGTAAAGAACAGGTACTGTTGAAATCAATACCAAAAGTACTGTTCACAAACCTGAAGAACAGTTACTATAGAAATTAAGAACTGGGAAGAGTTTTTCCAGAAATTGAAGAACTTGTGAATTTTGTTATTTTAGCAGAGAGAACATGTACACATGGGCATAATATTTTCTTATGGTTACTGCCATCCCATTAACTTTATTTATATGAATCAAAACATTACAACGGATAGATTTACAAAAATCTGTTACAATTTCAACTTATCCACTACTTTGACTTTTAACTGAATTAACTAACAATGTTGACTAATTGACTAAAGGATATTTATTCATCCTGAATACAATGTGTAATTAGACAGAAAAACATAAACTTGATTTGTAACTCTTCAATTCTTCATCTTCTCCATCTTGTGATCTTCGCAGACCTGGAATCATAATTCCAAATTTCAACAGGGGATACCGTAGAAGTAAGGATGATAGATGCTCCTGATGGTAAGGCTATTACAAAAAAAAGAAAAAAAAAACACAGAGAGTTAGCATCTTCACTTTAATGGACAAATTTTGCTTTAGAAGGTACCTGCAATGGCTCCTAGATCTCCATACAAAACGCTCTCCGCTTGAGTTTCGTTTGTTACCATAACTACTAGTACATCAACATCTGAACAAGATATGTTAAGGAAACCAATAATTTTAGCTCCATAAAAGGACTATAAATGTTGTGTAGAATATTTGAAAAGGCAAATCAAACTTAAACTTGTGGCTCAAAATAACCTTTAGATGTTTCTGCTGGAGAGTTGGCAATCAAGCCACCAGCATTTACAAATCGAGTTAGTGTTGGTTTATACACCTGCCACCCAAGAAAAGATGCAGCTAAAAAAATTTTCAATGGGAATATAAACACATTAATATCAGTCTACAAAATATGTATGAACTAGACAAGCCCCCAGAAAAAGTCATATACAAGTACCGCAAGCAAAATATACATACATGCAAAGCATAAACAAATTCACATGCAGGCAAGTACACATAGAGAAGCTATACGCATACATAAAAAACTGAAAATATATGAAAATTTATTTCTCAAAAAGGTTATAACTAGTTTTTTTAATTAAATAACTGGGAAGTTTTAAAAAATTAATAATTCCACTTCCCTTGACAATCAACATAAACTATTAGAAGACAGTAAGATAAGAATTCCAGGGTCAATTCAATTGTTAAAGAAATTTCACCAGGATAAATGATGCATGGTTATCAAAGTTCTATTCTAATGAGTAATGCATGAAAGATACTTGGGCCAGAAATGGCAGCAATCAATCCTTACACAGCTCCAAGCAGGAGCTGACTCTTTTAATCAAAATAGGAAGAGAAAAAAGTGAGGATTTACATCATAACCAACAACGCAGAAATTTGATTTCAACAGGTGAGTTGCCATGCCAAATCCCATTGCTCCAAGACCAATGAAACCAATTCTCTTTACGACAGTAGATTTGGCAATAATTTTGTTAAGGAACCATCTCACCTAAAAGCTCAAGCTGTTAGGTGAGGCCCCATAATATGATTTATATTATTCTCTAACACACCCCCTCAAGTGAAAGCCCTTTGGGCTTGAACTTGCACACAGGTCCATTCTACCTTGTGTTTGATTTTTATCAAATAGAATAGGGGTGGTGAGATTCAAACTCGTGACCGCTGGGTCAACAAGGCTCTGATACCATGTTAAGGAACCATCTCACCTAAAAGCTTAAGCTTGTAAGTGAGGCTCCATAATATGATTTATATTATTCTCTAACAAATTTGTCTTGCCAGTTGCTCAGGTTCATAGAGTTCTGCACTGGCTGTATCTTGAATATTTGCTCCAAGCAACTTTCCCCTGACCTGGAAAAAGATTGCACAAGATAACAAGGCATCTGTCAAGCAGTTTTTTTCAATAATAATAGCCTCAAAGCAAGTCATAATGACCGGAAAGGGAAATTTTATAGCCACAGGTAAAGGGGAATAACCTTGACTAATGTGGCATCACTATCATCACCCTGACCATGTGAAGATCCTGATAGGTGGGAGATTTTAGAGAAGGAAACTAGTTGATTAGAGAAATTAAGCAATGAGTATATCAGATTATAAGTTTACCAAGAATAAGTTGTTGATGGGCAACGGACAAAAGTGGAAGAGGAAATATAAGCGATTTGGCCATATCCCCTTTTGTTTTAAGGAAGTAAACCCAACAATATCTACTATAGTCATCAATGAATAGCAAGAAATATTTAGCACCATTTAAGGATTCAGTTCTCATAGGTCCACACACATCAGTAAAAATCAGTTGCAATTTACAAGTGGCTCTAAAGGAATTGTCATTAAAAACAATCCTTGTTTGTTTACCTAGTTGGCAAGCTTCACAAACTTCCTTTTGATCTTGAATTTCAGGTAAACCAATCACCATCTCTCGGTCTGCCATTTTCTTCAAAGTGGCATAGGTAAAATGCCCCAATCTCTTGTGCCACAGCACTGATTTTGGACTGTCAGATATACTTAAGTTCATATGCTCATTCTTCACGCCAAGGTTGAAGCTTCTATTATTCATTTTAGCAGAAAACAAGATCACACCTTTATCATCTCTAATTGTGCATATGTTATCAATAAAAGACAATGAGTAGCCTTCTTCAAGTAATTGGCCAACACTCACTATGTTTTGTTTAATTTCAGGCACATAAAGTACTTTATCAAAAGTTCTTTTACCTGCCATTGTTTCAATGTCCACATCTCCTATACCTTCAACACTCACATATTGACCATTAGCCACTTTCACTCTAGACTCATAATTTGAATCCAGAGTATTAAACATCTTTATGTCTGCAGTCATATGGTTTGTACAACCACTACCAACAAACCAGTTTGAGTTGTTTACCTCATCTTGGTTGCAACTTTGTTCTGTCGTGGCCATGAATAATTGCTCATTTTCCACTTCTGCTTCTTTTGCAATATATGCTTGCTTTGCAACTCCTATGTTTGATTTACAGAATTTTTTAAGATGACCAAACTGCTTGCACTTCCTGCATTGTGCATTCTTGAGCCAACACCATGTCTCAAGGTGATTAGTTTTATGGAAATATTTGCAAGGTGGAAATTGCACCTTCTTCTCTTTTCCCTTTGAATTATTGGAGAAATTCTGGGTATTTTGCCAAGTTCTATTCTGCCAATTCTTCCCAGTTTCTTTTCTCCCTTCATAGTTGAAATTCTGAGATCGATTTTGAATTCGTGATCTCCCTTTAAATCCTACAGCAAATGCTTCTTCACTGGACCCTTCTTGTCTATATGCTTGTCTTTGTTCTACAGCTTGTAGAGCATTGATCAAGTCTTGAAGACTCATCTCTGCAAAATCTCTCGAGTCTTCAAGAGAACATATTTTGTTCTCAAATTTCTCAGGCAAGCTTACAAGAACCTTTTCAACCACACGTGATTCTTGAACATCTTCCCCTAATAATCTCATTTGATTAACCAATTTTGAGACACTAGAAGAGAATTCTTTGATGGTTTCTGATTCCCTCATCTTCAAACCTTCGAATTGCCTCTTTAGATTCAATACCTGCATTTTTCTTGATTTCTCATCACCTTGGAATTCTGCTTTTAATTTATCCCAAGCCTTCTTAGCATTGTCACAAGTCATGATCCTTGTGAAAATTTCTTCACTTACTGCATTATGAATGCAAGTGAGAGCTTTGAATCCTTTTGCTTTTTCTTCGTTGAAAAATTTGATCTGTGCAATTGTAGGATTATTTCCCAAAGGGTTGGGTTGTTTGTCACTCTCTACAATATCCCACAAATCAAATGCTTTGAGAAATGCTGTCATTTTTACAGCCCAAACACCATAGTTCTGACCTGCAAACACAAGTGATTTTGATGAAAATGACGAGGAATCCATTTCTGTCAAAGCTGATTTTTCTTCTTGCAGGTATTCCTTGTACAGGAAACAAAGAACAAGGATAGCAGTTGATGATTACAATCAATTGCGTATCTCTTAAAGAACAAATCAAGATAATTTTCTTGATTAAATTTCTGAACACTCGTGTTTCACTCACCACCCTTTCAAAGCCGAAATAACTTTGAAAAATAAATAATCCTCACTTAAATTCACTCGTGTTTCACTCAATCCCCCTTCAAAGATTCAATCTTGCTCTGATACCAATTGTTGGAAAATTTTGACTGATGAACAGTTACTGTTCAAATCACTGTCAGAATTTTGTGTCTGACGCAAAGAAACAAGCATTGTTCAAATCAGTGCTTAGAAACCAAGAACTTGCCCAGAATTTTTCCAGAAATTGTAAAGTATAAAGAACTAATAATTGATGCAAGAAACACAGAACAAAGGGTAGAATTACTTAGGTTACTGCCATCCCTTGGATTTTATTTATAGAAGAAGATCAAAAATACAAGAATGGTAATTCTAGTCTATTACAATCTCTTCTATTTAAAACAGGAAATAAAATCTACGAAAATAAAGCAACATGATATGATCAATATACTTTGATCTTAATTAACTTAAACACAAACACTTAAATTAAAACGTGATAAAATAAAAAACACAATAAAGGAAATCTTGATGATCTTCACAGCTTCAGTCTTCAATTCTGCAGACATGGAATCAGTTGACCTTTGACCCTTCATTTTTCAACAATCACTCTGACCATGTGAAGATCCTGATAGGAGGGAGATTTTTGAGAAGGAAACTAGTTGATTAGAGAAATTAAGCAATGAGTATATCAGATAATAAGTTTACCAAGAATAAGTTGTTGATGGGTAACGGACAAAAGTGGAAGAGGAAATATAAGCGATTTGGTCATATCCCAAACAACACCCTAAAATTTGAAAATTCCATCAGTCTCAAGTATCATCCGGTAAATGCAAATAAAAGGTTAAGGTACTCATCAAAAAATCGAGTCATTTAGTAAAGAGGAGTGTTAAGTTAGCATTTTTACATGGTGTATCAACATATGGAACTCACCTTCCATGTATTTCACAAATGACTGAGATACGACAGTCTCAACAAATGTGACTGTCACTAGCACTTCTATAAATTAATTCAGGTCATTGATAAATGATAGAATGATGATAAATATGTTATCAAATATTTAAATATATGGAACTTAAAGTTAGCTGAAAATAACTAGTTGAGATGTTAGAATTACAACTTCCACGGGATTCTCTAGTCTATACTTACATGCTCAAACGGTTTTAGACAAGATCCAAGAATATCTGGTGGTATATCTCAAAATGCAACCAAACTTAAACGTGTATAATAAAAGTGTCCCATACCAAATTTTGGACCACGGTCCTGTAGGAATGCACCTTGGTATCACCTCTCAAAAAGTGGGGAATATGATTTTTGAAAATCCTGCAATGACAAAAGAATCACCCCATTGCCAACAAATAATGGAAAAAAACATTGGAAAAAAGAGCAAAAAAAGACATTATTATAAAGGTAGCAAGTCACACAACGCTGAACATCAAAGACCATAGCCTGAATATGAGTTGTAAGAACCATGGGAAAGTGATGGGAGGCAAAACCAATACCACCACCTAATGCATTCTTAATCTTGGTAATTATCACCTGACTTAAAAATGAGAGATTTACCATGTAATCACTGTGACACTGAGGTGACAGCCAGTATGACTCAAAGCTGTTTATCAGATGAGATATGCATTGGTGCCCCAAACATGTAAACTTTTTCCTAGTCATGTTGTATACGTTCCAGGAAATGCATAATTGCCACATCCATGCAAGTGTGTTTCACTGGTTAGGGAAATAAAAATAGACAAAATTCCTAGCCTGTTAACTATATAACTCAAATATCAGGTACACATCGCTGAATCACATAGTGTCATGGGATATGATTGTGTATTGATTAGGATATTAATTAGAGATGTAAATACTAGTTAGTAGTGTTGTAATAGGACACTCATCCTTCTTCCATACTTAGCCCGAATTAATAGCTTCACATGTAAATCAGTTTGCTTATTATTTAATGAACAAGACACTGAAGAAGAGTGATCATTCAGTGCCTATACAAATCAAAATTGACATGGTATCAGAGCTTCTACTGACCTGTGACTCATCGTGTGTGTAAACAGAATTTTTTTTCTTGTGTCTTCGGTTGCTCTGCTTCTGAGCAAAGCTTCTTGGGATTTTTTTTTGTGTTGTGGTTGTCAGCGTTCTTCTGGGAAGATCGGAGATTCTCTGGTGTGATTTTCTGTGGTGGTTGTGTGTCTCCTGTTTCTGTGTTGTGTGGGCTCTCTTGTGGTGTCCTCTGTTCTGTGGTGGCTGGGCTGTCGTGGGTACATCGGCGCTCTCTGTGTTCGCTGGGAGATCTGTGGTGGTCGGAAAAAAAAAGAGTGGTCGGCCATCTCGGTCTCGGTTGCACAAGACGACTTTCTTTTCTGTGGGAAATTATTGAAGAAGATGATCTGTTGCAATTTATCTTGACACGTCGGCCTTTTCCTTTGACATGTCGGCATCACTTGAATCTGCTTCGGTGACGCGTCAGCTTGTTCAGCTGACACTTGGCTTGGGCTCTCTTCCATGAGATTTGCATCATGTCTCTAGAAAATAATATTATTCGCTTCACTGGAAAGAGTTTTTCTACATGGGAGTTCCAATTTAAGATGTTCTTAAAAGGGAAAGAATTATCAGAGCATGTTGATAGCTCTACAAAAATTCCTACTGATGAAAAGGAATTAGCCAAATGGGAGGTTCAAGATGCTAAGGTGATTTCATGGCTATTAGGGACGATTGAGCCTCATCTGGTTGCCAATCTTCGGTGTTTCACTAGGGCTCAAGCTATTTGGGCCTATCTACGCCGTATTTATCATCAAGATCATAGTGCTCGGAAATTCCAATTGGAGATGGAGATTAGCAGTTACAGTCAAGGTAACTTAACCATTGAACAATTTTATTTTGGTTTTATTAATATATGGAGTGAGTATTTTGCTATTGTTCATGCTAAGGTTCCTACCGCGGCACTCGCGGCCCTTCAAGCGGTTCATGCTGAGAGTCAACGCGATCAATTCTTAATGAAGCTTCGTCCTGAATTTGAACATGTTAGAGCTGGTCTATTGAACCGTGATCTGGTTCCTTCATTGGATATCTGCTTGGGGATTTATTGCATGAGGAGCAACGATTATCCACTCAGATGGGAATGACCTCTCCGAAGGCTTTTTCTGAGCCTGTTACTGTAGCCTACGCAACGCAAGGAAGAGGACCGCACAAATTGCAGTGTTTCAGCTGCAAAGAGCTTGGTCACATTGCTCGTAACTGTCCGAAGAAAGTTTGCAACTACTGTGAGAAACCGGGCCATTTTATCAAAGACTGTCGGGTACGACCTCAGAATCACCACTCTCAAGCTTTTCAAGCTACTGTCCAGGCCTTGTCTTCTGCGCCTCCCACTGTAAGCACCGATTCATCTATTCTCACACCTGCCATGGTTCAGCAAATGATTATCTCAGCTTTTATGGCTTTGGGCCTCCAAGGTATAACTCCTAGTTCCACTCCTTGGCTTGTTGATTCGGGTGCTTCTAATCATATGACTGATAGTACAACGGATCTCCATGATGTTCATGAGTATGACGGCACGCAATCTATTCAGATTGCTAATGGCAGTACACTTCCAATTACTGCTGTTGGTAATTTGGATCATTCAATTAAAGATGTTTTTGTCTCTCCTGAATTATCTACCAGCCTAATTTCTGTTGGACAATTGGTGGATGATAACCTTGATGTTCATTTTTCTCATGGTGGTTGTGTTGTGAAGGATCAGGTGTCGGGAATGGTGATCGCGAGGGGGCCTAAAGTAGGATGTCTTTTTCCTCTATATTTTTCTATTCCTAAAGTTGTTTCCTTTGCTTGTATGGCTATGGCCAATAATAATGAAGTATGGCATAAGAAATTAGGTCATCCTAATTCCGTTGTCTTAACTCATCTTCTAAAACATGGTTTTTTGGTAAATAATAACTCTCTCTCATCTATTGATTGTGCTACTTGTCGTCTTGGTAAAAGTAAAACTTTACCTTTTCCTGTGCATGGTAATCGTGCTTCCACTTTGTTTGAAATTGTGCATACTGATGTCTGGGGTGCTAGTCCTGTTATTTCTCATAGGCAATATCGTTATTTCATGAAATTTATCGATGATTATAGTCGATTTACTTGGATCTATTTTCTTCACACTAAAGATGACGTGTTCTCTGTTTTTCAAAAATTTGTTGCGCTTGTCGAGACACAATTTAGTACTTGTATCAAAATCTTATTCTCCGACTAAGGGGGGAATACATGTCAAATTCCTTTCAGAATTATCTTCAACAAAAAGGGATAATTTCTCAACGCTCTTGCCCTTACACCCCTCAACAAAATGGAGTCGCTGAGCATAAGAATCGTCATCTCTTAGATGTTGTTCGTACTTTGCTAATTGATTCGTCTGTACCTACTAAATTCTGGGTAGAAGCATTATCTACAGCTGTTTATTTAATCAATCGTTTGCCTACAGTCACTCTAAATTATGATTCTCCCTATCTTCGTTTATTTGGTATACCTCCTGAGTATAAATCACTTCATACTTTCGGGTGTGTCTGTTTTGTTCATTTACCACCCACTAAACGTCACAAGCTTGCTGCTCAGTCTGTCCCATGTGCTTTTATGGGATATAGCCCTACTCAAAAAGGATTTATATGCTATGATGATCATGCAAATAAATTTTGAATCTCCAGGAATGTAGTTTTCTTTGAAAATCAATATTTCTTTCAATCTCGTGTTATTTCTGATTCCCATATTGTCCCACTTCCTCCATTTGATGATGTCCCTCCTTCCATTAAGTGGTTTAAACCAGGTATAGTGTATCAATGACATCCTCCTTCAGCGCCCCTTCCAGACACCACTTCGTCATCTGATTCTACACTACTAGCACCTCGACGATCCACTCGAGTTCCCCATCCACCAGATAGGATGGCTTTTCTCATACCTCGTTTACTGCCACTCTCGATACTATTTCTGTTCCTCACTCTTATACTCAGGCACCAACCCAAGCTTGCTGGCAGCAGGCCATGCAAGAGGAAATTCAGGCACTTCAAGACAATCACACTTGGGATCTTATGACTTGTCCGCCTGGAGTCAAACCTATTGGTTGTAAATGGGTATACTCAGTCAAGTTTAGATCTAATGGCTCCCTGGACAGGTATAATATCCGTCTCGTGGCTCTTGGGAACCGACAGGAGTATGGTATTGATTATGAAGAGACATTTGCACAAGTGGCTAAAATGACTAATGTACGGACTATATTGGCACTTGCTACGTCACAGGAGTGGTCTCTTAGACAGATGGATGTGAAAAATGCTTTTCGACATGGAGATTTGAAGGAAGAAATTTATATGTCTCCACCTCCGGGCATGTTTAATACACCTTCCTCTGAGGTTTGTCGGCTACGCAGATCTTTGTATGGTTTGAAACAGGCTCCTCGGGCATGGTTTGATAAATTTCGCTCTACTTTGCTTGCCTTTCACTTTATTCAAAGTCAGTTTGATTCTTCTCCGCTTCTTTGCAAGACATCTGCAGGAATTGTATTGCTTCTAGTCTATGTTGATGATATTGTGATTACTGGATCAGATACTGAGTTACTTAAACACTTGCAAAAGCATCTCCAGGACTCTTTTCACATGAAAGATCTTGGCCCCTTGCAGTATTTTCTTAGCCTTGAGGTTCAGATTACTCCGACTGGTACATTGTTACATCAGCACAAGTACAAAGAGGAAGTCATTTCACAAGCTGGTCTCTAATTGGTTAATTCTGCTCTTACCCCATTGGAGGTCAATGTTAAGCTTCGCCAGGAGGAAGGCGAGCTTCTGTCAGATCCATCCTTGTATCGGCAACTAGTTGGAAGTTTGAATTACTTGACGATTACTCGTCCTGATATTTCCTTTGCGGTGCAGCAGGTTAGTCAATTTATGCATGCTCCTCGACATCTTCACTTTGCTATTGTTCGCCGCATTATCCGATATTTGATGGGTACCTCTTCACGAGGGTTGTTCTTTCCTAAGGAATCTTCCTTACGGTTAGAAGGATATAATGACACTGATTGGGCCGGTTGTGCAGATACTCGTCGCTCTGTTACCGGATTGTGTATGTTTTTTGGCAATGCACTCATTTCTTGGAAGAGTAAGAAGCAAGATAGAGTTTCCAAATCCTCCACAGAATCCGAATATCAGGCTATGTCTTCAGCTTGCTCTGAAATTACATGGCTTCGTGGGTTATTGGGCGAACTTGGTTTTCCTCAGCTTCATTCCACTCCTCTTCATGCTGATAATACTAGTGCGATTCAGATTGCGGCTAATCCAGTGTTTCATGAGCGTACAAAACATATTGAGGTTGACTGTCATTCTATTTGTGAATCTTTTCACCGACATGAAACGCTACCTCACATTTCCATCGAACATCAAACTGCGGACATTTTCACTAAAGCTCTCTCTCGGCATCGGCATAAACTCTTAGTTGACAAATTGATGCTTCTTGATCGACCAGCATCAATTTGAGGGGGGATGTCACGGGATATGATTGTGTATTGATTAGGAAATTAATTAGAGATGTAAATACTAGTTAGTAGTGTTGTAATAGGACACTTATCCTTCTTCCATACTTAGCCCGAATTAATAGCTTCACATGTAAATCAGTTTGTTTACTATTTAATGAACAAGACACTCAAGAAGAGTGATCATTCAGTGCCTATACAAATCAAAATTGACACATAGAAATCCTTGCATGTTTATTTTCTCTTTTTTTGTGTGTGCGAGCGCGTGCCTAGTGGAGCAGCAAGTTGATTAATAGAGAAATTGATGGAGCTAGTTGACAATTTAATTTTAATCTTTGTAAAACTAAACTTTTCACTCTTTTCTATGCATGGTGGTAACTGGGATGAGAAAGGAATAGGATAGAGAAAACTTGGAAATGTTATCCTTTCTGTGATTTGGAGTATTTGGTCACAGCAGAGTGATAGAATCTTCAAACTGCTTCTTGAAGCAATTTTATCCAATAAAACTTTCTTCTTTTATCGATAATAAGAAAGGACCCATCTAGTCACAAACACTCACCATGAGTTTCCAGCAGCATTGGAAACAATATCATAGACTATCCATGGATGAATTCCAGCTTGAGTGCAAAGAGAAATCGCCTCCAGTGCAGCAACAAGATGAATGCCCTCAAGCAGCTCATTTACCATTTTAATTTTACTGTGAAGAAAAGGAGAGCTAAATATCAAATTCTTGATAATCAAGAGGCCATAACATTATTTGAGTAGTCTTATATTCTGAAATCAAATCCAGCATTAGCTTCAGACCTTCCCGAGGATGTAATCTAGATAAATCAAAGTAATCAGAATTCTGCACTATTCAAATTATCTGATAAAAATGTGGAATTGGACTGCTACAACTAATAAGCAGATAAAGAAGGCAAAGTTGTTAGTGTAACAAACAGTGTTACCATGGTTCTTCCCTCTAAGACTTCAGAAAATCCCCTGGAGACATATGCTTCTATTAGATGAGCCATCGAATCTTCATCTGTGAGATCAATAGAATAAACTGATTTCAGTACCAATGCATGAGGATCGTATTTCCTAAAGAGAGCAACAAACAGGATCATGAATGATTGCCAAGAAGAAAAAAGAATGCTAAATTGATAATAGTTTTCAGTAAAACTTCTAGTAGATGAGCCAATTTGTGATTGAGGCCATGTAGTTTTACAGCAAAGGTTGGGCGAGCAAAAGAACATGCCCATGTACCATGTCCGCACTTCATTTTTTTATGCATATGTTCCCTTTACATATGAATGCAAAATAACCTTGCACACCATAACTTATCCAACTGATTTTGCCAAGTCCTAGCCACCAATCTTAATATTTATATCACTCATTTGAGTGCAATAACAGGCAGAAAAAACATCTCAGGGAAGAAATACATAATTAACATTTGATGTTAATGGTTGGCTGTTTGAGATTTAACCAGTTGATTTAGGAATTATGATAATTTAACCAATTATGAATGTCTTGTTCCCTTATACTTGAAATCCAAAACGGGATAATATGTTTGTGATTATCAATGAGGTTTCCTAACGGAAGATCAAGTGTTATGCATGCATCACTAACAGATAATGAAGAAGACAATCCTAAATTAAGTTACCAGTCGCTAATATTGAGAAAACTTAGCCATGCACATAAATTTCACAGGCAAAAATAAAAAGGTGAGAAAAGAGGGAGGAGAAAAGCAAAAGGGCGGTAATGTGTCCTCCATTGCCTTGCCATGGAGAGGTAATCTAAGCAATGAAGTCAAGATTTACACCAGATTACTAACAGAAATGCTTTCCGGAGAATGCGCCACTAAAAAGAAAGGACACATTTATAAATTCACAATATACATGACCTCTGAGACGTTTCTCCAGATTCTGGATGTATGATGGCAGAATAGTTGAACGTAGGATGATGAGTGCCTCTTTCTGCAATCCTGCATACCATCGAGTTAAGAATCCTGAATATCAAAAAAGTAATGATAACTTTAGGTATAAAGGATAAGTTTCATGAATACTTTTCAAAACACCCTGTTGGCCAAAAAATACATCATCGATTTGATCCACGTGAGATATTAAAACAATCAAAGCTGCAACTTCTGTATGCCAAAAGCAAGTAAAAAAAAAAGTTTAGGCACAATTTCATATTAATTTCATTCTACTGTCTGCTGTCTCCTTCCTTCTTTCCTTCTACTGACACACTAGACATCAATCAGAATGAACCCCAACACTACATTGATCATCGCTTAGCTAATGCTCCACTTTTGTGGATCGATGAAGATTTAGAAATTTGACCGTTTAAAAATGAAATAACATAAAGTTTCCATGCATCTATCAAAATCAGAATACTACAAGGCAGTTTTTGAGAAAAGAAGGGTGTATAAAACTACAAGACATCAAATTAAAACACAATCATGACACTTCAAAAGTGAAATTAAATGTGAAAGTTTCAAGTTCAAGCATGAATCGAATAGACAGTTGTTTATACTTTCAAGAATCCTCCCACGCAAGCGTAAGAAGCTGGAACAGAAGAGGTAAGAATCAATCAGTTTCTACGATATCAGGCTATACCAGGTATCCTTAAGAGTTATCATATGCGTCATCCCATGGAGTACAAGTATAACCTAGGAAAAGCACATGTCATCATTGGTACCACGAAAACATCCAAAGCAAAGTCTAGAATCGAAGCTACAGGGAAGCTAGGAATGGATTTCACTTTTAAAAAGAAACGCTGCATGGAATATAAACATATTCTATACACATTCCTCTTGAGTGCTAAAACCCAATTAAAAATGAGATTTTGCGAGGAATATAAACATCATGTGTCACACCCATTCCATGTGTAGAAATGGTGAGATTACAGAGAAAGAAGAGAGAAAGAAGAGAAGGGGTTGTTTGAGAGAGAAGAAGATACTTTGACTTTCAATTCAGTTGGCCTTCTGTTATTCTGTTTCACAGACAATACATGCTCTATTGTGAGCTATTTATACACATATCTATGTCATGTATGTATGTATGCATTGCAATGTATGCATACTCATAGTATGCATACATTTCCACTTCATACTCTATCATCCCCCCTCAATCACAGGCGCACATAAACCTAGCCTGAGATTGCGACAATGAGCAAGAAATAAAGGAGAACTCAGCCCCTTGGTAAGAATGTCAGCAAACTGCTCCTGTGATGAGACAAATTGAACCTCCAGCTGCTTGTTGGCCACCCTCTCACGGACAAAATGCACATCAATTTCAATGTGCTTTGTGCGTTGATGCTGCACAGGGTTAAAACACAATGCAATCGCAGACAAATTGTCACATAAAAGAACAGGAGGCTGATGAAGTGGAATGCGTAAAAATTGCAGCAGCTTCTTGATCCAATCAAGCTCAGCCGATGCCGAAGACAAAGCCCTGTACTCAGCCTCTGTGGAGGATCAGGACACTGTCTGCTGCTTCTTAGACGACCAAGAAATAGGATTGGAACCAAGAAACACAACCAAGCCAGTTGTTGATCGTCGATCATTGGGATCACCAGCCCAATCAGCATCACTGAATGCTGTGAGATCTAAGGACCCTTTCTGATAAGTAATCCCGACAGAAAGAGTGCCCTTGAGAAACCTGAGAATGCGTTTAACAGCCACAAAATGATCCACCATAGGGTGTTGCATAAATTGGCACACCTGATGAACAGCAAACGCAATGTCAGGCCTGGTAAAAGTGAGGTATTGTAGAGCACCTACAACACTGCGATACAAGGAAGGATTATCAAAAGGCTCTCCATCATCCTTGAGTAAGCGCTGATATGGAAGACAAGGGGTAGCACACGGCTTGGCAGAATGCATATCAGTCTTAAGGAGCAAATCCTGTATGTAATTGGACTGGGAGAGAACCAGGCCAGCAGAAGTATGAAGAATTTGAACTCCCAAGAAGAAATGCAAATCTCCCATATCAGTGATCTGAAATTCTGCAGTGAGGGATGCTATGACCTGATTGATAACAATACTATCACTCCCCGTAATGATAATGTCATCAACATAAACCAGCAAGGTGATGATCCCAGCATCCAGATATTTTACAAAGAGTGAAGAATCTGAATACATGTGATGAAATCCCAAGGATGGTAGAAAAGAGGTGAACCTGTCATTCCATGCACGGGGGGCCTGCTTCAGACCGTAAAGGGATTTATGCAATTTGCATACAAGCTGAGGTTGTGCTCGATCAATAAAACCAGGGGGTTGCGACATAAACACTTCCTCATTAAGAATGCCATGTAGAAACACATTTTTAACGTCAAGTTGCCGTAAACCCCAACCAAATTGCGCAGCAAGTGCCAACACTATCCTCACTGTAGTTGGCTTTACTACCGTTCTGAATGTCTCACCATAGTCCAAACCAGGTTCTTGACTAAAACCTTGAGCAACCAATCGAGCCTTATGCCTTGCAATAGTCCCGTCAGCATGTCTCTTGATTTTTAAAATCCATTTACATCTAACCAGATTTTTATCAGATGCCAGAGGCATTAAACTCCATGTATGCTGCGACTGCAGAGCAGCAATTTCATCATTCATGGCTTTCAACCAAACAGGGATGGTCAAAGCAACTTTGTAACTGCTAGGTTCAACCAAATTCAGATCAGCCGTGGTTGTGGCAGTGGAAGTTGCAAGACAAGCCTTCTTCTTAAAAATGCCACTCTTACTCCTTGTTTGCATAGGATGCAAGTTCATATCTGGAATATGAAGGACCACTGAAATACACTCAGGTCTGAATGAAACAATTGAGGCTTGATTACCTTCTAATGAATTTCCAGAATTGGATGCAGGATCAACAGGCATGGACGATAATTGCAAAGGGACAGCAGTAGTAGACTCTGACGCGGAGGACACAGAATTTGACTTTGAGAATGAAGACGAAGACGTGTGACCCGAAGTATGAAAAATAGCAGAAGGAAAGACTACAATGTTGTCATTGGTAACGACGGGAAAAGGCACATGTGAAGACTGGGAAGGAGATGCAGTAGTGCCCTTAACACTAGTAGTTAAATCAACATATGGAAAGACATGCTCATTAAAAATTACATGTCTAGAGATATATGTGCGTTTGCTGTCAATTTCATAACAAAGATAGCCTTTATATTGAGAGGCATATCCCAATAATACACACATAATCGTTTTAGGCTATAACTTATGAAGCCTATAGGGTCTCAATAGTGGAAAACAAGCACAACCGAAAATACATAAGTGAGACACGGAAGGAGTAGTTTTGAATAAAATCTCATAAGGAGATTTATTCTGTAAGATCCCAGACGACATTCGGTTGATAAGATATACAAACGTATGTACTGCATAGGTCCAAAATGAAGCTGGCAATTTGGCATGTTGGAGTAAGGTAATTGTAGTTTCAATCAAATGCCTATGTTTGCGTTCAGCAAGACCATTCTGTTCAGGTGTATAGGGGCAGGATTTTTGATGGACAATTCCTTTCGAAATTAAGAATTTTTGGAGTTGTGTACTGACATACTCACCACCCCCATCACTTTGCAGAGTTTTAATGGAACAAGAAAACTGTGTTTGAACATAGAAATAAAATTTGACAAACACAGAACAAAGATCACTTTTATTGACTAGTGGAAATAACCAGCAATAACGCAAAAACTCATCAATAAAAGTCACATAGTATTTGTAACCATCTATTGAAACACAAGGAGACGGACCCCAAACATCACTATGTATAGTGTGAAATGGAATTACAGATTTATGAGTACTGGAATGAAAAGGGAGTTTCGAAAACTTTCCCTGAAGACAGCTATGACATACATAATTATTACAATCAATGGGACATTTAATATGTGATTTGTCTAACATCATCGTAGCAATTTTATTAGATGGATGACCTAATCGATGATGCCAAGTGGACGAGAGAACTAACTGACCAAGATATGACCGAAATGACTGACGATGAGGAGCAAAAGGTAAGGAATAGAGTCCATTACTGCATTGCCCTTTGTATATAATCCTCCCTGTGACCTTGTCCTGAATCCAAAAATAGAAAGCATCAAAGATTAGCCGATATTGATTATCCAAACATAAATGATGGACCGACAATAAATTCTGAGTCAATTGAGGCACATGTAAAACAGAATTTAGCTTAATGAGTGCTGTATTTGTTGGAATAATAGAATTTCCAACATGTGATACTAGCAAACCTTCACCGTTTGCTGTTTGGACTGTATCATTTGTGAGATACGTAGTGGATGATGACAAATTGTTCAAGTCGGCTGTCATATGGTTTGTTGCACCCGTATCAGCTATCCACACTGGAGCAGAATTCTGAGGTTGCTGCAGACCAGAATTCTGAGATTGCTACAAATGAATACTGTTCTGAGATGGTTGCAGAACAATATTCATTGCGTGGATGACATTTTTCTGCACATGATGGTCCTGAGCTGCAGGATAAGTAGCCTGATAATCCTGAGCTGAAGAGTAGCTGGTATTGCCCGAAAAATTTGGACCATTGTCATTGTAAAAACAATACAATGTGTTGTGATTGGTCCTTCCACAAATATGACACTGAAGCTTCTCACTTCTGTTCAATGCACACACTGGAGCCGTATGACCTGTAGCATTGCACAACTGGCACACCAAGTTACTGGACATTGATTGAGCAGACTGATACGGGCCAACACCACCAGAATTCATGACTGCCATATCATGCATCCTAGTGTGAAATTGATTTTTCAGATGAAAACTCCTTTGCTGCGAGCCAAATCTTCCCCTTCCCCTGCTTCTGTGAAATGGTTTATATCCACCATTTCAATATGAGTTGTAACCATGCATTCCACGGGACTGTTGAAAATGCACTAGTGGTGCAGGTGCAGATTTCACAACAGTATGCATAGCACTAAGATATGCAGGGGTGGCAGAAATCGAATTATCCACAATTCGTTCTTCAGCCAATAATTGTCATCTGAATTCCTTTAAAGGAATTACACTCTCCCTACCTCTTACCACACATCTGAAAGTGTTGTACTCAGGAGGTAGTCCATTCAAAGCCAAGATCACAATGTCTTCATCTGCAAAGTATACTCCAACTGCACTTAGATAATCTCTTGCTTCTTTTATCTTGAGCAGATACTGACTTACGGAGTCAGTGCCTTTCTTAACATTTTGCAGATCAGACTTCAGTTGAAAAATGCTAGTTTTGGACACTGTGGAAAAATGTTCCTTCAATCTATTCCACAGGTCTCTTGAGCTTCTGCAACCGATAGCACATGACATGGCTATAGGGGATAAGGTAGCAGTGATCAGTTGCATGACAGCTCTGTCATGCATCTTCCATATCAGCACATTCTCAGATTCCTCACTTGAGGATGAGATCGAAATGTTCATATCACTCTCATCAAGAGGACACAAGTGAGAACCATCACCAAAGCCAATTATTCCATTACTTTCTAGTAACAATTGCATTTGAAAATGCCAATTTAGGTAATTTGAATCGTCCAATTTCACATTCACAGATGTGGATATTGTTGAAATCAAACCTGCAATTGGAGACTGAAGGATTTGCAGTTACGATGCAGTAACCATTGCTGGTGGATGAGCAGAAATTCACAGAGGCTTTTTATCTCACACTTTATAGAGAATCGGTGATTATCCAGTAGTTTTTCCAAGAAACTAAGAAAAAATTTGCAGTAGCAGCAATTTTGTCAGATCAATTTGACAGATTTGCGGAAGCAGATGTTTGAGAAATTATTGATTCAGTGTGTTTGCGTGAGCATTTGAAGCTCTGATACCATGTAGAAATGGTGAGATTATAGAGAAAGAAGAGAAGGGGTTGTTTGACAGAGAAGAAGATACTTTGACTTTCAATTCAGTTGGCCTTTTGTTATTCTGTTTCACACACAATACATGCTCTATTGTGAGCTATTTATACACATATCTATGTCATGTATGTATGTATGCATTGCAATGCATGCATACTCATAGTATGCATACATTTCCACTTCATACTCTATCACCATGCATTAGCATGTAATGCATTCCACAAACAAAACATAGCCATTTAAAATAAGTGGCATCCCACCCCAAGTAGCTTAGCTATTAAAACATTTCAGTAAAACATAGACATATATATATATCCGAGCATCATTTACCTTTCCCAGCCTCAATAAGGCTGGCACTTCTTGTTCCCCCTAGATTCAAAAATTTATCAACCAAAGTTTCATCTATCTGCAGAACAAGAAAATCCCAATTTAACAATAACTAATTTGCCAATCACGTAATCTATAAAAAATAAGTTAAATTTACACACTGAGTTGCAAAAATGATTGTAAGAGACAATAATAGTATTGGCATTTGGCATAGTCAATACATACAAAACAAAAAAATAAACATGACTTTTAATTAGTGTATTGGATCTACTTTCCACTAATCAAACATTGGTGACACATTCATATCACCAACTTGCGATGGTGGTATGACCTCAAATAAGGCCAAAAGTATCCTTAAGCATGTGCATTGGTTTTGATCAAGGTTGTCCAAATCGCGAGTTGACTCGCAAAATCATACGATTTTGAGAGTCAACTCATCAAATCGTGTCAACTCGGGGAGAAAAATCGAATTCGGTCAAAATTGGTCAAACTTGCAAAATCAGAAAGGATCGTTCCGAGTTTGCGATCCCAGGTGTTCGGCCCTATGCCTTCAGGGTTGAATAATGAAAAATCATTTTAATTATTTCATTTTCAACTTTCAATCTTTCTTTTCACATACATTTGCCCTAAACCCGTTCTCTTCCCCAAATCGTTTCTTCTCTTCTCAGTTCAGCGGCGGTGTAGTTTACCCGATCTCCTCCCCAGTTGTTCTCATCCTTCTCTTTCTTCCCCAAATCGTCCTCTCCTCTCATCTCTCGAATCGTCTTCTCGCTTACTGGAGAAGAGCTGTCGGACTTCCCCAAATTTGTCTATCTTTGTTGCCATCGTCGTTCAAGGTTAGTGCAAGCTTGATCTTTGAATGTTATATGCCCCTGCAATTTGTGTTCATGATAATGAGCCTTTGAAAGGATCATAAAGTCAATTTTGATTTCATTTTTAACATTGATGATAAACAAATGCAACAAGTTAGTACAATGCCCTGTCAATACTAATTTATGTTAACTAATAGGCTTGAATAAAGTCCAGTTGGAGAGAAAGTATCCATACTTGGAGAATCATTTTTGCTGCTGTCACATACTGATTTCCTGGCCGAAAAATTATTCCTAGCATTTTTAGCATAAATTTGAGAGAATACAGTGAGGTAAACATTGTAAAATAAGTTTGTTGGGCTGTCGGGTAAACATTATTTTTGACTGGGAAAGATTGAGGGAGGCATTTATGTGTTACCATCTCTGTTTGTTTGTTTGATTTGAAAATGTGAGATTTTTCAAGTTTGAGCAGTAGTTAATATTTTCACATACTTGTTTATTGCTGAGAATTGATAGAAATAAGAAGTTTTTAATATCTTAAGCAGTAGAAACTTTATTTGGGTGTTTAATGTAGTTCAGTCTTTGGGGTAAAATACTTTGTAACAGGTAGTTTTCCCAACTTTTGAACTAGAAATGGGAATTAACTGAACTGTCTTTCTCTGCCATCTGCTCATCCTGGCCTGTTCCTTTGTTCACTCTAGAATTTGTTAGCTATTAAAAGGCCATCTTGTAGTAAGTTGTCCCATTGAACCCTTGTTATTGGAATGAAAATTTGCAGACATTTAAATTATTGCACTTTGCTGCTCATTGATGGCGATTGTGCTTTGACCTGGCTTTTATGAATAGATGGAGATCATAAAACTTTAGGTGGTCTCATTAATATTTGCTGCCTTATTGCATTTATTTTTTCCTTAGCCTGGTATTGCTTGGCTCTTTGACTCTGTGGAAATCATTTTATGGTTGTTTGTGACTAAGTTAATGGTGACGCGGTAGAAACATATTAGTGCAAGGATGACCCATCAAACTTTCAGATGTTTTTATAATGTTGTCCATTTCTTTACTTCATTTCTTGCATTATGAAATAAATTGGAAACCGTAGATTACCAAGAAAAATAGAAATCTAATAATTATTTAATTTATAACTTACCCATAACTATGACAAATGTCTGTTTATCGCACAACAAGAAACAAGTTGTCAGCATATATTCATCTAACCTTAGATGTCCAAGTTATCTAACCTTGTTATTATTTCAATGAATTGCAGATTACATGGCATCCAAAAAAAGTACCAGTGACAATAGACTTGATGTGGGATGGCAGCATGGTATAGATATTGAAAATAATTCAAGAAAAGTTCAATGCAAGTATTGTCAAAAAAATTTCAGCGGAGGCATTTTTATCGTTTCAAACATCATTTGGCTTGCACTCGAAAGGATGTTGAGCCATGCCAGCAAGTACTAGCAGATGTGAAGCAAGTACTAGCAGATGTGAAGCAGATGATTTTGAATGTTTTGGTGAAAAATCAAGAAGCATCTAAGAAGAAAAGAAAGATTTTTCAGTTTCTTAGAAGTGACGAAGATGCAAACGAAGATAATGAAATCAACTCAGTTAGCAAGGGAAAGAAACCAATAAGTGGAAGTGGAAGTGCTCAAATGACCATCAATCAGATGCTAAAGAAGGATATTAAAGAAGAAGCATGTCAACCAATTGCAAGGTTTTTTTATACTAGTGCGATTCCATTTAATTGTGTGAAAAACCCTGAGTTTGTTAAAGCACTTGAATTAGTTGCAAAGCATGGGCCAGGATTTAAGCCTCCATCTTACCATGATATTAGAGAGAAGTACTTAAGGCAAGAAGTAGATAACACATGCATTTGCTTGATGACTATAAGCTAGAATGGAAAAAAACAGGCTGCTCAATAATGTCTGATGGATGGACTGATAAGAAAAGACGCTCTATTTGTAACTTTTTGGTTAATAGTCCTAAAGGAACTTTTTTTTTATCATCTGTAGACACATCTGATATATCCAAAACAGCTAATAAAGTATTTGAGATGTTAGATGTTGTTGTGGAAATGATTGGAGAGGAAAATGTGGTGCAGGTAATTACTGATAATGCTGCGAATTATAAGGCAGCGGGGCATTTATTGATGGAAAAAAGAAAAAACTTGTATTGGACCCCATGCGCTGCTCATTGTATTGATTTGATTTTGGAAGATTTTGAGAAGAAACTAGAGGTGCATGAAGTAACTATTGGTAAGGGGAAGAGAATCACCACATACATATATTCAAGAACTCTTCTTATTTCCATGCTGAGACATTTCACAAAAGGAAAAGATTTAATCAGGCCTGCTGCCAGCATACTTGACTCTTGGATGTTTGAATGATTGTAAGATTCAATTAATGACAATGTTCACTTTCATCCAATGGAGGTCAAGTAGGTATTCAAAAAGTGAAGAAGGGCAGCAAATTCAAAATTATGTTTTGGATAGTTGGCATGATGTCTCTGATTGCATTAAGGCAGCATATCCTCTTATAAAAGTTCTTCGATTAGTTGATTCAGATGAGACACCGGCCATGGGTTTCATATATAGAGCAATGATTGAAGCGAAAGAAAAGATACAAGTGAATTTTGCTACCAATTTTTGACCCACTTATTTTTAGGTTTCGGAAGAAAAATAAAAAAACATCAAAAAAGATAAAAATCCAAAAATATCTTATTAGAGGGGAAAAATTGAACAAATTGAGAGTTTAATGTTCGATTGAGGTTTAAATCGCGCAAATCAGAAATCAGGGACCAAAATGAAAAAAGCGCGCAAAGCTAAGGATGCTCTCGAAATTCTGATGGGGATACAATTGCACAAATTAAAAAGTTTAAAATTGATTAGGAATGCAATTGAAACAATTATAAGTTTAAGGGCCAAATTGCACTTTACCCTCAACATTAAAATTGCATGTTTCCTGCACTGTTCCGACACCTGAACAGCGCAGGAAACACAGGGCTGCAACGGCTCTCTGCAGTCCTCAGCCCTCTGCAATATACAGCCACACAACATGCATCTCAGCCCCTGCAAATGCAACAGGACAGGCGTCTCAGCCCTCTGCAAAATTCAGAGGGGAGCAACCTCATGCAATGTGCATGACAAAGGTTTGCCGCATTCCCCTATAAAATGGCACCGTTCACATGCAGAAGAGGGGAAAAAAAAAAGAGAGAAAAAAGAAAGAAAGAAAAAAGAGAGAAAACGAAACAGAGGAACGGGAGAGACGATACAGAGAAGAAAAGGCAAGAAAACTGTTGGAAATACTACGATAGAGTAGAAATTTACGTAACAAAAATTGGATCAATATCCCTCGGCAACCAGCTCCGTTCGTCTCCTTCGGTTCCAGGCCCCTTTCTCTCTCTAAGAAAACCAGCAGCCACCCTTCCTCTCTCTCACCCTCGTTTAATCAACTCCGGCCACTAGTGCAGACCTCCCAACATCACCAAGACATCACCATCATCTCCACCTCCACTCCAGCAGCTCAGCCACCTTCTCCGGCGAAGAAAACAGAGCAGCCCCGACGCCAGCAAGCACAGCCCGTCACTTCCGACGCCCACTTCGGCCACCACAGGCCACCATCTCCGACGCCACCACGACCAAAAGAACCACCTCGACCTCCTCTACACAACGGTATTAACAGTTTTCCCGTTCATTACACTCGGAAATTTAGCATTTCACTGTAGCATCTTTTGCATTTGCATGCGGGGAGTGAATTAATTCACTCCCCGCAGGTTGGTCGGGCCGGGCTTTGTGCCCGGCTTGACCCTCTGCTGAAGACGGGCTTCCAGCCCGTTTGGGCTGGAAGCCTAGTCCAGATAAGGTCTGGGCTGCCAGCCATCTGGGCTGACAGCCCAGCTTGAGGCAAGGTGGGCTGGAGGCCCAGCCCGAGGTGGGTGAGCATCCAGCCCATCGAAAAAATAATAATAAAATTATATAAATACAAAAAATACAAAAATTTGCATAAAAATATTTTTAAAAATAAAATAAAATGAAATGTGTTGTTTTCGTGCATACGGCCAATACACTAGCATATTTTAAAAAATCTTTTTGTTTCAAAAAATTATATTACCTTGGAATTTTAAGGAAAAATGTATTTTAGCATGAATTTCACAAAGAAAAATCACTTCTTGCATTTTTGGATTTTACAACATGTTTGTAAAACCCAAAGGGTATTGGCCAATATTTCAAAAAAATATAAAAATCTTATTTTTGGGAATTTATTATTCACTGTCGGTATTTGGATAAATAAATCCTAAGGGGTTGATATCCAAAATATTCGGCGGGAATGATATGCTATTATTCACTGTTGGTGTTGGATAAATAAATCCTAAGGGGTTGTTATCCAAAATATTCAGCGGGAATGATATGCTATTATTCACTGTCGGTGTTGGATAAATAAATCCTAAGGGGTTAATATCCAAAATATTCGGCGGAGTAATATCCCATTCATCATTTAACCAACATATTCTTTGAAAGATCAAAATCATAACAAATCATAACCAAACAAAAACACCAAGTAGCTTACCTTAGGTAGGGCGTACTAGGGGTGCTAAAACCTTCCCTTTACGCAACCAGTCCCTTACCCTAGAATCTCTGAAAGACCAGTTTAGGTTTCCTAGTAACCATAATACTAGGTGGCGACTCCCTTTTTCACAAAAATAAAGATGATACCCCAAACATTGAAATCCCCGCTCACGGGGAGGGTCGCCGCGACGCCGCGCACTCGCGATGGGGTGCGACATTATCAATTGTGAATTTTTTTTATAGGTTCATAGGAAACGAAGAAACCGTCTCCAACAGAAAAAATTAATGACTTGGTTTTTGTTATGTGTAATTTAAAAATGAATGATAAGGGCAAAAGGCAACTTATTGATTTCGATGAAGGTATAGATGAACTCCCATCTGATGATGAATGGGTGACTGAAAGAGAACATGGTAGTTCATCGAACATTAATTTACTTCAGGCTATTGCTAGTGCAACACAAAGAAAAAATGGAAAAGAAGACGATAGTGATGAAGAAACTTTTTATGGTGTTGAGATGAGTACTCCAGCCACTCAAGTTGATTTTGAAACTTCTAATTCAAGGAGTTTAGGGTTAAATATTGTTGGAGTTCGATCTAGTACTACCAATATCGGTGTTAGCACCAGTGGTAGTACTAATAATCCTTTTGATAGAGATGCTATTGATGCAAGTCTAGGACATAGTGAGGGGGATGAAACTGAGGCTGGTTTTAGTTTACATTGCATGCCAGGTGAAGATTTGTTTTAAATTTGTTCGTTTTTATTTTATGAAATTTTATGGACATAATTGTTTTGTAATGTATTTTGAAGTTATTTTAAATCATGAATGAACTTTAACTAATGAAGTTTTATGTCCATAATTATGATGTATTGTATTCAGAAATATTTTACTTATGATTTTACGATTTTTCTACTCACACGATTTTAGCTGTGATTTTACGATTTTTGTACGGACAAATTCAGGTACGATCTTACGATTTTACGATCCGAGTTTCAGAAAGGCTTTCTGTGTCGTGTCAAAATCGCAATTTTGACAACCTTGGTTTTGATAGGTCCGCAAGGAATTCAATGAAGACACGTCCTCCTTTAGCATGGAAATTTGCCTAGCAAATACTTTTATGCTTTAAAAGATGGTGTATGACCCACAAACGATTAAAAAATTTATCAGCGAGAGGCAATATTGGGTTAAGTTGCGCATGAAGATGTCGCAGTAACATGTCCTTGTAAAGTGATGCAAGAGTTGGGGTCAATGATTGATGTTACTTTGGAAGCCAACAAGCTTCCGCATGAAAATTAATTTCTCACGATTAGCTATTGATAGCATTATGAAGTACATTTATATTAAGATAATTGCTTGCGGACCATAGAGAAGCACTAGCTGAGAGACATCCTTTACTTCCTGAAATAAAGTCAGGTATGCTTTTATGTCATCTTATCTAAGACTCTTTCTCCAACCTTAATTTAATTTTTGGAGAAATAGTTTCCTCTTTTGGCATTTGTATGCATGTATTTGTGATGCAGGCACTTCAGTATCTTATTTGTGCAGCTTCTTATGTTCAAGTGAAACTCAACTGATTATAGATGTCATTCAATAGGTGGTTTTCGGGTGACAGGAAGAATATCTACTATGTGTTCCTTGTTGGATCCCATCAGTGGAGAGTTAACAGTTGAAACATCAGCAGTTCCCATTTCCTCCAATGACATACACTTGCTCCGTGTAGAGTCAGTTCTAATAGGAGAAAAAATTGTAACTGAAACTTCTTTGAATCAGACCACACACGCATGATATGTTCCCAATCTTGCCAAATTACTTTGACTTGTACATTGTTTTGATTTTAAACTTCTGTTTTTTCTCTGGTGTTTACAGATAGCGGATGGAGATGTTTGTCGTAATCTGACTTGTCCAAGTGTCTTTGCTGGGTGAGTTGCAAGCTTCTCCTGACTCTTGTTTTATCTTGTCTTTTTGGATCTGTATGAAGATGGAAGGCGCTGGTACTTATCTTTAAAAGGGGATGATGTTAAAAAAATTACATAATGGCTGTAGGAGTTAGTGTTGAACAATAAGCCACTTACTGGATCACCGAAACTAGTAGAAGACAGGCTGTCAATACAGAGGAGAAGAAGAGGCAGTGCATGTATAGGCAGAGCTGTCATTAATTGGTTGTTAATTCTGTTGTAACTAACTTCAACTTAGGAGAGAAGATTAACTTGACTTCTCTAAGTGATTTCAGATCATGTGTAATGTGTGTTGCCTAAACTATATAAATAGGAAATTTGTCAAACACAATGTAAGCACTACGAAAATACAAAAGCAAAACACTTACTCTGCAAATCTTTTCTCTCCAGCTCTTAAAGCTTGTTTATCTCAATTTCCAGCATATCAACCTGCAAACAAACCACACAAATCACAATCAATTCACACAATTCAACATGGTATCAGAGCTCTAATTCAATTCAAGAAGGGGCGTATATTGTGAAAATCAAACAATCAATCAGAATTCAATATCAAAGCATGGCAGGATCATCAAGCTCTGGAGGAGACCTAAGAACACCACAATTTAATGGAAGTAACTATGATTTCTGGTCAGTAAAGATGGAGACTGTCCTAATTGCATATGATCTATGGGAGGTGATTGAGATTGGCATGATATCTCAAGGAAATGAAGCTGAAAAAAAAGTTGAAGCTGAAACTTCAAAAACAGTAGCTGTATCTGCTACTTCAAGAGAAATGAAGATAAAAAATGCAAAAGCTCTAAGCCTCATTCAAGGAGCAATTTCAGACGAATTGTTTCCAAGGATAAGGAATGAGAAGACTGCTAAAGGAGCTTGGGATATTCTCAAGAGAGAATTTAGAGGAGACAAGAAGGTAAGGGTTGTAAAACTCCAAGCAATTAGAGCTGATTTTGAATATATGAGAATGTCAGAAAATGATAGCCTAGATAACTACTTAGCCAAGTTTTTTGAGGTAATGAATGATTTGAAATCACTTGGTGAGGAGGTGACAGAAACTAGGCTAGTGCAGAAATTATTGATGAGTTTGTGCAGAAGATATAAGTCTATTGTTTCAATAATTGAAGAATCAAGAGACCTAGATGTGCTTAGAATTGAGGAAGTGATTGCCTCAATTAAAGTTTTTGACAAGAGAGAAGGTATGCATGATGAGAGGGAGAAGATGAATGGTATTGAAAGAGCATTCAACACTTTGAAAATTAGCAGTATAAAGGCTCACGTATGAAGACAAATCAAGTTTGGGGAGGTCAAAACAGAAGACCTACCAGCTGGTCACAAGGAGGAAATATGCAGAGCAACCACATGCATAACAATCAGCAACAATATACACAGAACTGGAATCACAGGTCTGGAATCAACAATAACATGCACTACAACTCACAAAACAGACAAGCCAGCAGCAGCCAAGGTGTGAAGCCACAACGTCAAGTATGTCAAAAATACCATTTTGGTATTTGTAGATACAAAGGCAAGGCAAAATGTCAAAGATGCAGTAGGTTTGGGCACAACACAAAGGAATGCAATGAGCACAAGCAATTGGCAAATTGTGCACAAGAAGAAGAAGTGTCCACTAGAAATCTCTTCTATGCTTGTCATGCGGCAAGTATAAAGAACAAGGATGAATGGTTTGTAGATAGTGCATGTAGTAACCATATGACTTCACAAGAGTCAAGTTTAATTGATATTGACAAATCAATTAAATGTAAGGTGAAAATGGGCTCGGGTGACCTAGTTCAAGCCACTGGAAAGGGTACTCTGGTGGTTGAAACCAGAAGGGGAAGAAGGTATATAAGTGAGGTGTTGTTGGTACCCGGACTTGATGAAAATCTCCTAAGTGTGGGGTAAATGATGGAGCATGGATACTACATCCTATTTGGGGGAAATACAGCAGTGATATTTGATGATGAGAGGCTTACCAATGTGTTAGCCATGGTATTGATGAAGGGAAATCGATGCTTCCCACTGTCATTAGAATCCTTGATACCTGCAGCAAGGAAGGCATCATTAGTTGAGGATTCTTGGCTTTGGCATAGAAGACTTGGTCACTTAAACTTTGCTAGTATGAAGAAAATGCAAAGTAGAGAGATGGTGACTGGACTGCCAGCCTTAACAGAGGTCAAAGAAGTTTGTGAAGGGTGTGTGACAGGGAAACACCATAGAGAAAAAATTGACAAGGGAGAAGCATGGAGATCAAGTTGTCCACTGGAGTTGGTACACACAGACTTGTGTGGACCTATGCAAAATGTTTCAAATGGAGGCAACAGGTACTTTATTACATTCATAGATGACTATTCTAGAATGTGCTAGGTGTATTTTCTAAGAAAAAAGTCAAATGCACTCATTGTGTTTAAGAAATTTAAAGCATTTGTGGAATTGCAAACTGGGCATAAGCTGAAAAAGTTAAGAAGTGATAGAGAGGGAGAATATACCTCACGAGAGTTTGAAGACTTCTGTGCTGGAATTGGAATTGAAAAGCAGCTGACAGTAGCCTATTCTCCTCGGCAAAATGGAGTGGCTGAGAGAAAAAACAGAACAATAATTGAAATGGCAAGATCGATATTGACAGAGAAGGGTTTACCTCTGAATTTCTGGGCTGAGGCTGTCAACACAGCCGTATACTTGCAGAACTGGTGCTGCACATCTTCATTGTCCAACAAGACTCCATTTGAAGCATTTACAGGGAGAAAACCTGACATAAAACACTAGAAAGTGTTTGGATGCATATGCTACATTCATATCCCAGCACACCTAAGGCAGAAGCTAGATGGCAAAGCTGAGAAGGGGATTTTTGTGGGATATGGTAATTGTGAAAAGGGGTATAGAGTTTATGTGATACAATCTAAGAAGATTGTATTGTCTAGGAGTGTGGTGTTTGATGAAGATAAATTCTTCAGTTAGGAAGGACAACAGCAAGAGGCTGTTACATCACAGCCTTGGTTAAAAGGCTTGGAAATGGATGTTAATGCAAGTGAAGAAGAAGAACAAACTGAAAGAACTCAGTTTGTTGATGATGAAGTGCACTCACCAGTTATGTCGACTGGAAATGAAACTGAATGCAGCAGCCTTCAGTCAACACCAACCTCAACTCCAGTAAAGCTTAGATCTCTTGAGGAGATTTATGCAAGGTGCCACATGAGCATTGTGGAACCTGAAAATTACAAAGAAGCAGCAAGTAATATAGCTTGGGAAGAAGCTATGAATGCAGAACTTGAAATGATTGAGAAGAACAACACTTGGGAGTTGGTGAATAGGCCTGCTGACAAACCAGTCATTGGGGTCAAGTGGGTGTTCAAAACAAAGCTGAACCTAGATGGAACAATCCACAAACACAAGGCAAAGCTAGTAGCAAAAGGTTATGCTCAGAAACCAGGGGTGGATTACAATGAAACCTTTGCTCCAGTAGCAAGGTTAGATACAATTCAGACCTTAATTGCACTAGCAAGTCAAAAGAGCTGGAAATTGTTTCAGCTTGATGTTAAATCAGCATTCCTAAATGGGGTGCTTGAAGAGGAAGTCTATGTTGAGCAACCTGAAGGCTTCATTGTGAAGAAAGCCGAGAGTAAGGTGTATAAGCTGAAGAAGGCTCTCTATGGGTTGAAACAAGCTCCTAGGGCATGGTATAGTGAGATTGATGCATATCTCACTAAGTGCAAGGTTAAGAGGAGTGCAAGTGAAGCTACCCTCTATACGAAGACTGATAGTGAAGGGAAGCAGATTATTGTGTCCATCTATGTAGATGACATAGTTTATAGAGGCAGCAGTGATGCATTGATGGATGAATTCAAAAGAGAAATGATGCAAAGGTATGAGATGACTGACCTTGGCCTTCTCCATCACTTTCTAGGAATGGGAGTGCTGCAAACCAGTCAAGGCATCTTCATTCACCAAAGCAAGTATGTCCAATCCTTGCTTAAAAAGTTCAGCCTTGAAGACTGTAAACCAGTCTCAATCCCTTTGCCCACTGGAAAAAAATTAAAGAAGATAGATGGGAGTGAGTTAGCTGATGAATGCACTTACAGGAAGATAGTTGGGAGCCTACTATACTTGACAACTACTAGGCCTGATTTAATGTATGCTGCTAGCCTACTGTCAAGGTTCATGAATCAGCCAACAAGAAAGCATATGGGGGTTGCTAAAAGAGTTCTAAGATATGTGCAAGGAACTCTACATTATGGAATTGAGTATGCTCGAAATCAGTCATCAACACTGATTGGATTCTGTGATGCAGACTGGGCTGGGAGTGAAGATGACAGCCGAAGCACTTCAGGCTATGCATTTAGCTTTGGAAGTGGAGTTTTTTCATGGGCTTTTGTGAAACAAAACACAGTAGCTCTATCTACAGCAGAAGCCGAGTATGTCTCAGCTTCTGAAGTAACAACTCAAGCCATTTGGCTGAGGTTTGTGCTTGATGATTTCGGGGAAATGCAAACAGAGGCAACACCTCTGTTTTGTGACAATATGTCTGTTATTTCCATGGCAAAGAACCCAGTCTTTCATCAAAAGACTAGGCACATTAACAGGAGGTTTCATTTCATAAGGTAAGCACTGCAAGAGGGAAAGATTAGCGTGAAGTTTTGTAGCAGTGAGGATCAACTTGCAGACATTTTTACCAAGGCATTGCCTAAGGAAAGGTTTAACCAATTAAGGTTTAAACTTGGGGTGAAGCCAGTAAGTAGCTTAGGAGTGGCTGTGCCACTTACTGGATCACCCAAACTGGTAGAAGACAGACTGTCAACATAGAGGAGAAGAAGAGGCAGTGCATGCATAGGCAGAGCTGTCATTAATTGGTTGTTAATTCTGTTGTAACTAACTTCAACTTAGGAGAGAAGATTAACTTGACTTCTCTAAGTGATTTCAGATCATGTGTAATGTGTGCTGCCTAAACTATATAAATAGGCAATTTGTCAAACACAATGTAAGCACTATGAAAATACAAAAGCAGAAACACTTACTTTGCAAATCTTTTCTCTCCAGCTCTTAAAGCTTGTTCATCTCAATTTCCAGCATATCAACCTGCAAACAAACCACACAAATCACAATCAATTCACACAATTCAACAGTTAGAAGCATAAGCACCTCATTGACATTTTAATTCATGAAAGGACATGAAGTCCATCTTGGCTGGTAAAGTCTGTCTGTTGGTTCTCTGACTCAACTTGCTCTATTTGTAGTTTTAAATTTTGAATTTTCCCCAAGCATGCTCTTTTGTTTTATTTTAAAGGGTTTGGCTCTGCCGACGAAAAGGAAAATTGAGTAATTCATATAGGGGAGAATTGTTTGATACAAGGTGGGAAAGCTATGCAAACCCAACTGAGAATTTTTTTTTTCAAATTGAAACGAAAGGTCTCTTAAAACTCAAGAATCCAGCGTCTAAAAATATTACAATTGTATCTTTTTTTTGCTAGCTATTCTTGTGAACTCGTTCCCCTACCTAGCAGTATCACGGCTTTATGCTTGGGTTTGCTCACACATCTGATTGTTCTTAAAAGCTAGCGTTTTACCTTGTGGTAATTGTCGTTGTCTTTTATTAAATTCTCTTTGCAGTCCATTTTCAATCGAGTTCAAAGTGTCCATAGTCATCAGCTTTCAGTCAGAACTGTCCAAATTGCATAAAAAATCTGATCCAAGAACTCCAAGACTGTGGGTAAGCATTTCTCTGAATTTCAATGTAGAGGAAACCTATTTGTTTGAATCTTAACTGTCTTTCAAATTTCAGCTGGCAATGGAAACTTTACCGCTTGAACTTGTTCGAACAAGATGAGGCGAGCTGTAAAGACAATATTTGGAGAACTGTGCATAGAATGTAAGAATGCAGTATTAGTTTTGATTATATATATATAATCTACTATCATAGTTGTTGCTTTACCTATATGTGATTGGTGCACTCAACACAGGCATGCATGGACCAAAGATTTGTAAGATATTATGATGCATTTTTGATGTAGCGTAAGCTTGATTGAGAAAGACCAGTGAACAATGATAGAAAACAACCTACTAAAGTTCCGTTGATTTGTTCACAAATACCGGAAAGTTTAGGCTTCAATTTGAGGAATCATGAACAATTCCGAAAATTGGATTTAATTAGAGTAAACTCTGAATTTTATAAATCAAAAACTGTCTTGCCAATTCGGCTTACATCAAGATTTAAAGGAAACAATTCAACCCTAATCGTATTCCTTGGAAAGCAAGAAAGACGCCCTAAAAACAGAAATTGACCAAAAGGGTAAACTGAATTTAAAACAAATACTAAATCTAAGGAGAATCCTAATCACTTCCAAAATTGGATTGATTTGAATTCCGCTCCTAATCTTAATCCTCCAAGATTTGAATTGTTGCCATTCTCATCCCTCTAAGTGAACTAATGCCACTTGGATGGTTTTGAATCCCACTTCTCTAAATAATCTAACGCCAGCTGGTCCACTGCTGCATCATTCTCCCCTTGTTGGAAAAAATTCGACCTCGAATTTATTGTGTTATCCTCATCAGATGAATCACCATGGAAAGGCATCAGATGCTTGACATTAAAAACATCATGAGTTCGAATATGGCTGGGAAGTTTCAGGCGATAGGCATTCGGATTAATTTTCTCCACTATTTCTAGTGGTCCGACCTTCTTAGCAGCAAGTTTGTTATACTCTCCCACAGCAAACCTGTCCTTTGTGAGGACTGCCCACACAAAATCGCCCACCTCAAACTCCAAGTGACGCCTCTTTTTATCCGCGGCCAGTTTGTATTTCTCCACTGATTGCAATAAATTGTCCTGCACCTGCTTATGAATCTCTTGTAGGCCTTGAACGAAATCTTCAGCCTTCCCATGAACTCTGGTCTTGCTAGGTAGAGGGATCAGGTCAATGGGACTTCGCGGCACCAGTGAATATACAACCTGAAAAGGACTGAAACCGGTACTCCTGTTGATGGCATGGTTATGGGCAAATTCGGCTTGGCTCAGCTTCAAATCCCATGATCGCACATTGTCTCCTACCAGACATCTCAGTAAATCTCCAAGTGATCGGTTCACCACTTCCGTTTGCCCATCTGTTTGTGGGTGGTATGCACTGCTAAAATCCAACCGCGTGTTGACCATCTTCCAAAGGCACCTCCAGAAGTGACTGAGGAATCGAGTGTCCCGGTCTGAAACAATTGATGCCGGTAATCCATGAAGACGGTAAATCTCGCGGAAGAACAATTGGGCTACCTTGACAGCATCAGTTGTTTTTTTACACGGAATGAAGTGAACCATCTTGGAAAATCGGTCGACCACCACATAGATGGAATCACATCCTCGTTGTGTTCTGGGCAGTCCCAAAACAAAGTCCATGCTTAAATCTGTCCAAGGTTGATTAGGGATCGGTAATGGCCTATACAGACCAGCATTCGTGGCCTTCCCTTTGGATACTTGGCAAATTTGACAACGTTCCACATACCTCTCTACTTCCTTGCGAATTGTTGGCCAATAGTATGAAGCTTTGACTAATTGGAGAGTGCGATCCCTTCCTACGTGTCCCTCTCCATGTAGTTCCTTGATAATGTGTAGCCTCAAACTACAATCGGGAATACATAATTGATTTCCCCGAAATAAGAAACCATCTACCAATACAAATTCTGAATTTCGACCCCCTCGAACAGTAGCCATAATCTCTGAAAAATGAGGGTCTGAATCAAATAATTCTCGAAAGGAGTTAAAACCTGGAACTTGGACAGTCATTGTGGACAACAGGTTGGTTCTTCGACTCAAAGCATCAGCCACTCGGTTCGTCACGCCTGCTTTGTGCTTCAGGACGAATGTGAATTGTTGAAGGTACGCTGACCATGAAGCATGACGTGAAGAAATTTTCTCTTGACTGTGTAGATGTCTCAATGAGTCATGATCGGTGAAGAGGATGAATTCTCGGTGAAATAAGTAATGTCGCCAATGTTTCACCGCCTGCACCACGGCATAGAATTCCATGTCATAGGTGCTATAGCGTGCGCGAGATCCTGATAATTTCTCACTGAAATATGCCACCGGTTTCCCACCTTGGCTCAAGACAGCCCCTATCCCCACCTTGGAAGCATCACTATGCAGCTCAAACGGTTGGGAAAAATCTAGAAGAATGAGAATAGGCGCTGTTGTCAACTTCTTTTTGATTCGACTAAAACCTTCTTCAGCTTTGGTTGTCCACTGAAATTTGGCTCCTTTCATGCATTCAGTGATAGGTGCCATTATGCTACTAAAATGCGGTATGAACCGGCGGTAGAATGAAGCCAATCCATGGAAACTTCGCACTTCCGTAATTGTTTTGGGTCGTGGCCACTTCCTCACTGCCTCTATTTTGGACTCGTGTACTTGTAGACCTTCTCCAGAAATAATATATCCCAAAAATAATACCCTTAGTGTCATAAAAACACATTTTTTGGCTGCAGCAATAAATTTCTCTCTACGCAACACACTTAAAACTTCTCGAATGTGTTGAAAATGTACTTCGGAATTTGCACTGTATATCAAGATATCATCGAAGTAAACAACAACAAACTTACCGATAAACGGTTGGAGGGCTTGGTTCATCACTCTCATAAAGGTGCTAGGTGCGTTTGACAACCCAAATGGCATGACTAGCCATTCATATAATCCCTCTCGCGTTTTGAACGCTGTTTTCCATTCATCCCCCGGTCGAATACGAATCTGATGATACCCACTCTTCAGGTCCAATTTGGTGAACACATGCGCGCCACTCAATTGATCTAGCAAATCATCCAGTCTCGGAATGGGAAAGCGATACCTTACTGTGATCTTATTAATTGCGCGACTGTCGACGCACATCCTCCAGGTTCCGTCTTTCTTAGGAATTAATAACGCGGGAACAGCACATGGACTCAAACTTTCCCGGATATGCCCCTTAGATTGTAGCTCCTCCACCTGCCGTCGTAATTCTTCATGTTCCGTGGGGCTCATTCTGTAATGTGGTTTATTCGGCAACATCGCTCCGGGTTCTAAGTCGATATGATGCTGAATATCGCGTAGAGGTGGTAGTCCTTGAGGTAAATCATCCGGAAACACATCAGCAAATTCCGAAATCAAAGGAGCTGCCTCAATAGGTACCTCTATATCAGCCTGCGTTTCTTTCCCCAATAATACAAACACTGTTTCGGCTTCTTTTACTTCCAACTCGAATTTCGCATATGATAACAGGTTAGTATTATCGCCATGCGCTTGAATCTTCTCCGTTGGTTTGCCCGGTAGCAGCACAATTTTCTTGCCATTGAAAACGAATGAATAGGTATTTTTGAACCCATCATGAAATACTCTCCTGTCATATTGCCACGGCCTCCCTAGTAATAAATGACATGCATCCATTTCCACCACATCACACCACATTTGATCCTTGTAGTTGGTTCCCATGGAGAACGCTATTAGCGCCCGCTGTGATACCGTCACCTCTCCCCCTTTTTGCAGCCACGATAACCTATATGGTTTTGGATGTTTTTCCGTCTTCACCCCCAATTTTTTTACTGCTTCAACCGACACAATATTTTCACAACTTCCCCCATCTATGACAAATCGACACACTTTACCAAGGATGGTACAAGTAGATTGGAAAATGTTATTTCGCAGCCACTCTTTTTCTTCCGTTCTTGGTGCCAAGCAGGTACGTCGCACCATCAACATTGTTCCGGTGTCACCATCTACAAATTCTTCAGTTGCCTCCTCCTCTCCTGACTGTGTCTCATCCACTATCTCCGCATCTTCCTCATTAAATTCTGCCGGGTCAACAAATAAGACCCTCTTTGCAGGCTTTGGGCACTCGGACAGCCTGTGGCCTGTTTCCCCACACCCAAAACAACGAAATCCACTTGTTCGGGGAGCTTGGCTGTTAATTGTGGGGTTGCGTTGCATGGTGCTGTTATTAGCGTTGGTTCTCCCCCCAAAATTTTCACCCGAACTACTGCCCACAGTGGTCCTATTTCGGTTGTTCAGTCCACTTCCAAAACCTGACAATGGTCCACTCCCAGATTTTCTTGCTAATGTCTTCTCCAATTGTAAAGCTCTTTGATGCGCCTCGGTTACTGTCACCTGATCAAATAAATTAACCATGTCTAGAATTTGTGTACGTAACCCTCCACAGTAGCGTGACACTAATTGGTCTTGTGACTCTTCTATATCGTTCCGCACCAACAATTCATAGAACTCATTTGTGTATTCATCAACAGACCTTATGCTTTGCCGCAGGTTCTGCAACCTCTGGTACATCAACCTTGCGAAATTGTGAGGTAGAAATTCTGCTCGCAATTTTCGCTTCATCTTCTCCCAGTCAACAAGTTTGGGTTTTCCCGCGCGATTCCTAGCCAGTTTACATTGCTGCCACCAAGCCGCGGCTCTTCCCCGAAACCTTGTGGCCACTAATGCCACCCTCTCATTCGCAGGAACTCTTTTGAATTCCAGAATGTCCTCAGCGACTCCGAGCCACTCCAGAAACTCCTCTGGTTGCATGCTTCCACGGAATTCTGGAACCTCAGTCCGCATCCCTGACTCCCATCGTCTGAAGTCTTCAACTCTGTCATCAGCTAAGGGTGCTCTCTGTCCACGACGTGGTCGTGGATCCTCTTCCACTTCGTCACTGCTTGTATCAGGATTTAATGCCTGATACTGGTTTTGGTTGGCTCTTGCCGCCGCAAGTTGCGCCGTCAATTGCTCCACCTGTTGCTCCAATTGTGCCATACGGTCACGTTCGATGGCTATGTCTACTGGAATCTGGGCTGGTCGTCGTCTCGGCGGCATGATGAAATCGTCCCGAACGAACCTGGCTCTGATACCAACTGATGTAGCGTAAGCTTGATCGAGAAAGACCAGTGAACAATGATAGAAAACAACCTACTAAAGTTCCGTTGATTTGTTCACAAATACCGGAAAGTTTAGGCTTCAATTTGAGGAATCATGAACAATTCCGAAAATTGGATTTAATTAGAGTAAACTCTGAATTTTATAAATCAAAAATTGTCTTGCCCATTCGGCTTACATCAAGATTTAAAGGAAACAATTCAACCCTAATCGTATTCCTTGGAAAGCAAGAAAGACGCCCTAAAAACGGAAATTGACCAAAAGGGTAAACTGAATTTAAAACAAATACTAAATCTAAGGAGAATCCTAATCACTTCCAAAATTGGATTGATTTGAATTCCGCTCCTAATCTTAATCCTCCAAGATTTGAATTGTTGTCGTTCTCATCCCTCTAAGTGAACTAATGCCACTTGGATGGTTTTGAATCCCACTTCTCTAAATAATCTAACGCCAGCTGGTCCACTGCTGCATCAATTTTCAATCCTCCAAATTGAAATCGTCTTCATGTTAGCAAATTGAAAATTTTAAAGATGCAGAAGGTTTAACATTAATATCCCTGTATCCAAGCACGCTGTGTTTCATGCCTCTGTTTAACACTCAAGCTGTTTTATGCATCGGGAAAACATGAAGCCATCCTAGAATGAGGACTCTGCTAGGCATGGATTCCCTGACCTTTTATATGAAACTCATGTTGCTCGATGCTTTCACCAAGACCAGTTGCCTCTTGAATTCTAATCGCATTAAATCTCATTTCATCAATGCATCTAAACCCAATCTAATCATCTTCCAACTCTTTTCATCTTTTGGTGTGCAATAACTCCATAAATGGCCACCTTCTAGCACATTTTTTGCTCCTTTTAGGGTTTATTTTTAATAAAACAACTTATTAAACCCACTTGAATCCATAACTGTTTGATGGATTAATTCGCAATGCCATGGTCGATTTAATATTTGATCCTCTAAGGTGGCATTTACTTAATTTTCAATACTTTCCGAGGTTAACAATTTTAAAGAATTTACCATGATAAAAAAACAAAAAAAAACAATAAGTAGTAGTTTTGGGCAAGAATAAGCGAGTGTTAGACTACAAAACCAAAATAGCTCATGAGAGCATTTATACAGAGTGATATAGCAGCTAAGAGAACAAGCTTCTAATCCAGCATACTATTTCGTAATGCTGCAATTAAGAGGAGAATATTTCTTAGACTTTAATGCAGCTGAAGGCTATTGTCATTGTGAAATTCAAAGAAACACAAAAATGAACAAGCCTAACATATTACACTTGCAACAAAATCTATATCATTATCTGAAAATTCTCCAGCTTGTAAATGTTCATGGACTTCGGGGGCAAGTTGACAGCATTCACCATTTGTGCTGAGAAAGAAAGCTAGTTGATAGGTGCAGTACTAGTTGGTTAATGAGATGAGAAAAGTCAAGTCAGTGAAGTCCTCTTCCGACATAAATATTTTGCCAATATTCAATATTTGAAGTTCGTGGAGGTTTCCTAGACTTATTGGCACAGACCCTTTAAAGCGTTACCACCTAAGGGGTGTTTTATACTGTATTTTAAAAATGTTCTTGAAAAGAAGGTTTGATTTCTACTAATGAGTTTTTATTATTATGTACTGGAAGGCTAGGTCCATAACCTTAAAGAGTCTAGTACATTCATTTTGCTAGAAGAAAACGAGCTTCTGCATTTAACATTCAAGTATTCTGACCAAAAAAAAATAACACAAAGTATGTCAGTTTTCATAGATTACAGCACTTGAGATCTCTCTAGCTGTTAGAGAGAATCTTGGTAGTTTTATGCAGTTCTGAGGGAACATCTGCTATAACCATTCTTTCACTTGGCAAATCAGCAGAACATCGAAGTCCAATCTGCAGGATTGATTCCAAACACTTCTTTACCTTTTCAATGCTGATGCTGCTTCTGCCTCTTGGACCATTTCTCCTTGTCTGAACTTCCTCTTGGATATCAATTGAGAGTAGAGGATCAATAATCTCCATTACCCGATCAGGAAGGGCTGCTTCAACGAAACTATGCAGGTTTAAGTCACCTGTAAACATGTTGTCGGTGGGCCTTTTTCCTGTGAACATCTCCAGCAGGAGAATTCCATAGCTATACACATCACCATGTGTGGAAGCCTCTCCTCCCATTCCATATTCTGCAATTTAAGCAAAAACTAACAAAGTCTTTTACTAAGATTCCCTATATATCATAGCCATCATGTTCGAAATGATGTTATATATGATCTTCCAATTGGAATCATAATGCAACACGATTATTGGATAAATAGCAAGTTCATTTCTCAAGGAATATGAGGAAGGGTAATTGCTTAATATTTTACCTGGTGCTACATAACCAATGGTTCCTCGTATGCAAATTGAGCTGGAATCTGTAGAAAATGATTCCCTAGCAGCAGCTAAAAGAATCTTTGCCAGGCCAAAATCACCCACTTGAGCAGTAAGGTCGTTGTCAAGAAGGATGTTGCTCGGTTTTAGATCACAATGAAGCACTGTCGTTTCACACTGGTTGTGAAGATAATCTAATGCCAGGGCCACATCAGTTGCTATGTTTATTCTTTGCAGCAGACTTAAATTTTTGAAGTCTTGTGATTCCGCTGAACTAGCATGCAACCAGCTCTCCAAACTCCCATTTGACATAAACTCGAAGATCAAAGCCTTGAAGTCATTGCCTTGGAAATCAATGGTTGAGCAAGAATTTACAATTCTGACAAGATTTCGGTGTCTGATATTCCTCAACACGTTGATTTCAGCCATGAAAGTATTGCTGGCTCCTCTTTGTCGAAGCTTGAATACCTTTACAGCTACTTGATCATCAGATCCAAGTGTACCTTTGTAGACAGTGCCGTATTTTCCATCCCCAATTATGTTGGCCGAAGAGAACCCACCAGTAGCATGTACAAGTTCCGAGTAGGAAACTCTCTGGTATTTCTTCTCTAGTGGTGAGGCCAAAGAAGGTCTTTCGATGAACTCCAGTCTTTCGTCTCTGTTTTGGGCATTCATGCAATTGCAGTGCCTTGATTCCTCCACATAGCTTGTCATTTCCGGCAACTGAAAATGCACTAGCATTGGTGAAAACTCCTTCGGCAAGCACTTCACCATCAAAATTGTTACCGGAAAGGTTGAGATAACCAAGAAGAGGTAATTCACCAAGAAACTTGGGAATCTGCCCAGACAAGTTGTTGTGGGCAAGGTTAAGGACTCGGATACTTCTTAGCTTCTTGAAAGAAGAAGGAATAGTTCCTTCAAAGAAGTTGCCATTCAATTTGAGGTATTCCAACATGACACAACTCTCGATAGAACTTGGAATTTTTCCAGATAATTTGTTTTCTGAAACATCCAATGCATTCAGATTTCCTGCATTACCCAGTTGTGATGGTAATGGACCTGTTAAATTATTTGAATCCAAAAAGAGGCCAAATAATGAATCGATACCAGCAAGTTTCTCAGGTATCGCACCACTGAGATGATTGTATGAAAGTTCTAACCCTTCTAGTTGACTGTAATTTTCCAGAGAAACTGGTATAGTTCCCTCAAGAAAATTGTCTGCTAGATTGAGACGAAGCATTCGAGAAAGGTTTCCGAAGGAGGATGGAATATTTCCAGAGATTTTGTTTGTGTAAACATAAAGCTCTTGCAACTTGGAAAGTTTTCCAATAGAATCAGGTAATCTCCCTGTAACCATGTTTTCAGAAAATTCAAGATACTCCAAGTTTTTAAGATTTCCAATCTCTACAGGAATGTCTCCAGTCAAGTAGTTAGTAAAGAGTGCTAACCAATAGAGGTTGTTCGAGAGATTTGCAATAGAAATTGGCAATACGCCTCTAAGTTGATTTTCAAAAAACCACACCTCTCTTAAATTGGTGCAATTGGTTAAGGAGGTAAGAAAAGTTAAATCACTGCCATTCTCATCCCCAAGCGGATTGCTGCCAAAGTTTATTGTTTCAAGGTTTTGCAGGTTTCCCAAATTATTTGGAACAGGCCCGGTTAAACCATTAAATGCTATATCGAATTCTACGAGTCCTGAGCAATTGACGAAAGATTCTGGAATATGACCAAAGAATCGGTTTGTTCCAAGATAAAGATTTTGCAGATTGGGCAGGGTTGATCCTATATAACGCGGGAGGGGACCAGTTAATTGGTTTCCCGCTAATGAGAGCAAATTGAGGGATGAGATATTGTAAAGCTGTTCAGGAACCATACCAGACAAATTGTTCAATGATAGACCTGCAATTTCTAAGGCAGAGAGTCGTCCAAGTTCATCAGGAATGATTCCTTCCAGATTGTTCAATGATAGAACTGCTAATTGCATGCTAGAGAGGTTCCCAAATGAAGGTGGGATTGAACCAGTGAAATGATTGCTGCCGAGGTTCATTCCGAGGAGCTTAGACAAAGAGCCAAGTTCACTAGGAATTTTCCCTCTAAAATTGTTTCCGTATAGATACAGGAATTTGAGGTTTGAAAAATGACTCAAGTTGGAAGGAAGTTCACCTTGGAAGGAGTTATTTGCTAGATAAAGGTATCTCAGTCGAAACAACCGGCCAATTTCTGGAGGAAGAATCTGATGGAATCTGTTTCTACTGAGATCAATCACCCTGAGGAATGAAAGATTCCCGACATGGGGAGACAGCGAACCTGCCAGTTCAAGTGAAGACAGATTCAAGGAAGTCACTCTTCGATGCCTGCGACCGCATGTAACTCCTTGCCAGCTGCAAAACTGCAGCGAGCTGTTCCATGAGCTTAAACTGCTGAAAGGATCATGTGATATAAGATCCTTAATGGCAAGCAAAGCATGCTGGTCTGTCTCATTTGTGAAGCCATAAGCGGCGGTGACAGCGGTGGTTTCCATGTAGTTGATGAACAGAATCATGGCCATTAACCATAGAAGTCAGTTCAGTAGCCCTGAAAGCATAATTCTTTTCTGGTTTTTTTCCGGTGCTTGTGCCTGATGAAGATAGGATGAGCTTAAGCAAGAAGCCAAGATCCTCCGTTTTGTTAGACCACTGGTTCAGTATACAATGGTGTAAAATCTGTGGAAACCAATACGAATCTACGAATGCAAACAGGGATCACTTTCTCTTAACTCTCTTGTTTTTCTACAACTTTCTTTCTCTTTTAAAGTTTTGTGGACTGAAATATAAAATAAAAACAATGTTATAACTGAAAAACTACGTTCTCAAAATAAAAGGATAAAAAATAAAAATAAAAAGTTAAGAAAAAAATATACTTTTCCACACCTCATACAAACAACAAAAGAAAGTCCTATTATTTTGTATATTTATTAAATATCATTAATTCATATTGTAATATAAAAAATAAAGATTTGAATTATTAATGTGTTGGATGAAATTCTTTTTTTTTATTTTTAGCTTTCTTTTCATTTTAATTTTAAAAAATTAAAAAAACATGATCATTTTTAATTTTTAAAATATGTTTTCAACCAAGAATAACAGAAAATATGCTTATATAACATTGTTTTTCATCTAAAGAAAAAAAAAATGGAAATTTTGTTCAAATTAAGTTTGTTTTTATGATATTTTCAATATTTTTAACTTACACAATTTTTTGTAATTAATCTGAAAACACTTTTCCACCTAATTTTCCACTAAAACAATTTCATTTAGTTGTTCAAAGGTCCTCCATAACATTTTCCACCAAATCAAATTGCACGTCGACGGAACCAAAGTGATTGGATTAAAAGTTAGTGGAACATTATTATTAATTCATAATAATCATTACTTTGTTATTTTATTTTATATTTTGGGCATAGTGTTCAAACATTAGTTCCCACACGACATGGAACGAAATAGAAATCAAGATTTACTTCGCAAGAGCACCCAAAACAAATACAGTCAAGGTCCACTTGAGAAAATAGTCTTTGAAATAATAATAACTGTAATTATCCATTGATGAGTGCAATTGATTTATTTGACATCAATTTTTTTAATTCACGATCGAATTGAGGTTTTCAGTCACTTTTCATTGCCTACTACTTCCACCATATCTTGATGAATTATGATTTCAAGACTCTTCTTTTCTCTTTGTGATATTAAAAGGATTTTATATTGAATAAATTGATTGCCAGCATATGAAGAGAGATAATAGATTTTTCAACTTCATCTTCTTTTCTTTCATAGAAGTTTATTTATATTATTACTTTTGTAGCTATATTCCATGTTTTATACCATCTTCTTATCAAAGAAATTAATTGTTTATTTAAAGATTTTTTGTAAATATCTTTTTCTTTACTTTGTTAGGATACTATTTGTAGACTAGTTGTTAAAAATGTACGTATATGATAAGTTATTTTATAGTAGCTAAAGTTTAGCTTATGATTACATTCAAGATAAATATCAGTTCTTTAGATAGGGAACACAATTTGATTTGCTCATAGTTTTTAAAGTTTGTCATGGTATTAAAATCTTTCTCAGTCTAATCTTAGTTCCATCTTTGTTTGTCTTTCATATGTCTATTTTTTCTCAAGTTTATCTTATTCCTAGTGCAGTCTTTTATTCTTAGTTATTCTAGATCAAACAATCTCAAAATTATATATTCTAAGAAGTCTAATTTTTATGGTTTATTTTAATGGCCAGAATCGCTCAACATAGTTCATGATATTTGTCAAAGGGAAGGATTTATAGATCCATGTTAATAACAATAACTCTGTTTATGATAAAAACAAAGATAACGAATAAAATACCAAATGAGAGGTCATGGATGCCCTAGTCAAGGCATGGATTTTAGGATCTTTCGAATCCAATATTATCTTGAATCTTAGATCCTTTATAGTTGTATTCGAGATATGGAATTATCTCTGGATGTTTTATAGTTAGCATAACTCTACATGTTTGTTTTAGCTTTAACATAACTTGGCTAACTTTTAATAGAACAATATTTTTATTTTTAGATTCTTCTATAGTTTTATTAATCTTTTGGCATAAAATATTGATATAATTTTTGCAACTTACCTACTAAAGGTCTTATTTTAACTCAATTTGTTCATGAATTTACTAAAAAGGAACCATTTTTATCAAAATATCTGAATTAGAAGTCATTAAATCTAAACCTAAGAACCGAGAACTTGTTCATTCCTTGGATTCATGCCTCAAAGATATCTTTTTTCTATGAAGATCAACATCTTCTCACTCAAAATGCCATGGAATAACATTGATCAACCCTCGTTTCTATGGCCTATGTAACCCAAAACAATCTAAGGGGAAGATATATGAGCATTGTCTAGTGTTTTATGCAATTATTGTAAAAGGAATGGTCATATTATCAAAGAATACCCCATCTGACCTCCTAAAGATCTAAAACAACATATATTGTCTTAGTTGGTTCTTTTAATGTTGGTAATTTTATGGTATCAACATCTTTGACATAAAGTTCTCTTATTTTTTTTCAAATTGTATCCCTTGAAATGATTCAACAAATGATTATTTTAATATTTCCTGTTTTATGAATCCCAAGTAAGCCTTTGTCTACATTATATCCTTAGTATTTTGATTCTCTGACTTCTAACCATACGACAAACATTGTCCATTACCTTACCAATATACATGATTTTACTAGAAATCTCTAGGTTCATACTGCAAATGGAAACAAATTGTCTATCATAACTACTTGTGATGTGTCTTCTTTTATAACCAATGCTTTTATTTATCCTTATCTTAACGCAAACTTAATGTTCTTTATAATTCACTACATTATATTTTACTTGGGAATAAAGAGTCACCATCTCTTATTAGTTTTATTACAACTTTTGTTGACTTGGTAAAAAGTAAAACTCTGTCTTTTTCCACTCACACACCAAAAATAGTTAGGCTTTTTGGCATGATACATAGTGATGTATGAGGGTATTGCATCTGTTACTTATCATGCTAATTACAAATATTCTATTACTTTAATTGATGAATTTATAGTTGTCTTACATTGATTTATTCATGTATTCAAAAGATAAGATCTTTTCTATTTTTCAGATTCTTTTACAGTCTTATTTTTTAGTGTGAACACACACAAAATATTAGTTGTTTTTATGAAATGGATATTACAACCATCGATGACTAAGTTACCCACTCCTAAGGCTTTGTTAGTGCGATGCCAATGTAAACATTATCAGAGACCACCTAATCTTGGTAAAGGAGAAAAATAACTTTTGTTTGGATGCATTTTTTCTCAATTTAGAGGTTTGTAGCTTAGCATTCATTCATTTGAAAGTTCTAACTCAATCTGCCTAAAATTTTAAAATACTATAATGGTTGATCGGGTACAAGATATTGTTGAGTTCATTGAAGAAAATGGGAAGTAAATGTTTGATGGGAGTGGTTGATTTTGAATAGAGGATGTTTTTCAATTGAATGGTGGTGGTTACAACCTTGTAGGCAGTTTAAAATGCCACATTTATTTGCCTGAAAGTGTCGACTCGATTAGTCAAAACTTTCAAAGAGAAAGCTAAAGAGTGGTCAAACAAAATTTTGCTTAAGTTAAATCCTATAAATTAGGGTTTTTTATTTAAGATTGAATATATTTCACTTTAGTCCTTGTTCTTTTAATTTCTTCTAATTACACTTGTGATTGCCTCCCAACATGAAATTTCATGGAATTTCACCCTTGCCAAACTCAATTGTCAGCCTTAAACCTCCCAATGTTAAATTTCATATTATTTCACCCTTGCCAAACTCAATTGTCATCCCTAAAGTTCAGGGTCTTTTATGGTTCGATCCTTGATTTTGAATCAAGTTCTTAATTTCCTATCAAATTTCAATATTTATGCAATTAAGCTCCTGATTTGACTAAGTTAACCTTTTAAAATTGCGATTTAACCCCTATACCTCAATTTCTTCTAGATAAAGCCTTATTGAACTCAAAAACCAATTTATTCTTGCAATTAACCCCTCAAAGAAATTCAATTAAACCATGAAAAATCTCAATTGAGTCCTTAAACATACAATTTTTGAATTTCTTCTTAAATTGATTTTTCCTTGCTAATGGAGCCTTCATCGATCAAAAATACTAACAAATTTTTCAATCTTGTACATTTTAATCTCCTCAACCAGTTTTTTATTTTTTTGGGATTCTTTATGTTCTCTCAATGATATTTGTTTTTATTTTGTTCAACATTTTCTTTGTATTTTTTTTCTTTTTCTCTCTTTTTGATTTTTTGCATATTTATGTGGGGCTCTAAAATGGATAATAACAATGAGTTTGTAGAAAATGATGTTAGTGTATTGATTAAATTATATAAACATTTTAGGGATTGAGCTAGAGATCCTTCTAATTGCTGCACAATATCTTTCAAATTTGTGCAACTTTAATAGAACATCTCCTATAAATATTCGCTCGTTTTGGAAAATCTGCAGAACATAAGACTCCAACTTGAGGGATTGATCCCTAATTCCTATATCTTTCAATGTTGGTGCCTGTGCTGCCTCTTTGGCCAGTTCTGCTTGACTCACCTTGCTCATTGTCAATTAATCATCTCACTTAAAAGTTTAAGTTGTTAGGTAAAGTCCTAGAATATGATTTATATTATTCTCTAACACACCTCCTCAAGTGAAAGTTTTTTGGGTTTGAAACTTGCACACAGGTCTACACTACCTTGTGCTTAATTTTTATCAAATAGAATGAGGATGGTGATATTTGAACTGGTGACCACTAGGTCAACAAGACTCTGATATCATATCAAGTAATTATCTCACCTAAAAACTTAAGCTGTCAGGTGAGGCCACAGAATATGATTTATATTATTCTCTAACACTCATGAATATCAATTTGGCTTGTAGGATCAATAATCTTCATGACCTGATCAGGAATGTTGTATGTAAAACATTATTCAGGCTAAAGTTATTTATAAACATTTTCTTCACTTAAAAAATAAAATGAAAAGTGTTTCTACTTTGTTTGGCATGGCAATAGAAGTCAAAATGTAACCGAAACTTCCCTAATGGTTGATGAACTGAGGATGAGACTCTACATATTATTTTGCCTGATTCCACGTGACCTATAGAGCCTATCAGTAGCAGGAACAAGCTCTTCATAGAAATCAACTTTCTGATATTTATTGTCACAATAAGCCCAAAGAGGTTCTGGTCGTGTTCCATCTTTCCCGATATATATAGAGTAGAATAGATACATACCATTAATAAAACAACGAAGAAAAAAACACTAATATTTTCTAGAATTACTGCTTTCTGTAGGAAATAGTTCACTCGTCTTGTTTTCGGGCATGCAGGCAATTTCAGTGGCCTGATTCTTCCGCGTCATTTTCTGTAACTGTGACGGCACTAAGATTCCTTCAATTGACACTTCTCCTCAGAAATTGTTAAAGGAAAGGTTATTAGATTACAATTGAGAGGCAATCCACCATAAAACTCAGGATTCTTCTCGGACAAGTTATTGTGAGAAAAGTCTTGGACTTGATAACTTCTAGGCTTCTTCAAAGAGGAAGAATGAAAGAACTTACACTCCATATATAAGAACTCCCACATGAGACAGTTCTCATGTGTGCCACTGTTCAACGAAATAAGCGTGGTTCCCTCAAGAAAATTTGCTGCAAGTATATGAGATCTTTCAATTGAGTCATGTTTCTGAAAAAAGAGAGAATTGTCCTAGAGACATTATCTATGTGAGCTTAGAACACTTGTAAATTCTTCCAGTATAATCAGGTATAACCTACCTGTAAGCAAGTTTTCCTGCAAAGCAAGATTCTCTAAGCTTCTTAAATTTCCAGTTGTCGCGACGGTGATTTTTCACGCTTCGCGCCCAGCCATCCCCTGATTGGGGAAGACAACGGCGCGCGGTGAAAAAAAGGGTTGTTTTATAGTCGCAAAATTACGACTATAATTATTAGGAGTTGCCACCTAGTATTAAGGTCACTAGGAACCTATTGGTCTGCGAGAGTCTGATTAAGGGGACTTGTTGTGCAAGGGGAAGATGCATCACCCCCAGTGCACCCTACCTAAGACAAGCTGCATTGTTGTTTGATTGTATTTCTAAGTTTGATTTTTTTTTTGTCTTTTCTAAAGTTTGAAGTAGATCTCTCTTCGTGAGAGAATCTCTACCTCGCTAGGAGTTGAAAGACTAACCAAAAGAATTTTACACTGCATTTTCAAAAAAAATATTTTCTTGTCCGCAGGTGTACTTTACAATATAATTTTACACTGCAATAAAAAAACCTTTTTCTTATCTGCGGGTGTATTTTACAATCTAATTTTACACCCTGATAGTTAAAACAAAATAACTTTTAATTTTTTTTGATATTTTGGCCAAATTCCAACGGATAATCATAAAGTGGTTACGATATCCAATTTTCGTTCAAAATATGAGAAAGATGCAATGTATATTTTTTACGAAAAATATGATTGAAACATTTTTGAATTCGGCCGTATGCACAAAAACAACATGTTTTTTTTGTTTTTTTTGTTTTTTTAATGCAATTTTTTGTTTTTTTTTAAAAAATATAAAATTTCGGGTCGGGCCTGACCCAACTAAATGGTCCGGCCCAGCCAAGGTGGGCATGTTAGACTTGGGCTGGACCGAGAGCAGTCCAGCCCAAGACACACAAGCATAGAAAAAAAAAAGTCGAAATTGCACCGTTTATAACACGTGAATTAATACGTGATTAACACGTGAACAGTAAAATATAGTCGGCTGACCACCATGAGAGGCTCACCTGCCACTATTGTCAAGTAGAGGAGGTCAAGGTAGTTGTCCCTGTGGTGGTGGCGTTGAAAATGGTGGTCTGTGGTGGCCGTGGGAGGTGTTGGAAAGGGCTGGTCTGTTGCTTGCCGCTGCAACTGTCACGGCTGGAGCTCTTGCCGGAGCTGGAGAAGAAGGCTGGGCTGGAGCTGCTGGTGAAGCTTCTGGCGCTGAGGAGGGAGACCAGGTGGTGTGGAGAGCTGGCTCGTGGTGCGATAGAGCTACGGTGCAACTGGCTTTAGAGAGAGGAGCCGTCGGGGAGAGAGAAAGGAGGGAGTTACAGCGGAGAAGAAGAGAGGGCTGCAGCTGCTACAGGATGGTGGGCTGCCATGGTTCTTGATGGTCGACGGTGAAGATGGAGAGAGAGAGACGCTGGCATTGGAAAGTGAGAGAGAGAACTGCTGACCAAGAGAGAGGTGTCGCCAGCGATGGAGCTCCTGCCGAGGAAGATGAACTGTTGAAATCTCTTCAGTCCCCTTGTAAACACCCAAGAGAAAAACATAATATATATGGGAAATGAAGACAAATTCTGTTTTTTTTTTTAAAAAAAAAAAGAAGAAGAGCAAAACCGGTTTTAGATAGAGTGAAACAAGGATTAGGACACAATTAACCCAAACCCCAAACAACCCCCTCATTTTATGAATATAAATACAAGGAGGAGGGATTTTTTCTCCTTTCTTTCCGTCACTTTCCATCTCTTCTCTTCACAGCCGAACCTCCCTTCACAGCCGAATCTCCTACCTCTTCTCTTCACAGCCGAACCTCCTCCCTTCACAGCCGAATCACCTACCTCTTCTCTTCATAGCCGAACCCCCTCTCTTCCCAGCCGAACCTTAAGCTAATATTAGGGGAGAGGACTTTGTGAAATGTGTGTGGGAAGTTGAGACCTAGAGAGAATAGTGGTCATTGCCGAGAGGAAGAAGAAAGGGAAGAAGAAGAAGTGAAGCAAAAAGAGAAGAAAAAGAAGAGTTTCAAAGCTTTAAAAAAAAAAAAATTGTGAGATACGAGAGGTAAGACATGAAACACTCTTCCTTTTTCTTCTTAAGAGATGAAACAAAATGAATTAAGAGAACAAAGAAAATATGTGAAAAACAAAATTAACAAATCATGTGGGAGGGGGGGGGGGCTGATTTTTGTTTAAGGGGGTTGCCGGCATTATGTGTGTGTTTTGTTGGAATTATTGAATGACTATGTGCTGAATTTCATGTGTGGATTGTGCTGGAAAAATTGTGGGTTTATGATGAAAATTGATGAGTAATTTTGCTGAATTTCATGTGTGGATTGTGTTGGAAAATTGTGGGTTTATGATGAAAATTGATGAGTAATTTTGCTGAAATTTCATGTGTGGATTGTGCTGGAAAATTGTGGGTTTATGATGAAAATTGATGGGTAATTTTGCTGAAATTTCATGTGTGGATTGTGCTGGAAAATTTGTGGGTTTATGATGAAAATTGATGGGTAATTTTGTTGAAATTCCATGTGTATTTCGGCTGAAAATTGTTGAGGGATTTTGTGTACCGAAATTTAATGATTTTAGTTGTGAATTATGATAGAGATTAGGTGTGTTGAACTGGAAAATGCAGGTTGGTTGTGTGCTGGAATTAGGTGTGTAATTTTGCCGAGAATTGTAAGCATGTTTCGGCTGAAATTTGTTGAAATGAGTATGTTGACGAATGTGAAATTGAAAGTAGAAATATACTAATTTTTGGACATTGATGTCGCAGGCGGTGCGGTCGGGATTGAACCATCGACCAGACAGGAACAACCCAGAAGTAGAGCAGGTAGGTGATTTACACCTCTCCTTTCATATGACATGTAATAAGTATTTTAAATTGAATATTATACGAATACAATGGGGTTTATATTAGATTGTTGAATGCTTAAATGTGAATAATGATTGATTAGCTTCGGCTAATGGCATCCGAAAGGATGGCCGGGATAAACGATTGATTAGCTTCGGCTAATGGCATCCGAAAGGATGGCCGGGATAAACGATTAGTTAGCTTCGGCTAATGGCATCCGAAAGGATGGCCGGAACAAATGATTGATTAGCTTCGGCTAATGGCATCCGACAGGATGGCCGGAACAAATGATTGATTAGCTCCGGCTAATGGCATCCGAAAGGATGGCCGGAACAAAAGAATGTTAGTTTCGTCTAACGACGTCCAGAAAGAAGGACCATGGGGGGAAAGAATAGTTGACCTCAGATATGAGTGCCTTATATGAATATTCGGAGTATTGATATTGTTGCTCGAAAAAGAGAAATGGAGTTCCTATATTTCTACAATCGAATTGCTTTATGTATATGCAGAAATTTCAACTTGCCAGTGTTTCTTTTAACCGATAGGTCATTTGGTCAAAATTATTTAATACTATCATTAAGTAATTGCATTTCATTAAATGTTTGTACTGCTGCAGGGACGTCACAACCACGAGAGGTCTAGGGAACCTAATACAAGGGAACCTACTTTTGCAAAGAACCACGTAGATTGCATTCTAATTTAAGATGTGTTTGGGTTGAAGCAATGTATTGAATGCTTAATTTGTTATCAGACCCTTTTGTGAAAATTTGTAAATACCACTAGTAGGTTAAGAACGTAAACTCATATCCATGTATGTATATTTCTAATCTAAATCTTTAGTTGTGAAAACTATAGTATTGTACGCTTATGCGAACTTTAATTTCTTTAATGGAACATTTATTGTATGGATGATATTTTACCGATGTGAATGGATATGGATCGTTGAGTATCGACACTTAAAAAAAAAAAAAATTTACGGGTTGTTACACCCCTAAAAACTTTCTCCTCCGTGTTACAATGAACCTTCCCGTGAGTGCCAAATTCCCCCCCTGTGAATTATTTCCCCAGTTTTCACCCCTGTTCCATTCCCCCCTGTTTCAAAATTTTCTCCTCCTCTAACAGTCCCTCACTGTCAAAAGTTTCCTCTATTCTCCCCCCGTTTCTGTGTAAATTTGCTCCTTTTTATAGGCAAACTACAACATGGCGAGGCATGTGAAGGGTGTCCAGGAATGGGAAATTGTGTGTGGAAGTGGATTGTAGGGCATGGCAAAGCATGGGTGCAGTATGGCTCCGGTGATGCCCTTCTCTTTTTTTTTAAAAATGAAATAAATAAGTTGTGACAAAAAAAGAGATTTTCAATAGGAAAAACCAGAGAGAACGATGTTTTTATCTTCAATTTTAGCTTCTGATTTCACCCAAAAAGTTTCATCACCGAAAATTCTGATCGTCTCAATTTAACCCAGATTAGGCTTCCAAACTTAATTTCTCATCAGTTAAGCTCTTAATTAAATTAATTTGACTCATTTAAAGTATAATTAAGCCCTTGCGCTTAATTAAATCCTTCAATTGGGCTCTCAATTAATTCTGAAGCATAATTACACTTTAAATTGGCCAAGGATTACATCAAATTGGCCCATAAAAATATAATTATGTCTTTTGACTTAAGTTTTAAGAAGATTTATCCAGTAATAAATTACTTTAGACTTGAATCTGCATTTTCTTTCATTTCTGGGTAAAAAAGAGGTACGACCGGGCTTTCGAAAACGTCCAAAATTTCCACCTTGATTTTTCTACCCATGCCGGCCCCTTTTATTTTATTTTTGCTATTTTTGAGTGGATTTTGGGGAATAACCCAGAAATTGGGTGATGACACCAGTTATGATCGAGCCAAAACATTTCAAAGATTGGTAGAGAGATTTGCAAGACTGGGTAAGCTGATTTTGGGCAAAACAAGTTGTGTCCTAATTTCGGTGCAATTTGTCAAGGAGGTGAGAAAAGCCAAAGGCGTTTTCATTTCCCATGGATTGCCACAAAAACTTGTGTGCTAAAGATCTTGAGGGTTTCATAAATTATTTGGAACAAGCCCCTTCAAAACTTGGAGTTGAACAAGTCATTAGGCATTCCCTAGTTAAGATGGTGTAGACCCAACAATTGATTCAATCCAAGGTAAGGGTATTGTATTTTGGGAAGGATTGTTATAAATTAAATTTTGATCCTTTTTTTAATGTTTTTATAAGAATTTAAAGGCAAACACAAAATATGTCTTTATGCGTTTTAGCATTCAAGAACCTATTTTTTTATTTTTCAACTATTTTTTTCTTGTTGATGTCTTATTAAAATTAAAAATTATGTTTTGATGAATTTGCTCACATTTCATAATTTTCAACGTCATAAAAAAAACTTGAAAAGGAAGAAAAAACTCAAATATGCTTTCAACGCATTTTAACCATTGACACCCATTTCATAACTCTTGATTTTGTTATCGAATTGATGTTAACATTTTTAAAACAAAGTCAAAATAAGGTGAAATATAAATAAGTGGGATAAATTGCAAAACAAGAAAAATAAAGGATAAAAAAAGTAGAGTTACTTGGGGACCAAGCAATTAAAAGGAAAATGACATTTGTGAAGTATAAATAGATGAGTGGATTGAAGAGAATACCCTAACCATAAAAGAAAAAACCCTAGACACCATTAAAAAAATCAAGATGGAGTGAAAAGAAGAAGAAAGTGTTATGAAAATAACACTATTCATCTTCTCTTACAAAAACCTTAGCCACTACAAAAAAACAGGCCTGTTTGCAACAGAGCGATCCGTTGCAAATAATAAAGAAAGCCGTTGCTAATATTAATTAGCAACGACACTTGCAACGGAAGCCATCCGTTGCAAGCAGGCCCTTAGAAATTAGCTTGCAATGGATTGTCCGTTGCAAGTTAATTTCCAACAGCTTTGCAACGGCCATTCCGTTACCATTTGCAACGGAAATACCGTTGCAAATCTATTGCAAATTGCAACGGAACATAAAACATGCACAGGTAGAAGTTGCAACGGAAATTCCATTGCAACTTGTAATTAATTTTTAAAATCAATTTTAAATATATTTAATTTTTAATTAATTACAAATTAATATTTTAAAACTACTAGAACATATTGAAATATTATTAATATTGAAAACAAAATAAATATGCTTGAAATATAACAAGTTGTTGCTTTAAGTATTGATAGGGAATATAACAAGTTGTTGCTTTAAGTATTGATAGGGAATAACATCTTCATCTTCCATTAGACTTATTTTTTAAAGAAAAAATTCTTCATAGGTTATTATATTTGTTAGGACCTATATTTTAACTTCCCATTTTATAACCTTAATAGTTCATAATCATGCAAAAAGACTCATTATTTTTTTTTAAAATGATTTCATAAGACAAATTAAATAAAAACTTGACTTAACATCTTTTAGGTTATTAAAAACGTATATCAAACATAACAAAAAAATACTTTTTGATAGCATATGTAACCCTTTTGACAAAATCTCAACAATATTTTTCCTATACCAAGCATTATCCTAGATTTTATCATGCTTAATAACATACTTGCCACAACTCAAAAGCCCTATATATAATGGCCTCAGACTCGTTTTCCATCATTCTATCTAGTGTTATCTTAACTTATACTAAGTAGTCTCAAATAAACTACTCCAAACAATTTTTATCCAATGTTTTATGTTCATTAAAAACCTACATGCAAATGTATAGGTTTTGAAACAAAAAGATATACATTATTATATAAAGTCCTGAAAAAGATACAAATCACATTATTAATAACTCATCTCTTCTACCTTCTATATATTTAATAATTTAGTTAAATTACATTACATAAAGTTTAATTTCATTGTTTTTAATTGATAGTACCTTGATCTCAAGTTGATCTATAGGGTTTGAAAAATAAGGATGGTTTCAGGTGACAAGTCTATACAAACTTCTAACTCTCTCGTTGGGTGTAATCTTGATAATTCCTCCAATAAAGAAATATCAAAAAGTTCCTTTCCACTGGTCTTTCTAACAATTTAATGCATTTATTCTCTTTATTAATTACATAGATCGGATAAGTAACACGTCATTTCTTTAATATTGTCCTTGCAGACACAACTAAAATGATACAATTTAGCATCACTTGTCTTCAACCCCTAAACTCAATCTCATTCTCTTTTGGACATTTAAGGTCGATGTTAGCTCGATGCTTTTTTATCCAATCCATCATTTGGATGATTTGAAAATCATAAATCCTCAAAGGTATCAAATGTACCTTAAGTTTACAGCCCTCGATCTTCACATCATACCTTTTATATACATCATCAATATATATGATTTCTTCTAAGGTAGTGCCAACAATTAATCCCATATTCAATCCTTCGTTACATTCAATTTATTTGATTTTAACAAAAGAATGAGTAACTCTTTAATTAAGCAAATATACACCCTTTGGAAATTAACTTTATCTCACCTTTCACTCAATATACACATGTTTTATTTTATTTTATTATACATTCTATATATTATTATTTTTATTCAAATCATGTACTATAAGATTCTACTTATACACATGCAAATACATTTGTACACACTCATGAATTTAAAGTTTTAATTGCCAATTTAGTCACACTAATATATGAATAAAACTTGATCATAATCATAATACTATACCTGCAACTATGTTTACAAAAGTCCAGGTATTTTCCTAATTTATATTAAAAGACTTACCCTGAACTTTTTCTAATGGTGCTTGAAACTTGTCCCCACTTGTACTCACTTCGGACTAAGTGGGTGTTTGGTATTGTGGTACAAACTGAGTTTCAAAAAAAGTTAGGGTTTAAGTGTTCGGTTAGTATTAAAACACATAATATTTCTGTGGGTCCCACATAATAATAGTTGTTTTTCGTTGTCTGTATACCACATATTTCTTAATCTATGAAAGAGAGTTTTTTTTCTATTTTAACGAAGAGAGTTTATGACTTGTGAGTGTAATAAATAGGCGGAGAAAGATACAAAAGTTTGGTTTTTGGCAAACAAAGGTCCTCATTGTTTTGTTAATTGAGCAGCCGGTCCTACAAATCTTGACAAATCAAAAAAAAATCCCTCACGTGCAAAATTAGGATGCAATATATTGATCCCTAGTAGATATTTCTTTCCTTTCCTTTTTCAAATATGAGCATACTTGTGAAATCCATTTCAGTAATTTCACAAATTGACAGCAATATGAAAAAGCATGGTAACCAAACACACGAAACTGCTTTTCATTAGACCTCAAACTCAACCACAGTTTTAACCAAACACTTCAATTTCAGTTATGAACCGCAACTAAAAGTACTTTTCATGGAAAAAAATTTTAAACCTCAACCACAACAGCAACCGCAATACCAAACAGATTCTAATTGGGTCTCCCAAGACTTCTACGCAACTAGTGTACTGTAACTGAACCTTTATGACTCTTAGTTGGAGGTTTGTACCTATAAAACCTCTATATGTTTTTATAGGGTAAGTTTTTTTGAAATGCCTTAAGTCACTGTATAAATAACATCCATTATCTAGGTATTTATACTTTCTCTACTAGTAACCCTCTTGTCTATAAAGGTAACATCTCCCCCTGACATAGAATAGTTACCAAGATGCATCTAATCACAACAATCATAATTTAGACATGCATAATGCCTATATGTTGATGCTCTTGAAGAATTATCAATTGACAACATCCTCATAAAATCCTTTCTTTAATGGGTTAAGAAAACCTATAAGAAGCTTTCATTGAGACATAATAACCCTTACCACTTTTATAAGGCTTACTACTACTTTATCCATATCTGCTTCTCTTTTTAGGAAATGCATTCTAATAGTGATTTCATCCTTTGAGATGCCTTAACTAATTTCTATACAATAGTGGGTTAAAAAGCAACTAACCCTGTCTTGATCTTCAAATTTAGCAAAACTCATAGCCTATCTATTTGGTGTTGCATCTTTATAGAGAGGTCTTGAAATCTCCTCTCATGCTCAACACTATCATATTTACTTGTTCCAATGCTAGAAACTCTTTTTTTTTTCATAAGTTGTTAGGAATTATAAAATAAACTAAAAGAGGTCAGTGTTTCACTGTTCATTGTGAGTGAAAACACTGTGGATTGTAATAGTGTGTTTTTGGGTCGGGTCGGTTCGGTTGGTACACCGATTTATTGATTTTTTTATACTTATTTGCAAAGTAAAATAATCATTCTATCCCTCGAAAAAGACAAAAAATCGTTGCTGCCGAGAGGGGTTCCACGAGAATTCCATATTTTTTAAAAATGGCTAAATACTAATCTGCCCCCCAATAAGACAAAAAACAATTCTGGCCAGGAGGGGTGCCAAGAGAATTTCATATTTTTTGAAAATAGCTAAATACTAATATGCCCCCCAATAAGACAAAATTGAAGATTTGGCTGTAGGGGTGTTCCAGTAATTGACCAACTTTTATTATTATTATCTGCCGAATACTATGCGCGCGTGTGCCACACGCGGTCGACAATATTCGGCCTCGCCCACTTCGGGCGGCTCATGCGGCATTGTCTGGTGGCGGAAAATGCTCATCCAGCGTCTCACCCGATGCGCCTCCGTTTCCTCTTCCTCCTTATGTTGCACATCGTCTCCCAAGGTGGACGGAATCGAGACGATGGTTGGTTGAAAGTGTTTTTCCCCTTTTCTCTCTCCTGCATGCTAAAAGTACAGGGCAGGCCCCCGGGTTTTTGTTATTTTCATTTCAGTCCCTTATCTTTTAATTGTTATGCATGGTCCTGATTTCTATTATATAAGTTTTGATTTGTTTCAATTGGGTCATTCGATTGAAATTGATTATATATTTAGGTTTCACTTCAGTCCTCATTCTTGTAATTTTCGGATTGGTTTTAAATCCCTTAATATATTCGGTACAGAGGTTTTGAGTTTTTCCATTTTGTCCTTTGATTGAAATTGATAATATATTTTTATTTTATTTTGGCCCTTATACTTTTAATTTTTTATTTTAATTCCTTTATTTTTTTTATATTTCTAAAATAGTCCCTATTTTTATCCATGTTTATATATGTGTGCTCTTAGCTTTAGTTTTTAATTTTTATTATTTTCTTATTTATTGATGTGGTATTTTTTTTGAAAGATTTAGTTCTTAAATTTTAGTTTGTATTTGTGATAATTTGAAAATTGATATTTCTGTTTTTTTTTTCTCTTTGTTCTTTCTTTTAGTTTTTTTATTAGTTTTTATTATTATTATTTTCAAGTCAACTATTTTTTTTTCAACTAATAATTTTTTTTTTGTTTTATCATTTTTTTTGTTTGCTCTTTTGTTAAAGTTTTTAGGCTTTTTTTAGTCTTTGATTTAATTTTGTTTTTTTCATTATTAACGCAATAATAATAATAATAAGAAGAAGAAGAAGAATTTTAGTTCTTTTCTTGCTTACTCTTTTGTTAATGTTGTTGAGTTTTTTTTTTCTCTGGATAATTTTATAATTTTTATTATTTTCTCATTTGTTGAGATAGTATTTTTTTTAAAATTTTGTTCTTAAATTTTAGTTTGTGTTTATGATTATTTGAAAATTTATATTTCTTATTTTTTTCCCGTTAATCTTTGGTTTAGTTTTTTTATTAGTTTTATTTTTATTTTCACGTCAAATGATATGTTTTTCAGCTAATAATTTTTATTTTTATTTTATTATTTATTTTATTTTATTGTTTGCTCTTTTTTTTAAAGTTATTAGGTTTTTTTTATTCTTTGATTTAATTTTGTTTTTTCATTATTAACACAATAATAATAATAATAATTATTATTATTATTATAATAATAATTGTAGTTTTTTTTTTCTTGCTTCCTCTTTTGTTATTGTTTTTGAGTTTTTTTTCCTTTGGATTGTTTAATAAATTTTATTGATTTAGCAGTGATAGTAATGATAGTTTTAGATATTAAGACTTCGATGTTGCTGTTGTTATAATAGGATGTATTAATGTGTTTTATTATATCAAACTTTTTATGTATAGATGTTATATTTTATTTTTGAACTAGCAAAATCTATTAATTATTTCAATCCCAACAATTATAAAAATTGTTTGCTCAGCCCGCAATATAATATGGGCAATTTAACTAGGAATACCTGATCCCTAACTTTGGTTTAAAGTCCTCTCATGAACAATAGATTAGCATGATCCAATGATATCGTTTTTCCTTTTTGATGCAAATCAATGATTAAGTTCAGTTCCAATTTCCAATGATGCAAGACTAGAAACTACTACACTATTGAGTGGAGATTCGGAAGCATATCTTGAGTGGTGATTTTGCAACATTGACCAGTCAACCACTACAACATTGAGTAGTTGAAAGGCCAGTGCTCCACTCAAGGAGCACCTCCTTAGTGAACCTCTTTCAGGGCACCTCCTAGTTAGTCTTTATATATATGCCAGTCAACCACTAAAACAAATGCAAGGTTAAGATGTAAATATACAAAGTAAGCACATAATTTATAAGAGAGTTATAGGCCTAGCAAAATAGATAGGAAAAGTAACAGATGACAAACTACTTTGAAGAAATTTTACAGGAGATTGAAAAATCTTGGGAGAAGGAGGGAAGGGGAAAGCCCTATACTCTTCTCTGAATATCTGGAACTAAGACTCATTCAAAAATGCGGTTGTGGTTGTTTTTGAAAGTGTTTTTCATTTAGAAATACATCAAAATGATATTTTTTTTTTATTTTTTAAAAATCATTTTTGACATCAGTACATCAAAATGATTTAAAAACACCAAAAAAATTTTATTTAAAATGAAAAAAAAATGAATTTTGAGCAAACGGCAGTTGTACCGCCGAAACAAACATGCCCTAAATCTATTTCAACCCATTCTTTTGTTAACATCAATTGATGAAAACAAATGCAAATCCTCACAAAGAAGTGCAGCAGCCAAAATTTGATGTAGGATAGAAATACTTATAAGAATAATAATAATTCTTGGCCACCATATCTGCATTCTTTCTGGTGTTAACAAACACAATTGCAGTCTTATCTCCAAGTTCACCAAGCAATCTACGCAACCTGCTGGACTTCTCAGATTCCTTGGTCATTATCACATGTTGAGATATCAAGTCAGTGGCCTTCCCAGCAGTGCCAATAGTGACCACGACAGGGTTTCTCAACTACTTCCTTGCAAGCCGCTCCACTGCAGGTGGCATAAACATATAAGTGGTGCGGATATTACTCTTCAAGAAATGTGCTATTTCTGCTTATCAGCAAGTTTTTTTTTAAAAAAAATATAAAAATAATTCAGTTAGAAAAATACATGCATGTAAAACACTACACTCAAACTTGGGAGAGAGAGGGAAAAAAATCTGAAGGCACGCTTCACTTTGATCTCTCTACACAAATTTACACAAATTACAATGAGTTATTGTTTGCTATTTAGTTTTAAAAATATGAAGAAAAAAAATTTATTTTTTATTTTTTTGTTGTTTTTAGATTATTTTTATGTATTAATGTCAAAAATAATTTTTTTTTTTAAAAAAAACATTTTAATATATTTTTAAACAAAAAACAGTTTAAAAAACAATCAAAATCACACTCCCAACAGACACTAAAAGGAGTAGAAATAGAAGGAAAAAAAATCTAAATTTACACTAATATTTCAAATATTAAAAAAAAATAATGAGATAAATTTAACAATAATAATAAATTACTAATTATGATCAAAATAAAGTATTTTTACCACTAAAAATAAGTGTCATTTGTTATTTTTTTAAAACAAGTATGTAATCTGGTATTACCGTTGATAATTTTTATTTATGTTATCAGATTCATCAATCAAAAAATATTCATTACCTAATATCCATCAGAGACAAGTTGGGGAAAGTTAAGGGTGATTGTTTATTAATGGCTTAATACAAATAAGTTTAAAAATTAAAAATACTTTGTTTAATAAATATATTTTTAAACAAAAAATTAAGAAAAAAACGCATAAACTATTTTTTTCGGCAGAACAACAACAATTCTATGATCCTTAATTACTTTGTCGCCAAGAAAAGAAAAGCATGTGTAGCTTATATATAATAATTAATAAGTTAATTCAACTCAAAACAGATACTTGCTCCCCAAGCAACACGTGACAGATAGCCCACATGTCTGTCTCCTTCCTTAATAAATACATGAGAAACCGAACCTTCGTCTCTTCATAGGATAAGTTAAGATTAGTTCTTGTTGTGAATTCATCTAATCCCTAACAATGGTGTCCCTTAGGCTGCAGAAGCGGCTAGCCGCTAGTTTACTCGATTGTGGCAAGGGGAAATTGTGGCTTGATCCTAACGAGAGCACTGACATCTCCATGGCCAATTCCAGTAAGTCTTGTATTCTATTACCTTCGATTTTCTTTAGTTTTCCTGTATTAATGCTAATTTCATCAAGATTGTTGTTGGAGAATAAGCCACTCCACATATACATACACAATGAAGGCAATAAATACTGACAGTGAAGGAAAGGAAGAAGCCAAGTCATAACCAAATGCTAAACATGCACTACGCGTGCTGAACATGCATTAAGTGTTGTATTGAGTTCATTTGATTAGTTACAATTCAGTTACAATCTGTTAAACATGTAAAAAACATGTGTGAAGCCTAAGTGTATAAATAGGCATAAAATCAAACAGATGGTAAGCAAGAATATATAGAAGCTTACCTCTTTCGGGAAATTCTCTCTGCCTCCAATTCTCTCAAATCTTTCTCTCCCAAACAAACACCCATACACCTGCAACATAATTGAATCAATTAAGAACACAATAATTGATCAATTGACAGAAAACTTACATGGTATCAGAGCTGACTTGTTCAACAAGGAAGGGAGTAAAATCAATCTGTGATCATACAAAACTGAAATTAAAGAAGAAGAAAAATGGTGAGTAGTGGTGATTTAAGAACACCTCAGTTCAATGGAGAAAACTATGACTTTTGGTCAGTAAAGATGGAGACAATCCTCATAGCATATGATCTATGGATTGTGATTGAGTTAGGCATACACACAGACTCTGGATTGACAGCAGAATCCAAGACAAAAGGAGGTGAAGGTGAATCTGAAAAAGCTTCTGGTTCAAAAGGAAAAACTGTTGAATCTGAAGAAGCTACGGTTTCTAAAGAAGCTAGGATAAAAAATGCTAAGGCATTAAGTATCATACAAGGAGCATTGACAGATGAGCTCTTTCCTAGAATTAGAAACGAAAAAACAGCACAAGGAGCTTGGAATGTGTTGAAGGGAGAATATAGAGGGGATAAAAAAGTAAGGGCAGTGAAGTTACAAGCTGTGAGAGGTGAGTTTGAGTACATGAGAATGGGAGAAAATGAGAGCTTGGATCATTACCTAGCCAAGTTCTTTGATACTGTAAACAATCTGAAAGCACTTGGAGAAGAGGTGCCTGAAAACAGAATTGTACAAAAATTATTAATGAGCCTAAGTAGAAGATACAGATCTATTGTTTCTATCATTGAAGAAACAAGAGATCTGGATGTACTAAGAGCTGAAGAGGTGATAGCTTCTGTCAAAGTTTTTGACAGAAGAGAAGACCTGCATGATGAAAGGGAGAGAAGTACTGGAGCTGAAAAGGCATTCAGTAGCTTTAAAGTTGGTTATAACCAAGGGCATACTGCTGCAAACAAACCTTCACAGGGGAGATTTAATCCAAAATGGCAAGGACAAGGTCAAAGCCACTCAAACTGGATTCAAGGGAGAAACTTGATTAGTAATCACAGTATGAACTGGAAGCAACAAGCTGGAACAAGCCGAGGCAACATTCTCAACACACAACATAGAAATGTCAGCAATAATCAAGCAAGTGCAAAGCCACAATGCAACACATGTCAGAAGTTTCATTTTGGTGTCTGCAGATACAAGGGGAAGGCAAGGTGTGGAAGATGCAATCTTTTTGGGCATAATACAAAAGATTGCAACAATTTCAAACAACTAGCAAACTGTGCAAAGGAGGAGGAAGAAGTTACCACTGGAACCTTATTCTATGCATGTCATGCTGCTAGTGTGAAGGATGAGGATGTGTGGTTTGTGGATAGTGCATGCAGCAACCACATGACCTCAAATGAATCAATGTTGATTAACATTGACAGAACCATTGCTTGTAAGGTGAAAATGGGGTCAGGGGACCTTGTTCCTGCAACTGGAAAAGGAACACTAATAGTTGAGACTAAGCAAGGGAGAAGATACATAGAAGAGGTGCTGCTAGTTCCAGGTTTGGATGAAAACTTACTGAGTGTAGGGCAGATGATGGAGCATGGCTACTACATTCTGTTTGGGGGCAACAAGGCCATAATCTTTGATGATGCAAGGCTGGAAAACGTGCTAGCAAAGGTGATTATGAAGGGGAATCGATGCTTTCCTCTTTCACTGGAGTCTTTATTACCTGCAGCAAGGAGAGCATCAGTAATGGAAGACTCCTGGATTTGGCACAGAAGGTTGGGCCACCTAAACTTTGACAGCATGAATAAAATGCAACAGAAGGGGTTTGTTACTGGTTTACCAACACTAGCAGAGGTGAATGATGTATGTGAAGGTTGCATCATTGGAAAGCATCATAGAGAGAAGTTCGAAAATGAAAGCAGCTGGAGAGCAAGCAGGCCACTGGAATTGGTACACACTGACTTGTGTGGACCAATGCAAAATCAGTCAATTGGAGGTAATAGGTACTTTATTACTTTCTTTGATGATTACTCAAGGATGTGTTGGGTTTATTTTCTAAGGAATAAATCTGATACTCTAAGAGTGTTTCAAAAGTTTAAAGCAATGGTTGAATTACAAAGTGGTTACAGAATACTGAAATTAAGAAGTGATAGAGGGGGAGAGTATACCTCTAATGATTTCCAGAAATTCTGTGAGACTTAAGGCATGGAGAGGCAGCTGACCATTGCGTATTCCCCTCAGCAAAATGGTGTGGCTGAGAGGAAAAACAGGACCATATGTGAGATGGCTAGGTCCATGATGGCAGAGAAGGGAGTACCTGTCAATTTTTGGGCAGAAGCTGTTGGGACTGCAGTATACCTGCAGAATAGATGCTATACAAAATCAGTAGCAAACAAAACACCATTTGAGGCATTTACAGGCAAAAAACCAGGTATTAAGCATCTAAGGACCTTTGGGTGCATTTGTTATACACATATACCTGCATGTCTAAGGCAGAAATTTGATGATAAAGCCGAGAAGGGTATCTTCATGGGGTATGGAAGCTGTGAAAAAGGCTACAGAGTATACATAATACAATCTAATAAGGTTGTGTTATCAAGAAGTGTAGTTTTTGATGAAGATAAGTCCTATGCAAGGGAGACAGGACAGACAGGACAGCAGAGGTTTATACCTTCAATTTCCATACTACAAGGCATTGAAAATGACAGTCCTTGTGAAGCAGAAGAAGGGCAAACTGAATTTCTTCAGGTTGATAATGGTGGTGATTCTGGAAATGAAGAATCAACAGGAAGCTCAAGCAAAGGTAACAGCCAACAGTCCTCACCTAGCTCAACACCTATTAAAATGAGAAGTATTGAAGACATATATGCTAGATGTCATATGTGTATTACTGAACCTGAGAGTTATCAAGAGGCCGCTGAAGATATAGCTTGGTAGGAGGCTATGAAGGCTGAATTGGAGATGATTGAAAAAAATAAAACTTAGGAGCTTGTGGCTAGACCTACTGATAAACCTATTATTGGGGTGAAGTGGGTGTTCAAGACCAAGTTAAATCTTGATGGGACAGTTCACAAACACAAGGCTAGATTGGTGGCAAAGGGGTATGCACAAAAGCCTGGAATTGACTACAATGAAACCTTTGCTCCAGTAGCAAGGTTAGACACCATCAGAACCCTAATTGCCTTAACAACTCAGAAGGGTTGGAAGGTGTTCCAACTGGATGTTAAGTCAACATTCCTTAATGGAATGCTTGATGAAGAAGTGTATGTTGAGCAGCCGGAGGGATTTACAATTAATGATGATAAATCCAGTGTCTACAAATTGCATAAAGCCCTATATGGTCTAAAATAGGCTCCTAGGGCTTGGTATAGTGAGATTGACACATATCTCACTATGTGTAAGTATAAGAGGAGCAGCAGTGAAGCTACTCTATACACTCGGGCAGATGATGAAGGCAATATAATCATTGTTGCTATATATGTTGATGATATTGTTTATACAGGCAGCAGTGAGAAGATTGTCACGGGAATTGATATTTGAGTATGTATTAATTAGAAAATAAATTACAAATTGTAAATAGTAGTGTTTCAGTTGAACACTTGTTCTTTGAGTCTTAGCCCGAAAGTATAGGAAGAGCATGTAAATCTAAGGTTTCATTCTATTTAATGGAGAAGACACCCAAGAGAGAAGACATTCAGTTCCTAAATATTGACATGGTATCAGAGCTTCTACTGACCTGTGACTCATCGTGTGTGTAAACATAATTTTTTTTCTGTGTCTTCTGTTGCTCTATTTTTTAGCAAAGCTCACTGGGGATTTTTTTTGGTTGTGGTTGACGTGGTGGCTGAGTGGTGTTTTACTGCTCTGTTTCTAGTGTGTGTTCTTTGGTGTGGCTGCTGGGTTTTCTGTTTCTGTGGTGGCGTGATTCGTGATTTTTTTTGGTGTGTTGGCACTGTCGGTGGTCATCGACTTCGTGGGTTTTCTGTTGTGGCTGGGTTGTCGTGAGTATATCGGTGATTTCTGTGGTGGTCGGAGGTCCTATAGTGGTTGGAGAAGTGATCGGCGTTCTGAACATCCTCGTCGGCGCCTCCTCTATTCTGCGTGAATTGTTGAAGAAGAAGTCTTAAAACGGTACTGTTTTCTACTTCCTGTCTGTCACCTTATTACATTTACGTTTTGGGCTGAGTTGGCAGTGTAAAACTAAGGTTTCGGGCTGGGTTGTGATTGTGTTTGGGCTGTGATTGGGTTTGGGCTGTGACTGGGCTGTGTTTGGGCTGTGATTGGGCTGTGACTGGGCTGTGTTTGGGCTGTGATTGGGCTCATTGGGAGGCTGTATTTGGGCAGTGTTGGGTTTGTTTGTGGGCTGCATTTGGGCTGTCTTTAGGCCCGGATCTGTGGGCCTTAATCAGTTATATTTTTTTGGTATTACTCTCCCAGGATTTGCATAATGGAAAATAATATTATTCGTTTTACTGGAAAGAATTTTTCGACATGGGAATTCCAGTTTAAAATGTTTTTGAAAGGGAAAGAATTATTTGATCATATTGATAATTCAACTAAAATTCCCACCGATGAAAAGGAATTGGCTAAATGGGAGGTCCAGGATGCTAAGGTGATTTCTTGGCTATTGGGAACAATTGAGCCTCATCTTATTACTAATCTTCGGTGTTTCTCTACGGCTAAGGATATGTGGGGATATTTACACCGCATTTATCATCAAGATAACAGTGCTAGGAAATTCCAGTTGGAGATGGAGATTAGCACTTACAGTCAAGGTAACTTAACCATTGAACAATTTTATTCTGGTTTTATTAATATCTGGAGCGAGTATTCTGCTATTGTTCATACTAAGGTTCCTACTACGGCTCTCGCGGCTCTTCAAGCGGTTCATGCTGAGAGTCAACGCGATCAATTTTTGATGAAGCTTCGTCCTGAATTTGAACATGTTAGAGCTGGTTTATTGAACCGTGATCCGGTTCCTTCCTTGGATATCTGTTTGGGGGATTTATTGCGTGAGGAGCAACGATTATCCACTAATATGGGTATGGCCTCTCAAAAGGTTTTTTCTGAGCCTGTTAATGTAGCCTATGCAGCGCAAGGAAGAGGACCGCCCAGGTTGCAGTGTTACAGCTGCAACGAGCTTGGTCACATTGCTCGCAACTGTAAAAAGAAAATTTGCAACTATTGTAAGAAACCAGGCCATTTCGTTAAAGACTGTCGGATGCGACCTCAGAATCGACAATCTCAAGCTTTTCAAGCTTCTGTCCAGCCATCACCTTCTGCTCCTCCCACTGTAAGCTCTGATTCATCTGTTCTCACACCTGCTATGGTTCAACAGATGATTGTCTCGGCTTTTACGGCCTTAGGCCTACAAGGTAAAATTCCTACCTCCACACCTTGGCTTGTTGATTCGGCTGCTTCTAATCATATGACTGGTAATGAGACGGATCTGCATGATGTTCATGAGTATGACGGCACGCAATCTATTCAGATTGCTAATGGCAGTACACTTCCTATTACTGCTGTTGGTGATTTGGGTCCTTCTTTTAAAGATGTTTTTGTCTCTCCTGAATTATCTACTAGCTTGATTTCTGTTGGACAATTGGTGGATGATAACTGTGATGTTCATTTTTCCCATGGTGGTTGTATTGTGCAGGATCAGGTGTCGGGAATGGTGATCGCGAAGGGGCCTAAAGTAGGACGTCTTTTTCCGCTATATTTTTCTATACCTAATGTTGTTTCTTTTGCTTGTATGGCTACTGCCAATAACAATGAAGTATGGCATAAGAAATTGGGTCATCCAAATTCTGTTGTCTTAACTCATCTTTTGAAACATGGTTTTTTGGGCAATAATAATAATTCTTCCTCATCCTTTGATTGTGCTACTTGTCGTCTTGGTAAAAGTAAAACCTTACCTTTTCCTGTGCATGGTAGTCGTGCTTCCGCCTCTTTTGAAATTGTGCATACTGATGTTTGGGGGGCAAGTCCTGTTACTTCTCATGGACAGTATCGTTATTTTGTGACATTCATTGATGATTACAGTCGATTTACCTGGATCTATTTTCTTTGCTCTAAAGCTGACGTGTTCTCTGTTTTTCAAAGATTTGTGGCACTTGTCGAGACACAATTTAGTACTTCTATCAAAATCTTATGCTCCGACTCAGGGGGGGAATATATGTCACATGCCTTTCAAAATTATCTTCAGCAAAAAGGGATAATTTCTCAACGCTCTTGTCCTTACACCCCTCAACAAAATGGAGTCGCTGAGCGTAAGAATCGTCATCTCTTAGATGTTGTTCGTACTTTGCTAATTGAGTCATCTGTACCTACCAAATTTTGGGTAGAAGCATTATCTACAGCTGTTTATTTGATCAATCGCTTGCCTACGGTCACTCTAAATTATGATTCTCCATATCTTTGTTTATTTGGTATACCTCCTGAGTATAAATCACTTCATACTTTTGGGTGTGTTTGTTTTGTCCATCTGCCACCTACTGAACGTCACAAGCTTGTTGCCCAGTCTGTCACATGTGCTTTCATGGGATATAGCCCTACTCAGAAAGGATTTATATGTTATGATGCTCATGCAAATAAATTTCGAATCTCCCGGAATGTAGTCTTCTTTGAAAATCAATATTTCTTTCAATCTCATGTTATTTCTGATTCCCCTACTGCCCCTACTGCTCCTCTTCTTCCTTTTGATGATGTCCCTCTTTCTGCTAAGCGATTAAAACCAGGTATAGTGTATCAAAGACGTCCTCCTCCAGTGCCCCTTCCAGACACCACTTCGTCACTTGATTCTACACTACCGGCACCGCGACGGTCCACTCGGGTTATACATCCGCCAGATAGGTATGGCTTTTCTCATACCTCGTTTACTGCCACTCTCGATACTATTTCTGTTCCTCACTCTTATACTCAGGCAGCCACTCAGGCTTGCTGGCAGCAGGCCATGCAAGAGGAAATTCAAGCTCTTCAAGAAAATCACACTTGGGATCTTATGACTTGTCCGCCTGGAGTCAAACCTATTGGTTGTAAGTGGGTTTACTCAGTTAAGTTTAGATCTGATGGCTCCCTAGACCGATATAAGGCCCGTCTCGTGGCTCTTGGGAATCGACAAGAATATGGTATTGATTATGAAGAGACATTTGCACCAGTAGCTAAAATGACTACTGTACGGACTATATTGGCACTTGCTACATCACAGGAGTGGTCTCTTAGACAAATGGATGTGAAAAATGCGTTTCTACATGGGGATTTGAAGGAAGAAATTTATATGTCTCCACCTCCGGGCATGTTTAAAACACCTTCCTCCGAGGTTTGTCGGCTACGCAGATCTTTATATGGTTTGAAACAGGCTCCGCGGGCATGGTTTGATAAATTTCGCTCTACTTTGCTTGATTTTCACTTTATTCAAAGTCAGTTTGATTCCTCTTTGTTTCTTCGCAAGACATCTGCAGGAATTGTATTGCTTCTAGTCTATGTTGATGATATTGTGATTACTGGATCAGATACTGAGTTACTTAAGCACTTGCAAAAACATCTCCAAGACTCTTTTCACATGAAAGATCTTGGCAATTTGCAGTATTTTCTTGGCCTTGAGTTTCAAAATACTCCGACCGGTACATTGTTACATCAGCACAAGTACACAGAGGAGGTAATTTCACTAGCGGGTCTCCAAATGGGTAACTCTGTTCTTACTCCATTGGAGGTCAATGTTAAGCTTTGTCAGGAGGAAGGCGAGCTTATGTCGGATCCATCCTTGTATCGGCAACTAGTTGGAAGTTTAAATTACTTGACGATTACTCGTCCTGATATTTCATTTGCAGTGCAGCAGGTTAGTCAATTTATGCAGGCCCCTCGTCATCTTCACCTTGCTGCTGTTCGCCGTATTATACGATATCTGAAGGGTACCTCTTCACGAGGATTGTTCTTTCCTAAGGAATCTTCCTTACAGTTGGAAGGATATAGTGACGCCGATTGGGCTGGTTGTGCAGATACTCGTCGCTCTGTTACTGGATGGTGTATGTTTTTGGGCAATGCACTCATTTCTTGGAAGAGTAAGAAGCAAGATAGAATTTCCAAATCCTCCACGGAATCCGAATATCGTGCTATGTCTTTCGCATGCTCTGAAATTACATGGCTTCGTGGATTATTAGGGGAACTTGGTTTTCCTCAACTTCATCCCACTCCTCTTCATGCTGATAATACTAGTGCGATTCAGATTGCTACTAATCCAGTCTTTCATGAGCGTACAAAACATATTGAGGTTGACTGCCACTCTATTCGTGAATCTGTTCACCGCCATGAAATTACACTTCCTCACATTTCTACCGAACACCAAACTGCAGACATTTTCACTAAAGCTCTCTCTCGACATCGGCATAAATTCTTTGTGGACAAATTGATGCTTCTTGATCGACCAGCATCAATTTGAGGGGGGATGTCACGGGAATTGATATTTGAGTATGTATTAATTAGAAAATAAATTACAAATTGTAAATAGTAGTGTTTCAGTTGAACACTTGTTCTTTGAGTCTTAGCCCGAAAGTATAGGAAGAGCATGTAAATCTAAGGTTTCATTCTATTTAATGGAGAAGACACCCAAGAGAGAAGACATTCAGTTCCTAAATATTGACAAAGATGATGAATGATTTCAAGAGGGAAATGATGCAAAGATACGAAATGAAAGATCTTGGCTTGCTACACCATTTTCTGGGAATTGGGGTGATTCAAACTGAGCAAGGCATTTTCATTCATCAAGGGAAATATGCAAAGTCTTTGCTTGCAAAGTTTGGCCTTGAGGATTGCAAACCAGTTGCAATTCCCCTGGTTGTAGGTGAGAAGTTGAAGAAGGAAGATGGAAGTGATAAGGCTGATGAAGGCCTTTACAGGAAGATTGTGGGAAGTTTATTGTATTTGACTGCCACTAGGCCAGACCTAATGTATGCAGCCAGTTTGCTATCCAGGTTTATGAGTAATCCCACGAGAAAACATATGGGAACTGCAAAGAGGGTTCTAAGGTATGTTCAAGGGACACTCAACTATGGCATTGAATACACTAGAGACAAGTCAGCAACCCTAATTGGGTTTTGTGATGCTGATTGGGCTAGAAGTGAAGATGATAGCAGGAGCACTTCAGGGTATGCATTCAGTTTTGGTAGTGGGGTGTTCTCATGGGCTTCTGTTAAGCAAAATACAGTTGCTCTCTCAACTGCAGAAGCTGAGTATGTCTCAGCTTCTGAAGCCACAGCTCAGGCAATATGGCTACGGTTTGTCCTAGAAGATTTTGGGGAAATGCAAGCTGATGCAACCCCATTATTCTGTGATAACATGTCTGCTATTTCTATGGCTAAGAACCCTGTCTTTCATCAGAAGACAAGGTATATCAACAGAAGGTATCACTTCATCAGGGAGTCCTTGAAGGAAGGACTGATAAGTATGAAGTTTTGTCCAAGTGAAGAGCAGCTAGCTGACATCCTTACAAAGGCTTTACCCAAAGAGAGATTCAATCAACTAAGATTGAATCTTGGAGTTAAATCTGTGAATGGCTTAGGAGAGGCTGTTGGAGAATAAGCCACTCCACAAATACATACACAATGAAGGCAATAAATACTGACAGTGAAGGAGAGGAAGAAGCCAAGTCATAACCAAATGCTAAACATGCACTACTGTGCTGAACATGCATTAAGTGTTGTATTGAGTTCATTTGATTAGTTACAATTCAGTTACAATCTGTTAAACATGTAAAAAACATGTGTGAAGCCTAAGTGTATAAATAGGCATAAAATCAAACAGATGGTAAGCAAGAATATATAGAAGCTTACCTCTTTCGGGAAATTCTCTCTGCCTCCAATTCTCTCAAATATTTCTCTCCCAAACAAACACCCATACACCTGCAACATAATTGAATCAATTAAGAACACAATAATTGATCAATTGACAGAAAACTTACAATTGTTTCATGGGTATCCTGGGATTTACGATTAGGAAGGATGGATGGGTAAAATTAGTATAATTCTTTCTTTCTTGGAAGCTTGAGGTAATCAATAAGGCATGGCGTATTGCAGGGATGAACATAAGGAAGCTCATAAAGGATGGTTTTATAATCCAAAAAACAATGATAACCCACTCAAGATCAAGGGCTAGGAAAGTGCAAGAATCCAAGACAAGAGGGAGGTACTCGGGTTATGGAAAGAGGAAGGGGACGAGAGAAGCCAGGCTACCATCAAAGGTTCTGTGGATGAGGAAAATGAGAGTGCTGAGACGTTTGCTTCGAAAATACAGAGAATTTGAAAAGATTGATAAGCACATGCACAGTTAGATGTACATGAAGGTGAAAGGAAATGTTTTCAAGAACAAACGTGTGCTTATGGAAAGCATTCACAAGTTGGAGTCTGAGAAAGGAAGGGGTAGGTCACTTTTCGATCAATTTAGGGTCATAAAAGCTCGAAAAAGAAGGTGCCAGCAAGGAGAAGAAGATATAAACATAGCACATTAAATAAATCTCTTTCTTTAGGGCGGAAATTTTCATAGAGTAAGAATTATGTGAATCTGTTCATAGATTTTAGATTTAGTTTTGTTTTTTCTCTGATTTACAAGATGTCAATTTAATCCCATAACTTGAGGATGCAAAGTCAGTAGAGTTAGATGTGTGTACATGCAAGAGAACTCAAAATACATGTTACCTATTTTAAAAAATGATGATTTTAGTTGCATATACAAATTGTGATTTTAAGGTTTCAATTGTAATTTTAGAATGCTCAATTGAAGATCTAATTGCAAAATAAGTTGGTTTATGGAAAACTCCCTTAATTGAAAGAAATCAAGGTTTGGGGACTGAAATTAGAACTTGAAAAGGCTAAATTGGTGAGATCAAGGGTTTAATTGCATAAAATTCAAAGTCTGATGAGCAATTAATATTTAAACAAATCAGAGACCAATAATCAATCTGTAAAAGACATGTGACTTCAAGGACTAAAATCTATAAAACTAAGGGTCAAAGTAAAGAAAATTAAGATTTTACCGACCAATCAGGGGTTTCATCGAATAAATCAGAAACTAAGAAGTAAAGTGAAAAGGCGCTCAAATCTAGGGATGGAAATTGAATCCGGAATAGGTGAAATTGCATTCATTTAGAGTTTAGGGGTAAATATGGGCACAATTAAACAAATTGAAAGAGTAAGGACTAAATTGAAGATTGCAAATACCAAATCAAAAGACCTAATTCATATTATACTCAATGTCCACTCCTTCATTACCTTGATTAAGATAGCATATGACATAATCAAAGTATAATAGATAACTTAATGATCTCAAGTTTAAAGATCACTTACACAACCATTCATTACATGAGTTTTTCCATAAATATAGGTAATTTTTTCATGTAAAACTCTAATGCGAGTCAATTCAATGCACATATCTTATGATGAATACCTACGTATTAGTTATATGAACTATACTTTGATATAATAGAAACAATATAATTAAAACAACTTTGTAATTTCTCTTGCAAAGCACTTTTATCCCAATAACTTTATCTTTACTTTAGATTTATAAATCAAATATTAAATTTATTAATCTAATCATGTTATATAAATATTTATTAATAATAAATATATATTTACACAAATATAATAATGTGACGTATAACCACTTAATTGGCTACATAACATTTTAAACTAACAAAAGAATTATTCATAACACAGGGGTCTTAACAGCTTGGAAGCTAAATAATTAAATCTTTATTAATAATAAAAAAAATATTTACATAAATATAATAATATTACAGGTAACAACGACAATTGTCTGCATAACATCTTAAACTAACCCAAAAATATAATTTAACAAATTGGAGTAAAAATTAACGGCTTTTCAGTTAAAGAGCCTTGTTGTGGCTATTTGTTTTTTTAGTGGTCTGTTTACTTGCCAAAAAAAAATTGTAGCACTTGGTCCTCAGCCATCCTCACTGCAGGTATTAGAGTGTAGATTAGTAGGGTTACCTACTCAATTTACTTTGAAGATTAGAACGTGGGTTGTAAATTTCGTTTTGTTTCAGCTGAAATGGTCTAAATATTTTGTATTAGTTAAAAAAAAAATAATAATATTGTTTTTATCTTGATTAAAATTTCGGTTCATTCTGAATTTTCCACCAAATACCAACTAAAATATGCTGGTATCATTTCACTTGTGCCGTTTTGGCCAAATAGTATTTTTTTTAAATAATAAATAATTTTACAATCTCAATCATATCTCTTAATTCGACTATTAGATTGAGATAAAATTTTACGAGGAGTCTCTTGACATATTTATATATATTATGTTAAAATTTCAAAGCAATCAAAGACTGTAATGACCTTGCGAGATTGATAATGACATTCTCAAAATATTATACACGTTCATAATTTTGCTCTGAAAAATCATGTCTTTTTTTATATTAAATTGCACAATTCTAAATAATTTTATTTTTAGATTTGAACTAATTTTTTTTGAATATATATATATATATACATACATAAACAGTATAACCCTGAAATGACATGTCGAAACACTCCAAAACTGAAACATTTCATTTCAATTAAAAAAACAAAGCACCAACCGAAACAAAATTGACAACCTTGATCATGAGTAAAACAAAAACCATGGAATGGTGTCGTTTAAGTGGAGGTTTTTTTTAATCAAAATGATTAGTTACCATGGGAGTGAAAAATATAATAGATTAAAAGGTTAGCCGTAGCTTAACTTTGACAGGAACAGAAAGGTTGCCGATAATATATAGAGAAGGACAATAAATTATTGCAGCTAAAATATTATTTTATTTTGCTGGAACAATGAATGGGGGACTAGTCCTTGCGTGGGGAGGGGATTATGCTTTTCCAGATGAACCAAACAAGCGCATCTTCTCTGCAACCACAGCTTTCATGGCTTCTTTTGCTGAAGCCATCACATGGACCAGATCTTGCTTGGGGTTGCTTAGTGAGTTCATGTAGGCCTTCCGCACCTCAGTATTAACATTGAACTTCGTCACCCCCCGCTGAATACTAGCCTGTTCGATGCAGTCAAAGGAGGTCGATTATGTTAATCAATGGCAGATTCATTAAGCAATGCTGATTTAGGCTTTGTTATATGCCCTAATAACAGAAAGCTCCAACAAAACTAATGTGGATGAAGAGAAGGTCCGGGCAATCAGGGAATGGCCTGCACCGAAGACAGTGAGTGAGGTTCGGAGCTTCCACGGTTTAGCCACCTTCTACCGCCGATTTATTCGGAATTTCAGTACATGGCGCCGATAACCGAGTGCTTCTGACGCAAAAAGGAAGAGCCCAGGATTTCACAACATCAGCCAGTGCTTTACTGTCACCAACATTACCTGCAAAAAGAAAAAAATTACAAGTTCAAGTTCAATTTTTATTTTATGGAAAGATAGTAACTAAATAAAATTACAATCTTTTTACCTGGGAAAACAATGTACGGAACACCTGGATGCCTACTTTCTGGACCGAGCTGCCACAATGGAATGCCAGCAAGGGCTTGTCCAACTACTTTGGCACATTTTGCTTCTAGAGCTTTTGTAGCTAGGTCGGATGATGTGATTCCACCCTTGAGCAAGACAAGAGAATCAGCTAAATTAGGGTGTAAGATGGTAAGAAGTTTCTTAGCAAGACATTAGAATCCCACTTGCATCCAGAATCATATCACAGCTAAGGGAAAAGGTATATTGGCCAGTGGAAATGTGCCTTTGAAGGTTAATTTACTTAAATTGTTACACTGCATTAGTAAATAGTTCTGAGATCAGTCACTGTATGGATTATGAAAACAATGCTGAAGGGTAAGCAAGTGAAAGACAAAAATGGACTTACTATTATTATAGAGAGCAATCGGAGAGAAAGAGAGAGATCACTTATTATTAGACAAAATATACATGTCTATCGCAATTTCAAGTTAAATGATAGAGAGGTAATGCTGAAAATATCAGCTATCTAAAATTAAATATTGTAGATTCTATACGGAAAACTTACTTGTGATATTCCGTTTGTTTGTTCCTGGATCTTTGCTTCAGGACCACTTCGATTACTAGAACCAAAGCTATGTTTCACGGCACGAACGTCTTAACAGATCGTAGCAAGTTTAATGTAGAGTATTGAGAGAGATAATTATATTCACTTATATGAATAACTTGTGTATATTATGTAGAGGGAGGTCCCTATTTATACTAGAGAGAAGAAGTTACTTAGCGGTTACCTTGCGGTTACCAATAAGTAACACCCCTAGATAAATAGACTAGGTTTATCCCTCATGGGTGAACCAATGCCAAAACGCACCTCTAGATATATAGACCTGGTTCATCCCTCATGGGCGAACCAGATCAATCCTTAATAACCAACAAATATAATTACCACCACTCTTTGCGCTACAAAGAAGGCAGCATGAACTGGCATTTCCTAGTGCATCAAGCCTGTGATAGTTTGAGCAATATACAGAAATTACATTAAAAAACTATTTCCCATCCCATTAATGCATGGATACATCACTCATATATTCACCTAGTGCTGATTATCCATACCTTCTGCAAGTTGCAAAGAGTATCACAAACAGCATCTGGCCCACCTTCCCTCAAAAGATTGATAGATATAGATGAGACAGTGCTAGCAGGAATACGGCCTCTAGTTTTCTCCTCAACCCACTGAAAATCCAGACAGTCACAAAGTCACTACCATATATAATATCCTTTCAAGTTCAAGACAAGGATGAACAAGATAGACCTCACGGAGGTTTGAAGATTTGTAGCCAAAAGAAGCATCTCTGGCGAACTCTGTGTCCCCTGCAGGGACAAGCCTGAAAACAAAGAGGTATTCTTATGCAAAATGCCAATGAAGAATCACTATGATCTAACAAGAGGATCCTTGTACCAATCAGAATCTGCAACATAGTGTATATCTTTGATTGTATAACGGCCTCCTTGAAGAAAAAATGGGCAAATGATCCATGCGTCCATCTCACCAAGTAGTGAAACTGCTGCATCTGCTTCCTAAATAAATTAAGTACATCATAATGTGGTTGTACAAGGTAAGGTATGAAAGCGTTGACAATATGATAATATGACACTCAAGGGACTTTATCCTTCATAAGAGCCTGTTTGTTTTATTTTATAGATATAGAGGATCATGGCTTTTTATCAGCATGATGGAATTGACATAAGAAAGAACTGAATTTAACACAAAAGGATGAAACAACTAAACTTCTGAATGAAACAAAAATATATATTTATATTGATTTTTATTTTTTTTTATCAGGTTTGGAAAATGATTATACATTGTAGAGGCAAGAGATCACCATTCTGTTAATACTTCAATATCATGAACAGTTTGAGTTCCAGTTGGATCATCATCTAGAACAACCAACGTTTTTGAATTGCTCTGGTTCAGTCTATGAATATCATCAATGGGATCCAGGGGCCACTCAGGTGGAAGAGACTGCAGGACAACTTCTTTCTTAAGTACAGGAAGTTTTCCTTCAACTTTAACACCTGTGAGGGTCTCATAAACCTGATACAAAAAAAAAAAAAAGTTAAACCTGTGACCATCTGACTTCATTCATATATAATAACTTCCAAATGTTTTACATTTCAAAAGTAATCGATATACCTTAACGACACCTGCATCATCTTGCCGACCCCAACCAGCAGCAGAGCCTGCTCAATAATGAAATTCAACTAGTACATATAAGAAAAGGTAACTAAAGCGAATGTAAAGGAGAATATGTATATGCACTAGCATGAGAAACATTTTCAAAACATAGATGAATATTAACGGCATATGTTGCTAGTTTTCCATCACAATAATGACAAGCCACAAACTCCCGTTCTACCTTTTGGACCTTCAGTGCATGTAGCTCTTTTCCATGCCAATGAAGACACTACTACGGGTAATAATTCAAGGTCATCTAACACGTTGATCCTACATTTTCTGTCCTTTTCTTGACTATGCAGTCAATCCCTACCTCCCCGTGGATAATTGATCCAAATAAGAAAAGGCAAAGCAGGTCCCAATTTTCCACTATGCATTGTCATATCTTGTGATACGAAATAGAAAAAACTAAGAATTTCTTATTAAATCCAACTTACCTAGAAACACATCGTTCTCACATATCTCACCATGAACATAGGATAAATCTTATCTTTAGCCAGCTAAAACTTTTTAAATTAAATATTATTCTCTTATAGATCATATCAAAAGGAGGACTAGGGAGAACATAACAACTGGAAACAGAAGATCACGACACCTGCCAGGAATAGTTGGTGTGCAACAGTTGCAATATGAAGTGGAACTTTAAGGGATGATGATTCACGGGTAACAATTCCCTGCAGATTATAAAGCAGTTTTAAGAAACTAACAACCAGGAATCAAAAAATTTCTTCATTCAAACATAATGCAGGATAAATGTAAGTCAGACCAGATCCTTCACAAAGATATCGAGTGCAGAATACGGTGTGTAATCATTGTCCAGCATGTGCGGAACACGATTCTCAAACATCCTGCAAATGGAAACAATTTTTTTCCTGAGATTAATCTACAAATTTAAGAATTGAAGTAGCTGAATCCTCTAATGAAAACGGATGTGTTAGTTATTTATTTTAGTCCTGCATTGTTTGATTAATTATGTTTTAGTCATTGTTATTTAATTCAAGTCAGTCAAGGCTTGTCCGAGTCTTTAGGAACTTGTTGATCACGTGTAAATGACAGTGCAGCACATTCAGCTCACTTCATGCGTAGTGGTCCTTCGTTCGTGTCTTTGATCGTGTCTTAGTGGCAGCTTGTTACATGATAATGGAGTCCATATCATGGCTGTCGTGCTTTGCTTTCTTCCCTATAAATTGTAAGGTTGCAATTCGTTTTTTAATCAATTCAATTCAGCAATCAATTGTGATTTGTGAACAGTAAAAACAGCTACTGTGCAAATCAATTTCTGGCATTCTTCAAATTCTGTTTTCCCCTGTTTTCCGTTTTTCTTCTTCAAACACTTTCAAACACTTTCAATTTGCAAGAACCATCCTTTTTTAAATAATCGCTTAAATGGGTAAAAATCACATGTTAATTTCAAATAAAATTAAGTGTTAAAGGCTAAGACAATAACAAAAATTCTCAAATTCAGCTCAGTAAAAAGAAAAGAAACTAGAAGAACAGCGCATTTCCCATGAAACAAACCAGGATGTTCCTCCACTGTTCTTGACAAGATCAAACAGCATCCTTGTATTGAGACCTAATCGAGCTCCGACTCATTTACTGCAAGTCTGAAGAACAACTTGCTGATATTTTCACAAAACCATTGCCAGCCAACCAGTTTGAATTTCTGAGGCAGAAACTCGGTATTTGCAGCTCCTAAAATATGGAGGAGTGTTAGTTATTTATTTTAGTCCTGCATTGTTTGATTAATTATGTTTTAGTCATTGTTATTTAATTCAAGTCAGTCAAGGCTTGTCCGAGTCTTTAGGAACTTGTTGATCACGTGTAAATGACAGTGCAGCACATTCAGCTCACTTCATGCGTAGTGGTCCTTCGTTCGTGTCTTTGATCGTGTCTTAGTGGCAGCTTGTTACATGATAATGGAGTCCATATCATGGCTGTCGTGCTTTGCTTTCTTCCCTATAAATTGTAAGGTTGCAATTCGTTTTTTAATCAATTCAATTCAGCAATCAATTATGATTTGTGAACAGTAAAAACAGCTACTGTGCAAATCAATTTCTGGCATTCTTCAAATTCTGTTTTCCCCTGTTTTCCGTTTTTCTTCTTCAAACACTTTCAAACACTTTCAGGATGCAAGAACCATCCTTTTTTAAATAATCACTTAAATGGGTAAAAATCACATGTTAATTTCAAATAAAATTAAGTGTTAAAGGCTAAGACAATAACAAAAATTCTCAAATTCAGCTCAGTAAAAAGAAAAGAAACTAGAAGAACAGCGCATTTCCCATGAAACAAACCAGGATGTTCCTCCACTGTTCTTGACAAGATCAAACAGCATCCTTGTATTGAGACCTAATCGAGCTCCGAGCGCCATTGCCTCAGCCCATGATGCTATATGAACTCCAGCGAGCAGCTGATTAATCATCTTTACACCACTAAAGGCAATAATTGAAAAGAACAGAGAGTAAGAATCCAGTTCCCTGGAAAGTTCTATGACTGCATGATATGATTATCTAAGACAATTTTTGCATGTCTGTACACTAATGCATAATTCAATGGATCAATGAACCAACAAAATGATGATATAATGCTTGGTGAGAGAAAAATAAATGCTGAAATACCTTCCAGCCCCACAACTTCCTCTAATCACATAAAGCTTCTCACTTAATGCTGCTCATAATTAACAACCATGGGTAAGTTGTAATCTAGATCTACGAAACTCCTCCATTCAAAATTAAGAATAGTTAATGAGATAATCACCTGAGAGAACTGAGCCGGTACATGTAAGAGCTTCATCACAAAATAACAAAATAGAGCATCCTAAACAAGCTTAAACCATAAGTTGTTCCTTCAATTAGCATGCTCTATTTTGTTAATTGAAGGAACAACTTATGGTTTAAGCTTGTTTAGGATGCTCTATTTTGTTATTTTGTGATAACGATCCCTATGATGCCATGTTTCCATGCTTCATTTTTCTCAATATTTTCTTGATAAAAAAAATGCAAATGTCATAGGCGAAGGCAGGGGCTTGAAATTGGTGGATGCTCCTGTTTCTGGTGGTGTCAAGAGGGCCTCAGAAGGAACACTTACGGTCTGACAAAAAATGCTACATTGGTTCATTTTGAGAGTAGCTATATATATTTTGATAACTGTTTCTCAAAGTAATTTTATATTGCTGTCAGATAATGGCTTCTGGTACTGATGAAGCTCTTATTGGTGGGAGAGGCCACTGGTGGTGGCTTTTAAACACTCAAAGAGGATAAAACACACTGTTTTATTTCAAGAACAAAATTACACAGAGCATGAACAAACTTTCAAAACTCTCTCTTTTTCTCTCTAGTGTTTTCTCTCTTTTTCTCTCTAATATCTCCCACTACTATTTCACCTTAACTAAGCTTTCTATTTATACACAAAACGAAAGCTTGATAAAATTGACTTTAACGTGTGAAAGCTGCTGGCGGTTGAGGTTGCAGTCGGTGGTCGTGGATAGTGGCTGTCAGAGGCTTTAATTGGCCGTAGATGGTGGATGCCGGTGGTTGCATTTCTTGACTTTGCAGATTTGAGTTTATCCAACAAATTCCCCCTTTAAACTCAATCGGGAGATGTCATGCCAAGCATGAACTTCAATCTGATAAATATATCTCCCTTCAATGGCTTTGTGAAGATATCGGCAACTTGATCATTTGTTTTGCAAGAGATCAGTTCAACTTCTTTGTTCTTCACATGCTCCCGGATAAAGTGATGACGTGTATCGATGTGTTTACTTCTTTCATGATACACTGGATTCTTTGCTAATGCAATCGCTGATCGATTATCAATATAAATCTCCGTCGGATCTTCTTGAGGAAATCCCAAATGCTTCAGCATATTCCTTAACCATATTAAATGGCATACAGCTGAGTTGGCAGCAACATACTCAGCTTCACAACTTGATAACGTCACTATCGATTGCTTCTTGGATGACCATGTGAAAGATGTGTCTCCCATAAAAAATACAAACCCTGTTGTACTTTTCCTTTCATCCAAATCTCGACCCCAATAACTATCCGAGTAGCCAATAAGTTTAAAGTTATTACTTGATGTATAGAACATACCTTCACTTATTGTTCCTTTGATGTAACGGAGAATTCTCTTAGCTGCACTCAAGTGCGTCTGATCTGGTGTCTCCATATATCTGCTAATAAGTCCTACTCCATAGAGTATATCCGGTCTTGTACATGTCAAGTACCTCAAGCTTCCCACCAAGCTTTTAAAGTAAGTAGGATCAACATTTCCTACTTTACTTTTCCTCAATTCCACTCCATTTTCAACTGGAGTTGATACTGGATTGCAGCTTTCCATCTTGAACTTTCCAAGAATTTCTTTGGCGTAGCCGCTTTGGGACACAAATATCCCTTCTTCTTTCTGAGTAACTTCTAAGCCCAGAAAATGTGCCATCAAACCAATGTCTGTCATCTCAAACTCCTGTACCATGCTTTTCTTGAAGTCTATAAACATGGTAGGATTGTTGCCGGTGAATATCAAGTCATCAACATATAAGCAAGCAAATAGTGTGCTTCCATCATCTTCTTTCTTCACATATATGGCGTGTTCATATTGACATTTTTCAAATCCATTTTCTTGAAAATACCTGTCAATTCTGGTATTCCAAGCACGCGGAGCTTGCTTCAAACCATAGAGAGCTTTCTTCAACTTGTATACTTTGCCTTCATTGTCTTCTTCAATGTAGCCAAGTGGTTGTTCAACATAAATCTCTTCTTCTAGGAAGCCATTCAGAAATGCTGACTTCACATCAATTTGATAGATTTTCCATCTATGTTGTGCTGCAAGTGAGATAATCAGTCTGATTGTCTCTAGAAGGGCTACTGGAGCAAATACTTCTCCATAGTCTATGCCTTCTCTCTGTTTGTAGCTTTTTTCCACCAATCTTGCTTTATGTCGTTGAACTTCACCTTTTGCATTCTTCTTGGTTTTGTAGACCCATTTCACACCAATTGCCTTCTTACTTTCTGGCAAATTGGTTAACTTCCAAGTATCATTCTTCTCAATGGCATGTATCTCTTCATCCATTGCTGTGATCCATTTCTCTTCTTTAATAGCCTCATCAAAGCTAATTGGATCACTATCTGCGAAGAAACAAAATAATGTTGTATCTTCTATTACCAAAGTTGCATCGTATAAATCTTTAAGATTTCTCATCCTTCTTGGTTCTTCTGATGAGGATGCTTCTAGTGATATTGATGATGTTCCTAGTGTTGGAGAGTTTCTCCTGTTGAATACAGGAAAACTGTGTACCAGAGACTGTGGCTCCTCTTCTGGTACTCTTGGATCTTCTGCAAGTACTGTTGGTACTTCTACTTCATCTTCAAGGATCAAATCTGTATTGATCCATTTGATTTCTTCTTGATCCTCTTTTCACTCCCAGGTTTTATCTTCTTCAAAGATAACATCTCTGTTGATGATCACCTTCTTTGTGATGGGATTATACAGCTTGTATCCCATTCTTCTATCTCCATATCCCACGAAGATGCATTTCTCGCTTTTATCATCAAGTTTTGTTCTTCTTGCATCCGGGATCTTTGCATAAGCCACACAATCAACTTCTGGAGTGATGGCTTGCAAACTTTTTGTTCGGCAGCGGTTCAATAAATATACTGCACAAGATACGGCTTCAGCCCAATATTGTTTGGGCAACTTCTTAGCTTTAAGAAGACTTCTTGTAACACCCTCAAATTATAATATCATGAATTCTCCTAACATTTCTTTACCAATGTCAAGTGTTGGGTAATATGTCTAAATTATGGTATTTTTTTTTTTTTATTTTGGCAGAGTTTCCTCTATTTTTGTTGATACCAAGTTATCGACAACACTTCTATTATATGTCATTACGACTTCCATCTTGATCCAATCATCCTGGATCACATTCCATTCATCAAACAATAACTCAATATTCATACTTATCAATATATGCAAGTCTCATAATATCTATTAGTAAATTAACATAAATGTATTACCAAAACAACTCAAAAGATAAACAAATTCATCATTAAACATAATAAATGCTAACTAACTACATATAAGCCTTTAAACTACATAAATAAAACATTAAGATTAAGAGTCATAATATATTTATAATAAATCTTATCTTATCATTTTGAAAATGATTTGGTCATACTAACAACTATACATATATATATAATACATCCACTACATATTACACCTTCTACTTAATTTTTACAACACAAAAGGATTTACACTCAAAGTAAAGACATGAATATTACATTCCAAAATAGTAATTCATAAACAGGAGTATTCCTACATCTAACGATCTGCATCACCTCGCGATGTACCTGTTTCATCAATAACAATATTAAGTAACTTATTCACTATATTATTCTAATATTAATTAATTACTCTTAACCTTTGAAATTTAATACTTTTACTTCAATCTAACTTAATCCCTTAATTTACATAATCTTTTCAAAATTTACAAATCCAGCTAACTCATCTTAATTACCAAATAAATCTAGCACTTCCATATAATTACTCAGAAATTTGGTTTCCTTCCTCAGTGACGAATAGATCCAGTACTTCCATTCGAATTACCCATCATCCGGCTAACCTCTTTTGTTAGCCAATCAATCCGGTAATTCCATTTGAATTTCCCAGCATCCGACTAACCTCTTTTTTTAGCCAATCAATCCGGTAATTCCATTTGAATTACCCAGCATCCGGCTAACTTCTTTTATTAGCCAAAAAATGCTGTAATTCCATTTGAATTACCCTGCATCCGGCTAATCTCTTTTATTAGCCAATCAATCCGGTAATTCCATTTGAATTACCCAGCATCCGGCTAACCTCTTTTATTAGCCAAACAATCCGGTAATTCCATTTGAATTACCCCATATCCGGTTAACCTCTTTGCTAACCAACAAAATCGGTAATTTCACATAATTTACCGGTAATTCACATAATCATAACTCAATTTATTCATTTGCTCCATTCGTTTAATATCAATTAAATGAGCAACACAGATTATTAGGGAAACTAAAAATTATAAAATAAGGTGACGAATCACCTACCTTCTGCTCGGGATGACCCAGCTCCTCCTGTCTGATAACCAGCTCCAGACACAACTCCTGAATCAATCAAGTGTCATTATATCATTAGTCCATCAATATTTTTCTTACGTGCCGAAACACAAAGCACGTAATATTTTTATTTGTAATTTGTTCTAATAAAAATTCATTCTCAAATATAACATCATTATTTTACATACAACCTCATATTTAACTCAAGTTACTTCTTTGCTTACTCTATGTTCATAATTCCTCCATCAAATAATTCTTCTATTCTTTATACCCTCACATCATATTATTCATTTTATCTAAATACTATATTCAAACACAATCTAGACATCTTGTCTTCATATTTTCTTTTAACTAGTTTATTTCTCTTTTAATTTGAATTTACTTATTATTATTATTATTATTATTATTATTATTATTATTATTATTATTATTATTTTCTCAATTTAAATGTTATCTCTTCATTTAGTCTTTCTTACATTTTCAATTATCATGATTAAACATGGTTTGTTTCTAAACATTAACATCAAAACTCATTCTCCCACTTTTTCCTTCATTTGGCCAAATGTGGTGTTTCTTTTTCCTCCCCCAAATTTTTCTTCATTTACTTGTTATTTCAACTTATTTTCATTCTATTGCACTTCAATTTCATCATTTTTCCTTCCCCTCCTATTTCCCCCAAATTCACATAAGAACCCTAAGTTCAAAAATCTAGGATTTAAGGGAAACTAAGGTAAAATTCTATGAAATTACTTCCCAACTTAATCAAATAAGCTTAAGAACACATCTAAATCAAACATGAAATCTAAACTTCTCATGCTTACCTATTGCTTTTCTTCCAATTTCTCTTCTCTTCCAAGGTTAGCTGAATTCCCCTTCTCAAATCCTCCTTCCTTCACTTGCTTTAGTGCTTTATAGGTTGAACTTGCAAGCTTATAAAGGTATTTTCTCAATTTCTTGTGTTTTTCCTTACTTTTCTCTCTTTCTCTCTTTCTCTCTTTCTCTCTTTCTCTCACGTTATGCTCTCTTTCTCTTAACTTTTTTTTTGTTTCTGCCCATTCGGCAGTTATTAGAAGAGAAGGAGAGCTTATATGTTTGTTTTCAATGGCCAATTTCTATTATACCCTTAATGAATATTTTTTTGTTTGTTTGCTAGCACTACCGAGCTCCATTCATCTTAAAATTTTAACCAGATTTTATTCAATATATTTTAAGGTTCCTTAGAAAATTTCAGCTCAATCCGATGGTCGGATTGAAAATTACATCCAATAACGTAAAACTAGTCGAATTGTGATTTTTCATCAAATTTTAGAATTTCTCTAAAAATTCTGAAATTTTAACCCAAGCTAAGGTATCATATTAGAAGGCTTCACGCGAAATTTCAGAATTTTTTTGATAACCCAATCAAGAGTTACAAATTTTTTATTTTACATAAAACTAGTCAATTTATGATTTTTCGCCCGGAGGTTTTACACTTCTTGCCATATCAAGTATTGTTCTATTCTTCCTTTCTGCTATCTCATTGAACTGTGGTGTATAAGCTGATGTTGTCTGATGTCTGATGCCTTGTTGTGTACAAAAGGCTGCAAAGTCATTGGATGTAAATTCTCCACCTTGATCAGATCTTACGGATCTGATGTTTTATACCCACTTTGTTTCTCCACAATTGCTTTAAAATCTTTAAAGCAATTGAAAACTTCTGACTTTCTCTTCAGAAAGTATATCCAGGTCTTCCTACTAAAATCATCAGTAAAAGTAAGGAAGTACCTGTTATGTCCAGTTGACATAGGCTTTATTGGTCCACACATATCTGTGTGAACTAACTCCAGTGGCCTCTTCACTTTCCAGTTGACCTCCTTGGCAAAACTAGCTCTGTAGTGCTTGCTGAGGACACAGCTCTCACAGACTTCTTCAGGATGATCAATGTGAGGCATACCTATGACCATCTGCTTACTTGCAAGCATCTTGAGGCTTGTAAAATTCAGATGTCCAAGCCTTAGGTGCCAAAGCCATTCTTCACTGTTGGTGATGGCAGTCAAACACTTTGCTGCATCATACTGGATGTTTAAAGGGAACATCCTGTTCTTAGACATCTTCACAAAGGCAATCAATCTCCCATTGTTGTCTTTGACTGTAACATGACAATCCTTCATGAAGAGAGTATACCCTTTCTCCAGAAGTTGTCCTATACTCAGCATGTTGTGTTTGATAGCTGGAATATAGTACACATCAGCAATGTAGCTGTTATTGCCATTCTTCAACTTTATCGAGATGTTGCCTTTCCCTTTAACTGGGACTTTGGAAGTATCTCCAAATGTGACCTGTCCTTGTATGGTCTCATCGAGATCACTAAAGAGATCCCGTTGCCCGCACATATGATTGCTAGCTCCAGAATCTAGATACCATACATGCTCCTCATTTTTGCCTAGTCTTTGTTGGACAAATAATGCAGCTGACCCACTAATGATGGCATCTTCGTCTGCATAGTTAGCTTGCTCACGCAACTCTACTGGAGCTTTCTTTCGGCATTCAGTGCTATAATGCCCAAATTGATTACAATTATAACACTGAATATTTCTTTTATCACGGTTATTGTAACCGCCTCCTCTTCCTCTGGGAGTCAAAGGTTGTTGTCCTCGTCCTCCTCTGGTGGTGTTTCTACCACCTCTTCCTCTGAAGCTTGTATTCCAAGATCCTCTTCCTTGAAATCGTTGGAAGCCTCCTCTTCCTTGTTGATTTCTTCCTCGAGGGGTATATTCATGTGTTGAAATCCCCCTTTGCTCATATCTGTCTTCCCTTAGAGACAGTTTCGATTGCAAGGCATGCTCTATTGCCTTATCTCCATTTCTTCTCACAAGCTTTTGTTCATGAGCTTGTAAAGAACCCATCAACTCATCTACCATCAATTTATCCACTTCCTTGGATTCTTCAATGGCAACAACAACATAATCAAATTTTGGATCTAGGGATCTCAAAATTTTCTCAGTAATCCAAGCTTCTAAGAGGGCTCCATTTCGTCTCATGTAATTGATTATCACCATAATTCTCGTGTGATAATCAGAAACAGATTCCGAGGATCTCATTTGTAAAGATTCAAACTCACCTCGCAAAGATTGAAGACGAATCTTCTTGATTCTGTCAGCTCCTTTGTATTTTTGTTGGAGAGCTTCCCATATATCCTTCGAATTTTCTGCAGAAGAGATAATCTCAAACGTGGCTTCATCAAGACCTTGATAAATGATGGTCTTGGCTTTGTTGTCCTTCTTTCTGTTGTTTCTGAGAACTTGCTTCTGCGCTTCTTGTAGAGCTTCCTCTGCTTCTCTGGACTCTGGTTCATCATAACCATAATCCACAATCTCTGTGCATTCTTGTGAGTCAAGAAATGCCTTCATTCGGATGCACCAATTATCAAAATTATCTCTGGTCAGCTTCGGAATGAGTGTCTGAGCATTTTCTGTAGTCATTGTATTTGAAAATGACTATATCACCCTCTTTGCCTTCTCTTTTCACAAAACGGACACCACGGATGGATCCGGAATGGTCCACGGTCTGACTTGGTTTGAAATTAGGCCAAAAACGGGTGAACCGGTCCAAAAATCACTTCTGGACGCTGGTCGGTTCGCTGTGATTGAACCGGGAATATTCTAGGGAATATTTTTTGCGGCTCGGCTTGTCGGTAGCGGCTCAGCTTATCGGCTAGGCTCGGCTTAATGGCTCGACTATGGCGCGCGTGAAGATCAGTCTTTTTCTTCCTCGGGGTGCGTGGACTGAGAGTGGTGAGTAGTGTTAGATTTGCAGAGGGAGAGTGTGGCTCACCCCTAGCTCCGATTGAGTTGATTTTTGCACCGGCGAGTTCGTATTTAAGAGCTCTATACTGTGAAATGATCAAAAGTTGTTTTCGACAAACTTGAAAATTCGGATGTACCGCCCAAAAACTTCTCTTTTTTTGACGAACAAGGCTCTGATACCAATTGTTTGTGGGAGAGGCCACTGGTGGTGGCTTTTAAACACTCAAAGGGGATAAAACACACTATTTTATTTCAAGAACAAAATTACACAGAGCATGAACAAACTTTCAAAACTCTCTCTTTTTCTCTCTAGTGTTTTCTCTCTAATATCTCCCACTACTATTTCACCTTAACTAAGCTTCCTATTTATACACAAAACGAAAGCTTGATAAAATTGACTTTAAGGTGTGAAAGCTGCTGGCGGTTGCGGCTGCAGTCGGTGGTCGTGGATAGTGGCTGTCAGAGGCTTTAATTGGCCGTAGATGGTGGATGCCGGTAGTTGCATTTCTTGACTTTGCAGAATTGAGTTTATCCAACAGCTCTTACATGTACCGGCTCAGTTCTCTCAGGTGATTATCTCATTAACTATTCTTAATTTTGAATGGAGGACTAAGCATTTCCCTTTTATAATATTCATTTGTATTCCCAAGATCTATGAATATTAGTTTTCAATATCTTGAAGTCTTTCCTATGTATGAATAAAAACTAAACTAAGCATTTCCCTTTTATAATATTCATTTGTATTCCCAAGATCTATGAATATTAGTTTTCAATATCTTGAAGTCTTTCCTATGTATTTATAGTAACAGATTGGTTAACAAGACATTAGTTGAATGAATTAGTTCACGCCATACCAGGAAAGGTCAAGCAAGTAAACAACCAGAATCCGTTCATGATCCTAGTTGTTGTTAGGGTCAGCTCATGATTTCTAGTGCAGGAGTGAGCACTGCCAAGAAGAAAATGGAAATGTTTTTTGATATATTCAGTGTAACCACTTCATGCAAAAAGTTGAAGGGAGGACTGCTCCAAATTCCTCCTCACAATAACTGGTTACTGGATTTAATTGCCTGCTGATAAATCAACATTTTATTGTGATTTTTAAGCATTCTTGAATTATAATAGAACAGATTAAATATCGGAGAATTGTCAATTTTACAAAACTAAAGACAAAGAATGACGCTAGAACCTACAGTTTTTGTAAGTTGAATATATATACACACACACACAACTATGTACAAATTTTGCTTTAGAAGGTACCTGCAACGGCTCCTAGATCTCCATACAAAAAGCTCTCAGCTTGAGTTTCGTTTGTGACCATAACTACTAGTACATCAACATCTGAACAAGATATGTTAAGGAAACCAATGATTTTAGCTCCATAAAAGGACTATAAATGTTGTGTAGAATATTTGAAAAGGCAAATCAAACTTAAACTTGTGGCTCAAGATAACCTTTAGATGTCTCTGCTGGAGAGTTGCCAATCAAGCCACCAGCATTAACAAATCGAGTTAGTGTTGGTTTATACACCTGCCACCCAAGAAAAGATGCAGCTAAAAAAATTTGCAATGGGAATACAAACACATTAATATCAACTACAAAATATGTATGAACTAGACAAGTCCCCAGAAAAAGTCATATACAAGTACCGCAAGCAAAACATATATACATGCAAAGCATAAACAAATTCAGATGCAAGCAAGTACACATACAGAAGCTAGAAGCATACATTAAAAAACTGAAAATATATAAAAATTTATTTCTCAAAAAGGTTATTACTGGGTTTTTTTAATTAAATAACTGGGAAGTTTTAAAAAATTAATAAGTCCACTTCCCTTGACAATCAGCATAAACTATTAGAAGACAGTAAGATAAGAATTCCAGGGTCAATTAATTGTTACCAGGATAAATGATGCATGGTTATCAAAGTTCTATTCTAATGAGTACTGCATGAAAGATACTTGGTCCAGAAATGGCAGCAATCAATCCTTACACAGCTCCAAGCAGACACTGACTCTTTTAATCAAAATAGGAAGAGAAAAAAGTGAAGATTTACATCATAACCAACAACGCAGAAATTTGATTTCAACAGGTGAGTTGACATGCCAAATCCCATTGCTCCAAGACCAATGAAACCAATTCTCTTTACGACAGTAGATTTGGCAATAATTTGTCTTGCCAGTTGCTCAGGTTCATAGAGTTCTGCACTGGCTGCATCTTGAATATTTGCTCCAGGCAACTTTCCCCAGACCTGGAAAAAGATTGCACAAGATAACAAAGCATTTGTCAAGCCGTTTTTTTCAATAATAACAGCCTAAAAGCAAGTCATAATGATGCTTTTCATCTGATATAGACCCCATTTCATCTAATTTGTATATCAGATGAATTTTTGTCTCTCATTTTGCAGGAACTCGACGAAAGGTGTTCAAGCTAATGACTCGACAGGGAGGTTATTGAAGTATGACGTGGGGACGAATCAGGTCACCGTGTTATTGATAAATCTCTCGGGAGCAGTGGGGGCTGCTTTTAGCAGAGACGGTGGGTTTGTCCTCGTCTCAGAGTTTATCGGTGATAGGATTCGACGATACTGGCTCACCGGAGGCAACGCCGGGACCTCAGATATATTCTTAAGCAACCTTAATATTGTGAGGCCAAATAACATCAAGAGAACTATTTTGGGTGATTTCTTGATAGCAGCTGCGACTGTTACGCAAGCTTCACAAACACCAGTCCCCATAAGAGTCAGGGTTGATGGATCTGGTACAATTTCGGAGATCGTGTCTCTCGAGGCACAGTACAGAATCACTCCTATCAGTGAAGCTCAGCTGTCTTGTCTCTCGGTGTATGTCAGCTCGAGGGGTGTGAATTTCGTTGGTGTTTATACTCCTTGACGAGCTCCTCAAATGATACCAAGCATGCATGCACGCTAAGTGCTGCATCTAAATAAAATATTTGACGTAAAACTCTCCCTCTAGCTCTGTACTTTGTTTTGCAGTTAGGGAATCTATGAATTTATTTCCGGGCTTCCTACCCAAGGTTGTCAAATCGCGATTTTGACACGAAACGGAAGGGGTTTCGAAAAATCGGATCGTAAAATTGTAAGATCGTACCCGAATTTGTCCGTACAAAAATCGTAAAATCACAGTTAAAATCGTGTGAGAAGAAAAATCGTAAAATTGTATGTAAAATATTTTCGAATACAATATAACATAATCATGGCCATAAAACTTCATTAGTTAAGGTTTTTTTGTTGAATAGTGTATATATGGTTTTTTTGTTGATGTGTTCTCCAATGGTAAAAGCTATTTTGGAGAACCATTTTTTATCTTATTTTAAATAAAATTCAATTATTTTATATATATTTTAATTATGCAATTAATTATATAATTAATAGGAGTAAGTTATATAATTAAATAATTGCTTTTAAAAAACCCTCCAACAATAAAATTATTTTTTTAAATTATATTATTATTATTATTATATAACTTATTTCCCAATAAGTTATTAATTATTATTATTATTATTATTATTATTATAACACACAGTTCAGAAGAGAATTGACTTATTTCAGAGACTCGATCCTTTTCTTCATGGTGGATTTGATAGCATGGAAATAGATAGGGATAAGAATAATGATTTATTTCAAATAAAATCATGCTGCCAACCACATTTTCTATGAAATAACCATTTATTTCTTTTCCAAAACAAGAATCAACGTGGCCAGAAAGTCACACACACACAACGTATTATTATTATTATTATTATTATTATTATTATTATTATTATTATAACACACACACACCCCCCACACCCCTCAGAAACGTACCCAACCCTAATTCCCTTACTTTGCCCCCCCACACATCTCCCTTTCCTTGTGTCGTCGCTGCTCATCTCCCTCCCTTTTCTTGTGCTCATCTCTTTTGCTCATCTCCCTCCCTTTTCCTGTGCTCATCTCCCTCCCTTTCTTGTGCCTTTGCTTGTGCTGCTGAACTGAGAACTGGCGATTTGGGAGATTTTGTGTTGAGAAGAGAAGAGAAGATTTTGGGGGGGAGAGCTGATGATATGGGTTTTTTTGCTGAGAAGAGAAGAGAAGATTTTGGGGGTGAGAGATGATGATTTAGGGTTCTTGGCTGAGAAGAGAAGAGAGGATTTTGACCCGCGACCGAATCCCTTGAACTCGTAAGATCGGACCGATCCGGTCCAATTTTACGAGTCAACCCGATTTTGACCGAGTTTGACCGAGTTTGACCGGTTTCGATTTTTCTTTCCGGTCCAACCAGGTTTGCTGAGTCAACTCGCAAACTCGTACGAGTTTGCGAGTTGACTCGCGAGTTTGATTACCTTGTTCCTACCTGCCACCAAATAATTTGATTTTTTTTTAATTTTCCACTTATCACTTAATTATGTTTGGTATAACTTTTGCTAATTTATTCACATTTGTTTTTAGTTTTTTTTTTAAAAAAATCAATAAAAAGTTATAAGAATGTTTTGTTAGAAATAACTTTACCTAAATAAAAAAATTGAGTAAATCTTTTTGAGAACTTAGTGCAAGAAGCTTATGTTTGGGAATGTAATCATGGATGTATTGCTGAACCAAATAAATTGAATTTTGTTATTTTTTCACTTATCACTTAATTAAAGAAAAAGTTATATTTGTGATTTGTTAGAAATAAGTTCTTACTTAAATAAATAATTGAGTAAAAATCTTTGATTTAATCAAAAGTTAAAATTCTTAACTTATAAGTGTGTATGTATTATAAAATACAAGATTGCATTAAATTAAGTAATAGCCACCAAATGATGAAAAATCAGTGGACTAAGCTTATGTTTGGGAATGCTGTTAAAACCATGTTTTTCAAAATCTTGGATTTTTTTATGTTTTTGGATTATTTTTATGTGTTGATGTAAAAAATAATTTTAAAAATATAAAAAATATTATTTTGATCTATTTAGAAGCAAAAAATATTTTGAAAATCAACTACTATCAGACTCTTAAACACCCCTAGAAAGTCTATACAATAGAGGGAAAATGAAATAGAACTAGAGTAAAAAACTATTTCTTGTATCCTGTGAAGAAATACATTCCTTATTTCCCAACAAATCCATACTCGTGTAACTAAACTCATTTTTATAAGAATGAATCCAACTTGTTGTTTTATAGAAAACAAGTCAAATAACATATTCCTAATTTAGGTTGATATCTTATGATAAGAGCTTTTATTCCTAGTTTGCCAAATTAACAAAATAATTTCATACAAGGGACCTTATCATACCTTTTATTGAAATTTCACGTGGATCAAGCCTTGCCATAATCGATAAAGATAATCTATAGAAAGAGGAATGCATTATGAGAGATTCCACCAATTGATTATTCTGTTCTAGAAGATCCAAGACACAAGATAGTGAAAAAGAATATGACATGTAATTTCATAGGTAAAATTGCATAAGTGACATAAGTCTTCGTTAGTTGATAAAATATTCATGTTTTGCTAGGAAGGAATGAGTGCACAACCTGTTATGAAAGGCTAACCACAACAATTTATCAAAATTTGGAGGAGAAGTATTCTTTCAAATGTCTATAAGAATGATTGAAGTCCAACGAATTAGAGACGGTCTAAGATGTTAGAGGAGGACTTAATAAAATAAGATCCTTTACCGCCCAAAATTTAACATTTCTTATCTTTTTATACGCATGCAGGTGTACACTATTAAGAATCTCCATTAAGTTATTCAGCTGCCTCAAATCATTGCTCCCAAGATCTCGATTGTAGGTGAAGTCCCAATACCAACATATAGACATGACATCCTCATTTTGTTTAGATGATAAATGATATAGTCATGAATAGAGCTCGAACAGAGGTTTGTTACCAACCTATATTGTATCCTAGAACACAATAGAAGCATCATTCCCTATTAGAGGTTTGTAATTGTCTCAAATAGTAGAATATGTTAGACAATCAAAACAAACTAAAAGAGAAAATAAAAAATAAAAGAGGAGGCTAGGGTTTCATTAATGAATAATTCAATACTTAATTTATCACTTAACCTAAATATAAAGAAACTTTATATAGGCTAAAACAAAGTGACCATTCTACCCTTAATAAATAATAAAACAAAGTAGCCTCAATATCTTAACAGAAGAGACATGGTCATCAAAATTAATGGTTGAGTAAATATCAGACCAGATAGTGTCAAGACACTTAGAGAACACAAGTAAACCTATTCTTAAAAGTTGGCTTATATTTTATGTTGATGCTCTTCATAATGTTCTTGCTTTCCTAAATCCAACTTCCATATCCATTTGAAAAGAACATCTTTGTTGTTTTCTATAATTAATCCAATTCTTAGCCCTCATATTTATTTCCCCTTAAAACTACTTTCTAGACAATCTTATATACTTTATGTTTGTTGGAGGTACCTAACCATAGGAATTGACATTCCATAGATATAATTTGTCTCACCATACCCTTTGGAATACACAATAAATACATGTAGTGGATAAGGAGATATGACAAAACACTTTTGATCAAGCCTACTATTCTTGCTATTGAAAGCAATTTGCCTTTCCAAGAGTAAAATCTTGTCTAGATCTTTGAAATATCTGGCTTTCATGTAGGGATTTTTTTAGTATTAACACCTAATGGTAAGCTCAAATATTTGACTGATAAAAAGTCAAATTTGTAAAAAAAAGGGTGAAGGAGGAAGCAATGTATGCCTAGTCAATATTAATCATAATAAAATAAGTCTTATGGAAATTGACCTTTAAACTAGAGCATTTATAAAACCACCTATAAGTCCTTTAGTATTTATAAAACTTTGAACTTCAATTGGGATGATGAATATGGTATCATCTATAAATTACAACTGAGTAATATGTAAACCTTTCTCTTTTTTAATTCTTGATAGCAAATCAGTCTGAGTGCCTCTATTGAATTAAATTATTGGTTCTTTGAAATTTTCATTATAAGTGGAAAAATCTAGTGTTGCGAATCATAAAACCTCATCCAAGATAATTAGCTTTCTACCTCCAGATGGATTCAAGATTCTTATGTGTTCGCCATCATTTTGAGTCAAATAGGCTTATTGTCTCATCTTTAGTAAATCCCTTAGACTCGACTTTGCTCTCCAATTTTTAAGTAAAAGCTCTAAAATCTAAAACAAGTTTTCCTGGTTTCTAAAAGATTCTTTGTTTGCTCTTTTTTTCCAGGGAATTTAATTTTTTGATGATGTTTAAACAACTAGGTATCATGACACTAATTTCCTTCTAAGACTCATCTAAAATTATCGTAAAGTCTGGGTGCGAAAATAAAAAATCTAATTACTTAAAAGGGTTCCAACCCAATTCAACATATCTTCTCCAAAAAACTAGGGTAATGTATTTTTTTGAAGACTTTAAAACCCCATATTATAGCCTGTATTCATGGTCAGTGCTATACCCCATAAAGGATATGGTCTATTGATTCAGAATCTCTCTTTTTATACAAGTTATAAACCTATACTACTTAAAAATACTAGAGCACAACTGCACAAACATCATTACCTTTCATCCCGTACATGACTATTTCTCCAAGCACTGTACTAGTTGCTAAGGTCCAAAACTATCCATTTTTACCTTTCCCCCCTATCCTTATTAATGCAATTGAGCTTTCCATAACAGGTGATTCTCAACAGTCTATTATGGGTTTACCCCAACCAGCTAAGGATTTATTCTAGGTAGATTACGTGGATAACTAAGCAAATACATAATTTTAATTGACAGATAATAAAACTGAAATTGATAAAATTCTCTAAAGATGAAGTATTTACTTTTTGTAGCAAATTGATTGATTGCTGTAAATTTCTAAATTCAAATTTTTTATTGTTATTATTATGTTTGAAGTCAAAATTCAAAAAAAAATATTATGAAAATAATTAAAGGGAAAAAGCAATATTAGTATTATTATCATTATGAATATAATTATTATAATTGTTTGGATTATAATAAAATTATTAAATTATCCTGAATCTTAACAAAAACTGTAACAGAAGAGCAAGTAAAAAAAGATTTCTAAGAAAATAATTACTAAGATTATTATCATTGTGCAAATAATTCAAACCATTAAATTATACTGAATAATTAAACAAAAAACAAAAATCTCTAACAAGATAAAATAATGTTAATTGATTTCATTAAAAAATTTAAAATACTCCAAAAGATAAAATAATAATTATACTATTACACTACATAATGATCTGTGTATTACAATACTGTATTTATCTCAGAACGGATTAACTCCTTTAATAGTAGAGAGTCTGTAGTTTCCAAACTCGAAAGCAGGTTGACTCACCAGTCTCCTACCCGGTATTCGGAAACTCAGGAAGTCAGTACGCGGCCTCTCTGAGTTGGAGCAATGTCAACAAAAATAGTCCTTAAGTTTTTTCGATCCAACCGTATCTATCGCCCCTCTGTAAATCTTTCTCTCTCCCTATAAAACAGAATTTTATTCAGTAATATTTTAATTTTAACTAGTGATTGATGTTTATCATTGCTTTAATCAATCAGTCAATCAAATTCAGGAACCTGTTGAAGGCAAAATCGTGATTCCAGTAACCTCCTTTGCTCACGGCAATTCTGATAATAATACTCTGATCTCTTTTCATTGCATCTGAAGGTAACTTAAATACAAGTCAAGAAGGTAACTATTCACCTTTTAACTTCCCGTTAATTAACTCTACTTAAAGACATAATTACCAAATGAAATACATAACTGAAATACTTAATTAAAATGCATAACTGAAAGCTTATTGATAAAGTAAAATAAATCCTGCTGACGACGCCACATGTCTTTCATCCCGCAGCTCCCCTTTTCCCAAGAGCAGTCCACTTGTCACACATCCAACTGAAGCTCATCTTCCCGTAGAGTCCACGTTGCCACACATTGAGCTGCCAAGTGTCAGTCATCGCGGCTCATAACAAATGCCCCCTCTTCAATAGAACTCGTCCTCGAGTTCGGGCCATTTCTTTCGCAGCTCCTCCACATCAATCCACATAGCGTCTTCCTGATTTGTCCCTTCCCACTGCACCAAAATTTCTGTTATGGCTTGATTCCCCTTCTTCTTCATCCTTCGGTCTAGTACCCGTTGTGGCTTAGGAGCCAAAGTACCGTCTGTCAACATTGTGGGTAGATTAGGGCTTGGAAGAAATCGAGCCCCTACTTTCTTCTTAAGGTTTGAGACATGAAAAATCGGGTATATTTTTGAGTGTTCAGGCAAGTCAAGCTTGTAGGCCACCTCCCCCACTTTCTTTGTGATTTGAAAGGGTCCATAGTATTTGGCCGAGAGTTTAAGGTTCCTCCGAACTGCTACAGACATTTGCCGATATGGTCTCAGCCTCAGGTACACCCAGTCTCCCACATTGTACTCTTTATTTCTTCTATTTTTATCTGCAAAATTTTTCATGCGAATTTGTGCTTCCTGCAGGTTCTCGCGAACTAACTGGATGATGAAATCCCTGCTCTTCATCTCCTCTTCGACAGCCTGGTTAGTTGTAGATCCTGGTTCAAAAGGTAGCAACCTTGGTGGTGCTTTCCCGTAGATAATTTCAAATGGGCTGAGACCTGTGGACGAGTGAACCGAAGTGTTATAAGACCATTCGGCTAAGGCTAGCCATTTGGCCCAGTCTTTGGGTCGGTCCCCTGTAAAGCACCTCAGGTAACCCTCCAACCACTTGTTCATTGCTTCGGTTTGACCGTCGGTCTGTGGGTGATAGGCTGTACTCATTAGGAGTTGTGTGCCACTTAGCCGAAAAACCTCCTTCCAAATTGAACTGGTGAACACTGCATCTCTATCGCTTACTATGCTCTGCGGTATACCATGTAGCTTAAATATGCATTCCATGAATTGTTGTGCTACATTGATTGCTGTGTATGGGTGTGAGAGAGGGATAAAATGGCTGTATTTGCTAAATCTGTCAATAATTACCATGATTACACTGTATCCCTTTGACATAGGCAATCCATCTATAAAGTCCATGCTTATGTCCACCCAAGCTTCCTTGGGCACCGGTAAGGGTTGTAGCAACCCTGCTGGCTTTAAATTCTCAGACTTGTTGCGTTGGCATACATCGCACTCCCTGATATATGTTCTGACAGCTGTCCGCATCCCATTCCAGTAAAACTCCCTTTTTATTCTGCTGTAAGTCTTGTGTGTACCTGCATGTCCCCCTACTGGACTTTCATGATAATGCTGCAATATTAAATTCTGAAAATGTGTTAGGGTTCCCATGTGCAACCTCCCCTTATAAAACAGTAGATCTCCCTGAAACTTATATTTGTTGGGATCAAGATCCCCTTGTTGACTGCGGCTAATAAGCTGCTGAACTTGAGAATCCTGACTGTATGCTTGTAATAATTGAATACAGCTTCATGATGCTCCTCCATAGTTATATCTTTTCCCAACCAAACAATTGAAAAAACATTAAGCCTCTTAAAACCATTATGTCTTAAAAGACATGAAAACAATTGGCCAAAAGAATAGCTTAGAGAAGTAGAAAGTTATTTCCTCTTTGATATCTTGTGGTACCTATATATCTGTAATATCTTGTGCAATCTAGTGAATTAGGGAATTTTATCTTGTACCTATGATACCTAGTTGTTTATATATCTGTAATATCTTGTGTTATCTCCAACTTCTAAGTAAAGGCTCTAAAATCTTAAATAACTTTTCCTGGTTTCTAAAAGTTTTTTGTTTGTATTTTTTAGGGAATTTTATTTTTTGATGATCTTTAAACAACTAGGTATCATAACATTAATATTCTCTTAAAACTCATCTAAAATTATTGTAAAGTCTGGGTAAGAAAATAAAAAATGTAATTACTTAAAAGGGTGCCAACCCAATTCAACATATCTTCTCTAAAAACAATTGAACAATAGTATAAAAGTCCACGATTAAGATGCAAAAGTGTTGGTATGTTAAAAGAGGATAAACATTCAAAGTGGGAAAAACTATACCAATCTTGCTTATAGAACCCCCCATGTATTAAGGGTGTTTGTTATAAAATCAAGAAGTTATAATCTTAACTGCAGAAGCCATTGTAGTAACAATCCACTAGCATTTAACATATGATGAACAATAATTGATTTGGTAGTCAAAATAATGTAGTGAAGTTATTCAATAATCTAGAACAATAGAAATGTATAGAAGAATATATGGAAAAGTTTGAAGAACTGAAGTCTTTAATAAGTGTACTTAATTCCTCTTTACCTAAAGCTTATAATGCATCCAATTTTATAAGTGAACTCAAGAAAGACATCAAACCAATGCTAAAGATTCACAAGCCTTCTACAATTTTGTAAACCTTTAAGAGGCTAAATGACAAGAAAAATCTAATGAGGCAATCACCAAAAAGAATAAGATGATCTCAAGAGGGCAATTTTTATAATTTTCCTTGTTAATTTTAAATTTCATGTTTTTATTTTATTTTATGCTTCCTTTCTTGTAAATCTCGGGCTCTAACTTTTGTTTCGTAGTTTGAGTAGGGTTTCTGACCTATAAGGCCCTGTAAACCTCATAAGGATAAAAACATTATCACTTAAATTCTAGAGAAAATAAAACAGTGAATTTGAGGTTTACCTTAGCAATTCCCTTCTCACTCATTACAATTAACTTGTTCTTTCGTGTTTTGTTATCTTTATATTCCACCCGCATCAATTGTTCTCTTTGCATCTTATAAATCTTTTTACTGCTAACTAAATTCAATCTAGAGTCCCTTGATTTTGAATCTTCTAGTGGAGATGATAGCATAATGAATAAAGAGAGAAATTATAATATTTTCATTTCTAAAATAACAATTAAATTGTAGAAAAAGAATTCTAATTTAATAAATTTTAAATGTAAGAAATTCATATTTTTCCTAAAAATAACGCACAAAAATATTTAAATAGTGAATTGAACTGAACTGAACTGTATTGAACAAAATTGTAACCCAATCCAAAAATAAGTAGAGAAATTTTAAAATAACAACTTCCAATTCTATTTTTAGCATGATTCTAATAATAACAAATAATTCTAATGAGTTGTTCCCATGAGAAATAATGTTCTTTTTTTATTTTAGGAATTGCTAAACCAACAACCAGTGAATGTTAATTGATTTCATTAAAAAATTTAAAATACCCCCAAAATCAAGAATTATTTTTAGTACATTGAAAGATAAAATAATAATTATACTATTACACTACATAATGATCTGCGTATTATATATAATACTGTATTTATCTCACACGGATTAACTCCTTTAATAGTTGAGAGTCTGTAGTTTCCAAACTCGAAAGCAGGTCGACTCACCAGTCTCCTACCCGGTATTCGGAAACTCAGGAAGTCAGTGCCCGGCCTCTCTGAGTTGGAGCAATGTCAACAAAAATAGTCCTTAAGTTTTTTCGATCCAACCGTATCTATCGCCCCTCTGTAAATCTTTCTCTCTCCCTATAAAACAGAATTTTATTCAGTATAATTTTAATTTTAACTAGTGATTGATGTTTATCATTGCTTTAATCAATCAATCAATCAATCAATTTCAGGAACCTGTTGAAGGCAAAATCGTGATTAATTCTCCTTCCTCAATTTCTCACCATGGAATTCGCCTCTCCGTCACCGGATCTGTTAGCTTGCAGGTTACAGGATCATTTCATCAATTTCTCTCTCTCTCTCTCTCTATCTGTCTGTTTGATTTGCGAGAAAACTTTATAAAATCTGATTTTGTGTGGTGTTTTGTTATGAAAGCAGGTTCGAGGAGGATCAGCTGGAGTTATTGAGTCCTTTTATGGTGTTGTCAAGCCGATCACTATCGTGTATGCTATTACTAGTGTTTTTGCTCTATCTTATTAAGTGTGCTTAATGTTAAATAATAGTTGATTCATTGAAAAAAAGAGGGAGAAAAATGGCTACATTTCTGTTTCTCTTATAAATATGTTTTGCTTTGTGTTAATGCGTGCTGAAATTGAACTCGGTATTGAACGGGTGATCAAATTAGTGGCCTTGGTGTGTGATTTCTCATGTTTTGTATTTAAGCAATGGATTTTCAAGCAGATTATTACCCTGATTGCTGCGAATTTTACTTGACATGGAAACAGGAATAAGAGCATTGAGGTTAGACCGCCCGGAAAGATTGGTTCAGGTACAACTGAGGTATTAATAACTCGCTCAAATTTAGTGTGATTTTAGCTTTTTGATGCCTGACGGAAAATTTAATTGAAGAAATTATAATGTGGGCTAGTCTCACTCGTAGGAGACCCCCCCCCCCCCCCCCCCCCTCCCCCATGAAATATCATCTCCTTCATGCTGGTGTTAAAATCATTATATATACCCTTTTCACCTCTTATGTTATCGTTTATTATTATTATGATTATGATTATATTATTATTATGTTAATTTTAGTGTTTGCTTGGTATGGCAGTTACCATTTACCATGATTTTGAAACAAATTGGGGAAAAAAGTTTGGGAAGATTTTATGAGACCTACCATGGAACGGATGTTAGCATTCAGGTGAATATATTTTTTGTCCTGTAAAAGAAGAAATCTGTAACAGAAATTACTCTTGTTATCTTCTTTTTAATTTTTCATGGTTCTAATGCTTTCCCACAATTACTGACACTTTTGTAAGACCTTATGATTGATGATTTCTGTGATAGTATTTGTTTACTGTAGATATAGCTAGAGGATACCTTTATAAATCATTATCTGCGACAACGGAAGTTATAGTTGAAAGTGATAAAGGTGTGGTTTGATTTTTTCTTTTTATGATATATGTATTATTGATAGGGAATTAAATAAGCCGCTGTCTTGCTGATGCTGTTGCACTTTCAGCTGATGTGCTTGAGCGACCAGTTTCTCCTGAAATGGCTATCTTTAACATTACTCAGGACACTCAGAGACATCCTTTACTTCCTCAAATAAAGTCAGGTATGCTTCTATGTCATCTTAGCTAAGACTCTTTCTCCAACCTTAATTTGAATTTTGGAGAAATAGTTTCCTCTTTTGGCATTTGTATGCATGTATTTGTGATGTGGGGCACTTGAGTATCTTATTTGTGCAGCTTCTTATTTTCAAGTGAAACTCAACTGATTATAGATGTTATTCAACAGGTGGTTTTTCGGGTGACAGGAAGAATATCTACTCTGTGTTCCTTGTTGGATCCCATCAGTGGAGAGTTAACAATTAAAAAATCAGCAGTTCCCATTTCCTCCATTGACATACACTTGCTCCGTGTAGAGTCAGTTCTAGTAGGAGAGAAAATTGTGACTGAAACTTCTTTGATTCAGACCACACAGGCATGATATGTTCCCAATGTTGCCAAATTACTTTGACTTGTACAATGTTTTGATTTTAAACTTCTGTTTTTTCTCTGGTGTTTACAGATAGCGGATGGAGATGTCTGTCGTAATCTGACTTTGCCTATCTATGTTATCCTCCCTCGCCTTCTGACTTGTCCAAGTGTCTTTGCTGGGTGAGTTGCAAACTTCTCCTGACTCTTGTTTTATCTTGTCTTTTTGGATCTGTATGAAGATGGAAAGCGCTGGTACTTATCTTTAAAAGGGGATGATAGTGATGTTAAAAAAATTACATAATGGCTCTACGAGTTAGAAGCATAAACACTTCATTGACATTTTAATTCATGAAAGGACATGAAGTCCATCTTGGCTGGTAAAGTCTGTCTGTTGGTTATATGACTCAAACTTGCTCTATTTGTAGTTTTAAATTTTGAATTTTCCCCAAGCATGCTCTTTTGTTTTATTTTAAAGGGTTTGGCTCTGCCGACGAAAAGGAAAATTGAGTAATTCATATAGGGGAGAATTGTTTGATACAAGGTGGGAAAGCTGTGCAAACCCAACTGAGATTTTTTTTTTCAAATTGAAACGAAAGGTCTCTTAAAACTCAAGAATCCAGCGTCTAAAAATATTACAATTGTATCTTTTTCTTGCTAGCTATTCTTGTGAACTCGTTCCCCTACCTAGCAGTATCACTGCTTTATGCTTGGGTTTGCTCACACATCTGATTGTTCTTAAAAGCTAGCGTTTTACCTTGTGGTAATTGTCGTTGTCTTTTATTGAATTCTCTTTCCAGTCCATTTTCAATCGAGTTCAAAGTGTCCATAGTCATCAGCTTTCAGTCAGAACTGTCCAAATTGCATAAAAAATCTGATCCAAGAACTCCAAGACTGTGGGTAAGCATTTCTCTGAATTTCAATGTAGAGGAAACCTATTTGTTTGCATCTTAACTGTCTTTCAAATTTCAGCTGGCAATGGAAACTTTACCGCTTGAACTTGTTCGAACAAGATGAGGCGATCTGTAAAGACATTATTTGGAGAACTATGCATAGAATGTAAGAATGCAGTATTAGTTTTGATTATATATATTTAATCTGCTATCATAACTGTTGCTTTACCTATATTATGATGCATTTTCAATCCTCCGAATTGAAATCCTCTTCATGTTAGCAGATTGAAAATTTTAAAGATGCAGAAGGTTTAAAATTAATATCCCTGTATCCAAGCACGCTGAGTTTCATGCCTCTGTTTAACACTCAAGTTGTTTTATGCATCGGGAAAACGTGCAGCCATCCTAGAATGAGGACTCTGCTAGGCATGGATTCCCTGACCTTTCACATGAAACTCATGTTGCTCGATGGTTTCACCAAGACCAATTGCCTCTGCTAGGCATGCATTCTAATCGCATTAAATCTCATTTCATCAATGCATCTAAACCCAATCTAATCATCTTCCAACTCTTTTCATCTTTACAAGAAACTCTTGTTCCATAAATGGCCACCTTCTAGCACATTTTTTGCTCCTTTTAGGGTTTTTTTTAACAAAATAACTTATTAAACCCACTTGAATCCATAACTTGTTTGATGGGTTAATTCACAATGCCATGGTCGATTTAATATTTGATCCTCTAAGGTTAATTGAAGTTTTTTTAAGCATTTACTTAATTTTCAATTTTCAATACTTGCCGAGGTTAACAATTTTAATGAATTTACCATGATAAAAAAAACAATTAAGTAGTAGTTGTGGGCAAGAATAAGCGAGTGTTAGACTACAAAACCAATAATAGCTCATGAGGAGAACGAGCTTCTAATCCAGCATACTATTTCGTAATGCTGCAATTAAGAGGAGAATATTTCTTAGACTTTATTGTCGATGTGAAATTCAAACATGGGGATGCATGACAGCTAAAATTCCCGGAAATAAAACAAATACTGCATGGAACGAGAAACAAAAATGAACAAGCCTAACATGTTACCCTAGCAACAAAATCTATATCCTTACTAGCCATTTACCTGTGCTTCGCCACAATTAAAACTATATTTTTTCAACACAAAAAAAAATATATATATTAAGAGTTTGAGATATTAAGATTGTAAGATTTTTTTTATTATACTATAAATTTGGGGAAAATAATCAATTTGTGCAGAATTTCTACGAAATGCAAGTTTCTAATAAAATATTTGAATTTTAAATCAATATAAATTTATCTGTTTAACAGGGTTCAACTAAATTACCAACATAAAATTATCATCATCATTATAAAGACAAGAAGATTAGGATACATGAATCATCGAATTCACTGTATTAGAACTAGTTCATTTCATAATCTAATTTAAATTAAATATAATAATAAAATATAAATAGTGAAAACACTTATGATAACTTAATAACAAAAATAAATCGTTGATTTTCTACCTATAAAAAGAAAAAAACATCATTGAAAATCCATTGCAAAGTTACCATCATTATCATGACTATAACAGTTAAAATTACTATCACCATTACAACCAAAACAATTAGAATAATTAAATTGTCCCAAAAAAATAAAATATTTTTACAGAAAAACAAGCAAGAAAACAATAAAACAAACAATCACTAAAATTATCATTTTTATTACACAAACACTGAAACCATAAAATTATCACAAAAAAGAACTTTAACAAAAGAGTAAACAAAAACAACAAAAAAAAGAAAAAAAACTAAAATAAATATTTTGAGCATAAAAAAATCACATGATCCGAAAACTAGATAAAAATGACAGAATACACTAAAAAAAGAATAAATAGAAAAATAAATTACCAATATAAATTAAAATTTAGAACTGATCCGAATAAAAATAAAACACCATCAAAAAATAAAATAAAAAAAATTAAAAATAAAAACTAAAAGTATAAATACATAAATATGCACAAAAAATAAACATTGTCCAAGAAGGACCGAAAAAACTAAAAAAATTAATACTAAATAAAAAATTAAAAGAATAAATATCAAAATGAAAAACAAAATATATAATTAATTCTAATTAAAGGATAAAACTACAACAGATCAAAACCTTAGACCAAAAAACAATAAAAGAATTTTCTTTTTAAAAATAAAGTATAATTATTTTAAAAAATCAAAATCAAAATAAAAATTATCATATAAAAATTGAATGTGTATTGCTCTCAATGTTCATGGACTTTGGGGGCAAGTGGACAGCATTCACCATTTGTGCTGAGAAAGAAAGCTCGTAGAATTTGAAAAGTCAAGTCAAGTCAGTGACGTCCTCTTCCACAATACATATTTTGCCAATATTCAGAATTTGAATTTCGTGGAGGTTTCCTTGATTTATTGTCACGGACGCTGTTAAAGCGTTCATTTCAAAAATATTTTTAGTAAAATTTAAAAATATATATTTTTTATTTTTTATTTTAAATTAATTTATTTTTATTTATTAATGTTAAAAATAATTTTAAAAAATATAAAAAATTAATATTTTAATATTTTTAAATAAAAAATAGTTTTAAAAACAATTTCAACAGAGAATTTATTTGCTAGCTCCAAGATGAGGATTTTTTATTTATTTTGGGAAGTGTGAAGCCTAAATAAAATATATGAATTTTAAATCAATATAAATTTATCTGTTTAACAGGGTTCAAAGAAATTACCAACATAAAATTATCATCATCATTATAAAGACAAGAAGATTCAGATACATGAATCATCGAATTCACTATATTAGAATTAGTTTATTTCATAATCTAATTTAAATTAAATATAATAATAAAATATAAATTGTGAAAACACTTACGATAACTTAATAACAAAAATAAATCGTTGATTTTCTACCTATAAAAAGAAAAAAAACATCATTGAAAATCCATTGCAAAGTTACTATCATTATCATGACTATAAAAGCTAAAATTATTATCACCATTACAGTCAAAACAATTAGAATAATTAAATTGTCCCAAAAAAATAAAAAAATAAAATATTTTTACAGAAAAACAAGCAATAAAATAAAAAACCACTAAAATTATCATTTTTATTACACAAATACTGAAACCATAAAATTATCATAAAAAAAACTTTAACAAAAGAGTAAACAAAAACAACAAAAAAAAAGAAAAAAAAACTAAAATAAATATTTTGAGCATAAAAAAAATCATATGATCCGAAAAACAGATAAAAATTAAAATACTAAAAAAAACAAAGGGAAAAAGAAATTACCAATATAAATTAAAATTTTAGAACAGAACCCAATAAAAATAAAACCCCAACAAAAAATAAAATAACAAAAATTAAAAACAAAAACTAAAAGTATAAATACATAAATATGGAAAAAAAAATATTGTCAGCGAATATGTTAAAGCGTTCATTTCAAAAATAAAATTTTAGTAAAATTTAAAAATATATATTTTTTATTTTTTATTAATTTATTTTTATTATTTTTATTTATTGATATTAAAAATAATTTTAAAAAATATAAAAATATTATTTTAATACTTTTAAATAAAAAATATTTTTAAAAACAATTTCATCATCTATCTATCAGAGAATTTGTTTGCTCCAGGATGAGGATTTTTTATTTATTTTGGGAAGTGTGAAGCCTAAATAAAGGGGAAGGCGACCATTTAATTGTTCGTGAGCTATGGAAAAGAAAGGAGGGATGAGATGTTGGGAAGCAGTTCAAGAACCGTATGTTGGTTCAGAATATCACACGCGCTGTAAATAATAATTCAAAAGAACTTTTCTCAACATCTAATTCAATAATTTAACACAAATTTCATCTGTTTTAGTGGCCCAAATAAACATTAACAACGTATTTCTGTATTTCTCTATTAAAACCTCCATTTTCATAATGGGGTTGAGAAACCTTAGGAGTCCATGTCATTGGTCGAGCAAATGGTGTTTGGAATTATAATACGCTTTCTACACGCTTCCCTCGAGAAAATGTTAAGCAATTGGCCTTTGGAAATTTCCTCTCATCGTATCAAAACTACATTTATGACCAAAATTTGGCTTCTATATATATATATATATATATATATTGTCAGAGAATAATATAAATTTTATTTTCAGACTTCACTTAACAACTTAATTTTTAAATAAAATGGTTACTTGATATGATATTATAGTTTTGTTGACCCAGCGGTTATGAGTTCGAATCAAATTACTCTTATTTTATTTGATAAAAATCAAGTACAAAGTAGTGTAAGTCTGTGGCAAGTTTCAAGCCCAAAAAATTTTCATTTGAGGAGGTGTGTTAAAGAATAATATAAATAATATTCTATGATTTTATATAACAGTTTAAGCTTTAATATGAGATGTATACTTTACATGTAGAAGTTAAATCCATGAGATAGAATGTTGTTGTTTGTCTGTTCCTCGATGGTGTAAGCGAGGGTGTGAACACTGGGAACTTGTGTCTTTATGACTCAAGTTACAAAGAAACAAAAACTAAAAATTTTGTAGTCAGTATCCTTTTCACTAAAATTTCCACAAAGAGAAAAAACTTCTACAAATGATAGCTATGTGGAATATATTTCTGGACGCATTCAGAATGGAAAAATTAGCGACGGTAAATTGACTTGACCACCTATGAAGTTTGTCTACCAAAGAATCTTATGAATCTTTCATGGACTGAAGCATCGACCTCTTCTTAGTGGTAGGTCTAGAATTTAAGAAGGGGTGCGCATTTGTTAGCATGATTTAATGGAAAGAATTTGTAGATTTCTGAGTAGACCTCTTCTTAGTGGGAATGTTTTAGAATCTAAAAGTGAAGATATTGGTCAAGTCCAGGAACGTCCAATTTGGGATAGAGATCATGGTTTCTTGAAGAGAACAACTTGAGTACATGGCAACTGTTTTTGCAAGCACAACATTCTGGGAAGAATCAAGACTTGGATCTTGTGGTAAACTGGATCTTGAACTACTAGCTTTGATACACCATAACAGAAGGGCCTGACAGAAACATATAGAACTAAAGAGAAGTAACGAAACAAATTAAAATAATTTTGTTTAGCTGAGAAATTCAAAGTTCTTGTAACACTGTTGTGGGATTTTGTGTGAGAGAAAACCTGAGAAAGTCGTTGAGACTTCAGAGACTGGAGAGCAGGCTTTCTGCAACATGCAGATGGAATCATTACTGTAGGATACTCTTGAAAAGAAGGTTTGATTTCTACTAATGAGTTTTTATTATTACGTACATTCATTTTGCTAGAAGAAAATGAGCTTCTGCATTTAACATTCAAGTATTCTAACCAAACAAAAAACACAAACTTATGCCAGTTTTCATAGATCACAGCACTTGAGATCTCTCTAGCTGTTAGGGAGAATCTTGGTAGTTTTATGCAGTTCTGAGGGTACATCTGCTATAACCATTCTTTCACCTGGCGAATCAGCAGAACATCGAAGTCCAATCTGCAGGATTGATTCCAAACACTTCTTTACCTTTTCAATGCTGATGCTGCTTCTGCCTCTTGGACCATTTCTCCTTGTCTGAACTTCCTCTTGGATATCAATTGAAAGTAGAGGATCAATAATATCCATTACCCGATCAGGAAGGGCTGCTTCAACGAAACTATGCAGGTTAAAGTCGCCTGTAAACATGCTGTCGGTGGGCCTTTTTCCTGTGAACATCTCCAGCACGAGAATTCCATAGCTATACACATCACCCTGTGTTGAAGCCTCTCCTCCCATTCCATATTCTGCAATTTAAGCAAAAACTAAAAAATTCTTTTACTAAGATTCCCTAGATATCATAGCCATCATGTTCGAAATGATGTATTGCAGACAATACAAACATGATTATTGGATATGTAGCAAGGTGATTTGTAAATGAATATGAGGAGGGGTAATTGCTTAATATTTTACCTGGGGCTACATAACCAATGGTTCCTCGTATGCAAATTGAGATGGATTCTGTAGAAAATGATTCCCCAGCAGCAGCTAAAAGAATCTTTGCCAGGCCAAAATCACCCACTTGAGCAGTAAGGTCGTTGTCAAGAAGGATATTGCTCGGTTTTAGATCACAATGAAGCACTGTCATTTCACACTGGTTGTGAAGATAATCTAATGCCAGGGCCACATCAGTCGCTATGTTTATTCTCTGCAGCAGACTTAAATTTTTGAAGTCTTGTGATTCCGGTGAACCTGCATGTAACCAGCTCTCCAAACTCCCATTAGACATGAACTCGAAGATCAAAGCCTTGAAATCATTGCCTTTGAAATCAATGGTTGAGCAAGAATTTACAATTCTGACAAGATTTCGGTGTCTGATATTCCTCAACGCGTTGATTTCAGCCATGAAAGTCTTGCTGGCTCCTCTTTGTCGAAGCTTGAATACCTTCACAGCTACTTGATCATCAGATCCAAGCGTACCTTTGTAGACAGTGCCGTATTTTCCATCCCCAATTATGTTGGTCGAAGAGAACCCACCAGTAGCATGTACAAGTTCCGAATAGGAAACTCTCTGGTATTTCTTTTCTAATGGTGAGGCCAAAGAAGGTCCACCTTTTTTTTGTTTTTTCCAGTGTATAACAGCACAGACAGATGCCACCACCAGAAGAAGGAAAAGTGCAGCAAAGCTTCCAAGAATAACTACCTTCCGATGAACTCCAGTCTTTTGTCTCTGTTCTGGGCATTCATGCAATTGCAGTGCCTTGATTCTGTTAGAATTTACTGATATTAGCTTTGGATAAGAAGGTTTTAGCTGTAGTCTAGCTGTAGTGTTTCAGTTTGACTGAAACTCTTAATTGATAGGATTTGTTTGTTTTTTGAATTTGTGTTTATCCTTTGATCTCTCAAGATTGTTGAGAGTTTTATGTTTTCAATTTATCAGCATTGTAAGCCTATTTATTGGCCCTTTTGAATTCAATAAAGTTTATGTGAGATTTTCGAATTCAATCCTGTTCTTCAATTGTTCTTAAGGCAAGTGTATTTTTTCCTTCAATCTGAACAGTAACTGTTCTAAACAGTCACTGTTCAGATCATCAAAATTCTAACAGTGGTATCAAAGCGAAATTTCCTACGGGACTGAGGGATTTTTTTGAGAGTTAAACACAGAGAGTTTTGAGAGTTAAACACATAGTGATTGAGAGTCAAAACAAGTGAGTTAAACCTGTCAGAAAACATGTCCACCTCCACGAACAATGTTGCTGCAATTCCAGTTTTTTCTGGAGAGAACTATCATATCTGGGCTGTCAAAATGAAGTTCTACCTAAGGTCTCAAGGGCTGTGGAATATAGTTGTTTCCAACACTGATCCACCAGCCCTGCATGCAAATCCAACACTTGCTCAAATAAGAGCACATGAAGAAGAGAAGATGAAGAAAGATAAAGCCATTACCTGTTTGCACTCGGGACTTGCAGATCCCATCTTCACCAAGATTATGGATCTTGAAACTCCAAAGCTTGTATGGGATAAGCTTCAAGGAGAGTTTGAAGGCAGTAGCAGAGTAAAATCAGTGCGAATTCTTGCACTGAAAAGAGAGTTTGAATTGATGAAAATGAAGGATGGTGAATCTGTCAAAGATTACTCTGGCAGATTGATGGATGTTGTAAATCGAATGAGGTTGCTTGGAAAAGTAATTGAAGATCAAAAAGTGGTAGAGAAAATGATGATCTCTTTGCCACAGAAATATGAAGCCAAGATTTCTGCAATTGAAGAGTCTTGTGACTTAAACACACTCTCAATTGCAGAATTAACAAGTAAATTACTTGTTCAGGAACAAAGGGTTCAGATGAGGGATGAAGAAGAAATTGAAGGTGCTTTTCAGGTTAAAACCTGGGAAAGGGGCTCTGCAAACATGCAACGTAACAAACCTTTCAAGTTCACAAAGGGTAGAGCAGATTTTAGCACAAAGGGGCAAGCCTTCTCACCTTGTTCTCATTGTAAAAGAACCAACCATGCTGAACAAGATTGTTGGTATAAGAACAAGCCTTCCTTCAAGTGTACCTTCTGTAACCTTCTAGGTCACAGTGAGAGGTTTTGCAGGGCTAAGAAGAACCTGCCTCAACAAATTCAACAAGAAGCAAATGTGTCAGAAGAAGAAAAGGAGGATGCAGAGCACTTATTCATGGCTTCAATTGACACCAACCCGCAAGAGGTAAATGTTTGGCTCATTGACAGTGGCTGCACTAGTCATATGAGCAAACACTTGGCAATCTTCTCAACAATAGATACTACAGTACAGCCAAAGGTTAAGCTCGGGAATGGTGATGTTGTGCAAGCAAGAGGGAGAGGTTCCATTGCTGTTCACACTAAGAAAGGTACAAAACTCATCAATAATGTTTTGTATATTCCAGAATTAGATCAGAATTTACTTAGTGTGGCACAAATGCTGAAAAATGGATATGCAATTTCTTTCAAAGATAAGTTATGTATTATTACTGATTCACATGGTTCAGTAATAGCAAAACTAAGGATGGATGGTAATAGCTTCTATTTGAAGCTTGATTCAATTGAAGGACATGCTTTTAGTGCCAAAGTTGATGAGAGCTTAGTTTGGCATAAGAGATATGGTCATTTTAATTATAGATCCTTGAAACTAATGCATGATACAAATATGGTAGAAGGCATACCAGAAATATATGTGAATGTTCAAATCTGTGGCAGCTGTGAACTTGGGAAGCAACATCGACAGCCATTTCCTCAAGGAATGGTCAGGAGGGCTACTCACAAATTGGAATTAATCCACTCTGACATCTGTGGACCAATGAGTACAGCATCATTAAACAATAACTTGTATTTTATCCTGTTTATTGATGATTTTAGCAGGATGACTTGGGTTTATTTTCTGAAGAATAAATCGCAAGCACTGTCTTTGTTCAGGAATTTCAAACAAATGGTTGAAATTCAGTGTGACATGAAAATCAAGAAGCTAAGGACAGACAATGGAGGGGAATTCACTTCCAATGAGTTCAAAATTTTCTGTCAAAATGCTGGAATCGTGCATCAGCTGACAGTCCCTCATTCACCTCAGCAGAATGGGGTTGTGGAGAGGAAAAACAGGACTGTGATGGAGATGACAAGGTGCATGCTTTTTGATAAAAGGTTGCCTAAGTTCCTATGGGCTGAAGGTGTAAATACATCTGTGTATTTACTTAACAGATTACCTTCCAAATCTGTTGAAGACAGAATACCATTAGAAATCTGGACTGGATTCAAGCCCACTGTCCAGCATTTGAAGGTATTTGGTTCATTGTGCTACTTCCATGTGCCATCTGCAAGAAGGGGGAAACTTGATGAGAAAGCTGAAAAAGGTATCTTTGTAGGTTATGCTACAAATGCTAAAGGGTACAGGATATATAATTTGTCTACTGCCAAGGTTCAGGTCAGCAGAGATGTTCATGTTGATGAGATGGCTTGCTGGAATTGGGACCTAAGAGATGTTGATTACCAAAGTGCAGCACCTCTTCTACCAGAAGCAGAAGGAGATGAAACTCAATTAGACATTGCAGGAACTTCAGACACACAAGTACTGAAGGTAAAATCCCTGTCTGATGTATATGAGAAGTGTAATTTAGTGCATGCTGAGCCTATAAATTACACTGAAGCAGCAAACTCTCAAGCTTGGATTACTGCAATGAAAGATGAAATTGATGCAATTGAGAGAAATGAAACATGGCAGCTGACAGACCTTCCACCAAACAAAAGAGAAATAGGTGTTAAATGGGTCTTTAGAACAAAATTTAACCCTGATGGCTCGGTTTTTAAGCATAAAGCAAGGCTGGTTGTCAAAGGCTTTGCCCAAGTTGCAGGGGTAGATTATGGTGATACATTTGCACCAGTGGCAAGACATGACACTATTAGATTGTTGTTGGCACTAGCAGGGCAGAAGGGCTGGCAAGTGTTCCATCTTGATGTTAAGTCTGCCTTCCTAAATGGCATTCTTAATGAGGACATTTATGTTAAGCAACCAGAAGGCTTTCAAGTTGCAGGTCAAGAACATAAGGTGTATAAGTTGTACAAGGCACTCTATGGCTTGAAACAAGCACCTAGGGCCTGGTACAGCAGGATTGATACACATCTCATCAAGCTGGGATTCAACAGGAGTCAAAATGAAGCAACCTTGTACTTAAAACAAGGTAATAATGAAGTGGAATTGATAGTGTCACTCTATGTGGACGATATGCTTGTAACTGGCAGCAATGAAGAACTAATGGAAGAGTTTAAAAGAGAAATGCAAGAAATATTTGAGATGTCTGATCTCGGCATCATGAATTATTTCTTGGGGATGGAAATTCAACAATGCAGCAAAGGTATCTTTATTTCACAGAAGAAATATGCATGTGACATACTTAAAAAGTTTAAACTGGAGGCATGCAAAGGAGTAGCAAGTCCACTAGCACTAAATGAAAAGATCTCAAGAGATGATGGGGACAAGCTTGAAGAACCTGCTGTATTCAGAAGTCTTGTTGGCAGTCTGCTATACCTGACAGCCACAAGACCAGACCTTATGTTCCCAGCTGGACTGTTGTCGAGATTCATGAGTTCACCTTCAAATGTCCACATGGGAATTGCCAAGAGAGTGCTGAAGTATATCAGGGGAACAACTGATCTTGGAATCTGGTACATGAAAACAGGAGGAGTCAACTTGAATGGATTTGCAGATAGTGACTGGGCTGGCAGTATAGATGATATGAAGAGTACCTCAGGGTATGTTTTTACAATAGGTACTGGAGCAATTTGCTGGAATGCTAAGAAGCAAGAAGTAGTGGCTCAATCAACAGCTGAGGCAAAATACATTTCCTTAGCAGCTGCAGCAAATCAAGCAGTCTAGTTAAGAAAATTGTTGGAGGATCTCGGCCAAGAACAAGACTCACCTGTTGATCTCTTCTGTGACAACAAATCAGCCATTGCAATAGCTCAAAATCCAGTTCAACATGGGAGGACCAAGCATATAAATGTAAAGTTTCATGCCATACGAGAAGCTGAAAAAAATCTGCTTATCAAAGTTCATCACTGCTCTACTGAAGTGCAGCTTGCAGACTTAATGACCAAAGCTCTTCCACCAACAAGATTGGAGTTCCTGAAGACAAGAATGGGTATGTCCAAAGCAAATATCAAGGAGGAGTGTTAGAATTTACTGATATTAGCTTTGGATAAGAAGGTTTTAGCTGTAGTCTAGCTGTAGTGTTTCAGTTTGACTGAAACTCTTAATTGATAGGATTTGTTTGTTTTTTGAATTTGTGTTTATCCTTTGATCTCTCAAGATTGTTGAGAGTTTTATGTTTTCAATTTATCAGCATTGTAAGCCTATTTATTGGCCCTTTTGAATTCAATAAAGTTTATGTGAGATTTTCGAATTCAATCCTGTTCTTCAATTGTTCTTAAGGCAAGTGTATTTTTTCCTTCAATCTGAACAGTAACTGTTCTAAACAGTCACTGTTCAGATCATCAAAATTCTAACAAATTCCTCCACATAGCTTGTCATTTCCGGCAACTGAAAATGCACTAGCATTGGTGAAAACTCCTTTAGCTGGCACTTCACCATCAAAATTGTTACCGGAAAGGTTGAGATAACCAAGAAGAGGTAATTCGCCAAGAAACTTGGGAATCTGCCCAGACAAGTTGTTGTGGGCAAGGTTAAGGACTCGGATACTTCTTAGCTTCTTGAAAGAAGAAGGAATAGTTCCTTCAAAGAAGTTGCCATTCAAGTTGAGGTCTTCCAACATGACACAACTCTCGATAGAACTTGGAATTTTTCCAGATAATTCGTTTTCTGAAACATCCAATTTATTCAGATTTCCTGCATTACCCAGTGGGGATGGTAATGGACCTGTTAAATTATTTGAAGCCATATATAGGCCAAATAAAGAATCGATACCAGCAAGTTTCTCAGGTATCGCACCACTGAGATGATTGTATGAAAGTTGTAACACTTCTAGTTGACTGTAATTTTCCAGAGAAACTGGTATAGTTCCCTCAAGAAAATTTTCTGCTAGATTGAGATGAAGCATTCTAGAAAGGTTTCCGAAGGAGGATGGAATATTTCCAGAGATTTTGTTTGTGTTAACAAAAAGCTTTCGCAACTTGGAAAGTTTTCCAATAGAATCAGGTAATCTCCCTGTAAGCATGTTTTTAGAAAAGTCAAGATACGTCAGGTTTTTAAGATTTCCAATCTCTACAGGAATGTCTCCAGTCAAGTAGTTAGTCGCGAGATCTAACCTATAGAGGTTGTTCGAGAGATTTGCAATAGAAATTGGCAATACGCCTCTAAGGCGATTTTGAAAAAACAACACCACTCTTAAATTGGTGCAATTGGTTAAGGAGGTAAGAAAAGTTAAATCACTCCCATTCTCATCCCCAAGCGGATTGCTGCCAAAGTTTATTGTTTGAAGGTTTTGCAGGTTTCCCAAATTATTTGGAACAGGCCCGGTTAAAGCATTATATGCTAAATCAATATCTACGAATCCTGAGCAATTGACGAAAGATTCTGGAATATGACCAAAGAATTGGTTTATTCCAAGATAAAGATATTGCAGATTGGGTAGGGTTGATCCTATATAACGCAGGAGGGGACCAGTTAATTGGTTTTCCGGTAATGAGAGCAAATTGAGGGATGAGATATTGTAAAGCTGTTCAGGAACCATACCAGACAAATTGTTGGAATAAAGATATAGAGAATCTAAGGTAGAGAGTCGTCCAAGTTCATCAGGAATGATTCCATCCAGATTGTTCAATACTAGACTTGCATACTGCATGCTAGAGAGGTTCCCAAATGAAGGTGGGATTGAACCAGTGAAATGATTGCTGCCGAGGTTCAATCTTGAGAGCTTAGACAAAGAGCCAAGTTCACTGGGAATTTTCCCTCTAAAATTGTTTCCTTTTAGATTCAGGAATTTGAGGTTCGAAAAATGACTCAAGTTGGAAGGAAGTTCACCTTGGAAGGAGTTGTCTTCTAGAGAAAGGTGTCTCAGTCGAAACAACCGGCCAATTTCTGGAGGAAGAATGTGATGGAATTTGTTTCTACTGAGCACAATCACCCTGAGGAATGTAAGATTCCCGATATGGGGAGACAGCGAACCTGCCAGTTCAAGTGAAGACAGATTCAAGGAAGTCACTCTTCGATGCCTTCGACCGCATGTAAATCCTTGCCAGCTGCAAAACTGCAGCGAGCTGTTCCATGAGCTTAAACTGCTGAAAGGATCGTGTGATATAAGATCCTTAATGGCAAGCAAAGCATGCTGGTCTGTCTCATTTGAGAAGCCAGAAGTGGTGGCTTCCATGTAGTTGATGAGCAGAAGCATGCCCAAGAACCAAAGAAGTGAGTTCGGTAGCCCTGAAAGCATTTTTCTTTTCTGGTTTTTTTGCGGTGCTTGTGCTTGATGCAGCCAGGATGAGCTTAAGTAAGAAGCCAAGATACAGTGGGTGCTGTAAAATGCAAGTGGAAACCAATACGAATGGAAACAGGGAGGGGCCCTTGACTTGACTTTGCGAAGATGCTTGTACTATTCATAGTCTTTTTCTTGTTGAAAAAGTGTAGCAGGGCAACATAAATTAAATTAAGGGGGTTTGCCATGAATCTTCCTCTTCATAAATGGTCACCTTCTAGCACATTTTTTGCTCCTTTTAGGGTTTTTAACTTATTAAACCCACTTCAATCCATAACTTGTTTGATGGGTTAATTCACAATACCATGCTCGATTTAATATTTGATCCTCGAAGGTTAATTGAAGTTTTTTTAAGCATTTACTTAATTTTCAATTTTCAACACTTGCCGAGGTTAACAATTTTAATGAATTTACCATGATAAAAAAAAACAATAAGTAGTAGTTTTGGGCAAGAATAAGCGAGCTGTTCCATGAGCTTAAACTGCTGAAAGGATCGTGTGATATAAGATCCTTAATGGCAAGCAAAGCATGCTGGTCTGTCTCATTTGAGAAGCCAGAAGTGGTGGCTTCGATGTAGTTGATGAACAAAAGCATGCCCATGAACCAAAGAAACGAGTTCAGTAGCCTTGAAAGCATTTTTCTTTTCTGGGTTTTTTGCGGTGCTTGTGCCTGATGAAGCCAAGATACACTTGGAACAAAATCTATATCATTATCTTAAATTTCTCCAACTTGTAAATCTGTATTGCTCTCAATGTTCATGGACTTCGGGGGCAAGTTAACGGCATTCACCAAATGTGTATTGAATCTAGGTGCAATGATTGGTGAATGAGATGAGAAAAGTCAAGTCAGTGACATCTTCTTCCGCAATAAATATTTTGCCAATATTCAGAATTTGAAGTTCGTGGAGGTTTCCTAGATTTATTGGCATGGACCCTAAGGAGTCCATGTCATAGGTCGAGCAAATGATGCTCCATGCCAACCAATTATAATATGCTTTCTACACGCTCCCCTCGAGAAAATGTTAAGCAATTGGCCTTATGACCAAAATTTGTGGAAATTTCCTCTCATCGTATCAAAACTAGATTTATCACCAAAGTTGATTTATTTGTACATGAGATAGAATGTTGCTGTTTGCCTGGTCCTCCATGGTGTAAGTTGAGGGTGTGAACACTGGGAAGTTTTGTGTCTTTATGAGGCAAGTTACAAAAGCTTTCTAGAAACAAAAGCTAGAAATTTGAAGTCAATGTCCTATTCACTAAAATTTCCACAAAGAGAAAAACTTCTACAAATGAAAGCTTTGTGGAATATATTTCTGGAAGCATTCAGAATGGAAAAATTAGCGACGGTAAATTGACTTGACCACCTCTGAAGTTTGTCTGCCAAAGAATCTTATGAATTTCTCAGGGACTGAAGCATCGACCTCCTTGGTGGTAAGTCTAGAAAGTAAGAAGGAGTGCGCATTTGTTGGCATGATTTAATGGAAAGAATTTGGTCAAGTCTAGTATCGTCCAATTTGGGATAGAGATCATGGTTTCTTGAAGAGAACAACATTAAAAACAGGGCAACTGTTATGCAAGCACACCATTCTGGGAAGAATCAAGACTTGGATCTTGTGGAAAAATGGATCTTGAACATAACAGAAGGGCCTGACAGAAACATATAGAACTATATGTGATTGGTGCACTCAACATAGGCATGCATGGACCAAAGATTTGTAAGATATTATGATGCATTTTCAATCCTCCGAATTGAAATCGTCTTCATGTTAGCAGATTGAAAATTTTAAAGATGCAGAAGGTTTAAAATTAATATCCCTGTATCCAAGCACGCTGAGTTTCATGCCTCTGTTTAACACTCATGCTGTTTTATGCATCGGGAAAACATGCGGCCATCCAAGAATGAGGACTCTGCTAGGCATGGATTCCCTGACCTTTTACATGAAACTCATGTTGCTCGATGCTTTCACCAAGACCAATTGCCTCTTGCATTCTAATCGCATTAAATCTCATTTTATCAATGCATCTAAACCCAATCAAATCATCTTTACATGAAACTCTTGTTCCATAAATGGCCACCTTCTAGCACATTGTTTGCTCCTTTTAGGTTTTTTTTTAACAAAATAACTTATTAAACCCACTTGAATCCATAACTTGTTTGATGGGTTAATTCACAATGCCATGGTCGATTTAATATTTCATACTCTAAGGTTAATTGAAGGTTTTTTAAGCATTTACTTTATTTTTAATATTCAATAGTTGCCGAGTTAATAATTTTAATGAATTTACCATGATAAAAAAAACAATAAGAGTAGTTTTGGGCAAGAATAAGCGAGTGTTGGACTACAAAACCAATCATAGCTCTTCTCCTTGATCCATCTTTACCAATAGCATGAGAGCTTTTATACAGAGTGATATAGCAGCTAAGAGAACGAGCTTCTAATCCAGCATACTATTTCGTAATGCTGCAATTAAGGGGAGAATATTTCTTAGGCTTTAATGCAGCTGAAGGCTATTGTCATAATGAAATTCAAACATGGGGATGCATGGCAGCTAAAATCCTCGGAAATAAAAAGCAGTTTTGTGTGTTTGGTTACCATGTTTTTTATATTGTTGTCAACTTGTGAAATTACTTTAAAGGACACACACACACACACACATATATATATATATATACATTGTTTTTTTAAATATTGTAGATTTAATAATTATAATAATAAAATGTAATTAATAATTCATGTAAATTAGACACTTGTTTTTATTCTCTCATCAAACTAATTGCAATTCCATCATGAACTAAATCCATACATGAAGGTTGCGGCGATCCCTTGCTATTCGATCGAGGAAGAACATCTGGTAAAATATCATCAGGAACAACATCTGCAATCCATACTGAGTTTCAGGATCTCTATCTACATGTTATAGATATATAATTCCAAGGCCCAATCTAGTTGCAAGTTTCTGAATTTCATCTAGGAATGCGCTGATCTTCTCAACTTTCTGATCCATAATCAATCCAAAAGCAACAGGGTTGTGGTGTGAAACAAAGTTACGCGCCTTTCCCTTTCATTAGGACTGATCTCTATCTACATATTTTTTTATTTTTTAAAAAATATGATTTTTATAAAATTAAACTGGGCCTGACCCAACTAAATGGGTCGACCCAGCCAAGTTGGGCCAAAAGGCCCAACACTATTAGACTTGGGTTTGGGCAGAGAGTAGGTCCAGCCCAAGAGTTAAAAAATGGGATGTTGCACTGTTCATGTATTACGTGAACAGTGCAGAGTAAATTAATTCACTCTTGCACTGTTCACATAACACGTGAACAATAACATGGTGGTCGCCCGACTATGATGAGAGGCTCACCTGCCGCTATCGCTGGGTAGACGAGGCCAAGGTGGTTCTTCTTGTGATGGTGGCGTCTGAAATGGTAGTCTGTGGTGACTAGGAGAAGCGTTGGAAGGTTGCTGCTGTTGTTGTGATGTCGTTGCCGCTACTTCTACCGGGGCTTGTGTGAGACCCGAGAATAAAGTATACATAGAGGTTGGAGATTTACAAAAAAAAATATAATTAAAATGTTGTTTTATACAAAATTTAGGAAAAGAAAAAGCAAAAAAAAAAAAAAAAAAAAACAAAACGGGGTCAAAAATAGAATTAAGAAGAGATGGGACTATAAATACCCATCTCTTCTCAGCCATGTCCAGCTGAAACAAAAGAAAGAGGGGAGGGAGAATTTTGAAATTCATTCCATAAAAACCAAGAGTAAACACCCAAAGAATTGTAAACCCATACAAGCCTTGGATTTCTAAAGTGGAAGAGCACAATTGGGTGGAGAAGTAACAAGAAGAAAGTGAAGAAATTGGGGAAGAAAGGAGGAAGAGTGGCTGGGTATTTTCAAGGAGAAGAAGGCTAGGATTCTTCCAAAATTGTTAGATTCCATCCAAGTAAGGAATTCTAATTCCAATTTCTATGAAATTAACTTCAATTTGATTAGAAGTTCATGATTGTTCTTGAATTGAGAATTAGGGTTTTTAACACAAAATGTTAGGAAAATGCATAAATGAGTAAGATTTCATGAATAAAGGGAAGACATGGCTGTTATTGATGAGAAATCAAGGATTGAAGATGAATTGGAGATACTTTCTTTTTTTTCAAAACAGGGCAGTTTCGTTGCCCTGTTTCTTAGGGATATTTGGACCTGAAAAATACATAATTCAGGGAGGGTCCCTTCATAGAAGTTGTAGATGGGAGTGTTATCTTTTCAAAGAGTCCAACCCCGTCTAATTTGGAGTTTTGGAACTCCAGATATGGGTAAAACTCTGAGGAGAGGTCAAGCTGTCACATGTGTTGACAGTTTCGGCCAAGTTGAGAAAATAGAAAAAATTTAACCATGTTAAGAGTAGAAATTGTCCCTTTCCCTTCATAAAATGTGTCTTGATCTTCAAAAAAATAAAAGAAGAGAATAAATGGTGATAAGAAATTGAATTCATGATGTCCATTTGGACTATAAATGAGCTGAAAAATTAAAGGATGATAATGAGGAATATAAGTGAGAAAGAAAAGAATTGGTAAAGCGAAATGAATATTATCACCATTTTTATTGTTGTTGTGTGTGATATGTGGATTAATATAAAAAAAATGGTGGGTATTTGTGGTTTCAGGAAGAACCGCGGGTGAAGGGCAACAACAACAACAACAGGGTAACGCAAGTCGAACATTCACAGCAGGTACTAGGTACTTGGTACCTATATTTTCTTTATCTAATAATTATTTTCTTTACTAGTTATTGAACTATAAGTTATAATTTGGTGCTTATTGATGAGGAAAAGAAAACGGGTAAAGGAAAGGTTAGGGGATGGAAAAATAGATATATATATGTGTAGAAAGAAACAAGGTGGTCGATATCGGCGGGTGATGTCGATACCGGCATAATATATAAACTTGATTAACTATTCAATTTCGGAATAGTTAATGATATCGGCAAGTGACGTCGATATCGACATGATTTATAAACTTGATTAAGTATTCGGTTTCAGAATAGTTAATGATATCGGCGGGTGACGTCGATACCGGCATAATATATAAACTTGATTAACTATTCAATTTTGAAATAGTTAATGATATCGGCAAGTGCCGTCGATATCGGCATGATTTATAAACTTGATTAACTATTCGGTTTCAGAATAGTTAATGATATCGGCGGGTGACGTCGATATCGGCATAATGTATAAACTTGATTAACTATTTGATTTCGGAATAGTTAATGATATCGGCAGGTGACGTCGATATCGGCAAAATTTATAGACTTGATTAGCTTTCTGAGATGAAAGCTAATGATATCAAGAATCCTTGACATCGGCATACTCTAAAACCTCTTAAGGAAATAACGGAACAAAGATGAACTATTTTGGTTTTTTTTTAAAATAAAAATACATATATATATAGTTAATGACACCCACGGTTATGTTCGTGTCAACATTTTCATGAAACTGATTAGTTGATTTCAGGACGGATAACTAGAGACACTATTGGAGGTCATTAGTGTCGACTATAGTCTCTTTGATGTGAAAAAGGGGAAAGAAGCAGTCAAAAGAAATAAATCTTCTTTTATATAACCTTAAAAGGGTGTATATGATTGTGTTTAGAATCTCATATGATTTAAGTAGATTGATGGATATGTTGTTCAAATTCTTTTGTAAATTACTAGTATTTACTTAATTGTTCTACTCATATGAAAAATCTATATTTTGCAGGTTCTTCCCATTCTCGTCAGGAATAGATTTTAAGCCTTAATCCCTTTTTGTATAAGATAGGAACTTAGGGAGTTATGGTGAAATTTTGTTATGTAGAAGAACATGTAAATTGTATAGAATAGTATATTTGTAAATTTTGTTTCTGTAATATTAAATGTATCAACCTACGCTCAGGATATTAGAAAGTACTAGATTATCTTCGAATATTAAACTGTGTTATGTTCGATGTATATGTATATATGTATCTATATGTGAAATCTTCGTGTGCGAATTGGCTCTTTTAATTTTTATCTTATGTGTGTGATGTAAGATGGAGTTTGGGAATGAATATGGTCCTGAGCATATTCTGGAATGAATTATGCAGTTGATTGTATTAAAAATGGATGTGATAGTGGATGAGATGTGATTCAAATTGTGTGTAGGTTGTGTTATGGATAACTTGGGATCTCCCGATATAGGGGAGACTATGCCGAAATTTCGTTAGAAATTTCGGCGAGAGAAAAAAAAAATTCTCATGCTTCATCTACCCTTTTTAGAGGGGGAAAGATTAAAAAAATTAAACAAATAGGAGAAAAATTTAGGGTTGTTACAGCTTGCTACTGCCATAGTTGTCAGTTTCGTTTTGTTTCGGCCAAAATGGCCAAAACATTTCATATTAGTAAAAAAATGTGACAAAATAATGTCGTTTGTTTCTCGATTTAAATTCTGGTCCGCTCCCGATTTTTCAGTCAAATACCAGCCAAAACGCGCTGGTATGATACCGATTGTGCCGTTTCGACCTTGAAAAAAAAACAAATCAAAGAAACTGTTTCTTGTGTCGCAAATCCCAGGTTCTGTTTTGTCTCAACTACCATCGTTTCTCCTGTGTAAGGTATGAGCTTGCCATAAAAGATGATGTTGTCTGAGGAATTAGTAGAGTTGGTAGTACTGGTAAATTCTTCACTGAAAAACTCAAAAAGATCTTGATGATCAAAAGAGGAGTTGATGCAAATCAGGAGGCAGGAGATGAAGATCATGAGCGGGAGGATGAAATCGAGGCAGAACAAGGGATTAACAAGATTCCAAATATGGATACAACTGCTGGAGTTTTGGAGAATGATCGTTACAATTGAGACAGATATGGATATCAACATAAAGCTGGAGTCTTGGAAGCCTACCGTTACAAGAAGTTTAATTGCATTAATTGCTGATTGTTTTACTTATCTGAATTTTATTTAATTTCCTAATTTACTGCTTTCCTAGTTAAGCTTAGACATTGTGAGTTGTCGTAACTATTTAAGGGAAAGATTGTAAGAGACAAAAGCAGTTTTTTCAGTTCAGTATTTTCCATTGAATAAATTCAGTGTGTTTTTAGACAGATTCCAATAATTTGCAGAGTGATTTTGCATAAGCCTGGATTACATTTTTATTGAGATTTTGAATCTGTAATTTACGGCATCAGGAGCTTCGGTAGTCATCAATATCATTGCAGTTGTTGTTTTTCTCTCTTGCAAAAAGACAAGAGAAAAGGTTTCTAGCAGAGGCAACGAAAGAAAACAGGTAGCGCCAGAAGACATTCGTTCTGAAATTGCAAGCTATGAGCAAAATTTGAAAGTCTTCAAATTTGAAGAGGTAAGGAAATCTACTGAAAATTTCAGTTCAGAAAGTAGAATAAATGGCTCTATGTATCGTGGAGAGTTTGGTGGGGAGATCCTAGCTGCCAAGAAAATGAGTAGAGATGTAACAAAAGAAGTGAACATTCTGAAGAGGATCAACCAGTTCAATTTGATAAAGCTTTGAAGGTGTATATGAAAATCGTGGTTGTTTCTACCTTGTTTTGGAGTATATGGGAAATTATCTATTATACTAAAAGAGCTCAGAGTTGTTATTGTAGCTTGTGTGTGTTTTCACTATGGATTACAATAGTATTGCTTAGTTTTCAGGTCGTTCGAGTGGTCGGTTTACTGTTTTTTTCTTTTTGCACAGTAAAATAATGATTTTGTCCTTCAAAAAAGACAAAAAGCGGCTCCTGGGCGGAGGGGTTACACGGTAATTGCACATTTTCGGCCCGGTCCGGGTCGCTACAATTTTTTATTTTTTTATATTTCTTTGCACAATAAATTAACCATTTTGTCCCTCGAAAAGGACAAAAATCAGGTTTGGCCGGGAGGGGTGCCACGTGTATTTCATATTTTTTAAAAATGGCTAAATACGGATATAGCTCTTAATAGGACAAAATAGATGACTTGGGTACATGGGTAGCGCGGTAATTGACCATAATTTTTTATTATTTTTCTCGGATTACTATGGGCGCGTGTGTCACACGCGGGCCACGGTGATCCGCCTCGCGTCCTCTTTGGGCGGTGCGTGCAGTGTCATACGGTGGAGGAAAATGTGCATCTGGCTTCTCTGTGGATGTGCCGCCGTGTGATCTTCCTCATGGTGTGGTGCATGCAAGCCAAAGGTGGCTGGAGACGAGACGGTGGGTGGTTGAACTCCCCCCTCCCTTTTTCTCTCTCCTTCACCCTAAACTACTCAACAGCCCCCTGATTTTCTTGCTTTTGCATTTCAGTCCCTTAGCTTTTAATTGTGTTATGTGGTCCTTATTTCTATTATATACGTTTTGATTTGTTTCAATTGTGTCCTTCGATTGAAATTGATTATTTATTGTATTTTCATTTCGGTCCTCATTCTTTTAATTTTCGGATTGCTTTTAAATCCCTTAATATATGCCTCGTTAATATTAATAATAATAAAATAAGTTTTATGGAAATTGACCCTTAAACTGGAGCATTTATAAAATCACCTATACGTCATTTCATAAGACTTTGAATGTCATTTGGGATAGTGAATATGGTGTCGTCTATAAATTACAACTAAGTAATATGCAAACCTCTCTCTTCTTTAATTCCTGATAACAAATCAGCCTGAGTGCCTTTACTGATCACAAAAGATAGTTCTTTAACCACCAAGTAAAAATAAAATAAAGACAAAAGATCTCTATGTTTGAGGACACTTGTCACATAAAGTTCTGGTGATAATAAACCATTGATTAGGATAGACAATCTAGAAGTTGAAATGTATTCTTGAATCCATGTACACTAGCAGTCCTCAAAGCTTATGTATTCCATCACCTTGTTTAGAGAATACCATGAAATGAAATCAAAGGGCTTATAAAGTCTATTTATAAAATAAGCCACTAAATTCCTTTACTCTTTATGGTGTCTGTATCTTTATTTACAATTATTATTGAACTTAAAATGTATTTGCTTGCAATAAAAGCATACCAGGGAATGCTCACAATACCGTTCATAGCTTTTTTTAGTTGATTATCAAGGATCTTTAAGATCATCAAACTAATAGGTCTATAATACCTAAAACCAATGCTACCTTTCTATTTAGGAATCAAGGTGAATTAGGAGCTATTAATAATATTTGAAAGTTTATCCTTTTTAAAAAACTTTGAAACCAATATAACATGTCATTCTTCAATAAATCCCAAAAACCTCTTATAAGAGTTAAAGTTAAAGCCATCACGACTTGGAGCTTTTTAACAATCATAATTGAATACAACTTCCTAAAGCTTGCTCATAGTTATATCTCTTCCCAACCTAGCAAATGAAAAAACATTAAGCTTCTTAAAACCATTACATCTTAAAAGACATATGAAAACAATTGGCTAAAAGAACTTGTTTCTTAGAGAAATAGGAAGTTATTAGAGAAATAGGAAGTTATTTCCTCTTTGATATCTTGTGGTACCTATATATTTGTAATGTCTTGTGCAATCTAGTGAATTAAATTATTGGTTCTTTGAAATTTTTCTTATAAGTGGAAAAATCTAGTGTTGCGATCATTAAACCTCATCCAAGATAAATTAGTTTCCTACCCCTAGATGGACATTCTTATGTGCTTGCCATCATTTTGAGTCAGATAGGCTTATTGCCTAATCTTTAATAAATCCCCTAGACTCGACTTTGCTCTCCAACTTCTAAGTAAAAAGCTCTAAAATCTTACGTAACTTTTCCTGGTTTCTAAAAGATTTTTTGTTTGCTTTTTTTTTTTCCAGGGAATTTAATTTTTTGATGATCTTTAAACAACTAGGTATCATGACATTAATTTCCTTCTAAAACTCATCTAAAATTATTGTAAAGTTTGGGTAAGAAAATCAACAATGTAATTACTGAAAAGGGTTCCAACCCAATTCAGCATATCTTCTCCAAAAACAATTGAACAATAGTATAAAAGTCCATGATGTAGTGAAGTTGAAAGAGGATAAAATAATTAGAGTGGGAAAGACTTATAAAATCAAGAAGTTATAATCTCAACTGTAGGAGCCATTGTAGCAACAATCCACTGGCATTTAACATATGATGAATGATAATCGATTTGGTAGTCAAAATGATGTAGTGAAGTTGTTTAATAATCTAGAACAATAAAAAAGTATAGAAGAATATATGGAAAAGTTTGAAGAACTGAAGTCTTTAATGAGTGCACTTAATTCCTCTTTATCTAAAACTTATTATGCATCCAATTTTATAAGTGAACTCAAGAAAGACATCAATCCAATGCTATAGATTCTCAAGCCAACTACAATATTGTAAGCCTTTAAGAGGCTAAATGACAAGAAAAATATAATGAGACAATCACCAAGAAGAATAGGATGATCTCAAGAAGGAAGGCAGTTTTAATGATTTTTCCTTGTTAGTTTTAAATTTCATATTTTATTTTATTTTATGGTTCATTTCTTGTAAATCTCAGGTTCTTACTTTTGTTTCGTAGTTTGAGTAGTGTTTCTGACCTATATAAGGCCTTCTAAGGAGAAAAACGTTATCACTTAAATTCTAGAGAAAAAAAAACAGTGAATTTGAGGTTCACCTTAGCAACCCCCTTCTCACCCATTACAATTAACTTGTTCTTTCATGTTTTGCTATTTTTATATTCCACCCGCATCAATTGTTCTCTTTGCATCTTATAAATCTTTTCACTGCTAACTAAATTCAATCGGAAACTCAGTAATCAGTACTCGGCCTCTCTGAGTTGGAGCAATGTCAACAAAAATAGTCCTCAAGTTTTTTCGATCCAACCGTATCTATCGCCCCTCTGTAAATCTTTCTCTCTCCCTATAAAACAGAATTTTATTCAGTATAATTTTAATTTTAACTAGTGATTGATGTTTATCATTGCTTTAATCAATCAATCGATCAATTTCAGGAACCTGTTGAAGGCAAAATCGTGATTAATTCTCCTTCATCAATTTCTCACCATGGAATTCGCCTCTCCGTCACCGGATCTGTTAGCTTGCAGGTTACAGGATCATTTCATCAATTTCTCTCTCTCTCTCTCTGTCTGTCTGTTTGATTTGCGAGATAACTTTATAAAATCTGATTTGGTGTGGTGCTCTGTTATGAAAGCAGGTTCGAGGAGGATCAGCTGGAGTTATTGAGTCCTTTTATGGTGTTGTCAAGCCGATCACTATCGTGTATGCTATTACTAGTGTTTTTGCTCTATCTTATTTTAAATGACTGTATAAAGTGTGCTTAATGTTAAATAATAGTTGATTCATTGAAAAAAAGAGGGAGAAAGATGGCTACATTTCTGTTTCTCTTATAAATATGTTTTGCTTTGTGTTAATGCGTGCTGAAATTGAACTCGGTATTGAACGGGTGATCAAATTAGTGGGCCTTGGTGTGTGATTTCTCATGTTTTGTATTTAAGCAATGGATTTTCAAGCAGATTATTACCCTGATTGCTGCGAATTTTACTTGACATGGAAACAGGAATAAGAGCATTGAGGTTAAACTGCCGGGAAAGATTGGTTCAGGTACAACTGAGGTATTAATAACTCGCTCAAATTTAGTGTGATTTTAGCTTTTTGATGCCTGACGAAAAATTTAATTGAAGAAATTATAATGTGGGCTAGTCTCATTCGTAGGAGCCCCCCCCCCGCATGAAATATCATCTCCTTCATGCTGGTGTTATCAATCATTATATATACCCTTTTCACCACTTATGTTATCGTTTATTATTATTATGTTAATTTTAGTGTTTGCTTGGTATGGCAGTTACCATTTACCATGGTTTTGAAACAAACTGGGGAAAAAAGTTTGGGAAGATTTTATGAGACCTTTCATGGAACGGATGTTAGCATTCAGGTGAATATATTTTTTGTCCTATAAAAGAAGAAAAGTGTAACAGAAATTACTCTTGTTATCTTCTTTTTAATTTTCCATGGTTCTAATGCTTTCCCACAATCACTTTCACACTTTTGTAAGACCTTATGATTGATGATATCTGTGATAGTATTTGTTTACTGTAGATATAGCTAGAGGATACCTTTATAAATCATTATCTGCAACCACGGAAGTGATAAAGGTGTGGTTTGATTGATGATATCTGTTATAGTTGAAAGTGATAAAGGTGTGGTTTGATTTTTTCTTTTTATGATATATGTATTATTGATAGGGAATTAAATAAGCTACTTTCTTGCTGATGCTGTTGCATTTTCAGCTGATGTGCTTGAGCGACCAGTTTCTCCTGAAATGGCTATCTTTTACATTACTCAGGACACTCAGAGACATCCTTTACTTCCTGAAATAAAGTCAGGTATGCTTCTATGTCATCTTAGCTAAGACTCTTTCTCCAACCTTAATTTGAATTTTGGAGAAATAGTTTCCTCTTTTGGCATTTATATGCATGTATTTGTGATGCAGGCACTTGAGTATCTTATTTGTGCAGCTTCTTATGTTCAAGTGAAACTCAACTGATTATAGATGTCATTCAATAGGTGGTTTTCGGGTGACAGGAAGAATATCTACTATGTGCTCCTTGTTGGATCCCATCAGTGGAGAGTTAACAGTTGAAACATCAGCAGTTCCCATTTCCTCCATTGACATACACTTGCTCCGTGTAGAGTCAGTTCTAATAGGAGAAAAAATTGTGACTGAAACTTCTTTGATTCAGACCACGCAGGCATGATATGTTTCCAATCTTGCCAAATTACTTTGACTTGTACAAAGTTTTGTTTTTAAGATTCTGTTTTATCTTGCCAAATTACTTTGACTTTTACAGATAGCGGATGAAGATGTTTGTCGTAATCTGACTTTGCCTATCTATGTTATCCTCCCTCGCCTTCTGACTTGTCCAAGTGTGTTTGCTGGGTGAGTTGCAAGCTTCTCCTGTCTCTTGTTTTATCTTGTCTTTTTGGATCTGTATGAAGATGGAAGGCGCTGGTACTTACCTTTAAAAGGGAAAACGTGCAGCCATCCTAGAATGAGGACTCTGCTAGGCATGGATTCCCTGACCTTTTACATGAAACTCATGTTGCTGGATGCTTTCACCAAGACCAATTGCCTCTTGAATTCCAATCGCATTAAATCTCATTTCATCAATGCATCTAAACCCAATCTAATCATCTATGCACATTTTTTGCTCCTTTTAGGTTTTTTTTAACAAAATAACTTATTAAACCCCCTTGAATCCATAACTTGTTTGATGGGTTAATTCGCAATGCCATGGTCGATTTAATATTCGCAATCCATAACTTAATTTCAAGGTTAATTGAAGTTTTTTTAAGCATTTACTTAATTTTCAATTTTCAATACTTGCCGAGGTTAACAATTTGAATGAATTTACCATGAAAAAAAAAAATAAGTAGTAGTTTTGGGCAAGAATAAGCGAGAGTTGTACTACAAAACCAACAATAGCTCTCCTCCTTGATCTATCTTTACCCACAGCATTTATACCCAAGAATGCTTTCTTTAATCCATCCCCGGAAAAAAACAAACACTGCATGGAACGAAAAACAAAAATGAACAAGCCTAACATATTACACTTGCAACAAAATCTATATCATTATCTGAAATTTCTCCAGCTTGTAAATGTGTATTGCTCTCAATGTTCATGGACTTCGGGGGCAAGTTGACGGCATTCACCATTTGTGCTGAGAAAGAAAGCTAGTAGATGGGTGCAGTACTAATTAGTTAATGAGATGAGAAAAGTCAAATCAGTGACGTCCTCTTCCGCAATAAATATTTTGCCAATATTCAATATTTGAAGTTCGTGGAGGTTTCCTAGACTTAGGGCCTGTTTGGTATTGCGGTTGCTGTTGCGGTTGAGGTTGAAAAAAAGCAGGTTAAAAAAAAGCGCTTTTTCTGCGGTTCAAAATAAGCAGAGAGTGTTTGGTTAAAAACTGTGGTTGAGTCTGCGGTTGAAAAAAAGCAGTTTTGTGTGTTTGGTTACCAAATTTTGCATGTAGCTTTTTACATATATACACATATTTTTAGAACTCTCTCTGTATATATATTTTGTATTAATAATCATATTTTTGTAATGGAAGGAATAGATCAAGTCAAATTGACACTTATTTATTATTTGTTCATCAAACTATTTGCAATGCTATCACGAACATTATCCATACGTGAAGGCATTTGCAATCCCTGACTAATATCTCGCGCTACAATATCTGGAAAAACATCATCTGGTACATAATTGGGATTACAATCATATTGAACAAAATCAACGTCATGTTGCGATCTCCTTCGGATAAAGTTATGAAGTGCCATTGACGCAACAACAATTTGAACTTGCGTTTTGTATTGATAAGGCGGCATGCTTTGTAAAATTTTCCACCGTTGCTTCCATACTCCAAATGTTCGTTCTATCACATTACGTAGTGATGAATGTGCACGATTAAACACCTCTTCACGTCCACTTGGTTGTCCACGACGTTGAAAATCTTGTAAATGATACCGCTCCCCTCTATATGGACCTAAATACCCATACTCGTTTGGATAACCAGCATCAACCAAATAATACTTTCCTGAAAAAACAAACAACGTGCAACCGTTTCCATAAATTCATTCACAAAAGAGAATATTAAGTGAAAAAAACGTTTAAATCACAACCTTGAGGAGGTTTTGGAAAGTTGATAATCCTACTGTCAATTGCCTCGTAGAAAATACGTGTATCGTGTGCACTACCTTCCCATCCTGCCCAGACAAATGTAAATTGCATGTCAAAACCACAGGCCGCCATGATGTTTTGTGTTGGAATACCTTTTCTACCAATAAAAGGAATTTGATTTTCGGCTGGTAAGGTGACCCGAACATGTGTCCCATCAATTGCACCGATACAATCCTACATGCATAAATAAATAGAGTTAGTATACATTTTTTTAAAAAAACACATTAACATTCCAAATATATATAATATGAACTTACATAATTACCTTGAAATGTGGCATAAATCTAGGATCCATCGCAATTTGTATTGGTGTGTCGGTAAATTCTGGATCAGTTGGTTTTATAACGTCTACAGCAAACAAACATACGGCTTTAAGGACTTCTTTCATACATCTACTTACAGTTTCGCCTGAATGCTGGAATCGTTCTTGCACATGTCGATTTGACGCCCCAACTGCAAGAGTAAATAGAAACATCCCTACCTTCTCAATTACACTCATCCTTCGTGAAGGTTTTAAACCATAATGCGTTTCCAAAGCATTACATAGGTCGAGCAAAGTGTCTTTGTCCATCCTAAACATGTTAACAGAGCGTGACCAATGACCTCGTAAAATCTCAGTCAACCAACGCATCCCTGTCTGGTATGAAACCATGCATGGTTCTTGATGGATATATTTAAAATAATATTGGTTAACAGATCCAGCCGTGCATGTAATTAGTTTTTTCCTATCACATGGCTTGTGTATGAAGTTTTCACCGTCATCGGAGTCTGAATCGTCGGAGTCATCGGAGTCGAAAGAGTCTTTAGAGTCCTTGTCGTCGTCGCCGCCCCCGCTATTTTCATTATTACAAGTTTCATCATCAATGTTTGCGTTACTAGTACCTTCATAACCACCAAAGTTAATGTGGTCAACAACACGATCCATAACACTGTCATTGGCATCTTCCAAAACTCCGCTAAATAGAGAATTAAATTGTGGATAATCCATAGCTAGCAACACTACAAATAAATAAAGTTAAATGTCAGTGTTGCATAAAAACACTTTGTTTTGATTATTTTAACAGACAACAATTGCAAACCTGTAAAAAGCAGAGCAATACCAAACAAGTGGAAACCTGTCGAAGATGTTGAGATAAAATTAAAATCTTTTATAAAACCGGAATAATTCAGTACGAAAGTCATAATAGAAAAACTCAACAAATTATTTTATCCGTTACAACCTGAAAGAAGACAAATATAAAAACGAAACAGTCAAACAAAGAAAATGCATTGCAGTTAAGTGTTTTTTCGGTGTACGATGAGTTGGTGCAGCCAAGCCATTTTTTTTTCAATACTATTGATGCTTGCCCACATTTCTCTGTTTCGTCGCACACGTAGACACTCAGTAGCGAGGTAAAAAAATCCATCGTTATCAGTCGCACCAGGAACTGATTGTAACTCAGCCATAACTTCTGCAATACTACAGCCTGGCAAATCCCTACTCGCAGATGTTGAATCACTCATACTGGACATGCTGTCGAGAAGCTGTTGCTGCAGTGATACTAGCTGAGCACCAATTCCAGGTGATTTTTTCTTTCCACCTCTTGGCGCCGGGTGCTCTCGTTCTTTTCTTTTCCCACTACTCTTTGTGTTAGAACTACTTGACATATGCACCCTCCCCACGCCTCGAGGAGTATGATTTTCATTATCGTAATTGACATTCTCCTCAGAATCCCCACTTCCTTCTTCCAAATCAGCACCTTCGGGACCGACATTAAATGTCTCCATATCGTCTTCATTGGCACCAACTGGGCCAGACGATGGTGCCCATGCATATTGTCCGGTGGCGCTTACGCCAGAGAACATTCGATCAAATTTGAACTTCAACGATGGCTCGATACCGGCGTTTCTGAATTTTTGTGCTCCCCTAATTTCCTACATGAAATAGATAGTTATCTTGTAAACTATACTCACAAAACAATACAAAGGATATGAAATAGTCAAAGAAACAGACAATTTACCTTAATTTTGGATCTCCACCACTCATCGCTAGCAGCAATTGTCCCTAATTCGTTACTCCACCCAACACCAGTTTCAGCTATCAATTTCATCCATATTCTCCAATCTTTTTTACATCCATCCCATTTATTTTTGAACTGCTTTTTGGTGAATGCATGACCCGTTTTTTCTTTAAATGATGTTGAAATAAATTTCCAACCAGATTTATCAAAATGCGTATTTGGTCGCATTCCCATGTCAATGGCCTTAATGCATAGATCACAAAAGATATGCAACATTTCTTTATTCCAAGCAGCTTTATCCGTAGATTCAAAATTGTCCATGATACCGCGTTCAACTTTGAAACCAAAAACACATCAACACAACATTAACAAAGACACAATATAAGAGAAATAAAATAGCTAATGCAAGCTTCACTCTTTATTTTACGAAACAAAAAACAAGGAAAGAAACTTAAATGACACAGCAAATAGCAGTTTTCAGATTCATGAATTCCTTTACAATGAAGACTATTTAATTATAGATTCTTTTAAGCATAGTTATTAAATCCAGCCATTTGGGTTAACTCGGGTAAACCTAGAAAAACCAGAAAACAATTGTTTCGTGTTTTAATATCTTACAAGAAAAAAAATATGAGTATAGACTATATAAAAAAAATATGAGTATAGACTATAAAAAAAATATTTTGGTAAATATTCATAAACTAATTATATATTTTTGATTTAATACATACATACATACATACATAATGACCCGTTGCAATCTGGGTGTACCCAGGTTACATCGGGCCACCCGTGTTTCGGGTTGGCCTGACAGATCACCCGAGTTTGAGAAGCCAATTGCATGCCCAAGTTTTACAAATTGAAACTCGGACAAGGCCCGGTCAACCCCTCAGGAAGGTTCATAACAATGGTTTCGAGGCAGTTTATCAAAAGCATTAAAGTATCCTCCCTCTCTAAACTCTTTCCCCCCTTCAAAATCACTTCACAGAGGACAGGCAGACCTTGTAAATTTTTCCAAGAAGTCAATAAAAACATCTCCTTCGCAAATAGAAAGACAAGAGTCAAACAAGATGGTTGGCTCCCTGCAACCCCCCCCATCTTCCCATGAATAAATAATACCCGTAGTAACATTGATTAATAGAACCAATAGCCCTAGAATGGATCAAGATCAATTTTATATTTATGTACAGAAATAAAATATGCACAGATTTATCACTTTCCTTCTCTCCTTGTCTCCCACATAAATGTGCATCTTAAATTGTGTTCTTTTTCTTGTCCAATATTTTATATTATACAAAAAGCACAGCACTAATACAACGGTAATGCGTGATGGATCAAGCATACATAAAATATCCTATCCATAGTAGTTCACAAGAAGAAAAGCAACCTCCCTTCCCCAATGTTTTATATAATCACAAGTTTCTCATAGCAATGACATCTCCCAAGTGTCTTCTACATACAATTTAATCTCAAGCAAACCATATGTTCCTATTCTCGGCAGAAAAACAGAACACAATCAAATATCAAGCAAACCATATGTTCCTAAAGTCCCTCGTGTTCTCGGCAGAGAAACAGAACCAGAACACAAACAAGAGCACAAATTAAAAAACTAAACCAACGAAAAACCTATCAACTCACATCACCCATATATCAATTCATTTTTTCACAGCCCCATCTTGCAATTCCACCATTAATTTTCTATCAATTCACAGATGCAATATGTACAGAATTTAAGTTTTTTTTCACAACCCCAAGCAACTCAAGATCATGTTCTGTGAATATTATTCCTCTAATTCATCACAAACCCATAATATCACAATGTTAAAAAACATGTCAGAACCCATAATATTCTCAACTAACTTCACAAACGCAACAAATGAGAGCAAAAAATCAAGTCGACAGCAAGAAGACCTTACTGGTTGAGTGCTGCTCCGATCTTGTTGCCCTGAAAGAGGTACTGGACTAGTCACGATCTGTTGCAGAGATGGTGAGAACGATGGTGATGGAAGGCTGGCGCAGCTGTGAGGGAGACAGAGGAGCAGAGGGTGAGGCTGAGCAGCTCGATCGGGCCTGCAATTTTGGGAGCAGATGGGTCTTGACGACAGTGAGCAGCTGAGGAGCAGAGGGGAGAAGAGGGGAGATGGGAGATGGTTTCACAAGGGAGAAGAGGGGACGCTGAGGGATTTGTAAGGGAGATGGGTTCTCTGGCGATGGGAGGTGGTTGCGCAAGGGAGAAGAGGGGAGATGGGACGTGGTTGCGCGACGCTGAGGGATTTGTGGAGATGGGTTCTCTGGCCGGTTCGCAAGGGAGAAGAGAAAAGATGCTTGTGCAATGGAGATGGTTCTTGTTGGGAACGCTGAGGATTTAAGGGAGATGGGTTCGCTGGCCAAATCCCTCAGCGAACCCAAATTGCAGGCTGGAGAAGACAAAAAACCTGAGCAATTTGCAGGCTCGAGACATAAAGCATGAAAACTCGATGAGAGATTCCAGCAGTTTGCAGTCTGGATGCATGAAAACTCGATGAAGAATCTAGCAGTTTGCAGGATGCTCTGTGAATATTCGATGTCTGAGATGTTGAAAAACAGAGGGTTGAAAAAAGTTGAAAAAGAGAGGCCCGAAAAAAGTTGAAAAAACTTGCTTCTTTCAAACCACGGGTAGAAACGCAAATTTAGTGGGGCCTAGTCACTGTTCATGCGGTTTAAATACATTACCAAACACTGAAATAACGTTTGGCCCTGGCTTTTTTTGAAACGGCGGCACAGCCACGAAACCAAACGGGCACTTATTGGCACAGACCCTTTAAAGCGTTACCACCTAAGGGGTGTTTTATACTGTATTTTAAAAATATTCTTAAGAAGGCTTGATTTCTACTGATGAGTTTTTATTATTATGTAATGAAAGGCTAGGTCCATAACCTTAAAGAGTCTAGTACATTCATTTTGCTAGAAGAAAATGAGCTTCTGCATTTAACATTCCAGTATTCTGACCAAAAAACAACAGAAAGTATGCCAGTTTTCATAGATTACAGCGCTTGAGATCTCTCCAGCTGTTAGAGAGAATCTTGGTAGTTTTATGCAGTTCTGAGGGAACATCTGCTATAACCATTCTTTCACTTGGCGAATCAGCAGAACATCGAAGTCCAATCTGCAGGATTGATTCCAAACACTTCTTTACCTTTTCAATGCTGATGCTGCTTCTGCCTCCTGGACCATTTCTCCTTGTCTGAACTTCCTCTTGGATATCAATTGAGAGTAGAGGATCAATAATCTCCATTACCCGACCAGGAAGGGCTGCTTCAACGAAACTATGCAGGTTAAAGTCACCTGTAAACATGCTGTCGACGGGCCTTTTTCCTGTGAACATCTCCAGTAGGAGAATTCCATAGCTGTACACATCACCCTGTGTTGAAGCCTCTCCTCCCATTCCATATTCTGCAATTTAAGCAAAAAGTAACAAAGTCTTTTACTAAGATTTCCTAGATATCATAGCCATCATGTTCGAAACCATGTTATATATGATCTTCAAATTGGAATTATAATACAACACGTCATCACATGTATTGCAGAAAATACACATGATTATGGGATATGTAGCAAGATGATTTCTAAATGAATATGAGGAAGGGTAATTGCTTAATATTTTACCTGGTGCTACATAACCAATGGTTCCTCGTATGCAAATTGAGCTGGACTCTGTAGAAAATGATTCACCACCAGCAGCTAAAAGAATCTTTGCCAGGCCAAAATCACCCACTTGAGCAGTAAGGTCATTGTCAAGAAGGATGTTGCTCGGTTTTAGATCACAATGAAGCACTGTCGTTTCACACTGGTTGTGAAGATAATCTAATGCCAGGGCCACATCAGTCGCTATGTTTATTCTCTGCAGCAGACTTAAATTTTTAAAGTCTTGTGATTCCGGTGAACTTGCATGTAACCAGCTCTCCAAACTCCCATTTGACATGAACTCGAAGATCAAAGCCTTGAAATCATTGCCTTGGAAATCAATGGTTGAGCAAGAATTTACAATTCTGACAAGATTTCGGTGTCTGATATTCCTCAACGCGTTGATTTCAGCCATGAAAGTCTTGCTGGCTCCTCTTTGTCGAAGCTTGAATACCTTTACAGCTACTTGATCATCAGATCCAAGCGTACCTTTGTAGACAGTGCCGTATTTTCCATCCCCAATTATGTTGGTCGAAGAGAACCCACCAGTAGCATGTACAAGTTCCGAATAGGAAACTCTTTGGTATTTCTTTTCTAATGGTGAGGCCAAAGAAGGTCCACTTTTTTTTTGTTTTTTCCAGTGTATAACAGCACAGACAGATGCCACCACCAGAAGAAGGAAAAGTGCAGCAAAGCTTCCAAGAATAACTACCTTCCGATGAACTCCAGTCTTTTGTCTCTGTTTTGGGCATTCATGCAATTGCAGTGCCTTGATTCCTCCACATAGCTTGTCATTTCCGGCAACTGAAAATGCACTAGCATTGGTGAAAACTCCTTCAGCTGGCACTTCACCATCAAAATTGTTACCGGAAAGGTTGAGATAACCAAGAAGAGGTAATTCGCCAAGAAACTTGGGAATCTGCCCAGACAAGCTGTTGTGGGCAAGGTTAAGGACTCGGATACTTCTTAGCTTCTTGAAAGAAGAAGGAATAGTTCCTTCAAAGAAGTTGCCCTTCAAGTTGAGGTATTCCAACATGACACAACTCTCGATAGAAGTTGGAATTTTTCCAGATAATTTGTTATCTGAAACATCCAATTTAATCAGAGCATTACCCAGTTGTGATGGTAATGGACCTGTTAAATTATTTGAAGCCAAAAAGAGGCCAAATAAAGGATCCATACCAGCAAGTTTCTCAGGTATCGCACCACTAAGATGATTGTATGAAAGGTCTAACCCTTCTAGTTGACTGTAATTTTCCAGAGAAACTGGTATAGTTCCCTCAAGAAAATTTTCTGCTAGTTCGAGACGTAGCATTCGAGAAAGGTTTCCGAAGGAGGATGGAATATTTCCAGAGATTTTGTTTGTGTAAACATAAAGCTCTTGCAACTTGGAAAGTTTTCCAATAGAATCAGGTAATCTCCCAGTAAGCATGTTTTCAGAAAATGCAAGTAACCCCAAGTTCTTAAGATTTCCAATCTCTACAGGAATGTCTCCAGTCAAGTAGTTATTCGGGAGTCCTAACTTATAGAGGTTGGTCGAGAGATTTGCAATAGAAATTGGCAATACGCCTCTAAGGTGATTTTCAAAAAACCACACCTCTCTTAAATTGGTGCAATTGGTCAAGGAGGTAAGAAAAGTTAAATCACTCCCATTCTCATCCCCGAGCGGATTGTTGCCAAAGTTTATTGTTTCAAGGTTTTGCAGGTTTCCCAAATTATTTGGAACAGGCCCGGTTAAAGCATTAGATGATAATTCGAAAATTTTGAGTCTTGAGCAATTGACGAAAGATTCTGGAATATGACCAAAGAATTGGTTTAATGCAAGAGAAAGAATTTGCAGATCGGGCAGGGTTGATCCTATATAACGCGGGAGGGGACCAGTTAATTGGTTGTTCCCTAATGAGAGCAAATTGATGGATGAGATATTGTAAAGCTGTTCAGGAACCATACCAGACAAATTGTTGGAAAAAAGAGCTAGAAAATCTAAGGCAGAGAGTCGCCCAAGTTCATCAGGAATGATTCCTTCCAGATTATTCAATCCTAGATTTGCACCTTGCATGCTAGAGAGGTTCCCAAATGAAGGTGGGATTGAACCAGTGAAATGATTGCTTTCGAGGTTCAATCTTCAGAGCTTAGACAAAGAGCCAAGTTCACTGGGAATTTTCCCTCTAAAATTGTTTCCTTTTAGATTCAGGAATTTGAGGTTCGAAAAATGACTCAAGTTGGAAGGAAGTTCACCTTGGAAGGAGTTGTCTTCTAGAGAAAGGTATCTCAGTCGAAACAACCGGCCAATTTCTGGAGGAAGAATCTGATGGAATTTGTTTGCACTGAGATCAATCACCCTGAGGAATGTGAGATTCCCGACATGGGGAGACAGCGAACCTGCCAGTTGAAGTGAAGACAGATTCAATGAAGTCACTCTTCGATGCCTGCGACTGCATGTAACTCCTTGCCAGCTGCAAAACTGCAGCGAGCTGTTCCATGAGCTTAAACTGCTGAAAGGATCGTGTGATATAAGATCCTTAATGGCAAGCAAAGCATGCTGGTCTGTCTCATTTGTGAAGCCAGAAGTGGTGGCTTCCATGTAGTTGCTGAACAAAAGCATGCCCATGATGAACCAAAGAAGTGAGTTCAGTAGCCCTGAAAGCATTTTTCTTTTCTGTTTTTTTTGCGGTGCTTGTGCTTGATGAAGGCAGGATGAGCTTAAGTAAGAAGCCAAGATACAGTGGTTTAAAATGTAAGTGGAAACCAATACGAATGGAAACAGGGAGGGGTCCTTGACTTGACTTTGCGAGGATGCTTGTACTATTCATAGTCTTTTTCTTGTTGGAAAAGTGTAGCAGGGCAACACAAATTAAAATAAGGGGGTTTGCCATGAATCTTCCTCTTCGTCAATGGTCACCATCTAGCACATTTTTTGCTCCTTTTAGGGTTTTTAACTTATTAAACCCACTTGAATCCATAACTTGTTTGATGGGTTAATTCACAATACCATGGTCGATTTAATATTTGATCCTCTAAGGTTAATTGAAGTTTTTTAAGCATTTACAAAACCAATAAGAGCTGTCCTCCTTGATCCATCTTTTACCCACAGCATTTATACCCAATGCTTTCTTTAATCCATCCCCGGAAATAAAACAAGCACTGCATGGAATGAAAAACAAAAATGAACAAGCCTAACATATTACACTTGCAACAAAATCTATATCATTATCTTAAATTTCTCCAGCTTGTAAATGTGTATTGCTCTCAATGTTCATGGACTTCGGGGGCAAGTTGACGGCATTCATCATTTGTGCTGAGAAAGAAAGGTAGTAGATAGGTGCAGTGATTGGTGAATGAGATGAGAAAAGTCAAGTCAAGGGGGCAACAATCGTGACATCTTCTTCCGCAATTAATATTTTGCCAATATTCAGAATTTGAAGTTCGAGGAGGTTTCCTAGATTTATTGGCATGGACCCTTAGGAGTCCATGTCATAGGTCGAGCAAATGGTGCTCCATCCCAACCAATTATAATACGCTTTCTACACGCTCCCCTCGAGAAAATGTTAAGCAATTGGCCTTTGGAAATTTCCTCTCATCGTATCAAAACTAGATTTATGACCAAAATTTGGCTTCACTACTAGAAAAGTGTTTGCAACGGCACAAATCCGTTGCAAAGTTGTCCGTTGCAAATTAAATTTGCAACGGCGAATCCGTTGCTAAACCAATTCCAGAAAAAGAAAAAAAAACATGGTTTGCAACGGATTATGCGTTGCAAATTTAATTTGCAACGGAACATTTTGCAACGGATTTTGCAACAGATTATCCGTTGCAAAATTGTCTGTTGCAAATTTAATTTGCAACGGCTAATCCGTTGCTAAACCAATTCCAGACTAAAAAAAAAAATGGTTTGCAACGGGTAATCCGTTGCAAGCAAAATTTGCGGCGACTTTTTTCTAGCGGATAGAGTCCGTTGCAAGTGCCGTTGCTAATATTAATTAGCAACGGCTTTCTTTATAATTTGCAACGGCTCGCGCCGTTGCAAAGAGGCCCTTTTTTTTGTAGTGCTTATATGTATTGTTTGAGAATAATATAAATTATATTTTGGGACTTCACTTAACTGTTTAAATTTTTAGGTGAGATGGTTCCTTGACATGATATCATAGCCTTGTTGACCCAGCGGTCACGAGTTCGAATTTAACTACCCTCATTCTATTTGATAAAAATCAAGCACAAGGTAGTGTAGACCTGTGTATAAGTTTCAAGCCTAAAAAAACTTTCATTTGAGAGGGTATGTTAGAGAATAATATAAATCATATTCTAGGATTTCACCTAACAGTTTAAATTTTTATGTAAGATGGTTTTTTTACCGGAGTTAAATCCATGAGAGAGAATGTTGTTGTTTGTCTGTTCCTCCATGGTGTAAGCTGAGGGTGTGGACAATGGAAGTTTTGTGTCTTTATGAGGCAAATTACAAATAAACAAAAGCTAGAAATTTGAAGTCAGTGTCCTATTCACTAAAATTTCCACAAAGAGAAAAACTTCTACAAATGAAAGCTTTGTGGAATATATTTCTGGAAGCATTCAGAATGGAAAAGTTAGCGACGGTAAATTGACTTGACCACCTCTGAAGTTTGTCTGCCAAAGAATCTTATGAATTTCTCATGGACTGAATCATCGACCTCCTTCTTGGTGGTAAGTCTAGAAAGTAAGAAGGGGTGCACATTTGTTAGCATGATTAATTGGAAAGAATTTGTAGATTTCCCAGGGAATGTTTTAGAGTTTAAAAGTGAAGATATTGGTCAAGTCCAGTATCGTCCAATTTGAGATAGAGATCATGGTTTCTTGAAGAGAACAACTTGAGTACATGGCAACTGTTTTTGCAAGCACACCATTCTGGGAAGAATCAAGACTTGGATCTTGTGGAAAAATGGATCTTGAACATAACAGAAGGGCCTGACAGAAACATATAGAACTATATGTGATTGGTGAACTCAACACAGGCATGCATGAACCAAAGATTTGTAAGATATTATGATGCATTTTCAATCCTTCGAATTGAAATCGTCTTCATGTTAGCAGATTGAAAATTTTAAAGATGCAGAAGGTTTAAAATTAATATCCCTGTATCCAAGCACGCTGAGTTTCATGCCTCTGTTAACACTCAAGCTGTTTTATGCATGTGGAAAACGTGTAGCCATCCTAGAATGAGGACTCTGCTAGGCATGGATTCCCTGACCTTTTACATGAAACTCAAGGTGCTCGATGCTTTCACCAAGACCAATTGCCTCTTGAATTCTAATCGCATTAAATCTCATTTCATCAATGCATCTAAACCCAATCTAATCATCTTCCACCTCTTTTCATCTTTTGGTGTATGGCCACCTTCTAGCACATTTTTGTAACTTTTAGGGTTTCTCACTTATTAAACCCACTTGAATCCATAACTTGTTTGATGCAAATTTGTCTAAATCGTTTCAGTTGGTGCTTTGTCTTTTCAATTGGAACGGAATGTTTCGGTTTTGGAGTGTTTCGGCGTACCGTTTCGGGGTTGTATTGTTTATGTGTGTGTGTGTGTGTGTGTGTGTGTGTATATATATATAAATATAATTCCAGAGAAACATTATCAATTTAATTCCAGAGAAAATAAAGGAGTGAATTTGAGGTTAACCTTAGCAACCCCTTTCATCCCTTCCAATTAACTTGTTCTTTCATGTTTTGCTATCTTTACATTCCACCCGCATCAATTGTTCTCTCTTGACATCTTATAAATCTTTTTACTGCTAACTAAATTTAATCTTGAGTCCCTTGACTTTGAATCTTCTGGTGGAGATGATAGCGTAAAGAATAAAGAGAGAAATTATAATATTTTCATTTCTAAACTAACAATTTAATTGTAGAAAAAATTTTGATTTCATAAATTTAAATGCAAGAGATTCATATTTTTCCTAAAAATAAAGCACAAAAATATTTAAATATTTTAATAGTGAACTAAACTATATTAAATAAAATTGTAACCTAAGCCAAAAATAACTAGAGAAATTTTAAAATAACAACTTCCAAGTCTAATTTTAGCATGATTCTAATAATATCAAATAATTCTAATGAGTTGTTCACATGAGAAATAATGTATTGGTAAAACTTCAACCTTGTTAAATGGGTCAAAAATTATATTTGTTATTTTAGAAAAAAGATATTTGACTTGATGAAATTCCTTTTTCATTTTGGAATTGTCTAAACCATAAATATGTGAGATGTTCTTTAACAACTAGTTAATGACAATTGGTTTTATGAAAAGTCTAAAATACCCCTAAAACTAAAAGTTATTTTTAATGAAAGGTAAAATAATAATTATATTATTATAATACACAGTAATCTATATACATTGTATTTATCTAACACGGATTAACTCCTTTAATAGTTGAGACTTGAGAGTGTAGGTTCCAAACTCGAAAGCAGGTCGACTCACCAGTCTCCTACCCGGTATTTGGAAACTCAGTAAGTTAGTACTCGGCCTCTTTGAGTTGAAAAATTAGTGACGGTAAATTGACTTGACCACCTCTGAAGTTTGTCTGCCAAACAATCATATGAATCTCTCATGGATTGAAGCATCGACCTCCTTCTTGGTGGTAAGTCTAGAAAGTAAGAAGGGGTGCGAATTCGTTAGCATGATTTAATGGAAAGAATTTGTAGATTTCCCAGGGAATGTTTTAGATTTTAAAAGTGAAGATATTGGTCAAGTCCGGTATCGTCCAATTTGGGATAGAGATCATGGTTTCTTGAAGAGAACAACGTGTGTACAGGGCAACTATTTTTGCAAGCACACCATTCTGGGAAGAATCAAGACTTGGATCTTGTGGAAAAATATAATTCAAATTCAAGATAAATGAACAACTATTGGAATGTCTAGTTGATGATTTTTCTTACATACCACCACAAGATCAAGATCCTTATTTTTATATCAATGATGTAGAGGATGTTTGATTTATATTTCTTTTATTTTAGGACATTTTACTTTCATAATATTTTGGAATTTTAGAGATGTTTCTAATTTTGAGATTATGTTAATTTATCTTGAATTTGACTTATATTTGTTAAATTAATATTTTAATTTTTTTCATATATATATATATATATATATATAATTATATATGAACAATACAACCCAGAAACAGCGCGCCGAAATGCTACGAAACCAAAACATTATGTTCCAATTGAAAAAACAAAACACCAACCTAAGCGAACTGACAACTTTGGCTGCTACTGGAGGTCACGACAAAGCTTATGGCGTGGAGGAGAAGCTGCCAGTGCTGGGGGGTGATGGTGGTGCTCTCCGGGAACTGCTGCTAGAGGAGAGAGAGGGAGCTACCAGTGTTGTCAGCTGGTGTCGATGCTCTCATAGATGCATATATAACTGTCTCTGTAGAAAGTCGAAATAAGAGGAAGACAACGGTAATGGTGTGCCAAGGTCTAATATCAATCTACGCGATGGACATGAAAGCAATATAATTATCTGCTCGTGTTTACATGAGAATTATCTGCATAGTGGATAAGTGTCCGTGGTGTGGCTGAGGTCGAAAGTTCTTGTAACACTGTTGTGGGCTTTTGTGTGGGATAGAAAACCTGAAAAAGTCATGGAGGGTTAAAATGGTTGAGACTTCAGAGACTGGAGAACAGGCTTTTTGCAACATTCAGATGGAATCATTACTGTAGTATACTGTTGAAAAGAAGGTTTGATTTCTACTAATGAGTTTTTATTATTATAACTGGTGGAGACAACAGACCAACACCGCAAACTACAAGAGTATATGAATGAAGACGATGTAGGATGGCTCAGCCTGTCACGCTTTGGTTGGCCCAGCCTGTCACGCTTTGGTTGGGAGACTAAACCCATTTGGGCCTATCTCATTGGTATTTTATTTATTTGAAATTGTTTAAAAAATTATTTATGTTAAACAATTTCATTTGATGGGCTGAGCCCAATAGCGAGATGTTTTAGGGTTTACTATTTATATGTTCCTTTGTCATTTTGTGAGGCAATTTTGATGATTAAAGAAAACATTGCAGACTTTGCATATCTCCAATCACCTTCCTTCTCTTCTTTAGCTTCTTTCTTTTCTTGCTTTAATTCATATTATTTATTGTCCCGCATCAAATTTGGTATCAGAGCATGGCTTTTAATTCTTCTTACAATTAAATAATCCTTAACCTAGATTCGGTTGACCACCTCTGAAGTTTGTCTGCCAAAGAATCTTATGAATTTCTCATGGACTGAAGCATCGACCTCCTTCTTGGTGGAAAGTCTAGAAAGTAAGAAGGGGTGCGCATTTGTTGGCATGATTTAATGGAAAGAATTTGGTCAAGTCCAATATCGTCCAATTTGGGAAAGAGATCATGGTTGCTTGAAGAGAACAACTTGTGTACAGGGCAACTGTTTTTGCAAGCACACCATTCTGGGAAGAATCAAGACTTGGATCTTGTGGAAAAATGGATCTTGAACATAACAGAAGGGCTTGACATAAACATTTAGAACTATATGTGATTGGTGCACTCAACACAGGCATGCATGGACCAAAGATTTGTGAGATATTATGATGCATTTTCAATCCTCCGAATTGAAATCGTCTTCATGTTAGCAGATTGAAAATTTTAAAGATGCAGAAGGTTTAAAATTAATATCCCTGTATCCAAGCACGCTGACTTTCATGCCTCTGTTTAACACTCAAGCTGTTTTATGCATCGGGAAAACGTGCGGCCATCCTAGAATGAGGACTCTGCCAGGCATGGATTCCCTGACCTTTTACATGAAACTCATGTTGCTTGATGCTTTCACCAAGACCAATTGCCTCTTGAATTCTAATCGCATTAAATCTCATTTCAGCAATGCATCTAAACCTAATCTAATCATCTTCCAACTCTTTTCATCTTTTGGTGTCCAATAACTCCATCAGTGGTCACCTTCTAGCACATTTTTTGCTCCTTTTAGGGTTTTTTATTTTATCAAAATAAGTTATTAAACCCACTTGAATCCACAACTTGTTTGATGGGTTAATACGCAATGCCATGGTCCATTTAATATTTGATCCTCTAAGGTTAATTGAAGTTTTTTTAAGCATTTACTTTATTTTTAATTTTCAATAGTTGCCGAGTTAATAATTTTAATGAATTTACCATGATAAAAAAAACAATAAGAGTAGTTTTGGGCAAGAATAAGTGAGAGTTGGACTACAAAACCAATCATAGCTCTTCTCCTTGATCCATCTTTACCCACAGCATGAGAGCATTTATACAGAGTGATATAGCAGCTAAGAGAACGAGCTTCTAATCCAGCATACTATTTCGTAATGCTGCAATTAAGGGGAGAATATTTCTTAGGCTTTAATGCAGCTGAAGGCTATTGTCATAGTGAAATTCAAACATGGGGATGCATGGCAGCTAAAATCCTCGGAAATAAAAAGCAGTTTTGTGTGTTTGGTTACCATGTTTTTTATATTGTTGGCAACTTGTGAAATTACTTTAAAGGACACACACACATATATATATATACATTGTTTTTTTAAATATTGTAGATTTAATAATTATAATAATAAAATGTAATTAATAATTCATGTAAATTAGACACTTGTTTTTATTCTCTCATCAAACTAATTGCAATTCCATCATGAACTAAATCCATACATGAAGGCCGCAGCAATCCCTTGCTATTCGATCGAGGAACAACATCTGGTAAAATATCATCAGGAACAACATCTGCAATCCATACTGAGTTTCAGGATCTCTATCTACATGTTGTAGAGATATAATTCCAAGGCCCAATCTAGTTGCAAGTTTCTGAATTTCATCCAGGAATGCACTGATCTTCTCAACTTTCTGATCCATAATCAATCGAAAAGCAACAGGGTTGTGGTGTGAAATAAAGTTACGCGCCTTTCCCTTTCATCACGACTGATCTCTATCTACACATTTTTTTATTTTTTAAAAAATATGATTTTTATAAAATCAAACTGGGCCTAACCAACTAAATGGGTCAACCCAGCCAAGTTGGGCCAAAAGGCCCAACTCTACTAGACTTGGGCTGGGCCGAGAGTAGGTCCATCCCAAGAGTTAAAAAAATGGGATGCTGTACTGTTCATGTATTACGTGAACAGTGCAGAGTAAATTAATTCACTCTTGCACTGTTCATGTAACACGTGAACAAAAACATGGTGGTCGCCCGACTATGACGAGAGGCTCACCTGCCGCTATCGCTGGGTAGAGGAGGCCAAGGTGGTTCTTCTTGTGATGGTGGCGTCAGAAATGGTGGTCCGTGGTGGCCGGGAGAAGCGTTGGAAGGTTGCTGCTGTTGTTGTGATGCCGATGCCGCTACTTCTACCAGGGCTTGCTACTACCATAGTTGTCAGTTTCATTTTGTTTCGGCCAAAATGGCCAAAACATTTTGTATCAGTAAAAAAATGTGACAAAATAGCGTCGTTTTTTCCTCGATTTAAATTCTGGTCCGTCCAGATTTTTCAGTCAAATACCGGCCGAAATGCGCTGGTATGATACCGATTGTGCCATTTCAGCCTTAAAAAAAAAACAAATCAAAGAAACTGTTTCTTGTGTCGCAAATCCCAGGTTCTGTTTTGTCTCAACTACCATCGTTTCTCCTGTGTAAGGTATGAGCTTGCCATAAAAGATGATGTTGTCTGAGGAATTAGTAGAGCTGGCAGTACTGGTAAATTCTTCACTGAAAAACTCAAAAAGATCTTGATGATCAAAAGAGGAGCTTCGGTAGTCATCAATATCATTGCAGTTGTCGCTTTTATCTCTTGCAAAAAGACAAGAGAAAAGGTTTCTGGCAGAGGCAACGAAAGAAAATAGGTAGTGTTAGAAGACATTCGTTCTGAAATTGCAAGCTATGAGCAAAATTTGAAAGTCTTCAAATTTGAAGAGGTAAGGAAATCTACTAAAAATTTCAGTTCAGAAAGTAGAATAAATGGCTCTGTGTATCGTGGAGAGTTTGGTGGGGAGATCTTAGCTGCCAAGAAAATGAGTAGAGATGTAACAAAAGAAGTGAACATTCTGAAGAGGATCAACCACTTCAATTTGATAAAGCTTTGAAGGTGTATGCGAAAATCGTGGTTGTTTCTACCTTGTTTTGGAGTATATGGTAAATTATCTATTATACTAAAAGAGCTCTGAGTTGTTATTATAGCTTGTGTGTGTTTTCACTATGGATTACAATAGTATTGCTCAGTTTTCGGGTCGGTTAGGGACGTTCGAGTGGCCGATTTACTATTTTTTTTTTGCATAGTAAAATAACGATTTTGTCCTTCGAAAAAGACAAAAAGCGGCTCCTAGGCGGAGGGGTTCCACAGTAATTGCACAATTTTGGTCCGGTCCGGGTCACCGCTTTTTTTATTTTTTTATATTTCTTTGCACAGTAAATTAACCATTTTGTCCCTCGAAAAGGACAAAAATCAGCTTTGGCCGAGAGGGGTGCCACGTGCATTTCACATTTTTTAAAAATGGCTAAATACTATTAAATCTCTTAATAGGACAAAATAGATGACTTGAGTACAGGGGTAGCGTGGTAATTGACCATAATTTTTTATTATTTATCTCGGGTTACTGTGGGCGCGTGTGTCACACGCGGGCCATAGTGATCCGCCTAGCGCCCTCTTTGGGTGGTGCGTGCAGTGTCATACGGTGGAGGAAAATGTGCATTTGGCTTCTTTGTGGATTATCTGTTGCAAAATTGTCCGTTGCAAATTTAATTTGCAACGGCTAATCCGTTGCTAAACCAATTCCAGAAAAAAAAAAAAAAACATGGTTTGCAACGGGTAATCCGTTGCAAGCAAAATTTGCGGCGACTTTTTTCTAGCGGATAGAGTCCGTTGCAAGTGCCGTTGCAAGTGCCGTTGCTAATATTAATTAGCAACGGCTTTCTTTATAATTTGCAACGGCTCGCGCCGTTGCAAAGAGGCCCTTTTTTTTGTAGTGCTTATATGTATTGTTTGAGAATAATATAAATTATATTTTGGGACTTCACTTAACTGTTTAAATTTTTAGGTGAGATGGTTCCTTGACATGATATCATAGCCTTGTTGACCCAGCGGTCACGAGTTCAAATTTAACTACCCTCATTCTATTTGATAAAAATCAAGCACAAGGTAGTGTAGACCTGTGTACAAGTTTCAAGCCTAAAAAAACTTTCATTTGAGAGGGTATGTTAGAGAATAATATAAATCATATTCTAGGATTTCACCTAACAGTTTAAATTTTTATGTAAGATGGTTTTTTTACCGGAGTTAAATCCATGAGAGAGAATGTTGTTGTTTGTCTGTTCCTCCATGGTGTAAGCTGAGGGTGTGGACAATGGAAGTTTTGTGTCTTTATGAGGCAAGTTACAAAGAAACAAAAGCTAGAAATTTGAAGTCAGTGTCCTATTCACTAAAATTTCCACAAAGAGAAAAACTTCTACAAATGAAAGCTTTGTGGAATATATTTCTGGAAGCATTCAGAATGGAAAAGTTAGCGACGGTAAATTGACTTGACCACCTCTGAAGTTTGTCTGCCAAAGAATCTTATGAATTTCTCATGGACTGAATCATCGACCTCCTTCTTGGTGGTAAGTCTAGAAAGTAAGAAGGGGTGCACATTTGTTAGCATGATTAATTGGAAAGAATTTGTAGATTTCCCAGGGAATGTTTTAGAGTTTAAAAGTGAAGATATTGGTCAAGTCCAGTATCGTCCAATTTGAGATAGAGATCATGGTTTCTTGAAGAGAACAACTTGAGTACATGGCAACTGTTTTTGCAAGCACACCATTCTGGGAAGAATCAAGACTTGGATCTTGTGGAAAAATGGATCTTGAACATAACAGAAGGGCCTGACAGAAACATATAGAACTATATGTGATTGGTGAACTCAACACAGGCATGCATGAACCAAAGATTTGTAAGATATTATGATGCATTTTCAATCCTTCGAATTGAAATCGTCTTCATGTTAGCAGATTGAAAATTTTAAAGATGCAGAAGGTTTAAAATTAATATCCCTGTATCCAAGCACGCTGAGTTTCATGCCTCTGTTTAACACTCAAGCTGTTTTATGCATGTGGAAAACGTGTAGCCATCCTAGAATGAGGACTCTGCTAGGCATGGATTCCCTGACCTTTTACATGAAACTCAAGGTGCTCGATGCTTTCACCAAGACCAATTGCCTCTTGAATTCTAATCGCATTAAATCTCATTTCATCAATGCATCTAAACCCAATCTAATCATCTTCCACCTCTTTTCATCTTTTGGTGTATGGCCACCTTCTAGCACATTTTTGTAACTTTTAGGGTTTCTCACTTATTAAACCCACTTGAATCCATAACTTGTTTGATGCAAATTTGTCTAAATCGTTTCAGTTGGTGCTTTGTCTTTTCAATTGGAACGGAATGTTTCGGTTTTGGAGTGTTTCGGCGTACCGTTTCGGGGTTGTATTGTTTATGTGTGTGTGTGTGTGTGTGTGTGTGTGTATATATATATAAATATAATTCCAGAGAAACATTATCAATTTAATTCCAGAGAAAATAAAGGAGTGAATTTGAGGTTAACCTTAGCAACCCCTTTCATCCCTTCCAATTAACTTGTTCTTTCATGTTTTGCTATCTTTACATTCCACCCGCATCAATTGTTCTCTCTTGACATCTTATAAATCTTTTTACTGCTAACTAAATTTAATCTTGAGTCCCTTGACTTTGAATCTTCTGGTGGAGATGATAGCGTAAAGAATAAAGAGAGAAATTATAATATTTTCATTTCTAAACTAACAATTTAATTGTAGAAAAAATTTTGATTTCATAAATTTAAATGCAAGAGATTCATATTTTTCCTAAAAATAAAGCACAAAAATATTTAAATATTTTAATAGTGAACTAAACTATATTAAATAAAATTGTAACCTAAGCCAAAAATAACTAGAGAAATTTTAAAATAACAACTTCCAAGTCTAATTTTAGCATGATTCTAATAATATCAAATAATTCTAATGAGTTGTTCACATGAGAAATAATGTATTGGTAAAACTTCAACCTTGTTAAATGGGTCAAAAATTATATTTGTTATTTTAGAAAAAAGATATTTGACTTGATGAAATTCCTTTTTCATTTTGGAATTGTCTAAACCATAAATATGTGAGATGTTCTTTAACAACTAGTTAATGACAATTGGTTTTATGAAAAGTCTAAAATACCCCTAAAACTAAAAGTTATTTTTAATGAAAGGTAAAATAATAATTATATTATTATAATACACAGTAATCTATATACATTGTATTTATCTAACACGGATTAACTCCTTTAATAGTTGAGACTTGAGAGTGTAGGTTCCAAACTCGAAAGCAGGTCGACTCACCAGTCTCCTACCCGGTATTTGGAAACTCAGTAAGTTAGTACTCGGCCTCTTTGAGTTGAAAAATTAGTGACGGTAAATTGACTTGACCACCTCTGAAGTTTGTCTGCCAAACAATCATATGAATCTCTCATGGATTGAAGCATCGACCTCCTTCTTGGTGGTAAGTCTAGAAAGTAAGAAGGGGTGCGAATTCGTTAGCATGATTTAATGGAAAGAATTTGTAGATTTCCCAGGGAATGTTTTAGATTTTAAAAGTGAAGATATTGGTCAAGTCCGGTATCGTCCAATTTGGGATAGAGATCATGGTTTCTTGAAGAGAACAACGTGTGTACAGGGCAACTGTTTTTGCAAGCACACCATTCTGGGAAGAATCAAGACTTGGATCTTGTGGAAAAATATAATTCAAATTCAAGATAAATGAACAACTATTGGAATGTCTAGTTGATGATTTTTCTTACATACCACCACAAGATCAAGATCCTTATTTTTATATCAATGATGTAGAGGATGTTTGATTTATATTTCTTTTATTTTAGGACATTTTACTTTCATAATATTTTGGAATTTTAGAGATGTTTCTAATTTTGAGATTATGTTAATTTATCTTGAATTTGACTTATATTTGTTAAATTAATATTTTAATTTTTTTCATATATATATATATATATATATATAATTATATATGAACAATACAACCCAGAAACAGCGCGCCGAAATGCTATGAAACCAAAACATTATGTTCCAATTGAAAAAACAAAACACCAACCTAAGCGAACTGACAACTTTGGCTGCTACTGGAGGTCACGACAAAGCTTATGGCGTGGAGGAGAAGCTGCCAGTGCTGGGGGGTGATGGTGGTGCTCTCCGGGAACTGCTGCTAGAGGAGAGAGAGGGAGCTACCAGTGTTGTCAGCTGGTGTCGATGCTCTCATAGATGCATATATAACTGTCTCTGTAGAAAGTCGAAATAAGAGGAAGACAACGGTAATGGTGTGCCAAGGTCTAATATCAATCTACGCGATGGACATGAAAGCAATATAATTATCTGCTCGTGTTTACATGAGAATTATCTGCATAGTGGATAAGTGTCCGTGGTGTGGCTGAGGTCGAAAGTTCTTGTAACACTGTTGTGGGCTTTTGTGTGGGATAGAAAACCTGAAAAAGTCATGGAGGGTTAAAATGGTTGAGACTTCAGAGACTGGAGAACAGGCTTTTTGCAACATTCAGATGGAATCATTACTGTAGTATACTGTTGAAAAGAAGGTTTGATTTCTACTAATGAGTTTTTATTATTATAACTGGTGGAGACAACAGACCAACACCGCAAACTACAAGAGTATATGAATGAAGACGATGTAGGATGGCTCAGCCTGTCACGCTTTGGTTGGCCCAGCCTGTCACGCTTTGGTTGGGAGACTAAACCCATTTGGGCCTATCTCATTGGTATTTTATTTATTTGAAATTGTTTAAAAAATTATTTATGTTAAACAATTTCATTTGATGGGCTGAGCCCAATAGCGAGATGTTTTAGGGTTTACTATTTATATGTTCCTTTGTCATTTTGTGAGGCAATTTTGATGATTAAAGAAAACATTGCAGACTTTGCATATCTCCAATCACCTTCCTTCTCTTCTTTAGCTTCTTTCTTTTCTTGCTTTAATTCATATTATTTATTGTCCCGCATCAAATTTGGTATCAGAGCATGGCTTTTAATTCTTCTTACAATTAAATAATCCTTAACCTAGATTCGGTTGACCACCTCTGAAGTTTGTCTGCCAAAGAATCTTATGAATTTCTCATGGACTGAAGCATCGACCTCCTTCTTGGTGGAAAGTCTAGAAAGTAAGAAGGGGTGCGCATTTGTTGGCATGATTTAATGGAAAGAATTTGGTCAAGTCCAATATCGTCCAATTTGGGAAAGAGATCATGGTTGCTTGAAGAGAACAACTTGTGTACAGGGCAACTGTTTTTGCAAGCACACCATTCTGGGAAGAATCAAGACTTGGATCTTGTGGAAAAATGGATCTTGAACATAACAGAAGGGCTTGACATAAACATTTAGAACTATATGTGATTGGTGCACTCAACACAGGCATGCATGGACCAAAGATTTGTGAGATATTATGATGCATTTTCAATCCTCCGAATTGAAATCGTCTTCATGTTAGCAGATTGAAAATTTTAAAGATGCAGAAGGTTTAAAATTAATATCCCTGTATCCAAGCACGCTGACTTTCATGCCTCTGTTTAACACTCAAGCTGTTTTATGCATCGGGAAAACGTGCGGCCATCCTAGAATGAGGACTCTGCCAGGCATGGATTCCCTGACCTTTTACATGAAACTCATGTTGCTTGATGCTTTCACCAAGACCAATTGCCTCTTGAATTCTAATCGCATTAAATCTCATTTCAGCAATGCATCTAAACCTAATCTAATCATCTTCCAACTCTTTTCATCTTTTGGTGTCCAATAACTCCATCAGTGGTCACCTTCTAGCACATTTTTTGCTCCTTTTAGGGTTTTTTATTTTATCAAAATAAGTTATTAAACCCACTTGAATCCACAACTTGTTTGATGGGTTAATACGCAATGCCATGGTCCATTTAATATTTGATCCTCTAAGGTTAATTGAAGTTTTTTTAAGCATTTACTTTATTTTTAATTTTCAATAGTTGCCGAGTTAATAATTTTAATGAATTTACCATGATAAAAAAAACAATAAGAGTAGTTTTGGGCAAGAATAAGTGAGAGTTGGACTACAAAACCAATCATAGCTCTTCTCCTTGATCCATCTTTACCCACAGCATGAGAGCATTTATACAGAGTGATATAGCAGCTAAGAGAACGAGCTTCTAATCCAGCATACTATTTCGTAATGCTGCAATTAAGGGGAGAATATTTCTTAGGCTTTAATGCAGCTGAAGGCTATTGTCATAGTGAAATTCAAACATGGGGATGCATGGCAGCTAAAATCCTCGGAAATAAAAAGCAGTTTTGTGTGTTTGGTTACCATGTTTTTTATATTGTTGGCAACTTGTGAAATTACTTTAAAGGACACACACACATATATATATATACATTGTTTTTTTAAATATTGTAGATTTAATAATTATAATAATAAAATGTAATTAATAATTCATGTAAATTAGACACTTGTTTTTATTCTCTCATCAAACTAATTGCAATTCCATCATGAACTAAATCCATACATGAAGGCCGCAGCAATCCCTTGCTATTCGATCGAGGAACAACATCTGGTAAAATATCATCAGGAACAACATCTGCAATCCATACTGAGTTTCAGGATCTCTATCTACATGTTGTAGAGATATAATTCCAAGGCCCAATCTAGTTGCAAGTTTCTGAATTTCATCCAGGAATGCACTGATCTTCTCAACTTTCTGATCCATAATCAATCGAAAAGCAACAGGGTTGTGGTGTGAAATAAAGTTACGCGCCTTTCCCTTTCATCACGACTGATCTCTATCTACACATTTTTTTATTTTTTAAAAAATATGATTTTTATAAAATCAAACTGGGCCTACCCAACTAAATGGGTCAACCCAGCCAAGTTGGGCCAAAAGGCCCAACTCTACTAGACTTGGGCTGGGCCGAGAGTAGGTCCATCCCAAGAGTTAAAAAAATGGGATGCTGTACTGTTCATGTATTACGTGAACAGTGCAGAGTAAATTAATTCACTCTTGCACTGTTCATGTAACACGTGAACAAAAACATGGTGGTCGCCCGACTATGACGAGAGGCTCACCTGCCGCTATCGCTGGGTAGAGGAGGCCAAGGTGGTTCTTCTTGTGATGGTGGCGTCAGAAATGGTGGTCCGTGGTGGCCGGGAGAAGCGTTGGAAGGTTGCTGCTGTTGTTGTGATGCCGATGCCGCTACTTCTACCAGGGCTTGCTACTACCATAGTTGTCAGTTTCATTTTGTTTTGGCCAAAATGGCCAAAACATTTTGTATCAGTAAAAAAATGTGACAAAATAGCGTCGTTTTTTCCTCGATTTAAATTCTGGTCCGTCCAGATTTTTCAGTCAAATACCGGCCGAAATGCGCTGGTATGATACCGATTGTGCCATTTCGGCCTTAAAAAAAAAACAAATCAAAGAAACTGTTTCTTGTGTCGCAAATCCCAGGTTCTGTTTTGTCTCAACTACCATCATTTCTCCTGTGTAAGGTATGAGCTTGCCATAAAAGATGATGTTGTCTGAGGAATTAGTAGAGCTGGCAGTACTGGTAAATTCTTCACTGAAAAACTCAAAAAGATCTTGATGATCAAAAGAGGAGCTTCGGTAGTCATCAATATCATTGCAGTTGTCGCTTTTATCTCTTGCAAAAAGACAAGAGAAAAGGTTTCTGGCAGAGGCAACGAAAGAAAATAGGTAGTGTTAGAAGACATTCGTTCTGAAATTGCAAGCTATGAGCAAAATTTGAAAGTCTTCAAATTTGAAGAGGTAAGGAAATCTACTGAAAATTTCAGTTCAGAAAGTAGAATAAATGGCTCTGTGTATCGTGGAGAGTTTGGTGGGGAGATCTTAGCTGCCAAGAAAATGAGTAGAGATGTAACAAAAGAAGTGAACATTCTGAAGAGGATCAACCACTTCAATTTGATAAAGCTTTGAAGGTGTATGCGAAAATCGTGGTTGTTTCTACCTTGTTTTGGAGTATATGGTAAATTATCTATTATACTAAAAGAGCTCTGAGTTGTTATTATAGCTTGTGTGTGTTTTCACTATGGATTACAATAGTATTGCTCAGTTTTTGGGTCGGTTAGGGACGTTCGAGTGGCCGATTTACTATTTTTTTTTTGCATAGTAAAATAACGATTTTGTCCTTCGAAAAAGACAAAAAGCGGCTCCTAGGCGGAGGGGTTCCACAGTAATTGCACAATTTTGGTCCGGTCCGGGTCACCGCTTTTTTTATTTTTTTATATTTCTTTGCACAGTAAATTAACCATTTTGTCCCTCGTAAAGGACAAAAATCAGCTTTGGCCGAGAGGGGTGCCACGTGCATTTCACATTTTTTAAAAATGGCTAAATACTATTAAATCTCTTAATAGGACAAAATAGATGACTTGAGTACAGGGGTAGCGTGGTAATTGACCATAATTTTTTATTATTTATCTCGGGTTACTGTGGGCGCGTGTGTCACACGCGGGCCACAGTGATCCGCCTCGCGCCCTCTTTGGGCGGTGCGTGCAGTGTCATACAGTGGAGGAAAATGTGCATTTGGCTTCTCTGTGGATGCGCCGCTGTGTGATCTTCCTTATGGTGTGGCGCGTGCAATCCAAAGGTGGCTGGAGACGAGACGGTGGGCGGTTGAACTTTTCCCCCCCTTTTCTCTCTCCTGCACCCTAAACTACTCAACGACCCCCGATTTTCTTGCTTTTGCATTTCAGTCCCTTAGCTTTTAATTGTGTTGTGTGGTCCTTATTTATATTATGTAAGTTTTGATTTGTTTCAATTGTGTCCTTCGATGGAAATTGATTATTTATTGCATTTTCATTTCGGTCCTTATTCTTTTAATTTTCGGATTGCTTTTAAATCCCTTAATATATTCGGTACATAGGATTTGATTCGGTACATAATATATTCGGTATAGCATCTTGATTTTGAATCTCTCCCTTTATACAAAACAAGGGGAAATAGTGTTCCCCACGTTATTGTTCACCGAAATACAAATCATTTTTTTAAAAAAACTTTATTGCATCTTTATAGGCTCAAATTGATGGCAAATTAAAACATATTTATTAAGAAAATACAAGATTCAAAGATAGAAGACTAAAATAAAAAAATACATCAAAAAGAGATGGTTTGACTAAAATTAGGACTATATATACACTTCAGCCCCTATCTTTTCAGGTTATAAATTTTTAATCCCTGACAATTTATGAAATTCAGTTTTGATTCATTTTTTTTTCTCCTATAGTTTAAGAGAGAAGAGACAAAGAATGGTTGGATTTAGATGATAGAGAGAGAAAATCTTAGTTGAGACCGATTCTAATTATAAAAATAAGTGATTTTGGTTTCAATGATTTTTTTTATGAGTAATGTTTTGACAAGGTGTTTTTATCTTAAACTTGTTTAAAATGATAAATCTGAACCTGAAATGAATTTTAATATTGAGTTGATTGTGGGTTCTGGAAATAACTTTTGACTTGTTAGAGGCTATGAATATGTTTTACAAGGAATTCAAGGTATTTTTTCTTATGGAATTTTCAGTTTGAAACATGGTTAAAAATGAATTTTTTTGGTTTGAAATAGACTAGCCTAATTTTAAATCGATAAAAAATCATTGGAATCCAAGTAGTAGAGGCGAAGTGTCATGTGCCTCAGCGAGGCAGGTGACATATGGCCTCTATTTTTTATCTTCAAATTATTAAGGGTAGAATAATTTACGAGAATTAAGAAAATAAAGCCTAGACGCATGGGCTGCTCCAGCCCCTCGCGCTTGGTCTTTTTTGTGGAGGCCTAGGAGCTCTATCTTCTTAGGTCGAGAGATTAAGATTTTGTTTTGTATCAATTACGATTATAATTGTGTTTTTTCTTCTAATTTTATCACTTAATATTTAGTTAACTATTAATTGGGTAATGTAATTTGTTTTGATTTGATTTTGCAAATACTTTGACATTTTTTTGGTTCTATAGGTTTTTATTTTAGATAAATAAATAATATAAATTTTTTTAAACCCAATTAAATTTATAATTTAAGTCATGAGTTTGAATGATTTATGTGTTGGCTCGTATGAGATTGATATTTTGTTTTTGCATAAATAGCTCTCCATTTATTTAATTAGATCATGGTTCTTTTGAATTCCTCTTAAGATTTTTTTTGTCATAACCCAATTTCTGGGTTACTCCCCAAAATCTACCCAAAAATAACAAAAAGAAAATAAATAGGGCCAGTGTTGGTAGAAAAATCAATGTGGAAATTTTGGTTGTTTTCGCGAGTCCGATCGTATCTCTTTTGTCCCCAAAATAGAGGAAACTACAGATTTAAGAAAAAAATAATTTATCATTGGATAAATCTGTGTAAAAATTAAGTTGTACGATATAATTATATTTTTATGGGTTGATTTGATTTAATCGTCGACCAATTTAAAGTGTAATTATGTTTAGGAATTAATTCAAGTTCCAATTGAAGGATTTAATTAAGTGCAAGGACTTAATTATACTTTAAATTGGTCACACCAAATTAATTAAGGGCTTAATCGATGAAAAATCAAATTCTTGAGCTTAATTCGGGTTCAATTGAGAAGATTGGAATTTTCAGAGACCGAATTGAATTTTTTTTAAGCCAATTGTGCGAAGTCAGAGGTAAAATTGAAGAAATTAAAAGTTTAAAGCCAATTAGGGATGCAATTAGAACAATTACAAATTGAAGGACCAAATTGTATTTTCATTTCCTTCCAAAACAACAGCCCGCCGCTGCCTTTATCTGCATGCCTACCGACCAGCCACCTGCATGCTGCCGAAAGCCCACTTGTGCCGCTGCCAACAGCCACCCAGCCGAAAGCAGGCCACCACGCTGACGACATCCACAGTATTTCAGCCACCGTGGTAGGCCAAGCTCCCCTATAAATAGCAGCCATGGAACGCTGCATGGAGGGAGAAAAAAAAACAGAGAATTACGTGATAGAGGAGGGAAAAACAGAGAGAAAAAAGGAAAAAATTCTACGTAACAGACTAGAAAAATCATGTAGAGGGGAGAAAAACACAGACCCGTAATAGCCCCTCATCCTCTTCCGCACCGACGGCAACAGCACACAACAGCTCCTTTCTCTCTCTCCTTTTGCAGCTCTCTCTCCCTCCCGACGGTTCAATTCTCTCTCCCCGACAGTGCAGCTCTCTCTCCCCGATGGTGCAGCAGCTCCTTCTCTCTCGTCAGCCAGCAGCCCAACTCTTCTTCTCCGTCGTCGGCGACGCCACAGCAACGAGACAGCAGCAGCAGCAGCTCAGCCGGCGAATTCCAACGGCCCTTCCGGCCACCACGGGCCACCATTTTCGACGCCACCACGACAAGGAGAACCTCCTCGATCTCCTCTACACGGTGGCAGTAGCAGGTGACCCTCTCATCGTGGTCGGTCGACCACCCAAATCACTGTTCACGTGAGCGAATTAATTCACTGCACTGTGCACGTGTTTTGTGTTCTTTTATTTCTTTTTTTTTGGCCTTTGGGCTGGCCTCTCTCGGCCCAGCCTAGTCCAACAGGCTTGGGCCCTTGGCCAGCCTCAGCTGGGCCGGCCCAGCCCGATTTTTATTATTTTTTTCTTTTCTAAAAAAATACAAAAAAATTACATTTAAAAAAATATTTTTCCATCATATTTTTCGTAAAAAAAAATATGCTGCATCTTTCTCATATTTCAAACGAAAATTGGATATCGTAACCAATTTATGATTATCCGTTGGAATTTGGCCAAAATATCAAAAATAATTTAACAATTATTTTTTTTATCTATCGCGGTGTAAAATTACATTGTAAAGTACATCCGCAGATAAAAAAGATTTTTACTACGATGTAAAATTACTTTGTATAATACATCCGTAGATAAAAAAGGGATTTTAACTACGGTTTAAAATTACATTATAAAGCACATCCGTAGATAAGAAAAAAGGATTTTCAACTGCGGTGTAAAATTACATTGTAAATTACACCCGCAGACAAAAAAAATGGTTTTTGAAAATGCAGTGCAAAATTTTTAACTTAGAAAAACAATCAAACAACAATGCAGCTTACCTTAGGTTGGGTGCACTGGGGGTGATGCGTCTTCCCCTTGCACAACAAGTCCCCTTATCTAGACTCTCGCAGACCAATAGGTTCCTAGTGACCTTAATATTAGGTGGCGACTCCTGATATTTTATAGTCATAATTTTTACGGCTATAAAACCACCCTCCATTTTCACCGCACGCCGTTGTTCCCCAATACGCGGGAAACGGCGGGGCGCGAAGCACGAAAAATTCATCGTCGCGACACTTTTTATGTTTAAAAATGCACTGTAAAAAGTGTATATATATATATATTAAAATATTTAACATGGGCGAGGCAAATAACTAATTAAATACTAGAGCACAAACATCCCTTCATCCCAAACATGGCATAACATACCAGTGGCTATGGTATTAATACTATCCGTTTTTGTCTTCTCTTTTCCTCCTTTCGTTCTCTCTGCATCATTCAGACATGAACCATGATTCTTTTGTAGATAACTTTAAGAAAAGTGCCTGTACATCAATGTTTTCTTGAATCTCATTAATTTTTTTGACATGCATAAAGTTTTTCCATAAGTGTTTGAATGGTTAGAAAATCCATATTTTATGACTCTTGTATTGCAACCTTCATATTAATGGATTTTTTTTTTGCAATGAGCATATAATCTTTTCTACTACATGTGTTTCCTTCATCTTCACCTAATATTTCTTCATTTGATTGTATATGACCAGTATTTTAGTTAAGTAATTTGAAATACTTTCTAATTCAAATATCTATGATTTTTCAAAGTCATCTAGTAACTTCTATAGGCCTACATTTCTTATATCATCAGGTCCTTGGTTTAATTATTGCAAAACTTCTTTTACTTTCTTAATAGTGGTTACATTAGCTCCTATCTCAAAAATGACATCATATAAACATTGGTGGATAATGTGAGTGTTTGTTAATCTTTTCTCTGTACCTTTTGCATAACCTATCTTTGGGTTGAAGTCAACATTGCTTTGTCTATAGGCTTTTCAAAGCCTTTTCAACCGTTATTCACACATCTTGAAAACCTAGCCAATCTTTCATCCAAATACACAAAGTCTTACAATTATCCTTTACCAAACAAGAAGATTGGAATGATAACTTTGAATTAACCAATGTTTCTCTATACACATTTAAATTATGCTCCCAATTATAAGCCTATTTATAGGTATAAAGTACTATAAAATTAAAAATTAAACTAAGCCAAACTAATTCTAATTTGATCAGGAAAGTATTATAGTGACTTAATTGGTTAACTGTTTTTTAATCGGTCATCTGATTCATTTAATTTAACTGGTTGACCAATTTTCAACCCATAGGCTGATTCTTCTATTTTACAAAAAAAACCAAATTCTAATTTACTTCCTCACATGTTGAGATGTTTATATCTGATTACAAACATCATTTGGGGAGCATAAGCAAACAAAATAAAAAGTGTTCAAAAGGAATAATAATCATAAGGCAATGTAGTTTTTGCTTTTTCAAAAATAGAAATGAGAGGGGAATTGAATATGAGATTAATGCTACATGTTAGGAATATCAAACTAGTTAGTATAAGGAGATAAGTAATTATCATGAGGCCAATGTTTGTGATGTAATTAATTTGCGATAATAGGTGATTCTAAGCAGTTTATTGTGAGTCTTCTACAACCATACAAGGATTTATCCTTGACTTATCAAGTTAATAGCCTAGTAGATACATTTATGAAATAGTGGGACAAGTCTAGGCCCAAGAAGAGGTTTGGTCACACTAGAGTAGAATAACGACTCAAAAAGATCGTAACTTTTAATCCTACCATTAAATCACGCTTAAATTCTTACAAGAGTTTCTAGAGACTGTTTTTAAACTATTGGATCTATATATTTTTTTTTAAATCTCATCTTGTGCACTCAATATTGGGAGTTTTTTTGTGATTTTTCTTATTATTTTTGGATTTCATGCTATTTTTTTGGATTTTATGCTTCTTTCCTTATAATCTTGAATTTATATTATTGTATTTTAATTTAGGTAGGATTTCAGGCCTATTTAAGGCATTATAAACCTCCTAAGGAGACAAACAATATTATTAAGGTGCTAGTGAAAATTAAAAGCCTCGAACTTGGGCCGGGTTCATATCCACAGATCCTTTGACTCATTAAAATTCATGTGATCTTGTTTTGTTTATTGTATTTACTTTCCGCCTGAATACAATTTTCCAAAGGAAATACAATTCCTTTAAGGACCCAATAAGTTCCACAACTTGGAGATAGCCAGCCCTTTCTTTGTGATCAAAACAATCTGTATATTTCTGCAGAAACTGTTTAGTTTTTTGGACTAATTCCAAATGCAGCTCAGCTCAATCAATTCACTCACTCAAACTAGGGGTGAACAAAAAAAAATAAAAAAAATGATTAAACAGAGAAAATTGAAAAAAAATAACTGAGAAAAACCGAAATGAGAAAAAAAACTGATTAAACCTATTATATATTTTTTTAAACTTTCGGTCTGGTTTGATTTTTTAAGTAAAAACCACTAAAATGAAACCGAACCGAACAGGTTCAAATTAAAAAAAATATGCTATAATTTTTTTTATTCTTCCGATTCAGCTCAAATTTTTTGGTTTACTTTTATCTTGGTTAAATGTGAGAAGAGAAAACTTGGTTAAAGTAAAAATAAAGTATAAAAACCCAAAACTATTTTTGATTTTCTAATTAAAAAACCAAACCAAATCAAAACCGTTCGGTTTAAACCGGATCAGTTCGGTTTTTTTTCTTCTCAATTTGGTTGTTTTTTTAATAAAAGCGGAATGGAACAGAAGATACTTACCCTAACTGCAACACTCCGTAACACTCCAAATAGCTTGAATTTTAAACACATGGATACCATTTTGAGTCACCAAGCTTCTGCCACTTTTTAGGGAAAAAAGTAATTTTGTTTTGTAATGGCAAGTTCCTCCATATATTAGCCCATATTTATTGTTAGTGCCATACTTCGGAAAGGATGGTCTCTCTTTTTACACAAGCTGTAAAACTCTTCTGGAGCCTATAAATACTTTAGCACCTGTTAGTCTCATCACTCTTCATCCCAGACCTTGCTAGCTAGCTCTCCGCCCAAGCCCTAAAACAGCTATGGTTTCGATCCTATCTATTTTTTTCTTCTGTTTTCCGACTGTCGCTCTCTCTGCATCGTTCAGACAAATCTTCCTGCCACCCACAGGCTTCGGCCCTGAATCCCTTGCCTTTGAATTTCCCGGCGGAGCCTTCTATACTGGGGTTAGCGATGGTCGTTTTCTTAGATATCAACCACTTACTGGCTTCACATATTTTGCCTTTACCTCACCCAACCGGTAAAAATTCTCTCAGTTTTTTGGTTTTCTTTAGTATTATATAGACAATACTGATCTTTTACTTCTTTAGTTTCGAAAATCTCGGAATAACTTGCTCATGATCAAGCATACTGCTACCTATTTTGTCAGGACGATAGCATTTTGCGATGGCACCACCGATGATCCCGTTAAAGGACCTATCTGCGGAAGGCCTTTTGGTCTAGCATATGATCCGATCGCAAGACTACTCTACATAGCTGATGCATATTACGGACTCCTAGTTGCCGACTCAAATGGGAGACTAGTTAAGCAAATTGCCACCGGTGCTGAAGGACAACCTTTTGTCTTCTATAATGGTCTGGATATAGACCCCATCACAAGAAACATCTATTTTACAGATACGAGTGCTGTCTACGATCTAAGGTCATCATTCGTTAATTTACAGTACTTGCAGTATGCCCATCTTTTGTATATATGGAACCGACCGAGATGAGTTCTAAGAGTTGATATATCCGATGAATTTCTGTCTCTCATTTTGCAGGAATTCGACGAAAGGTCTTCAAGCTAATGACTTGTAGAAGAACAGGTAACGGCAACTGAACTCAATGAATCCCATGAAGATAATGCAGCCTTAATTACAACTAAACTGAAGCGTGAGGATCTGGAAGATCACGTAACAGTAGCTGAACCAAAACGTGAAGATCAAGAGTCCCATGAATGCAAGCAACCCATTACTATCATCAATTCATAAGTTACAGTAACTGAAATAAGCAATGCAATTTATGTCAATTAAATACACAATAATGACAGCTAGAATAGATAAGTTAACTGTCATCACTGTAATACTATATATATGATATTGTGTACAAAATACCTCAATTGAGATAATACAAATACAATTCATCAAATTAAACAATCTCAATTCTCTTTATGGTATCAGAGCTATTAAAAGACTAACGTCTCAATGTCTTCCTCAAACTCTTCCGCAGCTCAATCTTCCTCTTCTGTCATCTCTATGCCCTCTGTCACAACTGTCAAACTCAACCATGACAACTTTCTTCTTTGGAAAGCTCAGCTTGTACCTTATTTTAGAGGCCAAGACCTCTTTGGATCCCTTGATGGTAGTATTCCAAAACCACCTAAAATCATCTCAGTCACCAATTCTGAAACATCTTCTGTTACTGAATGACTTAATCCAGCTTACTCACAATGGATTCGTCAAGATAACATCATCCTCAGCATCCTCATGACCTCTTTATCTGAACCTATTCTTGCTCAAGTGGTGACATATACAACTTCCAGAGGTGTCTGGAACGCACTAGATGAAACCTTCTCCTCTCGATCACGTGCACGAATTCTACAAATTCACACGCAACTTGCAACCGCAATAAAAGGCGGCAAGACAGCCACAGATTACTTTCATTTCATCAAACGGCTTACGGATGAACTTGCTGTCGCTGGACAGCCACTAAATCATGATGATATTATCACTTATTTGCTTGCAGGTCTCAGCCACGAGTATGATAGTCTTGTGGCTTCCATCTCAGCACGCACTGATGATATTACACTGGAAGAGATCTACTCCTTGCTACTGACTTCTGAGGCACGTTTATCTCGACATCAACTATCCCCTGTCAACCAGCAACTCTCGGCCAACATTGCACAGAGACAAAACTTTAATAGGCGAAGCAACTTTCGTGACAGGGGGTGTGCTCAACGTGGTGGTCACAATTCTGGCGGCAGAAACTTTAATCAATCCTCTGTTGTGTGCCAAATTTGTAACAAAATTGGCCATTATGCTAAGAAATGTTATTTCAGGTTTGACGTAACTTACCAGGATACAACCACCATGCCACCAAAACAAGGACTATTGGCAATGCATCAAGGCAACAACAACTGGGACAGTGCATGGAATGCAGATACTGGTGCCACACATCATTTTACAAATGATACTAATAATTTGAACCTTCAGAAATCAGATTATACTGGTGCAGATAATGTACAAGTTGGCAATGGTCAAGGTTTGCAAATTTCAAAAACTGGATCCTCTATACTGTCCACTCCCTCGTCCACTTTCCTTCTTAATCAAGTTCTCCTTGTTCCCGAATTGCATCAAAAATTACTGTCAGTCCATCAATTTTGTGTAGATAACAATGTGTATTTTGAATTTCACTCTTTTCATTTTCTTGTGAAGGATTACTCGGGGAAGGTCCTTCATCACGGTTTGCTTCATGATGGTCTCTATAAATTCATCAATAATCCATGTCTTCCACGGGCACTCTCCAGTCTTCGTTCCAGTGATTGGCACCGCAGACTTGGACATGCCTCTGCTCCAGTCGTTAATAAAGTCTTGTCCACTCTTCCATTTCGTGTCTTGCAGAATAAAAATGCTCACGTTTGTCCTGATTGTCAAATGGCAAAAAGCCATAATTTGCCCTTTCATCCTTCCATGTCTGTGTCATTAAACCCATTGGAATTAATTTTCACCGATGTATGGGGACCAGCCTTCTTACCATCTACAACCGGAGCCAAATATTATGTTAGTTTCCTAGATGACTATTCCAAATTTTTGTGGCTCTTCCCTATTAAACTAAAATCTGATGTTGAACATGTGTTTTTAAATTTTCAAACACATGTGGAAAAACAGTTTGATAGAAAAATTAAGGCTATCCAGTCTGATTGGGGTGGGGAGTATCGCCGTCTAAACAAATACTTTCACACAACTGGAATTCATCACCGCATTGCTTGCCCACACACCCATCAACAAAATGGCTCCATTGAACGCAAACATCGACACATTGTCGAGGTTGGTTTAAGTCTCTTAGCTCATTCCAATTTACCAATGATTTACTGGGAAGATGCTTTCACCACTGCCACATACATAATCAACAGGCTCCCAACACCAATATTACATCACAAGTCCCCATACGAAATTCTCTATAGCAAGACACCTGATTACCAATTTATGCGTGTGTTTGGTTGTGCATGTTGGCCCAATTTACGGCCATATAACAAGAACAAACTTAACTTTCGATCAAAAACATGCATCTTTATTGGTTACAGTCCGTGTCATCAAGGATACAAGTGTCTTGATTTATCTACGAGAAAAATTTATGTCTCTCGTCATGTTGTATTCGATGAATCCCTTTTTCCATATTCTAAAGACTTGTCCATCGGTGAAAATCAAACTGATTCCTCCTCTATTTCTCTTCCTCATCAAACCGTGTATGTCCCCTCTTCTTGTCCAGTTAATTTGCAATCTAACCATTTGGCTTCCAGTACACCATCTGCTCCTCTTGTTTTGATTTTTGCAGGAACAGATTCACCTCCACAAGTGGCCTTTGCAGATCCAAGACAAGATCCCAATCGGTCTGTCACACAAGAAATGCCTCATACTGCTCAGGATCAGCACAATCCTTCACCATCAGCCCCGACCACAGCCTCAACAGCACCTGCAAATATCAGAACAGAATCAGCTTCCTCTGTTTTTCCCGATATGAACACTGATCAACATGATCATCCACAGCTAGTCTCCCACAACAATCACTCCATGTTCACAAGGTCTAAAAACCTCATTTATCATCCCAAACGAGCTGCTGATGATTTCATTCGCTATCCACTTCCAAAAGCACTGGTGGCAGCACAGGTTACCCAGGCAGCCGAACCTACAAACTACTGTCAAGCATCGAAGTCAGCACATTGGCGTGAAGCCATGAATACTGAGTTCTCAACACTGCTACACAATGGTACTTGGCCCTTGGTTATTCCTCCACATCAAGCAAACATTGTGGGCTGTCGGTGGATTTACAAAATCAAACGAAAGGCAGATGGAACAATTGAGCGTTACAAAGCTCGGTTGCTTGCTAAGGGATTCCACCAACAGGAAGGTATTGATTTCTACGACACTTTCAGTCCTGTAGTAAAGCATGCCACAATTCGATTGGTCATTTCAGTTGTTGTATCATACAATTGGCCAATCACACAACTTGATGTGCAAAATGCCTTCTTGCACGGTGATCTACATGAAACTGTTTACATGACACAACCACAAGAGTATGTTCACCCTCAATACCCTAATCATGTCTGCAAATTACACAAATCCCTCTATGGATTGAGACAAGCACCACGATCCTGGTTCTCCAAATTATCCACCAAGCTGCAGACATTGGGGTTCCGAGAAAGCAAGGCAGACAACTCTCTCTTTGTGCTGTGGAAAGATAAGTCTGTTATCTATATCCTTATTTATGTTGACGATATATTGATAACTGGATCCAATGCCTCTCTCATTCAAGAAACTATTCGTTCCTTGCAAAAATCATTTGTTGTCAAAGACTTAGGGAACTTGAATTATTTTCTGGGGGTTGAAGCCCTTTGGTGTACAGACGGTTTATTTCTCACCTAAAGGAAGTATATTGCTGAATTACTTCACAGAAGCAAGATGGAGAATGCAAAACCTTGCACTAGTCCAATGGCTTCTAATTGTCACCTCTCATCTACGGATGGTACCCCATTTGAAGACATAAGCCTCTACCGTAGTGTAGTTGGCAGCATGCAATACCTTGCATTTACAAGACCGGATCTTGCCTTTGCTGTACATAAAGTCAGTAAATTTATGCACAATCCATTGGACACACATTGGCTTGCTGTCAAACGCATTTTGCGTTACCTCAAGCATTCCATTTCCACAGGTTTATTTATCAGCAGACACACTAATTTCAATCTACAAGCCTTCACAGATTCGGACTGGGCTGCAGATTGTGACGATCAAAGATCAGTAAGTGCATACTGTATTTATATGGGTTCTAATTTAATTTCCTGGAGTTGCAAACAACAAGCCACGGTAGCTCGCAGCAGTACTGAAGCTGAGTACAAAGCTATTGCAAATGCTGCGGCTGAGCTCACTTGGTTCAGGTCCATTTTTCATGAGCTTGGCTTGCCCCCGCAACACAGCCCAACATTATGGTGCGACAATATTGGAGCTACGTATCTTACTTCAAATCCAAAGTTTCATGCGCGAACAAAACATATCGAAATTGATTTCCATTTCGTTCGCGATCAAGTCTGCAACAAAGAACTCATTGTTAAATTCATTTCCAACAGAGATCAATTAGCTGATGCTCTCACTAAACCTCTACCACCAGCAAAGTTTCGACAAGTTCAACTCAATCTGAATGTCCGTGACCTACCCTTCAGCTTGAGGGGGCGTGTAGAAGAACAGGTAACGGCAACTGAACTCAATGAATCCCATGAAGATAATGCAGCCTTAATTACAACTAAACTGAAGTGTGAGGATCTGGAAGATCACGTAACAGTAGCTGAACCAAAACGTGAAGATCAAGAGTCCCATGAATGCAAGACCCGTTACTGTCATCAATTCATAAGTTACAGTAACTGAAATAAGCAATGCAATTTATGTCAATTAAATACACAATAATGACAGCTAGAATAGATAAGTTAACTGTCATCACTGTAATACTATATATATGATATTGTGTACAGAATACCTCAATTGAGATAATACAAATACAATTCATCAAATTAAACAATCTCAATTCTCTTTATGACTCAACCGGAAGGTTATTGAAGTACGACGTGAGGACGAATCAAGTCACCGTGTTAATGAGAAATCTCTCGGGAGCAGCGCGGGCTGCAGTTAGCGGAGACGGTAGGTTTGTCCTCGTCTCAGAGTTTGTCGGTGTTAGGATTCAACGATATTGGCTCACCGGAAGCAACGCCGGGACCTCAGAAATAATCTTAAGCAACCTTAATATTGTAAGGCCAAATAACATCAAGAGAACTATTTTGGGTGATTTCTTGATAGCAGCTGCGACTGTTACGCAAGCTTCACAAACACCAGTCCCCATAAGAGTCAAGGTTGATGGATCTGGTACAATTTCGGAGACCGTGTCTCTCGAGGCACAGTACAGAAGCACTCCTATCAGTGAAGCTCAGCTGTCTGGTCTCTCGGTGTATGTCAGCTTGAGGGTGTGAATTTCGTTGGTGTTTATTCTCCTTGACGAGCTCCTCAATTGATACCAACCATGCATGCACGCTAAGTGCTGCATCTAAATAAAATATTTGACGTAAAACTCTCTCTCTCTGTACTCTCTTTTGCAGTTACGGAATCGATGAATTTATCGGAATTGAATGTTGATGCCTTTTCCGGGCTTCCTACTTGCCACCAAATAATTTGTTTTTTTTTTAATTTTCCACTTATCACTTGATTATGTTTGGTATAATTTTTGCTAATTTATTCACATTTTTTTTTACTTTTTTAAAAATCAATAAAAAGTTATAAGAATGTTTTGTTAGAAATAACTTTACTTGAGTAAAAGAATTCAGTGCACTAAGCTTATGTTTGGGAATGTAATCGTGGATGTATTACTGAACCAAATAAATTGATATTTTTTATTTTTTCACTTATCACTTAATTAAAGAAAAAGTTATGTGTGATTTGCTAGAAATAAGTTTTTACTTCAATAAAACATTTATAATAAAATTGAGAAAAAAACTTTGATTTAATCAAAAGTTCAAATTCTTAACTTATAAGTGTGTGTATTATAAAATACAAGATTGAATTAAATTAAGTAATAGCCACCAAAAGATGAAAAATCAGTGGACTAAGCTTAAGTTTGGGAATGCTGTTAAAACCATGTTTTTCAAAATCATGGATTTTTTTTATATTTTTGGATTATTTTTATGTGTTGATGTAAGAAATAATTTTAAAAATATAAAAACTATTATTTTGATGTATTTAGAAGCAAAAAATATTTTGAAAAACAAATGCTATCAGACTCTTAAACACCCCTAGAAAGTCTATACAATAAAGGGAAAAGTGACATAGAACTAGAGTAAAAAACTATCTCTTGTATCCTATGAAGAAATACATTCTTTATTTCCCAACAAATCCATACTCGTGTAACTAAACTCATTCTTAAAAGAATGAATCCACTAGAAGACAAGTCAAATAGCATATTCCCAATTTGGGTTGATATCTTATGATAAGAGCTTTTATTTATAGTTTGCCAAATTAACCAAATAATTTCATACAAGGTGTTATAAATTCATATTTATATGTATTGAATGTCCATGACTCTTGAGTTTAGTCTTTTGGATTTCCATAACCCTTGAGTTTATTTCCTTCTCCTATAAATAGACCATTTGTCTTGTATTCTTTACACTTTGTAATAATAGAAGAATTCATATTAAGAAAGGTATTTCTCTCTTGTCTCTTTTGATTATGTTTTAATATTTATGCTCTTCTATGTTAATTATTTATTCTTTTTTTATAACACGTTATCAGCACGATGCTCTAACCAGCTTATATCAATTTTAATATATTCATTTTTCATTATTGTAAGTTAGTTGTGCCAAATTTTCTTTCACTTTTATTCATAGAAAGAAATTTATAGTTCCTGAAGAACGAGTATTACAAATTCCTGAAGAATTAAATAAATAAAAAACAGTTCCTGAAGAATTAGTATCACAAGTTCCTGAAGAATTAATAAATTAAAAACAAGTTCCTGAAGAATTAATAAATTAAAAACAAGTTCATGAAGAACTAGTATCACAAGCTCCTGAAGAATCAATAAATTAAAAAACAGTTCCTGAAGAACTAGTACCACAAGTTCTTGAAGAATTAAATAAATTAAATATAGTTCCTGACGAACTAATATTTCTAAAGTTAAACAAATAATAGTCTTAAGGAATGATTTTCCTGAAGAATTAAATAAATTATAAACATTTCCTGAAGAACTAGTATTTTTCCTGAAAGATTAAATAAATTGAATGTAGTTCCTGAAGAACTAGTATTTCTAAAGCTGAATAAACAACAGTCTTGAGAGACAAAGCTTGAATTTATCGCTTTTGATATTTTTAGAAATAATTATTTGTCATGAAATATTGACGTCGAGATTCATCTGGAAGCTATGAATCTTTAAGAGACCATCAAAGAAGGAAATAATATGTGGCAAAATCTAAATGAAAGATATGACCACCAAAGTTTATCATACTTCCTCAAGTTCATTATGATTGGTTGCACCTGAAGTTGCAAGATTTAAAATCGATTAGTGAATATAATTATGTTTATTTTAAAATTATCTCACAACTGAAATTGTGTGGTAAAATTATATCACATAAGATCAAATGTTAGAGAAATATTCTTTACTTTTCATGTCTTAAACATTGTCCTACAGCAACAATCTAGAGTGCATAATTTAAAAAGGTTCTAAACTATTCCCTGAAGTGAATGAAACTTTTGTCCAGAAGACAAGAAAGAACCGGGGATATAAGTATGGAAGAAATAAATGGAAAAGGAGAAAAGATAATCCTTCTAAAAGTAAACCATCATACCACTAGAAGTGGAGACATAATGAATAGTGGTATGACTTTTTATGATGGAGATTTATGTCTGGCAGACAGTGCAACAATGCACACAATTCTTAAGAAAAATAAATACTTCGACATTAACCAAAGCTAATGTCACTACAATATCAGGTTCAGCAGACATGATTATAGGCTATGGAAAAGCTAATAATGTGTTACCAAATAACACAAGATTGAGCATTAAATATGCATTATATTCACCCGAGTCCAGAAGAAATTTACTCAGTTTTAAGGATATACGCGCTAATGGTTATCATATTGAAACAACATATGAAGATAGAAAAGAATATCTTTATATTACTGCATATATTTCAGGCCAGAAGCTTGTACTTGAGAAATTGCATGTCTTTTCCTTTTGAAATTTATTATACGATCATGAATCTATTATATCAAATGTTGTGATACACCAGAAGTGTTCCGACCCAAGACAATTTATGCTTTGGCATGATCGACTTGGACATCCAGGATCAATAATGATGAGACAAATTATTGAGAATTCATATGGGCATCCTTTAAAGAACCCGAAGATTCTTTTACCAAGTGAAAATCCATGTGTTGCATGTTCTCAAGGTAAATTAATTACCAAACCATCCCATCAAAGGTTCTTATAGAATCACCATCTTTTCTCGAAAGAATTCAAGGATATATATGTGGGTCTATTCATCCACCATGTGGACCTTTTAGATATTTTATGGTATTGATTGATGCATTAAGTAAATGGTCACATGTTTATTTGCTTTTAAGTTGAAATATTGCATTTGCTAGATTAATAGCACATATTATCAGACTACGAGCACAATTTCTTGATTATCCTATCAAGAAAATTCGACTAGACAATGCTGGTGAGTTTACTTCACAAGCATTTGATAGTTTTTGCACTTCTATTGGAATTGATGTTAAACATCCTGTTGCTCATGTACATACTCAAAATGGTCTAGTAGAATCATTTATAAAGCGACTTCAATTAATTGCAAGACCATTACTTATAAAATCAAAATTGTCTACATGTGTCTAGGGACATGCTATATTACATGCTGCATCGCTAGTTAAAATTAGACCAAGTGCTTACCATAATTATTCTCTTTTACAACTTGTTTAAGGTATACCACCAAATATATTTTATCTACGAATTTTTGGTTGTGCGGTATATGTGCCCGTAGCACCCCCACAAAGGACTAAAATGGGTCCACAAAGAAGAATAGGAATTTATATTGGTTTTGATTCTCCATCTATTGTTAGATACCTTGAACCTTTGACTGATGATGTTTTTAAGGCATGTTTTGAAGAACTGCCATTTTGATGAGAACATTTTCCCATCATTAGGAAAAGCAAATTCAGTGCCTGAAGCATGAGAAGAAATTACTTGGAATAACCTGAAGTTATCTCATTTTGATCCAAGGACAAATCAATGTGAACTTGAAGTTTAAAGGATAATTCATTTACAAAATATTGCAAATCAATTACCGGATGTTTTCACCAGTAGTGAAAAGGTAGTTAAATCTCATATTCCTGCTGCAAATGCTCCATTTAGAATTGAAATTCCTGAAGAGAAAAAGGTCAACATAGCAGCAAATGAATCTATACCACGCCTGAAGCGCGGAAGACCTATTGGAGCCAAAGAAAAAAAATCTTAGAAAACAAAAACTCCAACGAATAGATGATGATACTCTTGGAGAGTCCTCATCCTTAAAACAAACATCAAGTATTGTGTCCAAATCATCTCCTAATATTGATCCCCCTGAAGAGGGACCTCCTGAAGAGAACCAGGTACCTGAAAATAATGAGATCTCCATAAACTATGTTCATACAAGAGAGATTTTGGAACCAGATAAAATTATCATAGATGATGTATTTGCATTTAAGGTTGCTTTTGGCATCACCAGAAGTGATGATGAATTTGAACCACAAACTATTGAAGAATGTCGACATAGAAATAATTGGCCAATGTGGAAAGAAGCAATCCAAACAGAGTTGAACTCACTTGCAAAATGTGAAGTATTTGGACCTGTAGTCCATACACCTAAAGGTGTTATGCCCGTTGGATAAAAATGGGTTTTTGTTAGAAAACGCAATGAGAACAATGAAATTGTGCGATATAAGGCACGACTTATTGCCCAAGGTTTCTCGCAGAGACCCGACATTGATTATGAGAAAACTTATTCTCTAGTGATGGATGCAATCACTTTTAGATTTTTAATTGGTTTAGTGGTTTCAGAAACATTAGATATGCGTTTAATAGATGTAGTTGCAACATATCTATATGGATCATTAGATAAAGACATCCATATGAAAATACCTGAAGGATTTACAATGCCTGAAGCCTTTTGTAATGAACCCAGAAGTGTTTGTTCTATTAAATTACAAAAAAATTTATATGGGTTAAAGCAATCTGGTCGGTGTGGTATAATCATCTTAATGAATACCTCTTAAAAAGAGGGTTTGAGAATGACGAGAATTGTTCGTGCATTTTTATTAAGAAAACAATATCCGGATTTGCTATTATTGCAGTATATATTGATGATTTAAATATTATTGGTACTCCTAAAGAGCTCACAGAAACTGCAACCTATTTGAAAAATGAATTTGAGATGAAAGATCTTGGAAAGACAAAATTTTGTCTTGGTTTACATATTGAACATTTTTCAAATGGAATATTTGTACATCAATTGATGTATACATAAAAAGTCCTAAAGCGTTTTTATATGGAAAATGCTCATCCTTTGAGTACACCTATGGTTGTTCGATCACTTGATGCAAAAAATGACCCTTTTTGACCTCCAGAAGAGGATGAAGAAATTTTTGGTCTTGAAGTGCCATATCTTAGTGCTATTGGAGCACTTATGTATCTTGCAAATTATACAAGACCAAATATATCTTTTGCAGTAAATTTATTGGCAAGATATAGATTCACTCCCACAAAAAGACATTGGAATGAAGTCAAACATATATATTCGCTATCTCAGCGGAACAACCAAAATGAGGTTATTTTATTATGGATTAAATTCACAATTGATTGGATATGCAGATGTAGGCTATCTCTCTGATCCCCACAAAGGGAGATCACAAACATGTTATCTATTTACCTATGATGGTACTGCAATTTCTTGGAGATCTGTCAAACAAACATTAGTGTTCAAAAGGAATAATAATCATAAGGCAATGTAGTTATTGCTTCTCAATTCAGTTTTTCTTCTAAATTTGGTTTTTTTTTTTAATAAACAACCAAATTATGGAAATTGACCCTTAAACTGGAGCATTTATAAAACCACATATACGTCATTTCATAAAACTTTGAATGTCATTTGGGATAATGAATATGGTGTCGTCTATAAATTACAACTAAGTAATATGTAAACCTCTCTCTTCTTTAATTCCTGATAGCAAATCAGCCTGAGTGCCTTTACTAATCACAAAAGATAGTTCTTTAACAACCAAGTAAAAATAAAATAAAGACAAAAGATCTCTATGTTTGAGGACACTTGCCACATAAAGTTCTGGTGATAATAAACCATTGATTAGGATAGACAATCTAGAAGTTGAAATGTATTCTTGAATCCATGTACACTAGCAGTCCTCAAAGCTTATGTATTCCATCACCTTGTTTAGAGAATACCATGAAATGGAATCAAAGGGCTTATAAAGTCTATTTATAAAATAAGCCACTAAATACCTTTACTCGTTATGGTGTCCGTATCTTTATTTACAATTATTATTGAACTTAAAATGTATTTGCTTGCAATAAAAGCATACCAGGGACTGCTCACAATACCATTCATAGCTTTTTTTAGTTGATTTTCAAGGATCTTTAAGATCATCAAACCAATGCTACCTTTCTATGAAAGACATATGAAAACAATTGGCTAAAAGAACTTGTTTCTCAGGTTCTTACTTTTGCTTCGTAGTTTGAGTAGGGTTTATGACCTATATTAGGCCTTGTAAACCTTCTAAGGAGAAAAACATTATCACTTAAATTCTAGAGAAAATAAAACAGTGAATTTGAGGTTCACCTTAGCAACCCCCTTCTCACCCATTACAATTAACTTGTTCTTTCATGTTTTGCTATCTTTATATTCCACCCGCATCAATTGTTCTCTTTGCATCTTATAAATCTTTTCACTGCTAACTAAATTCAATCGGAAACTCAGTAAGTCAGTACTCGGCTTCTCTGAGTTGGAGCAATGTCAACAAAAATAGTCCTCAAGTTTTTTCGATCCAACCGTATCTATCGCCCCTCTGTATATCTTTCTCTCTCCCTATAAAATAGAATTTCCTTGAACCAACAATTGGCACGAGCTCGCAATAAAGCTCTGTCAATAATGAAGACCACAAATATTACCGATTGCCTGGATAAAGGACCTGTTTGGATCCAAAATGAAGATTGGAATACGATGATCAACGATGTTTGGTCCACTGATGGATTCCACAAACGATCCGAATCTTCAAAACAGAATCGATTGAAGAAAACAGATGGGAAAATAAGTACCCATTCTGGTGGCTCGGTTTCATTTGCATCATATTGAGCTAGTATGGTACGAAATGTTGTTGTTCAACACTAGTAATTTAATCTGTTTAATATTTTTGTTGCTTACTTTTTTTTTTAATGTTCGTAGCAAGAACAAGCCCGGGGGAAAGAATTTCCATGGGATGAGGTCTTTTCTATTTTGCATCAAAAAGCAAATGAGAAATGAAATTTCTTCAATTAAAGATTATCTTAAGATCTTGGTAGGAAATTCTGTTAGGTCAGAGTATATGGGTCAATTAAAGATTATCTTAAGAACTTAAAATGTATTTGCTTGCAATAAAAGCATACCAGGGACTGCTCACAATACCATTCATAGCTTTTTTTAGTTGATTATCAATGATCTTTAAGATCATCAAACTAATAGGTCTATAATACCTAAAACCAATGCTACCTTTCTATTTAGGAATCAAGGTGAATTAGGAGCTATTAATAATATTTGAAAGTTTATCCTTTTTAAACAACTCTGAAACCAATATAACATGTCATTCTTCAATAAATCCCAAAACCTCTTATAAGAGTTAAAGTTAAAGCCATCACGACTTGGAGCTTTTTAACCATCATAATTGAATACAACTTCCTAAAGCTTGTTCATAGTTATATCTCTTCCCAACCTAGCAAATGAAAAAAAAAATTAAGCTTCTTAAGACCATTACATCTTAAAAGACATATGAAAACAATTGGCTAAAAGAACTTGTTTCTTAGAGAAATAGGAAGTTATTTTCTCTTTGATATCTTGTGGTACCTATATATTTGTAATGTCTTGTGCAATCTAGTGAATTAAATTATTGGTTCTTTGAAATTTTTCTTACAAGTGGAAAAATCTAGTGTTGCGATCATTAAACCTCATCCAAGATAAATTAGTTTCCAACCCCCAGATGGATTCAACATTCTTATGTGCTTGCCATCATTTTGGTCATTCGTTAATTTACACTTGCAGTGCCATCTTTTGTATATATGGAACCGAGATGAGTTCTAAAAGTTGATATATCCGATGAATTTCTGTCTCTCATTTCGCAGGAATTCGACGAAAGGTCTTCAAGCTAATGACTCAACAGGAAGGTTATTGAAGTACGACGTGAGGACGAATCAAGTCACCGTGTTAATGAGAAATCTCTCGGGAGCAGCGGGGGCTGCAGTTAGTGGAGACGGTAGGTTTGTCCTCGTCTCAGAGTTTGTTGGTAATAGGATTCAACGATATTGGCTCACCGGAAGCAACGCCGGGACCTCAGAAATAATCTTAAGCAACCTTAATATTGTGAGGCCAAATAACATCAAGAGAACTATTTTGGGTGATTTCTTGATAGCAGCTGCAACTGTTACGCAAGCTTCACAAACACCAGTCCCCATAAGAGTCAGGGTTGATGGATCTGGTACAATTTCGGAGACCGTGTCTCTCGAGGCACAGTACAGAAGCACTCCTATCAGTGAAGCTCAGCTGTCTGGTCTCTCGGTGTATGTCAGCTCGAGGGGTGTGAATTTCGTTGGTGTTTATTCTCCTTGACGAGCTCCTCAATTGATACCAACCATGCATGCACGCTAAGTGCTGCATCTAAATAAAATATTTGACGTAAAACTCTCTCTCTCTCTGTACTCTCTTTTGCAGTTAATTATGGAATCGATGAATTTATCGGAATTGATTGTTGATGCCTTTTCCGGGCTTCCTACCTGCCACCAGATTATTTGATTTTTTTTTAATTTTCCACTTATCACTTGATTATGTTTGGTATAACTTTTGCTAATTTATTCACATTTGTTTTTATTTTTTTTAAAATCAATAAAAAGTTATAAGAATGTTTTGTTAAATATAACTTTACTCGAGTAAAATAATTCAGTGCACTAAGTCTATGATTGGGATGTAATCGTGGATGTATTACTGAACCAAATAAACTGATATTTTTTATTTTTTCACTTATCACTTAATTAAAGAAAAAGTTATGTGTGATTTGCTAGAAATAAGTTTTTACTTCAATAAAAAATTTATAATAAAATTGAGAAAAAACTTTGATTTAATCAAAAGTTCAAATTCTTAACTTATAAGTGTGTGAATTATAAAATACAAGATTGAATTAAATTAAGTAATAGCCACCAAAAGATGAAAAATCAGTGGACTAAGCTTAAGTTTGGGAATGCTGTTAAAACCATGTTTTTCAAAATCTTGGATTTTTTTTTATGTTTTTGGATTATTTTTATGTATTGATGTAAAAAATAATTTTAAAAATATAAAAACTATTATTTTGATGTATTTAGAAGTAAAAAATATTTTGAAAAACAATCTCTATCAAACCCTTAAACACCCCTAGAAAGTCTATACAATAGAGGGAAAAGTGAGATAGAACTAGAGTAAAAATCTACTTCTTGTATCCTATGAAGGAATACATTCCTTATTTCCCAACAAATCCATACTCGTGTAACTAAAGTCATTCTTAAAAGAATGAATCCAACTTGTTGTCTACTGGAAGACAAGTCAAATAGCATATTCCCAATTTGGGTTGATACCTTATGATAAGAGTTTTTATTCATAGTTTGCCAAATTAACCAAATAATTTCATACAAGGGACCTTTTCATACCTTGTATTGAAATTTCTTGCGGATCAAGCCTTGCTACAACCGATAGAGATAATCTAAAGAAAGAGGAATGCATTATGAGAGGTTTCACCAACTAATTATTCTGTTCTAGAAGATCCAAGACACAAGATAGTGAAAAAGAAAATAATCTATAATTTCATAGGTAAAATTGCATAAACGACATAAGTCTTCATTAGTTGAAAAAATCTTCATGTTTTGCTAGGAAGGAATGAGTGCACAACCTGTTATGGAAGGCTAGTCACAACAATTTCTCAAATTTTAGTGGAGAAATATTCTTTCAAATGTCTATAAGAATGATTTAAGTCCAACGAACTAGAGATGGTCTAAGATGTTAGAGGAAGACTTAACAAAATAGGATCCTTTACCACCCAAAATCTAACATTTCTTATCTTTTTATATGCATGCAGGTGAACACTGTTAAGAATCTCCATTAAGATATTCAACTGCCTCAAACCATTGCTCCAAAGATCTCAATTCTAGGTGAAGTCCCAATACCAGTATATAGAGATGACATCCTCATTTTGTGTAGATGATAGATGATACAATAGAAGCACCATTCCCTATTTAAGGTTTGTAACTGCCTCAAATAGTAGAATATGTTAAACAATCAAAACAAACTAAAAGAGAAAATAAAAAATAAAAAAGGAGGTTGGGGTTTCATTAATGAATAATTCAATACTTAATTAATCACTTGACTTACAAATAAAGAAACTTTATGTAGGCTAAAACAAAGTGACCATTCTACCCTTAATAAATAATAAAACAAAGTAGCCTTAATATCTTAACAGAAGAGACATGGTCATCAAAATTAATGGTTGAGTAAATATCAGACTAGATAGTGTCAAGACACTTGGATAACACAAGTAACCTATTCTTAAAAGTTAACTTATATTTTTTGCTGATGAAGTCTTCCTAATGTTCTTGATTTCCTAAATCCAACTTCCATATCCATTTGAAGAGAACATATTTGTTGTTTTCTATAATTAATCCAATTCTTAGCCCTCGTATTTGTTTTTCCCTTAAAACTACTTTCTAGACAATCTTATACACTTCATATTTATTAGAGGTATTGACCATAGGAATTGACACTCCATAGATATAATTTGTCTCACCATACCATTTGGAATACACAATAAATACATGTAGTAGATTAGGAGAGATGACAAAACACTCTTGATCAAGCATACTATTCTTGCTATTGAAAACAATCTGCCTTTCCAAGATTAAAATCTTGTCTAGATTTTTGAAATATCTAGCTATCATGTAGGAATTCTTTTAGGATTAACACCTAATGGTAAGCCTAAATATTTGATTGACAAGGAGTCAAATTTGTAGAAAAAAGGTGGAAGGGGCAACAATATATGCCTCGTCAATATTAATAATAATAAAATAAGTTTTATGGAAATTGACCCTTAAACTGGAGCATTTATAAAACCACCTATACGTCATTTCATAAAACTTTGAATGTCATTTGGGATAGTGAATATGGTGTCGTCTATAAATTACAACTAAGTAATATGTAAACCTCTCTTTTCTTTAATTCCTGATAGCAAATCAGCCTGAGTGCCTTTACTGATCACAAAAGATAGTTCTTTAACCACCAAGTAAAAATAAAATAAAGACAAAAGATCTCTATGTTTGAGGACACTTGTCACATAAAGTTCTGGTGATAATAAACCATTGATTAGGATAGACAATCTAGAAGTTGAAATGTATTCTTGAATCCATGTACACTAGCAGTCCTCAAAGCTTATGTATTCCATCACCTTGTTTAGAGAATACCATGAAATGGAATCAAAGGGCTTATAAAGTCTATTTATAAAATAAGCCACTAAATTCCTTTACTCTTTATGGTGTCTGTATCTTTATTTACAATTATTATTGAACTTAAAATGTATTTGCTTGCAAAAAAAGCATACCAGGGAATGCTCACAATACCGTTCATAGCTTTTTTTAGTTGATTATCAAGGATCTTTAAGATCATCAAACTAATAGGTCTATAATACCTAAAACCAATGCTACCTTTCTATTTAGCTAGGAATCAAGGTGAATTAGGAGCTATTAATAATATTTGAAAGTTTATCCTTTTTAAAAAAACTTTGAAACCAATATAACATGTCATTCTTCAATAAATCCCAAAACCTCTTATAAGAGTTAAAGTTAAAGCCATCACGACTTGGAGCTTTTTAACCATCATAATTGAATACAACTTCCTAAAGCTTGTTCATAGTTATATCTCTTCCCAACCTAGCAAATGAAAAAACATTAAGCTTCTTAAAACCATTACATCTTAAAAGACATATGAAAACAATTGGCTAAAAGAACTTGTTTCTTAGAGAAATAGGAAGTTATTAGAGAAATAGGAAGTTATTTCCTCTTTGATATCTTGTGGTACCTATATATTTGTAATGTCTTGTGCAATCTAGTGAATTAAATTATTGGTTCTTTGAAATTTTTCTTATAAGTGGAAAAATCTAGTGTTGCGATCATTAAACCTCATCCAAGATAAATTAGTTTCCTACCCCCAGATGGATTCAACATTCTTATGTGCTTGCCATCATTTTGAGTCAGGGTAGGCTTATTGCCTAATCTTTAATAAATCCCTTAGACTCGACTTTGCTCTCCAACTTCTAAGTAAAAAGCTCTAAAATCTTAAGTAAGTTTTCCTGGTTTCTAAAAGATCTTTATTCAACTAGGTATCATGACATTAATTTCCTTCTAAAACTCATATAAAATTATTGTAAAGTTTGGGTAAGAAAATCAACAATGTAATTACTGAAAAGGGTTCCAGCCCAATTCAGCATATCTTCTCCAAAAACAATTGAACAATAATATAAAAGTCCATGATGTAGTGAAGTTGAAAGAGGATAAAATAATTAGAATGGGAAAGACTTATAAAATCAACAAGTTATAATCTCAACTGTAGGAGCCATTGTAGCAACAATCCACTGGCATTTAACATATGATGAATGATAATCGATTTGGTAGTCAAAATGATGTAGTGAAGTTGTTTAATAATCTAGAACAATAAAAAAGTATAGAAGAATATATGGAAAAGTTTGAAGAACTGAAGTCTTTAATGAGTTCACTTAATTCCTCTTTATCTAAAACTTATTATGCATCCAATTTTATAAGTGAACTCAAGAAAGACATCAAACCAATGCTATAGATTCTCAAGCCAACTACAATATTGTAAGCCTTTAAGAGGCTAAATGACAAGAAAAATATAATGAGACAATCACCCAGAAGAATAGGATGATCTTAAGAAGGCAATTTTTATGATTTTTCCTTGTTAGTTTTAAATTTCATATTTTATTTTATTTTATTTTATTTTATGGTTCCTTTCTTGTAAATCTCAAGTTCTTACTTTTGTTTCGTAGTTTGAGTAGGGTTTTTGACCTATATAAGGCCTTGTAAACCTTCTAAGGAGAAAAACATTATCACTTAAATTCTAGAGAAAATAAAACAGTGAATTTGAGGTTCACCTTAGCAACCCCCTTCTCACCCATTACAATTAACTTGTTCTTTCATGTTTTGCTATTTTTATATTCACCCGCATCAATTGTTCTCTTTGCATCTTATAAATCTTTTTACTGCTAACTAAATTCAATCTCGAGTCCCTTGATTTTGAATCTTCTAGTGGAGATGATAGCATAATGAATAAAGAGAGAAATTAGAATATTTTCATTTCTAAAATAACAATTAAATTGTAGAAAAAGAATTCTAATTTCATAAATTTTAAATGTAAGAAATTCATAATTTTCCTAAAAATAACACACAAAAATATTTAAATAGTGAATTGAACATAACTGAACTGTATTGAACAAAATTGTAACCCAATCCAAAAATAACTAGAGAAATTTTAAAATAACAACCTCCAATTCTATTTTTAGCATGATTCTAATAATATCAAATAATTGTAATGAGTTGTTCCCATGAGAAATAATGTATTGGTAAGACTTCAACCTTGTAATGGGGTCTAAAATTATATTTTTTATTTTAGAAAAAAATATTTGACTTGGTGAAATTCTTTTTTCATTTTGGAATTGCTAAACCAACAACCAGTGAATGTTAATTGATTTCATTAAAAAATTTAAAATACCCCCAAAATCAAGAATTATTTTTAGCACATTGAAAGATAAAATAATAATTATACTTGTATTTATCTCACACGGATTAACTCCTTTAATAGTTGAGAGTCTGTAGTTTCCAAACTCGAAAGCAGGTCGACTCACCAGTCTCCTACCCGGTATTCGGAAACTCAGGAAGTCAGTACTCGGCCTCTCTGAGTTGGAGCAATGTCAACAAAAATAGTCCTTAAGTTTTTTCGATCCAACCGTATCTATCGCCCCTCTGTAAATCTTTCTCGCTCCCTATAAAACAGAATTTTATTCAGTATAATTTTAATTTTAACTAGTGATTGATGTTTATCATTGCTTTAATCAATCAATCAATCAATTTCAGGAACCTGTTGAAGGCAAAATCGTGATTAATTCTCCTTCCTCAATTTCTCACCATGGAATTCGCCTCTCCGTCACCGGATCTGTTAGCTTGCAGGTTACAGGATCATTTCATCAATTTCTCTCTCTCTCTCTCTCTCTATTTGTCTGTTTGATTTGCGAGAAAACTTTATAAAATCTGATTTGGTGTGGTGTTTTGTTATGAAAGCAGGTTCGAGGAGGATCAGCTGGAGTTATTGAATCCTTTTATGGTGTTGTCAAGCCGATCACTATCGTGTATGCTATTACTAGTGTTTTGTCTCTATCTTATTTTAAATGATTGTATAAAGTGCTTAATGTTAATAATAGTTGATTCATTGAGAAAAAAAGAGGGAGAAAAATGGCTGCATTTCTTTTTTTCTTGTAAATATGTTTTGCTTTGTGTTAATGCATGCTGAAATTGAACTCGGTATTGAACGGGTGATCAAATTAGTGGACTTGGTGTGTGATTTTTCAAGTTTTGTATTTAAGCAATGGATTTTCAAGCAGATTATTACCCTGATTGCTGCGAATTTTACTTGACATGGAAACAGGAATAAGAGCATTGAGGTTACACCGTCGGGAAAGATTGGTTCATGTACAATTGAGGTATTTATAACAAACAACTCGCTCAAATTTAGTGTGATTTTAGCTTTTTGATGCCTGACGAAATATTTAATTGAAGAAATTATAATGTGGGCTAGTCTCATCCCCCCCCCCCCCCCATGAAATATCATCTCCTTCATGCTGGTGTTATCAATCATTATATATACCCTTTTCACCTCTTATGTTATAGTTTATTATTATTATTATTATTATTATTCTTAAGTTAATTTTAGTGTTTGCTTGGTATGGCAGTTACCATTTACCATGGTTTTGAAACAAACTAGGGAAAAAAGTTTGGGAAGATTTTATGAGACCTTTCATGGAACGGATGTTAGCATTCAGGTGAATATATTTTTTTTCCTATAAAAGAAGAAATGTTTAACAGAAATTACTCTTGTTATCTTCTTTTTAATTTTTCATGGTTCTAATGCTTCCCACAATTACTTTCACACTTTTGTAAGACTTTATGATTGATGATATCTGTGATAGTATTTGTTTACTGTAGATATAGCTAGAGGATACCTTTATATATCATTATCTGCGACAACGGAATTTATAGTTGAAAGTGATAAAGGTGTGGTTTGATTTTTTCTTTTTATGATATATGTATTATTGATAGGGAATTAAATAAACCGCTGTCTTGCTGATGCTGTTTCATTTTCAGCTGATGTGCTTGAGCGACCAGTTTCTCCTGAAATGGCTATCTTTTACATTACTCAGGACACTCAGAGACATCCTTTACTTCCTGAAATAAAGTCAGGTATGCTTCTATGTCATCTTAGCTAAGACTCTTTCTCCAACCTTAATTTGAATTTTGGAGAAATAGTTTCCTCTTTTGGCATTTGTATGCATGTATTTGTGATGCGGGCACTTGAGTATCTTATTTGTGCTGCTTCTTATTTTCAAGTGAAACTCAACTGATTATAGATGGTATTCAACAGGTGGTTTTCGGGTGACAGGAAGAATATCTACTCTGTGTTCCTTGTTGGATCCCATCAGTGGAGAGTTAGCAGTTGAAACATCAGCAGTTCCCATTTCCTCCATTGACATACACTTGCTCCGTGTAGAGTCAGTTCTAGTAGGAGAGAAAATTGTGACTAAAACTTCTTTGATTCAGACCACACAGGCATGATATGTTCCCAATCTTGCCAAATTACTTTGACTTGTACAATGTTTTGATTTTAAACTTCTGTTTTTTCTCTGGTGTTTACAGATAGCGGATGGAGATGTCTGTTGTAATCTGACTTTGCCTATCTATGTTATCCTTCCTCGCCTTCTGACTTGTCCAAGTGTCTTTGCTGGGTGAGTTGCAAGCTTCTCCTGACTCTGGTTTGTCTTTGTGGATCTGTATGAAGATGGAAGGCGCTGGTACTTATCTTTAAAAGGGGATGATAATGATGTTAAAAAAATTACATAATGGCTCTATAAGTTAGAAGCATAAGCACTTCATTGACATTTTAATTCATGAAAGGACATGAAGTCCATCTTGGCTGGTAAAGTCTGTCTGTTGGTTATATGACTCAAACTTGCTCTATTTGTAGTTTTAAATTTTGAATTTTCCCCAAGCATGCTCTTTTGTTTTATTTTAAAGGGTTTGGCTCTGCCGACGAAAAGGAAAATTGAGTAATTCCTATAGGGGATAATTGTTTGATACAAGGTGGGAAAGCTAAGCAAACCCAACTGAGATTTTTTTTTTCAAATTGAACCGAAAGGTATCTTAAAACTCAAGAATTCCAGCGTCTGCTAAAGATATTACAATTGTATCTTTTTTTTGCTTGCTATTCTTGTGAACTCGTTCCCCTACCCAGCAGTATCACTGCTTTATGCTTGGGTTTGCTCACACATCTGATTGTTCTTAAAAGCTAGCCATTTATGCCTTGTGGTAATTGTCATTGTCTTTTATTGAATTCTCTTTGCAGTCCATTTTCAATCGAGTTCAAAGTGTCCATAGTCATCAGCTTTCAGTCAGAACTGTCCAAATTGCATAAAAAATCTGATCCAAAAACTCCAAGACTGTGGGTAAGCATTTCTCTGAATTTCAATGTAGAGGAAACCTATTTGTTTGCATCTTAACTGTCTTTCAAATTTCAGCTGGCAATGGAAACTTTACCGCTTGAACTTGTTCGAACAAGATAAGGCGATCTGTAAAGACAATTTTTGGAGAACTGTGCATAGAATGTAAGAATGCAGTATCCAAGCACAATGAGTTCATGCCTCTGTTTAACACTCAAGCTGTTTTATGCATCGGTCGGGAAAACGTGCAGCCATCCTAGAATGAGGACCCTGCTAGGCATGGATTCCCTGACCTTTTACATGAAGGTCATGTTGCTGGATGCTTTCACCAAGACCAATTGCCTCTTGAATTCTAATCGCATTAAATCTTATTTTCATCAATGCATCTAAACCCAATCTAATCATCTTCCAGCTCTTTTCATCTTTACATGAAACTCTTGTTCCATAAATGGCCACCATCTAGCACATTTTTTGCTCCTTTTAGGGTTTCTTTTTAATAAAACAACTTATTAAACCCACTTGAATCCATAACTTGTTTGATGGGTTAATTCGCAATGCCATGGTCGATTTAATATTTGATCCTCTAAGGTGAATTGAAGTTTTCTTAAGCATTTACTTAATTTTCAATACTTGCCAAGGTTAACAATTTTAATGAATTTACCATGATAAGAAAACACAAAAAACAACAATGAGATGAGAAAGAATAAGCGAGTGTTGGAGTACAAAACCAATAATAGCTCTCCTCCTTGATCCATCTTTACCCACAGCATGAGAGCATTTATACAGAGTCATATGGCAGCTAAGAGAACTAGCTTCTAATCGTAATGCTCTCAATGTTCGTGGACTTCGGGGGCAAGTTGACAGCATTCACCATTTGTGCTGAGAAAGAAAGCTAGTAGATAGGTGGGAATTCAAGCTTTGGTCCCAACAATTTATTTTAAGTGAACCATATTTATTACCAACAGAAATGATATATTTTCTAACCAACCATATTTTAGATGGACCGACAAAATTAATTACTCTTTTTGTTTTTTGCATTTGTGATGGAAAAGAAGTGGCTCTACGAACATCAACTATATCAACAAATCATTAAATTATTATCAATTTCTATAATTATACCAGACCAAGCTCTCTTAGCTAATTTTAATACTAAAATAAGTATAAGTAGGAGAATGTTGGTGGATTTTAATATTAATGGATTGGAGTTGAGTAATTCAAGCAAAAAAGTTAATGCCAGCACATGGAGATCCGGTGAGAATTGAACTTCTATAGCATAATCCTCTTTTTGAACATTCTGCATTAGAATCTCAATCTTAGGCTAAAATATGAAAGTGTAATAGATCTCCGAGTTAAGTTACGATCATAGTAGATTTTTTTTGGACGTAAAGAAATCTAATTTTTTGAAAAAAATATACTTTAAAAATTCAGGTAATAAATAAAACTTTAATTATTACAGACTATTATAAGAAATGTACTCCATCCTAAACTCAAAAACTGATGTACTGATATAAACCATCTCCCGCAATAAATATTTTGCCAATATTCAATATTTGAAGTTCGTGGAGGTTTCCTAGACTTATTGCCACAGACCCTTTAAAGCGTTACCACCCAAGGGGTGTTTTAAAACTAGGTTTATCTTCCTAGATGAGAAAAGAAGGTTTGATTTCTACTAATGAGTTTTTATTATTATGTACTGGAAGGCTAGGTCCATAACCTTAAAGAGTCTAGTACATTCTTTTTGCTAGAAGAAAATGAGCTTCTGCATTTAACATTCAAGTATTCTGACCAAAAAACAACACAAAGCATGCCAGTTTTCATAGATTACAGCACTAGAGACCTCTCTAGCTGTTAGAGAGAATCTTGGTAGCTTTATGCAGTTCTGAGGGAACATCTGCTATAACCATTCTTTCACGTGGCGAATCAGCAGAACATCGAAGTCCAATCTGCAGGATTGATTCCAAACACTTCTTTACCTTTTCAATGCTGATGCTGCTTCTGCCTCTTGGACCATTTCTCCTTGTCTGAACATCCTCTTGGATATCAACTGAAAGTAGAGGATCAATAATCTCCATTACCCGATCAGGAAGGGCTGCTTCAACGAAACAATGCAGGTTAAAGTCGCCTGTAAACATGCTGTCGGTGGGCCTTTTTCCTGTGAACATCTCCAGCAGGAGAATTCCATAGCTATACACATCACCCTGTGTTGAAGCCTCTCCTCCCATTCCATATTCTGCAATTTAAGCAAAAACACATTATAATGCAACACGATTACTGGATATGTAGCAAGTTGATTTCTAAATGAATGCGAGGATGGGTAATTGCTTAATATTTTACCTGGTGCTACATAACCAATGGTTCCTCGTATGCAAATTGAGCTGGACTCTGTAGAAAATGATTCACCAGCAGCAGCTAAAAGAATCTTTGCCAGGCCAAAATCACCCACTTGAGCAGTAAGGTCGTTGTCAAGAAGGATGTTGCTCGGTTTTAGATCACAATGAAGCACTGTCGTTTCACACTGGTTGTGAAGATAATCTAATGCTAGGGCCACATCAGTCGCTATGTTTATTCTCTGCAGCAGACTTAAATTTTTGAAGTCTTGTGATTCCGGTGAACTTGCATGTAACCAGCTCTCCAAACTCCCATTTGACATGAACTCGAAGATCAAAGCCTTGAAATCATTGCCTTTGAAATCAATGGTTGAGCAAGAATTTACAATTCTGACAAGATTTCGGTGTCTGATATTCCTCAACGCGTTGATTTCAGCCATAAAAGTCTTGCTGGCTCCTCTTTGTCGAAGCTTGAATACCTTTACAGCTACTTGATCATCAAATCCAAGCGTACCTTTGTAGACAGTGCCGTATTTTCCATCCCCAATTATGTTGGCCGAAGAGAACCCACCAGTAGCATGTACAAGTTCCGAGTAGGAAACTCTCTGGTATTTCTTCTCTAATGGTGAGGCCAAAGAAGGTCCACTTTTTTTTTGTTTTTTCCTGCGTATAAAAGCACAGGCAGATGACACCACCAGAAGAAGGAAAAGTGCAGCACAACTTGCAAGAATTACTACCTTCCGATGAACTCCATTCTTTTGTCTCTGTTTTGGGCATTCATGCAATCGCAGTGCCTTGATTCCTCCACATAGCTTGTCATTTCCAGCAACTGAAAATGCACTGGCATTGGTGAAAACTCCTTCAGCTGGCACTTCACCATCAAAATTGTTACCGGAAAGGTTGAGATAACCAAGAAGAGGTAATTCACCAAGAAACTTGGGAATCTGCCCAGACAAGTTGTTGTGGGCAAGGTTAAGGACTCGGATACTTCTTAGCTTCTTGAAAGAAGAAGGAATAGTTCCTTCAAAGAAGTTGCCCTTCAAGTTGAGGTCTTCCAACATGACACAACTCTCGATAGAACTTGGAATTTTTCCAGATAATTTGTTTTCTGAAACATCCAATTCATTCAGATTTCCTGCATTACCCAGTTGTGATGGTAATGGACCTGTTAAATTATTTGAAGCCATATAGAGGCCCAATAAAGAATCGATACCAGCAAGTTTCTGAGGTATCGCACCACTGAGATGATTGTATGAAAGTGCTAACCATTCTAGTTGACTGTAATTTTCCAGAGAAACTGGTATAGTTCCCTCAAGAAAATTGTCTGCTAGACTGAGATGAAGCATTCGAGAAAGGTTTCCGAAGGAGGATGGAATATATCCAGAGATTTTGTTTGTGTAAACATAAAGCTCTTGCAACTTGGAAAGTTTTCCAATAGAATCAGGTAATCTCCCTGTAAGCATGTTTCCATAAAATACAAGAGACTCCAAGTTTTTAAGATTTTCAATCTCTACAGGAATGTCTCCAGTCAAGTAGTTAGTCGAGAGTCCTAACCGATAGAGGTTGGTCGAGAGATTTGCAATAGAAATTGGCAATACGCCTCTAAGGTGATTTTCAAAAAACAACACCTCTCTTAAATTGGTGCAATTGGTCAAGGAGGTAAGAAAAGTTAAATCACTCTCATTCTCATCCCCAAGCGGATTGCTGCCAAAGTTTATTATTTCAAGGTTTTGCAGGTTTCCCAAATTATTTGGAACAGGCCCGGTTAAAGCATTAAATGATAAATCGAAATTTACGAGTCCTGAGCAATTGACGAAAGATTCTGGAATATGACCAAAGAATTGGTTTCCTCCAAGATAAAGAGCTTGCAGATTGGGCAGGGTTGATCCTATATAACGCGGGAGGGGACCGGTTAATTGGTTGTCCACTAATGAGAGCGAATTGAGGGATGAGATATTGTAAAGCTGTTCAGGAACCATACCAGACAAATTGTTGGAATAAAGACTTAGACCATGTAAGGCAGAGAGTCGTCCAAGTTCATCAGGAATGATTCCATCCAGATTGTTCAATGCTAGACTTGCACGCTCCATGCTAGAGAGGTTCCCAAATGAAGGTGGGATTGAACCAGTGAAATGATTGCTGCCGAGGCCCAATCTGAAGAGCTTGGACAGAGAGCCAAGTTCACTGGGAATTTTCCCTCTAAAATTGTTTCCGTTTAGATTCAGGAAATTGAGGTTCGAAAAATTACTCAAGATGGAAGGAAGTTCACCTTGGAAGGAGTTGTTTGCTAGAGAAAGGTGTCTCAGTCGAAACAACCGGCCAATTTCTGGAGGAAGAATCTGATGGAATCTGTTTGTACTGAGAACAATCACCCTTAGGAATGTAAGATTCCCGATATGGGGAGACAGTGGACCTGCCAGTTGAAGTGAAGACAGATTCAAGGAAGTCACTCTTCGATGCCTGCGACCGCATGTAACTCCTTGCCAGCTGCAAAACTGCAGCGAGCTGTTCCATGAGCTTAAACTGCTGAAAGGATCGTATGATATAAGATCCTTAATGGCAAGCAAAGCATGCTGGTCTGTCTCATTTGAGAAGCCAGAAGTGGTGGCTTCGATGTAGTTGATGAACAAAAGCATGCCCATGAACCAAAGAAGTGAGTTCAGTAGCCCTGAAAGCATAATTCTTTTCTGTTTTTTTTCGGTGCTTGTGCCTGATGAAGATAGGATGAGCTTAAGCAAGAAGCCAAGATCCTCCGTTTGTTAGACCACTGGTTCAGTATATAGTGGTGTAAAATCTAAGTGGAAACCAATGCGAGAATCCACGAATGCAAACAGGGAGGGACCCTTGACAAATTAAATTAAGGGGGTTTGCCATGAATCTTGACTGTTTGGGAACAGAGTTTTTTTTATAAATACATTAAAATATTTTTTGTATTTTTAAAAAATTATTTTTAATATTAATATATTAAAATATCTAAAAACACTAAATTTTTTTATTGAAATTAAAAAAAAAATGATTTTTTTTCAAAAAAACATTTTTAAATCTCTCAAAGAAGTGAAATGTTCATGCATTTACTAGACAACAGTGTTCATGGTGTAGTTTTAACAATGTTGAAGAGAACTGTTTAGTCTTCACCACAGTTAACTGCTGCAGTTTGCAGCAGGTTTGATCTTTTTTAAAAAAAAATTGAAATTGATATTTTTTATTGGCCGACGATCACTTTCTCTTAACTCTCTTATTTTTCTACAACTTTCTTTCTCCTTTAAAGGTTTGTGGACTGAAATATAAAATAAAAACAATGTTATAACTGAAAAACTACGTTCTCAAAATAAAAGGATAAAAAATAAAAATAAAAAGTTAAGACATAAATATACTTTTCCACACCTCATACAATCAACAACAGAAGGTCCTATTATTTTGTATATTTATTAAATATCATTAATCCATATTGTAATATAAAAAATAAAGATTTGAATTATTAATGTGTTGGATGAAATTCTTTTTTTTTTATTTTTATCTTTTCATTTTTATTTTAAAAAAATTTAAAAAAGCATGATCATTTTTAAGTTTTAAAATATATTTTCAACCAAGAAAAACAGAAAATATGCTTATATAAAATTGTTTTTCATCTCAAGAAAAAAAATGGAAATTTTGTTCAAATTAAGTTTGTTTTTATGATATTTTCAATATTTTTAACTTTCACAATTTTTTGTAATTAATCTGAAAACACTTTTCCACCTAATTTTCCACTAAAACAATTTCATTTAGTTGTTCAAAGGTCCTCCACAACATTTTCCACCAAATCAAATTGCACGTCGACGGAACCAAAGTGATTGGATTAAAAGTTAGTGGAACATTATTATTAATTCATAATAATCATTACTTTGTTGTTTTATTTTATATTTTGGGCATAGTGTTCAAACATTAGTTCCCACACGACATGGAACGAAATAGAAATCAAGATTTACTTCGCAAGAGCACCCAAAACAAATACAGTCAAGGTCCACTTGAGAAATTAGTCTTTGAAATAATAATAACTGTAATTATCCATTGGTGAGTGTAATTTATTTATTTTACATCAACTTTTTTAATTCACAATCGAATTGAGGTTTTCAGTCACTTTTCATTGCCTACTATTTCCACCATATCTTGATGAATTATGATTTCAAGACTCTTCTTTTCTCTTTGTGATATTAAAAGGATTTTATATTGAATAAATTGATTGCCAGCATATGAAGAGAGATAATAGATTTTTCAACTGCATCTTCTTTACTTTTATAGAAGTTTATTTATATTATTACTTTTGTAGCTATATTCCATGTTTTATACCATCTTCTTATCAAAGGAATTAATTGTTTATTTAAAGATTTTTTGTAAATATCTTTTTCTTTACTTTCATAGAATTGATTGTTTATTTATAGTATTACTTTTGTAGGTACATTCCATGTTTTATACCATCTTCTTATCAAAGGAATTAATTGTATATTTAAAGATTTTTTGTAAATATCTTTTTCTTTACTTTGTTAGGATACTATTTGTCGCACGTCGCCGCGCGGCGTCCCGGGAGGGATCCTGGCTCTCGCGATGGAGTTGAGAAGGAGTCGCCACCTGGCTGTTGAGGGTCGCTAGGAACACCCGATTTGGTACTAGTCTACTCAGAGATTCAAGGGTAGGGGACTGGTTGCGTAAAGGGAAGGTATTAGCACCCCTAGTACGCCTTACCTGAGGTAAGCTGCATTGTCTATTTCGATCTGATTTTGAATGCTTCAATAAGTCATATTTATTCACACAAAAAATGTTTCGATTGAAAAAGAAATCGATCACCGCTTAGAAATAATCCTGTGAATTTTATTGATTATTATCATCCCCGCCGAATATTTTGGATATTAACCCCTTTAGAATTTATTTATCCAAACACCGAAAAGTGAATAATAGCATACTATTCCCGCCGAATATTTTGGATAAGATTTATTTATCCAAACACCGAACAGTGAATAATAGCATACTATTCCCCCGAATATTTTGGATTTTAACCCCTTAAGATTTATTTATCCGAATACCGACAGTGAATAATAAATTCCCAAAAAGTAAGATTTTTATATTTTTGAAATATTAGTCAATACCCTTTTGATTTTTACAAAGAAAACACATTTTTATTTCATTTTGAATAAATAAAACACAACACACACACACACATTCTCTTTTCTTTCTTTTTCATTATATTTTACAAATAAAATACAACTCACACACACACATTATCTTTTTTTCATTTTTCTCATTACATTTCACAAATAATAATTAAAACACAATAAGTTCAAATAAAACACATAAACATAAAGAAAAATACAAAAAGGACTTCAGGAACAGTGGCAGCAGTGCAGGGGGCTGGTGGCGCGTCTGTCCACGCACCACCGTCACTGGCGGCGCGTGGGACCACGCGCCACCGCGGTGAACAGTAACCGGGGCAACAAATCTGCCTCTTCTCTTCCTTCTCTCGCCGGAGATGGTGCTCATGGAGACCTGCAAACACAGAAAACATAGAAAACAACACAAACAAGGCAGCTGGGTTGTTCTCAGCTCTCGGTTAGTTCTTCTTCTTCTTCTTCTTCTTCTTCTTCTGTTTTCCTCTCTTTTTCTCGCCGGCGAGGGTGTCTCGAGATGACCTGTGGACACAACAAACAACACACAGCAAACACACAAATCAATCTTAGTTTTTTTTCTTCAGATTTGTTCTTCTCTTCTTCAAATCTCGGCTCGTGTTCTTCAAATGGGGGCAGTTGGACTGCCCACGGTGGGGCTGCAATTGGGCTGCCTTTGGGTCAGATCTTGGGTGCGCAAGGGGTGGTCGTCGGTGGAGAGAGAGGAAGGGAGCAACTGATGGCTGGAGACAGGTGGGTCTGATCTGGGTGATGACCAACTTCTGGTGGTGCTAAACGGGACATCCAAGAGGAGAGGGAGGCTGGCTGACAGCGCTGGCCGGCGAGGAGAAGAAAAGGAGGCTGCACAGACCTCCCCTTCTCCTCTCTCCCACCTGTGGTGGCCTTCAAAGGCGACCTGCACAACAAAACAAACATAGAAAACAACAGCCAAACACAAACACAAAATCAATCTTATCTCGGGTCTGTTCAAATCTCGGGTCTGTTCAAATCCTTGGCTTCTCCTTCATTGGCTGGACTGCCATGGAGGCAGAGAAAGAGAGCAGGGGAAATGGGAATGGAGGAGGTGTGGCCGATGGGGCTGTCGTGGTTTGGCTGGAGATGGCTGAGGTGGCTGGGCGGAGGAAAGTGGGAACTGGTATGTGAAGGCAAGGGAAGAGAGGAGAGTCAATGAGGGGGTGGGGGCTGCCCTGTGGTGTTGGTCGGAGAAGAAGAGAGCAAGGGAAGGAGAGATTGTGGAGGGGCTGCAGCTGCCAAGGTAGAGGGCTGGCAGCTGCAGCCCTTAACAAAAATTTAGGGTTTTTACTCTATGATTAGGGTTTTTTGGGTGTGTCGTTTTTTTTGGTCTCTTCTTTTGTGGATTAACAACTCTATTTATAGAGTTTTCAAAGGCAAAATTCCAAACACAGCCCTCATCTTGCGTGCTTGTTTCAATTTGGTCCTTCATTTCCAATTTGTGCGATTTGACCCTGCATTGACTGTTAAATTCTCAATTTATTCAATTTTGCCCCTGTAACAAGATATTTTTGGATTTTTGTCTTTTTTTCTATTTTTTCTTTTTCTTCCAAAACATAAAAATAAGTAGGTCAAAATTTGGGTAGCAACAGATGCCCCCTCTTTACAATGCTTACGACTAAAGTCTTGCAAAAGACTTTAAATAGTAAGCCTTGTAAAGAAAAAAATAGAATGGTAGAGATGGTCTCATTATGATGGGTGACCTGCCCAGATAAAAGAATAGTTAGGAGGGTCTCAATGGTGACGGGTGACCTACCCGGGTCTGATTATGACGGGTGACCTGCCCGGGTTAGTAGAGTCTCGATAGTGACGGATGACTTACCCGGGTTTGATTATGACGGGTGACCTGCCCGGGTTAGTAGAGTCTTGATAGTGATGGATGACTTACCCGGGTCTGATTATGACGGGTGACCTGCCCGGGTTAGTAGAGTCTCGATAGTGACGGATGACTTACCCGGGTCTGATTGTGACGGATGAGTTACCCGGGTCTGATTATGACGGGTGACCTACCCGAGTTAGATGGGGTCTCAATGGTGATGGGTGACCTACCCGGGTCTCATTATGATGGGTGATCTACCCGGATTAGATGGGGTCTCAATGGTGACGGGTGACCTACCCGGGTCTCATTATGATGGGTGACCTACCCGGATTAGATGGGGTCTCAATGGTGACGGGTGACCTACCCAGGTCTCATTATGACGGGTGACCTACCCTGATTAGATGGGATCTCAATGGTGACGGGTGACCTACCCGGGTCTCATTATGACGGGTGACCTACCCGGATTAGATGGGGTCTCAATGGTGACGGGTGACCTACCCGGATTAGATGGGGTCTCAATGGTGACGGGTGACCTACCCGGGTCTCATTATAACGGGTGACCTACCCGGTTGAAAAATGATGAAGATGGGGATGCAATGCATGATGATGCATGTATACTTACCTGAGAAATATAGGTCCCCTTTCTTTGATGCTTCATTGTCATAAGATGTCTTTGTCTAATCTCCAAAGCTTTGTTGTCATTCATCCACCAAACTTAAGCACATTGCTTATTTTGGGCTATCTGCGATGATCTCTACTCTCATTGTTTATCAAGTCTGACCTTGACCCCAAGTGTAGTGTTGCTTGATTCATCGTGAAAGAGTGTAACAAGTCATCATCTTTCTTGGGTTTTCTCAACAACAGCTCTTTGGTTTGCGGGTGTTCTGCTAACAATCATTGCAAGGCTTGCTAGTGCTGACCTCATCTTCGGTTGTCGATCAATCATGGAGTTTTTTCATCAATTGAATCATATTTCTTCTAGCATATGTCATCTTCAACATTCATGCGATAGATTGTCAAGTCATCTAGAAATGCATCTAAACCTCATCATTGCATGCTCAATGTTATCCATAATATATTCCTCTCAGCTCATGAGAAGAGATGTAATGTTATCATCATCCACAATCATGCGATGAATTGCACCTTGGATTGATGCACCTGTTCGGTCATGCAATCTGAAACTCTTCGTTGTAGACTCAAATTCTTCTAAGTTCACGCAAAGAATTATAATGTTGTCAATGACGAGGTTCTTTCTGTCTCCCATATTCATGCAGTAAACTGAACCTTGAGTCGATGGGCTTCAAGTAGTGAAGTGAAGCTTGAATCAACGGACTTCAAAATAGATTATCCCACAATCAACTTTTATGGTGTGCATACTCTTCAACATTTATCAATAATATGACTCATGTGATGACATCTTTCTTTTTATCGCGCACATTGATGTAGTGAAGCGGAGCATGAATCGGTAACTTCAAAACATATTACCCCCTAGTCAACTTTGATGGCATGCATATTCTTTAACATTTATCCAAATGCACCCATGTTACAATATCTTTTGAAGACAACAAAATCTGCGGGTAAGCCAAAATCTGACAATGCCCTTCAAATGCAATTTTAGTTTCAACCATTGTTGTAGCTTGTTAAACCATCATTCTCCACTAAGCAATTCTGCCTTGAGTTGATCTGTTGATGCTCATTCATTTGTTCATCACCAAAACATATTTGTTGTCGCTATAAATCTGATGTATTTCACTGAAATTATATGCTTGTGTTTCCTTTGCCCCCAAGCTGATGTGAAGTTATTTGCATTCTTATCAAGATCCATATTCTGGCCTGACTGTTGAGCTTTCTAATCAAGAACTGCCAATATCAAGGATTCTGCAAAATCCAGTCACTGTCTTCTTTGTTTGTAAATCTTTTTTGTTCTAAAATTACATCATCAATTTCAAAGATCATGTGCATCCAAATTCATTTGGTCAAATATCCAATACACGATATTCAATGCATGCAAATCTGTAATGTCTTTTATTTTGCAAACAGTAATTGACCCATTATGAGATTGAAATCGTCTTTTATGGTTTTTTGTGTTTCGATTCTAATCTCAGATTTTGGGGTATGTCCTTTGATGGTACATGATGAAGTGATAATTTGTGGTTTTCAAACAATTAGAGCTGAGTAAAAACTTGAGGTTCAGTTGAAAAATTTGTCTCATTTTTCAGTACTTACTTTATCAATATGCATAACAACTTGCAACTTTTTCATGAAATTATAACCCTTATGGAAAAACTCTAGCAAATTTGGAGAGCGCCACTTATCAGTTAAAAATGCTTGCTTGATCAAGAAGGACTTTTACAAGCATGTAATGAGGCTATGGTTCATGGCTATAAAAGAAAGGGATATTCATAGGATCAAAAAGGTGTTTAAGGGTTTCAAAGACCTAGGATCACCATCATCTAGTCGTTAACTCCTTTTCTTTTGTTGTCTTTGTAGAAGAGACGACATCAAAATACGTTAATTATCTTAACGTGATTTTTTTTCAACCAACCGATGCTCTAAGAATCTCTACAACCATGTCATTCCTTTCATTGACAATTTCAACCTTAAAAGAGAAATACATAAAACCCGAATCATCATTTGTCATCTAATGTTATTTCATCTCTTGTTGCACTCGATATAGTCTAACAAAACAATTCTGCACGATCTTCATTTGATGGATCAATTATCTTGAAGACTTGATAATCTTAATAACATTTCTTCCCATGTGAGGTTTGACCACAGATACCAACGGACATGGTATAGTTCAATATTCTCTTCTTTTTTCTTTTCTTTTTTTTTCGTTTTTTTTTTTTTTTTTTTTTTTTTTTGCAATTTTTTTGAACTTGTAGCATTGACTCTTGGTTTTTTTGTCATGTCCTATCTCAATTTGATAGTTCCCCCCTCTATTGATTCTAATGTCGTCAGTGTATCCTCAAACTACAAATCTCTTATTGGCCCCTTACTGTATTTGCCCCCAGTGTGAGGGTGTGATCCATGTCGGTTTTTTTCAAAAAAATATAATATCAGGCTCAAATTGGGATTAACAAGGGATACATATTTTAAGAATAGTGAACGAAATAAACAAAGATGACCTTTTGTCATTTCAAGCAAAATCGGTTTTAACTGATAAATTTTGACCTCGTCCAATATAATGATTTGGACGTGCAAGAGTCCTGATTCGCGGGTCCATAACTACCGAATCCATTACATGTCGATATGCATACTAATAAAGCTTAGTTCTATGATGTGGTTCAAAAACTCGGTGTATGGGCTCAAAAATTGTTCGGTCATCTGGTATTGGTCATCATGTCTTTTAACAAAAGTTGGGTCAATTTTGCAATCAAAATACTTTTAATTTTCAAAAATGATAAACTTTAAATTTTGCATGTTGGAGTTTGATCAAAATATTTTGTCAAAAATAAGAATGCAAACATCTCTTGATTTCAAAACAACAAAAGACAAGGAAAACACATGCTTCAATGAAATGATGATTTAACCCCAAAACAAAGTGATAGCCGATGAGATTCCATAAGACAATTATTGACTGTGCGACATTTTTCTCAGACTTTTCAAACAATCATTTCTGTGTTGTCGCTGCTCATTGATCTTGCTTATGCTCGCGATGATTCATTGCTGACACTGTCGACGATAACATCCTCCACCAAACTTGACTTGCGTTTTGTTGATTACCTTCCACACTTGATTACTAAAATTCTTGCAACTATTCATCTCTCTCATCTGGATTATGTCGCAAAAGGAACGTTTTTTTTTTTTTTTTTTGCGCTCCATCGCATTCCTCATTGGACATAAAACGTGAATCAAGCTTGGCAGCACTCTTTTCAAAACACCTAAGTGCGTGAATCATTAAGACAAGAGATGGAGAAGGAACATCAACTCAAACCGATGATGCGCCACTAGCAGCTCAAAGCCCTGTTGCACCCCAGGTTATCGGGACAAGCTCACCAAAAAAGCATCCCGAATCCACTCGGCCCATCCCAATTCCTATTACATTGGATTTAACAGATGAGGACCCACAAGATTCTAGATTCTCTAACCACGTAGGATATGATAAGTGGTCTGCACTGGAAGAAAGGATAAGAGCAGTTGAAGGGAATGATCTATCTGACCCAGTTAGGGCAACCGAAGCGTGCTTGGTGCCTAACATCGTGATACCGCGGAAGTTCAGGGTGCCAGAATTTATCAAGTATACCGGGACAGAATGCCCGAAGACTCATCTTCGTTCCTACTACAACAAGATGGCTGAGGTTATACACGATGATAAGTTGCTGATATATTTCTTCCAAGACAGTTTGACGGGATCGGCTCTCTGTTGGTATATGAGACTGGATAACATCAGGATTAGAAAGTGGACAGACTTGGCAGACGCTTTTTTGAAGCAGTACAAGTTTAATCTTGAGATTGCTCCTGATAGAACCAGCTTGATGACCATGGAGAAAGGAGCTCAGGAGTCCGTTAGGACTTATGCTCAGAGGTGGCGGGACCAGGCTATTAACGTGCAACCACCGTTAATAGAGACAAAAATGGTGGCTCTTTTTGCTAATACCTTTAGGGCCCCATACTATGAGCATCTGATGGGTAGCTCCGCCCAGCATTTTTATGATGCAGTACAAATCGCTAAGAGGATTGAACAAGGAATTCGAAGCGGGAGAATTATGGAACCTGTAGAAAAGAGGGGCTTTGTGGGGAAAAAGAGGGAAGTTGAGGTGAATAACCTAGAAGATAGGCAAAGAGGGAAAGGTAAAAGTTACCAAAGCTACCAATCACCTACCCCCCAAACCACCAGTATCAACTTTTCCAAACCCGCTGTCCCAAACCAACCTTTTCACACAAAGTTCCCCGCAAACAACCAAAATAACTACCAAAGAAGAGACTATCAACAACCAGAAGAACAACTACCACCTTTTCATATAACCCTCAAGGAGTTATATGCTAAATTACTGAGTATTGGGCACATTGCTCCCCTACCAGTACCACCTCCACAATCACCTTTCCCTACCTGGCACAACCCTGAGCTGACTTGTGAATACCATGCTGGTAATGCAGGTCATAGCATTGAAACCTGTGTAGCTTTTAAAAGGAGGGTATTACAGTTAATCAAGATCAGGTGGGTCACTTTCGAGGATTCGCCCAATGTGAATTCGAATCCTTTGCCCAAGCACGCTGTAGGAAGTAGCGGGGTGAATGCGGTGGAAGCTAATAACAAAGAAAGGGTTCTAAAAGTGACCATGATCAGACTATACGATATGCTGGTACAGTCTGGGCACTTGGAGGAATCGACTGAGCGCAACATGGGAACAGAGGACTTTTGTTTATTCCATAACGGGAAAGGGCATCACATTGATGAATGCATCGAGTTTCATCAGAAGGTTGCGAGAATGTTAACTTTGGGGGAGTTAAGGATTGAGGCTATGGAGGACAATAGAGGGATGATGATGATAGAGAAATGTAGGATCCAATCAACAGCCAGTGGATTTTCAAAGTTGGTATTAGCTAAGCCTGCATATGCAATGGAAGCAGATTACAGAGCAATGCCAGGCAACTATGTTTCTACCTCAAACATCGAAGCTCCTTTTTTTCAAAACGAGATAAGCGGGTTAACCTGGAGTGGCCGTTGTTTCACGCCCGAGGATTTAGAAAAGCAAAGAAAAATCAAAGGCAAAGAAGTAATGAGTTTTGAAAAAGAGTTGGAGGTAAATAAACCTATGACATAGGAAGAAACGAATGAGTTCTTGAAGTTGATGAAGCATAGTGAGTACTGTGTGGTGGACCAGTTGAAAAAGACTCTTGCCAAGATCTCCATCATGTCGTTAATACTTAGTTCTGAGCCACATCGTAATGCTTTGCAGAAAGTGCTAAATGAGGCTTACGTACCTCAGGATATTGAGCAAAGGACTATGGAGCATCTTGTCAGGAGAATTCATGCTTCGAATTACTTGTACTTCACCGAAGATGAACTTGACGCTGAAGGAACTGGCCATAATAAACCTTTGTATATCACGGTCCGATGCAAAGATTGTCTCATCGGTAAAGTTCTCATCGATAATGGCTCGGCCCTAAATGTGTTGCCAAGACATATGCTGAATGAGATGCCAGTAGATCTCTCCCATATGCAGCCAAGTGTGATGCTGGCTAGAGCATATGATGGTTCACCAAGGCAAGTGCTAGGATCGATCGAAATTGAACTAGCCGTGGGTCCACAAGTTTTCCTAGTAACTCTTCAGGTGATGGACATTCACCCTTCCTATAGCATGTTGTTGGGAAGACCATGGATACATGCTGCAGGAGCGGTCACCTCCTCGTTGCATCAATGTTTGAAATACATTGCCAATGGTGTCCTGGTTACCGTTAAGGCTGAAGAGGCTATATCAATGTTGAAGAATGTGGCAGTCCCTTTCATTAAAGCTGAAGATTGTATGGATGGGAACCTACATGCGTTCGAGGTGGTAAACACCGAGTGGGTGCCTGAGAATACTATAATAAGAAAACCATGAATCTCAGAGGCCACCAAAACGGCTGCTAAAAACCTATTAAAACACGAGATTCCTGTCCAATTTGACGCAAGAAAAGGAAAGGTCGAGTGGATCGGTGTAACAAAGTTGAAAGCTGCAGAACAAAGGTTTGGGCTAGGGTATAAGCCTAGAAAAGAGGATTACAGGCAGGCTGCTATTGCGAGAAGAGAGAAAAGAATGGCAAGGATTGAAGGAAGAAAGCCTGAAGAGGAAAACTTGGTCATCCCTCCAATCAGGTTTTCATTCCCAAGGGCTGCATATGTAATACAACCTGACCTGGGACATGAAAGCTCTCTTCAGAAGCTCTCATCTATGAGCATAAACACGATGGAAAAGGAGGAAGTCGATGTCAATGCCGAGAAGACTCGATCCGAAAGAAGGGATGAAGAGCTGCCACAGTTAACCATTTATGCTCTGGAGGAAGCTACGACCTCTACATGTATTCGGAAGATAGCCGAGGGAGAGAAGTTCCAGAATTGGGTGACCCAAGAAGCTCCATTGGTTTTCAAAATGTAATACTTTGTTTGGATTAAAGCATTTTCTCTAATATTTTGTTTTGTTTTAGTTTTAACATTCGAGGCTCAATGGGTCGATCAAATTTTATATTTGTTTTGTTTGAATTGAACGTTTCTTTTAATGAGATCATGCATTTTTAGCTCATCTTGTTTATTTTTATTTGTACATTTACACTCACTTTCCGCTTTCAGGAACCCTGAAAGCGGAACTTCCACAACAACACCTGCACTTTACACTAAGAATGAATGGCCAAATTTTAATGAATCTATAATAGTTGTAGAAGAGGAAGAAAAGGAAGAAAATAGCATTAGGGAATTCACCAAATAAATAGAACAACACGAACAGGTTTGGAAGCCCGCTAAAGAGGAACTTGAGACCATAAATGTGGGTAATGAAGAAAGCCGAAGAGAGCTCAAGATAGGAATGTTAGTCACACAAAAGGAACGAGAAGATTTGCTTACACTGCTGCGAGATTATGTGGATGTTTTTGCTTGGTCTTATAAGGATATGCCCGGATTAGATACAAATATCGTAGTACATAGGGTACCATTGGAAGAAGGATGCAGACCGATTAAACAAAAGCTAAGAAGAACTCATCCGGAAGTTTTGATCAAAGTAAGAGAAGAAATTGAAAAACAATGGAACGCTGGTTTCTTAGAAGTTGTCAAGTACCCACAATGGGTGTCAAACATAGTGGTGGTACCCAAAAAAGAGGGCAAGATTAGAGTCTGTGTGGATTTCAGGGATTTAAATCGGGCTAGCCCTAAAGATAACTTTCCTCTACCGCATATAGACATGTTGGTTGACAATGCAGCTCGTAGCTCCACATATTCCTTTATGGACGGTTTTTCAGGCTATAATCAAATAAAAATGGCCCAAGAAGATAAGGAGAAGACAACCTTTGTTACGCCATGGGGGACCTTTTGCTATAAAGTCATGCCATTTGGGTTAAAGAATGTTGGTGCCACTTACCAAAGGGCTATGGTGACTTTATTTCACGACATGATGCACAAGGAGATTGAAGTATACGTGGATGACATGATCGCCAAATCTGGAAAAGGAGAGAATCATGTCCAGGTACTGAGAAAATTATTTGAAAGGTTAAGGAAATACAAGTTGAGGCTAAATTCTGCAAAGTGCTCATTCGGGGTGAAATCTGGGAAGTTGTTAGGATTTGTGGTGAGTGACAAAGGGATAGAAGTGGATCCTGAGAAAGTAAAGGCTATTCGGGCCATGCCAACTCCGAAGACTGAGAAAGAAGTAAGGGGTTTTTTAGGAAGGTTAAATTACATCGCTCGATTCATATCCCAATTAACCACAACCTGTGACCCAATCTTTCGTTTATTAAGGAAGAAGAATCCTGGGATTTGGAATACTGAGTGTGAAGAGGCTTTTGAAAAGATTAAGCAGTACCTGCTAAATCCACCCCTGCTTGTTCCCCCTGTACCAAAAAGGCCATTGATACTGTACTTAACAGTGACTGAAACAGCGATGGGATGTGTGCTCGGACAACAAGATGAATCTGGAAGGAAGGAAAGGGCCATTTATTACTTGAGTAAGAAGTTCATTGAGTGTGAGTCTAGGTATACTATGATTGAGAAGTTGTGTTGCGCACTAGCGTGGGCCGCGAAGAGGTTACGACAATATATGTTGTATCATACCACATGGTTAATTTCCAAATTAGACCCATTGAAGTACATCTGCGAAAAGCCCTACCTATACAGCCGAATTGCAAGGTGGCAAGTTTTACTAGCTGAGTATGACATAGTGTATATGACAAGGAAAGCCGTGAAAGGGAGTGTTATTGCTGATCACTTGGCAGACTATGCTATGGAAGATTATGAACCGTTAGACTTTGATTTTCCTGACGAAGATGTGTTTTCAGTTGAAGAGGGAAAACTAGAATGGTGGACTATGTACTTTGATGGTGCGGTAAACGTATGTGGCAACGGAGCAGGAGCAGTAATAATATCCCCTGACAAGAAACAATATCCAGTCTCAACTAAGTTGCAATTCAGTTGCACTAACAACACTGCCGAGTATGAGGCATGTATTCTTGGTTTAGAGGCTGCATTAGAGTTGAACATAAAAAAGATAGATGTGTATGGGGACTCAATGCTAATTATTTGTCAGGTAAAAGGGGAATGGCAAACCAAAGAAGAAAAGTTGATACCTTACCAAGAATACCTGTCTAAACTAGCTGAAGAATTTGAGGAAATAGAGTTCACCCATCTAGGAAGGGAAGGAAATCAGTTTGCAGATGCTTTGGCCACACTAGCTTCTATGGCTAAAATAGACTTCGGGCAAAACTTGCAGCCAATACACATTGATATCAAAAATAACCCAGCTCATTGTTACTCGGTCGAAGGAGAAATAGATGGAAACCCTTGGTACTTCGATATCAAGAACTTCGTCCAAAACCAGGCCTATCCCTTGGGGGCATCTAGCATCGAAAAGAAGACCTTGAGGAGACTAGCGATGGAATTTTATCTGGATGGGGAAGTTTTATATAAGAGGTCGTCTGATGGGACTTTACTGAGATGTCTAGACGAAGTTGAAGCCAGAAATGCGTTACGAGAAGTCCATGAAGGGATCTGCTCAACCCATGCTAGTGGACACATGATGGCCAGAAAAATACAAAGAGTTGGGTATTTTTGGATGACATTAGAGAAAGACTGCATTGACTATGTCCACAAGTGTCATAATTGTCAGATCCACGGTGACAAAATGAATGCCCCCCCGACCCCTCTATTTAACTTGATATCTCCATGGCCTTTTGCGATGTGGGGAATTGATGTAATTGGGCCTATCAACCCAAAAGCCGGCAATGGTCATAGGTTCATTCTCGTGGCTATTGACTATTTTACAAAATGGTTAGAAGCCGGGTCATTTGCTCATGTAACGCAAAAAGTGGTGAAGAAATTTGTCGAGAGAGATCTGATATGTCGGTATGGACCACCAGGAAAGATCATAACTGATAATGCACAGAACTTCAACGGGAAGTTAATAACAGAACTCTGCGCTAAATGGAAGATCAAGCACTCAAATTCCTCGTCTTATAGACCAAAGATAAATGGTGCGGTAGAATCTGCTAATAAAAATATCAAGAAGATTATTCAGAAAATGGTAGTCACCTATAAGGACTGGCATGAGATGTTGCCATTTGCCCTTCATGCATACCGTACTGCAGTTCGGACCTCAACAGAAGCCACACCGTAGATGTTGGTGTATGGAATGGAGGCAGTAGTGCCTTTGGAGGTGGAAATCCCATCATTAAGAGTATTGATAGACTCTGAACAAGAGGAAGCAGAATGGGCGAAAATCAGATATGAACAATTGAATTTGATCAGCGAAAAGAGGTTAGCCGCAATCTGTCATCACCAATTATACCAAAGAAGGATGGCCAAATCATATGACAAGAAAGTCCGACCTCGAAGATTTCAAGAAGGAGATCTAGTGCTAAAGAAGATAATGCCTGTACCAGGACAAGATCAGAGTAAATGGGCCCCAAACTATGAAGGCCCTTATGTGGTGAAAAAGTCATTCTCGGGAGGAGCTTTGCTATTATCCAGAATGGATGGAGAGGATCTAGTTAGGCCTGTGAATTCTGACTCTGTAAAGAGATATTATGCCTGATAATTTGTAACTTCCCAATCAATAAAATTTGGCCATTAATTCTCGTTACAAGAAACTTTTTCTTCACAAAGCGCATGATCTCATTTTATGTCTTATTTGAACTTGACATATTTTGCACACCACACTAGGGGCAAAATAAAATAATAATAATAATAATAAAATATAAAAAATCATAACTTCTAAAACACCATCTATAAAAGTTGTTTAAAATGATGGTTTGCTTTAAAAATGTCAATTTGCATTAGCAAAACCATGATTTGAATTATTTCTTTTAAAAAAAAAATCGAGAAAAATATAATAAAAGGGAAACTTCAATGGAGCAAGAAAGGGCCCTATGTTGAATAGAGTTTTGTCTTGACCAAGTGTGGAAATATAGCGCAGGAAGCACATTCTATGAAGGAAGACTACTAGGAACAGGGGGACCTATGTTTCTAAAAGAGGTAACAAAAACATGCATGCTATATTGTCATAACACTAACCTGACAGGAAAGGTGTAACCAAATTGCTGATGTAATTCCAAGTTTCGGGAAACATGGAGAAGTAGGATCTCGAGTCAACAAAATCATGGAAGATGAATTAAAGATCTGTGTTGTTTCGTTCCTCGAGATGGGTAGGTCATCCAGTATAATGAAACCACCCTCACCCTCATCATTTTCCATCCGGGCAGGTCACCCGTCACCATTGAGACCCTACTAACCCAGGTAGGTCACCCGTCACCATTGAGACCATACTAACCCGGGCAGGTCACCCGTCATAACAAGACCCGGGCAGGTCACCCGTCACCATTAAGACCCTACTAACCCGGGTAGGTCACCCGTCACCATTGAGACCATACTAACTCGGGCAGGTCACCCGTCATAACAAGACCCGGGCAGGTCACCCGTCACCATTGAGACCCTACCAACCCGGGCAGGTCACCTGTCACCATTGAGACCATACTAACCCGGGCAGGTCACCCATCATAATGAGACCAACTTCATCATTCTTTACAACACTTACTAGTTAAAGTCTCTTACAAAGATTTTAATCGTAAGCATTGTAAAGAAGGGGGCAACTGTCATAACCCAATTTTGGGTCCTTCCCCAAAACTACCCATAAATAACAAAAAAATAAAATAAAAGGGGGTGGTGTCGGTAGGAAAATCGGGGTGAAATTTTGATTGTTTTTGAAAGCTCGATCGTACCTCTTTTGTGCCTAGAAATAAAGAAATATACCGATTTAAGGTTAACGTAATATATTTTCGGATAAATCTGCGTAAAAGACGAATCGAAAGATATAATTAAATTTTTATATGCCAATTCAATTTAATCATCAGCCAATTAAAAGTGTAATTATATTTGAGGATTTAATTTAGGGTCTAATCGAAGAATTTAATAAGCGCAATGACTTAATTCTACTTTAAATTGGTCAAATTAATTTGATTAAGGGCTTAGTCAATGAGAAATCAAGTTCTTAAATTTAATCCGGGCTCAATTGATGAGAATGAATTTTTCAGAGATCAATTTGAAATTATTCAAGCCGATTATGCGAAATCGGGGACCAATTTGATTAAATTACGAGTTAACGTTCAATCGAGGGTTAAATCGCGCAAATCAGAAATTAGGGACCCAAATAAAAAAGGGACGCGCAAAGCTAGGGATGTTTTCAAAATACTAACGGGGATACAATTGCATAAAATTAAAAGTTTAAAACTAATTAGGGGTGCAAATGAAACAATTAAATATTGAAGGACCAAATTGCAAAAAAAAAAAAAACTACAGCCGTGGCAATCCACGGCCTCTCTGCAAATTCTTTGCAGAGGCAGCCTCTGCAAAGAATTTGAGGTTGCAGCCTCTGCAAAATTCGTTGCAGAGGCAGTCTCTGCAACAAATTTGCAGAGGCTGCAACCTCTGCAACGAATTTGCAGAGGAGCCTGTGCAAAATGTGCATGAGGAGGTAGAGGCAGCTCTGCCCCTATAAATAGAGAGAACTGAGAGTTTTGAAAAAAAAAAAGAGAGAACGAAGAGGAGACGAAAAAACTTAAAAAAAGAGAGAACAGCTAGTTACGTGAAAGAAGAAGGGAAAGAAAAAAAGAGGAGGAAGAACAGACAGTAAAAGAGAAAGGAAAGAAAGGAAAAGAGGCAGAGAAAAATCACGTGAAAAACAGAGGAGTTTCGCTTTGTATCATCAGTTCTTCTCTTTCTTCTTCTCCGTCGGTCAGTCATCATTTTCTCCCTCTAAAACCAGAGGAGTTTCTCTCTCTCGGTGCAGCGACTCCAGCAACCAGCTCCAGCCATTTCACCCCACTACGTAGTCACAGAATCCTCCACTAGCTTCCCAGCAACGCGTCCATCATCTCAGGCGAAGATAGCAGGGGCAGCAGCAGCGTCTGCAACGTGACCAGCCGCATTTCCAACGCCCGTTCCGGCCACCACAGGGCACCGTTGACGACGCCACCACCACCAGGACAACCTCCTTGACCTCTTCTACTCGACCACGCTAACAGGTTTTCCTTTCGCCACATTCGAAATTCTCACTGCTCATCATCATCAACCTCCCGTCCCTGCATGCAGCGGGACGTTTTTCACGTCCCACTGTTCATGCAGGGCCGGGTATAATCATCATGGGCCGAGCTTTGTGCTCGGCCAAAATGTGTAAGAATATGGGCCATCATTGCGACCCATCAGCCCAGACCCAATCTCGTATGGGCTTCTGCCCGTGAGGACTGGAAGCCCAGCCCTCATGCATCTGGGCTTCTAGCCCGTGGTGGCTGGAAGCCCAGCCACACCCCTTCTGACTGGAGGCCCAATCCGTGAATATTGGGTCGAAGCCCAGCCCAAGGCGGCTGGCAGCCCAGCCCAAGACGGATATTTAAAGATTTTTTGTAAATATCTTTTTCTTTACTTTGTTAGGATACTATTTGTAGACTAGATATTAAAAATGTACGTATATGATAAGTTATTTTATAGTAGCTAAAGTTTAGCTTATGATTACATTCAAGATAAATATCAGCTCTTTAGATAGGGAACACAATTCTTTTTGCTCATAGTTTTTAAAGTTTGTCATGGTATTAAAATCTTTCTCAGTCTAATCTTAGTTCCATCTTTGTTTGTCTTTCAATGTCTATTTTTTCTCAAGTTTATCTTATTCCTAGTGCAGTCTTTCATTCTTAGTTATTCTAGATCAAACGAACTCAAAATTATATATTCTAAAAAGTCTACTTTTTTTGGTTTATTTTAATTGCTAGAATTGCTCAACATAGTTCATGATATTTGTCAAAGGGAAGGATTTATAGATCCATGTTGATCACAACAACTCTATATATGATAAAAACAATGATAACAAATAAAATGCTAAATGAGAGGTCATGGATGCCCTAGTCAAGGCATGGATTTTAGGATTTTTGGAATACAACATTAGCTTGAATCTTAGATCCTTTATACCTATAGTCGAGATATGGAATTATCTCTAGATGTTTTATAGTTAGCATAACTCTACATGTTTGTTTTAGCTTTAACATAACTTGGCTAACCTTTAATAGAACAATATTTTTTTCTTTAGATTCTACTATAGTTTTATTAATCTTTTGGCATAATATATTGATATAATTTATACAACTTTACCTACTAAAGGTCTTATTTTCACTCAATTTGTTCATGAATCTACTAAAAAGGAACAATTTTTATCAAAATACTATATGAATTAGAAGTCACGAGTTGACTTGCCCGCGCGCTGCGCTGGACTTTTTTCTATGTAGAAAACTAATTGAGTTTTTTACATGTTGTAATTAGTTATTTTAATATTTAATGAGTAAAATTGTAATAGATAAAATATATTAGAAATGATTTTTTTTCCGGCTAAAAGGAACAATGTGATTGAAATGGGAAATGGTTCGTATATATTTTTTAATGAGTTGCCTTTTCCCCTAGTAATATAAGATCTGAAATATTATAAATAAAAATATTTTTTTAAGAAATAAACTTAATTTTTGTGTGTGTTGCAATTAGTTATTTTAATATTCAATTAGTAAAATTATAATAGATAAAATATGTTAGAAATGAGTTTTTTTCTCTCTCTATATATATTTTCAGGCAATAATATTAAATAAATATTAAAACATATAATTAGTCTCACATACTTATAAGAAAAAAAACTAAAAATAATCATTATCATTATTTTGAATGTTTTATCTAGGCTTTTTTCGAGTTAGGAAATTGAATGATTTTATACGTATTGTAACTGATTATTTTAATATTTTAAATTAAATTAGTAAACTTTAATACCGAAAATATTAAGGATTTTTAATAAATTTACATGGAAGGATAAAAATGAAATAATTTAAAACTTTGATACTGAAAATATTAAGGATTTCAAACCAATTCAAAAATTCAAAGAATAGGGACCTAAATGAAACTACAATATACAATCAATTTCAATTGAAGGACCCAATTAAAACAAATCAAAACCTATATAATGACAATAAGGACCAGAAAACAAAATTGAAAGTTCAGGGACTAAACAAAAATATCACAATAAAGAGCTACACTGATGTGACCGGTGAACCGAGCTAACCGAATGAATCGATTCGACCTGAACCGACCTAAAAATTGAGCATTACTGTTGTTGTTCATAGTGATTTGTGTCACGGTGAACATAGATAAAAATAGAGATTATTTATAAATAGCTCCCAAAGTGATTTCTTTAATATTATTTTATTGATATTTATAATATTAAAAGATAATACTTGATGTTTAAATTTTTTACATAATTAATTTTAATATTTGTAACTGTTGAGATAAAAATAATTAACAATTATTCAATTTATATCAAAATATAATTGTTACATGGACAATAATATAGTTTTTGATCATCAATCATAATGTTAAAATCATAATGTTTTATTATGCTCTTATAGGTCTATATAAATTTATTACTGCACAAAGAAAATAATATATATTATATTCTTTGTTTTTTCTTCTTATATTTTTAGAGATTTAAAAGAATTAGTTGTATACTGAAGTTGCTATCTTTGTGTGGGACAAATAAACACCTTAAAAACAATATTTTTATACCTCCAAATCAAATTGTTGATATGATTTGTTTATTTTCTTTATATTTTTGGGTTTCTAATTGTTTATTTAGTAAATATAGGTTTTCTGGTGAATTTAAAGGTTTATAAATATTTTTAAAAAATCAGTTATCATATATTAATTTTTCTAAAAATAAAATTATAAATTGAGAGTTTATATATATATATATAATATTTAATTGTTTCTGTAGTAGATAACTTTCACCGGCATCGAGATCACTGAAGAAAGCCAACTTTTTAAGTAATTCTACTAATAAGATTACCATTGAAAGCTCAGGCAGAGTGGTAGATGTTGCCCACTGGAAATTCCCTCAAAAGATAAAGAACTGACCCGCGCCTCGCGACCCGGAAAAAGAAAAAACCATGTCAAACAGTAATGAACAGTGAAAACACTGTTCATTACTCAAAAATCATTTTCGCTGGCAGGGAGATTCGAACTCTCGTGCCCCGCGACCGGACATACCACCGTTACCACTCGGCCAAGTGACTTCTTTGGACAGTTTTAGGATACAAACAACTATAATATGATTTATAATTTAACTATCCAAAAACTCGTTGTTACAGAGATTCGAACTCCCGTGCCCCCAACGGGATCACTGAAGTGGGGGCGCGCTCTTCCCAACAGGCCAAGCGACTTCCTTGTTTAGTTGTATTATACAAATATTAATAATATGACTAAGTAATTTAATTGTTCCCGTCCACAGTAATCTGAGTCTGGGTGAACAGTAAAAATCACTGTTCAAAACCGAGACCTCTTTTAGCTTTTAGAACGAGCCGTAAATCCGTGCTTCGCCGCAGGGATTAAATTTTTTTTTATCTAGGTTTAACACATAATTTTGTATTTTTTATTTTGGTTTTTATTCTTTTATTTTTTTAGTTTAGTATCGATCCCTTGATTTTTTCGGTCCTTCTAAGATAGTTTTAAATTTTTTATTTGTATCTATACACCTTTGCTCTTTGTTTAGATTTTTAATTTTTATTGTTATTTTTATTTGTATTAAATGCAACTCTCGTTAAAAAACATAGTAAGTTTAACTTTGGTGGTGTAAAATAAGAGTGAAACTATTTCCTATGCATGTATAGTTAAACTTTAAATGTTTGAAACACTACCGCAGGTGACTCTTTCGTTTTGTCTTATTTGAGGCAACAAAAGTTATTTTACTGTGCACTAAAAAAGTAAAATTATCGGGACACCCCCACTAACAATTCTTGGTTTTTGTCTTATTTAAGGGTATTATAATTATTGTACTATGCACAAAAATGAAAAAAAATGAAAATACCTCTGATACTATGACATTATTTTAAACACATTTTACATAATAAAATGAATATATAAAAACTATTATATATTTTTAGAAGTTTTACGACGCCGCACGCGCCATCTAAAATATGCATGAGCTCTGAAATTGACGTCGTGCCCGAAGACGCGCCCATAAACACCGCTACAAAAAATATAATTAAAAATTAGTAAATTATCAATGCACCCTTATAGCCAACTTTTGGATTTTGTCTTATAGGGGTATATAAGCTTAAGTTGGCTGAGAGACCATGGTTATAAAAAAAATATATAAGTGAAAGAAAAAATTATAAGCGTGAAAGCACTGTAGCAATCCATGTTATTTAAAAAAAAATCGGCTTAGAAATTAGTTATGGTGTGTTTAAGCTGGTTCGGAGATTCCGGTTATAAAAAAATATATGAGTGAACAAAACAAAAGTATCAGTGTGAAAGCACTTTAGAAAAAAAAAATGGGTCCTGGGATTGTCATGATACACATAAGTTGGTCTGAACACCCTGGTTATAAAAAAAATTGGATATGAGAATTAATCGTGGTGCGCTTAAGACAACCCGATTAAAAGAACAAAAAAGAAAAAAAATATAAGTGGAAAAAGAAAAAAGAATATAAAAAAGTATAATGGGAAAAAAATGTTTTGGGGAAAAAAAACATAATAAGAAAAAAAATGAAAAAATAAACATAATAAGGAAAAAAAAGGTAAAAAGAAGAAGAAGCAAAAGACAGGGGAAAAAAACATTGTAGCGGGAAAGCACTATTGCAATCAACAATACTATGTGTGGGGAACTACATTGCTTTCTCCACACCATTTACAATCCGTATTGCTTAAAAAAATAAATTTGGTCCAGAAATTAGTCATGGTGTGCTTAAGCTGAACCGGAGACACCAATTACCAAAAAACATTGATCTGGTGATAAGGAAAAAAAATGTATAAGTGAAAAAAAAATATAAGGAAAAAAATTCAGAAAAAATAATAAAATGGTCAGGGGATTAGTCGTGGTGCACGCAAGGTGGCCCGGACACCCCGGTTATAAGAAAAATTTGGTCCGGGGATTAGTTATCGTGCGCCTAAGATGGCACGGAGATCCTGGTTATAAAAAAAATATATAAATAAAAAAAGAAAAAAAAAAGCATAAACTGACTCAGAGACTGTGATTATAAAAAATATATAAGTTAAAGAAAAAAATTTAAGTATGAAAGCACTGTTGCAATCCATATTGTTTTAAAAACAAATTCGGTTTGGGAGTTAGTTGTGGTGTACATAGGTTGGCCCGTAAACCCTGGTTAAAAAAAAAAATATAAGTTTAACAAAACAAAAGTATAAGAAAAGCACTTTAGCAAAAAAAAATGGGTCCGAGGATTAGTCTTGGTACACATAAGTTGGTCTAGACATAACAAAAAAATTAGATCCAGTTATGAATTGTGGCGCGCTTAAGCTAGCCAGGATACCCCGATCATAAAAACAAAAACAAAATATAAGTAGAAAAAGAAATAAATTAAAAAAATATAACCAGGAAAAAAAATATTTCATAGAAAAAAAATGAAAAACAAATAATCAGAAAAAAAAAATATAATAAGGAAAAAACAAAAAAAGAAGCTATAAAAAATTGGATCTGATTATTAATCGTGGTGCATTTAAGCTACCCCGGACACCTCAATTATATATATATATATATAAATATATATATAAGTGGAAAAAGAAAAAAAATTTAAAAAATATAACCAGGAAAAAAAATTTCATTGAAAAAAATGGAAAAAAATATAATCAAATAAAAAAAAAAAGCTTTTAAAAAATTGGATCTGGGGATTAATCATGGTGCATTTAAGCTAGCCAGACACTCTGATTATACAAAATAAATAATAAATAAATAAATATATATATAAGTGAAAAGAGGAAAAAAAATATAACCAAAAAAAAAATATTTCATGGGAAAATATGAAACAAAAATAATTAGGAAAAAAACATAATAACAGAAACAAAAAAAGGCAAGAAACGAAAAAAAATAATTAGGAAAAAAACAAAAAAAAGTAATAAAAAAGCAAGAAAGAAATAAAATGAAAAAAGAAAAAGAAAAACGTAATCCGTAAGTAAAAACAAATAAAAAGCAAAAAGCAAAAAAAAAGAAGAAAGAAATCACTGTTGCAATCCACAGTGAAATGTGTGGGGAGCAACAGTGATTCCCCCACACGGTTTAGTGTTTTGTTAATAAATATTTTTTAAGAAATAAACTTTAAAAAACAGAGCACAAAATTAAAATTCGAAGACAATTTTTTTTATAAGATTTATTCCTTGTATTATTATATTAAATGTATGTAAGAATACTAATATTAAATTTTTTTCTCTCTATATACATTCTTAGGCGATAATATCCAATAAATATTAAAACATATAATTAGTTTAACATACTTTAATTTGACATAAATATACAAATATATAATCAATTTGACATACTTTAAATAATACATGTAATTTTAAAGACAAAATTGAAGCAAATCCAAACATTCAAATTAAATAACTGAAAACAAAACCTTAAATTAAAAGAAATGGGACCGAAATGAAACTAAAATCCATAATTAACTTGCATATAAGGATAAAATTGAAAGAAATCAAACTTTGGTACCGAAAATATTAAGGATTTATAATAAATTTGCATGGAAGGATGTAATGGAACTAAATCAAAACTTTGATACCAAACATATTTACAATTCCAGCCCAATCGGAGAAATTAAAAGCATGAGGACCGAATTGAAAGTCCAATATATAATCAATTTCAATTGAAGGACGAAATTGAATCAAATCTAAACCTATATAATAGCATTAAGGGCAACAAAACCAAATTACAACGTTCAGGGACCGAAATGAACTTTGATAAAAAACAGCGTAGCTGACGTCATCTGGCGCAGGTAGGAGAGAGAAACTGGGGGGGAAATTCAAACGACCATTGACATGTCTCCGGACACCTTAGTGATACACGCGCCGCACCGGGTGGAAGATAACATGCCTTAAAATCATTCTAGACGCCGGTTGGTCATTTTTGGACGCCGTATGAAGCCGCACGCGCCTCCTTAAGAACGCATGAGCGAAGTAACGAACGGCGCGTCCGACGACGCGCCAACAGTAATCCGACGAAATAAATAATAAAAGATTGGCTAATTACTGTGAAGCCCCTCCCCCGCAGGCGTGTTTTTTGTCCTTTTCGAGGGACAAAATCGTTAATCCACTGTTCAATAAAATATTAAAAAATAAAAAACCCGGTTCGACGAACCGGACCGGAAATGGTCAATTACCGCGGAGCCCCTGAAACCGGCGGTGTTTTTTGTCGTTTTCGGGGGGTTTTTTCGTTAATACACTGTTGAAAAAGCAAAAAAAAAAAAGGTGGACGTGCGTCGCGATGCACCGAGTCAAATTGCGAGTGAATAGTGACAATGAGTCACGGTGCACAGTGAAAAACCGAGCTGTTTTAGCTCTTTAGGTAATTAAATCTAATCCTAAGAACCGAGAACCTTTTCATTCCTTGGATTCATGCCTCAAAGATATCTTTTTTCTATGAAGATCAACATCTTGTCACTCAAAATGCCATGGAATAACATTGATCAACCCTCGTTTCTATGGCCTATGTAACCCAAAACAAGCTAAGGGGAAGATATATGAGCATTGTCTAGTGTTTTATGCAATTATTGTAAGAGGAATGGTCATAATATCAAAGAATACCCCATCTGACCTTTAATCGGATTCCAAACACCCCCGAAGATTTGACAGATAAACAAGCTAAGGGGAAGATATTGTAAAAATATTCCTTATCTGTCTCATTTGTAAAGCCAAAGGTGGCAGCAGTTTCCATGTTGATGATTGAACAAATTACAGTGCAAACAAGGAATATTTTTATTGGCCCTGAAATCATATTTTAATGCTCAAACAACTCTTTGTATATTCTCTATTAAAACCTCCATTTTCATAATGGGGTTGAGAAACCTTAGGATTCCATGTCATTGGTCGAGCAAATGGTGCTCCATGCCAACCAATTTTAATACGCTTTCTACACAATTCTCTCGAGAAAATGTTAAGCAACTGGCCATTGGAAATTTCCTCTCATCGTATCAAAACTAGATTTATGACCAAAATTTGGCTTATATATATATATATATTGTTAGAGCATTTATACCCAAGAATGCTTTCTTTAATGCAGCAGAAGGCTATTGTCATAGTGAAATTCAAACATGGGATGCATGACAGCTAAAATCCCCGGAAATAAAACAAACACTGCATGGAACAAAAAACAAAAATGAACAAGCCTAACATATTACACTTGCAACAAAATCTATTGGTTCCTTGACATGATATCATGGCCTTGTTGACCCAACAATCATAAGTTTGAATCTAACTACCTTCATTCTATTTGATAAAAATCAAGCATAAGGTAGAGTAAACTTGTGTACAAGTTTCAAGCCTAAAAAACTTTCATTTGAGAGCGTATGTTAGAGAATAATATAAATCATATTCTAGGATTTTACCTAGCTTTTATGCGAGATAGTTTATTTACAATAGTTAAATCCATGAGATAGAATGTTGTTGTTTATCTGTTCCTCCATGGTGTAAGCTGAGGGTGTTAACACTGGAAGTGTTGTGTCTTTATGAGGCAAGTTACAAAGAAACAAAAGCTAGAAATTTGAAGTCAGTGTCCTATTCACTAAAATTTCCACAAAGAGAATAACTTCTACAAATGAAAGCTTTGTGGAATATCTTTCTGGAAGCATTAGCGACGGTAAATTGACTTGACCACCTCTGAAGTTTGTCTGCCAAAGAATCTTATGATTTTCTCATGGACTGAAGCATCGACCTCCTTCTTGGTGGTAAGTCTAGAAAGTAAGAAGGGGTGCGCATTTGTTAGCATGATTTAATGGAAAGAATTTGTAGATTTCCCAGGGAATGTTTTAGAGTTTAAAAGTGAAGATATTGGTCAAGTCCGGTATCGTCCAATTTGGGATAGAGATCAAGGTTTCTTGAAGAGAACAACGTGTGTACAGGGCAACTGTTTTTGCAAGCACACCATTCTGGGAAGAATCAAGACTTGGATCTTGTGGAAAAATCTAATTCAAATTCAAGATAAATGAACAACTATTGGAATGTCTAGTTGATGATTTTTCTTACACACCACGACAAGATCAATATCCTTATTTTTATATTAATGATGTAAAGGATGTTTGATTTATATTTCTTTTATTTTAGGACATTTTACTTTCATAATATTTTGGAATTTTAGAGATGTTTCTAATTTTGAGATTATGTTTGTTTGACTTTGTGTTTATATTATATAATTTAAAGTTAATTTATCTTGAATTTGAATTATATTTGTTAAATTAATATTTTAATTTTTTTCATATATATATATATAATTAATTATATATGAACAATACAACCCCGAAACAGCGCGCCGAAACGAAACCAAAACATTATGTTCCAATTGAAAAAACAAAACACCAACCTAAGCGAACTAACAACTTTGGCTGCTGCTGGAGGTCACGACAAAGCTTATGGTGTGGAGGAGAAGCTGCCAGTGCTGGGGGATGATGGTGGTGCTCTTCGGGAACTGCTTCTAGAAGAGAGAGAGGGAGCTACCAATGTTGTCAGCCGGTGCCGATGCTCTCATAGATGCACATATAACTGTCTCTGTAGAAAGTCGAAATAAGAGGAAGACAACGGTAATGGTGTGTGCCAAGGCCTAATATCAATCTACGCGATGGACATGAAAGCAATAAAATTATCTGCTCGTGTTTACATGAGAATTATCTGCATAGTGGATAGGTGTCCGTGGTGTGGCTGAGTTCGAAAGTTCTTGTAACACTATTGTGGGCTTTTGTATGGGAGAGAAAACCTGAGAAAGTCATGGATGGTTAAAATGGTTGAGACTTCAGAGACTGGAGAACAGGCTTTTTGCAACATGCAGATGGAATCATTACTGTAGAATACTATTGAAAAGAAGGTTTGATTTCTACTAATTAGTTTTTATTATTATGTACAGGTGGGGACACCAGACTAACACTGCAAACTACAAGAGTATATGAACGAAGACGATGTAGGATGGCTCAGCCTGTCATGCTTTGGTTGGCCCAGCTTGTCACGCTTTGGTTGGGAGACTAAACCCATTTGGGCCTATCTCATTGTTATTTTATTTATTTGAAATTATTTATGTTAAATAGTTTCATTTGATGGGCTGAGTCCAATAGCAAGATGTTTTAGGCTTTACTATTTATATGTTCCTTTGTCATTTTGTGAGGCAATTTTGATGATTAAAGAAAACATTGCAGACTTTGCATATCTCCAATCACCTTCCTTCTCTTCTTTAGCTTCTTTCTTTTCTTGCTTAAATTCATATTATTTATTGCCCCGCATCAAATTTTGCATCAGAGCATGGCTTTTCAAGAGTATCCTACAATAATGCTCTAAGTTTGATAACTAAAGTTTGACAATAGAAAATAACAATACTTTCCTTTCAATATCTATTTTCCAAGTTTCTAAAGTTGATCTATTTTTTCAATTTTTGCAAGTAAAAGACATGCACACAAAATACATGTCTAAAATTACATATTTAATAGATAAACTTTAATATTATTCCTTTAAAAACGACCTTTACACCATCAAAGATTATTCCTTTATTCACCCTTATTATGTTTTAATTAATGATTAAAACTGTATTTTTGTTATCATTAAATGTTTTGCTGTCATAGGTGTTTTTAACCTATGTCAATAAACTTGTTTACAAACATTTGTCAAGATACAGAATGGATCAAACTGCATTTTATGATTGAATGCAATGGAGTTCTTCACAGCCCAAAGGGCAGGATTAATTAATAATCAAAGAGGCGTGTTTAATTTATTTTTTTATATGAGAATTTTAAAGTGAATTTATATACTTTGAATTAATGAATCGATATGAGGATACATTGTTACTTTTCTTTTTTAAAACTTTGTAAGTTTGAGTTTCGGGTTTATCTATGAAAAATTATTCACATAAATGAATATGTTTTATATAAGACCATATATTTAAAATCGTTTGAATAAAGGATTTAATTTTAGTTGATGAGCAAATTGGTTAAAAACACCTATGACAGCAAAACCTTTAATGATAACAAAAATACTGTTTTAATCATTAATTAAAACATATTTAATACAAGTTTTAATTTTACCACCCTTATTATATTTGATAAAAATCAAGCATAAGATAATGTGGGACTGCGTGCAAGTTAAACTCTCAAGATTTTCACTTGAGGGAGTGTTAGAAAATAATACAAATCATATTCTAGAGTTTCAACTAACATTTTTAATTTTTAGATGAGATGTTTCTAAAAGTTAAATCCATGAGATAGAATGTTGCTGTTTGTCTGTTCCTCCATGGTGTAAGCTGAGGGTGTGCACACTGGGAAGTTTTGTGCCTTCATGACTGAAGATCTAAAGAAACAAAAGCTAAAAATTTGAAGTCAGTGTCCTATTCACTAAAATTCCACAGAGAAAAAACTTCTACAAATGAAAGCTTTGTGGAATATATTTCTGGAAGCATTCAGAATGGAAAAATTAGCGATGGTAAATTGACTTGACCACCCCTGAAGTTTGTCTGCCAAAGAATCTTGTGAATTTCTCATGGACTGAAGCATCGACCTCCTTCTTGGTGGTAAGTCTAGAAAGTAAGAAGGGGTGCGCATTTGTTGGCATGATTTAATGGAAAGAATTTGGTCAACTCCAGTATCGTCCAATTTGGGATAGAGATCATGGTTTCTTGAAGAGAACAACTTGTGTACAGGGCAACTGTTTTTGCAAGCACACCATTCTGGGAAGAATCAAGACTTGGATCTTGTGGAAAAATGGATCTTGAACATAACAGAAGGGCCTGACAGAAACATATAGAACTATATGTGATTGGTGCACTCAACACAGGCATGCATGGACCAAAGATTTGTAAGATATTATGATGCATTTTCAATCGTCCTAATTGAAATCATCTTCATGTTAGCAAATTGAAAATTTTAAAGATGCAGAAGGCTTGCATTAATATCCCTGTATCCAAGCACGCTGAGTTTCATGCCTCTGTTTAACACTCAAGCTGTTTTATTATGCATCGGGAAAACGTGCAGCCATCCTAGAATGAGGACTCTGCTAGGCATGGATTCCCTGACCTTTTACATGAAACTCATGTTGCTCGATGCTTTCACCAAGACCAATTACCTCTTGAATTCTAATCGCATTAAATCTCATTTCATCAATGCATCTAAACCCAATCTAATCATCTTCCAATTCTTTTCATCTTTTGGTGTATGGCCACCTTCTAGCACATTTTTTATAACTTTTAGGGTTTTTCACTTATTAAACCCACTTGAATCCATAACTTGTTTGATGCAAATTTGTCTAAATCATTTCAGTTGGTGCTTCGTCTTTTCAATTGGAACGGAATGTTTCGGTTTCGGAGCGTTCGGCGTACCGTTTCGGGGTTGTACTATTTATGTATATATATATATATATATAAAATATAATTCCATTATAAATTTGAGGTTCTCCTTGCCCTGAAAGCTTTTTTCTTTTCTGGATTTTTTGCGGTGCTTGTGCTTGATGAAGGCAGGATGAGCGTAAGTAAGAAGCTAAGATACAGTGGTGTAAAATGTAGTGGAAACCAATACGAATGGAAACAGGGAGGGGACCTTGACTTGACTTTGCGAGGATGCTTGTACTATTCATAGTCTTTTTCTTGTTGGAAAAGTGTAGCAGGGCAACACAAATTAAATTAAGGGGGTTTGCCATGAATCTTCCTCTTCATAAGTGGTCACCATCTAGCACATTTTTTGCTCCTTTTAGGGTTTTTAACTTATTAAACCCACTTGAATCCATAACTTGTTTGATGGGTTAATTCACAATACCATGGTCGATTTAATATTTGATCCTCTAAGGTTAATTGAAGTTTTTTAAGCATTTACTTAATTTTCAATTTTCAATACTTGTCGAGGTTAACAAATTTTAAAGAATTTACCATGATTAAAAAAAACAAGTGGTAGTTTTGGGCAAGAATAAGCGAGAGTTGGACTACAAAACCAATAAGAGTTCTCCTCCTTGATCCATCTTTACCCACAGCATTTATACCCAAGAATGCTTTCTTTAATCCATCCCCGGAAATAAAACAAGCACTGCATGGAACGAAAAACAAAAATGAACCAGCCTAACATATTACACTTGCAACAAAATCTATATCATTATCTTAAATTTCTCCAGCTTGTAAATGTGTATTGCTCTCAATGTTCATGGACTTCGGGGGCAAGTTGACGGCATTCATCATTTGTTCTGAGAAAGAAAGGTAGTAGTGATTGGTGAATGAGATGAGAAAAGTCAAGTCAGTGACATCTTCTTCCGCAATAGATATTTTGCCAATATTCAGAATTTGAAGTCGTGGAGGTTTCGTAGATTTATTGGCATGGACCCTTAGCAGTCCATGTCATAGGTCGAGCAAATGGTGCTCCATGCGAATCAATTATAATACGCTTTCTACACTCGCCACTCGAGAAAATGTTAAGCAATTGGCCTTGGGAAATTTCCTCTCATCGTATCAAAACTAGATTTATGACCAAAATTTGGCTTATATGTATTGTTTGAAAATAATATAAATTATATTTTGGGACTTCATTTAACTGTTTAAATTTTTAGGTGAGATAGTTCCTTGACATGATATCATAGCCTTGTTGACCCAGCGGTCACGAGTTCGAATCTATCTACCCTCATTCTATTTGATAAAAATCAAGCACAAGGTAGTGTAGACATGTGTACAAGTTTCAAGCCTAAAAAGCTTTCATTTGAGGGGGTATGTTAGAGAATAATATAAATCATATTCTAGGATTTCACCTAACAGTTTAAGCTTTTATGTGAGATGGTTTCTTTACCGGAGTTAAATCCATGAGATAGAATGTTGTTGTTTGTCTGTTCCTCCATGGTTTAAGCTGAGGGTGTGTACACTGGAAGTTTTGTGTTTTTATGAGGCAAGTTACAAAGAAAAAAAAGCTAAAAATTTGAAGTCAGTGTCCTATTCACTAAAATTTCCACAAAGAGAAAAACTTCTACAAATGAAAGCTTTGTGGAATATATTTCTGGAAGCATTCAGAATGGAAAAATTAGCGACGGTAAATTGACTTGACCACCTCTGAAGTATGTCTGCCAAAGAATCTTATGAATTTCTCATGGACTGAATCATCGACCTCCTTCTTGGTGGTAAGTCTAGAAAGTAAGTGTTAGAGTATAGAAGAATATTCTAGAATAGTGTAATGTGTATAAATAGAGAAGTGCACACACAACAAATGTATGCAAAACATAATTCAATACAATACAATTTCAAATTTCAGTTTCCCTCTCTTTTCTCTCTTCTCCCTCTTCCCTTCTCTAAACTAATTCTTCTTTCAATTCTGCAAACTCTCTCAATCCTAACATGGTATCAGAGCCTTGTTGACCCAGCGGTCACGAGTTCGAATCTCACCACCCCCATTCTATTTGATAAAAACCAAGCACAAGGTGATGTGGGCCTGTGCAAGTTTCAAGCCCAAAGGGCTTTCACTTGAAGGAGTGTGTTAGAGAATAATATAAATCATATTATGGGGCCTCACTTATAAGCTTAAGCTTTTAGGTGAGATGGTTCCTTAACATGGTATCAGAGCTATTATGCTAGCGCATTAATTGATCCAAGCTTCCGCAATCTGATCTCAATGAAAAAAAAAAAAAAAACCTACTGTTGAAGAAAACACATTGTTCAAATTTTTTATTTATGATCTTTTGCAGCTTCTTCAGTTGAGATTTTTTTTTTCTTTGAATTTTCGAGCTAAAGATGACGATGATCATCTATGTCATTGCTGCTCCTTCTCATCTAGTTGCTTTCTTGTTCATCCGAGAGACAGCTTCTTCAATTCGTGTTGCTGTTATGGCAACATCTCGCATCTTCCATGCCAAATCAAGTCTGTGCAACAAATTACTTCTAATTTTGCAGAACAAAATTGAAGCTCAAACAAAGCAGAAGCAGAGTGAGAATTACCGTGATTGTGAAGAAGCAACGAAGCATGCCTCTGTCTCCAACCACAACCACCGCAGATGCCATCTCCACCGAGAGTCACCTCTGCCAGGCTCGACTAATTCTAGAGTTCCAGGACCTTTGCGATCACTCCAATCTCTCTCTCGTGCACCTCCAAACCCTAACTACTGAACTCAAGTTGCTTCGTCGAGAAAATGCAGATCTCAAAGTCGCAAATAGTGAGCTTGTCAAGCTTGTTAGTCTTGCTTTTCAAGCCTCCGTGATGCAGCATCAACAATGTACTTTGGGAAACAATCGTGCTGTTGCATTTGAGAGGAGGAATAGTGCTAATAATGTGGGGACAGAGAGTTCTTCAGGAGCTAAGATGCCTGCATATGATTCACAGACATTGCAAGTTCTGAGATGCTGAGATTTTGTGTTAGAGCCCTGGGATTCAAAAAAAAAAAAAAAAATTAGGTCACAAATTTAGGATCGATCGAGACAGCTTGCTCGCTGGCTTGCTGAGAAGAGAATGGGTCGCAAGAAAGTGGAGCTAAAACGAATCGAAAACAAGAGCAGTCGCCTAGTTACTTTCTCCAAGAGGCGAAATGGATTGTTCAAGAAAGCTCGTGAGCTCTCCGTTCTTTGTGACGTGCAAATCGCCCTCCTCATCTTTTCAAGTTGCGGCAAGCTGTATGAATTCTCTAGCGTTGACAGAAACTTGACTCGAACCTAAGAGGAACGCAGCAGCCGCCTGTAATTCGCTTTCTGGTTCTTGCAAAGTGGAAGGCAGAGTAAAAGTCAGAGAAGAGAAGAGGCTACGGCGTGTGAAAACCTAGATTTTGTATGTGCTGATGTCGTTTGTGTTTTGTGTGCTTTGTGTTTTGTGTGCCGTTTTATGTCTCTCATCCTACCGTTTTGATAAAGATTAAAAAAAAAAAAAAAGAGATAAAAAAAAAAAACTTAATCCAATGAAGAAGAAGAAGAAGAAGAAAATGAATTCTTACACAGATTAAGAAAATCATCAGCAAATGAAAAACTTCAAAAAAACTGAAGAAGCCAAATGAAAAACTTCAGAAAAAAACTGAAGTAGACGAATGAAATTCAAATCCATTCTATCACCTCTCTTACCTCCCATTTCTTTTTTCTCATCCCTCTCTTCTCAAAGTCTTACAGAGACAAATGAAATTCAGGTCAAGAAATAGACCAATGAAATTCCTTCTCTTCTCTCGTTTACATACTGTTTGTCAAAAGAATTAAGTACTCTTGTATTTCATTTTCATTGTTGCAATCTCATGCTTGGTTTATCAAAGCATGAGATTGAGGGGGGATGTTAGAGTATAGAAGAATATTCTAGAATAGTGTAATGTGTATAAATAGAGAAGTGCACACACAACAAATGTATGCAAAACAGAATTCAATACAATACAATTTCAAATTTCAGTTTCCCTCTCTTTTCTCTCTTCTCCCTCTTCCCTTCTCTAAACTAATTCTTCTTTCAATTCTGCAAACTCTCTCAATCCTAACAGTAAGAAGGGGTGCGCATTTGTTAGCATGATTTAATGGAAAGAATTTGTAGATTTCCCAGGGAATGTTTTAGAGTTTAAAAGTGAAGATATTGGTCAAGTCCAGTATCGTTCAATTTGGGATAGAGATCATGGTTTCTTGAAGAGAACAACTTGTGTATAGGGCAACTGTTTTTGCAAGCACACCATTCTGGGAAGAATCAAGACTTGGATCTTGTGGCAAAATGGATCTTGAACATAACAGAAGGACCTGACAGAAACATATAAAACTATATGTGATTGGTGCACTCAGCACAGGCATGCATGGACCAATGATTTGTTAGATATTATGATGCATTTTCAATCCTCAAAATTTAAATCGTCTTCATGTTAGCAGATTGAAAATTTTAAAGATGCAGAAGGCTTGCATTAATATCCTTGTATCCAAGCACGCTGAGTTTCATGCCTCTGTTTAACACTCAAGTTGTCTTTTGCATCGGGAAAACGTGCAGCCATCCTAGAATGAGGACTCTGCTAGGCATGGATTCCCTGACCTTTTACATGAAACTCATGTTGCTCGATGCTTTCACCAAGACCAATTGCCTCTTGAATTCTAATCGCATTAAATCTCATTTCATCAATGCATCTAAACCCAATCTAATCATCTTCCAACTCTTTTCATCTTTTGGTGTATGGCCACCTTCTAGCACATTTTTTGCAACTTTTAGGGTTTTTAACTTATTAAACCCACTTGAATCCATAACATGTTTGATTCAAATTTGTCAAAATCTATTTGTTTGGTGCTTTGTATTTTCAATTGGAACGGAATGTTTCGGTTTTGGAGCGTTTCGGCACGCCGTTTCGGTGTTGTACTGTTTATGTGTATATATATATATATATATAAAATATAATTCTAGAGAAACATTATCAATTTAATTCCAGAGAAAATAAAGGGGTGAATTTGAGGTTCACCTTAGCAACCCCTTTCATCCCTTCCAATTAACTTGTTCTTTCATGTTTTGCTATCTTTATATTCCACCCGCATCAATTGTTCTCTCTGCATCTTATAAATCTTTTTACTACTAACTAAATTCAATCTTGAGTCCCTTGACTTTGAATCTTCTGGTTGAGATGATAGCGTAAAGAATAAAGAGAGAAATTAGAATATTTTCATATCTAAACTAACAATTTAATTGTAGAAAAAATTTTAATTTCATAAATTTAAATGCAAGAGATTCATATTTTTCCTAAAAATAAAGCACAAAAATATTTAAATATTTTAATAGTGAACTAAACTATATTAAATAAAATTGTAACCTAAGCCAAAAATAACTAGAGAAATTTAAAAATAACAACTTCCAAGTCTATTTTTAGCATGATTCTAATAATATCAAATAATTCTAATGAGTTGTTCACATGAGAAATAATGTATTGGTAAACTTCAACCTTGTTAAATGGGTCAAAAATTATATTTGTTATTTTAGAAAAAAGATATTTGACTTGTTGAAATTCCTTTTTTCATTTTGGAAGTGTCTAAACCATAAATATGTGAGATGTTCTTTAACAACTAGTTAATGACAATTGGTTTTATGAAAAGTCTAAAATACCCCTAAAACTAAAAGTTATTTTTAATGAAAGGTAAAATAATAATTATATTATTATAATACACAGTAATCTATATACATTGTATTTATCTAACTCGGATGAAGTCCTTTAATAGTTGAGACTTGAGAGTGTAGGTTCCAAACTCGAAAGTAGGTCAACTCACCAGTCTCCTACCCGGTATTAGGAAACTCAGTAAGTTAGTACTCGGCCTCTTTGAGTTGGAGCAATGTCAACAAAAATAGTCCTTAAGTTTTTTTTATCCAATCGTATCGCCCCTTTGTAAATCTTTCTCTCTCCCTATAAAACAAAATTTTATTCAGTATAATTTTAATTTTAACTAGTGATTGATGCTCATCATGTAAAAAACAGAAATGCAGAAATGAAGAGCAGAAGTAGAAAGAAGAGAGAATTATAGAAATGTAAGTTCATGTTCTTTTAGCTTCATTATGGAATATTTACACTGGCTTATATAACCACTTCTTTGACTCAGAAACTACTAGCTTGACTAACAAGCAATGAACACATGTTATAACAACATAACATATTTGTTATAACAGAATACCAGAATTCTAACAACTTGAATATGTTAGCTTCAACTTCCTTCTTCAAACTCCCTTAAGCTAATTTCTGCATAACATTTAGCTTAATTCAGTGATATTGCATACCCCCAGTGATTTTCAAAGTTTTTGAAATACATCCACTTTCAATGGCTTATTCATTATGTCTGCTACTTTATCTTTGCTTCCACAGTGAATCAGAGCAATTGATCCTGACCTTGTGAGATTTCTTAAGAAATGATACCTCACATCTATGTGTTTGCTTCGACCATGCATCACAGGGTTTTTTGACAGCTTAATTGTTGAACTATTGTCACACTTGATATATATGCATATGTCATCATAGTGTCCCATCTCCTTCAATATTCTCTTAATCCAAATTGCTTGACATGCACATACTGCAGCAGCTACAAACTCTACTTCCGTAGTTGACAAAGTGACAATTGGTTGTTTCTTTGATCCCCATGATATTGCACCAGAACTCAGCAAAAATGCATAGCCACTTGTACTCTTTCTATCATCCATGTCACCTGCGTAGTCACTGTCTGTGTATGCTTCCAGTTCACTGTCTTTATTTCTCTTGTAGTGGATACCATAGTCTGCAGTTCCTTTTACATATCGTAGTATTCTTTTTGCTGCTTGTAGATGAAGATCAGTAGGTTTAGCCATATACCTACTTGTGAGGCTGGTAGCAAACATTATATCGGGTCTGTAGAGAATCAGCTAAAGATAATGGAAATCAAGGAGGATGATCAGCAATCAAATACAATCAAAGGAGAAGATAAACAATTGAATGTTGAGGGAAAGCAATGAGCGAAGGAAGAGCAGAATCAGCATGACTGGAAAGGGAAAACAGAGTCAGCTAAGGAAAGTCAATTGTGACTTAATTCTGCAGATCAACAATTAAGGAAGACACGATCCTGTACATTTAAACAATAGATATAGAGAGTTTTGAATGTATCAATTGCAAGCTATATATAGAGTACAGTACTCTTGTAAACATAACACAGAAAAATAAAGCTTATACATCTTTCTCTCTATCCTCTATATTCTTAAATCTTACATGGTATCAGAGCCATAAAAGACCTACGTCTAACAAATGTCTTCCTCAAACATCTCAAACACCTCAAACACTCCCCCATCCCACCCTTCTGTCATCTCCATGTCAACCATTGTCACGGTAAAATTAAACCATGACAACTTTCTCCTCTGGAAAGCACAATTAGTGCCATATCTCAAAGGTCAAGACCTATTTGGATATCTTGATGGAACCATCCCTAAACCAATGAAATTTATCTCGGTCACTGACTCTACAACAGCTGCTATTTCTGAAAGATTAAATCCAGCCTACACACATTGGATCCGTCAAGATAACATTATCCTAAGCACACTGATGACTTCCCTCTCTAAGTCAGTGCTTGCTCAAGTGGTAAATTACACCACATCCATGGCTGTGTGGAATGCTCTAGAGGAAACCTTCTCCTCACGATCCCGTGCACGCATCATCCAAATACGCACCCAATTGGCCACTGCCATGAAAGGCAACAAGACAGCCAATGAATATTTCCAATTTATAAGAAGACTTACTGATGAGCTCGTTGTTGCTGGGCAGCCCTTGACCCATGATGATATCATCACCTACATACTCGCAGGCCTCAGTCATGAGTATGACAGCTTTGTTGCCTCATTAACAGCACGAATTGACAGCATCACTCTTGAAGAGATTTATTCTCTTCTGATGACAACTGAAGCCAGAATTTCTCACCATCAGCTCACTCCCAATATCCAGCAACCCTCTGCAAACATGGCACAAAGGCAGCACAATTATCCAAGGCGTGGTGGGTTTCGTGACAGGGGGCGCAATCCAAATCGTGGTGGATTCCATTCCACTAACAGAAACAATCAATTCCCCACCACTTGCCAAATCTGTGGTAAAACCGGACACAATGCTAAAAAGTGTTATTTTCGTTTTGATATGTCTTACCAGGAATCACCACTACAACAACCAAAACAAGCATTTGCAGCAATAAGGCATGGACTAGATTAAGGAGAAACACCATGGACTGCTGACACAGGAGCAACACATCACCTTGCAAATAACATTGCTAATTTGAACCTGCAGAAAAATGACTACACTGGTTCTGACTGTGTGCACGTTGGTAATGGGCAAGGTTTGCAAATTTCAAAAATAGGGTCTTCCAAAATTACAACTTCTCATTCTACGTTTTTACTAAATCAAGTCCTTCTTGTTCCATAAATACAGAAGAATTTACTTTCTGTACATCAATTTTGTGTTGACAATAACGTGTATTTTGAGTTTCATACAATAACGTGTATTTTGAGTTTTATGGTTTCTATTTTCTTGTGAAGGATTACTTGGGGAAGGTCCTTCATCGAGGCTATCTCCATGATGGTCTCTATCGGTTCACCCACCTATCCACCATCCCTCGTGCATTTTCCAGTGTTCGACCGCATGATTGGCATCGTCGACTCGATCATGCTTCTAGTCCAATCGTTAATCAAGTCCTATCCATCCTCTCATTTCCTGTGGAAAAATCTAAAACACATGCTGTGTGCCCTGAATGTCAAATGGCAAAAAGCCATAATTTGCCTTTTAATTCTTCAAAGTTTATTTCTTCAAACCCTTTGGATTTAATTTTCACCGATGTGTGGGGACCTGCAGCAACAGCGTCCACATCCGGTGCTAAATACTATGTTAGTTTTCTTGACGATTATTCAAAGTTTTTGTGGTTGTTTCCCATTCACTTCAAATCTGACGTTGAACAAGTATTTTTAAATTTTCAGGCGTATGTGGAAAAACAATTTGACCATAAAATTAAAGCAATCCAATCAGACTGGGGTGGTGAGTACCGTCATCTCAACACCTATTTTCAGCGTCATGGTATTCACCACCGCCTAGCCTGTCCACATACCCATCAACAAAATGGGTCAATTGAACGAAAACATCGGCATATTGTCGAAGTAGGCCTCAGCCTATTAGCACATTCAAATATGCCTATGAATTATTGGGAAGATGACTTTCATACAACCACTTATATCATCAATCGTCTCCCTACTCCTATTTTGCATAACAAATCCCCCTTTGAAATTCTTTACAATCGAATTCCTGATTATCATTTTCTAAAGGTTTTTGGTTGCGCTTGTTGGCCAAATTTACGATGATATAACAAAAATAAACTGAATTTTAGATCTAAAACGTGCATTTTTATTGGTTATAGTCTTTGTCATCAAGGGTACAAGTGTTTAGATTTATCTACAGGAAAAATTTACATTTCGCGACATGTTGTTTTCGATGAAACCCTTTTCCCCTACTTAACACAATCTGTCTCAACTACAAATTCCAACAACTCTTCATCTGTGTCTTTGCCTCAACAATTAGATGTTCCTATGTCCACATGTCTCCCGAATTTGCAAACTAATCCTGTTATCACATGCACATCACCTGCACCATCTGTCTCATTCTCTGCAGATACAGGTCAACAAGTTTCTCAAGCAGCCCCTGCCAGCCCTAAATCTCCTCCACCTGACGCATCAACAAGTGCAATTCCACACCAAGCAGCCCAGCTGGTTCCGTCCAACACTCATTCCATGGTGACTAGATCCAAGAATAATGTTCACCGACCAAGGCAAATCAGTGATGACTTCATTCGCCATCCATTACCAAGGGCACTTCTAGCAGACCTCAGCCCCAGCCTCACAGAACCATCCTCCTACAGTGAAGCATCGAAATTCCAACACTGGCGAGAGGCCATGAACAAGGAATTTTCAGCCTTGCTGCAAAACGGTACCTGGACTCTTGTGTCCACTCCAGTAGCAGCCAACATTGTGGGTTGTAGATGGATCTACAAAATCAAAAAGAAAGCCGATGGGACCATTGAGCGTTATAAAGCTCGTTTGGTTGCCAAAGGCTTCCACCAGCAAGAAGGGGTTGATTTTACTGAAACATTCAGTCCAGTTATTAAACATGCCACCATCCGCCTTGTCATTTCCATTGTTGTCACCTCTAACTGGAACATCAAATAGTTGGATGTGCAAAATGCATTCTTGCATGGCGATTTGCAAGAGACGGTATTCATGACACAACCACAAGGTTTGCGGCAGGCACCCAGATCATGGTTCTCTAAACTGTCCACAACACTCAAAATATTGGGCTTTGTTGAGAGTAAGGCAGATCCCTCTTTATTTGTGCTGCAGACACCAACTTATATCATCTACATTCTCATCTATGTAGATGATATTCTCATCACGGGATCAAGCAATTCAGCAATAGCAAACATTATCCACTTCCTACAAACTCAATTCGCACTCAAGGACCTCGGCAACCTTACCTATTTCCTTGGAATTGAAGCTCTTCGCTGCCTCGAAGGAATGTATTTGACCCAACACAAATACATCATCGAATTGCTACACAAAAGCAGAATGGAACATGCTAAACCATGCAGCAGCCCAATGTCTTCCACTTGTCAGCTCACCTCTACAGATGGCACTCCTTTTGCTGATATAAGCCTCTATCGAAGTGTGGTTGGAAGCCTACAATATCTGGCTTTTACGAGACCAGATTTAGCATTTGCTGTGCACAAAGTGAGCAAATTCATGCACAATCCCCTGGACTCTCATTGGCTTGATGTCAAGTGTATATTATGCTATCTCAAGCATTCCATCTCCACCGGCTTACTCATCACCAGAAATACAGATTTTCAGTTGCAAGCCTTCTCCGATTCTGACTGGGCAGTAGATAGGGATGATCGACGATCAGTAGGGGCGTATTGCATCTACATGGGATCCAATTTAATCTCCTGGAGTTGCAAACAACAACCTACGGTAGCCAGGAGCAGCACTGAAGCTGAATACAAAGCCATTGCCAACACTGCTGTCGAATTGATTTGGTTCAGATCAGTCCTGAAAGAACTTGGTTTTCCTTTACAACGCAGTCCGATATTATGGTGTGATAATATTGGGGCTACATACCTTTCATCCAATCCTATGTTCCATGCCAAAACCAAGCATATCGAACTCGATTTCACTTTGTTCGGGACCAGGTTTCCAACAAAGAATTGGTGGTCCAATTCATCTCCAGCAAGGATCAACTGGCTGATGCTCTCACAAAACCATTACCACCAATCAAGTTTCGGCAAGTTCAGCTCAATCTGAATGTCCGCGACCTACCTTTCAGATTGAGGGGGCGTGTAGAGAATCAGCTAAAGATAATGGAAATCAAGGAGGATGATCAGCAATCAAATACAATCAAAGGAGAAGATAAACAATTGAATGTTGAGGGAAAGCAATCAGCGAAGGAAGAGCAGAATCAGCATGACTGGAAAGGGAAAACAGAGTCAGCTAAGGAAAGTCAATTGTGACTTAATTCTGCAGATCAACAATTAAGGAAGACACGATCCTGTACATTTAAACAATAGATATAGAGAGTTTTGAATGTATCAATTGCAAGCTATATATAGAGTACAGTACTCTTGTAAACATAACACAAAAAAACAAAGCTTATACATCTTTCTCTCTATCCTCTATATTCTTAAATCTTATAGGGTCTTGTCGCTGTGAGATATATCAAACCCCCCACTAGTTGCTTAAAAACACTTTCATCCACAGGTGCTCCATCCTTATCCTTACTGGCTTTGAATCCAGGAACAATTGGACTGCTAACCTCATTACTCTCCACCATCCCAAATCTTCTCAGAATTTCTAGGGCATACCTTCGTTGACATATGAAGATACCATCATCTCTCTACATTACTTCTATGCCAAGGAAAAATCGCATGGATCCCAAGTCTGTCATATCGAATCCTTGTAGCATGGACCTCTTGAATTATGATATCATAGCATTGTCATCCCTAGTAAATATTAAGTCATCAATATAGATGCTTACAATTATTATTTTCCCAGAGTTGTTCTTCTTGGTGAATAATGTCTGCTCACTTTCACACTTCTGAAATCCTTCATTGAGAAAATGTCCTTCAATCTGATTAAACCAAGCTCGTGGAGCTTGTTTTAATCCATACAAGGCCTTGTGCAATTTGTAAACCAAATGTTCCTTTCCTTTCTTCACATACCCCTTCGGTTACTCAACATATACATTCTCAATTAGATCACCATGCAAGAAAGCTGACTTAACATCTAATTGTCCAATTTTCCATCCTTTATGAGCACCCAATGCTATGATCATTCTAACTGTATCCATCCTTGCAACTGGTGCAAACACTTCAGTGTAGTTTATGCCATATTGTTGTGTGTATCCTTTGGCTACTAATTGTGCCTTGTGTTTATCAATCTTTCTACATTCATTGTATTTGGTTTTGTACAACCATTTAGCACCAATCTTCTTAACCTCGACTGGTAGATCAGTTAATGTCCATGTTTTGTTCTTCTCAATGGATGCAATTTCATTATCCATGGTTTGTCTGCATTTTTCATCCCTTACTGCTTCTTCAAAGTAGAATGGATCCTCAATCGCAACTATTTGTGCCATATAAACCTCATCCTCACTTAAGCCTTCTCCATCAACATACTCATTCATCCATACTGGTAGTTGAGTTATCCTTCTTTCATTTACTTCAGATTCAGTAGTGTTATCATTCGCTCTTCCTTCATCATCCACAATTTCTACACACATTTTCATCTATAACATTATCTCCTTTGGTATTTCCTTCTCTCTCACCCTCACTGTCAGTATTCTCAGTTCCACGCACTCCTCTCTCACCCCTATTTTCTTCACCCTCTTCTTCTTCACTCACCCTGTTTTCTTCACTCTCTCCCCATTCTAAATTTACTGCAATTTCCTCCTGATAATTCATATCCCAATTCCATTCTTTTTCCTCCTCAAAGACCACATCCCTACTCATAACTATTCTTTTAGCTATGGGATCATACAGTCTATATCCCTTTGTCTCCTTACTTATACCAAGAAGAATACAAGTAGTACTTCTACTATCCAATTTAGGACAACATATTCCACTCCAAGCCTCCTGTGGTGTAACACCTTCAACTGCTGATCTTGGGCACCTATTTAGGACATAGAAAGTCCAATTTACCGTCTCTGCCCAGAAGTTCTTTGGCACCTTTTTATTTGACAACATAAAGTGAACCATGTTCATCACAATTCGGTTCTTCCTCTCTGCCACCCTATTTTGTTGGGGTGCGTAAGCATCTGTTAATTGCCTTTTGACACCATTCTTTTTTAAAAAGTCATTGAATTCACCCCCGTGGTTTGTTCTTAGACACTTGATAAACAAGCCTTTCTCCTTTTCCACTAGTTTCTAGAAATCCTTGAAACACTACAGTGCTTCCCTCTTCTCACTCAGCAGGTATACCCATGCCTTGCAACTATAATAATCAATGAAACTCAATATGTACTTCTTACCACTATTCGACATTGGTGATATCAGTCCACAAATATCTGCATGAATAAGCTCAAGTGGTTGAGCTACTCTCCACATGGACCTTTTTGGAATTGCATCTCTGTGATGTTTTCCTGCAATACAGTCTGTGCATGCTGTTCTTGAAGCTTGAAATTGAGGGAGTCCAAGTACCATATTCTGACATTGTAGTGTTTGTAAGCCTGTATAACTCAAATGACCATATCTCCTATGCCATAGGAGAGCCACATCTTGAGTGTTTGCATGAAAACACTTGTGATCATTGAGTTTTTCCTGATTTTGAGTCTGCAATATGAACATTTTGTTTGTGCTCATTGTGGTCTAAATAATCAGACCCCTTTCAGGGTGATAGATTTTCAATGTCCCTCCTTGAATTAATATTGCCAAGCCATTTTCTTGAAGTTGACCTAGGCTTAGAAGGTTATTGTTGAGCTCTGGGACGTAGTAAACTTCTTTGACTGCATAACATAATCCATTCACCAATAGCTTCACAATATCCTTTCCCACCACACTCATCCTATTATTATTTCTCAATATTACTAAATGTTGAAAACTCTCATCAAGATTGGTAAACATACCTTGCTCTCTACACATGTGATTAGAGCAACCCAAGTCTAAGAACTATGCATCATCCTGCTTTTCCTTTTGTGGCTCAGCTTATGTCATCAATAGCATTTCATCTTCATTATTTTGTCTTTCTTCGTGTAGCTCAATCTGTGTCATTAGCAGTATTTCATCTTTATCATTTTGTCTTTCCTTGTGTAGCTCGACATGTGTCAGTAATAGCATCCCATCATCATTTTCCAGTTCCACATAATTTGCCACCTTGTTGAGGCTAGGACAATCATATTGAAAATGTCCAAGCCTGTGACATTTAAAACATTATATCATGGCTCTATTGAACACTTGATTTGGTCTTCCACTGCCTCTTCCTCTAAAGCTATTTCTTCCCCTGCCTCTTTTTCCAAATCTTTCATCATACACTCTTAGTGCTTGGTCATCCCCTCTATTCTTTCTGAATTTCTGTTCATGAACAATTAATGAGCTTTGTAGCTCATCCACCATAAGAGTATTAATGTCATTTGACTCTTCAATTGAGCAAACAATATAGTTGAAGTTAGTTTTCAATGAGTGTTCGCAAGATTTTTTCAACAATCTTCTGATCAGGCATGTCTTCTCCCAAGTTTCTCATGTCGTTTGCTACTGTCAATATCCTGTTGAAATACTCAGTCACTGATTCTCCAACTTTCATTTCTATTACCTCAAAGTTTCTTCGTAGAATTTGCAATTGAGCACGTTGCACTCTTGCATTTCCTTGATATTTGGTCTTCATGGAGTCCCATAGCTGCTTGGATGTGTCCTTTTGAGTGATAGTTTTTAGGATGGTTTTGTCTATTGATTGTAATAAGTAGTTCTTGATCTTCAGGTCCTTCAGTTTCAATTCCTCCCAGTTCTTCCTTTCCACTGCTGTTAGTATTGCTCCTGATGCTGGTTCTACAAAGCCTGTTTCAACCACACTCTAGTATTCCTTTGATCTTAGGAAATTATTCATGAGCATACTCCAATGCTCATAATCTCCATCAAATTTAGGAATGCAGGGTTGTGCAAAGTGACTTGACTCTGCCATCTTTGTGCTCTTCTTAGGTTTCGATACCAGTTTATGAAAAACAGAAATGTAGAAATGAAGAGCAGAAGCAGAAAGAAGAGAGAATTATAGAAATGTAAGTTCGTGTTCTTTTAGCTCCGTTATTGAGTAGTTACACTGGCTTATATAGCTACTTCGTTGACTCAGAAACTACTAGCTTGACTAACAAGAATGAACACATGTTGTAACAATATAACAGATTTGTTATAACATAATACCAGAATTCTAATAACCTAAATACTAATACCAGAATTCTAACAACTTGAAAGTGTCAGCTTCAACTTCCTTCTTCACATCATTGCTTTAATCAATCAATCAATCAATTCAGGAACCTGTTGAAGGCAAAATCATAATTAATTCTCCTACCTCAATTTCTCACATGGAATTCGCCTCTCTGTCATTGGATCTGTTAGCTTGCAGGTTACAGGATAATTGTAAGTTTTTCAATTGAGTTTCTATTTCTTGTAGAAATCTTTAATTGATTGTTTGGTTTAATTTGCAGTTGCTTCGCTTTTGTTTTAGAAGAAAAGAAAGGATTTTGACTGAGAGCTTTTGGAGCAGAAATGGATTTACAGAAAAAAGGTCAGTTCTTTCAATTTCACACCTTACAATTGTTTGATGAATTGTCTGCTTATATACTGCAGAAAACCCATGCATTACACATGTTTGTATCCATCTGTACGAACTTGTAACTAACTAGAGAGGTCAAGTTGATCTTCTCTTCTTATAATTGAGTTAGTTAAACTGAAAAAGTATTACAATACAATCTCTGTTAATCAACTCTGCTCCTGCTTTCTTCCACTTGTGTTGATGAGTTTTATATCCACGTAAGCAGCTTAATAATCAACACTCCCTCCTAAGGTGCTTACTGGTTTGACACCGAGCATAGACCTCAATAGATTGAATCTATCCTTAGGTAAACTCTTAGTGAATATATTTGCCACTGATCTTCACTTCGGCAGAACTTCATGTCAATTACACCTTGAACTGCCTCCCTTACGAAATGGATTTTTCTATTAATATGCCTTGTTTTCTGGTGAAATACTGCATTCTTTGTCATTGCAATTGCTGACATGTTATCACAATATAGTAGTGTTGCCTTTGTTTGCACTTCACCTAGATCATCAAGCACAACCCTTAGCCATATTGCTTGTGTAATTGCCTCGGAAGCTGAGACATACTCAACTTCTGCCGTTGACAATGCTATCGTGTTTTGCTTCACTGAAGCACACGAAAAAACTCCACTTCCAAAACCAAATGCATAACCAGAAGTGCTCCTACTATCATCTTCACTTCCTCCCCAATCTTCATCACAAAACCCCACAAGAGTTGCTGACTTATGTTTGGCATACTCTATCCCATAGTCAAGGGTTCCTTGAACATATCTAAGGACTCTTCTTGCAACTCCCATGTGCTTCTTTGTGGGTTTATTCATAAATCGAGACAACAAGTTGGCTCACTTCCATTCTCCTTCCTTAGTTTCTCTCCCATAACCAGTGGAGTTGAAATTGGTTTGCAATCAGCAAGCCCAAACTTCTCCAGTAAGGTCCTTGCATATTTTCTTTGGTGAATGAATATGCATTGATCAGATTGCAACACTCCCATTCCCAGAAAATGATGGAGAAGACCAACATTAGTCATCTCATACCTCTGCATCATTTTCCTTTTGAATTCATTCATCATGCTCTCACTACTGCCTGTGTACACTATATCATCTACATAAATTGATACAATGATCTGATTTCCTTCATTGTCAGACCTTGAATACAATGTAGCTTCACTTGCACTCCTTTTGAACTTGCACATAGTGAGATATGCATCAATCTCACTATACCAAGCCCTAGGAGCTTGTTTAAGGCCATATAGTGTCTTCTTCAGCTTATAGACCTTGTGCCCTGCCTACTGAACCACAAACCCCTCGGGTTGTTCAACAAATACCTCTTCATCAAGCATTCCATTTAGAAATGCTGATTTAACATCTAACTGGAATAGTTTCCAGTTCTTCTGACTTGCAAGTGCTACTAGAGTCTGAATTGTGTCTAGTCTAGGCACTAGTGCAAAGGTCTCATTGTAGTCAATTCCTGGTTTCTGAGCATACCCCTTTGCTACAAGTCTAGCCTTGTACTTGTTGATTGTCCCATCTAGGTTTAGCTTGGTCTTAAACACCCATTTGACCCCAATGATAGGCTTTTCATTAGGCCTGTCCACCAGCTCCCATGTATCATTCTACTTAATCATCTCCAATTCTTCCTTCATGGCTTTCTGCCACACTGCTTCTCCAGATGCTTCTGAATAGGATTCAGGTTCTGCCATGCTCAAGTTACATCTAGCACATATATCCTCCAATGTTTTGAGCTTTACTAGAATTGATGCATTAAACCTTGACCTTGAGCTGCTGTCTTCATCAACCTCTCTGTTTTCTGCAATTTCCTGAGAGCATTCACCATTATTTGACTGAATGCTTCTAGTTTGTGCTTCTTCTTCATTGCCTTGAAGCACTAGATGTAAGGGATAAAGTTCTTATCCTTTTCATGCCCTTCCTTCCATGAAAACTTATGGTTTTCATCAAACACCACACTTCGAGATAGCACAATTTTCTTAGATTGCAGAATGTATATTCTGTAACATTTTTCACAGTTGCCATAACCAATGAATACCCTTTTCTTAGCTTTACCATCAAACTTTTGTCTTAGGCATGTTGGAACATGAGTATAGCATACACATCTAAACACTTTGAGGTGTTTGATGCCCGACCTTCTTCCTGTAAATGCTTCAAAAGGTGTCAAATTTGACACTGATGTTGTATAACATCTATTCTGCAAATACATTGTTGTGTTGACAACTTCGGCCCAAAACTCAACAGGAATATCCTTCTCCTTCATCATTGATCTAGCCATCTCACATATGGTTTTAATCTTCCTCTCAGCCACTCCATTTTGCTGAGGGGAGTGTGCAACAGTTAGCTGCCTTTCCAGCCCTTTATCTTCATAGAATTTCTGGAATTCAATGGAGGTATACTCACCTCCTCTGTCACTTCTCAGCTTCTTTATTTTCAAGCCACTTTGCAATTCAACAAAAGCTTGAAACTTTTTGAACACATTTAAAGCTCCTGATTTATATTTCAAGAAATGCACCCAACACATTCTTGAAAAATTGTCAATAAATGTGATAAAGTATTTGTTACCTCCACTTAATTCATGCTGCATTGGTCCACACAAATTTGTGTGGATCAATTCAAGTGAATTGCTTGCTCTCCAACTTCCTTCTTTAGCAAATTTATCCCTTTTATGCTTCCCTAGAACACATCCTTCACACACAGCATCTATACTGGTCAAAATAGGCAATCCAATAACCAATCTCTTCTGCTGCATTTTCTGCATACTGTCAAAATTCAGGTGACCCACCCAACCTCTTGTGCCAAATCCATTATTCTTCAACTACTGAAGCCCTTCTTGCTGCTTGTAATATTGATTCAAGGAAGAGTGGAAAACATCTATTCCCTTTCATCACAACCCTTGCTAACACATTTGTAAGGTTCTCATCATCAAAAATTATTGCCTTGTTACCCCCAAATAAAATGAAATATCCATCCTCCATCATCTGCCCCACACTCAGTAGATTCTCGTCCAAGCCTGGAACAAGCAGCACTTCTTCAATATACCTCCTTCCTTGACTTGTATCAACCACAAGAGTTCCCTTTCCAGTAGCTTGAACTAAGTCACCTGAACCCATCTTCACTTTGCAGGTAACCTTTCTATTAATGTCAATCAATTTTGCCTCTTGAGATGTCATGTGATTACTACATGCACTATCTACAAACCATACATCTTCATCTTTTACACTTGCTGCATGACAAGCATAATACATTGTTCCTATCGAGACATCCTCCTCCTCTTGTTCATAGTTTGCTAATTGCTTGTAGTAATTGCAATCCTTAGCATTATGGCCAAAACTTATTGCATTTACTACACCTTGCCTTTCCTTTATACCTGCAGACACCAAAGTGGTATTTCTGACATACACCACACTATGGCTTCACAGCACTTTGACTACTACTTCCTTGTCTATTCTGTGAATTGAAGGAATTATTAGAACTTGCTCTAGTTTGCTGATTCTAGTTTGAACCATAGCTGTTATAACCATTTGATGACAAGTTTACAGGTCTTCTTTCTTGTCCCTGCCAACCTTGTCTTGATTTGAAATGTGAGCCCTTGTTAGTGCCATAAAATTGATTACCTCCCAATTTTAAGCTATTGAATGCTCTCTCGGTACCTCTTTGTTTCTCCCTCTCATCATACAAACATTCTCTTCTGTCAAATACCTTGATAGATGCTACAACCTCTTCAGTTCTAAGGATTTCAAGATCTCTTGTCTCTTCAATAATTGAGACAATAGATTTATATCTCCTACTGAGACTCATTAACAATTTTTGTACTATCCTTATTTCTGTCACCTCTTCACCGACTGATTTGAGGTTATTTATCATGTCAAAAAACTTAGCAAGATAGTCATCTAAGTCTTCTTCATCTAACATTTTCATATATTCAAACTCAGCTCTAATGGCTTTAAGTTTTACTACTCTAACCTTTTTATCTCCTCTGAACTCTCTCTTCAAGATGTCCCAAGCTCCTTTTGCTGTCTTCTCATTCCTTATTCTTGGAAACAACTCATCAGTTATTGCTCCTTCAATGAGGCTTAGAGCTTTTGCATTTTTGATCTTCATTTCTCTTGAAATTTCAGGTGCAGCAGCAGGTACAACTTTTGAAGCTTCAGCTTCATTTCCTTTTTCAGCATTTGATTGAGATATCATGCCAATCTCAATCACCTCCCATAGATCATATGCAATTAGCACAGTCTCCATCTTTACTGACCAAAAATCATAATTATTTCCATTGAACTGTGGAGGTATTAGGTCTCCTCTAGAACTTGATGATCCTGCCATTATAATCTTGTATTTCTTGATTTCACAGCTCACGTCCCTTCTTGATGAATCAGTTTAGCTCTAATACCATGTAAGTTTTTCAATTGAATTTCTATTTCTTGTAGAAATCTTCAATTGATTGTTTGGTTTAATTTGCAGTTGCTCCGCTTTTATTTTAGAAGAAAAGAAAGGATTTTGACCGAGAGCTTTTGGAGCAGAAATGGATTTACAGAAAAAACGTCAGTTCTTTCAATTTCACACCTTAACTCACGTCCCTTCTTGATGAATCAGTTTAGCTCTAATACCATGTAAGTTTTTCAATTGAATTTCTATTTCTTGTAGAAATCTTCAATTGATTGTTTGGTTTAATTTGCAGTTGCTCCGCTTTTATTTTAGAAGAAAAGAAAGGATTTTGACCGAGAGCTTTTGGAGCAGAAATGGATTTACAGAAAAAACGTCAGTTCTTTCAATTTCACACCTTACAATTGTTTGATGAATTGTCTGCTTATATACAGCAGAAACCCATGCATTACACATGTTTGTATCCATCTGTAATGAACTTGTAACTAACTAGAGAGGTCAAGTTGATCTTCTCTTCTTACAATTGAGTTCGTTAAACTGAAAAAGCATCTTATATCCACATAAGCAGCTTAATAATCAACAATAATTTCATCAATTTCTCTACCTTTCTCTCTATCTGTCTGTTTGATTTGTGAGAAAACTTTATAAAATCTGATTTGGTGTGGTGTTTTATCATGAAAGCAGGTTCGAGGAGGATCAGCTGGAGTTATTGAATCCCTTTATGGTGTTGTCAAGCCGATCACTATCGTGTATGCTATTACTAGTGTTTTTGCTCTACTTATTCTAAATGACTGTATAAAGTGTGCTTAATGTTAAATAATAGTTGATTCATTGAAAAAAAGAGGGAGAAAAATGGCTACATTTCTGTTTCTCTTATAAATATGTTTTGCTTTGTGTTAATGCGTGCTGAAATTGAACTCGGTATTGAGCGGGTGATCAAATTAGTGGCTTTGGTGTGTGATTTCTCATGTTTTGTATTTAAGCAATAGATTTTCAAGCAGATTATTACCCTGATTGCTGCAAATTTTACTTGGCATGGAAACAGGAATAAGAGCATTGAGGTTAAACCGTCGGGAAAGATTGGTTCAGGTACAACTGAGGTATTTATAACAAAGAACTCACTCAAATTTAGTGTGATTTTAGCTTTTTGATGCCTTAAGAAAAATTTAATTGAAGAAATTATAATGTGGGCTAGTCTCATTCGTAGGAGTATTCCCCCCCCCCCCATGAATGTTGGTGTTATCAATCATTATATATACCCTTTTCACCTCTTATGTTATAGTTTATTATTATTATTATGATGATGATGATGATGATGACGATGATGTTAATTTTAGTGTTTGCTTGGTATGGCAGTTACCATTTACCATGGTTTTGAAACAAACTGGGGAAAATAGTTTGGGAAGATTTTATGAGACCTTTCATGGAACGGATGTTAGCATTCAGGTGAATATATTTTTTGTCCTATAAAAGAAGAAATGTGTAACAGAAATTACTCTTGTTATCTTCTTTTTAATTTTTCATGGTTCTAATGCTTTCCCACAATTACTTTCACACTTTTGTAAGACTTTATGATTGATGATATCTTTGATAGTATTTATTTACTGTAGATATAGCTAGAGGATACCTTTATAAATCATTATCTGCGACCACAGAAGTTATAGTTGAAAGTGATAAAGGTGTGGTTTGATTTTTTCTTTTTATGATATATGTATTATTGATAGGGAATTAAATAAGCCGCTGTTTTGCTGATGCTGTTGCACTTTCAGCTGATGTGCTTGAGCGACCAGTTTCTCCTGAAATGGCTATCTTTTACATTACTCAGGACACTCAGAGACATCCTTTACTTCCTGAAATAAAGTCAGGTATGCTTCTATGTCATCTTAGCTAAGACTCTTTCTCCAACCTTAATTTGAATTTTGGAGAAATAGTTTCCTCTGTTGGCAGTTATATGCATGTATTTGTGATGCAAGCGCTTGAGTATCTTATTTGTGCAGCTTCTTATGCTCAAGTGAAACTCAACTGATTATAGATGTTATTCAACAGGTGGTTTTTGTTGAAAAATGAAGACTAAAGATTGATTCCAAGCCTACAATTAATGTCAGGATTTTTACTATCTTTAAATTATTATGTTTCCTAAATAAGATCATATTGATTGATCAAAGTTCTAGTTTCCATTTTAAGTATTTTCCTATTTAGATTATAGAAGAGGAAGTTGTAACCAAATGGGGAAACCCTATTTTGTAACACTTCATATTTTCATTATAAATAAGAGAAGAGGGATAACAGTAACCTCACCTTTGATTCAGCTCATTCTTGCTATTTCTTAGTGTTCTTCATTGTTCTTTATTTTAGCACAATTCTAGTTTTGAATTATGTTGACTTTTGTTTCTGTGATTTCCAACAATTGGTATCAGAGCTATTAGGATCTTTGAAGGGATCGTGTGAAACATGAGAGATTAAAAGTGAGGTTTTAAAAGGGACATCAAAGCTAAGGGCTTTGAAGGTTTTTTGAAAGAAAAAATTGAGAGAGCAGATTTTGATCTTTGAAGGGATTGAGTGAAACACGAGAGAATTTAAGTGAAATTTTTCAAAGTTATTAACTTTGAAGGGAAGGGGAGAGAAAAACGAGAGTTCTTTTTTTTCCTGCAAAATCTTGATATAGAAGGATTAGTTACTCTTCTCAAATCCTTTAAAACAATTGCACAAAGGCTTCACAGCAGCAATTGTTAAACTTCTTTTTCAACGAATTATGGTTGAATTTTTCAGAATGGATTATGCATCTTTTTCACCAAAAACACCAGTGTTTACTGGTCAGAATTTTGGAATTTGGGCAGTGAAGATGAAGGCATATTTGAAGGCTTTTGATTTATGGGAGTTTGTGGAGAAAGACAAACAACCAACACCTCTTGGAAACAATCCAACCGAGGCTCAAATGAAAATTTTCAGTGAAGAAAAGGCTAAAGGGTTCAAGGCACTTACTTGCATTCATAATGCAGTATGTGAAGAAATTTTTACAAGAATCATGGCTTGTAAAACGGCCAAAGAAACTTGGGATAAGCTAAAGGCTAGAGATCAAGAAAGATGCAGGTTTTGAATTTGAAAAGGCAATTTGAAGGGTTGAAGATGAAGGAATCTGACACAATCAAAGACTTCTCCTCACACATCTCAAAACTGGTGAATCAAGTGAGATTGTTAGGAGAAGAATTTCCAGAATCTCGAATTGTGGAAAAAGTGCTAGTGAGCTTACCTGAAAAGTTTGAGCATAAGATTTGCTCATTAGAAGATTCAAAGGATTTTTCTGAGATGAGCTTTCAAGAGCTTGTGAATGCTCTACAAGCTGTGGAGCAAAGGCAAGCCTACAGACAGGAAGGAACAAGTGAGAATGCTCTTGTTGTTGTCTACAAAGGGAAGAATCACACTCAGAATTTTTCCAGAAATAACCAAAGTGGAAAGATGGAAAAAGGAAGCGACTAGAGACCAAATAATCAACAATCTAGTAACTGGCAATACAACCTGATAAGGAAAGAAAAGAAAGAGTTCCCTGCATGCAAATATTTTCAACAAACAAATCACTTTGAGGAATGGTGTTGGTACAAGAATGTGCAGTGTTGAAATTGCAATCAATTCGGTCACATACAAAATTTTTGTAAAACCAGAGTAGATGAAGTCAAACAGGCTCAAGAAGAGGACACTTCAGAAATCAAAGATGAATTTTTATTTGTAGCCACAATTCAACAGATGTGCAATACAACAAAGGGAGATGATTCATCTTGGCTCATTGATAGTGGTTGTTCTAACCACATGACAGCAGATCTCAGCATATTCAGGAACTTAGACAAAAACTATATATCAAGAGTAAAGATTGGTAATGGAGATTTTGTCAGAGTTGAAGGTAAAAGAGCCATTGCAGTAGAGACAAAGGCAGGTACAAAAATTCTAAACAATGTCTTATATGTACCTCAACTAAATCATAATTTGGTTAGTGTGGGGCAGCTAATGGAATCTGGATATTCACTACTCTTTGATGATGGAGTGTGTAATATCAAAGATAAAAATGGAGTATTATTGTTGTCTACAAAAATGTTGAATAAAAGTTTCAATGTTGATTGGAAAAAAACATGTTGGGATGTCAACACATGCAAGGTAGATGAATCTATTCTTTGGAATAAAAGGTTAGGTCATTTCAACTATGCTACTTTAAGAAGAATGACAAATTTGCAGAAGGCATATGGGTTGCCTAATATTCAAGATGAAGCTGTTTTTTGTGAAACTTGTCAATTAGGGTAGCAAACCAAGCATATGAAGATCAAGTATCATGCAATACGACAATATCAGCAAGAAGGGGAATTGGAAATGATGTACTGCCCCTCAAAGGAGTAACTTGCTGACATATTCACCAAGCCTCTAACTAAAGATAGATTTGAGGAGCTTAGGGAGATGATTGGAATGAGTAGTCTTGGAACCAAGGGGGAGTGTTGAAAAATGAAGACTAAAGATTGATTCCAAGCCTACAATTAATGTCAGGATTTTTACTATCTTTAAATTATTATGTTTCCTAAATAAGATCATATTGATTGATCAAAGTTCTAGTTTCCATTTTAAGTATTTTCCTATTTAGATTATAGAAGAGGAAGCTGTAACCAAATGGGGAACCCTATTTTGTAACACTTCATATTTTCATTATAAATAAGAGAGGAGGGATAGCAGTAACCTCACCTTTGATTCTGCTCATTCTTGCTATTTCTTAGTGTTCTTCATTGTTCTTTATTTTAGCACAATTCCAGTTTTGAATTATGTTGACTTTTGTTTCTTTGATTTCCAACAGTTTTCGGGTGACAGCAAGAATATCTACTCTTTGTTCCTTGTTGGATCCCATTAGTGGAGAGTTAACAGTTGAAACATCAGCAGTTCCCATTTCCTCCATTGACATACACTTGCTCCGTGTAGAGTCAGTTCTAGTAGGAGAGAAAATTGTGACTGAAACTTCTTTGATTCAGACCACACAGGCATGATATGTTCCCAATGTTGCCAAATTACTTTGACTTGTACAATGTTTTGATTTTAAACTTCTATTTTTTTTCTGGTGTTTACAAATAGCAGATGGAGATGTCTGTCGTAATCTGACTTTGCCTATCATTACACAAGCATGATATGTTCCCTCGCCTTCTGACTTGTCCAAGTGTCTTTGCTGGGTGAGTTACAAGCTTCTCCTGACTCTTGTTTTATCTTGTCTTTTTGGATCTGTATGAAGATGAAAGGCGTTGGTACTTATCTTTAAAAGGGGATGATAGTGATGTTAAAAAAATTACATAATGGCTCTATGAGTTAGAAGCATAAGCACTTCATTGACATTTTAATTCATGAAAGAACATGAAGTCTAACTTGGCTGGTAAAGTCTATCTGTTGGTTCTATTAAAGAAGATATAACAGAAGATCAACTCAATCCCATAGAATCTTCTCCCAGCATTCCTCAATCAACCATAGAATCTGCTCCCTGCAATCCTCAATCAACTCGATCAGTTGACTTTCCTTCTGTAAAGAATACAAATAATTGTCCTTACCGTTACCTTCTACATTCTGTAAATAGAATCAACCTTGTAACAATATTTATACAGCAAGACAAGTGAATAAGAGCTTATAGTGGACAGTGCCAAAAAAAAACTCTGCTCTTCTCTGTTCTCATCTTTCTCTTCTACGTAGCATCAAATTTCTATATGGTATTAGAGCCATTTTTGAGCTAACCTCAACATCTCGATCCTACCTAAAGCAATGGCAGACACACCAAATCTGGAGAATCAAGCAATATTGATATGTCAAAATTGATTTCTGAAATGTCAAAAATTTCCTCACCTTCATCCTCATCCCATCACTTACCCACTTCTTTCAATATCTCATCTCTATTCACAGTACCTATGGATCGCACCAACTATCTAAGTTGGAAATCCCAATTTGAAGATATACTGGAGATGCATGGCCTCACAGCAGTCATCAAGAACAACACAGAACCACCCAAATTGCAAGAAGATGGTTATGTGCACCCAGAGTTGGCAAAAGATAAATTGGTCCTGAGTTGGATCAAAGCAACCTCCTCATCCTCCATCAAAACACTCCTCATCCCCTGTACCACTGCAAATCAAGCTTGGATCATGCTGGCCAAGCGACTCTCACCACTTGCTAGCACCCACGTATGAATCCTTAGAGATCAAATTCGCACACTCAGGAAAGATAACAACACAACAGTGGCTAATTACCTCAATTATGCCAAATCACTCTTTGATTTTGTGCAACAATGGATGATGATGAATTTATCAGCTATATTTTGGATGGATTGGGTCTTGAATATAGGGAGTTAGCCATAACACTTCACCTGCATCCTGACATTGATTTTGATCAATTTTATGATCTAGCCCTAAGAGAAGAACATCTGCAGAAAAGAATGTCCCTTACCTTGTCCGCAGGTGTAGCTATGGCTGCTGACCGTGTCCCCAACAAACGCAGCTTCAATTCCAAATTACCCAATCATAATCACAATAATTTTGGAAGAGGTCGTGGCTGAAATTGGACTCAAGGTCGTGGATCAAGGCGAATAGGGCATTGGGAGCAAACACAGGGGGGTTTGTCTCCAAATCATCACTCTCAGCATCATGACCCACAATCTGCCATCATCCCTTCAACTGCAATGCTCTCTGATGGTCGCCCTCTTTTGCTTCCAACACCACACGACAAATTTCCAAAAACCCAATGCAGTGAAATTATTTGTTTTAGGTGTGATAAGCTAGGGTACATAGCCCGTTTCTGTCCTGACCGAAAACCCCAAGCTTATGTTGCCTCTACATCCTCTCCTACTGCTGATATTGCCAATCTAAATTGGTGTCTTGATTGGGGTGCTACTCACCATATGACAGCCAACGTTGGATCTCTCCCGGATGCTCTTCCTTATACAGGTACAGATAAAATAATTGTTGGCAATGGCAATCAATTAGCAATAACTCATATTGGCAACACACATTTGCCTAGAGCGCAAAAATCATTATATCTTAATGAAGTTTTGTGTGCCTGCGATCCGCAAAAACTTAATCTCTATTCGTCGTTTTTGATCTGATAATGATTGTTACTTTAAAATGGATGCTAATGGTTTTTCTGTGAAGGACAACAAAACGAGGAAGGTACTTCTTACTGGCAGTAGCTTTGATGGCCTCTATCATATTCAGACATCTTCCGACATTGCTCATCAGATTGCCTGTTATGGAAAGCGTACAACATAAGACGTATGGCATGTCAGGCTTGGACACCCATCTCACTTAGTTCTTACTACATTATTGAATAAGTACCATTTACCACTTAATGGTGCACTTGTCTCCAATAAAAATTGTCATATATGCCCATTGGGAAAATCTTGTCAATTGCCATTTGAAGACAAACAATCTCATGCTCAGTTTCCATTTGTGCTCCTATATCTTGATTTATGGGGTCCTGCACCAATATCTTCAAATTTTGGTTATCGTTATTATTTCTCTATTGTCGATGACCATACTCGATTTGCTTGGGTATATCCACTAGCTAAGAAATCAGAAGTTCTTACTACATTTATTCACTTCAAAAAATTGGTGGAAAATCATTTTAGCGCTCACATCAAGCAATTGCAGATTGATGGTGGAGGTGAATTTACAAGCAAATTATTTCTAACATTCCTACGTGATCATGGAATATCTCATCAGATCTCATGTCCCTACACTCCTCAACAAAATGGAGTAGTTGAAAGGTAACATCGAGATATCATTGCAATGGGACTCTACTTGCTGGCCCAGTCTCGCTTGCCCCACAATTTTTGGGTTGAAGCCTTTACCACTGCGGTTTTTCTCATTAATCGCCTACCAACCCCTAAACATGATCATATATCACCTTATGAGAAATTACTTCAACGCCCACCAGATTACACATTTCTAAAAAGCTTTGGTTGCGCTTGTTTCCCTCATATGGTTCCATAGAATAGGCATAGATTATCCTTTAAATCTGTTCCATGTGTATTTATTGGTTATGATGATCATTATAAAGGATATCGTTGTCTTGATCCTGCTTCAGGTCGGATTTATATATCCTGGAATGTGGTATTTGATGAGGCAAGCTTCCCCTACTAACAACCTCAGCTTCCATTAGTTGCCCAATCCACACCTGCTGCTCACACGGATATTGGGATCGAAATGTCCCCTCAATCAATCTCTGATTCCACAAGACCAACTCAATCTTTCCCCATCACCCTCGACTCTCCATTAGTCGCTCCATCTGTCAACCCACCCCAATCTCCATCCATACAAGTCACTCCCACTCAACCTCTCCTTGACAATCCATCAGTCACTCCCTCTGCCAACTCCCCCCAAACTCCATCCACACCACTTCTTTCCCCCAGTCCACCAGTAGTGGTTCCTTCCTCTGAGCCCCAAACCCCCACCATCTCACCTATGTCAACACCCCCTCCTTCCCCTATTGACCCCTCTCTCCTCCCTAACTCTCCTGATACACCAAACCCTCCTCAAAAATTCAATAGCCTCAAAACCATCATCCCTTTTGGTCCTGAACCCAAACCACTCTATTCCCACACCACCCCGCACCCTTTACCTCATGCTCTCTATGCCGATTGTTCTGATCCCATGTCCATTGAACCAACAAGCTTTACCCAAGCTTCCAAATACAGTCACTAGGAAGGTGCTATACAGGATGAATATGATGCTCTCATGAGAAATCAAACATGGTCTCTTGTTTCCGCCTCACCGCAGATGAACATTGTAGGCTGCAAATGGGTGTTCAAGGTCAAATGGAAAGCTGATGGCTCTATTGATCGCTACAAGGCCCGTCTTATGGCCAAAGGGTTCAATCAACAAGAAGGATTTGATTATGACGAAACTTTTAGCCTGGTTGTTAAACCGGCTACCATTCGCATCTTATCTCTAGCTGTGTCCCTAAATTGGTCTCTTCAACAACTTGATGTTCGGAATGCATTTTTAAACAGATATTTACAAGAAGCTGTTTACATGAAATAACCTCCTGGTTTTCATGATTCCTCACGTCCACAAGATGTCAGCTTCATAAAGCCCTTTACGGCCTTAAATAGGCTCCCAGAGCTTGGTTCCAAGTCTCAGTGCTTTTCTCCTTGCTCAGGGATTTTCTCATAGCCAAACCGATGCATCTTTATTCATTCACCGCTCCTCTTCCTGTAAAATCTATAACCTTGTCTATGTGGATGATATCATTGTCACTGGATCTGATCTACAGTGTGTTCACCAATTTCTTGATCAATTATGCTCCACCTTTGACAGTCGCCGACTGGGTGAGCTCAATTTCTTCCTTGGCATGGAAATCACACGATTTGTTGATCATTTATTCCTCTCTCAAACTCAGTATGCAGTTGACTTATTGAAACGGTTCAATATGACTGAGTGTAAACCATGTCCTACACCGTTACCTTCTGATACTCGATTATCATGTCTGGATGGGGATCCCCTTTCTGATCCCTCTATCTATCAAAGTATGGTTGGTGGCCTCCAATATCTTACCCTATCACGGCCTGACATCTCATTTGCTGTCAACCAGGTGTGTCAGTTCATGCACAATCCGCGTTCCTTCTCATCTTCAGACTGTGAAGCGTATTATTCGATATATTAAGGGTACAGTTGATCAAGACCTTGTGTTCCACCAATCCGATGACTTCAGTTTACGCAATTTTTCGGATGCTGATTGGGCTGGTTCTGTAGATGATCGTCGATCCACCACGGGTGCATGCATATTTTTTGGCCCTAATATTCTCACATGGACTGCCAAGAAACAGTCCACTGTTTTTCGTTCTAGCACTAAAGCTGAATATCGTGCTCTTGCCCACATGGCCACTGAAATTCGCTGGTTTGAATTCCTATTTCGCGAACTTGGCATTCCTCTCCAAAATGCTCCTTGCATCTATGTCGTCAATCTCTTGGCTATTCACATGGCTGCTAATCCCATTTTCCATGCTCGCACTCGCCATATTGAGATTGACTATCACTTTGTTCGTGAATTGGTTGCTCGCAAAGCCCTCCATACCATCCATGTTCCCTCCTCTCATCAACTTGCTGACATCTTCACCAAAGACCTGAGTCGTGATCGGTTTTGTCTTCTTAAGTCCAAGGTCAATCTTCGCGTTGCTCCGTTGCGCTTGAAAGGGGGTAAAGAAGATATAACAGAAGATCAACTCAATCCCATAGAATCTGCTCCCAGCATTCCTCAATCAACCATAGAATCTGCTCCCTGCAATCCTCAATCAACTTGATCAGTTGACTTTCCTTTTGTAAAGAATACAATTAATTGTCCTTACCGTTACCTTCTACATTCTGTAAATAGAATCAGCCTTGTAACAATATTTATACAACAAGACAAGTGAATAAGAGCGTATAGTGGACAGTGCCAAAAAAACTCTGCTCTTCTCTGTTCTCATCTTTCTCTTCTACGTAGCATCACAATTCTATTTCTATGACTTAACTTGCTCTATTTGTAGTTTTAAATTTGGAGTTTTCCCCAAGCATGCCCTTTTGATTTATTTTAAAGGGTTTGGCTCTGCCGATGAAAAGGAAAATTGAGTAATTCATACAGGGGAGAATTGTTTGATACAAGGTGGGAAAGCTATGCAAACCCAGCTGAGATTTTTTTTTTTCAAATTGAAACGAAAGGTCTCTTAAAAATCAAGAATCCAGCGTCTGCTGAAAATATTACAATTGTACCTTTTTTTTGCTTGCTATTCTTGTGAACTCGTTCCCCAATTTGAAAATCAAGAATCCAGCGTCTGCTGAAAATATTACAATTTGAAAATATTCTTGCTGAAAATATTACAATACGTAGCAGTATCACTGCTTTATGCTCGGGTTTGCTCACACATCTGATTGTTCTTAAAAGCTAGCGTTTTATGCCTTGTGATAATTGTCGTTGTCTTTTATTGAATTCTCTTTGCAGTCCATTTTCAATCGAGTCCAAAGAGTCCAAATTGCATAACAAAACTGATCCCAGAACTCCAAGACTGTGTCCTATAAAACCGAATAAAAGATAGCTGACGAATCTGTAGCCTGCAGGTATTAAACTTATGTCTTATAAACGAGGCAGACACTGCAGAAACGTTTTTCTCCTTGAACCAAACTGCAAGGGCATGAATTAATTCTTCTACTTTTCTTTCTTTCACGTGTTATGAAGAAAATTATACACATATAATCCACACGTAATCATGCACTCGATAAATTAAACAAGATTTATAATAAATTCGGAAGATTCAAATCTACTTTTTCTGCAACTTATCATTCTAAAATCTCAACAGCTTGCAAGTATTGCTAAAAATATTACAATTGTATCTTTTTTTTGCTTGCTATTCTTGTGAACTCGTTCCCCTACCCAGCAGTATCACTGCTTTATGCTTGGATTTGCTCACACATCTGATTGTTCTTAAAAGCTAGCCATTTATGCCTTGTGGTAATTGTCGTTGTCTTTTATTGAATTCTCTTTGCAGTCCATTTTCAATCGAGTTCAAAGTGTCCATAGTCATCAGCTTTCAGTCAGAACTGTCCAAATTGCATAAAAAATCTGATCCAAGAACTCCACGACTGTGGGTAAGCATTTCTCTGAATTTCAATGTAGAGGAAACCTATTTGTTTGAATCTTAACTGTCTTTCAAATTTCAGCTGGCAATGGAAACTTTACCGCTTGAACTTGTACGAACAAGATGAGGCGATCTGTAAAGACATTATTTGGAGAACTATGCATAGAATGTAAGAATGCAGTATTAGTTTTGATTATATATATTTAATCTGCTATCATAACTGTTGCTTTACCTATATGTGATTGGTGCACTCAACAAAGGCATGCATGGACCAAAGATTTGTAAGATATTATGATGCATTTTCAATCCCCTCCGAATTTGAAATCGTCTTCATGTTAGCAGATTGAAAATTTTAAAGATGCAGAAGGTTTAAAATTAATATCCCTGTATCCAAGCACGCTGACTTCCATCCCTCTGTTTAACACAAGCTGTTTTATGCATCGGGAAACGTGCAGCCATCCTAGAATGAGGACTCTGCTAGGCATGGATTCCCTGACCTTTTACATGAAACTCATGTTGCTCGATGCTTCACCAAGACCAATTGCCTCTTGAATTCTAATCGCATTAAATCTCTTTTCATCTTTACATGAAACTCTTGTTCCATAAATGGCCACCATCTAGCACATTTTTTGCTCCTTTTAGGGTTTCTTTTTAATAAAACAACTTATTAAACCCACTTGAATCCATAACTTGTTTGATGGGTTAATTTGCAATGCCATGGTCGATTTAATATTTGATCCTCGAAGGTGAATTGAAGTTTTCTTAAGCATTTACTTAATTTTCAATACTTGCCGAGGTTAACAATTTTAATGAATTTACCATGATAAAAAAACAATAAGTAGCAGTTTTGGGCAAGAATAAGCGAGTGTTAGAGTACAAAACCAATAATAGCTCTCCTCCTTGATCCATCTTTACCCACAGCATGAGAGCATTTATACAGAGTGATATAGCAGCTAAGAGAACAAGCTTCTAATCCAGCATACTATTTCGTAATGCTGCAATTAAGAGGAGAATATTTCTTAGACTTTAATGTAGCTGAAGGCTATTGTCATAGTGAAATTCAAACATGGGGATGCATGGCAGCTAAAATCCCCGGAAATAAAACAAACACTGCATGCAACGAAAAACAAAAATGAACAAGCCTAACATATTACACCAAAATCTATATCGTTATCTGAAATTTCTCCAGCTTGTAAATGCGTATTGCTCTCGATGTTCATGGAACGAAAAACAAAAATGAACAAGCCTAACATATTACACCAAAATCTATATCATTATCTGAAATTTCTCCAGCTTGTAAATGCGTATTGCTCTCGATGTTCAAGGAACGAAAAACAAAAATGAACAAGCCTAACATATTACACTTGCAACAAAATCTATATCAGCTTGTAAATGCGTATTGCTCTCAATGTTCATGGACTTCGGGGGCAAGTCGACAGCATTCACCATTTGTTAGTACTAATTGGTTAATGAGATGATAAAAGTCAAGTCAGTGACGTCATCTTCCGCAATAATTCTTTTGCCAATATTCAATATTTGAAGTTCGTGGAGGTTTCCTAGACTTATTGGCACAGACCCTTTAAAGCGTTACCACCTAAGGGGTGTTTTATACTGTATTTTAAAAATGTTCTTGAAAAGAAGGTTTGATTTCTACTAATGAGTTTTTATTATTATGTACTGGAAGGCTAGGTCCAACCTTAAAGAGTCTAGTACATTCATTTTGCTAGAAGAAAACGAGCTTCTGCATTTAACATTCAAGTATTCTGACCAAAAAACAACACAAAGCATGCCAGTTTTCATAGATTACAGCACTTGAGATCTCTCTAGCTGTTTGAGAGAATCCTGGTAGTTTTATGCAGTTCTGAGGGAACATCTGCTATAACCATTCTTTCAACTGGCAAATCAGCAGAACATCGAAGTCCAATTTGCAGGATTGATTCCAAACACTTCTTTACCTTTTCAATGCTGATGCTGCTTCTGCCTCTTGGACCATTTCTCCTTGTCTGAACTTCATCTTGGATATCAGTTGAAAGTAGAGGATCAACAATCTCCATTACCCGATCAGGAAGGGATGCTTTAACGAAACTATGCAGGTTAAAGTCACCTGTAAACATGCTGTCGGTGGGCCTTTTTCCTGTGAACATCTCCAGTACGAGAATTCCATAGCTGTACACATCACCCTGTGTTGAAGCCTCTCCTCCCATTCCATATTCTGCAATTTAAGAAAAAACTATCAAAGTCTTTTACAAAGATTTCCTAGATATCATAGCCATCATGCTTCAAACGATGTTTTATATCATCTTTAAATGTATTGCAGAAAATACAAACATGATTATTGGATATGTAGCAAGCTGATTTCTAAATGAACGCGAGGAAGGGTAGTTGCTTAATATTTTACCTGGTGCTACATAACCAATGGTTCCTCGTATGCAAATTGAGCTGGAATCAGTAGAAAATGATTCCCCAGCAGCAGCTAAAAGAATCTTTGCCAGGCCAAAATCACCCACTTGAGCAGTAAGGTCATTGTCAAGAAGGACGTTGCTTGGTTTTAGATCACAATGAAGCACTGTCGTTTCACACTGGTTGTGAAGATAATCTAATGCCAGGGCCACATCAGTCGCTATGTTTATTCTCTGCAGCAGACTTAAATTTTTGAAGTCTTGTGATTCCGGTGAACTTGCATGTAACCAGCTCTCCAAACTCCCATTTGACATGAACTCGAAGATCAAAGCCTTGAAGTCATTGCCTTGGAAATCAATGGTTGAGCAAGAATTTACAATTCTGACAAGATTTCGGTGTCTGATATTCCTCAACGCGTTGATTTCAGCCATGAAAGTCTTGCTGGCTCCTCTTTGTCGAAGCTTGAATACCTTTACAGCTACTTGATCATCAGATCCAAGTGTACCTTTGTAGACAGTGCCGTATTTCCCATCCCCAATTATGTTGGTCGAAGAGAACCCACCAGTAGCATGTACAAGTTCCGAATACGAAACTCTCTGGTATTTCTTCTCTAATGGTGAGGCCAAAGAAGGTACACTTTTTTTTTGTTTTTTCCAGTGTATAACAGCACAGGCAGATGCCACCACCAGAAGAAGGAAAAGTGCAGCACAACTTGCAAGAATTACTACCTTTCGATGAACTCCAGTCTTTCGTCTCTGTTTTGGGCATTCATGCAATTGCAGTGCCTTGATTCCTCCACATAGCTTGTCATTTCCGGCAACTGAAAATGCACTAGCATTGGTGAAAACTCCTTCAGCTGGCACTTCACCATCAAAATTGTTACCGGAAAGGTTGAGATAACCAAGAAGAGGTAATTCACCAAGAAACTTGGGAATCTCCCCAGACAAGTTGTTGTGGGCAAGGTTAAGGACTCGGATACTTCTTAGCTTCTTGAAAGAAGAAGGAATAGTTCCTTCAAAGAAGTTGCCATTCAAGGTGAGGTGTTCCAACATGACACAACTCTCGATAGAACTTGGAATTTTTCCAGATAATTTGTTTTCTGAAACATCCAATTCATTCAGATTTCCTGCCTTACCCAGTTGTGATGGTAATGGACCTGTTAAATTATTTGACTCCAAAAAGAGGACAACTAAAGAATCCATACCAGCAAGTTTCTCAGGTATCGCACCACTGAGACGATTGTATGAAAGTGCTAACCCTTCTAGTTGACTGTAATTTTCCAGAGAAACTGGTATAGTTCCCTCAAGAAAATTGTCTCCTAGATTGAGAATAAGCATTCGAGAAAGGTTTCCGAAGGAGGATGGAATATTTCCAGAGATTTTGTTTGTCCAAACATAAAGCTCTTGCAACTTGGAAAGTTTTCCGATAGAATCAGGTAATCTCCCTGTAAGCATGTTTGCAGAAAATACAAGATACTCCAAGTTCTTAAGATTTTCAATCTCTACAGGAATGTCTCCAGTCAAGTAGTTAGTCGCGAGTACTAACCGATAGAGGTTGGTCGAGAGATTTGCAATAGAAATTGGTAATACGCCTCGAAGATGATTTTCAAAAAAACCCACCTCTCTTAAATTGGTGCAATTGGTTAAGGAGGTAAGAAAAGTTAAATCACTCCCATTCTCATCCCCAAGCGGATTGCTGCCAAAGTTTATTGTTTGAAGGTTTTGCAGGTTTCCCAAATTATTTGGAACAGGCCCGGTTAAAGCATTATATGCTAAATCAATATTTACGAGTCCTGAGCAATTGACCAAAGATTCTGGAATATGACCAAGGAATTGGTTTCTTCCAAGAAAAAGATTTTGCAGATTGGGTAGGGTTGATCCTATATAACGCGGGAGGGGACCAGTTAATTGGTTTGCCGCTAATGAGAGCGAATTGAGGGATGAGATATTGTAAAGCTGTTTAGGAACCATACCAGACAAATTATTGAAATAAAGATATAGAAAATCTAAGGCAGAGAGTCGTCCAAGTTCATCAGGAATGATTCCATCTAGATTGTTCAATCCTAGACTTGCATACTGCATGCTAGAGAGGTTCCCAAATGAAGGTGGGATTGAACCAGTGAAATGATTGCTGGCGAGGCTCAATCTGAGGAGCTTGGACAGAGAGCCAAGTTCACTGGGAATTTTCCCTCTAAAATTGTTTCCGTATAGATTCAGGAATATGAGGTTTGAAAAATGACTCAAGTTGGAAGGAAGTTCACCTTGGAAGGAGTTGTTTGCTAGAGAAAGGTATCTCAGTCGAAACAACCGGCCAATTTCTGGAGGAAGAATCTGATGGAATCTGTTTCTACTGAGATCAATCACCCTGAGGAATGTAAGATTCCCGACATGGGGAGACAGCGAACCTGCCAGTTCAAGTGAAGACAGATTCAAGGAAGTCACTCTTGTTGACAACTAAGCTACCCACTGGTTTAAACTCTGCAAGCAAGAGGAGAAGAAGCTATGACAGAGGAGAAGATGATATTGTAACTAAGAAGGGATTTGTTGTAACTAATCAATGTCAGTTACAAGTCAGTTACTGGTAGTTAATCCAGTTAAAACACACACAAAAAGCATGTAAAGTAGTCTGCCTACAATTCAGTATAAATAGGCATTCTATCAAGCAGTTGCAAGCAATTCTTCAATCAATAAAGAATACGAAGTTAGTGAAGATTCTGACTTACCTTTTTTCTCTCTGCCGAAACTTGCTTTCCTTGTCATCTTCAACAAATTACCCAAACTAAAACCTAAAAACCAACATGGTATCAGAGCTCTAAAACAGATTCAAGAAGGGGCGTAATCTGTGAACAAGATTCAATCAACAAGATTCAATCAAAAGAAGAAGAAAAAATCTCAGCATGGCTGGATCATCAGACCTAAGAGTTCCACAATTCAATGGTTCAAATTATGACTTCTGGGCAGTAAAAATGGAGACCATACTTACGACATATGATTTATGGGACATTGTTCAAGCCATAGATCAAGCTCAACCTGAAGCAGAAGGATCTGCAGAGAAAGGGAGCAAAGCTGCAAGTACTCCAGAAGAGGATCAAGCTGCTATCAAAGAAAAAAGAATCAAGAATGCTAAGGCACTAAGCATTCTACAAGGAGCCTTGACTGATGAGCTGTTTCCAAGAATCAGAAATGAAAAAACAGCAAGAGGAGCATGGGAGATTTTGAGCAGAGAATTCAGAGGTGATAAAAAGGTTAGAGCTGTGAAATTACAAGCTTTAAGAGCTGAATTTGAATATTTGAGGATGTTAGATACTGAAAGTCTAGATCAGTATCTTGCAAAATTCTTTGCAACTATAAATGACTTGAAATCATTTGGAGAAGAAATTAGTGAATCAAGAATTGTGCAGAAACTTTTGATGAGTTTGAGTAGAAGATATAAGTCTATAGTGTCTATTTTTGAGGAGACTAGAGATCTTGATGTCTTGAGAATAGAAGAAGTCATAGCATCTGTTAAAGTCTATGATAAACGGGAGGATTTGCATAATGAAAGGGATGTAATTGCTGGAACTGAAAGAGCCTTCAGTAGCTTTAGGCTCAACAAGTCAGTTCATGGCAGCAAAGGTACACAGGGTAGAACAAACCCTAAATGGCAGGGACAATTCAGAAAAACTCAGAATTGGTCTCAAGGAGGAATTATGAACAATAATCAGTACTCAAACTGGAATCATGACAGTAGAACAAATCACAGCAGTACACTCAGTCCACAACAGAATTACAGCAGTAGCAGTAGTCAAGCCAATGTGAAGCCACAATGCAACACATGCCAAAAACATCACTTTGGTGTGTGTAGATTCAAGGGCCAACCCAAATGTATGAAGTGCAACAGGTTTGGACATATTGCAAGGGATTGCAACAGCAATATGCACAAGCCACAAGCAAACTATGCAAAGAAAGAAGAGGAAGCTACTGCAACTCTGTTCTATGCGTGCCATGCTGCCAGTGTGGAAGACAAGAGTATATGGTTTGTTGACAGTGCATGCAGCAACCATATGACATCACAAGAATCTGAGCTTATCAATCTTGATAAATCAGTGAAATGCAAAGTAAAGATGGGGTCTGGTGAGCTAGTGGATGCAACTGGAAAAGACACTCTTACAGTAAACACAAAGCATGGGAAAAGGTACATAAATGAAGTGCTATTAGTTCCAGGTTTAGATGAAAACCTGTTGAGCATAGGTCAGATGATTGAGCATGGATATTATATCCTATTCGGAGGCAATACTGCTGTGATCTTTGATGATGAAAACCTCATGCATGTGGTAGCAAAAGTGAAGATGAGTGGGAATAGGTGTTTTCCACTCTCACTTGAGACTATTATGCCTGCAGCAATGAAGACCACTGTTAGTGAGGATACATGGATTTGGCACAAGAGATTTGGGCACTTAAACATTGATAGTTTAAGAAAAATGAAGCAAATGGAGATGGTATGTGGACTGCCTATGCTGACAGAATTGAAAGGTGTGTGTGCAGGTTGTGTTCATGGCAAGCAATATAGAGAAAAATTTGAAACAAGAGGAGCATGGAGAGCAAAATATCCACTGGAATTGATACACACAGATTTGTGTGGACCAATGCAGTGTGAGTCAAATGGTGGGAACAAGTACTTCATCACATTCATTGATGATTTTTCAAGAATGTGTTGGGTCTACTTCCTCAGGAGGAAGGCTGATACTTTCAATGTTTTTAGGAAGTTTAAGGCCTTTGTTGAGCTGCAAAGTGGTTACAAAATCAAGAAGTTAAGGAGTGACAGAGGTGGAGAGTACACCTCAACTGATTTCCAGGAATTTTGTGCTAATATGGGGATGGAGAGGCAGCTTACTGTTGCTTATACCCCACAGCAAAATGGGGTAGCCGAGAGGAAGAATAGAACCATTTGTGAAATGGCAAGAGCCTTGATGGCTGAGAAGGAAATTCCAATTGAATTCTGGGCAGAGGCTGTAAATGTCTCAGTTTATCTTCAAAACAGAAGCTTTACATCAGCCTTAGAGAAGAAAACACCATTTGAGGTGTTTACGGGAAGGAAAACAGGTGTTAAACACCTGAGAGTGTTTGGTTGCATATGCTACACTCATGTACCATCAGTTTTGAGGCAGAAATTAGATGGAAAATCAAAGAAGGGAGTGTTTATGGGCTATGGCAGCTGTGAAAAGGGGTATAGAGTGTACCTCCTACATACGAAGAAGATTGTGGTTTCCAGGGATGTTATCTTTGATGAAGATAAGTCCTGGAATTGGAAGACTGATCAAGTGGAATCTGTTTCCACATATATTTCTTTTGAAGGTAGTGAAGGAGGAACTGGAAATCATGCAGAAGAGCAAAGTGAACTTCAGCATGATAGCTGTGACAGCCCTCATTCAGTATCTTCAGTTACTGAATTGATTAAGAATCACAATGGTGGAAGGGATCAAGCTACAACTACTCCAGTAAAACTAAGGAGTTTAGAGGACATATATGCAAGATGTCACATGTGCATAGTTGAGCCTGAGAATTACCAAGAGGCAGCAAGGGATATAGCTTGGCAGGAGGCTATGAATGCTGAGCTAGAAATGATTGATAAAAATGAAACATGGGAATTGGTTGAAAGGTCAGCTGAGAAGCCTGTTATAGGAGTGAAGTGGGTGTATAAAACCAAGCTTAATTTGGATGGGACAATTCAAAAACACAAGGCTAGGCTGGTTGCTAAAGGTTATGCACAAAAACCTGGTATTGACTACAATGAGACATTTGCACCCGTAGCAAGACTTGACACAATTCGAACTATTATTGCTTTGGCAGCACAGAAGGGCTGGAGATTGTTTCAATTAGATGTCAAGTCAGCCTTCTTAAATGGGGTTTTGAATGAAGAGGTTTATGTAGAACAACCTGAAGGTTTTGAGCTGAAGAATGCAGGGCACAAGGTTTACAAGCTAAGAAAAGCTTTGTATGGGCTCAAGCAAGCACCTAGAGCATGGTATAGTGAGATTGATAAGTATCTCACGAATTGCAAATTTAAGAGGAGTACTAGTGAGGCTACACTATATACAAGAAAAGATCATGAAGGAGGGATGATTATTGTCTCAATTTATGTTGATGACATAGTATATACTGGAGATAGTTCAAGTATGCTGGCTGAATTCAAAAGGGATATGATGCAGAGGTATGAGATGACAGATCTTGGGCTTCTACATCATTTCCTTGGCATGGGAATTATACAAACTGATCAAGGGATATTCATTCATCAAGGCAAGTATGCTAAGTCCTTGTTAATGAAGTTCGGCTTAGAAGATTGCAAGCCAGTTGGAATTCCTTTGACAGTGGGGGAGAAATTGAGAAAAGAGGATGGCAGTGAGGCTGCAGATGAGAATTTGTATAGAAAAATAGTGGGGAGTTTGCTGTATTTAACAGCAACAAGACCTGACTTGATGTATTCAGCAAGTCTTTTGTCCAGATTTATGAGCAATCCTACGAAAAGGCATATGGGGGTTGCAAGGAGGGTTTTGAGATATGTCCAGGGGACTCTCACCTATGGGATTGAATACAAGAAGGGTAAATCAGCCAAGCTTATGGGGTATTGTGATGCAGACTGGGCTGGAAGTGAGGATGACAGTAGGAGTACCTCAGGGTATAATTTCAGCTTTGGTAGTGGAGTATTCTCATGGGCGTCAGTAAAACAAAGCTCAGTGGCTTTATCTACGGAAGAAGCTGAATATGTTTCAGCTTCTGAGGCTACAGACCAAGCAATTTGGCTGAGATTTGTGCTTGAAGACCTAGGGGAATCACAAGCAGAAGCAACACTTCTGTTGTGTGACAATATGTCTGCAATTTCGATGACAAGAAATCCAGTCTTTCATCAAAAGACCAGACATATAAGCAGGAAGGTTCATTTCATTTGAGAAGCCTTGCAAGAAGGGGTGATAGATATGAAATTCTGCCGAAGTGAAGACCAATTGGCAGATATCTTCACCAAGGCTTTACCTAAGGACAGGTTCAATCAACTACGATTTAATCTAGGTGTTAAACCAGTAAGTAGCTTAGGAGAGGCTGTTGACAACTAAGCTACCCACTGGTTTAAACTCTGCAAGCAAGAGGAGAAGAAGCTATGACAGAGGAGAAGATGATATTGTAACTAAGAAGGGATTTGTTGTAACTAATCAATGTCAGTTACAAGTCAGTTACTAGTAGTTAATCCAGTTAAAACACACACAAAAAGCATGTAAAGTAGTCTGCCTACAATTCAGTATAAATAGGCATTCTATCAAGCAGTTGCAAGCAATTCTTCAATCAATAAAGAATACGAAGTTAGTGAAGATTCTGACTTACCTTTTTTCTCTCTGCCGAAACTTGCTTTCCTTATCATCTTCAACAAATTACCCAAACTAAAACCTAAAAAACCAACAACTCTTCGATGCCTGCGACCGCATGTAACTCCTTGCCAACTGCAAAACTGCAGCGAGCTGTTCCATGAGCTTAAACTGCTGAAAGGATCGTGTGATATAAGATCCTTAATGGCAAGCAAAGCATGCTGGTCTGTCTCATTTGAGAAGCCAGAAGTGGTGGCTTCTATGTAGTTGATGAACAAAAGTATGCCCATGAACCAAAGAAGTGAGTTCAGTATCCCTGAAAGCATTTTTCTTTTCTGGTTTTTTTGCGGTGCTTGTGCCTGATGAAGCCCGGATGAGCTTAAGTAAGAAGCCAAGATACAGTGGTTTGCCATGAATCTTATTGACTGTTTGGTAACAGTTTTTATTTTAAAAATTTTATTTTTGATATCATATATTAAAATATCTAAAAATACTAATTTTTTTATTGAAAATAAAATAAAAATTCTTTTTTTCTCAAAAATATTTTTAAATCTCTTAAAGAAGTAAAATGTTCATGCATTTACTAGACAACAGTGTTCATGGTGTAGTTTTAACAATGTTGAAGAGAACTGTTTAGTCTTCACCACAGTTAACTGCTGCAGTTTGCAGCAGGTTTGATCTTTTTAAAAAAAAAAATGAAATTGATATTTTTCATTGGCCGACGATCACTTTCTCATAACTCTCGTATTTTTCTACAACTTTCTTTCTCCTTTAAAGTTTTGTGGACTGAAATATAAAATTAAAACAATGTTATAGCTGAAAAACTACGTTCTCAAAATAAAAGGATAAAAAATAAAAAGTAAAGAGAAAAATATACTTGTCCACACCTCATACAAACAACAACAGAAGGTCTTATTATTTTGTATATTTATTAAATATCATTAATCCATATTGTAATATAAAAAATAAAGATTTGAATTATTAATGTGTTGGATGAAAGTCGTTTTTTTATTTTTAGCTTTCTTTTCACTTTTATTTTTAAAAAAATAAAAAAGCATGATCATTTCTAAGTTTTAAAATATTTTTTCAACCAAGAAAAACAGAAAATAAGCTTATATAACATTGTTTTTCATCTCAAGAAAAAAAAAATGGAAATTTTGTTCAAATTAAGTTTGTTTTTTATGATATTTTCAATATTTTTAACTTTCACAATTTTTTGTAATTAATCTGAAAACACTTTTCCACCTACTTTTCCACTAAAACAATTTCATTTAGTTGTTCAAAGGTCCTCCACAACATTTTCCACCAAATCAAATTGCACGTCGACGGAACCAAAGTGATTGGATTAAAAGTTAGTGGAACATTATTATTAATTCATAATAATCATTACTTTGTTATTTTATTTTATATTTTGGGCATATAAAATCAAGATTTACTTCGCAAGAGCACCCAAAACAAATACAGTCAAGGTCCACTTGAGAAAATAGTCTTTGAAATAATAATAACTGTAATTATCCATTGATGAGTGCAATTGATTTATTTCACATCAACTTTTTTAATTCACGATCGAATGGAGGTTTCCACCATATCTTGATGAATTATAATTTCAAGACTCTTCTTTTCTCTTAGTGATATTAAAAGGATTTTATATTGAATAAATTGATTGCCAGCATATGAAGAGAGATAATAGATTTTTCAACTTCATCTTCTTTTCTTTCATAGAAGTTTATTTATAGTATTACTTTTGTAGCTATATTCCATGTTTTCTACCATCTTCTTATCAAAGGAATTAATTGTTTATTTAAAGATTTTTTGTAAATATCTTTTTCTTTACTTTCATAGAATTAATTGTTTATTTATAGTATTGCTTTTGTAGGCACATTCCATGTTTTATACCATCTTCTTATCAAAGGAATTAATTGTTTATTTAAAGATTTTTTGTAAATATCTTTTTCTTTACTTTGTTAGGATACTATTTGTAGACTAGATATTAAAAATGTACGTATATGATAAGTTATTTTATAGTAGCTAAAGTTTAGCTTATGATTACATTCAAGATAAATATCAGTTCTTTAGATAGGGAACACAATTTTTTTTGCTCATAGTTTTTAAAGTTTGTCATGATATTAAAATCTTTCTCAGTCTATCTTAGTTCCATCTTTGTTTGTCTTTCTTATGTCTATTTTTTCTCAAGTTTATCTTATTCCTAGTGCAGACTTTTATTCTTAGTTATTCTAGATCAAACAATCTCAAAATTATATATTCTAAAAAGTCTAATTTTTTTTTGGTTTATTTCAATGGTTAGAATTGCTCAACATAGTTCATGATATTTGTCAAAGGGAAGGATTTATAGATCCATGTTAATAACAATAATTCTGTTTATGATAAAAACAAAGATAACGAATAAAATACCAAATGAGAGGTCATGGATGCCCTAGTCAAGGCATGGATTTTAGGATCTTTCGAATCCAATATTATCTAGAATCTTAGATCCTTTATAGTTGCATTCTAGATATGGAATTATCTCTAGATGTTTTATAGTTAGCATAACTCTACATGTTTGTTTTAGCTTTAACATAACTTGGCTAACCTTTAATAGAACAATATTTTTATCTTTAGATTCTACTATAGTTTTATTAATCTTTTGGCATAATATATTGATATAATTTATGCAACTTTACCTACTAAAGGTCTTATTTTCACTCAATTTGTTCATTAATCTACTAAACAGGAACAATTTTTATCAAAATAATATCTGAATTAGAAGTCATTAAATCTAATCCTATGAACCGAGAACCTGTTCATTCCTAGGATTCATGCCTCAAAGATATCTTTTTCTATGACGATCAACATCTTCTCACTCAAAATGCCATGGAATAACATTGATCAACCCTCGTTTCTATGGCCTATGTAACCCAAAACAAGCTAAGGGGATGATATATGAGCATTGTCTAGTGTTTTATGCAACTATTGTAAAAGGATTGGTCATATTATCAAAGAATACCCCATCTGACCTCCTAAAGATCTAAAACAACATATATTGTCTTAGTTGGTTCTTTTAATGTTGGGTATTTTATGGTATCAACATCTTTGACATAAAGTTCTCTTATTTTTTTTCAAATTGTATCCCTTGAAATGATTCAACAAATGATTATTTTAATATTTCTTGTTTTATGAATCCCAAGTAAGCCTTTGTCTACATTATATCCTTAGTATTTTGATTCTCTGATTTCTAACCATACGACAAACATTGTCCATTACCTTACCAATATACATGAGTATACTAGAAATCTCTAGGTTCATACTGCAAATGGCAACAAATTGTCTATCATAACTACTTGTGATGTGTCTTCTTTTATAACCAATGCTTTTATTTATCCTTATCTTAACGCAAACTTAATGTGCTTTTATAATTCACTACATTATATATTACTTGGGAATACAAAGTCACCATCTCTTATTAGTTTTATTACAATTTTTGTTGACTTGGTAAAAAGTAAAACTTTGTCTTTTTCCACTCGCACACCAAAAATAGTTAGGCTTATTGACATGATACATAGTGATGTATAAGGGTATTGCATCTGTTACTTATCATGCTAATTACAAATATTCTATTACTTTAATTGATGAATTTATAGTTGTCTTACATTGATTTATTCATGTATTCAAAAGATAAGATCTTTTCTATTTATTCATGCATTACAAGGATACGGCTTTCAGTTAAATAGCTTGTTGTGGCCATTGCTGTTTTTTTAGTGTTCTGTTCTACTTACCAAAAAACTTTTGTAGCACTCGGTCCTCAGCCATCCTCACTGTGCCAAAGAATTCTGCAGGTATTAAGTGTAGATCAGCAGGGTTATCTGCTCAATTAACATTGGAGATTAGACGCTGGATTTAACAGATCATGATCAATAAAACAAAAACCATGGAATGGTGTCGTTTAAGTGGAGTTTTTTTTTCCTGTTCTTTAAGGACTCCGAAATGGAACCATTACCATGGGAATGAAAAATATAATGAACAGAAAGGGTGCCGATAATATATAGAGAAGGACAATAAATTATAGCAGCTTTAATATTATTTTATTTAGCTGGAACAATGAATGGGGGACTAGTCCTTGCGTGGGGAGGGGATTATGCTTTTCCAGATGAACCAAACAAGCGCATCTTCTCTGCTACCACAGCTTTCATGGCTTCTTTTGCTGAAGCCATCACATGGACCAGATCTTGCTTGGGGTTGCTTAGTGAGTTCATGTAGGCCTTCCGCACCTCAGTATTAACATTGAACTTCGTCACGCCCCGCTGAATATACTAGCCTGTTTGATGCAGTCAAAGGAGGTCGATTATGTTAATCAATGGCAGATTCATTAAGCAATGTTGATTTAGGCCTAATAACAGAAAGCTCCAACAAAACTAATGCCTTCCCATCATGTACATGCATCACAAATTTACATGCTCGCGCGCACTCGCGGGAGAGGGAGGGAGGGAGAGTACCTTGATAAGTTCCTCGGACAAGCCAGAAGCTCCGTGCAGCACCAGAAATACGCCTTTCTTTGAACTCAAGGCATGCAAATCCTAAAGATGGAAGCGTTAAGAAAAAGTAAAGCGGATATAGTTGAGTTCACAGATTAGAAGTGGATGATCTTTACTTCTTAAACCAGATTGCGAACAGTCTATTAGATTTACAGGAAAATGGTGATGCACTTGAAGGAGTTTATAGTTTCACTAAGATGTACAAGTTCAATAAGTTGATTTCTGCATTGCATCAGGAATATGCTACAGAGGAACATGTACATGGTTACAATATACTTTGCATTTTGAGGATCTAACTCGCTTTTTAACTTCATTCTTTAAAACTTAGATGGTGATGCCAGATCAAAGATCTAAGAAACTGGCTGGCAGCTCAAGAATCCATGTAAAATAGTCTTACTTCCTCATTTTCCCTCTGTGTAAACATCGTTCTCATACTTGTAAAACATCAATAAGCCATCTAGTATGCATGAAAAAGTCAAACATAGACTACATAAAACATAAAATCAATAGAGCTATACCATGACAGCACAGAATCATTGGCTGTCTCACACTGAGAAGGTTATCTCAGCTCTCAATTTTAAACATTATCAATGGCAAAAGAAAAATAGCTAACATTTGATTGTTTATACTTCACCTTAAGCAAAACAAGTCTGAGATTTGGACCACTTGCAGGGTACTTTCCATGTACATTCCCAATACACACAGCCAAAGCATCTATGCCAGTCTCGTCAATGAACTCTTCAGCCTGGAATTTAAATGAAGACAAGACAACTGCGATTTTGGATGTATCAAAAATATGGGTATTCTTAATTTATTTAATGAATTAGGAAGTCTACTGACCTGATTAACATCAGTCAGCCTTGCTTCGTAATCTTCAACAGTCAAATCATCCTCTGTCCCTGACAGTCTACCTAGTTCAGCCTCCACCAGCATGTATTTGGAGTGGGCCAAGAGTGATATATACTTCGTGTATGTTATATTATCCTTGAGAGACAGATGTGAGCCGTCTACCATTAATGAATCAAATCCCTGGCATGAGTTTGGATTCAAGAAAATGCAAATTCAGTAATAAATTATTCCTCGGTACAGATAAATGGGAGTTGCCAATGTTAAAAATTTCATAGTTTGTTGAACCATGTACTTTTTTTCATGGATAACAAGCAGCACTCACCAAATCAAGAGCTTCAACTAGCTCTTGCTTTGAAGTTCCATGATCAAAATGAACAGTGATTGGAACCTGCAAAACATGCATGTAAATTACAATTTATTATACTTTATAAAAAAGACACCAAACAAGTATTTTTCATCTATTTAGGCATTTATCTTCTTTATCTAGAGCACTAAGCAATCATTTAAATGATTTTGATCTTCAATGAAAAATAATGGCTCCAAAGGGGATTGAATTTTTAGTGATCTTTCCAGGGAACTTTAAATTGCTTATTATAGTTTGAAAATTGGCACATATTTTGGTTCATCTGGAAAATTGTCAGAAAATAAAATGAAGGTGCAAAAACCACAAAATCCACACCATAAAGCTTTTCTTCCTCTCTTACCCTTTCAACTTCCCTAAAATATATATTTTAAGAAATGAAAAACAAACTTACATTGGCCTGTTCAGCAGCAGAGACACAACAAGCAACCAATGGAATTCCTCCTTGCTTCAGTGCACTAGGATGAATCTGTTGAGCACAACTTTTGGCAATTTAGTAAGGAGCCATAATTTTGAAAAAGGCTGAAGCTCACATCCATGTCCCAAAGGACATGCTTAATTCCATATCTTGTCTCCTAAATTACTCGTCCAACTTATCAAATGTCATTCTGACCTGTAGAATAGCAGGACTATTTTCTTCCTCTGCTGCAGCTACAACAGCCTCAGCCCCTTCCATATTATAGACATTAAATGCTCCAACAGCATATCCACCTCTCTCTGCGTTCTTCATAAGGATAATTTCAATATCTAAACATTTCAATATCTAAATAAATCCAGTATTTAAACAATAAAGTTGCAGTACTTACAAGAAGAAGTTCTTTTGTTGATGAAAGTCGAGAAGGAAGAGCCCAGGATTTCACAACATCAGCCAGTGCGTTACTGTCACCAACATTACCTGCGAAGAAGAAAAAAATTACAAGTTCAAGTTCAATTTTTATTTTATGGAAAGATAGTAACTAAATAAAATTACAATCTTTTTACCTGGGAAAACAATGTACGGAACTCCTGGATGCCTACTTTCTGGACCGAGCTGCTACAACGGAATGCCAGCTAGGGCTTGTCCAACTACTTTGGCACATTTTGCTTCTAGAGCTTTTGTAGCTAGGTCGGATGATGTGATTCCACCCTTGAGCAAGACAAGAGAATCAGCTAAATTAGGGTGTAAGATGGTAAGAAGTTTCTTAGCAAGACATTAGAATCCCACTTGCATCCAGAATCATATCACATCTAAGGGAAAAGCTATATTGGCCAGTGGAAATGTGCCTTTGAAGGTTAATTTACTTAAATTGTTACACTGTATTAGTTAATAGTTCTGATATCAGTCACGGTATGTATTATGAAAACAATGTTATGGAATTCAAGGAAGCTGAAAGGAAAACTTCACCTTAGGTAGATAAAAGTAATCTCAAGCAGAATTCTCCAATCAAAATTCAACTTTTGGAATGAAATATAAATAAAATTTTATGGTAAGATTCTGGGTCAAATCGATATTAAATATAAATAAAATTTTATGGTAAAATTTTATGGTAATGATCCGAAATCTGTATGGTTAAAACTAGGGCAGGAAAGGCTTGGAACCTTTCAGTTAAACAGCCTATTACCACAAGAGAGAAGGAAAACTTGATGCTCCAAGGCCCTGAATGACATCCACTAAGGACGTTCTTATCTATCTATCAAAAAGTTTAAGTAGCTGATTAAGAAATATGCATTAAATTCTCGAATATATTGAAACATGCAGTATCACAGGGTACGCTATGATGGTTTGAAATAAATCAAGACTACCAAACAAACTTTTTACTGTGTAATGAAAATGGCAAAAAATGGAGAGTAAATTTCAACAAGCAAGCAGAGGTTTGATTAAGCTTAAAACAATACATGGAAATAGAAATTTTTTTGTTTATACAAATTGAAATACCTTTGCAAGAATGTATCGTGGTCTTGTTGATATTCGCCTCACAATTTCCACCAATGCAGAGCTCACCTTAAAGTTGATTTCCAAGCTCTCACAAGCAGCTGGCAATTTAAGAAAGAAGACAATAAGAAAAGGCCTTCTTAATTTGTATAGCTCAAAATTGTGACGGAGTTGAGGAATTTTCTTTCCTTTCCACATCTGTTACTATCTTAGCACCTATTTTCAAAAATCAGCAGTTGATCTAATATTAACCATGAATATGGAACGTTCAGGTTGTTGTACAAGATTCGGGATCAGGGTATGTAGTAGGCGTAGTAGGCATCTGGCCCACCTTTCCTCAAAAGATCGATAGATATAGATGAGACACTGCTAGCAGGAATACGGCCTCTAGTTTTCTCCTCAACCCACTGAAAATCCATACAATCACAAAGTCACTACCATATATAATATCCTTTCTCTTTTGTACAAGATAGACCTCACGGAGGTTTGAAGATTTGTAGCCAAAAGAAGCATCTCTGGCGAACTCTGTGTCCCCTGCAGGGACAAGCCTGAAAACAAAGAGGTATTCTTATGCAAAATGCCAATGAAGAATCACTATGATCTAACTGTTAGTTTTCTGTCATTTGATCAATTGTTGTGTTCTTAATTGATTCAATTGATTTTGCAGGTGTATGGGTTTTGTTTGGGAGAGAAGGATTTGAGAGAATTTTATGGCAGAGAGAAGGTAATTTGATTTGTATTGATTGTACTGCAATTGTTTGATATTATGCCCCTTATATACTGTGAGGCAGAGCACACACTTTTCACATGTTTACAGTAGGAGAACACACACTATATGCATGCTTCCATCTTCTCTGTTTTAGCTTTATAGTTAGTTACAACTAACAAAGTGTTAAACACACTCTTTACATGCTACATAACAGAATGCAACACACACTTTACATGCTATAATTCTTCTTCTTCTGCACGTGAGCATCAAGCAAACTGATATGCAACTTAACTTCCAACAGCCTCTCCTAAGTCGCTTACCAGTTTGACTCCAAGTTCCAACCTCAATCTGGATTTCTAGCCATTGAGATTTCTGACATATTATCACACAATAGAAGTGTTGCTTCTGCTTGTGATTCCTCATCGAATTCATTTGCACCGTTCTTCTGCATGTCTATGTTACATTCAACTCCCAAGCCACACTCTTCCTGCTCTTTGGTCTCTTCCTTTTGCGAGCATGTGTTTTCTGTGGTCTTTGTTGCAGAAGGATGTTCATCAACTTCTATTTCCACTTCTTTAACATGTGCAGTTTCTGTTCTGCCATCATTTCCAGAATTTTTCTCATCACTATGATTTTCAACCTGCAGCTTGGTTCCCATATCCTCAGCATTCTTTACCAATGCTTCATCTGGAAAGTTCCCATTGATGGTCTCATTCTTGACAGCAGATTGGTGAAGGTATTCTCTACTTTCGTTGGTTACCTCTTCATTATGAATTTCATTTTCCATCTTATCTTCGTGACCTTTTTCAGCCTTCAGATCATATATTTGGTGGCTTTCAAATGTTGTTTCTTCACCAAGGTTTAATGGCTTACAATTCTCGGTATCTTCCTTTCCCTCCTTGAACTGTTGTTTGTCCTGCTTGGCCAGCTCTTCATTTTTGAGTTCATCATGCACGACTTCAGTTGCATCAATCGTTCTCTCACTCTGATTTTCCTCTGCCACCAAATCAGATACTGCAACCTCTATATGCTTCTCTTTTTTTATTTCAGCATGTTCTGACTCAGCATGAACTTCTAAAATGGACTTGATTGCCTCTTTGCTTAACTCAGTCCTGAGATTTGAGGTTCCTTCAAATGTTCCTTCTTCTATTACACCATCATGCATGACTTCAATTTGTTGTTCTGCATGATCTTCATTTTTAATTGATTCATCTTTGTTCTTTATACTTGCTACATGACAAGCATAAAATAAATTTGCAATGGACACTTCTTCCTCCTCCTGTGCACACTTTGCCAATTCGCAGGAGTCAACACAATCATTTGTGTTGTGTCCAAATCGATTGCATCTACCACATTTAGGTTTTCCTTTGTATCTGCACTTACCAAAATGGAACTTTTGACATATGTTGCATTGTGGCTTTGCATTTGCTTGATTGTTACTCATATGTCTATGCTGTGAATTGAAACCATTGCCATGACTAGTTCCAGCCTTATGATTCCAGTTTGTAGGCTGATTATTACTCACATTCCTTCCTTGATTCCAGCTTGAGTGGCTTTGATCTTGTCTCTGCCACTTTGGATTTAATTTTCCATGTCTGTTTGCAGCAGCAGATCCAGGGTTATAACCAACCTTGAGACTGCTGAATGCACTGCTGAAAGCCCTCTCTGTTCCATTAATCCTATCTCTCTCATCATGCAGGTCCTCTCTTTGTTCAAAGACCTTGACCGAGGCTATCACCTCTTCAACCTTCAGCTCATCAAGATCCCTAGTTTCTTCAATGATTGAAACTATGGATTGATATCTCCTATTCAAACTCATTAGGAGTTTCTGCACAATCCTTATCTCAGGTACATCTTCTCCTAGAGATTTCAGACTGTTTATAGCATCAAAAAACTTGGCTAGGTAATGATCCAAGCTCTCATTTTCTCCCATTCTCATGTACTCAAACTCACCTCTCACAGCTTGTAACTTCACTGCCCTTACTCTTTTATCCCCTCTATACTCTCTCTTAAGCACATTCCAAGCTCCTTGTGCTGATTTTTCATTTCTGATTCTCGGAAACAACTCATCAGATATTGCTCCTTGGATGAGGCTTAATGCTTTTGCATTTTTGATTCTGATTTCTTTCATAGCAGCTAGCTTTTCTTCTGTGGCTTTTGAAGCTCCACTTTTTTCTCCTGCAGATTCACTCTCTGATTCAGGATTTGTGTGAGTCATCTCTACCACATCCCATAGGTCAAAAGCTATCAAGATAGTCTCCATTTTAACTGCCCAAAAATCGTAATTGGTTCCATTAAACTGAGGTGTCCTTAGATCTCCTCCAGTGCTTGATGATCCTGTCATTTTTGAATCTTGTAAATCTTGATTTCACAGTTCACGCCCCTTGTTGAATCAGTTTACAGCTCTGATACCATGTTAGTTTTCTGTCATTTGATCAATTGTTGTGTTCTTAATTGATTCAATTGATTTTGCAGGTGTATGGGTTTTGTTTGGGAGAGAAGGATTTGAGAGAATTTTATGGCAGAGAGAAGGTAATTTGATTTGTATTGATTGTACTGCAATTGTTTGATATTATGCCCCTTATATACTGTGAGGCAGAGCACACACTTTTCACATGTTTACAGTAGGAGAACACACACTATATGCATGCTTCCATCTTCTCTGTTTTAGCTTTATAGTTAGTTACAACTAACAAAGTGTTAAACACACTCTTTACATGCTACATAACAGAATGCAACACACACTTTACATGCTATAATTCTTCTTCTTCTGCACGTGAGCATCAAGCAAACTGATATGCAACTTAACTTCCAACACTAACAAGAGGATCCTTGTACCAATCAGAATCTGCAACATAGTGTATATCATTGATTGTATAACGGCCTCCTTGAAGAAAAAATGGGCAAATGATCCATGCGTCCATCTCACCAAGTAGTGAAACTACTGCATCTGCTTCCTAAATAAATTAAGTACATCATAATGTGGTTGTACAAGGTAAGGTATGAAAGCGTTGACAATATGATAATATGACACTCAAGGGACTTTATCCTTGCCTGTGGAAAATGACCACGTAGTGTTGAATCGCCTCTCAAAACTACTGTATAATCAATATTCTCAACTGACTTAGCAGCTACGCTTAGGTTTCCACAGATATCTTTAATCAGTGCACTCGCCTGTAAACAGTTGATTGGATAATCAGAAATACAAGTCTCAAACAAGTAAATTGTTTTTCTTGGAGTAGATATTGGAAGATGAATAAGTAATTGCTTTTCTTTTCTTATGTAATAAGATACATTGATGTAGCTGAAGCTTGATCGAGAAAGACCAATGAACAATGATAGAAACAACCTACTAAAGTTCCGTTGATTTGCTCACAAATACCGGAAAGTTTAGGCTTCAATTTGTGGAATCATGGATAATTCCGAAAATTGGATTTAATTAGAGTAAACTCTGAATTTTCTATATCAAAAAAAACTCCCTTGCCCATTCGGCTTACATCAAGATTTAAAGGAAACAATTCAACCCTAATCGTATTCCTTGGAAAGCAAGAAAGACGTCCTAAAAACGGAAATTGACCAAAAGGGTAAACTGAATTTAAAACAAATACTAAATCTAAGGAGAATCCTAATCACTTCCAAAATTGGATTGATTTGAATTCCGCTCCTAATCTTAATCCTCCAAAATTTGAATTGTTGCCGATCTCATCCCTCTAAGTGAACTAATGCCACTTGGATGGTTTTGAATCCCACTTCTCTAAGTAATCTAACGCCAGCTGGTCCACTGCTGCATCATTCTCCCCTTGTTGGAAAAAATTCGACCTCGAATTTATTATGGTATCCTCATCAGATGAATCACCATGGAAAGGCATCAGATGCTTGACATTAAAAACATCATGAGTTCGAATATGGCTGGGAAGTTTCAGTCGATAGGCATTCGGATTAATTTTCTCCACTATTTCTAGTGGTCCGACCTTCTTAGCAGCAAGTTTGTTATACTCTCCCACCGTAAACCTGTCCTTTGTGAGGACTGCCCACACAAAATCGCCCACCTCAAACTCCAAGTGACACCTCTTTTTATCCGCGGCCAGTTTGTATTTCTCCACTGATTGCAATAAATTGTCCTGCACCTGCTTATGAATCTCTTGTAGGCCTTGAACGAAATCTTCAGCCTTCCCATGAACTCTGGTCTTGCTAGGTAGAGGAATCAGGTCAATGGGACTTCGCGGCACCAGTGAATATACAACCTGAAAAGGACTGAAACCGGTACTCCTGTTGACGGCATGGTTATGGGCAAATTCGGCTTGGCTCAGCTTCAAATCCCATGATCGCACATTGTCTCCTACCAGACATCTCAGTAAATCTCCAAGTGACCGATTCACCACTTCCGTTTGCCCATCTGTTTGTGGGTGGTATGCACTGCTAAAATCCAACCGTGTGTTGACCATCTTCCAAAGGCACCTCCAGAAGTGACTGAGGAATCGAGTGTCCCGGTCTGAAACAATTGACGCTGGTAATCCATGAAGACGGTAAATCTCGCGGAAGAACAACTGGGCTACCTTGACAGCATCAGTAGTTTTTTTACACGGAATGAAATGAACCATCTTGGAAAATCGGTCGACCACTACATAGATGGAATCACAACCTCGTTGTGTTCTAGGCAGTCCCAAAACAAAGTCCATGCTTAGGTCTGTCCAAGGTTGATTAGGGATCGGTAATGGCCTATACAAACCAGCATTCGTGGCCTTCCCTTTGGATACTTGGCAAATTTGACAACGTTCCACATACCTTTCTACTTCCTTGCGAATTGTTGGCCAATAGTATGAAGCTTTGACTAATTGAAGAGTGCGATCCCTTCCTACGTGTCCCTCTCCATGTAGTTCCTTGATAATGTGTAGCCTCAAACTACAATCGGGAATACATAATTGATTTCCCCGAAATAAGAAACCATCTACCAATACAAATTCTGAATTTCGACCCCCTCGAACAGTAGCCATGATCTCTGAAAAATGAGGGTCTGAATCAAACAATTCTCGAAAGGAGTTAAAACCTGGAACTTGGACAGTCATTGTGGACAACAGGTTGGTTCTTCGACTCAAAGCATCAGCCACTCGGTTCGTCACGCCTGCTTTGTGCTTCAGGACGAATGTGAATTGTTGAAGGTACGCTGACCATGAAGCATGCCTTGAAGAAATTTTCTCTTGACTGTGTAGATGTCTCAATGAGTCATGATCGGTAAAGAGGATGAATTCTCGGTGAAATAAGTAATGTCGCCAATGTTTCACCGCTTGTACCACGGCATAGAATTCCATGTCATAGGTGCTATAGCGTGCGCGAGATCCTGATAATTTCTCACTGAAATATGCCACCGGTTTCCCACCTTGGCTCAAGACAGCCCCTATCCCCACCTTGGAAGCATCACTATGCAGCTCAAACGGTTGGGAAAAATCTGGAAGAATGAGTATAGGCGCTGTTGTCAACTTCTCTTTGATTCGACTGAAACCTTCTTCAGCTTCGGTTGTCCACTGAAATTTGGCTCCTTTCATGCATTCAGTGATAGGTGCCATTATGCTACTAAAATGCGGTATGAACCGGCGGTAGAATGAAGCCAATCCATGGAAACTTCGCACCTCCGTAATTGTTTTGGGTCGTGGCCACTGCCTCACTGCCTCTATTTTGGACTCGTCTACTTGTAGACCCTCTCCAGAAATAATATATCCCAAAAATAATACCCTTAGTGTCATAAAAACACATTTTTTGGCTGCAGCAATAAATTTCTCTCTACGCAACACACTTAATACTTCTCGAATGTGTTGGAAATGTAATTCGGGATTTGCACTGTATATCAAGATATCATCGAAGTAAACAACAACAAACTTACCGATAAACGGTCGGAGGGCTTGGTTCATCACTCTCATAAAAGTGCTAGGTGCGTTTGACAAACCAAATGGCATGACTAGCCATTCATATAATCCCTCTCGCGTTTTGAACGCTGTTTTCCATTCATCCCCAGGTCGAATACGAATCTGATGATACCCACTCTTCAGGTCCAATTTGGTGAACACATGCGCGCCACTCAAATAATCTAACAAATCATCCAGTCTCGGAATGGGAAAGCGATACCTTACTGTGATCTTATTAATGGCGCGACTGTCAACGCACATCCTCCAGGTTCCGTCTTTCTTAGGAATTAATAACGCGGGAACAGCACATGGACTCAAACTTTCCCGGATATGCCCCTTTGATTGTAGCTCCTCCACCTGTCGTCGTAATTCTTCATGTTCCGTGGGACTCATTCTATAATGTGGTTTGTTCGGCAACATTGCACCGGGTTCTAAGTCGATATGATGCTGAATATCACGTAGAGGTGGTAGTCCTTGAGGTAAATCATCCGGAAACACATCAGCGAATTCCGAAATCAAAGGAGCTGCCTCACTAGGTACCTCCATATCAGCCTGCGTTTCTTTCCCCAATAACACAAACACTGTTTCGGCTTCTTTTACTTCCAACTCGAATTTCGCATATGATAACAGGTTAGTATTATCGCCATGCGTTTGAATCTTCTCCGTTGGTTTGCCCGGTAGTAGCACAATTTTCTTACCATTGAAAATGAATGAATAGGTGTTTTTGAACCCATCATGATATACCCTCCTAGCATATTGCCACGGCCTCCCTAGTAATAAGTGACATGCATCCATTTCCACCACATCACACCACATTTGATCCTTGTAGTTGGTTCCCATGGAGAACGCCATTAGCGCTCGCTGTGATACCGTCACCTCTCCCCCTTTTTGCAGCCATGCTAACCTATATGGTTTTGGATGTTTTTCCGTCTTCACCCCCAATTTTCTTACCGCTTCAACCGACACAATATTTTCACAACTTCCCCCATCTATGACAAACCGACACACCTTACCAAGGATGGTACAAGTAGATTGGAAAATGTTATTTCGCAGCCACTCTTTTTCTTCTGTTCTTGGTGCCAAGCAGGTACGTCGCACCATCAACATTGTTCCGGTATCACCATCTACAAAATCTTCAGTTGCCTCCTCCTCTCCTGACTGTGTCTCATCCACGATCTCCGCATCTTCCTCATTAAATTCTGCCGGGTCAATAAATAAGACTCCTTTTGCCGGCTTTGGGCACTCGGACAGCCTGTGGCCTGTTTCCCCACACCCAAAACAACGAAATCCTCCTGTTGTGCAGGGAGTTTGAATGTTAATTGTGGGGGTGCGTTGTATGGTGCTGTTATTAGCGTTGGTTCTCCCCCCAAAATTCTCACCCGAACTGCTGCCCACAGTGGCCCTATTTCGGTTGTTCAATCCACTCCCAAAGCCTGACAGTGGTCCACTCCCAGGTTTTCTTGCTAAAGTCTTCTCCAATTGTAAAGCTCTTTGATGCGCTTCGGTTACTGTCAACGGATCAAATAAATTAACCATGTCTAGAATTTGTGTACGCAGCCCTCCACAATAGCGAGACACCAATTGGTCTTGTGTCTCTTCTATATCGTTCCGCACCAACAATTCATAGAATTCGGTTGTGTATTCATCAACAGACCTTATGCCTTGCCGCAGGTTCTGCAACCTCTGGTACATCAACCTTGCGAAATTATGAGGTAGGAATTCCGCTCGCAATTTTCGCTTCATCTTCTCCCAGTCAACAAGCTTGGGTTTTCCAGCGCGATTCCTAGCCAGTTTACATTGCTGCCACCAAGCCGCGGCTCTTCCCCGAAACCTTGTGGCCACTAAGGCCACCCTCTCATTCGCAGGAACTCTTTTGAATTCCAGAATGTCCTCAGCGACTCCAAGCCACTCCAAAAACTCCTCTGGTTGCATGCTTCCACGGAATTCTGGAACCTCAGTCCGCATCCCTGACTCCCATCGTCTGAAGTCTTCAACCCTGTCATCAGCTAAAGGTGCTCTCTGTCCACGACGTGGTCGCGGATCCTCTTCTACTTCGTCACTGCTTGTATCAGGATTTAAGGCTTGATACTGGTTTTGGTTGGCCCTTGCCGCCGCTAGTTGCGCCGTCAATTGCTCCACCTGTTGCTCCAATTGTGCCATACGGTCACGTTCGATGGCTATGTCTACTGGAACCTGGGCTGGTCGTCGTCTTGGTGGCATGATGGAATCGTCCCGAAAGAACCTGGCTCTGATACCAACTGATGTAGCGGAAGCTTGATCGAGAAAGACCAATGAACAATGATAGAAACAACCTACTAAAGTTCCGTTGATTTGCTCACAAATACCGGAAAGTTTAGGCTTCAATTTGTGGAATCATGGATAATTCCGAAAATTGGATTTAATTAGAGTAAACTCTGAATTTTCTATATAAAAAAAAACTCCCTTGCCCATTCGGCTTACATCAAGATTTAAAGGAAACAATTCAACCCTAATCGTATTCCTTGGAAAGCAAGAAAGACGTCCTAAAAATGGAAATTGACCAAAAGGGTAAACTGAATTTAAAACAAATACTAAATCTAAGGAGAATCCTAATCACTTCCAAAATTGGATTGATTTGAATTCCGCTCCTAATCTTAATCCTCCAAAATTTGAATTGTTGCCGATCTCATCCCTCTAAGTGAACTAATGCCACTTGGATGGTTTTGAATCCCACTTCTCTAAGTAATCTAACGCCAGCTGGTCCACTGCTGCATCATACATGCTTTATGAATAGAAATAACATCAGATGTGAAGAATTTTGTTTACCTTTTCAGAACTCAATGACCTGGAGTTGGTTAAGATAAAAAAACATTTAGGCTTTTTCCTAAATTTCTCAACTAGTGACTCAACACTCCTGCAAAGAGAGCAGGCACGGTTATTTAAAACTTGCAAAAGCACCTTCAAAAGAGCCTGTTCGTTTTATAGATGTCTTTCTATCAGCATGATGGAATTGACAGAAGAACGAACTGAGTTTAACACAAAAGGATGAAACAACTAAACTTCTAATTTTTTCATTTCCTTATCTTTGGAATTTGACAGAAAATATAATTGAAGTGTTTTGTCACCATTTGTATCTTTCTAAGTCTAAGCTATTGAAAAATCTAGTTAATAAGTCAAATGTTTCTTGACTTTCACCTCAGTTCCCACTTGTAAAATGCAATTCTCCTGGATCGTCCAGGTTATGACAACTTAGATAAGTTTTCTCCAACAACCAGCAAGGCACATTACAAGTAGGCCAAACAACGATTACTTGCAGCAAGTTTTTAGTGAAGGGCTGGCTAGCGAAATGAAAAGGGTTTTGAAATATGGTCACTCTTACCTTTTCACTTCTATCTTCCAGCATGAAATATTATTCGCTGTATATCAATGATCACCGTAGACTGTGTCAAATTAAATGTGCATTGTGGATGACCAACAACTCATAATCACCTTTTTATTTTATTTTTTTCCTTGGATGCCTCGAGTATATCTATTAATAAAAGTAGGTTTTGATTTATTGAGGTGATTAGGGATAACCTATTTAATTATAAATAAATAAATATCTCAATGCATGTGAACTTAATTACTTAATATATAAAATTCAAATTTGAGGAAAGAAACAACTGTTAGGCACCGCAGAGCTTAAAATAAGAGGAAATATTTGTTGATGGGCAGAACATCTTTAATATTTAAATGCTGTCGTTCGTCAGTGAAAAATATCCCATAGCTCCATTCTACACACTTCAGAGCAATCAACAATAATGACAAGCCACAAACTCCCGTTCTGCCTTTTGGACCTTCAGTGCATGTAGCTGTTTTCTATGCCAATGAAGACACTACTCCCTGTGGATAAGAAAAGGCAAAGCAGGCCCCAATTTTCCACTATGCATTGTCATATCTTGTGATGCGGAATAGAAAAAACTAAGAATTTCTTATTAAATCCAACTTACCTGGAAACACATCGTTCTCACATATCTCACCATAAACATAAGATAAATCTTATCTTTAGCCAACTAAAACTTTTTAAATTAAAAATTATTCTCTTATAGATCATATTAAAAGAAGGACTAGGGAAAACATAACAACTGGAAACAGAAGATCACGACACCTGCCAGGAATAGTTGGTGTGCAACAGTTGCAATATGAAGTGGAACCTTAAGGGATGATGATTCACGGGTAACAATTCCCTGCAGATGATTATAGAGCAGTTTTAAAAAACTAACAACCAGGAATCAAAAAATTTCTTCATTCAAACATAATGCAGGATAAATGTCAGTCAGACCAGATCCTTCACAAAGATATCGAGTGCAGAATACGGTGTATAATCATTGTCTAGCATGTGCGGAACACGATTCTCAAACATCCTGCAAATGGAAACAATTTTTTTCCTGATATTAATCTATGAATTTAAGAATTGAAGTAGTTGAATCCTCTAATGAAAAGGGATGCAACAACCATCCTTTTTTAAATAATCACTTAAATGGGTAAAAAACACATGTTAATTTCAAATAAAATTAAGTGTTAAAGGCTAAGACAATAACAAAAATTCTCAAATTCAGCTCAATAAAAAGAAAAAAAACTAGAAGAACAGTGTTGAACAATAAGCTAATTACTGGACTATGCACACTTGCAGAAGACAAGCCTGCAAGGTGATTCCAGAAGAAGAAGAAAGGAGAAGAAGAAGCTCAAGTACAGCTGGCAAAATCAGTAACCAAAAATGTAACTAACTCTAAAAAGGAATACGTTGTAACAAACTATTTCAATTAGTTTCAATTCAGTTACAGGTTACAGAAAATGTAAAACTCATGCTCAAAACTATATAAGAGCATTTCATCAAGCAGTTTGTAAGCAAGAAATACAGAAATACAATCTTATCTTTTTACTCTGAAATTTCTTCTTCCCAGCTCTCAAAGCTTTCCCATATCTCTCAAATAAATTAACCTGCAACCAAACCACAAAATAATCACAATCAAACACAAATTTCTACATGGTATCAGAGCACTAACTCGATTCAAGAAGGGGCGTGGTCTGTGAAAAACAAACTATCAACCAGATTTAAATCAGTAAGTATGACAGGATCATCAAGTTCTGGTGGAGACCTAAGAACTCCACAGTTTAATGGAAGTAACTATGACTTCTGGGCAGTAAAGATGGAGACTGTGCTAATAGCATATGACCTATGGGAGGTGATTGAGATTGGCATGACATCTCAATCAACTTCTGAAAAAGAGCCTGCTGGAAAAGAGAAGGAAGGAGAAGCTTCAAAACCTTCATCTGCTGCTGCACCTGAAATTTCAAGAGAAATGAAGATCAAAAATGCAAAAGCCCTAAGTCTTCTTCAAGGAGCAATATCAGATGATTTGTTTCCAAGGATAAGAAATGAGAAGACTGCTAACGGAGCTTGGGACATTCTCAAGAGAGAATTCAGAGGAGACAAGAAGGTAAGGGCTGTAAAACTTCAGTCAATTAGAGCTGATTTTGAATACATGAGAATGTCTGAAAATGATAGCCTAGATAACTACTTAGCCAAGTTTTTTGAAGTAGTGAATGATTTGAAATCACTTGGTGAGGAGGTGACAGAAGCTAGGCTAGTGCAGAAATTGTTGATGAGTTTGTGCAGAAGATATAAGTCTATTGTTTCTATAATTGAAGAAACAAGAGACCTAGATATGCTTAGAATTGAGGAAGTGATTGCCTCAATCAAAGTTTCAGACAAGAGAGAAGGTATGCATGATGAGAGGGAGAAACATAATGGTGTTGAGAGAGCATTTTGTACCTTGAGAATTGGCAGTAGTCAATTTCATGGTGGAAATAAAGGTCCTCGTATGAAGAATCATGTCCAGCAAGGCCAAAACAGAAGACCTACAAGCTGGTCACAAGGGAGAAATATGCAGAGTAATCACATGCATAACAATCAGCACCAAAATCCTCAGAACTGGAATTACAGAAGTGGAATCAACAATCTGCACTACAACTCACAGAGCAGACAAGAAGGCAGCAGTGAAGGAGTAAAGCCACAATGCCAAGTGTGTCACAAATATCACTTTGGTATTTGTAGATACAAAGGCAAAGCAAAATGTGGAAAATGCAGCAGATTTGGGCACAGCACAAAGGAATGTTATGAGCACAAACAGTTGGCAAATTGTGCACAAGAAGAAGACATGTCCACTGGAAACCTATTCTATGCTTGTCATGCAGCAAGTATAATGAATAAGGATGAATGGTTTGTTGATAGTGCTTGTAGCAACCATATGACTTCACAAGAGTCAAGTTTAATTGATATCGATAGATCAATTAAATGTAAGGTGAAAATGGGCTCGGGTGACCTAGTTCAAGCCACTGGAAAGGGTACTCTGGTGGTTGAAACCAGAAGGGGAAGAAGGTATATAAGTGAGGTGTTGTTGGTACCCGGACTTGATGAAAATCTGCTAAGTGTGGGGCAAATGATGGAGCATGGATACTACATTCTATTTGGGGGAAATACAGCAGTCATATTTGATGATGAGAGGCTTACCAATGTGTTAGCCAAGGTGGTGATGAAGGGAAATCGATGCTTCCCACTGTCATTAGAATCCTTGTTACCTGCAGCAAAGAAGGCATCAGTAGTTGAGGATTCTTGGGTTTGGCATAGAAGACTTGGTCACTTAAACTTTGCTAGTATGGAAGAAAATGCAAAGTATGGAGATGGTGACTGGACTTCCAGCTTTAACAGAGGTTAAAGATGTGTGTGAAGGGTGTGTGACAGGAAAACACCATAGGGAGAAGTTTGATAAGGGAGAAGCATGGAGATCAAGCTACCCACTTCAGTTGGTACACACAGATTTGTGTGGACCTATGCAGCATGAATCTAATGGAGGCAATAGGTATTTCATTACCTTTATTGATGACTACTCTAGAGTGTGTTGGGTGTATTTTTTGAGAAACAAGTCCAATGCACTGACTGTGTTTAAGAAATACAAAGCACTTGTTGAGCTGCAAAGTGGATTTAAAGTGAAGAAGCTGAGAAGTGATAGAGGAGGAGAATATACCTCATCAGAATTTGAGAAGTTTTGTGCTGAAATGGGCATTGAAAGGCAGATGACAGTAGCCTATTCCCCTCAGCAAAATGGAGTGGCTGAGAGGAAAAACAGAACTATTGTTGAAATGGCAAGGTCCATGTTGACAGAGAAGTGTTTGCCGCTGAATTTTTGGGCTGAGGCTGTTAACACAGCCGTGTATTTGTAGAACAGGTGCTGCACAAATTCATTGACCAACAAGACTCCATTTGAGGCTTTTACAGGGAGAAAACCAGGCATCAAACACTTAAAAGTGTTTGGATGCATTTGCTACATACATATCCCAGCACACCTAAGGCAGAAGCTAGATGGCAAGGCTGAGAAGGGGATTTTTGTGGGATATGGTAATTGTGAAAAGGGGTATAGAGTTTATGTGATACAATCTAAGAAGATTGTATTGTCAAGGAGTGTGGTTTTTGATGAAGATAAATTCTTCACTTGGGAAGAACAATAGCAGGAGGCTGTTACATCACAGCCTTGGTTAAAAGGCTTGGAAATGGATGTCAATGCAAGTGAAGGAGAACAACAAATTGAAAGAACTCAGTTTGTTGATGAAGAAGTGCACTCACCAGTTGTGTTGACTGGAAATGGAAGTGAATGCAGCAGCTTTCAGTCAACACCAAGCTCAACTCCAGTAAAGCTTAGATCTCTTGAGGAGATTTATGCTAGGTGCCACATGAGCATTGTGGAACCTGAAAATTACAAAGAAGCAGCAGGGAATAAGGCTTGGGAAGAAGCTATGAATGCAGAACTTGAGATGATTGAGAAGAACAACACATGGGAGTTGGTAAATAGGCCTGCTGACAAGCCAGTTATTGGGGTCAAGTGGGTGTTCAAAACAAAGCTGAACCTAGATGGAACAATACATAAACACAAGGCAAGGCTAGTGGCAAAAGGTTATGCACAGAAACCAGGGGTGGATTACAATGAAACCTTTGCTCCAGTAGCAAGGTTAGATACAATTCGGACCTTAATTGCACAAGCAAGTCAAAAGGGATGGAAATTGTTTCAGCTTGATGTTAAATCAGCATTCTTAAATGGGGTGCTTGAAGAAGAAGTCTATGTGGAGCAACCCGAAGGCTTCCTTGTGAAGAAAGCAGAGAGTAAGGTGTACAAGCTGAAGAAGGCTCTCTATGGGTTGAAACAAGCTCCTAGGGCTTGGTATAGTGAGATAGATGCATATCTCACTATGTGCAAGTTTAAGAGGAGTGCAAGTGAAGCTACCCTCTATACAAAGGCTGATTGTGAAGGGAAGCAGATTATTGTTTCTATCTATGTAGATGACATAGTTTATACAGGCAGCAGTGATGCATTGATGAAAGAATTCAAAAAAGAAATGATGCAAAGGTATGAAATGACTGACCTTGGCCTTCTCCATCACTTCTTAGGAATGGGAGTGCTGCAAACCAGTCAAGGCATCTTCATTCATCAAAGTAAGTATGCCCAATCCTTGCTTAAAAAGTTCGGCCTTGAAGATTGTAAACCAGTCTCAATTCCTTTGCCCACTGGAGAAAAATTGAAGAAGATAGATGGGAGTGAGTTAGCTGATGAATGCACTTACAGAAAGATTGTTGGGAGCCTATTATACTTGACAGCTACTAGGCCTGATTTAATGTATGCTGCTAGCTTATTGTCAAGGTTCATGAATCAGCCAACAAGGAAGCATATGGGGGTGGCTAAAAGGGTTCTAAGATATGTGCAAGGAACTCTACATTATGGAATTGAGTATGCCCAAAATCAGTCATCAACATTAGTTGGTTTTTGTGATGCAGACTGGGCTGGGAGTGAAGATGACAGTCGAAGCACTTCAGGCTATGCATTTAGCTTTGTAAGTGGAGTTTTTTCATGGGCTTCTGTGAAACAAAACACTGTGGCTCTATCTACAGCAGAAGCTGAATATGTTTCAGCTTACGAAGCAACAACTCAAGCCATTTGGTTAAGGTTTGTTCTTGATGACTTCGGGGAGATGCAAACAGAGGCAACACCTTTGTTTTGTGACAATATGTTTGCCATTTCTATGGCAAAGAATCCAGTCTTTCATCAAAAGACTAGGCATATTAACAGGAGGTTTCATTTCATAAGGGAAGCACTGCAGGAGGGGAAAATCAGTGTGAAGTTTTGCAGTAGTGAGGATCAACTTGCAGACATTTTTACTAAGGTATTGCCTAAGGAAAGGTTTAACCAATTAAGGTTTAAACTAGGGGTAAAGCCAGTAAGTAGCTTAGGAGAGGCTGTTGAACAATAAGCTAATTACTGGACTATGCACACTTGCAGAAGACAAGCCTGCAAGGTGATTCCAGAAGAAGAAAGGAGAAGAAGAAGCTCAAGTACAGCTGGCAAAATCAGTAACCAAAAATGTAACTAACTCTAAAAAGGAATACGTTGTAACAAACTATTTCAATTAGTTTCAATTCAGTTACAGGTTACAGAAAATGTAAAACTCATGCTCAAAACTATATAAGAGCATTTCATCAAGCAGTTTGTAAGCAAGAAATATAGAAATACAATCTTATCTTTTTACTCTGAAATTTCTTCTTCCCAACTCTCAAAGCTTTCCCATATCTCTCAAATAAATTAACCTGCAACCAAACCACAAAATAATCACAATCAAACACAAATTTCTACAAACAGTGCATTTCCCATGAAACAAACCAGGATGTTCCTCCACTGTTCTTGACAAAATCAAACAGCATCCTTGTATTGAGACCTAATCGAGCTCCGAGCGCCATTGCCTCAGCCCCTGATGCTATATGAACTCCAGCAAGCAGCTGATTAATCATCTTTACACCACTAAAGGCAATAATTGAAAAGAACAGAGAGTAAGAATCCAGTTCCCTAGAAAGTTCTATGACTGCATGATATGATTATCTAAGACAATTTTTGCATGTCTGTACACTAATACATAATTCAATTGATCAATGAACCAACAAAATGATGATATAATGCTTGGTGAGAGAAAAATAAATGTTGCAATACCTTCCAGCCCCACAACCTCCTCTAATCACATAAAGCTTCTCACTTAATGCTGCTCATAATTAACAACCATGGGTAAGTTGTAATCTAGATCTACGAAACTCCTCCATTCAAAATTAAGAATAGTTAATGAGATAATCACCTGAGAGAACTGAGCCGGTACATGTAAGAGCTTCATCAGTACCAGAAGCCATTATCTGACAGCAATATAAAATTACTTTGAGAAACAGTTATCAAAATATACATAGCTGCTTTCAAAATGAACCAATTTCGCATTTTTTGTCAGACCGTAAGTGTTCCTTCTGAGGCCCTCTTGACACCACCAGAAACAGGAGCATCCACCAATTTCAAGCCCCTGCCTACGACATTTGCATTTTTTTGAGTAAGAAAATATTGGGAAAAATGAAGCATGGAAACATGGCATCATAGGGGTCATAATCACAAAATAACAAAATAGAGCATCCTAAACAAGCTTAAACCATAAGTTGTTCCTTCAATTAGCAGTGGCACTGCAATTTCATTGCATGCATTTAAAGAAATTACACGCAATATTTAAACCAAAAACAACCACTGTCTTCTTTTGTGAATCGAGACAAGCAAACTCGTTAAAAACCAAGGCCAACCTGAGTATAGGTGACAAATACAGAGGGGGTGGGGAAAGACACCTACAAACAAGAGATGTAAAGAAAGTGAAACAAATTTTGTAAACAAGAGAATTGAAATGTTGAATTTGCTGAGATGAGATTCTATTGATGTTGAGTGTGGTATTTATACAATGTGTGGTGTAACAGATTCACTACAATCCAGGAATCTGTTACACCACAAGTTCTGCTATTCTATAACAATAAAGTAGAATCAATTACCAACATTACAATCTGCAAAAATGTAATCTGTTACACATGATATTGCTGCTGCTCTACACTCCCCCTCAAGTTGGAGAGTGGATGTCTTGCACTCCCAACTTGCTAACCATAGGAACAAATGTTTCTTTTCCAAGAGGCTTTGTCAAAACATCCGCAAGTTGATGTGCTGAATCAACGTATCTCGTAATAATGGAACCATCTTGAATTTTATCCCTAATGTAATGGCAATCCATCTCAATATGCCTTGTCCTCTCATGAAAGACCGGATTGGCCGCAATGTGCAATGCAGCTTTATTATCACAATATAATAAGGCTGAATCATGATGCAAAATACCCAAGTCTTTTAGCAAACATCGCAACCATGTCAATTCACAACATGCTCCTGTCATTGCTCTGTATTCTGCTTCAGCAGAAGAGAGCAAAATTGTTTTCTGCCGCTTTGACCTCCAAGATATCAATGAGGGCCCAAGGAAAACACAATAACCGGTTGTAGATCTTCTAGTGAGTGGACATCCTGCCCAATCCGAGTCACAATAAGCTCTCAACCTTAGATCATTTTTGGAAGAAAAAAATAAGCCTCGGCCTGGTGCCCCTTTTAGGTATCTTACAACCTGAAGGGCTGCTTCCATATGAAATTTCCTGGGCCGATGCATAAACCTACTCAAAACATGTACAGCATATGTGATGTCTGGTCTTGATACAGTCAAATAAATCAAACGACCCACCAATCTTCTATACCGATTTGCATCTCTAAACAAGTCCCCTTCGTCTGATAATTTTAATCCACATTCCATAGGAGTGTTAATGGGAGCAACACCTAATAACCCCGCATCCTCAATTACCTCTAATGCATATTTACGTTGCAAAATAAAGATTCCATTCTTAGAAGCAGAAACCTCAATTCCAAGGAAATATTTTAAATCACCAAGATCTTTGATGCGAAAATGTTCATGCAAGAATTGTTTAGTTGCAGCAATATTCACAGAATCATTTCCAGTGATTAAAATATCATCAACGTATATCAATAGGATGGTAAAAGACACACCCTGCTTTCTGGTAAATAGAGAGTAATCGGCCTTTGACTGTGTAAATTCAGCAGAATGCATAGCTTCGGTGAATTTAACGAACCACTGTCGGGATGCCTGTTTCAATCCATAAATTGACTTGTGGAGGCGACAAACTAGGTGATTCTCCCCCTCTCGCCGAAGACCCTGAGGCAGAGACATGTAAGTTTCCTCGGTTAAATCGCCATGGAGAAATGCATTATGCATATCCATTTGGTGCAGAGACCATCCATGAGCTGCTGTCAAAGCCAAGAGACAACGGACAGTAATAATCTTGGCAGTGGGAGAGAATGTGTCGTGGTAATCCACCCCTTCCATTTGGGTGAAACCTTGAGCCACCAATCGGGCTTTGTGCCTCTCAATCGAACCATCCGAATGAAATTTCACCTTATACACCCATCTGCAACCAATTGCAGTCTTCCCCGGTGGTAATGAGGTGATGGACCATGTGCCATTATCTTCAAGGGCTTGCAACTCAGAATGCATAGCCTGCTGCCACTCAGGGTGTCTAATTGCCTCTGCAAAAATTTTGGGTTCTTTGGTGGAATTGAGTTGTGCCATGAAGAAGCAATTTGTAGGAGAATAACGGTGGTATGAAACAAAATTGCAAATGGGGAATCGTGTACCTCTTTAGTGACCTGGTGCCGAGGAGGCTGATTGATGAGAGTAAACCGTAGAACAGATGAAGTCTTTGAGTTTGACAGGTGGGGTAGTCAGTCGATTGGAACGATGAAGTGGAATGGGTTCGGGTTGTGGTTGATCTGCAGGGGTGGAGAGAGATGGGTCAATGGGTGGAGATGAAGAGGAAGATTGAACAGTAGGTGGGATTGGGTTGGGTGGTTTTGGGCGATGGGCATAAGTGTGGATGATGGGTGGTGGCTGAGGAGACGGTGGGTATGTGTTTACGATGGCTGGTGGTGGTGTGGCTGATGATGGAGGTGGAACTGGAGGTGACGATGGTGGAGGTGGAAGAGAGTGTGTAGGTGAACGACTGGTCGGCTGTGAAGAGAAGGAGATGGTGTCGTTGGATAAGAGAGGAATGGGTCCAAAGTCATCGGGTGGAGGGTGAAAATTTGAATCGGGTTGGGTTAATGCATATGGATAAATGTTTTCATGAAATTGCACATCGCGACTAGTAAAAAAAAATTTGGTAGATAAATTAAATAATTTATATGCTTTTTGACTGGTAGGGTAACCAATAAAAACTGAGGGGGTAGATCAAAAATCAAATTTATGAGAAGGATGCACATTAGCAGCATAAGTTAAGCAACCAAAAACCCGAAGATGAGAAAAAGATGGCATTTTTGAGAATAAAAGTTCGAAAGGAGTTTTGAATTTCAGTACAGCGAAAGGTAGTCTATTAATAAGATGAACAGCAGTGAGAGCACACTCTCCCCAAAACTGGTTTGGGAGCTGAGCTTGAAATTTTAAAGCACGAGCTACTTGTAATATGTGACGATGTTTGCGTTCCACAACCCCATTTTGTTGAGGCGTGTAAACACAGGAATGTTGAAAAATGACTCCTTTATCTTGAAAAAAAGAACGAAGTGAAATAAATTCACTACCATTATCACTTCGAAAAATTTTAATTGAAGTTTCAAATTGAGTGAGAACATATGTAAAAAAATGTTTTATAAGAGTATTAACTTCAGTTTTATGTTGCATTAAAAATATCCATGTGAAGCGGGAGTAGTCATCAACAATAGTAAGAAAATAATAAGCACCAGAAATGGAAGGATGTCGATAACGACCCCAAATGTCACAATGAATAATTTCAAAAGGTTTGATAGTAGAAATGACACTAGTATTGAAAGGCAAACGAGTTTGCTTAGCTAAAGGAAAAATGTGACAAACATGACTGGACTAAGTAGAAAAATTTAAATTTAAAAATTGCTGAGCAATAAAATTTAAACGAGGCGATGAGAGATGGCCCAGGCGTTTATGCCAGAGTTCGGTTGAAGATATGGTGAGGTTGCAGGCTGGTTGATGTAGTGGTGTGGTAGGCTGTGTCATGGATTTTTGCGCTGCTATCGCCACCAAGTAATATAGACCGTTGCGTTGTTTACCCAAATCAATCATCCTCCTCATAGCCAGATCCTGCAAAATACACCAATAAGGAAAAAAAGTTACGGAGCAGTTTAAATTCCTTGTTAAACGACTGACTGACATCAAGTCAACTTTAAATGTGGGCACACATAGCACATCATGCAGATAATAAGTGGAACTCAGAGGCAGGGATCCTTTGGCAATAATTTTTGTTGTTGCCCCACTGGGCATCAACACCGGAGGAAGTGAACAATTTTGCTGCCGAAAAAATGATCGCGATGAAGAAGAAATATGGTCAGTTGCTCCGCTATCAATAATCCAATTGCAGAAAGCAATTTTTGGCAAACCTGGTTTAGTTACAGCATGGGCTTGAGTACTGGATTCAGCTTTGTCATTAAGAAGTGACAATAGCTGTTTTAACTGGGCCTCCGAAATCCCTACGACTGACTTGTCGTTTTCTTTAGACACAGGTGTTGCCACATGATTGGCAGTGAACTTGTTATTAGTAAAACGCCTGGCCGAATTATTTTTTGATTTGGGATGGCCCGCTGGGTACCCATGAAATTCAAAACATGTTTGAACCCAATGCCCCGGTTCTCCACAGTAGGAGCATTGTGGTCGTCCACGTTGTTGTTCAAAACGACGCCCATTTCCTTCAAAACGACGCCCCCCACCAGCGTTAAAATGATTTCTGGTTTGTTCAAAATGACGTCCCCCATCTCTGTCTCTTTCTTGCTCAAATCGACCACCACCATTACCACCATTAAAACTCGTCTTGAACAAGTGAAAAGGGCGCTCGCCTCTGTCAATTTGCTTCCCATTATTGTTGCCCTGAAATGCCATAGCTGCACTGCCAAGACCATCAGTGGATGATGCACTGAGACGACGCTGCTTCTCTTCTTGAGAAACGAAGGCATACGCTTGCCGAATCGAAGGCAAAGGATTCATCAACAGCACCTGCCCACGAACAGCACTGTAAGTTTCATTCAACCCCATCAAAAACTGCATCAATTTTTGTTGGTCTTGGTGTTGTGTTCCTTGGGATGAGTCACTGTAGGAGGTGAGTTCATCCCACAGCCCTTTGAATTTTGTGTAATACACCGAGACAGATTGGTGTTCTTTCCTAAAACAGGCGATATCTCGTTGGATTTCAAAAATCCGAGGAGCGTTGCTCTGAGAGAATCGGTCATGAAGGTCTTCCCAAACTTCATGTGCAGTGGAATAATATATTACACTGTCTGAGATGTCTGGATTGAGGGTGTTGATAATCCATGAATGACCATGTCGTTGCATCTAGACCAGGTTGCATAACCTTCTAGGTCATTTTCTTCTAATGGGATTTTGATTGAGCCATTGACGAAGCTCAATTTGTTCTTGGAATTCAAGGCCAAGGTCATGGCCCTTTTCCAAGTAGGATAGTTATTTCCATTCAAGGGTTTGGAAATTAAAACCAAACTTGGATGATCGGAATGGTGAGTGAAGTAGGGATTTGAGAGATTTTCTTTTGGAATATCGAGATGAGTTTCTGGGTTTGATGAGCTTGTCATTGTTACTGTAGAGGTTGATGTATTTTCTGGGTTTGATGTGTTTTCTGGGTTTCTGGATTTTGAAGAGAAAAAATCTTGATTGATTTTGCAGTGATTGATTACTGGAGAGATTAGTTGGCTGAGATGAATACCAGCTCTGATACCATGTAAACAAGAGAATTGAAATGTTGAATTTGCTGAGATGAGATTCTATTGATGTTGAGTGTGGTATTTATACAATGTGTGGTGTAACAGATTCACTACAATCCAGGAATCTGTTACACCACAAGTTCTGCTATTCTATAACAATAAAGTAGAATCAATTACCAACATTACAATCTGCACAAATGTAATCTGTTACACATGATATTGCTGCTGCTCTACAGATTTAAAAGAAAAAAACAATCAGTAAAATCTAAAATGGTAAAAGAGAAAGGACTTGTAATCTTCATCCATGTGTAAACTCAGCTAGGTCATTTTTGTTAAGGAATCATCTCACCTAAAAGTTTAGGTTGTTAGGTGAGGCTTCAAAATATGATTTATATTATTCTCTAACACACACCCTCAAGTGAAAGCCTTTTGGGCTTGAAAATTGCACACAGGTCCACACTACCTTATGCTTATTTTTATTAAATAAAATGAAGGTGTTAAGATTCGAACCCGTGACTACTGGGTCGACAAGACTCTGATATCATGTTAAGGAACCATCTCACTTAAAAGCTTAAGCTGTTAGATGAGACCCCAAAATATAGTTTATATTATTCTCTTAACAATTTTCTGTTACATTTTCTCATGCTTTCTTTCCACACATCAATTCTCCATCCTCATTTTCTATCTAGCTTAATGCCAAATTGGAGAAGTTTTAACTTTCCAAGGAGAGAATATTCAACTGTCATGTCATGCTTTTACATCACTAAAAAGAAATGGCATTATTCAGATCCAAGATCTTGCATGTGCAAGAATAAAAACTAAACTAAGCATTTCCCTTTTATAATATTCATTTGTATTCCCAAGATCTATGAATATTAGTTTTCAATAACTTTAAGTCTTTCCTATGTATTTATAGTAACAGATTGGTTAACAAGACATTAGTTGAATAAATTAGTTCACGCCATGCCAGGAAAGGTCAAGCAAGTAAACAACCAGAATCCGTTCATGATTCTAGTTGTTGTTAGGGTCAGTTCATGATTTCTAGTGCAGGAGTGAACACTGTCAAGAAGAAAAAGGAAATGTTTTTTGATATATTCAGTGTAACCACTTCATGCAAAAAACTTGAAGGGTAGGACTGCTCCAAATTCCTCCTCACAATAACTGGTTAATGAATTTAATTGCCTGCTGATAAATTAACATTTTATTGTGATTTTTAAGCATTCTTGAATTATAATAGAACAGATTAAATATCGGAGAATTGTCAATTTTACAAAACTAAGGACAAAGAATGACGCTAGAACCTACAGTTTTTGTAAGTTGAATACACACACACACACACACACAACTATGTATTTAATAAGAACACATCAGGAGTTTGAATAGCTGAAAGTATAGATATTTATGCTTTTATAAAGGACATACTTTGCAAGCGTCGCTCCAGCTGGCTCACAAATGCAGGGGATACCGTAGAAGAAAGGATGATAGATGCTCCTGATGGTAAGGCTATTACAAAACAAAAAAAAAAAAAAAAAAAAAAAAAAAAAAAAGTGAGTTAGCATCTTCACTTTAATGTACAAATTTTGCTTTAGAAGGTACCTGCAATGGCTCCTAGATCTCCATACAAAACGCTCTCCGCTTGAGTTTCGTTTGTGACCATAACTACTAGTACATCAACATCTGAACAAGATATGTTACGAAAACCAATAATTTTAGCTCCATAAAAGGACTATAAATGTTGTGTAGAATATTTGAAAAGGCAAATCAAACTTAAACTTGTGGCTCAAGATAACCTTTAGATGTTTCTGCTGGAGAGTTGCCAATCAAGCCACCAGCATTTACAAATCGAGTTAGTGTTGGTTTATACACCTGCCACCCAAGAAAAGATGCAGCTAAAAAAAATTGAAATGGGAATACAAACACATTAATGTCAATCTACAAAATATGTATGAACTAGACAAGCCCCCAGAAAAAGTCATACACAAGTACCGCAAGCAAAATATACATACATGCAAAGCATAAACAAATTCACATGCAGGCAAGTACACACATAAAAGCTATAAGCATACATTAAAAAACTGAAAATAGAAAAAAAATTATTTCTCAAAAGGTTATAACTGGGAAGTTTTAAAAAATTAATAAGTCCACTTCCCTTGACAATCAGCATAAACTATTAGAAGACAGTAAGATAAGAATTCCAGGGTCAATTCAATTGTTAAGGAAATTTCACCAGGATAAATGATGCATGGTTATCAAAGTTCTATTCTATGCATGAAAGATACTTGGGCCAGAAATGGCAGAAATCAATCCTTACACAGCTCCAAGCAGGAACTGACTCTTTTAATCAAAATAGGAAGAAAAAATAGTGAGGATTTACATCATAACCAACAACGCAGAAATTTGATTTCAACAGGTGAGTTGCCATGCCAAATCCCATTGCTCCAAGACCAATGAAACCAATTCTCTTTACGACAGTAGATTTGGCAATAATTTGTCTTGCCAGTTGCTCAGGTTCATAGAGTTCTGCACTGGCTGCATCTTGAATATTTGCTCCCAGCAATTTTCCCCAGACCTGGAAAAAGATTGCACAAGATAACAAGGCATCTGTCAAGCCATTTTTTTCAATAATAACAGCCTAAAAGCAAGTCATAATGACCTGCAAGGGAAGTTTTATAGCACAAGTAAAGGGGAATAACGTTGACTAAGGTGGCATCACTATCATCACCCTGACCATGTGAAGATCCTGATAGGAGGGAGATTTTTGAGAAGGAAACTAGTTGATTAGAGAAATTAAGCAATGAGTATATCAGATTGTGAGTTTACCAAGAATAAGTTGTTGATGGGCAACAGCCAAAAGTGGAAGAGGAAATATAAGCGATTTGGCCATATCCCCAACACCCTAAAATTTGAAAATTCCATCAGTCTCAAGTATCATTTGGTAAATGCAAATAAAAGGTTAAGGTACTCATCAAAAACTCGAGTCATTTAGTCAAGAGGAGTGTTAAGTTAGCATTTTCACATAGTGTATCAACATATGGAACTAACCTTCCATGTATTTTACAAATGACTGAGATACAGCAGTCTCAACAAATGTGACTGTCACTAGCACTTCTATAAATTAATTCAGGTCATTAAAAAATGATAGAATGATGATAAATATGTTATCAAATATTTAAATATATGGAGCTTAAAGTTAGCTGAAAATAACTAGTTGAGGTGTTAGAATTACAACTTCCACGGGATTCTCTAGTCTATACTTACATGTTCAAACAGTTTTAGACAAGATCCAAAAATGTCTGGTGGTATATTTCAAAATTTCTTGGAAAACTTTTACAGGTACTAGTTAATTCATATTCAAATGCCCAGACCCCCACTATTATTCCACCGAAAATCAAGTTTCCTAGCAGTACAAAAATAGCAGGAGCCTGTACCTCAACTACAACATCTTCACAAGCAACCACGTCTCTCTGCCCCCAACTATAAACTCTAGGTCAGCGTGAATTTTATTTTCAACTAAAAAAATCTTTAATACTCATATCCCGCATCATCTCTAACTCCATAGCTGTTTAATTTGCGAAAAAAAACTTTATTTACTTTATCTTCTCACATTATCACTACCAATTTGCTATACTGCTCAGCTAACAGATGCTATTCCTGATTTTATTTTATTTTATTTTCCTGCCTTGACGTGCTTTACATGATTGCATACAACAATAAACAGCTCCCTGTAGAACACTTGTAAAAAAGAAGTTAAACACTGTCTCATTCTATTTATGTTATTCTCATCCCGCCTCAGTTTTTGTATTAGATTGTTAGCATCTATAAACAGTTTTACAAAGAATTATATATATAAATCAGGATGTACGAGTTAACTTGTCTAGCATGTGATCCATCAGCAAAGGAACCAAGTTTCAACCTTCGATTTAATAGAAATTCAGCATTCAAAACTCAAAACTAATTAATTATACCTACAAAAGATGAACCCAATAAACTAAACAATTCAGCCCATAGCTGGAAGACACACACACGTACACATTATTCTAAATGCAACCAACCTTAAACATGTATAATAAAAGTGTCCCTTACCAAATTTTGGACCACGGTCCTGTAGGAATGCACCTTGGTATCACCTCTCAAAAACTGGGGAATATGATTTTTGAAAATCCTGCAATGACAAAAGAATCACCCCATCGCCAACAAATAATGGAAAAGACATTATTATAAAGGTAGCAAATCACACAGCGCTAAACATCAAAGAGCATGGCCTGAATATGAGTTGTAAAAAACCATGGGAAAGTGATGGGAGGCAAAACCAATACCACCACCTAATGGATTCTTAATCTTGGTAATTATCACCTGCCTTAGAAATGAGAGATTCACCATGTAATCACTGTGACACTGAGGTGACAGCCAGTATGACTCAAAGCTGTTTATCAGATGAGATCTGCATTCGTGCCCCAAACAAGTAAACTTTTTCCTAGTCATGTTGTATATGTTCCAGGAAATGCATAATTGCCACATCCATGCAAGTGTGTTTCACTGGTTATGGAAATAAAAATAGACAAAATTCCTAGCCTGCAAATTGGAAAGTAAGAATGAATATTAGGTTGTGCCGCAGCCAACCTTTCCATTTATATGTAAACCATTACACCTCAGCACATACATACCATAGTTACTGTAGGGACTACAATAGGTAAATAAATCTATACAATGCTATACATTCTGTAATATGCCCCCTCAAGCTGAGGGTGGGGAATCTACCCGAAGCTTGAACCTAAAAGCATTAAAAGACGCAGTAGGAAGCGGTTTAGTAAAGACATCGGCAAGTTGATCCCGTGAAGGAACAAACCGAATTTGAATTTCTTTCTTGGCAACTCGGTCACGTACAAAATGATAATCCACTTCAACATGTTTAGTACGAGCATGAAAAATAGGATTCGCTGAGAGATAGGTCGCACCAAGATTATCACACCAAATGGTAGGTGCAGAAACGGAAGGTACCTGCAGATCAGTTAACAGGTATTGAAGCCAAATGACTTCAGCGGTACCATCGGCAAGGGCTTTATATTCAGCTTCAGTAGAGGAGCGAGCGACTGTGCGTTGCTTTCCAGATTTCCAAGAAATCGGAGTCTGTCCAAAAAAGACAAGATAGCCTCCTGTAGACTTGCGATCAGTGACACTACCAGCCCAATCGGCATCTGTAAAGCCATGGAGAGCGAAGGAGGAACTCCGAGTGATATGAAAACCATAAGATGCAGTACCTTTTAGATAGCGTAGAATACGCTTAACGGCGGCCCAATGTGAATCAGAAGGAGCATGCATAAACTGACAAACCTTGTTAACAACAAAGCAAATATCTGGACGGGTGAAGGTAAGATATTGAAGTGCACCTACTATTTGACGAAATCATGTAGGATCAGAGAATGAATGATCCAGTAATAGGGTGACTTTCGAAGGAGAGACTGGAGTGTCAACAGGTTTGCAAGAAGTCATACCAGCTCGGGTGAGGATGTCAAGAATATACTTATGTTGACGCAGCATTAAACCCAAAGCAGTAGACTGAACCTCAATACCCAGAAAGAAGTGAACATCCCCAAGGTCACGAAGCTTGAATTCGGAGCTTAGTAGCTGTATTAGCTTATGAACCATAGCAGAGTCGCTACCTGTAAGTAGAATATCATCGACATACACTAGGAGATAGAAGATATGAGTACCATTAGACAAGATGAACAGAGAGGTGTCAACTTTTGATGCCCGGAAGCCAATGGAGAGTAAAAAATTACTGAGACGAGTGTACCATGCTCTCGGTGCCTGTTTTAAGCCATACAATGATTTGTGCAATTTGCACACATGAGATGGAAGAGAAGCGTCAACAAATCCGGGAGGTTGCTTCATCTAAACCTCTTCAGTCAGAACTCCATTGAGGAATGCATTATGAATATCAAGCTGATGAATCTTCCAATTCCGCGACACTGCAATAGAGAAAACCAAGCGCACAGTAGCTTGCTTAATAACTGGGCTAAAAGTTTCAGCATAATCAATACCTTCCTGCTGGCTAAAACCTCTAGCAACAAGTCGCGCTTTATAGCGCTCAATAGTACCATCAGAATGACGTTTGATCCGATATACCCATCGACTGCCAACAACATTCATCGAGGGATGAAATGGAACCAGAGACCAAGTGCAATTAGAACACAGAGCAGCAATCTCATCACACATAGCATTATGCCAAATTGCATACCTGTCAGCATCAGAAAATACAAAGGGCTTCGAAGTAGGAGAAGATAAGACCCGGGTGAAGGCTGATGTGGCGGCAGCGAAAGCCACTAGATTGGCTGTCTTCGGCTGCCGCGGCCGGAGAGTCATAGGATGTCTACTAACTGCGGACGGAGATGCAGGAGGTGAGAGCTGCAGTGAAGGTGCCTGTGGCAACTTATAGGAGGATAGATCCACCATGAGCTGCAAGCCAGCTGAAGTGGATGATGAAGAACCAGCCATAAGAGGAGAGCTGGCAGCCGAGGAGGGGCTGGGATCTGGACTGGAATGTGCCATAGGTCCATGAGGAGATGAAACCACTGGAGGAACGGAACCTGCATCACAAGGGTTAGATAAACAAGCAGGTGATGATGGCCAAGGAATGGGTGGAGGCTGTGGTAAGGTAGCTGTTTGCAACGGTATGGGGTGGGAGGTGGTTGTTGGGTGATTGGGTAGTGATGTAAAATTTTGCAAAATGGGAAGGGTGACAGTGGTAGGTTGAGTGGGTGTGGGAGTGATGGGAGAAACCTTTGCAATTTGTTCAGAGTTATCAAAAGGAAACACATGTTCATGAAAGCGGACATGACGAGAAATATAAATGCGATGAGATTCAATGTCAAAACATCTATAACCTAGATGCAAAGGACTATAGCCAAAGAAGACACATGGAGTGGAACGAAAGTCTAATTTATGGTTATTATATGGACACAGAAAGGGAAAACAGAGACAGCCAAAAGTACGCAAAAAATTATAATCAGGAGACCTTTGAAATATGCAATCAAATGGAGAGCGAAGACCAAGAATGGGAGTAGGCATGCGATTTATTAGATAAACAGCGGTCTCAAACGCATAATTCCAAAATCGAAAAGGTGCTTTACATTGCCCTAAAAGAGTGATACCGGTTTCTACAATATGCCTATGACGACGTTCAACGGTACCATTTTGTTCATGAGTGTGTGGACAAATCAGACGATGGATACCAATGGTTTGGAAAAATGTGGACAATTTGCGGTATTCACCGCCCCAATTAGTTTGAACAGATTTTATTTTTAAAGAAAATTGACGTTCAACAAGGGTTTGAAATTGATGAAAAACCGCGTAAACATCAGATTTGGCAACAAGCGGATAATACCATACATATTTAGTATAAGCATCAACAAATATAACAAAATAACGATATCCATCAGAAGAAAATAGGGGAGCGGGACCCCATACATCGCTAAAAATTAATTCAAGCGGAGCAAAAGTTTTGTGACCCGTAGGTCCTAAAGACAGACGCGATGATTTTCCTAAAGGACAACTTTGACATTGAAAATTAAGACGTTTGGTGTTGCAAATAATCTTACTTTTCAAAACTAACAATTGAAAAATACGTGAAGTAGGGTGACCTAATCGACGATGCCATAAATCCGCAGAGGCAGAAGTGCACGGAGACCAAAAAGCTTGAGGAAAAGACTTGACGAAAGACCGGGTCAAGGCATAGAGACCATCATTGCTTTGATCGGAGAGAAGTACTTCACGAGTGTTGAGATCCTTGACATAAAACACATGAGTGTGAAATTCAAAATACACATTATTCTCACGACAAAATTTCTGAACAGAAAGCAAAGGTTTCGTAATTGATGGAACATGAAGTACATTAGATAAAATGAAAGAACGATGTGGTGTATGTATTTTTGTATGGCCAAGATGAGATATAGGTAGCCCCTTACCATCACCAACATGCAAATTATCATTACCCAAATACGGTTCGGCAGCGGTCAAAGTGGCAAGATCGGGTGTGACGTGCTGATTTGCGCCGGTGTCCGGAAACCACTCAACAGAGCTAGTTTGAGAGGGATTGCGCTGCACCATATTGGCAGTGGATTGGCCATAATTTCGCTGCTGGAATTGAGAACAATGATGGGCTGTGTGGCCAAAATTTTGGCATAGTTGGCAGCGTGGATTCTGCCCCCTATTGCGCTGCCAAGTGCCCTGCCAAGAGCTTTGAGGGCTGTGATAATTCTGCCAAAAACGTCCCCTATTGTTGCTGGATTGGTTGGGACGCCAACCACCATTGAAACGCCCCCTGCTGCGCCCAGAATTCCCAAAGTGCTGGCACTTTGCAACCATGGCAGACGGTGGAGTGGGCAGCAGAGGAGCATGAAATGCAGCCGAAGATTTGTGGAGAAATTCATGCGTGAGGAGGTGGCTGTGGAGCTCTGCATATGCTATGGGTTCTGCCTTGGTAATTAAACTTGTAACTAAGTCTTTGAATTCACCCCTCAAGCCACGAAATACATACAAATTAAAGTCTGCAAGGGAAATTGGTCTCCCGGCAGCAGCAAGTTCATCAAATAACACTTTGGCTTTTTGCATAAAAAGGGTGACAGATTCATCACCTTGTTTTAGCTCCTGAAGAGACCCATGGAGCTGCATAATCCGAGAGTTTGAAGTGGAAGCAAGGGCTTGCTCAAGTGTGCGCCAAGCTGAACATGAGCTTTGACAGCCAACAATGAGGTGCAGAACCTCCATGGATAGAGAGGAAAGGAGTGCACTGAGAATAAGTTGGTCTTGTTGTTTCCAGCGAAGGAAGAGTTGATTAATCTGAAGAGAAACACCATCTTCAGCAAATACATGAGAAGGTGGACATATGGTAGAACCATCCACAAAACCGAACACTCCTTGACTTAGGAGGTATGGCAGCATCTGCATACGCCAATACAGGTAATTGGTATTTGTTAACTTGAGAGAGATAACTTGATGAGTGTGAGAGAGGGAGATAATGGCAGATGCATCAGACGTGAGTTGAGAGAGTTGATTTGTGTTTTGAGAGGTGAAGAGAGATGGGTCATTAGCCATGGCAGAGGAGATATTTGGCTGTGAGGTAGAAGAGGTCATGGGGTCGACTGCAGGGGAGGCAATCTGCACTGCCGGAGAAGATGTCATTGGTGCAGATGAGGTTGGCGGCTGTTCCATAGCAAAAGAGATGAGGTTGGCGGCTGAGAAAAGTAGGTTAATTGTTTAATATGCTCTGATACCAAATTGGAAAGTAAGAATGAATATTAGGTTGTGCCGCAGCCAACCTTTCCATTTATATGTAAACCATTACACCTCAGCACATACATACCATAGTTACTGTAGGGACTACAATAGGTAAATAAATCTATACAATGCTATACATTCTGTAATACTGCATGTTAACCATATATCTCTAATATCAACAGGTACACATCGCTGAATCACATAGAAATCCTTGCATGTTTATTTTCTCTTTTTTTGTGTGTGCGTGTGCCTGGTGGAGCAGCAGGTTGATTAATAGAGAAATTGATGGAGCTAGTTGACAATTTAATTTTAATCTTTGTAAAACTAAACTTTTCACTCTTTTCTATGCATGGTGGGAACTGGGATGAGAAAGGAGTAGGATAGAGAAAACTTGGAAATGTTATCCTTTCTGTGATTTGGAGTATTTGGTCACAGCAGAATGATAGGATCTTCAAACTGCTTCTTGAAGCAATTTTATCCAATAAAACTTTCTTCTTTTATCGATAAAAAGAAAGGACCCATCTAGTCACAACCACTCACCATGAGTTTCCAGCAGCATTGGAAACAATATCATAGACTATCCATGGATGAATTCCAGCTTGAGTGCAAAGAGAAATCGCCTCCAGTGCAGCAACAAGATGAATGCCCTCAAGCAGCTCATTTACCATTTTAATTTTACTGTGAAGAAAAGGAGAGCTAAATATCAAATTCTAGATAATCAAGATGTTGAATATCATCAGAAATAGATGCCTTTTATGTAAACTAGTTTGATAGTAATTGAACACTGTAATTCCATACTTATCAGATATGCTTTGGGACATAGAATTGTAATAGGAGACATATTGTATAATGGCTATAAAAGCCACAGCACATTAATGAAATAGATAAGTTGCTGTGAACATACTAAATTCATCATGGTATCAGAGCCTATCACACAAAACAAAAATTAAACCACAAAATTCCATCCGAAATCCACCACCAAGAATCTGCTGCCAAGAAACCCAGAAAGTGCAAAGAAACCCAGAAAATTGCAAGACATCCCAGAAACCCAAATTCACCCGAAATCCCAGATACACAAAGAAACCCAAATTCACCCAGAAATTCTACACACCCAGACATTACAAGAAATCCCAGAAATTGCAGAACCCCAAATTCATAAAGAACCCAGAAATTTTGTATCACCAAATTACAGAACCCCTTGAAACACAATGGACACCGATTCAACCACCAAATCCCCTTCTCCAGTCATACACGTACAAACCGAGAATTCTGGGTTTAATGCTGGTATAATCCTCAATGAAACCAACTATGATATTTGGTCCCAAATCATTGAAATGCACATAGCTGGACGAGAGAAGCTGGACTACATTATGGGAGATTCCCCACAGCCCGAAGCCAAAGATCCCTTATATCCCAAATGGTATGCTGAAAATCAAAAGGTTAAAGGTTGGTTACTCACATCAATGACTTCTGGAATTATGAAAAGATACATTCGAATTCGTACTGCTCGAGAAATCTGGAGTGCCTTGGCCAAAGCCTTCTACGATGGAAACGATGAAACCCAGATATTTGCCCTAAATCAAAGGGCGTTTTCCCTCCGTCAAAATGGCCGTGCACTGGCAACATATTATGGCGAACTTGTTGAAATCTTCCAAGAACTTGATTATCGTGACAAAGTGATCATGAAAGACCCCGAAGATGTCACTGCATACAAAAAAAAAATCAATTGAGAAATTACGAATCCATATCTTTCTGAATGGACTCGACGCTGAGTTTGAACAAGTGAGAGGAGAGATCCTTCGTATGGATTCAAACTGGGATCTAGAACATACCTATGCATATGTACGCCGGGAAGCCAATCGGAGAACCATCACAAAAGAGGATTCTATGACCTCTGATTCTGCAGTCCTGATATCCCGTCGAAGCCCAGCCACACGACGGCATCCTTCGTATGGCCAAAGACCGGGGGCAAATATACCCTCTCAGCCTTCCACAGACCGGGGGCAAATGTCCCAAAATTTTCTAGATATTGGCAGTAAAAACCGGGGGCAAATATCTCAAAGTTTTGAAATTGGCAGTAAAAGTTTTGAAAGTGGCAGTAAAAATTGTGGGACATCCGGACCACCCAGATCATGCACACATTGTGGTGGTACAGGACATACAAAATTTCGATGCTATGATTTAATAGGCTACCCTGAATGGTGGGATCCTGCCAAAGCACCAAGCAAACGTAACCCCATGGCATCTACTGCATGTGCGGCTACTGGAACCCCTGGAGATGCATTAACTGGAAATCATGGAGAAGCAACATCAGACTCTGCTGCCCTACACACTTCATCAAGCTCTCCAGGTAAGTCTTTCAAAAACACTACTGCACCTACTGGTTCATGTTCATGGATTATTGATTCAGGATCAACTGATCATATGTCATCTGATACTTCTATTTCCATGATTAAACCCTCTGAAACCCATGCTGTTTCCACAGCCAATGGAACCCCAGCCGAAGTTATTGGTGAATGCTCCCTTTCTCTTAATAACCTAAATTTAGATACTGTACTTGTGGTTCCCTCACTCAATTTCAATCTATTGTCCGTATCCCAGATCACAAAATTCCTAAACTGTGTTGTGATATTTTGGCCTGACTATTGTGTCTTTAAGGATATCAAGACACGGAGGACAATTGGGTGTGGTATTAGGAGAGGAAAGCTATATTATCTTGATCTCACGCCAGCTTCATCAAATGCACTTGCTCAGACAGTAGTATTGAAGAAGACAGTGGTGCCTCCTGGTTCAATCTCTACTTCTGCATCGGCTATATGGTTACTACACAAACAATTTGGACATTCTTCATTTGGGTACCTAAAACATTTGTTCCCAAAATTATTTGTTACTAATTCTCCATCAATGTTTCAATGTGAAGTTTGCGCATTAGCAAAAAGTCACCGAAGTTCTTACCCGGCAAGTTTGAATAAAAGTGTTTTTCCTTTTATGATCATACACTCAGATGTTTGGGGACCAGCCAAAATTCCTACACTTAATGGATCAAGATGGTTTGTTTCGTTTATTGATGATCACAGTCGCATGACATGGGTGTATTTGATGAAAACAAAGCAGGAAGTTTGCTCATTATTTATACAGTTTCATACAATGGTTGCAACCCAATATAAGACTCCCATCCAAATTTTCCGTACTGATAATGGTGGAGAGTTTGTAAACCATGAGCTGAAACATTTTTTACATACCCATGGCATTATCCATCAAACAACCTGTCCCTCTTCCCCTCAACAAAATGGGGTGGCAGAAAGAAAAAATCGTCAATTCCTAGAAATGGTCCGCGCCACACTATTTGATGCCCATATGCCTCTTTATTATTGGGGGGAAGCACTTACTACTGCATCCTATCTGATCAACTGAATCCCATCTCGCAGCCTGGCCTTCCAAACACCCATCGAAACCTTAAATCAAAGCTTGTCCATACCATCCATGCCAAACCTCCCACCAAAAGTTTTCGGCTGCACTGCATTTGTGCACATACCAAGTGCAGCTCGTCATAAATTGCAACCCCGTGCACTAAAATGTGTTTTTGTTGGCTATGGTCTTCATCAAAAAGGGTACAGGTGTTTTCATCCCACAACTCGCAGAATCCATGTCACCATGGACGTTCAATTCCATGAACTGCAAATGTTTTATTCTGCTACCGCAACTGCAACTCAGGGGGAGCAAAGTATGAGTATTGAAGACTTGCAGTGGCTAAGTCATCCACCTGAAAACGGAGAAGAGTTGCAAATTCTTGGAAAAGAACCTACAGGTACAGATACTGCAGCCGAAAACGGAGAAAGCAGAACATCTATATCTGCTGAAAACATAGAAGAACCTGCACTTAATGAGGTTACAAGAGAAAAATCTGCAGGTGTTGAAATTACTGGCACTAGTGGAAGAAATGAAGCTAAAACAAGTGCAAACGATGAACACGAACAAGAAAATGAGCAGCAATCGTATGATCATGATAATATAGCTGATACTCACCGATCTCACCATCAATTGTCTCCACCCGATAGTTCTACTTCTCTCCATGACTCACCCCCAGTCACAGAATCCATAGTAAGTCATGAACTCCCTCCTCAAAAACTCCCTAACCGTACCACAAGGGGAGTCCCCAAACGTAATTATGAACCGGTCCTTAACTCTACTTCTAAGTACCCTTTAAATAATTATGTTTCCTATCATAGAGTATCAAAGACATATGAATCATTTGCAAATCAATTATCTACTGTACATGTACCTAACAGTGTGCAGGAGGCCTTGAAAGACTCCAGGTGGAAAGAAGCAATGAATGAAGAAATGAAGTCCTTACACAAAAATGGAACATGGGAGGTAACCGATTTACCAATCGGAAAGAAACCAGTAGGATGCCGATGGATCTTCACAATTAAATACAAAGCAGACGGTGGCATCGAGAGGTTTAAAGCACGACTCGTAGCGAAGGGATATAGTCAAACATATGGGATTGATTATGCAGAAACATTCGCACCAGTGGCCAAAATTAATACAGTTCGTATACTCTTATCATTAGCCGTAAATCTTGATTGGCCACTACATCAGTTTGACGTAAAAAACGCCTTCCTGCATGGGAACCTCCAAGAGGAAGTCTATATGGAGTTACCTCCGGGATGTGAGTTGCAAAATAAAGGAAGCAAAAAGGTGTGCAGATTGAAAAAATCATTGTATGGTTTAAAGCAATCTCCGCGAGCATGGTTTGGCAGATTTACAAATTCAATGAAGACCTTTGGTTATCGACAAAGCAATGCTGATCACACTCTCTTCATGAAACATAATAACGGAAAGCTCACAGTGCTAATTATATATGTTGACGATATGATCGTAACAGGAGATGATGACGATGAACGACGAGCCTTGCAGACCTACCTCTCTCGTGAATTTGAGATGAAGGATCTTGGACCATTGAAGTATTTTCTGGGAATCGAGGTGTTAAGATCTAAACAAGGTATGTTCTTATCACAACGAAAATATACACTTGATTTACTACATGAAGTCGGCATGTTGGGGTGCAAACCAAGTGATACACCTGCTGCGGAAAGTATTAAATTGACTATGAATTCAAATCAAATTCCTGCAAATAAAGAACGATACCAAAGGCTTGTAGGGAGATTGATGTATCTCGCGCATACTCGGCCTGATCTAGCCTACTCTCTTAGTGTTGTGAGTCGATTTATGCACTCACCCAGTGAAGAACATATGGATGCTGTGATCCGAATCCTGCGATATTTGAAGTCTTCTCCAGGAAAAGGAATCATGTTCACTAAGGGATCATCATTATCAGTTGAAGGATATACTGATGCAGACTGGGCTGGATCAATTGATGATCGACGTTCAACTGCGGGATACTTAACCTTTGTTGGAGGAAATCTGGTTACATGGCGGAGCAAGAAACAGGAAGTGGTAGCAAGATCTAGCGCGGAAGCAGAATATAGAGGAATGGCTAAAGGTGTATGTGAACTATTATGGATTAAAAATCTATTACAGGAACTCAATATTCCGATAGCATCTCCAATGAAACTATATTGCGACAACAAGGCAGCGTGTGACATTGCTCATAATCCCGTTCAACATGATAGAACGAAGCATGTAGAAATTGATAGACATTTCATCAAAGAAAAATTAGAAGCAAAACTGATTGAAGTTCCTCATGTCCGATCCCAAGATCAATTGGCGGACATCCTTACCAAAGCCTTATCAAGTCAAGCCTTTCATGGAATTCTGGACAAGTTGGATATGCAAAACATCTACGCACCAACTTGAGGGGGAGTGTTGAATATCATCAGAAATAGATGCCTTTTATGTAAACTAGTTTGATAGTAATTGAACACTGTAATTCCATACTTATCAGATATGCTTTGGGACATAGAATTGTAATAGGAGACATATTGTATAATGGCTATAAAAGCCACAGCACATTAATGAAATAGATAAGTTGCTGTGAACATACTAAATTCATCACAAGAGGCCATAACATTATTTGAGTAGTCCTATATTCTGAATTCAAATCCAAGAAGTGCTTTGTTGCTTGTCTAAATCACCGTGTCATTTTTCCTTTTTCTAATACTTGCATTTTTTCTAGAATAATCAAGTTAAAACACGAAAGCAAGAATATATAATTACACAAAGTTTATAATACATTATGGGAAGATTAACAAGACCAAGAAGAAATCACACCTTCCAGCGCATACTTCACCTTCGAAAGTGAAAAGCTTTTCACACATTGCTGTAAAAGATAATGATAATTTGTATAAGAGAATACATAGACAAATTGCCTCTCCAATTCTATTGCCTATATGCTCCAATAGAACGATTGTAGATTATAAAATGAGTTTACCAGAAAGAATAGGCTGCGCCTTTGCATTAGCTTCAGACCTTCCCGAGGATGTAATCTAGATAAATCAAAGTAATCAGAATTCTCAACTATTCAAATTATCTGATAAAAATGTGAAATTGGACTGCTACAACTAATGAGCAGATAAAGAAGGAAAAGTTGTTAGTGTAACAAACAGTGTTACCATGGTTCTTCCCTCTAAGACTTCAGAAAATCCCCTGGAGACATATGCTTCTATTAGATGAGCCATCGAATCTTCATCTGTGAGATCAATAGAATAAACTGATTTCAGTACCAATGCATGAGGATCGTATTTCCTAAAGAGAGAAACAAACAGGATCATGAATGATTGCCAAGAAGAAAAAAGAATGCTAAATTGATAATAGTTTTCAGTAAAACTTCTAGTAGATGAGCCAATTTGTGATTGAGGCCAAGTAGTTTTACAGCAAAAGTTGGGCGAGCAAAAGAACATGCACATGTCCCATGGCCGTACTTCATTTTTTTATGCATATGTTCCCTTTACATAAGAATGCAAAATAACCTTGCACACCATAACTTATCCAACTGATTTTGCCAAGTCCTAGCCACCAATCTTAATATTTATATCACTCATTTGAGTGCAATAACAGGCAGAAAAAAACATCTCAGGGAAGAAATACATTATTAACATTTGATGTAAATGGTTGGCTGTTTGAGATTTAACCAGGAATTATGATAATTTAACCTATTATGAATGCCTTGTTCCCTTATACTTGAAATCCAAAACGGGATAATATGTTTGTGATTATCAATGAGGTTTCCTAATGGAAGATCAAATGTTATGCATGCATCACTAACAGATAATGAAGACAATCCTAAATTAAGTTACCAGTCGCTAATATTGAGAAAACTTAGCCATGCACTTAAATTTCACAGGCAAAAATAAAAAGGTGAGAAAAGAGGGAGGAGAAAAGAAAAAGGGCGGTAATGTGTCCTCCATTGCCTTGCCATGGAGAAGTAATCTAAGCAATGAAGTCAAGATTTACACCAGATTACTAACAGAAATGCTTTCCGGAGAATGTGCCACTAAAAAGAAAGGACAACATTATAAATTCACAATATACATGACCTCTGAGACGTTTCTCCAGATTCTGGATGTATGATGGCAGAATAGTTGAACGTAGGATGATGAGTGCCCCTTTCTGCAATCCTGCATACCATCGAGTTAAGAATCCTGAATATCAACAAAGTAATGATAACTTTAGGTATAATGGATAAGTTTCATGAATACCTTTCAATACACCCTGTTGGCCAAAAAATACATCATTGATTTGATCCACGTGAGATATTAAAACAATCAAAGCTGCAACTTCTGTATGCCAAAAGCAAGAAAAAAGAGTTAAAGGCACAATTTCATAGGACACGAGACATCAATCAGAATAAACCCCAACACCACATTAATCATCGCTTAGCTAACGCTCCACTTTTTTTGTGGATCAACAGTAGCAATGATGAAGATTTAGAAATTTGACTTAGACAGTGTTTTTATACTTCCAGGCTCTTACATTTAAAAATGAAATAACATAAAGTTTCCATGCATCTATCAACATTTAAAAATGAAATAACATAAAAATTTACATTTAATTTTTAGTGATGTTTGGGGCCCTACTCCTATGTTTTCTTCTGATGGTTTTTGTTATTTTGTTATCTTTGTTGATGCGCACACTAAATATATCTGGTATTATCCGCTTGTTGCGAAATCTGATGTATTTTCCACGTTTCAACATTTTCAGACACTTGTTGAGCGTCAGTTTTCTCTTAAAATTAAATCTGTTCAAACTGATTAGGGTGGTGAATATCAGAAATTAAATAATTTTTTTCAAACCATTGGTATTCACCATCGCTTAATTTGTCCTCATACTCATGAACAAAATGGCACAGTTGAACGTCGTCATAGACATATTGTCGAAACTGGCCTAACCCTTTTAGGCCAGTGTCATGCCCCATTGCGTTTTTGGAACTATGCTATGGAATCATCAGTATATCTTATTAATCGCATGCCTACTTCTGTTCTTCAAAATAAATCTCCTTTTTCGTGTCTGTTTCATCGCACTCCTGATTATAACTTCCTATGTACTTTTGGGTGTCTTTATTTTCCATTTTTACGTCCATATCATGCTCATAAATTAGATTTTCGGTCTTCTCCGGGTGTGTTTTTAGGCTATAGCTTGTCTCATTTTGGTTATCGGTGTCTTGATTTAGAGTCTGATCATGTCTATGTATCCCGTCATGTTCGTTTTCATGAAAGTGTCTTTCCTTTTAAGAAGTCTGAACAGGTAACAATTCCCCCGGTTCCACTCACTACACCTACCTATCTTCCATCATTGCATCCTCCTCCATGTTTTCAGCCTATCCATTCCCTAATCGGCAGAAACCACAACCCACCTTTGCCCGTTGTTTCAGCTGACCCTGCCTCACCATCCCACACAGCCATACTGTCACCACGTGCTTGTTTTTCCAATGATTATTGTGCAGGAACATGTTCTGATTTGCAGGTTTCAGGAGCGGCACAGCAGCGGTCGGCAGCTGAAATCTCCAGCCCGACAGCAGCTTCACCATCGCCTGCGGTGCAGCCCCAGCACTTTCCCGGATTCACCTCCTGGTCTGCAACTTTGTGTTGACCTCTCCTCTTATCCTCTTCAGCAAATTCCAGGTACAGGTACTGCTGCTTCCTGTCCAACTGCTTCTAAACACCCCATGGTTCTTCGTCCGAGACAGCCAAAGACAGCACTGACCACCACCACGGCAGCCACATCTGTTGCCTCCTTCAGTTGGGTAGTTTCTCCTCCCTCGCATGAGCCACTTATTTTTCATGATGCTAACAGATATGAGGCTTGGCATAATGCTATGCGTGAGGAGATTCAGGCGCTACGCGCAAACAGAACATGGACTTTAGTGCCGTTTCATCCATCCATGAATGTTGTTGGTAGCCGATGGGTCTACAAAATTAAACGCAGATCTGATGGTAGCATTGAGAGGTATAAGGCGCGCCTGGTTGCTAGGGGCTTCACTCAGCAAAAAGGTATTGATTACTCAAAAACCTTTAGTCCTGTTATCAAACAGGCAACAGTACGCTTAGAATCCATAACTTGTTTGATGCAAATTTGTCAAAATCGTTTCAGTTGGTGCTTCGTCTTTTCAATTGGAACGGAATGTTTTGGTTTTGGAGCATTTCGGCGTAGTTGTACTATTTATGTGTATATATATATATAATATAATTCCAGAGAAACATTATCAATTTAATTCCAGAGAAAATAAAGGAGTGAATTTGAGGTTCTCCTTAGCCCTGGAAGCATTTTTCTTTTCCGGTTTTTTTGCGGTGCTTGTGCCTGATGAAGCAAGGATGAGCTTAAGTAAGAAGCCAAGATACAGTGGTGTAAAATGAAAGTGGAAACCAATACGAATGAAACAGGGAGGGGCCCTTGACTTGACTTTGCGAGGATGCTTGTACTATTCATAGTCTTTTTCCTGTTGGAAAAGTGTAGCAGGGCAACACAAATTAAATTAAGGGGGTTTGCCATGAATCTTCCTCTTCATAAATACTTGCCGAGGTTAACAATTTTAACGAGTTTACCATGATAAAAAAAAACAATAAGTAGTTTTGGGCAAGAATAAGCGAGAGTTGGACTACAAAACCAATAATAGCTCTCCTCCTTGATCCATCTTTACCCACAGCATGAGAACATTTATACCCAAGAATGCTTTCTTTAATCCATCCCCAGAAATAAAACAAACTATATCATTATTTGAAATTTCTCCAGCTTGTAAATGTGTATTGCTCTCAATGTTCATGGACTTCGGGGGCAAGTTGACGGCATTCACCATTTGTGCTGAGAAAGAAAGCTAGTAGATAGGTGCAGTGATTGGTGAATGAGATGAGAAAAGTCAAGTCAGTGACATCTTCTTCCGCAATAGATATTTTGCCAATATTCAGAATTTGAAGTTCGTGGAGGTTTCCTAGATTTATTGCCATGGACCCTTAGGAGTCCATGTCATAGGTCGAGCAAATGGTGCTCCATGCCAACCAATTTTAATACGCTTTCTACACGCTCCCCTCGAGAAAATGTTAAGCAATTGGCCTTTGGAAATTTCCTCTCATCGTATCAAAACTAGATTTATGACCAAAATTTGGCTTATATGTATTGTTTGAGAATAATATAGATTATATTTTGGGACTTTATTTAATTGTTTAAATTTTTAGGTGAAATGGTTCCTTGACTTAATATCATAACCTTGTTGACCTAGCGGTTACGAGTTCGAATCTAACTACTCTCATTCTATTTGATAAAAATCAAGTACAAGGTAGAATAGGTTTGTATGCAAGTTTCAAGCCCAAAATTTTTTCATTTATGAAGATATGTTAGAGAATATTATAAAATATATTTTAAGATTTCACATAACAGTTTTAGATTTTATGTGACATAATTACTTTATGACACAGAACGGAAAGAAAATAAAATGATTTACCAACGTAAATCACAGAACAAGAAACTCTACTGTGAAGAAAAAACTCAAATTGTATATTATCCTTTTGTCCTCTGTTTTCAGCCCTTAAATAGGCGGACAGATTACAAGTTATTGCAGTGATTCTGCAATATTCTAAAACGGGAAAATAAAGACAAAAATAACTGCAGACAATTAATTAGAAAAAAAAGCTTTAACGGAAACAAAGTAATTGGAAAATGCATAACGAAAACAAAAGTAATTGCAGAATTAAAAAAAACTGATGCGCTGGGATTTGGAGATATTACAAGCCGAGAATCCAGCTTTTAATTCTTGATCTTCTTGCTGACAGCTGGCTTGTGATTTTTGGACCGTTCCTTCTTGCCAATCTTCTTGTCTAACACTTCTTCAAAATCTGTTGCAAGCTGTTCTACGTCAGTCTCCTCTACTTGCGAAGAACTCGACCCCGAGTTATATTCCGGATAAATTGGAACATCTGCGCAAAATTCATACAGGTCTGCTACATTGAAAGTGCGAGAGATGTGCATATCCGCAGGAAGATCGACCACGTAGGCATTGTCATTGATCTTCTTGATGATTTTGTATGGACCGTACTTCCTTGGCTTCAACTTGTTATAGGATCCAAGAGGAAACCACTCCTTGCGTAAAAAGACCATCAGCTCATCTCCTTCAGCGAACAGTTTTTCGCGCCTCTTGACATCGGCTGCAGCTTTATATTTCGCATTCTTCCCCTCCAACCGAGCTTTCACCTCTGCTTGGATACTTCGCGCATGTTCGGCCAGATTTTCAGCGGCCACACTAGAACCAGTCATCTTGGGCAGGCGGGCTAAATCCAATGCATGTTTAGGTGATTTTAAATAAACCAGCGAGAAAGGAGATCTACCTGTAGCTGTATGAATTGCATTATTATATGCGAACTCCGCTTGGGCCAAAGACACATCCCACTGTTTTGGCTTATCACCACAAATGCTGCGTATCAAATTTTCCAAAGTCCTGTTCAGATTCTCCGTCTGCCCATCAGTTTGTGGATGGGCTGTGCTGCTAAATTTTAATGTGGTATCCATCCTTCTCCATAATGTGATCCAAAAATGACTAAGAAATTTTGAATCCCGGTCAGAAGTGATGGATTGCGGTACCCCATGTAGTCGTACCACCTCCCGAAAGAACAAGTAAGCTACATGAGAAGCATCGGAGGTTTTCCGGCACGGGATAAAGTGACCCATTTTGGAAAACCTGTCAACTACGACAAATACTGAGTCCACTCCCCATTGAGTTCGCGGCAATCCCAACACAAAATCCATAGACAAATCTTCCCATATCGCGTTTGGTACTGGCAGTGGCATGTATAATCCAGTATTCTGGGCTTGCCCTTTTGAGGTCTGGCAAACATAGCACTTACGAACCAAGTTCCCCATGTCACGTTTTAGCTGGGGCCAATAATACCTCTCGGCCACACTGCTGATAGTCTTATCACGCCCCAAGTGTCCACTCAAACCACCGCCATGTAGCTCTCGTACCAGCTTCTCCCTCAAAGAACTTCGAGGGACACAAAGTTGATTACCACGAAAAAGGTAGTCATCAACAATATGGAATTCCCCCACCGTATGTTGTAGCCGGCATTTTTCCCACAATTCGGCGAAGTCTTCGTCACCCTCGTATAATTCCTTCAAAAACTCAAACCCAACAACCTCTTGCTGCATAGTCACTAGTAAGTTGGCACGCCGGCTCAAGGCATCAGCTACCTTGTTTAGAGCTCCGGACTTATGCTTCAGAATGAAAGGGAATTTCTGCAAGTACGTCGACCACCGTGCATGCATATTACTAAGATTTTTCTGGCTATTCAGGTACTTCAGCGCCTGATGATCGGTATATAGTATGAAATCCCGCTGAATAAGATAATGTTCCCAATGTTTAAGGGCACGCACAACGGCGTAAAATTCCTGATCATAAGTGCTCCACTTCTGTCGTGCTTCGCTGAGTTTTTCACTGAAGAAAGCTACCGGTCTCTTCTCCTGGGATAGAACTGCTCCTACCCCAATCCCGCTGGCGTCAAACTCCACTTCAAATAATTTCTCGAAACTGGGTAAGGCAAGGACGGGAGTGGTACACAACTTTTCTTTGATCACGGCGAAAGCTGTGTCAGCCGCTACACCCCAATCAAATTTTCCTTTCTTCAGGCACTCAGTTATAGGAGCTACAATGCTGCTGAAATTCCGAATAAATCTTCGATAAAAAGTTGCCAATCCATGAAAACTCCGGACATCCCCCACCATTTTCGGCGTCGGCCACTCGCGGATGGCTTTTACCTTTTCTGTATCTACCAATATGCCTTCAGAACTGACTACATACCCCAGGAATAATAACCTCTCGGTCAGCCAACTGCACTTATTAAAGTTGATAAACAACTTATTTTCGGATAATACTCCCAACACGGCACGTAGGTGACTCATGTGCTCATCTTCGCTGCGGCTGTAAATTAGTATGTCGTCAAAATAAACGACTACATATTTCCCAATAAAAGGCCGTAATACCTGATTCATAAGCCGCATAAAGGTACTAGGGGCATTTGACAGCCCGAATGGCATCACCAGCCACTCGTAGAGCCCATCCTTCGTCTTAAAAGCTGTCTTCCATTCATCACCCGGCCTCACTCGAATCTGATGGTACCCACTGCGGAGATCAATTTTGGAGAATAATTTTGACCCTTCCAACATATCCAGCATGTCATCTAGCCGCGGGATCGGAAAGCTATATCTGACTGTTATCCGATTTATGGCGCGGCTGTCAACGCACATCCTCCAACTCCCATCTTTCTTCGGAACCAGTAAGGCAGGTACAGCGCACGGACTCATGCTCTCACGAATAAATCCCTTCTTTAGCAACTCTTCCACCTTCTCCTGCAAAAATCTGATTCTCTTGCGGACTCATCCGGTAGTGCGGTAGATTCGGTAAGCTAGCTCCTGGAACCAAATCAATTTGGTGTTGTATGTCCCTCAACGGAGGAAGGTCATTTGGTAATTCTTCCGACACCAATTCGTTAAATTCCCCCAAAAGAGATTGTACCCTTTTAGGTACTTCCTCCTCTCGAGCACCTTTTTCTGTTACCATTAGGGCCCGCACGACTACCACATGGACCTCCTTTGCTTCCTTCACCTCTACTTCCAAGTCCGAAAAAGAGGTGACTAACGAGAGTAACGAGTGATCCTCCGCCGTAGCCTTACTCGTGATCTCTCCCGAATTTCGCTTAGGCACCATAGCGATTTTCCTGCCTTCCCAATTGAAAACATAGACATTCTCTCGCCCCCGATAAGTCACATCCACATCAAATTGCCAAGGACGTCCCAACAATACATGACTAGCGTCCATATCGACCACGTCACAAGCCACTTCATCTCGGTAATGTTGCCCAATTGAAATAGGGACTTTACACACCTCGGTTACACTCACTTTAGGTCCCTTTTTGATCCACCCAATCATATAAGGTTTTGGGTGTTTTTCGGCCCTCAACTTCAGATGTTCCACCAGCCTTCTAGACACAAAATTTTCGCAACTTCCCGTATCGACAATTAAATCGCAGACCTTCCCCTTCACACTACAGCAAGACTTGAAGATGTTATTTCTTTGTGATGGATCTTCGATTTTTGCTGAGCATAAGACGCGTTGGACCACGCAATTCACAAAGTCTCCTTCTTCTTCTGCAATTTCGGCCCCCTCCAGCAGCTCCTCGGCAATCTGCTCTTCTTTGTCTTCCTCAAATTCTGCCTCTACCAAGTTCACAGGCCTCCTTGCTGGACATTCATTTGATCGGTGTCCTAGTTGGCCACAACGGTAGCACTTAAATCCTCCTGGTTTAGCATAGGTGGTTGGTGCTCGTGGGGTATCCCTTGCAGCTGCTGTCGGTTGAATTCCCGTCTGGGTACTGGTAGAAGTTGCACTTCGTTGGGTCTGGTTGGTAATCAGTTTGGGTGGGGTTTGGCCATCAGGTGATGTGAATTTACTTCTGTTTGATGACGGGTAGGATGACTCTCCCGTGTTTTTGAAATGGGAAAAACGGGAAGGGGTCTTCTCCATGAGTTCTGCCTTTAAGGCCATATTATGTGCCTCATCAACTGTCCAGACCACTTGTAAACCAATTCTCTCTCGGATAGATGGTTTTAATCCCCCTAAATACCGTGAAACCTGTTGTGCTTCAGATTCACTCAAATTATTTCGAACCGAGAGCCTTGACCACTCCTTTGTGTAATCTGCTACAGATCGGTTCCCTTGCACACAATTTTGTAAACTCTGAAAAATGAATTGTTCATAATCAGGGGGTAAAAACCTGCTAATCATGAGTTGTTTCATCCTCCTCCAAGATCGTAGGGGTGCCTTGCCTTGGCGTCTCCTGTCCATCTGCAATCTTTCCCACCAAACAGCAGCCCCACTCCTTAACTTGTATGAGACAAGTTTAACTTGGTGTTCTTCTGCGACCTCGGTAAAATCGAAGAACCTTTCGACTTCGGAGATCCAGTCCAGGAATTCTTCGATCTGCAATTTCCCATGGAACAAACGGATGTCAGCCCGAATCCTGTATTCAGGTTGATTTCTCCTCTGCAATTGATTTTCAGGCGCATCTACTGCTTCTTCTTCCGAGTCGTCGTCACTGTCGACAGCATAGAGTCTGTTTCTGGCGACTCTAGGAGGAGGTTCCACCCTTGGATGGTTGCGGGCACCCTCATTGGCAGGTGCCAAAGGTCCCCTAACCAGCTGCTGGATCATGGCCTCCATTCTTGCCATTGCTTGCCTTTGTTCGTCAATGGCTGCCCACAGATCAGCATCTGTGTCCCTGCGACCAACGTCACGGGGATTAGCTCTTCCTCCTTCGTTGTTGTTGGCCATTGAAACAAGGCAATTCCTTGCTCTGATACCACTTGACGCAGAACGGAAAGAAAATAAAATGATTTACCAACGTAAATCACAGAACAAGAAACTCTACTGTGAAGAAAAAACTCAAATTGTATATTATCCTTTTGTCCTCTGTTTTCAGCCCTTAAATAGGCGGACAGATTACAAGTTATTGCAGTGATTCTGCAATATTCTAAAACGGGAAAATAAAGACAAAAATAACTGCAGACAATTAATTAGAAAAAAAAGCTTTAACGGAAACAAAGTAATTGGAAAATGCATAACGAAAACAAAAGTAATTGCAGAATTAAAAAAAAACTGATGCGCTGGGATTTGGAGATATTGCAAGCCGAGAATCCAGCTTTTAATTCTTGATCTTCTTGCTGCCAGCTGGTGATGCAGATCAGGATACAGATCAGGAAATCAATGCAGATCATGCAGATCAGGAAATCAATGCAGATCAAGAGACTGAGGCAGATCAGGAGACTCCCACAATGGCGTGATCAACACTGAAATTACGCCTCAATTAGTTTTCTCTTTTAATTATATTTCTTATCAAGATAATTACTACCATTAGACTTTCCTTATTTATGTTTTCTTTCCAAGATAGAATTTATGTTGAAGCAGGAGACTGCCTTAGTATTTATAGGGTATTTGTAAGCAAGAAACGCTATTGCTTTTGTTTTACTATTTTGATTCAGTAATTGAATTATTCTTGGAGTGATTCCAAACACATAGAGAGATTCTGTGTATTGTTCCTGTTTTAGTGTTAAGTGTGAGGCTTCCTAAGACAGTGGACACCAATTTGGTATCAGAGCTGTGCGTATATGCCTATTACTCGCAGTGGTAATTCATACGCTATGGCTTCCACCCACAACCGAAACAACCCCACAAACACCAACCAAAACCCAGCCCTCCCTATTCCACCCAACCAAGCACCCACCAACCCAAACAATCCAATCAACCCGCACCCAATCCTCCAAGACAGCTCCACCTCAAGCCACCAAAACCCAAACACTGAAAACCCAAACACCCGAAACTCAGACCAACCACAATTACATTATCAACTGGACCAAATCGCCACAGTTATGGCACAAGTAATTCGATGCCTGGATGTGATGGAAGAACGCTATGCTCGAGAGGAGTATGATCTTCCTAATCAGCAAGGCCGAAGAGTAGAAAACAGGGGAAGGTTGAACCATGCTGAGGAAGAAGATGATCACAGTGCAGAGGAGGAATTTCAAGAATTTAATGAGCCTGAGCATCAAGTTCGTCGCCCTAGACAGGCTATGCACAGAGGACATGCTGTTTATCAACCACCACTTGATGAGTTAACCAAGCGGATGAAGATAGACGTACCCGATTTCCTTGGCAAACTGGAACCCAATGCATTTGAAGACTGGCTGACAGCAATTGAGGACTACTTCGACTGGTTTGCTGTTTCTGAAGATAGAAAGGTGCGATATGTTCGGATGAAATTAAAGGGACACGCACGAGCATGGTGGGGAACTGTGGGGGAACAATTGCGCCGAACACGCAGACCACCAATTTCAAACTGGGAGGAGATGAAAGAACGATTGAAAGAGAAATATCTGCCCATTGATTATGAGCAGATGATGTTCGAAGAGATGTTGCAACTTCGCCAAGGTTCCTTAAGTGTTGATCAATTTACAGACCGCTTCCATGAATTATCGGTGCGTAGTAGAGTTGTGGAAACGGAGCAGCAGACATTAGCCAGATATCGGACGGGACTTCGCAGCGACTTGCTCAAAGACATGTGGACTGCGCGCCTAATTAACGTGGAAGAGGCCTACCAGCTCGCACTCCGTCTGGAGAAGCAAGCGGGACCTGCCAGTGGAAGAAGGATAACCACATGGGAGTCAAAATCTGAGTTTGCCTCTGTTGCGGCAAACCAACGACCTCCAGCATCGCGAGAGCAAGCAAAGACTGGAGCCAGTGGAGACTATAAAGGAAGAGCAAGAGCCCCTAATGAAGGACCACAATGCTACAAGTGCAAAGGGTTCGGTCACTACGCTGTTGTTTGTCCCACACGGGATAAAAAGCTAGCGTTTATTTGTGAGAAAGAATTGATGGCAGAGGAGGCAGCTGCTGAGCACTTGGCAGAGGAAGAATTGGATGAAGACAGCCTTAGTGATGAAGAACACTTGAATGCTTCAGAACTACCCAGTTGTGTTATCCATCGAATACTGACAGGAACTAAGAAAGAGCTTCAAACTAATCCTGATTGGTTGCGCACCAATTTTTTTCACACTCGAATGGAGCATGACGGAAAGGCTTTGAACGTGATCATCGACAATGGCAGCGGCATGAATGTGATCTCAGGAGCTCCTGTTGAACGTTTGGGGCTAGAGACAGTAAGACATCCCACCCCATACCGAATTAGTTGGGTTAATGAAACCAACTCAGTTTCAGTCAAACAGCGATGTCTGGTGAAATTCTCATTGGGAAAAAAATATGTTGACGAAGCCTGGTGTGATGTGATTCCTATGACAGTTTGTCATATGCTGCTGGGGCGTCCATTGATGTATGATAGGAGGGTCTATTATGATGGCTATGCCAATACTTATTCCTTTAAGTTCCAAGGGAAGAAATTGGTGCTTGAGCCTCTGCAAATTTCTGAATTTGACACTAAAAAGGATGTGGTTCCTGTCCTGACCATGAAACAATTCTCCCGAGTCATACAAAGGGAAGACATGGTGCTGTTGGTTGTGAACCGTGAGAAGAAGCAAGATGATGGTGTCATCCCAGCTGAGCTATCTGCGCTGTTGAAACATTACGGCCACATCATGCCTGAAGAAATGCCCAGCCAACTCCCCCCATTAAGGGAAATGCAGCACACAATTGATCTAATTCCAGGGTCTTCCTTGCCTAATCTCCCACACTACCGTATGAGCCCAAGGGAAAATGAAGAACTCAGCCGTCAAATACAACAATTATTGGACAAAGGATTCATCCGTGAGAACCTTAGCCCTTGCGCTGTCCCAGTTTTACTTACGCCAAAAAAAGATGGAAGTTGGCGAATGTGCGTTGATAGTCGAGCAATTAACAAAATAACGGTGAAATATCGGTTTCCCATTCCGCGTCTTGATGATATGCTAGACTTACTTAGTGGTTCCTCAATCTTCACCAAAATCGACCTTCGAAGTGGGTATCATCAAATCCGTATCAAGGAAGGGGATGAATGGAAGACAGCATTCAAAACCAAAGATGGCCTCTTTGAGTGGCTAGTCATGCCGTTCGGGTTAACCAACGCACCAAGTACCTTCATGCGTGTAATGACGCAAATATTCAAGCCATTCCTGGGGAGGTTTGTTGTCGTCTATTTCGATGACATTTTAATTTTCAGCAAGGATGTGAAGGAACATGTAGGCCACGTTGAGAAGGTCCTGCAGGTATTGCAGGCGGAGCAGCTCTATATTAACAAAGAGAAGTGTTCATTCATGCAGACAAATGCCAAATTCCTGGGATTTATCATATCCTGCAAAGGAGTGGAAGCTGACCCAGCCAAGGTACAAGCTATCCAACAATGGCCGACACCACAGAATCTGTCAGAAGTCAGAAGCTTCCACGGCTTGGCTACCTTTTATCGTCGATTTATACGCAACTTCAGCACAATCATGGCCCCAATTACGGAGTGCTTAAAGAATAAACAATTTGCGTGGGGTACAGCAGCTGTCAAGGCCTTTACAGAAATCAAGAGCAAGATGGGGCAAGCACCAGTACTCAAACTCCCTGATTTTTCCAAAATTTTCGAAGTGGCCTGTGATGCATCCCACGTGGGAATTGGGGGCGTATTAAGTCAGGAGGGTCATCCCATCGCCTTTTACAGCGAGAAACTTAATGAGACGCGACGGCGATACTCGGTTTATGACATGGAATTCTACACCTTAATTCAAACTCTCAAGCATTGGCGTCCCTACTTGATCCATAGGGAGTTCGTCCTCTTCACAGACCATGACTCACTGAAGCATCTAAATTCTCAGACTAAAATGAACGCAAGGCATGCTAGATGGATCGATTATTTGCAGCAGTTTGACTTTGTTATAAGACACAAATCGGGAGCAGAAAATAAAGTGGCTGATGCCCTCAGTAGGAGGCCACATCTGCTGCATCTATCTTCAACACATGTGGCAGGGTTCGAAAATTTGAAATCAGAGTATCACAATGACTCAGATTTTGGCAGAATTTACAATGACCTGGCTACTCAGGGGCACATATCTGAAAAGGAGTATGTGATGCGTGAGGGGTTCCTATTTTACAAGTCACGGCTGTGCATCCCGCGAGGCTCACTCAGGGAACTCATCATCACGGAACTTCATGGAGGAGGTTTAGCTGGCCATTTTGGGCATGATAAAACGTTCGCTCTGGTTGCTGATCGGTTTTATTGGCCTCGAATGCGTAGAGATGTTCACACCGTGGTGGACAGGTGTAGAATTTGCCAGCTAAATAAAGGCACAAAACAACCTACAGGGCTGTACACTCCACTACCAATACCAGACAGGCCATGGCAACACCTGAGCATGGATTTCGTTCTTGGTTTACCAAGAACTTTGCGAAGTCATGACTCAATAATGGTGGTGGTTGACCGTTTTTCTAAAATGGCTCATTTCTTACCATGCCAAAAGACGTTCGATGCCTCTAAAGTAGCAGCATTATTCCTACAAGAAATTGTTCGATTACATGGTGTTCCTAACTCAATTGTTTCTGACAGGGATGTGAAATTTGTAAGCTACTTCTGGAAAACATTGTGGGCAAAAATGGGCACGAAGCTGATGTTCTCAAGCGCCTTTCATCCCCAAACGGACGGCCAAACGGAAGTCACAAACAGGAGCTTAGGGAACCTGTTACGCTGCTTAATTACAGATCATATGACCAGTTGGGACCTAATACTTCCACATGCTGAATTTGCTTTCAACAATTCAGTTAATCGTTCAACAGGTTGCACCCCTTTTGAAGTGGTCTATGGGTTTCGCCCTAATGCTCCACTTGACGTAAGCCCTCTACCTGCCCCTACCAGAGCAAGCGAAGCAGCCATGGATTTTACAAGTTATATGCGAGACGTACACGAGGAATGCAAAAGACGTTTAACTATTCAAACAACCTCATACGCAGATGCAGCAAACGCCACACGCAGGAATCGACAATTTAATACAGGCGACATGGTGCTAATTCGCCTACGTCCAGAACGCTTTCCTCAAGGAAGTTTTACGAAGCTTCATGCGCGAAGAGCAGGACCTTTCAAGATCAAAAAGAAATTGGGTGCAAATGCTTATGTTATTGACTTGCCTCCAGATTTTGCTATTAGTCCAATTTTCAACATTGAAGATATTACAGAATTCAAGGGTAACGTCAACAACAATTCTCCACAATCAATTCCAGCTGACACACCTGAACCACGAGTCCCGACAACTACAGCACAAAGAGATGAGATTGCTGCCATCTTGGACCACCAGTTTGTACCCACTCGCAGAGGAGGTTATTATAAATTCCTAGTGCAATGGAAAAATAGGCCAGCTTCTGATTCGGTCTGGCTGCAAGCTCAAGAAATCAAACGCCTGCATCCACAACTTCTTACCGAATATTCCAATCGGTACTTGCCGGAGTCAAGTTCTTCAGGAGACGCGGCAATTGATGCAGATCAGGATACAGATCATGAAATCAATGCAGATCATACAGATCAGGAAATCAATGCAGATCATACAGATCAGGAAATCAATGCAGATCAAGAGACTGAGGCAGATCAGGAGACTCCCACAATGGCGTGATCAACACTGAAATTACGCCTCAATTAGTTTTCTCTTTTAATTATATTTCTTATCAAGATAATTACTACCATTAGACTTTCCTTATTTATGTTTTCTTTCCAAGATAGAATTTATGTTGAAGCAGGAGACTGCCTTAGTATTTATAGGGTATTTGTAAGCAAGAAACGCTATTGCTTTTGTTTTACTATTTTGATTCAGTAATTGAATTATTCTTGGAGTGATTCCAAACACATAGAGAGATTCTGTGTATTGTTCCTGTTTTAGTGTTAAGTGTGAGGCTTCCTAAGACAGTGGACACCAGTTGGCTTGTGATTTTTGGACCGTTCCTTCTTGCCAATCTTCTTGTCTAACACTTCTTCAAAATCTGCTGCAAGCTGTTCTACGTCACTTTACATGTAGAAGTTAAATCCATGAGATAGAATGTTGTCGTTTGTCTGTTCCTCCATGGTCTAAGCTGAGGGTGTGAACACTGGGAAGTTGTCTCTTTATGACTCAAGTTACAAAGAAACAAAAACTAGAATTTTGTAGTCAGTGTCCTTTTCACTAAAATTTCCACAAAGAGAAAAATCTTCTACAAATGAATATATTTTTGGACGCATTCAGAATGGAAAAATTAGCGACGGTAAATTGACTTGACCACCTCTGAAGTTTGTCTGCCAAAGAATCTTATGAATTTCTCAGGGACTGAAGCATCGACCTCCTTCTTGGTGGTAAGTCTAGAAAGTAAGAAGGGGTGCGCATTTGTTGGCATGATTTAATGGAAAGAATTTGGTCAAGTTCGGTATCGTCCAATTTGGGATAGAGATCATGGTTTCTTGAAGAGAACAACTTGTGTACAGGGCAACTGTTTTTGCAAGCACACCATTCTGGGAAGAATCAAGACTTGGATCTTGTGGAAAAATGGATCTTGTGGAAAAATGGATCTTGAACATAACAGAAGGGCCTGACAGAAACATATAGAATTATATGTGATAGGTGTACTCAACACAGGCATGCATGGACCAAAGATTTGTAAGATATTATGATGCATTTTCAATCCTCCGAATTGAAATCGTCTTCATGTTAGCAAATTGAAAATTTTAAAGATGCAGAAGGTTTAAAATTAATATCCCTGTATCCAAGCACGCTGAGTTTCATGCCTCTGTTTAACACTCAAGCTGTTTTATGCATCTGGAAAACGTGCAGCCATCCTAGAATGAGGACTCTGCTAGGCATGGATTCCCTGACCTTTTACATGAAACTCATGTTGCTGGATGCTTTCACCAAGACCAATTGCCTCTTGCATTCTAATCGCATTAAATCTCATTTCATCAATGCATCTAAACCCAATCTAATCATCTTCCAACTCTTTTCATCTTTTGGTGTATGGCCACCTTCTAGCACATTTTTTGCAACTTTTAGGGTTTTTTTTAACAAAATAACTTATTAAACCCACTTGAATCCATAACTTGTTTGATGTGTTAGTTCACAATGCCATGGTCGATTTAATATTTGATCCTCTGAGGTTAATTGAAGTTTTTTTTAAGCATTTTCTTTATTTTCAATACTTGCCGAGGTTAACAATTTTAATGAATTTACCATGATAAAAAAAACAATTTAGTAGTTGTGGGCAAGAATAAGCGAGTGTTAGACTACAAAACCAACAATAGCGCATGAGGGCATTTATACAGAGTGATATAGCAGCTAAGAGAACGAGCTTCTAATCCAGCATACTATTTCGTAATGCTGCAATTAAGGGGAGAATATTTCTTAGGCTTTAATGCAGCTGAAGGCTATTGTCATAGTGAAATTCAAACATGGGGATGCATGGCAGCTGAAATCCCCGGAAATAAAACAAATACTGCTTGAACTAAAAGCTACCCCATGCACAGCATGACACTTCAGTTACCCAACACAAATCTAAGAAATGGCCATTGAAACCCCACATATTTTATCTCCATCGTTTGCTATCCAACACAAATGGCCAGATCATAATCACCTTCTTCCGTCAAAATACGTTTCTATTCTGCTACACTAAATATATTTATTTTTTCTTGAAGAGAATAAAACGAGCACGTGGTGGCAGGCTCATGTGACTCCACAAGTCCATAATCCAAGGCTTCTATTTTTCTTTTCTGTTTTGGGATAAAAGAAATATGATGAAGTTGTCTGTCTTTCTTGAGGAGAGAATCTCGATCGTCTGGGTCTTTTCCTAGTTTACAAATGCAACCTGTTTAGCATTCCAGCAAACCAACTAGATTAAATTAATGACGACAACTTCTGTATATTATTGACTCGTAAGAAAACCCGTGTCAATTATTAGTTTTTTTTTTTAAAAAAAAATATTAAAATCATGGTTGTTAGACACGGTTCGGAGACATAACCTGAAAAAAACATAGGTTACAAAGTTATCATCTACTTCGTGCCTAACATATTAGGCTTGCAACAAAATCTATATCATTATCTCATATTTCTACCTATAAAATGAAAAAAAACATAATTGAAAATCTATTGCAAAGTTACCATCATTATCATGACTATAACAGCTAAAATTACTATCACCATTACAACCAAAAGAGTAAACAAAAACAACAAAAAAAAGAAGAAAAAAAAATAAATATTTTGAGCATAAAAAAATCATATGATCTGAAAAACAGATAAAAATGACATAAAACACTAAAAAAAAACAAAGGGAAAAAGAAATTAGCAATATAAATTAAAATTTCAGAACTGAACCGAATAAAAATAAAACCTCAACAAAAAATAAAAACAAAAACTAAAAGTATAAATACATAAATATGGACAAAAAATAAACACTGTCCAAGAAGGACTGAAAAAACAAAAGAAATTAATACTAAATAAAAAATTAAAAGAATAAGTATTAAAATGAAAAACAAAATATATAATTAATTCTAATTAAAGGATAAAACTACAACAAATCAAAATCATGAGACCAAAAAACAATAAAAGAATTTTCTTTTTAAAAATACAATATAATTATTTCAAAAAATAAAAATCAAAATAAAAATTATCATATAAAAATTGAAATTGAATGTGTATTGCTCTCAATGTTCATGGACTTTGGGGGCAAGTTGACAGCATTCACCATTTGTGCTGAGAAAGAAAGCTAGTAGATAGCGAGATGAGAAAAGTCAAGTCAGTGACGTCCTCTTCAGCAATACATATTTTGCCAATATTCAGAATTTGAAGTTCGTGGAGGTTTCCTTGATTTATTGTCACGGACGCTGTTAAAGCGTTCTTTTCAAAAATATTTTTAGTGAAATTTAAAAATATATATTTTTTATTTTTTATTTTTTATTTTAAATTAATTTATTTTTATATTTTTATCTTAAAAATAATTTTAAAAAATATAAAAAACTATTATTTTAATATTTTTAAATAAAAAATAGTTTTAAAAACAATTTCAACAGAGAATTTATTTGTTTGCTCCAAGATGAGGATTTTTTATTTATTTTGGGAAGTGTGAAGCCTAAATAAAGGGGAAGGCGACCATTTAATTGTTCGTGAGCTATGGAAAAGAAAGGAGGGATGAGATGTTGGGAATCAGTTCAGGAACTTTTCTCATCATCAAATTCAATAATATTCTACCTTTTCTTAGTGGTAGGTCTAGAATTTAAGAAGGGGTGCGCATTTGTTAGCATGATTTAATGGAAAGAATTTGTAGATTTCCCGGGGAATGTTTTAGAATCTAAAAGTGAAGATATTGGTCAAGTCCAGGAACGTCCAATTTGGGATAGAGATCATGGTTTCTTGAAGAGAACAACTTGAGTACATGGCAACTGTTTTTGCAAGCACAACATTCTGGGAAGAATCAAGACTTGGATCTTGTGGCAAACTGGATCTTGAACTACTAGCTTTGATACACCATAACAGAAGGGCCTGACAGAAACATATAGAACTAAAGAGAACACCAAGTAACGAAACAAATTAAAATAATTTTGTTTAGCTGAGAAATTCAAAGTTCTTGTAACACTGTTGTGGGATTTTGTGTGAGAGAAAACCTGAGAAAGTCGTTGAGACTTCAGAGACTGGAGAGCAGGCTTTCTGCAACATGCAGATGGAATCATTACTGTAGGATACTCTTGAAAAGAAGGTTTGATTTCTACTAATGAGTTTTTATTATTACGTACATTCATTTTGCTAGAAGAAAACGAGCTTCTGCATTTAACATTCAAGTATTCTGACCAAACAAAAAACACAACGTATGCCAGTTTTCATAGATTACAGCACTTGAGATCTCTCTAGCTGTTAGAGAGAATCTTGGTAGTTTTATGCAGTTCTGAGGGAACATCTGCTATAACCATTCTTTCACTTGGCGAATCAGCAGAACATCGAAGTCCAATGTGCAGGATTGATTCCAAACACTTCTTTACCTTTTCAATGGTGATGCTGCTTCTGCCTCTTGGACCATTTCTCCTTGTCTGTACTTCCTCTTGGATATCAATTGAAAGTAGAGGATCAATAATCTCCATTACCCGATCAGGAAGGGCTGCTTCAACGAAACTATGCAGGTTAAAGTCACCTGTAAACATGTTGTCGGTGGTCCTTTTTCCTGTGAACATCTCCAACAAGAGAATTCCATAGCTATACACATCACCCTGTGTTGAAGCCTCTCCTCCCATTCCATATTCTGCAATTTAAGCAAAAACTAACAAAGTCTTTTACTAAGATTTCCTAGATAGCATAGCCATCAAATATCATCTTCGAAATTGGAATTATAATTGCATGTATTGCAGAAAATACAAACATGATTATTGGATATGTAGCAAGTTGATTTCTAAATGAATATGAGGAAGGGTAGTTGCTTAATATTTTACCTGGTGCTACATAACCAATGGTTCCTCGTATGCAAAATGAGTTGGACTCTGTAGAAAATGATTCACCAGCAGCAGCTAAAAGAATCTTTGCCAGGCCAAAATCACCCACTTGAGCAGTAAGGTCATTGTCAAGAAGGATGTTGCTCGGTTTTAGATCACAATGAAGCACTGTCGTTTCACACTGGTTGTGAAGATAATCTAATGCCAGGGCCACATCAGTCGCTATGTTTATTCTCTGCAGCAGACTTAAATTTTTGAAGTCTTGTGATTCCGCTGAACTTGGATGTAACCAGCTCTCCAAACTCCCATTTGACATGAACTCGAAGATCAAAGCCTTGAAGTCATTGCCTTGGAAATCAATGGTTGAGCAAGAATTTACAATTCTGACAAGATTTCGGTGTCTGATATTCCTCAACGCGTTGATTTCAGCCATGAAAGTCTTGCTGGCTCCTCTTTGTCGAAGCTTGAATACCTTGACAGCTACTTGATCATCAGATCCAAGTGTACCTTTGTAGACAGTGCCGTATTTTCCATCCCCAATTATGTTGGTCGAAGAGAACCCACCAGTAGCATGTACAAGTTCCGAATAGGAAACTCTTTGGTATTTCTTCTCTAATGGTGAGGCCAAAGAAGGTACACTTTTTTTTTGTTTTTTCCAGTGTATAACAGCACAGGTAGATGCCACCAACAGAAGAAGGAAAAGTGCAGCACAACTTGCAAGAATTACTACCTTCCGATGAACTCCAGTCTTTGGTCTCTGTTTTGGGCATTCATGCAATTGCAGTGCCTTGATTCCTCCACATAGCTTGTCATTTCCGGCAACTGAAAATGCACTAGCATTGGTGAAAACTCCTTCAGCTGGCACTTCACCATCAAAATTGTTAACGGAAAGGTTGAGATAACCGAGAAGAGGTAATTCACCAAGAAACTTGGGAATCTGCCCTGACAAGTTGTTGTGGGCAAGGTCAAGGACTCGAATACTTCTTAGCTTCTTGAAAGAAGAAGGAATAGTTCCTTCAAAGAAGTTGCCCTTCAAGTCGAGGTATTCCAACATGACACAACTCTCGATAGAGCTTGGAATTTTTCCAGATAATTTGTTTTCTGAAACATTCAAGTCAATCAGATTTCCTGCATTACCCAGTTGTGATGGTAATGGACCTGTTAAATTATTTGAAGCCATAGAGAGGCCCAATAAAGAATCGATACCAGCAAGTTTCTCAGGTATCGCACCACTGAGATGATTGTATGAAAGTGCTAACCATTCTAGTTGACTGTAATTTTCCAGAGAAACTGGTATAGTTCCCTCAAGAAAATTGTCTTCTAGATTGAGACGAAGCATTCGAGAAAGGTTTCCGAAGGAGGATGGAATATTTCCAGAGATTTTGTTTGTGTAAACATAAATCTCTTGCAACTTGGAAAGTTTTCCAATAGAATCAGGTAATCTCCCTGTAAGCATGTTTTCAGAAAATGCAAGATACCCCAAGTTTTTAAGATTTTCAATCTCTACAGGAATGTTTCCAGTCAAGTAGTTAGTCTGGAGTACTAACCGGTAGAGGTTGGTCGAGAGATTTGCAATAGAGATTGGCAATACGCCTCTAAGGCGATTTTCAAAAAACCACACCTGTCTTAAATTGGTGCAATTGGTTAAGGAGGTAAGAAAAGTTAAATCACTCCCATTCTCATCCCGAGCGGATTGCTTCCAAAGTTTATTCTTTCAAGGTTTTGCAGGTTTCCCAAATTATTTGGAACAGGCCCGGTCAAAGCATTATATGCTAAATCAAAATCTACGAGTCCTGAGCAATTGACTAAATATTCTGGAATATGACCAAAGAATTGGTTCATTCCAAGATAAAGATTTTGCAGATTGGGCAGGGTTGATCCTATATAACGCGGGAGGGGACCGGTTAATTGATTGTCCGCTAATGAGAGCGAAGTGATGGATGAGATATTGAAAAGCTGTTCAAGAACCATACCAGACAAATTGTTGGAATAAAGATATAGTAAATCTAAGGCAGAGAGTCGTCCAAGTTCATCAGGAATGATTCCATCCAGATTGTTCGATGCCAGACTTGCACGCTGCATGCTAGAGAGGTTCCCAAATGAAGGTGGGATTGAACCAGTGAAATGATTGCTTTCGAGGTTCAATCTTAAGAGCTTAGACAAAGAGCCAAGTTCACTGGGAATTTTCCCTCTAAAATTGTTTCCTTTTAGATGCAGGATTTTGAGGTTCGAAAAATGACTCAAGTTGGAAGGAAGTTCACCTTGGAAGGAGTTGTCTTCTAGAGAAAGGTTTCTCAGTCGAAACAACCGGCCAATTTCTGGAGGAAGAATCTGATGGAATCTGTTTCTACTGAGATCAATCACCCTGAGGAATGTAAGATTCCCGACATGGGGAGACAGCGAACCTGCCAGTTCCAGTGAAGACAGATTCAAGGAAGTCACTCTTCGATGCCTACGACCGCATGTAACTCCTTGCCAGCTGCAAAACTGCAGCGAGCTGTTCCATGAGCTTAAACTGCTGAAAGGATCGTCTGATATAAGATCCTTAATGGCAAGCAAAGCATGCTGGTCTGTCTCATTTGAGAAGCCAGTAGTGGTGGCTTCTATGTAGTTGATGAACAGAAGCATGCCCATGAACCAAAGAAACGAGTTCAGTAGCCCTGAAAGCATTTTTCTTTTCTGGGTTTTTTGCGGTGCTTGTGCCTGATGAAGCCAGGATGAGCTTAAGTAAGAAGCCAAGATATATCATTATCTGAAATTTCTCCAGCTTGTAAATGTGTATTGCTCTCAATGCTCATGGACTTCGGGGGCAAGTTGACAGCATTCACCATCTGTGCTGAGAAAGAAAGCTAGGTGGGAATTCAAGCTTTGGTCCCCCTTCTAAGGCCCAGGTATTCGGTGCAAATTGCTACCCAACAGTTTATTTTAAATGCATATTTATTACCAACAGAAATGATATATTTGCTAACCAACCATATTTTAGATGGACCGACAAAATTAATTACTCTTTTTGTTTATTGCATTTGTGATGGAAAAGAAGTGGATCTACGAACATCAACTATATCAACAAATCATTAAATTATTATCAATTTTATACTCGAGCTATTTTTATTTAGTATTTCTTTATCAAATAATTAAATTATAAAAAAATTGGTTAATGAGATGAGAAAAGTCAAGTCAGTGACGCCCTCTCCCGCAATAAATATTTTGCCAATATTCAATATTTGTAGTTCGTGGAGGTTTCCTAGACTTATTGACACCGACACAGTTAAAGCGTTACCACCTGATTACATTTCAAAAGTATTCTTAAAAAAAATTAAATTTAAATTTAAATTAGTTTTAGTTTTTATTTTAAATTAAATATTTTTGGTATTTTTAAATTATTTTTTGATATAAAAATAATTTTTAAAAAATAAAAAATATTATTTTAATACGAGCATTTTCAAACATATAATAAATCATGTTGCATAAGTCCCGAGGCATTGGCTAACGGAAAGCGGAAAGGTCGCGGAGAATTTGTTTGCTCGTAGACGAAGAAAAGAAAGCCGAAGGCGACCATTTAATTTGGTCGTCAGCTATGGAAAAGAAACAAGGGATGAGATATTGTAAAGCAGTTCAAGAACCGTATTTTGGTTAGAATATCATATACCGGTGTAAATAATAAATCAAATGAAATTAGATAGATTTAAAGTTATTTAAGATTTATTACTCTAATATCTAGTGCTCTTCAATTTTAAATAATTTTTAAAAAATTGTGTTGTTGCAAATTATAAGTCGTTCAATAATGCCCTCAATAATCACCACACGAATCACCAAATAAAAAAATCTCTTAGATCTTTATTTAAGAGGAAAAAATTGTTATGCCTAGAGTGTTAGTTCTATTTTGTAATTTATATCATTTTCGGTCTAGTAGATGACCTGTCAAAAATATAAGAGAAATAACTTTATATTTATAGAAAATCCTAAAATCCCTATAAATGACAGAATATCTATTTGTCTCTTAAATAATGTCCATAATATAAATTTGGAAATTTAGTCAATCAGTTCCTACTTGATATTTTAGGACAAATTATAATTCATGAATTAATTATATTATAATGCTTAATTTCTAAAATTATTTTCAATCAAGTCAAACTTTGCTCCATAACATATAGTCAATGCTCCATAACATTCCTTGTAGTTGAGAAATTCTCTTTTTTCCAGTGCATCTAGTCAATGCTCCATAACATTCCTAGAAACTCACGTTGCTCTCCGGTTGACAGTAATCAAGCACTATCAGTGTCGTTTGGTGCTCTTAGATACCAATTACTAAAGCTTTTATGATTTCTTTGATGAAAACTTTAAGACTTTCTATCATAGTGTTTTCCCTAAATGGAAGATATTCATCAATAAGATCTACAAGAATATGATATGCAAGTATTATATGAACTACAATTATCTTTTGAAAGCAAGATAAGCCAAAAGCATCGACAATATCTATCTTTTATTTGAAGTATGGATTGTGAGTTTTCATTGCATTTGCAATCTAAAAAAAAAAAATGAATAATCATAAATCTCCTTTGAAATTGGCTTTCAAAGAAAATATGATTTTCTTTTCTATTACAATTTTTCGATAAGCAATGCTTTTCCATTTGAAACGATCCTTACAAATGCTTTACATGACCTGATCGAAGCCTTCCTGACATACGAGACTTGCAAATATCATTTTACATTCTTGTCAAAGTCAACATAAAACCTGACAATGAGACCACTTGAATTCTTTCGAGAACAAGTTTGTTAAACAAACATCAAAATGGTTTTTGTGCTTGGAATGACTTTGAAATTCCAAAAGTTTTACATGAAAACAATTTTGCAAATAGCCATCGCTTTCCTACAAACACTCATAGCCTAAAACACTGGTGTGACATGGCCCGAAATTTTCTGCAGATTGCTCATCCACCAGAAATGGTTACTGCATCGCAGCTGCAAATCCTTCAGTCACCAATTGCAGGTTTAATTTCAACAATATCCACATCTGTTAATGTGAAATTGGACGATTCAAATTACCTAAATTGGCATTTTCAAATGCAATTGTTGCTAGAAAGTAATGGAATAATTGGCTTTGTTGATGGTTTTCACTTGTGTCCCCTTGATGAGAGTGATTTGAACATTTTTACCTCATCTTCAAGTGATGAATCCGAGAATGTGCTGATATGGAAGATGCATGACAGAGCTGTCATGCAGTTGATCACTGCTACCTTATCACCTATAGCCATGTCATGTGCTATCGGTAGCAGAAGCTCAAGAGACCTGTGGAATAGATTGAATGAGCATTTTCCACAGTGTCCAAAACTAGCATTTTTCAACTAAAGTCTGATCTGCAAAATGCTAAGAAAGGCACTGATTCTGTAAGTCAGTATCTGCTAAAGATAAAAGAAGCAAGAGACTATCTAAGTGCAGCTGGAGTGTTCTTTGCAGATGAAGACATTGTGATCTTGGCCTTGAATGGACTACCTCCTGAGTACAACACTTTCAGATGTGTGGTAAGAGGTAGGGAGAGTGTAATTCCTTTAAAGGAATTCAGATCACAATTATTGGCTGAAGAACAAATTGTGGATAATTCAATTTTTGCCACCTCTGTGTATCTTAGTGCTATGCACACTGTTGCGAAATCTGCATCTGCACCACCAGTGCATTTTCAACAGTCCCGTGGAATGCATAGCTACAACTCATATGGAAATGGTGATATAAACCATTTCACAGAAGCAGGGGAAGGGGAAGATTTGGCTCGCAGCAGAGGAGTTTTCAGCAGAAGAATCAATTTCACACCAGAATGCATGATACGGCAGTCATGAATTCTGGTGGTGTTGGCCCGTATCAGTCTGCTCCATCAATGTCTAGTAACTTGGTGTGCCAATTGTGCAATGCTCCAGGTCATACGGCTCTAGTGTGTGCACTGAACAGAAGTGAGAAGCTTCAATGTCATATTTATGGAAGGAATAATCACAACACATTGTATTGTTTTTACAATAACAATGGCCCAAATTTCTCGGGCAATACAGGCTACTCTTCCGCTCAGGAGTATCAGCCTACTTATCCTGCAGCTCAGGACCATCATGTGCAGCAAAATACCATCCACGCAATGAATATTGTTCTGCAACCTTCTCAGAACAGTATTCATTTGCAGCAATCTCAGAATTCTGGTCTGCAGCAACCTCAGAATTCTGCTCCAGTGTGGATAGCTGATACGGGTGCAACGAACCATATGACAGCCGATTTGAACAACTTGTCATTATCCACTAGGTATCTCACAAATGATACAGTCCAAACAGCAAACGGTGAAGGTTTGCTAGTTTCACATGTTGGAAATTCTATTATTCCAACACATACAGCACTCATTAAGCTCAATTCTGTTTTACATGTGCCTCAATTGACTCAGAATTTATTGTCGGTCCACCGTTTATGTTTGGATAATCAGTTTTGGCTAATCTTTGATGCTTTCTATTTTTGGATTCAGGACAAGGTCACAGGGAGGATTATATACAAAGGGCAATGCAGTAATGGACTCTATTCCTTACCTTTTGCTCCTCATCGTCAGTCATTTTGGTCATATCTTGGTCAGTTAGTTCTCTCGTCCACTTGGCATCATCGATTAGGTCATCCATCTAATAAAATTGCTACGATGATGTTAGACAAATCTCATATTAAATGCCCCATTGATTCAAATAATTCTGTATGTCATAGCTGTCTTTAGGGAAAATTTTCGAAACTTCCTTTTCAGTCCAGTACTCATAAATCTGTAATCCCATTTCACACTATACATAGTGATGTTTAGGGTCCGTCTCCTTGTGTCTCAATAGATGGTTACAAATATTATGTGACTTTTATTGATGAGTTTTCGCGTTATTGCTGGTTATTTCCACTAGTCAATAAAAGTGATCTTTGTTCTGTGTTTGTCAAATTTTATTTCTATGTTCAAACACAGTTTTCTTGTTCCATTAAAATTCTGCAAAGTGATGGGGGTGGAGAGTATGTCAGTGCACAACTCCAAAAATTCTTAATTTCGAAAGGAATTGTCCATCAAAAATCCTGCCCCTATACACCTGAACAGAATGGTCTTGCTGAACGCAAACATAGGCATTTAATTGAAACTACAATTACATTACTCCAACATGCCAAATTGCCAGCTTCATGTTGGACCTATGCAGTACATACGTCTGTATATCTTATCAACTGAATGTCGTTTGTGATCTTACAGAATAAATCTCCTTACGAGATTTTATTCAAAATTGCCAGCTTCATGTTGGACCTATGTAGTACATACGTCTGTATATCTTATCAACTGAATGCCGTTTGTGATCTTACAGAATAAATCTCCTTACGAGATTTTATTCAAAACTACTCCTTCCGTGTCTCACTTACGCATTTTCGGTTGTGCTTGTTTTCCACTATTTAGACCCTATAGGCTTCATAAGTTACAGCCTAAAACGATTATGTGTGTATTTTTGGGATATGCCTCTCAATATAAAGGCTATCTTTGTTATGAAATTGACAGCAAACACACATATATCTCTAGACATGTAATTTTTAATGAGCATGTCTTTCCATATGTTGATTTAGCTACTAGTGTTATGGGCACTACTGCATCTCCTTCCCTGTCTTCACATGTGCCCTTTCCCGTTGTTACCAATGACAACATTCTAGTCTTTCCTTCTACTATTTCGCATATTTCAGGTCACACGTCTTCGTCTTCACACTCTTTGTCCAATCCTGTGTCCTCCGCGTCCGAGTCTACTACTGCTGTCCCTTTGCAATTATCATCCATACCTGCTGATCCTGCATCCAATTCTGGAAATTCATTAGAAGGTAATCAAGCCTCAATTGATTCTTTCAGACCTGAGTGTATTTCAGTGGTTCTTCATATTCCAGATATGAACTTGCATCCTATGCAAACAAGGAGTAAGAGTGGCATTTTTAAGAAGAAGGCTTGTCTTGCTACTTCTACTGCCACAACCACGGCTGATCTGAATTTGGTTGAACCTAGCAATTACAAAGTTGCTTTGACCATCCCTGTTTGGTTGAAAGCCATGAATGATGAAATTGCTGCTTTGCAGTCGCAGCATACATGGAGTTTAATGCCTCTGCCATCTGATAAAAATCTGGTTGGATGTAAATGGATTTTTAAATCAAGAGGCATGCTAACGGGACTATTGCCAGGCATAAGGCTCGATTGGTTACTCAAGGTTTTAGTCAAGAACCTGGCTTGGACTATGGGGAGACATTTAGTCCGGTGGTAAAGCCAACTACGGTGAGGATAGTGTTGGCACTTGCTGCGCAATTTGGTTGGGGTTTACGGCAACTTGACATTAAGAATGTGTTTCTACATGGCATTCTTAATGAGGAAGTGTTTATGTCGCAACCCCCTGGCTTCATTGATCGAGCACAACCTCAGCTTGTATGCAAATTGCATAAATCTCTTTACGGTCTGAAGCAGGCCCCCCGTGCATGGAGTGACAGGTTCACCTCTTTTCTGCCATCCTTGGGATTTCATCACACATATTCAGATTCATCACTATTTGTAAAATATCTGGATGCGGGGATTATCATCTTGCTGGTATATGTTGATGACATTATCATCACGGGTAGTGATAGTATTGTTATCAATCAGGTCATTGCATCCCTCACTGCAGAATTTCAGATCACTGATATGGGAGATTTGCATTTCTTCTTGGGAGTTCAAATTCTTCATACTTCTGTTGGCCTGGTTCTCTCCCAGTCCAATTACATACAAGATTTGCTCCTTAAGACTGATATGCATGCTGCCAAGCCGTGTGCTACCCCTTGTCTTCCATATCAGCGCTTACTCAAGGATGATGGAGAGCCTTTTGATGATCCTTCCTTGTATCGCAGTGTTGTAGGTGCTCTACAATACCTCACTTTTACCAGGTCTGACATTGCGTTTGCTGTTCATCAGGTGTGCCAATTTATGCAACACCCTATGGTGGATCATTTTGTGGCTGTTAAACGCATTCTCAGGTATCTCAAGGGCACTCTCTCTATCGGGATTACTTATCAGAAAGGGTCCTTAGATCTCACAGCATTCAGTGATGCTGATTGGGCTGATGATCCTAATGATCGACGATCAACAACTGGCTTGGTTGTGTTTCTTGGTTCCAATCCCATTTCTTGGTCGTCTAAGAAGCAGCTGACGGTGTCCCGATCCTCCACCGAGGCTGAGTACAGGGCTTTGTCTTCGGCATCGGCTGAGCTTGATTGGATCAAGCAGCTGCTACAATTTTTACGCATTCCACTTCATCAGCCTCCTGTTCTTTTCTGTGACAATTTGTCTGCGATTGCATTGTCTTTTAACCCTGTGCAGCATCAACGCACAAAACACATTGAAATTGATGTGCACTTTGTCCGTGAGAGGGTGGCCACCAAGCAGGTTCAATTTGTCTCATCATAGGAGCAATTTGCTGACATTCTTACCAAGGGGTTGAGTTCTCCTTTATTTCTTGCTCACTGTCGCAATCTCAGGCTATGTCTATGTACGCCTGTGATTGAGGGGGGATGATAGAATATGAAGTGGAAATGTATGCATACTATGAGTATGCATACATTGCAATACATACATACATAGATATGTGTATAAATAGCTCACGATAGAGCATGTATTGTGTGTGGAAAATCATAAAACAGAAATAATAGAAAAACAGAGCATTTTCTGATTCTCTTCTCTCTCAAAATATCTAAACACCTTATCTTTTACAAATCCACACAACAGGGAGGGGCCCTTGACTTGACTTTGCGAAGATGCTTGTACTATTCGTTTTGTTAGACCACTGGTTCAGTATACAGTGGTTAAGTGGAAACCAATGCGAGAATCCACGAATGCAAACAGGGAGGGGCCCTTGACAAATTAAATTAAGGGGGTTTGCCATGAATCTTGACTGTTTGGGAACAGTGTTTTTTTTAAATACATTAAAATTATTATTTTTTAAATTATTTTTTGATATTATTATATTAAAATATCTAAAAACACTAAATTTTTTTTATTGAAATTAAAAAAAATGATTTTTTTTCAAAAAAACATTTTTAAATCTCTTAAAGAAGTGAAATGTTCGTGCATTTACTAGACAACAGTGTTCATGGTGTAGTTTGAACAATGTAGAAGAGAACTGTTTAGTCTTCACCACAGTTAACTGCTGCAGTTTGCAGCAGGTTTGATATTTTTTTTAAAAAAAATTGAAATTGATATTTTTCATTGGCCGACGATCACTTTCTCTTAACTCTCTTATTTTTGTACAACTTTCTTTCTCCTTTAAAGTTTTGTGGACTGAAATATAAAATTAAAACAATGTTATCACTGAAAAACTACGTTCTCAAAATAAAAGGATAAAAAATAAAAAGTTAAGAGAAAAATATACTTGTCCACACCTCATACAAACAACAACAGAAGGTCCTATTATTTTGTATATTTATTGAATATCATTAATCCATATTGTAATATAAAAAATAAAGATTTGAATTATTAATGTGTTGGATGAAAATCTTTTTTTTATTTTTAGCTTTCTTTTCATTTTTATTTTAAAAAAATAAAAAAGCATGATCATTTCTAAGTTTTAAAATATTTCTTCAACCAAGAAAAACAGAAAATATGCTTATATAACATTGTTTTTCATCTCAAGAAAAAAAAATGGAAATTTTGTTCAAATTAAGTTTGTTTTTTATGATATTTTCAATATTTTTAACTTTCAAAGTTTTTTGTAATTAATCTGAAAACACTTTTCGACCTAATTTTCCACTAAAACAATTTCATTTAGTTGTTCAAAGGTCCTCCACAACATTTTCCACCAAATCAAATTGCACGTCGACGGAACCAAAGTGATTGGATTAACAGTTAGTGGAACATTATCATTAATTCATAATAATCATTACTTTGTTATTTTATTTTATATTTTGGGCATAGTGTTCAAACATTAGTTCTCACACGACATGGAACGAAATAGAAATCAAGATTTACTTCGCAAGAGCACCCAAAACAAATACAGTCAAGGTCCACTTGAGAAAATAGTCTTTGAAATAATAATAACTGTAATTATCCATTGGTGAGTGTAATTGATTTATTTCACATCAACTTTTTTAATTCACAATCGAATTGAGGGTTTCAGTCACTTTTCATTGCCTACTACTTCCACCATATCTTGATGAATTATGATTTCAAGACTCTTCTTTTCTCTTTGTGATGTTAAAAGGATTTTATATTGAATAAATTGATTGCCAGCATATGAAGAGAGATAATAGATTTTTCAACTTCATCTTCTTTTCTTTCATAGAAGTTTATTTATAGTATTACTTTTGTAGCTATATTCCATGTTTTATACCATCTTCTTATCAAAGGAATTAATTGTTTATTTAAAGATTTTTTGTAAATATCTTTTTCTTTACTTTGTTAGGATACTATTTGTAGACTAGATATTAAAAATGTACGTATATGATAAGTTATTTTACAATAGCTAAAGCTTAGCTTATGATTACATTCAAGATAAATATCAGTTCTTTAGATAGGGAACACAATTTTTTTGCTCATAGTTTTTAAAGTTTGTCATGGTATTAAAATCTTTCTCAGTCTAATCTTAGTTCCATCTTTGTTTGTCTTTCATATGTCTATTTTTTCTCAAGTTTATCTTATTCCTAGTGCAATCTTTTATTCTTAGTTATTCTAGATCAAACAATCTCAAAATTATATATTCTAAAAAGTCTAATTTTTTTGGTTTATTTTAATGGCTAGAATTGCTCAACATAGTTCATGATATTTGTCAAAGGGAAGGATTTATAGATCCATGTTGATCACAACAACTCTATATATGATAAAAACAAAGATAACGAATAAAATACCTAATGAGAGGTCATGGATGCCCTAGTCAAGGCATGGATTTTAGGATCTTTCGAATCCAATATTATCTTGAATCTTAGATCCTTTATAGTTGTATTCTAGATATGGAATTATCTCTAGATTTTTTATAGTTAGCATAACTCTACATGTTTGTTTTAGCTTTAACATAACTTGGCTAACCTTTAATAGAACAATATTTTTATCTTTAGATTCTACTATAGTTTTATTAATCTTTTGGCATAATATATTGATATAATTTATGCAACTTTACCTACTAAAGGTCTTATTTTCACTCAATTTGTTCATGAATCTACTAAACAGGAACAATTTTTATCAAAATAATATCTGAATTAGAAGTCATTAAATCTAATCCTATGAACCGAGAACCTGTTCATTCCTAGGATTCATGCCTCAAAGATATCTTTTTCTATGACGATCAACATCTTCTCACTCAAAATGCCATGGAATAACATTGATCAACCCTCGTTTCTATGGCCTATGTAACCCAAAACAAGCTAAGGGGAAGATATATGAGCATTGTCTAGTGTTTTATGCAACTATTGTAAAAGGAATGGTCATATTATCAAAGAATACCCCATCTGACCTCCTAAAGATCTAAAACAACATATATTGTCTTAGTTGATTCTTTTAATGTTGGTAATTTTATGGTATCAACATATTTGACATAAAGTTCTCTTATTTTTTATTTAAATTGTATCCCTTGAAATGATTCAACAAATGATTATTTTAATATTTCTTGTTTTATGAATCCCAAGTAAGCTTTTGTCTACATTATATCCTTAGTATTTTGATTCTCTGACTTCTAACTATACAACAAACATTGTCCATTACCTTACCAATATACATGACTATACTAGAAATCTCTAGGTTCATACTGCAAATGGCAACAAATTCCCTATCATAACTACTTGCGATGTGTCTTCTTTTATAACCAATGCTTTTATTTATCCTAATCTTAACGCAAACTTAATGTGCTTTATAATTTGGTACATTATATTTTACTTGGGAATAAAGAGTCACCATCTCTTATTAGTTTTATTACAACTTTTGTTGACTTGGTAAAAAGTAAAACTTTGTCTTTTTCCACTCACACACCAAAAATAGTTAGGCTTTTTGACATGATACATGGTGATGTATAAGGGTATTGCATCTGGTACTTCTCATGCTAATTACATATATTTGTTACTTTAATTTATGAATATATAGTTGTCTTACATTGATTTATTCATGTATTCAAAAGATAAGATCTTTTCTATTTTTCAGATTCTTTTACAATCTTATTTTTTAGTGTGAACACACACAAAATATTAGTGGTTTTGTGAAATGGATATCACAATCATCGATGACCAAGTTACCCACTCTTAAGGCTTTGTTAGTGCGATGCCAATGTAAACATTATCAGAGACCACCTAATCTTGGTAAAGGAGAAAAATAAATTTCATTTGGATCCATTTTTTCTCAATTTAGAGGTTTGTAGCTTAACATTCATTCATTTGAAAGTTCTAACTCAATCTGCCTAAAATTTGAAAATACAATAACGGTTGATCGGGTACAAGATATTGTTGAGTTCATTGAAGAAAATGGGAAGTAAATGTTTGATGGGAGTAGTTGCTGTTTGAATAGAGGATGTTTTTCAATTGAATGGTGCTGGTTACAACCTTGTAGGTAGTTGAAATGCCACATTTATTTGCCTGAAAGCGTTGACTCGATTAGTTAAGACTTTCAAAGAGAAAGCTAAATAGTGTTCAAACAAAATTTTGCTTAAGTTAAATCCTATAAATTAGGATTTTTTATTTGAGATTGAATATATTTCACTTTAGTCCTTGTTCTCTTAATTTCTTCTAATTACACTTGTGATTACCTCCCAACATGAAATTTCATGTAAATTCACCCCTGCCAAACTCAATTGTTAGCCATAAACCTCCCAACGTTAAATTTCATATTATTTCACCCTTGCCAAACTCAATTATCATCTCTAAAGTTCAGGGTCTTTTATGGTTCGATCCTTGGTTGTGAATTTTTTCAATCAAGTTCTTAATTTCCTATCAAATTTCAATATTTATGCAATGAAGCTCCTGATTTGACCAAGTTAACCTTTCAAAATTACGATTTAACCTTTAGACTTCAATTTCTTCTAGATAAAGCCTTAATGAACTCAAAAACCAATTTTTTCTTGCAATTAAACCCTCAAAGAAATTCAGACCATGAAAAATCTCAATTGAGTCCTTAAGCATACAATATTTGAATTTTTCTTCTTAAATTGAATTTTCCTTGCTAATGGGGCCTTCATTGATCAAGAATACTGATAAATTTTTCAATCTTGTACATTTTAATCTTCCTCAGCCAGTTTTTGGCAATTTTTTGGGCATTCTTTATGTTCTCTTAGTGATATTTGTTTTTATTTTCTTCAATGCTTTTTTTTGTTTTTTCTCTTTCTGATTTTTTGCATATTTATGTGGGGCTCCAAAATGGGTAATAACAATGAGTGATGATAGTATATTGATTAAAGAATATAAACATTTTAGGGATTGAGCTAGAGATCCTTCTACTTGTTGTACAACTTCTTTCGAATTTGTGCAACTTTAATAGAACACCTCCTATAAATATTTGCTTTTTTTGGAAAACCTGCAGAACATAAGACTCCAACTTGAGGGATTGATCCCTAATTCCTATATCTTTCAATATTGGTGACTTTGTTTCCTTTTTGGCCAATTTTGCTTGACTCATCTTTCTCATTGTCAAAGAACCATCTCACATAAAAGTTTAAGTTGTTAGGTGAGACCCATAATATAATTTATATTATTCTCTAACACACCTCAAGTGAAAGCCCTTTGGGTTTGAAACTTGCACACAGGTCTACACTATCTTGTGCTAATTTTTTATCAAATAGAATGAGTGTAGTGGGATTCAAACTCGTGGCCGCTAGGTCAACAAGGTTTATCTCACCTAAAAGCTTAAGTTGTTAGGTGAGGTCCCGAGATATGATTTATATTATTCTCTAACACTCATGAATATCAATTTGGATTGTAGGATCAATAATCTCCATGACCTGATTAGGAATGTTGTTTGTAAAACATTATTCAGGCTAAATCTATCTGTAAACATTTTCTTCCCTTAAAAAATACAATGAAAAGTGTTTCAACTTTGTTTGGCATAGCAATAGAAGTCAAAATGTAATCGAAACTTCCCCAATGGTTGAGGAACTTGAGGATGACACACTGCCTATTATTTTACCTGATTCCATGTAACCTACAGAGCCTATCAGTAGCAGGAACAAGCTCTCCATAGAAATTAACTTTCTGATATTTATTGTCACAATAAGCCCAAAGAGGTTCTGGTTTTGTTCCATCTTTCCCGATATATATATAATAGAACAGATACATACCATTAATAAAACAACGAAGAAAAAAACACTAATATTTTCTAGAATTACTGCTTTCTGTAGGAAATGGTTCCCTCATCTTGTTTTCGGGCATGCAAGCAATTTCAGTGGCCTGATTCCTTCGCGTCATTTCCTGTAACTGTGACGGCACTAAGACTCCTTCAGTTGGTACTTCTCCTCAGAAATTGTTAAAGGAAAGGTTATTAGATTACAAATGAGAGGTAATCCACCATAAAACTCAGGAATCTTCTCGGACAAGTTATTGTGAGAAAGGTCTGGGACTTGATGACTTCTAGGCTTCTTCAAAGAGGAAGAATGGCTCCTTTAAAGAAGTTACCCTCCATATATAAGACCTCCCACATGAAACAGTTCTCATGTGTTCAATTGTTCAATGAAATAAGTGTGGTTCCCTCAAGAAAATTTGCTGCAAGTATATGAGATCTTTCAACTGAGTCATGTTTCCGAAAAAAGAGAGAATTGTCCTAGAGACATTATCTATGTGAGCTTAGAACACTTGTAAATTGGAAATTCTTCCGTATAATCAGGTATATCCTACCTGTAAGCAAGTTTCCTACAAAGCAAGATTCTCTAAGCTTCTTAAATTTCCCATCTCTGGAGGAATGACTCCAGTGATGATCGAGCCAAAACATATCAAAGATTGGTAGAGAGATTTGCAAGACTGGGTAAGCTGATTTTGGGAAAAACAAGTTGTGTCCTAATTTCGGTGCAATTTGTCAAGGAGGTGAGAAAAGCCAATGGCATTTTCAATTCCCATGGATTGCCACAAAAACTTGTATGCTAAAGATTTTGAGGGTTTCATTAATTATTTGGAAATTTTGGCACTTGGATCAAGTTGAACAAGTCATGAGGCATTCCCTAAGTAAGATGGTAAAGGCCCAATAATTGATTCAATCCAAGGTAAGGGTATTGTATTTTGGGAAGGATTGTTAGAGCAAGTCCAATGACAAGAGCTATTTTGAAGAGCCAAATCATAGAAATGGGTTTTTGAATAGTGTATAAATGGCTTTTGAGTTAATGTGCTCTCCAATGGTAAAAGCTATTTTGGAGAGCCATTTTGAATAGCCTTTTTTTTTATCTTATTTTAAATAAAATTCAATTATTTTGTATATAGTTTAATTATACAATTCATTACAAATAATTCAATGAAATTACCTACTATAATTAGTACTCATTTTTGCCATAATTTCCAACCTTTTTTCTTCAAAATATGCTGCAGAAATTGGATTCATTGTAGAAGTATCCATCTTCATAATCTCCATTTCTTGTTTCTCTTGCTTTTGTTTAATCAATAGAGCTTGTTGCTCCAACATAATTTTTCTGTCTTGTTTTTTTTCTACCTCAATGTCAACAAAGGTATCCTTCAATTGTTGTAAGATATTTGTTACACTTGTCTCCCCAACTTTCTATTTTCCTTGTCTGCGTCTAAGTCGTTCCTTTGCAGCTTTCTGACCAATTGGTCTATTTTGGTAAAAAAAATATATCACTGTCTTCTCCTAAACTAACAGAATCAGCGGTTGATGGATTTGAAGAAGCTAGACTTGCATTTCCATTATTTTTTTTGTTTCTTGTTTGACTTCTGATGAAGACTTGCACGTTCAAATTGTCATTTGGGTTCTTTTTTTAAGATAACCCAACAATGTTTCAGTTGAAATCGTTTGCCAATGACTGAAGCATACATTTGTCGAGCATCATTAATCTGGAAAAACAAATTCAATAAATGAAACTATGTTACATAATAAATATGTTAAACAATTTATTTAATATGTAAATGTTAAAAAAAAAATTACTCTTGATTCTTCAGTTGTTCGACTTTGTTGACGGTTTTCAATTTGGGTAACAAACCCAACAAATTTTCCAACTTCTCTATTTATTTCTTGCCATCTATTTGAGATGCTTATTTGGGAACGATTATTCAAGTTTCCTCCATGCTCGACAAAGTACGCATGTACTCGAGCCTAAAATTGTCTTGTTTGTTGATCAACTCCTGTGATTGGATCTTTGCTAGTATTTAACCACGCAGATACAAGTAAACAATCTTCTTCGGGCGAGAAGTTTTTACTTCTTTGTGATTTTTTAGTAGTTTTAACATTAGGATCACTTTGTTGAGAAACAATCTGTTCAGACTCACTTATAAGAGAGATAGTGAATGAATTTTGCAAATTTGAGTCCATCTGTATAAAAAATACATTGTGTTATTGCTCTTGCGACATGCTATTTAACTCAAATTCTATTACAGTATTAAAATAACTGATAAAAATATCTATTTACGAATAAATGCACAGCATTTCTAAACACAAAATTTACAAAGTTTAAAAATCTAATAGTAAATTTAAAACATGTAATTAAGCTAATTGATCCAAAAATTGGTAATTTATCAATTTCGCATAATTAATTTTTTTACTAAGTATTATTATTAATTACCTCCTTTTCTTTTCTTAAATATTATTATTAATTACCTCCACAACAGTTCTAAATAAAAAATTTACACAATTTTTAAATCTAACAATAAATTTAAAACATGTAATTAATCTAATTGATCAAAAAATTCGTAATTTATCAATTTCACATAATTATTTTTTTTACTGAATATTATTATTAATTACCCATTTTTTCCATAAATATTATTAATATACCCTCCCCCCCACACACACATGCCGAAACCCTACAATTTCATTTGCGTCGCACCCACCCTTTCATCTCAATTGCTCGCCTCCACAGCTCTCCCATTGCGATCTTGTCTCTGTCCCTCTCCCATGGTGATCTTGCCTCCATCCCTCTCCCATGGCTATCTCGCCTCCGTCACTCTCAGCTCCCTCCCCCCATCTCCCTCTCCCATGGAGCTCCCCCCCCCCTCTCACTCTACTCTTTTCCCCCCTCTACCTCGGCTCCCTCTCACTCTGCTCTCCCCTCTCTACCTCTGCTCTCTGCTTCATCCCCCCATCTCCCTCGGCTCCATCCCCCCTCACTCTGCTCCCTGTTCCCTGCACCCTGCTCCCCCTCCTCTCCCTCGGGCTTGATATCATTTTTGATCTTTGGCACAAATCCATTGCTGAAGAAGAAATCAAAGCTTCTGCTTTGATTTTCTTGTTCAAGTTTCTATTACATGGGTTCTTGTTCAAATAGAATCAAAGCTTCTGTGAAGTTTCTATTACATGGGTTCTTGGTTTCGATAAACAAACCTACCTACTTGTACAAAAAAAATAGATTAAGTTTAGAAAACAAACCGAAGATGCAGTGGGCAGAAGGTTTGACAGGAACCGAAGATGCAGTCTACTCGTTGGATTTTGATGAAGGTATTTTCTGTGATTTTTCTTGTTCGGATTTGCTGGAAAATATATTGTGTTTTTTCAATTGTTGAATTCATTGTGTTTTTTCAATTGTTGAATTCATTGTGTTGCTGTGTTGATGTCTGTTTTAATTTGGACAATGGCAACGGTAGCATTACAACGGTCAGATTTATTTTTTGCCTCTACAAGAGAGATATGTAGGAATGGCTCTGGAAGATGCAAAAGCCATTTTGGCTCTCCATTTAGCTCTCCCCGTTGGAGACGCAAATTTAACAAAAATAGCCAAATTTTTAAAATTTTGCCTTTGCCTGCTCTGATGGCTCCTCCTGTTGGACTTGCCCTTATAACTTAAATTTTGATCCTTTTTTCAAAGTTTTTTTAAGAATTTAAAAGCAAAAACAAAATATGTCTTTATGCGTTTTAGCATTCAAGAACCTATTTTTTTATTTTTCAACTATTTTTTCTTGTTGAGGTCCTAATAAAATTAAAAAAAAATATGTTTTGATGAATTTGCTCACATTTCATAATTTTCAACATCATAAAAAAAACTTGAAACGGAAGAAAGAACTCAAATATGCTTTCTACTCATTTTTACCATTCACACCAATTTCATAACTCTTGATTTTGCTATCGAATTGTTGTTAACATTTTTAAAACAAAATCAAAATAAGGTAAAATATAAACAAGTGAGATAAATTGCAAAACAAGGAAAATAAGGGGTAAAAAAATTAGTGTTACTTGAGGACCAAGCAATTAAAAGGAAAATGACATTTGTAAAGTATAAATAGATGAGTGGATTATAGAGAATACTCTAACCATAAAAGAAAGAAAAAACCTAGACACCATTAAAAAAATCGAGATGGAGTGAAAGAGAGAAGAAAGTGTTCTGAAAATAACACTAAAACGACAAAACCAAGGTCTGGCTGGAAGGGGTGTCCCGGTAATTTACCAATTTTTTATTCTTTTTTCTGCCAATTTATTGGCGACGCGCCATACATTTCCATGCTCACGCGTGATTCAGGCGGAGCGTGCGGTGTATTTTCAGCCATGTTCTCTTCCTCCTGGTACGGCACGTGTTAGTCCACGATGGCCAGAGACGTGTCAATGGTTGTTCAAAATTTTCCCACCCTTTTCTCTCTCCTACCTCCACATGCTGACGTCAGCGCAACTATTTTTTTTAATTTCATTTCAGTCCCTGAACTTTGATTTGCTTTTTATGGTCTTTATTGATATTATATAGGTTTTGATTCATTTCAATTTCGTCCTTCAATTGAAATTGATTATATATTGTAGTTTCATTGTAGTTTCATTTAGCTCCTTATTCTTTGAATTATTGGATTGGTTAGAAATCCTTAATATTTTTGGTATCAAATTTTTTATTTCTTTCAATTTTATCCTTCCATGAAAATTTATTATAAATCCTTAATATTTTCGGTATCAAAATTTGATTTTTTTCAACTTTATCCTTCCATGCAAAATAATTATAGATTTCAGTTTAATTTTGGTCCTAATTCTTTTAATTTCTGGTTTTGTTTTAAATTATTTAATTTCATCGGTATCAATGTATGGATTTATTTCAATTTTTTCCTTCAAATTAAATTTATTACATATGTTTTATTTTATTTTATCTCTTATACTTTTAATTTTGGATTTTATTTTTGTTCCTCTTTTTTTTGTACATATTTCTTACATAGTTCCTATTTCTGTCAATGTTTATATGTACATACTCTTAGTTTTTGTTTCTAATTTTTTATATTTCCAATGTTATTAAGTTTTTCCATTTAATGTCTAAATTTTAATATGTGCTGGAGATCATTTGAAAATTAATAATTATTATAATTTCTTCATTTTTTCCTTCAGGTCAAATAATTTCTTAAAATCTAATAATATTTATTTTTATTTAGTCATTTATTTTGTTTTTTTAATTTTTTTATATTGTTAGGCCTTAAATTTTCTAATTATTATAGATAAGACATTCAAAATAATGATAATGATTATTTGTTAGTTTTGTTTTCTTTTAAATATGTTACACTATTTATATTTTTTGATATTTATTTAATATTAGCGCCTTAATATATATATATATATATATATATATATATATATATATATATATATATATATAACCTAGGTTTTTCGGGAAAACATTACTATCATTGTTCTGAAATAATTTAAATATAATAATATGAGTAATAAATCTTATAAATAAAAAAATTATGCAATATTTTTTTGTAACAATAATCATGGTCTCATCAATTTTTATTATTTTCACTGTTATTAAGGTTTTTCTTAAATGTTTACATTTTAATTTATGATGATCATCATTTTAAAATTGATATTTTTTCGCTTTGTTGTTTTTTAAATTCTTTTTATTTATCTTTCAAGTCAATTTTTTTTAAATCTACCTATATTTGTTTTTCATTTATTTAGGTTTTTTTCTTATAAATATGTGAGAGTACTTATATATTTTAATATTTATTTAATATTAGCGCCTTAAAATATATTAGAGAAAAAGAAAATAACCTAGGATTTTTTAAGGAACAAAAAAATAATATTAGTGTTCTTAAATACTTTTAATATAATAATATGAGGAATAAATCTTATAAAATAAAATAAAAAAGATTTTGCCTTTTAATTCTAATTTTGTCCTCTTTTGTTTAAGCTTATTTCTTAGAAAAATTTGATTCTTGGATTTTAGATTGTTTTTGGAAAAAAAAAATTATAATATTTCAGATCTGATATTACTTGGGAATAAATGCAACTTACAAACATAATGGGTAGACAAATTTACCCAAGTCATCTACAATTAAAAAATATACGAACCACTTCCCTTGCATTTCGAGTACACTGTTCCTTTTAGACAGAAAAAAAAATCATTTCTAACAGATTTGATCTATTACAATTTCATTAATTAAATATTAAATTAACTGATTATAACACATAAAAAATCAATTACTTTTTTAAATAGAAAAAATTTCAGCGCAGCGTGTGGGCAAATTACCTCGTAATACCTAATCCCCAACTTTGGTTTAAAGTCCTCTCATGAACAATAGATTAGCATGATCCAATGATATCGTTTTTCCTTGTTGATGCAAATCAATAATTAAGTTGAGTTCCAATTTCCAATGATGCAAGACTAGAAACTACTACACTATTGAGTGGAGATTCGGAAGCATATCTTGAGTGGTGATTTTGCAACATTGACCAGTCAACCACTACAACATTGAGTAGTTGAAAGCAAAGTTGTCAATACCGTTCCGGGCGCCGTTCCGGTTTTTCGACTGGAACGGAACGTTCCGGTTTCAGACCGTTCCGGCGTGCCGTTTCGGTGTCGTACTGTTCATATATATATAATTAATTAATTAATTAATTATATATATATATATATGAAAAAAATAAAATATTAATTTAACAAGCATAATTAAAATTCAAGATAAATTAACTTTAAATTATACAATACAAACACAAAGTAAAACAAACATAAATAAATATAATTTTTATTTTTTATAAAATCAAAATTGATGCAACTATTTTATTTTTTTATAATATATATTTTTTTATTTTTATTGTTTTGATTTTGGTTTATTTTTATTTTATTAATAACCTTAATTTGTTATGCTAACTATTATTATAATAATTATTAGCAATCAAAGCTGTCAACTTTTAGCATGAAATTAGCCCTGCCCGTCCATTCCTCTCATTGAGCATCCCACCCGTCCATTCCTCTCATTTAGCATCCCACCCATCCATTCCTCTCAAAGTTAAAAAACAAAAAGCCACCCATACGTTCATTCCTCTCAAATTAAAAGTTTAAAACCCTACCCTCATCCTTATCTCTTCTCCCTTTGGCTGCCGCTCACCCCCCACCCACCCACACACTCTCGTCTACTCCTCTTCAATCGCTGCCCCCACACCCGTCCGTTTACTCCCTTCCCCCATGCCATACTTTTATCTCCTCCTCCACCATTCGTGCATTCAAAGGCTGCTCAGCCATCATGGGGCATGCTAGAATCGACACCCCTGCACATATGCTTTCCAACACCGAGTTCCATCCACAGTGACTCGGAAAACATTGTTGATATTTGAGGTGAGCTGATGGAAGAATTATGGAAAATTGATTTGGGGAAGAATTTTTGGGTGCCGGGGCTGTATTTGTGTGATTTAAATCGGAGACAAAATTGAAAAATTGAACGGCGTCGTTTTGATTCTGATACCGGAACGGCACACTCGGAACGGAACCGGGGCGTTCCGGCCGGAATTTGGCCGGAATTAAAACCTAGACGAAAACGACGTCGTTTTGTCCCGGTTTTATGAACGGAACGGAACGGATTTTACAACTCTGGTTGAAAGGCCAGTGCTCCACTCAAGGAGCACCTCCTTAGTGAACCTCTTTCAGGGCACCTCCTAGTTAGTCTTTATATATATGCCAGTCAACCACTAAAACAAATGCAAGATTAAGATGTAAATATACAAAGTAAGCACAGAATTTATAAAAGAGTTATAGGCCTGGCAAAATAGATAGGAAAACTAACAGATGACAAACTACTTTGAAGAAATTTTACAGGAGATTGAAAAATCTTGGGAGGAGGGAAGGGGAAAGCCCTATACTCTTCTCTGAATATCTGGAACTAAGACTCAGTCAAAAATGCGGTTGTGGTTGTTTTTGAAAGTGCTTTTCATTTAGAAATACATCAAAATGATATTTTTTTTATTTTTTAAAAATCACAATTGCAGTCTTATCTCCAAGTTCACCAAGCAATCTACGCAACCTGCTGGACTTCTCAGATTCGTTGGTCATTATCACATGTTGAGATATCAAGTCAGTGGCCTTCCCAGCAGTGCCAATAGTGACCACGACAGGGTTTCTCAAATACTTCCTTGCAAGCCGCTCCACTGCAGGTGGCATAAACATATAAGTGGTGCGGATATTACTCTTCAAGAAATGTGCTATTTTTGCTTATCAGCAAGTTTTTTTTTAAAAAAAAATAGAAAAATAATTCAGTTAGAAAAATACATGCATGTAAAACACTACACTCAAACTTGGGAGAGAGAGGGAAAAAAATCTGAAGGCACGCTTCACTTTGATCTCTCTACACAAATTTACACAAATTACAATGAGTTATTGTTTGCTATTTAGTTTTAAAAATATGAAGATTTTTTTTTTATTATTATTATTTGTTTTTAGATTATTTTTATGTATTAATGTCAAAAATAATTTTTTTTAAATAAAAAAAATTATTTTAATATATTTTTGAACAAAAAACAGTTTAAAAAACAATCAAAATCACACTCCCAACAGACACTAAAAGGAGTAGAAATAGAAGGAAAAAAAATCTAAATTTACACTAATATTTCAAATATAATTAAAAAAATAATGAGATAAATTTAACAATAATAATAAATTACTAATTATGATCAAAATAAAGTATTTTTACCACTAAAATAAGTGTCATTTGTTATTTTTTTAAAACAATATGTAATCTGGTATTACCGTTGATAATTTTTATTTATGTTATCAGATTCATCAATCAAAAAATATTCATTACCTAATATCCTTCAGAGATAAGTTGGGGAAGTTAAGGGTGATTGTTTATTAATGGCTTAATACAAATAAGTTTAAAAATTAAAAATACTTTGTTTAATAAATATATTTTTAAACAAAAAATTAAAACAAAACCGCATAAACTATTTTTTTCGGCAGAACAACAACAATTCTATGATCCTTAATTACTTTGTCGTCAAGAAAAGAAAAGCATGTGTAGCTTATATATAATAATTAATAAGTTAATTCAACTTAAAACAGATACTTGCTCCCCAAGCAACGCGTGACAGATATCCCACATGTCTGTCTCCTTCCTTAATAAATACATGAGAAACCGAACCTTCGTCTCTTCATAGGTGAATTCATCTAATCCATAACAATGGTTTCCCTTAGGCTGCAGAAGCGGCTAGCCGCTAGTTTACTCGATTGTGGCAAGGGGAAATTGTGGCTTGATCCTAACGAGAGCACTGACATCTCCATGGCCAATTCCAGTAAGTCTTGTATTCTATTACCTTCGATTTTATTTAGTTTTCCTGTATTAATGCTAATTTTATCAAGATTGTTTCATGGGTATCCTGGGATTTACGATTAGGAAGGATGGATGGGTAAAATTAGTATAATTCTTTCTGGGAAGCATGAAGTAATCAATAAGGCATGGCGTATTGCAGGGATGAACATAAGGAAGCTCATAAAGGATGGTTTTATTATCCAAAAACCAATGATAGCCCACTCAAGATCAAGGACTAGGAAAGTGAAAGAATCCAAGACAAGAGGGAGGTGCTCGGGTTACGGAAAGAGGAAGGGGACGAGAGAAGCCAGGCTACCATCCAAGTTGCTGTGGATGAGGAAAATGAGAGTGCTGAGACGTTCGCTTCGAAAATACAGAGAATTTGAAAAGATTGATAAGCACATGTACAGTGAGATTTACATGAAGGTGAAAGGAAATGTTTTCAAGAACAAACGTGTGCTTATGGAAAGCATTCACAAGTTGGAGTCTGAGAAAGGAAGGGACAGGTCACTTTTCGATCAATTTAGGGTCATAAAAGCTCGAAAAAGAAGGTGCCAACAAGGAGAGGAAGATATAAACATAGCACATTAAATAAATCTCTTTTAGGGAGGAAATTTTCATAGAGTAAGAATTACGTATTCATAGATTTTACATTTAGTTTTGATTTTCTCTGATTTACAAGATATCAATTTAATCCCATAACTGAAGGATGCAAAGGCAGTAGAGTTAGATGTGTGTACATGCAAGAGAACTCAAAATACATGTTGTTACCTATTTTAAAAAATGATGATTTTAGTTGCATATACAAATTGTGATTTTAAAGGCTCAATTGTAATTTTAGAATGCTCAATTGAAGATCTAATTGCAAAATAAGTTGGTTTTTGGAAAACTCCGTTAATTGAAAGAAATCAAGGTTTGGGGACTAAAAGTATACTTGAAAAGGCTAAATTGGTAAAATCAAGGGTTTAATTGCCTAAAATTCAAAGTCTAATGAGCAATTAAAGACTTATTTAAACAAATCAGAGACCAATGATCAATCTGTAAAAGACATGTGCCTTCAAGGACTAAAATTAGAAATTAAGGGTCAAAGTAAAGAAAATTAAGATTTTACCAACCAATCAAGGGTCTAATCGAATAAATCAGAAACTAAGAAGTGAAGTGAAAAGGCGCTTAAATCTAGGGTTGAAAATTGAATCCGGCATAGGTGAAATTGCATGCATTTAAGAGTTTAGGGTAAATATGGGCACAATTAAACAAAATTGAAAGAGTAAGGACTAAATTGAAGATTGCAAATACCAAATCAATAGACCTAATTCATATTATACTCAATGTCCACTCCTTCATTACCTTGATTAAGATAGCATATGACATGATCAAAGTATAATATTTTCTATATTAGATATCTTAATGATCTCAAGTTTAAAGATCACTTACACAACCATTCATTACATGAGTTTTTCCATAAATATAGGTAATCTTTTCATGTAAAACTCTCATCCGAGTCAATTCAATGCACATATCTTATGACAAATACCTACATATTAGTTATATGAACAATACTTTGATATAATAGAAACCACATAATTAAAACAACTTTGTAATTTCTTTTGCAAAGCATTTTTATCTGAATAACTTTATCTTTACTCTAAATTTATAAATCAAATATTAATTTTATTAATCTAATATTATATATTTACACTAGATAAATTAAATATTTATTAATAATAAATATATATTTACATAAATATAAAAATTATTCATAACAAGCTCGATTTGGTGAGAAATGTTGCCACAACCGAAGACACACACAAGGATCTTAAGAGCTTGGAAGCTAAATAGTGAAGCTTCTAGAGGTGATATATTATCTGGTTTCTCTAGAAATATTATAGCTAGTTGGACTAGCAAGGATAAGGCTTTCAGTTAAATAGCCTTGTTGTGGCCATTTGTTTTTTTTTTAGTGTTCTGTTTTACTTACCAAAAAACATTGTAGCACTTGGTCCTCAGCCATCCTCACTGTGCCAAAGAATTCTGCAGGTATTGGAGTGTAGATCAGCAGGGTTATCTGCTTAATTAACATTGGAGATTAGACACTGGATTTAACAGATCATGATCAGTAAAACAAAAACCATGGAATGGTGTCGTTTAAGTGGAGGGTTTTTTTAATCAAAACGATTAGTTACCATGGGAGTGAAAAATATAATAGATTAAAAGGTTAGCCGTAGCTCAACTTAGACAGGAACAGAAAGGGTGCCGATAATATATATTGAAGGACAATAAATTATTGCAGCTTAAATATTAATTTTATTCTGCTGGAACAATGAATGGAGGACTAGTCCTTGCGTTTAGCTCATGACTTGCTTCTTCTTACAATGTTGCAAACAAACTGGGGGGATGGGGAATTATGCTTTTCCACATGGACCAGATCTTGCTTGGGGTTGCTTAGTGAGTTCATGTAGGCCTTCCGCACCTCAGTATTTACATTGAACTTCGTCACCCCCCGCTGAATACTAGCCTGTTCGATGCAGTCAAACGAAGTCGATTATGTTAATCAATGGCAGATTCATTAAGCAATGTTCATTTAGGCTTTGTTATATGCCCTAATAACAGAAAGCTCCAACAAAACTAATGCCTTCGCATCATATATATGCATCACAAATTTACATGCTCGCGCGCAATCGCGGGAGAGGGAGGGGGAGAGAGTACCTTGATAAGTTCCTCAGACAAGCCAGATGCTCCGAGCAGCACCAGAAATACGCCTTTCTTTGAACTCAAGGCATGCAAATCCTAAAGAACTTTACTTCTTAAACCAGATTAGAAGCGTTAAGAAAAAGTAAAGCGGAAATAGTTAGAGTTCGCAGATTAGAAGTGGATGAACTTTACTTCTTAAACCAGATTGCGAACAGCCTATTAGATTTACATGAAAATGGTGATGCACTTGAAGGGGTTTGTAGTTTCACTAATATGTACAAGTTCAATAAGTTGATTTCTGCATTACATCAGGAATATGCTACAGAGGATCTAAACTCGCTTTTTAACTTCCTTCTTAAAAACTTGGATGATGATGCCAGATCAAAGATCTAAGAAACTGGCTGGAAGCTCAAGAATCCATTTAAAATAGTCTTGTAAGACATCAATCAGCCATGTAGTATGCATGAAAAAGTCAAACATAGACTACAAAAAACATAAAATCAATAGAGCTATACCATGACAGCACAGAATCATTGGCTGTCTCACACTGAGAAGGTGAAAACTAAAAGATAGATATCTCAGCTCTCAATTCTAACATTATCAATGGCAACAGAAAAATAGCTAACATTTGATTGTTTATACTTCACCTTAAGCAAATCAAGTCTGAGATTTGGACCACTTGCAGGGTACTTTCCATGTACATTCCCAATACACATAGCCAAAGCATCAATGCCAGTCTCGTCAATGAACTCTTCAGCCTGGAATTTAAATTAAGACAAGACAACTGTGATTTTGGATGTATAAAAAATATGGGTATACTCAATTTATTTAGTGAATTAGGAAGTCTACTGACCTGATTAACATCAGTCAGCCTTGCTTCGTAATCTTCAACAGTCAAATCATCCTCTGTCCCTGACAATCTAACTAGTTCAGCCTCCACCAGCATGTTTTTGGAGTGGGCCAAGAGTGATATATACTTCGTGTATGCTATATTATCCTTGAGAGACAGATGTGAGCCGTCTACCATTAATGAATCAAATCCCTGGCATGAGTTTGGATTCAAGAAAATGCAAATTCAGTAATAAATTATTCCTCGGTATAGATAAATGGGAGTTGCCAATATTTAAAAATTTCATAGTTTGTTGAACCATGTACTTTTTTTCATGGATAACAAGCAGCACTCACCAAATCAAGAGCTTCAACTAGCTCTTGCTTTGAAGTTCCATGATCAAAATGAACAGTGATTGGAACCTGCAAAACATGCATGTAAATTACAATTTATTATACTTTATTTAAAAGACACCAAACAAGTATTTTTCATCTATTTAGGCATTTATCTTCTTTATCTAGAGCACTAAGCAATCATTTAAATGATTTTGATCCTCAATGAAAAATAATGGCTCCAAAGGGGTTAAATTTTTAGTGATCTTTCCAGGGAACTTTAAATTGCTTATTGTAGTTTGAAAATTGGCACATATTTTGGTTCATCTGGAAAATTGTAAGAAAATAAAATGAAGGTGCAAAAACCACAAAATCCACACCATAAAGCTTTTCTTCCTCTCTTACCCTTTCAACTTCCCTAAAATAAATATTTTAAGATATGAAAAACAAACTTACATTGGCCTGTTCAGCAGCAGAGACACAACAAGCAACCAATGGAATTCCTCCTTGCTTCAGTGCACTAGGATGAATCTGTTGAGCACAACTTTTGGCAATTTAGTAAGGAGCCATAATTTTGAAAAAGTCTGAAGCTCACATCCATGTCCCAAAGGACATGCTTAATTCCATATCTTGTCTCCTAAATTACTCGTCTAACTTATCAAATGTCATTCTGACCAGTAGAATAGCAGGACTATTTTCTTCCTCTGCTGCAGCTACAACAGCCTCAGCCCCTTCCATATTATAGACATTAAATGCTCCAACAACATATCTGTTTGTAGATAAGCTACTTACAAGAGGGACAAATGTGTTGATGCTAAAGTCAGCTTACGTGGACTACATGAAGAATGAAGGAGAAGACTTGCACACTGCCAACTGTCATTATAACTGAATTAGTTGTAATACATCACATGTGTAATTTGACCTTTGTAGATAGTTACAAGTAGTTAATCAACACATGTATTGCATGCTCTGCTCATACTATATAAATGGGCATTTAGTCAAACAGTTAACATACAATAAATGAATATACGAAGTTAGTGAAATTCCAACTTATCTCTTTCTCTCCAGAACTGTTCTTCTTCTTCCTCTCATCTCCCACAAATTACCCAATCAAACATAACCTGCAACAAATCAATTGAAACATAATCAATTGAAATCTCAAAATCAAACATGGTATCAGAGCTGATTTTCTGATCAAGTAGGGGCGTAAGAACTGTGGAAGAAAATCAATCAAAAACAGAATTCAACAGCAAAGATATGACAGGATCATCAGACCTTCGAGCACCACAATTTAATGGTGAGAACTATGATTTTTGGTCAGTTAAAATGAAAACTATCTTCAGAGCTTATGATCTATGGGATGTGATTGAGTGTTGTGATACATCAACACAAGTCTCCAATGAAAGTAGTAGTGGAGAAACTTCTGGTTTGAAAGACAAGAAAACTGAATCAGGAGAGGCTGCTGCTGAGACTAAAGAAAAAAGAATCAAAGATGACATTTTCCCTAGAATAAGAAATGAAGAGACAGCAAGAGGAGCTTGGGATCTGTTGAGGAGAGAATTCAGAGGAGATGATAAAGTTAGAGAGGTGAAGTTGCAGGCTGTAAGGGCTGAATTCGAGTACATGAGAATGACTGAAGGAGAAAGCCTAGATCATTACTTGACTAAGTTCTTTGGAGTGATAAATGACATGAAGTCTCTTGGAGAAGAGATAACTGAACAAAGGATTGTGCAAAAGACTTTGATGAGTCTTAGCAGAAAATACAAATCCATAGTCTCGATTATTGAAGAAACAAGAGACTTGAAAACACTTAGGAGTGAAGAGGTTATTGCTTCAATCAAGGTGTTTGATAGAAGAGAAGATATGCATGATGAAAGAGATAGAGAAATGCATACCGAGAGAGCTTTCAGTAGCCTCAAAATTGGAGGCAGCAGCTATGCTCAGAATAAGAAGGGCTCACAAGGCAGAAATTATCCAAAATTGCAGAATCAAAACAGAAGGTTTGCAAATTGGAGTCAAGGTGGAAGTTCTGCAAATCTGCAAAATAACAACTGGAATCAGAAACCAGGAATGAGCTATAACAGTTCATTCAATCCTCAACAAAGAAGTGCTAGTAGCATTCAAACAAGCATGAAGCCAAAATGTAATACTTGTCAGAAATTGCATTTTGGAATCTGCAGATTCAAAGGCAAACCGAGATGTGGAAAATGCAGCAGGTTTGGGCATAACCAAAATGATTGTGATCTTAATAGACAATTGGCTAATTGTGCAAAGGAAGAAGACACAACTGTGGGGACCATGTTCTATGCATGCCATGCAGCAAGTGTTCAAGAAGAAGATGTTTGGTTTGTGGATAGTGCATGTAGCAATCACATGACTTCACAAGAAACCAAACTGATTGACATAGACAGATCAGTGACCTGCAAGGTGAAAATGGGGTCTGGGGATCTAGTTCAAGCTGCTGGAAAAGGGACACTTGTTGTGGACACAAGACAAGGGATAAGGCATATCAAAGAGGTGCTGTTGGTGCCTGGCTTAGATGAAAATCTGCTAAGTGTTGGGCAGATGATGGAGCATGGGTACTACATTTTGTTTGGGGGAAACAAGGCTATGATATTTGATGATGAAACACTCACCAATGTTGTAGCCAAGGTGATCATGAAGGGCAATAGGTGCTTTCCACTCACACTTGAAACCTTAGCACCTGCAGCAAGAAAAGTGTCAGTTGTTGAAGATTCTTGGCTGTGGCATAGAAGGTTTGGACACTTGAATTCTGACAGTTTAAAGAAAATGCAGCAGATGGATATGGTTGCAGGAATGCCAATGTTGACAGATGTGAATTCAGTGTGTGAGAGTTGTGTGTTTGGGAAGCATAAAAGGCAGCCATTTGATAAAGAAGGCAGCTGGAGAGCAAGCCAACCCCTTGAGCTAGTTCACACAGATTTGTGTGGGCCTATGCAAAGAGAATCAAATGGAGGTAATAGGTATTTTATTACCTTTATTGATGATTTTTCTAGAATGTGCTGGGTCTATTTTGTTAAAAACAAGTCAAATGCTTTGAATATGTTTAGAAAGTTCAAAACATTTGTTGAATTGCAAAGTGGGTTTAGAGTGAAGAAGTTGAGGAGTGATAGAGGTGGAGAATATACCTCTTTGGAATTTCAGAAATTCTGTTCTGACAGTGGGATAGAAAGGCAGCTAACAATAGCCTATTCTCCTCAGCAAAATGGAGTTGCTGAGAGGAGAAATAGGACTATTTGTGAAATGGCTAGATCAATGATGAGGGAGAAGCAAATACCCATTGAATTTTGGGCTGAGGCTGTTAACACAGCCGTGTACCTTCAGAATAGAAGTTTTACCACTTCAGTCCCAAAGAAGACACCCTTTGAGACTTTTACAGGAAGAAAACCTGGTGTAAGACACTTGAAAATATTCGGGTGTGTGTGCTACACTCATATTCCAGACCAGTTAAGGCAGAAGTTTGATGATAAAGCTGAATATGGTGTGTTTATGGGGTATGGGCACTGTGAGAAAGGTTACAGAATATATATTCTGAAATCTAAGAAGATTGTGTTGGCTAGAAGTGTTGTGTTTGATGAAAACAGATTGCATGCTTGGAAAAATGAGAATGAAGAGCATGAGAGTTTTATTCCTCAAGAATTACTGGTTCAATATGATTCTCAAGCAACACATGATGAAGGGGAGAATGCAACAAATGATGATGTCTCAATGGAAGTGGCAGAAAACAGAAATGATAATGAAGACAGCAGCAGTTCAAGTTCAGAAGTTGATACATTAACTCCAGTGAAAATTAGAACATTGGAGGACATATATGCAAGATGCAATGCAAGCATGATAGAGCCTGAGAGTTACTCAGAAGCAGCAGGAGATAAAGCTTGGCAGAATGCTATGAAAGATGAATTGAATATGATTGAGAAGAACAATACCTGGGAGTTGGTAGACAGACCTGCAGACAAACCAGTAATTGGAGTTAAGTGGGTGTTTAAGACCAAACTTAACTTAGATGGCACAATCAACAAACACAAGGCAAGGCTTGTGGCAAAAGGGTATGCACAAAAGCCAGGAGTAGATTACAATGAAACCTTTGCACCGGTGGCAAGGTTAGACACTATTCGAACACTGATTGCACTTGCAAGTCAGAAGAAATGGAAGCTATTTCAGTTGGATGTTAAGTCAGCATTCCTAAATGGAATGCTTGAAGAGGAGGTGTTTGTTGAACAACCCGAGGGGTTTATTGTGCAGAAATCAGATCATAAGGTGTACAAACTACATAAAGCTTTATATGGGCTTAAACAAGCCCCTAGAGCTTGGTATAGTGAAATTGATACCTACCTTACAATGAGTAAGTTCAAAAGAAGTGCAAGTGAACCTACTCTATATACAAGAGCTGACAGTGAAGGAAATCAGCTTATAGTATCAATTTATGTGGATGATATTGTGTACACAGGAAGTAGTGAGATCATGATGGCTGAATTTAAGAAAGAAATGATGCTGAGATATGAGATGACTGACCTTGGTCTTCTCCACCATTTTCTGGGCATGGGTGTGATACAAACTAATCAAGGCATCTTCATCAATCAAGGCAAGTATGCAAGGTCATTACTTGTGAAATTTGGGCTTGCTGATTGCAAACCAGTTTCAATACCACTTGCTACTGGTGAGAAACTGAAAAGAGAAGATGGGAGTGAGTTAGCCGATGAAAGCTTGTATAGAAAAATTGTGGGGAGCTTGTTGTATTTGACAGCAACAAGGCCTGATTTAATGTATGCTGCAAGCTTGTTGTCCAGGTTTATGAATCAGCCAACAAAGAAACACATGGGGGTTGCAAGAAGGGTGCTTAGATATGTCCAAGGGACCCTTGATTATGGAATAGAATATGCAAAGCAAAAATCAGTAACACTCATGGGATTTTGTGATGCAGATTGGGGTGGAAGTGAAGATGATAGTAGAAGCACTTCTGGATATGCATTTGGGTTTGGAAGTGGAGTTTTTTCATGGGCTTCGATGAAGCAAAACTCAGTTGCATTATCAACTGCAGAAGCTGAATATGTTTCAGCTTCTGAAGCAACTACTCAAGTGATGTGGTTGAGAACCATACTTGATGATCTTGGTGAAAAGCAAGAAGAAGCTACAGTTCTCTATTGCGATAATATGTCAGCCATAGCAATGGCAAAGAATCCAGTTTTCCATCAGAAAACAAGGCATATTAACAGGAGAGTTCACTTTATAAGAGAAGCAGTTCAAGAGGGTGTGATTGATATCAAGTTCTGCAGTAGTGAAGAACAATTGGCTGATATATTCACTAAGGAATTGCCTAAGGACAGATTCAATTGTCTCAGGGCAAAGCTTGGTGTTAAACCTGTAAGTAGCTTAGGAGGGGATGTTTGTAGATAAGCTACTTACAAGAGGGACAAATGTGTTGATGCTAAAGTCAGCTTACGTGGACTACATGAAGAATGAAGGAGAAGACTTGCACACTGCCAACTGTCATTATAACTGAATTAGTTGTAATACATCACATGTGTAATTTGACCTTTGTAGATAGTTACAAGTAGTTAATCAACACATGTATTGCATGCTCTGCTCATACTATATAAATGGGCATTTAGTCAAACAGTTAACATACAATAAATGAATATACGAAGTTAGTGAAATTCCAACTTATCTCTTTCTCTCCAGAACTGTTCTTCTTCTTCCTCTCATCTCCCACAAATTACCCAATCAAACATAACCTGCAACAAATCAATTGAAATCTCAAAATCAAACAATATCCACCTCTCTCTGCGTTCTTCATAAGGATAATTTCAATATCTAAACATTTCAATATCCAAATAAATCCAGTATTTAAAAGATAAATTTGCAGTACTTACAAGAAGAAGTTCTTTTGTTGATGAAAGTCGAGAAGGAAGAGCCCAGGATTTCACAACATCAGCCAGTGCTTTACTGTCACCAACATTACCTGCAAAAAGAAAAAAATTACAAGTTCAAGTTCAATTTTTATTTTATGGAAAGATAGTAACTAAATAAAATTACAATTTTTTTACCCGGGAAAACAATGTACGGAACACCTGGATGCCTACTTTCTGGACCGAGCTGCCACAATGGAATGCCAGCAAGGGCTTGTCCAACTACTTTGGCACATTTTGCTTCTAGAGCTTTTGTAGCTAGGTCGGATGATGTGATTCCACCCTTGAGCAAGACAAGAGAATCAGCTAAATTAGGGTGCAAGATGGTAAGAAGTTTCTTAGCAAGACATTAGAATCCCACTTGCATCCAGAATCATATCACAGCTAAGGGAAAAGGTATATTGGCCGGTGGAAATGTGCCTTTGAAGGTTAATTTACTTAAATTGTTACACTGTATTAGTAAATAGTTCTGAGATCAGTCACTGTATGGATTATGAAAACAATGCTGAAGGGTAAGCAAGTGAGACAAAAATGGACTTACTATTATTACAGAGAGCAATCGGAGAGAAAGAGAGAGATCACTTATTGTTAGACAAAATATACATGTCTATCGCAATTTCAAGTTAAATGATAGAGAGGTAATGCTGAAAATATCAGCTATCTAAAATTAAATCTAATTACCACCACTCTTTGCGCTACAAAGAAGGCAAGCAAAAACTGACATTTCCTAGTGCATCCAGCCTATGATAGTTTGAGCAATACTTGTACATGTCAGGTGGATGAGCGATGCATAAAGCTCGCCTCCAAAGTCACAAAACTATGACTCTTTATTCCTGAGCTTGCCACTGGAAAGGGTTTAGAGCACAAACCATTTTGTTATGGAATTCAAGGAAGCTGAAAGGAAAACTTCACCTTAGGTAGATAAAAGTAGTCTCAAGCAGAACTCTCCCATCAAAATTCAACTTTTGGAATGAAATATAAATAAGATTTTCTGGTAAGATTCTGGGTTGTCCGTAATGATCCCAAATCTTTATGGTTAAAACTAGGGCAGGAAAGGCTCGGAACCTTTCAATTAAACAGCCTATTAGCACAAGAGAGAAGGAAAACTTGATGCTCCAAGGCCCTGAATGACATCCACTAAAGACGTTCTTACCTATTTATCAAAAAGTTTAAGTAGCTGATTAAGAAATATGCATTATATTCTCGAATATATTGAAACATGCAGTATCACAGGGTACGCTATGATGGATTGAAATAAATCAAGACTACCAAAGAAACTTTTTACTGTGTAATGAAAATGGCAGAAAATGGAGAGTAAATTTCAACAAGCAAGCAGAGGTTTGATTAAGCTTAAAACAATACATGGAAATAGAAATTTTTTTGTTTATACAAATTGAAATACCTTTGCAAGAATGTATCGTGGTCTTGTTGATTTCCGCCTCACAATTTCCACCAATGCAGAGCTCACCTTAAAGTTGATTTCCAAGCTCTCACAAGCAGCTGGCAATTTAAGAAAGAAGACAATGAGAAAAGGCCTTCTTAATTTGTATAGCTGAAAACTGTGACGGAGTTGAGGAATTTTCTTTCCTTTCCACATCTGTTACTATCTTAGCACCTATTTTCAAAAATTAGCAGTTGATCTAATATTAACCATGAATATGGAACGTTCAGGTTGTTGTACAAGATTCGGGATCAGGGTATGTAGTAGGCGTAGGAGGCATGTTAATTCAGTTCATGGTACATTTAAGAACATCTATTGGGTCATTGTTAGACATTGAATTTGTATATTTTTATCTTTATCTTTAGAATATCAGATTCTTTAAAAAAATATGAGCTCTATTTGTATTGAGAATGCATGATCTTACTAGATTTTGCTCATAAAAACTGCACTGTTCAGGTGATACATTCCCAGTATGAAAAGGGTGCCACAGGCTGGAATATTTAGGTCCTATGGACCACCATGAGAATATGCACAAACAACAAGAGAGAAAAGAAAAGAAAAGATTACATACTTTTTCCAGTAATGAGTTCTCGACTGGTCATGATTAAAGTGTCTTTAGAAGCCCCAAGGAACAAATTTGCCATCTCAGCCACTCTATTGATTTCCTCCTCCCTCTCTTCTAATGACTTCATGGCAAGTTTATCAACAGAAACCTATTCATAACAAAAAAATAATAATAATTAATAGTCCATTGCATTAGAAGTTATATTTGAGTGCATGTACATGAGCAAATGACAACTTATGGATGTCCAGTTACTGATAGATAATATATCATATTCCTTCAGGAAGAGAATCAAAACTAACACCAAGAATGAGAAAATACAAAAACATGTCTGTATTACCTCTAGTTTCTTTAAAAAATGGCCACATTGTAATTTAAGTTCTTCAACCTGTGAGTTAATGAAAACAATGAATGTTAACATTGTACAAAATAATAGCCCCGTAGGCATAAAATAAAAAGGAAACAAAAGTCCCACATTTTTCAACCTGTTTTGTTGTTTTGGGAACATACGATCCCACAACTATAAGTCCGCCCTTTCTTTCTTTGTTTATTCCAAGATCCTTTGGTAGTATTGGAGCTTTTGGAATAATTCCTATTCGGGTAGAAACAAAACTAGCAGCAGTGCGGCATAAAAAGGATTCTGCCTGCTCAATACGCAAAAGCATGTAAGAGCTTCATATGTTTTTAGCTAGGCACGACAAAGAATATTTAAAATATATAATAGCAAGAAATTTGCCTGAATCATTCCAGCTGAAAACACAGCCATGTCGCGTTCACTTGCTGCATTAACTATGCAAGTTGAACCCTATTTCAGCTCATAAAAAGTAAACCATCAATAAACAATACTTAAATGGGAAGAGAAAATAATTGTTTTAATCATAAAGGTATGGAAAAGCTATTTCCCATCCCATTAATGCATGGATACATCACTCAGATATTCACCTAGTGCTCATTATCCATACCTTCTGCAAGTTGCAAAGAGTATCACAAACAGCATCTGGCCCACCTTCCCTCAAAAGATTGATAGATATAGATGAGACACTGCTTGCAGGAATACGGCCTCTAGTTTTCTCCTCAACCCACTGAAAATCCAGACAGTCACAAAGTCACTACCATATATAATATCCTTTCATGTAAAAGACAAGGATGAACAAGATAGACCTCACGGAGGTTTGAAGATTTGTAGCCAAAAGAAGCATCTCTGGCGAACTCTGTGTCCCCTGCAGGGACAAGCCTGAAAACAAAGAGGTATTCTTATGCAAAATGCCAATGAAGAATCACTATGATCTAAATCCTGGTACCAATCAGAATCAGCAACATAGTGTATATCTTTGATTGTATAACGGCCTCCTTGAAGAAAAAATGGGCAAATGATCCATGCGTCCATCTCACCAAGTAGTGAAACTACTGCATCTGCTTCCTAAATAAATTTAGTACATCATAATGTGGTTGGTACAAGGTAAGGTATGTGTCAAACTTTCAGTAATATCTTTTCATCTTTAATTTCAATAATTCTTCAAGGTTACAGTGTATGTATTTATAGTAATGAATACACTAAAAACTAAAATACACACAAAACTCACCTATCACTACATAACAAAAACAGTTATGCTAATTAACAAAACTTAACAATTTATATTCTAACTGTAATATTTAACACTCCCCCTCAAGTTGGAGCGTATATGTTTATCAAGCCCAACTTGTTAATTGCTCCATGAAATGTCTTTCCTGAAACCGCCTTTGTGAGTATATCCGCCAATTGATCTTCCGACCTTACAAACGGAAATTGTATAATTTTCCGATCAAGGTTTTCTTTAATAAAGTGTCGATCAACTTCTACGTGTTTGGTACGATCATGTTGTACAGGATTATGCGCAATCTCGATAGCTGACTTATTATCACAGTGTAGACCCATAGATGTCTCACACTCAATTCCCAGGTCTTGTAGTACCTGTTTAATCCATAGCAATTCACACACACCATGAGCCATACCCCGGTATTCTGCTTCTGCACTTGACCTTGCGACTACTTTCTGCTTCTTACTTCTCCAAGTGACAAGGTTACCTTCTACAAAAGTAAAGTAACCTGATGTTGATCTTCTATCTGTCTGATCTCCTGCCCAGTCTGAGTCTGTGTATCCTGTAATTTCACGAACTTCATTCTTTGAGAATAATAGTCCTTTTCCCGGTGCACTTTTTAAATATCTTAGGATTCGATATACTGCTTCCATATGCTCCTCTCCTGGTGAATGCATGAACTGACTTACCACGCTGACTGCATAGGCTATATCTGGTCGTGTATGTGATAAATATATCAATTTCCCGACTAATCGTTGGTAACGTCCTTTGTCAGCTGGCATCTGATCTTCTGCTTGTCCCAGTTTGTGATTCATTTCCATAGGTGTATCTACCGGTTTGCATGCAAGCATTCCAGTTTCTGCTAATAAATCCAACACATATTTTCGTTGTGAAAGACATATCCCCGTTTTCGACCTCGAGACCTCAATCCCTAAGAAGTACTTCAGTTGTCCGAGATCTTTCATTTCGAATTTCGATGCCAGAAACTGTTGTAGAGCCTTTCTTTCTTCTGGATCATCTCCTGTTAAAACCATATCATCCACATATACTATTAGAGCCGTTACCTTCCCTCCTTTGTGCTTTATAAACAAAGTATGATCTGAATTACTTTGCTTATAGCCAAACTCTTTCATCGTGGATGAGAATCTTCCGAACCATGCCCGGGGTGACTGTTTTAACCCATATAAAGCCTTCTTTAATTTGCACACTTTTGTTTCTCGTGAGCACCTGGTTTTCACTCCGGGTGGCAATTCCATATAAACTTCTTCTTCAAGATCTCCATTCAGGAAGGCATTCTTGACATCAAATTGTTGTAAGGCCCAGTCTCGATTCACTGCTATCGATATGAGAATCCGAATTGTGTTTATTTTTGCAACCGGGGCAAAAGTTTCTTGGTAGTCCACCCCATACTTCTGCGTATATCCCTTTGCTACCAACCTTGCTTTGTATCTATCAATGCTCCCATCTGCTTTCAACTTCACTGTGAACACCCATTTACACCCAACTTTCTTCTTTCCTGTTGGTAGTTGACATAACTCCCACGTGTTATTCTTCTGCAAAGCCTCCATTTCCGCATTCATTGCCTTGGTCCACTTTGGGTCTGCTAATGCATCCTGTACATTACTAGGAATAGACACATTGGATAATTGATTAACAGTAAATGCATATGATTCCGATAATCTATGGGTAGAAATATAGTTGCTGATGGGGTATTTAGTTTTGTGTTTTGGATCAGGTTCATACTGTTTCTTTGAGACTCCCCGGTTTAGTCTTTGTGGGTATCTATGAGTCTCATTATTTTCTAAGACAGGAATTTCATTTATATCAATTGGGATAGGATTTAGGGTTACCTGAGGTGACTGAGGAGAGACATTCTCGGTTGATTCTTCGGTTAATGGTGTAGGCGTTGGTAATTCCAGAGACATAGGGGGGTCATTAGTGAGATCATTTCGGTCTGTGCTGACTTCAATGTTATCATCCCGACTTGGTCTCATTTCCTCTAATTCAAATATATCTTCATTCTCTTCATTGTTACTCTCCCCCTGAAGAGAAGAACCAGGAACTCCCCCTGAATAGTAGGGTTCAGATTCGCGAAATGATGCATCCAAGGTCACATGTAGCTTTCGATGATGAGGATCGTAGCACCGATATCCTTTTCGAAATGCCGAGTAACCTACAAACACGCACCGTTTGGCACACGGATCGAGTTTGCTTCGCAGAACCTTAGGGATGTGGACATATACCGTACAACCAAATACTCGAGGCTCCAAATTTGGAAGGTGAGGAACCGAGAGAAGAGATTCCATTTTCTGTTGAGGAGACTGAAATTCAATTGCACTGGATGGTGTTTGATTTATTAAATACGCAGCGGATTTGACTGCCTCACCCCAATAGTATTTTGGCAGATTCATGCCAAATAGCGAGGCCCGAACTATTTCCATAATTTGCCTGTTCTTTCTTTCGGCTAATCCATTCTGTTGTGGAGTATATGTGCAGGATGTCTGATGTCGAATTCCGTGACGTTGTAAGAAGTTACCTAGCACTTGATCCATAAATTCCGTACCATTATCTGACTGAAGTGTACGAATCTGTCGTTGGTATTGGGTCAGCACCATTTTCTGAAATTCCTGAAATGTTGTACTTACTTCACTTTTATTTCGGAGGAGAGATATCCAGGTCATCCGAGTACACTCATCAATAAAGGTAACAAAGTATCGTGCATTAGAAAAAGATGAGACCTTTGCAGGACCCCAAACATCAGAGTGAATAACTGCAAATGGGTTTGCACTTTTATGCAAACTTGGCAAATAGGAAATACGGTGACTTTTTGCTAGTTCACAGATGTCACACTTAAAATCCAAAATACTTAACCTTGAAAATAAATGCGGTTGTAGCTTCTTAAGGTACCCAAATGAAAGATGTCCGAGTCGTCGATGCCATAACCAGACAAGAGCTTGAGCTTGATCTGTACTTGTGGTCTGATGTGCATGACCTAACTTTAACCCCCCTTGTTTCGTTAATTCCAAGTAATACAGGTTGCCCCGTCTAACACCATAACCAAGAATCTTCCGGGTTAGAATGTCCTGAAAAACACAGAACAAAGGCCAAAACGTGACCGTGCACTCAAGGGTAGTCGTGATTTGACTAACCGAGAGGAGATTATACGCAAGAGATGGAACAATAAGAACAGTATCTAGTGTAATAGTATCAGTTAAAAGAAGAGATCCTTCCCCTGTAATAGGGGAGGTACTACCATTAGCAGTACATATATCTGTCCGGATAGAGGGTTTATGACATATTAAATTATCGGAATCTCTAGTCATATGATGGGATGCACCTGTATCAATTATCCAAGTACTATTCTTTGTAATAATAGAGTGTGCAAATTCGTTTTCGATGATACCTGGATGGACCACATTCGCTGTGGGTTGTGCCAGATCTGTTTCCGTCAGATAAACTAGAGGTTTTCGGAAATTTTTCCGAGGTTTTTTCGTAAAGTCCCACCAGTCCGGGTAGCCAATAATTTCATAACACCGTTGTTTTGAATGTCCTATTTCCCCGCAGTGAGAGCACATTAACCCACCAGCATTTTTGTATTTTCGGTCGGCCCCACTTCGGTCAACCTCACTGTTTCGGTCAACCCCACTATTTCGGTCAGCCCCACTGTTTCGGTCAGCACTATTTCGGGCAGCCCTATAAAAGGCTTGCCCTAATTCATTTTCGTCCCTTTCTCTTCCCCAAGCCGCCGGCCCCTGTAAAATGCCAAGCATCAGGTTGATTCTGATTTGATTGTAATCACTCTGACCGGCTATGTTCATCGTCTCCTCTTTGAGCCTGCGGCATTCTACTTCTATCTCTTCAAACCTTTGCCTTATTTCTCGTTGCCCTTCTCTTATGCGTTTTTGTCCTTCGCCGATCTCTACCATATCTGTTTTCAATCGTTCCATTGTTTGTGGGTTGATTTCCTTTCTCGTCTGTGGTTGTTGGTTTTCGGAGATGAAGATGTTCAGATGGTTTGTTGGGGTTTTTTTTTTTTTTTTGGGTTTGTGGGTCTCGGGTTTCTGAGAATTTCGTTTGAATCTGTTGTTGTTCGTGGTTGGTGGGTTCGTGTTTGAATCTGGGAATTTCTGGGTGTGGTATTTGGGTGTTCTTCGATGGGTGGATGAATGGATTTCTGGGTTGGTGAGTGGAGTGGATTTTTTCGATGGGTGGTTTTTTTTTTTCTGAGTGGATTTTTCGATTGGTGCTGGAGTTTCTGGGTGTGATATCTGGGTTTTTTTTTTTTTTTTTTCGTTGATGAATGGTAACGATGGCACTGAAGCCTCCGGGGAAGAAAACACTTCGATTCGAAAGAAAAAACAACAACAAATTCGTATGTGGGGTTTTTTTTTTTTTTTTCTTCTCGGGAAAATCTGGGCTTTATTTTCCGGGAAAATCTGGGTTATTTTTTCCGGGAAAATCTGGGGTGGATGAACTGTAGCATTGAACAAACAAGTACTGTAGCAATCAAATTTCTGGGTTTTTGAACCAGAAAGGAGAGGAAAAAATACGATTCAAGATGAAAAATTCGAGATTGGCTCTGATACCATGTCAAACTTTCAGTAATATCTTTTCATCTTTAATTTCAATAATTCTTCAAGGTTATAGTGTATGTATTTATAGTAATGAATACACTAAAAACTAAAATACACACAAAACTCACCTATCACTACATAACAAAAACAGTTATGCTAATTAACAAAACTTAACAGTTTATATTCTAACTGTAATATTTAACAGTATGAAAGCGTTGACAATATGATAATATGACACTCAAGGGACTTTATCCTTGCCTCTGGAAAATGACCACGTAGTGTTGAATCGCCTCTCAAAACTACTGTATAATCAATATTCTCAACTGACTTAGCAGCTACGCTTAGGTTTCCACAGATATCTTTAATCAGTGCACTCGCCTGTAAACAGTTGATTGGATAATCAGAAATACAAGTCTCAAACAAGTAAATTGTTTTTCTTGGAGTAGATATTGGAAGATGAATAAGTAATTGCTTTTCTTTTCTTTTGTAATAAGATACGTGCTTTATGAATAGAAATAACATCAGATGTGAAGAATTTTGTTTACCTTTTCAGAACTCAATGACCTGGAGTTGGTCAAGATAAAAAAACATTTAGGCTTTTTCCTCAATTTCTCTACTAGTGACTCAACACTCCTGCAAAGAGAGTGGGCACGGTTATTTAAAACTTGCAAAAGCACCTTCAAAAGAGCTTGTTCGTTTTATAGATATAGAGTATCATGGCTTTCTATCAGCATGATGGAATTGACAGAAGAAAGAACTGAATTTAACACAAAAGGATGAAACAACTAAACTTCTGAATGAAACAAAATATATATTTATATTGATTTTTATTTTTTTATCAGGTTTGGAAAACGATTATACATTATAGAGGCAAGAGATCACCATTCTGTTAATACTTCAATATCATGAACAGTTTGAGTTCCAGTTGGATCATCATCTAGAACAACCAACGTTTTTGAATTGCTCTGGCTCAGTCTATGAATATCATCAATGGGATCCAGGGGCCACTCAGGTGGAAGAGACTGCAGGACAACTTCTTTCTTAAGTACAGGAAGTTTTCCTTCAACTTTAACACCTGTGAGGGTCTCATAAACCTGATACAAAAAAAAAGTTAAACCTGTGACCATCTGACTTCATTCATATATAATAACTTCCAAATGTTTAACATTTCAAAAGTAATCGATATACCTTAACTACACCTGCATCATCTTGCCGACCCCAACCAGCAGCAGAGCCTGCTCAATAATGAAATTCAACTAGTACATATAAGAAAAGGTAACTAAAGTGAACGTAAACGAGAATATGTATATGCACTAGCATGAGAAACATTTTCGAAACATAGATGAATATTAAAGGCATATGTTGCTAGTTTTCCATCACAATAATGACAAGCCACAAACTCCCGTTCTACCTTTTGGACCTTCAGTGCATGTATCTCTTTTCCATGCCAATGAAGACACTACTACTGGTAATAATTCAAGGTCATCTAACACGTTGATCCTACATTTTCTGTCCTTTTCTTGACTATGCAGTCAATCCCTACCTCCCTGTGGATAATTGATCCAAATAAGAGAAGGCAAAGCAGGTCCCAATTTTCCACTATGCATTGTCATATCCTGTGATACGAAATAGAAAAAACTAAGAATTTCTTATTAAATCCAACTTACCTAGAAACACATCGTTCTCACATATCTCACCATGAACATAAGATAAATCTTATCTTTAGCCAACTAAAACTTTTTAAATTAAATATTATTCTCTTATAGATCATATCAAAAGGAGGACTAGGGAAAACATAACAACTGGAAACAGAAGATCACGACACCTGCCAGGAATAGTTGGTGTGCAACAGTTGCAATATGAAGTGGAACTTTAAGGGATGATGATTCACGGGTAACAATTCCCTGCAGATTATAGAGCAGTTTTAAAAAACTAACAACCAGGAATCAAAAAATTTCTTCATTCAAACATAATGCAGGATAAATGTAAGTCAGACCAGATCCTTCACAAAGATATCGAGTGCAGAATACGGTGTGTAATCATTGTCCAGCATGTGCGGAACACGATTCTCAAACATCCTGCAAATGGAAACAATTTTTTTCCTGAGATTAATCTATGAATTTAAGAATTGAAGTAGCTGAATCCTCTAATGAAAAGGGATGCAAGAACCATCCTTTTTTAAATAATCACTTAAATGGATAAAAATTGTTGAAAATCCTGAACTCCAAGACTGCTGAAGACAGTAGAGTGAAGGACACGACTGCTGAAGATTGAAGATTTTGGTATTGAGTCCTAGTTTAATTCAAGCATTAGTATTAGATTAGTATTGAATTAGCTTGGTTTTATCTTTACCTAAATAAGATCATGTTGATCAAGATCTTTAGCTTAAGTGCAATTTAAATTCTTAGTTAGTCAAGTATGTCGCGACGGCGATTTTTGACGCGCTTCGCGCCCCGCTCATCACCCCTTGGTATAGGGAAGACAACGGCACACGGTGAAATGGGGGGTGATATAGTCGTAAAATTTACGATTATAATTATTAGGAGTCGCCACCTAGCATTAAGGTTACTAGGAACCTATTGGTCTGCGAGAGTCTTGGGTAAGAAGACTTGTTGTGCAAGGGGAAGACACGTCACCCCCAGTGCACCCTACCTAAGGTAAGCTGCATTGTTGTTTAATTGTTTTTTCTAAATCATTTTTTTATTGGTCTTTTCTAGGATTTGACGTAGATTTCTCTCCGTGAGAGAATCTCTACCTCATTGCGGATTGAAAGACTAACAAAAAAAAAATTTTGCACTGCATTTTGAAAATCTTATTTTTAACCATCCACCAGTGTACATTACGGTGTAATTTTACACAGCGATAGATAAGACAAAATAATTGTTAAATTATTTTTGACATTTTGGCCGAATACCAACGGATAATCGCAAACTGGTTACGATATCCAAATTTTTGATTTTAAAACATGGAAAAAGATGCAACATATTTTTTACGAAAAAAGAATGAGAAAAGCTTTGGAATCCGGCCGTATGCACGAAAACACATTTTTTTGTTCGTTTGTTTTCTTTGTTTTTTGAAATGCATTTTGTATGTTTTTCTTATGCAACTCACACACCCATTCTCTTTTTTCATTATATTTTTTTTGGGTACATTTTACAATTACATAACATTTACAAAATAAATAAATAAGCATAACAATAATTTAAACACAAATACAACATTCCAAATCACCAAAAACACCACCTCAGCAACACTGTTACAAGTCGAGGTCGGCAGGAGCAATGGCGGCGCGTGGTTCCACGCGCCTCCGCCACTGGCGGCGCGTGGTTCCATGCGCCTCCGCCACTGGACCGAAACGACCGGGGGTGTAGATCGGCCTCTCCCCTGCCTTCTCTCGCCGGTAACGGCCACGGTGACCTGCAAACACGACACACAAAAAAAACACAAACAATGTTTCTCTCAGATCTCAGATCTTTTCTTCGATTTGTATTTTTTTTTTAAAAGGGGAACTGGAATGCCGTGGAGGCTAGCATGATGTCTGTTGGGCTGCTGCCATGGACGACAAAGGAAAGCAGCTGGGGGCGACGGCGGTCGGCGCCGCTGCTGCCGAAGAAGAAGATGAAGAAGAAAAGACGAGCTGATGGGGCTGCGACCACGGCTGATCGGAGTGTTGGGCTGCAGATCGGAAAAAGAGAGTTGGCTGCGGGAAGGAGATGAAGTGAGGGAGTGAGATCGTGGGGAGGGACCGAGAGGAGGCGATGGCTGGCCGGTGAAGGGAAGAGCTGAACGGCCTGAGAAAGGGGAAGCCGTCGGCACAGAGAAGCTGGCCACCGACGGCTTGAAAGGAGGGCTGACTGGAGGGGAAGGCTGCCGGAGGAGGGCTGACTGGAGGGGAAGGCTGCCGGAGAGAGAGCTGACGGCAAAGGAGAGAAAACGGTGGCTGGCCGGCAAAGAAGAAAAGGGGAATGGCCGGGGAGGGGCTGCAGCTGCTCCCAAAGGGACTGGCGGCTGCAGCCCCAAAATAAAGAGTATTAGGGTTTCTCTTTTTTTTATCTTTTTTTAACTTTCGGGTCTCTCAGTTTTTAGCCCCCTTTTTTTCTTTCTTTTTTTCATCCCCCCTTCTCTCCCGTGTGAATTTCCTCTCTTTTATAGATAAACTCGGCATGGTGAGGCATGGGGCTGGTATGGTGAGTTAAGTGAAATGGGTGGTGTGGCATGGGCACGGCATGGCCAAACATGCTGCCAACATTTTTTTTTTTTTTTTTTTTTTATTATTATAAATATGTTGTGACAAAAATAGTTTTTTGACAGGAAAAACAGGAAGAATGATGTTTTTATCTTCAATTTTGGCTTCCGATTTCACCCAAAAAGTTTCATCATCGAAAATTCCGATCGTCTCAATTTAACTCAGATTAGGCTCTCAAATTTAATTTCTCACTAATCAAGCCTTTAATTAATTTGACCTTTTAAAGTATAATTAAGCCCTTGCGCTTAATTAAATCCTTTAACTAGGCTCTCAATTAATTCCGAAATCATAATTACATTTTAAATTGGCCGATGATTAAATCGAATTGGCCCATAAAAATATAATTATGTCTTTCGACTTTACTTTTATGCAGATTTATCCAATAATGAATTATTTTAGCTTTGAATCTGCATTTTCCTTCATTTCTGGGCAAAAAGAGGTACGACCGGGCTTTCGAAAACGACCAAAAATTCCACATTGATTTTTATACCCTCGCTGGCCCTTTTTATTTTATTTTTGTTATTTTTTTGGTATATTTTGGGGAGTCACCCAAAAATTGGGTGATGACAGTTGCCCCCCTCTTTACAATGCTTACGACTAAAGTCTTGTAAAGAACTTTAGATAGTAAGCGTTGTAAAGAAAAAGAAAAGTGGATTTACTAGACCAAGAAATGGTTGATCCATCCAAAAATGAAAATGAGGGCTATAAAGCGCATTACCTAAGAATTGGGGCCTAAGGACCACCCTAAAAAAAAGATGGAAGATGGTGATGTTTGTGAATGACACAGGAAAATGGTTTCATTGTAATGGGTGACCTACCCATGTGAAAAATGGTGAAGATAGTCTCATTGTTATGGGTGACCTACCCGGGTGAAAGTGATAGAGATGGTCTCATTGTAATGGGTGACCTACCCAGGTGAGAATGGTGAAGATGGTAAAAACAAAGAGATGGTCTTGTTGTGATGGGCGACCTGCCCAGATGGAAGCAAAAAGTGGTGATGAAGATTTATAGGGCTAGAAAGCTCGCTATCTAGGATCTATGGTCGAGAGTTGGAAAACTCACTCAAACAAGGGGAATAAGGATGGAAAATGCAATATTCTAATTGATGGTCGAGGGTTGGAAACGCACTCAAAGAGGAGGGAGCATAGGGCTGGAAGGCGCACTATCTTAATTGGTGGTTTGAAAACACACACGAGAAGGAAGAAAAATAGGGTTGGAAAACGCTCTATTTTAACTTATGTTTAAGGGTTGGAAAACGCACTTAAACAAGGAGGATAGGGATGGAAAACGCACTATCTTAATTGGTGGTTTGAAAACGCACACGAGAAGGAAGAAAAATAGGGTTGGAAAACACGCTATTTTAGCTTATGATTAAGGGTTGGAAAACGCACTTAAACAAGGAGGATAGGGATGGAAAACGCACTATCTTAATTGGTGGTTTGAAAACGCACACGAGAAGGAAGAAAAATAGGGTTGGAAAACACGCTATTTTAGCTTATGATTAAGGGTTGGAAAACGCACTTAAACAAGGAGGATAGGGATGGAAAACGCACTATCTTAATTGGTGGTTTGAAAACGCACACGAGAAGGAAGAAAAATAGGGTTGGAAAACGCTCTATTTTAACTTATGGTTAAGGGTTGGAAAACTCACTCAAATTCTGGAAAGAGATGGGGCTAAAACATGCTATCTGAGTTGGTTGATGGCTAGAAAGCTCACTCAAATAAGGAAAGGGATAGGATTGAAAAACACTCTATTTGTTCTGATGAAAGGCTCGCAAGCGCTCTTGGGGAGTGAAAGTGGTAAGGGCTCAAAGGCGCACACAAAAATGATGAGTGGAGGTTTGTAAATTACAATCCCTCCAAAACATTTCTTGGATTCCTAATGGGAGAATGCAATGCATGATGACACCCAAAATCAAGAAACAAATAAATTTGAAAAGCATGCTCAAAGAAATGAGAGAGGTGAAAGCTTGAAAGCGTGCACACAAAATGATGAATGAAGGTTCGTAAATTACGATCCCTCCAAAACATTTTTTAGATTTTTAATGGGGATGCAATGCATGATGACACCCAAAATCAAAAAAAGAGATAAAGCTGAAAAGCATTCTCAAAGAGGTAAGAGCTTGAAAGCGTGCACATAAAATGATTAAAGAAGGTTCGTAAATTACGATCCCTGCAAAACATTTCCTAGATTCTCGATGGGGATGCAATGCATGATGATGCATGTATACTTACCTGAGAGATATAGGTCCCCTTTCTTCCTCCGGGCCTTCTTTTCCGGGATTTGGACCTCTGGATTTGATGGCTTCTCGCTTCTGCTTACTCAAGCCACAACTTGTGATTTTCACCACTAGAGATGATAGATTTTCCATATCAACATGCCCCCCGAGTTTGATCCAGATTCTTTGAAAAGGAATTGTGGAGTCAACTTCATGATTTGACGGCTTCTCGCTTCTGCATACTCAAGCCGCAACTTGTTGATTTTGACCATTGGAGATGATATGCCCCCTTGAGTTTGATCCAGATTCTTTGAAAAGGAATGATGGAGCCAACTTCAATTGCATTTTAGATTGCCCTTAGCCTGGTCATGTCCCACAAGTGTTTTAGGCTCAAGTGTTTGCAGGAAGGAGTTGGTTATTTGCAAAGATGGTGTTTTCATGTGGGATTTTTGGAATTTCAAAGTTTATTCCAAGCACAAAAACCATTTTGATTGCCGCAGTCGGGTCATGTCACACCAGTGTTTTTAGGCTACGAGTGTTTGCAGGAAAGGGACGGCTATTTGCAAAAAATGTTTTCATGTAAAACTTTTGGAATTTCAAAGTCATTCCAAGCACAAAAACCATTTTGATGTTTGTTTAACAAACTTGTTCTCGAAAAAATTCAAGTGATCTCATTGTCAGGTTTTGTGTTGACTTTGACAAAAATGTGAAATGATATTTGCAAGTTTCGTATGTCAGGAAGGCTTCAAGCAGGTCATGTGAAGCATTTGTAAGGATTGTTTCAAATGGAAAAGCATTGCTTATCGATCCAGATAACTCGTATTTGATCAGAAAGGGCTTTATCTGGCTTGTAATGTAGGCTTAGGTTACTGGCTACGAAAAAAAAAAATATTTGTAGGCTCAAAAAGTGTTTAAGGGTTTTTTAGACTAAGGATCACTTAGTGCTTACTCTTAGAACTTCATTTAGCCCTCATGATTGATTTTCATAGTGACCTAGCATGCCCCCCCAGTTTTTGTTTGGGCTTTCATCTTGACATGCCCCCCGATGTTTGTTTGGGATTTTTCATTGGTTTTTGGCAATAACATGATGTTGACTTGACATGCCCCCCAAGTATTTTGTTTGGGCTTTTTCATGGTTTTTGGCACTAACATTGTGCTGACTTGACATGCCTCCCAAATATTTTGTTTGGGCTTTATCGCGACATGCCCCCCAGTATTTTGTTTGGGCTTTCTATGTTGGGTTTTTAGTACTACCAAAATGTTGAATTAATCTGCTATAGTGTACTAAAACCCTTTTTATGTTTATACCCCACAGCTTTGTTCGGGCACCACTTGTCATTGAGGACTATTTTGTAGGTTTTTTTTTTTTTTTTTTTTTTTTTTTTTTGGCACTTGCCCCCCAGTGTAGGGTGTGATCCTTGTCAGGGTTATTTATCAAGAAAATAAAATTATTAGGCTCAAATAGGGACTGCAAAGGATATTTGAGACTTTGTGAAGGCATATCAAAGATGGCCTTTCCTCATTTCAAAAACATGCAATCTGAATCAATAAGCTTTGCTTTTCCATTCGAAACAAGTTTTTGATTTTTTTTTGATTATTTGTTTGGCTAAGAAATTAGCTTTATTATGTGGGTTTTGGTGGTATGAGATCACCTTTCAAAGAAATCCTTTGAATTCCCAGAACACATTTGTTAAACAAAAATCAAATTGACATTTATTTTCGTACTAGAATTTGATTTGCCAAAAATCTTGATGAAATCATGAGATCATGTATTTTTTGAATGAAAGGGTATATGGAGTGCTTGTGTCATTTAGACAAAAAAGCAAGGACACATCATAAACACAAGAAAATACATAATCATTGAAAAGAAAGGTTTGCTTGACAACAAAAAGGTATTTGTGGTGTTTGCATGCAAAATTGCCAACAAGTCAAAACAGGTTGAAACCGAGACATGACATGTGAACATGACCAAACAAAGAGCAATTATGGAAACAGACTTAATTTTTCAAATCTGGTGTATTTCTTTCTCAAAACTCTTGCAGAGATCATCTCAGTGCTTGCTTGAGTACGCCGTCAAGATAAGTCATCCTAGCTTTCAGACAAACTAGTTTTCTCAGATGTGGAAATGGCGGTGAGCACATTCTTCTTTGTCCATAGTTCTTTGACAGAGTTGAGTGTTAATGGACTGAAGCTCTTCGGGGACCTATGTTTCTGTTTGCCGATGATATATTATGCAATGATAAATGCATGTGAATGCAAATGTATGTACATACATAATGAGTGAATTATCAGGAATGGTGTACCCAAAAGCAAGTTCTAAGCCATTACATGAGGGGTAAGTTTTCTATCTGGTCTCAAAAGGTCTATGAACTGCCCAGTGACTACCTTACGTGAAGGTGGTGTAGGGGTTTACAAGAAATGGTTGGGGCACAGTATGACCGCCATTATCAAGTAAACACTCAGTTCATAGTCGGATGTTTCACGAATCTGAACCCCGACTGAAAGTCATGGGGCAGACCGCTAATCCCCACCTAACTTAAAATTGGGTTTACTCTGGAAATTGAAATGCATGATGCCAATAATTCAAGCTCAATGTTATGCATGAGTTGCAAGTAGAATAAATGCTAAAGCAGTAAAAATGCATGTTAAAGCAGCAAAAATGCGAGCAAAAATAAATTGAGAAATAAACAATCAAACAAAACAAAGCTCAGTCCATCAAAGTCCCCAGTGGAGTCGCCATATGTCGCGACGGCGATTTTTGACGCGCTTCGCGCCCCGCTCATCACCCCTTGGTATAGGGAAGACAACGGCACACGGTGAAATGGGGGGTGATATAGTCGTAAAATTTACGATTATAATTATTAGGAGTCGCCACCTAGCATTAAGGTTACTAGGAACCTATTGGTCTGCGAGAGTCTTGGGTAAGAAGACTTGTTGTGCAAGGGGAAGACACGTCACCCCCAGTGCACCCTACCTAAGGTAAGCTGCATTGTTGTTTAATTGTTTTTTCTAAATCATTTTTTTATTGGTCTTTTCTAGGATTTGACGTAGATTTCTCTCCGTGAGAGAATCTCTACCTCATTGCGGATTGAAAGACTAACAAAAAAAAAATTTTGCACTGCATTTTGAAAATCTTATTTTTAACCATCCACCAGTGTACATTACGGTGTAATTTTACACAGCGATAGATAAGACAAAATAATTGTTAAATTATTTTTGACATTTTGGCCGAATACCAACGGATAATCGCAAACTGGTTACGATATCCAAATTTTTGATTTTAAAACATGGAAAAAGATGCAACATATTTTTTACGAAAAAAGAATGAGAAAAGCTTTGGAATCCGGCCGTATGCACGAAAACACATTTTTTTGTTCGTTTGTTTTCTTTGTTTTTTTGAAATGCATTTTGTATGTTTTTCTTATGCAACTCACACACCCATTCTCTTTTTTTCATTATATTTTTTTTGGGTACATTTTACAATTACATAACATTTACAAAATAAATAAATAAGCATAACAATAATTTAAACACAAATACAACATTCCAAATCACCAAAAACACCACCTCAGCAACACTGTTACAAGTCGAGGTCGGCAGGAGCAATGGTGGCGCGTCGTCCCACGCGCCTCCGCCACTGGCGGCGCGTGGTCCCACGCGCCACCACCACTGGACCGAAACGACCGGGGGTGTAGATCGGCCTCTCCCCTGCCTTCTCTCGCCGGTAACGGCCACGGTGACCTGCAAACACGACACACAAAAAAAACACAAACAATGTTTCTCTCAGATCTCAGATCTTTTCTTCGATTTGTATTTTTTTTTTAAAAGGGGAACTGGAATGCCGTGGAGGCTAGCATGATGTCTGTTGGGCTGCTGCCATGGACGACAAAGGAAAGCAGCTGGGGGCGACGGCGGTCGGCGCCGCTGCTGCCGAAGAAGAAGATGAAGAAGAAAAGACGAGCTGATGGGGCTGCGACCACGGCTGATCGGAGTGTTGGGCTGCAGATCGGAAAAAGAGAGTTGGCTGCGGGAAGGAGATGAAGTGAGGGAGTGAGATCGTGGGGAGGGACCGAGAGGAGGCGATGGCTGGCCGGTGAAGGGAAGAGCTGAACGGCCTGAGAAAGGGGAAGCCGTCGGCACAGAGAAGCTGGCCACCGACGGCTTGAAAGGAGGGCTGACTGGAGGGGAAGGCTGCCGGAGGAGGGCTGACGGCAAAGGAGAGAAAACGGTGGCTGGCCGGCAAAGAAGAAAAGGGGAATGGCCGGGGAGGGGCTGCAGCTGCTCCCAAAGGGACTGGCGGCTGCAGCCCCAAAATAAAGAGTATTAGGGTTTCTCTTTTTTTTATCTTTTTTAACTTTCGGGTCTCTCAGTTTTTAGCCCCCTTTTTTTTTTCTTTCTTTTTTTCGTCCCCCCCCTTTTTTTTCTCTCCCGTGTGAATTTCCTCTCTTTTATAGATAAACTCGGCATGGTGAGGCATGGGCACGGCATGGCCAAACATGCTGCCAACATATATATTTTTTTTTTTTTTTTTTTTTTTTATATTATTATAAATATGTTGTGACAAAAATATTTTTTTGACAGGAAAAACAGGAAGAATGATGTTTTTATCTTCAATTTTGGCTTCCGATTTCACCCAAAAAGTTTCATCATCGAAAATTTCGATCGTCTCAATTTAACTCAGATTAGGCTCTCAAATTTAATTTCTCACTAATCAAGCCTTTAATTAATTTGACCTTTTAAAGTATAATTAAGCCCTTGCGCTTAATTAAATCCTTTAACTAGGCTCTCAATTAATTCCGAAATCATAATTACATTTTAAATTGGCCGATGATTAAATCGAATTGGCCCATAAAAATATAATTATGTCTTTCGACTTTACTTTTATGCAGATTTATCCAATAATGAATTATTTTAGCTTTGAATCTGCATTTTCCTTCATTTCTGGGCAAAAAGAGGTACGACCGGGCTTTCGAAAACGACCAAAAATTAATCATTGATTTTTATACCCTCGCTGGCCCTTTTTATTTTATTTTTATTATTTTTTTTGGTATATTTTGGGGAGTCACCCAAAAATTGGGTGATGACAAAGTACAAGAAGAAGTTGTATTCAACTAGAACTCTTGTAATTCTTCAATTTTTTTACTATAAATAAAGAAGAGGGATGGCAGTAACCTCACCTTGATTCTGCCCCTTGATATCAGAATTTCGTTCTTAATTGTTCTTTAGTGTTCTTCATTATTCTCAGAAATCCCAGATTTTGATTTGAACAGTGTTTGTTCTTGAGTCAATAAAACAGTGACAGTTGACTTTTTTGTTGACTTTTGTGTTTTATTTTCTACAATTAGGAGGGATTGTGTGAAACACGAGTGAACGGTGAGATTTACAAAAAGGGAAAATCAAAGTCAGTTTCTTTGAGTTTTTTTAAGGAAAACAGAGATGGATTCTGCAGCCAATTTTTCAGCAAAGGCACCCTCATTCGCAGGGATGAATTATGGCACTTGGGCTGTGAGAATGGAGACCTACTTGAAGGCATTTGACTTGTGGGAGTTTATGGAGAAAGACAAGCAGCCAACCCCTCTTAACAACAATCCTACCGTAGCTCAAATGAAGTTTTTTAATGAGGAGAGGGCTAAAGGATTCAAGGCACTTACATGCATTCATAATGCAGTAAGTGAAGAGATTTTCTCTAGAATCTGGCATGCAAAACTGCCAAGGAAGCTTGGGATAAGCTAAAGGCTGAATTCCAAGGAGATGAAAGATCAAGGAAGATGCAAGTTATGAACTTGAGAAGACAATTTGAAGGGCTGAAGATGAAAGAATCTGATTCCATCATAGATTTCTCTTCTCAAATGTCAAAACTTGTGAATCAAGTGAGATTGCTGGGGGAAGAATTTCCTGATTCAAGAATTGTGGAGAAGGTATTGGTGAGTCTACCTGAAAAATTTGAGCATAAGATATGCTCATTGGAAGACTCAAAGATTTTTCTGAGATGAGTTTCCAAGAGCTTGTGAATGCCCTACAAGCTGTGGAGCAAAGGCAAGCTTACAGGCAGGAAGGATCAAGTGAAAATGCACCTGTTGTTGTCTATAAAGGGAAGAATGACACTCAGAATTTTTCCAGAAATAAACAAAATGGAAGAATGGAAAAAGGCAGAGGCTGGAAACCTAACAACCAATACTCTAGCAATTGGCAGTCAAACAATGTGGTGAGGAAAGAAAGGAAGGAGTTTCCTGCATGCAAGTATTGCAAGAAAACAAACCATTCTGAAGATTGGTGTTGGTTCAAGAAAATGCAGTGTCGAAATTGCAATCAATTTGGACACATCCAAAAGTATTGCAAAAACAGAAAAGAAGAGGTAAAACAGGCTCAAGAAGAAGGAAGCATGTTAGTCAAGGATGAACATCTATTTGTGGCTTCAATACAAAAGATGTTTAGTACAGCAAAAGAGAAAGATTCAACTTGGCTTATTGATAGTGGTTGTTCTAACCACATGACAACAGACCTCAGCATCTTTAGTAGCTTGGATAAAAGCTACAAATCAAGAGTGAAGATAGGTAATGGAGACTTTGTAAAGGTTGAAGGAAAAGGAGCAATTGCAATGGAGACAAGGGCTGGTACAAAATCTCTAAACAATGTCTTGTATGTGCCTCAAATTAATCAGAATTTGGTTAGTGTGGGTCAGCTAATGGAGTCAGGCTACTCATTACTCTTTGATAATGGAGTGTGTGTCATCAAAGATAAAAAAAAAAAGGGATACTCTTGTTGTGTGCAAAAATGACAAACAGATGCTTTAATGCTGATTTAAAGGAAATATGCTGGACTGCCAACATGTGCAAGAATGATGAATCAGTTCTTTGGCACAAAAGGTTGGGACATTATAATTATGCTGCATTAAACAAGATGGTTGTTGAATTGCAGATGGCACGTGGGCTACCAAAAATCCATGATCAAGGTATTTTTTGTGAGGCTTGTCAATTAGGAAAGCAAACAAAAGTTGCTTTCACTAATTATGAATTCAGAGCCACTTATAAATTGCAGCTCATACACACAGATGTGTGTGGGCCAACGCAATGTGAATCCTTGAATGGATCAAAATATTTTCTACTATTTGTGGATGATTATAGCAGGTATTGTTGGGTTTATTTTCCAAAGAACAAAGCTGATGTGTTTTCCAAGTTTTTGATGTTCAAAGCAGAAGTAGAACTGGAATCTGGAAATAAAGTGAAAGTGATAAGGTCTGATAATGGTGGAGAATTTACCTCTCGACAGCAGGAGAATTACTTGGTGAAAGAAGGGATTAAACACCAGTTGACAGTGCCCTACACACCACAACAAAATAGGGTAAGTGAAAGAAAAAACAGAACCTTGATGGAAATGGCAAGGTGCTTGAAGCATGAAAAGAAAATGCCTTTGAAGTTTTGGGCAGAGGCTGTAAACACAGCATCATACATTCAAAATCGAGTGACCTCAAGAGTTTTGGATGAAAAAACTCCCTATGAAATCTGGTATGATGTTAAACCTAATGTTGAGCATTTAAAAGTGTTTGGAAGCATATGCTATGTGTTGATACATGATGCTAACCGAAAGAAACTAGACAAAAAGGCTGATATAGGTGTGCTGATAGGCTATAGCTCAAAGTCTAAAGCCTATAGAATTTTTGATGTAATTGCTAACAAAGTTACAATTGCAAGAAATGTCAAGTTTGTAGAAGATGCATCATGGAATTGGGAAAATTTGGCAGTTAATTGGGCAGATCAGATTCAGCATGATGAATTAGAGTATTATGATGAACCTGAAAATGAAGAGAACATAGATGAGCAACCAGTCAGGGGGACAAGATCCTTAGCTGACATTTACAGCAGGTGTTCCATGGCTGAGGCAGAACCAGTGGAGATTGAAGAAGCATTGAAATCTCAGGTATGGGTGAAAGCAATGCAGGAGGAGCTTGGCATGATCGAAAAAAATCAGACATGGATACTTGTTGACAGACCTGCAAACAAGAAAACAATTGGAGTAAAATGGATATTCAAAACAAAGTTGAATGCTGATGGAAGTATCAACAAACACAAGGCAAGATTGGTTATAAAAGGCTATGCTCAGGAGGCTGGAATTGACTACACAGACACTTTTGCTCCAGTTTCAAGGCATGATACAATGAAACTCTTGCTTGCCCTTGCTGCACAAAATGGCTGGTATGTGTTTCAATTAGATGTAAAATCTGCTTTCTTGAATGGTGTGTTGGATGAAGAGATTTTTATTGAGCAACCGGTAGGGTTTGATAATCAAAACCCAAACCAAGTATATCTACTGAAGAAGGCTCTCTATGGTCTCAAACAAGCTCCTAGAGCTTGGTATAGCAGACTTGATGATCACTTGCTAAGCTTGGGGTTTGAGAGAAGCATCAATGAGGTAACATTATATGTGAAACATGTGGATGAACATGTATTAATGGTTTCAGTGTATGTAGATGATCTTCTAATTACTGGAGACAAGGAGCAGCTGATAGAAGAATTCAAATCAAACATGAAGGCTACATTTGAAATGAATGAGCTTGGTTTGATTTCTTACTTTCTAGGCATGGAAGTAATTCAATCAAAACAAGGAATTTTTCTATGTCAAAAGACCTTTGTTTAGAAGATCTTGAACAACTTTGCAATGACAAATTGCAAACCAGTTTCTACTCCTATGATATTAGGACTGAAACTAATCAAGGATGATGGAGCACCAAAAACAGATGGGAAGACTTATAGAAGCTTGATTGGAAGCTTACTTTACTTAACCATCACACGGCCTGACATCTTGTTTGCTGTTAACTATCTTTGTAGATTCATGCACGAGCCTAGTCAAACTCATTTCATTGCAGCCAAGAGAGTTTTGAGGTACCTGCAGGGGACTAAAAGCTTAGGCATGATGTTTGTGAAATCCAAACCTGTTAGCTTGGTTGGATTCACTGACAGTGATTGGGGAGGTAGTGATGAAGGGATGATGAGTACCTCAGGGTATTGCTTTGCCTTGGGAACAAGTGTGTTCAGTTGGCTCTCCAAGATACAATCGGTGGTAGCACATTCCACAGCAGAGGCAGAGTACATTGCTGCATATGTGGCAGCAAAACAATTGGTTTGGTTAAGAAAAATGCTAAATGATCTTAATTGTTGTCAATCAGCTCCTACAGACTTGCTATGTGACAACATGTCAGCTATAGCCATTTCTAAGAATGCAGTGTTCCATGATAAAACAAAGCATATGAAGATTAAGTTCCATGCACTAAGACAGTTCCAATAGGAAGGAGAATTAAAGATGAAGTATTGCACTTCTAGTGATCAGTTAGCTGACTTGTTTACCAAACCTTTAGCAAAAGGAAGATTCGAAGAACTAAGGGAAAAGATTGGTATGTGCAGCCTTGGATCCAAGGAGGAGTGTTGAAAATCCTGGACTCCAAGACTGCTGAAGACAGTAGAGTGAAGGACACGACTGCTGAAGATTGAAGATTTTAGTATTGAGTCCTAGTTTAATTCAAGCATTAGTATTAGATTAGTATTGAATTAGCTTGGTTTTATCTTTTCCTAAATAAGATCATGTTGATCAAGATCTTTAGCTTAAGTGCAATTTAAATTCTTAGTTAGTCAAGTACAAGAAGAAGTTGTATTCAACTAGAACTCTTGTAATTCTTCAATTTTTTTACTATAAATAAAGAAGAGGGATGGCAGTAACCTCACCTTGATTCTACCCCTTGATATCAGAATTTCATTCTTAATTGTTCTTTAGTGTTCTTCATTATTCTCAGAAATCCCAGATTTTGATTTGAACAGTGTTTGTTCTTGTCAATAAAACAGTGACAGTTGACTTTTTGTTGACTTTTGTGTTTTATTTTCTACAAAAATCACATGTTAATTTCAAATAAAATTAAGTGTTAAAGGCTAAGACAATAACAAAAATTCTCAAATTTAGCTCAGTAAAAAGAAAAGAAACTAGAAGAACAACGCATTTCCCATGAAACAAACCAGGATGTTCCTCCACTGTTCTTGACAAGATCAAACAGCTTCCTTGTATTGAGACCTAATCGAGCTCCGAGCGCCATTGCCTCAGCCCATGATGCTATATGAACTCCAGCGAGCAGCTGATTAATCATCTTTACACCACTAAAGGCAATAATTGAAAAGAACAGAGAGTAAGAATCCAGTTCCATGGAAAGTTCTATGACTGCATGATATGATTATCTAAGACATGCTTTGCATGTCTGTACACTAATGCATAATTCAATTGATCAATGAACCAACAAAATGATGATATAATGTATGGTGAGAAAAAATTAATGCTGATATACCTTCCAGCCCCACAACCTCCTCTAATCACATAAAGCTTCTCACTTAATGCTGCTCATAATTAACAACCATGTGTAAGTTGTAATCACAATTAAGAAATTTATCTCTCTGTTTTTTTTTTTTTTTTTTTGGTAATAGCCTTACCATCAGGAGCATCTATCATCCTTTCTTCTACGGTATCCCCAGCATTTGTGAGCCAGCCGGAGCGACGCTTGCAAAGTATGTCCTTTATAAAAGCGTAAATATCTATACTTTCAGCTATTCAAACTCCTGATGTGTTCTTATTAAATACATAGTTGTGTGTGTGTGTGTATATATTCAACTTACAAAAACTGTAGGTTCTAGCGTCATTCTTTGTCTTTAGTTTTGTAAAATTGACAATTCTCCGATATTTAATCTGTTCTATTATAATTCAAGAATGCTTAAAAATCACAATAAAATGTTGATTTATCAGCAGGCAATTAAATCCAGTAACCAGTTATTTTGAGGAGGAATTTGGAGCAGTCCTACCCTTCAACTTTTTGCATGAAGTGGTTACACTGAATATATCAAAAAACATTTCCATTTTCTTCTTGGCAGTGCTCACTCCTGCACTAGAAATCATGAGCTGACCCTAACAACAACTAGGATCATGAACGGATTCTGGCTGTTTACTTGCTTGACCTTTCTTGGTATGGCGTGAACTAATTCATTCAACTAATGTCTTGTTAACCAATCTGTTACTATAAATACATAGGAAAGACTTCAAGATATTGAAAACTAATATTCATAGATCTTGGGAATACAAATGAATATTATAAAAGGGAAATGCTTAGTCCTCCATTCAAAATTAAGAATAGTTAATGAGATAATCACCTGAGAGAACTGAACCGGTACATGTAAGAGCTTCATCAGTACCAGAAGCCATTATCTGACAGCAATATAAAATTACTTTGAGAAACAGTTATCAAAATATATATAGCTACTTTCAAAATGAACCAATGTAGCATTTTTTGTCAGACCGTAAGTGTTCCTTCTGAGGCCCTCTTGACACCACCAGAAACAGGAGCATCCACCAATTTCAAGCCCCTGCCTTCACCTATGACATTTGCATTTTTTTTACAAGAAAATATTGAGAAAAATGAAGCATGGAAACATGGCATCTTACATGTGCAAGAATAAAAACTAAACTAAGCATTTCCCTTTTATAATATTCATTTGTATTCCCAAGATCTATGAATATTAGTTTTCAATATCTTGAAGTCTTTCCTATGTATTTATAGTAACAGATTGGTTAACAAGACATTAGAATGTCAAGAAAAAGAGGTCGTTTGCAACAGATTTTTGCAACTGAAAAAAGCCGTACAGAATATGTTTTGCAATGGATTTTCCGTTGCAAAATATATTCTGAAAAAAAAATTAATAAGTCAATTGCAACAGATTTACCGTTGCAAAAGTTTGAAATAGCAATGGATTTCTGTTGCAATTTAAAATATTTACAACGGCATATCCATTGTACATAAAATAGAATTTACAACGGATTGTCCGTTGCAAATTACATTTGCAACGCCAAATCGGTTGCAAATGTTATAATGAAAAAATAATATAAATTAATAACATCGATTGGCGCGCTTATGTTTAAACTGAATTAAATATACTTTCTTCGTCACTCTATCTCTCCCGTTCTCTTTTAATTTCTGCACTCTCCTCTGAAACAATTTGTTGAACAGTAAATCGCCTTATTAATTCCAGCTACGCTTCGTGATCTACTCCTTTCCGGCGTTGATATTCATTTACCCACAAGACCCATCACAAAGACAACGAAGATCTGCTTCGTCTGGTGCACGGTACGGTAAGCATTTCCATGTTGCTTGCGTTTCATTTAATTTCCTGCATTATGGGTAACTGAGTACAAGGGGGACGAGTCATTTGTGTTTGACATGTGGTGAATTTTTGAGAGGTGCTGACCTTTTTGGGTACAACGAAGATCCCATTTCTTTTGTTCCTTCATTCACATATAATTTCTCAATATGGGTACTCGATTTAGGGAAGAGGTTTCAAGAAATTTGCAAGTTTTAGCCTTTTTTGAGTCTGTTTTTGTCGATTGTTTAAATATTATCGGTTGACTGATAGACGAGGTTTAGGGTATATTGTGAAGAGCAAGAGATGCAACGATATCTGCCCAGTTTATGAATTGTGTACATGCAACGACATTTGCCCAGTTTGCTATATAAATTATCGGAATATGTATAGGATTTTAGGATTATTATTTTAGTTTTTATAAATTGTGTTATAATTATGTTATGAATGATGATTTTTGAGTATTTGATGTTATTTCACTTGATGATGATGAGGAGTCAGCCTCGTTATGGAGAGATATTAACTGAAAAACTCACTTGTCTTTGAAAAAAAACATATTAGGTGAGGCCACATGAATGGTTTTCTATTAATTCTCTCAATCTTCAAGCATAAGATCTTTGTAGATGGTAACATCCCAATGTCAACTGGTTTAAACTTGTAGAGTAAAATGCAACTGTACAACTCTTATTATCTGCAGAGGTTGGGGGATTAAAAAAGAACACATGTCCTTGTTATACTTTATGATTTATGCTCGAGATTCAACCCAACAAACTGCACTTGCTGCTTTGAAACAATATAGAGTATACACCACAACACTTGCTGGTAAGGAAATCCATCACGACAAGTGTCACATCATTTTTATTGGAATGGGTATTGATCCAGCCTATGCTCAAGTTTATATGAACCCCATTCCAACATGTTTTAAGTTAGTATGGGGATTTTGTTTTTCAAGATATGATATCTTGCGTGATAAGAATATAAATGAACAAGGGAAGATGGAAATATAATTATGATGAAATGGTTATGTGTGATTAATTCTTTAGATTTGAATGTTACTGAGACAGATTGCTCTCATTACAGTGTTTTGAGTGCCCATCTCACCAGCTCTAAATCGTTAGTTGGGATTGCTGGAGTTGTGTCGGAAATTCAAAGCAGAAAAAGGTTTCTACCTTTCTATTGCCTTATATATATATATATATATATATATATATATATATATGCATGTTTGTACCCATAAATATGTAGCTTAAATTGCAACCATTCCTCTTCATAACAGCCTATGGTTTGGCTGAGCTTGATGGAAATCAAATTCTACCTTCTGGATCCTTTTCGTGAGTTGATTTCACATAACATAAAGCAACGTTGACCTGTAAAGAAGGCCAAATTTGTTGCAACTACCCAGCCAAGTTGTCTTATTCTTGGTCATCGTTATATGCCATCTTTACACATCTCTTATCATCTTTATTTATTACTACAGACATGCCTTTCCTAACTCGCGATTGCATGATTAAACTTGGATATTATATAAGAATGTTCTCTTTTTTGTTGAGGTCAATTTATGTTCTGAATGTTGATTCTTGTGGTGCAGGGCCAAGATGTTTACATTCTGGTTAGTAACTCTCTGAATTGCAAGCTTCACTTTAATTTACAGAGCAGGGTTGAAACATCAAAATGTTGGCTGTACCAAGGAATCATGGCCCTCTCTCATGTATGTGCCTCAGAATCTCAAGTACCTGGTCTCAAGAGTTATTGTCCATGCTTTTCATCCATTTTTGAATCGCTTTACTATGACTTGGCGAATCTAATAGTTTAATTTCACCTCTTTTGCAGGGTTCAGCTAATGTTGGGAAATCTGTTTTCATCAGTGCTTTACTGAGTAAGTCAATTTTATTTTCCTATTAAGTGGAAATGGAAATGAGGGAAAGCGTGAATAACTAGTATCTAGGGAATCCAATTTCAAAGATAAAAGGAAGGTCAAACTCGAAGTATAACTATAAATTGTTCCAGAAGCATTACTCTTCATTGATGTTTAAGATCCTTTGCAAGTCTTTTCCGCTTTTTTTTTCTTACTTGCATTCTTCTATAACTTGAGTCATTTTAAGAGATTTTTGTTTTTACTTCTATTTCTTATTCCTTTTTCCCATAGTAAGAGTTTGTCTCATCTTCTAATATTTGGTGGTTGTTTAACATCAGAAACGATGGCACTTCGGGATCCAGCTGCTGCAGCTGCTCGAAAATACAAACCAATACAATTGGCTGTTCCTAGAACGACCTTAGATCCAATTCAGATTGATGCTTTCCTTGGAGGAGGGGTACGCTGTTTTAGTCTATATTTGTATGTACTCTAGGATATTTCCCTTACGTAAATAAATTTTGTTTTTTGACAGTGGTTTTGCCGACAAGTTATAGCCCTGGTAATGGGCAGTAATGAAGTTTTTTGCTCTTATATTTTTTTAAATTAGTGTTTTTTCCAAGCCTACAAGTCAACATCTTTTTCTGCAGAAATTATTTGACACGCCTGGAGTTCATCTCCGCCATAGACAAGCTGCAGTGGTTCATTCAGAAGATTTACCTGCTCTTGCCCCTCGAAGTCGTCTCAAGGGTCAATCTTTCCCTGCATGCACTCATCCAAATAGACTTCAACACTAGTCTTCCAACACTACACCATTTTGAAATCTATTAATGGCTTTTGACTGTGCTGTTCCAGAACTCTAAGGTGGCTTTAGACATGTAAATGTAATCAAATCTTTGTTGTATTATGAATTTTAATTTATAATAATTTTAATTTCCACCATATTTATTTTATTTTCAATATTAATAATATTTCAATATGTTCTAGTACTTTTAAAATATTTGTTTATAATTAATTAAAAATTAAATATATTTAAAATAGATTTTAAAAATTAATTAGCAGTTGCAACGGATTTCCGTTGCAATTGCTATTGCAATTAATTTGCATCAGCTATGCAACGGCATTTCCGTTTCAATTAGCAACGGAACAACCGTTGCAAAGCTTGAAATTGCAACGGTTGCAACGGATGTTCCGTTGCAAAGCCGTTGAAATTTCACTTGCAACGGATAATCCTTTGCAATTGAAATTTGAAAGGGTCTCTTTGTAATGGATGACTTCCGTTGGAAATACCGTTGCTAATTAATATTAGCAACGGCTTCCTTCATTGTTTGCAACGGATGCCTCCGTTGCAAACAGGGTCATTTTCTTGTAGTGTTGGTTGAATGAATTAGTTCACGCCATACCAGGAAAGGTCAAGCAAGTAAACAACCAGAATCCGTTCATGATCCTAGTTGTTGTTAGGGTCAACTCATGATTTCTAGTGCAGGAGTGAGCATTGCCAAGAAGAAAATGGAAATGTTTTTTGATATATTCAGTGTAACCACTTCATGCAAAAAGTTGAAGGGTAGGACTGCTCCAAATTCCTCCTCAAAATAACTGGTTACTGGATTTAATTGCCTGCTGATAAATCAACATTTTATTGTGATTTTTAAGCATTCTTGAATTATAATAGAACAGATTAAATATCAGAGAATTGTCAATTTTACAAAACTAAAGACAAAGAATGACGCTAGAACCTACAGTTTTTGTAAGTTGAATATATACACACACACACAACTATGTATTTAATAAGAACACATTAGGAGTTTGAATAGCTGAAAGTATAGATATTTACGCTTTTATAAAGGACATACTTTGCTAGCATCGCTCCAGCTGGCTCACAAATGCAGGGGATACCGTAGAAGAAAGGATGATAGATGCTCTTGATGGTAAGGCTATTACCAAAATAAAAAAAAATAAAAAATAAAAAATAAAAAACACAGAGAGAGAGTTAGCATCTTCACTTTAATGTACAAATTTTGCTTTAGAAGGTACCTGCAACGGCTCCTAAATCTCCATACAAAACGCTCTCAGCTTGAGTTTCGTTTGTGACCATAACTACTAGTACATCAACATCTGAACAAGATATGTTAAGGAAACCAATAATTTTAGCTCCATAAAAGGACTATAAATGTTGTGTAGAATATTTGAAAAGGCAAATCAAACTTAAACTTGTGGCTCAAGATAACCTTTAGATGTCTCTGCTGGAGAGTTGCCAATCAAGCCACCAGCATTAACAAATCGAGTTAGTGTTGGTGTAGTGTTTTGAAAATTTTAGAAAGGAAAATACATGAATGCCCTTGGTGGCTTAGAATTAGGTGTGTAAATAAATTAAGGGCATGGTAGTAATTGCATAAGCTTATAAATATAAATAGAAAAGAAAAGAAAAAAAAGAAGAAAAGGAAATAGATCTGAAATTTGAGAGAGAAACGGGAAGAGAGAAAGAAAGAAGAAGAAGAAGAGAAAAGAGGGAAAGAAAAGAGGAGGAGAAAAGAAGAAGGAGAAATAAGTTGTTAAGGTAATGTGTATGTTTTATTATGTATAAATGTGATTATTAGCTACGATTTTTGCTTGTATTGATTGTTAGGGTTTGAGGATTTTATTTGGGTTTGAAAGATGAATTAAGGGAAATGTTAAGGGTTGAATGTGTTGGGTAATGGTTAATAGGTTTGATTGTAGATGATTTTGAAGTTTTAAGATGTTTGGTTTAAGAAAATATTGAGAAAAATGGTGAAAAACCCTTGCTGGAATTCTGGGCTTGAGGTTGAAGATGACGAAAATTCATTTTGGTCCTTTTGGTGAAAATTGCAGTTTAGTCCCTAGAGTGAAATTTGAGATTCTGGACAGAATTGAGGATGAATTATGGACAAGATTTTAGTATAGCTATGAATTTATGAATTGTTCAATTTAGTCATTCAATTTGATAAAATTACAATTTGACCCTAAAAATATAAGAAAATTACAAAATGGTCCTTAGATGAAATAATAGTATTTCAGATTGGCTTTATGGATAATTGAAGCTTATTTGATGAATTATTATCAATTTTATGAATTGTGTATTTAGAATTAGATTTCGGAAGAAACCTTTGTTTTAGGTTTTTTGCGAAAAATGGATAGTTTGATTCAAAAACACATAGGATTATGAGTTAAACTCTTAGATATGTTATTAAAGGTATTTTACTTCTTTTGAGTCATTTTTGAGTATATCTTCTTTTATATAATCCCGATATTCAACCTGCGGGACTTCAGTAAGGTTTCGTCAACATTCTACTTTTGAAACTTGTTTGCTTTTGAGTCAGGTGAGTGAAAAATATTTAATATGCATGAGAAATATTATAAATATTTGATTTGCTAATATTTGGATTATGCTTTTTGATAATATATATACATTGATTACTATTCTTGATACGATAAAGCATAATCAATTGTTGAATATACATTCTTGATATGAGCCAATATCTGCTTGTGAATTGATAGCTCCTCATTTGATTGATACCATGAGTTGAGCCTTGAGATATAAATATGTCTGTTTGATTATAATATATATACCTACGGTATGTCAGTCAGAATACCCATGCTAACAGGGTAGTGTTAGCCTTTGTGCACATCGTATCTGAAACCCTAGTTGGTCGGGGGAGTCACCAACCTGTGTGGACTGATCATCCCACAGTACGGAGCCTCATGCTCATTGCATTTTGATTTTCTGATGAGCTTTACCTATTAAATTCTTGTTATGACCTATTTGAGAAACTTCTTGTAAGAACTTTGAGCCGATTCGATAATATACTTCTCACTGTTGTATTATCTCATATGTGTATATTAGATGTTATCTACTCACTGAGTTGTTGAACTCACCCCCTCATTATTTATCATTTTCAGGCTCGTAGCTTGCTAGCAGGTCATTTTTGTCATACTCTCGTAACCTGCTATTTTGGTTGTAATTGACACTTTTGTTCTTATGTCTAGTTAGTGCTCCACAATTATAACAGTATGTAATCAAATCTTGTATTAAGACAATCGAATTATGTTATAAAGTTTACTTTGTTATTTCCGCTGCGTTGAACTCTGAAAGTTAAATGAAAGTTTGTGTGTAAGTTTGGGTTCGCATAGGTGTGGAACCTTGGAGGGGGACCATGCCTATGTGTCGGTCACGGATCCGGGAATCGGGTCGTGACAGTTGGTTTATACACCTACCACCCATGAAAAGATGCAGCTAAAAAATTTTGCAATGGGAATACAAACACATTAATATCAACTACAAAATATGTATGAACTAGACAAGTCCCCAGAAAAAGTCATATACAAGTACCGCAAGCAAAATATATATACATGCAAAGCATAAACAAATTCAGATGCAAGCAAGTACACATACAGAAGCTAGAAGCATACATTAAAAAACTGAAAATATATAAAAATTTATTTCTCAAAAAGGTTATTGCTGGGTTTTTTTAATTAAATAACTGGGAAGTTTTAAAAAATAAATAAGTCCACTTCCCTTGACAATCAGCATAAACTATTAGAAGACAGTAAGATAAGAATTCCAGGGTCAATTAATTGTTAAAGAAATTTCACCAGGATAAATGATGCATGGTTATCAAAGTTCTATTCTAATGAGTACTGCATGAAAGATACTTGGTCCAGAAATGGCAGCAATCAATCCTTACACAGCTCCAAGCAGACACTGACTCTTTTAATCAAAATAGGAAGAGAAAAAAGTGAAGATTTACATCATAACCAACAACGCAGAAATTTGATTTCAACAGGTGAGTTGACATGCCAAATCCCATTGCTCCAAGACCAATGAAACCAATTCTCTTTACGACAGTAGATTTGGCAATAATTTGTCTTGCCAGTTGCTCAGGTTCATAGAGTTCTGCACTGGCTGCATCTTGAATATTTGCTCCACGCAACTTTCCCCAGACCTGGAAAAAGATTGCACAAGATAACAAAGCATTTGTCAAGCCGTTTTTTTCAATAATAACAGCCTAAAAGCAAGTCATAATGATGCATTTCATCTGATATAGACCCCATTTCATCTAATTTGTATATCAGATGATTTTTTGTCTCTCATTTCGCAGGAACTCGACGAAAGTTGTTCAAGCTAATGACTCGACAGGGAGGTTATTGAAGTATGACGTGGGGACGAATCAGGTCACCGTGTTATTGATAAATCTCTCGGGAGCAGTGGGGGCTGCTGTTAGCAGAGACGGTGGGTTTGTCCTCGTCTCAGAGTTTATCGGTGATAGGATTCGACGATACTGGCTCACCGGAGGCAACGCTGGGACCTCAGATATATTCTTAAGCAACCTTAATATTGTGAGGCCAAATAACATCAAGAGAACTATTTTGGGTGATTTCTTGATAGCAGCCGCGACTGTTACGCAAGGTTCACAAACCCTAGTCCCCATAAGAGTCAGGATCAACGGGGATGGTAGAATCTCGGAGACGGTGTCTCTCGAGGCACAGTACGGAAGCACTTCTATCAGTGAAGCTCAGCAGTCTGGTCTCTCGGTGTATGTCAGCTCGAGGGGTGTGAATTTCGTTGGTGTTTATACTCCTTGACGAGCTCCTCAAATGATACCAAGCATGCATGCACGCTAAGTGCTGCATCTAAATAAAATATTTGACGTAAAACTCTCCCTCTCTGTACTTTGTTTTGCAGTTAGGGAATCTATGAATTTATTTCCGGGCTTCCTACCTGCCACCAAATAATTTGATTTTTTTTTAATTTTCCACTTATCACTTAATTATGTTTGGTATAACTTTTGCTAATTTATTCACATTTGTTTTTAGTTTTTTTTTTTTTTTTTAAATCAATAAAAAGTTATAAGAATGTTTTGTTAGAAATAACTTTACCTAAATAAAAAAATTGAGTAAATCTTTTTGAGAACTTAGTGCAAGAAGCTTATGTTTGGGAATGTAATCATGGATGTATTGCTGAACCAAATACATTGAATTTTGCTATTTTTTCACTTATCACTTAATTAAAGAAAAAGTTATATGTGTGATTTGATAGAAATAAGTTCTTACTTAAATAAATAATTGAGTAAAAATCTTTGATTTAATCAAAAGTTAAAATTCTTAACTTATAAGTGTGTCTGTATTATAAAATACAAGATTGCATTAAATTAAGTAATAGCCACCAAAAGATGAAAAATCAGTGGACTAAGCTTAAGTTTGGGAATGCTGTTAAAACCATGTTTTTCAAAATCTTGGATTTTTTTTATGTTTTTGGATTATTTTTATGTGTTGATGTAAAAAATAATTTTAAAAATATAAAAAATATTATTTTGATCTATTTAGAAGCAAAAAATATTTTGAAAATCAACTACTATCAGACTCTTAAACACCCCTAGAAAGTCTATACAATAGAGGGAAAATGAAATAGAACTAGAGTAAAAAACTATTTCTTGTATCCTGTGAAGAAATACATTCCTTATTTCCCAACAAATCCATACTCGTGTAACTAAACTCATTTTTATAAGAATGAATCCAACTTGTTGTTTTATAGAAAACAAGTCAAATAACATATTCCCAATTTAGGTTGATATCTTATGATAAGAGCTTTTATTCCTAGTTTGCCAAATTAACAAAATAATTTCATACAAGGGACCTTTTCATACCTTTTATTGAAATTCCACGTGGATCAAGCCTTGCCATAATCGATAAAGATAATCTATAGAAAGAGGAATGCATTATGAGAGATTCCACCAACTGATTATTCTGTCTAGAAGATCCAAGACACAAGATAGTGAAAAAGAATATGATCTATAATTTCATAGGTAAAATTGCATAAGTGACATAAGTCTTCGTTAGTTGATAAAATATTCATGTTTTGCTAGGAAGGAATGAGTGCACAACCTGTTATGAAAGGCTAACCACAACAATTTATCAAAATTTGGAGTAGAAGTATTCTTTCAAATGTCTGTAAGAATGATTGAAGTCCAACGAATTAGAGACGGTCTAAGATGTTAGAGGAGGACTTAATAAAATAAGATCCTTTACCGCCTAAAATCTAACATTTCTTATCTTTTTATACGCATGCAGGTGTACACTCTTAAGAATCTCCATTAAGATATTCAGCTGCCTCAAATCATTGCTCCCAAGATCTCGATTGTAGGTGAAGTCCCAATACCAACATATAGAGATGACATCCTCATTTTGTTTAGATGATAAATGATATAGTCATGAATAGAGCTCAAACAGAGGTTTGTTACCAACCTATACTGTATCCTAGAACACAATAGAAGCATCATCCCCTATTAGAGGTTTGTAATTGTCTTAAATAGTAGAATATGTTAGACAATCAAAACAAACTAAAAGAGAAAATAAAAAATAAAAGAGGAGGCTAGGGTTTCATTAATGAATAATTCAATACTTAATTTATCACTTAACCTAAATATAAAGAAACTTTATATAGGCTAAAACAAAGTGACCGTTCTACCCTTAATAAATAATAAAACAAAGTAGCCTCAATATCTTAACAGAAGAGACATAGTCATCAAAATTAATGGTTGAGTAAATATCAGACCAGATAATGTCAAGACACTTAGAGAACACAAGTAAACCTATTCTTAAAAGTTGGCTTATATTTTATGTTGATGCAGTCTTCATAATGTTCTTGCTTTCCTAAATCCAACTTCCATATCCATTTGAAAAGAACATCTTTGTTGTTTTCTATAATTAATCCAATTCTTAGCCCTTATATTTATTTCCCCTTAAAACTACTTTGTAGACAATCTTATATACTTTATGTTTGTTGGAGGTACCTAACCATAGGAATTGACATTCCATAGATATAATTTGTCTCACCATACCCTTGGGAATACACAATAAATACATGTAGTGGATAAGGAGAGATGACAAAACACTCTTGATCAAGCCTACTATCCTTGCTATTGAAAGCAATTTGCCTTTCCAAGAGTAAAATCTTGTCTAGATCTTTGAAATATCTGGCTTTCATGTAGGGATTTTTTTAGTATTAACACCTAATGGTAAGCTCAATTCCGGTCCGATCCGGAAATTCCGGCCCAATTCCGGCCAGAACGCCTCGGTTCTGACCCGGGCGTTCCGTTCCGGCTGAAGAGCGGAAGCTGGACTCTGAAGATTGAAGTGGAGACGAGTATTTAATGAAGAAAAGTTGAGAAAAAAGTGTAGTTGTCCGATGTGGGACAAGAAGAGTGAAGATTTGGTTTTGGAGTGACAGTATTTAATGAAGAGAAGAATTGATACTTTGAAAGTGTTTTATTTGTCCGATGTGGGACACATTATATTGTCCCACATCGGAACAATTTGTCTCCAGCCCACATCGGAACAATTTGTCCAGCTTTCTTTTGGACAAATTATATATATATATATATATATATATATATATATATATATAATTTTTTTAATATATATATTAAAAAAAATTATAAAAAATATATATTATAAAAAAATAAAATTGTTGTGTTGATTTTTGTCGCACCCCAAAAAAATTCGTAAATGCGGCGTCGTGGCATCTCTTCCCCGTGAGCGAGGGATTAAATGTCGGGGGGATTATCTATTTTTCGTAAAAAGAGGAGTCGCCACCTAGTATTAATGGTTACTAGGAAACCTAAAACTGGTCTCAGAGATTCTAGGGTAAGGAACTGGTTGCGTAAAGGGAAGGTTTTAGCACCCCTAGTACGCCCTACCTAAGGTAAGCTGCTCAACGTTTTGGTTTGCTTATGATTTGCTATGGCTTTAAAAAAAACAAGATATGTTAATTAAATGGCAAATGGGATATCATTCCCACCGAATATTTTGGATATCAACCCATTAGGATTTATTTATCCAAACACCGACAGTGAATAATAGCATATTATTCCCGCCGAATATTTTGGATATTAACCCCTTTTGGATTTATTTATCCAAATACCGACAGTGAATAATAGCATATCATTCCCGCCGAATATTTTGGATATTAACCCCTTAGGATTTATTTACCCAAATACCAACAGTGAATAATAGCATATCATTCCCGCCGAATATTTTGGATATTAACCCCTTAGGATTTATTTACCCAAATATCGATGGTGAATAATAGCATATCATTCCCGCCGAATATTTTGGATATTAACCCCTTAGGATTTATTTATCCAAATACCGATGGTGAATAATAAATTCCAAAAAAATAAGATTTTTATATTTTTTTGAATATTGGCCAATACCCTTTGGATTTTACAAACTATATTGTAAAATCTCAAAATGCAAGAAATGATTTTTTCTTTGCGAAATCCATGCTAAAACTCATTTTTCTTTTCAAAACTCAAGATAATATATATTTTTCAAAGGAAAGACAATTTTTAAAATATGCTAGTGTATTGGCCTTATGCAAGAAAACAACACATTTTTCTTTTAATAAAATATTTTTGGAAAATTGTATTTTTTATATTTATTTTAAAATATATATATTATATATAGTATATATATATATGGGTGGGCTGCAGCCCACTCGCTGGGCTTGGGCAGCCAGCCCGCCCATTGTAGCTGGGCTGCCAGCCCGCCCCTTGTGGCTGGGCTGCCAGCCCGCCCACTGTGGCTGGGCTGCGGCCCAGCTTATCTGGATTTGGACCCGCGACCCAAACAATAAGGTGTTGGGCCCTGGCCCGTTTATTCTACGATGGGCTTAGGCCCATTGTTTTCTTGGACTGGATTTTCAATCCAGATGGGCCATAAGCCCATCGTTCCCTCGGGCTGGGCTAAGGCCCACACATTCATGGACTGGGCTGGACTTTCCAGCCAAGATGGGCTGGAAGCCCAGTCCCTTTAGTGGTCGGGCCGGGTGCCAAACCCGGCCCAAACTGACCCGACCCGGGGAGTGAACGAATTCACTCCCCCGCATGCAAAATGAAGAAGATGAACAGTAACAATGTGATTTTCCAAATGTGAAGAAATGCGTACCTGTTTACACCGTTGTGTAGAGGAGGTCGAGGTGATTCTTGTGGTCGTTGTTTCGTCGGAGATGGTGGACTGTGGTGGCCGGAATGGTCGTCGGAAAACTCTCGGTCACGTTGCAGGGGCTGCTGCTATTGCTGCTTTCGTTGCCTCTCCTTTCGCCTGAGATGGTGGAAGAGTTGCTGGGGTCAAGAGGAGGCTTATGGTGATGAGAAAGAGGGACAATGGTGGTCGACGGTGATGAGGTCCGGCTGGCCGAGAGTAAGGAAGAAAACAGAGGTCTGTTTTTTTAGAAAGAGATAGGCAGAGTAAACGAAGGGAAAATGCCGAGAAGAGCAGGAAGAAGATTAAAAAAGGGCTCTCTAATTTTCTCTACTTCTCTGCATGTTTTCACAATATTTCTCACGTCAATCTCTTCTCTCTTTTCTTCTCCTCTCCTCTTCAACGTGCACTGCTATTTATAGCAGAGAAGACCCAAGTTCGGCCATGCAGTGTTTAATGCCGTGTTGAGGAACAGCTAAGCACATCGATAAAAATCAAGAAGGAGATCACGCTGGAGATACATTTAGGAAGTAAATCACGGTTGACTTGATTTGAAAAGGAAAAATCAAATTGGAAAAATCAGCTAAGCACATCTTGCTGCGATGGAGAAAAAATCAATTTGGAAAAGGAAACAAAATTTTGAATGATCTGCCGAGATCACTGTGAATTGGGAAGAAAATCAAATTGAGAAAAAGGAAAGAAATTTTGATTGATCTGCTTCGCCGAGAGTGAGAATGAATTGGGAAGAAAATCAATTTTAAAAAAGGAAGAGAAATTGGATTGATATGTCAATCAATGCGCCTAAAAAATCAATGAAAATGCATGCCGGAACAGTGCATGCTTCCTTTTTTATGCAGATTTCAAAAAATCAAAAGAAGGTAAAAATATGATTTGGTCCTTTAAAAATTCTCTAAATGCACCCATATGGATTTAAACTTTTTATGCAATTAAATCCCATCAAAAATTCAATCTCAACCTTGACTTTGTGCGACTTTCCAATCTGGCCCTCGGCTCCTGATTTTCGTGATTTAACCCTCAATCGACCATTAAACTCTCAATTTGCTCAATTTCGCCCTTGAACAAAAATCTATTTTTTTTTGAAATATTTTTCGAAACATAAAAAATAAAGAGTCAAAAATTGGGTAGCAACAGATGCCCCCTCTTTACAATGCTTACGACTAAAGTCTTGTAAAAGACTGTAAATAGTAAGCGTTGTAAAGAAAAACAGAATGAAGGATATGGTTCTCGTTTTTCTGGGTGACCTACCCAAGCTAGATATGAATGGTCTCATTTTTCTGGGTGACCGATCCAAGCTAGATATGAAGGGTCTCATTTTTTGGGTGACCGACCCGGTTAGCGGTTAGCAAGGTCTCATTTTTCTGGGTGACCGACCTTGTTAGCATGGCCTCATTTGATGGGTGACCGACCCGGTTAGCATGGCCTCATTCGATGGGTGACCGACCCGGTTAGCATGGCCTCATTCGATGGGTGACCGACCCGGTTAGCATGGCCTCATTCGATGGGTGACCGACCCGGTTAGCATGGCCTCATTCGATGGGTGACCGACCCGGTTAGTATGGCCTTATTTGATGGGTGACCGACCCGGTTAGCATGGCCTCATTTGATGGGTGACCGACCCGTCTTGAGCAACATCGATCTTTAATTCATCATCGATCTTCAATTCATCTTCCGTGATTTTGCTGACCTGAGATTCTGCTTCTCTATATTTTCCAAAACTCGAAATCACATCAGCTTTCGCCACCTTTCCTGTCAGGTTAGTGTTATGACAATAATATGCATGTTTTTGTTACCTCTATAGAAACATAGGTCCCCCCTGTCCGTTGTGGTCTTCCTTCATAGGATATGTTTCTCATGCTATATTTTCACGCTGGGTGAAGAGACTTTTGTTCCACAGGGCCCTTTCTAGCTCCATTGAAATTTCCTTTTTTTTTTTTTTTTTTTTTAAAAAAAAAAATATCTTTAACGATGTCTAAAAAAAAACACAAACCGATGTATACTTTAAAGAAATATTCAAAACATGGCTTTGTTTATGCAAATTGACACTTCCAATGCAAAAATCACATTTTTATGATTTTTCTCTTTTTGCCCCCGGTGTGGTGCACAAAATATGTCAACAAAGGATAAAACATAAATAAATATTATAAAATCATGCTTTGAAAAAAATTTTCTTGCAACGAGAATTCATGGCCGAATTTTATCTTATTGAGGAAGGTTACAAAATATCAGGCATAATATTTCTTTACAGAGTCGGAATTCACAGGCCTGACTAGATCTTCTCCATCCATTCTAGATAATAGCAAAGCTCCTCCCGAGAACGACTTCTTCACCACATAAGGGCCTTCATAGTTCGGGGCCCATTTACTCTGATCTTGCCCTGGTACACACAATATCTTCTTCAATACCAAATCGCCTTCTTGGAATTTTCGAGGTCGGACTTTCTTATCATATGATCTGGCCATCCTTCTTTGGTATAACTGATGATGACAGATTGCAGCTAACCTTTTTTCGCTAATCAAATTCAACTGTTCATATCTGACCTTTGCCCATTCTGCTTCATCTAGTTCAGAGTCTATTAATACTCTTAATGATGGGATTTCTACCTCTAAAGGCATTACTGCCTCCATTCCATACACCAACATGTACGGAGTGGCTCCTGTTGAGGTCCGAACTGCGGTACGATATGCATGAAGGGCAAACGGCAACATTTCATGCCAATCCTTATAGGTGACTACCATTTTCTGAACAATCTTCTTGACATTCTTATTAGCAGCTTCTACAACACCATTCATCTTTGGTCTATAAGGAGAGGAATTTGAATGCTTGATCTTCCATTTAGCACAGAGTTCTGTTATCAACTTCCCATTGAAGTTCTGTGCATTATCAGTTATGATCTTTTCTGGTGGCCCGTACCGGCATATCAAATCTCTCTCAACAAACTTCTTTACCACCTTTTGTGTTACATGAGCAAATGACCCGGCCTCTACCCATTTTGTAAAGTAGTCGATTGCCACGAGGATGAACCTATGACCATTGCTGGCTTTAGGGTTGATAGGTCCAATCACATCGATTCCCCACATCGCAAAAGGCCATGGAGATAACAAGTTAAATAGAGGGGTTGGAGGGGCATTCATTTTGTCACCGTAGATCTGACACTTATGACACTTGCGAACATAGTCAATGCAATCCTTCTCTAATGTCATCCAAAAGTAACCAAATCTTTGTATTTTCCTAGCCATCATATGTCCACTAGCGTGGGTCGAGCAGATCCCTTCATGGACTTCTCGCAATGCATTTCTGGCTTCAACTCCATCTAGGCATCTCAGCAAAGTCCCGTCAGATGATCTCTTATACAAAACTTCTCCATCAAGATAAAAATCCATTGCCATTCTCCTCAAAGTCTTCTTTTCGATGTTGGGTGCCCCCATGGGATAAGCCTGATTTTGGATAAAGTTCTTGATATCGTAGTACCAAGGGTTTCCATCTATTTCCCCTTCAACTGAGCAACAATGAGCTGGGTTATTCTTGATGTCAATGTGTATTGGCTGCAAATTTTGCCCGAAGTCTATTCTAGCCATAGAAGCTAGTGTAGCCAAGGCGTCTGCAAACTGATTTCCTTCCCTTCCTAGATGTGTGAACTCTATCTCCTCAAATTCTTCAGCTAGTTTAGACAGGTATTCTTGGTAGGGTACTAGCTTTTCTTCTTTGGTTTGCCATTCCCCTTTTACCTGACAAATAATTAGCATTGAATCCCCATAAACATCTATCTTCTTTACGTTCAACTCCAACGCAGTCTCTAAACCAAGAATACATGCCTCATACTCGGCTGTGTTATTAGTGCACCCGAATTGCAATTTAGTTGAAACTGGGTATTGCTTCTTGTCAGGAGATATTATCACCGCCCCAGCTCCGTTACCACATACATTCACAGCACCATCAAAGTACATAGTCCACCATCCTAGTTTTCCTTCCTCAACTGAAAACACATCCTCATCAGGAAAATCAAAATCTAACGGCTCATAATCCTCCATAGCATGGTCTGCCAGGTGATCAGCGATGACACTCCCTTTTACAGCTTTCCTTGTCATGTACATTATGTCATACTCGGATAGCAGGACTTGTCACCTGGCAATTCGGCTGGATAAGTAGGGCTTTTCACAGATGTACTTCAACGGGTCTGATTTGGAAATTAGCCATGTGGTATGGTACAACATATACTGTCGCAACCTTTTTGCAGCCCATGCTAGCGCGCAACACAACTTCTCAATCATAGTATACCTAGACTCACACTCCATGAACTTCTTACTTAGGTAGTAAATGGCCCTTTCCTTCCTCCCGGATTCATCCTGTTGTCCAAGCACACATCCCATCGCTGTTCCCGTCACTGTTAAGTATAATATCAACGGCCTTTTTGGTACAGGAGGGACGAGTAGAGGTGGTTTTAGCAAGTATTGCTTGATTTTCTCAAAAGCCTCTTCACATTCCGCGTTCCAAATCCCAGGATTCTTCTTTCTTAACAAATGAAAGATTGGGTCGCAGGTTGTGGTTAATTGGGATATGAATCGAGCAATGTAATTTAACCTTCCTAAAAACCCTCTTACTTCTCTTTCAGTCTTCGGAGCTGGCATGGCTTGAATAGCCTTTACTTTTTCAGGATCCACTTCTATTCCTTTGTCACTCACCACGAATCCTAACAACTTCCCAGATTTCACCCCAAACGAACACTTTGCAGGGTTAAGCCTCAACTTATATTTCCTTAACCTTTCAAATAATTTCCTCAATACTTGGACATGATTCTCTCCTTCTCCGGATTTAGCGATCATGTCATCCACGTATACTTCAATCTCCTTGTGCATCATATCGTGAAATAAAGTCACCATAGCCCTTTGGTAAGTGGCACCAGCATTCTTTAACCCAAATGGCATGACTTTATAGCAGAACGTCCCCCATGGTGTAATAAAGGTTGTCTTCTCCTTATCTTCTTGCGCCATTTTTATCTGATTATAGCCTGAAAACCCGTCCATAAAGGAATATATGGAGCTACGAGCTGCATTGTCGACTAACATGTCTATATGTGGTAGAGGAAAATTATCTTTAGGGCTAGCACGGTTTAAATCCCTAAAGTCCACACAGACTCGAATCTTGCCCTCCTTTTTGGGTACCACCACTATGTTGGACACCCATTGCGGATACTTGACCACCTCTAGGAAACCAGCGCTCCATTGTTTCTCAATTTCCGCCTTTACTTTGATCAAAACTTCTGGATGTGTTCTTCTTAGCTTTTGCTTAATCGGTCTGCAACCTTCTTCCAATGGTACCCTATGTACTACGATATCTGTATCTAATCCAGGCATATCCTCATAAGACCAAGCAAAAACATCCACATAATCTCGAAGTAATGTAATCAAGTCTTCTCTTTCCTTCTGTGTGACCAAAGTTCCTATCTTGAGCTCTTTCTGGCTTTCTTCAGTACCCACATTTATGGTTTCAAGTTCCTCCTTAGCGGGCTTCCAAACCTGTTCGTGTTGTTCTATTAATCTCGTGAATTCCCTAATGCTATTTTCCTCCCCTTCTTCCTCTTCTACAGCTATTATGTGTTCTTTAAAATTCGGCCATTCATTCTCAGTGTAAAATGCAAGTGGTGTTGTGGAAGTTCCGCTTTCAGGGTTCCTGAAAGCGGAAAATAAGTGTAAATGCACAAAACAAAATAGAAATAAAAAGAGAGATGAACTAAAAATGCATGATCTTATAAAAAATTCGGTTCACAACAAAAACAAAGATAAAATTCGATTGGCCTGTTGGGCCTTAAAACAAAACAAAACAACAAAACAAACATTGCTCATTACATTCTGAAAACCAATGGAGCTTCTTGGGTCACCCAATTCTGGAACTTCTCTCCCTTGGCTAGCTTCCGGATACAAGCAGAGGTCGTAGCTTCCTCCAGAGCATAGATGGTTAACTGTGGTAGCTCTTCATCCTTTTTTTCTGACTGAGTCTTCTTGACAATGCCCTTGACTTCCTCCTCTTCCACAATATTTATACTCATAGATGACAACTTCTGAAGAGAGCTTTCATGTCCTAGATCAGGTTGTATGACATATGCTGCCTTCGGGAATGAGACTCTGATCGGAGGAATGGCTAAATTTTCTTCTTCAGGCTTCCTTCCTTCTATCCTCGCCATTCTTTTCTCTCTTCTTGCCACAGCAGCCCGTTGGTAATCCTCCTTTCTAGGTTTATATCCCAGACCAAACCTTTGCTCTGCGACCTTCAACTTCGTTATCCCAATCCACTCGACCTTCCTCTTTCTTGTGCCAAATCAGGCAGGAATCTTGTGCTTTAAAAGGCTTTTAGCGGCCATTTTAGTGGCCTCTGAGATCCCTGGTTTTCTTCTTATAGTATTCTCAGGCACCCACTCAGTATTCACAACTTCGAACGCATGCAGGTTTCCATCCACAAAATCTTCAGCTTCAATGAAAGGGACCGCCACATTCTTCATCATCGATATTGTTTCTTCGGCCTTAATGGTGACAAGGACACCATTGGCAATGTACTTCAAACATTGATGCAGTGAGGAAGTAACCGCTCCTGCAGCATGTATCCATGGTCTTCCTAATAACATGCTATAGGAAGGGTGAATGTCCATCACCTGAAGGGTTACCAAAAAGACTTGGGGACCTATGGCGAGTTCAACTTCGATCGACCCCAACACTTGCCTCGGTGCACCATCATATGCTCTAGCCGTAATCCCACTTGGCTGCATGTGAGAGGGATCTACTGGCATCTCTTCTAGCATATGTCTTGGCAACACATTTAGGGCTGAGCCATTATCAATAAGAACTTTGCCAATTAGGCAATCCTTACATCGGACTGTGATATATAGAGGCTTGTTGTGTCCTGTTCCTTCAGCGTCGAGTTCATCCTCGGTGAAATATAAGAAATTTGAAGCATGAATTCTCCCTACCAGATGCTCCATAGTCTTTTGTTCAATATCTTGAGGCACATAAGCCTCATTTAGTACCTTCTGTAAGGCATTACGATGCGGCTCAGAACTAAGTATTAAAGACATAATGGAGATCTTGGCAGGGGTCTTTTTTAACTGGTCCACCACACAGTACTCACTATGTTTCATCAATTTCAAGAACTCACTCGTCTCTTCCTCTGTCACAGGTTTGTTTACCTCCAACTCTTTTTCAAAGCCCATTACCTCTTTACCCTTAGCCTTTCTTTGATTTGCCAACTCCTCAGGCGTGAAACAACGACCGCTTCGGGTCAAACCACCTATTTCACCTTGAAAGAAAGGAGCTTCTCCATTTGAGGTGACAACATAATTTCCGGGTGTTGCCTTATAGTCTACCTCCTTTGCATACGAGGGCTTATACAAAACCAACCTCGATAGCCCACTAGCTGTTGATTGGATTCTACATTTCTCTATTCCTGCTACCTCTCCACTACTTCCCATACTCTCTATCCTTAGCTCCCCCAAAGTCAACATCCTCGTGACCTTTTGATGGAATTCGGTACACTCATCAATGTGATGCCCTTTTTCATTATGGAATGGGCAAAAGTCATTTTCGCCCATGTCATGCTTGGTTGATCTCATCAAATGTCCAGATTGCACTAACATATTGTATAATCTGGTCATAGTCACCTTGAGAGCCTTTACTTTGCTATCATTTTCTACTGCATTTATCCCATTACTTCCTGCAGCATGCTTGGGCAAAGGATTCAGGTTCACATTGGGAGGATCTTCAATGGTGATCCATCCGATCCTGATCAATTGCAATACCTTCCTCTTAAACGCTACACAGGTCTCGATGCTATGACCCGCATTACCAGCATGGTATTCACAAGTCAAATTTGGGTTGTGCCAGGGAAAGGTGGCTTCAAAGGGGGTAGTGGTAGGGGAGCAATATGTCCAGCAACTGCGCATATAACTCTTTTAAAGTCATGGGCAAGGGTGGTAGTTGTTCTTCCGGCTGTTGATAATCTCTCCTTTGGAAATCATTTTGGTTATGTGCGGGGAATTTTGGGTAAAAAGATTGGTTTGGGGTGGTAGGTTTGGAAAAGTTGATGCTGGCAGTTTGGGGTGCAGGTGTTTGGTAGTTTTTGAAATTTTTGTCTTTCCCCTTGTACCTGTCCTCCAGATTATTCACCTCGACTTCCTTTCTTTTTCCAACAAAACCCCTCTTCTCCACTGGTTCCATAATTCTCCCGCTCCGGATTCCTTGCTCAATCCTTTCAGCGATTCGTACCGTATCATAAAAATGCTGAGCGGAGCTTCCCATCAGGTGCTCGTAGTACGGGGCCTTAAACGTATTGGCAAATAGAGTCACCATTTCTGTCTCTATTAATGGAGGTTGTACATTGACAGCTTGGTCCCGCCATCTTTGAGCATAAGTCCTTACGGACTCCTGAGCTCCTTTCTCCATGGTCATCAAGCTGGTCCTATCAGGAGCAATCTCCATATTAAACTTGTACTGCTTTAAGAAAGCATCTGCCAAGTCTGCCCACTTTTTAATCCTGATGTTATCCAACCTCATATACCAGCTAAGGGCCGACCCTGTCAAGCTGTCCTGAAAGAAATATATCAACAATTTATCATCGTGTATGACCTCAGCCATCTTGTTATAGTAGGAACGAAGATGAGTTTTTGGGCATTCTATTCCAGTATACTTGATAAATTCTGGAACCCTGAACTTCCGCGGTATCACGATGTTAGGCACCAAACATGCTTCGGCTGCCCTAACTAGGTCAGATAGATCATTCCCTTCAACTGCTCTTATCCTTTCTTCTAGTGCGGACCACTTGTCATATCCTGCATGGTCAGAGAATCTAGCATCTTGTGGTTCCTCATCTGTTAAATCCAATGTAATAGGGATCTGGATGGGCCGAGTGGATTCGGGCTGCTTCTTCGGTGAGCTTGTCCTTAAAATGTGAGGTGCCCCCGGGCTTTGAATTGCCGGTGGTGCTTCATCCGTCTGAGCTGACGTTCCTTCTCCATCTCTTGTTCTTAACGCCTTCTCGAGCAGGCTGGCTAAACGTGCCACATCGTTTCGGACAGCTTCGAGCTCTTTTTGGTATGGAGACTCTGGCTCGGCTCTTTCTTCATTTTCCATTCTTCTTCTTAGACGAGTGTTGTGGACTTTCGCAGGGGGACCTATGTTTCGTAGTTGAGCTGTTTGCATGAATGTATAAGAGAATGTAAAATGTATGTGGTATGATGAACATGCTTGTATGAATGTATATGTAATGCAAATGGATTTCTCTTGTGAACAATTAACGGCTAAACACTTCATAGAATATGGGTTTCTTGTCACATTGCCGCTAGGAGTACTGCTTTTCGGGTCGATGCTTGAGTCATATTCACCAAGAGACAGGATTTGCATAAGAGATGGGTCAACGCCCTTTTTATTGAATGGATAAGTTTGCTACATTTTCGAAAACATAAAGAGGAAAAGCAAATTAAAATCCTTTTTCTGCCACATCTTTAGCCAAGGGTAGGAAAGCGGATCCGCGGTTCTCGATTGTCTCCAAGAAAGCATCGGTCTCAGCTAGACTTCGCTGATAACGGATGATGTCTCTCCCCACATTTCTCGTATTGGCTCTAACAACCCGAGCGTGCGCAGCAGCTTCATCAATTTGTTCATCCATCTTGGACATTTTTTCAATAAGCAACATGTTGGTTCTGTTCAATGAAGTATTATTAGCATCGATTTGATCCTTGTGTTTTTCTATCAATGCTAGCTTCTCGCCCAGATGCTTCACCTTTTCTTTCTCTTTGTCGAGCTTTGTTCTCAGAGTTTTTATGTCCTCTCCCTTGACTGCTAACTCTGCTTCAATGGCTTCATCTTTATCGGACCCCGTCGAACGACTTTCCGACATTACATACTTCTTATACAAATCTTCATACTTTTCAATTCTATCCATCACCTCGCACTGGGTCTCGGCAAATTTCTCTTGGTAATACTCTATGTTCTCTCGGCATTCATTATGTTCGATCTTCAATGCACTGAGTTCAGAGCAACTTTGCGTCCACTTCCGATTCATCTCTGTTAATTCTTTCTCAATTTCAACCCTAACATTTTCCTCCTCAACCATCTTCAACTCGAGCTTGGTTAGTCTTGCATCTCTAGACTGTAATTGCTCATCTAAAAATGCCCTCCTTTTATCACCTTCCAACACCATTTCTTCCATCATCATCTTGTCTTTTCGGGTCTTGTTCAATTCCATCTGAAGTTTTTCGATTTGCCTCTTCAATTCTTCTTCACTATCAACTCTTTTCCTCTTAACAGACTTTTCTCCAATTTGTGGAGATTTTATTTCTCCATTGGCCGAGGCTGAGGCAACTAATTCTCTCCATTTTGCATACGCTTTGCTTGCACTAGGATTCCCCGAACCTTTTATTTCTAACAAAACTATATGCTTCCAGTCTTGTTTGATGGCTCTCACGACTTCTTGTGCAACAGGATCTTTAAACAAACCAAAAAATTTAGCAATTCCTTTGGTCCTTGGAACGAATTGCATGCCCCCATGCTGTCTTACCACGAGAGCAGGAGCATAACTCACATAACCGGTAATCCCTACCAACGGAACCCAACACCTTTGTCCGCAACTCATTAGAACATTCACCGCTTTGGCCCAAGGGGCCTTCCATTTCATACCACCACTAGGTATAGCTCTTAGTTTTTCTACCCAACCTTGGTTGTCTAGATCCCCCCATTCTTCTTCCTCCACTATCCTCAATGGTTTCTGGTTGAACCACCAGAAATTATTAAAGACAGGTTTTTTTGTCTCGATATGACTAACCATCCAGATATATAGCAGCTGCGTGCAACATCTCACTGCCCCTTTCCCGGCCTTCCGACAGTGATTAAGTGTCAAGATGGTTTCAGCCAAAACAGAGGCCACGGGGTTGATTTGTGTATTCTCATACTCCACATAAGCAGCAGCGGCTTCTAAGCTTACTATACCCGTCCGGCTTGGGAATAACACAAGGCCAAATATGCCTAATGCAATCAACCTTTCTTTCTCTGATCCGGTCTTCTGTTCTAGTTCCAACTCCAGCATCTTCCATCTCAGACCAGCAACATTCTTTTCCAAAGCCCTCTCTAAGTTGGGGATCTTGAGCAGCTTCGACAGTTCAGGAATGACCTTGTCAGATCTCAAAGGGAAATAAATTCTGTATAGGTCATTCGGAAACTCAGTCAGCATCCCGTATTCCTCCATAGTAGGACATAGATCTATGCTCCCAAAAGAAAAACAACGGTAGTCAGGGTCCCAGAAATGAACTAGGGCTCGCACCGCTGGGCTTAAAACGTCTACCTTCGCAATCTCCATCAAGCGCCCATATTTCCTGAAAAATGCGTCCTTATCCACATTCTGAAAATGAGTCGTTAACTTGTTCACCTCATTTATAACGCAATCCAGATTCTTGAGTGGTAATAGCCTCATAGCATCGCCCTTAAGGCAGTCTCCTTCAGTCAATTGTGACAATTCAGAACTTTTCCCATACTCCATGACGGAAAGTTTAGTGATTGTGGCCATTTCGTTCACAAGACCTGTAAAGCAAAAAATGCTTTTTTAGGTTTTTCCATTTTATGTAAAAGATATTATGGAGCATACATCCTAACGATAGGTTCTAATTCCTTTACGTGAGACATAAGGTAGGTTTACTACTTGGTCTCTAAAGAGGGTCTCTTGCTGTCCCAGTGATCACCCTCGTAAAGGTGATATGGGGGTTCAGCAGATAATGATATGGCACGTATACCAATCACCACCAGTCTAAACACTCAGCAAAGAGTTGGGGTTTACACAAACTTCAACCTTGACTCAAGTCATAGGTAAGCTGTTAGTCCCCCACTTAACTTAAAGTTTAGTGTGTGCTCTCAAAATAATAAAAAAGTGATGTATGATGACAGGATGTAAAGATGCATGATAAAGCTTATAAACAAATATATAAATAAACCATAGCAACAATAAAATAAATGAATAAATAAAATAAAAACATATCATAAACAAATAAAACAGTCAAGCTTAGCCCAAGTCCCCAGTGGAGTCGCCATTCTGTCGCACCCCAAAAAATTTCGTAAATGCGGCGTCGTGGCATCTCTTCCCCGTGAGCGAGGGATTAAATGTCGGGGGGATTATCTATTTTTCGTAAAAAGAGGAGTCGCCACCTAGTATTAATGGTTACTAGGAAACCTAAAACTGGTCTCAGAGATTCTAGGGTAAGGAACTGGTTGCGTAAAGGGAAGGTTTTAGCACCCCTAGTACGCCCTACCTAAGGTAAGCTGCTCAACGTTTTGGTTTGCTTATGATTTGCTATGGCTTTAAAAAAAACAAGATATGTTAATTAAATGGCAAATGGGATATCATTCCCACCGAATATTTTGGATATCAACCCATTAGGATTTATTTATCCAAACACCGACAGTGAATAATAGCATATTATTCCCGCCGAATATTTTGGATATTAACCCCTTTTGGATTTATTTATCCAAATACCGACAGTGAATAATAGCATATCATTCCCGCCGAATATTTTGGATATTAACCCCTTAGGATTTATTTACCCAAATACCAACAGTGAATAATAGCATATCATTCCCGCCGAATATTTTGGATATTAACCCCTTAGGATTTATTTACCCAAATATCGATGGTGAATAATAGCATATCATTCCCGCCGAATATTTTGGATATTAACCCCTTAGGATTTATTTATCCAAATACCGATGGTGAATAATAAATTCCAAAAAAATAAGATTTTTATATTTTTTTGAATATTGGCCAATACCCTTTGGATTTTACAAACTATATTGTAAAATCTCAAAATGCAAGAAATGATTTTTTCTTTGCGAAATCCATGCTAAAACTCATTTTTCTTTTCAAAACTCAAGATAATATATATTTTTCAAAGGAAAGACAATTTTTAAAATATGCTAGTGTATTGGCCTTATGCAAGAAAACAACACATTTTTCTTTTAATAAAATATTTTTGGAAAATTGTATTTTTTATATTTATTTTAAAATATATATATTATATATAGTATATATATATATGGGTGGGCTGCAGCCCACTCGCTGGGCTTGGGCAGCCAGCCCGCCCATTGTAGCTGGGCTGCCAGCCCGCCCCTTGTGGCTGGGCTGCCAGCCCGCCCACTGTGGCTGGGCTGCGGCCCAGCTTATCTGGATTTGGACCCGCGACCCAAACAATAAGGTGTTGGGCCCTGGCCCGTTTATTCTACGATGGGCTTAGGCCCATTGTTTTCTTGGACTGGATTTTCAATCCAGATGGGCCATAAGCCCATCGTTCCCTCGGGCTGGGCTAAGGCCCACACATTCATGGACTGGGCTGGACTTTCCAGCCAAGATGGGCTGGAAGCCCAGTCCCTTTAGTGGTCGGGCCGGGTGCCAAACCCGGCCCAAACTGACCCGACCCGGGGAGTGAACGAATTCACTCCCCCGCATGCAAAATGAAGAAGATGAACAGTAACAATGTGATTTTCCAAATGTGAAGAAATGCGTACCTGTTTACACCGTTGTGTAGAGGAGGTCGAGGTGATTCTTGTGGTCGTTGTTTCGTCGGAGATGGTGGACTGTGGTGGCCGGAATGGTCGTCGGAAAACTCTCGGTCACGTTGCAGGGGCTGCTGCTATTGCTGCTTTCGTTGCCTCTCCTTTCGCCTGAGATGGTGGAAGAGTTGCTGGGGTCAAGAGGAGGCTTATGGTGATGAGAAAGAGGGACAATGGTGGTCGACGGTGATGAGGTCCGGCTGGCCGAGAGTAAGGAAGAAAACAGAGGTCTGTTTTTTTAGAAAGAGATAGGCAGAGTAAACGAAGGGAAAATGCCGAGAAGAGCAGGAAGAAGATTAAAAAAGGGCTCTCTAATTTTCTCTACTTCTCTGCATGTTTTCACAATATTTCTCACGTCAATCTCTTCTCTCTTTTCTTCTCCTCTCCTCTTCAACGTGCACTGCTATTTATAGCAGAGAAGACCCAAGTTCGGCCATGCAGTGTTTAATGCCGTGTTGAGGAACAGCTAAGCACATCGATAAAAATCAAGAAGGAGATCACGCTGGAGATACATTTAGGAAGTAAATCACGGTTGACTTGATTTGAAAAGGAAAAATCAAATTGGAAAAATCAGCTAAGCACATCTTGCTGCGATGGAGAAAAAATCAATTTGGAAAAGGAAACAAAATTTTGAATGATCTGCCGAGATCACTGTGAATTGGGAAGAAAATCAAATTGAGAAAAAGGAAAGAAATTTTGATTGATCTGCTTCGCCGAGAGTGAGAATGAATTGGGAAGAAAATCAATTTTAAAAAAGGAAGAGAAATTGGATTGATCTGTCAATCAATGCGCCTAAAAAATCAATGAAAATGCATGCCGGAACAGTGCATGCTTCCTTTTTTATGCAGATTTCAAAAAATCAAAAGAAGGTAAAAATATGATTTGGTCCTTTAAAAATTCTCTAAATGCACCCATATGGATTTAAACTTTTTATGCAATTAAATCCCATCAAAAATTCAATCTCAACCTTGACTTTGTGCGACTTTCCAATCTGGCCCTCGGCTCCTGATTTTCGTGATTTAACCCTCAATCGACCATTAAACTCTCAATTTGCTCAATTTCGCCCTTGAACAAAAATCTATTTTTTTTTGAAATATTTTTCGAAACATAAAAAATAAAGAGTCAAAAATTGGGTAGCAACAATTTTATAAAAAAATAACAATTATATATATATATATATATATATGGAATCACTCTTGAAAATCAGTAATATTAACTTTAAAATTTATACTTGATTTTTTTTATTTTTTACTTTAAATTAATTTTTTTTTGATGTTTTTAAATCATTTTCATATCCTAATGTAGAAATAATTTGTTAGAGTTGGAGCTAGTACTAGTAATATCGATGTTGAGTGTTGACACCAGTATTAGTACTGATAATCCTTTCAATAATAATACTTTTGATAAATGTATTAAAAATAACGAGGAAAATGACGGGCATGGGACTGATTTTAATTTATATAGCATATCATCAAAATATTTATTTTAAATTTGTTAGTTTTTACCTAATGAAATTCTATGGACATAATTGTTTTGTAATGTATTTTTAAATTATTTTGAATTATATATGAACCTTAACTAATGAAGTTTTATAGCCATAATTATGTTGTATTGTATTTAGAAATATTTTACTTACGATTTTACGATTTTTTATTTATATCATATTGTGTTCCGAATTTTACTTATTTATTTTTTTCAAAATCTGTTTTTTTCTTTTCTTTTTGAACATATGATTTTCAGTACTATTCTCTTTGTAATTATCTTACTATGGTATTTACTATTTTTTTGGGATGCATAATAAGAAATTCTAATATTTTTATATTAATGATGTAGAAGATGTTTGATGTATTTTTCTTTTATTTTAGAACATTTTACTTTCATAATATTTTGGAATTTTAAAGATGTTTCTAATTTTGAGATTATGTTTGTATTGTATAATTTAAAGTTCATTTATCTTGAATTTAAATTATACTTGTTAAATTAATATTTTATTTTTTTCATATATATAATTAAATAAATATGAACAGTACAAAACCGGAACGGAACGCCAGAATGCACCGAAACCGGAACGTTCCGTTCCAAACAAAAAACCAGAACGGGGTCCGGAACGGATTTTACAACTTTGCTTAAAAGGTTCCAACCCAATTCAACATATCTTCTCCAAAAAACTAGGGTAATGTATTTTTTTTGAAGACTTTAAAACCCCATATTATAGCCTGTATTCATGGTCAGTGCTATACCCCATAAAGGATATGGTCTATTGATTCAGAATCTCTCTTTTTATACAAGTTATAAACCTATACTACTTAAAAATACTAGAGCACAACTGCACAAACATCATTACCTTTCATCCCGTACATGACTATTTCTCCAAGCACTGAACTAGTTGCTAAGGTCCAAAACTATCCATTTTTACCTTTCCCCCCTATCATTATTAATGCAATTGAGCTTTCCATAACAGGTGATTCTCAACGGTCTATTATGGGTTTACCCCAACCAGCTAAGGATTTATTCTAGGTAGATTACGTGGATAACTAAGCAAATACATAATTTTAATTGACAGATAATAAAACTGAAATTGATAAAATTCTCTAAAGATGAAGTAGTTACTTTTTGTAGCAAATTGATTGATTGCTTTAAATTTCTAAATTCAAATTTTTTATTGTTATTATCATGTTTGAAGTCAAAATTCAAAAAAAATATTATTCGATTTAAAGAATAAATGAAAATAATTAAAGGGCAAAAACAATATTAGTATTTAATATAATTATTATAATCAAATTATCCTGAATCTTAACAAAAACAACCTGTAACAGAAGAGCAAGTAAGAAAAGATTTATAAGAAAATAATTACTAAGATTATTATCATTATGCAAATAATTCAAACCATTAAATTATACTGAATAATTAAACAAAAAAACAAAAATCTCTAACAAGATAAAATAATGTTAATTGATTTCATTAAAAAATTTAAAATACCCCAAAAGATAAAATAATAATTATACTATTACACTACATAATGATCTGTGTATTATAATACTGTATTTATCTCAGAACGGATTAACTCCTTTAATAGTAGAGAGAGTCTGTAGTTTCCAAACTCGAAAGCAGGTCGACTCACCAGTCTCCTACCCGGTATTCGGAAACTCAGGAAGTCAGTACTCGGCCTCTCTGAGTTGGAGCAATGTCATCAAAAATAGGACTTAAGTTTTTTCGATCCAACCGTATCTATCGCCCCTCTGTAAATCTTTCTCTCTCCTATAAAACAGAATTTTATTCAGTATAATTTTTATTTTAACTAGTGATTGATGTTTATCATTGCTTTAATCAATCAATCAATCAATTTCAGGAACCTGTTGAAGGCAAAATCGTGATTGATTCTCCTTCCTCAATTTATCACCATGGAATTCGCCTCTTCGTCACCGGATCTGTTAGCTTGCAGGTTACAGGATCATTTCATCAATTTCTCTACCTCTCTCTCTATCTGTCTGTTTGATTTGCGAGATAACTTTATAAAATCTGATTTGGTGTGGTGTTTTTTATGAAAGCAGGTTCGAGGAGGATCAGCTGGAGTTATTGAATCCTTTTATGGTGTTGTCAAGCCGATCACCATCGTGTATGCTATTACTAGTGTTTTGTCTCTATCTTATTTTAAATGATTGTATAAAGTGCTTAATGTTAAATAATAGTTGATTCATTGAAAAAAAAAGGGAGAAAAATGGCTGCATTTCTGTTTTTCTTGTAAATATGTTTTGCTTTGTGTTAATGCATGCTGAAATTGAACTCGGTATTGAACGGGTGATCAAATTAGTGGACTTGGTGTGTGATTTTTCATGTTTTGTATTTAAGCAATGGATTTTTAAGCAGATTATTACCCTGATTGTTGCGAATTTTACTTGACATGGAAACAGGAATAAGAGCATTGAGGTCAAACCGCCGGGAAAGATTGGTTCAGGTACAACTGAGGTATTTATAACAAACAACTCGCTCAAATTTAGTGTGATTTTAGCTTTTTGATGACTGACAAAATATTTAATTGAAGAAATTATAATGTGGGCTAGTCTCATTCGTAGGAGCCCCCCCCCATGAAATATCATCTCCTTCATGCTGGTGTTATCAATCATTATATATACCCTTTTCACCTCTTATGTTATAGTTTATTATTATTATTACTATGTTAATTTTAGTGTTTGCTTGGTATGGCAGTTACCATTTACCATGATTTTGAAACAAATTGGGGAAAAAAGTTTGGGAAGATTTTATGAGACCTTTCATGGAACGGATGTTAGCATTCAGGTGAATATATTTTTTGTCCTATAAAAGAAGAAATGTTTAACAGAAATTACTCTTGTTATTTTCTTTTTAATTTTTCATGGTTCTAATGCTTTCCCACAATTACTTTGACACTTTTGTAAGACCTTATGATTGATGATTTCTGTGATAGTATTTGTTTACTGTAGATATAGATAGAGGATACCTTTATAAATCATTATCTGCGACCACGGAAGTTATAGTTGAAAGTGATAAAGGTGTGGTTTGATTTTTTCTTTTTATGATATATGTATTATTGATAGGGAATTAAATAAGCCGCTGTCTTGCTGATGCTGTTGCACTTTCAGCTGATGTGCTTGAGCGACCAGTTTCTCCTGAAATGGCTATCTTTTACATTACTCAGGACACTCAGAGACATCCTTTACTTCCTGAAATAAAGTCAGGTATGCTTCTATGTCATCTTAGCTAAGACCCTTTCTCCAACCTTAATTTGAATTTTGGAGAAATAGTTTCCTCTTTTGGCATTTGTATGCATGTATTTGTGATGCAGGCGCTTGAGTATCTTATTTGTGCAGCTTCTTATTTTCAAGTGAAACTCAACTGCTTATAGATGCTATTCAACAGGTGGTTTTCGGGTGACAGGAAGAATATCTACTCTGTGTTCCTTGTTGGATCCCATCAGTGGAGAATTAACAGTTGAAACATCAGCAGTTCCCATTTCCTCCATTGACATACACTTGCTCCGTGTAGAGTCAGTTCTAGTAGGAGAGAAAATTGTGACTGAAACTTCTTTGATTCAGACCACACAGGCATGATATGTTCCCAATCTTGCCAAATTACTTTGACTTGTACAATGTTTTGATTTTAAACTTCTGTTTTTTCTCTGGTGTTTACAGATAGCGGATGGAGATGTCTGTTGTAATCTGACTTTGCCTATCTATGTTATCCTCCCTCGCCTTCTGACCTGTCCAAGTGTCTTTGCTGGGTGAGTTGCAAGCTTCTACTTACTCTTGTTTTATCTTGTCTTTTTGGATCTGTATGAAGATGGAAGGCACTGGTACTTATCGCTAAAAGGGGATGATAATGATGTTAAAAAAATTACATAATGGCTCTACGAGTTAGAAACTTCATTGACATTTTAATTCATGAAAGGACATGAAGTCCATCTTGGCTGGTAAAGTCTGTCTGTTGGTTCTATGACTTAACTTGCTCTATTTGTAGTTTTAAATTTTGAATTTTCCCCAAGCATCCTCTTTTGTTTTATTTTAAAGGGTTTGACTCTGCCGATGAAAAGGAAAATTGAGTAATTCATATAGGGGAGAATTATTTGATACAAGGTGGTAAAGCTATGCAAACCCAACTGAGATTTTTTTTCAAATTGAAAAGAAAGGTCTCTTAAAACTCAAGAATCCAGCGTTTGCGAAAAATATTACAATTGTATCCTTTTTTTTGCTTGCTATTCTTGTGAACTCGTTCCCCTACCTAGCAGTATCACTGCTTGGGTTTGCTCACACATCTGATTGTTCTTAAAAGCTAGCGTTTTATGCCTTGTGGTAATTATCGTTGTCTTTTATTGAATTCTCTTTGCAGTCCATTTTCAATCGAGTTCAAAGCATCCATAGTCATCAGCTTTCAGTCAGAACTGTCCAAATTGCATAAAAAATCTGATCCAAGAACTCCAAGACTGTGGGTAAGCATTTCTCTGAATTTCAATGTAGAGGAAACCTATTTGTTTGCATCTTAACTGTCTTTCAAATGCCAGCTAGCATTGGAAACTTTACCGCTTGAACTTGTTCGAACAAGATGAGGCGAGCTGTAAAGACAATATTTGGAGAATTGTACATAGAATGTAAGAATGCAGTATTAGTTTTGATTATATATATTTAATCTATTATCATAACTGTTGCTTTACCTATATGTGATTGGTGCACTCAGCACTGGCATGCATGGACCAAAGATTTGTAAGATATTATGATGCATTTTCAATCCTCCGAATTAATATCCCTGTATCCAAGCACGCTGAGTTTCATGCCTCTGTTTAACACTCAAGCTGTTTTATGCATCGGGAAAACGTGCGGCCATCCAAGAATGAGGACTCTGCTAGGCATGGATTCCCTGACCTTTTACATGAAACTCATGTTGCTCGATGCTTTCACCAAGACCAATTGCCTCTTGAATTCTAATCGCATTAAATCTCTTTTCATCAATGCATCTAAACCCAATCAAATCATCTTCCAACTTTTTTCATCTTTACATGAAACTCGTGATCCATAAATGGCCACCTTCTAGCACATTTTTTGCTCCTTTTAGGGTTTCTTTTTAATAAAACTTCTTAAACCCACTTGAATCCATAACTTGGTTGATGGGTTAATTCGCAATGCCATGGTCGATTTAATATTTGATCCTCTAAGGTGGCATTTACATAATTTTCAATACTTGCCGAGGTTAACAATTTTAATGAATTTACCATGATAAAAAAACAAAAAAAAACAGTAAGTAGTGGTTTTGGGCAAGAATAAGCGAGTGTTAGAGTACAAAACCAATAATAGCTCTCCTCCTTGATCCATCTTTACCCACAGCATGAGAGCATTTATACAGAGTGATATAGCAGCTAAGAGAACTAGCTTCTAATCCAGCATACTATTTCGTAATGCTGCAATTAAGAGGAGAATATTTCTTAGACTTTAATGCAGCTGAAGGCTATTGTCATAGTGAAATTCAAACATGGGGATGCATGACAGCTAAAATCCCCGGAAATAAAACAAATACTGCATGCAACGAGAAACAAAAATGAACAAGCCTAACCTATTACACTTGCAACAAAATCTATATCTTTATCTCAAATTTCTCCAGCTTGTAAATGCGTATTGCTCTCAATCGGATTCCATGCCAACCAATTATAATACGCTTTCTACACGCTTCCCTCGAGAAAATGTTAAGCAATTGGCCTTTGGAAATTTCCTCTCATCGTATCAAAACTGGATTTATTATCAAAATTTGGCTTGTTTGTAGGAGTTAAATCCATGAGATAGAATGTTGCTGTTTGCCTGGTCCTCCATGGTGTAAGCTGAGGGTGTGAACACTGGAAAGTTTTGTGTCTTTATGACTCGAAATTTAAAGAAACAAAAGCTAGAATTTTGAAGTCAATGTCCTATAACTTTGTGGAATATATTTCTTGAAGTATTCAGAATAGAAATATTAGCGATGGTAAATTGACTTGACCACCTCTGAAGTTTGTCTGCCAAAGAATCATATGAATTTCTCATGTCCACAGTTGAGCATACCCTTAACCATTCTCATGGATTGAAGCTTCGATCTACTTCTTAGTGGTAGTCTAGAATTTAAGAAAGGGTGCATTTGTTAGCATGGTTTAATGGAAAGAATTTGTAGATTTCCCAGGGAATGTTTTAGAATTTAAAAGTGAAGATATTGGTCAAGTCCAGTATCGTCCAATTTGGGATAGAGATCATGGTTTCTTGAAGAGAACAACTTGTGTACAGGGCAACTGTTTTAGCAAGCACAATAATCTGGGAACAATCAAGACTTGGATCATGTGGCAAACTGGATCTTGAACTACTAGCTTTGATTCACCATAACAGAAGGGCCTAACAGAAACATATAGAACTAGAGAAAACACCAAGGAACAACACAAATTAAAAAATTGTTTAGCTGAGAAATTCAAAGTTCTTGTAACACTGTTGTGGGATTTTGTGAGAGAGAAAACCTGAGAAAGTCGTAGAGGGTTAAAATGGTTGAGATTTCAGAGACTGGAAAACAGGCTTTCTGCAACATGCAGATGGAATCATTACTGCAGGATACTCTTGAAAAGAAGGTTTGACTGTACATTCATTTTGCTAGAAGAAAACGAGCTTCTGCATTTAACATTCAAGTATTCTGACAAAAAAAAACACAAAGTATGTCAGTTTTCATAGATTACAGCATTTGAGATCTCTCTAGCTGTTCGAGAGAATCTTGGTAGTTTTATGCAGTTCTGAGGGAACATCTTCTATAACCATTCTCTCACTTGGCAAATCAGCAGAACATCGAAGTCCAATTTGCAGGATTGATTCCAAACACTTCTTTACCTTTTCAATGCTGATGCTGCTTCTGCCTCTTGGACCATTTCTCCTTGTCTGAACTTCCTCTTGGATATCAGTTGAAAGTAGAGGATCAATAATCTCCATTACCCGATCAGGAAGGGATGCTTCAACGAAACTATGCAGGTTAAAGTCACCTGTAAACATGTTGTCGGTGGGCCTTTTTCCTGTGAACATCTCCAGTACGAGAATTCCATAGCTATACGCATCACCCTGTGTTGAAGCCTCTCCTCCCATTCCATATTCTGCAATTTAAGCAAAAACTAACAAAGTCTTTTACTAAGATTTCCTACATAGCATAGCCATCATATATCATTTTCGAAATTGGAATTATAATTGCATGTACTGCAGAAAATACAAACATGATTAATGGATATGTAGCAAGTTGATTTCTAAATGAATATGAGGAAAATGCTTAATATTTTACCTGGTGCTACATAACCAATGGTTCCTCGTATGCAAATTGAGCTGGAATCTGTAGAAAATGATTCCCCAGAAGCAGCTAAAAGAATCTTTGCCAGGCCAAAATCACCCACTTGAGCAGTAAGGTCGTTGTCAAGAAGGATGTTGCTCGGTTTTAGATCACAATGAAGCACTGTCGTTTCACACTGGTTGTGAAGATAATCTAATGCCAGGGCCACATCAGTCGCTATGTTTATTCTCTGCAGCAGACTTAAATTTTTGAAGTCTTGTGATTCCGGTGAACTTGCATGTAACCAGCTCTCCAAACTCCCATTTGACATAAACTCGAAGATCAAAGCCTTGAAATCATTGCCTTGGAAATCAATGGTTGAGCAAGAATTTACAATTCTGACAAGATTTCGGTGTCTGATATTCCTCAACGCGTTGATTTCAGCCATGAAAGTATTGCTGGCTCCTCTTTGTCGAAGCTTGAATACCTTCACAGCTACTTGATCATCAGATCCAAGTGTACCTTTGTAGACAGTGCCGTATTTTCCATCCCCAATTATGTTGGCCGAAGAGAACCCACCAGTAGCATGTACAAGTTCCGAATAGGAAACTCTCTGGTATTTCTTCTCTAATGGTGAGGCCAAAGAAGGTACACTTTTTTTTTGTTTTTTCCAGTGTATAACAGCACAGACAGATGCCACCACCAGAAGAATGAAAAGTGCAGCACAGCTTGCAAGAATTACTACCTTCCGATGAACTCCAGTCTTTCGTCTCTGTTTTGGGCATTCATGCAATTGCAGTGCCTTGATTCCTCCACATAGCTTGTCATTCCCGGCAACTGAAAATGCACTCGCATTGGTGAAAACTCCTTCAGCTGGCACTTCACCATCAAAATTGTTACCGGAAAGGTTGAGATAACCAAGAAGAGGTAATTCACCAAGAAACTTGGGAATCTGCCCAGACAAGTTGTTGTGGGCAAGGTTAAGGACTCGGATACTTCTTAGCTTCTTGAAAGAAGAAGGAATAGTTCCTTCAAAGAAGTTGCCATTCAAGTTGAGGTCTTCCAACATGACACAACTCTCGATAGAACTTGGAATTTTTCCAGAAAATTTGTTTTCTGAAACATCCAATTCATTCAGATTTCCAGCATTACCCAGTTGTGATGGTAATGGACCTGTTAAATTATTTGACTCCAAAAAGAGGCGAAATAAAGAATCGATACCAGCAAGTTTCTCAGGTATCGCACCACTGAGATGATTGTATGAAAGTTCTAACCCTTCTAGTTGACTGTAATTTTCCAGAGAAACTGGTATAGTTCCCTCAAGAAAATTGTCTGCTAGATTGAGACGAAGCATTCGAGAAAGGTTTCCGAAGGAGGATGGAATATTTCCAGAGATTTTGTTTGTGTAAACATAAAGCTCTTGCAACTTGGAAAGTTTTCCAATAGAATCAGGTAATCTCCCTGTAAGCATGTTTTCAGAAAATCCAAGAGACTCCAAGTTTTTAAGATTTTCAATCTCTACAGGAATGTCTCCAGTCAAGTAGTTAGTGTGGAGTGTTAACCGATAGAGGTTGGTCGAGAGATTTGCAATAGAGATTGGCAATACGCCTCTAAGGTTATTTTGAAATAACCACACCGCTCTTAAATTGGTGCAATTGGTCAAGGAGGTAAGAAAAGTTAAATCACTCCCATTCTCATCCCCGAGCGGATTGCTGCCAAAGTTTATTCTTTCAAGGTTTTGCAGGTTTCCCAGATTATTTGGAACAGGCCCGGTTAAAGCATTAAATGCTAAATCGAAATCTACGAGTCCTGAGCAATTGACGAAAGATTCTGGAATATGACCAAAGAATTGGTTTCTTCCAAGATAAAGATTTTGCAGATTGGGCAGGGTTGATCCTAAATAACGCGGGAGGGGACCGGTTAATTGGTTTCCCGCTAATGAGAGAAAATTGATGGATGAGATATTGTAAAGCTGTTCGGGAACCATACCAGACAAATTGTTGGAAAAAAGACTTAGAAAATCTAAGGCAGAGAGTCGTCCAAGTTCTTCAGGAATGATTCCATCCAGATTGTTCAATGCTAGACCTGCAAATTGCATGCTAGAGAGGTTCCCGAATGAAGGTGGGATTGAACCAGTGAAATGATTGCTGTCGAGGCTCATTCGGAGGAGCTTAGACAAAGAGCCAAGTTCACTAGGAATTTTCCCTCTAAAATTGTTTCCGTATAGATTCAGGAATTTGAGGTTCGAAAAATGACTCAAGTTGGAAGGAAGTTCACCTTGGAAGGAGTTGTTTGCTAGAGAAAGGTATCTCAGTCGAAACAACCGACCAATTTCTGGAGGAAGAATCTGATGGAATCTGTTTCTACTGAGATCAATCACCCTGAGGAATGTAAGATTCCTGACATGGGGAGACAGCGAACCTGCCAGTTCAAGTGAAGACAGATTCAAGGAAGTCACTCTTCGATGCCTGCGACCGCATGTAACTCCTTGCCAGCTGCAAAACTGCAGCGAGCTGTTCCATGAGCTTAAACTGCTGAAAGGATCGTGTGATATAAGATCCTTAATGGCAAGCAAAGCATGCTGGTCTGTCTCATTTGTGAAGCCAGAAGTGGTGGCTTCGATGTAGTTGATGAACAAAAGCATGCCCATGAACCAAAGAAGTGAGTTCAGTAGCCCTGAAAGCATTTTTCTTTTCTGGTTTTTTTGCAGTGCTTGTGCCTGATGAAGGCAGGATGAGCTTAAGTAAGAAGCCAAGATACAGTGGTGTAAAATGTAAGTGGAAACCAATACGAATGGAAACAGGGAGGGGCCCTTGACTTGACTTTGCGAAGATGCTTGTACTATTCATAGTCTTTTTCTTGTTGAAAAAGTGTAGCAGGGCAACATAAATTAAATTAAGGGGGTTTGCCATGAATCTTCCTCTTCATAAATGGTCACCTTCTAGCACATTTTTTGCTCCTTTTAGGGTTTTTAACTTATTAAACCCACTTGAATCCTCTAATAAGTGTAGCAGGGCAACACAACTTGTTTGATGGGTTAATTCACAATACCATGGTCGATTTAATATTTGATCCTCTAATGTTAATTGAAGTTGATGAACAGAATCATGCCCATGAACCAAAGAAGTGTAAAAATTTTAGTATTTTTAAATCATTTTCATATACTAATATCAAAAATAATTTTTAAAAAATAAAAAAATATTATTTTAATATATTTCTAAATAAAAAATATCCTTAACCACACATTTACAAGCAGAAATTAGTAATCTAACATTCATGTCATCAAGAATAACTCATTAACATTGAAATTGATATTTTTCATTGGCCAACAACGATCACTTTCTCTTAACTCTCTTGTTTTTCTACAACTTTCTTTCTCTTTTAAAGTTTTGTGGACTGAAATATAAAATTAAAACAATGTTATCAAAATAAAAAGTTAAGACATAAATATACTTTTCCACACCTCATACAAACAACAAAAGAAGGTCCTATTATTTTGTATATTTATTAAATATCATTAATCCATATTGTAATATAAAAAATAAAGATTTGAATTATTAATGTGTTGGATGAAATTCGTTTTTTTTTTATTTTTAGCTTTCTTTTCATTTTTATTTTTAAAAAAAAATTAAAAAAGCATGATCATTTTTAAGTTTTAAAATATTTTTTCAACCAAGAAAAACAGAAAATATGCTTATATAACATTGTTTTTCATCTAAAGAAAAAAAAAATGGAAATTTTGTTCAAATTAAGTTTGTTTTTTATGATATTTTCAATATTTTTAACTTACACAATATTTTGTAATAAATCTGAAAACACTTTTCCACCTAATTTTTCACTAAAACAATTTCAATTTGCTGTTCAAAGGTCCTCCACAACATTTTCCACCAAATCAAATTGCACGTCGACGGAACCAAAGTGATTGGATTAAAAGTTAGTGGAACATTATTATTAATTCATAATAATCATTACTTTGTTATTTTATTTTATATTTTGGGCATAGTGTTCAAACATTAGTTCCCACACGACATGGAACGAAATAGAAATCAAGATTCACTTGGCAAGAGCACCCAAAACAAATACAGTCAAGGTCCACTTGAGAAAATAGTCTTTGAAATAATAATAACTGTAATTATCCATTGATGAGTGTAATTGATTTATTTCACATCAACTTTTTAAATTCACAATCGAATTGAGGTTTTCAGTCACTTTTCATTGCCTACTATTTCCACCATATCTTGATGAATTATGATTTCAGGACTCTTCTTTTCTCTTTGTGATATTAAAAGGATTTTATATTGAATAAATTGATTGCCAGCATATGAAGAGAGATAATAGATTTTTCAACTTCATCTTCTTTTCTTTCATAGAAGTTTATTTATAGTATTACTTTTGTAGCTATATTCCATGTTTTATACCATCTTCTTATCAAAGGAATTAATTGTTTATTTAAAGATTTTTTTGTAAATATCTTTTTCTTTACTTTCATAGAATTAATTATTTATTTATAGTATTACTTTTGTAGGTATATTCCATGTTTTATACCATCTTCTTATCAAAGGAATTAATTGTTTATTTAAAGATTTTTTGTAAATATCTTTTTCTTTACTTTGTTAGGATACTATTTGTAGACTAGATTTTAAAAATGTATGTATATGATAAGTTATTTTGAAGTAGCTAAAGTTTAGCTTATGATTATATTCAAGATAAATATCAGTTCTTTACATAGGGAACACAATTTTTTTCGCTCATAGTTTTTAAAGTTTGTCATGGTATTAAAATCTTTCTCAGTCTAATCTTAGTTCCATCTTTGTTTGTCTTTCAATGTCTATTTTTTCTCAAGTTTATCTTATTCCTAGTGCAGTTTTTTATTCTTAGTTATTCTAGATCAAACACTCTCAAAATTATTATCAAAAACACTAAAACAGAACGATTGTTACTATTCATTATTGTTCACTGTGACTCATTGTCACTGTGGACACAAAAGTTTATCCGGTGTTGCGCGCGCGGACGTCCACCTTTTTTTTTTGGCCTATGAACAGTGTATTAACGAAAAAACCCCTCGAAAAAGACAAAAAACGCCGCCGGTTGCAGGGGCTTCGTGGTAATTGGCCATTTTCGGTCCGGTCCGTCCCGGTCCGGCCGGCCGGGTTTTTTATTTTTTTATTATTAGTTGAACAGTGGAATAACCTTTTTGTCCCCCGAAAAGGACAAAAAACAGCCGTTGCAGTGAGGGGCATTAAGGTAATTAGCCTTTTTTTTAATTTATCTGCGCAGTACTGTTGGCGCGTCCCCGTACGCGCCGTCCGTTTCCGTGGCCACGCGTATTTCGGACGGCGCGTGCGGCTTACTACGGCGTCCAAAAACGCCCAACCGGCGTCTAGAATGCTTTTCAGGACTGTTCCCTTCCACATGGAGCGGCCCGTGTTCCTATAAAGTGTCCGTAGGCGTGTCAATGGTCGTTTGAAATTTCACCCCCCATTTCTCTCTCCTCCTGTGCAGGATGACGTCAGCGTTTGAATATTTCATTGACTTCAATTTCATCCTTCCTTGCAAATTTATTATAAATCCTTAATATTTTGGGTATCAAACTTTGATTTCTTTTAATTTTATCCTTCTATGCAAGTTAATTATGGATTTCAGTTTCATTTCGGTCCCGAATCTTTTAATTTCCGGTTTTGTGTTAAATTTTTTAATTCCAATGTTTTGATTTACTTCAATTTTTTCCTTTAAATTAAAGATGTTATTGAGAATATGTCAAGCTAATTATATATATATGTGTTTATATATATATATATATATATATATATATATATATATATATATATATATATATATATATATATATATATAGAGAGAGAGAGAGAAAATGACCTAAGATTTTTTTTGAAAAAAAATTAATATCAATATGCTTAAATACATTTAATATAATAATATGTTTAATAAATCTTATAAAAAAAATTATTGTCTTTGAATTTAAATTTTATACTCTTTTGTTTAAGTTTATTTCTTTAAATTTTTTCCCAATATTTTCATTTTTAATATTTCAAATCTAATATTACTGGGGGAAAAATACAACTTTAAAAAACAAAAGGTAGACAAATTTATCAACTCAATTTTTTTTTTTTACAAATTTACCTAGATTATCTACACTTAAAAAAATATGTGAACCACTTTCCGTTTCGATTACACTATTGTAATTAAACATTGAAATAACTAATTATAGCACGCAAAAAATGTAAGTTTATTTCTGGAAAAAAACAATTACAATATTTTTTTTTTAATGTGTCGGATCTAATATTACTGGGGAAAAATGCAACTCATAAAAAAAAATTACCTACATTATTTGCGATTAAAAAATATACAAACCACTTTCCATTTCAATTATACAGATTTTATCAATTATAATTTTACTAATTCAATATTAAAATAACAAAATACAATACATATAAAAACAATCAATTTTTTACATAGATAAAAAAGCCCCGGCGCATCGCGCGGGCACATCGCTCGTATATTCTAAAAAGTCTAATTTTTTTGGTTTATTTTAATGGCTAGAATTGCTCAACATAGTTCATGATATTTGTCAAAGGGAAGGATTTATAGATCCATGTTGATCACAACAACTCTATATATGATAAAAACAAAGATAACAAATAAAATACCAAATGAGAGGTCATGGATGCCCTAGTCATGGCATGGATTTTAGGATCTTTCGAATCCAATATTATCTTGAATCTTAGATCCTTTATAGCTGTATTCTAGATATGGAATTATCTCTAGATTTTTTATAGTTAGCATAACTCTACATGTTTGTTTTAGCTTTAACATAACTTGGCTAACTTTTGTAAAAGGAATGGTCATATTATCAAAGAATACCCCTTCTGACCTCCTAAAGATCTAAAACAACATATATTGTCTTAGTTGGTTCTTTTAATGTTGGTAATTTTATGGTATCAACATCTTTGACATAAAGTTCTCTTATTTTTTTTCAAATTGTATCCCTTGAAATGATTCAACAAATGATTATTTTAATATTTCTTGTTTTATGAATCCCAAGTAAGCCTTTGTCTACATTATATCCTTAGTATTTTGATTCTCTGATTTCTAACCATACGACAAACATTGTCCATTACCTTACCAATATACATGATTTTACTAGAAATCTCTAGGCTCATACTGCAAATGGAAACAAATTGTCTATCATAACTACTTGTGATGTGTCTTCTTTTATAACCAATGCTTTTATTTATCCTTATCTTAACGCAAACTTAATGTGCTTTATAATTCGCTACATTATATTTTACTTGGGAATAAAGAGTCACCATCTCTTAGTAGTTTTATTACAACTTTTGTTGACTTGGTAAAAAGTAAAACTTTGTCTTTTTCCACTCGCACACCAAAATAGTTAGGCTTTTTGACATGATACATAGTGATGTATAAGGGTATTGCATCTGTTACTTATCATGCTAATTACAAATATTATATTACTTTAATTGATGAACTTATAGTTGTCTTACATTGATTTACAAAAGATAAGATCTTTTCTATTTATTCATGCATTACAAGGATACGGCTTTCAGTTAAATAGCCTTGTTGTGGCCATTGGTGTTTTTTTAGTGTTCTGTTCTACTTACCAAAAAACTTTTGTAGCACTCGGTCCTCAGCCATCCTCACTGTGCCAAAGAATTCTGCAGGTATTAAGTGTAGATCAGCAGGGTTATCTGCTCAATTAACATTGGAGATTAGACGCTGGATTTAACAGATCATGATCAATAAAACAAAAACCATGGAATGGTGTCGTTTAAGTGGAGTTTTTTTTTCCTGTTCTTTAAGGACTCCGAAATGGAACCATTACCATGGGAATGAAAAATATAATGAACAGAAAGGGTGCCGATAATATATAGAGAAGGACAATAAATTATAGCAGCTTTAATATTATTTTATTTAGCTGGAACAATGAATGGGGGACTAGTCCTTGCGTGGGGAGGGGATTATGCTTTTCCAGATGAACCAAACAAGCGCATCTTCTCTGCTACCACAGCTTTCATGGCTTCTTTTGCTGAAGCCATCACATGGACCAGATCTTGCTTGGGGTTGCTTAGTGAGTTCATGTAGGCCTTCCGCACCTCAGTATTAACATTGAACTTCGTCACGCCCCGCTGGATACTAGCCTGTTTGATGCAGTCAAAGGAGGTCGATTATGTTAATCAATGGCAGATTCATTAAGCAATGTTGATTTAGGCCTAATAACAGAAAGCTCCAACAAAACTAATGCCTTCCCATCATGTACATGCATCACAAATTTACATGCTCGCGCGCACTCGCGGGAGAGGGAGGGAGGGAGAGTACCTTGATAAGTTCCTCGGACAAGCCAGAAGCTCCGTGCAGCACCAGAAATACGCCTTTCTTTGAACTCAAGGCATGCAAATCCTAAAGATGGAAGCGTTAAGAAAAAGTAAAGCGGATATAGTTGAGTTCACAGATTAGAAGTGGATGATCTTTACTTCTTAAACCAGATTGCGAACAGTCTATTAGATTTACAGGAAAATGGTGATGCACTTGAAGGAGTTTATAGTTTCACTAAGATGTACAAGTTCAATAAGTTGATTTCTGCATTGCATCAGGAATATGCTACAGAGGAACATGTACATGGTTACAATATACTTTGCATTTTGAGGATCTAACTCGCTTTTTAACTTCATTCTTTAAAACTTAGATGGTGATGCCAGATCAAAGATCTAAGAAACTGGCTGGCAGCTCAAGAATCCATGTAAAATAGTCTTACTTCCTCATTTTCCCTCTGTGTAAACAGCGTTCTCATACTTGTAAAACATCAATCAGCCATGTAGTATGCATGAAAAAGTCAAACATAGACTACATAAAACATAAAATCAATAGAGCTATACCATGACAGCACAGAATCATTGGCTGTCTCACACTGAGAAGGTTATCTCAGCTCTCAATTTTAAACATTATCAATGGCAAAAGAAAAATAGCTAACATTTGATTGTTTATACTTCACCTTAAGCAAATCAAGTCTGAGATTTGGACCACTTGCAGGGTACTTTCCATGTACATTCCCAATACACACAGCCAAAGCATCTATGCCAGTCTCGTCAATGAACTCTTCAGCCTGGAATTTAAATGAAGACAAGACAACTGTGATTTTGGATGTATCAAAAATATGGGTATTCTTAATTTATTTAATGAATTAGGAAGTCTACTGACCTGATTAACATCAGTCAGCCTTGCTTCGTAATCTTCAACAGTCAAATCATCCTCTGTCCCTGACAGTCTACCTAGTTCAGCCTCCACCAGCATGTTTTTGGAGTGGGCCAAGAGTGATATATACTTCGTGTATGCTATATTATCCTTGAGAGACAGATGTGAGCCGTCTACCATTAATGAATCAAATCCCTGGCATGAGTTTGGATTCAAGAAAATGCAAATTCAGTAATAAATTATTCCTCGGTACAGATAAATGGGAGTTGCCAATGTTAAAAATTTCATAGTTTGTTGAACCATGTACTTTTTTTCATGGATAACAAGCAGCACTCACCAAATCAAGAGCTTCAACTAGCTCTTGCTTTGAAGTTCCATGATCAAAATGAACAGTGATTGGAACCTGCAAAACATGCATGTAAATTACAATTTATTAGAGCATCTCCAGTAGTAGCCATTTTGAAGAGGCAAATCTTTAAAATGGATGTTTGAATAGTGTATATATGGCTTTTTTGTTGATGTGTGCTCCAATGGTAAAAGCCATTTTGGAGAGCCATTTTTTTTATATTATTTTAAATATAATGCAATTATTTTATATATAGTTTAATTATACAATTAAGTATACAATTAATAAGAGTGTAATATAATTGCTTTTAAAAAACCTTCCAACAATATAATTATTAATTTTGTATATAATTTTTTACTCTCTTGTCATCAAGGTATTTTTAAATAAAAACAAAAACAGATATTATTATAATTATTAATTATAAGGTATTATTATAATTAATAACTATTATTATATAATAATTATTATTATAATATAATAATACTTACTATAAAAACCCACCCCCACCCCATTTGTCCCCTTCATTTTCATTTCAATCTAAAAAACCCTATCTTCTTCTCTTCTGGCCGCCGCCCCCCACCCACCTCCAGCCGCTGCCCCACGCCACCGTCCACTCTTCTCCAGGAGGGAGAGTAACAGCACCGCCAAAATGAAGCGCACGTTAGCAAGTCACTTGCAACAAGGCCAGCACCACCACATCCAATCCTCTTCTTCCACCTCAGCAGCCTCATCGTCTCGATTCCAGAACCCTTTGGACTCCGAACTAACCAATACTCAGCTGGTTGCCGAGGATGTTGATGAAAGAGATTTCATCCTCAGTCAGGACTTCTTCTGGTAATTTTTGTTTCTTTATTCGGACAATAGATGAATTTTGAATTTAATAATAATGTCTTTCTTCTGAGTGTTTTCTTCTTCGGATTGGCTGCAAAATATTCTGTGTTCGTTGTAGAATGGCAACAACGGTAACATTTCAACGGTCTTATTTTTTTTGCCTCCTCTGAATAGATATGTAGGAATGGCTCTGGAATTGCTCTCAAAGATGAAGAAGCCATTTTGGCTCTTCATTTAGCTCCTCCCGCTGGAGACGGAAATTTACCAAAAAAAGCCAAATATTTGAAATTTTGCCTTTGGCTCCCGGGATGGCTCCTCCCGCTGGAGATGCCCTTATACTTTATAAAAAAAGACACCAAACAAGTATTTTTCATCTATTTAGGCATTTATCTTCTTTATCTAGAGCACTAAGCAATCATTTAAATGATTTTGATCTTCAATGAAAAATAATGGCTCCAAAGGGGATTGAATTTGTAGTGATCTTTCCAGGGAACTTTAAATTGCTTATTATAGTTTGAAAATTGGCACATATTTTGGTTCATCTGGAAAATTGTCAGAAAATAAAATGAAGGTGCAAAAACCACAAAATATATATTTGAAGATATGAAAAACAAACTTACATTGGCCTGTTCAGCAGCAGAGACACAACAAGCAACCAATGGAATTCCTCCCTGCTTCAGTGCACTAGGATGAATCTGTTGAAAGAACACAACTTTTGGCAATTTAGTAAGGAGCCATAATTTTGAAAAAGGCTGAAGCTCATATCCATGTCCCAAAGGACATGCTTAATTCCATATCTTGACTCCTAAATTACTCGTCCAACTTATCAAATGTCATTCTGACCTGTAGAATAGCAGGACTATTTTCTTCCTCTGCTGCAGCTACAACAGCCTCAGCCCCTTCCATATTATAGACATTAAATGCTCCAACAGCATATCCACCTCTCTCTGCGTTCTTCATAAGGATAATTTCAATATCTAAACATTTCAATATCCAAATAAATCCAGTATTTAAAAGATAAATTTGCAGTACTTACAAGAAGAAGTTCTTTTGTTGATGAAAGTCGAGAAGGAAGAGCCCAGGATTTCACAACATCAGCCAGTGCTTTACTGTCACCAACATTACCTGCAAAAAGAAAAAAATTACAAGTTCATGTTCAATTTTTATTTTATGGAAAGATAGTAACTAAATAAAATTACGATTTTTTTACCCGGGAAAACAATGTACGGAACACCTGGATGCCTACTTTCTGGACCGAGCTGCCACAATGGAATGCCAGCAAGGGCTTGTCCAACTACTTTGGCACATTTTGCTTCTAGAGCTTTTGTAGCTAGGTCGGATGATGTGATTCCACCCTTGAGCAAGACAAGAGAATCAGCTAAATTAGGGTGTAAGATGGTAAGAAGTTTCTTAGCAAGACATTAGAATCCCACTTGCATCCAGAATCATATCAAAGCTAAGGGAAAAGGTATATTGGCCAGTGGAAATGTGCCTTTGAAGGTTAATTTACTTAAATTGTTACACTGCATTAGTAAATAGTTCTGAGATCAGTCACTGTATGGATTATGAAAACAATGCTGAAGGGTAAGCAAGTGAAAGACAAAAATGGACTTACTATTATTACAGAGAGCAATCGGAGAGAAAGAGAGAGATCACTTATTGTTAGACAAAATATACATGTCTATCGCAATTTCAAGTTAAATGATAGAGAGGTAATGCTGAAAATATCAGCTATCTAAAATTAAATCTAATTACCACCACTCTTTGCGCTACAAAGAAGGCAAGCAAAAACTGACATTTCCTAGTGCATCCAGCCTATGATAGTTTGAGCAATACTTGTACATGTCAGGTGGATGAGCGATGCATAAAGCTCGCCTCCAAAGTCACAAAACTATGACTCTTTATTCCTGAGCTTGCCACTGGAAAGGGTTTAGAGCACAAACCATTTTGTTATGGAATTCAAGGAAGCTGAAAGGAAAACTTCACCTTAGGTAGATAAAAGTAGTCTCAAGCAGAACTCTCCCATCAAAATTCAACTTTTGGAATGAAATATAAATAAGATTTTCTGGTAAGATTCTGGGTTGTCCGTAATGATCCCAAATCTTTATGGTTAAAACTAGGGCAGGAAAGGCTCGGAACCTTTCAATTAAACAGCCTATTAGCACAAGAGAGAAGGAAAACTTGATGCTCCAAGGCCCTGAATGACATCCACTAAAGACGTTCTTACCTATTTATCAAAAAGTTTAAGTAGCTGATTAAGAAATATGCGTTATATTCTCGAATATATTGAAACATGCAGTATCACAGGGTACGCTATGATGGTTTGAAATAAATCAAGACTACCAAAGAAACTTTTTACTGTGTAATGAAAATGGCAGAAAATGGAGAGTAAATTTCAACAAGCAAGCAGAGGTTTGATTAAGCTTAAAACAATACATGGAAATAGAAATTTTTTTGTTTATACAAATTGAAATACCTTTGCAAGAATGTATCGTGGTCTTGTTGATATCCGCCTCACAATTTCCACCAATGCAGAGCTCACCTTAAAGTTGATTTCCAAGCTCTCACAAGCAGCTGGCAATTTAAGAAAGAAGACAATGAGAAAAGGCCTTCTTAATTTGTATAGCTGAAAACTGTGACGGAGTTGAGGAATTTTCTTTCCTTTCCACATCTGTTACTATCTTAGCACCTATTTTCAAAAATTAGCAGTTGATCTAATATTAACCATGAATATGGAACGTTCAGGTTGTTGTACAAGATTCGGGATCAGGGTATGTAGTAGGCGTAGGAGGCATGTTAATTCAGTTCATGGTACATTTAAGAACATCTATTTGGGTCATTGTTAGACATTGAATTTGTATATTTTTATCTTTATCTTTAGAATATCAGATTCTTTAAAAAAATATGAGCTCTATTTGTATTGAGAATGCATGATCTTACTAGATTTTGCTCATAAAAACTGCACTGTTCAGGTGATACATTCCCGGTATGAAAAGGGTGCCACAGGCTGGAATATTTAGGTCCTATGGACCACCATGAGAATATGCACAAACAACAAGAGAGAAAAGAAAAGAAAAGATTACATACTTTTTCCGGTAATGAGTTCTCGACTGGTCATGATTAAAGTGTCTTTAGAAGCCCCAAGGAACAAATTTGCCATCTCAGCCACTCTATTGATTTCCTCCTCCCTCTCTTCTAATGACTTCATGGCAAGTTTATCAACAGAAACCTATTCATAACAAAAAAAAAAATTAATAGTCCATTGCATTAGAAGTTATATTTGAGTGCATGTACATGAGCAAATGACAACTTATGGATGTCCAGTTACTGATAGATAATATATCATATTCCTTCAGGAAGAGAATCAAAACTAACACCAAGAATGAGAAAATACAAAAACATGTCTGTATTACCTCTAGTTTCTTTAAAAAATGGCCACATTGTAATTTAAGTTCTTCAACCTGTGAGTTAATGAAAACAATGAATGTTAACATTGTACAAAATAATAGCCCCGTAGGCATAAAATAAAAAGGAAACAAAAGTCCCACATTTTTCAACCTGTTTTGTTGTTTTGGGAACATACGATCCCACAACTATAAGTCCGCCCTTTCTTTCTTTGTTTATTCCAAGATCCTTTGGTAGTATTGGAGCTTTTGGAATAATTCCAATACGGGTAGAAACAAAACTAGCAGCAGTGCGGCATAAAAAGGATTTTCCCCTTAATTCTGCCTGCTCAATACGCAAAAGCATGTAAGAGCTTCATATGTTTTTAGCTAGGCACGACAAAGAATATTTAAAATATATAATAGCAAGAAATTTGCCTGAATCATTCCAGCTGAAAACACAGCCATGTCGCGTTCACTTGCTGCATTAACTATGCAAGTTGAACCCTATTTCAGCTCATAAAAAGTAAACCATCAATAAACAATACTTAAATGGGAAGAGAAAATAATTGTTTTAATCATAAGGGTATGGAAAAGCTATTTCCCATCCCATTAATGCATGGATACATCACTCAGATATTCACCTAGTGCTCATTATCCATACCTTCTGCAAGTTGCAAAGAGTATCACAAACAGCATCTGGCCCACCTTCCCTCAAAAGATTGATAGATATAGATGAGACACTGCTAGCAGGAATACGGCCTCTAGTTTTCTCCTCAACCCACTGAAAATCCAGACAGTCACAAAGTCACTACCATATATAATATCCTTTCAAGTACAAGACAAGGATGAACAAGATAGACCTCACGGAGGTTTGAAGATTTGTAGCCAAAAGAAGCATCTCTGGCGAACTCTGTGTCCCCTGCAGGGACAAGCCTGAAAACAAAGAGGTATTCTTATGCAAAATGCCAATGAAGAATCACTATGATCTAACAAGAGGATCCTTGTACCAATCAGAATCAGCAACATAGTGTATATCTTTGATTGTATAACGGCCTCCTTGAAGAAAAAATGGGCAAATGATCCATGCGTCCATCTCACCAAGTAGTGAAACTACTGCATCTGCTTCCTAAATAAATTAAGTACATCATAATGTGGTTGGTACAAGGTAAGGTATGAAAGCGTTGACAATATGATAATATGACACTCAAGGGACTTTATCCTTGCCTCTGGAAAATGACCACGTAGTGTTGAATCGCCTCTCAAAACTACTGTATAATCAATATTCTCAACTGACTTAGCAGCTACGCTTAGGTTTCCACAGATATCTTTAATCAGTGCACTCGCCTGTAAACAGTTGATTGGATAATCAGAAATACAAGTCTCAAACAAGTAAATTGTTTTTCTTGGAGTAGATATTGGAAGATGAATAAGTAATTGCTTTTCTTTTCTTTTGTAATAAGATACATGCTTTAGGAATAGAAATAACATCAGATGTGAAGAATTTTGTTTACCTTTTCAGAACTCAATGACCTGGAGTTGGTCAAGATAAAAAAACATTTAGGCTTTTTCCTCAATTTCTCTACTAGTGACTCAACACTCCTGCAAAGAGAGTGGGCACGGTTATTTAAAACTTGCAAAAGCACCTTCAAAAGAGCTTGTTCGTTTTATAGATATAGAGTATCATGGCTTTCTATCAGCATGATGGAATTGACAGAAGAAAGAACTGAATTTAACACAAAAGGATGAAACAACTAAACTTCTGAATGAAACAAAAATATATATTTATATTGATTTTTATTTTTTTATCAGGTTTGGAAAACGATTATACATTATAGAGGCAAGAGATCACCATTCTGTTAATACTTCAATATCATGGACAGTTTGAGTTCCAGTTGGATCATCATCTAGAACAACCAATGTTTTTGAATTGCTCTGGTTCAGTCTATGAATATCATCAATGGGATCCAGGGGCCACTCAGGTGGAAGAGACTGCAGGACAACTTCTTTCTTAAGTACAGGAAGTTTTCCTTCAACTTTAACACCTGTGAGGGTCTCATAAACCTGATACAAAAAAAAAAGTTAAACCTGTGACCATCTGACTTCATTCATATATAATAACTTCCAAATGTTTTATATTTCAAAAGTAATCGATATACCTTAACCACACCTGCATCATCTTGCCGACCCCAGCCAGCAGCAGAGCCTGCTCAATAATGAAATTCAACTAATACATATAAGAAAAGGTAACTAAAGTGAATGTAAAGGAGAATATGTATATGCACTAGCATGAGAAACATTTTCAAAATATAGATGAATATTAACGGCATATGTTGCTAGTTTTCCATCACATATCCTGCAGAAAAATTTCCGATACAACCTGCATGTCCAAGGCATTCGTCTAATTGTTTTCGTTTCCTTATCTTTGGAATTTGACAGAAAAAAATAATTTGAAGTCTTCTGTCACCATTTTAAAGCTATTGAAAACTCTAGTTAATAAGTCAAATGTTGCTTGACTTTCAGCTCAGCTCCCACTTGTATAAAGGTTGAATCGGGGCCATTAGTAAAATGCTTTGTTCTCCTGGATTGTCCAGGTTTTGACAACTTAGATAAGCTTTCTCCAACAACATGAGGTCAGTAAAAAAATCCCTTAGCTCCATTCTACACACACTTCAGAGCAATCAATAATAATGACAAGCCACAAACTCCCGTTCTACCTTTTTGGACCTTCAGTGCATGTAGTTCTTTTCTATGCCAATGAAGACACTACTACTCGTAATAATTCAAGGTCATCTAACATGTTGATCCTACATTTTCTGTCCTTTTCTTGACTATCCAGTCAATCCCTACCTCCCTGTGGATAAGAAAAGGCAAAGCAGGCCCCAATTTTCCACTATGCAGTGTCATATCTTGTGATACGGAATAGAAAAAACTAAGAATTTCTTATTAAATCCAACTTACCTAGAAACACATCGTTCTCACATATCTCACTATAAACATAAGATAAATCTTATCTTTAGCCAACTAAAACTTTTTAAATTAAAAATTATTCTCTTATAGATCATATCAAAAGAAGGACTGGGGAAAACATAACAACTGGAAACAGAAGATCACGACACCTGCCAGGAATAGTTGGTGTGCAACAGTTGCAATATGAAGTGGAACTTTAAGGGATGATGATTCACGGGTAACAATTCCCTGCAGATGATTATAGAGCAGTTTTAAAAAACTAACAACCAGGAATCAAAAAATTTCTTCATTCAAACATAATGCAGGATAAATGTCAGTCAGACCAGATCCTTCACAAAGATATCGAGTGCAGAATACGGTGTATAATCATTGTCCAGCATGTGCGGAACACGATTCTCAAACATCCTGCAAATGGAAACAATTTTTTTCCTGATATTAATCTATGAATTTAAGAATTGAAGTAGGTGAATCCTCTAATGAAAAGGGATGCAACAACCATCCTTTTTTAAATAATCACTTAAATGGGTAAAAAACACATGTTAATTTCAAATAAAATTAAGTGTTAAAGGCTAAGACAATAACAAAAATTCTCAAATTCAGCTCAATAAAAAGAAAAAAAACTAGAAGAACAGTGCATTTCCCATGAAACAAACCAGGATGTTCCTCCACTGTTCTTGACAAAATCAAACAGCATCCTTGTATTGAGACCTAATCGAGCTCCGAGCGCCATTGCCTCAGCCCCTGATGCTATATGAACTCCAGCGAGCAGCTGATTAATCATCTTTACACCACTAAAGGCAATAATTGAAAAGAACAGAGAGTAAGAATCCAGTTCCCTGGAAAGTTCTATGACTGCATGATATGATTATCTAAGACAATTTTTGCATGTCTGTACACTAATACATAATTCAATTGATCAATGAACCAACAAAATGATGATATAATGCTTGGTGAGAGAAAAATAAATGTTGCAATACCTTCCAGCCCCACAACCTCCTCTAATCACATAAAGCTTCTCACTTAATGCTGCTCATAATTAACAACCATGGGTAAGTTGTAATCTAGATCTACGAAACTCCTCCATTCAAAATTAAGAAAAGTTAATGAGATAATCACCTGAGAGAACTGAGCCGGTACATGTAAGAGCTTCATCAGTACCAGAAGCCATTATCTGACAGCAATATAAAATTACTTTGAGAAAAAGTTATCAAAATATACATAGCTGCTTTCAAAATGAACCAATTTCGCATTTTTTGTCAGACCGTAAGTGTTCCTTCTGAGGCCCTCTTGACACCACCAGAAACAGGAGCATCCACCAATTTCAAGCCCCTGCCTACGACATTTGCATTTTTTTGAGTAAGAAAATATTGGGAAAAATGAAGCATGGAAACATGGCATCATAGGGGTCATAATCACAAAATAACAAAATAGAGCATCCTAAACAAGCTTAAACCATAAGTGTTCCTTCAATTAGCAGTGGCACTGCAATTTCATTGCATGCATTTAAAGAAATTACACGCAATATTTAAACCAAAAACAACCACTGTCTTCTTTTGTGAATTGAGACAAGCAAACTCGTTAAAAACCAAGGCCAACCACAGTATAAGTGACAAATACAGAGGGGGGGGGGGGGGGGGGGGAAAGACACCTACAAACAAGAGAAGATGTAAAGAAAGTGAAACAGATTTAAAAGCAAAAACAATCAGTAAAATCTAAAATGGTAAAAGAGAAAGGAATTGTAATCTTCATCCATGTGTAAACTCAGCTAGGTCATTTTTGTTAAGGAACCATCTCACCTAAAAGTTTAGGTTGTTAGGTGAGGCTTCAGAATATGATTTATATTATTCTCTAACACACACCCTCAAGTGAAAGCCTTTTGGGCTTGAAACTTGCACACAGGTCCACACTACCTTATGCTTATTTTTATCAAATAGAATGAAGGTGTTGAGATTCGAACCGTGACTACTGGGTCGACAAGACTCTGATATCATGTTAAGGAACCATCTCACTTAGAAGCTTAAACTGTTAGATAAGACCCCAAAATATGGTTTATATTATTCTCTTAACAATTTTCTGTTACATTTTCTCATGCTTTCTTTCCACACATCAATTCTCCATCCTCATTTTCTATCTAGCTTAATGCCAAATTGGATAAGTTTTAACTTTCCAAGGAGAGAATATTCAACTGTCATGTCATGCTTTTACATCACTAAAAAGAAATGGCATTATTCAGATCCAAGATCTTGCATGTGCAAGAATAAAAACTAAACTAAGCATTTCCCTTTTATAATATTCATTTCTATTCCCAAGATCTATGAATATTAGTTTTCAATAACTTTAAGTCTTTCCTATGTATTTATAGTAACAGATTGGTTAACAAGACATTAGTTGAATAAATTAGTTCACGCCATGCCAGGAAAGGTCAAGCAAGTAAACAGCCAGATCCGTTCATGATTCTAGTTGTTGTTAGGGTCAGTTCATGATTTCTAGTGCAGGAGTGAACACTGTCAAGAAGAAAAAGGAAATGTTTTTTGATATATTCAGTGTAACCACTTCATGCAAAAAACTTGAAGGGTAGGACTGCTCCAAATTCCTCCTCACAATAACTGGTTAATGAATTTAATTGCCTGCTGATAAATTAACATTTTATTGTGATTTTTAAGCATTCTTGAATTATAATAGAACAGATTAAATATCGGAGAATTGTCAATTTTACAAAACTAAGGACAAAGAATGACGCTAGAACCTACAGTTTTTGTAAGTTGAATATATACACACACACACACACAACTATGTATTTAATAAGAACACATCAGGAGTTTGAATAGCTGAAAGTATAGATATTTATGCTTTTATAAAGGACATACTTTGCAAGCGTCGCTCCAGCTGGCTCACAAATGCAGGGGATACCGTAGAAGAAAGGATGATAGATGCTCCTGATCGTAAGGCTATTACAAAAAAAAAAAAAAACACAGAGAGTTAGCATCTTCACTTTAATGTACAAATTTTGCTTTAGAAGGTACCTGCAATGGCTCCTAGATCTCCATACAAAACGCTCTCCGCTTGAGTTTCGTTTGTGACCATAACTACTAGTACATCAACATCTGAACAAGATATGTTACGAAAACCAATAATTTTAGCTCCATAAAAGGACTATAAATGTTGTGTAGAATATTTGAAAAGGCAAATCAAACTTAAACTTGTGGCTCAAGATAACCTTTAGATGTTTCTGCTGGAGAGTTGCCAATCAAGCCACCAGCATTTACAAATCGAGTTAGTGTTGGTTTATACACCTGCCACCCAAGAAAAGATGCAGCTAAAAAAAATTGAAATGGGAATACAAACACATTAATATCAATCTACAAAATATGTATGAACTAGACAAGCCCCCAGAAAAAGTCATACACAAGTACCGCAAGCAAAATATACATACATGCAAAGCATAAACAAATTCACATGCAGGCAAGTACACATAGAAGCTATAAGCATACATTAAAAAACTGAAAATAGATAAAAATTTATTTCTCAAAAGGTTATAACTGGGAAGTTTTAAAAAATTAATAAGTCCACTTCCCTTGACAATCAGCATAAACTATTAAAAGACAGTAAGATAAGAATTCCAGGGTCAATTCAATTGTTAAGGAAATTTCACCAGGATATATGATGCATGGTTATCAAAGTTCTATTCTAATGAGTACTGCATGAAAGATACTTGGGCCAGAAATGGCAGCAATCAATCCTTACACAGCTCCAAGCAGGAACTGACTCTTTTAATCAAAATAGGAAGAAAAAATAGTGAGGATTTACATCATAACCAACAACGCAGAAATTTGATTTCAACAGGTGAGTTGCCATGCCAAATCCCATTGCTCCAAGACCAATGAAACCAATTCTCTTTACGACAGTAGATTTGGCAATAATTTGTCTTGCCAGTTGCTCAGGTTCATAGAGTTCTGCACTGGCTGCATCTTGAATATTTGCTCCCAGCAATTTTCCCCAGACCTGGAAAAAGATTGCACAAGATAACAAGGCATCTGTCAAGCCATTTTTTTCAATAATAACAGCCTAAAAGAAAGTCATAATGACCTGCAAGGGAAATTTTATAGCACAAGTAAAGGGGAATAACCTTGACTAATGTGGCATCACTATCATCACCCTGACCATGTGAAGATCCTGATAGGAGGGAGATTTTTGAGAAGGAAACTAGTTGATTAGAGAAATTAAGTAATGAGTATTTCAGATTGTGAGTTTACCAAGAATAAGTTGTTGATGGGCAACAGCCAAAAGTGGAAGAGGAAATATAAGCGATTTGGCCATATCCAAAACAACACCCTAAAATTTGAAAATTCCATCAGTCTCAAGTATCATCTGGTAAACGCAAATAAAAGGTTAAGGTACTCATCAAAAACTTGAGTCATTTAGTCAAGAGGAGTGTTAAGTTAGCATTTTTACATGGTTTATCAACATATGGAACGTACCTTCCATGTATTTCACAAATGACTGAGATACGGCAGTCTCAACAAATGTGACTGTCACTAGCACTTCTATAAATTAATTCAGGTCATTAAAAAATGATAGAATGATGATAAATATGTTATCAAATATTTAAATATATGGAGCTTAAAGTTAGCTGAAAATAACTAGTTGAGGTGTTAGAATTACAAATTCCACGGGATTCTCTAGTCTATACTTACATGCTCAAACAGTTTTAGACAAGATCCAAAAATGTCTGGTGGTATATTTCAAAATTTCTTGGAAAACTTTTACAGGTACTAGTTAATTCATATTGGTTCAAATGCCCAGACCCCCACTATTATTCCACCGAAAATCAAGTTTCCTAGCAGTCCAAAAATAGCAGGAGCCTGTACCTCAACTACAACATCTTCACAAGCAACCACGTCTCTCTGGCCCCAACTATAAACTCTAGGTCAGCGTGAATTTTATTTTCAACTAAAAAAATCTTTAATACTCATATCCTGCATCATCTCTAACTCCATAGCTGTTTAATTTGCGGAAAAAAAAACTTTATTTACTTTATCTTCTCGCATTATCACTACCAATTTGCTATACTGCTCAGCTAACAGATGCTTCTCCTGATTTTATTTTATTTTATTTTCCTGCCTTGACGTGCATTACATGATTGCATACAACAATAAACAGCTCCCTGTAGAAGACTTGAAAAAAATAAGTTAAACATTGTCTCATTCTATTTATGTTATTCTCATCCCGCCTCAGTTTTTGTATTAGATTGTTAGCATCTATAAACAGTTTTACAAAGAATTATATATATAAATCAGGATGTACGAGTTAACTTGTCTAGCATGTGATCCATCAGCAAAGGAACCAAGTTTCAACCTTCGATTTAATAGAAATTCAGCATTCAAAATTCAAAACTAATTAATTATACCTACAAAAGATGAACCCAATAACCTAACAATTCAGCCCATAGCTGGAAGACACACACACATGTACACATTATTCTAAATGCAACCAACCTTAAACATGTATAATAAAAGTGTCCCTTACCAAATTTTGGACCACAGTCCTGTAGGAATGCACCTTGGTATCACCTCTCAAAAACTGGGGAATATGATTTTTGAAAATCCTGCAATGACAAAAGAATCACCCCATCGCCAACAAATAATGGAAAAGACATTATTATAAAGGTAGCAAATCACACAGCGCTAAACATCAAAGAGCATGGCCTGAATATGAGTTGTAAAAAACCATGGGAAAGTGATGGGAGGCAAAACCAATACCACCACCTAATGGATTCTTAATCTTGGTAATTATCACCTGCCTTAGAAATGAGAGATTTACCATGTAATCACTGTGACACTGAGGTGACAGCCAGTATGACTCAAAGCTGTTTATCAGATGAGATCTGCATTCGTGCCCCAAACATGTAAACTTTTTCCTAGTCATGTTGTTTATGTTCCAGGAAATGCATAATTGCCACATCCATGCAAGTGTGTTTCACTGGTTAGGGAAATAAAAATAGACAAAATTCCTAGCCTGCATGTTAACCATATATCTCTAATATCAACAGGTACACATCGCTGAATCACATAGAAATCCTTGCATGTTTATTTTCTCTTTTTTTGTGTGTGCGTGTGCCTGGTGGAGCAGCAGGTTGATTAATAGAGAAATTGATGGAGCTAGTTGACAATTTAATTTTAATCTTTGTAAAACTAAACTTTTCACTCTTTTCTATGCATGGTGGGAACTGGGATGAGAAAGGAGTAGGATAGAGAAAACTTGGAAATGTTATCCTTTCTGTGATTTGGAGTATTTGGTCACAGCAGAATGATAGGATCTTCAAACTGCTTCTTGAAGCAATTTTATTCAATAAAACTTTATTCTTTTATCGATAAAAAGAAAGGACCCATCTAGTCACAAACACTCACCATGAGTTTCCAGCAGCATTGGAAACAATATCATAGACTATCCATGGATGAATTCCAGCTTGAGTGCAAAGAGAAATCGCCTCCAGTGCAGCAACAAGATGAATGCCCTCAAGCAGCTCATTTACCATTTTAATTTTACTGCGAAGAAAAGGAGAGCTAAATATCAAATTCTAGATAATCAAGAGGCCATAACATTATTTGAGTAGTCCTATATTCTGAATTCAAATCCAAGAAGTGCTTTGTTGCTTGTCTAAATCACCGTGTTATTTTTCCTTTTTCTAATACTTGCATTTTTTCTAGAATAATCAAGTTAAAACACGAAAGCAAGAATATATAATTACACAAAGTTTATAATAAATTATGAGAAGATTAACAAGACCAAGAAGAAATCACACCTTCCAGCGCATACTTCACCTTCGAAAGTGAAAAGCTTCTCACACATTGCTGTAAAAGATAATGATAATTTGTATAAGAGAATACATAGACAAATTGCCTCTCCAATTCTATTGCCTATATGCTCCAATAGAACGATTGTAGATTATAAAATGAGTTTACCAGAAAGAATAGGCTGCGCCTTTGCATTAGCTTCAGACCTTCCCGAGGATGTAATCTAGATAAATCAAAGTAATCAGAATTCTCAACTATTCAAATTATCTGATAAAAATGTGAAATTGGACTGCTACAACTAATGAGCAGATAAAGAAGGAAAAGTTGTTAGTGTAACAAACAGTGTTACCATGGTTCTTCCCTCTAAGACTTCAGAAAATCCCCTGGAGACATATGCTTCTATTAGATGAGCCATCGAATCTTCATCTGTGAGATCAATAGAATAAACTGATTTCAGTACCAATGCATGAGGGTCGTATTTCCTAAAGAGAGAAACAAACAGGATCATGAATGATTGCCAAGAAGAAAAAAGAATGCTAAATTGATAATAGTTTTCAGTAAAACTTCTAGTAGATGAGCCAATTTGTGATTGAGGCCAAGTAGTTTTACAGCAAAAGTTGGGCGAGCAAAAGAACATGCACATGTCCCATGTCCGTACTTCATTTTTTTATGCATATGTTCCCTTTACATAAGAATGCAAAATAACCTTGCACACCATAACTTATCCAACTGATTTTGCCATGTCCTAGCCACCAATCTTAATATTTATATCACTCATTTGAGTGCAATAACAGGCAGAAAAAAACATCTCGGGGAAGAACTACATTATTAACATTTGATGTAAATGGTTGGCTGTTTGAGATTTAACCAGGAATTATGATAATTTAACCTATTATGAATGCCTTGTTCCCTTATACTTGAAATCCAAAACGGGATAATATGTTTGTGATTATCAATGAGGTTTCCTAATGGAAGATCAAATGTTATGCATGCATCACTAACAGATAATGAAGACAATCCTAAATTAAGTTACCAGTCGCTAATATTGAGAAAACTTAGCCATGCACTTAAATTTCACAGGCAAAAATAAAAAGGTGAGAAAAGAGGGAGGAGAAAAGAAAAAGGGCGGTAATGTGTCCTCCATTGCCTTGCCATGGAGAAGTAATCTAAGCAATGAAGTCAAGATTTACACCAGATTACTAACAGAAATGCTTTCCGGAGAATGTGCCACTAAAAAGAAAGGACAACATTATAAATTCACAATATACATGACCTCTGAGACGTTTCTCCAGATTCTGGATGTATGATGGCAGAATAGTTGAACGTAGGATGATGAGTGCCCCTTTCTGCAATCCTGCATACCATCGAGTTAATAATCCTGAATATCAACAAAGTAATGATAACTTTAGGTATAATGGATAAGTTTCATGAATACCTTTCAATACACCCTGTTGGCCAAAAAATACATCATTGATTTGATCCACGTGAGATATTAAAACAATCAAAGCTGCAACTTCTGTATGCCAAAAGCAAGAAAAAAGAGTTAAAGGCACAATTTCATAGGACACGATACATCAATCAGAATAAACCCCAACACCACATTAATCATCGCTTAGCTAACGCTCCACTTTTTTGTGGATCAACAGTAGCAATGATGAAGATTTAGAAATTTGACTTACATTTAAAAATGAAATAACATAAAGTTTCCATGCATCTATCAAAATCAGAATACTACAGGGCAGTTTTTTGGAAAAGAAGGGTGTATAAAACTACAAGACATCAAATTAAAACACAATCATGACACTTCAAAAGTGAAATTAAATGTGAATGTTTCAAGCTCAGAGCATGAATCAAATAGGAAGTTGTTTATACTTTCAAGGATCCTCCCACTCAAAAGTAAGAAGCGGGAACAGAGTAGGTAAGCATCAATCAGTTTCTACTTAGAGTTATCATATGCGTCATTCCATGGAGTACAAGTATAACCTAGGAAAGCACATGTCATCATTGGTACCACGAAAACATCCGATAGAAAAGAGGCAAAGTCTAAATGGAAGCTAAAGGGAAGCTAGGAATGAATTTCACTTTTAAAAAGAAACGCTGCATGGAATATAAACATATTCTATACACATTCCTCTTGAGTGCTGAAACCCAATTAAAAATGAGATTTTGCGTGGAATATAAACATCATGTGTCACACCCATTCCATGCATTATCATGCAATGCATTCCACAAACAAAACGTAGCCATTTAAAATAAGTGGCATCCCACCCCAAATAGCTTAGCTATTAAAACATTTGAGTAAAACATAGACATATCCGAGCATCATTTACCTTTCCCAGCCTCAATAAGGCTGGCACTTCTCGTTCCCCCTAGTTTCAAAAATTTATCAACCAAAGTTTCATCTATCTGCAGAACAAGAAAATCCCAATTTAACAATAACTAATTTGCCAATCAAGTAACCTATTAAAAATCAGTTAAATTTATATACTGAGTTGCAAAATTGATTGTAGGAGACAATAATAGTATTGGCATAGTCAATAAATACGAAACAAAAAATAAACATGACTTTTAACTAGTGGATTGGACCTACTTTCCACTAATCAAACATTGGTGACACATTCATGTCACCAACTTGCGATGGTGCTATGACCTCAGATAAGGCCAAAGGTATGCCTGTGAGATTGATCGAAAGATTAAAAATAAAAGGTATCCTTGGGATGTAACATGTGCATTGGTTTTGATAGGTCCGTCCATGGAAATTTGCCCAGCAGAAGGTATCCAAGGAATTCAATGAAGGCACGTCCTCCTTTAGCATGGAAATTTGACCAGCAGATACTTTTGTGCTTTAAAAGATGGTGTATGACCCCCACAAACGATTAAATTACTGTTTGGAACTGTGAAGGTGGTTATTTTTAAGGTGATTTTTTATCAGAAATATATAAAAAAATATTTTTTTTTTCAAAAATAATTTTAAAATACAATGATAAGCACAAAACATTTATCAGCAAGTGGAATAGTGGGTTAAGTTGCGCATGAAGATGTCGCAGTAAAAAGTCCTTGTAAAGTGAGGCCATAGTGGAAGTAGGGGCCCGTGATTGATGTTACTTTGAAAGCCAACATGCTTCCGCATGAACTTCAATTTCTCACGATTCGCTATTGATAGCGTGCAATTATATTAAAATATATACGTTTTTAAAAGAAAACATTAATTACAATTTAACAAAAATAAATCCCAGACAGCACTGGCTCACAATTACATTAACCAAAATATACTTTTAACAAGCTTGAGAGCGCGTGGGTAGGATGGTAAACGCGCCACCCCACTAGCCACGATATGCCCAAGATCGTGGACCGGGGAGAGGACCAATTGTTTTTTCTATGGGATAGCATTGTATTGATGTCAAAAATAATTCTTAAAAAAAATATTTTAATAAATTTATGAATAAAAATTATTTTTAAAATCAACTACAACCATATAATAAAACACGAACAAGTTATATTTATTCCAGGGATCAATTAAAAAGTGAAGAAAAGGACAAGAAGTGCAGCTCATGTTTCAGGGGGGGAAATGGAGTAATATGGACCAGAAAATCGACCAAACTTTTTTATTTATAAGGATCCGATTGAAAATTTTAAAACTCAAAGGACCGAATTTATATAGCGGGCAAATTTCAATCCCTGGAAAGCTATGACCCTGCTGGCTTCCCCTGAATCGATTTGGCCACCTGGATTCAAGGTTTCAAGCTCTTCCACTTCCTAATGCCCCTCCCCTCCCCCACCAAAACCATTTTTTTCACTGAAAAATCCAATTACGTAACCACCCGGTGATTTCTTGTAATTACGCTAATTAGTATTATCCTTTATTTGTTTCTAAAATAACACCGAATTACTTTTTACTATTTGTCTTCTTAGATAAGTTTGTGTGGGTTAAAAAAGTGTTTTTTATTTAACAAAATATATAATTTTTTAATTTTTAATATTAACACATTAAAAATTATAAAAAATATTAATTTAATAATTTTTCAACTTAAATATTTTTAAAAAATAAATCCAAATACAGTTTCAATCATACACCTCTAAGTTTGACTTAGAAGCCAGTTGGTTTTTCAAAAAAATAAATTGTTTATTTTTAATTATACTCTTATCAAAAATAATTTTTTACAGAACAATCATTATCACATTACTAAACATTTTTATTAAATTAAATGGATATGATTGATTTTTTATTTAATTTAAAAAAAAAATATTTTTTTATTAATTAATTTCCCAAATTAGTTCATTCAAAATATTATCAGTATATATGAGGGCAAGTAATGTAAATAACAAAAGATTTGTTTTCTTCATTCGTCCTGAAAACGAATTCGTTTCCTTTCTTTTCTTTTGAATTCTTTTTCCAAAATTCCGGTTATATATATATATATATATATATATATATATATATATATATATATATATATATATATATATATTTCTTAAGTGAATCAAATCAAGAAATTAGAAAAATCCTTTTTTCATAAAAAGAACAATAGACTTTTGTGAGATTCCCAAACGGCTCTCCAAGACGCGTTTTTCTCGATCAAATCGGTTTCGTTTCCAGGAAACCAAAACGAAATGGAAATGTCCTTCCATGTTTTCTCAGCAACCAAACAACACAAATTCAAAAGCAAAATAAAAAGGCAAAACAAAGAGCAGACTTTTCTTGTGATTACCTCAAAAGCTTGAACTTTGTAGCCAGCACGAAGAAGCGAAGCGGCCATATCTAAGCTCAAATCATCCAATCCGACGAATCCAACAACGCCATCACCATCAGTCGCCATTGCGCTTCGCAATAACTCTCTTAAACCGACTGCTCTTTTTTTAGATCAAGAGATTTGCATATGCCAGTAGAGAGAATACGAGGAGATGGAGACGAACTCGAAATATATTAAATCGCAATAAGCGTAGAACACGAAATACGATTATTGTTATTATATGCCTTCTCTGTTAAAGGAGAATCGCAGTGCACCCGCTTAATATCACATGTTCGGTGGAGTGGTTTCTTGAAATATTTGTTTTTTAAAATATATTAAAATAATATTTTTTTATTTTTTATATCATTACATTAAAATAATTTAAAAAATATAAAATAATAATTTATCGTACCTCGATTCCAAACAACTTTTATTATGCCACCTGTCAGTTATTACAAGAAATTCTTACTACAAAGCTAAAAGCCAAAAATCAATTTAAAATTATAGGAGTGGTTACTTAAATTAATTTGATATTAGTTATTAGTAAATATTTATTAATAGTAGTTGTTATTTTTTAAAATATTTTAAATATATATATATATATATCAAGATTTATTTTTATATTATCGTATTAAAATAAGTGAAAAATGGTTAAAAAAAATATAAAAAGTGTTAGAAAAAGTGCTTCTCTAATAAAATAGAAAATAAAATTAATTTCCTTGAATTTTGTTTTTTTGGGAGACTGGTCACCCAAAAATACACGTCACTGGTACGGGTTGAAATATCTTTTCAAGAAAATGGCTGCATAAAACAGTAAATTTGCCCTCAATAGTCAATAGAGTTGATGAGCGGTGGAGATAGTTTCTCACCTCGTCTCGAGCCTATTAACCATACGAAAATCTTCAATAATCCTGCCTCTAAGCTTATCCAAAATAAGTAAATAAAATTAAATAGTTAATATTTCTAATATTAAAAATAAATAAATAAATAATTCAATCCTGTCCGGGCTTGATTTAGTATTTCTTATTTAAAATATATTTTTCATAATAAGTTTATATTATTATTTCCATTTATTTTTCCTCTTAATATTTTTAAAAAAATATTAACAAACAAAGTAATTGAAAAGGCGAAGTTGTGACTGATTTTAAAAAAATTAGATACTTCAAGCACCACGCCGCCTCGTAGAATTGTTTTAAAATATAAAATAACTCAGTGTTTGTTTAAAATTGTAATTAATAACTTAATCTCGCCCAATTACAATTATTAAATTCAAAAACTAAGTTATAGTTTGAGAATAATATAAATTATATTTATAGATTTCACCTATAATTTAAATTTTTAGTTTGAGTTGATTTCTTGATATAATATAGAACTTTGATAACCAAATGATCGCAAATTAAAATTCATCATTTTTATTAAAAGAATTATTACTTGAGAATATATGTTAAAAAATAATATAAATCATATAATAGATACTCATCTAATAGTTGAAGATTTAAGATTGAGGTAGTTCTTAACATAGTATAAAAGTCTTAATAAATATCACAAGTCCAAATTTCATCACAAGATGGTGTGAATCAGTCTAAATTTCAAGCCTAAGAGATTTTGTTAAAGAATCAGCTCGACTAAAACATTTAAGTTATTATTATTCTCTAACAGTATATAACAACAGTTATGTTATATACTAAACATCAAAGAATACACTTCAAATTAGCTCAATATGTCTTTATATTTTATGTCTAAGTATTTAATTTTTCCTTATAAACTTAATCACTTTTAATTTGTTTTTTAATATTATGTCATTTCTCAATCTATCCTAAGTTATTTTTATGTTATGTTAGTTTGCAAGTGATTAACCATGAAATTGTTTTTATTAATGATGACGTGTAAAATAGGAATCAAACTATTTTTGTTAATAATTTTTTTAGTATCTCCTAAGTTATCCAATGACTACATAATTCAACCTCTATCTCAACCATTCACAAGACAACATGTGGCATCCACCTTTTTTATGTTGACAATTCAAGGAAGCAGCCCTGCATGTTGCTTCCAGACTTTATGAAAAATCTCGGCGTCTTCTGTGATTGAGTGGAGTAGAAAAGAAGGGATAAGACCTTGACACAGCGTGCGTGGCAGTGACGATGCTGGGTCCAATTTCCAAATTAAAAAACATTGAGTTTCAATTAACCTAGCAGGTTTGGTTAAATAACTAGGATTTAATTATTTACCACTTTTGTTAGGGCTTAATCCAATTATTTAAATTCAAACGGAAATAGTACGGAATAAAATCTTTTTTAATTTATTGGTATTAGGGTTTTATTTCTTCAATTATTCAAGGCTTGATGCGAAATTCTATTTATTTTGATGGATTAAAGATGGTATAAAAATATCATAACCTTTATCCTCCTCTCATTAATATAAACCATATGAATGCACGTGATATACCATTATGATAACTTATAGTCTTATAGATTTTAAGAGAGAATGCTCTTATATTATTATTATTATTATTATTATTATTATTATTATTATTATTATTTAGAAATATGACTTGGTCATAGCTTAGGAATAAACTATTTATTATAAATTTAAAGCTCTCGAAGACCAACAATTTTATTATAAGTAAAAACTTTTAAATATAAAAATATCATAATTATAGAGATACAGCCAAAATATTTATTTGTCATTCATCTTGTTTTTACTTGTTAAAAAACTATTACAAACTTTTCTATAAAAACTTAAATAATATGTAATAGAAAAATAAAATAAAATAGAGAATCTAGAATAAAAAGAATCTAAGATATATTAAATAGAAAAAAAAAAACAGTAACCTAAGACTGAATTAAAAAAAAAAATAATAACTAATAACAATATTCATTTTTCTTAAAAAAAACATTTGTGCATTGTAAGCTTAATTTGTTTCAAAAATACAAATGATATCATTCCTGAAAAATACATTTTATAAAATTAAGGGATTAAGTAAAATTTTGATTATTTTAAAATTTTATAAAAAAATATATATTCTGATTTAAACTCAAAATTTATTGCACGCATATTCTGAACATGGTCACATGGGAACAAGACAGGAAGATTCTTGGCGATCGTAAAGGCTAAGATGTTGTAAATTTGAAGTTAGCAACCTCAGAAAAAATGGAAGGAAGAACAAAGTTTTCTTAATCATTGGTTCAAAACGACAACGCAGGAAACTTCACAAAACCAGATGCAAACAAACGTCTAGCAGCAGCATGAGGAAAACACACCAATGCGACTCTCACTTGATATTCCAGTACTGTGTGTTTTTGAGTTTGAGTATGATTGTTTTATTTAAAAATATATTAAAATAATATTTTTTTATTCTTTAAATATTATTTTTTATATTATCACATCAAAATAATCTAAAATTAATAATAAAATTAATTTAAAACAAAAAAACATATTTTTTAAAAAAAACACTTTTTTTGATATTTTCCAAACAAACACGCACACGCATTTTATGGAATCATCTTCACAGGGCAAAGATTTGTTTTATTTTCATTATAGTTTTAAAAGTATAATTTATAATCAATTTTAAAATCTTACTTACAAAAAAATAAAATTTATAGTTTTATTTTACACCTATATTTTCTTAGAAAAAAAATAATAACAAAATAATATTTAAAATTATTTATATTATAACAAAATAAAATTATTGTGTCAACTTTGTATAATCTTACTCACATTTCATTTTATGAGTGGTGTGAACCTTAATATAATTTTTAATTGAATTCATGAAAACAAGATCTATCTAATTCAAGTTTGAGATTTGATAATTGACTTTGACATCATAAACAACCTCCTCAAAGGCACCAAGACTACAATAACCACTTATACATAATATCCTTACCAGGACACAAGCATAAAAACACAATAAAAATTGATTTATTCTTGAAAAAGTGTAATTTAATCAAGAACAAAGCAAGAAAATATTTATTTTTATGTTCCAATATACAACAACTTTATGTGTTTTTCAATCTGAAAATTTAGTCTTACAAAAGAATGTTTGTACTCTTGAAAATAAAACCCTAAGATAACTTAATTGAGTTATATGCCCCAATTTGAAACTAGGCTTTAAATAGCCAAATTAAACTAACTAACATGAAAATAATAATATAAATATTATGAAATTTTATCTTATGATGTCGCAACTAATAGATACAAAATACAATAAAAATAATTGTTTAGATGTAAAATCCATTCATGGCTCCACATATCTTTTTAAAAAATAGGGTAGGAAATTTTCTTGTTCCAACAATCCTAGTTTGTCTCCACCGTAGGGTTTATGGTAGAGTAGGATTTCATTTCAGTTAAATCTTTTTGATATATTATAACTTTTTTTCTTTTCTAAAAGTAGTTTTTTATTCATCACATTATCTCATCTTAATTTAATAATACTTCTTTTGCGCTAAAAGTATTGGAACCATATATGAGCTTATACTTTCTCTAACGTACACCGCTTGTTTTATTTTAACTCTTCCTCACAATCTCACCATGATTGTGTTCTCTGTCATATAAAAAAGAATTTGTAAACTTGTAAATAAAACTCTAAGATAGCTTGACAGGCTTGTCATAACCCATTTCTAAGTTATTTCCAAAATTGATTCAAAAAATAAAAACGAATGTCATGGTGGAGAAATCAAGGTAACAAATTTGGACAATTTAGAAGCTCAATCATTCTTTTTTTGTGCCCAAGAATATAAAAAATGCATATTCAAGGTCAAAATTAATGATTCTCAAATGCACATTCAAGGTCAAAATAAATAATTATTAAACAAATCTTCATAAATATTAAATTATATGCCATAATTAAATTTTTAATAGGGTAATTTTATTTAATAATGGGTCAAAATAAAGTTTAATTATGTTTAATAATTAACATAGGGTTCACTTGAAGGATTTAATAAAGTGCAATGATTTAATAGTACTTTAAATGAGTTAAATTAATTTTATTAATAGCTTAATTGGTAAAAACAATTTATGTTTGAGAGCCTAATTTGAGCTTAATTGAGAAAATTAGAATTTTAGAATATCAAATTAAATTTTTATCTAGTAAATTGATTGAAATCGTGGGGAAATTGCAATAAAATCAAAGTATAAGGGTCAATAAAAGGTAAATTGAACAAATTCTCAATTAATAACCATTTTGTAAAAGACCTTACCCCTAAGAACTTAATTATTTGAACTCTAGGTTAAATAAAAAAGAATTAAAAGTTTAATGGTACATTAAGATTTAAATTGCATATATCCAAGACTAGAGATCAAACTAAAAAATACATAAATTCAAGGTTGCTATTGAAATTTACAAGGGGTAACATTGCATAAAACAAAAGCGTTTTGAGTCAATTAAATTAGAATAATCATAAGATAATGGACTCAATAGAACTTTGGACAAAATCATAATCCAAAACAATGTTGTTTTGGAAAATAGGAAGAAGAAAAAAACTCAGTTAACACGTCATCTCGTCCAGCAGATTGTCAAACGATGTGCTGTCTAGTCACTATTCATTTTCTTTCTGAAAAATTGTTTAAAAAGTCGGGTTTGGTGCCTAATTTGCAAGTACATTTAATATCTCTATTCTTCACCAAATTTGACAGCATATGCACAAAAATGATCCTTTGATATTTGATAATACCTTGGTATAGTCAATTCAAGTTGATGACACTATACACACGATGACGCTGTTTTAAAATTGACAATTTAGGCAACTCAAAATTGTCAAATTTGATAGTCTTATGGTGTCTACTTTGAGTTAATGATTGAGATGTTTTTAGGTCTAATTAAAGACTAAAATTTTATCATAACAAAGACAAGATTATCATCTTTCACCACCTATAAGTAAGAGTTCATCCAATTCTTAGAACATCAAGAAATTCAAGTAAAAGTTCAAGAAAAAAATAGCGTTCTTCCAAGTTTGTCTAGTCAATAACATTTTTTTTCCTCTTCCAATAATTTTAGCCACTGTTTCCTTTACCAACGCCTCCCCGATCAGTGCACAAAACATTGTATTGGCTGTCTGAAAATTCTACAAAACAACAAAATACAAATTAGTCCCTTAATTTATAATTATTCTAATTGCGCTCCTAATTGACCATAAACTTTTAAATTTATATAATTTTATCCATGCTAAAATTTCAATAGCAACCTTAACTTTACGCATCCTTTTTACTTCGGTCCTTGATTATGGATTTATGTAATTTGTCCTTCAATTGACCAATTTTCTTTAATTTCATCCCTGATCCATCCAATTGACTTGACAAAAATTCAATTTGTTCTTCGAAAAATCCAATCTTCTCAATTAAACTCGAATTAGGCTCACAAACTTGATTTTTCATCAATTAAGCCTTTAATAAAATTAATTTGACTAATTTAAAGTATAATTAAGTCTTTTTTTTTAATTAAATTCTTCAATTGGACCTTAAATTAATTCCTAAACATAATTATGTTTTAAATTGACTCACGATTAAATCAAATTGGCCTATAAAAATATAATTATGCCTTTAGACTTAATTTTTACGCAGATTTATCAAATAATAAATTATTTTAGCCTTAAATTTGCCTTAAATTATTTTTGACACAATAGAAGTACGATCGGGCTCTAGAATACATTCAAAAATATCACATTGATTTTTCCATCAATGTCAATCCTTTTTATTTTATTTTTGTTATGTTTATTTATTTCGAGTAGATTTTAGAAAATAACCCAAAAATGAGTTATGACAAAGACTATCAATGTAAATAGTGTATCCTCATTTCAAACATTCAATGAGAAATTGAAACTTGTTTTTCAAATCTAAAATATGATACTTCATAACCTTAGATTAGCTATAAGAAAATTTAGGCCTAAGAGTTTTCTTAGGAAGAGTGGGTCGGGTGTGTATTTTCAAAGGATAATTGAGTAGAATGAAACTACTCTTTTTAAATTTGCATTAGGATAAGCTTTGTAGTATGAGATGTTAAAAATGTAACATTAGTAATTGACAAATATTATTTCAAAATCCATAACATTTAGGTAATTTTAAAGACTTAAAATTTTGTTTGAAATAATTTTTATTATTTCAAAATAAAATAAACGAATATGATTGATATATTTTGCAATTTGAGAGTTTGATGGTTACCAATAAAGACAAGTTTTGTCAGTGTTCCATGATTTGCACTATGTCATTGAATTCACTTATCCAATGCAAGACTATAAATGCCCTCATTAAATATATTTATAAGGCGACATTGCAATGATTAGATGACAAGCATTGAAGCTCTTCTTGGTTAATTATCCAAGTTTGTTTTGCCAGAATTTGAATTCTACTCCAATAGAAAAAAATTAGTCCTTTTTGTAAAATAAATTGGCCACCATTCACTTGTCATAACTAAAATTAACAAAGAGAAGAACAACAACAAAAAAGGAAGGTTAATGGAATGACTAAAGAATTTGATAGAAGAACCTTGCCTTTTTAGAGAGTAGAAAGGAGGATTAGAGTTTTAATAGAAATACATTACAACATTATTAGAACTTATTATAGTCTTGATACAAAATGCCAATATAAGAAATTTAAATATCAAACATTAGACAACTATTATGAAATTAATAATTTCAATACATTACACATGGCCATAGAACCTTCATATTACAACAACATAGACACATCAATAGTTTTGGATTCCATTATGATATATATCAAGCGAGATAATATAATTAATAAGAGTGGCAGATGCAAGACAAAACTCTCATTTTAAGACCCTAAACTTTGTTGATATATATTTTGTAGTCATTAAAGCTTGGTAGCAAGGTCTCCTATTGTTGACCATACCCTTTCTTACTCCTTTAAAGTAAGAAATATGAAGCATAGCAGTGAAAGTCACCCTCTTTGACAATCACAACTATTGAATGAAGCTCAACTATAACATTGTCAATACTAAACCATTTCTTACCTTTATCGATAGATATGCATTCGTTTTTGGCAAAGACACCATCTAATGGTTGATCAAAACATCTAGGTAATTGAGCTTCAACTCTAAAACCGCCCAATTTGCCATCTTTCTTTGTGGAATATGTTTTTTTGCTTCCTTTTCCAATCATATGTGCTATTTTTTTGCAACATTCACACCACTTACCATGTTACTAATATCATCAACAAAATTATAGCGGCATACTCCTTCAAATTACCATTTTCTTCCTTTTAATTCACACAATTATCATTCCTTGCACCATTATCTCCACCGTTATCATCAAATAAAATTCATATAGATAGAGTCCAAGCAAAATGTGTAGGAGCTATGGAAATTCTATTTATTTTTTACTACAAAGAGATGATTCAATATTGCCTACACTTATTTGGCTCTCACTTGACCATTGCATAAGTTTACTAGCCTTATTCAACAAACACAAGCATGAACATTAGTATTATATTCAGCTATGATACATAAATATGCTGGAGTTAATAATTGGAGTTACACACACACACACAGTGGGGGATGAACAATTTATTGACTATTTAAAAGTCTAGTTGATATTATTTTTTAAAGTGTTTTTTTATTGAGAAATGCATCAAAAAATTTTATTTATTTTTTAAAAAAAAATTATTTTTGACATCAACATATTAAAATAATCTAAAAATATTATTTTTTTAATTTAAAATAAAAAAAATCAAATTATTTCAAAAACACTTTTAAAGCAAAATAAAAGACACCCAACTAGTCAGTATACGACATGTCACAAAATTGATAAACGAGAAAATGGACTGCGGGCCCTCTTTGAGTCACATTTCCCACACCCCCACCAACTCACACACTGCCCAAAACTCCCTGGCAACTGGTAATAGCCAAAACACAAACAAACCCTTCAAAAATCTCGCTTTCGCCCTCAACTCTAGAGAAGAGAGGGCGTTACTAGTCATTTTTAAGCCCCCCTTTTCAATCAGTCATAGATACTCTCCTCACCAATTCTCCAACGGAACGGCACGACTCGTCGTTTTAAGGCTTGAACTGTACGATTCCAGGTATGGTGTGTGCCATAAGTTTTATTGAATTTTGAAGAGTAAATAAACTGTTTCTGGGCCGTTTTAATTTCTGGTCAAATGAGAAGATGTGAAATTGATTTTCAAATCTGGGTTCTTAATTTTATGTTGTTTGAGTAAGAACTTGATGTAATTAACTGTATAATGCAGGTGATTAATTAGTGTTGATGAGTTTTATCCTTATCAATGATCTTAGTTGATTTTATGAGGATCATTTTATTTTCGTTTGCTAGTTTGCTTCTTTTTTGCCCTTAATGGTTTCATTAGGAAGCATTGTTAAGGCTATCGAGGTTTTAATGGCAATGGAAAAGGTTAATTTAGAATCAACTGTGATGTTCTTACGACCAATGTGGATGAGCTAGTGAAAGGGGATGATAGGGGCTGATGAGTTAGATGTTGATCTCATGAATAATGCTAGTTCTTCATCGATTTTATTGATTTAATTGAGATTTGCATTGCATGTCGTTCCAGTCCATTTAATGGCAGTTCTTATGCCAATTATTGTTAATATTTGTTTTTTAATTTGTAGTGGTGATTTGCATAGGAATGTGGCTTTGAGCTGCTGGAACAGTATATAACAATGCTGTATTAACATCTTGCTTTAAAATAGTTTATATTCAATACCATATCTTGGCTGGCATGTAGACCATGTGTTGCATTGCATCTTCAAGGACATCTAAACTACTTCCATTGAGCATAGCTATGAAGCACATGTTTATTGTTTATAAAAATTGTGGATTCAATATTTTTGGCTTTCATAAAAGGTTTTTGTTTCTCACTAAAAAGCTTTCATAACTCTTTAAAATTGTATTTCTTTTCTTCCATCAGTAAATAATTTATTTTCCCTTTTGCTTGGCATTAATCCACCTCATGGTACGTTTCCTGATGTTCAGTTGTACCTTTTGTTTATGTTTTTTCTTAACAACATATTTTTCTACTTCTCTAACACTGGGATTATTTCCTATTGTATTAGCTGCTAACAAATCTGAAGTGAGAAACATCCATGCCATTGAGAACTTTTTACTTAATGTATAGTTACGGGAAGATGGGAGCTCGATCATTCTATGGTCCATTCCTTTCCTCATGCCAAGTGTATACATCATGATTAGTATAAAAAGTGTAAGCATTGCTTTCGGAGCCAACTACATTTGCTGAGAGTTGTAGTCCTTTAGAATCCTCTTGTTATTTGACTTTCTCAGATGAGATGTCAGAATACTTGATAGTAAAATATTGAGTTTTGCTTTAGTTGGTTATATTTTTCAGCAATGAAATGAAACTGGGGAAATTAAAGAATGCAGTATAGTGAGTAAACACATCAATATTTAAAGTTAAGAAGAATTCTTTTGGTCTCCTTTCTAGCATTGTGAGAACTACATAGTCTGCTCCAGTACTGGATTTGTTATCTCTGTATTAGCTGTTGTTGCTTCCATTCAATCCACGATGAGCTAAGAAATGAGAAGGTTATTGTAAGATTACCTTTTAGAGTTTGGAAAGACTAAACTTCCTCATTATAATCACTTCTAGAAAAAGGAAAAATGAATTGATTGTAATGTGGAGAGGTAATTTTCTTTTCTTATTAATGATTGCTTTGTATGCCTCTTGCTGCATGGGACAACCATGGTAAGATTACTAATTCAAATAACCGAGGTACCTCACAGTAGGATGTTGTACACAATACGCACTTGCATGGTACAATTTGAGCATGGTGTTTGTGTATTCAGAAATAGATTTTTTTTCAATTTCATTTAATTTCTAAACAAGCCTGTTGAATCTCGCATCATCCATCTGGGTTTGCCAATTTCGCTTATCATGGATAATTCGAGATGATTGCTCACCTGCACCACGTTCACTTTGTTATTCTATTATTATTATTATTGTTTCTCAACAAAGTGTTCTCTCTGTGAAATTAGAGCTTCACTGTTTCCTATTTTCACTATTGTGCCGTTTCAAACCATGTTTTCATGATGTTTTGTCCTGATTTGTACAGTAATTAAGTGAATGTTTTGTCTTTTTTGTTTGGTGAGTCTGACCAGCACATATGATTGAGTGCAGAGGTTGACTTTTCCATGGAGAACTCTGATGATGAAAAGGATGGAGTTTTTGGGAACTGTATGCCCAAAGAACTAAGTATAAGTTTAAACAATGGTACCAAATTTGTAGATGAGGTTCTAAGAGGTCCAAGTGACTGTTGTCTGGAAAATTTTCGCATGGATAAGCAGGCATTCTACAAGTTATGTGATATTTTGCAAGGCAAGGGCCTGCTACGCCATACAAACAGAATCAAGATTGAGGAGCAATTAGCCATATTCTTGTTCATTATTGGCCATAATCTACGCACTCGTGCTGTTCAAGAATTGTTCCGGTATTCAGGAGAAACCATTAGTCGCCATTTTAACAATGTTTTGAATGCTATTATGGCAATTTCGTTAGATTTTTTTCAGCCTCCTGGATCTGATATTCCACCTGAAATCTTGGAAGATCCTCGATTTTATCCATATTTTAAGGTAATCCTAATGTAATTTGAGTTAATCAGTTTCTTTTGTGTGACTTGCATCTAAATACAAATTATTCGCTGCTAGGATTGTGTTGGAGCAGTAGATAGGATACACATTCCAGTGATGGTTGGTATAGATGAGCAGGGACCTTTCCGTAATAAAAATGGACAGCTTTCACAAAATGTTCTGGTAGCATGCTCCTTTGATCTGAGGTTCCATTACGTTCTAGCTGGATGGGAAGGTTCAGCATCAGATTTGCGAGTTCTGAACTCTGCACTCACAAGGCGGAACAAGTTGCAGGTCCCTGAAGGTATTTTGCTTCTCTCACATCATTGCTTACTATTAGTTTATTTGACCACCCTAGCGAAACCCCATAATTATATAGCTTTTGAGGAATTGTTTTTTCTTTCCAACCTTTTACCTTCTTTCTTTTACCTGCCTTTGAGGATTTCAGATGCCAATTTATGTAATCAATCGTATTGCTTCAACTAATTTAGTTCACTTTTGCTTCTGCTGCTGGTTGAAATTTTTGACGGTGTAGGTAAGTACTACCTTGTGGACAGCAAATATGCTAATATGCCAGGATTTATAGCTCCATACAACGGTGTTTTATGTCATTTAAATGAGTTTGTGGGAGGTTATCCTCCTCGAGATTCAAGAGAACTATTTAATCAAAGGCACTTGCTACTAAGAAACGTCACTGATCGTATTTTTGGGGCTTTAAAGGCACGTTTCCCAATACTGATGTCCGCCCCACCATACCCTTTACAGACACAGGTTAAGTTGGTTGTAGCAGCGTGTGCGCTGCACAATTACATTCGTAGGGAAAAACCAGATGATTGGATTTTTAAAATGCATGACCATGATAATACACTGCAAATGGAGGAGTCATTGCCCCCATTGGAGGTGGAACCGCCAATCATGCAAGTTGAGAACCCAGCTTTGGACATTGCTTTTGATACAGAACAGCTAGAATTTAGTTCCCAGTTACGTGATTCAATTGCAGGTGATATGTGGGGTGACTACATCAGTGATTTATCAACCATGTAGATGGATTTATTGTGATTTTTTAGTTTTCTGCCTAGGCTTGTAAATTCTTAAAATTTGGTCTTGATCTTGATGCTGTACATTAGCGCTTTGTTTATAACAAATAGATATATGCTGATCATATATTAAAAAAAAAATAAACGCTTTGTGGTTTTATTGTGTCCGTCGACACAAATCACTGTGGATTTTAACAGTAAAATTATCATTTTACTTCTCGGGCTAAAAAATTTAACCCTTGAAACAGGAGGTATTTTAGACATTTCTAGGGGGGTATATGTGATATTTTCAGATTGTTTGGGTTTTTTTGGTATTTTTCGTTTTAATTTCATAGTGAAACTACCGATTTACTCTCGGGAATTAACAAAAAAATGAGGGATGCTTGGGGGTATTTTAGGTTTTTCATATATTTGTGCATAGTGAAACTATATATGTACCTTTAAAAAAGGCAAAAACGAAGGCATGGATCCGGGGGCATTGTGATAATTTCATGCTTGGTTTTTTCGTGGTTATTGCTAGCTCCATGGGTATATAGGTAATTCTGTATTTTTATCATTTGTTTTTGGAATTTCTGCAGGCGCGTCGTACTGACGCGCCATCAGTGTTTCACGTGCACGCGCCTCTTAGGCGGCGTGTGTGGTGGCTATAGGTGGTGGTGTAAAATGTCTGAACACCGTGTCTCCGGGTGCACTACCATGTCCTTCCTCCCAGTGTGACACATGGCTGAATATCGTTGGTGGTAAATCGCTGATGGATGATTTTTGTAGAGATTGATTTTTTTACAAAGATTTTGTGATTATATATATGGAAACATAATAGCTACCTGCCTAATATGAGAAAAATGCAAATCTTATTTGTATATGCATAATTAATGTTTTAGACTTAGTGTGAATAGATTCTAGCTTGAACACTTTTAAAATCAACAGAATGGAATTTGTAAGGTATAATTAGAGGGAAAACGAGAATGGAGTACACGGGAAAGTTTCGCCACATTATAAAATGTCAGAGACCATTGTGTTGGTTCTAGAAGACAGTGGTTCTAGAAGACAGAAAATCAACAAAATATCTGCTGTGGAATTTTGTTGTGGCACTCCCGGTTCTCATTTTCACAGATGATTAATCACGCAAAGAACTTTATCTGGGGCTTCAAATAACTTGCAACCATTGAATCTAGTTCAAGATTCTTACTTTCTTGCATATTTTAGGCAAAATAATTTGAGTCATTTACCATTTCTCTATGATTCGAAACTTGATGCTGTAACTTTTGGCACTCACGTGCCTTTCTTGAGTGGATGGTTACTATTTGCAAACAAGGACATGACAGAAATCATGTCTTCATCAAAAAAATCCCAGAATCTAGAGGGACACTATTTTGGCATAAACTATGTCAAATAAGATGAACTCTTTCTCAGGCTCCAAGCTTGTTGCTGAATCTGGCTGCTATTCCCAGCAATGATAGTCATTTTGTTGCTTTTAGGGGGTGTTTGGGAGAGCTTTTCGAAAGTGCTTTTGAAAAAAATTGAAATTTTTTTATTTTATATTTAAAATTTTTTTTTTGGTGTTCTTAGATAATTTTGATGTGCTGATGTCAAAAATGATTTTAAAAAAATAAAAAAAACATCATTTTGATGCATTTCTAAACAAAAATCACTTTCAAAAGTAACCGCAGCCACACTGTCAGACAGACACTTAATGCCACCAAGGATGTTAGTTATGTTTCACTAGTGGCATATCACCAATCCCTTCTGGTTTACTACAGGTGCGTGCTAGCTTGTTCTCTTTAGGAAGCTGGTCAAGCATGGGAAACAAACCCGGGAAGCAAGAAAGAGAAGTCGTGTCTCCATTGGCCCGGGGCAGGCAAGAGATTCTCTTGAAAGTTGCGCCTCCATTGGACCATGCTCATCTCCGGTGGCTTGCTCGTGATCTCGAGAGGGTTCATGGCTTTACTCCAGGAAATTGCCGTGCAGTGACGCCACCAGATCATTATGCTGAATATATGCGATTGCAAGGTTGGTTGGATGTGAACTTGGATGATCCTGATCTATCTCATTTGTTTGCAGGTAAATAGTCATGTAAACAAGGCAGGGGGTGATCCTCTCTGTAAACGGTAATTAGGGGAATGGGTTTCGCTGGAAAATTATCAAATTATTGTACTTTTTGCTGTAAATGAATTGTAAGAACTTCAGATAATTTGTAATTTCAGAAACGCCCAATGGGACAAGAAACGTTTCGGATAATCAGATATGCCGTCCTGGTAGTGCACTTTCGATGGAAGTAACAGTAAATGTCTGTGCTTACTGCTTATGAAATGTCTGGTATTAATGAGTCGACAGAGGTTGCGGGAAACGTCTCCCCAGGACACGAGTCCAGCTCAATCCAGTAATCCATGGATGCTGAATGTAGTCAAGGCAAGGTTTTCTTTCAAACCGGGTAGATGAAGCTGTTTGGGAGGGTGGTATTTCCGTAAAATTTGATTATTTTTTTTATTTTAAATGATTTTTTTTTAATATTTTTAAATTATTTTGATGTGCTGATGTCAAAAATAATTTTAAAAAAATAAATATTATTTTAATATATTTATAATGAAAAGCACTTTAAAAAACAACCACAACCGTTCTTCCAAACCCGCCTTGTAAGCCTGGCCAGATTTGAGTGATTTGAGTTTTGACGAGGGTAGTTTGACCAGGTAACTTCGATTTATCTATATATAATTTATATACAAAACGATATCATTTCGGTTAAAATATAATTTTTTTAAGGTTTACCTTGCTAGCCCATTATTTAAGCTTTGAATCGAGTTAAACCCCATGCTAGGTCATAATTATGTCTTGGTTTTGTGCATTACAGGTCTATAATACTTTTATGCTGGTTAATTAATTTTGGAAAAACAAGAAAATTGTGAACTGCTCTGTTTTTTTTTTTTTTAATTTAGTCATTTCATTTTCAATAGTTTTTCAGGATAATTGAATAGTGTTCCCTAAAATATCCTCCATTTCTTCACCAATTTTCCAATATCACCTGCCATAAGCAAAACCAAAGTGCATTTAAAGAGGGAAATGTTAATATTTGAAAAAGAATAAACGGTCAACTCATAAAGAGATTAACCTATGATTTTCAGAAGTATAAGGGCTAAACTATAACATATTAACAGTGTAGGGACTAAATCATAATCCACTCATCACTAGAGGGCCCAAAACCACTCCAAACAAGGGCAACGGTTGATCACCAGCTCCTAAAACCCCAAGGCCTAAACCCACGTGTTAGCTGCTGGATAATTTTAGTAGAGTTTTGGGTATATTTGTGTTCTGGCAATTGAAGGAGCCAGGGCCTCCACTTGAATATTGTAATTCAATTTCGGGAAAATACTTGTTATCCATTAATTGAAAATACTGAGCCATATATAGGCTTGTTCAGAATAGAAGTTAATAAACTACCCACTACTTACTTAACTCCCCACATCAAATAACCCCCCATTACAATAAATTGAAATACAGAATTTAAATAACAATCCTTACAATAACATCAATTGCATCCCGGCCCTTAAAGTAATTAACAACTGCCCCCACTATAAAAACACACAACAAACCCTAATTTCTCTTAAGACATAACCTTCATCTGCGTTCATCTCTCCTCAGCTGCCTCTTCATCTCTCTTCAGCTGTGGCGTGTAACAAAACGCAGGCACATCTCAATCCACTGAACTGGCTAAACCCCCGATTTCCTCCCTCCATTTCATCACCCGCTCACATAGTTCTACCCCACAATTTCTCCCCCCGTAAACTTCCATTTTTGACATGAAAATTTAGCATCCCAATTGATGAAAACATGATAAAAAGGAGGCCTTTTCATCATTCTATCTACTTCAAATCCAAAAAAAGACCAATTACTTCAACCTGTGCTGTCCCTTTAGACCCTCAACCAACCTCAAATGACCACACTTCCCTTTTCCAATCCCGAGTCCATGACCTTCTTCGCCGCGGTCTTTTATCCTCTGCCCAGCAAGCTATTCAGAGATTCATTGCCAGCTCTCCTACTGTCCATGATGCAGTTTTCGCCATTGAATTTTCCGCCGCGAGTGGCGTGGACCTTGGCCTTGGAATTTCTTGCGAGAACCTTAGAAAATTGGTTGACTTGGGCGAGCCTCTATCGGCGCATGATTTTTATCATGATCATTTGATTGCTAGAGGTATTGAACCGGACTCGAATATTGTTAATTCTATGGTTATTTGCTTGGCTAAGTTAGGGAAATTAGATGATGCTGTAAAGCTTTTTGATAGACTTATTGGTAGTGAGGATTGCGTGCTTAGTAATGCTGCTTGTACCATGATTCTTGAAGGATTTTACGAGCAAGATAAGTTTTTGGAAGCTTTTGATTATTTTGTTAGAATTAGTGATGCTAATGTGAAACTGGGTATGTGGATTTATAATGTTTTGATTGATGGGCTGTGTCATCAAGGGTATGTGGGTGAAGCGATACAGGTGTTTGATATAATGTGCAAAAATACTGGGTTGCCGCCTACTCTGCATATGTTTAAGACATTGTTTTTTGGGCTTTGCAAGAAAGGGTGGTTGGTGGAGGCGGAGTTGGTTTTTGAAGAGATGGAGGTGCAAGGTTTCTTTGTGGACAAGGTGATGTATACTTCGTTAATGAATGCTCATGGTAAGAATAAGAAGATGAAGATGGCAATGAGGGTTTATTTTAGGATGCTAAAGAAGGGTTGTGACCCAGATATTTGTACTTATAACACTTTAATTCATGGTTTTTTAAAGATGGGCTTGTTTGATAAAGCATGGGTGCTGTGGAACCTGATGAGTGACTTGGGGATCCAGCCTAATGAGGTCACTTATAATTTAATGATTTGTTATTATTGCAAGCAAGGGAAGTTGGATTGTGCTACGATGCTTTTGAATAGCATGGTTCCCTGCAATTTGGCTCCCTCTGTGCGTTCATATACACCTATAATTGCCGCTCTTTATAAGCAGAATAGGTGTTTGGAAGTTGATGAAATGTGTGAAAGAATGCTGGAAAGTGGAATTATTCCGGACCATGTTTTGTTTTTTGTACTCATGAAGAATGAACCTAAGGGGCTTGAGCTTCAACTCTGTTTGTTGATGTTGCAGGCAATTGCCAAGAACGGGTGTGGGCTGGACCATTCTTCACTCTCAAATTTTGATAAGATAAATTCCAGTGCGGGCTTGGAGCAAGAAATTGAGCTAATTCTGAGAGAAATTACAAGAATTGACTTGAATCTATGTAATGTGGCTGGCAGTATCTATGTTAGTGCCTTGTGTGAGGGTGGAAAGACAGAAGCTGCGTTGGCCTGCTTTAAAAATGTGGCCAGTGCCGGATGCATTCCTTTGCTTTTCACTTTCAACTCTTTGATCAAACGTCTATTCCAGGATGGGCACTTTGAGGATGTCAAGTCTCTGTTTGAAATTATGCAAAATGAGGGCATAGTTCCAAACTTGGAGACTTATCTGATCATGGTAAATGAATACTGTAAACAAGAGGATCTAGCATCAGCTTTTGGTATTTTGGACCAGATGAAGGAAATGGGTCCAAAACCTAATGTCGCTATCTATGACTGCATCATTGCTTGTCTAAGCAAACAGAGGAGAATCTCTGAAGCCGAAACTGTTTTCCACAGGATGCATAGGGATGGTTTGGATCACGATGAAGTTGCCTATATGACAATGATCAAGGCATATACTAGGAATGGAAGAGGTGATAAAGCCCTAAATTTGTTTGAGAAGATGATAGACAATGCCATCCAGCCAAGTTCTTATTCTTACACTGCACTGCTAAGTGGGTTAGTGAAGAGAAAAATTTGTTTAAAAAATGTTGGGAGAGGGTTTTGTTCCAAATAATGTACTATACACTTCTCTTACCAATCATTTTCTGAGGATGGGAGTGTTTAAATATGCCTTCAGCTGGTCGATTTGATGGCTAGAAGTAAGATTAAAGCTGATCTCGTCTTGCACATCGCTTGGATTAGTTGCGTTTGCGGAAACATCACTGGCACCAAGAAAAGATGGCACATGACAAACAGAATATCTAAGAGGGCTAGAGATTTGCTGTTTAACTTGCTTCATCAGAAAGCTTCCTAGCCTGGAGAAGATGTTTTTACTGATCCTGCTCATTCTCCTTAGAAATTAAAAGACTTAGCATTGAAGCTCATGCAGACAATTAAATGAACAGGATTTATGCCCAACCTTTACCTCTACATATTATTAAATTTGGATTTTGTTGGAAAACTACAAGGTTGGTATATTTTTTTTTTCGTGATATGAGATCTGAAATATCATATATAAAAAAAGACGCGGAAATTATTTTTCACAAAAATACATTGACTAATGAATTTTTGTCACAATTATTATAGCTGTCACTATAAAATATTATTACACATAATTAATATTCTAATTATTGCTGGTCATGCTATCGATGACACGTCATTGTTGTTTTAAATTTTTTTTGTTAAGATTTAATCCTCGTATTATTATATTATAAATATTTTAGAATACTGATAGTAAATTAACATTTATTCACGGTCTAATTAGTGGTGGTCATACTATCGATGACACCGTTATTGTTGTTTAAAAAAGATTTTGGAGTATATCTGGTATTTTTGTTTTTTAAGATATTTTTATTATTTTTTTATATCAATACATTAAAATAATATAAAAATACTAAAATTTTTTATTTAAAATAAAACAAATCAAATTGTTTGAAAAACATTTTTTAAGTGCTTCCAAACACCTCTAAATATTGATGCACTAGACAGCATGGTGCAAACTAGACAACATGGTGCAAACTAAATAGACAGAAAATAAAGGAAAACGAAACCTGCCAGTTATTTGAGATCATCTAATTCAAAACACTTCAAGGAGATTAGCTTGGAAAGAAATATTCAGATCTTCTCATTGCATTTACTTCAAATAGTGAAATTGAACATCAAACAAATTGGAAGTGAAATTCTACAATTAGTTTTCGAAAATCTACATGGTTACTGTATGCATAGAATTCTTCAATCATCATAATATCCAGGGGAAACATTTAAGGCAGGAAGTGAAAAGGGAACTTGCTTAAAACAGGGGTTGGTTACTTCTTGGCGTAAGTAATAGCCATAGGGTTCTGGGGAGTAATTTTGAAACCTTGAAGAGCCTGCATGGCCATGGAGGATTGCACATCATCTTCAAATTCCACAAATGCAATACCTGGCTTTGCCTCAATCATCCGGACTTCCCTAAACCCTGGGTATTGCTGGAAGAGCACTTGCAACATCATGCTAGTGGCTTCATGGGGCAAGTTTTGAATAAACAATATATTATTTGGTGGGATGGTTTCTTGTGCACTCTGGTTTCCTTGGCGGAAAGAAGTCTACAAATCACAGACACGGATAGGATATAATTAGCAAGAATTGATTAGATGAAGTATGGTAATTCAAAAGTCTTTTCTCTCTCCTACAGGTGGCAAATACATGTCAGTTCTTCAGGTTTTTGGTTGTTTTATTTAAGTCTCTGTTATTTTGATTTCGTTTTTATTCATGATTTTTTCAATGAAAAATTTGATCGTTTTCAATTGTGTCATTCAATTGAAATTGATCATATATGTTGGTTTTCATTTTAATCTTTATTCTTTTGATTTTTGGTTTGTTTTTTGTTCCTTTAATTTTTTCGGTCTGCAGGTCCTCCAATTGAAATTGGTCATATATGCTATTTTTCATTTTGGTTCTTGTTCTTTTATTTTTTTAACAAAATTACACTATAATTTTTTTAAATCCCTTTATTTGTTTCGGTCCCAAGATTTTTATTTGTTTCAATTTTGTCATTTGATTGGAATTAATTATATATTTTATTTTTCATTTCGGCTCTTATTCTTTGAATTTTTTATTTGGTATTAATTCTTATGGTTTTTTCGGTCCTTCTTTGATTGTGTTTATTTTTTACCCGTAGTTATACTTTTATACTTTTAGTTTTTATTTTTAATTTTTGTTGTCCTAAAATTTTAATTTATGTTGATGATCATTTTAAAATTAATATTTTTCCCTTTCCCCCTTTGTTTTTTTTACTGTTTTTTGTTATATTTATCTGTTTTTTGTAAAAATATTTTGTTTTTATTTATTCTTTGGGGAAATTCAATGATTTTAATTTTTTGAGCAGTAATGTTGATTATAATTGTAACTATTATAGTCATAATAATGATGGTAACGTAGGGATGAATTTTCAATGATGTTTTTTTTTTTTTTTTGTAGATAGAAAATGAATTACTTATTTTTGTTATTTGATTATTGCAGGTGTTTATATAATTTTTATTTTGTTTGTTGTGTTTAATTTAAATTAGATTATAAAATGAACTAATCCTAATACAGTGAATTCAGTAATTCAGTTATCCGAATCGTCTTGTTTTTTTTTTTTGTAATAATAATGACAATTTTATGCTGATGATTTCATTGAAACCTACTAAACACTACACAAATTTATTATTTTGTCCAAATTTATATTATAATAAAAAAATCTCACACCATTAATATTTTTTTATGTTAAAAAAAATATGGTTATGGCCATAATGAAAAGTGACTAATAGATATATATATATATACCAAATATATATATCACAAGTTCCTGTCGCGTACAATAGTTATTTGGAGTAACTTGCATGGTTTCTCTGGTGTGATTGGGGAGTGTTTCCGTAGATTTTCAAAATAATTTTTTTTTTTTAAATGTATTAATTTTTTTTTTTTTTTAAAATAAAATATTTTTGAAGTGATTCCATGCCGCTTTCGAACTGCTGTCCAGTTGGTTTTCAGGTTAGCATTGCGATTCCACCGGCTTTTGGCTGAAATTTGAATTATTTTTTTTTAGTTTAAATAAATATATTTTTGTGTGTTTTAGATCATTTTGATGTGCTGATTTCAAAATTGATTTTTAAAAAAATAAAAAAATATCATTTTGATGTATTTCAGCATGATAAACACTTTAAAAAGATACCGCAACCACACTCCCAAACAGGTTAATCTCTACATCGATGCCAAAAAAGAGGAAGGGGGTAAAATCAGACTTAAACAGGCTAATCTCTACAACGGTGCCAAAAAAGAGGAAGGGGGTAAAATCAGACTTTCCTGAAAGCTTTCTCGGCTGGCAAGCTCATCAACTTTTTCTTTTTTTTTAATCTGTAACAACATTGATTTTGCTGTCTGAGTTAATTTCTTCCCTCTTGTCTTGTTGCGTGACGGGGGTGACCCATACAGAATTATTTATTTTTTTCTTAAAAAGAAATTGCCTAACTGGATAGATGCTAATAAAATTTTCAATTACAAGTAGCTTCCCAAATTGGGCAGATATTGCCAAATACGATGACGAATTGAACATCATCACTGATATCTAAAGATAATAATGACAATTAATATGTAATAATCAAGCCTTTATAAGTGAAAGTCAAAAAGCAATATTAAAATATGTAAAAGATAATAGTGATAAGTGGTTTTTAGAATGTGATTTTATTTTATTTTAATATTTTTTATTTATAAATATATTAAAATTAACTAATTAAAATAATCAAAAAACACAAAAAACAATTTATAATATTGTTTTTTTAATAATACTTTTGAATTCGGTAACAAGCAAGTATTAGATTTATTAAAGATATTTTTTTATAAAGTATTGTAAATATATTAAAATTATTATTATTATTTTTAATACCAGCCCATCTAAACTATATATATATAAAAAAAAACTTAATTTAAAAGGAATTTGAATCGGAATTATTAACCCTTCTAGTACTCAACCACTAGAAAAGAGAAAAGAGAGAGACTAGTGCCCGTTTGGCATTGCGATCCCACCGGTTTTTGGCCGAAATTTGAAAAAAAATTTCATTTTAAATGAATATATTTTTGTGTGTTTTAGATTATTTTGATGTGTTGATTTCAAAAATAATTTAAAAAAAAAAAAAAAAACATCATTTTGATGTATTTCGGCACGATAAACACTTTGAAAAGCTACAGCAACAACACTCCCAAACAGTCCCTAATTAGTATAAGGAAATTGTGATTTCTCATTCATGGCGGCATACCACCATTAATGGATTTAGAAGAGAAGAGCCAAAACTAAAAACAAAGATGATTTCAAAATAACACAAATCTAAATCCCATCTATCAGTCTCTCCTGTGTTGCAGCAGCTAGTCTCTCCTCGGACGTCCAAAAAAATCTCAGACAGAGAGAGAGATAGTAAAGAAGGATGTTAGATCCAAGAAACGATATGCTTCCACCTCCATCTTCCCCCACCAACTCCTCCATTTCATCCTCCGATCTTGACACTGAGGTATGCACCCACTCTCTCTTGATATTCACTCAGTCTTCAAGGTTTAACCTTTCCATTGTTTTTCCGTTCTTGCTCTAGTTTTTCTTCAATTGACCCATTTCTTGTTTTCTTTTTCTCTCTTCAAATTTACGTGTTTCTTGATTTCCTTTATATGTTTCCATTTCTTGATTTGCGTTTCTTGCTCTTCTTTGAATGTTTTCTTTTCTTGTTCTTGTTGTGCTGTTGTTATGCAGTCTACAGGTTCTTTTTTCCATGATAGAAGCACAACATTAGGCACTCTAATGGGTGTCACGTTCCCTGCCATCACTTTCAGAGCACCTTCCCAGCAACGCCACCCCACCGCAGCGTCCTCAGCCATCGACAACGTCGTGAGCGGCGGAAGCCCCGGAAGGAGCACGATGAAGAGAAGGAACCTGGGGGCTTCTGCGGTGGCGGAGCGGAGGAGAAGGAGGTGGTGGAGCCTGTGCCGAGATGGAGGCGGGGCCAAGCCGGCTTCTTTGAGGGAGTTTCTGGAGGTGGAAAGGAGGTTCGGGGACGCTGCATTGGAAATTGAAGGCGTGATGGTGGCAGAGCACCCGAGGAACGGAGGAGTGAATGGACGGTTGTTGTTTGCCGATGGAAGGGTTTTGCCACCTGCTGACGCTGTTGATGATGGCAATTCATCATCATCGGCCGGTGCTCTTTGGCGATTTCCGGTTTCACTCACTGGGATCTGTAGCGGTGGTTCTGGATAACACGTAACCTGTTAAAAATTGTTCATCGCTTTTCCTTCTCCTTTTTATTTATGATATTCAGTTTTATTTCACTTCCTTTTCTCCTTGTCTAATTCGATTTCTGTACAAAAAACACCATAGTTTTGGCCTTTTGGGGGTTACATTTGTCTTATTTCTTCTGAGAAAAATCCCAGTTCAATTTAATTTAATTCAATTAATTGAATCGAATCACTGTTCATTGAATGGATGGCCTTGCTTGCCATTTGCTGTCTGGGTTGAATGAAAAATCTAATTTCCTTCAAAAATCTTCAAGTTTCGTAAAAAGAAAGGGAAAATAAACTTTATGGTAAGAAAAAGAAAAAGTAAGAGGGGGTGCGCAGGGAATCACATGGTTCGGAGCAGCTGATGGCATAATTCACTCGACGGAGTAATGATGGCTCTGTGATTTGTGAGGCAGCCGAGGTGCATGGATCGTGCTCGAGTGACCTTTAGTCAAGCAATTCATGAACAAAAAGCTATAACTCCAAACATATTTTAGGTTTGATTGGTTTCGATGAAAAATACGACCGATCATCTTGAAACACAGAAGGGTTTTTGCAGTTCTAGTTTATGAAATTCTCAGCACCAATCTCATCGAAGCCAAAGAAAGTATGACTAGTATTTTTGGGGAAAAAATGATTTTTTTATTTTAAATTATATTTTTAGAGTATTTTTTTTAGATTATTTTCATATACAAATATCAAAAATAAATTTTTACAAAATAAAAAACACATCATTTGGATATCTTTTTGAATGAAAACACTTTTAAAAATAACTGCAGTCATACTCTTAAACAGACATTTAGTATTAATATCCTGGCAATTTAGAGGTGTGTTTGAGTTTGTTTTTCAAAGAGTTTTTTGTTAAGAAAAACATCATAATTATATTTTTTAAAAAAATTAATATCAACACATCAAAATAATATAAAAATACCAAAAAACTTAATTGAAAATAAAAAATAAAAAAATTTAAATTTTAAATTTTCTCAAAAATACTTATAAACACAGTGAATATACATTTCATTTTCCATGACATTATCATTAGCAATGGACCAGATTCTATTTAAAGATAACGACATTATCTCCGACCAAACCGGGCAAAAAGAAGATTGACATTTACTATCAACAAAGTAATTAAAAGGGGTAGCCCTTTCACGGTTTTTTTCATTGCCTAATTTCCTCCTCCATCCTTCAAGTTTTTATTTTCTTTGACATGGTGATTTTGCCCGGCTTGTTAATTCCGTTCCATTCCATCCGGAATGGCTGGAACATTTGGTGCCATTAAAAAAACCGAGACAAAACGACGTCGTTTTTTCATCTCGGTTTTAATTCCGGCCCGTTCCGTAAATTCTGGTCGCAACGTCTCGGTATTGTTCCGGCTCAAAATCATAATATTTTTTTTTTATTTTAGAACTTTTTACTATCATAATATTTTGAAATTTTAGAGATGTTTCTAATTTTGAGATTATGTTTGTTTGACTTTGTGTTTGTCTTGTATAATTTAAAGTTAATTTATCTTCAATTTAAATTATACCTGTTAAATTAATATTTTAATTTTATTCACACACACACACAAATAACCCCGAAACGGCACGCCGAAACGCTCCGAAACTGAAACATTCCATTTCAGTAGAAAAACTGGAACGACGACTGAAACGGTATTGACAACCTTGGATTTTGCATAAAAAAATGATTTTTTTTGTATAAAGATATAGATAAAAAAAAGTTATGGATTAAATTTGAAATTGCTAGCCTTTTTCCATGTTCACTATTCAAAAAGACGTGGTCCAAACAACTTTGATTTTATATTTAGCATTAATAGCTTTGTTTTATGATTTATTAGGTAATATAATTTTTATTTTATTTCATTAAATACATGTTATTATTTTAATTTTAAATTAAATTATTCTTATAATGTAGAAAAATATGGTCATATTTTTTTTATATTAAAAGAGTTCCATCGTAATTGGCGAGTTGTCAATGTGGAATAAACTTTGCCTTTCTAAATGTGCCGTCAAGGATGGCAAATGACCCACTAACATTGACAATTTGGCAGACAATATACAGTTGAAGGTTCTGTCAATTCTACCCTGGCCCATTTGGCCGGAAGCAATTTTGAAGGCCCCTCCCACCGCCAATGAAGTGACTGTTAGGGAAAATGTTTTTTATTTAAAAATATATTAAAATAATATTTTTTTTATTATTTAAAAATTATTTTAATATTAACACATTAAAATGATCTAAAGACATTTTAATTTAATTTAAAATAAAAATTAAAAATAATTTTTTTTTTAATTTTTTTCATAAACACTTTTTTTAAAAGTACTACTAGACATTAACAAAAGAGCTAAAAGAGCTCGGGGTTGGTACTGTTCCTTCAGACTCAGTGGCACTGTGGATTGGTTTTTATCCGGCGTGTTTCGCGCGAGTTCGTCCACCCTATTTTTTTTTGTTTTTTCCTGATGTGAACATTGTAATGGCGAAACAACCCCCGATAATAAGACAAAAACACGTTTTCAGCCGAGGGCTACGGTTGTAATTGCACGCGTACGGACCGGACCGGTCCGGTCCTCCGGAACCTTTTTTTTTAATATTTTTTAAAATGTGTTATTACGTCTGTAGCCCCCGATAAGATAAAATCCATGAATTAGCCTCAGGGGTGGTTTCGTAATTGACGCATACGTCACTGTGCGCTGGCGTCAGCAATGTCAGGAGTCCGTACAAGCACGTCAGAGCGTTTTCTCCCCTTCATCGATTCAGGCGGCGCGTGCGGCGTCAAACGGCGGTTAAAATTTTTCCTCCGCCGGCAAGAACGATTCGCAACCCTTCCCTGAATCTCATGGAGTGGCGCGTGTGGTGATATGATCGACGTCGAGGCTCATATAGTCGGTTGAATGTTTATGTGCTTTTTTCTCTCTCCTCAGCGCCGGATTCAACTTCAGTCTCCTGATTTATTGTTGATGCATTTCAGTCCCTTGGCTTTTGTTTGATTTCTGTTATAGAAGTTTCGATTTCTGTCAATTTCGTCCTTTAATTCAAATTGATTTATATGTAGTTTGCATGTCAGTCCTTCTTCTTTCAATTTTTCGATTTTCTATTAGATCCTTTAATTGATTTAGTGCAGCAGGTTATATTGTTTTCAATTTTGTCCTTCATGTCAAATACATTATATATTACACTCTAATTTCAGTCCCTCTTCTTTTAAATTTTTTTTCTCTTAAATCTTTTAATATTTTTGGTGCAAAAGTATAAATGGTTGTCAAATCAATCCTTCACTTTAAATCAATCATATATTTTATTTTTATTTAGGGCCTTATGTTTTTAATTGTTCTATTGAAATTGATTTCCTTTATTATTATGTGTATATTTATGCATTATTCCCTATTATTGTACAAGTTTATGTATATATTTTTCTTTAAGTCGGTTTTTAATATTTCTTTTATCTTTTCTTTTGTTGGGGTTTCTTTTTATTTAGTCTTCAAATTTTATTCCTGGTAGTAATCATGTGAACATTCATTTATTTTTTTTAAAATCACAAATATTTTTTAAATGCTAACAATGATAATAATAATAATAATAATAATAATTAACAAAAATTTAATAATAATAATTGAATTGTTAGAATATGTATTGAATATTATCGTCTAATAATAATCAATTTTTTTTTACTGAAAGTGTGTTAAATTAATTATATATTTGTATATTTATGTCAAATTAAAGTATATTAAACTGCTTATATGTTTGAATTTTTATTTAATATTATCGTCTAAAAATATATACAGAGAGGAAAAAAAAATACCACGGCTTTTTTCAAGGCAAAAAATTTATATCAATATTCTTAAATATATTTAGTATAATAATATGATGAATAAATCTTATAAAATTAAATAAATTGGCTCCAAATTTTAATTTTTTGCTCTTTTGTTCAAGTTTATTTTTTGAAAAAAATTTACAATATTTAGATTTCGAATATTGCAGATCTCATATTATTGAGAAAAATATACAACTCAAGAAAACAAAAGGCAGACAAATTTACCTCCATTATCTGCAATTCAAAAATATAAGAACCACTTCCCGTCTCGATTACACTGTTCTTTTAAGACGGCAATTAAGTAATTATAACATGAAAAAAAAATCAGTTTATTCTGAAAAATAAATGAAAATATTTTGATTTGTAATGTGTGGGATCTAATATTACTGGGAATAAAATTGAACTCAAACAAAGAATAAAATTACAAATTTACCTACGTTATCTAGAATTTAAACATATACGAACCGCTTCCCATTTTTATTACTCTATAAAGTATGTGAGACTAATTATATGTTTTAATATTTATTGCATATTATCGCCTAAAAATATATATATATAGAGAGAGAAAATTTGACCTTGGATTTTAAAACAAAACAATTTATATCAATATGCTTAAATACATTTAATATAATAATATAATTAATAAATATTACAAAAAAAATTTCCTTTGAATTTTAATTTTATACTCTTTTCTTTAGGTTTATTTTTGAATTTTTTTTCCAATTTTCCCATTTTTAATATTTCAAATCTGATATTACTAGAGAAAAAATACAACTCAAAAAAACAAAAGGTACACAGATTGAAGTATATTATCAACTCAAATTTTTTTCTTTTGACAAAATTACCTCGATTATCTACAATTAAAAAATATGCGAGTCACTGTCTGTTTTATTTATAATGTGTCAAATCTAATATTACTGGGAAAAAAAGACAACTAAAATATATTTTTTTTAAATTTACCTAGGTTATCTCCAATTAAAAAATACACTACCACTTCTCATTTTGATTACACTATTCCTTCTACACTGGGGAAACATTTATTTGTTTCATATTTTATCTATTATAATGTTATTAATTAAATATTTAAACAACTAATTACAACATGTAAAAAATCAATTAGTTTTCTACATGAAAAAAATCCTAGCGCAATGCGCGGGCAAACATACTAATTATACCATGCAAAAATCTCATTTCTAACATATTTTTATCTGTACCAATTTTAGTAATTAAACATTGAAATAACTAATTATAGCACGCAGAAAATATAAGTTCATTTTTGGAAAAAAAATTACAATATTTTTAGTTATAATGTGTCAAATCTAATATTACTGGGGAAAAAATGCAACTAATTAAAAAAAATTTATCTACATTATCTACGATTAAAAAATATACGACCCACTTTGCATTTCGATTATACAAATGTTATCGATTATAATTTTACTCATTAAATATTAAAATAGCAAAATACAATACATATAAAAACAATCAATTTTCTACATAGATAAAAAACCCCGGCACAACGCGCGGGCATATCGCTAGTACACACTCAAAGAGCAGAGGTTTGTTAACACTTATATAAATGTTTGAGAGTAGAGTTTTTATATTGATTTTTAATTATTTTTTTTAAAATATATTAAAATGATGTTTTTTTTTAAAAAAAAAATATTTTGATATTAACATATAAAAATGATTTAAAAATACCAAATTTTTTATGTAAAAAATAAAAATGAATAATTTTCAATTTTTTCAAATTTGAAAAGCAGTACCAAATAAGATAAGATATAAAAAAAATGTTTTTGAAGTGTTGTTGTGGTTATTTTTTAAAATAATTTTTGTATAAAAATATATTAAAAAAATGTATTTTTTATTTTTAAAAAGTTATTTTTATATTAACATATCAAATTAATGTAAAACACTAAAGAAATAGAGCTAAATTACTGTCATTATATGGATAGGATTCTTCGCCGGAGCACAAAATCTTCTAAGGTTTCATCGTGTTTTTATTTTGTCATTGTAGATTATAAAATTACACTTTATGTCGTAAACTTGACACGCGCACTAACACACCTCACACGCGCACTCACTTAGCATCCTCTAACAAAAAATCGGTGAAATATATTTTCTTATTTACATATTGTCATTATTTTTTATTTAATGACTAAAGAGTAATTGAAATACTAATTTTACAACTTTTTTACCCAACTAATATTAAAACCTTGCAAAAAATTAATGAAGAACTAAAACTTAGTAACTAGTATTTCATCCCTTTTTGGATTTTTTATATTTTTTATCAAGCACTTCATTTGCTTAATCCAAACTATATTGATGAGTGGAAGGGACAAGCTATCACATTCTCTAGCTACAACTATTTTTTTTTTACTCATACTATGCTACTGGTCAATTTTTTTATTAAACCTATAAAAAATATAAAAAAATAAGATGGCAAAACACTAGATTGATTTGGATCAACTATAGTTACCCTTCGTATCACACAACATGGGTATAAAATAATGACAAAACCATGAAACCTACAATGAAATAAAATAGAAAGACCAATTACGTCAAACAAAATACTGAAGGCAAAAGGAGAAAAGAATATATTTTTATAAAAAATATATAAAAAAATAACTTGAGTAAACCTGTATAAGTGGTCGGTGCAACACCTTAGGGTAAAATAAAAGTTTCATATAAAAAAAAGTTAAGAAGATGCGAGGATTTCAAAATAAGTAGAAGAAATTCAAGACCTAGTCATTGAGTCGATGGAGTTTAATAAATTTAGTTAATCTAATAACACACACAACCCAAGAAAACCCTTTAAAAAAACAAACCCAAGAAAACCTTTTAAAAAAAAGGTTAATCTTTGAAAATCATATCAAATAAAATCTGAAACTTGGGCTAAAGCAAGAAGCCCAACCCCAAAATCAATTTAACTTTGAAGAATATAATTGGAAAAAAAAAAACAATAAAAGGAATGATGTCCAAACATGAAAAAAAAAAAAACCTTTAAAGGAGGCGTCGGCATGCATTACACGTGACCAAATTCTATCATTTCCGGTCAACTAATAAAGGAAATGGGAGTTAATGCTGAAACTATATTAAACATTGGATCCGGACAACTCTATATAAATACTATATAATAAATATGATGTATTACAATAAGAGCCCCCAAGCCTTATGAAATTACAAAGGTATACAAAGAATTTGAAAATATTACACAAACCCATTTTTTTTTACCTAAAATGTCCTTCATGTTTAAGAGCTAATATTGCCTTTTAATGGATGGTTTTAAAAAATTTGACAGCATTTTAGGTATTTTGTAATATGTTTTTAACATGAAGAGTGTTTTCCGGTCAAATCTACAAACTTTTAAATATTTTATATGAATTTCTTAATGTAAATTACTTAATTAGACTCATACAGCACATTCCTCTCAAAACAAAAAAGAAACAATCTTAACAATCTATAGTAGTGATCCGGTGATAAAAAATTAAAATTAAAGAATTTGCTCTCCCTGTGGTCTCATATTAAAATTCTATGATTGCTAATATGATGGTCACTGAACTTTACATGGTCATTATAAGGTTTGTCGAGGTACACACAAAATAGTCTGAACACCTATGTTAATAATAATAATAAAAAAAAAACAAAAACAATATATGTAATAATCATATTATAATGAAGCTGGCTATTGTAAATATCCTGAGTGTCCTTTCAAATCGCAGGATTGGAGAAATCAGACATAGTTCTATTCTATATTTAATTGATATAAAAAACACACACATAAAAGTCTAAATTCTGATACAAACATTGACTCTTGGTATGAGAAAACCATGCCTAGTTGTCAAAATGATTAACATAATATTTGATATTGTGATAATTTTTATTTTTTTATTTAATTAAAAAAATAATTTTATTAGTGAAAATGTAAAATAACTTTTGTTTTTTGCATTGGATATCATATATATAATTGTGTTTAGAATATTAATATTGTAGAAGTTAAAATAACTTGATTTTCAGTCATGATGTTTGCTTTTCATTTATCTTGCATGTAAATAATCATCTTACAATAGCTTTAACCTAACATAAATTTTAAAAATTTTACTTTCATAAAATTATAACTAAAAATATTTTTTATAGAATTATTTTTGAAAAAACCATAATTGCAAAAGCTATCACTATATCAAACATATATTAAGACAATGCTTGAAATTATGGTAGCAGTTATTTCTCAAAGTATTTTTTATATGGAAATAAATTAAAATAATATAAAATTTATTTTTGAATACATATCATAAAATCCAAAATTATATATATATATATATATATTATTTCAAGAAAAATAATTTAATTTTTTTTTTAAATATTTCTTAAACGCAAAAGCAAACACATTCTAGAATCTCTAAGATAAGAATTTTACATAAAAGTTCAATTTGCCTTAAATAATTTGGGTCAAAACCCGAGTAAGTATGGCAATCTGTAAACACCAACCCCAATTTCTCTCCTATCAAACAAAATATATCCAATATTTGAGTCTCGAACCTGTATCTTGTAATTTGATGATTAATTCAAAATTTTATACCTATAAAACTTACTTATAAGAGATTAAATTAATAATTCATGGTTAATAAAATATATTTCTTTCTTAAAATTAGTAAAATCTCTCATTATGCCGTTGAAAATATATCTTATGTGATTTTTTTTTTCTAGATACGAGAAAACCACACATCCCAGAAAATACATTTTGTAAGTCTGGTTGAACGAATTAAACTCTGATTGTCCTAGAACTTTACAAGGAGAGCACATTCTTTCTGACTCAAACTCTAGATCTAGTAAACAGTTCACAAACCTTCTGCTATCACATTAAACGCCTATTTGGGAGTGCTGTTGTGGTAGCTTTTCAAAGTGCTTTTTGTGCCGAAATACATCCAAATGATTTTTTTTTATTTTTTAAAAATTATTTTTGACATCAGCACATCAAAATAATCTAAAAACACCAAAACATATTCATTTAAAATGAAAAACAATTGAATTTTTTGGAAACAGCGTTTGAAACGCGTCCCAAACAGGCACGGGGACTCCTATGTGATTTTTCTAATCCTGATAGAATGGATTTACACTCGGAACACGAAAAAACTAATTCGAGAATGCCCACAAAGAATTCATATAATGTGATAGACACAATTACCAATCTCCTTAAAGAAATTAAGTGATTATATCTTACGAATTAGCAAAGTTCAAATAATGAGGTTGAGGTAGAGCAACAATATCATTTAAATTTAATAAGAATATATAGCTGTAATTCTAGTACAAACTTCTCTATTTCTGAATATAAATAGCTGGAGAACTTATACTATAATGAACTTGACAGGCAAATATCGCTAATAATCTACTCAAAATGTCAGCCAAAAACAGAAAAAGAAAGAACAGAAGAAGGAAATTGGAAAAAAAGAAAAAGAAAAACCATGAACGCTGATCATCATCAAGGCCGCCTGCAGCTAGGAGTTTCAACAATGGTTTCCAAGGCGGGCTTCCATGATCTTTGCTTGGAATACCTCTCCACAGGCTGCTGTTCTTCGGCCATACTGTCCATTGTTTTTCCATCTGAAGGGAAAATGCAAAACTCACTAAGAACTGGAAAAATCTTGACAAAATTGTTGTACTTCAATGCTCTGGTAGCCTTGTAAGTGAGCGAACTCATTTCCTCACGAGTTAGCACTGAGTAGAGAAGTTCCATGGGCAGAACAAAGTAGAGTTGGCGCCTCTCGAGCTCATCATCAGCTACCAGACCATGAATTCTTTGACCTACTTTCAGACTGGCAGAGTCACAAACAAACTGGCCAGGGCTCTCTAGCATAACCTCTGCTGCTTTAACTGGCTTTGTGTAGATCTGCAGGTTGCCATCATCGCAGAACAAGACCTTGATCACCACCCTGTTCGAGATGATCGACGGAGCACATGATGCTGCATTCCCCATAATTAGACACAAGTTATGATAGAGAGAGAGAGAAAGAGAGAGAGAGAGAGAGTGGTAGCTATTTCTTTAACACGAACTGATCGAACATGTTAATAAGGTTGTAATGAGATGGAGAATAAGTTGATTTGAGGTTGATGGGGTCTCTCAAAATGATCCAATTTATCATGCATAATGGTAGTTGAGGAAGAGAGGAAGGGTTCATGTCCACTGTTGGTTAAGATGTCTCGATATTCAATTCAAGATCACACACTTCACTCAAAAGACAGGCACTGATTAATAATATAAATCATATTTTGATATCTCATTTAACAACTTAAATTTTTAGTTGAGATGATTCTTTAATACGATATTAGAACCTTGTTAATTCAACGGTCACGAGTTCGAATCTCATTACTTTCATTTTATTTGATAAAAATCAAGCATAAAATAGTGTAAATTTATATAAATTTTAAACTCAAAGTGTTTTTATTTGAAAAAATATATTAAAAAATAATATAAATGAATGTGTAATGGTTTTTTTTAATAAGAAGAGACGTTATAGCTAAAAAATGGAAAACTAGGAATATAGCTAAGAGACACGTCACAGTAATGGACTCCCTTTTCTATTTGTTCTTTTTAGGGTTTAAATAAATGTTTTTCCATTTTTGTTTATGAAGGAGAGCACATGGCTAGGCATGGAGAAAGAGGTGGGGCAAATGGAGCAGAGCTCACTTACGGACACCACCAAACTCATGATTGGGCATGGTAACAAGCTAAGTCTTTGATACGATTCCATCCTCGGGTCACCTAACTCCTTAAATAAATATATAGATATACTTATTTATTTATAGTTGTTCTAGCTTTTCATCTACCTACATATATTAATAGTTTTCTATTTCGTTTTGTTTTGGTTAAAATTGTATCAGTTAAAAAACGAGATAAAATAACATTGTTTTTATCTCTGTTTAAAATCTATCCGGTTTTGGATTTTTTGGCTAGTAGTATCTCTGTTTAAAATCTATCCGGTTTTGGATTTTTTGGCTAAATACTAGCCAAAACATTCTGGTTTCATTCTCTTCATTCTGTTTCTTCCAAATAGTGTTTTTTTAAATAATAAATAATTTTATAATAATATTAATCATATCTCTTAATCTGACAGTTAGATTGAGATGAAATTTTACGAGGAGTCTCTTGATATATTTATATATATTATGTTAAAATTTCAGAGCAATCGAAGAATTTAATGATCTTGCGAGAATGATGATAACATTCTCGTAATATTATACAAATTCATAAATTTGTTCAGAAAAATCATTCTCGTAATATTTTTGAATTTGAACTAATTTTTTTGAATTAATATATTTAATTATACACACACATACATAAACAGTACAACCCTGAAATGACGCGTCAAAATAGAAATATTTCATTCGAATTGAAAAAACGAAGCACCAACCGAAACGGTATTGATAACTTTGACATATATAGTTACTTCTGTTTGGAAGAGAAGATATCAAATTAATAAAATACAAAACCTATGTATTATAAAGAGTATATACATGTATTTTATTATGTATTCTGCCAGGCAAGGCAAGGTATATATATATATGAAGATACCAGTCGTATATACAGGCAGATTTGAAAGAATATATATATGTGCAGGAAATAATAGTAATCTCAGAAATCTTTTCACGATGTATATGGTCTCTATATGCTAGGCAGCAAAATATTCCATAATCTAGCAATAATTTGCTTACGAATACTCTTTTTTTTTTTTTTTTTTCATTTTCTTGCATGGCACTATGTGTCAAGAAAGTTGAGGAAATATTCCAGGTAATTTTTGCCAGTACCCTTTCACAAAATAGTAAGAGCACAAAATTATTGATAAGAAAAATACTGTGGATGCACATTGATTTTGGACAAGCATATTCATATCGAATTTGTTTTTTTTTTCTTAAAAAAATAAATGCTTCTTTACATCTTTTCACATAATTAATTGGCGTATCCAAATATACGTTCTCAAAAGACATGACGTGATGATAGATAATTTCCAATCTGCACAGCAGGTCTTTAGTTCAAGTTATGACGTGCACCCTTTATAAGAGTTTAAAATAGTCGGAGTTTTACTCGCTCATCTAGACCCATAAAATATTTTTTTCAAGAAATGAAGTTTGCTCGCATCCACAAAAAGTGTCCAAGTATACATATTCATGCCAAAATATCTAATATATATGTATCAGACACTGAGTAATCTAAGATAAAAGTGAAACGTAGAAATATTATAGGTTCCATGCAATAATGTTTGAATGATAACATTTGTTAACCTTTCTACACAATGACCATGAAATTAAAACCCATTTAATCAATAAGAAAAATAGAATAATTTGTTTTCTAATTGGTTGTAATATCTATTGGCTCCAATTGCTGTGGTTACATCATTTAGAAGTTTGGTTGCCTGAGACAACATCGAAGAAGAGATGAACAATGATTGGTCGCTAGCTAGGGTGTCGGTACTTGGAAAGATGCTTCTTGACAGCAACAAATTAAGAGTTAGAGATAGTTCAATTTCATGATGATCGCCGTAGCTGGCAAGGATGGACCTCGCTAGGTACGTTTTCATTTTTCACCACCCGTTCCTGCCCCGGCAAACTCTTCTATTTCAACAAAAAAAATTTGAGCACTGAGTTGAATTTTATGAAAACTTATAGTATACTGTTTTTTATTTATTTATTTGATAACCAGAGTGTCCGGGTAAGTTTGCGCGCACCTCAACTAATCCCCGAGCCCACTGAACTTCCTGCAAGCTCAATGAACAGGTAAGACACCGCGGGGATGACAGACATGCATTGACAGGGCTTGAACTGAGGTGAGAGGAAGAGAACCTTACCTGCTAGACCGTCAGACCAAGTTTCTGCCTATCTATTTTTATTTATTTATTTATTAATATAAGTAGATGTCTGGTCAGTTTGCTGTATATATTGACTAATCTAATTAACTTTTTTCGGTGATTATTATATTAGTAATTATATGATTGAAATTTGAAATTATAATATATTGTTTTTATTTAGTATGTTTTGATTTAAACCTCTAAATAGATGGATTAATCCAAAAAAAATTATATTTGAAACCTATTCAAGCAGGTTTTAAGTTGAGTTAGAAATGTTTTTGATCAACTTGGCTGAATTAGATAGATTTGAGGAAGCCGAGGATAAGAACCATTGCTAGAAGAAGAAGAATCCATTTCTGGAACTAAATTATTTGCCACTGCATTTCAAAAATATATTTAATAATTTTTTTAAAAAATATATTTTTAATGCCACTGCATTTCAAAAATATATTTAATAAATTTATTTAAAAATATATTTTTAAATAAAAAATATTCTAAAAAATAACCATAACCACAATCTTAAATAATCACTAAATAATGCTCGGACATGAAGACGGAGGAAATTAAAAGAGTAAAATGATAATCCAAAACCCAATGTACTTTTCAATTAGTATCATCGAATACATTTAAAAGATTTGTGGTGTCGGCTTACCTCCTCCTTCACTGTTCATGTTCGTCATAGCAAAAGGTACATCATGGGGAGAAATTACTATAGAGGATCTCTACGGTATAATTATTTTTATATTCTTCAGGTGTTAAAATTTAAATTTTTTATTTAGGTTTTTTTATGGTATATTCTATGGCCTGATTGTCAATAAAAAATTGCTTGGAGGTATTTGAGTATTTTTCAAATTTTTTACACATTAAAAATACTCTTTTGCACCAAAGGTTAACCAAATTTAAAGTTGTTTTGATATTTTCATAACAATTTTAACTTTATAAAAGACAAAAAAACCTTTGTCTTTAGGATTATTTTGATATTTTCATATGTTATTTTTGATTTTTTTCTATTCGTTCTTTTGTCAAAGTTTTTATGATTTTTGATTTTGTCCAACAAATCAAATTTATGATTTTTTTCAATAATAATAATAATATTTATTTTATTTTTTTCCTTTTTTTAATTTTGTTTTTCGGTTTCCGTTCTATCAATTATTTTTATCTTTCCAAAACAAGTTTATGATTTTTGTTATTTAAATAATAATAATAACATTAATAATGATTATAATAATTAAAATAATATTTTATTATAATAGTTATAGTGATCATGATATCAATAATTTTAGTGATGATAATAATAATAATATTAAAAATTATGATATTATTATTATTATTATTAATAGTAGTAGTAATAGTAATAGCAATAGTAATAATAATAATAATTGTGGTTATAACAATAATGATGATGATGATAATAGTAACAGTAATAAGAATAAAAGTTATGATAATATTAGTTATAGTTATGATGATAATAATTATAAAAATAGTATAAATAATAATAATAATAATAATGTAATGACGGTGTGAGATCCAAATCAATGTTAATTTTTACAAGTAATGTATTTTTTTTAAATAATGTATTTATTTTTACCATATGGTGGTGGATCTTAGATTATTTGTTATTTGAGAGTACGATAAAAATTGATTTTTAAAATAATTTTTGTGCAAAAAAATATTAATATATATATTTTTTTTATTTTTTAGAAGTTATTTTTGAAACAATCTAAAAGCACCTTCTTTAAAAAAAATAAAATTAATAACGAACTCCTCAAAACCTCAGCAAAAACGTCAAAAATATTTTTGATAACAAAAAAACAGGTTGCTTTGTTGTGCACCCCGTTACCATTCAGGATCTAATAAGAAACCTATAGGTCCATTAAGAGAGAAGAAATAGCGTTGGTAGAACTTTGGGGGATAATGTAATTTGGATATTTCTCTTATAGGGCTCCAACTTCTTGACTTGAGGGACTAAGCTGCAATTATAGGAAATATATAAAGTAAAAAAAACTGTAGAAGCCAAAGCCGAGAGAACTTTTCTCATATCCTCGTCCTTCAACATCAAAGAGCGCTACTATATCGAAGCCAGGATTTCCATTGGTGAGCCCTTCCTTTCTCTTTCATTTGCAATTACGAAATCCAGTTTCCTTTTCTTCTGACACTGATTTCCCTTCTAGAATTCACACACACACACATAGTCATTGAAATTCCACTCCTGGTCAAGATATGTTTTTTGTGTCAATTGTAGAATTTGAATGATAGTAATGAATCAGTGCCTTAGCATTTAAAACCCCATTTCACAATTTTCATTAACTCCTGTTTAGTTTGTTAAAGTTTTGATTTTTAACTTCTGGGTATATAAAATCATTGCTTTTTATTATTATTATTATTGAGACCAGCATTGCTACTCGCTTGAATTGTATGATTTACTTTTAACGAAAGTGGGTTTTCTTAGTAGGGAGAGAGAGTTAATGATGGATGGAGGAGTGCCAAATATAAAGAAATGGGTAGTCGTATATCCTGTTTACATTAACTCAAAGAAAACAATAGCTGAAGGGAGACGGATTAGCGTGGAAAAGGGGTGTGAGAATCCCACTTGTATTGAGATTGGTGATTGCTGTAGCCATCTCAAACTTCCTTTTGCAATTGAGGTTTGTTTGAATCCACAATTTTTTTGTTTTTTTTAGTTAGAGCCTGTGATTGCTGTATTTATATGTTTTATGATGATTTTTTGATATCATAGATTGATAAGGCATATCCTCGAGATTTCATGCAAGTAGGTAGAGTGAGGGTATTACTGAAAAGAGAAGATGGGAGTTTATGTAATCCTGCCATTCCTTCCAGTAAGCATCCTTTACCCTCTTTTCTGTCTATTGTATGATATGATCCTGCTTTTTTTTTTTTATTTCCTTTTCATTAGTTACTTTTATCATTTTATTTTTTCTTAAATATGCGTAAACTGATGGATACATACACATAGTTTTTTCCATGCTTAAATTTTATTTTTATTGGTATTGGACAAATGTAATTGTGCAATATTTTGTCGTCTCTTCACCTAGTAACTTGAGATTTCAGGGTAAATGCTTTGACTTGGTATGGAACTGAGCCATCATGGTGTTGTGTTTAGTTCTTATTGATTCACAAGCTAGGACCATTTCCATAGTTAGGATTAAGTTAAACAGCTGTGTGGTTGGATACTCTGACAAGAAATGTGTGAAATCTTCAATCAAGTTATCAAATGCTAAACTCCTGCAAAAATATATAGAATAATCAAGCATCTTTGCAATGATAATATATATTTGAAAATATTTTAGCTGATTTCCTCCTCTAAGTGAGATGAACTTAGGAAATCTAGCTGACTTCCTTTTTCCTTCAGTCCCCTTCTTTTCCTTTTCTCATTTTACCATCCAAAAGAACCCAAACTTGCTTCTTTTAACCTTGTAACTCTTCTACTGTCCTTCCACTTTCTTCAACCCGTACATTCTAGTGAATTCCACAACACTCGTGAGTTTTTTTCTTAAAAAATATTTCCTGTATGACAGTTTGTTTTTGTACTTCCCACTTGATATAGATTGGCCCTTGCACCTGGCCTGCAGTCACATGTTTATTTTGTTCTCTGATAATCCTTAAAGTGAAATATTTGCAATTAATTCAATTGTGGATAACATGTAGGTGACTCGGTGGGCCTAATTTCCAAGGGGCAGTAATCATTGACACGAGTGTTGGTTCCTGTTAGTCTGCATATAAACCTTTCAAGCAGGGATATTGACACACAAAATAAACAATTAGTATTGCACAAGACTAGTTTCTACTAGGGATCCACTACTTTTTATGCTGAATCAGCCTTTTCATATGTATTGTCGTAATTGATGATTTGGTGAATACCTTTTGCCTGTTACCAGTAGTTACCAGCATTTTTCATGAAATGCCAGCGGTACACTTGGTGATCTGGATTGTTTGATAATTGTTGCCTTTTAGTTTAGTTGAGAAATTTGAGAGCTGTTTCTCACCACGCCTGATATGCCATGGCACTGTATTTCACTGACCTGGAGGAATGAAAGGGGAAAGTAGAAGAAAAATAAAAAAGAATTGCATTTGCATTTTTGTTGCATCTATCACGAAAGTAAAGCACCAGGGGAAAAACTAATAACAATCAGTTTAAAGTTGAGTGGGCTGATGTCACTTGTATACTAGTATCTGCCCTATTTTCATATGTGATAGATTTGAAAAACTCCAACTTTATTGCAGGAAAACAGCTTATGCTCCATGTTGCAGAATTGGTACCTAGACATCCTGGGAGGACCAAGAAGCAGGAGCCGGCATCCACATCAAATGCTGCAACATCCAAGTCTGGGAAGGGTGGGAAGAAGAAAAGATAGTCTCTTCATGAGAGAGTATCAGGTTTGATATGCAACTAGCTGGTCGAAACTTGACTCTTTTTTTTTTATCATGAAGAAATTTGGATGAGAAGTGGCTCCTATCTCATCAATCAAAGAATGCTAAAATTCCAGAATCTTGCTTTATCAAAAGCTTTTGTTCTTGTACACCCTTTGTATTCATGTCTTTCTACAAAGTGAATTTGCATGCATCTTTTCACAAAGTGAAAAGTGAAACCTCAATTCAAGTAATATGATTCGCTATTATATGGTGTGTCTTTCTTCATTTGTAGCATCTTTGCATCAGTACGTGCATCTTGGAGTTGCTGGTTTCATCATCTTGCTAAACATTAAGAAATATCATCTAGTGTCCACTTAAAAAACTTTCATAGAACATATTGCTGGCATTCTTGGTCCTTAACTCTCCTGCAATTCTTGATGAGAAAATGTATGATCAATTGTTTTGTTTTGGGTTTAACCTGCCTATTTTAGCTTTTAATATGGCACACTGTATTCTTCTTTTAGCTGAAGTTGACCTGCTAATAACTAAAGAACCATGGATATACCATGTTTAATTTGTTGCACATAGACATGAACTGCTTTGAGTCGTTACTTTGGTGCCATGTTCTAGCTCTAGTTGTGTTATCATGCTGGACCTATCATCTCCATTCCTTTGAAATTTGGAAATATGCATAACTGAGCTTGTTTATTGCAGGAAAATAGTTGCTCGTAATCGGTGAACCAGGAATACAGAGCATGGAACCTTCTCGACACTCGTACTAATCTGGTGTGAGTGTCAGCTCTTTGATGCCAAGATACTCAGATATCACTGAAATGTCTAGGTACACCACTTGGCTAATGAGGGTGCATGGAACATTGTTTTTTTCGTTTCTTGCTCTTTTGTGCTTTTGGATTATATCAAAGTTGATACTAAAATTTTATGCAATCAGAGAGCAGCATGCATAAGAGACGATATTCCAACCATTTGATCCATCAAGTAGTGCTAATTTAGTTGCAGCTGTCTTCGTTTTCTTATTTTCCCTCCCTGCTGCTTGTCCAGTAGTAAAATATTCGAAATCAGGACAGAAATGGACGTCGTTTCTTATTGTAGTTTTATTGTTGCAGTAGAATTGGTTATGGTTTATGATGCGTTCTGTCATATGAACAAGATGATATCCTTCTTCGTCTAATCCCTTACAGAGTGGAGCTGGGGATGAATGGTGGTTTGATAGGGGAGATGCGCTTCTGGTGTTGTTTGACCAAGATGATGGGTTAGGCTTCGTGCTTCATCCATGGTGTACCACAAGAAAAAAATATAAAAGTGCATGGCTACCCTATATTAGGGTTATATATACAAAATGCCTTTTGTCAATTTCACTTCTTTGGTTACACTAGATAGAGGGCTAAATCTTTAATTTTTTCATAAACTTTTTTAAAAATAGCTAGAAGAAAATAGTTTTTTTAAATATATAAAAAAGTTAGTAATGAAAAAAAAATGTCTAATTGAGAAAAACAAATTCTTACCAGTACTTTATGTAACAACCTCAAAATATATGGGATAAAGCACATTTAAATTTTAGAATTATCATGTAACTATCATTTTATCTAGAGGTTATCTCGAGCTAAGATTGCTATGAAACTTATCTAAGACAAAACAATATGTTAGGACACTTATTTTAAAATTTTAGCTCGATCAAACGATTGAATTTAAAGATATGTTTAGCACTGTAAAATTGGAAAGTTAATAATTTACGTCAAAAATCCGAACTTTTTCACGATACTTAAATTATTATGAAATATTCCTATTAATTTATCATTATTAAATTAAAATACTACCGTTGATTCATGAAATTTATTTTTGTTTTGTCTAAAGGTTTACATTATTAAAGATACTATTTAAATATTCTTAAAAGTAAAGGTGAACAAAAAAACTAAAAAAATCAAGAAAAAAACAAATAAAAGAAAAAAACAAAGAATTTTTTTTTGAATTAATTGATTAGAAAACTGTAAAATTATGATATGGTAGAGTTTCAGTTCAAATATTGCGCCATCATGTACACATGTTAAACCATCTAGAAAAGGATGTCATGTCACTTCTAACATTGTTTAAAAAACATGAAGTCTCCCGCTCGTTAATGCATATATTGCATGCTCCAACCATTTTTTATTTTTAAATAATATTTTATATTTATTAAAAGTATAAATTGCCTATCGTTCAACATGAATATAACCAAAAAAATCCATGATAAAAATTCAAAAACACACCGAAACACCATTTCAAAAAATCTTGTTTCTAAGTGTAGTTTAGTAAATTTTTTTATTTTAAATTTTAAAAGGTAAAAACTTGAAAAAGTCCTTAGCTCACGGTTAAATAAATCTTATTTTATGGTAATTTTAGTATTTTACTACGCTTCGAAATATAAAAAAACCGACATGTCTCTAATCAATTTGATAGTGACCACTAAACTTAGTTAAAACACCTTATTACCGCCCCTGTTAAAATGAGTACTTTGGTTTCGGTTAAAAAGGAATAACCATCAATGATCATGTGTGGCTCCTGCAAAACTAGAGACCCGAGGCGTCCACTTTCAGGTCCGGGCAAATTTTTAATCACATCATCTTCAACCTCAATGCTGCCCAGCTAGGTTATGAAATCTCAAATGACCTCAGTTCCTCTTTACTCAGATAATCAGATATTAGCCAAAAAAAATAAAATCCATTAACTTCTTGGAGCTTGAAACGATTCTCCATGGCTGAGCAGATGCATTGAGCTTAAAATCCCATGAATTCTGTTTGTGAACTGAGAGTTTTATTCCCAGAAAAATTGGGACAATAAATTTACATATTAAACTGCAAAAAAAGTAGTTAATCACAAGCATTGCTAGCCTCCGCGTTTAGTGTAGGTGATGCCTCGTCAATAGAAGGAAATGCTATACACCAGCTTCCTCCGGTGCTTTGCCTCAAATGCGGCGATAATCTCATCAATGGAATCCTCCCATGATTCAACTGCCTCAATCTATATTTAACAATCATCCATTCAAAATCTATTCACATAGAGAACTGAGCAATAGATGGTATATTAAATGCAAAATAGGATTTCTACCTTTTGGCAGAGTTCCAAAGTGAGCTGACCCCCTACAGCTGCCTCCTCATGATTATCTTTTACTTCTAAGTTAATCACCAGCACACTTTTCAAAAGAACATGATCACGGTTATGGAGATCTGCATGTTTCCAAAGCAGTGATCAAATAATTGTATGAAGAGATTTTGATGTGGGCAAACACTATCTATATGCGCAGTATTACAACCTGAATGCATCTGCATACATTGTGCATCAGGGAGATCTTCAGGGTGCAGAAATTAAATCAAATTATAATTAAATTCAGCACTCCACAACTTATGTGAATGATTTTTATGCAAGCTTAACTCCATGAATAAACTCGCACTTCAAGTAAATTCATATGTTGAACAAATCTAGTCAATAGAAAGTACTTGTAACCACTTGACAACTCCACAGGGCAATCTAGGAGTTACTTGGAAACTTTATGGACTAAACTTTCAGTTTCAGTTTCAGTTTCCTTGACATTTCTGATCAAGTGTTCTTGTATATTCAAGAGACTCTTCATTCCCTCACAAACCAGTCTATTGTATCCATTTGAGCGTGTGTTAGACAGCTCGTCAATATATATCCATCCAGACTCCATTGCAACAACTAATTCCTTTCTTTGTTTATCATAAGATCCATTGGAGCTTGGGCTTATAACAGTGGTAAGCCTTCCTTTCCCCTTAATCTTCCCATCTCAATTGTCAGCATGATTTGATCCCGGGTTAGTTGTTATGATACCAAGAGACCCTTCTGCTAAGCTAGCTAGCACCCACCCAATTAGTGCCTATATATTTTCTCTTTCCATACCATATGTAATAGATATCAACATACTTATTTAAATGGATGCACTTTGAACTTATGATAAATGCATTGCATTCCAATTACCAAATCAGTTTCTAACCAGGAGAACAAATGCAGTTCCGGGTTTTTAAGTTGATTGCAGAGCTTCATAATTTTGTATACTCATATCAAAGACATGGTCATGAGATGGATCAAATTAACACAAATGTTATCAAAACTTTGAAACAATGGGACTGGGACAACAGTTGCTATAGTTCATAAATCTTATAGTACAAGAAAAAGGGAAAGCTGAACATTTCTGAGTTAGCTATAACACCCTGCACCTTCATTCAGGTATTTTTAACAGTATAAGCTATTTCTTTAAACTAGTCTGGTGAGCTTGCTTGAACTATTTCCTTTTTATTGTATCTTTGGGAGTGATCATCATTCGTTCTTTATCCTTTAGCCTCATATTGAGATTTCCATAAAACCCATAAACATGACATCCTTCTACAAAGTTCTATGAAATCTTAGCCATTCACTGTTGACATAGCTTAGAGACCATCCATGTAAAGGGATATTTTACATTACAGACCGAGGGGTGTGGGAAGACATGCCAAGAACAGTGAATGTCATCCTATTTCCATTGTTCTTCCCAAGTACCCACAGAAAAATCCAACACTACCTTTCCGGTAGCTCAAAACATACTGGCCAGTGCAAACAATAAAAAAGCCTGAAAGGTTCCCCATGGCATGAGTTCTAGATAGAAAGTAAAAAAGGACAGATAAGAACATGAAAAATCTGGCTATATTCTATTTCTCCCTCGTGCTCTAAGTTTATAAAGGGAACAGAGGCGCTCAGATATTAATCATGCTAAAACATGCAATCCTAAAAATTCTAAAGAAACTAAAAAGGGAAAAAGGTTTTAGACCCTGTTTGGGAGGTGCTTTTGCAAAAAAAAGAATTATATTTTTTTTTTTACTTGAAATCAAAAAAGCTTGGTGTTTTTAGATTGTTTTAATGTGCTAATATCCAAAAATAATTTTTTAAAAAATAAAAAAACATTATTTCGATACATCTTGAATGAAAAACACTTTATCCTAAACAACCCCTTAATAAGTAAGAATCTGATATCTTAAATCCAAAAGGACAACTAGACCCCCAAAAAGATTGTAATTAGGCCGCAGATTGGTTTCATCTAATGTTAGCTATAGAGGTAATCTCAATTTAAATTAACAGAACAACCTAGATACCTTAAAAACCCCAAACTTAAAGCAGTATTTGTTACAACATCTCAACCTAGATAGGGAAGAACACTCTTCTTTAAGTTGGTTAACTTATCATGATCTATTGGAATAGCAAACAGTTTTGTCCACCTGTTCTTCCCATGTTTTTCTACATACAACGCACCACATATTAGATTCATTTAGTTACATTGAAATCTTTAGATTGAACTTCCACTAATAGGAGCTTCTTAAACAAAGCAGCAAGGAGCAGTGCACCATAAAAAATAGGCTCAATTTCATCTTCACTGTTCTTGACCCCATTAAATAATTTCCTAAAGACATTCATCAAGAGTTATTGAGCATTATAAGTAACTAACAAGACTGAGCTAAGAACCTCAAAGAGTAACACTTTTAAGATGTCAACCTATTTGATTTAGCTAAAGAAGTTACCTCTACCATATCACCATCAAGATTAGTATCCAGACATTACTTCTTTTTCTTTTCGTGTTTTTTTTTTTTTTGAAAAAAGATTTAGACATTAATTACTAAACAACGGAGAATCCCAATCTAAAGGCTCTTTTCATCAATGGCTAAAAGTGAGTTTTTTATCCATGCATATGAACAGAGTAACTGCAAAACTCATTATTACATAAATATCCAAGGGAACAAAAATTGCAAAACGAAAGATACATCTTTACCTTCAAGAACCATATCAAAGACCTTTTCTTCAAAAGTTAACACCACAGTAAAGGAACCATCAGCAGCATTGTCCTGCCAGCGTTGAGGCGCCAGTTTCACACCTGAATTTCTTTTAAGCATGGGCAATATCCCATTTCGCTTGTAACTGAAACTCTTGTCAAGGTTTCAATTTTTTTCTTTAAAATCACATACATAGTTACCATAAGCTTTTCCTTTCACATTTAAGAGGCTAAATCAATAATATATATATATATATATATATATGAAACCCCATAATCAAAATTCAAATTCCTTTCAATTTTTCCGGTTCCATCATCAAATGCAACCATATCTAGCTATTTTCTTCAAATCCCTTTTCTGGGTTTTGAAGTAATTCCCATAATAACTTAAAAAAAAAAACTTCGCAACAATTAATACAATACCATAAACCCAATTAAACAACCCCCCCAAGAAAAAAGATAAGGAGATTCTCTCAGCAACCAAACACCCTCGGTTATAGAAAATGAAGAGTAGAGAGGGAGGAGGATACAGTTCAGGGTCTTTGCGCCTGAGATCATCGAACATTTGCTTATAAGGGGTGCCAAAGTCGTAAACGTTTGGTTCTCTGAGGGAAGGTCCAGGCAGCTTAACGTGAGAACCAGTTCCATACGAGGAGACATCAAATCCATGCCTCTTAAGCAGAGAATGAGCCTCCATGCTTCTGTTCTGATTGGACGAACATACCATGGCGTACCGGAATTTCATGGTCTGCTAATTGGTAGCAGAGTGGTAAAACGCCGGTGCTACACACTCGGTGGATTTTAGAGGCCGTAGCAGATTGTTAATCACCGGCACCGTACAGACCCGGTAGTGGTTTTATTAATGGAAGAAACTACTGGTGTTTTCTTTTGTTCTCAATTTAGTCCTTACTCAATATACCTATTCTTAATCACATCCCAAACTTGTAAAGTTTATAAATTAGATCCCAAGATTTCCCATATTTTCTCAATTGGGTCATGTTGAGAATTTCTATTGATACATTTCTTCTAGCTATATTTTATGGTTTTGAAGAAAATTTGATGGAGACGTTAATTAAAATTAATTAGAAGGACTTGATTGAGAATTGTTCATGGGAAATTGCTACAAATTTTTGAAAGCTGGACAGTAGGATATATGTTATCATGGCTTGGGGCTAATCCAAACTACTGGTGGCTTTATAGAATCAAATTTTGTATAATAGAATGGTTTAGTTGTAGATTTGTCCATTGCCTTACCATTTCAATGACATTTTGTGCTCCATTATGAACATCTGAGTAGCCATCCACAAATTGTAGCCCTGATAATGTGCATGCATTGTTGGAACCAGGAAATTGCCTTGCCATCTAAATTTTTGACACCACTCCACTTAAATGTGTTATTGAGGTATGACGAAATTGTTTTTCAAAATATTTTATGTGCAGAAATACATTAAAATATATTTTATAAAATATAAAACAAACCCTAAATGTACACATTATAAATCCATACAACAAGATTCTATTGAAAAAAACTATAAAAACAAGTAGTAAACACCCAAACAAAATCAATATACTTAAAAGATATGAAAAAAAAACATATTAAAATAAAATACAAAAAAATAGTAGATTTGTTTACTTAAAAGTGGAGAATCCTACAAAAAAAGTTGAATCACAACACAAATGCCCACAAAGGTAGTCAAATTTATTATGACAAATTGAATTATGTTGAAATTAAGTGGAAGGGGTGACTAAAAGTGGTTGTTTATTGCGAAGGAAAAAATGGAGAAGGAAGAAGGAGAAAGAAAAGGGGAGTAAGGTCGATCGTCAAGTCATAAATTAAACATTACCAACGGATTTACTAATGGATTATATAGGTAAAGTCATCATACTTTCTAGGTTTTTGAACCCCATTGTAATCTCAATCATAAATCTTTTGGTATTTGCCAATGAAATATATTTGTTGGTAATCTTGTCAGTAATTTGGTCGGAACAAATGTCATCGTACTTTATGAGTTTTTAAATCTCATTGTAGTCCCAATCGTAAATCCCTCGGTATTTACCAATGGATTTATCAACGGAATATATTTGTTGGTAATCTGGTTAGTAATTTTGTCAGAATAAATTTTATGTCATCATATTTTTCAGTTTTTTGAATTTTGACTATAAATCCCTCTGTATTTACTATTGATACTTACCAACAGAAACTGTATGTTGGTAATTATGTCTGAAAAAGTCACATGTTATCTGACGTGTATATTTCCCCCTTCTTTTCCCATTATATTTTTGTCAGTATTTACTTATGGAAACATAAATGAAAAGGCCCTATCGGTACAATGCTAATTTTCTCGTCAAAAGTTTTTGCCCCTATGCGGTAGTTTAGTCTTACTAGACTCAACCTTTCGCTCACCAATTCACTCGTGTTTGCCTATAACTAGTTTGTCCCAAAAACCCAAGAGTTCCCTCACTTTTCTAATGTTATAAACAAGCGGAATACACAAATGAATACAAATACAACAAGCACACTAGGAATTACAGGAAGTCATCCCAACATTTTATTAACTCAAAAGGGTATATACAAGTTCGTTTATGTGGGTGCTATGCACTTCTGTTCTGTCTACAGAACTTGCATGCTACTTCACTTATATACAACCTATACAATGAGTAATTACACATGAAAATACAACAGAAACTGCCTCCCTAATACCTGGAACTTGTCTAGCCAGTTTTCCCCAAAACAGTAACTACTGATAACTTCTTTAAACTGTTGCATCTCTAGTGGCTTGCCACATAGCAGACCAGTTGTCCATTCTACCAACTCATATACCACTACAATAGGTGTTTTTGCATGTCTTTGGTCTGTCCATTGTTCAAAGTCCACACTTTCATCAGCCCAGTGCTAATAAACTAATGTTGTTGAATCGTCAGACATACATTGCTATCAAATCTACCAATACCCATACACACTGCTTCTCACAAAGAAGTGCCAATGCAGGCTTCCAATCACATCAATAATGTTTTTGTCAAGTCTTGGACTGTTCCATCTTCCAGATTTATCTCAGGCCCGTTGTCGATACTACCGATTTCATTGACGTTGCTGAACTCATTAGTGCTGCCAATTTCAACACTATCTTATAGTGTCATCCTATCACTATTTTTATGTCCAACAACACATCCTTGATTGCTAAAGAAGACTTGAAAAGGTTGAGGCATGAAGGATCTGCGAGCAGATTATGTGAAAAATTAATTCCATAATTGTGGACATTGACAACATACGAGAGGAAGACAAATTGTTCAATTTTTTTTGTCGGAGTCCAGCCATGAGCACAAATGGAGTTGAGGAGGTAGGAGGTTTTAGATTTGTCGTTTGCCATCAAGGTTGCATATAGACTAACAAATTTTAGAGCAGGAACCAACTAAGGGACTACTGGGGTTTCTAAATTTTCATTAAGGCCTAAAGGGAAGGGTGAAACAAAAAAGAAGAAGAAACAATTTAGTGGGGGGGGGGGAGCTCAAACCTCTTGCTAATGATGGAAGGTCAAATGGGAAGGCATCGGTAAAGGTTTAAATCTGAATGTACGTTGTTTTCATTGCAATGATAATCACTTTGCTAGGGACTGCCCGAAGAGGGGACACCTCAATTTTTTTTTTTAATTTGTTATTCATCATCAAAATACTTATTTATACAACTTATCAAAATAGAAAAAAACATAATAAATATAGCTACATTTGATGCTTGTTGCATGACATAAACTTTTATAAAATAACAGAAGAGTAGGTCAAGCCTAATAGACTTTAACAACTTTAGTTCAACATGTGTTTTATTAAACCTCAACACTTCTCAAACATCAATAGCCCACTCAACTCCACGTCATCAATTCTTAGGGTATCATTTAACAATTTTTGTAACTCCATCGCATGCATTGATCAAAGTTAGTTATATTTTTTTAATTCTCAAGCCTTTTTTTTGTTTCATGAGATGTTGTACTAATAAATATTTCTTGTGACAATGCCCATATTTTCAAATTGTTTTGGAAAGTAATGAAAAATAAGGCAGAAACGTGCTCATGAATCTATCAACCACATATTGATTGAAGCTCTTTTTGATTATGTGTATACATAAAATATTTTTTTATACAAAAAGGTTTTTTAGTCATTAAATAAAATATAATAATAATCTTGTAAATAATTTATTTTCTTATAAATTAAATTTTTGAAGAAATGTAAGCAAAAATGAAAAAATAACTAAATTGGGTGATGACAATTTTTTTCTTTTATCAAATATTAAGAAAAAAAGAAAGAAAGAAATGTTAAAGTTGATTAGCCATTACTTAAAGGAGGTAAAATAGAGGACTTCAAATCTTATAATATTCATCATGTGTTTCAATGCTTGCGAATCTTAGGCCAAGATAAATGATTTTTTTTTTACTTTTGTGCTGTTTTATTAAAAAAAATCATCAAAAGTTGAAATAGAAAAAATATTTTCATACAATAAAGTTTTTAATTTTCCCATAAAAATTCAAAGGATTAGACCTCTCTTAAATTTAAAATAATTAAAAACAAAAACTTTGTGTGGGCCATAAATTGCAAGGAGGCGTGTTAAAAATATATAAGATTATATATATATATATATATATATATATATATATATATATATTATTTAATTCAATTTAACTTATCAAATTTGAATAATATAAATATTAAACATGATATTGTATTAAAAATCTTAAAAAAAATAGATATAATGGGTTGAGAGGTGGGTAAAATTTTAAAACTTGATTAAATTAATCCAACCTTTCTACTCCATATTATTTTTATGTTTATATTTAATAGTGTATAAATCGGGTATTTATTTTTATTCTATTTAAATGAGTTTTCTATTATATATATTAACAAAAAAAAAAGAGAAAAAATTATCTCTCTTTACATGGAGGCAACTAGAATCTAAGCAAGGTATGAAAATTAAATCTAGGTACCATGACACTTACAGGCCATGTTGTAGGCTCAATGTATGGAAGTTGTAAGCTTTCTAGGTTGATTTCTGGATGATATATGACTGTCTTGTTTGTGTTCTTGCAGAGACAAAAACGTGTGATTTCATGGTGACCAAACTATGAAATCTGGATAAGGGTCTGGCCTCAATTGCTTCACAGGCCAAGCTAGGGGCAACTCAGCTGGCAAAGGGAGACTAAATGGTACTCAAATCTTTGTTCCTTTGTAATTCTTCCTTAATAATCTCGAAGATACGAGTTAACATCAGAAATCCTTCTGCAATTTTCTCGTCGTCTATTACTAGAAGTAACAATCGTTGCTCTTATTATTACTTTTTCTCTAGTTCTTCTTCTTCTAACAACAAGAACTGGAGCCTTACACACCAAATTGCTAAAGCCTTTCACAACCATCGAAGCCCTAAACCCTTAAACCCTATTCTTCTCTCTAAATTACAACTCCATCATGTACCAGACATTATTATATCCCTTAAGTTTAAGCCCTTTTCGGCTATTGGATTCTTTGAGTGGGCTGAGAGCTTTTTCATTTCACCACTCTCTGCACCATCATTCTGTGCCCTCCTCCATGTCTTGCTTCAAAACCAATTATTTAGTCGTGCTGCTTGTGTTTTCGATAAGTTTATCATGCAATGTGGAAATGATTATGACACTTTAGACGCCTTTCGTGATGGTTTTTGTGATTTGGATTCGACAAACCCTAGTGTTGTTTATGGGTTTTTGATTGAGAGTTACTGTCGAAAAGGGATGTTTGATAAATCTGTTGATATATTCATGCATGTTTGTGTAAAGGGTATTTTTGTTTCACCAAATGTGGTGTCCTTGCTGTTGGGTTCTTTGGTTGATTCACATTGTGTTGATGTAATTGTGGATAAGTATGGTGAGCTGTGCTCAGCTATGAGAGAACAGTCTTTTAGTGTTTATGAATTTGTAATGAATATGTTTATAAACAGGGGTGAGGTTGAAATGGGTTTTGGTTTCCATAAAGCTTTGATTGAAGGAGGTTTTGGTCTGGATATCATTACTTGCAATAAAATTTTAAAAGCTATTTGGATGCAAAATGATATAGGAGTTGCAGATGATTATTTTAATATGGTACTGAGGACTGGCCCAAAACCAAATGTTGTCACATTTAGCACATTGATTGATGCATATTGCAAAGAGAGAAATTTGGATAAAGCATTTGTGCTTTTTGATGTTATGGCAGGGAATGGTGTGGCACCTGACTTAATTGTCTACAGTATTCTTATTGATGGCCTGTTTAAGGCAGGGAGGCTGGAAGATGGATATAGGCTCTTGTTGGTAGCATTAGATAAGGGTATCAAGTTGGATGTTATTGGTTTCAGCTCAGCCATGGATGCATATGTTAAAATTGGGGATTTAGGGAGGGTAATTCAGATATATAAGAGAATGTTGAATGAAGGGATTTCACCTAATGTGGTTAGCTGCAGCATTCTTATAAAGGGGTTCTGTCAGAATGGTAGGATCTTAGAGGCTTGTGGACTGTTTGTTCAGATTCTGAAACTTGGTTTTGAGCCATCTATTTTAACTTACAGCGCTCTCATTGCTGGATTTTTCAAATCAGGAAATCTAAGGGATGGGTTTTATCTATACGAGGATATGATGAAGAAGACATGTGAACCTGATACCATTGTTTACAGTGTTCTGATAAATGGTCTATGCAAACAAGGGTTGGTGGGTGATGCACTAAGATTCTTCTTTCAAGCTATTAATAGGGGTTTAAGTCCCAACGTTTTTACTTTGAACACGTTGCTAGACAGCTTCTGTAGATTGAAATGCATAGTAGGTGTTATGAAGGTGTACAATCTAATGGGAATGTTAAATATAAAAGCAGACACAGTGACCTACACCATCCTTATTAAAGGCGCTGCTCAATTAGGTAGAGTTGACGAGGCATTGCTGTTATTCTTCCAAATGCTCAAAAAGGATTTCAAACCAGATGCTATAACATATTGCACTCTGATTGATGGTCTTTGTAAGCTGAAAAAAACATCTGCAGGATTATGTATTTTTGATTTCATGTGCAAGAATGCTGTGGCCCCTGATATTGCAATTTATAATGCTCTCATTAATATGCATTCTAGGGAAGGCCATTTGGAGGCTGCACTTGGACTCTTTGTCCATGTTGTTGAGAGAGGGCCAAAACCTGATGTTATTACTTTCAACACAATGATTTGCTGTTACTGCAATTTCAAAAGGTTAGACAATGCAGTTCAGCTTTTTGCCAAGATGACAAGTGAACAGCTCAGACCCAATGCCATCACTTTTACCATACTGATTGATGCATTTTGTAGAGAAGGTAGAATGGATGATGCCATGTTGATATTTTCCAAAATGTTGGAAGAGGGTCCCGAACCCAATTTGGTGACATATAGTTGTTTGATTCATGGTTATTTCAAATCTCAAAGTATGATGGAAAGTGGCTTAAAGCTGTATAATGAGATGCTTGAAAACAATATTGCTCCAAATATTGTCAGTTACAGCATTCTCATTGATGGTCTATGTAAAAGAGGTCTAATGAAGGAAGCGTCTTATGCTTTTCATTGTGCACTTGACAAACATTTATTGCCTGATGTGATAGCTTATACGATTCTGATCCGTGGATATTGCAAGGTTGGGAGATTAACTGAAGCCATGATGTTGTATGACAATATGTTATTGAATAGACTCACTCCAGACCACTTCCTGGAAAGAACACTTGAGGAGTATCAACTTCAAAAAGCTGGAGCAAAACATTTTTGTGCTTGAGGAGGATGTATGCAAGTCTCCCTATCATCATCCTGCAATTAGGCATCATCATGGTGAATGAAATTACTAATGCTGCTTTCTAGGTGCTGATTATAATGTATATTAGTGTTATATTTCATCATACACATTCACTTGTAAGTATAGACAAAACTCTGTTCTTACCCTGTAAAGAAGATAGCTGTGAACTCTTGTCTGGATCCGTTGTATTATCACTTGGAACACCAGACCAAACAATCTACCCTTAAAGAATATCACATTTCACATTTCTTTTCTTTCGGGTAAGGAATCTCTGTCTTGAACGTTATTAGCAGATGTTTCTTCTCAGGGAAAAAGTAAAATGGCCTCATGTTTGTTTCTTTTGTTCTTCTTTCGAGAACCGCCTCGCATGCACAATCAATTATAATGACATTATTAATTTTTCAAAGCCTGATGGTGATCGGCGGGAAGCTACGAGTTAAAACTTAAAATAAGCGTTAATCAACCCGTGCGGCAGTTATACCAAGAAAAACGAATTTTCGTGAATAATTATTTGCTCATATGGTTTGCTGTCATCCTTTGTTACCCCCTTGCATTCTGATATTACCTCCAAACTGATGGGTTTCTATTTCCAAAGGTCAGCTTAATGATTGCAGAGGTGTTGATCCATGGAGACCTTTCTACTCCTTCAGGTAAACATGCATGTGATAAATAGTTATACGACTACTGCGAGGTTAAAAGATTTAGATATTCTGGAATGACAGTTGAGTGCAATAAAATCTTGCAAAGAAACGGCTCTCTCCAACCTGTATTTCATCAACAGGTAATGACAAAGCTCAGCTAAGAAATTGTACTCGGCCTTTGCCTACGTTCTGCATTTCAGATTTCCCATGTTTTCTCCGGTATCAGGGCGAGCTGCGTAGCGGTTCAGAATTGGCTTACTTATCATTCAATCATAATCCAATTTTATTTCTGGAAGGATTTGTGGACAGACTGAACAGATGAAATGTAGAAGAGCTCCAGAGATGGAATGAAGAGTTTTGGATGCAAAGGAACGGTTCTCTGGAAGAGGAAAGAATTCTCTCAGAAAAGGAAAGAGGTAACATCTCAACATCTGCCAAAGTTTCTCATTAGGAGTCGGATTAGATTCTTACCGTTTATGTGCAAGAAAAGTGCATTTGTAAGATTTCCAGAAATATTCTTCCCATTTCTTCTGGCACTGCATCATACTCCAAGGATTCCCAAAGAGTTTAAACTTCAAGTGAGGAGGCAGTTACGCTGAGATTCTTATCGATCATACTCATGCATATATAACATGTGTTACATCAATGAAATGATAATTTTGGAACCAAGTTTTCTGGCTGTTTGTGAAAGGTGGTACGTGTTTCCTGCAGGCATGAACTGTTGTTCCCAGGCAACTTAACTTCCTTGTCATTGACCTGTTCCTTCAAAGTCTTACAAAACTAGATTCGGTCTTTGTAATTTCAAGATCGTTGTTGCTATTAAGAAATCATCTTATCTAAAAATTTAAATTTTTAAAAGAAGTTCTAAAATATGATTTATATTATTTTCTTATATCTCTTTGAACTTGAAACTTGCACATATTTTCACATTACATTGTGCTTGATTTTTATCAAATGGAATCAGGATGGTAAGATTCAAACTCGTGACCGTTGAGTCAATAAAATTCTGATATCATATCCCGGAACCATTTCACTTAAAATTTTAAACTTTTAAGTGAGGTTATAAAATATAATTTATATTATTCTCTAATAGTTTTATATATCATTTATCAAATCCAAGGAGGTCATGAAAGCAAGTTTGTAAATATTTATTTGACAAGTATTAATGGAATGATGCTAGCAAACAGGCTGTTTATTTTTACATGCAGCAGAGCCGGTGCTCCATGCTACTTTTATTAACTTAATACCCCCTCTACTTTCAAGCTCTTTTTACTTAGGTCCTTATTTGATTGGAAACTGTGGTTGCTAATAAATCAATCACCTTGGTATTCAAAAATATTTTCACCGTATTTTTTTCTTTCCTTTTTCTTTTTATTTTTCCTATCCCTTCATTAATCTATGTAAAAATCTATATATTTATTTATTCTTTCTTCAACAAAATAGAAGGAAATCATAAAATATTAATTTAAATATTTAACTTGCAAAATCATTATCCTATGAACAAATTGAAAAATATGGACTATACTGCCCAAATGAAAAATGCATCCTCTGAAGATATATTGGCATGATTTTATGTGCTAGATTTCTTTTGGATTTCATGCTATTGCATATACGAAAATTTAAGAAAACATTTAACGATAAATTAAAGGTAAATTTTAAGAAATAAATATAAATGTCAATCAATTTTTTTTTTCTGATAAGAGTTTAATAGAAGTGGTGTTATCCTTTTAACCATGTTGAAAAAAGCAAATGGAATTCTCTATTTTTTTTTTATTTGTTTGATTTTTAATGTTTAGAGCGATTATAGAGTGTTTTGGGGATTGAAAATAGATTTGTTGAGGTTTTTGAAATGATAGATGTTTTCAAAATAAAAATAAGTTGAAAAATAAGTTTTTTAGGGTCTAAAAACATTGATGCTAAAATTTCAATCATTAGAAAATAATCTCTCATTTTTTTTTAAAAAAAAAACAAAAGAGTAAATGAGTCTTTGTTTACACCATAAAAAAATAGCCATGTGCGCCTAGACTTTTTAATGTCTAGCTAGACACATTAACTTCTTGGAGCTTGAAACGAGTCTCCATGGTTGAGCAGATGCATTGAGCTTAAAATCCCATGAATTCTGTTTGTGAACTGAGAGTTTTATTCCCAGAAAAATTGGGACAATAAATTTACATATTAAACTACAAAAAAAGTAGTTAATCACAAGCATTGCTACCTCCACGTTTAGTGTCGTCAATAGAAGGAAATGCTATACACCAGCTTCCTCCGGTGCTTTGCCTCAAATGCGGCGATAATCTCATCAATGGAATCCTCCCATGATTCAACTGCCTCAATCTATATATAACAATCATCCATTCAAAATCTATTCACATAGAGAACTGAACAATAGATAATATATTTAATGCAAAATAGGATTTCTACCTTTTGGCAGAGTTCCAAAGTGAGCTGACCCCCTACAGCTGCCTCCTCATGATTATCTTTTACTTCTAAGTTAATCACCAGCACACTTTTCAAAAGAACATGATCACGGTTATGGAGATCTGCACATTTCCAAAGCAGTGATCAAATAATTGTATGAAGAGATTTTGATATCGGCAAACACTATCTATATGCGCAGCATTACAACCCAAATGCATCTGCATACATTGTGCATCAGGGAGATCTTCAGGGTGCAGATATTAAATCAAATTATAATTAAATTCAGCACTCCACAACTTATGTGAATGATTTTTATGCAAGCTTAACTCCATGAATAAACTCGCACTTCAAGTAAATTCATATGTTGAACAAATCTAGTCAATAGAAAGTACCTGTAAACACTTGACAACTCCACAGGGCAATCTAGGAGTTTCTTGGAAACTTTATGGACTAAACTCTTCTTTTTCATTTTCATTTTCCTTAACATTTCTGATCAAGTGTTCTTGTATATTCAAGAGACTCTTAATTCCCTCACAAACCAGTCTATTGTATCCATTTGAGCGTGTGTTTGACAGCTCGTCAATATATATCCATCCAAACTCCATTGCACCAACTAATTCCTTTCTTTGTTTATCATAAGATCCATTGGAGCTTGGGCTTATAACAGTGGTAAGCCTTCCTTTCCCCTTAATCTTCCCATCTCAATTGTCAGCATGATTTGATCCCGGGTTAGTTGTTATGATACCAAGAGACCCTTCTGCTAAGCTAGCTAGCACCCACCCAATTAGTGCCTATATATTTTCTCTTTCCATACCATATGTAATAGATATCAACATACTTATTTAAATGGATGCACTTTGTGTTAGAAATTTCCATTTGTGTCCCTCATGACACACCCATGTTCTTGATCATGCAAACCCATGACCATGAAGATAGGTCATGGGGTTTGATCATGGGGATTAATTGATTGATCATGGGGATCAATTAATTGATCATGGCTAATTATCTCCATGATGGAAGGAGAAAATTGGAAAATAAATTAGTGAGTGGGGTCCCTGATCTACCTATAAATAATAGCTTGTGTACTCCATCTACGACTACTGGTAGGCATAGATCAGAAGGCTCCTCTCGTAAAATATTTTATTATTTTGTATTGTTGTTGCCGCTTTGGGAAAAGCTTTGCTGCTGCTGCAATTGGGAATTCATTTAATTTTTGGTACTTGAGCAACAATGGCTAGAGGTATTTATAATCTAAATTTCCGCTGCTATATCTATTTAGCATTCGATTATTTAAAGTATATCTAACATGTGGTATCAGAGCCTGCCTTTATGCTATTTTGCTCAGTATATTCGTTAGTGATTCTCGTATATTGAATCATTTATTTTGATTTTCAATTTATGAAGTGTCGTTGTTATTTTACGTCAACTGTTGTAAATGACAACGTGTGTAACTAAATATTCTTTATACGCTGTCGTTAATGACAACAGTTGTAACTGAATAAAATTGAAGATCAATTAAAGTTGAAGGGACGGAGAGGCCACTGGCCTCTCCCCGTCCTGTGACCGGCGACCCACAAGGGTCGCCGTTGAGAGAAGAGACGGCCCTTTCAAGGGCCGTCTACCATACACGGAGGGGCCAGTGGCCTCTCCTCTGTTGACAGAAGGAGAGGCCATTGGCCTCTCCCATCTGTGATCGGAGCACCAGCGATCTGTGAAGATCGCTGGCTGCTCAAGGAAAAACGACGACCCACTGGGTCGCCGTGACTGGACTGGGCGGTGGCTTCTGTGGCCGCCGCATATGGATCCGTGAGCCGCCGGTCGGTGACCCTATTTCCGGTGCATGAGAGAGCCGATGCAAGTTTGAGTTAAACGGGTTATCGGGTCACATATTCGGGTCGGGTTTTTCAAACCCATAAGGAACCGGGTCATTAAGTGGGTGGACCGGTATTGGTCCAACCCAATACAGAACCGAACCAATGGTTGACCCAACAGTAAAAAAAAAAAAAGGGAAGGGATTCGAACCTAGGTCTCCCAAAGTGCACAAAACACTTTACCCACTATGCTATGCATCCTTTATGGTTGCACAATGCAGTTTTTTATTCGTTTTTTATTTTACTATATAGTACATTATGCAGCTTTTACATTATGCATTTCTTTTATGCTTATGTAATGTAGTTTTATTCTTATGATTTTATGTTGTATGGTATTGAATTAATACAATACATTAACTTAGGAATATATCTTGTAATTTATATTATTTAAATATAAATTAATTGATGCATGAACATAAGAATAATCAATCAAACCATATATGTTAATGAATTTTATGGTACTATCCATTTTTCAATGTCTAGGAAAGTTCTGTCTAGGAAAGTCTTGGTATTTAAGCGTGTCCATTGAGACCCACCTCACTTTCCTGGGAACTTACCTGGTTGTAATTTGGAAAAATACTATTTAAATTCATATCGGTTTGTTTGATTACTAAAGTACCTTATCTAGGCATCGATATAATTATTAGATGTTAATGAAGTAGTAATTATCATAATAATTTTAGAAATGCCACAGCGTCTGATTTTATAAATGATAGTTACATCAAGAAAATATATGTGAACTTCATAAGGAAAATTAACATCGGGTTGTAATTAATTCATAAATTTAATTGCTAATCCCCACAGGGACGTTTTTATTTTTATGACTTAATTAGAATAAGATAGTAAATTTAATATTTAAGAAATAAAATTTATCTTAGGCCCACAGGTACAGAAAATTTTATTTTTTAAGTTTAAATTTATTAGACTTATTAATAAGTAATAAATTTCATGCGTGATGCAACCTTTGCCCACAGGTAGGTTGAAATTTATTATTAAATTGACATTGGTTAATTTAAATAAAGTTATTTCATAGCAATACAATAATTTTAGTTTCCTTGATAATTGCAGTTATTCCTTCCGCTTTGATTGAAATAGTTCCGATGCTAAATGGTAATAACTTTTCTGAATGGAAAGAAAATTTGCTTTTTACATTGGGGTGCATGGAACTTGACTTGTCGCTCCGTGAGGACGAACCACCCGCCCTGACGGAATCCAGTACGACACTAGAGATTTCTAAACATGAACGGTGGGAGCGATCTAATCGTTTAAGTCTCATGTTTATGAAATCTCATGTCAGTAAAGGCATTCGGGGTTCAATCCCAGAATGCACCAAGGCTAAGGATTTTATCAAAGCTGTTGAGGAACAATTTGTCAGTTCTGATAAAGCCTTAGCCAGCACTCTAATGAAAAGGCTATCAAGCAAAACCTTTGACAGTTCCAGAAGTGTGCGAGAGCACATCATGGAAATGAGGGACATGTCTGCTCAACTGAAGTCACTAGAGGTTGATATTTCTGAGTCATTCTTGGTGCATTTCATACTGAACTCTCTCCCATCTGAATATAGTCCTTTCAAAATTTCTTACAACACACATAAGGACAAATGGTCAGTAAATGAACTTCTGACCATGTGTGTTCAAGAAGAGGAGAGGTTAAAGCATGAGAAGCCTTTAAGTGTTCATATGGCTACTCATGATAAGGGAAATGCCAAGAGAGGCAATCATGCTCACAAACTCAAGAAGGATAACAAGTTGTCAATAAAGAAAAATGACAAGAAGGATGCTTGTTTCTTCTGCAAGAAGAGTGGGCATATGAAGAAAGATTGCCAGAAATACAAAAAATGGCTCGAAAAGAAAGGTAATATCATATCTCTAGTTTGTCATGAATCTTTTTTTGTTGAGGCTCCTAGTAATACATGGTGGATTGATTCTGGTTCTACAATCCATATTGTTAATACAATGCAGGGTTTTCTCAACACAAGGAAACCAGCAAGCCATGAACAACGAGTATATTCTGGAAATAAATTGTTTTCTCAAGTTGAAGCGGTTGGGACATTTAGGTTGATTTTGAAATCCGGATATGTTTTGGATCTGGATAATGTATTTTTTATTCCGTATTTTTCAAGAAACTTAATTTCTGTTTCAAAATTGGATATTATTGGTTATGGTTTTTGGTTTATCAATTCAACCTTTAGTATTTTTAAAGGTAAAAACCTTGTTGGTGGTGGAATAAAAATCGATGGTTTATTCAAAATTGATTTAGATCCCAACTTTGAGAACAATTATTTATCATTACATACAAATATTGGCATAAAGAGGAGTCTTATGAATGAGAACTCCATTTGGTTATGGCACAGGAGATTGGGACATATCTCCATAGAGAGAATCAAAAGGTTAGTAAATGATGGAGTTTTAAAAACTCTTGATTTTACTAATTTTGGTACTTGTGTGGATTGCATAAAGGGAAAGCAAACCAACAAGACCACTAAAGGTGCCAAAAGGAGTTCTGACATTCTTGAGATCATACATACTGATATCTGTGGACCTTTTCCTACTCCCTGCTTAAATGGTCAAAGATATTTTATATCTTTTATTGATGACCATACAAGGTTCATGTTTCTTTATCTTCTAAATGATAAGGCTGAGGCATTAAATGCTTTCAAGACCTATAAGGTAGAAGTAGAGAAACAAAAGGACAAGAAAATCAAGATCGTAAGATCTGATAGAGGCGGAGAGTACTATGGTAGGTACACAGAAAAGGGACAAATGACAGGTCCATTTGCAAAATTCCTTGAAGAGGAAGGCATTGTTGCTCAATACACAATGCCTGGCACACCACAACAAAATGGTGTGGCAGAAAGAAGGAATCGCACATTAATGGACATGGTAAGGAGCATGATTAGTAATTCTAAGTTGCCTTTATCTTTATGGAGTGAAGCCTTAAAAACTGCTGTGTATTTATTAAACCGGGTCCCATCCAAGGTTGTTCCTAAGACACCTTTTGAATTATGGAATGGATGGAAACCAAGTTTAAATCACTTACACATATGGGGTTGTCCTACTGAAGTGAGGATTTATAATCCAAACATGAAGAAATTAGACCCAAGGACAACCAACGGTTATTTTATTGGCTATGCAGTAAACTCCAAAGGATTTAGGTTTTACTGTCCTTCTAATAGTACTAGAATTGTTGAGTCTATAAATGCAAAATTTTTAGAGGATTCTGAACCTAGTGGAAGTGTTTGTCCTCAAATGATTGAATTTGAGGAAACACAAGAGTTGACTGAAACTCCTTTACCTCAAGGACGTTTGATTGTGCTCAAGGAAATTCAAAATGATTACCTTGAACCACAATCAATTACAGAACAGTCAACTCATGAGGAACAAGTTCAGATTGAACCTACTCAGACTCTGCCAAATACAGAGCAAGTAGAATTAAGAAGATCCTCTAGAATAATTAGACCTGCAATCTCTAGTGATTATATTGTATATCTCCAAGAGTCCGATTTTGATGTTGGGCCTAAAGATGATCCAAAAACGTTTTCACAAGCCATGAGTGGAGAACACTCCACATTATGGATTAATGCCATGAAAGAAGAGATGGAATCCATGGCTAAAAATCAAGTCTGGGATCTCGTTGACTTACCAAAGGGAGTTGTAGTCATAGGCTGCAAATGAGTTTACAAAACCAAAATAGATGCTTCCGGTAATTTTGAACGATATAAAGCTAGACTTGTGGCCAAGGGTTTCACTCAAAAGGAATGCATTTATTATCATGAAACCTTCTCTCCAGTATCTAAGAAGGATTCATTTAGGATAATCATGGAATTAGTAGCTCATTTTGATTTAGAGTTACAACAAATGGATGTAAAAACAACCTTTTTAAATGGGGATCTTGAAGAGGAGGTTTACATGAAACAACCTGAAGGTTTTAATGATAACAATTAGAAAGCTTGCAAACTAAGGAAATCTATTTACAGACTAAAACATGCCTCCTGTCAATGGTATATCAAATTTCACGAGGTCATTACCTCACATGGTTTCATTGAGAACCTTGTTGATCAATGTATATACCTTAAGGTCAGTGGGAGTAAAGTTGTTTTTCTAATCTTGTATGTAGATGATATTTTGCTTGCAAGTAATGATTTAGGTTTTCTACACGAGACCAAAGGTTTCCTATCTCAAAACTTTGAAATGAAGGATTTGGGTGGAGCCTCTTATGTCATAGGCATAGAGATTCACAGAGACAGAAAACAAAGAATATTGAAACTGTCTCAAAATACCTACATTGAAAAGGTTTTATAGAGATTCAAAATGAAGAACTGTAATGGTTTTGTAGCACCTATCATTAAAGAGGATAGATTCAGTAATGATCAATGTCCTCGAAATGCATTGGAAAAGGAAAAAATGAAGGATATCCCATATTCATCTGCAGTAGGTAGCCTATTGTATGCACAGGGTTGCACTAGACCTGACATAATAATGGCAGTTGGAATGTTGGGTCGATATCAAAACAACCCAGGATTGGAACATTGGAAAACTGCAAAAGAAAGTTATGCAATATTTGTAAGGAACCAAACATTACAATTTGACATACAGACACACTGACCATTTGGAGGTGGTTGGATATTCGAATTCTGACTTTGCGGGATGTGTAGATAGCAGAATGTCTACTTCAGGATATATCTTTCTTCTTGTTGGAGGGGCTATATCCTAGAGAAGCAGCAAGCAGACTATAGTTGCTACATCTACAATGAAGGCAAAATTTATTGTGTGCTATGAAGCTACTACACAGGCACTTTGGTTGAATTTTTTTATTGGTGGTCTCAAAATTGTCGATTCTATAGAGAGACCAATCAAGATCTTCTGCGATAATCGTGCTGTCATATTCTTCTCAAAGAATAATAAAAGTGGAAGCAGAAGTAAACATATCGACATTAAATACCTTCGTGTGAGAGATAATATCAAAAGGCACGAAGTGTTTATTGAGCATATAAGTACTGAATTGATGATTAGGGATCTCATGACTAAAGGTTTACCGGTAAAGTTATTTAAAAGTCATATGGAGCATATGAGATTGATTGATTCATTTTGTACTTAGTCTTAATTTTTGGTATATATACATCAAGTTATTATAATAAAGTTTTGTGCACATTTATTACTTTATCCATGAGGATAAAAATGAAGTTTGGACCCGAATAACTTATAGGAAGTTTATTCATAAAGTTTTGAATGCCCATATAGTACTTATTTAAGGGATATTTTATATGTAATACATGGAAGGGACGACTTATTAAATAATGGTCCTACCGCCATGATTCATGTGTAGTATTCCTTATATGAGTGGGAGGATTCCATGATCATGTTAAAAGAACAAGAACATAATAAGGAGTTTGTGTCATAAGGGCCAAGTGGGAGAATGTTAGAAATTTCCATTTGTGTCCCTCATGACACACCCATGTTCTTGATCATGCAAAACCATGACCATGAAGATAGGTCATGGGGTTTGATCATGGGGATTAATTGATTGATCATGGGGATCAATTAATTGATCATGGCTAATTATCTCCATGATGGAAGGAGAAAATTGGAAAATAAATTAGTGAGTGGGGTCCCTGATCTACCTATAAATAATAGCTTGTGTACTCCATCTACGACTACTGGTAGGCATAGATCAGAAGGCTCCTCTCGTAAAATATTTTATTATTTTGTATTGTTGTTGCCGCTTTGGGAAAAGCTTTGCTGCTGCTGCAATTGGGAATTCATTTAATTTTTGGTACTTGAGCAACAATGACTGGAGGTATTTATAATCTAAATTTCCATTGCTATATCTATTTAGCATTCGATTATTTAAAGTATATCTAACACTTTGAACTTATGATAAATGCATTGCATTCCAATTACCAAATAAGTTTACAGCCAGGAGAACAAATCTAGATCCGGCCTTTTAAGTTGATTGCAGAGCTTCATAATTTGTTTGCTCATATCAAATACATGGTTATGAGATGGATCAAATTAACACAAATGTTATCAAAACCTTGAAACAATGGGACGGGGACAACAATTGCTATAGTTCATAAATCTTATAGTATAAGAAAAAGGGAAAGCTGAACATTTGTGAGTTAGCTATAACACCCTGCACCTTCATTCAGGTATTTTTAACAGTATAAGCTATTTCCTTAAACTAGTCTGGTGAGCTTGCTTGAACTATTTCCTTTTTATTGTATCTTTGGGAGTGATCATCATTCGTTCTTTATCCTTTAGCCCCATATTGAGATTTCCATAAAACCCATAAACATGACATCCTTCTACAAAGTTCTATGAAATCTTAGCCATTCACTGTTGACATAGCTTAGAGACCATCCATGTAAAGAGATATTTTACATTACAGACCGAGGGCTGTGGGAAGACATGCCAAGAACATCGAATGTCATCAACAAGTACACAGCACATACAACTGCATCTCCCCAAAAACTTTTTTGGACAATTTTTTTCTTTTAGCATACATCTAACCATGTTCATAATAGTCCTATTTTTTTCTCTCTGATACCCCATTCTGCTGTGGAGTCTGTGGCATTGTAAGCTGATGTGGTATACCATTCTCTTTACAATACTCATCAAAAGCATGAGAAACATACTCTCCTCCCCTATCAGTTCTTAGGCTCTTTAACTTGCATTCACTTTGTTTTTCTACTAAGTTTTTAAACTCCTTAAACTTACTCAGCACTTCTTTCTTTTCGTTTAGCACATATACCCATGTTTTTCCACTAAAATCATCAGTGAATGTAAGGAAATACCTGTTTCCTCCTATTGATGTAGGCGTAATTGGCCCACACACATCTGAATACACCAATTCCAGAGGCTGAGATGCTCTAGAACTCTTCTTTGGAAAAGACTTTCTGTGTTGCTTTCCCATTACACATACTTCACACAAGTTGTTTGTGTGCTCTAGCTTTGGTATTCCTAGAACCATCTTGTTTTTCTCCATCAGCATTAGTGATTCGCAATTTAGATGTCCATATCGCAAATGCCACAAATTCGTCATGTTGGAGATTTCTGCCTTGAAACAATTTGACAGATATATATTCAGGTCTAGAGGAAACATCCTGTTTCTGGTCATCTTAACTGAAGCAATCATAGCTCCAGACTCATCAAAGATCTTCAAATTCTTATCCTTCATCTGCACTTCAAACCCTTTCTCCAGAAACTGCCCCAAACTTAAAATGTTGTTCTTCATGTCTGGAACATAAAACACTTCTGTTATGAACTTCTGCTCACCATTCTTGAGTTTTATAAGGATTCTTCCTCTTCCTTCAACTGGTCTTTGAGAAAGATCTCCAAAGGTAATTTTACCTTTATAACTTTCATCAATATCGACAAAAGCTTCCTTCATGCCACACATATGATTTGATGCTCCTGTGTCTAGATACCAGGTGCTGGAGTTGCTGCCATCAAATTTTCCACATGCCAATAATAATGCAGGTTCTTCTGAATCACTCACCTTCTCAGCAAAGTTGACATTTTTGTCTTCAAATTTGTATTGTGTGCAATTTGAAGCAAAATGACCATACTCCTTGCAATTATAACACTGGACGCTTGCATTATTATTTCTCCAGTTTGAATATCCTCCATGACTTCTTCCTCTGGTTCTGCCTCGACCTCTAACATTGAAGTTTTGATTTCGTGCTCCATGAAACTCTTGATTTCTATATGACCTTCCTCCTCTTCCTCTTCTATGCAGGAACCTTCCTCTCTGGAATTCTCCTCTACCAGATTCACTAGCATTCTTCACAGTTAATTGTGTCTGCAAAGCATGCTCAAGAGATCTTCCTTCTCTTCTTCTGTCAATTTTCTGCTCATGGGCTTGTAATGATCCCATTAAATCTTCTACTGTCAGATCTCCTAAATCCTTTGATTCTTCAATTGCTACAACCACATGATCAAACTTTGAATCCAACGATCTCAAAATTTTCTCCATCACACGAACATCATCAATATTTTCACCATTCCTTCTCATCTGGTGAACCAAAGAGATTACTTTTGTGAAGTAATCTGAAATTGTCTCATTACCTTCTTTGTTCATCTTCTCAAAATCTCCTCTCAAAGATTGTAACAGAACTCTTTTTGTTTTTTCAACTCCACTGTAAGTTTTGCTAAGCATTTCCCATGCCTCTTTTGATGTCTTTGCTGGTGCCACCATCTCAAGGGTTGCTTCATTAAGCCCTTGATAGAACGTGAATAACACCTTATTATCTTTCTTCCTTGATTCTCTCATCGCTTGTCTTTCTGCATTGCTCATCACTGCATCTTCTCTCGGTTCAGTGTAACCGTCTTCAACTAACTCCAATAACTCTTGTGATCTAAGTAGTGCTTTGTATTGAATACACCACAAATCATAGTTTTGTTTTGTAAGGCGGGGAATATGGAATTGAGAATTGTTGTTGTTGGAGGTCATGTCTACTCTCAAGCTCTGATACCAATTTTGTTGGAAATACAGTAGTAACAAAGGAGAGGATTGGAGGATTTAGGGTGCACACTCAGATTTTGGGTAGAATACAATACATTAAGAAATGGTACTCTCACATCTCTTCATTATGAGATTCATACAATATATATAGACATTATAAAATGTCTTTTACAATATTCAAAGTACTTAATTAATATTGAGACTCTTCAATACTTACTCTAGATTCATAGTACTACTAGATTCATAGTATTTCTAGATTCATTGTATTTCTAGATTTATTGTATTTCTAGATTCATAGTATTTTTAATGTGGATAGTAATGCATTGTACTAACTTCAATACACTTAATCTTGATAAATAAGTTTAATAACTAACAACAAGAACTAGTGTTTTACTCTAGTTCTATCTCACTTTTCCCTCTATTGTATAGACTTTCTAGGGGTGTTTAAGAGTCTGATAGCATTTTTTTTTCAAAATATTTTTTGCTTTTAAATACATCAAAATAATAGTTTTTATATTTTTTAAAATTATTTTTTACATCAACACATAAAAATAATCCTAAAATATAAAAAAATCCAAGATTTTGAAAAACCTGGTTTTAACACCATTCCCAAACTTAAGCTTAGTCCACTAATTTTTCATCTTTTGGTGGCTATTACTTAATTTAATTCAATCTTGTATTTTATAATTCACACACTTATAAGTTAAGAATTTGAACTTTTGATTAAATCAAAGTTTTTTACTCAATTTTATTATAAATGTTTTATTGAAGTAAAAACTTATTTCTAGCAAATCACACACAACTTTTTCTTTAATTAAGTGATTAGTGAAAAAATAAAAAATATCAATTTATTTGGTTGAGTAATACATCCACGATTACATTCCCAAACATAAACTTAGTGCACTGAATTTTTTTACTCAAGTAAAGTTATATTTAACAAAACATTCTTATAACTTTTTATTGATTTAAAAAAAAACTAAAAACAAATGTGAATAAATTAGCAAAAGTTATACCAAACATAATCAAGTGATAAGTGGAAAATTAAAAAAAATTTATTTGGTGGCAGGTAGGAGGACCGGAAAAGGCATTAACATTCAATTCCGATAAATTCATCGATTCCATAACTGCAAAACAGAGTATAGAGAGAGAGAGAGTTTTAAGTCAAATTTTTTGTTTAGATGCAACACTTAGCGTGCATGCATGGTTGGTATCAATTGAGGAGCTCGTCAAGGAGAATAAAAACCAACGAAATTCACGCCCCTCGAGCTGACATACACCGAGAGACCAGACTGCTGAGCTTCACTGATAGGAGTGCTTCCGTACTGTGCCTCGAGAGACACGGTCGGTAGACAATGCTTTTCCATTCGAAATAATCCTTACAAATACTTCACACGACTTGATCAAAGCCTTTCTGACATGCATGACTTGCAAATATCATTTCACATTTTTGTCAAATCAATATAAAACCTGATAATGAGATCACTTGAATTCTTTCGAGAACAAGCTTATTAAACAAACATCAAAATGGTTTTTAGGCTTGGAATGACTTTGAAATTCCAAAAGTTTTACATGAAAATATTTTTTACAAATAACCATTCCTTTCCTGCAAACACTCGAAGCCTAAAACACTGGTGTGACATGACCCGACTATGGCAATCAAAATGGTTTTTGTGCTTGGAATGACTTTGAAATTCCAAAAATCCCACATGGAAACACAATCTTTGCAAATAACCAACCCCTTCCTGAAAACACTTAGAGCCTAAAACATTTGTGGGGCATGACCAGGCTAAGGGGCAATATACAAATGCAATTGAAGCTGACTCCATCATTCCTTTTCAAAGAATCTGGATCAAACTCAGGGGGGCATGTTGATATGGAAAATCTATCATCCCCAGTGGTCAAAATCACAAGTTGCGGTTTGAGTAAGCAGAAGCGAGAAGCCGTCAAAACCCTAAGAAAGGAAAGCCAAGAAGAAGAAAGGGGACCTATATCTCTCAGGTAAATATACATGCATCATCATGCATTGCATCCCCATTGAGAATCGAGGAAATGTTTTGGAGGGATCGTAATTTATGAACCTCTACTCATCATTTTTGTGTGTGCCTTTGAGCCCTTACCACTTTCATTCCCCTAAGAGCGCTTGCGAGCTTTTTATCAGGACATATAGAGTATTTTTCAACTTTATCTCCTTTCTATATTAAGTGTGCTTTCTAGCCATCAACCAACTCAAATCGTGTGCTTCTTAGCCATTCCTTTCCATCTCTCAACCATCATTTAGGATAGTGCGCTTCTTAGCCATTTCTTCGACTCGTCAATGGTGTTTTCCAACCCTCGACCATCATTTAGGATAATGCGCTTCTCAGCCATTTCTTCCACTCGTCAATGGCATTTTTCAACTCTCGACCATCATTTAGGATAGTGCGCTTCTTAGCCATTTCTTCCACTCGTCAATTTTCCAACCATCAATTAAGATAGTGCGCTTCTTAGCCATTTCTTCCACTCGTCAATGGCATTTTTCAACTCTCGACCATCATTTAGGATAGTGCGCTTCTTAGCCATTTCTTCCACTCGTCAATTTTCCAACCATCAATTAAGATAGTGCGCTTCTTAGCCATTTCATCCCTCCTTGTTTAAGTGTGTTTTCCAACTCTATTTTTCTTCCTTTTCATGTGTGTTTTCCAACCACCAATTAAGATAGTGCGTTTCCATCCCTATCCTTCTTGTTTAAGTGTGTTTTCCAACCCTTAACCATAAGTTAAAATAGTGTGTTTTCCAATCCTATTTTTCTTCCTTTTCGTGTGCGTTTTCCAACCACCAATTAAGATAGTGTGTTTCCATCCCTATCCTTCTTGTTTAAGTGTGTTTTTCAACCCTTAACCATAAGCTAAAAATAGTGTGTTTTCCAACCCTATTTTTCTTCCTCTTCGAGTGTGCTTTCCAATCACCGATTAAGATAACACGTTTTCCATCCCTATCATCCTTGTTTGAGTGCGTTTTCCAACCCTTAACCATGAACAAAATTGTGGTTTTTCCAACACTATTTTTCTTCCTCTTTTGAGTGAGTTTTCTAACCCTCAACCATAGATCCTAGATAGCGAGCTTTCTAGCCCTATTTTCCATCCCATGAAATCTTCATCACCACTTTTTGCTTCCATCTGGGCAGGTCGCCCATCACAACAAGACCATCTCTTTGTTTTTACCATTGTCACCATTCTCACGTGGGCAGGTCGCCAGTATAATAAGACCATCTCGGTGTTTTTATTATCTTCACCATCTCCCATCCGGCAGGTCGTCCATTACAACAAGACCATCTTTATGTTTCTTACCATCTTCACCATTCTCACTTGGGTAGGTCATCCATTACAATGAGACCATTTTCCTGTGTCATTCACAAATACCGTCATCTTTCATCCTTTAAGTGTCCTTCTTAGGCCTCAATCCTTAGGTAGTGCACTTTCTAGCCCCATCCTACCATTCCATTCCACGTGCGTTTTATAGCCCCATTCTCATTTCTAGATGGATCAACCATTTCTTGGTCTGGTAAATCCAATTTTCTTTTTCTTTACAACGCTTACTATCTAAAGTCTTTTACAAGACTTTAGTCGTAAGCATTGTAAAGAGGGGGGCAACTGTCATAACCCAATTTCTGGGTTACTCCCCAAAATCCACCCAAAAATAACAAAAATAAAATAAAAAGGGTCGACATTGGCAGAAAAATCAATGTGGAAATTTTGGTTGTTTCCGCGAACCCGATTGTATCTCTTTTGTCCCAAAAAGTAGAGGAAAATACAGATTTAAGGCAAAAATAATTTATCATTAGATAAATCTGTGTAAAAATTATGTCGAGAGATATAATCATATTTTTATGGGCCAATTTGATTTAATCGTCGGCCAATTTAAAAATATAATTATGTTCGGGAATTAATTTAGGGTCCAATTGAAGGATTTAATTAAGTGCAAGGACTTAATTATACTTTAAGTTGGTCGAATTAATTTGATTAAGGGCTTAATCGATGAGAAATCAAGTTCTTTAATTTAATTCGGGTTCAATTGAGAAGTTTGGAGTTTTTGGAGACTGAATTGAATTTTTCCAAGCCAATTGTGCGAAATCAGGGGTCCAATTGAAGACAATTGAGAGTTTAATGGTCAATTGAGGGTCAAATAGCATAAATTGGAAGCCAGGGACCAAAATAAAAAAGGCGCGCAAATTTAAGACTAACATTGAATTTTTCACGGGGACACAATCGCACAAAATTAAAAGTTTAAAACCAATCGGGGGTGCGATTAAACCAATTAAAAATTAAGGGACCAAATTGTATTTTTTTATCTCCCTCCCAAAATCATCACATGTGACTGCATTGTTCAGTCACCTGAACAGTGCAGGCACGCCACTTGCGAGCATGGGCGGCAACCCATCGCTGCACGCAATGGGCAGCCGAAGTGTGAAACCCGAGAATAAAGTATACATAGAGGTAGGAGATTTACAAAAAAAAAATATAATTAAAATGTTGATATAATACAAAATTTATGAAAAGCAAAAAAAAAAAAAAAAAAGGGGTCAAAATAGAATTAAGAAGAGATGGGACTATAAATACTCATCTCTTCTCTCAGCCATGTCCAGCTGAAACAAAAGAAAGAGGGGAGGGAGAATTTCGAAATTCATTTCATAAAAAGCAAGAGTAAACACCCAAAAAAATTGTAAACCCATACAAGCCTTGGATTTCTAAAGTGGAAGAGCACAATTGGGTGGAGAAGTAACAAGAAGAAAGAGAAGAAATTGGGGAAGAAAGGAGGAAGAGTGGCTGGGTATTTTCAAGGAGAAGAAGGCTAGGATTCTTCAAAAATTGTTAGATTCCATCCAAGTAAGGAGTTCTAATTCCAATTTCTATGAAATTAACTTCAATTTGATTAGAAGTTCATGATTGTTCTTGAATTGGGAATTAGGGTTTTTAACACAAAATGTTAGGAAAATGCATAAATGAGTAGGATTTCATGAATAAAGGGAAGACATGGCTGTTATTGATGAGAAATCAAGGATTGAAGATGAATTGGAGATACTTTCTCTTTTTTTTCAAAACAGGGCAGTTTCGTTGCCCTGTTTCTTAGGGACATTTGGACCTGAAAAATACATAATTAAGGGAGGGTCCCTTCATATAAGTTGTAGCTGGGAGTGTTAGCTTTCCAACGAGTCCAACCCCGTCTAATTTGGAGTTCTGGAACTCCAGATATGGGTAAAACTCTGAGGAGAGGTCAAGCTGTCACCTGTGTTGACAGTTTTGGCCAAGTTGAGAAAATAGCAAAAATTTAACCATGTTAAGGGTAGAAATTGTCCCTTTCCCTTCATAAAATGTGTCTTGATCTTCAGAAAATAAAACAAGAGAATAAATGGTGATAAAAAATTGAATTCATGATGTCCATTTGTACTATAAATGAGCTGAAAAATTAAAGGATGATAATGAGGAATATAAGTGAGAAAGAAAAGAATTGATAAAAGGAAATGAATATTATTACCATTTTTATTGTTGTTGTGTGTGATATGAGGATTAATATAAAAAAAATGGTGGTTATTTGTGGTTTCAGGAAGAACCGCGGGTGAAGGGCAACAACAACAACAACAGGGTAACGCAAGTCGAACATTCACAGTAGGTAGGTACTTGGTACCTATATTTTCTTTATCTAATAATGATTTTCTTTACTAGTTATTGAACTATAAGTTATAATTTGGTGCTTATTGATGAGGAAAAGAAAACGGGTAAAGGAAAGGTTAGGGGATGGAAAAAAATAGATATATATATATATATATATATATATATATATATATATATATATATATATGTGTGTGTGTAGAAAGAAACAAGCTGGTCGATATCAGCATAATGTATAAACTTGATTAACTATTCGATTTCGGAATAGTTAATGATATCTGCAGGTGACATCGATATCAGCATGATTTATAAACTTGATTAACTATTCAGTTTCAGAATAGTTAATGATATTGGCGGGTGACGTCGATATCGGCATAATGTATAAACTTGATTAACTATTCGATTTCGGAATAGTTAATGATATCGGCAGGTGACGTCGATATCGGCATGATTTATAAACTTGATTAACTATTCGGTTTCAGAATAGTTAATGATATCGGCGGGTGACGTCGATATCGGCATAATGTATAGACTTGATTAACTATTTGATTTCGGAATAGTTAATGATATCGACAGGTGACGTCGATATCGACAAAAATTATAGACTTGATTAGCTTTCTGAGATGAAATCTAATGATATCAAGAATCCTTGACATCGACATACTCTAAAACCTCCTAAGGAAATAACGGAACAAAGATTAACTATTTTGGTTTAAAAAAAAAAATACATATATATAGTTAATGACACCCACGGTTATGTTCGTGTCAACATTTTCATGAAACTGATTAGTTGATTTCAGGACGGGTAACTAGAGACACTATTGGAGGTCATTAGTGTCGACTATAGTCTCTTCGATGTGAAAAAAGGGGAAAGAAGCAGTCAAAAGAAATAAAACTTCTTTTATATAATCTTAAAAGGGTGTATATGGTTGTGTTTAGAATCTCATATGATTTAAGTAGATTGATGGATATGTTGTTCAAATTCTTCTGTAAATTGCTAGTATTTACTTAATTGTTTTACTCATATGAAAAATCTATATTTTGCAGGTTCTTCCAATTCTCGTCAGGAATAGATTTTAAGCCTTAATTCCTTTTTGTATAAGATAGGAACTTAGGGAGTTATGGTGAAATTTTGTTATGTAAAAGAACATGTAAATTGTATAGAATAGTATATTTGTAAATTTTGTTTCTGTAATATTAAATGTATCAACCTACGCTCAGGATATTAGAAAGTACTAGATTATCTTCGAATATTAAACTGTGTTATGTTCGATGTATATGTATATATGTATCTATATGTGAAATCTTTGTGTGCGAATTGACTCTTTTAATTTTTATCTTATGTGTGTGATGTAAGATGGAGTTTGGGAATGAATATGGTCCTGAGCATATTCGGGAATGAATTATGCAGTTGATTGTATTAAAAATGGATGTGATTGTGGATGAGATGTGATTCAAATTGTGTGCAGGTTGTGTTATGGATAAATTGGGATCTCCCGATATAGGGTGGACTCTGCCGAAATTTTGTTAGAAATTTCGGCGAGAGAAAAAAAAAATTCTCATGCTTCATCTACCCTTTTTATAGGGGGAAAGATTAAAAAATTAAACAAATAAGAGAAAAAAATTTAGGGTTGTTACACGAAGGGTTGTCGTCCTCTGCTATAAATTTGCATGCATGCACTGGACAAAGAGGGGAAGAAAACTGGGAGAGAGGTGAGAAAACAAGAAGTGAAATTCACGTAAAAAAGGAGAGAAAGAGGGGCAGAAACAGAGGAGAAGACTTGCGAAACAGAGGAGAAAATTGGCAGAAAATTTGGCAAAGAGAGGACGAAAAGAAAAAAAACAGAGAAAAAAAGAGGAGGTTTTAGAAGGGTTTACTGAGATTTATAGCATCAAAAACAATCAAAACAAAGGTAAAAATCACACCATCGTCCCAAACAACCAGCTCCCTCTCTTTTTCTCTCGGCCTGCAACCTCTCTATCTCTAAAACCAGAGGACCCGACGTCTCTCTCTCTCCTCCAACAGCCACCATTCAACCACCCATATCCACCCTTATCACCACCATTAGCCTCCCCTCAACTCCATCAGCTCAGCCGTCCTATCCAGCGAAGAAACAGAGACAGTCTCGACGACAGCAACGCCAGCCCGTCACTTTCCGACGTCGTTTCCGGCCACCACTGGCCACCGTTGATGACGCCACCACGACAGGAATCATCACCTCGACCTCCTGTACCCAAAGGAACTAACAGGTACGCATTTCGTCACACTTGAAAAAGCACTGTTCATGCATCTTCTTCCTCTGGCCGGCTGCATGCAGCGGGACGCAATTTGCGTCCCACTGTTCATTTGAGCCAGGGCCTGAGGGAGGCGGGCCGGGCTTTGTGCCCAGCCCAAATGTTTTTAGGTGAGCTTCCAGCCCACCGGGACTGGAGGCCCAGTCCACAAAATGTGGGGCAGAAGCCCACCTAGTTTTTTAGCCCGATCCATAAACTTTGGGCTGTCAGTCCGGCCTATGAGTGCGGGACTGTCAGCCTAGCCCATGGAAGACTGGGCTGTTAGTCCGGCCCATCAGGGGCTGGACTTCCAGCCCAGCCTTGCAGGAGTGGGCTGTCAGTCCGGCCCATCAGGGCCGGGCTGACAGCCCACAATTTTTTTTTTAATTTAATTTTTACTTTGTTTTTTATTAAAAAAAATGAAAAAAATATAAAAAATACAAAAATTAAAAACATAAAAAGGTTTTGTTTTCATGCATACGGCCGGATTCTAAGATTTTTTTTCCATCATATTTTTCATAATAAAATATTTTGCATCTTCCTTATGTTTTAAAACAAAAATTAGATATCGTAATCAGTTTATGATTATTCGTTGGAATTTGGCCAAAATATCAAAAATAATTATAAATATTTTTGTTTTATCTATTGGGGTGTAAATTTACATTGTAAAGTACATCCATGAAAAAAAAGGGTTTTAACTATGGTGTAAATTTACATTGTAAAGTACATTTGTAAGTAATAAAAAAGATTTTTAGATACGGTGTAAATTTATATTGTAAAGTACATCTGTAGATAAAAAAAAGGTTTGTAGCTGCGGTGTAAACTTACAGTGTAAAGTACACCCGCAGACAAAAAAAAATGTTTTTTTTTGAAAATGCAATGTAAAAAGTTTAACTTAGAAAAACAATCAAACAACAATGCAGCTTACCTTAGGTAGGGTGCACTGGGGGTCATGCGTCTTCCCCTTGCATAACAAATCCCCTAGCCTAGACTCCTGCAGACCAATAGGTTCCTAGTAACCATAATACTAGGTGACGACTCCTTGTATTTATAGTCGTAATTCTTATGACTACAAAACAAACCCTATTTTTCACCGCGCGCCGTTGTCTCTCTAGAGGGGGATGGCGGGGTGCGAAGTGTAAAAAAATCGTCATCGCGACAGGTTGGTAACTAACTTCTATCGAAGCTCTATTCGTGACTATATCATCCATCATCTAAACAAAATGAGGATGTCATATCTATATGTTGGTATTGGTACTTCACCTAGAATCGAGATCTTGGGAGCAATGATTTGAGGCAGCAGAATATCTTAATAGAGATTCTTAATAGTGTTCACCTGCATGCATATAAAAAGATAAGAAATGTTAGATTTTGGGTGGTAAAGGATCCTATTTTGCTATGTCTTCCTCTAACATCTTAGACCATCTCTAGTTCATTGGACTGAAATCATTCTTACAGACATTTGAAAGAATATTTCTCCACTAAAATTTGAGAAATTGTTGTGACTAGCCTTCCATAACAGGTTGTGCACTCATTCGTTCCTAGCAAAACATGAAGATTTTATCAACTAATAAAGACTTATGTCGTTTATGCACTTTTACCTATGAAATTACAGATCATATTCTTTTTCACTATCATGTGTCTTGGATGTTCTAGAACAGAATAATTAGTTGATGGAATCTCTCATAATGCATCCTCTTTCTTTAGATTGTCTCTATTGTTCGTAGCAAGGCTTGATCCACAAGAAATTTCATAAATAAAAGGTATGAAAAGGTCCCTTGTATGAAATTATGTGGTTAATTTGGCAAACTATGAATAAAAGCTCTTATCATAAGATATCAACCCAAATTTAGAATATGTTATTTGACTTGTCTTCTAGTGAACATTAAGTTGGATTCATTCTATTAAGAATGAGTTTAGTTACACGAGTATGGATTTGTTGGGAAATAAGGAATGTATTTCTTCATTAGATACAAGAAATAGTGTTTTACTCTAGTTCTATCTCACTCTTCCCTCTATTGTATAGACTTTCTAGGAGTGTTTAAGAGTTTGATAGCTTTTTTTTTTTCAAAATATTTTTTGCTTCTAAATACATCAAAATAATAGTTTTTATATTTTTAAAATTATTTTTTACATCAACACATAAAAATAATCTAAAAATATAAAAAAAAAACCAAGATTTTGAAAAACATGGTTTGAACAGCATTCCCAAACTTAAGCTTAGTCCACTGATTTTTCATCTTTTGGTTGCTATTATTTAATTTAATTCAATCTTGTATTTTATAATTCACACACTTATAAGTTAAGAATTTGAACTTTTGATTAAATCAAAGTTTTTTACTCAATTTTATTATAAATTTTTTATTGAAGTAAACTTATTTCTAGCAAATCACACATAACTTTTTCTTTAATTAAATGATAAGTGAAAAAATAAAAAATATCAATTTATTTGGTTGAGTAATACATCCACGATTACATTCCCAAACATAAGCTTAGTGCACTAAATTTTTTTACTCAAGTAAAGTTATTTGTAACAGATTGATCATTGGTCTCTGATTTGTTTAAATAAGTCTTTAATTGCTCATCAGACTTTGAATTTTATGCAATTAAACCCTTGATTTCACCAATTTAGCCTTTTCAAGTCTAATTTCAGTCCCCAAACCTCGATTTCTTTCAATTAAGGGAGTTTTCCATAAACCAACTTATTTTGCAATTAGATCTTCAATTGAGCATTCTAAAATTACAATTGAGACCTTAAAATCACAATTTGTATATGCAACTAAAATCATCATTTTTTAAAATAGGTAACAGCATGTATTTTGAGTTCTCTTGCATGTACACACATCTAACTCTACTGTCTTTGCATCCTTAAGTTATGGGATTAAATTGATATCTTGTAAATCAGAGAAAATCAAAACTAAATGTAAAATCTATGAATACGTAATTCTTACTCTATGAAAATTTCCTCCCTAAAAGAGATTTATTTAATGTGCTATGTTTATATCTTCTTCACCTTGCTGGTACCTTCTTTTTCGAGCTTTTATGACCCTAAATTGATCGAAAAGTGACCTGTCCCTTCCTTTCTCAGACTCCAACTTGTGAATGCTTTCCATAAGCACACGTTTGTTCTTAAAAACATTTCCTTTTGTTGAAATTCTGAAAGAATTCTGGAAAAATTGGAAAAACAGCTACTGTAGCGATTTGTACGGACAAAGGTGGATTTAAAGAACACAAACACTCACTGTAGCGATCAAATTCTGGGAATGAACAATTTTCCAGAATTTGATGGAAATTTTCCAGAAAAGAAAGAACTTAAGAATTATGTAAATTTGAGAATCAAAACAACAAGAACATGGGCAGAATATTTCGTTATGGTTACTGCCATCCCATCAATTTTATTTATATAATAATCAGAAATTACAACGGCTAGTTTTTTTTCAAAAATCAGTTACAATTTCCTATTTATCAAAGTTTTGACTATAAGCTGAAATTGACTAGAACATTGACTCAGAACTCTTAAACATGCTTATTACAATGTGAATTCAATCATAACAATTGATTCTTCAATCTTCAATTCTCCTGCGCACCTGCAACCTGTCATCTTCTTTGGCAGGTCTGGAATCAACCTCAGATTTCAACACTCCCCCTTGATTCCTGAGCTGCACATTCCCTCAGTTGGCTCTCCTTGATCAAAGTTCAAATCCTTTAATGCTTTCCTTAACCAAACTAGTTGGTCTGCAGTTACAAATGCTGTAATGTAGTGTAACTGACTAGTGTTTTGCATGAACCTTGTGTTGCGTATAACAGAGAATACTATGTCTGGTTGAGTGAGAGATTGATAGAGTAGTCTGCTAATTTGCATTCTATAAGTTCTGCCATCTGCACAGGTAGCACCATCTTCCTTGGTGAGTTTCATTTCCAGCACCATTGGTGTGCTCACAGCTTTGAATTTTTCCATTGCAACCTTGTTCAGTAGCTTGGTGGTGAACTGGTTTTGACACACACAGCAGCCTTCATCTGCTTGTTTTATTCCCAAACAATAGGCTAAAAGTCCAAGTTCATTTATTTCGAACTTGTCTTTCATATTGGTTTTAAATTCAGCAACCAATTCTTCATCATCACCTGTGCTCAACAGGTTATCCACATAGACTAAACCAAGTAATATGTGATCATTCACCTTCTTTACATAGAGAGTGGCTTCTTCAACATTTGAAGGTTCACTTGCAGCTAATTTGCATCTGTCATAGGTGTCACTTAGAAGTCTTGTTTCTTTCAAGGGTAGGTCCTCTTCTTCCTCTGCTATTTCTTCTTCAGCAGGTATGTCTTCTAAGTCCATTACCTCTTCTGTTTCAGTTGTGTTGCTTTGGTGTTCTAGCTGTTTCTCAAAACTAAAACATCTATTTGACATTTTTGCAGTGAATAAGAGAGCACCTTGATCATCTTTGATCATGCATATGCCATCTATAAACAACAAAGAGTATCTATCCTCAAGTAGTTGACCAACACTTATGAGATTTTGGTCAATTTCTGGTACATACAAGATGTTGTCAAACTTCTTTGCACCAATTAAAGTGTCAATTTTAACTTCCCCTTTACCCTCAACACTTACATACTGCCCATTTGCAACTTTAACTCTAGATTTGTAGTTTAAGTCTAGATTTTCGAACAAACTTACTTCTGCAGCCATGTGGTTTGAACAACCACTATCAATAGACCAAGTTTGAATGTTTACCTCAGTTTTGTTGCTGTTGAGTGCTTCAGTGGCTGTGAATAACATTTCCTCTTTGGTCTCCTCCACTTCAGCAACATGAGCTTGATTTGCATTGTCTTCATTGCAGAATTTTTCAATGTGACCAAACTGCTTACACTTTCGGCATTGTGCATTCTTGAGCCAACAAGATGACTCAAGATGATTGGTTTTCTGACAGTACTTGCAGGTGGGAAGTTGCTCTCTTCTTTCCTTCCACCTTGCATTGAAGTTGTTGTTGGCATTATTTGACCAATTTTTGTTCTGCCATGATTTTCCAGAATTGGTTCTGTTTTCTGGGTTCTTGAAGAACACTTGCTGCTGCCTTGTTCTTCCTTTAAATCCTGCTGCAAAGGCCTCTTCACTTGTATTTTCTTGCCTAAATGCTTGCCTTTGTTCCACAGCTTGCAAGGCATTGATTAGCTCTTGAAGACTCATGGAAGTGAAGTCTTTTGAATCTTCCAAAGAACATATCTTGTTCTCAAATTTTTCGGGTAAGCTTACTAGCACCTTTTCAACCACCCTTTCTTCTTGAATTTCTTCTCCAAGTAGAGTCATTTGGTTTACAATCTTGGACACATTTGATGAAAATTCTTTGATTGTATCTGAATCTCTCATCTTCAAGGCTTCAAATTGCCTTTTCAAATTCAGGATTTGCATCCTCCTTGACTTCTCATCACCTTGAAATTCAGATTTCAGCTTATCCCATGCATCCTTTGCAGTTTCACAGGCCATTATCCTTGTGAAAATGTCCTCACTTACTGCATTATGAATGCAAGTAAGAGCCTTGAACTTCTTTGCTCTTTGTTCATTGAAGTATTTAAGTTGATTCATTGTTGGATTGTTATTCAAGGGAATTGGTTCCCTGTCAGCTTCCACATCTTCCCATAGGTCGAAAGCCTTCAGATAAATCTTCATCTTCACTGCCCATACTCCATAATTCACTCCTGTGAAGATTGGAGTTTTTGATGAGAATGATGAATCCATCTCTGTCAAAACTTGCTTCTTGCACTCTTTTCCTTCCAAAGATTCCACAGAACAAAGAACAGGAATAATAATTGAGAAATTCTTTCAATTATTAGTCCTTTAAAGAACACTTCAAGGCTGACTTCTTGATTGACGAATTCTTGGAATTTCTGGAAAAGTGCAATCTTCCCTTTCAAGGTTTGATCAATCCTTGAATTCTTTTTCACTCGTGTATTACTTTCAATCCCTTCAAAGACCTAATTCTGCTCTGATACCATGTTGAAATTCTGAAAGAATTCTGGAAAAATTGGAAAAACAGCTACTGTAGCGATTTGTACGGACAAAGGTGGATTTAAAGAACACAAACACTCACTGTAGCGATCAAATTCTGGGAATGAACAATGTTCCAGAATTTGATGGAAATTTTCCAGAAAAGAAAGAACTTAAGAATTATGTAAATTTGAGAATCAAAACAACAAGAACATGGGCAGAATATTTCGTTATGGTTACTGCCATCCCATCAATTTTATTTATATAAGAATCAGAAATTACAACGGCTAGTTTTTTTCAAAAATCAGTTACAATTTCCTATTTATCAAAGTTTTGACTATAAGCTGAAATTGACTAGAACATTGACTCAGAACTCTTAAACATGCTTATTACAATGTGAATTCAATCATAACAATTGATTCTTCAATCTTCAATTCTTCAATCTTCAATTCTCCTGCGCACCTGCAACCTGTCATCTTATTTGGCAGGTCTGGAATCAACCTCAGATTTCAACACCTTTCACCTTCATGTACATCTCACTGTGCATGTGCTTATCAATCTTTTCAAATTCTCTGTATTTTCGAAGCAAACGTCTCATTACTCTCATGTCCCTCATCCACAGAACCTTTGATGGTAGCCTGGCTTCTCTCGTCCCCTTCCTCTTTCCATAACCCGAGTACCTCCCTCTTGTCTTGGATTCTTTCACTTTCCTAGCCCTTGATCTTGAGTGGGTTATCATTGTTTTTTGGATAATAAAACCATCCTTTATGAGTTTCCTTATGTTCATCCCTGCAATACGCCATGCCTTATTGATTTACCTCAAGCTTCCAAGAAAGAAAGAATTATACTAATTTTACCCATCCATCCATCCTAATCGTAAATCCCAGGATACCCATGAAACAATCTTGATAAAATTAGCATCAATACAGGAAAACTAAAGAAAATCGAAGGTAATAGAATACAAGACTTACTGGAATTGGCCATGGAGATGTCAGTGCTCTCGTTAGGATCAAGCCACAATTTCCCCTTGCCACAATCTATTTCTACTCCTTTTAGTGCCTGTTGGGAGTGTGATTTTGATTGTTTTTTAAACTGTTTTTTGTTTAAAAATATATTAATTTTTTTTTAAAAAAAAAATTATTTTTGACATTAATACATAAAAATAATCTAAAAATAACAAAAAAATAAAAAATAAAATTTTTTTCTTCATATTTTTAAAACTAAATAGCAAACAATAACTCATTGTAATTTGTGTAAATTTGTGTAGAGAGATCAAAGTGAAGCGTGCCTTCAGATTTTTTTCCCTCTCTCTCCCAAGTTTGAGTGTAGTGTTTTACATGCATGTATTTTTCTAACTGAATTATTTTTCTATTTAAAAAAAAAAAAACTTGCTGATAAGCAGAAATAGCACGTTTCTTGAAGAGTAATATCCGCACCACTTATATGTTTATGCCACCTGCAGTGGAGCGGCTTGCAAGGAAGTACTTGAGAAACCCTGTCGTGGTCACTATTGGCACTGCTGGGAAGGCCACTGACTTGATATCTCAACATGTGATAATGACCAAGGAATCTGAGAAGTCCAGCAGGTTGCGTAGATTGCTTGGTGAACTTGGAGATAAGACTGCAATTGTGTTTGTTAACACCAGAAAGAATGCAGATATGGTGGCCAAGAATTATTATTATTATTATAATTATTTCTATCTTACACCAAATGTTCAGAGAAGAGTATAGGGCTTTCCCCTTCCCTCCTTCTCCCAAGATTTTTCAATCTCCTGTAAAATTTCTTCAAAGTAGTTTGTCATCTGTTACTTTTCCTATCTATTTTGCTAGCCCTATAACTCTTTTATAAATTTTGTGCTTACTTTGTATATTTACATCTTAATCTTGCATTTGTTTTAGTGGTTGACTGGGCCTGTTTGGGAGGGCGGTTATGGTTGAAACGCCGTCCCAAATGGGCACTTATAAAGTATTTTTTTATCAGAACATGTTTCATGGACATAAAAAGAGTTTGAATCCAACAATCATATATATAAAGACTAACTAGGAGGTGCCCTGAAAGAGGTTCACTAAGGAGGTGCTCCTTAAGTGGAGCACTGGCCTTTCAACTACTCAATGTTGTAGTGGTTGACTGGTCAATGTTGCAAAATCACCACTCAAGATATGCTTCCGAATCTCCACTCAATAGTGTAGTAGTTTCTAGTCTTGCATCATTGGAATTTGGAACTGAACTTAATTATTGATTTGCATCAACAAGGAAAAACGATATCATTGGATCATGCTAATCTATTGTTCATGAGAGGACTTTAAACCAAAGTTAGGGATTAGGTATTACAAGGTAATTTGCCCGCGCGCTGCGTTGGATTTTTTTCTATGTAGAAAATTAATTGATTTTTTATGTGTTGTAATCAATTAATTTAATATTTAATTAATGAAATTGTAATAGATCAAATCAGTTAGAAATGAGTTTTTTTTCTGCCTAAAAGGAATAGTGTACTCGAAACGCAGGGGAGTTGTTTCGTATATTTTTTAATTGTAGATAACTTGGGTAAATTTGTCTACCCATTTTGTCTGTAAGTTGCATTTCCCCCCCAGTAATATCAGATCTGAGATATTATACAATTTTGTTTTTTTACAAAAACAATCTAACATCCAAGAATCAATTTTTTCTAAGAAATAAGCTTAATCAAAAAAGGACAAAATTAGAATTAAAAGGCAAAATCTTTTTTTATTTTATTTTATAAGATTTATTCCTCATATTATTATATTAAAAGTATTTAAGAATACTAATATTTTTTTTTTGTTCCTTAAAAAATCATAGGTTATTTTGTTTTTCTCTATATATATTTTAAGGCGCTAATATTAAATAAATATTAAAATATATAAGTACTCTCACATATTTATAAGAAAAAAACCTAAATAAATGAAAAAAAAATATAGGTAGATTTAAAAAAAAATTGACTTGAAAGATAAATAAAAAGAATTTAAAAAACAACAAAGCGAAAAAATAAAAAATATCAATTTTAAAATGATCATCATCATAAATTAAAATGTAAACATTTAAGAAAATCCTTAATAACAGTGAAAATAATAAAAATTGGTGAGACCATGATTATTGTTACAAAAAAATATTGCATAATTTTTTTATTTATAAGATTTATTACTCATATTATTATATTTAAATTATTTCAGAACAATGATAGTAATGTTTTCCCGAAAAACCTAGGTTATATATTTTAAGGCGCTAATATTAAATAAATATCAAAAAATATAAATAGTGTAACATATTTAAAAGAAAACAAAACTAACAAATAATCATTATCATTATTTTGAATGTCTTATCTATAATAATTAGAAAATTTAAGGCCTAACAATATAAAAAAATTAAAAAACAAAATAAATGACTAAATAAAAAAAATTATTAGATTTTAAGAAATTATTTGAACTAAAGGAAAAAATGAAGAAATTATAATAATTATTAATTTTAAAATGATCTCCAGCATATATTAAAATTTAGACATTAAATAGAAAAACTTAATAACATTGGAAATATAAAAAATTAGAAACAAAAACTAAGAGTATGTACATATAAACATTGACAGAAAAAGGAACTATGTAAGAAATATGTAAAAAAAAGGAACTAAAATAAAATCCAAAATTAAAAGTATAAGGGATAAAATAAAAAAAAACATATGTAATAAATTTAATTTGAAGGAAAAAATTGAAATAAATCCATACATTGATACCGATGAAATTAAATAATTTAAAACAAAACCAGAAATTAAAAGAATTAGGACCGAAATTAAATTGAAATCTATAATTATTTTGCATGGAAGGATAAAGTTGAAAAAAAGTCAAATTTTGATACCAAAAATATTAAGGATTTATAATAAATTTGCATGGAAGGATAAAATTGAAAGAAATAAAAAATTTGATACCAAAAATATTAAGGATTTCTAACCAATCCAAAAATTCAAAGAATAAGGAGCTGAATGAAACTAGAATATATAATCAATTTTAATTGAAGGACAAAATTGAAATGAATCAAAACCTATATAATATCAATAAAGACCATAAAAAGCAAATCGAAAGTTCAGGGACTGAAATGAAATTAAAAAAAATAATTGCGCTAACGTCAGCATGCGCAGGTAGGAGAGAGAAAAGGGTGGGAAAATTTTGAACAACCATTGACACGTCTCCGGCCATCGTGGACTAACACGTGCCGTACCAGGAGGAAGAGAACATGGCTGAAAATTATTCTAGACGGCGATTGGGTATTTTTGGATGCCGAAATACACTGCACGTTCCGCCCGAATCACGCGTGAGCACGGAAATGTATGGCGCGTCGCCAATAAATTGGCAGAAAAAAGAATAAAAACTTGGTAAATTACCGGGACACCCCTTCCAGCCAAACCTTGGTTTTGTCGTTTTAGTGTTATTTTCAGAACACTTTCTTCTCTCTTTCACTCCATCTCGATTTTTTTAATGGTGTCTAGGTTTTTTCTTTCTTTTATGGTTAGAGTATTCTCTATAATCCACTCATCTATTTATACTTTACAAATGTCATTTTCCTTTTAATTGCTTGGTCCTCAAGTAACACTAATTTTTTTACCCCTTATTTTCCTTGTTTTGCAATTTATCTCACTTGTTTATATTTTACCTTATTTTGATTCTGTTTTAAAAATGTTAACAACAATTCGATAACAAAATCAAGAGTTATGAAATTGGTGCGAATGGTAAAAATGCGTAGAAAGCATATTTGAGTTTTTTCTTCCTTTTCAAGTTTTTTTTATGATGTTGAAAATTATGAAATGTGAGCAAATTCATCAAAACATATTTTTTTAATTTTATTAGGACCTCAACAAGAGAAAATAGTTGAAAAATAAAAAAATAGGTTCTTGAATGCTAAAACGCATAAAGACATATTTTGTTTTTGCTTTTAAATTCTTAAAAAAACATTAAAAAAAGGATCAAAATTTAAGTTATAAGGGCAAGTCCAACGGGAGGAGCCATCAGAGCAGGCAAAGGCAAAATTTTAAAAATTTGGCTATTTTTGTTAAATTTGCGTCTCCAACGGGGAGAGCTAAATGGAGAGCCAAAATGGCTTTTGCATCTTCCGGAGCCATTCCTACATATCTCTCCTGTAGAGGCAAAAAATAAATCCGACCGTTGTAATGCTACCGTTGCCATTGTCCAAATTAAAACAGACATCAACACAGCAACACAATGAATTCAACAACTGAAAAAACATAATATATTTTCCAGCAAATCCGAACAAGAAAAATCACAGAAAATACCTTCATCAAAATCCAACGAGCAGACTGCATCTTCGGTTCCTGTCAAACCTTCTGCCCACTGCATCTTCGGTTTGTTTTCTAAACTTAATCTATTTTTTTTGTACAAGTAGGTAGGTTTGTTTATCAAAACCAAGAACCCATGCAATAGAAACTTGAACAAGAAAATCAAAGCAGAAGCTTTGATTTCATCTACAACAATGGATTTGTGCCAAAGATCGAAAATGATATGAAGCCCGAGGGAGAGGGCGGGGAGCAGGGAGCAGGGAACAGGGAGCAGAGTGAGGGGGGGATGGAGCCGAGGGAGATGGGGGGATGGAGCAGAGAGCAGAGGGAGAGAGGGGAGAGCAGAGTGAGAGGGAGCCGAGGAAGAGGGGGGGAAAGAGTAGAGTGAGAAGGGGGGGGGGGGAGCGCCATGGGAGAGGGAGCAGAGATTGACGGAGGCGAGATAGCCATGGGAGAGGGGACAGAGGCAAGATCACCATGGGAGAGTGACAGAGACGAGATCGTAATGTGAGAGCTGTGGAGGCGAGCAATTGAGATGAAAGGGTGGGTGCGGCGCAAATGAAATTGTAGGGTTTCAGCATGTGTGTGTGTGTGGGGGGAGGGTATATTAATAATATTTAGGGAAAAAATGGGTAATTAATAATAATATTTAGTAAAAAAAATAATTATGTGAAATTGATAAATTACGAATATTTTGATCAATTAGATTAATTACATGTATTAAATTTATTGTTAGATTTAAAAATTGTGTAAATTTTGTATTTAGAACTGTTGTGGAGGTAATTAATAATAATATTTAAGAAAAGAAAAGGAGGTAATTAATAATAATAGTTAGTAAAAAAAATAATTATGCGAAATTGATAAATTATGAATTTTTGGATCAATTAGCTTAATTACATGTTTTAAATTTACTATTAGATTTTTAAACTATGTCAATTTTGTGTTTAGAAATGCTTTGCATTTATTCGTAAATAGATATTTTTATCAATTATTTTAATATTGTAATAGAATTTGAGTTAGATAGCATGTCACAAGAGTAATAACACAATGTATTTTTTATGCAGATGGACTCAAATTTGCGAAATTCATTCACTATCTCTCTTATAAGTGAGTCTGAACAGATTGTTTCTCAACAATGTGATCCTAATGTTCATACTACTAAAAAATCACAAAGAAGTAAAAACTTCTCGCCAGAAGAAGATTGTTTACTTGTATCTGCGTGGTTAAATACTAGAAAAGATCCAATCACAGGAGTTGATCAACAAACAAGACAATTTTAGGCTCGAGTACATGCGTACTTTGTCGAGCATGGAGGAAACTTGAATAATCGTTCCCAAATAAGCATCTCAAATAGATGGCAAGAAATAAATAGAGAAGTTGGAAAATTTGTTGGGTTTGTTACCCAAATTGAAAACCGTCAACAAAGTGGAACGACTGAAGAATCAAGAGTAACGTTTTTTTTTAACATTTACATATTAAATAAATTGGTTAATATATTTATTATGTAACATAGTTTCATTTATTGAATTTGTTTTTCCAGATTAATGATGCTCGACAAATGTATGCTTCAGTCATTGGCAAACGATTTCAACTGGAACATTGTTAGGTTATCTTAAAAAAAGAACCCAAATGACAATTTGAACGTGCAAGTCTTCATTAGAAGTCAAACAGGAAACAAAAAAAATAATGGAAACGCAAGTCCAGCTTCTTCAAATCCATCAACCGCTGATTCTGTTAGTTTAGGAGAAGACAATGATATATTTTTTTACCAAAATAGACCAATTGGTCAGAATGCTGCAAAGGAACGACTTAGACGCAGACAAGGAAAAGAGAAAGTTGGGGAGACAAGTGTAACAAATATCTTACAACAATTGAAGGATACCTTTGTTGACATTGAGGTAGAAAAAAAACAAGACGGAAAAATTCTGTTGGAGCAACAAGCTCTATTGATTAAACAAAAGCAAGAGAAACAAGAAATGGAGATTATGAAGATGGATACTTCTACAATGAATCCAATTTCTGCAGCATATTTTGAAGAAAAAAGGTTGGAAATTATGGCAAAAAGGAGTACTAATTATAGTAGGTAATTTCATTGAATTATTTGTAATGAATTGTATAATATAACTATATACAAAATAATTGAATTTTATTTAAAATAAGATAAAAAGAATGGCTATTCAAAATGGCTCTCCAAAATGGCTTTTACCATTGGAGAGCACATTAACTCAAAAGCCATTTATATACTATTCAAAAAGCCATTTCAATGATTTGGCTCTTCAAAATGGCTCTTGTCATTGGACTTGCTCTAACAATCCTTCCCAAAATACAATACCCTTACCTTTAAATTTACAAATAATTAATGAAACCCTCAAAATCTTCAGCATACAAGTTTTTGTGGCAATCCATGGGATTTGAAAATGCCATTGGCTTTTCTCACCTCCTTGACAAATTGCACCAAAATTAGGACACAACTTGTTTTTCCCAAAATCAGCTTACCCAGTCTTGCAAATCTCTCTACCAATCTTTGATATGTTTTGGCTCGATCATCACTGGAGTCATTCCTCCAGAGATGGGAAATTTAAGAAGCTTAGAGAATCTTGCTTTGTAGGAAACTTGCTTACAGGTAGGATATACCTGATTATACTGGAAGAATTTCCAATTTACAAGTGTTTTAAGCTCACATAGATAATGTCTCTAGGACAATTCTCTCTTTTTTCGGAAACATGACTCAGTTGAAAGATCTCATATACTTGCAGCAAATTTTCTTGAGGGAACCACACTTATTTCATTGAACAATTTCACACTTGAGGTAACTTCTTTAAAGGAGCCATTCTTCCTCTTTGAAGAAGCCTAGAAGTCATCAAGTCCTAGACCTTTCTCACAATAACTTGTCCGAGAAGATTCCTGAGTTTTATGGTGGATTGCCTCTCATTTGTAATCTAATAACCTTTCCTTTAACAATTTATGAGGAGAAGTACCAACTGAAGGAGTCTTAGTGCCATCACAGTTACAGGAAATGACGCGGAGGAATCAGGCCACTGAAAATATTAGTGTTTTTTTCTTCGCTCTTTTATTAATGGTATGTATATGTTCTATTCTATATATATCGGGAAAGATGGAACAAAACCAGAAACTCTTTGGGCTCAATGTGACAAAATTATCACAAAGTTCATTTCTATGGAGAGCTTGTTCCTGCTACTAATAGGCTTTGTAGGTCACGTGGAATCAGATAAAATAATATGCAGAGTTTCATCCTCAAGCTCCACAACCATTAGGGAAGTTTCGGTTACATTTTGACTTCTATTGCTATGCCAAACAAAGTTGAAACACTTTTCATTGTATTTTTTAAGGGAAGAAAATGTTTACAGATAGATTTAGCCTGAATAATGTTTTACAAACAACATTCCTGATCAGGTCATGGAGATTATTGATCCTACAATCCAAATTGATATTCATGAGTGTTAGAGAATAATATAAATCATATCTCGGGACCTCACCTAACAACTTAAGTTTTTAGATGAGATGAACCTTGTTGACCTAGCGGCCATGAGTTTGAATCCCACTACACTCATTCTATTTGATAAAAATTTAGCACAAGATAGTGTAGACCTGTGTGCAAGTTTCAAACCCAAAGAGCTTTCACTTGAGGTGTGTTAGAGAATAATATAAATTATATTATGGGTCTCACCTAACAGCTTAAACTTTTATGTGAGATGGTTCTTTGATAATGAGGAAGATGAGTCAAGCAAAACTGGCCAAAAAGGCAACAAAGTCACCAATATTGAAAGATATAGGAATTAGGGATCAATCCCTCAAGTTGGAGTCTTATGTTCTGCAGGTTTTCCAAAAAAAGCAAATATTTATAGGAGGTGTTCTATTAAAGTTGCACAAATTCGAAAGATGTTGTACAAGTAGAAGGATCTCTAGCTCAATCCCTAAAATGTTTATATTCTTTAATCAATATACTATCATCACTCATTGTTATTACCCATTTTGGAGCCCCACATAAATATGCAAAAAATCAAAAAGAGAAAAAACAAAAAAAAAAAACATTGAAGAAAATAAAAACAAATATCACTAAGAGAACATAAAGAATGCCCAAAAAATTGCCAAAACCTGGCCGAGGAAGATTAAAATGTACAAGATTGAAAATTTATCAATATTCTTGATCAATGAAGGCCCCATTAGCAAGGAAAATTCAATTTAAGAAGAAAAATTCAAATATTGTATGCTTAAGGACTCAATTGAGATTTTTCATGGTGTGAATTTCTTTGAGGGTTTAATTGCAAGAAAAAAATGGTTTTTGAGTTCATTAAGGCTTTATCTAGAAGAAATTGGAGTCTAAAGGTTAAATCATAATTTTGAAAGGTTAACTTGGTCAAATCAGGAGCTTAATTGCATAAATATTGAAATTTGATAGGAAATTAAGAACTTGATTGAAAAAATTCACAACCAAGGATCGAACCATAAAAGACCCTGAACTTTAGAGATGATAATTGAGTTTGGCAAGGGTGAAATAAAATGAAATTTAACGTTGGGAGGTTTATGGCTAACAATTGAGTTTGGCAAGGGTGAAATTACATGAAATTTCATGTTGGGAGGCAATCACAAGTGTAATTAGAAGAAATTATAAGAATAAGGAAAAGTGAAATATATTCAATCTCAAATAAAAAACCCTAATTTATAGGATTTAACTTAAGCAAAATTTTGATTGAACACTATTTAGCTTTCTCTTTGAAAGTTTTAACTAATCGAGTCGACGCTTTCAGGCAAATAAATGTGGCATTTCAACTACCTACAAGGTTGTAACCACCACCATTCAATTGAAAAACATCCTCTATTCAAACATCAACTACTCCCATCAAACATTTACTTCCTATTTTCTTCAATGAACTCAACAATATCTTGTACCCGATCAACCGTTATTGTATTTTCAAATTTTAGGCAGATTGAGTTAGAACTTTCAAATGAATGAATGTTAAGCTACAAACCTCTAAATTGAGAAAAAATGGATCCAAAGGAAAGTTATTTTTCTCCTTTACCAAGATTAGGTGGTCTCTATAATGTTTACATTGGCATCGCACTAACAAAGCCTTAGGAGTGGGTAACTTGGTCATCGATGATTGTGATATCCATTTCACAAAACCACTAATATTTTGTGTGTGTTCACAAAAAAAAATAAGATTGTAAAAGAATCTGAAAAATAGAAAAGATCTTATCTTTTGAATACATGAATAAATCAATGTAAGACAACTATATATTCATAAATTAAAGTAGCAAAATTTATGTAATTAGCATGAGAAGTACCAGATGCAATACCCTTATACATCACCATGTATCATGTCAAAAAAGCCTAACTATTTTTGGTGGGTGAGTGGAAAAAGACAAAGTCTTACTTTTTACCAAGTCAACAAAAGTTGTAATAAAACTAATAAGAGATGGTGACTCTTTATTCCCAAGTAAAATATAATGTAGCAAATTATAAAGCACATTAAGTTTGCGTTAAGATAAGGATAAATAAAAGCATTGGTTATAAAAGAAGACACATCGCAAGTAGTTATGATAGGGAATTTGTTGCCATTTGCAGTATGAACCTAGAGATTTCTAGTATAGTCATGTATATTGGTAAGGTAATGGACAATGTTTGTTGTATGGTTAGAAGTCAGAGAATCAAAATACTAAGGTTATAATGTAGACAAAAGCTTACTTGGGATTCATAAAACAAGAAATAAAATAATCATTTGTTGAATCATTTCAAGGGATACAATTTAAATAAAAAATAAGAGAACTTTATGTCAAAGATGTTGATACCATAAGATACCCAACATTAAAAGAACCAACTAAGACAATATATGTTGTTTAAGACAATATATGTTGTTTTAGATCGTCATAGAAAAAGATATCTTTGAGGCATGAATCCTAGGAATGAACAGGTTCTCGGTTCATAGGATTAGATTTAATGACTTCTAATTCAGATATTATTTTAATAAAAATTGTTCCTGTTTAGCAGATTCATGAACAAATTGAGTGAAAATAAGACCTTTAGTAGGTAAAGTTGCATAAATTATATCAATATATTATGCCAAAAGATTAATAAAACTATAGTAGAATCTAAAGATAAAAATATTGTTCTATTAAAGGTTAGCCAAGTTATGTTAAAGCTAAAACAAACATGTAGAGTTATGCTAACTATAAAACATCCAGAGATAATTCCATATCTAGAATACAACTATAAAGGATCTAAGATTCAAGATAATATTGGATTCGAAAGATCCTAAAATCCATGCCTTGACTAGGGCATCCATGACCTCTCATTTGGTGTTTTATTCGTTATCTTTGTTTTTATCATAAACAGAATTATTGTTATTAACATGGATCTATAAATCCTTCCCTTTGACAAATATCATGAATTCTAGCCATTAAAATAAACAAAAAAAAATTAGACTTTTTAGAATAACTAAGAATAAAAGACTGCACTAGAAATAAGATAAACTTGAGAAAAAATAGACATATGAAAAATCTATTATCTCTCTTCATATGCTGGCAATCAATTTATTCAATATAAAATCCTTTTAATATCACAAAGAGAAAAGAAGAGTCTTGAAATCATAATTCATCAAGATATGGTGGAAATAGTAGGCAATGAAAAGTGACTGAAAACCTCAATTCGATCGTGAATTAAAAAAGTTGATGTGAAATAAATCAATTGCACTCATCAATGGATAATTACAGTTATTATTATTTCAAAGACTATTTTCTCAAGTGGACCTTGACCGTATTTGTTTTGGGTGCTCTTGCGAAGTAAATCTTGATTTCTATTTCGTTCCATGTAGTGTGAGAACTATGCCCAAAATATAAAATAAAACAACAAAGTAATGATTATTATGAATTAATAATAATGTTCCACTAACTTTTAATCCAATCACTTTGGCTCCGTCGACGTGCAATTTGATTTGGTGGAAAATGTTGTGGAGGACCTTTGAACAGCAAATTGAAATTGTTTTAGTGGAAAATTAGGTGGAAAAGTGTTTTCAGATTAATTACAAAAAAATGTGTAAGTTAAAAATATTGAAAATATCATGAAAAAAAAACTTAATTTGAACAAAATTTCCATTTTTTTTTCTTGAGATGAAAAACAATGTTATATAAGCATATTTTCTGTTTTTCTTGGTTGAAAAAATATTTTAAAACTTAAAAATGATCATGCTTTTTTAATTTATTTAATATTAAAATGAAAAGAAAGCTAAAAATAAAAAAAAGAATTTCATCCAACACATTAATAATTCAAATCTTTATTTTTTATATTACAATATGAATTAATGATGTTTAATAAATATACAAAATAATAGGACCTTCTTTTGTTGTTTGTATGAGGTGTGGAAAAGTATATTTTTTTCTTAACTTTTTATTTTTATTTTTTATCCTTTTATTTTGAGAACGTAGTTTTTCAGTTATAACATTGTTTTTATTTTATATTTCAGTCCACAAAACTTTAAAAGAGAAAGAAAGTTGTAGAAAAACAAGAGAGTTAAGAGAAAGTGATCCCTGTTTGCATTCGTAGATTCGTATTGGTTTCCACAGATTTTACACCACTGTATATGATGCAAATCAGGAGGAAAACGCAAATCAAAGGGGAATTACAATCAACACAAATCAAGTAGCCGTTGCAGATCAAGATGGAATCAGCATGGATGTTGTGGATAATTCAATTGAGCCAAATTTGGAAAGGAACCCGTAATCAGCACACCTTTGGAGTCTGGAGATTCAGCACGTCTAGAATTCTAATTGCTCAAATCCCCTTGATTGTTCAGACCCGTTACTACCTTCAATTATTGTTTAATTTCCTATTTTATTGCTTTCCTATTTTAGATTGAAGACATGTGAGAATTTAGACTATTTAAGAAGAAGTTTGTAAGGAGACAATCAGTTGATTATTTCCAATTGAATAAATTCTATTTTATGAGTTTATTTCTGGTGTGATTCCAGTATCCTGCAAAGTGATTTTGCAAAGCTAGAACTAGGCTTCGGTGAGATATTGAAGTCCCATAGTTTTGGCACCAGTTTACTGAACCAGTGGTCTAACAAAATGGAGGATCTTGGCTTCTTGCTTAAGCTCATCCTATCTTCATCAGGCACAAGCACCGGAAAAAAACCAGAAAAGAATTATGCTTTCAGGGCTACTGAACTCACTTCTTTGGTTCATGGCCATGATTCTGTTCATCAACTACATGGAAACCACCGCTGTCACCGCCGCTTGTGGATTAAGGATCCACAAATGAGATAGACCAGCATGCTTTGCTTACCATTAAGGATCTTATATCACACGATCCTTTCAGCAGTTTAAGCTCATGGAACAGCTCGCTGCAGTTTTGCAGCTGGCAAGGAGTTACATGCGGTCGCAGGCATCGAAGAGTGATTTCCTTGAATCTGTCTTCACTTGAACTGGCAGGTTCGCTTTCTCCCCATGTTGGGAATCTTACATCCCTCAGGGTGATTGATCTCAGTGGAAACAGATTCCATCAGATTCTTCCTCCAGAAATTGCCCGGTTGTTTCGATTGAGAAACCTTTCTCTAGAAGGCAACTCCTTCCAAGGTGAACTTCCTTCCAACTTGAGTCATTTTTCAAACCTCAAATTCCTGAATCTAAAAGGAAACAATTTTAAAGGGAAAATTCCCAGTGAACTTGGCTCTTTGTCTAAGCTCCTCGTAATGAGACTCGCCAGCAATCATTTCACTGGTTCAATCCCACCTTCATTTGGGAACCTCTCTAGCATGCAAGGTTTAAATCTAGGATCGAACAATCTGGAAGGAATTTTTCCTGATGAACTTGGACGACTCTCTGCCTTAAATTTACTATATCTTTATTCCAACAATTTGTCTGGTATGGTTCCTGAACAACTTTACAATATCTCATCCCTCAATGTGCTCTCATTAGCGGGCATCCAATTAACCGGTCCCCTCCCGCGTTATATAGGATCAACCCTACCCATTCTGCAAGCTCTTTATCTTGGAGGAAACCAATTCTTTGGTCATATTCCAGAATCTTTCGTCAATTCCTCAGGACTCTTCAATATTGATTTTGCATATAATGCTTTGACAGGGCCTGTTCCAAATAATTTGGGAAACCTGCAAAACCTTGAAAGAATAAACTTTGGCAGGAATCCGCTCGGGGATGAGAATGGGAGTGATTTAACTTTTCTTACCTCCTTGACCAATTGCACCAATTTAAGAGCGGTGTGGTTTTTTGAAAATCAACTTAGAGGCGTATTGCCAATTTCTATTGCAAATCTCTCGACCAACCTCTATTGGTTAACACTCCACACTAACTACTTGACTGGAGACATTCCTGTAGAGATTGAAAATCTTAAAAACTTGGGGTTACTTGACTTTTCTGAAAACATGCTTACAGGGAGATTACCTGATTCTATTGGAAAACTTTCCAAGTTGCAACAGCTTTATGTTTACACAAACAAAATCTCTGGAAATATTCCATCCTCCTTCGGAAACCTTTCTCAAATGCTTCGCCTCAATCTAGCAGAAAATTTTCTTGAGGGAACTATACCAGTTTCTTTAGAAAATTACAGTCAACTAGAAGGGTTAGAACTTTCATACAATCATCTTAGTGGTGCGATACCTGAGAAACTTGCTGGTATCGATTCTTTATTGGGCCTCATTTTGGCTTCAAATAATTTAACAGGTCCATTACCATCACAACTGGGTAATGCAGGAAATCTGATTGAATTGCATGTTTTAGATAACAAATTATCTGGAAAAATTCCAAGTTCTATCGAGAGTTGTGTCATGTTGGAAGTGTTAGAATTCTAATGTGACCTTCTTTGGCCTCACCATTAGAAAAGAAATACCAGAGAGTTTCCTATTCGGAACTTGTACATGCTACTGGTGGGTTCTCTTCGACCAACATAATTGGGGATGGAAAATACGGCAGTGTCTACAAAGGTACACTTGGATCTGATGATCAAGTAGCTGTAAAGGTATTCAAGCTTCGACAAAGAGGAGCCAACAAGACTTTCATGGCTGAAATCAACGCGTTGAGGAATATCAGACACCGAAATCTTGTGAGAATTGTAAATTCTTGCTCAACCATTGATTTCCAAGGCAATGACTTCAAGGCTTTGATCTTCGAGTTTATGTCAAATGGGAGTTTGGAGAGCTGGTTACATCCAAGTTCACTGGAATCACAAGACTTCAAAAATTTAAGTCTGCTGCAGAGAATAAACATAGCGACTGATGTGGCCCTGGCATTAGATTATCTTCACAACCAGTGTGAAACGACAGTGCTTCATTGTGATCTTAAACCGAGCAACATCCTTCTTGACAATGACCTTACTGCTCAAGATTCTTTTAGCCTGGCAAAGATTCTTTTAGCTGCTGCTGGGGAATCATTTTCTATAGAGTCCAGCTTAATTTGCATACGAGGAACCATTGGTTATGTAGCACCAGGTAAAATATTAAGCAACTACCCTTCCTCGCATTCATTTAGAAATCAGCTTGCTACATATCCAATAATCATGTTTGTATTATAATTCCAATTTGAAGATCATATATAGCATCGTTTCGAACATGATGGCCATGATATCTAGGAAATCTTAGTAAAAGACTTAGTTTTTTCTTAAATTGCAGAATATGGAATGGGAGGAGAGGCTTCAACACAGGGTGATGTGTATAGCTATGTAATTCTCCTGCTTGAGATGCTCACAGGAAAAGGCCCACCGATAGCATGTTTACAGGCGACTTTAACCTGCATTGTTTCGTTGAAGCAGCCCTTCCTGATCGGGTAATGGAGATTATTGATCCTCTACTTTCAGTTGATATCCAAGAGGATGTTCAGACAAGGAGAAATGGTCCAAGAGGCAGAAGCAGCATCAGCATTGAAAAGGTAAAGAAGTGTTTGGAATCAATCCTGCAAATTGGACTTCGATGTTCTGCTGATTTACCAAGTGAAAGAATGGTTATAGGAGATGTTCCCTCTGTTAGAGTATAGAAGAATATTCTAGAATAGTATAATGTGTATAAATAGATAAGTGTACACACAACAATTGTATGCAAAACAGAATTCAATACAATACAATTTCAAATTTCAGTTTCCCTCTCTTTTCTCTCTTCTCCCTCTTCCCTTCTCTAAACTAATTCTTCTTTCAATTCTGCAAACTCTCTCAATCCTAACATGGTATCAGAGCTATTATGCTAGCGCATTAATTCATCCAAGCTTCCGCAATCTGATCTCAATGAAAAAAAAAAAAAACCTACTGCTGAAGAAAACACATTGTTTTTCTTTATGATCTTTTGCAGCTTCTTCAGTTGAGATTTTTTTTTCCTTTGAATTTTCGAGCTAAAGATGACGATGATCATCTGTGTCATTGCTGCTCCTTCTCATCTAGTTGCTTTCTTGTTCATCCGAGAGATAGCTTCTTCAATTCGTGTTGCTGTTATGGCAATATCTCGCATCTTCCATGCCAAATCAAGTCTGTGCAACAAATTACTTCTAATTTTGCAGAACAAAATTGAAGCTCAAACAAAGCAGAAGCATAGTGAGAATTACTGTGATTGTGAAGAAGCAGCGAAGCATGCCTCTGTCTCCAGCCACCACCACCGCAGATGCCATCTCCACCGAGAGTCACCTCTGCCAGGCTCGACTGATTCTAGAGTTCCAGGACCTCTGCGATCACTCCAATCTCTCTCTCGTGCACCTCCAAACCCTAACTACTGAACTCAAGTTGCTTCGTCGAGAAAATGCAGATCTCAAAGTCGCAAATAGTGAGCTTGTCAAGCTTGTTAGTCTTGCTTTTCAAGCCTCCGTGATGTAGCATCAACAATGTACTTTGGGAAACAATCGTGCTGTTGCATTTGAGAGGAGGAATAGTGCTAATAATGTGGGGACAGAGAGTTCTTCAGGAGCTAAGATGCCTGCATATGATTCACAGACATTGCAAGTTCTGAGATGCTGAGATTTTGTGTTAGAGCCCTGGGATTCAAAAAAATAAAAATAAATTAGGTCACAAATTTAGGATCGATCGAGACAGCTTGCTCGCTGGCTTGCTGAGAAGAGAATGGGTCGCAAGAAAGTGGAGCTAAAACGAATTGAAAACAAGAGCAGTCGCCTAGTTACTTTCTCCAAGAGGCGAAATGGATTGTTCAAGAAAGCTCGTGAGCTCTCCGTTCTTTGTGACGTGCAAATCGCCCTCCTCATCTTTTCAAGTCGCGGCAAGCTGTATGAATTCTCTAGCGTTGACAGAAACTTGACTCGAACCTAAGAGGAACGCAGCAGCCGCCTGTAATTCGCTTTCTGGTTCTTGCAAAGTGGAAGGCAGAGTAAAAGTCAGAGAAGAGAAGAGGTTGCGGCGTGTGAAAACCTAGATTTTGTATGTGCTGATGTCGTTTGTGTTTTGTTTGCTTTGTGTTTTGTGTGCCGTTTTATGTCTCTCATCCTACCGTTTTGATAAAGATTAAAAAAAAAAAAAAAAAAAAAAAAAGAGATTAAGAAAAACTTAATCCAATGAAGAAGAAGAAGAAGAAGAAGAAGAATTCTTACACAGATTAAGAAATTCATCGGCAAATGAAAAACTTCAGAAAAACTGAAGAAGCCAAATGAAATCCTTCAGAAAAAAACTGAAGTAGATAAATGAAATTCAAACCCATTCTATCACCTCTCTTACGTCCCATTTCTTTTTTCTCATCCCTCTCTTCTCAAAGTCTTACAGAGACAAATGAAATTCTGGTCAAGAAATAGACCAATGAAATTCCTTCTCTTCTCTCGTTTACATACTGTTTGTCAAAAGAATTAAGTACTCTTGTATTTCATTTTCATTGTTGCAATCTCATGCTTGGTTTATCAAAGCATGAGATTGAGGGGGGATGTTAGAGTATAGAAGAATATTCTAGAATAGTATAATGTGTATAAATAGAGAAGTGTACACACAACAATTGTATGCAAAACAGAATTCAATACAATACAATTTCAAATTTCAGTTTCCCTCTCTTTTCTCTCTTCTCCCTCTTCCCTTCTCTAAACTAATTCTTCTTTCAATTCTGCAAACTCTCTCAATCCTAACACCCTCAGAACTGCATAAAACTACCAAGATTCTCTCTAACAGCTAGAGAGATCTCAAGTGCTGTAATCTATGAAAACTGGCATACTTTGTGTTGTTTTTTGGTCAGAATACTTGAATGTTAAATGCATAAGCTCATTTTCTTCTAGCAAAATGAATGTACATAAGAATAAAAACTCATTAGTAGAAATCAAACCTTCGGTTCAAGACTATCCTGCAGTAATAATTCCATCTGCATGTTGCAGAAAGCCTGTTCTCCAGTCTTTGAAGTCTCAACCATTTTAACCCTCCACGACTTTCTCACACAAAATCCCACAACAGTGTTGCAAGAACTTTGAATTTCTCAGCTAAACAATTGTTTTTAATTTGTTTCGTTCCTTGGTGTGTTCTCTAGTTCTATATGTTTCTGTCAGGCCCTTCTGTTATGGTGAATCAAAGCTAGTAGTTCAAGATCTAGTTTGCCCCAAGATCCAATTCTTGATTGTTCCCAGAATGTTGTGCTTGCAAAAACAGTTGCCCTGTACTCAAGCTGTTATCTTCAAGAAACCATGATCTCTATCCCAAATTGGAAGATACCGGACTTGACCAATATCTTCACTTTTAAATTCTAAAACATTCCCTAGGAAATCTACAAATTCTTTCCATTAAATCATGCTAACAAATGCGCACCCCTTCTTACTTTCTAGACTTACCACCAAGAAGGAGGTCGATGCTTCAGTCCATGAGAGATTCATAAGATTGTTTGGCAGACAAACTTCAGAGGTGGTCAAGTCAATTTACCGTCGCTAATTTTTCTATTCTGAATACTTCCAGAAATATATTCCACAAAGCTATCATTTGTAGAAGCCAATTCTCTTTGTGGAATTAGGAAGTCTACTGACCTGATTAAAACAGATGCTTTGTTATCTTGTGCAATCTTTTTCCAGGTCTGGGGAAAGTTGCTTGGAGCAAATATTCAAGATGCAGCCAGTGCAGAACTCTTTGAACCTGAGCAACTGGCAAGACAAATTATTGCCAAATCTACTATCGTAAAGAAAATTGGTTTCATTGGTCTTGGAGCAATGGGATTTGGCATGGCAACTCACCTGTTGAAATCAAATTTCTGCGTTGTTGGTTATGATGTAAATCCTCACTTTTTTTTCTTCCTATTTTGTGAAAGAGTCAGTTCCTGCTTGGAGCTGTGTAAGGATTGATTGCTGCCATTTCTGGGCCAAGTATCTTTCATGCAGTACTCATTAGAATAGAACTTTGATAACCATGCATCATTTATCCTGGTGAAATTTCTTTAACAATTGAATTGACCCTGGAATTCTTATCTTACTGTCTTCTAATAGTTTATGCTGATTGTCAAGGGAAGTGGAATTATTAATTTTTTAAAACTTCCCAGTTATTTAATTAAAAAAAACCAGTTATAACCTGTTTGAGAAATAAATTTTTATATATTTTCAGTTTTTTAATGTATGCTTATAGCTTCTTTGTGTGTACTTTCCTGCATGTGAATTTGTTTATGCTCTGCATGTATGTATATTTTCAGTTTTTAAAGTATAGAATTTGTTTTTGAGAAATAACTCTCTCTCTCCCTCGGTTTTTTTTTTTTTTTGTAGTGGCCTTACCATCAGGAGCATCTATCATCCTTTCTTCTACGGTATCCCCTGCATTTGTGAGCCAGCTGGAGCGACGATTGCAAAGTATGTCCTTTATAAAAGCGTAAATATCTATACTTTCAGCTATTCAAACTCCTGATGTGAAGATCTGTTGTGTTCTTATTAAATACATAGTTGTGTGTGTGTGTGTGTGTATTCAACTTACAAAAACTGTAGGTTCTAGTGTCATTCAAGAATATCTTGTATATCTTGAATTATAATAGAACAGAACATCTGTTGTGTTCTTTAGTTTTGTAAAATTGACAATTCTCCGATATTTAATCTGTTCTATTATAATTCAAGAATGCTTAAAAATCACAATAAAATGTTAATTTATCAGCAGGCAATTAAATTCATTAACCAGTTATTGTGAGGAGGAATTTGGAGCAGACCTACCCTTCAACTTTTTTGCATGAAGTGGTTACACCGAATATATCAAAAAACATTTCCTTTTTCTTCTTGACAGTGTTCACTCCTGCACTAGAAATTGTCAGAATAATCAATCTGTATTTTTCTTATTCAATTGAGTATTACACAGCCCTACTTTACATACTTATAATCAAAGAATGAATCTTCTAATTAAGACTATACATATTACATTCCTGTAATAAAGCTAACAGAGATGGAAAGTGAAACGTCTTTCCATCTCTGTTCTTATAATCTCTCCTAGCATTTATGTTGTACAGCTCACGCCAACACTCCCCCTCAAGTTGATGCATAGGGGTCCATTATGCACAACTTGACTAGTGAGCTGTGGAAATCTTTGCTGGATACGGATGGGAACTTAATTGTCTTTGTCTCGAGATTATGTTTGATGAAATGCCGATCGACCTCCACATGCTTCGTTCTATCATGTTGGACTGGATTTTGAGAAATACTTATCGCAGCTTTGTTATCACAGAAGAGATTCATTTCTGATTTTGGAGCAAAGCCAATCTCGGTTAATAATTTTTTTAGCCAAAGGAGTTCACACACACCTTTTGCCATCCCGCGAAATTCTGATTCAGCGCTTGAGAGTGCCACCACCTTCTGTTTCTTACTTCTCCATGTCACTAAATTTCCACCAACAAAAGTAAAATACCCGGAAGTTGACTTCCTGTCTATGCAATTCCCAGCCCAATCTGCATCGGTATACCCTTCAACTTCCAAGTTACCATTCTTGGAAAATATAAGCCCTTTTCCTAGAGATGACTTCAGGTATTTTAGTATTCGAGTTACAGCTTCCATGTGTTCCTCACTTGGGCAATGCATAAATTGACTCACCACGCTTACCGCATACGCAATATCTGGATGGGTATGCGATAAATAAATTAGTTTGCCAACTAATCGTTGATATTTCCCCTTATCGGTTTGTTTCTGGTCTGGATAAATCCCCAGTTTGTGATTCTGGATAATCGGGGTGTCTGCTTGTTTGCACTCCAATAGTCCTACTTCTGATAGTAGGTCTAGGATATATTTTCTTTGAGACAAAAAAATACCTCGATTCGATCTTGCAACTTCTATTCCCAGAAAATATTTTAACCCACCTAGATTTTTCATCTCAAATTGCTGGCTAGTTGCCCCTGAAGTCGTGATATCTCTTCTTTATCATCTCCTGTAATAATCATATCATCAACATAAATGATTAAGGCTGTTACTTTTCCCTGCTGCCTTTTGAGAAATAAGGTGTGATCTGAGCCGCTTTGCGTGAAGCCATACTTCTTCATTGCTAAGCTGAATCTTCCAAACCATGCTCGCGGCGATTGCTTTAGCCCATACAGGGCCCGCTGTAATTTACATACTTTATTTTCTCCAGTAGTTACTGAGTAGCCTGGAGGAATATCCATATACACCTCCTCTTCAAGATCACCGTGCAAAAAAGCGTTCTTTACATCAAACTGGTGTAATGGCCAATCCAGATTTGCTGCAATGGATAATAACACCCTGACAGTGTTCAGTTTGGCTACCGGGGAAAAAGTTTCGCGGTAGTCTACACCATATACTTGTGTATACCCTTTAGCCACGAGTCTTGCCTTGTACCTTTCCACGGATCCATCTGCTTTATGTTTAATAGAAAACACCCACTTGCACCCTACCGTCTTCTTTCCTGTTGGTAGTGGTACTAGGCTCCATGTTTCATTTTTCATCAAAGCTTCCATTTCTTCTTTGATAGCTTGCATCCACTTCGGATGTATTATGGCTTCCTCCACTCCTGTAGGGACTTGATTGCACGAAATGTCATGCATAAAGGTCTTGATTGGTTTCGGTAGTCCATGTGTAGCCACATAATTTGCAATAGGGTACCATGATTTTCTCTCTTCAACATCTGGTGAATATCTCCTGGGTGGTTTCCCACGATTGTGTCTGTAAGGTAATTCATAACTAGCAGATGGTTCCAGGACATTAGTTTTTAAAGAGTCTACCTCAGGATTCTCAGGAGTTGGGTCTTCGGGTACTATAGAGGGGGACGATACGCCAGCTTCTGAAATAGCTTCTGGGACTACATCTTCTAGTGCTTGCAAGGCTGTATTTTCTGCTCTTCCTGTTTCTACGGTAGCTTCTGGAATCTCAATAGCTTGTGGGCAATTATCAGCTTCTACCACCCCTTCTCTGTTTTCAGCTTCTACCACTTCAACTCCTCTATTCAGATCGTAACATGGCTGTGATGGTTCAGATAGGCCTGGCCAGTGTAATTCCATCCACTTCAACTCTTCTTGTCTAGTCTCCCCCTGAAGAGGAGAATTGGATGGAAAAAATGTTTTTGTCTTCATGAATGTGACGTCCATAGAAACATAGGTGCGGTTGGCAGTAGGGTCATAGCATCTATAACCCTTTTGATGGAATGCGTAACCCACAAACATGCATCGACGAGCGCAGGGATCTAGCTTGGTTCGCTGATTTTTATGAAGGTGAACATATGCAACACACCCAAACACACGGGGTGGAAGCATCAATACTGAGGGCAGCAGAGTATGTTTCGCAAGGACTTGCAGTGGAGTTTGGAACCCCAGCACCTTAGAAGGCAGTCTGTTCAATAGGTGCACAGCCGTAGTGACTGCATCAGGCCAGTACCGAGAGGGAGCATGGGCATTTAGCAGAAGTGCTCTGGTAATTTCAAGGACATGTCGATTTTTTCGCTCAACAATTCTGTTTTGCTGAGGAGTTTGAGGACATGAAGTTTCATGAATAATGCCATGAAGATTGAAATAATCGCGGAATTGATGATTCACATATTCCCCCCCATTGTCCGATCGAAAAACTTGAATCTTGGCAGAAAATTGTGTGTTTATCATTGCATGAAATGACTTAAACACACTGAACACCTCATCTTTATGTTTTAGCAAGTAGAGCCAAGTCATGCGTGTGCAATCGTCAATGAAGAACACAAACCATTTGACCCCGGATATGGTATGGGTTGGGGAATATTATAGCATGTACACTAAATAGGAAATATTGTAATCTCATTCCTATGTGGTAATCTCCACCATTACTATTGTATGTTGCCCTACACATATATATAGAAAGGAGTGGCTAACATCAAATCCACTTGATTTAATTTTTAGTGATGTTTGGGGACCTGCTCCCATGCTTTCCTCTGATGGTTTCCGTTATTTTGTTATATTTGTTGATGCGCACACTAAATATATCTGGTATTATCCCCTTGTTGCTAAATCTGATGTATTCTCTACGTTTCAACGTTTTCAAACTCTTGTTGAGCGTCAGTTTTCTCGTAAAATTAAATATGTTCAAACTGATTGGGGTGGCGAATATCGCAAGTTAAATAAATTCTTTGAAACCATTGGTATTCACCATCGCCTAATTTGCCCTCATACTCATGAACAAAATGGCACAGTTGAACGTCGTCATAGGCATATTGTCGAAACTGGTCTCACCCTTCTAGGCCAGTGTCATGCTCCATTGCGCTATTGGAATTATGCTATGGAATCATCAGTTTATCTTATTAATCGCATGCCTACTCTTGTCCTTCAAAATAAATCTCCTTATGCATGCTTGTTTGATCACACTCCTGATTATAATTTTCTCCGTATTTTTGGGTGTCTTTGTTTCCCATTTTTACGTCCATATCATGCTCATAAATTAGATTTTCGGTCTTCTCCATGTGTGTTCTTAGGCTATAGCTCGTCTCATCTTGGATATCGCTGTCTTGATTTAGAGTCTGATCGTATCTATATATCCCGTCATGTTCGTTTTCATGAAAGTGTCTTCCCTTTTAGGAAATCTGAACAGGTAACAACTGACCCCATACCATCCACTACACCTACCTACCTTCCATCATTGCAACCTCCTCCATACTTGCCTACCCATACCCAAACCACCAAAAATACCAACCCACCTTTGCCCGTTGTTCCATCTGACCCTGCTTCACCACCCCGCTTTGCCATACTATCACCACATGCTTGTCGTTCCACTGATTTTTGTGCAGGAACAGGTTCAGATGTGCAAGTTTCAGGAGCAGCACAATCTCGGTCCGAAACTGACCCAACAGCAGGTTCACCACCACCTGCGGTGCAGCCGAGCTCCTCCCCGAGTTCACCCCCTGGTATAAAGCTTTGTGTTGATCTCTCCTCTTATCCTCTTCAGCACACTCCAGGTACAGGTGCTGCTGCTCCTTGTCCCGCTGCTTCCACGCACCCCATGGTCCTTCGTCCGAGACAACCAAAGACAGCTTTAGTCACCACGGCAGCCTCTCCTTCTGCCTTCTTCTGTCGGGTAGATACTCCTCCCTCACATGAGCCACTTGTTTTTAATGATGCAAACAGATATGAGGCTTGGTATAATGCAATGCGTGAGGAAATTCAAGCGCTCCGCACAAACAGCACATGGACTTTGGTGCCGTTTCATCCATCCATGAATGTTGTTGGTAGCCGATGGGTCTACAAAATTAAACGCAAATCTGATGGTAGTATTTAGAGGTATAAGGCACGCCTGGTGGCAAGAGGCTTCACTCAGCAGGAAGGTATTGATTATTCAGAAACTTTTAGTCCTGTTATCAAACAGGCAACGGTACGCTTGGTATTCTCCATTGCAGTTTCGAGTGGTTGGAAAATTCATCAGCTTGACATTCATAATGCCTTCCTTAATGGCGTACTTGATGAAGAGGTTTACATGAAACAACCTCCAGGTTTTGTTGATTCTGCTCTCCCAGGTCATGTATGTCGATTGCATAAGTCTTTATATGGCTTAAAACAGGCTCCGCGAGCATGGTACACGCGTCTGAATGACTTCTTATTGTCCATTGGTTTTCGTGCTTCTAAAGTGGACACCTCATTGTTTATCTTCACAGTTGGTAGCGACATTTGCTATCTCTTGGTTTATGTTGATGATATCCTGCTTACGAGTAATAATGCTGTTTTGCTGCAACGCCTAATTCGGTTATTGAGCTCAGAATTTAAACTTCGAGACTTGGGTGATGTTCATTATTTCTTGGGGGTTGAAGTTCAAACTACTAGTATGGGACTTATGCTTTGTCAACATAAGTATACACTTGACATTCTCACGCGAGCTGGTATGTTATCTTGTAAACCTGTTGACACCCCTATTTCGGCATCCAAAGCCACCATTATGCCTGATTCTTTATTTCCTGATGCTACTCGTTTTCGGCAATTGGTTGGTGCTCTTCAATATCTCACTTTCACACGTCCGGATATATGCTTTGCTGTTAACCGGGTATGTCAGTTTATGCATGCTCCTACAGAATCTCATTGGGCTGCAGTAAAACGCATCTTGCGTTATCTTCGTGGTACAGCATCACATGGTTTACACATTACTCGCAGCTCTTCTTTTGCTTTACATGGATTTACTGATGCAGATTGGGCAGGTAGTATTGAGGACAGGAAATCTACGGGTGGTTACCTTGTGTTCTTTGGTCAGACGCCGATTTCATGGAAATCAGGTAAGCAACGCACTGTTGCTCGGTCTTCGACGGAAGCTGAATATAAGGCCTTAGCAAATGGCACGGCTGAAGTCATTTGGCTTCAGTACTTATTAACAGACCTTAAGATTCCGACCACCTATGCTCCTATCATTTGGTGTGATAACCTTGGCGCCACATACTTGGCGGCAAACCCTGTCTTTCATGCTCGCACAAAACATATTGAGATTGATTATCATTTTTTCCGAGATAGAGTTGCGAAGAAAGAGATTCAGATCCTGTTTATTTCCTCCAAGGATCAACTTGCCGATGTTTTCACTAAGCCACTTCCGGCTCCTTCATTTACAGCTTTCAGGTTCAAGCTTCGGGTTGATTCTCCACCCTCAGCTTGAGGGGGCGTATTATAGCATGTACACTAAATAGGAAATATTGTAATCTCATTCCTATGTGGTAATCTCCACCATTACTATTGTATGTTGCCCTACACATATATATAGAAAGGAGTGGCTAACTATTAGGTTAAGCCTCCTAATTACTTCTCAATTGGGAAGGACCCCACACATCAGAATGAATCAAGGAAAATGGGATATCCCTTTTATTCAATTGCATAGGATAAGGGACCCTATGGCTTTTTGCTAAGGTGCAGATTTCACATTGGAAATCAGAAAGCTGCACTTGAGAAAATAAATTCGGGAACAAGTGTTTCAAATAAGTGAAGGACAGGTGTCCTAAACGGTAGTGCCACAGCCATATCTCCTTCTCTTTACTGCCAACCGAATGCTGCATATGGTATGCTCTTATAGTACTGAAATCCTCCACATAATAAAGTCCCCCCCTCTTAGTACCACGCCCAATGATCTCCTTGGTGAGAATGTCCTGGATAAGACAGAAAGTAGGATACATGAGCACTAAACAATTCAGATCAGAGGTGATTTGGCTCACGGAGAGGAGCTTGTGAGTGAGGGATGGAATGAGCAATGTATTAGGCAACTGCAATGTGTGTGTTAGTATCACTGTGCCTGCACCAGTCACCGGGGAGATAATGCCATTGGCATTTGCTATATTTGTACGTTTTGGTAAGGATGTTTGAATGAAATCCTTGGCATCAAATGTCATATGGTCCGTGGCGCCAGAGTCCAGTAGCCATTCATCACATTTATCTTCACACGGTGAAGTAATACACACACAACTAGGGTTACCTGCATCTGCGTCTGAGGATGAGCTGTTGGCAGTCTGTGGTGTAAAGGATAGATGAGGTTCTGTGGTGGTCATTGCTGCAGTACCAGGGCCTTCTTCTTTGCTAGCTGTATCCCTGCGTTTTTTGGTTTGGAGTTCATTCCACCACTCAGGATATCCATGTAACTTGAAATAGTTTTCCCGTGTGTGCCTTTGGTTCCCATAGTGGGTGCATTTCAGGCCTTCATTTGCTGCTCGGGATTTCTACCTCCCACTGTGTCCATTAGGATTAAAGGAGAGTTGCTTAAGCTGAAGTGCTTGGCTTGGTTGGAATGCTTTAGTGGCAAGGACAACCCCAAACATATTCTCATTTTCTGAGGTCATCACGGTTTGGCGAGAGGATTCACGGCGGACATGAGCATAAGCTGCTCCACAGTGGGGAATGGACGAATCTGCAATACATCTCCTCTTACCTTGTCCAATCAGTTGTCCAGTCCATCCAAGAAGACATACACCCGTTCTTCTTGGAGAATAGCATTGTATTTGTGGATATCCACTGCACACTCCATTGGATTAGGGTGTCTGAAATCAATTTCACGCCATAACCCTTGGAGATCATTGTAGAATTGTTCCAAGGATCCTCCTGCCTATTTCAGTTGCGTCACCCTTCGCCTCAGATCATAGACCTGAGATGTGTCACTTCCGTCAAAGTAAGTGGTAACAATGGAGTCCCATACCAATTTAGCAGTAGGGAACCGAATAAAATTCCCTATTAGTGAGGGATCCATTGAATTGATCAGCCATCCATTGACAATGGCATTGTCTGTATGCCATTTGCGAAAAAATGGGTCTGTTAATGGTGGTTGCGGAAGGTCACCATTGATATATCCCAATTTGTCTTTGCCTGAGATATACATCTCGACAACTTGAGACCATAGGGCATAGTTGGTGCTGTTCAACTTGATGCCAATCGGAGCCGCAGGGGACTCAGTAGATATGGTAGGTGTTTGTATCTTGCTAAGAGCTTCAGTAATTTTCATAGTGAACTCTGAAAGCATAGATTCTCGTTGGGGTATGTCAGACTGCTCTGTATCAGTCTCTGAAGCCATGGGTGGCCGGCTAAAGGGATAATTTAAGGTTAGGGATTTTGGAAAAATATGGGATGCTCTGATATCATGTCAGAATAATCAATCTGTATTTTTCTTATTCAATTGAGTATTACACAGCCCTACTTTACATACTTATAATCAAAGAATGAATCTTCTAATTAAGACTATACATATTACGTTCCTGTAATAAAGCTAACAGAGATGGAAAGTGAAACGTCTTTCCATCTCTGTTCTTATAATCTCTCCTAGCATTTATGTTGTACAGCTCACGCCAACAGAAATCATGAGCTGACCCTAACAACAACTAGAATCATGAATGCATTCTGGCTGTTTACTTGCTTGACCTTTCCTGGTATGGCGTGAACTAATTCATTCAACTAATGTCTTGTTAACCAATCTGTTACTATAAATACATAGGAAAGACTTAAAGTTATTGAAAACTAATATTCATAGATCTTGGGAATACAAATGAATATTATAAAAGGGAAATGCTTAGTTTAGTTTTTATTCTTGCACATGCAAGATCTTGGATCTGAATAATGCCATTTCTTTTTAGTGATGTAAAAGCATGACATGACAGTTGAATATTCTCTCCTTGGAAAGTTAAAACTTCTCCAATTTGGCATTAAGCTAGATAGAAAATGAGGATGGAGAATTGATGTGTGGAAAGAAAGCATGAGAAAATGTAACAGAAAATTGTTAAGAGAATAATATAAACCATATTTTGGGGTCTCATCTAACAGCTTAAACTTTTAAGTGAGATGGTTCCTTAACATGATATCAGAGTCTTGTCGACCCAGTAGTCACGAGTTCGAATCTTAACACCTTCATTCTATTTAATAAAAATAAGCATAAGGTAGTGTGGACCTGTGTGCAAGTTTCAAGCCCAAAAGGTTTTCACTTGAGGGTGTGTGTTAGAGAATAATATAAATCATATTTTGAAGCCTCACCTAACAACCTAAACTTTTAGGTGAGATGGTTACTTAACAAAAATGACCTAGCTGAGTTTACACATGGATGAAGATTACAAGTCCTTTCTCTTTTACCATTTTAGATTTTACTGATTGTTTTTGCTTTTAAATCTGTTTCACTTTCTTTACATCTCTTGTTTGTAGGTGTCTTTCCCCCCCCCCCTCTGTATTTGTCACCTATACTCTGGTTGGCCTTGGTTTTTAACGAGTTTGCTTGTCTCGATTCACAAAAGAAGATAGTGGTTATTTTTGGTTTAAATATTGCGTGTAATTTCTTTAAATGCATGCAATAAAATTGCAGTGCCACTGCTAATTGAAGGAACAACTTATGGTTTAAGCTTGTTTAGGATGCTCTATTTTGTTATTTTGTTATTTTGTGATTATGACCCCTATGATGCCATGTTTCCATGCTTCATTTTTCCCAATATTTTCTTACTCAAAAAAATGCAAATGTCGTAGGCAGGGGCTTGAAATTGGTGGATGCTCCTGTTTCTGGTGGTGTCAAGAGGGCCTCAGAAGGAACACTTACGGTCTGACAAAAAATGCGAAATTGGTTCATTTTGAAAGCAGCTATGTATATTTTGATAACTGTTTCTCAAAGTAATTTTATATTGCTGTCAGATAATGGCTTCTGGTACTGATGAATCTCTTACATGTACCGGCTCAGTTCTCTCAGGTGATTATCTCATTAACTATTCTTAATTTTGATTGGAGGAGTTTCGTAGATCTAGATTACAACTTACCCATGGTTGTTAATTATGAGCAGCATTAAGTGAGAAGCTTTATGTGATTAGAGGAGGTTGTGGGGCTAGAAGGTATTGCAACATTTATTTTTCTCTCACCGAGCATTATATCATCATTTTGTTGGTTCATTGATCATTTGAATTATGTATTAGTATACAGACATGCAAAAATTGTCTTAGATAATCATATCATTTAGTCATAGAACTTTCCAGGGAACTGATTCTTACTCTCTGTTCTTTTCAATTATTGCCTTTAGTGGTGTAAAGATGATTAATCAGCTGCTCGCTGGAGTTCATATAGCATCAGGGGCTGAGGCAATGGCGCTCGGAGCTCGATTAGGTCTCAATACAAGGATGCTGTTTGATTTTGTCAAGAACAGAGGACGAACATCCTGGTTTGTTTCATGGGAAATGCACTGTTCTTCTAGTTTTTTTTCTTTTTATTGAGCTGAATTTGAGAATTTTTGTTATTGTCTTAGCCTTTAACACTTAATTTTATTTGAAATTAACATGTGTTTTTTACCCATTTAAGTGATTATTTAAAAAAGGATGGTTGTTGCATCCCTTTTCATTAGAGGATTCAACTACTTCAATTCTTAAATTCATAGATTAATATCAGATTAAAAATTGTTTCCATTTGCAGGATGTTTGAGAATCGTGTTCCGCACATGCTGGACAATGATTATACACCGTATTCTGCACTCGATATCTTTGTGAAGGATCTGGTCTGACTGACATTTATCCTGCATTATGTTTGAATGAAGAAATTTTTTGATTCCTGGTTGTTAGTTTTTTAAAACTGCTCTATAATCATCTGCAGGGAATTGTTACCCGTGAATCATCATCCCTTAAAGTTCCACTTCATATTGCAACTGTTGCACACCAACTATTCCTGGCAGGTGTCGTGATCTTCTGTTTCCAGGTGTTATGTTTTCCCCAGTCCTTCTTTTGATATGATCTATAAGAGAATAATTTTTAATTTAAAAAGTTTTAGTTGGCTAAAGATAAGATTTATCTTATGTTTATAGTGAGATATGTGAGAACGATGTGTCTAGGTAAGTTGGATTTAATAAGAAATTCTTAGTTTTTTCTATTCCGTATCACAAGATATGACAATGCATAGTGGAAAATTGGGGCCTGCTTTGCCTTTTCTTATCCACAGGGAGGTAGGGATTGACTTGTCACGACCCGATTCCCGGATCCATGACCGGCACATAGGCATGGTCCCCCTCCAAGGTTCCACACCTATGCGAACCCAAACTTACACACAAACTTATCATTCAACTTCAGAATTTAACGCAGCGGAAATAACAAAGTAAACTTTATAACATAATTCGATTGTCTTTATACAAGAGTTGATTACATACGGTTATAATTGTGGAGCACTAACTAGACATATGAACAAAAGTATCCAGTACAACCAAAATAGCAGGTTCCAAGAGTAGGACAAAAATGACCTGCTAGCAAGCTACGACCCTGAAAATAATGAATAATGAGGGGGTGAGTTCAACAACTCAGTGAGTAGATAATATCCAATATACACATACGAGACAATATAGCAATGAGAAATATATTATCGAATCGGCTCAAAGTTCTTACAACAAGTTTCTCAAATAGGTCATAACAAGAATGTATAGGTAAAGCTCGTCAGAAAATCAGAATACAGTGAGCATGAGGCTCCGTACTGTGGGATGATCAGTCCACACAGGTTGGTGACTCCCCCGACCAACTAGGGTTTCAGATACGATGTGCACAAAGGCTAACACTACCCTGTTAGCATGGGTATTCTGACTGGCATACCACAGGCATATCTTATAATCAAACAAACATATTCAGATCTCAAGGCTCAACTCATGGTATCAATCAAATGAGGAGCTATCAATTCACAAACAGATATAGGCTCATATCAAGAACGTATATTCAACAAATGATTATGCTTTATCGTATCAAGAATATAATCAAGGTATATATTATCAAAAAGCATAATCCAATTCATACTAGTAAATTCAAATATTTATACTATTTCTCATGCATATTAAATGTTATCCACTCACCTGACTCAAAAGCAAATAAGGTTCAACAGCAGAGTGTTGACGAAATCTTACTGATATCCCGCGGGTAGAAGATCGGGATTATCTGAATATATAAAAGAAGATATACTCAAGAAATGACTCAAAAGAAGTAAAATACCTTTAATAACATATCTAAGAGCTCAAATCATAATCCTATGTGTTTTTGAATCAACTATCCATTTCTTCGTAAAACCTAAATCAAAGGTTTCTTCCAAAATCTAATTCCAAATACCTAACTCATAAAATTGATATTAATCCATCAAATGAGCTTCAATTATCCATCAAACCAATCTGAAATACAAATATTTCTCTTAGGGACCATTCTAAAATTTTTCTCATTTTTTTTTTTAGGGCCAAATCGTAATTTTACCAAATTGAAGGACTAAATTGAACTCCTCTTAAATTCACAACTATACTGAAATTTCATCCATAATTCATCCTCAATTCTGTCCAGAATCTCGAATTTCATTCCAGGGACCAAACTGTAATTTTTCAAATTTCGGGGACCAAACTGTAATTTTCACAAAAAGGACCAAAATGACATTTCATCATCTTCAACCTCTGCCCAGAATTCCAGCAAGGGATTTTCGAAATTTATCAACATTATTTACCATTTTTCTCAATATTTTCTTAAACCAAACATCTCAAAACTTCAAAATCATCTACAATCAAACTAATTAAACTATTACCCAACACATTCAACCCTTAACATCTCTCTTAATTCATCAATCAAACCCAAATAAAATTCTCAAACCCTAACAACCCATACAAGCAAAAATCATAGCTAATACATAATAAAACACACACATTACCTTAACAACTATTTCTCCTTCTTCTCCTCTTCTCTTTCCCTCTTTTCTCTTCTTCTTCTTCTTCTTTCTTTCTCTCTTCCCGATTCTCTCTCTCAAATTTTCAGATTACTTCTTTCTTTCTTTCTTTTTTCCTTTTCTTTTCTTTTCTTTTCTATTTATATTTACTAGCTTGTACAATTACTACAACACCCCTAACCTAATTCTAAGCCACTAAGGGCATACATGTATTTTCCTTTTAAAAATTTCAAGTCACTACAATCTCCCCACCTTATAAAAGTTTCGTCCTCGAAACTAAATAAATGTTTGAATACGTACCGAGATTATCAAAAAGATGAGGATATTCCTCACGCATCTTATCCTCAAGTTCCCATGTTGCTTCTTCAATTGAATGACCTTTCCACTTCACTTTCACCCAAGCTATATCCTTCGACCTTAGCTTTCTCACTTGTCGGTCCACTATAGTTTCTGGTTGCACCTCATAAGTCACATCATCTCTTAACTCAACTAGATGCACTCCTAACACACGAGATGGATCCGGCATATACTTCCATAGCATAGAAACATGAAATACAGGATGTATAGCCGACAAATTTGACGGTAAGGCCAACCTATAAGCAACTGCTCAAATTCTCTCCAAAATCTCATACGGCACAGTAAATCGAGGACTTAGCTTGCCTTTCTTTCTAAACCTGAATACTCCTTTGGTCGGTGAGACCTTTAAGAACACACAATCACCCACTGAAAACTCTAAGTCACGCCTCCTTTTATCCGCGTAACTTTTCTACCTACTTTGAGCTGTCTGAAGTCTCTTTCTGATCACCTCTATCTTATCTGAGGTAATTTGAATCAACTCAGGTCCCATTAGCTTTTTCTCACCAACCTAAACCAACAAACTGGTGATCTACATTTCCGTCCGTACAAAGCCTCATAAGGTGCCATCTCTATGCTAGCCTGATAATTGTTGTTGTAAGCAAATTCCACTAATGATAGGAACTTACTCCAACCAACCCCAAAATCCATAACACAGGCTCTCAACATATCCTCCAATATCTGAATAGTAGACTTTGAATAAACCAAAATATCATCAATAAAAACTATCACAAATTGATTAATAAACTGTTTAAACACTTTGTTCATCAAGTCCATAAAAGTTGTTGGCGCATTCGTTAATCCAAAAGACATCACCAAGAACTCATAGTGACCATACCGAGTTCTAAAGGCGGTTTTTGGAATGTCTTCTTTCCTTATCCTCAACTATTGATACCCAAATGAAAATCAATCTTAGAAAAGAATTGAATTCCCTACAACTGATCAAACAAATCATCTATACAAGGGGGTGGGTATCTATTTCGAACTGTCACTCGATTTAGTTGTCTATAATCTATACATAACCTCAATGACCCATCTTTCTTCTTCACAAACAACATTGGGGCTCCCTAAGGGGACACACTTGGCCAAATGAACTTCTTATCTAATAAATCCTGCAATTGTTCCTTCAGCTCTCTCAATTCTGCTGGTGCCATCCTATATGGTGCCATTGATATTGGTTCGGTACCAGGAACCAAATCAATAGAAACATCAATCTCCCTATATGGAGGCAATCCAGGTAACTCATCCTGAAATACTTTGATGAACTTCTTAACTATTGGGACTTGGTTTAACCAGGAAATTTCCTTATCTACATCCACTATATATGCTAGGTAACACTGTACCCTTTTTCGTGTCATTCTCCTCGAGATAGTCAATAATATAATTAATGAACACACAATCTTATCTCCTTGAAAAACTAACCTCATTTCTCCATCTAAATCAAACACTACTTTCTTACCCTGACAAATTTTTAAAGCCCTATGCTTTGACAAACAATCCATTCTCAAAATCACATCAAAATCAATCATATCTAAAACATGCAAGTCTCCCATAAGGATCTTATCTCCAATTTCTATCTCACAATTTTGATACACATACTTCACTAATATTAATTCCCAAAATCACATCAAAATCAATCATATCTAAAATATTCAAGTCTCTCATAAGGATCTTATCTCCAATTTCTATCTCACAATTTTTGATACACATACTTCACCAATATTAATTCCCAAAATCACATCAAAATCAATCATATCTAAAACATTCAAGTCTCCCATAGGATTTTATCTCCAATTTATATCTCACAATTTTGATACACATACTTCACTAATATTAATTCTTCATCCACGGAGATATAAACAGAAATGAGAAATCCTAACAGAGTTAGTTGTCTATCTAACCTCATGGCAATATATAGGGACATAAACAAAAGGGTTGCACCCGTATCAAACAAAACTTTTGATTCAAAAGTGCAAACAAAAAGAATATATTCAAGTGCGAATACATCACCCCTTCTATAAGGAATATACCTTGCATTTCTTAACTACACAATACGGACATCGTTCTGATCATCACGTACTCCAATAACATTAGCTATATGTCTATTCCTCGACATATTAAGGAATAACACACTTTTATCATTCCAGAACAATTGCACAATAGTTATCAAATAATTATTGGAAAGCATATCTATAGAAGACATAAGGAATCAGGAAGATATGCTTGATGAGAATTCAGAATTTCAAGGATGACAGACAAGACAAAACGGATCCTAATGCTCCACAATACGAATCCTAACTTTACTATTATTTCATGAATTGAAGCTATGTCATTATGTTTTGTCACTCACTCTTTTACTTTTATTCATTTTATAAAAACCAGGCTGTCACGACCCGATTCCCGGATCCATGACCGGCACATAGGCATGGTCCCCCTCCAAGGTTCCACACCTATGCGAACCCAAACTTACACACAAACTTATCATTCAACTTCAGAATTTAACGCAGCGGAAATAACAAAGTAAACTTTATAACATAATTCGATTGTCTTTATACAAGAGTTGATTACATACGGTTATAATTGTGGAGCACTAACTAGACATATGAACAAAAGTATCCAGTACAACCAAAATAGCAGGTTCCAAGAGTAGGACAAAAATGACCTGCTAGCAAGCTACGACCCTGAAAATAATGAATAATGAGGGGGTGAGTTCAACAACTCAGTGAGTAGATAATATCCAATATACACATACGAGACAATATAGCAATGAGAAATATATTATCGAATCGGCTCAAAGTTCTTACAACAAGTTTCTCAAATAGGTCATAACAAGAATGTATAGGTAAAGCTCGTCAGAAAATCAGAATACAGTGAGCATGAGGCTCCGTACTGTGGGATGATCAGTCCACACAGGTTGGTGACTCCCCCGACCAACTAGGGTTTCAGATACGATGTGCACAAAGGCTAACACTACCCTGTTAGCATGGGTATTCTGACTGGCATACCACAGGCATATCTTATAATCAAACAAACATATTCAGATCTCAAGGCTCAACTCATGGTATCAATCAAATGAGGAGCTATCAATTCACAAACAGATATAGGCTCATATCAAGAACGTATATTCAACAAATGATTATGCTTTATCGTATCAAGAATATAATCAAGGTATATATTATCAAAAAGCATAATCCAATTCATACTAGTAAATTCAAATATTTATACTATTTCTCATGCATATTAAATGTTATCCACTCACCTGACTCAAAAGCAAATAAGGTTCAACAGTAGAGTGTTGACGAAATCTTACTGATATCCCGCGGGTAGAAGATCGGGATTATCTGAATATATAAAAGAAGATATACTCAAGAAATGACTCAAAAGAAGTAAAATACCTTTAATAACATATCTAAGAGCTCAAATCATAATCCTATGTGTTTTTGAATCAACTATCCATTTCTTCATAAAACCTAAATCAAAGGTTTCTTCCAAAATCTAATTCCAAATACCTAACTCATAAAATTGATATTAATCCATCAAATGAGCTTCAATTATCCATCAAACCAATCTGAAATACAAATATTTCTCTTAGGGACCATTCTGAAATTTTTCTCCTTTTTTTTTTTGGGCCAAATCGTAATTTTACCAAATTGAAGGACTAAATTGAACTCCTCTTAAATTCACAACTATACTGAAATTTCATCCATAATTCATCCTCAATTCTGTCCAGAATCTCGAATTTCATTCCAGGGACCAAACTGTAATTTTTCAAATTTCGGGGACCAAACTGTAATTTTCACAAAAAGGACCAAAATGACATTTCATCATCTTCAACCTCTGCCCAGAATTCCAGCAAGGGATTTTCGAAATTTATCAACATTATTTACCATTTTTCTCAATATTTTCTTAAACCAAACATCTCAAAACTTCAAAATCATCTACAATCAAACTAAGTAAACTATTACCCAACACATTCAACCCTTAACATCTCTCTTAATTCATCAATCAAACCCAAATAAAATTCTCAAACCCTAACAACCCATACAAGCAAAAATCATAGCTAATACATAATAAAACACACACATTACCTTAACAACTATTTCTCCTTCTTCTCCTCTTCTCTTTCCCTCTTTTCTCTTCTTCTTCTTCTTCTTCTTCTTTCTTTCTCTCTTCCCGATTCTCTCTCTCAAATTTTCAGATTACTTCTTTCTTTCTTTCTTTTTTCCTTTTCTTTTCTTTTCTTTTCTATTTATATTTACTAGCTTGTACAATTACTACAACACCCCTAACCTAATTCTAAGCCACTAAGGGCATACATGTATTTTCCTTTTAAGAATTTCAAGTCACTACATGACTGGATAGTCAAGAAAAGGACAGAAAATGTAGGATCAACATGTTAGATGACCTTGAATTATTACGAGTAGTAGTGTCTTCATTGGCATAGAAAAGAACTACATGCACTGAAGGTCCAAAAAGGTAGAACGGGAGTTTGTGGCTTGTCATTATTATTGATTGCTCTGAAGTGTGTGTAGAATGGAGCCAAGGGATTTTTTTCACTGACCTCATGTTGTTGGAGAAAGCTTATCTAAGTTGTCAAAACCTGGACAATCCAGGAGAACAAAGCATTTTACTAATGGCCCCGATTCAACCTTTATACAAGTGGGAGCTGAGCTGAAAGTCAAGCAACATTTGACTTATTAACTAGAGTTTTCAATAGCTTTAAAATGGTGACAAAAGACTTCAAATTACTTTTTTCTGTCAAATTCCAAAGATAAGGAAATGAAAACAATTAGACGAATGCCTTGGACATGCAGGTTGTATCGGAAATTTTTCTGCAGGATATGTGATGGAAAACTAGCAACATATGTCGTTAATATTCATCTATATTTTGAAAATGTTTCTCATGCTAGTGCATATACATATTCTCCTTTACATTCACTTTAGTTACCTTTTCTTATATGTATTAGTTGAATTTCATTATTGAGCAGGCTCTGCTGCTGGCTGGGGTCGGCAAGATGATGCAGGTGTGGTTAAGGTATATCGATTACTTTTGAAATGTAAAACATTTGGAAGTTATTATATATGAATGAAGTCAGATGGTCACAGGCTTAACTTTTTTTTTTTTGTATCAGGTTTATGAGACCCTCACAGGTGTTAAAGTTGAAGGAAAACTTCCTATACTTAAGAAAGAAGTTGTCTTGCAGTCTCTTCCACCTGAGTGGCCCCTGGATCCCATTGATGATATTCATAGACTGAACCACAGCAATTCAAAAACGTTGGTTGTTCTAGATGATGATCCAACTGGAACTCAAACTGTCCATGATATTGAAGTATTAACAGAATGGTGATCTCTTGCCTCTATAATGTATAATCGTTTTCCAAACCTGATAAAAAAATAAAAATCAATATAAATATATATTTTTGTTTCATATAGAAGTTTAGTTGTTTCTGTTGAAATTCCTGGATTCCAAGACTGCTGAAGACAGGACACGTCTGTTGAAGAGTGAAGATGATGAGTCCTAGTTTGAGTCAAATTTCAGTGTTAGATTAGTATTGAATTAGCTTGGTTTGATTTGTTTATGAATAAAGGTCATGTTGACCAAGTTTAGGATTGAGTTCAGTTTAGTCTTAGTTAACAGATCATGTTGATCAATTAGCTGATTAGGATTGAGTCAATTAGCTTAATAGGATTGAGTCCAATTTGAATTCTAGTTAATCATGTACAAGAAGAAGTTGTATTCAACTAAACCTCTTGTAATTTCTTTTTCTATAAATAAAGAAGAGGGATAGCAGTAACCTCACATTGATTCTGCCCCTTATTATACAGAATTTAAGTTCTTGGTGTTCTTCCCGTGTTCTTCATTTTCTGGAAATTCCAGATTTGAATCTGAACAGTGCATGTTCTTGGGCTTATCACAGTTGACTTTTGTTGACTTTTTTTGTTTTAATTCCTACAATTGGTATCAGAGCAATTAGGATCTTAGGAGGGATTGTGTGAAACACGAGTGGAAGGTGAGATTCACAAAAAGGGGAAATCAAAGTCAGTTTTGGGTGAGAAAAGAAAAATGAATTCTGGAGGCAATTTTGCAGCAACAGCACCTTCATTTGTAGGGGTGAATTATATCACCTGGTCTGTGAGAATGGAGGCTTATCTGAAGGCATTTGATTTGTAGGAATATGTGGATAGCGACAAGGTTCCAACCCCATTAAACAACAACCCAACCATGGCTCAAATTAAGTTCTTCAATGAAGAAAGAGCCAAAGGATTTAAAGCACTTACTTGCATACACAATGCAGTAAGTGAAGAGATATTTTCCAGAATTTTGGCATGCAACACTGCCAAAGAAGCTTGGGACAAGCTTAAGGCTGAATTCAAAGGAGATGAGAAATCAAGAAAAATGCAAGTTATGAACTTGAGAAGGCAATTTGAAGGGCTGAAGATGAAGGAATCAGATTCTATCATAGATTTTTCTTCTCAAATCTCTAAACTTGTTAATCAAGTGAGATTGTTGGGGGAAGATTTCCCTGATTCCAGAATTGTGGAGAAGGTGTTGGTGAGTCTACCCGAGAAGTTTGAACACAAAATATGTTCCTTGGAAGACTCTAAAGATTTTGCTGAAATGAGTTTCCAAGATCTTGTAAATGCATTACAAGCAGTGGAACAAAGGCAATTTTATCGAAATGAGGGAACAAGTGAGAATGCACTTGTTGTTTACAAAGGAAAACAGCAGCAATCTTACAATTTCTCGAGAACCAAGCAGATTGGAAGGAAAGAAAAAGGCAAAGAATGGAGACCAAATCATCAGAATTCAAGCAGTTGGCAACCTAACAACTTGACAGTGAAGGAGAAAAAGGAATATCCTGCATGCAAGTATTGCAAGAAAACAAATCATTCTGAAGATTGGTGTTGGTTCAAGAAGATTCAGTGCAAAAATTGCAATCAATTTGGGCACTACCAAAAGTATTGCAAAAATAGAAAAGAAGAAGTAAAACAAGCTCAAGAAGAAGAGAGCTTGACAGTAAAGGATGAGCATTTATTTGTAGCTACAATGCACAAAATGCTCAGAAAAACAGAGGAGACAAATTCAATTTGGCTCATTGACAGTGGTTGTTCAAACCACATGACAGCAGACCTCTCAATTTTTTGTAGCTTGGATAAAAGCTATAAATCAAGGGTGAAAATAGGCAATGGAGACTTTGTAAAGGTTGAAGGAAAAGGAGCAATAGCAGTGGACACAAGGGCAGGTACAAAAACTTTACATGATGTCTTGTATGTGCCTCATATTAATCAAAATTTGGTGAGTGTGGGTCAATTATTGGAATCTGGCTATTCTTTATTCTTTGATAATGGAATATGTGTTATTAGAGATAAAATGGGGACACTTTTGTTGTGTGCAAAAATGGCAAATAGATGCTTCAATGCAGATTTGAAGGAAATATGTTGGACTGCCAACATGTGCAAGAATGATGAATCAATTATTTGGCACAAAAGGTTGGGACACTATAATTATGGTGCATTGAACAAAATGGCTGAGTTGCAGATGGCACATGGATTACCAAGCATACATGATCAAGGTAATTTTTGTGAGGCTTGTCAATTGGGAAAGCAAACCAAAATTGCTTTCTCAAAATCTATTTTTAGAGCAAATTCGAAATTGCAGCTCATACACACAGACGTGTGTGGGCCAATGCAAGTTGAATCATTGAATGGATCAAGGTATTTCTTGCTATTTGTGGATGATTATAGCAGGTATTGTTGGATTTATTTCTTAAAAAACAAGGCTGATGTTTTCTCTAAGTTTTTGTTGTTCAAGGCAGAAGTGGAACTTGAAACTGGACTGAAAATGAAGATGATAAGGTCTGATAATGGTGGAGAATTTACCTCCCAACAATTGGAGAATTACTTGATGAAAGAAGGGATTAAACACCAGTTGACCGTGCCTTACACACCTCAACAAAATGGGGTAAGTGAAAGGAAAAATAGAACCTTGATGGAAATGGCAAGGTGTTTGATGTATGAGAAGAAAATGCCTTTGAAGTTTTGGGCTGAAGCTGTAAACACAACATCATACATACAAAATCATGTGTCTTCAAGAGTTTTGGATGATAAAACTCCTTATGAAATCTGGTATGATGTTAAACCCAATGTTGAGCATTTAAAAGTCTTTGGTTGCATATGTTATGTGTTGATACATGATGTCAATCGAAAAAAAATAGACAAGAAGGCTGATGTAGGTGTGTTGATAGGCTATAGTTCAAAGTCTAAAGCTTATAGAATTTTTGATGTTATGGCTAACAAAGTTATAATTGCAAGAAATGTTAAGTTTGTAGAAGATGCATCATGGAATTGGGAGAGTTTGGCAGTCAACTGGGCAGATCAAGTTCAACATGGTGAACCAGAATTTTATGATGAACTTGAAAATGAAGAAGACATAGATGAGGAACCTGTTAGGGGGACAAGGTCACTAGATGACATTTACAGCAGGTGTTCCATGGCTGAAGCTGAACCAGTCGAGATTGAAGAAGCAATGAAGTCTAAGGTATGGATAAAAGCTATGCAGGAGGAGCTTGATATGATCGAAAAAAACCAGACTTGGATGCTTGTTGACAGGCCTGCAAACAAGAAGACAATTGGAGTTAAATGGATATTTAAAACTAAGATGAATGCTGATGGAAGTGTCAACAAATATAAGGCAAGATTGGTTGTAAAAGGCTATGCTCAAGAGGCTGGGATTGATTACACAGACACCTTTGCACCTGTTTCTAGGCATGATACAATGAAACTTTTGCTTGCACTTGCTGCACAAAATGGCTGGTATGTGTTTCAATTAGATGTAAAATCTGCTTTCTTAAATGGTGTGTTGGAAGAAAAGATTTACATTGAGCAACCAATTGGGTTTGACAATCAAAACCCAAATCAAGTGTATTTGTTGAAGAAAGCTCTCTATGGCCTCAAACAAGCTCCTAGAGCTTGGTATAGTAGGCTTGATGAACACTTGTTGAGTTTGGGATTCAAGAGAAGCATCAATGAGGTAACATTATATGTGAAACATGTTGATAATCATGTGCTAATGGTCTCTGTGTATGTAGATGATCTACTGATTACTGGTGGTAATGGGCAGCTGATAGAAGAATTCAAATCAAACATGAAGAATACGTTTGAGATGAATGAGCTTGGGTAGATTTCTTATTTTTTAGGCATGGAAGTAATTCAGTCAAAGCAAGGAATTTTTCTATGTCAAAAGACTTTTGTTCAGAAGATACTAACTAATTTTGCAATGGAAAATTGCAAATCAGTTTCTACTCCTATGATACTAGGACTGAAACTGAGCAAGGATGATGAAGCTCCCAAAACAGATGGGAAGACCTATAGAAGTTTGATTGGAAGCCTACTTTACTTAACAATTACACGACCTGACATCCTGTTTGCTGTTAATTATCTATCTAGGTTCATGTAGGAGCCAAGTCAAATACACTTCATGGCAGCCAAGAGAGTTATAAGGTAGTTGCAGGGGACAAAAAATCTGGGCATGCATTTTATCAAAAATTGTCAAAACAGGCTGGTTGGATTCACTGACAGTGACTGGGGAGGAAGTGATGAATGCATGATGAGCACTTCAGATTATTGCTTTGCATTAGGATTGAATGTTTTTAGCTGGATTTCGAAGAAACAATCAGTTGTGGCACATTCCACAGCAGAGGCTGAGTATATAGCAGCATATGTGGCAGCCAAGCAATTGGTATGGCTGAGAAAAATGCTAAAAGATCTTGATTGTGATCAATCAAGTCCTACTGATTTGCTATGTGATAATATGTCAGCTATAGCAATTTCAAAGAATGCTGTGTTTCATGACAAAACGAAACACATGAAGATCAAATTTCATGCTCTAAGACAGTTTCAGCTGGAAGGTGAATTGGAGATGAAATATTGCAATACAAATGATCAATTAGCTGACTTGTTTACTAAACCATTAGCCAAAGGAAGATTCGAAGAGCTAAGGGAAAAGATTGGCATGTGCAGCCTTGGATCCAAGGAGGAGTGTTGAAATTCTTGGATTCCAAGACTGCTGAAGACAGGACATGTCTGTTGAAGAGTGAAGATGATGAGTCCTAGTTTGAGTCAAATTTCAGTGTTAGATTAGTATTGAATTAGCTTGGTTTGATTTGTTTCTGAATAAAGGTCATGTTGACCAAGTTTAGGATTGAGTTCAGTTTAGTCTTAGTTAACAGATCATGTTGATCAATTAGCTGATTAGGATTGAGTCAATTAGCTTAATAGGATTGAGTCCAATTTGAATTCTAGTTAATCATGTACAAGAAGAAGTTGTATTCAACTAAACCTCTTGTAATTTCTTTTTCTATAAATAAAGAAGAGGGATAGCAGTAACCTCACATTGATTCTGCCCCTTATTATATAGAATTTAAGTTCTTGGTGTTCTTCCCGTGTTCTTCATTTTCTGGAAATTCCAGATTTGAATCTGAACGGTGCATGTTCTTGGGCTTATCACAATTGACTTTTGTTGACTTTTTTTGTTTTAATTCCTACAGTTTCATCCTTTTGTGTTAAATTCAGTTCTTTCTTCTGTCAATTCCATCATGCTGATAAAAAGCCATGATACTCTATATCTATAAAACGAACAATCTCTTTTGAAGGTGCTTTTGCAAGTTTTAAATAACCGTGCCCACTCTCTTTGTAGGAGTGTTGAGTCACTAGTAGAGAAATTGAGGAAAAAGCCTAAATGTTTTTTTATCTTGACCAACTCCAGGTCATTGAGTTCTGAAAAGGTAAACAAAATTCTTCACATCTGATGTTATTTCTATTCCTAAAGCATGTATCTTATTACAAAAGAAAAGAAAAGCAATTACTTATTCATCTTCCAATATCTACTCCAAGGAAAACAATTTACTTGTTTGAGACTTGTATTTCTGATTATCCAATCAACTGTTTACAGGCGAGTGCACTGATTAAAGATATCTGTGAAAACCTAAGCGTAGCTGCTAAGTCAGTTGAGAATATTTGATTATACAGTAGTTTTGAGAGGCGATTCAACACTACGTGGTCATTTTCCAGAGGCAAGGATAAAGTCCCTTGAGTGTCATATTATCATATTGTCAACGCTTTCATACCTTACCTTGTACTACCACATTATGATGTACTTAATTTATTTAGGAAGCAGATGCAGTAGTTTCGCTACTTGGTGAGATGGACGCATGGATCATTTGCCCATTTTTTCTTCAAGGAGGCCGTTATACAATCAAAGATATACACTATGTTGCAGATTCTGATTGGTACAAGGATCCTCTTGTTAGATCATAGTGATTCTTCATTGGCATTTTGCATAAGAATACCCCTTTGTTTTCAGGCTTGTCCCTGCAGGGGACACAGAGTTCGCCAGAGATGCTTCTTTTGGCTACAAATCTTCAAACCTCCGTGAGGTCTATCTTGTTCATCCTTGTCTTGTACTTGAAAGGATATTATATATGGTAGTGACTTTGTGATTTTCAGTGGGTTGAGGAGAAAACTAGAGGCCGTATTCCTGCTAGCAGTGTCTCATCTATATCTATCAATCTTTTGAGGGAAGGTGGGCCAGAAGGTATGGATAATCAGCACTAGGTGAATATATGAGTGATGTATCCATGCATTAATGGGACGGGAAATAGTTTTTTGATGATTAAAACAATTCTTCTCTCTTCCCATTTTAAGTATTGTTTATTGATGGTTTACTTTTTATGAGCTGAAATAGGGTTCAACTTGCATAGTCAATGCAGCAAGTGAACGAGACATGGCTGTATTTTCAGCTGGAATGATTCAGGCAAATTTCTTGCTATTATATATTTTAAATATTCTTTGTCGCGCCTAGCTAAAAACTTATGAAGCTTTTGTTAAACTCGCAGAGTACAGAAAACGATCTCCCTTTATTTGACCAATACGGTCTCCTTTTATAGTCCATACAATCAATCATTCAATATCAACTACTAATTGAGAAGTAACTAGAAAGTAACAAACTAAACCCAACTGTTTAGTAACTAACCCATTAACTACTAGCTGACTCTGTAACAGACTCAACATACCCTCCCTTAATACTGACTTACCACAAAGTAATCAGTTTATTCTTTAGGCAACATACACACTCCCAACAATTCCCGCATCTTGATGAAGTTGTCCAGCCTCAATGGTTTGGTCATAATGTCCGCAGTCTGTTTTTGAGTATTGCAATAGTTGAGCTCTTCCACACCATCCTTTGACAAATCACGCAGAAAGTGATAACGAATAGCTATGTGTTTGCTTCTCCCATGCATGACTGGATTTTTAGAAAGCTTGATAGTGGATGAATTGTCACAATAAATCTTGCAACTGCTTTGTTCCCAACCAAGATGATTGAGAACCCTTAGCATCCAAATAACCTGACAAGCACAAACAGCAACAGAAATAAATTCTGCTTCAGTAGTTGACAGAGTTACTACTGCCTGTTTCTTAGAGCACCAAGCTACAGCACCTGACCCCATCATAAACACATATCCAGACGTGCTCTTCCTATCATCCAAATCCCCGGCATAATCACTGTCGGAATAAGCCACAATCCCTTCCATATCTTCACCCCTTTTGTAATAAATGCCATGTTCAGAAGTTCCCTTAAGATACCTCAAAATTCTCTTCACTGCCATCATATGAATTTCAGTAGGAGTCTCCATATACCTGCTCACCAAACTCATAACATACATCAAATCCGGCCTGGAGACCGTGAGATACATCAGGCTCCCAATCATTTGCTTGTACTGAGTAGAGTCAACTCTAGTTCCAGCTTCATCTTTGGTCAATTTGCAACCCGGTACCATGGGAGTCTTAGTGGCATTACTGTTACTCATCCCAAATTTCAGCAATATTTCTTGAATGTATTTTCGTTGACTGATGAAAATACCTTCAATATTCTGAATGACTTCAACACCCAGGAAGTACTTCATTCGCCCAAGGTCTGTCATATCAAATTCTTCCTTCATGGCAGATTTGAATTTCTCCATCATTTCTTTGTCACTCCCCGTGAAGATCAAGTCATCTACATAAATGCTTACAATCAACACATGGCCCCCTTCTTCAGCTTTTGTGAACAGAGTGTGTTCACTTGGACACTTCACAAATCCCTCCTTTATGAAGTAAGACTCTATTCTGCTATACCAGGCACGCGGTGCTTGCTTCAAACCATACAAGGCTTTTCTTAGCTTTAGCACTTTTCTTTCTTCACCTTTCTTCACATACCCCTTGGGTTGTTCCACATACACCTCCTCTTCCAAATTCCCATACAAAAAGGCACTTTTGACATCCAATTGGTACACATACCAATTCTTGTGTGTAGCCAACGCCAAAATCATTCTGATGGTATCCCATCTGGCAACAGGAGCAAACACCTCAGTGTAGTCAATCCCTTGTTTCTGAGCATATCCTAGAGCCACCAGTCTGGCCTTGTATTTATCCACTCCTCCTTTTTCATTCAACTTCGTTTTATAGAGCCATTTTACACCAATAGCTCTTGCTCCCTCTGGCAGTCTCATCAATTCCCATGTCTGATTTTTATTAATGGACTGAATCTCTACATCCATAGCTTCCTTCCATTTTGCACACTTTATGGCTTCTTCATATGTACTTGGGTCACCAGCCTCTGTATACATAACAAGATTCTGCTCTTAATCATCTTCAAGGTGCTGAAATTCCTCATCTTCAGATAATCCTTCTCCAGTAACATATTCATTCATCCAAGCTGGCCTGCTGCATTTTCTGCCCCTGACTGTGCATGTTTCAGCAGCCCTTACTTGGGTGGGTACTGGACAATGTGCTTTACTGTGAACAATGTCTTCTTCATCTCCTTCATGGCTTGTTTCAATTTGATTCTCACCACAGCTCATGCCTTCAATTCTGGCCCCAAGATTTCCTTCACTTCTGGCCGCAAGCCCATCAGTTATTCCACCCATCAATCCTTCACTCCTGGCCGTGAGAATGCCTTCACTCCTGGCAGCAAGCCCATCAGTTATTCCACCCATTAATCCTTCACTCCTGGCCGTGAGAATGCCTTCACTCCTGGCAGCAACACCATCACAATTTCCACCCATCAACTCATCATTCCACTGCTCTTTTGTCATGAGATTTTCATCCTCACTATCACCCCAATCCAGAATATTTCCACCAGTACCTTCACTGTCTTCATCTCCCCATTCCCAGTGCTCACTTTCATCAAACACAATGTCCCTGCTCACCATGATCCTTTTGGCAGTGGGATCATACATTTTGTAAGCCTTGGACTCATTGCTCAGTCCCAAGTGCACACACTTGATGCTTTTAGCATCCAATTTCCTTCTATTCTGGTCCACGTTATGGACATACCCAATACACCCGAACACTTTGAAGTGTTCCACAGTGGGTTTGACATTGCTCCATGCCTCTTCAGGGGTCTTGTCTTTCACAACACTTGTAGGGCAGCGATTCATCACATGCACATCCCAGTTTACCCCTTCAGCCCAGAATTTCTTAGGAACCTTTTTTTCCATCAACATGCTTCTTGTGAGGTTCATTATGCTTCGGTTCTTCCTCTCTGCCACCCCGTTCTGCTGGGGTGTGTATGCAGAGGTAAGTTGCCTCTTTATTCTATGAATTCGGCAGAATTCTTGGAACTCAACAGAGGTGTATTCACCTCCCCTGTCTGTCCTTAAACAGACTATGCTCCTGCCTACTTCCTTTTCCACTTGAACCTTGAAGACCTTGAAGGTGATCAGGGCTTCTGATTTCCTTGTCAAGAAAAACACCCAGGTCTTCCTAGTTAAGTCATCTATGAAGGTCAGCACATATCTCTTCCCACTATTGGACTCGGGTGTTATAGGGCCACATATATCCGAGTGTATAAGCTGTAATTTTTCCTCAGCTCTCCACATGCTTTTCTTAGGGAAAGAGTCTCTATGTTGCTTACCCATTAAGCACCCCTCACATAGTTTTTCAGGTGCTTCTAACTGAGGTAACCCCCTCACCATATTCCCCTTATGTAAGGCTCTCAACCCTTGATAATTCAAGTGCCCCATTCGGCAATGCCACAGGTGAGTATCATTTTCATCACTTGTCTTAAAACAGGCCTGGTTATTTTCATTGACATTCATGCTAGCCAACAGTATAAACATGCGATTTGCAGACATTACACTCTGCATTATTAATCCTCTACTGTGATGAAACAGTTTGCACATGTTATGTTGGATAAGTATGGCTATTCCCCTCTCTTGCAGCTGCCCAATACTTAATAAATTGTTTCTCAATTCAGGAATGAAGTAAACATGTGAAATAACTTGAATCATTCCCTTCACTTCCATTCTAATCGTTCCCCTTCCCATTACTGACAGTCTAGCATTGTTTCCCAACTTAACATACTGTCTAAATTCCTCATCTAAATTCACAAACCACATCCTATTCCCAGTCATGTGATTGCTACATCCCGAGTCAAGAAACCATACCTCATCCCTTGAAGCCTGCTCCTTGTTCACGTGAGTCATGAGCAGCATCTCATCATCTTGTTCCAGCTCTGCAACATTTTGCATATCCACATGAGCCATGAGCAACATTTCATCTTCCTCCTCTGCTGCTGTGTAATTGGCACCCTTCTGCCATTCGGGACACTCAAATTGAAAGTGTCCCAATTTATGGCACTTGTAACACTCGATCAACTCCTTGTTCAGTAGCCTTTCTCGGCCTCTACCTCTTCCTCGAAATCCCCTAAACACTCCTCTGCCCCTTCCTCTAAAGGCACGATTATCCTGCACAACTTTTAGGGCTTGATCATCTTCTTTATGATCCAACATCCTCAGTTCGTGAACAAGCAGACTGCCATGAAGCTCGTCAATACTCAGACTGTCCAAGTCATTGGATTCTTCTATGGAGCAGGTCACATAGTTGAAATTGGACGTCATGGACCGCAATATTTTCCCAACCACTGAGCTCTGCTGCAATTGTTCACCGTTAGCTTTCATTTTGTTCACAATCGTCAGTGTCCTTGCAACATATTTGTCCACCTTTTCTCCCTCGTTCATGCTCAAGACTTCATACTCTCGCCTCAAAGCTTGCAATTGAGCTCTTCTTACCTTCGTCGAACCTTGGTACTTTTGCTTCATGGACTCCCATATGGCTTTTGCAGACCCTTTATCAAGAATTGTGTCGCACGTCGCCGCGCGGCGTCCCGGGAGGGATCCTGGCTCTCGCGATGGAGTTAAGAAGGAGTCGCCACCTGGCTGTTGAGGGTCGCTAGGAACACCCGATTTGTACTGGTCTGGTCAGAGATTCAAGGTAGGGGACTGGTTGCGTAAAGGGAAGGTATTAGCACCCCTAATACGCCTTACCTAAGGTAAGCTGCATTGTCTATTTCGATGTGATTTTGAATGCTTCAATAAGTCATTTATTCACACAAAAAATATTTGGATTGAAAAAGAAATCAATCACCACTTAGAACAATCCTGTGAATTTTATTGATTATTATCATTCCCGCCGAATATTTGGATATTAACCCCTTAGAATTTATTTATCCAAACACCGAAAAGTGAATAATAGCATACTATTCCCGTCGAATATTTTGGATAAGATTTATTTATCCAAACACCGAACAGTGAATAATAGCATACTATTCCCCCGAATATTTTGGATATCAACCCCTTAAGATTTAATTATTCAAATACTAACAGTGAATAATAAATTCCCAAAAATAAGATTTTTATATTTTTGAAATATTGGCCAATACCCTTTGGATTTTTACAAACATGTTGTAAAATCTCAAAACACAAAGAAATGATTTTTCTTTGCGACATCCATGCTAAAATACATTTACTCTTCAAACTCCAAGATAATATATATTTTTTGAAAGAACAAGGATTTTAAAAAAATGGTAATGTATTGGCCGTATGCAAAGAAAACATATTTTTTATTTCATTTTATATTCTTTTTTTTCTTAACAAAATAACATAAATAAATGAATAAACACAACACACACACACACACACTCTTTTTTCTTTCTTTTTCATTACATTTTAAAAATAAAATACAACTCACACACACATTGTCTTTTTTTCTCATTACATTTCACAAATAATAATTAAAATTCAATAAATTCAAATAAAACAACATAAACATAAAGAAAAATACAAAAAGAACTCGGGAACAGTCAGGAACACTGGTGGCAGCGACAGGAACACCGGTGGCGTGTCTGCGCACGCGCCACCACCACTGGCGGCGCGTGGAACCACGCGCCGCCGGTGAACAGTGAAAAACAGGAGGTGGCCGGATCTGTCTCTTCTCTTCCTTCTCCTGCCGGTGGTGACCTTCAACGCGACCTGCAAAGCACAGAAAACACACAAGCAAACACAATCAAGGCCAGCTGGGTTGTTCTTCTCTTCTCGGTTTGAAATCTGTTCTTCCCCGATCTGTTCTCTTCCTTCTTCAGATTCTTCTTCTTTTTCTTGTCGGCAAGGGCATTTCACCATGACCTGCATACACACAACACACAGCAACACACAACACAAAAGGCACAAAATCAATTTGTTCTCGGGTCTGTCAAATCTCAGGTTTGTTCTCCTTCCTGGTTTCTTCTTCTTCTCCTTCTTCACGGGACGGTGGGGCTGCCCATGGTGAGGCTGCTGTGGTGGCTGGTTGGCTGGGTTGTGGCTGGGCGAAATGGGCAGGAGAGATGGTGGTTGGCTAGAAAAGGAAAGGAGCTCGCGGGGCTGCTATGGCTGGAGGTTTATGAGCAGTGGAAGAGAAACGTTTGCTGGGGAAGTGGCTCATGGGGCGCAGGGGGTTGCGGTTGAGAGAAATGGGAAAATCATGGGGAAAAGACAAACGGGGGGAAGGCTGCCGTGGTGGTCTCTGGCTTCAGTGTAGATGGGGGACTGCCGAGGTGAGGACCTGAATGTGGTGGCTGGCCGGAGTTTCAAGCTTGAGAGCAGGGGAAGAGAAGAGAGAAAATGAGGAGGTCGCCGGAGAGGGCTGTTCGAAAGGAGCATGGCTGAACGGCAAGAGAAAAGGGATTTTGAGAGTGGACGGGAGAGTGAGGATTTGGGGCTGACTGTGAGAAGGAGAGGAAAAGAGTGAGGGAGGTCGCCTGAGTGAGGCAGGCTCGGTCGGAGAAGAGAGTGAATGGGAATTGAAAATGAGAGGGTGGGGCTGCAGCAGCCCTAAAGGGCCGGCGGCTGCAGCCCCTTTGGGGAGAAAGAGGTGCTAGGGTTTTTTAGTGTCTAGGGTTTTGAGTATGAGTGTATTTTTTTGGTCCCTTTTTCTTGTGGCCATGCACTCTATTTATAGAGTTTTCAAAGACAAAATTCCAAACACAGCCCTCAGCTTGCGTGCTTGTTTCAATTTGATCTTTCATTTCCAATTTGTGCGATTTGACCCTGCATTGACTGTTAAATTATCAATTTATTCAATTTTGTCCTGTAACAAGATATTTTTGGATTTTTGTCTTTTTTTTCTATTTTTTTCTTTTTCTTCCGAAACCTAAAAATAAGTAGGTCAAAATTTGGGTAGCAACAGATGCCCCCTCTTTACAATGCTTACGACTAAAGTCTCGTAAAAGACTTTGAATAGTAAGTGTTGTAAAGAAAAATAGAATGATGGAGATGGTCTCTTTATGACGGGTGACCCACCCGGATGGAATTGGTGATGAGGGTCTCATTTTTCTGGGTGACCTACCCGGCTTAGAAGTTAGAAGGGTCTCATTGTTCTGGGTGACCTACCCGGGTTAGCAGTGTTAGGAGGGTCTCATTTTTCTGGGTGACCTACCCGAGTTAGAAGTTAGAAGGGTCTCATTTTTCTGGGTGACCTACCCGGGTTAGCAGTGTTAGGAGGGTCTCATTTTTCTGGGTGACCTACCCGGGTTAGAAGTTAGAAGGGTCTCATTTTTCTGGGTGACCTACCCGGGTTAGAAGGGTCTCATTTTTCTGGGTAACCTACCCGAGTCAGCAGTGTTATAAGGGTCTCATTTTTCTAGGTGACCTACCCGGGTTAGAAGTTAGAAGGGTCTCATTTTTCTGGGTGACCTACCCGGGTTAGAAGTTAGAAAGGGTCTCATTTTTCTGGGTGACCTACCCGGCTAGCGTGGTCTCATTTTTCTGGGTGACCTACCCGGCTAGCGTGGTCTCATTTTTCTGGGTGACCCACCCGGCTAGCGTGTTCTCATTTTTCTGGGTGACCCACCCGGCTAGCGTGGTCTCATTTTTCTGGGTGACCTACCCGGCATAGCGTGGTCTCATTTTCTGGGTGACCTACCCGGCTAGCGTGGTCTCATTTTTCTGGGTGACCTACCCGGATGAAAAAATAAAGAGGTCTCATTATTACGGGTGACCGACCGGAATGGAAAATGGTGACGGGGGGTCTCATTATTACGGGTGACCGACCCGGTTGAAAAATGATGAATATGGGGATGCAATGCATGATGATGCATGTATACTTATCTGAGAAATATAGGTCCCCTTTCTTTGATGCTTCATTGTCGTAGGATGCCTTTGCCTAATTTTCAAAGCTTTGTTGTCATTCATTCACCCAATCTTAAGAGCATTGCTTATTCCAGGCTATCAGCGGTGATCTCTGCTCTCATTGCTTATCAAGTTTAACATTGCCCCCAAGTGTGGTGTTGCTTGATTCATCGTGAAGGAGTGTAACAAATCATCCATCTTCTTGAATTCTCTCAATAACAGCTCTTTGGTTTGCGTATGTTCTGCTAACAATCATTGCAAGGATTGCTAATGCTGACCTCATCTTCGGTTGTCGATCAATCATGGAGTTTTCATCAATCGAATTGTATTTATTCCAGCATATGTCATCATTACCCTTCATGAAATTGTCAAATCATCCATAAATGCATCCAGAACTCATCGGTGCATGCTCCGTGTTATCATTAATAAATTTCTCTCGGCTCATGAGAAGAGATGTAATGTTATCATCATCCACATCATGCGATGAATTGCACATTGAATTGATGCACCTGTTCGGTCATGCAATCTGAAACTCTTCGTCGTAGACTCAATTTCTTCTAAGCAAATTCTTCTTAGTCTATGCAAAGAATTATGATGTTGTCATTAACGAGTTTTTTTTTTCTCCCATATTCATGCAGTGAACTGAACCTTGAGTCGACTGGCTTCAAAGCAAATTATTCCTCAATCAATCTTGGTGTGCATACTTTTCAACATTTATCAAATTGCCCCCATGCGACCATATCTTTGGAGACAAACAAATCTGCGATATTCCAAAAATTTGAAGTTGCCCTTCAAATACAATGCTAATCTCAACCGTTGTTGGAGCTTGTTACACCATCATTCTCTACTAAGCAATTCTGCCTTGAGTTGACCTGTTGGTGCTCATTGGTGAATTTCACTAAATCATCATTTGCTTGTGCTTCTTTGCCCCCAGGCTGATGTGAAATTATTTGCATTCCTATCAAGATTCACATTCTGGCCTCTGACTGCTGGGCTTTCAAATCAAGAACTGTCAATATCAAGGATTCTGCAAAATCCAGTCACTGTCTTCTTTGTTTATAAATCTTTTTGTTCTGAAATTACATCACCAATTTAAAAAATCATGTGCATCCAAAGTCTAATCCTTGTAATAAAATCAAAGAGATGTCATTTGTTGAAAATCAAATTCATTTGGTCAAATATCCAATACATGATATTCAATGCATGCAAATCTGTAATGTCTTGTATTTTTTGCAAACAGTAATTGACCCATTATGAGATTGAAATCGTCCTTTTATGGGTTTTTTTTTGTGTTTCAATTCTAATCTCAGATTTTGAGGTATGTCATGATGGAGTGATAATTTGCAGTTTTCAAAACAATTTAGAGTGTCGAGTAAAAACCTGAGGCTCAGTTGAAAATTTGTCTCATTTTTCAATACTTACTTTATCAATATGCATAACAACTTGCAACTTTTTCATGAAATTATAACCCTTATGGAAAAACTCTGGCAAATTTTGAGAGCGCCACTTATCAGTTAAAATTTCTTGCTTGATCAAGAAGGACTTTTACAAGCATGTAATGAGGCTATGGTTCATGGCTATATAAAAAAGGGATATTCATAGGCTCAAAAAGGTGTTTAAGGGTTTCAAAGACCTAGGATCACCATCATCTAGTCGTTAACTCCTTTTCTCTTTTTGTCTTTGTAGAAGAGATGACATAAAAATACGTTAATTATCTTAACGTGATTTTTTATCAACCAACCGATGCTCTAAGAATCTGTACAACCATGTCATTCCTTTCATTGACAATTTCAAACTTAAAAGGGAATACTAAAACCCGAATCATCATTTGTCATCAAATGTTATTTCATCTCTTGTTGCACTCCATATAGTCTAACAAAACAATTCTGCAAGATCTTCATTTGATGGATAAATTATCTTGAAGACTCGATAATCTTAATAACATTTCTTCCCACATGAGATTTGACCATAGATACCAACGGACATGGTATAGTTCAATATTCTCTTTCTTTTTTTTCGTTTTTTTTTTTTTTTTTTTTTTTTTTTTTTTGAATTTGTCCTTAGCATCGACTCTTGGTTTTTTTGTCATATCCTATCTCAATTTGATTGTTCTCCCATGTTGGGTTTTCATTCTTGAACACCCCCCCTTCTGTTGATTCTAATGTTGTCACTGTATCCTCAAACTACAAATCTCTTATTTGCCCCTAGTGTATTTGCCCCCAGTGTGAGGGTGTGATCCATGTCGGGTGTTTTCAAAGAAATATAATATCAGGCTCAAATTGGGGTTAACAAGGGATACATATTTCAAGAATAGTGAAGGAAATAAACAAAGATGGCCTTTTGTCATTTCAAGCAAAGTTGGTTTTAACTGATAAATTTTGACCTCGTCCAATGTAATGATTTGGACGTGCAAGAGTCATGATTCGCGGGTCCATAACTACCGAATCCATTACATGTCAATATGCATAATAAAGCTTAGTTCTATGATGTGGTTCAAAAACTCGGTGTATGGGCTCAAAAAATTGTTTGGTCACCTGATATTGGTCATCATGTCATTTAACAAAAGTTGGGTCAATTCTGCAATCAAAATGCTTTTAATTTTTGGAAATGATAAACTTTAAATTTTGCATGTTGGAGTTTGATCAAAACATTTTGTCAAAAATAAGAATGCAAACATCTCTTGATTCCAAAACAACAAAAAGACAAGGAAAACACATGATTCAATGAATTGATGATTTAACCTAAAAACAAAGTGATAGCCGATGAGATTCCATGAGAAAATTATTGACGATACGACACTTTTCAGACTTTCCAAACAATCATTTTTGTATTGTCACTGCTCATTGTTCTCCCTTATGCTCGCGATGATTTATTGCTGACACTGCCGACGATAACATCCTCCACAAAACTTGACTTGCCTTTTGCTGATTAACTTCCACACTTGATTACTGAAATTCTTGCAACTATTCATCTCTCTCATCTGGATTATGTCGCAAAAAGAAGGCATTTTTTTTTTTTTTTTTGCGCTTCACCGCGCTCTCCATTGGACATAAAAAGTGAATCAAGCTTGGAAGCACTCGTCAAAACACCAAAGTGCGCAAATCATAAAAAATTTCGTCATACGACGAAAAGACTCTTTTTGCGGCAAATTCGCTTCTTCGAGCAATGTAATCTTGCAGTGCACATACTTTGACTTCTCAGACACCGGAACAAATTCAACAGTATCATATTATGTTTCCACACTCGGGATGCTTTATCTTTGCGGCATAAAACTCCTTGATTGACAGTGCCGCAAAAACTTCATATGATCAGGAGAGAAATCAATTGATACTTAAACGGAATGACGACTTCTTTTACTGATGCTTGCTTTCTGAAAATGGACTACTCGCACTCCCTCAAAAGAAAACCTGAATTTCCACAATCTCCACTGATGATTGCATTAACAACTTGCAGATAATATCTGGGCATATGTCTCACTTGATTTCACTAGAGAGCAGAGAACTTTGTTGTTGGCTTGCAAAAGAGACATGAATGACGGCTCTGTGTCGATGTCAGTTCTTCTCAGCAATGTCAAATGTCCATGCCTCTTAACCCTTCGAAGGATGACAAATTGAGGGACCCCTATTTCAAAACTATGGGAATGCATATTGAATGCATATGCATGTTTTTTTGGTTTTTTGGTTTTTTTTTTTGACAAACTTGCCCTTTAAAGAGCGACACGTGGTCGTAACGACTGCACGCTAACAAACTGTGAGAATGCATGTTGAAATGTATATGCATGTTTTTTGTTTTTTTTTTTGTTTTTTTTTTTTACGGACTTGAACTTCGAGGAGGGACACGTGATCATAACAAATGCATGATAAACAAAAACTATGGGAATGCATGTTAAAATGAATATGCTTTTTTTTTTTTGACAAACTCGTCTTTCGAGGAGTGACACATGCTTGTAATAATTGTATGATACACAAAAACTAATGGGAATGCATGTTAAAATGCATATGCAATTTTTTTTTTTTTTTTTTTTACAGACTCGTCTTTCGAGGAAATGACACATGACTGTAGCAATTGTATGATAAACAAAAATTGAATTTTTGCTTAAACCCTACAATGCAAATTTCCTGAGCGATGGCTACTGTGTCACCCAAAATTCTTGAATTCAAAATGCCTCGAGAAGAGTTTGCCTTAATGCAAAACAGAATGAAGGGAGCATACACCCTAATGATTGGTTCTAATTTTCTGCACAACAAATGGTGAGTTTGCTACTTTGGTCTCTAAACAGGGTCTCTTGCTGTCCCAGTGATCACCCTCGTAAAGGCAATATGGGGTCTTAGCAGATAATGGGATGGCACGTATACCAATCACTACCATCTAAGCTCTCAGCGAAGAGTTGGGGTTTACACAAACTTCAACCTTGACTCAAGTCATAGGTAAGTTGCTAGTCCCCCACGTAACTTAAAGTTGCAAACCACAATAACGTAACTCAAATAAATTAACAATGCGTGAACATATGTACATATGCACAAAATAAAAATGCAAAAAAAACTTGCAAAAAATAAACACACATAAAATTCAAACAAATTGAAACAAATAAATCACATCAAAATATTCAAAGCTTAGTCCAATATTTTTAAGAAAAAATACCATCCCCAGTGGAGTCGCCATTCTGTCGCACGTCGCCGCGCGGCGTCCCGGGAGGGATCCTGGCTCTCGCGATGGAGTTAAGGAGTCGCCACCTGGCTGTTGAGGGTCGCTAGGAACACCCGATTTGTACTGGTCTGGTCAGAGATTCAAGGTAGGGGACTGGTTGCGTAAAGGGAAGGTATTAGCACCCCTAATACGCCTTACCTAAGGTAAGCTGCATTGTCTATTTCGATGTGATTTTGAATGCTTCAATAAGTCATTTATTCACACAAAAAATATTTGGATTGAAAAAGGAATCGATCACCACTTAGAACAATCCTGTGAATTTTATTGATTATTATCATTCCCGCCGAATATTTGGATATTAACCCCTTAGAATTTATTTATCCAAACACCGAAAAGTGAATAATAGCATACTATTCCCGTCGAATATTTTGGATAAGATTTATTTATCCAAACACCGAACAGTGAATAATAGCATACTATTCCCCCGAATATTTTGGATATCAACCCCTTAAGATTTAATTATTCAAATACCGACAGTGAATAATAAATTCCCAAAAATAAGATTTTTATATTTTTGAAATATTGGCCAATACCCTTTGGATTTTTACAAACATGTTGTAAAATCTCAAAACACAAAGAAATGATTTTTCTTTGCGACATCCATGCTAAAATACATTTACTCTTCAAACTCCAAGATAATATATATTTTTTGAAAGAACAAGGATTTTAAAAAAATGGTAATGTATTGGCCGTATGCAAAGAAAACATATTTTTTATTTCATTTTATATTCTTTTTTTCTTAACAAAATAACATAAATAAATGAATAAACACAACACACACACACACACACACTCTTTTTTCTTTCTTTTTCATTACATTTTAAAAATAAAATACAACTCACACACACATTGTCTTTTTTTCTCATTACATTTCACAAATAATAATTAAAATTCAATAAATTCAAATAAAACAACATAAACATAAAGAAAAATACAAAAAGAACTCGGGAACAGTCAGGAACACTGGTGGCAGCGACAGGAACAGTCAGGAACACTGGTGGCAGCGACAGGAACACCGGTGGCGCGTCTGCGCACGCGCCACCACCACTGGCGGCGCGTGGAACCACGCGCCGCCGGTGAACAGTGAAAAACAGGAGGTGGCCGGATCTGTCTCTTCTCTTCCTTCTCCTGCCGGTGGTGACCTTCAACGCGACCTGCAAAGCACAGAAAACACACAAGCAAACACAATCAAGGCCAGCTGGGTTGTTCTTCTCTTCTCGGTTTGAAATCTGTTCTTCCCCGATCTGTTCTCTTCCTTCTTCAGATTCTTCTTCTTTTTCTTGTCGGCAAGGGCATTTCACCATGACCTGCATACACACAACACACAACACAAAAGGCACAAAATCAATTTGTTCTCGGGTCTGTCAAATCTCAGGTTTGTTCTCCTTCCTGGTTTCTTCTTCTTCTCCTTCTTCACGGGACGGTGGGGCTGCCCATGGTGAGGCTGCTGTGGTGGCTGGTTGGCTGGGTTGTGGCTGGGCGAAATGGGCAGGAGAGATGGTGGTTGGCTAGAAAAGGAAAGGAGCTCGCGGGGCTGCTATGGCTGGAGGTTTATGAGCAGTGGAAGAGAAACGTTTGCTGGGGAAGTGGCTCATGGGGCGCAGGGGGTTGCGGTTGAGAGAAATGGGAAAATCATGGGGAAAAGACAAACGGGGGGAAGGCTGCCGTGGTGGTCTCTGGCTTCAGTGTAGATGGGGGACTGCCGAGGTGAGGACCTGAATGTGGTGGCTGGCCGGAGTTTCAAGCTTGAGAGCAGGGGAAGAGAAGAGAGAAAATGAGGAGGTCGCCGGAGAGGGCTGTTCGAAAGGAGCAGGGCTGAACGGCAAGAGAAAAGGGATTTTGAGAGTGGACGGGAGAGTGAGGATTTGGGGCTGACTGTGAGAAGGAGAGGAAAAGAGTGAGGGAGGTCGCCTGAGTGAGGCAGGCTCGGTCGGAGAAGAGAGTGAATGGGAATTGAAAATGAGAGGGTGGGGCTGCAGCAGCCCTAAAGGGCCGGCGGCTGCAGCCCCTTTGGGGAGAAAGAGGTGCTAGGGTTTTTTAGTGTCTAGGGTTTTGAGTATGAGTGTATTTTTTTGGTCCCTTTTTCTTGTGGCCATGCACTCTATTTATAGAGTTTTCAAAGACAAAATTCCAAACACAGCCCTCAGCTTGCGTGCTTGTTTCAATTTGGTCTTTCATTTCCAATTTGTGCGATTTGACCCTGCATTGACTGTTAAATTCTCAATTTATTCAATTTTGTCCTGTAACAAGATATTTTTGGATTTTTGTCTTTTTTTTCTATTTTTTTCTTTTTCTTCCGAAACCTAAAAATAAGTAGGTCAAAATTTGGGTAGCAACAAATTGTTTCCATAATCTCTCGGTCAATGGCTTGAAATAGGTAGTTCTTGATCTTCAAGTCCTTAAGCTTTGATTCTTCGGTGGATTTCCTTTGGCTTTCACTCACTGTTTGCCCTAATTTCTGCGCAGGGATACCATCTTCAACCAAATGCCACATTTCCTTGCTTCTGAGGAAATTCTCCATCATCATTGCCCAATGGTCATAATGCCCATTAAACCTCGGTATGGATGCTGTGACAAAGTGCTCCGATGACGACGAAGCCATGTTGATTTTCACTCTTCGTGTTGATTTTCACTCTTTGTTTTCTGTGAATCTCTCTTTGATTCCCTCTCTTCTGCGAGTTTTCTCTCTCAGTGTTTACACTCACCAATTTTCCCCAAATTGATTTGTTCTTCTCACTTTCTTGCTCTCTCTCTCGGTGTTTCCCGTTTTTAGTTTTCCCCAATCAGGCCACAAATGGCTCTGATACCAAATGTTAAACTCGTAGAGTACAGAAAACGATCTCCCTTTATTTGACCAATACGGTCTCCTTTTATAGTCCATACAATCAATCATTCAATATCAACTACTAATTGAGAAGTAACTAGAAAGTAACAAACTAAACCCAACTGTTTAGTAACTAACCCATTAACTACTAACTGACTCTATAACAGACTCAACAGCTTTTACATGCTTTTGTGTATTGAGCAGGCAGAATTAAGGGGAAAATCCTTTTTATGCCGCACTGCTGCTAGTTTTGTTTCTACCCGAATTGGAATTATTCCAAAAGCTCCAATACTACCAAAGGATCTTGGAATAAACAAAGAAAGGAAGGGCGGACTTATAGTTGTGGGATCGTATGTTCCCAAAACAACAAAACAGGTTGAAAAATGTGGGACTTTTGTTTTCTTTTTATTTTATGCCTACGGGGCTATTATTATGTACAATGCTAACATTCATTGTTTTCATTAACTCACAGGTTGAAGAACTTAAATTACAATGTGGCCATTTTTTAAAGAAACTAGAGGTAATACAGACATGTTTTTGTATTTTCTCAATCTTGGTGTTAGTTTTGATTCTCTTCTTGAAGGAATATGATATATTATCTATCAGTAACTGGACATCCATAAGTTGTCATTTGTTCATGTACATGCACTCAAATATAACATCTAATGCAATGGACTATTAATTTTTTTTTGGTTATGAATAGGTTTCTGTTGATAAACTTGCCATGAAGTCATTAGAAGAGAGGGAGGAGGAAATCAATAGAGTGGCTGAGATGGCAAATTTGTTCCTTGGGGCTTCTAAAGACACTTTAATCATGACCAGTCGAGAACTCATTACTGGAAAAAGTATGGAATCTTTTCTTTTCTTTTCTCTCTTGTTGTTTGTGCATATTCTCATGTGGTCCATAGGCCTCTAAATATTCCAGCTTGTGGAACCCTTTTCATACTGGGAATGTATCTCCTGAACAGAGCAGTTTTTATGAGCAAAATCTAGTAAGATCATGCATTCTCAATACAAATAGAGCTCATATTTTTTTAAAGAATCTGATATTCTAAAGATAAAGATAAAAATATACAAATTCAATGTCTAACAATGACCCAAATAGATGTTCTTAAATGTACCATGAACTGAATTAACATGCCTCCTACGCCTACTACATACCCTAATCCCGAATCTTGTACAACAACCTGAACGTTCCATATTCATGGTTAATATTAGATCAACTGCTGATTTTTGAAAATAGGTGCTAAGATAGTAACAGATGTGGAAAGGAAAGAAAATTCCTCAACTCCGTCACAGTTTTCAGCTATACAAATTAAGAAGGCCTTTTCTTATTGTCTTCTTTCTTAAATTGCCAGCTGCTTGTGAGAGCCTGGAAATCAACTTTAAGGTGAGCTCTGCATTGGTGGAAATTGTGAGGCGGATATCAACAAGACCACGATATATCAACAAGACCACGATACATTCTTGCAAAGGTATTTCAATTTGTATAAACAAAAAAATTTCTATTTCCATGTATTGTTTTTGTTGAAATTCTGAAGATTTCTGGAAAATTTGAAAAACATGTACTGTAGCAATTTGTACGGACAAAAGTGATCCAAAGAACAAAAACACGCACTGTAGCGATCAAATTCTGGGAATGAACAATTTTCTAGAATTTGATGGAAAATTTCCAGAAAAGAAAGAACTTGTAAATTCTGTAAATTTGAGAATCAAAGTAACATGAACATGGGCAGAATATTTCGTTATGGTTACTGCCATCCCATCAATTTTATTTATATAAGAATCAAAAATTACAACGGCTATAATATTCAAAATTCGGTTACAATTTCCTATTTAACAATGTATTGACCATTAACTGAAATTGACTAAAAACATTGACTCAGAACTATTAAACATACTGATTACAATGTGAATTCAATCATAACAATTGATTCTTCAATTTTCGATTCTTCAATCTTCAATTCTCCTGCGTCAGCTCCTTGTCAGCTCAACTTGGCAGTTCTGGAATCAACCTCAGGTTTCAACACTCCCCCTTGATTCCTGAGCTGCACATTCCCACCATTCTCCTTAGCTCCTCAAATCTCTCCTTTGCTAAAGTCTTTGTGAACAAGTCAGCCAGCTGTTCTTTTGAACAAACATACTTCATTTCCAATTCTCCTTCTTGCTGAAACTGCCTTATTGCATGAAACTTTATCTTCATGTGTTTTGTTCTATCATGGAACACAAAATTCTTTGATATAGCAATTGCAGCCATGTTGTCACACAAGAGTTCAGTTGGTTCCCTTTGATCACAGTTTAAGTCCTTTAAAACTTTCCTTAACCAAACTAATTGGTTTGCAGCCACAAATGCAGAGATATATTCAGCTTCGGCTGTTGAGTGGGCAACCACAGATTGTTTCTTCGAATTCCAGCAGAAAATACATTCTCCCATTGAGAAACAATACCCCGAAGTACTCATCATCCCTTCATCACTCCCAGCCCAATCACTGTCACAAAAACCTTTTAATTTGACAGTGTTCATACTCCTGAAGAACAAGCCAAAATCCAGTGTTCCTTTTAAGTACCTCAGCACCCTTTTTGCTGCAATGTGATGTGTTTGACTAGGATTTTGCATGAATCTTGAGAGGTAGTTTACTGAGAATACAATGTCTGGTCTAGTGGAGATTAAATACAACAAACTTCCAATTAAACTTCTATACATTCTGCCATCTGCACAGGGGGCACCATCATCCTTGGTGAGTTTCATCCCAAGCACCATTGGTGTGCTAACAGGTTTGCAATTTTCCATTGCAAACTTGTTTAGTAGTTTTGTTGTGAATTGTTTTTGACATACAAAGCACCCTTCACTTGATTGATTCATTTCCATTCCAAGGAAGTATGCTAGCAATCCAAGTTCATTCATTTCGAACTTGTTCTTCATGTTTAGCTTGAATTCATCAACAAATTTTTCATCATCACCCGTGATCAATAAGTCATCCACATAGACTGAAACTATTAATATGTGATCATCAACTTTCTTCACATAAAGAGTGGCTTCATTCAAGTTTTTCTCAAATCCCAAGCTTGCTAAGTACTCATCTAATTTGCTATACCAAGCTCTAGGAGCTTGTTTCAAGCCATATAATGCTTTCTTTAGCAAGTAAACTTTGTCTAAATTGGGTTCAATTTCAAATCCTTCAGGTTGTTCTACATATATTTCTTCACTCAATGTTCCATTCAAGAATGCAGATTTGACATCCATTTGCCAAACCAGCCATCCCTTTTGTGCAGCCAACATTAACAGCAGCTTGATGGTATCCATCCTTGAGACTGGTGCAAAGGTATCATGGTAGTCAATCCCTTGTTCTTGAGCATACCCTTTGACCACTAATCTAGCCTTGTTTTTGTTGATACTCCCATCAGCATTTAGTTTTGTTTTGTATATCCATTTGACCCCTATCACTTTTCTATGTCTCGGTCTGTCCACTAAATGCCAGGTATCATTCTTTTCAATCATTTTTAGTTCTTCTTTCATGGCTGCCACCCAAGTTTGTGATTCCATTGCTTCTTCCACATTTGTTGGTTCACTTGCAACTAAGTTGCATCTATCATAGATATCACTTAGAGGTCTTGTTCCTCTCATAGGTAGGTCATCTACCTCTTCTCTAAATTCTTCTTCAACAGGTAAGTCATCTATATCTAATACCTCTTCATTTTCAGTTTGTATTTCAACCCTGTTTTCTTCAATTTTTCCTTCTTCCCAATTCCATACTTGATTTTCAGCCACTTTGACATCCCTTACAATCACAGCTTGGTTTGTTTTTAAATCATAAACCTTATAGCCCTTTGACTTTGAACTATAGCCAATCAAAATTCCAACCTCTGATTTCTGGTCTAATTTCCTTCTCTTTGCTTCAGGTTGCAGCACATAACATGGACTCCCAAATATTTTCAAGTGATCTAGGTTGGGTTTGTAACCATGCCATCCTTCAAATGGTGTTTTATCTCCTAATGATCTTGAGATCATTCTATTTAGGAGATATGAGGCTGTGCTTACAGCCTCAGCCCAGAACTTCAAAGGTAAACTTTTCTCATAATTGAGGCATCTTGCCATCTCCATTAAAGTTCTATTTTTCCTCTCACTTACCCCATTTTGTTGTGGGGTGTATAGGACAGTCAACTGATGTTTAATACCTTCCTTAACTAGGTATTCTTCCATTTTATGGGAGGTAAACTCCCCCCCATTATCTGACCTCAACACTTTCAAGCTGCAGCTGGACTCCTTCTCGGCTGCAGCTTTGAACTTCAGAAAAAATTCAAATACTTCCCCTTTGGTTTTAAGGAAGTATACCCAACAAAACCTAGTGAAATCATCTATAAACAACAAGAAGTACCTTGCACCATTCAATGATTCATTGTGCATAGGTCCACACAAATCAGTGTGCACAATTTGTAACTTGACAGTTGATCTAAGTGTGCTTAAACTGAATTTACTTCTTGATTGTTTTCCTAGTTGGCATGCTTCACACAATTCATTTTGTTCATGTATCATAGGTAAACCTTCAACCACATGTAATTCAGCCATTTTCTTCAAGGAGGCATAATTAAAATGTCCCATCCTCTTATGCCATAGCACTGAATTTTCAGTTGCATTAATATTCATGCTTATAAGTTTCAGTTTTTCTTCAATACTAAAGCATCTATTAAGCATTTTGGCAGTGAATAAATGTGTCCCATGATCATCTTTAATTGTGCACACACCATCTATAAAGTATAATGCAAAACCTTCTTCAAGCAATTGACCAACACTTATCAGATTTTGATCAATTTCTGGTACATACAACACATGCTCAAAATTTCTAATACCAGCTAAGGTTTCTATGTCAACTTCCCCTTTGCCCTCTACTCTTACATATTGTCCATTAGCAACTTTCACTTTTGATTTGTAGTTTAAATCAAGGTTATTAAACATGCTTGATTCTGCAGACATATGATTTGAACAACCATTATCTATCAACCAATTTTGTTTACTAACCTCTGTTTTGTTGCAGATGTGACTTGCAATGGCAGTAAAGAGTTGTTCATCTTGGGGTTCCATCACCTCTGCAGCATGTGCTTGTCCATTTGATGTGTTGTTCTTGCAAAATTTTTGGATATGTCCAAATTGTTTGCATTTTCGACATTGAGCATTCTTGAGCCAACAAAATGACTCAAGATGATTAGTCTTTTGGCAGTATTTGCATGTGGGGAATTGTTCTCTTCTATCCTTCCCTTTTGCATTGAAATTGTTGGCAGTTGATTGATTATTCTGCCATTTCTTGTTCTGCCATTGTTTCCCAGAATTGTTCTTATTTTCTGGGTTTTTGAAGAACACCTGGGTTCTTGTTCTTCCCTTGAACCCTGCTGCAAAAGCCTCTTCACTTGCATTTTCATGTCAGAATGCCTGCCTTTGTTCCACGGCTTGCAAGGCATTGATCAATTCTTGCAGACTTAGTTCACTGAAATCCTTAGAATCTTCCAGTGAGCAGATTTTATTTTCAAATTTTTCAGGTAGGCTTACAAGTACTTTTTCAACCACCCTTGCTTCTTGAATTTCTTCCCCTAGCAGTGTCATCTGATTTACTATCTTGGAAACATTTGATGAAAATTCCTTGATAGTTTCAGATTCTTTCATCCTCAAGCCTTCAAACTGTCTCTTCAATGTTAAAATCTGCATTCTCCTAGATTTTTCATCACCCTCAAATTCTGCTCTTAATTTGTCCCAAGCATCCTTAGCTGTTTCACATGCCATGATTCTTGAGAAGATTTCCTCACTTACTGCATTGTGAATGCAAGTAAGAGCTTTGAATTTCTTTGCTCTTTGTTCATGAAAATATTTGATTTGGGTCATTGTTGGATTGTTGTTCAAGGGAATTGGTTCCCTGTTAGCCTCCGAATCTTCCCACAAATCAAAAGCTTTCAGATATATCTTCATCTTTACTGCCCAGACTCCATAATTCACTCCTGTGAAGATTGGATATTTTGAAGAAAATGAAGCATCCATCTCTGTCAGCTCGAATTTCTTCTCTAGTCTTGCAATTCTCGTTCAAGACTTCAAAGAATGGAGAACAAGGATATCAATTGATAATTCTTGTCAATTGTTTATCCTTTTAAAGAACAAATCAAGACTAAATTCTTGATTTTAAAAATTCTGCCAATTCACGAAAAAATTCCTTCTTTCCCTTTCAAGATTGATTAACTTTGAAAAAACTCACTTTTTCTAATCACTCGTGTTTCACTATCAATCCCTTTTCAAAGAACTAATTCTGCTCTGATACCATGTTGAAATTCTGAAGATTTCTGGAAAATTTGAAAAACATGTACTGTAGCAATTTGTACAGACAAAAGTGATCCAAAGAACAAAAACACGCACTGTAGCGATCAAATTCTGGAATGAACAATTTTCCAGAATTTGATGGAAAATTTCCAGAAAAGAAAGAACTTGTAAATTCTGTAAATTTGAGAATCAAAGTAACATGAACATGGGCAGAATATTTCGTTATGGTTACTGTCATCCCATCAATTTTATTTATATAAGAATCAAAAATTACAACGGCTATAATATTCAAAATTCGGTTACAATTTCCTATTTAACAATGTATTGACCATTAACTGAAATTGACTAAAAACATTGACTCAGAACTATTAAACATACTGATTACAATGTGAATTCAATCATAACAATTGATTCTTCAATCTTCGATTCTTCAATCTTCAATTCTCCTGCGTCAGCTCCTTGTCAGCTCAACTTGGCAGTTCTGGAATCAACCTCAGGTTTCAACAGTTTTAAGCTTAATCAAACCTCTGCTTGCTTGTTGAAATTTACTCTCCATTTTCTGCCATTTTCATTACACAGTAAAAAGTTTCTTTGGTAGTCTTGATTTATTTCAAACCATCATAGCGTACCCTGTGATACTGCATGTTTCAATATATTCGAGAATATAGTGCATATTTCTTAATCAGCTACTTCAACTTTTTGATAAATAGGTAAGAACGTCTTTAGTGGATGTCATTCAGGGCCTTGGAGCATCAAGTTTTCCTTCTCTCTTGTGCTAATAGGCTGTTTAATTGAAAGGTTCCGAGCCTTTCCTGCCCTAGTTTTAACCATAAAGATTTGGGATCATTACGTACAACCCAGAATCTTACCAGAAAATCTTATTTATATTTCATTCCAAAAGTTGAATTTTGATGGGAGAGTTCTGCTTGAGACTACTTTTATCTACCTAAGGTGAAGTTTTCCTTTCAGCTTCCTTGAATTCCATAACAAAATGGTTTGTGCTCTAAACCCTTCCCAGTGGCAAGCTCAGGAATAAAGAGTCATAGTTTTGTGACTTTGGAGGCGAGCTTTATGCATCGCTCATCCACCTGACATGTACAAGTATTGCTCAAACTATCATAGGCTGGATGCACTAGTAAATGTCAGTTTTTGCTTGCCTTCTTTGTAGCGCAAAGAGTGGTGGTAATTAGATTTAATTTTAGATAGCTGATATTTTCAGCATTACCTCTCTATCATTTAACTTGAAATTGCGATAGACATGTATATTTTGTCTAACAATAAGTGATCTCTCTCTTTCTCTCCGATTGCTCTCTGTAATAATAGTAAGTCCATTTTTGTCTTTCACTTGCTTACCCTTCAGCATTGTTTTCATAATCCATACAGTGACTGATCTCAGAACTATTTACTAATGCATTGTAACAATTTAAGTAAATTAACCTTCAAAGGCACATTTCCACTGGCCAATATACCTTTTCCCTTAGCTGTGATATGATTCTGGATGCAAGTGGGATTCTAATGTCTTGCTAAGAAACTTCTTACCATCTTACACCCTAATTCAGCTGATTCTCTTGTCTTGCTCAAGGGTGGAATCACATCATCCGACCTAGCTACAAAAGCTCTAGAAGCAAAATGTGCCAAAGTAGTTAGACAAGCCCTTGCTGGCATTCCATTGTGGCAGCTCGGTCCAGAAAGTAGGCATCCAGGTGTTCCGTACATTGTTTTCCCAGGTAAAAAAATTGTAATTTTATTTAGTTACTATCTTTCCATAAAATAAAAATTGAACTTGAACTTGTAATTTTGTTCTTTTTGCAGGTAATGTTGGTGACAGTAAAGCACTGGCTGATGTTGTGAAATCCTGGGCTCTTCCTTCTCGACTTTCATCAACAAAAGAACTTCTTCTTGTAAGTACTGCAAATTTATCTTTTAAATACTATATTTATTTGGATATTGAAATGTTTAGATATTGAAATTATCCTTATGAAGAACGCAGAGAGAGGTGGATATGCTGTTGGAGCATTTAATGTCTATAATATGGAAGGGGCTGAGGCTGTTGTAGCTGCAGCAGAGGAAGAAAATAGTCCTGCTATTCTACAGGTCAGAATGACATTTCATAAGTTGGACGAGTAATTTAGAAGACAAGATCTGGAATTAAGCATGTCCTTTGGGACATGGATGTGAGCTTCAGCCTTTTTCAAAATTATGGCTCCTTACTAAATTGCCAAAAGTTGTGTTCTTTCAACAGATTCATCCTAGTGCACTGAAGCAAGGAGGAATTCCATTGGTTGCTTGTTGTGTCTCTGCTGCTGAACAGGCCAATGTAAGTTTGTTTTTCATATCTTAAAATATATATTTTAGGGAAGTTGAAAGGTAAGAGAGGAAGAAAAGCTTTATGGTGTGGATTTTGTGGTGTTTGCACCTTCATTTTATTTTCTGACAATTTTCCAGATGAACCAAAATATGTGCCAATTTTCAAACTATAATAAGCAATTTAAAGCTCCCTGGAAAGATCACTAAAAATTCAATCCCCATTGGAGCCATTATTTTTCATTGAGGATCAAAATCATTTAAATGATTGCTTAGTTCTCTAGATAAAGAAGATAAATGCCTAAATAGATGAAAAATACTTGTTTGGTGTCTTTTAAATAAAGTATAATAAATTGTAATTTACATGCATGTTTTGCAGGTTCCAATCACTGTTCATTTTGATCATGGAACTTCAAAGCAAGAGCTAGTTGAAGCTCTTGATTTGGTGAGTGCTGCTTGTTATCCATGAAAAAAAGTACATGGTTCAACAAACTATGAAATTTTTAAATATTGGCAACTCCCATTTATCTATACCGAGGAATAATTTATTACTGAATTTGCATTTTCTTGAATCCAACCTCATGTCAGGGATTTGATTCATTAATGGTAGACGGCTCACATCTGTCTCTCAAGGATAATATAGCAGGCTTAATTCATTAAATAAATTAAGTATACCCATATTTTTTATACATCCAAAATCACAACTGTCTTGTATTCATTTAAATTCCAGGCTGAAGAGTTCATTGACGAGACTAGCATAGATGCTTTGGCTGTGTGTATTGGGAATGTACATGGAAAGTACCCTGCAAGTGGTCCAAATCTCAGACTTGATTTGCTTAAGGTGAAGTATAAACAATCAAATGTTAGCTATTTTTCTGTTGCCATTGAAAATGTTAGAATTGAGAGTGAGATATCTATCTTTTAGATTTCACCTTCTCAGTGTGAGACAGCCAATGATTCTGTGCTGTCATGGTTTAGCTCTATTGATTATGTTTTTGTAGTCTATGTTTGACTTTTTCATGCATACTACATGGCTGATTGATGTCTTACAAGTATGAGAACGATGTTTGTGTTGGAAAATTTGGAAAATCAAATTTTGGTGAAGAACAGTTACTGTTCAAATCACCCTCAGGATTTTGTCCCTGATGAACAAAAACAAGCACTGTTCAAATCAGTGCAAAAGAACCGAGAACCTGCCCAGAATTTTCCCAGAATTTATGCAAGAATTAAAACACAATTCAATGCAATAACAAGTGTATAACAAAGGGCAGAATTACTCAAGGTTACTGCCATCCCTTAAACTTTATTTATAGAAGAAGATCAAAATACAAGAATCGAAATTCAAAGCTATTACAATCTCTTCTACCTAAAACAGGAAATAAATCTGCGAAAATAAAGCAACAAGATATGATCAAATATAACTTGATCTTACTTAACTAAAACACAAACTCTTAAATTAAAACATGATAAAAACAATAAAGGAAAAACAAGATGATCTTCACAGCTCCAGATTCTTCATTTCCAGCAGACTTGGAATCAGTTGACTTTTGTTGACTTTGATCCTGCATTTTCAACACTCCCCCTTGATTCCAATCTGCTCATTCCAATCATCTCTCTCAATTCTTCAAACCTTTCTTTGGCTAAGGGTTTTGTAAACAAGTCTGCCAATTGTTCCTTTGAGGTGCAATATTTCATCTCAAGTTCACCCTCTTGCTGAAATTGCCGAATGGCATGGAACTTAATCTTCATATGCTTGGTTCGATCATGAAACAATGAATTCTTAGATATAGCAATGGCTGACATATTGTCACAAAACAATTCAGTAGGTTCAAGTTGATTTAGGCTCAAATCTCCCAATATTTTTCTTAGCCAAACCAGCTGATTTGCAGCTACATAGGCTGCAATATATTCAGCTTCTGCGGTAGAGTGTGCAACCACACTTTGCTTCTTTGAATTCCAGCAAAAAATGCTTCTTCCCATGGAAAAACAATAACCAGAAGTGCTCACCATCTCTTCATCACTTCCAGCCCAATCACTGTCACAAAAACCTATCAATTTGACAGTTTCAAGCTTATCAAACATCAAGCCATAATCCAGTGTTCCCTTAAGATACCTTAACACTCTCTTAGCAGCAACATAATGTGTTTGGCTTGGATTTTGCATAAACCTTGAAAGGTAGTTCACTGTAAACACAATGTCTGGTCTTGTGGCAGTCAAGTATAGCAAGCTTCCAATCAAGCTTCTATAAATTCGACCATCAGCCTTGTGTTCATCATCATCCTTCATCAACTTCTGTCCAGCCACCATGGGAGTGCTGACAGGTTTGCAATTATCCATTGCAAATTTATTCAGTAACTTCATTGTGAAGTTCCTTTGAAACACAAAGCACCCTGTTTTTGATTGAGTGATTTCCATCCCTAGAAAATAAGATAGCAAGCCCAGCTCATTCATCTCAAATTTGTTCTTAATTTTCAGCTTGAATTCATCAACCAGCTGCTCATGATTTCCAGTGATCAGTAGATCATCAACATAAACTGATACAATCAATATATCCTTGCCAACCTTTTTCACATACAAAGTAGCTTCATTTAGGCTCTTTTCAAAACCCAAACTCAGCAAGAATTCATCTAGGTGGCTATACCAAGCTCTAGGAGCTTGTTTCAAACCATACAAGGCCTTCTTGAGAAGGTAGACCTTGTTGGCAGTGATGTTGACTTCAAAACCTTCAGGTTGCTCAACATATATTTCTTCATCAAGTGTGCCATTTAAGAAGGCTGACTTGACATCCATTTGCCACACATACCATCCAATTTGTGCAGCAATCATAAGCAATAATTTGACAGTATCAAGCCGAGACACAGGAGCAAAAGTGTCATGAAAATCTATACCTGGTTCTTGAGAATACCCCTTAACCACAAGCCTTGCTTTGTGTTTGTTGATGCTACCATCTGCATTAATTTTGGTTTTGAAGATCCACTTTACCCCAATCACTTTCCTGTCAACTGGTCTGTCCACAAGTGTCCATGTCTCATTCTTCTCAATCATCAACAGCTCCTCCTTCATAGCTGCCATCCATGTGTGTGAATTCATAGCTTCTTGAACATCATAAGGTTCAGCTTCTGCTACATTACACCTGCTATAGACCTCACTTAGAAACCTTGTTCCTCTTACAGATTCATCTTCATCATCAGAAGCAGGTTGGACAATTTCTGGTTGGAATTCATCATCATTAGTCTTCTCAGCTAGTTCATCTTCCCAATTCCAGATTTTGTCTTCATCAACTCTTACATTCCTTGCAATCACAGCTTTGTTAGATTTTAAATCAAACACTTTATAACCACTAGATTTAGTGCTATAACCTAACAAAATCCCCAACTCAGCCTTTTGATCAAGCTTCCCTCTATTCACCTTAGGCAGTAGGTAAAAACAGGGACTTCCAAACACTCTCAAGTGTTCTATGTTGGGTTTGTAACCATGCCACAGCTCATAAGGTGTTTTCTCTCCCAACACTTTAGTAACCATTCTATTCAGAAGGTAAGAAGCTGTACTTACAGCTTCTGCCCAAAATTTAAGTGGCATTTTCTTCTCAAACAAAAGGCATCTAGCCATCTCCATCAAAGTTCTATTTCTTCTCTCACACACACCATTTTGTTGGGGTGTGTATGGTATAGTGAGTTGGTGTTTGATCCCTTCTTTTTCTAAAAGTTCATCAAGTTTATGAGAGGTGAATTCACCCCCATTGTCAGACCTTAAGGCCTTCAGCTTGGTCTCAGCTTCTCTCTCGGTTGCAGCCTTAAATTTCACAAATACATCAAACACTTCCCCTTTTGTTTTGAGAAAGTAAACCCAGCAATATCTATTATAGTCATCAATGAAGAGCAAGAAATACTTAGCACCATTTAAAGATTCAGTCCTCATAGGACCACACACATCAGTAAAAACCAGCTGCAACTTACAAGTAGCTCTAAAAGAATTTTCATTAAAAGCTATCCTTGTTTGTTTACCCAATTGACAAGCCTCACATACTGCCTTTTGCTCTTGGATTTCAGGTAAACCAAAAACCATCTCATGATCTGCCATTTTCTTCAAAGTGGCATAGTTAAAATGCCCTAATCTTTTGTGCCACAGCATTGATTTTGAATTTTCAGTTATGCTCAAATTCACATGCTCATTCTTCACACCAAGATTAAAACTCCTATTATTCATTTCAGCAGCAAACAAAATCACTCCTTTGACTTCCCTTATGGTGCATATGTTATCAATGAAGGATAGTGAGTAGCCTTCTTCAAGTAATTGGCCAACACTCACTAGGTTTTGTTTAATTTCAGGCACATAAAGTACTTTATCAAAAGTTCTTTTGCCTGCCATTGTTACAATGTCCACATCTCCTCTCCCTTCAACACTCACATATTGACCATTAGCCACTTTTACTCTAGACTCATAATTCGAATCTAAAGTATTAAACATCTTAATGTCAGCAGTCATATGGTTTGTACAACCACTATCAACAAGCCAGTTTGAACCATTTACCTCTACTTGGTTGCAGCCTTGTTCAGTCGTGGCCATGAACAAGTGCTCAGTTTCAACTTCAGTTTCCTTTGCAACATAGGCCTGTTTTGCAGCTCCAGTCCCCATGTTTGATTTGCAAAACTTCTGAAGGTGTCCATACTGTTTGCACCTCCTGCATTGAGTGTTCTTGAGCCAACACCATGACTCAAGATGATTAGTTTTGTTGCAATACTTACAGGCAGGAAATTGTTCCTTTTTCTCCTTCCCTTTTGTGTTGAAACTGTTGGGATGATTCTGGTTTTGTTGCCAGTTTTTGCTTTGTTGAAATTTGCCAACTTCTCTTCTGCTTCCATAGTTCTCCTTAGGAAAATTTTGACTCCGAAATTTTCCCTTGAAGCTTGCAACAAAAGCTTCTTCACTTGAGCTTTCATGCCTGAAAGCTTGCCTCTGCTCCACTGCCTGAAGAGCATTGATTAGCTCTTAAAGGCTTAACTGAGTGCAGTCCTTTGAATCCTCAAGAGAACAGATTTTGTTCTCAAATTTTTCAGGCAAACTCACAAGGACTTTTTCTATAACTCTTGATTCTTGAATATCTTCACCCAACAGTCTCATTTGGTTGACAAGTTTGGAAATGTTGGATGAAAATTCCTTAATTGATTCAGTCTCTTTCATCCTCAGCCCTTCGAATTGCCTTTTTAAGTGCAATACCTGCATTCTTCTTGACTTCTCATCTCCTTGGAACTCAGCTTTCAGTTTATCCCATGCCTCTTTAGCACTTTCACAAGCCATAATTCTTGTGAAAATATCTTCACTCACTGCATTATGGATGCAGGAGAGAGCCTTGAATCTTTTTGCCTTTTCTTCATTGTGATACTTGAGTTGATTCAAGGTGGGATTGTTGTTCAAGGGATTTGGCTCCCTGTTGTGCTCAACGACTTCCCACAAGTCAAAAGCTCTAAGGTAAGTTCCCATCTTCACTGCCCATACGCCATAGTTGGTGCCTGTGAAGAGAGGTGCTTTTGAAAAATTTCCAGAATCCATGAGATAAATAAAAATCTTCTTGTTTCTGCTCAGTTATGCAGAGTACAATGGAGACAAAGAACCTTGTTTGTGATAATGGTAATTGACAGTTTCGAAGTCAATTATTCATTAACCAAAGAAAAAACAGAGAATTTTTGATTAATTCCTTCACACTCGTGTTTCACTCACCTTCCCTTTCAAAGTTAATAACTTTGAAAAATTCTCACAATTCTCTCGTGTTTCTCACAACCCTTCTAAGATCAGAATCGCTCTGATACCAAATGTTGGAAAATTTGGAAAATCAAATTTTGGTGAAGAACAGTTACTGTTCAAATCACCCTCAGGATTTTGTCCCTGATGAACAAAAACAAGCACTGTTCAAATCAGTGCAAAAGAACCGAGAACCTGCCCAGAATTTTCCCAGAATTTATGCAAGAATTAAAACACAATTCAATGCAATAACAAGTGTATAACAAAGGGCAGAATTACTCAAGGTTACTGCCATCCCTTAAACTTTATTTATAGAAGAAGATCAAAATACAAGAATCGAAATTCAAAGCTATTACAATCTCTTCTACCTAAAACAGGAAATAAATCTGCGAAAATAAAGCAACAAGATATGATCAAATATAACTTGATCTTACTTAACTAAAACACAAACTCTTAAATTAAAACATGATAAAAACAATAAAGGAAAAACAAGATGATCTTCACAGCTCCAGATTCTTCATTTCCAGCAGACTTGGAATCAGTTGACTTTTGTTGACTTTGATCCTGCATTTTCAACAGTTTGCACTGATGGAAAATGAGGAAGTAAGACTATTTTAAATGGATTCTTGAGCTGCCAGCCAGTTTCTTAGATCTTTGATCTGGCATCATCATCCAAGTTTTTAAGAAGGAAGTTAAAAAGCGAGTTTAGATCCTCTGTAGCATATTCCTGATGTAATGCAGAAATCAACTTATTGAACTTGTACATCTTAGTGAAACTACAAACCCCTTCAAGTGCATCACCATTTTCATGTAAATCTAATAGGCTGTTCGCAATCTGGTTTAAGAAGTAAAGTTCATCCACTTCTAATCTGCGAACTCTAACTATTTCCGATTTACTTTTTCTTAACGCTTCCATCTTTAGGATTTGCATGCCTTGAGTTCAAAGAAAGGCGTATTTCTGGTGCTGCACGGAGCATCTGGCTTGTCCGAGGAACTTATCAAGGTACTCTGAAAATAATTGTGCAGAATAAGTGAAAACAAAGAGGCAGAAAGATGAAAGAGTTTGATCTCTACAGTGACTGTTTGTTACTGTAGATAAACACCAGAAAATTGAATTTGAACAGTGGATGTTTATTGCGTGAAAACTGGATAATGAAGAAGATAATTGCATGATTTTACTGCAATCCATTACACTGATTTATAGAAGGGAAATAAACAAAAATACTGAAATTAAGCAACATTGACTGCCACGTTTAACTAACAATTCGCAACAACTAACAAATCACCTAAGGACTTGTTCAATCCCTTTATTCTAGCATAAATAAAACAACACTTAATCTGAAATGGTCTTCATGTCACGTCAGCAACTTAAGGCAACATTTTCAACACTCCTCCTTGCATTAAGGGCTGCATACCCCAATCATCCTGGTTAGAAATTCAAATCGATTTGCAGGGAGTGCTTTGGTAAACAAGTCTGCCAATTGATCTTCAGTTCTGCAATAAATCAATTTAACATCACCATTTTTCTGCACATCACGAACAAAGTATAGTTTGATGTTAAAATGCTTGGTTTTCCCGTGGAACACTGGATTGTGGGAAATTGCTATGGCTGCTTGATTATCAACTGAGATTTCAGTTGCTTCTTGCTCCTCCATTTGTAAATCACATAACAATTTTTGAATCCATAGTGCTTGATTGACTGCTGCAGTGGCAGCTATGAACTCAGCCTCCGCAGTTGATTGATCAACAATGCTTTGCTTCTTAGATGACCATGAAAACACAGCTGATCCCAAATTGAAACGGAACCCCGAAGTGCTTTTCATGTCATCAACAAATCCACCCCAATCACTGTCAGAGAAACCATGCAACTTCAACTTTTGACACTGTGTAAATTTGACCCCAAAATTGCATGTTCCTTTGATGTATCTCAAAACTCGTTTGGCTGCTCTCATGTGCAATTCACTTGGACAATGCATGAAACGAGCTAGAAGATTGGTTGCATATAGTATGTCAGGTCTGGTTGCTGTTAAATACAGCAAGCAACCAATTAAACTTCTAAACTTCTCTTCATCTACCTTGGCAGTACCATCTTCCTTGCTGAACTTGTCCTTCTGATTCATTGGAGTTGCAGTTGGTTTGCAATTTTCCCTTTGAAATTTCTTCAAAATCTTCTTTGCATATTTTTCTTGTCCAATGAAAATTTCTCCTCTATCTTGCTTGATCTCCATGTCCAGAAAAAAACTCATGAGCCCAAGATCACTCATCTCGAAAGTTTGCATCATATCCTGCTTGAACCTTTCGATTTGCTGCAAGTTACTTCCAGTCACAAGGAGGTCATCAACATATAGTGACACAATAAGAACATCATCTTCAATTTTCTTCACATAGAGGGTTGATTCAGAAGGGCTTCTCTGAAAACCAAAACCTGTCAAGTAGTCATCAATTCTTCCATACCAGGCCCTTGGTGCCTGTTTTAATCCATAAAGTGCCTTCTTCAACAAATACACCTTGTCAGCTTTGCCTTGAACAACAAATCCATTAGGTTGTTCAACGTAAATTTCTTCTTGAAGAACACCATTCAAGAAGGCAGATTTGATGTCCAACTAGAACACCTTCCAGTTTCTGTGTGCAGCAACAGCAAGTAGCAATCGGATAGTGTCCATCCTTGCTACTGGGGCAAATGTGTCTGAATAATCAACCCCATACACTTGAGCATATCCCTTGACAACAAGCCTGGCTTTGAATTTGTTGATTGAACTGTCAGCGTTCAATTTGGTCCTGAAAATCCATTTTACGCCAATGATATTTTTGTCTTCAGGTCTGTCAACAAGTTCCCACGTCTTGTTCTTCTCGATCATGAAGATTTCTTCTTCCATTGCCTTCTGCCATGATGGGTTTTGTTGAGCTTCTTCATAGCTGTCAGGTTTGCACACAGCAACATTGCTCCTTTGATAAATTTCTTCAATTGATCGAGTACCCCTGACTGGTTCATCATCAATTGATTCAGAATCAATCAATTTGTCTTGCAAAGGCTGAATTGGATTATTAATCAGCATGCTCTCCTGTGAATCAATCCACTCCCTCTGTGCATCTTCATGAAACGTGACATCCCTTGTAATAGAAATTTTCTGGGTTTGAGGATGATAAACCTTGTAGGCTTTAGAATTTGTGCTATAGCCAACAAAAAATCCTTTGATTGCTTTCTTGTCAAGCTTGTCCCTCTTAATCTGTGGAACATGTACAGAGCATACACAACCAAAATTTTTAAGGAAACGCAGGGATGGTTTATAGTTATACCACATCTTGAAGGGTGTCATTTCTGCCAACACAGTTGTTGGAAGTCGATTCTGAATGAATACTGCTGTGTTAGCAGCTTCTGCCCACAACATTTTGGGTAGATTCTTTTCATGCATCATGCTTCTCACCATCTCCATGACATATCGGTTTCGCCTTTCACTGACCCCATTCTGTTCTGGGGTATAAGGGGTTGTTAGCTGGTGTTCAATACCAGCATCTTCACAATAGAGGTTGAATTCGGATGAGGTGTACTCTTTGCCATTGTCAGAACGTATGGCTTGAATACTACTACCACTTTGATTCTCCACATTTTTCTTGAATTTCCAGAAGATGCCAGCCACCTCTGACTTGAACTTCATGAAGTAAATCCAGCACACACGGGAGAAATCATTAATAAACAGCAGATAATATCTACTGCCATTTAGTGATGGTGTGCTTAAGGGACCAGCTACATCAGTATGGATCAACTAGAGCTTTTGTGTTGCTCGCCAAGTTGATCGTGGAAATGACCTTCTATTCTGCTTCCCAAATTGACAAGCATTACAGTTTAATGAAAGATCAGTGAATGAAGGTATACCTCTGACAGCCTCATGAACCTTCATGGTGAGCATTCTCTTTTGATGACAGTGTCCCAGCCGTTTGTGCCATAGTTCAGTGTCACTAAGATTGACTGGGAAGGCAGTGTGCTCCCCCTCAAATGGTAGAAATGAGAAGCTTTTGCCTCTCATTCTAGCTTGAAGTATTTTGTGCCCAGCAGCATCAAAAATACAGCAAGTGTGATTCTCAAAAATCACCTTCATTCCTTTCTCAATTAATTGCCCCACACTCAGCAAATTTTGATCAATATTAGGTACATAAAGAACATCAGCTATTGTTTTTGTACCTGAATTTGTTGTGATGGCAATTGTTCCCTTCCCTTAGCTTCAATGCATTCACCATTTCCAATTCTGACTTTTGCAACTTCTGTTGGCTGCAGATTTCGGAAGAGACTTTTATCAAAAGTCATGTGGTTTGTGCAACCACTATCTATTAGCCAATGGTCTGAGTTAGTTTGTGCTGAGAAGCATGTTGCCACAAACATCTGATCTTCATCATCCTGGTTTGCAACTTGAGCATCTTCTTCTTGTTTTTGATTTTTGACTCTGCAAATAATTGCCTCATGTCCAAGCTGATTACATTTGTTGCACCTTGCATCAGGCCTCTTCCAGCACTTGAATGGTGGATGACCCATCTTGTTGTAGTGTTGACATGGTGGAAAATTTCTTTTAATAAATTTTCCTTTGCTGTGACCTTGACTGGTGGATTTATTGTTGGCTGCAACTTGGTGTTTTCTGACAAATTTCCTTCTTTCAGAATCTGGAAATTTTGCTTGCAAGGCACCTTCAATGACATGATCTTGCCTCATAAGCCTTCTTTGTTCTTGGGCTTGTAAGGCATTCAAAAGTTCTGTCAAGGTAATGCTTGACAGATCTTTTGTATTCTCCAGAGTGGTGATCGAAGCTTCATATTTTTCTGGTACTGTAACCAGAATTTTCTCAACAATTCTTGAGTCTAAGAATGAAGTTCCCAGTAATTTCACTCTGTTTGTAATTCCAAGCAATCTGTCTGAGTACTCTTTGATAGTCTCAGAATCCTTCATCCTCTGCAGCTCAAATTCACGTATCAAATTGAGACTTTGCATCCCACGAATTTTCTCATCTCCTGCATACTCTTCCTTCAAATATTCCCAGACATCTTTAGCTGACTTCAGGAACATGATCCTGGTGAAGATCGTTGTTGAAACAGCAGCAAATAGAGTGGCTTTTGCTTTTGATTTCTTGGTCTTTCTCTCCTTATGACTCTTGATTTGAGTCATGGTTGGATTATTTGGCAGTGGTAGGATCTCGTAATCCTCTTCAACAGCTTCCCATAAATCCATAGCTTCTAAATATGTTTCCATTCGTACTGCCCAAAGTTGGTAATTTTCTCCATTGAAGATTGGAGTTGAGATATGAGAGAAATAGTTTCGGAATCCATCACAGACCCTTCAAGAAAAATGCTCTGATACCAATTGAAAATAATTGTGCAGAATAAGTGAAAACAAAGAGGCAGAAAGATGAAAGAGTTTGATCTCTACAGTGACTGTTTGTTACTGTAGATAAACACCAAAAAATTGAATTTGAACAGTGGATGTTTATTGCGTGAAAACTGGATAATGAAGAAGATAATTGCATGATTTTACTGCAATCCATTACACTGATTTATAGAAGGGAAATAAACAGAAATACTGAAATTAAGCAACATTGACTGCCACGTTTAACTAACAATTCGCAACAACTAACAAATCACCTAAGGACTTGTTCAATCCCTTTATTCTAGCAGAAATAAAACAACACTTAATCTGAAATGGTCTTCATGTCACGCCAGCAACTTAAGGCAACATTTTCAACATACTCTCTCCCCCTTCCTCTCCTGCGAGTGCGCGCGAGCATGTAAATTTGTGATGCATGTATATAGGGCATATAACAAAGCCTAAATGAACATTGCTTAATGAATCTGCCATTGATTAACATAATCGACCTCCATTGACTGCATCAAACAGTCTAGTATTCAGCGGGGGGTGACGAAGTTCAATGTTAATACTGAGGTGCGCAAGGCCTACATGAACTCACTAAGCAATCCCAAGCAAGATCTGGTCCATGTGATGGCTTCAGCAAAAGAAGCCATGAAAGCTGTGGTAGCAGAGAAGATGCGCTTGTTTGGTTCATCTGGAAAAGCATAATTCCCCATCCCCCCAGTTTGTTTGCAACATTGTAAGAAGAAGCAAGTCATGAGCTAAACGCAAGGACTAGTCCTCCATTCATTGTTCCAGCAGAATAAAATTAATATTTAAGCTGCAATAATTTATTGTCCTTCTCTATATATTTTCGGCACCCTTTCTGTTCCTGTCAAAGTTAAGCTACGGCTAACCTTTTAATCTATTATATTTTTCACTCCCATGGTAACTAATCGTTTTGATTAAAAAACCCTCCACTTAAACGACACCATTCCATGGTTTTTGTTTTACTGATCATGATTAAGGTTGTCAATTCTGTCTCGGTTGGTGCTTTGTTTTTTTAATTAAAATAAAAATGTTTCGGTTTTGGAGTGTTTTGTCGTGTTATTTTGGGGTTATACTGTTTATGTGTGTGTGTGTGTGTATATATATATATATATAGTTATATATATTAATTAAAAAAAAATAGTTTAAATCCAAAAAAAAAATTATTTTGAATTGTAAAATTTAATATAAAAAAAGACACTAAAATGATTGTTATGAGCAAAATTATGAACATGTATAATATTTTGAGAATGTCATCATCAATCTCGCAAGGTTATTATATTTTCTGATTGCTTTGAAATTTTAACATAATATATATAAATATGGCAAGAGACTCCTCTTAAAATTTCATCTCAATCTAATGGTCAATTTAAGAGATATGATTGATATTGTAATATTATTTATTATTTAAATAAAAATACTATTTGGCTGAAATGGCACAGGTGAAATGATACCGGCATATTTTGGTCGGTATTTGGCGGAAAAATCTGGAATGAACCAAAATTTTAACCGAGATAAAAATAATATTGTTTATCTTATTTTTTTAACTAATATAAAATATTTAGACCATTTCAGCTGAAACAAAATGAAATTTACAGCCCTGCGTTCTAATCTTCAAAGTTAATTGAGTAGGTAACCCTGCTAATCTACACTCTAATACCTGCAGTGAGGATGGCTGAGGACCAAGTGCTACAATTTTTTTTTGGTAAGTAAACATACCACTAAAAAAACAAGTAGCCACAACAAGGCTCTTTAACTGAAAAGCCGTTAATTCTAACTCCAATCTGTTAAATAGTATTTTTGGGTTAGTTTAAGATGTTATGCAGACAATTGTCGTTGTTACCTGTAATATTATTATATTTATGTAATTTTTTTTTTATTATTAATAAAGATTTAATTATTTAGCTTCCAAGCTGTTAAGACCCCTGTGTTATGAATAATTCTTTTGTTAGTTTAAAATGTTATGTAGCCAATTAAGTGGTTATACGTAACATTATTATATTTGTGTAAATATATATTTATTATTATTAAATATTTATATAACATTAGATTCATAAATTTAATATTTGATTTATAAATCTAAAGTAAAGATAAGTTATTGGGATAAAAATGTTTTGCAAAAGAAATTACAAAATTGTTTTAATTATGTAGTTTCTATTATATCAAAGTATTGTTCATATAACTAATATATAGGTATTTGTCATAAGATATATGTATTGAATTGAATTGCATGAGAGTTTTACATGAAAAGATTATTTATATTTACGAAAAAACTCAAGTATCTATGCTGAGTTGAATTAACTTATTAATTATTATATATAAGCTACAAATGCATTTCTTTTATTATATATAAGCTACAAAATAGTTTATGCGTTGTTTTCTTTTTAATTTTTTTTGTTTAAAAATATATTATTTAAACAAAGTGTTTTTAATTCTTAAACTTATTTGTATTAAGCCATTCATAAACAATCACCTATAACTTCCCCAAAACTTATCTCAGGATATTACGTAATGAATATTTTTTTGATTTGATGAATCTAATAATATAAATAACAATTATCAACGGTAATCACAGATGACACTAGGGTGCATAAAAAAAACCAAAAAATAGATTAAAATGAGAAAACAAATTAACCAACAAAAACCAAACTAAGAAAAAAAACCGATTAGATTTTTTTAAAAAAACTTCCAGTCCAATTTGGTTCGGTTTTTTAAGTAAAAAACTGGTAAATTGAACCGGATCAATTCAAATTAAAAAATGCTATAATTTTTTTTTTAATTCTTCTAGTTCAGTTTATTTTTTTTTGGTTTGTTTCTATTCTAATTAAATGAGAGAAGAGAAAACTTGGTTAAAATAAAATAAAAACCTAAAAATCCGAAACTATTTTTCAGTTTTTTAGTTTCAAAAACGAACCAAAATCGGGCGGTTTAAACCAATTCCGGTTTGTTTTTGGTTTTTTTTTTTTTTTTTCAGTTTGGCTGTTTTTATTGATAGAAACCAAATCGAACAAAAAATGCTCTAACGTAGATAACACACTTTTTTCATAAAATAACAAGTGACATACTTATTTTTAGTGGTAAAAATATTTTATTTTGATCATAATTAGTAATTTATTATTATTGTTAAATTTATCTCATTATTTATATATATATATATATATATATATATATATATATTTGAAATATTAGTGTACATTTAGATTTGTTTTCTTCTATTTCTCCTCCTTTTATCGTAATTTGTGTAGAGAGATCAAAGTAGAGCGTGGCTTCAGATCTTTTTCCCTCTCTCCCAAGTTTGAATGTAGTGTTTTACATGCATGTATTTTTCGAACTGAATTATTTTTCTTGAAGAATCTGGTCGTCTCGACCAGGAACGGTTGCTTACCGATGAATCAAACCCCCGAGATCTCCATCCACTCTTAAACCCTAGTGTCAGCACCATGAAACGCTCAGTCTATTGATGTATAAGCTGCTCACGTGGACTGAATATGCTGAAGAAGGATGAAGGAGAAGTATGCATTGACAGTTAACACATATTACAGAATGTATAGCATTGTATAGATTTATTTACCTATTGTACTCCCTACAGTAACTATGGTATGTATGTGCTGAGGTGTAATGGTTTACATATAAATGGAAAGGTTGGCTGCGGCACAACCTAAGATTGATTCTCACTTTCCAATTTGGTATCAGAGCAATAAACAATTAACCTACGTTCCCAACCTTTCCAGCCTCTCTTTTTCAATGGAACAGCCGCCACCCTCATCTGCATCACGGACGTCTTCTCCAGCAGTGCAGACTGCCTCCCCTGCAGTCGATCCCCTGCCTTCCTATGCATCACAGCCCAATCTCTCCTCTACCATGGCTGCTGATCAACCTCTCTTCACCTCTCAAAATACGAATCAACTCTCTCAACTCACATCTGATGCATCTGCCACAGCAAACATCATCTCCCTTTCTCACACTCATCAAGTCATTTCTCTCAAGTTAACAACTACAAATTACCTTTACTGGCGTATGCAGATGCTGCCATTTCTCCTAGGCCAAGGAGTGTTTGGCTTTGTGGATGGTTCTACCATATGTCCACCTTCCCATGTGTTTGCTGCAGATGGTGTCTCTCTTCAGATTAATCCACTCTTTCTCCGCTGGAAACAACAAGACCAGCTCATTCTCAGTGCACTTCTTTCCTCTCTATCCATGGAGGTGCTGCACCTCATTGTTGGCTGTCAAAGTTCATGCTCAGCTTGGAGCACACTTGAGCAAGCCCTTGCTTCCACTTCAAACTCACGTATTATGCATCTCCATGGCTCTCTTCAGGAGCTTAGACAAGGTGATGAATCTGTCACTCTTTTTATGCAAAAAGCCAAAGTTTTATTTGATGAACTTGCTGCTGCCGGGAGACTAATTTCCCTTGCAGACTTTAATTTGTATGTATTTCGTGGCTTGAGGGGTGAATTCAAAGACTTAGTTACAAGTCTAATTACCAAGGCAGAACCCATAGCATATGCAGAGCTCCACAGCCACCTCCTCACGCATGAATTTCTCCACAAATCTTCGGCTGCATTTCATGCTCCTCTGCTGCCCACTCCACCGTCTGCCATGGTTGCACAGCGCCAGCACTTTGGGAATTCTGGGCGCAGCAGGGGGCGTTTCAATGGTGGTTGGCATCCCAACCAATCCAGCAACAATAGGGGACGGTTTGGGCAGAATTATCACAGCCCTCAAAGCTCTTGGCAGGGCACTTGGCAGCGCAATAGGGGGCAGAATCCACGCTGCCAACTATGCCAAAATTTTGGCCACACAGCCCCTCATTGCTCTCAATTCCAGCAGCGAAGTTATGGCCAATCCACTGCCAATATGGTGCAGCGCAATCCCTCTCAACCTAGTTCTGTTGAGTGGTTTCCGGACACCGGCGCAAATCAGCACGTCACACCCGATCTTGCCACTTTGACCGCTGCCGAACCGTATCTGGGTAATGATAATTTGCATGTTGGTGATGGTAAGGGGCTACCTATATCTCATCTTGGCCATACAAAAATACATACACCACATCGTTCTTTCATTTTATCTAATGTACTTCATGTTCCATCAATTACGAAACCTTTGCTTTCTGTTCAGAAATTTTGTCGTGATAATAATGTGTATTTTGAATTTCACACTCATGTGTTTTATGTCAAGGATCTCAACACTCGTGAAGTACTTCTCTCCGGTCAAAGTAATGATGGTCTCTATGCCTTAACCCGGTCTTTCGTCAAGTCTTTTCCTCAAGCTTTTTGGTCTCCGTGCACTTCTGCCTCTGCGGATTTATGGCATCGTCGATTAGGTCACCCTACTTCCCGTATTTTTCAATTGTTAGTTTCGAAAAGTAAGATCATTTGTAACACCAAACGTCTTAATTTTCAATGTCAAAGTTGTCCTTTAGGAAAATCATCGCGTCTGTCTTTAGGACCTACGGGTCATAAAACTTTTGCTCCGCTTGAATTAATCTTTAGCGATGTATGGGGTCCCACTCCTCTATTTTCTTCTGATGGATATCGTTATTTTGTTATATTTGTTGATGCTTATACTAAATATGTATGGTATTATCCGCTTGTTGCCAAATCTGATGTTTACGCGGTTTTTCATCAATTTCAAACCCTTGTTGAACGTCAATTTTCTTTAAAAATAAAATCTGTTCAAACTGATTGGGGCGGTGAATACCGAAAATTGTCCACATTTTTCCAAACCATTGGTATCCAACATCGTCTGATTTGTCCACACACTCATGAACAAAATGGTACCGTTGAACGTCGTCATAGGCATATTGTAGAAACCGGTATCACTCTTTTAGGGCAATGTAAAGCACCTTTTCGATTTTGGAATTATGCGTTTGAGACCGCTGTTTACCTAATAAATCGCATGCATACTCCCATTCCTGGTCTTCGTTCTCCATTTGATTGCATATTTCAAAGGTCTCCTGATTATAATTTTTTGCGTACTTTTGGCTGTCTCTGTTTTCCCTTTCTGCGTCCATATAATAACCATAAATTAGACTTTCGTTCCTCTCCATGTGTCTTTTTTGGCTATAGTCCTTTGCATCTAGGTTATAGATGTTTTGACATTGAATCTCACCGCATTTATATTTCTCGTCATGTCCGCTTTCATGAACATGTGTTTCCTTTTGATAACTCTGAACAAATTGCAAAGGTTTCTCCCATCACTCCCACACCCACTCAACCTACCACTGTCACCCTTCCCATTTTGCAAAATTTTACATCACTACCCAATCGCCCAACAACCACCTCCCACCCCATACCATTGCAAACAGCTACCTTACCACAGCCTCCACCCATTCCTTGGCCATCATCACCTGCTTGTTTATCTAACCCTTGTGATGCAGGTTCCGTTCCTCCAGTGGTTTCATCTCCTCATGGTCCTATGGCACCTTCCAGTCCAGCTCCCAGCCCCTCCTCGGCTGCCAGCTCTCCTCTGACGGCTGGTTCTTCATCATCCACTTCAGCTGGCTTGCAGCTCATGGTGGATCTATCCTCCTATAAGTTGCCACAGGCACCTTCACTGCAGCTCTCACCTCCTGCATCTCCGTCCGCAGTTAGTAGACATCCTATGACTCTCCGGCCGCGGCAGCCGAAGACAACCAATCTAGTGGCTTTTGCTGCGGCCACATCCGCCTCCACCCGGGTCTTATCTTCTCCTACTTCGGAGCCCTTTGTATTTTCTGATGCTGACAGGTATGCAGTTTGGCATAATGCTATGTGTGATGAGATTGCTGCTCTGCGTTCTAATTGCACTTGGTCTCTGGTTCCATTTCATCCCTCGATGAATGTTGTTGGCAGTCTATGGGTATATCGGATCAAACGTCATTCTGATGGTAGTATTGAGCGCTATAAAGCGCGACTTGTTGCTAGAGGTTTTAGCCAGCAGGAAGGTATTGATTATGCTGAAACTTTTAGCCCAGTTATTAAGCAAGCTACTATGCGCTTGGTTTTCTCTATTGCAGTGTCGCGGAATTGGAAGATCATCAGCTTGATATTCATAATGCATTCCTCAATGGAGTTCTGACTGAAGAGGTTTACATGAAGCAACCTCCCGGATTTGTTGACTCTTCTCTTCCATCTCATGTGTGCAAATTGCACAAATCATTGTATGGCTTAAAACAGGCACCGAGAGCATGGTACACTCGTCTCAGTAATTTTTTACTCTCCATTGGCTTCTGGGCATCAAAAGTTGACACCTCTCTGTTCATCCTGTCTAATGGTACTCATATCTTCTATCTCCTAGTGTATGTTGATGATATTCTACTTACAGGTAGCGACTCTGCTATGGTTCATAAGCTAATACAGCTACTAAGCTCCGAATTCAAGCTTCGTGACCTTGGGGATGTTCACTTCTTTCTGGGTATTGAGGTTCAGTCTACTGCTTTGGGTTTAATGCTGCGTCAACATAAGTATATCCTTGACATCCTCACCCGAGCTGGCATGACTTCTTGCAAACCTGTTGACACTCCAGTCTCTCCTTCGAAAGTCACCCTATTACCGGATCGTTCATTCTCTGATCCTACACGATTTCGTCAAATAGTAGGTGCACTTCAATATCTTACCTTCACCCGTCCTGATATTTGCTTTGCTGTTAACAAGGTTTGTCAGTTTATGCATGCTCCTTCCGATTCACATTGAGCCGCCGTTAAGCGTATTCTACGCTATCTGAAAGGTACTGCATCTTATGGTTTTCATATCACTCGGAGTTCCTCCTTCGCTCTCCATGGCTTTACAGATGCCGATTGGGCTAGTAGTGTCACTGATCGCAAGTCTACAGGAGGCTATCTTGTCTTTTTTGGACAGACTCCGATTTCTTGGAAATCTGGAAAGCAACGCACAGTCGCTCGCTCCTCTACTGAAGCTGAATATAAAGCCCTTGCCGATGGTACCGCTGAAGTCATTTGGCTTCAATACCTGTTAACTGATCTGCAGGTACCTTCTGATTCTGCACCTACCATTTGGTGTGATAATCTTGGTGCGACCTATCTCTCAGCGAATCCTATTTTTCATGCTCGTACTAAACATGTTGAAGTGGATTATCATTTTGTACATGACCGAGTTGCCAAGAAAGAAATTCAAATTCGGTTTGTTCCTTCACGGGATCAACTTGCCGATGTCTTTACTAAACCGCTTCCTACTGCGTCTTTTAATGCTTTTCGGTTCAAGCTTCGGGTAGATTCCCCACCCTCAGCTTGAGGGGGCATATTACAGAATGTATAGCATTGTATAGATTTATTTACCTATTGTACTCCCTACAGTAACTATGGTATGTATGTGCTGAGGTGTAATGGTTTACATATAAATGGAAAGGTTGGCTGCGGCACAACCTAAGATTGATTCTCACTTTCCAATTACACATAGTTTGTAACCTCAGTTGCAACTAGTTCAAGTGTAAGAAGAGAAGTTACAATTGACTTCTCTAGGTAGTTATAAAAACTGTTACATGTAGTTACAAACATGTAATGCATGCTTTGTCTAAGTATATAAACAGACAATCCATCAAACATTGAATCTTATTAAACAAATAAATTTATATTGATTTAAAATTCATATTGTATTAGAAACTTGCGCTTTGTAGAATTCTGCACAAATTGATTATTTTGCCCAAATTTATAGTATAATAAAAAAATCTTACAATCTTATTATCTCATTCTCTTAATATATATTTTTATGCGTTGAAAAAAATATAGTTTCAGTAGCGGCGAAGCACGGGTAAATGGCTAGTCAAGATATATTCTTATTATCTCATCCCATTTTTTTTACTCTTGGGCTAAACTTGCTCTCAGCCCAGTCCAAGTCTAATAGAGTTGGGCTTTTTGGCCCAACTTGGCTAGGCCGACTGATTTAGTTGGGTTAGACCTAGTCTGATTTTATAAAAAAATATATAAAACTTATATTTTTAAAAAGATAAAAAAAGTGTAGATAGAGATCAGCCCTAATGAAAGGAAAAGACGCGTGACTTCGTTTCACTCCATAACCTTGTTGTTTTTCTATTGATTATGGATCAGAAAGTTGAGAAGAACAACGCAGTCCTGGATGAAGTTCTGAAACTTGCAACTGGATTTGGCCTTAGAATTATATCTCCACATGTAGATAGAAATCCTGAAACTCAGTATGGATCGCAGATGTTGTTTCTGATGATATTTTACCAGATGTTGTTTCTCGATCGAATAGCAAGGGATCACTGAGACCTTCACGTATGGATTTAGTTTGTGATGGAATTGCAATTAGTTTGATGAGAGAATAAAAACAAGTGTCTAATTTACATGAATTATTAATTACATTTTATTATTATAATTATTAAATCTACAATATTTAAAAAACAATATATATATATATATATATATATATATATATGTGTGTGTGTGTGTGTGTGTGTGCGTCCTTTAAAGTAATTTCACAAGTTGACAATAATATAAAAAGCATGGTAACCAAACACATAAAATTGTTTTTTATTAAACCTCAAACTCAACCACAGTTTTAACCAAACACTTCAATTTCAGTTATGAACCACAACAAAAAATGCTTTTTATAAAATTATTTTTTTTAAACCTCAAACTTAACTACAGTTTTAACTAAACACTTTAATTTCAGTTATGAACCACAACAAAAAATGCTTTTTATAAAACTATATTTTTTAAACCTCAACTATAATAGCAACCACCATACTAAATAGAAGAGAACCGAACCGTAAAATGTTCCCCCTTATATGGGCTTCAAACTTCCGAAAATAAAAAAATCCTCACCTTGGACCAGACAAATTCTCTGGGACTTTTCTCACCTAGTGTAAGTTGTGTGGTGCAATTGCCTTTATTTATTAAGTGTGATATAGTTTATCTATTAAATATGTAATTTTAGATATGTATTTTGTGTGCATGTCTTTTACTTGCAAAAACTGAAAAAATAGATCAACATGAAAAATAGATATTGAAAGGAAAGTATTGTTATTTTTTGTTGTCAAACTTTAGCTATCAAACCTATTGTTTATTTGTCAAATTTGACTACTAGAAGTAGATTTGTTGTTTACTTGTTGATTTCCTTGATTTGTGGCAATAATGCATTAATTGTCTGCTGCCAAGTTATTTGCCAAATTGAGGAAAATGTATCTCCATGAGTTAACTATGCGCTTTACCATTTGGCTACACTTTATATAATACTTAGAGCATCTTTATTAGCAAATACCAAATAAAATTCAAACTTTTAGAAAAATTACTGTTAACATTTTAAATTTTAAAAATCAAAATTAAAAAAAATAACTGCCAATATTTTAAATTTTAAGATATCAACATTTGGAAAAACAATACATCTATAAATATGCTCATATACTTGAACAATTTTATTCATCAATCTCTTCCTTACCATGTTTACTTTGTTTGTCTTAAATTTCATCATGAATCATTCTAATTTCAATTTTTATAAAGCTTTTGATCTTGATGATATCACTCTCATGTTCAGCAAAAAGTTGTCATTGCAGTGGTTGTTGAAGAAGAATCAAATCATCAAAGATGGAGAACAGGGTTTGTGGCTCTATTCTTGATCACAATATCGTAAATTGTAATAGAAAAGAAAATCCTAATTTCTTTGAAAGCCAATTTCAAAGGAGATTTATGATTATTCATTGTTTTTTTTAGATTGCAAATGCAATGAAAACTCATAATCCATACTTCAAATAAAAGGTAGATATTGTCGATGCTTTTAGCTTATCTTGCCTTCAAAAGATAATTGTAGTTCATATAATACTTGCATATCATATTCTTGTAGATCTTATTGATGAATATCTTCTATTTAGGGAAAACACTATGATAGAAAGTCTTAGAGTTTTCATCAAAGAAATCATAAATGTTTTAGTAATTGGTATCTAAGGGAACCAAACGACACTGATAGTGCTTGATTACTATCAACCGGAGAGCAACGTGAGTTTCTAGGAATGTTATGGAGCATTGACTAGATGCACTAGAAAAAAGAGAATTTCTCAACTTCAAGAAATGTTATGGAGCATTGAATATATGTTATGGAGCAAAGTTTGACTTGATTGAAAATAATTTTAGAGATTAAGCATTATAATATACTTAATTCATGAATTATAATTTGTCCTAAAATATCAAGTAGGAACTGATTGACTAAATTTCTAAAATTATATTATGGACATTATTTAAGAGACAAATAGATATTATGTCGATTATAGGGATTTTAGGATTTTCTATAAATATAAAGTTATTTCTCTTATATTTTTGACAGGTCATCTACTAGACCGAAAAATGATATAAATTACAAAATAGAACTAACACTCTAGGCATAACAATTTTTCCCTCTTAAATAAAGATTTAAGAGATTTTTTTTTTGTTGATTCGTGTGGTGATTATTGAGGGCATTATTGAACGATTTATAATTTGCAACAACACAATTTTTTAAAAATTATTTAAAATTGAAGAAAACTAGATATTAGAGTAATAAATCTTAAATAACTTTAAATCTATCTAATTTCTTTTGATTTATTATATACACCGGTATATGATATTCTAACCAAAATACGGTTCTTGAACTGCTTTACAATATCTCATCCCTTGTTTCTTTTCCATAGCTGACGACCAATTAAATGGTCGCCTTCTGCTTTCTTTTCTTCGTCTAGGAGCAAACAAATTCTCTGGGACTTTTCCAACTTCCGTTAGCCAAGGCCTCGGGATTTGTGCAACCTGATTTATTATATGTTTGAAAATGCTTGTATTAAAATAATATTTTTTATTTTTTTTAAATTATTTTTGATATCATAAAATAATTTAAAAATACCAAAAATATTTAATTTAAAATAAAAACTAAAACTAAAATTAATTTAAATTTAAATTTTTTTAAGAATATTTTTGAAATGTAATCAGGTGGTAACGCTTTAGCTGTGTCGGTGTCAATGAGTCTAGGAAACCTCCACGAACTACAAATATTGAATATTGGCAAAATATTTATTGCGGGAGAGGGCGTCACTGACTTGACTTTTCTCATCTCATTAACCAATTTTTTTATAATTTAATTATTTGATAAAGAAATACTAAATAAAAATAGCTCGAGTATAAAATTGATAATAATTTAATGATTTGTTGATATAGTTGATGTTCGTAGATCCACTTCTTTTCCATCACAAATGCAAAAAACAAAAAGAGTAATTAATTTTGTCGGTCCATCTAAAATATGGTTGGTTAGCAAATATGTCATTTTGTTGGTAATTAATTTGCATTTAAAATAAACTGTTGGGTAGCAATTTGCACCGAATACCTGGGCCTTAGAAGGAGGACCAAAGCTTGAATTCCCACCTACCTTTCTTTCTCAGCACAGATGGTGAATGCTGTCAACTTGCCCCCGAAGTCAATACACATTTACAAGCTGGAGAAATTTCAGATAATGATAAAGATTTTGTTCCAAGTGTATCCTGGCTTCATACTTAAGCTCATCCTGCCTTCATCAAGCACAAGCACCGCAAAAAAACCAGAAAAGAAAAATGCTTTCAGGGCTACTGAACTCATTTCTTTGGTTCATGGCCATGATTCTGTTCATCAACTACATGGAAGCCACCGCTGTCACTTCTGGCTTCTCAAATGAGACAGACCAGCATGCTTTGCTTGCCATTAAGGATCTTATATCACACGATCCTTTCAGCAGTTTAAGCTCATGGAACAGCTCGCTGCAGTTTTGCAGCTGGCAAGGAGTTATATGCGGTCGCAGGCATCGAAGAGTGATTTCCTTGAATCTGTCTTCACTTGAACTGGCAGGTTCGCTTTCTCCCCATGTTGGGAATCTTACATCCCTCAGGGTGATTGATCTCAGTGGAAACAGATTCCATCAGATTCTTCCTCCAGAAATTGCCCGGTTGTTTCGATTGAGAAACCTTTCTCTAGAAGGCAACTACTTCGAAGGTGAACTTCCTTCCAACTTGAGTCATTTTTCAAACCTCAAATTCCTGAATCTAAAAGGAAACAATTTTAGAGGGAAAATTCCCAGTGAACTTGGCTCTTTGTCTAAGCTCCTCGTAATGAGACTCGCCAGCAATCATTTCACTGGTTCAATCCCACCTTCATTTGGGAACCTCTCTAGCATGCAAGGTTTAAATCTAGGATCGAACAATCTGGAAGGAATCATTCCTGATGAACTTGGACGACTCTCTGCCTTAGCTTTTCTAGCTCTTTCTTCCAACAATTTGTCTGGTATGGTTCCTGAACAGCTTTACAATATCTCATCCCTCACTTTGCTCTCATTAGCGAACAACCAATTAACTGGTCCCCTCCCGCGTTATGTAGGATCAACCCTGCGCAATCTGCGAAATCTTACTCTTGCATTAAACCAATTCTTTGGTCATATTCCAGAATCTTTCATCAATTGCTCAAGACTCGCAGATTTCGATTTATCATCTAATGCTTTAACAGGGCCTGTTCCAAATAATTTGGGAAACCTGCAAAACCTTGAAAAAATAAACTTTGGTAGCAATCCGCTCGGGGATGAGAATGGGAGTGATTTAACTTTTCTTACCTCCTTGACCAATTGCACCAATTTAAGAACGATGCGGTTTTTTAAAAATCACCTTAGAGGCGTATTGCCAATCTCTATTGCAAATCTCTCGACCAACCTCTATTGGTTAACACTCCACACTAACTACTTGACTGGAGACATTCCTGTAGAGATTGGAAATCTTAAAAACCTGGAGTATCTTGGATTTTCTAAAAACATGCTTACATGGAGATTACCTAATTCTATTGGAAAACTTTCCAAGTTGCAAAAGCTTTTTGTTAACACAAACAAAATCTCTGGAAATATTCCATCCTCCTTCGGAAACCTTTCTCGAATGCTTCATCTCAATCTAGCAGGCAATTTTCTTGAGGGAACTATACCAGTTTCTCTGGAAAATTACAGTCAACTAGAATGGTTAGCACTTTCATACAATCATCTCAGTGGTGCGATACCTGAGAAACTTGCTGGTATCCATTCTTTATTGGGCCTCTATATGGCTTCAAATAATTTAACAGGTTCATTACCATCACAACTGGGTAATGCAGGAAAACTGAATGAATTGGTTGTTTCAGAAAACAAATTATCTGAAAAAATTCCAAGTTCTATCGAGAGTTGTGTCATGTTGGAATACCTCATATTGAATGGCAACTTCTTTGAAGGAACTATTCCTTCTTCTTTCAAGAAGCTAAGAAGTATTCGAGTCCTTAACCTTGCCCACAACAACTTGTCTGGGCAGATTCCCAAGTTTCTTGGTGAATTACCTCTTCTTGGTTATCTCAACCTTTCCGGTAACAATTTTGATGGTGAAGTGCCAGCTGAAGGAGTTTTTATTGAAATTTAAGGAACAATTCTGAGAAATTCGTAAAAAAACAAGTACTGTAGAGATTCGTACGGATGAACTCTAAAAATCTCCAGAAAACAGCTACTGTGGAGATTAAGAACTGGGAATGAATTTTTCCAGAAAATAAGTACTTCACGAATTTGATAGTTTTGAGCAGAGAGAACAAACACATATGGGCAGAATAGTTTCATATGGTTACTGCCATCCCATTGATTTTATTTATAGGAATCAAAACATTACAACGGCTATAATTCAGAAAATTCTGAGTTGACAAAGTCAACAAAATACAAAGTCAACCTTTAACAGAATTAACTAACAAAGTTTGACTAATTGTTTAATACAATATGAATTAGAAACAGAACTCTATAAGCATGATTACAATGTCTTCAATTCTTCAGCTTGTAATTCCACGCAGACCTGGAATCATAATTTCCAGATTTCAACACTCCCCCTTGATTCCTGAGCTGCGCATTCCCACCATGTTTCTGAGCTCCACAAATCTTTCCTTTGCTAGAGACTTTGTGAACAAATCAGCTAGTTGATCATTAGTACTGCAATACTTCATCACCAACTCTCATTCTTGTTGAAATTGCCGAAGAGCATGAAACTTAATTTTCATGTGCTTTGTTCTATCATGGAACACTGAATTTTTTGAGATAGCTATTGCAGACATGTTATCACAAAATAGATCAGTGGGTTCATATTGTTCACAATCTAAATCCTTTAGAACCTTTCTTAGCCACACCAACTGGTTTGCAGCTACATATGCAGAGATATACTCTGCTTCTGCCGTTGAGTGTGCAACAACTTGTTGCTTCTTAGAATTCCAGCAGAATATACACTCACCTATTGTAAAGCAGTACCCTGAGGTACTTACCATCTCTTCATCACTCCCAGCCCAATCACTGTCACAAAAGCCTTTTAAATTCACAGAGTTCATGTTGCTAAAATACACACCTAAGTCCATTGTTCCTTTCAAATATCTCAGAACTCGTTTTGCTGCAGTATAGTGTATTTGAGTGGGGTTTTGCATAAATCTTGAGAGGTAATTTACTGTAAATACTATGTCTGGTCGTGTTGAAGACAAGTATAAAAGACTCCCAATTAAACTTCTAAAGATCCTGCCATCTGCATTTGGTGACCCATCTATTTTCATCAACTTCATTCCCAGCACCATTGGTGTGCTGACAGGTTTGCAATTTTCCATTGCAAACCTGTTAAGCAATTTACTTATGAATTGCTTTTGACAAACAAAACACCCTTTCTTAGTTTGTGAAATTTCCATCCCTAAGAAATGTGCTAACAAGCCTAGATCATTCATTTCAAACTTGTTTTTCATATTTTTCTTAAATTCATCAATGAATTGCTCATTGTTACCCGTGAGCAGTAAGTCATCAACATATACTGATATTATCATTATTTGATCTCCAACTTTCTTAACATATAGAGTAGCTTCATTCAAGCTTTTCTCAAATCCTAGACTTGTTAAATATTCATCCAACTTGCTATACCAAGCTCTAGGAGCTTGTTTTAATCCATACAAAGCCTTCTTTAATAAGTAGACTTTGTTCAAGTTTGTTTCATCCTCAAAACCTTGTGGTTGTTCCACATATATTTCTTCATCTAATGTTCCATTTAGGAAGGCAGATTTGACATCCATTTGCCAAACCAACCATCCCTTTTGAGAGGCTAACATGAGCAGCAATTTAATGGTGTCCATTCTAGAGACAGGTGCAAATGTATCTTGGTAGTCAATGCCTTGTTCTTGTGCATAGCCTTTGACTACCAATCTAGCTTTATTTTTATTCAAACTTCCATCAGGATTCAGTTTGGTTTTGAATATCCACCTCACACCTATCACTTTTCTATGTTTAGGTCTGTCCACTAGGGACCAAGTGTCATTTTTCTCTATCATGTTTAATTCTTCCTTCATTGCTGCCACCCACAGTTTAGACCCCATTGCTTCTTCTATATTGGCAGGTTCAGTAGTTGCTAGGTTGCATCTAGAGTAAATGTCACTTAGTGACCTAGTTCCCCTTACATATTGATCTTCTTCTTCATCTTGAATTTCTTCTATATTATCTATATCTGCAACTAATTGTTCTTGTTCTTCTAGTTCAGTAATAGGTTCAAGTTCGTATGGCAGATTCAGCCTATCCTCAATTAGTTTTTCAGTTTCCCAATTCCAAGTTTGTTCTTCAGCAACTTTTATATTTCTTGCTATTACAGCAAGTTTGTTTTCAAATCAAACACTTTGTATCCATTTGAGTTTGAGCTGTATCCTATGAGAATTCCTATCTCAGCCTTTTGCTCTAATTTCTTTCTTTTCAAGTCTGGTTGCAGGACATAACAAGGGCTCCCAAACACTTTTAAATGATCTATCTTAGGTTTGAGTCCATACCATTCTTCAAAAGGTGTGGTATCTCCTATTGATCTTGAGCTTAGCCTATTCAGAATATAAGAGGCTGTGTTCACAGCCTCTGCCCAAAATTTCAGGGGCAATTTCTTTTCATAGAGAAGGCACCTTGCCATTTCCATGAGTGTCCTATTTCTCCTCTCACACACCCCATTTTGTTGTGGGGTGTAGGGGACAGTGAGCTGATGTTTAATACCTTCTTTAGCAAGGTATTCCTTGAATTTATGGGAGGTATATTCCCCCCCATTGTCTGTTCTTAGAATTTTTAAGGAGCAGTTTGACTCCTTCTCTACTGCTGCCTTAAATCTCAGAAAAGTCTCAAATACATCACTTTTATTTTTAAGGAAATAGACCCAACTATACCTGTTAAAGTCATCTATAAAAAGCACAAAGTACTTAGCACCATTGAGGGATTCATTATGCATGGGACCACATACATCCGAGTGCACAATCTGCAGTTTACTAACAGACCTAGTTGATGATTTGTTGAACTTTATGCTGGCCTGTTTTCCCAGCTGGCAAGCTTCACAAACTCCATTGAGTTCATGTATGTTGGGTAGTCCCTCTACTAGTTTTAATTCTGCCATTTTCTTTAGGGACACATAATTAACATGTCCCATGCGTTTATGCCATAAAGCAGAATTTTCATTTATGCTTGTATTCATGCTTAGATGTTCTAGTTGTTTTTCTATACTAAAGCATCTATTAGACATTTTTGCAGTAAATAAAGTGACACCTTGATCATCTTTGATAGTGCAAATTCCATTTAAGAACAGTAATGAGAACTTATCCTCAAGTAGTTGGCCTACACTAATGAGGTTTTGATCAATTTCAGGTACATATAAGATGTTGTCAAACTTCTTTGTACCACTTAGAGTATCAATTTTAACTTCCCCTTTACCCTCTACACCTACATATTGTCCATTTGCAACTTTGACTCTAGATTTATAGTTTAAGTCTAGGTTTTCAAATAAGCACAATTCAGCAGACATGTGGTTTGAACAACCACTGTCAATTAACCAAGTTTGATTACTTACCTCTGTTTTGCTGCAACTTTGAGTTGTAGTGGTTGTGAATAATACCTCATCTTTAGTCTCCTCCACTTCAGCAGCATGAGCTTGGTTTGCATTGCCATTTTTGCAGAGTTTCTCAATGTGGCCGAACTGCTTGCACTTTCTGCATTGTGCATTTTTGAGGTAACACCATGCCTCTAGGTGATTGGTCTTTTGACAATATCTGCAGGCAGGGAATTGATCTCTTTTCTCTTTTCCTTTTGTGTTGAATCTGTTGGACTGGTTGGGCTGATGTTGGTTATTCTGCCAACTTTTTCCTTGCCATGGTTTTCCAGATTTTGGCCTAGTTTCTGGATTTCTGAAGAACACCTGGGAATTTTGAACCCTTGTTCTTCCTTTGAATCCAGCAGTGAAGGCTTCCTCACTAGTATTTTCTTGTCTAAACGCCTGCCTTTGCTCCACGGTTTGCAGGGCATTTATGAGTTCTTGAAGACTCATTGTTGTGAAGTCCTTAGACTCTTCTAATGAGCAAATCTTGTTTTCAAATTTCTCTGGTAAACTGACCAGAACCTTCTCCACAACTCTTGCTTCTTGAATTTCTTCTCCAAGCAGAGCCATTTGGTTTACAATCTTTGACACATTCGATGAAAACTCTTTAACAGTTTCTGATTCTTTCATCTTTAAACTCTCGAATTGTCTTTTCAAATTCAGGATCTGCATCCTCTTGGATTTCTCATCACCTTGGAATTCAGCCTTCAATTTGTCCCAAGCTTCCTTAGCTGATTCGCATGCCATGATTCTTGAAAAAATTTCCTCACTTACTGCATTGTGAATGCAGGTGAGGGCTTTGAACTTCTTTGCTCTTTGTTCATGGAAGTATTTGATTTGTGTCATGGTTGGGTTGTTATTCAAGGGAACGGGTTCCCTATCCTCTTCCACGTCTTCCCACAGATCAAATGCTTTCAGGTATATCTTCATCTTTACCGCCCATACTCCATAATTCACACCTGTGAATACTGGAGATTTTGACGAAAAAGAGGAGTCCATTCTTGTCAGCTTCGAATTCCTTTCTTTCTTGGTGATTTTCTTTTACAAAACAAAGAACAGGGATATCAATTGATTACCCCCTTTGAGAACAAATCAGAATAAAACTGATTTCTTGATTCTGGACTTTTCCAGAGTAAGAACTTCTTCTTTTTCCTTCTTTCAAGATTTTCTTAAATCTTGAACAATCTCACCCTCTTTTTTGATTCACTCGTGTTTCCCAAGTAATCCCTTTCTAAGAGCTATTCTGCTCTGATACCATATTGAAATTTAAGGAACAATTCTGAGAAATTCGAAAAAAAACAAGTACTGTAGAGATTCGTACGGATGAACTCTAAAAATCTCCAGAAAACAGCTACTGTGGAGATTAAGAACTGGGAATGAATTTTTCCAGAAAATAAGTACTTCACGAATTTGATAGTTTTGAGCAGAGAGAACAAACACATATGGGCAGAATAGTTTCATATGGTTACTGTCATCCCATTGATTTTATTTATAGGAATCAAAACATTACAACGGCTATAATTCAGAAAATTCTGAGTTGACAAAGTCAACAAAATACAAAGTCAACCTTTAACAGAATTAACTAACAAAGTTTGACTAATTGTTTAATACAATATGAATTAGAAACAGAACTCTATAAGCATGATTACAATGTCTTCAATTCTTCAGCTTGTAATTCCACGCAGACCTGGAATCATAATTTCCAGATTTCAACAGTTTTCACCAATGCTAGTGCATTTTCAGTTGCCGGAAATGACAAGCTATGTGGAGGAATCAAGGCACTGCAATTGCATGAATGCCCAAAACAGAGACGAAAGACTGAAGTTCACCGGAAGGTAGTAATTCTTGCAAGTTGTTCTGCACTTTTCCTTCTTCTGTTGGTGGCATTTGTCTATGATGTTATACGCAGGAGAAATAAAAAAAAAAGTCGACCTTCTTCGACCTCACCATTAGAGAAGAAATACCAGAGAGTTTCCTATTCGGAACTTGTAAATGCTACTGGTGGGTTCTCTTCGACCAACATAATTGGGGATGGAAAATACGGCACTGTCTACAAAGGTACACTTGGATCTGATGATCAAGTAGCTGTGAAGGTATTCAAGCTTCGACAAAGAGGAGCCAGCAAGACTTTCATGGCTGAAATCAACGCGTTGAGGAATATTAGACACCGAAATCTTGTCAGAATTGTAAATTCTTGCTCAACCATTGATTTCCAAGGCAATGATTTCAAGGCTTTGATCTTCGAGTTCATGTCAAATGGGAGTTTGGAGAGCTGGTTACATCCAAGTTCAGCGGAATCACAAGACTTTGAAAATTTAAGCCTGCTGCAAAGAATAAACATAGCGTCTGATGTGGCCCTGGCATTAGATTATCTTCACAACCAGTGTGAAATGACAGTGCTTCATTGTGATCTAAAACCGAGCAACATCCTTCTTGACAATGACCTTACTGCTCAAGTGGGTGATTTTGGCCTGGCAAAGATTCTTTTAGCTGCTGCTGGGGAATCATTTTCTACAGAGTCCAGCTCAATTTGCATACGAGGAACCATTGGTTATGTAGCACCAGGTAAAATATTAAGCAACTACCCTTCCTCGCATTCATTTAGAAATCAGCTTGCTACATATCCAATAATCATGTTTGTATTATAATTCCAATTTGAAGATCATATATAACATGGTTTCGAACATGATGTCTATGATATCTAGGAAATCTTAGTAAAAGACTTTGTTACTTTTTGCTTAAATTGCAGAATATGGAATGGGAGGAGAGGCTTCAACACAGGGTGATGTGTACAGCTATGGAATTCTCCTGCTGGAGATGTTCACAGGAAAAAGGCCCACCGACAGCATGTTTACAGGTGATTTTAACCTGCACAGTTTCGTTAAAGCAGCCCTTCCTGATCGGGTAATGGAGATTATTGATCCTCTACTCTCAATTGATATCCAAGAGGAAGTTCAGACAAGGAGAAATGGTCCAAGAGGCAGAAGCAGCATCAACATTGTAAAGGTAAAGAAGTGTTTGGAATCAATCCTGCAGATTGGAATTCAATGTTCTGCTGATTCGCCAAGTGAAAGAATGGTTATAGCAGATGTACCATCAGAACTGCATAAAACTACCAAGATTCTCTCTAACAGCTAGAGAGATCTCAGTAATCTATGAAAACTGGCATACGTTGTGTTTTTTGTTTGGTCAGAATACTTGAATGTTAAATGCAGAAGCTCATTTTCTTCTAGCAAAATGAATGTACGTAATAATAAAAACTCATTAGTAGAAATCAAACCTTCTTTTCAAGAGTATCCTACAGTAATGATTCCATCTGCATGTTGCAGAAAGCCTGCTCTCCAGTCTCTGAAGTCTCAACGACTTTCTCAGGTTTTCTCTCACACAAAATCCCACAACAGTGTTAAAGAACTTTGAATTTCTCAGCTAAACAAAATTATTTTAATTTGTTTCGTTTCTTGGTGTTCTCTTTAGTTCTATATGTTTCTGTTATGGTGTATCAAAGCTAGTAGTTCAAGATCCAGTTTACCACAAGATCCAAGTGTTGATTCTTCCCAGAATGTTGTGCTTGCAAAAACAGTTGCCCTGTACACAAGTTGTTCTCTTCAAGAAACCATGATCATGCTAACAAATTGGACGATACTGGACTTGACCAAATTCTTTCCATTAAATCATGCTAACAAATGCTCACCCCTGTCACAAATACTGAATTTCTGTGTATATTTCTTGTCTATTGCAGGAGGATCTCATGCCTCTAAATACATGTCAAAACCCTAATTTACAATCTACCATTAATGTAATATCTACTGTTACAATAGGAAATTAAATATACAATTAATGTAATATTTGTGCTTTCCATATTCGTAATTGCTTTCCATGTATACATTATTGACATCCCCCCTCAAATTGATGCTGGTCGATCAAGAAGCATCAATTTGTCAATCATCAGTTGGTGTCGTGGCCGTGGTAACGCCTTCGTGAAGACATCAGCAGTCTGATGTTCGGTGGAAATATGTGGTAGCGTAAGAACATTATGATCAAGAGCCTCACGAATATAGTGACAATCAACCTCAATATGTTTGGTGCGTTCATGAAACACCGGATTAGAAGCAATCTGAATAGCACTTGTGTTATCGGCATGAAGCGGTGTAGGATGGTGCTGAGTAAAACCAAGTTCATGTAACAAACCCCGGAGCCATACAATTTCAGAACATGCGGCTGACATAGCGCGATACTCAGATTCTGTAGAAGATTTTGAAATACGATCTTGCTTTTTGCTTTTCCATGAAATCAAAGCATTTCCAAGAAACATACACCATCCCGTAACAGATCGACGGGTATCCATACATCCTGCCCAATCTGCATCACTATAACCAGTTAATTGTAATGAAGAGTCGGCAGGAAAAAATATCCCTCTCCCGGATGTACCCTTAAGATAACGAATAATTCTTTTGACAGCAGCTAGATGAGGTTGCCGAGGATCTTGTAAAAATTGACTGACTTGTTGTACTGCAAAAGAAATATCTGGCCGAGTAATAGTTAAATAATTCAAACTACCCACCAATTGCCTGTATATGGAAGGATCAGGCAATAAATCTCCATCATTCTGACAAAGTTTTAAATTAATCTCAAGAGGTGTAAGAACACTGTTTCCTGATTCCAGACCGGCCAAAAGTAGTATTTCTTGGGTATATTTGTGCTGATGCAAAAATATTCCGTCAGACATAGAGTGCACCTGTAGACCAAGAAAATAATGAAGTTCTCCAAGGTCCTTCATATGGAATGCAGTGTTAAGAGAACGTTGTAAATTCTCAATGAGTGGAATGTCAGATCCTGTAATAATAATATCATCCACATATACCAGGAGAGCAACAATACCATTAGCAGTTCGCTGGAGAAACAGAGAGGAATCATATTGACTCTGAATAAATTTGAGATCCAACAGAGTAGTGCGAAACTTTTCAAACCATGCACGGGGTGCCTGTTTTAGACCATACAGAGAACGTTTCAACCAACAAACTTTATCTGATGGTTGAGTAAACATACCAGGAGGAGGATTCATATAGATCTCTTCTTTCAGATCACCATGTAAAAATGCATTTTTTACATCCATTTGACGAATTGACCATCTTTTGGCAGCAGCAATTGCCAAAATAGTGCGTATGGTGGTCATTTTAGCAACAGGTGCAAATGTCTCCTCATAATTAATACCATATGCTTGACAATTTCCAAGAGCAACTAACCGTGCTTTATACCGTTCCACAGACCCATCCGGTTTTAATTTGACATTGTATACCCATTTGCATCCAATAGGTTTGGTTCCACGAGGACAAGAGACAATATCCCATGTGTGATTATCCTGAAGAGCCTGAAGTTCTTCTTTCATGGCTTGTGCCCAACAGTCTTGGGTAGAAGCCTGCACATAAGTCTTGGGTACAACAATACTATCAATAGCAGTAGCTGAGTAACCATACCTGTCTGGGGGTCGTGAAATTCGAGATGATCGTCTTGGTTGATGAAGATCAGATGTCGGTTCTGTGTCCGGAAGAGGCAAAGTGGAACGTCTGTGATATACAATTCCTGGCTTAAAACGTTCAAAGGGAGAAGATGGACAATCATCATCAAATGTGGGAAGTTGGATAGAGTTGGATTGTGTAGGTGAACAAGAAGGGAAAAAATTTGATTCTCAAAGAAAATAACATTTCGAGATATACGAATTCTATGAGCATTTTCGTCATAACACACAAACCCTTTATGAGAATTACTGTATCCTAGAAAAGCACACCGAGCAGCTTGGGCAGTAAGTTTATTACGTTCAGTAAATGGTAAGTGAACAAAACAAACACACCCAAAGACATGGAGAGAATCATACTCAGGAATAACACCAAATAAAATAGAGTATGGAGATTCAAATTTTAGAACTTGGGAAGGCAAACGATTAATTAGATGAACAGCTGTTGACAACGCCTCTACCCAAAAACGAGTAGGTACTGAAGAATCAATTAATAAGGTACGGACAATATCTAAAAGATGACGATTCTTACGCTCGGCAACTCCATTTTGTTGAGGAGTGTAAGGACAAGACCTTTGAGAAAGAATTCCTTTATTTTTGAGAAACTCCTGAAATTCTTTAGACATATATTCCCCCCCAGAGTCAGAGCGTAAAATTTTAATATGAGTAGAGAATTGATTTTCAATAAACACAACGAAAGCCTGAAATGTTGAGAACACCTCGGATTTAGATCGGAGAAAATATATCCAAGTGAAACGACTAAAATCATCAATGAACGTGACAAAATATTTATACTGAGCATGAGAGAGAACAGGACTTACTCCCCATACATCAGTATGAATGATATCAAAGCATTTAGAAGCTCGGCTGCCATGTGAAGGAAATGATAATGATTTACTTTTTCCCAATTTGCAAGAACTACAATCCAAAAATTCTGTTGAACAAGAACTTTTATTCCCCAAATATCCATGTCTCATAAGATGAGTCAATACAGTAGAATTGGGATGCCCCAATTTCTTATGCCAAAACTGATGATTTTTAATGAAAGTAGAATAAGCACAGGAATTAATACTAGAAAATTGTAATGGAAATAAACGTCCCACTTTAGGCCCCTTCGCGATCACCTTCCCCGACACTTGATCCTGCACACAACAACCATTATGATTAAATCGAATTTCACAATTATTTTCTACCATTTGCCCAACAGAGAGTAAATTTGCAGATAATTTCGGTGACACAAAAATATCTTTAAAATTCAAATCCACATCACCAATTGACGAAATCGGCAAATTATCGCCATTTGCTACCTGTATATGCTGATTACCCATATACTTTTGCACATTACACAACTCATTTTCATTGTTTGTCATGTGATTTGATGCTGCCGAATCCATTAGCCAAATTTTATCATTTGCCGAAATAACCCCATCTGACTTAAAATCAGATTTATTTCTTTTAAACCCATCTACCAATTCCTCATGCTTTCCCTTAAACCCAACTGCCGAAATAACTCCATCTTCCGATTGAAATTTCTTAAGCTCATCTGCCAATTTCAGTTTCAATTTCCTACACCCATCTGCCAAATCAAGTTTATTTGCCGAAACCCTAGACTCAAATTGATTCTTCATACCTTGGAATCCACATGCCGAGAGAGCAGACACGATCATCTGTTGCATCTGTTCCACCATCTCCGGCGTGAGGGTTGTCGAAGAAGAGCTCATCGTGGACGACGGTTCTGGTGTCGACGATGAGACAGCTGCGGCGGCCATGGAAGCAGTGGTCATCGGCATCCCTCCTCCTTGTCGGTGCTGTGGTCGCATACGACAGTCCCTGATAAGATGACCCTCTTTCTTGCAATAATTGCAGAATTTCTTACTGCAATTTCGAGCAATATGCCCACTTTCCTTGCAATTATAACACAGCAAACCCACTCCTCTCTGTCGTCCCTTTCCCTGAGCCATGTATGCCATGTTCACCATCTCTGTAGCAGTCGGCTGAGTCAACTCGTGCTGAGTTGCGAGGCGTTGTTCTTCCCGTAATATTTCTCCCAAACAATCATCCAATGAAGGTACTGGATTTCGATTAATTAGGCTAGCCCTCACAGCCTCAAATTCTGGCCGAAGCTTCATCAAGAATTGGTCTCTCTGGCTTTCGGCATGAACAAGGTGCAGTGCCTCTAAGCTTTCCTTTGGTATTTTAGAATAGATTATACCAGTATATTCACTCCATAAATTCATGAATCCAGCATAAAATTGCTCAATTGATAGATTACCTTGCTTGTAGTTAGCAATACTCAATTCCAGTTGGAATTTTTGAGCCGAATTATTCTGAGCATAAATACGTTTGAGGTAGTCCCAAATTCCCTTCCCTGTGTCAAATGCCCTGAGGTTGTTGATCATATGGGGTTCAACAGACCCCAGAATCCATGAAACAATTTTGGCATCCTTGGTAGTCCAAGCAACCAGTTCCTGTGCATCGGTTGGAGCCTTTGTAGTTCCATCAAGATGCCCCCATAATTCCTTCCCTTTCACAAACATCCGAAATTGGAATTCCCAACTGGCATAATTTTTGCCATTGAATCGAGTAAGAAAAGTCTCTCCAGACATCTTTGAAATCTCAAAAAAATCGAAGAAAAAAATTGACAATTCGGTTCAGAATTGAAGCTCTGATACCATGTCACAAATACTGAATTTCTGTGTATATTTCTTGTCTATTGCAGGAGGATCTCATGCCTCTAAATACATGTCAAAACCCTAATTTACAATCTACCATTAATGTAATATCTACTGTTACAATAGGAAATTAAATATACAATTAATGTAATATTTGTGCTTTCCATATTCGTAATTGCTTTCCATGTATACATTATTGACAACCCCTTCTTACTTTCTAGACTTACCACCAAGAAGGAGGTCGATGCTTCAGTCCATGAGAAATTCACAAGATTCTTTGGCAGACAAACTTCAGAGGTGGTCAATTCAATTTACCGTCGCTAATTTTTCCATTCTGAATGCGTCCAGAAATATATTCCACATAGCTATACTTTGTAGAAGATTTTTCTCTTTGTGGAAATTTTAGTGAAAAGGACACTGACTACAAAATTCTAGTTTTTGTTTCTTTGTAACTTGAGTCATAAAGAGACAACTTCCCAGTGTTCACACCCTCAGCTTACACCATGGAGGAACAGACAAACAGCAACATTCTATCTCATGGATTTAACTCCTACAAACAAGCCAAATTTTGATAATAAATCCAGTTTTGATACGATGAGAGGAAATTTCCAATGGCTTAACATTTGCTCGACCAATGACATGGACTCCTAAGGTTTCTCAACCCGATTATGAAAATGGAGGTTTTAATAGAGATATACAAAGAGTAGTTTGAGCACTAAAATATGATTTCAGGGCCAGTAAAAATATTCCTTGTTTGCACTGTATTTTGTTCCATCAACAACAACATGGAAACTGCTGCTACCTTTGGCTGTACAAATGAGACAGACATAAGTTTATCTGTCAAATCTTCGGGTGTGTTTGGAATCCGATTAAAAGTGTTTTTTTTTTTTAAATATATATTTTATTTTATTTTTTGTTTTAATTTTTTTTTAAATAAAAATTTTAATTTTTTTATTAAGTTTATTAAGAATAAAGAAATTGATGTGCACTTTATCTAATTTATCTTTTAAGTTTGTTAATTGTGTTGTGTATTTATTAAGTCATGAGATTTTTACTGTTTAGTGGTAAAAACAGAAATACGTTGTTAATGTATATTTGAAATTTGTGTTAAATTATTGAATTTGATGATGAGAAAAGTTCTTTTGAATTATTATTTACACCGCGTGTGATATTCTGAACTGCTTCCCTACATCTCATCCCTCATTTCTTTTCCATAGCTCACGAACAATTAAATGGTCGCCTTCCCCTTTATTTAGGCTTCACACTTCCCAAAATAAATAAAAAATCCTCATCTTGGAGCAAACAAATTCTCTGATACTTGTTGAAATTGTTTTTAAAAATATATTTTATTTAAAAATATTAAAATAATATTTTTTTATATTTTGTAAAATTATTTTACTAAAAATATAAAATAAATTAATTTAAAATAAAAAATATATATTTTTAAATTTTACTAAAAATATTTTTGAAATGAACGCTTTAACAGTGTCCGTGACAATAAATCAAGGAAACCTCCACAAACTTCAATTTCAATTTTTATATGAGAATTTTTATTTTTATTTTTATTTTTTAAAATAACTATACTGTATTTTTAAAAAGAAAATTCTTTTATTGTTTTTTGGTCTCATGATTTTAATTTGTTGTAGTTTTATCCTTTAATTAGAATTAATTATATATTTTGTTTTTCATTTTGATACTTATTCTTTTAATTTTTTATTTAGAATTAATTTCTTTAGTTTTTTCGGTCCTTCTTGGACAATGTTTATTTTTTGTCCATATTTATGTATTTATACTTTTAGTTTTTGTTTTTAATTTTTGTTATTTTATTTTTTGTTGGGGTTTTATTTTTATTCGGTTCAGTTCTGAAATTTTAATTTATATTGGTAATTTCTTTTTCCCTTTGTTCTTTTTTTAGTGTTTTCTTTCATTTTTATCTATTTTTCGGATCATATAATTTTTTTATGCTCAAAATATTTATTTTAGTTTTCTTCTTCTTTTTTTTGTTGTTTTTGTTTACTCTTTTGTTAAAGTTTTTTTTTTGTGATAATTTTATGGTTTTCAGTGTTTGTGTAATAAAAAGAGTTGGAAGATGATTAGATTGGGTTTAGATGCATTGATGAAAATGAGATTTAATGCGATTAGAATTCAATAGGCAATTGGTCTTGGTGAAAGCATCGAGCAACATGAGTTTCATGTAAAAGCAGGGAATCCATGCCTAGCAGAGTCCTCATTCTATGAGTTTCACATTTTCCCGATGCATAAAGCAGCTTGTTGTTAAGGTGGCTGAGAACCAAATATGGAATTGGGATGATGAGAAAATTGAAGGTATAAACAATGATCATGCACCCGAGACTGATGATGAAACTGAATCTGAGGATGAAGACCAATCAGTGAGGGGGACTAGGTTGCTTAGTGACATCTATGATAGATGTAATTTGGTTGAAATTGAACCAAATAATGTAGAAGAAGCCATGGATTCTCAAACTTGGGTGGCAGCAATGAAGGAGGAGTTAATGATGATAGAAAAGAATGAAACATGGTAGCTTGTTGACAGACCTAAGCATAGAAAAGTCATTGGTGTTAAGTGGGTTTATAAAACAAAATTGAATGCTGATGGTAGTATCAATAAGAACAAAGCTAGACTTGTAGTTAAAGGATACTCACAAGAGCAAGGGATTGATTACCATGATACTTTTGCCCCTGTTTCAAGAATGGACACTATCAAGTTGTTGCTTATGTTGGCTGCCCAAAAGGAATGGTTGGTTTGGCAAATGGATGTCAAATCAGCATTTTTAAATGGCACTTTGAATGAAGAAATATATGTGGAACAACCACAAGGTTTTGAGGATGAATCAAATTTGAACAAAGTTTACCTTCTAAAGAAAGCTTTGTATGGTTTGAAACAAGCTCCTAGAGCTTGGTATAGCAAATTGGATGATTATTTGACAAGCTTGGGGTTTGTGAAAAGCTTGAATGAAGCCACTCTATATGTGAAGAAGGTTGATGATCACATTTTGATAATCTCAGTGTATGTAGATGATTTGTTGATTACGGGTAACAATGAAAAATTTGTTGATGAATTCAAGATGAACATGAAGAACATGTTTGAGATGAATGAACTTGGATTATTAGCATACTTTCTTGGGATGGAAATAACTCAATCAAAGGAAGGTTGTTTTGTATATCAAAAGCAATTTACAACAAAAATGCTAAACAAGTTTGCAATGGAAAATTGCAAACCAGTTAGCACCTCAATGGTGCTTGGTATGAAGCTCACAAAAGCTGATGGTGCTCCCTCTGCAGATGGAAGAATTTATAGAAGTTTGATTGGAAGTTTATTGTATTTATCTTCCACACGACCTGACATTGTGTTCACTGTCAACCACCTCTCAAGATTCATGCAAAATCCCAGCCAAATACACTACATTGCAGCCAAAAGAGTGCTGAGATACCTAAGAGGAACACTGGAATTTGGCATGTTTTTTGGCAAGATGAACACTGTCAAATTGAAAGGATTTTGTGACAGTGATTGGGGTGGGAGTGATGAAGAGATGATGAGCACTTCAGGGTATTGTTTTTCAATGGGGGAATGCATCTTCTGTTGGAACTCAAAAAAGCAATCAGTAGTTGCACATTCAACTGCTGAAGCTGAATACATTGCAGCATTTGTGGCTGCCAATCAACTTGTCTGGTTGAGGAAGATTTTGAAGGATTTGGATTGTGATCAAGTGGAACCTACTGAGTTGTTTTGTGACAACATGTCTGCAATTGCTATTTCCAAAAATTCAGTGTTTCATGATAGAACAAAACACATGAAAATCAAGTTTCATGCTATTCGGCAATTCCAGCAAGAAGGAGAACTGGAGATGAAGTACTGCTGTTCTAAGGAACAATTGGCTGACTTATTTACCAAAACTCTACCAAAGGAAAGGTTTGAAGAACTAAGAAGAATGGTGGGAATGCGCAGTCCAGGAATCAAGGAGGAGTGTTGAAATTCTGGAATTGATTCCAGGCCTGCCAAGCTGACTGGAGAAGAAGCTGACGAATTGAAGACTGAAGAGTCAAGTTTAATTGTTTCCTGTTTTAAATCAATTGTAATCAGGATGATTAACATCCAATAGATAAGAAGTCAATATTATTCAGTTAATTCAGTTAAAAGTCAAACTTTGGATAAGTTTCAATTGTAACTGATTTTTGTAATTCTAGCCGTTGTAAGTTTTTGATTCATATAAATAAAGCTAATGGGATGGCAGTAACCATACAAAAAATTCTGCCCATGTTCACGTTCTTTTAATTCAAAATTCAGAGAATTTTGTGTTCTTTATTTTCTGGTAATTTTCCCTTCAGTTCTGGAAAAATTCCCGTCCCCAGATTTTGATCTCTACAGTACCTGTTCTCAGGTTTTTTGACAATTCGTCCGTACAGATTTGAACAGTACATGTTCTTATCAGAAATTTGATATTTTCTTCAAAATTCAACACTGACTCTACACGGAGCAAGTGTATGTCAATGGAGGAAATGGGAACTGTTGATGTTTCACTGTCAACTCTCCACTGATGGGATCCAACAAGGAACACAGAGTAGATATTCTTCCTATCACCCGAAAACCACCTGTTGAATAACATCTATAATCAGTTGAGTTTAACTTGAAAATAAGAAGCTGCACAAATAAGATACTCAAGTGCCCGCATCACAAATACAATTCCAATTTGAAAATGATATATGATGGCTATGCTATCTAGGAAATCTTAGTAAAAGACTTTGTTAGTTTTTGGTGGAAATCTTAGTAAAAGACTTTGTTAGTTTTTTCATCAATATTAAAAAGTCAAGAGGATTATCCCATTTAAATCAACTTTAAGGTGAGCTCTGCATTGGTGGAAATTGTGAGGCGGATATCAACAAGACCACGATACATTCTTGCAAAGGTATTTCAATTTGTATAAACAAAAAAATTTCTATTTCCTCGTATTGTTTTAAGCTTAATCAAACCTCTGCTTGCTTGTTGAAATTTATTCTCCATTTTTTGCCATTTTCATTACAATGTAAAAAGTTTCTTTGGTAGTCTTGATTTATTTCAAACCATCATAGCTTACCCTGTGATACTGCGTGTTTCAATATATTCTAGAATATAATGCATATTTCTTAATCAGCTACTTAAACTTTTTGATTAAGTAAGTGGATTGAAGCATCAAGTTTTCCTTCTCTCTTGTGCTAATAGGCTGTTTAAGGTTGCTTGTGAGAGCCTGGAAATCAACTTTAAGGTGAGCTCTGCATTGGTGGAAATTGTGAGGCGGATATCAACAAGACCACGATACATTCTTGCAAAGGTATTTCAATTTGTATAAACAAAAAATTTCTATTTCCATGTATTGTTTTAAGCTTAATCAAACCTCTGCTTGCTTGTTGAAATTTACTCTCCATTTTCTGCCATTTTCATTACACAGTAAAAAGTTTCTTTGGTAGTCTTGATTTATTTCAAACCATCATAGCGTATCCTGTGATACTGCATGTTTCAATATATTCGAGAATATAATGCATATTTCTTAATCAGCTACTTAAACTTTTTGATAAATAGGTAAGAACGTCTTTAGTGGATGTCATTCAGGGCCTTGGAGCATCAAGTTTTCCTTCTCTCTTGTGCTAATAGGCTGTTTAATTGAAAGGTTCCGAGCCTTTCCTGCCCTAGTTTTAACCATAAAGATTTGGGATCATTACGGACAACCCAGAATCTTACCAGAAAATCTTATTTATATTTCATTCCAAAAGTTGAATTTTGATGGGAGAGTTCTGCTTGAGACTACTTTTATCTACCTAAGGTGAAGTTTTCCTTTCAGCTTCCTTGAATTCCATAACAAAATGGTTTGTTCTCTAAACCCTTTCCAGTGGCAAGCTCAGGAATAAAGAGTCATAGTTTTGTGACTTTGGAGGCGAGCTTTATGCATCGCTCATCCACCTGACATGTACAAGTATTGCTCAAACTATCATAGGCTGGATGCACTAGGAAATGTCAGTTTTGGCTTGCCTTCTTTGTAGCGCAAAGAGTGGTGGTAATTAGATTTAATTTTAGATAGCTGATATTTTCAGCATTACCTCTATCATTTAACTTGAAATTGCGATAGACATGTATATTTTGTCTAACAATAAGTGATCTCTCTCTTTCTCTCCTATTGCTCTCTGTGATAATAGTAAGTCCATTTTTGTCTCTCACTTGCTTACCCTTCAGCATTTTTTTCATAATCCATACAGTGACTGATCTCAGAACTATTTACTAATACAGTGTAACAATTTAAGTAAATTAACCTTCAAAGGCACATTTCCAATGGCCAATATACCTTTTCCCTTAGCTGTGATATGATTCTGGATGCAAGTGGGATTCTAATGTCTTGCTAAGAAACTTCTTACCATCTTAGCCGCTAATTTAGCTGATTCTCTTGTCTTGCTCAAAGGTGGAATCACATCATCAGACCTAGCTACAAAAGCTCTAGAAGCAAAATGTGCCAAAGTAGTTGGACAAGCCCTTGCTGGCATTCCATTGTGGCAGCTCGGTCCAGAAAGTAGGCATCCAGGTGTTCCGTACATTGTTTTCCCAGGTAAAAATATTGTAATTTTATTTAGTTACTATCTTTCCATAAAATAAAAATTGAACTTGAACTTGTAATTTTTTTTCTTTTTGCAGGTAATGTTGGTGACAGTAAAGCACTGGCTGATGTTGTGAAATCCTGGGCTCTTCCTTCTCGACTTTCATCAACAAAAGAACTTCTTCTTGTAAGTACTGCAAATTTATCTTTTAAATACTGGATTTATTTGGATATTGAAATGTTTAGATATTGAAATTATCCTTATGAAGAACGCAGAGAGAGGTGGATATGCTGTTGGAGCATTTAATGTCTATAATATGGAAGGGGCTGAGGCTGTTGTAGCTGCAGCAGAGGAAGAAAATAGTCCTGCTATTCTACAGGTCAGAATGACATTTCATAAGTTGGACGAGTAATTTGTTGGAAAAGAATCAAAAATTCTGAAGCATGAACCGTTACTGTTCAAATCAGTAACTGGAAACAATGTAATTTCCAGAAAAACAAGCACTGTAGAGATCAAAGAACCAATGTCCTGTTTTTCTATTACTTGAGAATCACGGCAACCAAAAACTAAAGCAATGCTTCAAACAACTTTTAAGAGCAGAATCACTTAGGTTACTGCCATCCCTTGAATTTTATTTATAGAAGAAAATTGAATACAAGAATGGTAATTCTAACTATTACAATTTCTTCATCAAAACTGGAAAATAAAAATGCTTAAAACAGGAAAGACAAAATTGCAATGATCAATACAATTGATCTTTATTGAAACACAAACATGGTAATTAAATATTCTTCATGATCTTCAAATCTTCAATAGCAGACTTGGAAACAAATCTTTCTTCAATCTTCAACATAATTTAGGAGACAAGATATGGAATTAAGCATGTCCTTTGGGACATGGATGCGAGCTTCAGCCTTTTTCAAAATTATGGCTCCTTACTAAATTGCCAAAAGTTGTGTTCTTTCAACAGATTCATCCTAGTGCACTGAAGCAAGGAGGAATTCCATTGGTTGCTTGTTGTGTCTCTGCTGCTGAACAGGCCAATGTAAGTTTGTTTTTCATATCTTAAAATATATATTTTAGGGAGGTTGAAAGGGTAAGAGAGGAAGAAAAGCTTTATGGTGTGGATTTTGTGGTTTTTGCACCTTCATTTTATTTTCTGACTTTTTTCCAGATGAACCAAAATATGTGCCAATTTTCAAACTATAATAAGCAATTTAAAGTTCCCTGGAAAGATCACTAAAAATTGAATCCCCTTTGGAGCCATTATTTTTCATTGAGGATCAAAATCATTTAAATGATTGCTTAGGGCTCTAGATAAAGAAGATAAATGCCTAAATAGATGAAAAATACTTGTTTGGTGTCTTTTAAATAAAGTATAATAAATTGTAATTTACATGCATGTTTTGCAGGTTCCAATCACTGTTCATTTTGATCATGGAACTTCAAAGCAAGAGCTAGTTGAAGCTCTTGATTTGGTGAGTGCTGCTTGTTATCCATGAAAAAAAGTACATGGTTCAACAAACTATGAAATTTTTAAATATTGGCAACTCCCATTTATCTATACCGAGGAATAATTTATTACTGAATTTGCATTTTCTTGAATCCAAACTCATGTCAGGGATTTGATTCATTAATGGTAGACGGCTCACATCTGTCTCTCAAGGATAATATAGCATACACGAAGTATATATCACTCTTGGCCCACTCCAAACACATGCTGGTGGAGGCTGAACTAGGTAGATTGTCAGGGACAGAGGATGATTTGACTGTTGAAGATTACGAAGCAAGGCTGACTGATGTTAATCAGGTCAGTAGACTTCCTAATTCATCAAATAAATTAAGTATACCCAATTTTTTGATACATCCAAAATCACAGTTGTCTTGTCTTCATTTAAATTCCAGGCTGAAGAGTTCATTGACGAGACTGGCATAGATGCTTTGGCTGTGTGTATTGGGAATGTACATGGAAAGTACCCTGCAAGTGGTCCAAATCTCAGACTTGATTTGCTTAAGGTGAAGTATAAACAATCAAATGTTAGCTATTTTTCTTTTGCCATTGATAATGTATAAAATTGAGAGCTGAGATAACCTTCTCAGTGTGAGACAGCCAATGATTCTGTGTTGTCATGTTATAGCTCTATTGATTTTATGTTCTTTGTAGTCTATGTTTGACTTTTTCATGCATACTACATGGCTGATTGATGTCTTACAAGTATGAGAACAATGTTTGCACAGAGGGAAATTGAGGAAGTAAGACTATTTTACATGGATTCTTGAGCTGCCAACCAGTTTCTTAGATCTTTGATCTGGCATCTAAGTTTTTAAGGAAGTTAAAAAGCGAGTTTAGATCCTCAAAATGCAAAGTATACTGTAACCATGTACATGTTCCTCTGTAGCATATTCGTGATGAAATGCAGAAATCAACTTGTTGAACTTGTACATCTTAGTGAAACTATAAACCCCTTCAAGTGCATCACCATTTTCCTGTAAATCTAATAGGCTGTTCGCAATTTGGTTTAAGAAAGTAAACATCATCCACTTCTAATCTACGAACTCAAATATTTTCGCTTTACTTTTTCTTAACGCTTCTATCTTTAGGATTTGCATGCCTTGAGTTCAAAGAAAGGCGTATTTCTGGTGCTGCATGGAGCATTCCCTCCCTCCCTCCCTCTCCCGTGAGTGCGCGAAGGCATTAGTTTTGTTGGAGCTTTCTGTTATTAGGGCATATAATACTGAGGTGCGCAAGGCCTACATGAACTCACTAAGCTGAAAGATCTGGTCCATGTGATGGCTTAGAAGCCATGAAAGCTGTGGTAGCAGAGAAGATGCGCTTGTTTGGTTCATCTGGAAAAGCATAATTCCCCATCCCCCCAGTTTGTTTGCAACATTGTAAGAAGAAGCAAGTCATGAGCTAAACGCAAGGACTAGTCCTCCATTCATTGTTCCAGCAGAATAAAATTAATATTTAAGCTGCAATAATTTATTGTCCTTCTCTATATATTTTCGGCACCCTTTCTGTTCCTGTCAAAGTTAAGCTACGGCTAACCTTTTAATCTATTATATTTTTCACTCCCATGGTAACTAATCGTTTTGATTAAAAAACCCTCCACTTAAACGACACCATTCCATGGTTTTTGTTTTACTGATCATGATTAAGGTTGTCAATTCTGTCTCGGTTGGTGCTTTGTTTTTTTAATTAAAATAAAAATGTTTCGGTTTTGGAGTGTTTTGTCGTGTTATTTTGGGGTTATACTGTTTATGTGTGTATCTATATATATATATTAATTCAAAAAAATAGTTTAAATCCAAAAATAAAATTATTTTGAATTGTAAAATTTAATATAAAAAAAGACACTAAAATGATTGTTATGAGCAAAATTATGAACATGTATAATATTTTGAGAATGTCATCATCAATCTCACAAGGTTATTATATTCTCTGATTGCTTTGAAATTTTAACATAATATATATAAATATGGCAAGAGACTTCTCGTAAAATTTCATCTCAATCTAACGGTCAAATTAAGAGATATGATTGATATTGTAAAATTATTTATTATTTTAAAAAAAACACTATTTGGCTGAAATGGCACAGGTGAAATGATACCGGCATATTTTGGTCGGTATTTGGCGAAAAAATCCGGAATAAACCGAAATTTTAACCGAGATAAAAATAATATTATTTATTTTATTTTTTTAACTAATATAAAATATTTAGACCATTTCAGCCTAAACAAAACGAAATTTACAGCCCTGCGTTCTAATCTTCAAAGTTAATTGATAAGGTAACCCTGCTAATCTACACTCTAATACCTGCAGTGAGGATGGCTGAGGACCAAGTGCTACAAAATTTTTTTGGTAAGTAAACAGACCACTAAAAAAACAAGTAGCCACAACAAGGCTCTTTAACTGAAAAGCCTTTAAATTTTACTCCAATCTGTTAAATTATATTTTTGGGCTAGTTTAAGATGTTATGCAGACAATTGTCTTTGTTACCTGTAATATTATTATATTTATGTAAATATATTTTTATATTATTAATAAAGATTTAATTATTTAGCTTCCAAGCTGTTAAGACCCCTGTGTTATGAATAATTCTTTTGTTAGTTTAAAATGTTATGTAGCCAATTAAGTGGTTATACGTAGCATTATTATATTTGTGTAAATATATATTTATTATTAATAAATATTTATATAACATTAGATTAATAAATTTAATATTTGATTTATAAATCTAAAGTAAAGATAAAGTTATTGGGATAAAAGTGCTTTGCAAAAGAAATTACAAAGTTGTTTTAATTATGTTGTTTCTATTATATCAAAGTATAGTTCATATAACTAACACGTAGGTATTCATCATAAGATATGTGCATTGAATTGACTCGCATTAGAGTTTTACATGAAAAGATTACCTATATTTATGGAAAAACTCATGTAATGAATGGTTGTGTAAGTGATCTTTAAACTTGTAGTGTTTTGAATTTTTTAATAAGGAAAATACATGAATGCCCTTAGTGGCTTAGAATTAGGTTAAGGGTAGGGTAGTAATTGCATAAGCTTATAAATATAAATAAAAAATAAGAGAAGAGAAAAAGGAAAAAAAAAAAAAAAGATTAGGTCTGAAATTGAGAGAGAGAATCGGGAAGAGAGGAAGAAAGAAAAAGAAGAAGAGAAAAGAGGGAAAGAGAAGAGGAAGAGAAAGGAAGAAGGAGAAATAAGTTGTTAAGGTAATGTGTGTGTTTTATTATGTATAAATGTGATTATTAGCTATGATTTTGCTTGTATGGGTTGTTAGGGTTTGAGAATTTTATTTGGGTTTGATTGATGAATTAAGAGAGATGTTAAGGGTTGAATGTGTTGGGTAATAGTTTAATTAGTTTGATTGTAGATGATTTTGAAGTTTTGAGATGTTTGGTTTAAGAAAATATTGAGAAAAATGGTGAATAATGTTGATAAATTTCGAAATCCCTTGCTGGAAATTCTGGGTTGAGGTTGAAGATGACAAAAATTCATTTTGGTCCTTTTGGTGAAAATTACAGTTTAGTCCCCGAACTTTGGAAAAATTACAGTTTGGTCCCTGGGGTGAAATTGGAGATTCTGGACAGGATTGAGGATGAATTATGGACAAGATTTTAGGATAGCTATGAATTTATGAAGTGTTCAATTTAGTCCTTCAATTTGATAAAATTACAATTTGACCCTAAAAATATAAGAAAATTTCAGAATGGTCCCTAAGAGAAATATTAGTATTTCTGATTGGTTTGATGGATAATTGAAGCTCATTTGATGGATTAATATCAATTTTACGAATTGTGTATTTTGGAATTAGATTTCGGAAGAAACCTTTGTTTTAGGTTTTTGCGAAAAAATGGATAGTTTGATTCAAAAACACATAGGATTATGAGTTGAACACTTAGATATGTTATTAAACTTATTTTACTTCTTTTGAGTCATTTTTGAGTATATCTTCTTTTATATATATTCAGATAATCCCGATATTCAACCCGCGGGACATCAGTAGGATTTCGTCAACACTCTACTTCTGAACCTTGTTTGCTCTTAAGTCAGGTGAGTGGATAATATTTAATATGCATGAGAAATAGTATAAATATTTGAATTTGCTAGTATGAATTGGATTATGCTTTTTGATAATATATACCTTGATTATATTTTTGATACGATAAAGCATAATCATTTGTTGAATATATGTTCTTGATATGAGCCCATATCTGTTTGTGAATTGATAGCTCCTCATTTGATTGATATCATGAGTTGAGCCTTGAGATATGAATATGTTTGTTTGAATATAAGATATACCTATGGTATGCCGGTCAGAATACCCATGCTAACAGGGTAGTGTTAGCCTTTGTGCACATCGTATCTGAAACCCTAGTTGGTCGGGGGAGTCACCAACCTGTGTGGACTGATCATCCCACAGTACGGAGCCTCATGCTCACTGCATTCTGATTTTCTGACGAGTTTTACCTATACATTCTTGTTATGACCTATTTGAGAAATTTGTTGTAAGAACCTTGAGCCGATTTGATATTATACTTCTCTTTGCTATATTATCTCGTATGTGTATATTGGATATTATCTACTCACTGAGTTGTTGAACTCACCCCCTCATTATTCATTATTTTCAGGGTCGTAGCTTGCTAGCAGGTCATTTTTGTCCAACTCTTGGAACCTGCTATTTTGGTTGTATTGGATACTTTTGTTCATATGTCTAGTTAGTGCTCCGCAATTATAACTGTATGTAATCAACTCTTGTATAAAGACAATCGAATTATGTTATAAAGTTTACGTTGTTATTTCCGCTGCGTTGAACTTTGAAGTTGAATGATAAGTTTGTGTATAAGTTTGGGTTCGCATAGGTGTGGAACCTTGGAGGGGGACCATGCCTATGTGCCAGTCACGGATCCGGGAATCGGGTCGTGACAAAGATGGTATCAGAGCCGAAATTATAAAATGAATAAAAGTAAAAGAGTGAGTGACAAAACATAATGACATAGCTTCAATTCATGAAATAATAGTAAAGTTAGGATTCGTATTGTGGAGCATTAGGATCCGTTTTGTCTTGTCTGTTATCCTTGAAATTCTGAATTCTCATCAAGCATGTCTTCTTGATTCCTTTGTATTGTTTGTTATCCTTGAAATTCTGAATTCTCATCAAGCATGTCTTCTTGATTCCTTTTGTCTTGTTTGTTATCCTTGAAATTCTGAATTCTCATCAAGCATATCTTCCTGATTCCTTATGTCTTCTATAGATATGTTTTCCGATAATTATTTGATAACTATTGTTCTATTGTTCTGGAATGATAAGAGTGTGTTATTTCTTCTAGGATATGTCGAGGAATAGACGTGTAGCTGATAATATTAGAGTAGGTGACGATCAGGATGATGTCCCTATTGTACAATTGAGAAATACTAGGCAAAGAAGAGGAGGTGCACCAGCGCCTCAATATGTTGAAGAGATACCTCCATCAGTAGAGGAGGACTCTTATGAGGTTGAAGAGGAAAATGAGGTTGATGAAACAGGTGCAGGAGAGGCTGCCACTGAAATAATGACAGAGTTGCGGCAGCTTAGCAGGACTATGCGAACTTGGATGGAATTTAATATGGGGAGAGATAGGAGAAGGGATAGAGACGTGCCATCATCATCTCATACTGTTCAAGGAGTTAATGTGCCATTGAATGATTTCATGAAGTTGGCACCTCCTACCTTCACTGGGATGAATAGTTCAGAGGATCCTCAAAGGTTCCTTGATGATATATGGCGTCGATGTGAAATTTTGGGATGTACAGACCATCGGGCTGTAAGTTTGGCGTCATTTAGGTTGGAGGGAGATGTGGCAATTTCTTGGTTTGAGTCTAGGAAGAGGGCAAGACCAACAGAGGCTCAGTGGACATGGAATGAGTTTAGCACCATGTTTTTAGACAGATTTCTCCCTCAGAGTGTTAGAGATGCTCGGCTTTATGAATTTGAGAGGTTATCTCAAGGGAGTATGACGGTTGATGAATATGATCTAAAGTTTACCCAGTTGTCTAGATATGCTGAATGTCTTCTACCTACGGAAGAGTGGAGAGTCAAAAGGTTCATAAGAGGGCTTAAATCCTCTATATTTATAGCGATGGTGTCCCAGGTGTTTCCATCGTACTCCTCAGCTGTTGACTGCGCCAGACAGATAGAGGCGCGAGAATTTGAGGACGTAGTTACAAGTCAGCCTAAAAGGTCTAGAGAGGAGGGTCAGTCCTCTAGACAATCAGGAGGATCAAGTGCGGGTCCATTTAGGGGACGGAGTGGTCGTCAAGATTCTGGGGTTCAGAGGAGGTTCAGACCGAGAACAACAGTTAGTGGCTCGGGTAATCAAAGTGGTAGTAGTGATGCTCGGAGTTATGGCCAAAGTCCAGTTCAAACTGCACCCCGTAGCTCATTTGTTCCATCTGGGGACAATTCTTTATGCCAGTACTGTGGAGGAGGTCATACTGGTGCAGAATGTTATAGAATGACCGGAGCTTGTTTTAACTGCGGCCAGCTAGGCCATAAGATTAGGGAGTGCCCTAGGAGACAAGCATCAGCTTCAGGGGCATCTAGTTCAGCTCAACGTCCTATTCAGTCACCATCAACGGGCCAGTCTATAGCTCATGGTGGAATAGGTTTTGGTGGACGTGGTCAGAGGGGCCGAGGGGGCAGAGGTCAGAGGCAACAGGATCAGAGGCATGCTAGAGTCTTTACCTTGACTCAACAGGATGCTCAGACATCCAACACTGTTGTCTTAGGTATTCTTCCTGTTTGCTCTTTTGAAGCAAAAGTTTTATTTGATACTGGTGCCACCCATTCATTTGTGTCCCTATATTTTACCATGAGGTTAGATAGACAACCAACTCTATTAGAATTTCCCATTTCAGTTTCTACTCCTTTGGATGAATCAATATTGGTGAAGTATGTGTATCAAAATTGTGAGATAGAAATTGGAAATAAGATCCTTATGAGAGACTTGAATGTTTTAGATATGATTGATTTTGATGTGATTTTGGGAATGGATTGGTTGTCAAAGCATAGGGCTTTAGTAAATTGTTGGGGTAAGGAGGTAGTATTTGAATTAGATGGAGAAACAGGGTTAGTATTTCGAGGAGATAAAATTGTGTCTTCATCAATTATGTTGTCGACTATCACGAGGAGAATGGCACGAAAAGGGGTACAATGTTACCTAGCACACATAGTGGATGTAGATAAGGAAATTCCCCAATTGGACCAAGTCCCTATAGCTAAGGAGTTCATTGATGTATTTCCTGATGAGTTACCTGGATTGCCTCCGTATAGGGAGATTGATTTTTCTATTGATTTGGTTCCGGGTACCGAACCAATATCAATGGCACCATATAGAATGGCACCAGCAGAATTGAGAGAGCTAAAGGAACAATTGCAGGATTTATTAGATAAAAAGTTCATTCGGCCAAGTGTGTCTCCTTGGGGAGCCCCAGTGTTGTTTGTGAAGAAGAAAGATGGGTCATTGAGGTTATGTATAGATTATAGACAACTAAATCGAGTGACAATTCGAAATAGATACCCACTCCCTCGAATAGATGACTTGTTTGATCAGTTGCAGGGAGCTCAATTCTTTTCTAAGATTGATCTTCGATCTGGGTATCATCAGTTGAGGATAAGGAAGGAAGACATTCCAAAAACCGCCTTTAGAACTCGGTATGGTCACTATGATTTCTTGGTGATGTCTTTTGGATTAACGAATGCGCCAGCAGCTTTTATGGTCTTGATGAACAGAGTATTTAAACAGTTTATTGATCAATTTGTGATAGTTTTTATTGATGATATTTTGATTTATTCAAAGTCTAGAGAGGAGCATGAGCAACACTTGAGGATTGTGCTTCAAACTCTGCGGGATCATCAATTGTATGGTAAATTCTCAAAAAGTGAGTTCTGGCTGGAGAGGGTAGCATTTCTTGGACATGTAGTGTCAAGAAATGGGATTGAGGTTGATCCTCAAAAGATTGAAGCAGTAAAGCAATGGCTTAGGCCTACTTCAGCAACAGAAATTAGGAGTTTCTTGGGTTTGGCTGGATACTATAGGAGGTTTGTGGAGAACTTTTCTCGGATTTCTGCACCATTGACGAAGTTAACAAGAAAAATGTTAAGTTTCAGTGGTCTGAAGCTTGTGAGAAAAGCTTCTTGGAATTGAAGCAGAGATTGACTACAGCTCCTGTTCTAGCAGTACCATCGGGTTCTGGTGGTTACACAGTTTATTGTGATGCCTCGAGAGTAGGGTTAGGATGTGTTTTAATGCAAAATGGCAAAGTTATTGCTTATGCTTCGCGGCAGCTGAAGAAGCATGAACAAAACTACCCTACACATGATTTAGAGATGGCCGCTGTAGTTTTTGCTTTGAAGATTTGGAGGCATTACCTATATGGAGAAACTTGCGAAATCTTTACGGATCATAAAAGTTTGAAGTACATCTTTCAGCAGAGAGATCTGAATATGAGGCAAAGGAGATGGATGGAACTGTTGAAAGATTATGATTGTACTATACAGTGTCACCCAGGCAAGGCAAATGTAGTTGCCGATGCTTTGAGTAGGAAATCATCAGGGAGCCTAGCTCATATTCAAGAGGTACGAAGGCCTTTGATTAAGGAGTTGCATGGATTAGTGGATGAAGGAGTTAAATTTAACCTTAGCAAAGGTAGAGCAATGATTGCTCACTTTCAGGTTAAGTCAGACTTGTTTGAGAGGATAAAAGCAGCTCAGAAGGAAGATGATTCACTACTCAGGATTAGAGTGAGGTTGAGTAGGGTAAAACTGCAGGTTTTGTGATTGGTGATGATGATGTGTTGAGATTTGAGGATAGACTTTGTGTACCTGATGTTGATGATCTGAAGAGAGAACTGATGACAGAGGCACATCAGACAGTCTATACAGTGCATCCGGGTTCCACCAAGATGTATAAAGATCTTAAGGTGTGCTATTGGTGGAATAGGATGAAGGCTGATGTAGTGGACATTGAGTATAATATGAATTAGGTCTTTTGATTTGGTATTTGCAATCTTCAATTTAGTCCTTACTCTTTCAATTTGTTTAATTGTGCCCATATTTACCCCTAAACTCTTGAATGCATGCAATTTCACCTATTCCGGATTCAATTTCCATCCCTAGATTTGAAGCATAACCTGCATAGTTTCGTTGAAGCAGCCCTTCCTGGTCGGGTAATGGAGATTATTGATCCTCTACTCTCAATTGATATCCAAGAGGAAGTTCAGACAAGGAGAAATGGTCCAAGAGGCAGAAGCAGCATCAGCATTGAAAAGGTAAAGAAGTGTTTGGAATCAATCCTGCAAATTGGACTTCGATGTTCTGCTGATTTGCCAAGTGAAAGAATGGTTATAGCAGATGTTCCCTCAGAACTGCATAAAACTACCAAGATTCTCTCTAACAGCTAGAGAGATCTCAAGTGTTGTAATCTATGAAAACTGACATACTTTGTGTTTTTTTTTGTCAGAATACTTGAATGTTAAATGCAGAAGCTCGTTTTCTTCTAGCAAAATGAATGTGCTAGACTCTTTAAGGTTATGGACCTAGCCTTCCAGTACATAATAATGAAAACTCTTAGTAGAAATCAAACCTTGTTTTCAAGAACATTTTTAAAATACAGTATAAAACACCCCTTAGGTGGTAAGGGTCTGTGCCAATAAGTCTAGGAAACCTCCACGAACTTCAAATATTGAATATTGGCAAAATATTTATTGCGGAAGAGGACGTCACTGACTTGACTTTTATCATCTCATTAACCAATTAGTACTAACAAATGGGACTTGCCCCCGAAGTCCATGAACATTGTGAGCAATACGCATTTACAAGCTGGAGAAATTTGAGATAAAGATATAGATTTTGTTGCAAGTGTAATATGTTAGGCTTGTTCATTTTTGTTTCTCGTTGCATGCAGTATTTGTTTTATTTCCGGGGATTTTAGCTGTCATGCATCCCCATGTTTGAATTTCACTATGACAATAGCCTTCTGCTGCATTAAAGTCTAAGAAATATAATCCTCTTAATTGCAGCATTACGAAATAGTATGCTGGATTAGAAGCTCGTTCTCTTAGCTGCTATATCACTCTGTATAAATGCTCTCATGCTGTGGGTAAAGATGGATCAAGGAGGAGAGCTATTATTGGTTTTGTAGTCCAACACTCGCTTATTCTTGCCCAAAACAACTACTTATTGTTTTTTTTTTTGTTTTTTTATCATGGTAAATTCATTAAAATTGTTAACCTCGGCAAGTACTGAAAATTAAGTAAATGCTTAAGAAAACTTCAATTCACCTTAGAGGATCAAATATTAAATCGACCATGGCATTGCAAATTAACCCATCAAACAAGTTATGGATTCAAGTGGGTTTAATAAGTTGTTTTATTAAAAAGAAACCCTAAAAGAAGCAAAAAATGTGCTAGATGGTGGCCATTTATAGAACAAGAGTTTCATGTAAAGATGAAAAGATTTGATTGGGTTTAGATGCATTGATGAAAAGAGATTTAATGCTATTAGAATTCAAGAGGTAATTGGTCTTGTGAAAGCATCGAGCAACATGAAGATGATTAGATTGGGTTTCATGCCTAGCAGAGTCCTCATTCTAGGATGGCTGCACGTTTTCCCGATGCATAAAACAGCTTGTAAACAGAGGCATGAAAGTCAGCGTGCTTGGATACAGGGATATTAATTTTAAACCTTCTGCATCTTTAAAATTTTCAATCTGCTAACATGAGGACGATTTCAATTCGGAGGATTGAAAATGCATCATAATATCTTACAAATCTTTGGTCCATGCATGCCTGTGTTGAGTGCACCGATCACATATAGGTAAAGCAACAGCTATGATAGTAGATTAAATATATATAATCAAAACTAATACTGCATTCTTACATTCTATGCACAGTTCTCCAAATAATGTTTTTACAGCTCGCCTCATCTTGTTCGAACAAGTTCAAGCGGTAAAGTTTCCAATGCTAGCTGGCATTTGAAAGACAGTTAAGATGCAAACAAATAGGTTTCCTCTACATTGAAATTCAGAGAAATGATTACCCACAGTCTTGGAGTTCTTGGATCAGATTTTTTATGCAATTTGGACAGTTCTGACTGAAAGCTGATGACTATGGATGCTTTGAACTCGATTGAAAATGGACTGCAAAGAGAATTCAATAAAAGACAACGATAATTACCACAAGGCATAAAACGCTAGCTTTTAAGAACAATCAGATGTGTGAGCAAACCCAAGCATAAAGCAGTGATACTGCTAGGTAGGGGAACGAGTTCACAAGAATAGCAAGCCAAAAAAGGATACAACTGTAATATTTTTCGCAATCGCTGGATTATTGAGTTTTAAGAGACCTTTCGTTTCGATTTGAAAAAAAATCTCAGTTGGGTTTGCATAGCTTTACCACCTTGTATCAAATAATTCTCCCCTATATGAATTACGCAATTTTCCTTTTCATCGGCAGAGTCAAACCCTTTAAAATAAAACAAAAGAGCATGCTTGGGGAAAATTCAAATTTAAAACTACAAATAGAGCAAGTTAAGTCATAGAACCAACAGACAGACTTTACCAGCCAAGATGGACTTCATGTCCTTTTATGAATTAAAATGTCAATGATGTGCTTATGCTTCTAACTCATAGAGCCATTATGTAAATTTTTTTAACATCATTATCATCCCCTTTTAGAGATAAGTACCAGCACCTTCCATCTTCATACAGATCCAAAAAGACAAGATAAAACAAGAGTCAGGAGAAGCTTGCAACTCACCCAGCAAAGACACTTGGACAAGTTAGAAGGCGAGGGAGGATAACATAGATAGGCAAAGTCAGATTACGACAGACATCTCCATCCGCTATCTGTAAACACCAGAGAAAAAACAGAAGTTTAAAATCAAAACATTGTACAAGTCAAAGTAATTTGGCAATATCAGGAACATATCATGCCTGTGGTCTGAATCAAAGAAGTTTCAGTCACAATTTTCTCTCCTACTAGAACTGACTCTACACGGAGCAAGTGTATGTCAATGGAGGAAATGGGAACTGCTGATGTTTCAACTGTTAACTCTCCACTGATGGGATCCAACAAGGAACAAAGAGTAGATATTCTTCCTGTCACCCGAAAACCACCTATTGAATAACATCTATAATCAGTTGAGTTTCACTTGAGCATAAGAAGCTGCACAAATAAGATACTCAAGCACCTGCATCACAAATACATGCATATAAATGCCAAAAGAGGAGACTATTTCTCCAAAATTCAAATTAAGGTTGGAGAAAGAGTCTTAGCTAAGAATCTAAGATGACATAGAAGCATACCTGACTTTATTTCAGGAAGTAAAGGATGTCTGAGTGTCCGGAGTAATGTAAAAGATAGCCATTTCAGGAGAAACTGGTCGCTCAAGCACATCAGCTGAAAATGAAACAGCATCAGCAAGACAGCGGCTTATTTAATTTTCTATCAATACTACATATATCATAAAAAGAAAAAATCAAACCACACCTTTATCACTTTCAACTATAACTTCCGTGGTCGCAGATAATGATTTATAAAGGTATCCTCTAGCTATATCTACAGTAAACAAATACTATCACAGATATCATCAATCATAAAGTCTTACAAAAGTGTGAAAGTAATTGTGGGAAGCATTAGAACCATGAAAAATTAAAAAGAAGATAACAAGAGTAATTTCTGTTAAACATTTCTTCTTTTATAGGACAAAAAATATATTCACCTGAATGCTAACATCCGTTCCATGAAAGGTCTCATAAAATCTTCCCAAACTTTTTTCCCCAGTTTGTTTCAAAACCATAGTAAATGGTAACTGCCATACCAAGCAAACACTAAAATTAACTTAATAATAATAATAATAATAATTAACTATAACATAAGAGGTGAAAAGGGTATATATAATGATTGATAACACCAGCATGAAGGAGATGATATTTCATGGGGGTATATATAATGATTAAACTATTATTTAACATTAAGCACTTTATACAATCATTTAAAATAAGATAGAGACAAAACACTAGTAATAGCATACACGATGGTGATCGGCTTGACAACACCATAAAAGGATTCAATAACTCCAGCTGATCCTCCTCGAACCTGCTTTCATAACAAAACACCACACCAAATCAGATTTTATAAAGTTTTCTCGCAAATCAAACAGACAAATAGAGAGAGAGAGAGAGAGAAATTGATGAAATGATCCTGTAACCTGCAAGCTAACAGATCCGGTGACGGAGAGGCGAATTCCATGGTGAGAAATTGAGGAAGGAGAATTAATCACGATTTTGCCTTCAACAGGTTCCTGAAATTGATTGATTAAAGCAATGATAAACATCAATCACTAGTTAAAATTAAAATTATACTGAATAAAATTCTGTTTTATAGGGAGAGAGAAAGATTTACAGAGGGGCGATAGATACGGTTGGATCGAAAAAACTTGAGGACTATTTTTGTTGACATTGCTCCAACTCAGAGAGGCCGAGTACTGACTTACTGAGTTTCCGATTGAATTTAGTTAGCAGTAAAAAGATTTATAAGATGCAAAGAGAACAATTGATGCGGGTGGAATATAAAGATAGCAAAACATGAAATTGTAATGGGTGAGAAAGGGGTTGCTAAGGTGAACCTCAAATTCACTGTTTTTTTTTCTCTAGAATTTAAGTGATAATGTTTTTATCCTTATGAGGTTTACAAGGCCTTATAAAGGTCAGAAACCCTACTCAAACAACGAAACAAAAGTTAGAACCCGAGATTTACAAGAAAGGAAGCATAAAATAAAGTTGTTTTATATCTATGGAGTATCAATTCCTATGGTTAGGTACCTCCAACAAACATAAAGTGTATAAGATTGTCTAGAAAGTAGTTTTAAGGGAAAAACAAATACGAGGGCTAAGAATTGGATTAATTATAGAAAACAACAATTATGTTCTCTTCAAATGGATATGGAAGTTGGATTTAGGAAATCAAGAACATTAGGAAGACTTCATCAGCAAAAAATATAAGTTAACTTTTAAGGATAGGTTACTTGTGTTGCCCAAGTGTCTTGACACTATCTAGTCTGATATTTACTCAACCATTAATTTTGATGATCATATCTCTTCTGTTAAGATATTAAGGCTACTTTGTTTTATTATTTATTAAGGGTAGAACGGTCACATTGTTTTAGCCTATATAAAGTTTCTTTATTTGTAAGTCAAGTGATTGATTAAGTATTGAATTATTCATTAATGAAACCCCAACCTCCTCTTTTATTTTTTATTTTCTCTTTTAGTTTGTTTTGATTGTTTAACATATTTTACTATTTGAGACAATTACAAACCTTAAATAGGGAATGGTGCTTCTATTGTGTTCTAGGATAAAGTATAGGTTGGTAACTAACCTCTGTCTGAGCTCTATTTTTGTGACTATATCATCCATCATCTAAACAAAATGAGGATGTCATCTGTATATGTTGGTATTGGTACTTCACCTAGAATCGAGATCTTGGGAGCAATGATTTGAGGCAGCAGAATATCTTAATAGAGATTCTTAACAGTGTTCACCTGCATGCGTTTAAAAAGATAAGAAATGTTAGATTTTGGGTTGTAAAGGATCCTATTTTGTTAAGTCTTCCTCTAACATCTTAGACCATCTCTAGTTCGTTGGACTTAAATCATTCTTACAGACATTTGAAAGAATATTTCTCCACTAAAATTTGAGAAATTGTTGTGACTAGCCTTCCATAACAGGTTGCGCACTCATTCCTTCCTAGCAAAACATGAAGATTTTTTCAACTAATGGAGACTTATGTCGTTTATGCAATTTTACCTATGAAATTATAGATCATATTCTTTTTCACTATCTTGTGTCTTGGATCTTCTAGAACAGAATAATCAGTTGGTGGAATCTCTCATAATGCATTTCCCTTTCTTTAGATTATCTCTATCGGCTGTGGCAAGGCTTGATCCACAAGAAATTTCAATAAAAGGTAGGAAAAGGTCCCCTGTATGAAATTATGTGGTTAATTTGGAAAACTAGGAATAAAAGCTCTTATCATAAGATATCAACCCAAATTGGGAATATGCTATTTGACTTGTCTTCCAGAAAACAACAAGTTGGATTCATTCTATTAAGAATGAGTTTAGTTACACGATTATGGATTTGTTGGGAAATAAGGGATGTATTTCTTCATAAGATACAAGTGTTGGAAATACAGCAGTAACAAAGGAGAGGATTGAAGGATTTAGGGTGCACACTCAGATTTTGGGTAGAATACAATACATTTAGAAATGGTTCTCTCACATCTCTTCATTATGAGATTCATACAATATATATAGATATTATAAAATGTCTTTTACAATATTCAAAGTACTTAATTAATATTGAGACTCTTCAATACTTACTCTAGATTCATAGTACTACTAGATTCATAGTATTTCTAGATTCATTGTATTTCTAGATTCATAGTATTTCTAGATTCATTGTATTTCTAGATTCATTGTATTTTTAATGTGGATAGTAATGCATTGTACTAACTTCAATACACTTAATCTTGATAAATAAGTTTAATAACTAACATTCACCCCTCTTAAACTTGTTTCATCAATCTTCACGATTCCAAGCTTCTTCTGCAGATAACAAAAAACTTCAGTCTTCAATGGCTTTGTAAAAATATCAGCAATCTGTTCATGAGTGTTGACATGAACTAACTCCACATCGCCATCTTTTATGTGCTCTCTAATAAAATGAAATCGAGTATCAATATGCTTTGAACGTTCATGATGCACTGGATTCTTTGCAAGAGCTATAGCAGACTTGTTATCAATGAAAATTCTTGTGGCTTCGCTCTGTTTCTGTTGCAGATCTTCCATCAATTTCCTTAGCCATATTGCATGACACACACATGATGCAGCAGCAATGTATTCTGCTTCACATGTGGATAATGCAACAATAGATTGTTTCTTGGATGTCCATGTGAATGCTGTTTCTCCCATGAAAAATATGAATCCAGTTGTGCTTTTCCTGTCTTCCAAGCTTCCTGCCCAATCACTGTCACTATAACCTGTGATTTTGAAATTCTGTGATGATGAATAACGTAATCCATAGTTTAATGTTCCTTTAATAAACCGAAGGATCCTCTTTGTTGTCTTCAAATGTGAACTCCTTGGTCTCTCCATGTATCTGCTAACCAAATCAACTCCAAACAGAATGTCTGGTCTGGTACAAGTTAGATAACGCAAACACCCCACAATACTTTTGTAGTATGTAGGATTAACTAAATCTCCTTCTCCTTCTTTAGTTAACCTCGTTCCATACTCAACTGGATTGTCTGCTGGATCACAATCTTCCATAGCAAATTTCTTTAACACTTATGTTGCATACTTGGCTTGAGAAACGAAAATTCCATTACTGCATTGCTTCACTTCTAATCCCAGAAAATATGCTAGAAGACCTAAGTCTGTCATCTCAAATTCTTTTACCATGGATTGCTTGAAATCTTGAATCATTGTAGGATCATCCCCTGTGAAAAGAATATCATCCACGTATAAACAAACAAACATTATTCTACCATGCAAGTTTTTCTTCGCATATAATGCATGTTCATACGGGCATTTTGTAAACCCCTTCTGAGAAAGATAGCCATCAATTCTTGGGTTCCATGCTCTTGGTGCTTGTTTAAGCCCGTAGAGAGCTTTCTTCAATCTGCACACTTTTCCTTCTTCTCATTTCACTACAAAACCAGCTGGTTGCTCGACATATACTTCCTCTTCAAGAATGCTGACTTTACATCCATCTAAAATATCTTCCATCTTTTCTGAGCTGCTAGTGAGATCATCAATCTTACTGTTTCCATTCGAGCTACTAGGGTCTTGGTGCTTGTTTAAGCCCGTAGAGAGCTTTCTTCAATCTGCACACTTTTCCTTCTTCTCCTTTCACTACAAAACCAGCTGGTTGCTCGACATATACTTCCTCTTCAAGAATGCTGACTTTACATCCATCTAAAATATCTTCCATCTTTTCTGAGCTGCTAGTGAGATCATCAATCTTACTGTTTCCATTCGAGCTACTAGGGCAAAAATATCTTCATAATTCACTCCATATCGTTGCTTGTACCCCTTCGCTACTAATCTGGCTTTATGCTTTTCAATTTCTCCTTCTGCATTCTTCTTTGTCTTGAAGATCCATTTTACTCCTATTGCATTGTGTCCTTCAGAAAGTGTAGTCAATTCCCATGTATAATTTTTTCGAATGGAATTGATCTCCTCCTTCATTGCTTTCTTCCACCTGTCTTCCTGATATGCTTCTTCAAATGTAATAGGATCATTTTCTGAAAATAGGCAAAGCATGTTTACATCATCAAGATCCATTCTTTCTGTTACATCATAAATCTCCTGTATGCTCTCTTGTCTTTCTTGTTGAACTTGGAGAACTAGATGGGCTGCTAGTTGATGGAGATGGAGCTATCATGATTTCTCCTTCATCTTTCTGGATCTGCTCTTCATCTACAATCAGTTTTTGCAGCTGATTCTCAGAGCTCCAGTTCCATTCTTGCTCTTCATCAAACCTTACATCTCTTGACATGATCATCTTTTTTGTCACTGGATTGAACAATTTGTAACCATATGAATTTTCTCCATATCCTCAAAGAGTAACACTTTTAAGATGTCAACCTATTTGATTTAGCTAAAGAAGTTACCTCTACCATTTCACCATCAAGATTAGTATCCAGACATTACTTCCTTTTCTTTTCGTGTTTTTTTTTAAAAAAAAAAAAGATTTAGACATTAATTACTAAATAACGGAGAATCCCAATCTAAAGGCTCTTTTCATCAATGGCTAAAAGTGAGTTTTTATACAAGCATATGAACAGAGTAACTGCAAAACTCATTATTACCTAAATATCCAAGGGAACAAAAATTGCAAAACGAAAGATACATCTTTACCTTCAAGAACCATATCAAAGACCTTTTCTTCAAAAGTTAACACCACAGTAAAGGAACCATCAGCAGCATTGTCTTGCCAGCGTTGAGGTGCCAGTTTCACACCTGAATTTCTTTTAAGCATGGGCAATATCCCATTTCGCTTCAAAAGTTAACACCACACTATTTTTTTTTATTTTAAATAAATGTTTTTAGTTTTTTTTTTTATCATTTTGATGTGCTAATGTCAAAAATAAATTTTTAAAAAATAAAAAAATATAATTTTGATATATTTTTAAATGAAAAACATTTTATAAAACAACCTTAACCACGCTATACTTTTGACCTTTTCAGGTGCAAGGGGATGACGAGGTTTTGGCTGCATGGAATTTTAGAATTATTCGTCGATGATTCTCATGATGAAGTAAGAAAATGCAGCGAAATAAAAGGAATAACTATCAATGATCTTGTGTGGCAGGCACCTGCAAAACTAGAGACCAGAAAGCGTCCACTTTCAGGTTTGGTTTATTTATTAATCACATCATCTTCAACCACAATGCTGCACAGCGAGGTAATGAAATCTCAAATGACCTCAGTTCCTCTTTACTCAGATAATCAGATATTAGCGAGAGAAAAAAACCCATTAACTTCTTGGAACTTGAAACGAGTCTCCATGATTGAGCAGATGCATTGAGCTTAAAATCCCATGAATTCTGTTTGTGAACTGAGAGTTTTATTCCCAGAAAAATTGGGACAATAGATTTACATATTAAACAGCAAAAACAGTAGTTAATCACAAGCATTGCTAGGCTCCACGTTTAGTGTAGGTGATGCATCGTCAATAGAAGGAAATGCTATACACCAGCTTCCTCCGGTGCTTTGCCTCAAATGCGGCGATAATCTCATCAATGGAATCCTCCCATGATTCAACTGCCTCAATCTATATATAACAATCATCCATTCAAAATCTATTCACATAGAGAACTGAACAATAGATGGTATATTTAATTCAAAATAGGATTTCTACCTTTTGGCATAGTTCCAAAGTGAGCTGACCCCCTACAGCTGCCTCCTCATGATTATCTTTTACTTCTAAGTTAATCACCAGCACACTTTTCAAAAGAACATGATTACGGTTATGGAGATCTGCACGTTTCCAAAGCAGTGATCAAATAATTGTATGAAGAGATTTTGATATCGGCAAACACTATCTATATGTGCAGCATTACAACCCGAATGCATCTGCATACATTGTGCATCAGGGAGATCTTCAGGGTGCAGAAATTAAATCAAATTATAGTTAAATTCAGCACTCCACAACTTATGTGAATGATTTTTATGCAAGCTTAACTCCATGAATAAACTCGCACTTCAAGTAAATTCATATGTTGAACAAATCTAGTCAATAGAAAGTACTTGGAAACTTTATGGACTAAACTCTTCTTTTTCAGTTTCAGTTTCCTTAACATTTCTGATCAAGTGTTCTTGTATATTCAAGAGACTCTTCATTCCCTCACAAACCAGTCTATTGTATCCATGTGAGCGTGTGTTAGACATATCGTCAGTATATATCCATCCAGACTCCATTGCACCAACTAATTCCTTTCTTTGTTTATCATAAGAGCCATTGGAGCTTGGGCTTATAACAGAGGTAAGCCTTCCTTTCCCCTTAATCTTCCCATCTCAATTGTCAGCATGATTTGATCCTGGGTTAGTTGTTATGATACCAAGAGACCCTTCTGCTAAGCTAGCTAGCACCCACCCAATTAGTGCCTATATATTTTCTCTTTCCATACCATATGTAATAGATATCAACATACTTATTTAAATGGATGCACTTTGAACTTATGATAAATGCATTGCATTCTAATTACCAAATCAGTTTCCAACCAGGAGAACAAATGTAGTTCTGGCTTTTTAAGTTGATTGCAGAGCTTCATAATTTTGTATACTCATATCAAAGACATGGTCATGAGATGGATCAAATTAACACAAATGTTATCAAAACTTTGAAACAATGGGACTGGGACAACAGTTGCTATAGTTCATAAATCTTATAGTACAAGAAAAAGGGAAAGCTGAACATTTGTGAGTTAGCTATAACACCCTGCACCTTCATTCAGGTATTTTTAACAGTATAAGCTATTTCTTTAAACTAGTCTGGTGAGCTTGCTTGAACTATTTCCTTTTTATTGTATCTTTGGGAGTGATCATCATTCGTTCTTTATCCTTTAGCCTCATATTGAGATTTCCATAAAACCCATAAACATGACATCCTTCTACAAAGTTCTATGAAATCTTAGCCATTCACTGTTGACACTTAGAGACCATCCATGTAAAGAGATATTTTACATTACAGACTGAGGGGTGTGGGAAGACATGCCAAGAACAGCGAATGTCATCCTATTTCCATTGTTCTTCCCAAATACTCACAGAAAAATCCAACATTACCTTTCCAGTAGCTCAAAACATACTGGCCAGTGCAAACAATAAGAAAGCCTGAAAGGTTCCCCATGGCATGAGTTCTAGATAGAAAGTAGAAAAGGACATATAAGAACATGAAAAGGCTGGCTATATTCTATTTCTCCCTCGTGCTCTAAGTTTATAGAGGGATCAGAGGTGCTCAGATATTAATCATGCTAAAACATGCAATCCTAAAAATTCTAGAAGAAACTTAAAAGGGAAAAAGGTTTTAGACCCTGTTTGGGAAGTGCTTTTGAAAAAAAAGGAAAAAATTTATTTTATAATTTTTACTTAAAATTAAAAAAAAAAAAATGGTGTTTTTAGATTGTTTTGATGTGCTAATGTCAAAAATAATTTTTTAAAAGATAAAAATATTATTTTGATACATTTTGAATGAAAAACACTTTAAAAAAAACATTTACTACACTCCTAAACAACCCCTTAATCAGTAAGAATCTTATATCTTAAATCCAAAAGGACAACTAGACCCCCCAAACCTAATAGTAATTAGGCCGCAGATTGGTTTCATCTAATGTTAGCTATAGAGGTAATCTCAATTTAAATTAACAAAACAACCTAGATACCTTAAAAACCCCAAACTTAAAGCAGTATTTGTTACAACATCTCAACCTAGATAGGAAGAACACTCTTTTTAAGTTGGTTAGCTTATCATGATCTATTGGAATAGCAAACAGTTTTGTCCACCTGTTCTTCCCATGTTCTTCTACATACAACGCACCACATATTAGATTCAGACTCATTTAGTTACATTGAAATCTTTAGATTGAACTTCCACTAATGAGGAGCTTCTTAAACAAAGCAGCAAGGAGCAGTGCACCATAAGAAATAGGCTCAATTTCATCTTCACTGTTCTTGACCCCATTAAATAATTCCTAAAGACATTCTATCAAGAGTTATTGAGCATTATAAGTAACAAGACTGAGCTAAGAGCCTCAAAGAGTAACACTTTTAAGATGTCAACCTATTTGATTTAGCTAAAGAAGTTACCTCTACCATTTCACCATCAAGATTAGTATCCAGACATTACTTCCTTCTCTTTTCGTGTTTTTTTTTTTTTTTGAAAAAAAGTTTTAGACATGAATTACTAAATAACGGAGAATCCCAAACTAAAGGCTCTTTTCATCAATGGCTAAAAGTGAGTTTTTTATACAAGCATATGAACAGAGTAACTGCAAAACTCATTATTACCTAAATATCCAAGGGAACAAAAATTGCAAAACGAAAGATACATCTTTACCTTCAAGAACCATATCAAAGACCTTTTCTTCAAAAGTTAACACCACAGTAAAGGAACCATCAGCAGCATTGTCTTGCCAGCGTTGAGGTGCCAGTTTCACACCTGAATTTCTTTTAAGCATGGGCAATATCCCATTTCGCTTGTAACTGAAACTCTTGTCAAGGTTTCAAATTTTTTCTTTAAAATCACATACATAGTTACCATAAGCTTTTCCTTTCACATTTAAGAGGCTAAATCAATATATATATATATATAAATGAAAACCCATAATCAAAATTCAAATTCCTTTCAATTTTTCCGGTTCCATCATCAAATGCAATCATATCTAGCTATTTTCTTCAAATCCCTTTTCTGGGTTTTGAAGTAATTCCCATAATAACTTAACAAAAAAAAAAAAAAACCAACTTCGCAACAATTAATACAATACCATAAACCCAATTAAACAACCCCCCCCCCCCCCCTTAAAAAAAAAGATAAGGAGATTCTCTCAGCAACCAAACACCCTCGGTTATAGAAAATGAAGAGAATGAAGAGTAGAGAGGGAGGAGGATACAGTTCAGGGTCTTTGCGCCTGAGATCATCGAACATTTGCTTATAAGGGGTGCCAAAGTCGTAAACGTTTGGTTCTCTGAGGGAAGGTCCAGGCAGCTTAACGTGAGAACCAGTTCCATACGAGGAGACATCAAATCCATGCCTCTTAAGCAGAGAATGAGCCTCCATGCTTCTGTTCTGATTGGACGAACATACCATGGCGTACCGGAATTTCATGGTCTGCTAATTGGTAGCAGAGTGGTAAAACGCCGGTGCTACACACTCGGTGGATTTTAGAGGCCGTAGCAGATTGTTAATCACCGGCACTGTACAGACTCGTTAGTGGTTTTATACTTTTATTAATGGAAGAAACTACTGGTGTTTTCTTTTGTTCTCAATTTAGTCCTTACTCAATATACCTATTCTTAATCACATCCCAAACTTCTAAAGTTTATAAATTAGATCCCAAGATTTCCCATATTTTCTCAATTGGGTCATGTTTAGAATTTCTATTGATATATTTCTTCTAGCTATATTTTATGGTTTTGAAGAAATTTGATGGAGACGTTAATGAAAATTAATTAGAAGGACTTGATTGAGAATTGTTCATGGGAAATTGCTACAAATTTTTGAAAGCTGGACAGTAGGATATATGTTATCATGGTTTGGGGCTAATCCAAACTACTGGTGGCTTTATAGAATCAAATTTTGTATAATAGAATGGTTTAGTTGTAAATTTGTCCATTGCCTTGCCATTTCAATGACTTTTTGTGCTCCATTATGAACATCTGAGTAGCAATCCACAAATTGTAGCCCTGGTACTGTGCATGCATTGTTGGAACCAAGAAAAATTGCCTTGCCATCTAAATTTTGGACACCACTCCACTTAAATGTGTTATTGAGGTATGATGAAATTGTTTTTCAAAATATTTTATGAGCAGAAATACATCAAAATATATTTTATAAAATCTAAAACAAACCCTAAATGTACACATTATAAATCCATCCAACAAGATTCTATTGAAAAAAACTATAAAAACAAGTAGTAAAGACCCAAACAAAATCAATATACTTAAAAGATATGAAAAAAAATAACATATTAAAATAAAATACAAAAAAATAGTAGATTTATTTACTTAAAAGTGGAGAATCCTACAAAAAAAAAGTTGAATCACAACACAAATGCTCACAAAGGTAGCCAAATTTATTATGAGAAGTTGAATTGTGTTGAAATTAAGTGGAAGGGGTGACTAAAAGTGGTTGTTTATTGCAAAGGAAAAAATGGAGAAGGAAGAAGGAGAAAGAAAAGGGGAGTAAGGTCGATCGTCAAGTCATAAATTAAACATTACCAACGGATTTACTAATGGATTGTATAGGTAAAGTCATCATACTTTCTAGGTTTTTGAACCCCATTATAATCTCAATCATAAATCTTTTGGTATTTGCCAACGAAATATATTTGTTGGTAATCTTGTCAGTAATTTAGTCGGAACAAATGTCATCGTAGTTTATGAGTTTTTAAATCTCATTGTAGTCCCAACCTTAAATCCCTCGGTATTTACCAATGGATTTATCAACGGAATATATTTGTTGGTAATCTAGTTAGTAATTTTGTCAGAATAAATTTTATGTCATCATATTTTTTAGTTTTTTGAATCTCGACTATAAATCCCTCGGTATTTAGTATTGATATTTACCAACAGAAACTGTATGCTAATAATTATGTCTGAAAAAGTCACATGCTGACGTGTATATTTCCCCATTCTTTTCCCATTATGTTTTTGTCAGTATTTACTTATGGAAACATAAATGAAAAGGCCCTGTCGGTACAGGGCTAACTTTCTCGTCAAAAGTTTTTGCCCCTATGCTGTAGTCTAGTCTTACTATACTCAACCTTTCGCTCACCATTTCACTCGTGTTTGCCTATAACTAGTTTGTCCCAAAAACCCAAGAGTTCCCTCACTTTTCTAATGTTGTAAACAAGCGGAATACACAAATGAATACAAATACAACAAGCACACTAGGAATTACAGGAAGTCATCCCAACATTTTATTAACTCAAAAGGTTATACACAAGTTCGTTTATGTGGGTGCTATGCACATCTGTTCTGTATACAGAACTTGCATGCTACTTCACTTATATACAACCTATACAATGAGTAATTACACATGAAAATACAACAGAAACTGCCTCCCTAATACCTGGAACTTGTCTAGCCAATTTTCCCCAAAACAGTAACTACCGATAACTTCTTTAAACTCATGCATCTTTAGTGGCTTGCCACATAGCAAACCAGTTGTCCATTCTAATAGCTCATATACCACTAGAATAGGTGTGTTTGCATGTCTTTGGTCTGTTCATTGTTCAAAGTCCATATTTTCATCAACCCTGTGCTAATAAACTAATGTTGTTGAATTGCTAGACATACATTGCTATCTAATCTACCAATACCCATACACACTGCTTCTCATATAGAAGTGTCAATGCAGGCTTCCAGTCACATCAATAGTATTTTTATCAAGTCTTGGACTGTCCCATCTTCCAGACTTATCTCAGGCCGTTGTCGATTTTGTTGATACTACTGATTTCATTGACGTTGCTGAACTCATTAGTGCTGCCAATTTCAACACTATCTTATAGTGTCATCCTATCATTATTTTTATGTCCAACAACACATCCTTGATTGCTAAAGAAGACTTGAAAAGGTTGAGGCATGGTCTTGATGGAAGGTCAAATGGGAAGGCATTGATAAAGGTTTAAATCTGAATGTACGTTGTTTTCATTGCAATGATAATCACTTTGCTAGGGACTGCCCGAAGAGGAGACACCTCAATTCTTCTTCTTTTTTTTTTAATTTTTTATTCATCATCAAAATACTTATTTATACAACTTATCAAAATAGAAAAAAAACATAATAAATATAACTACATTTGATGTTTGTTACATGACATAAACTTTCATAAAATAACAGAAGAGTAGGTCAAGCCTAATAGACTTTAACTTTAATTCAACATGTGTTTTATTAAACCTCAACACTTCTCAAACATCAATAGCCCACTCAGCTCCACGTCATCAATTCTTGGGGTATCATTTAACAGTTTTTGTAACTCCATTGCATGCATTGATCAAAGTTTGCTATATTTTTTTTTAATTCTCAAGCCTTTTTTTTTTGTTTCATGAGATGTTGTACTAATAAATATTTCTTGTGACAATGCCCATATTTTCAAATTGTTTTGGAAAGTAATGAAAAATAAGGCAGATTCGTGCTCATGAATCTATCAACCATATATTGATTGAAGCTCTTTTTGATTATGTGTATACATAAAATATTTTTTTATACAAAAAAGGTTTTTTAGTCATTAAATAAAATATAATAATAATCTTGTAAATAATTTATTTTCTTATAAATTAAAATTTTGAAGAAATGTAAGCAAAAATGAAAAAAAGGGTGATGACAATTTTTTTCTCTTATCAAATCTTAAGAAAAAAAGAAAGAAAGAAATGTTAAAGTTGATTAGCCATTACTTAAAAGGAGGTAAAATACAGGACTTCAAATCTTATAATATTCATCATGTGTTTCAATGCTTATGAGTCTTAGGCCAAGATAAATGATTTTTTTTTTTTTTACTTTTGTGCTGTTTTATTAAAAAAATCATCAAAAATTGAAATAGAATAAATATTTTCATACAATAAAGTTTTTAATTTTCCCATAAAAATTCAAAGGATTAGACCTCTCTAAAATTTAAAATAATTAAAAACAAAAACTTTGTGTGGGCCACAAATTGCAAGGAGGCGTGTTAAAAAAATATAAGATTATATTATATATATATATATATATTATTTAATTCAATTTAACTTATCAAATTTGAATAATATAAATATTACACATGATATTGTATTAAAAATCTTAAAAAATAGATATAATGGGTTGAGAGGTGGGTAAAATTTTAAAACTCGATTAAATTAATCCAACCTTTCTACTCCATATTATTTTTATTTTTATATTTAATAGTTTATAAATTGAGTATTTATTTTTATTCTATTTAAATGAGTTTTCTTTTATATATATTAACAAAAAAAAAAAAAGAGAAAAGATTATCTCTCTTTACATGGAGGCAACTAGAATCTAAGCAAGGTATGAAAATTAAGCTTTCTAGGTTGATTTCTGGATATATGACTGTCTTGTTTGTGTTTTTGCAGAGACAAAACGTGTTGTCCTCATGGCGACCAAACTATGAAATCTGGATAACGGTCTGGCCTCCATTGCTTCACAGGCCAAAGTAGGGGCAACTCAGCTGGCAAAGGGAGACTAAATGGTACTCAAATCTTTGTTCTTTTGTAATTCTTCCTTAATAATCTCAAAGATACTAGTTAACATCAGAAGCCCTTCTGCAATTTTCTCGTCTCTTACTAGAAGTAACAATCGTTGCTCTTATTATTACTTTTTCTCTAGTTCTTCTTCTTCTAACAACAAGAACTGGAGCCTTACACACCAAATTGCTAAAGCCTTTCACAACCATCAAAGCCCTAAACCCTTAAACCCTATTCTTCTCTCTAGATTACAACTCCACCATGTACCAGACATTATTTTATCCCTCAAGTCTAAGCCCTTTTCGGCTATTGGATTCTTTGAGTGGGCTGAGAGCTTTTTCATTTCACCACTCTCTGCACCATCATTCTGTGCCCTCCTCCATGTCTTGCTTCAAAACCAATTATTTAGTCGTGCTGCTTGTGTTTTCGATAAGTTTATCATGCAATTTGGAAATGATTATGACACTTTAGACGCCTTTCGTGATGGTTTTTGTGATTTGGATTCGACAAACCCGAGTGTTGTTTATGGGTTTTTGATTGAGAGTTACTGTCGAAAAGGGATGTTTGATAAATCTGTTGATATATTCATGCATGTTTGTGTAAAGGGTATTTTTGTTTCACCAAATGTGGTGTCCTTGTTGTTGGGTTCTTTGGTTGATTCACATTGTGTTGATGTAATTGTGGATAAGTATGGTGAGCTGTGTTCAGCTATGAGAGAACAGTCTTTTAGTGTTTATGAATTTGTAATGAATAGGTTTATGAACAGGGGTGAGGTCGAAATGGGTTTTGGTTTCCATAAAGCTTTGATTGAAGGAGGTTTTGGTCTGGATATCATTACTTGCAATAAAATTTTAAAAGCTATTTGGATGCAAAATGATATAGGAGTTGCAGATGATTATTTTAATATGGTACTGAGGACTGGCCCAAAACCAAATGTTGTCACATTTAGCACATTGATTGATGCATATTGCAAAGAGAGAAATTTGGATAAAGCATTTGTGCTTTTTGATGTTATGGCAGGGAATGGTGTGGCACCTGACTTAATTGTCTACAGTATTCTTATTGATGGCCTGTTTAAGGCAGGGAGGCTGGAAGATGGACATAGGCTCTTGTTGGTAGCATTAGATAAGGGTATCAAGTTGGATGTTATTGGTTTCAGCTCAGCCATGGATGCATATGTTAAAATTGGGGATTTAGGGAGGGTAATTCAGATATATAAGAGAATGTTGAATGAAGGGATTTCACCTAATGTGGTTAGCTGCAGCATTCTTATAAAGGGGTTCTGTCAGAATGGTAGGATCTTAGAGGCTTGTGGACTGTTTGTTCAGATTCTGAAACTTGGTTTTGAGCCATCTATTTTAACTTACAGCGCTCTCATTGCTGGATTTTTCAAATCAGGAAATCTAAGGGATGGGTTTTATTTATACGAGGATATGATGAAGAAGAGATGTGAACCTGATACCATTGTTTACAGTGTTCTAATAAATGGTCTATGCAAACAAGGGTTGGTGGGTGATGCACTAAGACTCTTCTTTCAAGCTATGAATAGGGGTTTAAGTCCTAATGTTTTTACTTTGAATACGTTGCTAGACAGCTTCTGTAGATTGAAATGCATAGTAGGTGTTATGAAGGTGTACAATCTAATGGGAATGTTAAATATAAAAGCAGACACAGTGACCTACACCATCCTTATTAAAGGTGCTGCTCAATTAGGTAGAGTTGACGAGGCGTTGCTGTTATTCTTCCAAATGCTCAAAAAGGATTTCAAACCAGATGCAATAACATATTGCACTCTGATTGATGGTCTTTGTAAGCTGAAAAAAACATCTGCAGGATTATGTATATTTGATTTCATGTGCAAGAATGCTGTGGCCCCTGATATTGCAATTTATAATGTTCTCATTAATATGCATTCTAGGGAAGGCCATTTGGAGGCCGCACTTGGACTCTTTGTCCATGTTGTTCAGAGAGGGCCAAAACCTGATGTTATTACTTTCAACACAATGATTTGCTGTTACTGCAATTTCAAAAGGTTAGATGATGCAGTTCAGCTTTTTGCCAAGATGACAAGTGAACAGCTCAGACCCAATGCCATCACTTTTACCATACTGATTGATGCATTTTGTAGAGAAGGTAGAATGGATGATGCCATGTTGATATTTTCCAAAATGCTGGAAGAGGGTCCCGAACCCAATTTGGTGACATACAGTTGTTTGATTCATGGTTATTTCAAATCTCAAAGTATGATGGAAAGTGGCTTAAAGCTGTATAATGAGATGCTTGAAAACAATATTGCTCCAAATATTGTCAGTTACAGCATTCTCATTGATGGTCTATGTAAAAGAGGTCTAATGAAGGAAGCGTCTTATGCTTTTCATTGTGCACTTGACAAACATTTATTGCCTGATGTGATAGCTTATACGATTCTGATCCGTGGATATTGCAAGGCTGGGAGATTAACTGAAGCCATGATGTTGTATGACAATATGTTATTGAATAGACTCACTCCAGACCACTTCCTGGAAAGAACACTTGAGGAGTATCAACTTCAAAAAGCTGGAGCAAAACATTTTTGTGCTTGAGGAGGATGTATGCAAGTCTCCCTATCATCATCCTGCAATTAGGCATCATCATGGTGAATGAAATTACTAATGCTGCTTTCTAGGTGCTGATTATAATGTATATTAGTGTTAGATTTCATCATACACATTCACTTGTAAGTATAGACAAAACTCTGCTCTTACCCTGTAAAGAAGATAGCTGTGAACTCTTGTCTGGATCCATTGTATTATCACTTGGAACACCAGACCAAACAATCTACCCTTAAAGAATATCACATTTCACATTTCTTTTCTTTCTAATTTTGACTGTTTAATCTCTGTCTTGAACACGAGCAGATGTTTCTTCTCAGGGAAAAAGTAAAATGGCCTCATGTTTGTTTCTTTTGTTCTTCTTTTGAGAACCGCCTCGCATGCACAATCAATTATAATGACATTATTCATTTTTCAAAGCCTGATGGTGATCGTCGGGAAGCTACGAGTTAATACTTAAAATAAGCGTTAATCAACCCGTGTGGCAGTTATACCAAGAAAAACGATTCTTTCGTGAATAATTATTTGCTCATATGGTTTGCTGTCATCTTTTGTTACCCCCTTGCATTGTGATATCACCTCCAAACTGATGGGTTTCTATTTCCAAAGGTCAGCTTAATGATTGCAGAGGTGTTGATCCATGGATACCTTTCTACTCCTTCAGGTAAACATGCATGTGATAAATAGTTATATGACTATTGCGAGGTTAAAAGATTTAGATATTCTGGAATGACAGTTGAGTGCAATAACAGAAGTACTTTGACGGGAGATGGTTATTGCTCTGTAGCTTAAGCTCACAATGAACCTTTTGCCGTGATGGAAGATGGCAGAGGCAAAGAATGGAATTGGACACGTTCCCATTGCAATTACTCCAAAAATGGGGTGAAAATCTTGCAAAGAAACGGCTCTCTCCAACCTGTCTTTCATCAACAGGTAATGACAAAGCTCAGCTAAGAAATTGTACTCAGCCTTTGCCTACGTTCTGCATTTCAGATTTCCCATGTTTTCTCTGGTATCAGGGCGAGCTGCGTAGCGGTTCAGAATCGACCTACTTATCATTCAATATGTTGATTTCTGATTTGTGTTTGTTGTTATTGTTTGCAGGTTTGTGTTTGTTGATTTGGGAGAGAAAGGGAAAGTTTTGAGAGCTGGGAACAAGAAGATTGCAGAGCAAAAGGTATTTCTGTATTTCAGTATTTCTTGCTTACAAAATGCTTGATGAAATGCTCTTATATAGTTCTGATTCTTGAGCATGTGTTTTACATGTGCAACAACTTGTAACTGAATTGAAACTACTTAAAAGAACCTAATGCAGCACTTAATGCATGTTCAACACACACACGTAATGCATGTTTTGGTGTTTATATGAATTGGCTTCTTCCTCTTCTTCACTGCCAGTTGTCACTGCCAGTTGTCATGTATGTATCTGTTTATTTAGTCCACGTGAGCAGCTTATACATTAACATCCCCTCCTAAGCTGCTTACTGGTTAATCACCAAGTTTCAACCGTAATCTAGGTTTGTCTTGAACATCCATTTGACTGGTTTGTCAGCAGGCCTATTCACCAATTTCCAAGTGTTGTTCTTCTCAATCATTTCAAGTTCTGCATTTATAGCTTCTTCCCAAGCTATATCACCATCTGCTTCCTTGTAATTTTCAGATTCCACAATACTCATGTGGCACCTTGCATATACATCTTCAAGAGACCTCATTTTAATTGAAGTTGAGCTTGGTGTGTAAGGTTGGCTGTGATCTTCACTTGACTGTCCAGCTTGCTGTTCAACTGGAGAGTTTACACCATCTTCATGTTGAATTGATTCATCTTCACTGGTATGGCATTCCTCACCTGTTATTTTCCTCTCTGCCTCTTCAAATGCTGCCTTCTCAGCATCTTTCTGCTTTCCCCATGTTTCTTCAACCATTTGCTTTGCATACTCAGGGTCGTCAGAGACCAAGACATTGTCAAACAAGGTTCCAGATTTCACCTGCCACAACTCAATGCCAACATATCCCAGGTCAGGGTAAACATAAAGTTCCGAATCATCCTTGAAATCTGGGTTGTCAATAATTGGTGCCTTCCATTTGCCCTGGTAGTTGGGGTTCTTAATTTTCTTTGGCTTCCATGGGCCCTTGTACTCTGGATTAGGAATGGTTGGGGCAGTCCACTCACCATCTTCCTCATCATCTGAGCTATCACTAGAGCTCTCCTCTTCACTACTACTTTCCTTCTGAGCATTTGTCTTTGGCTTTGTTTCAGCTGCAGAGGCTGCCTTTGGTGCAGGAGTCTCATCTTCGTCAGAATCACTTTCTGAACTGTCATCCTCCTCACTCTTTTTTGGTATAACTTTTGAAGCAATTGCAGATTTTGTTTTCCCCTCATCTTCAGAAGAGGATTCATCAGAATCAGAATCACTTTCAGAGTCCTCACTAACTTCAGTTCTTTTAATGGTAACTGGTTGTGCAGGAACATTCTTAGGAGCAGAAGCCTTTGCGGGAATTTCCTCATCATCAGAAGATTCATCCTCTGAAGAGTCATAACTGCTGCTGTCATCCTTTCCCTTCTTAGCAGCAGCAGCATGGGAGCCATTTTTTACAGCTACTGCCTCCTTCTTGGTCAGATTATAAACCTTGTCCTTTATACTTGCTACATGACAAGCATAAAATGAATTTGCAATGAACACTTCTTCCTCCTCTTGTGCACAATTTGCCAATTGCTTGTAATCATTGCAATCATTTGTGTTGTGTCCAAATTGATTGCATCTACTGCATCTCTGCTTTCCTTTATACCTGCAAATTCCAAAGTGATATTTCTGACACACACTACACTTTGGCTTCACAGAATTTTGACTACTACTTCCTTGTCTATTCTGTGAAATGAAGGAATTATTAGAACTTGCTCCAGTTCTTTGATTCCAGTTTGAACCATAGCTGTTATAGCTATTTGATGACAAGTTTGCAAGTCTTCTTTGTTGTTCCTGCCAGCCTTGCCTTGATTTCAAATGTGAGCCCTTGTTATTCTGAGCATAACTATTCCCTCCAATTCTGAGACTACTGAAAGCTCTCTCAGTATGCATTTCTCTATCTCTTTCATCATGCATATCTTCTCTTCTATCAAACACTTTAATTGAAGCAATAACCTCTTCACTTCTTAGTGTTTTCAAGTCTCTTGTTTCTTCAATAATTGAAACTATGGACTTGTATTTCCTGCTAAGACTCATCAAAGTCTTTTGCACTATCCTTTGTTCAGTTATCTCTTCTCCTAGAGACTTCATATCATTTATCACTCCAAAGAACTTAGTCAAGTAATGATCTAAGCTTTCTCCTTCAGCCATTCTCATATACTCGAATTCTGCCCTTACAGCTTGCAACTTCACTTCTCTAACTTTATCATCTCCTCTGAATTCTCTCCTCAACAGATCCCAAGCTCCTCTTGCTGTTTCTTCATTTCTTATTCTAGGGAAAATATCATCAGTCAAGGCTCCTTGGATAATACTTAGAGCCTTGGCATCTTTGATTCTTTTTTCTTTAGTCTCAGCAGCAGCCTCTCCTGATTCAGTTTTCTTGTCTTTCAAACCAGAAGTTTCTCCACTACTACTTTCATTGCAGACTTGTGTTGATGTATCACAACACTCAACCACATCCCATAGATCATAAGCTCTGAAGATAGTCTTCATTTTAACTGACCAAAAATCATAGTTCTCACCATTAAATTGTGGTGTTCGAAGGTCTGATGATCCTGTCATATCTTTGCTGTTGAATTCTGTTTTTGATTGATTTTCTTCCACAGTTCTTACGCCCCTACTTGATCAGAAAACCAGCTCTGATACCATGTTGATTTCTGATTTGTGTTTGTTGTTATTGTTTGCAGGTTTGTGTTTGTTGATTTGGGAGAGAAAGGGAAAGCTTTGAGAGCTGGGAACAAGAAGATTGCAGAGCAAAAGGTATTTCTGTATTTCAGTATTTCTTGCTTACAAAATGCTTGATGAAATGCTCTTATATAGTTCTGATTCTTGAGCATGTGTTTTACATGTGCAACAACTTGTAACTGAATTGAAACTACTTAAAAGAACCTAATGCAGCACTTAATGCATGTTCAACACACACACGTAATGCATGTTTTGGTGTTTATATGAATTGGCTTCTTCCTCTTCTTCACTGTCAGTTGTCACTGCCAGTTGTCATGTATGTATCTGTTTATTTAGTCCACGTGAGCAGCTTATACATTAACACAATATAATCCAATTTCATTTCTGGGAGGATTTGTGGACAGACTGAACAGATGAAATGTAGAAGAGCTTCAGATATGGAATGAAGAGTTTTGGATGCAAAGGAACGGTTCTCTGGAAGAGGAACGAATTCTCTCAGAAAAGGAAAGAGGTAACATCTCAATATCTGCCAAAGTTTCTCATTAGGAGTGGGATTAAATTCTTACCGTTTATGTGCAAGAAAAGTGCATTTGTAATAAGATTTCCAGAAATATTCTTCCAATTTCTTCTGGTAGCTTTCATTCATCTGCATCATACTCCAAGGACACCCAAAGAGTTTAAACTTCAAGTGTGGAGGCAGTTACGCTGAGGTTCTTATCGATCATACTCATGCATATATAACATGTGTTACATCAATGAAATGATAATTTTGGAACCATAAAAGTTTTCTTGCTGTTTGAGAAAGTTGGTACGTGTTTCCTGCAGGTATGATCTGTTGTTCCCAGGCAACTAAACTTCCTTGTCATTGACTGTTCCTTCAAAGTCTTAGAAAACTAGATTCGGTCTTGTAATTCAAGAACGTTGCTGCATGTTCTATTTCTCAAACCCTAGTGGGAAGGTCATGAAACACTGCCGTTTTACAAGAGATGACAGAGACAGCAGCAAGTTTGTAAATCTTTATTTGACAAGTATTAATGGAATGATGCTAGCAAACAGGCTGTTTATCTTTACATGCAGCAGAGCAGAACCAGTGCTTCATGCTACTAACATATCTATTAGGAGACCTAACAAACATATAAAAACAAAAAAGGAGAATGAACATGGAAGGCATAAGCTCTTCTGCAGGTTTTTCCTTGGCCTACATCAATTCCTTGTTGTATCCTTCAGTTTCTGGCGGAGATTATTTTTGGTTCGGTTTGGTTTTTATATATAAAAACAATCAAATCAAAATTATATATAAAAAAACCGAAACCGAATTAAAACGACCGGTTTCGGTTCGGTGTTTTATGTAAAAAACTGAAAAATATTATATTGTTTTTTTTAATTATTTTTTTTTTACTTTAACCAAATATTATTTTCTCTCATTTCACCAAAATAGAATCAGACAAAAAACTTTGAACTGAACTAGAAGAACATAAAGGTTTTTTATAGTATATATTTTTTTTAATTTGAACCGGTTTGATTCAGTTTCATTTACCGTTTTTAGCTTTAAAAAATCAAAGATAAACCGGACTATAATTTTTTTTAAAACATATTCTAATTTTTTTAATGGTTTGATTTTTTTAATTAGCTTTTTCCCTTCATTTTTCACAGTTCAATTGATTTATTTGTTCCCCTAATTTCTAGCTTTCCCCTTGTAGACCGCCCTCTATGGCTCCTCTGTAGCCATAATGATCACGAACGTCAAGAATAATAGTAGTATTAGTTTCCAAGTTGACATTTTTTATCCACGTCATTCTATTTTTTGTTTTTATTCTCCACTTTTATTAACTTAATACCCCCTCTACTTTCAAGCTCTTTTTACTTAGGTCCTTATTTGATTGGAAACTATGGTTGCTAATAAATCAATCACCTTAGTATTCAAATATATTTTCACCTTATTTTTTCCTTTCCTTTTTCTTCTTATTTTTCCTATCCCTTCATTAGTCTATGTAAAAATCTGTATATTTATTTATTCTTTCTTCAACAAAATAGAAGGAAATCATAAAATAGATAAAAATAATTTATTTAAATATTTAATTTGCAAAATCATTATCCTATGAAAAAATTGAAAAAAAAATACTTAGTTCTATGGACTATACTGCCCAAATGAAAAATGCATCCTCTAAAGATATTTGAAATGTTAGATGTTTTCAAATAAAAATAAGTTGAAAAATAAGTTTTTTAGGGTCTAAAAACATTGACGCTAAAATTTCATTCATTAGAAAATAATGTCTCATTTTTTTTTTTTTTAAAAAAAAGTAAATGAGTCTTTGTTTACACCATAAAAAAAATAGCCATGTGCGCCTAGACTTTTTAATTAATGTCTAGCTAGACACATGATCCTGAATTATCAAACCCAACAACATTTGATCTCTTTATATTTTTTACTTTTGATAAAAAAATTTATTTGAATTTTAATTAATACTCTCTTAATTTTTTTTACTTTTTATTTATTTTTATTTAAAAAGTAATTAGAACTCTCTATCTTATTTTTTTAATTGTTTGGTTCATTTAAGAAAAATTTAGTAATTAACATTTTTAATTATTTGTTTTTAATTTTATAATGCTTCTATGAGATTATTGTATTTGTTTTAATTATTTTTCTTTTATATTTCATATAAATAAGTTGTATTTGTATGATGCATTTATAAAAGTAAAAATAGTTTTTTTAGTGACAAAATAAATAAAAAGGATAGTTATGTTAAATATTTGCTTAACATTAAAACCTTTATTTATTTATTGGTTAATATATGTTTAATTTATCTTATTAAAAATAAATAACATAATTTTATTTTTAAATTACAGGAATTATAATACTTGAAAATACATTAATAACACCAACATTCATTTCACATACGGTAGAAATTAACTTGAAAACCTAACATAATTACAGCTTGTATTAATTAACTAGTTAATTGCCCGCGCGTTGCCGCGGATATTTTTTTGTATATAATTAAATCTACAACGATAAATTTATATGATATAAGTAAATAAAAATTATAGATTAACAGATAAAATGTTTAAAATTTTGAGTTGAGTTTGTCACGTAAGCATATATTATATCTTTTAGAATATAGGTATTGCGTCATAAACGATCATAAAAGAGCGCGCACTAACATTAGAAAAAAGAGCAAAATATTTGCATAAGGGAAAAAAAATTACTGAAATCGTTATTGTGCAGATAATAAAATTATAAAAATCAATTAATAGAAAGAGCAAATATAAAAAAAAAGGGAAAAGGAAGCAATATTAATTTAAAATATTATAACAATAGCAACATCGGAGTCTTAACATCTAAAATTATTATTGCTGTTAGAATAAAAAAACAAAAATTATTAAATTATACCGAGGGAAAAAAATAAAAAGCATGAACAAAACAACAAGCAAGAAAAACCAATTAAAAATTATTATTATTATTATTATTATTCTTATTATGAAAGAATAAATAATCACTATTATTATAATAATAGAATACATAATCACTATTATTATAATATTAATAATAATCACTATTATTATTATTCTTATTATAATTATCATTATTATGTTAATAATGAAAGAAACAAAAATAAATGAAAGACTAAAAATATCCAAGAAACTTTAACAAAAGATAAAAATATATAAATAAAAAGTTATCATTGCTATTTTTGGCAAAAAAAAAAAATAATTTATCAAATTATCGGGAGGGGAAAAAATATAACAAAAGAGTAAGAATGAAAAATAATTAAATCATGATTATTATTATTATTATTATTATTATTATTATTATTATTATTATTATTGTGTTAAATACACTTATATATACATGAACAAAAGTAGGGATTAAAAAACATAAAAGTGTAAGGGCTGAAATGAAAATCAAATATAAAGGGATTAAATTAAAAAATTAAAAGTCAAAGGGCTTAAATGCAAATAACATTTATTGTCAATTGAAATCAGAGGACGAAATTGCAAAAATCGGAACTTCTGTACCGAATTGATTGAGTTATATACAGCCAACCCGGAAATTGAAAGTAGAAGGACCGAAGTGAAACTTTCACATTCAATCAATTAAAATCGGAGGACCCAATCGAACAAAATCCAAACTTATATCAAAGAAATGAGGACCAAAAACGAAATTCAAAGTAGAGGGACCGAAGTGAAAATCACCAAAATATGGGGGACTCTCCTGCACATTGACGTGCAGGAGAGAGAGAAACGTGGCCGGCGGCTTTAACTGGCCCCCGCCGCGGCCACGGACTTTGTTTGGTTACACGCGCCACCGCGGGAGGAAGATCACGCGTCGGCGCATCGGTCTAGCCTCCGGTAGCCAATTTCCGGCCACCGCAGGACCCCGCACGCGCCACCTGAACAGGGCGTGAGGCGAAAAACCGGCTGGCGCGTGCGCCTCACGCACCCAGAGACACCGATTAAAAAATTGAAAAAATAAGGCCAATTACCGTTCTGTCCCTGGACCCAATTCAGTGTTTTTGTCTTATTAGGGGCTAAAACCGTCTTTAGCCATTTCTGAAAATAATAAAAAAAGAAAAAGTTGCGGCGGACCGGGCCGGTCCGGCCGCGCGCAATTACGCGGGTGCCCCTCGCCCGGATGCCTTATTTTGTCCTATTACCGGGGACGAAACCGTCAATGCACTGTTCACAAATGAATATTTTTTTTTTAAAAAAAAGGGAAAAATCGAAATTGGCCCCGGTTGCCAGCCCCTCTTTGCCGCGCGGCCGAGGGCCATTCTCGCCCGTGCACTGCTCCAGTCCACAGTAAACTGTGAGAGGAGCTACAGTGGATTGTCCACACCGATTAGGTGTTTTGTAATTATTTTTACTAATCTCCACCTTCTATGTTTCTAATTTATTTTTTAAAATCCCTACGGGTATCTAGAAAAAGAGAAAAAAAATGTATTTTTTTTAGCTTTTATTTTTCTTGATTTTGTAGCCCCAATAAAAGAATCAAGCCAAAATAACTTTGCTATCAAAGAAAATTCATTCATACATATCTATAAAAAAGAATACAATATTTAAAAATTCATTATTTCATCAATTAAACTTTTTTCAATAACGTTTTTTTTTAAAAAAAATTAATATTAAGTATATTAATACAAATAGATCGTTGATTTTTTTTATTAGAATGCAAAAATAATTAATTATATTTATATTATTCAAATAAACATATCAACACTTTATTTCTTCAAAATTGCATTTATCATCTCAAATTTTCCAGAAAAAAATTAATAAACATTTTAGAAAAAAAGATACAGTGTTGATATTTTGAGAGAGGGACCCATATATTTCCCTCATCCAGAGGCCTTACTGCAACGACCACTGCTTCTACTTCCAGCTACACCTTGCTTCCTCGTCCAGGTAAACTACCATATTTCTCTCTGATTCTGTCTCTTTTATGGACCATATTGAGAGGGAAAGAGAGAACAAGTTTAAAAGACCTTTCTTGATTACCGAGTTCATCTAAAAGCAAGAAACAAAGTGGTAGATGAGTTTAATAAAGTTTTATTGTGTTTTGACTTAAGAGATGAGTACAGGGATGTCTTCTCTACTTCATGGAAACCCAAACTGCAGCATCCTACGAAATAATGGAGCTATTTCCTTTGCGGGGCTCTCTGCTCTTCCATTCATGCAATCGCGAGCTGGAGCTTTCATGAGAGGTCAGTTAGCAGGTTCTTTTTTTCTTATTATTTTAAATTTTGTCTTGTTTCTGTGCTTCTCATATGTGATGAAAGCTATTTAGATGATATAATTCGTTTTAAAATGTTTGTATCTAAAAGTGAGTGTTTTTCTTAGTCTCTTTTGGATTCATTTACTTTGAATTGCTTCAAATGTATTGTCAAGGAATAACTGTGGTTGGTGTTTTCCTTATCTGATAGCAGACTGATTGGTCTTATTGATATCAGCTCTTTAATTCTCTTTTGGGTATAAAAGTACATGAAATCTAGGCATGCTTTTTCCACTATTGAAGAATGCCCCTAGACTTGAGCCTCTTTTTAAAACTCCAATTCATAATCTAAATTGTTCCCAATCTATGAGGGTAGCCAGGAATACTTGTTGAGTATCTTTAGGTTGTTGATCCCTGCGGAATTGCCCTTTTATCTCGTTCCTTTTGCAGCTGATTGGATACCATGATTGCCTCATTTCCTCCCAAAATTTTCTTTTGGTCCTCAATGAGGCATGTGATTCTTTATTATCATTTTGCAATTAACATGTGTAGCCCGGCCTCAACGCACAACATCAACTTCTGCTATGGATTCAGCATGTGTACACTGTTTCTTGATTTCATGTGTTTCATTCGCAATGATGCTGATTAACCTATAGTTCTAACTGCAAATTAATTACATGAAGTTAGAAATTTCTGTCCCTATTTTAAATTCTGCCCTGAATTCAGCATGTACAGAATGTTTCTTGCTTCATGTGTTATTGTGTTGACACAGATATTAGTTTACCTTGAGCTCAAGTTCCAATAAATTATATGCAATTAACAACTGTTATTCTTGCTTTCATGATTTGAGTATTAGTTATTCTTGAAATCCCTGTTTTGACAATATTTATCAAGCAGACTTAATGAAAACTGTTGCACGGAACTTATTGTTTTCAAGGCCTGTTGGTTTTCAAGGCCTGTAGTGTTACTCATACTTAAGATATTATCAACTATTCAGGAAGATTAATTCCACGAAGCTTGTATAGAAAAGAGAAATTCTGTTTTCCAAGAAAAGGATTTAGCAGCATGTTGTCAAAGAAAGTTACCTTTACTACCCGAAGTAGCAGTGAAGATGGTTCGTCCGATCAAGGCAAGGCATGTATGCACAGCTACTCATGATAAATTTAAGTGTTATAATATTTCGTTTTTTTTAAAAAAAAAACTTGAAAAAATAAAGGATTTCCTTGTTTGTGTAAAAGTGGCTGGCTTCTAAATGTCAGTGCCTCTTAAATGAATGCCAAAGTCATCATTGGTGTTCTAATTTTGTTGACTTGGATGTTGTATTCATATCTTTCTTGTACTTGTTCCTAGAGCAGTCTCCTTTTGGGTACACCAGGAAGGATGTCTTGTTGATTGGACTTGGAGTCACAGTTCTCGGCATTGGCTTGGAAAGTGGATTGGAGGTATCCTGGCATTATCATCCTTACAACCATTCCAACCTTTTCCATTTCAATTCTTTTCCGCCTCCTCTTTACTTACATCCCAATTTGTACTGCCTCATTGATCGATGGAGTAAACTGCTATGTAATGCATCAGCAATTTTTATTGTGCTGCAATGTTTCGCTTGTTATATTATGATGTTTTTTTCTTAACCATGGATCGATATCATGCATTGAGATAGTTTGCTGTATTCTCGCATCATCTGATGGTCCTTTTATGATGGCTTCTGCAGTATGCTGGTGTTGATCCTTTACAAGCAGGGAATGTTGTTCAATTGGTATTAGTTTTGGGTCTAACAGTTGGATGGATTTCAACATACATCTTTAGGGTTTCAAACAAGGAAATGACATATGCTCAACAACTTCGTGATTATGAAAACAAAGTCATGGAGGTATTGTTTTTTGTAGACTTTTCTTCTCAAATCTGCAAAAGTAAAGTATTTATTTGCCAAAAGTCATGCACGATGCATATATGACATTCTTTGATTTGCCGCGACAGTGATTCCTTTTTGATCGATTTCGTATGCTTTATCTTAGATGCATATCTTTTAGCATCTCGTAAATGTTTGAAAAAACTAAAGAAAACTATATTTTTCTTTTCTTTCTTTCTTTTTTCTGAGTCCTGAATTGCTCTTAGTAACAAATTAGTGCACAAGTATTTCATACAATTCTCATATATTTTCATAAAGAATGTAAAGGGTAGCCACTGAACTCCATTTCATTTAGTGGAAAAGAGTTTTGGTAAAAGCTGACAATTGGATGTTTGATATGCTGCAAAAATTTTCTTGCATCTACTTTGTTATCTGTATCCGTGTTTATGTATAGTCAGTCATTTCACACCTTTTTGTGTAGAACTGGACTCTAGATATGATTGTTTTATCAAGAAACCATTTCATCTAAAAAGTTAAGCTGTTACGCGAGACTTTAAAATATAATTTATATTATTCTCTAACACCCCCCCTCAAGTGAAAACCATTTGGGCTTGAAACTTGCACACAGGTCCACACTACCTTGTGCTTGATTTTTTTTTATCAAATGGGGTGGTGAGATTCGAACTTGTGACCGCTGGGTCAAGAAGGCTCTAATACCATGTCAAGGAACTATTTCATCTAAAAGCTTAAGCTGTTACATGAGATCCCAGAATATGATTTATATTATTCTCTAACATGTTTTAGTATATGGGAAAAGGATGGAAAAATACCCAATAACCACTTTGAATTCCTCTTTTGTTTGTTCTGACATGGAATTGGGCCTCAATCTGGTTTTGCAGAAGCGGTTAGAGGGCTTGTCAGAAGCAGAGTTAGAAGCGTTGCTTGAACAGGTTGAAGAAGAGAAGAGTCGTCAAGCAAGTGGCGAGAAGATCAACTAAAGCTCCATTACCCTCTACAAAGCCCTTTGTCCACAAAAGTTGCTGTAAAATAATCAAGTATGGTGTCTACATTCATAGGTTATATAAATTTTAAAAGTCTGAGGTATATACCTCAGTTGTATTCACCGATATGTCGCCATGTGATGGTCCAACTGCAAAATCTTACAGTGGTGATCTTCATTGTCCAAAGTTACTGTGGTGTCATTCCTTTTATATTTATAAAAAAATGTGGCATATTGAATCAAAACTAGCTAGTTGCAGTTCACTTCTTGCTTCCTCCCATGGCGGAAATGTGCAAGGATCACACGAGCTTGACAAAGGCTCTTGGTAAGTGGATTGAGATCTCGCTAATTTTTTTAACTGCCAACCCTTTTGAATGGGAAAACTGTAAAGTTTGAATGGATTAGATTGAGCTACTCTTGGACAACCCAATGCTAAGAATCCCCTTTTACATTAACATGGTGATCCCCGGTTCTAAACCAGTGTTGTTAATTTCGTTTCGTTTCGACTGAAATGTTTCGTATCAATTAAAAAAACGAGATAAAATGGTGTAGTTTGTACCTCACTTAAAAATTTCGGTCCATTCCGTAAATTCCGTCTAAATTTCGGCAGGGACGTTCCGGTTTCATTCCGCTTGTTTCGTTTTGGCCAAAAAGTGTTTTTTTTAAACAATGAATAATTTTACAATATTAATCATATCTCTTAATTCAACCGTTAGATTGAGATGAAATTTTACTAGAAGTCTCTTGATATATTTATATATATCATGTTAAAATTTTAGAACAATTAGAGAATGTATTGACCTTGTGAGATTGATGATGATATTCTCATAATATTATACATATTCATAATTTTGTTCAGAAAAATTATTTTATTATGTTTTTCTTAGATTAATATATTTAACTATATATATATATCGAAACATTCCAGTTTAATTGAAAAAACGAAGTACTAACCGAAACGAAATTGATAGTCTTGCTCTAAACGACTTATTGTAACACTTTTCTATTTAATAAGAATGATACTAGAGATTGAATTCATTATTGCTTAAATCTCCAAGTTAGTGTTTTTTGTTTTGGTCAATTTGTAAGATTTGTTTTGGGTTTCTCTCTTAAGACTCCTTCATGGTTTAGGGCTATTGATAATTTTGGGCATGGAGAGCTTCTATTTTGGTTAGGCATAACAACAGCAAAGTTGAGTACTTTAACAATTTCCATTCTCGATAATTCAAAGTCTTTTTTGCAACAACATCTATCTTTATACCAATTCAATACCTTTTCTTTTGATTATCATGTCACGAGAAGATTTTATTATTTATTTTAATAAAAATAATTAATCCACTTTGGAGTTTTAATTCAGGAAAAAAAGAGGAATTGAATTCATAATTTGATAGAAACTTTGGTGGTCAAGTGAACACTAACCAATAAATAACCAAAATGAACATATGATGGTTGCATGGCAACCATGAACAAGGGATTTTTAGATTTGCAGCAGTGCTGGCTCTACAAAGAGCCCGTTTGGCACTGCGGCTAAATCGATGTTTTGCTGAAATTCAATTTTTTTTTGCATTTTAATGAATATGTTTTGTTGTGTTTGATCATTTTGATGTGCTGATGTCAAAAATAATTTTAAAAAAAATAAAAAAACATTATTTTGATGTATTTCGGCACGAAAGGCACTTCGATAAGCTACCGCAACCGCTCTCCCAAACAGGCCAAAGAGTCTCATCCTTTCTATCTGCTGTTAACGCACGTGCCTCTCTCATCTCTTGGTGCCGCAAGATCAAATAATGGAGTTTAAGAAGCTAACGATTATGAAACCAGAACAAGAATAGAAAGTGGCGTTGGACTTCAATCTGATCTTGAAGAAAGAAATTTTTCCAGATTTAGAAGTATAAACCTTCAAAATATTGTTGTGGATTTGCTTTGCTCATGAAATTTTCTTCTTTCTTTTTGAAAGATTTAGCCCCAGGAGGGCAGAAGAGAAGTTCTACAATCATCTAAAAAACTTCTCAGCTTCTTACGACGACGAGGTGATGGCAATGGTGAACTCTCCTCTCTTCTCTGTCTACCAGAGATGTCTTCAATGATTTCAACAGAGACGTCAGCTCCAGTTTCTTCCTTCATTTTCTCTTGAGATTCTACCTCGCAATTAGACTCCTCAGCACAATTAGTTGTACTGGATGGATAGTCTATCTCGGTAGCACTCTTATCAAATATCTGTGCATGCAAACAACTAGCTACTACTCTTGTGTTCAAACACTAGGAAGTAAGGGTTTGCTCCCGTGGTGTCAGGTTCGAGCTCTATGGTTGCTTATATAATGACTATTAAAAGCTTACATGGTTGTTAATTTCAGAGCCTGTAGAATTAGTCGATATACTCATAAGCTGGCTTGGACACCACGTTAATCTAAGAGAAACTAAGAAGGAACCATGAGATAGAGAGCAATAGTCTTCATATTCTTTCCAACCATTTTGCAACCAAAACTCACCATCATCACTCTCGACCAATTTTATTTTCCATTTTGCACATGTAGAAACCAAGGTTGTCAATTCCGTTTTGGTTGATGTTTCGTTATTTCAATTGGAATGGAATGTTTCGATTTCGGAGTGTTTCGGCGCGTCGTTTCGAGGTTGTACTGTTTATGTATATATATAATTAAATATATTAATTCAAAAAAAATTAGTTCAAATCCTAAAATAAAATTATTTAGAATTGTGCAATTTAATATAAAAAAAGACACAATAAAATAATTTTTCTGAATAAAATTATGGACATGTATAATATGACTTACAAGTTTCCATCATTAATGATTAGATGGAGAATTATCTTGAAAAAACGTGGCTTTTATGCGTTGTAGTGTTTGACACTGTGTTTCAAAAGTAAATTAAAAAAAAATAATTCTTTTTTACTTTAAATTAAATGTTTTTGGTGTTTTTAAATCTTTTTTATATAATAATATCAAAAATAATTTTTAAAAAATAAAAAAAATTATTATTTCAATGCATATATAAACAAAAAACATTTTAAAAAACAACCTCAACCAAACTTCCAAATAGACCATTAGCATTCCTTGTCTCTCTTGCGGTCAGAAGCCATTCTTCAGCAACTCCAATATTCTCTCTGACTACTGCGTTTATATAATGAGGCTGATGCTTCCAAGTTGTAGTTTAATGCATAGTTATCTGTTTCTTCCATTTTAGTAGAAATGGTCGAAACGTTTCATACCAGTTAAAAAATAAGATAAAATAATATTATTTTTACTTTTGTTTAAATTTCGGTTCATTCTGGATTTTTCAGCCAAATATCGGCCGAAATATTCCGGTTTTGTTCTGCTCATTCCATTTCGGCCAAATAATATTTTTTTAAATAATAAATACTTTTACAATATCAACTATATATCTTAATCCGACCGTTAAATTGAGATGAAATTTTACAAGGAGTCTCTTGACATATTTATATATTATTTTAAAATTTCAAAGCATTCAGAGAATGTAATGACCTTGCGAGATTGATGATGATATTCTTGTAATATTATACATGTTCATAATTTTGTTCAGAAAAAATCATTTTATTGTGTCTTTTTTTAGATTAAATTGCTCAATTTTAAATAATTTTATTTTTGGATTTGAACTATTTTTTTTTGAATTAATATATATATATATATATATATAAACAGTATAACCTTAAAATAATATATCAATAAGCTTTGAAACTAAAATATTTTATTCTAATTGAAAAAACAAAACACCAAATGAAATGAAATGAGGAGATATTTAAAACCTTGGTTTAATGTGCTTGGAAGCTCAAGCAGCTCGTTTGTTTGGAATTGTATTTCAAATGCGTTTTATAAAGAATGAAATTAAACTTTTAATATTTTAATGTTTTTTAAAATAAAAATAAATTATTTTAATATATTTTTGAATAAAAAATATTTTAGCAAGAAACACAGTTATCTGCTTTAGTCCTGTGCTGAGATGCTGCAGTCAAACCGAATATTAAAATATCTATGCCTCAACCCAAACAAACAAACTCTCCCTCTCCCTCCCATTTCCTTCTTCACACAAAACCATGGCACTCATTTCTCTCCTCTCTTTAAACTCCCCTAAACCTCCTTTCTCTCTCTAAATCCCTTAAGCCTCTCTCTCTCTCTCTATATATATATATATAAATATATATATATATTCATAATGGCGATCGTAACAGGAGATCGTTATCTGGAAAAACTAGTCAAATTCGTTGAAGAACAAGCCGGTCAGTTAATTGAAGGGATCCTTGTCTTAAAGCTTAACCCAGACGGTCTCCGCTACGTCAATTCACGACTCGAATCACTACACGAGTTAGAGAATTTATTATCCGGAGCTCCAGTTGATTATCTTCGCGCTTACATTTCTGACCTCGGTGACCACCGCGCTCTCGAGCAGTTACGGCGGATTCTCCGTTTGTTGACGGAGTTGAAGGTTTTTTCAGTTTCTCCGCCAACGCGTGATCCGACGCCGGTTTGTTTGGTTCCGTTTGGGAGATTGAAGGTTTTGGAACTTAGAGGCTGTGACTTGTCTACGTCGGCTGCCAAAGGGTTGCTTGAATTGAGACATACCCTGGAGAAGATTGTTTGTCACAATTCTACTGTGAGTCTCTTTTTTTTTAATAGGTTTCTGTGGTATTTTTTGACGTGTTCAAACTGTTTATTGTTAAAATTTAAGCCCTGAAAAATATAAAATGGAATAAATTAATCATGACTTTCTATACTAATAATGGCATTGATTAAAGGAGATTCTTGTTTAATTGATGGATTGAATGAAGGGACTGACATGGCAATCTTAGTTAGAGAAATTATATTATAATTAAGCAAAGAAACAACTTATTGATTTTCTTTAGTTCTATTTGCTGATTAATTTTAGCTAGTAATTAGGGTGTGATTCTTCGTAGTTACCTTCTGTTTTTGAAATGGATGATTGTTAGTGAATTATATATTTTATTTTATTTGGGTTATTAGGATGCATTACGGCATGTCTTTGCAAGTAGGATTATGGAGATAAAGAACTCACAACAATGGAATCGGTTGTCATTTGTATCGTGTGCGTGTAATCGACTGGTTTTGATGGATGAGTCCTTGCAACTTCTTCCTGTTGTGGAAACTCTTGATTTGAGTCGAAATAAGTTTGCAAAGGTGGATAATTTGCGGAAGTGTACCAAATTGAAGCACTTGGATCTTGGGTTCAATCATCTGAGATCAGTTGCACCCTTGTGCGAGGTAGGGATAACAGCCATTATACTTTAAATACTATGCTTAGGATTTGGTTGCTTGAAATTTCAAAATGCACTATATTTTCATTTCAAAGTACATTTCTGGTTTGTTGATTGGTGAATTTTGTATTCTAGTTGGAGTTGTATTCATTGCTTCTTTTTTTCTTAATGTTTTTAGTTGATACTGTTTTTTATTGCATGCTTCATAATTGCTTTCCGAGAGTTTGACCAACACTTGAGTTATTAAAGATCACTGCTGCAACCTGCAAAGGAACGCATCTGCTGAAAATTTATTGACCTAAATTGACTGAGGTGCTCATTTTTTTTTTATTGGCTACTAAATAAGCCAAACTCAAATTTTGATGTTGCTGCTCAAATCCATGGCTTGACTATGCATGTAAATCTGTAATTATGCACAAAATAATTTTATTGTATTTAGAGGTGGCTGAAGATGAGATGCATGATATCAAGTACATTTATGAATCTAGAGTTTCAAATCCATAGAGCTACAAAGAATGATATTAGAGCTTCAATTAGCAGGTTAATAGAGGTTGGTTCTAGTGATTTGGCTAGGCAAGAGGTGCTGTATGGAACATGATAACGTGGAAAGTGGTAAAACAACAATCAAAGGGCAGTGAGTGATGAGGGTTACAAAACTATTTGGTTTCTTGGAGGATGTCCTAGTTGTAGGAACTTGTGGATTTTATTGGCAGAGGGTGTGGTTTTGTGGAAATGAGTGCACACGAGATGAACAACAATAGAATGTAGCTTCAAGGTCATGTGTGCATTTTGATCCCCAAATTTCGTATAAAAGAACTAAGATTAGGTCGTGTATTAATAAGGCAATGTAAGTATGTGATTAATATTTGCAGATTTGATGTATGCGAAGCTTATGCAATCTAGCAATTATGTTGGGTAAGGGTTGTTCCAACAAATTTCAAATACATTAACTTCTTTCAAGAACTCTCCAAGCTCCAAGATTTAAGGATCATTGTCAGAGATTATCTTGCTTGCAAACGCTTGGGGAGTTGTCTGCTTTTGAAAGACTTCTTTATTTTAAACTTCAAGTAGTTCTCAACTTAGCTCTAACCAAAAGAAAATGCTATTCAATGATGTAAAATTACCAAACAATTTGAGAATCCCTGACAGAAATTTCTCCTCACCTTATGGTAGGTAAGGTGATTGGAAAATGTTCAAGCGTGAAACTTGCTTATGCTCACATACCTCTCTCTAGTGCTGCCATGGGTATTTTGAAACTTCATTTGCTTGTTATTTTATAAGTGATTCCTTTATTAGAATGATATATGTTAAACATGAATATCTACCTTGCAGAATGATTCAATTAAAAAATTCGCTGAGAGTTATTTTCTTCCTCACTATTTTTCTGTCTCGGGAATTAGCTTTGGACCCATACACTGATTATTTTTTTTGTGCAGATCTCCTGTTACATTGTTAAACTTGTTTTGAGGAACAATGCCCTAACAACATTACATGGACTTGAGAATTTGAAGTCACTTGAAGCTCTTGATGTATCCTATAATATTATTTCCAATTTCTCAGAGCTGGAGTTCCTTACTGGCCTCCCATGTTTGCGAAACTTGTGGCTGGAAGGAAATCCTTTGTGTGGTGCCCGATGTTATCGGGCTCAAGTGTTCGGCTATGTTGTTCATCCAGAAGCAGTAAGTGATGATCTGGCAGACAGTGATACTTAATTTATGCTAATTTAAGGTCATAGAAAAGTTGTAGCTTTTGGATGAGTAGAATATAAATTAATATTTTAAGGATGCTTCTCATAACTTCATTACGAATTTTGTAGTCCTAGTAAACTAACAACTTTTTATTGTTTCCTGATGCGTGGTTGCTCAGGTGAAGTTAGATGATCAAGAAATCAGTGCAAGAGAGTTTTGGAAGAGGCAAATCATAATTTCCAGGAGGCAGAAACGACCTGTCAGCTTTGAATTTTATTCTCCTGCTATAGGAGATGATGGAAGAGATGGAAATATCAACTGCAAAAGGGTATGTAATTTTAATGGTGTGCTGAGCAAGTCCACATATTAGTCAACAATTTATATATTGACAACATGAGATTTGTGGATGATACATTTAGCTATGATCTTTCCATGTGTCGCTTGACACTACAGCATTTTGCTAAACTGAATTCATCCCAGCATCAAGTGTGTGATATGTTTTTGTTTTAAAAACAATTTAGTAAATTTCTGCCCTTTGTTTATTATGTTGGAAGTCTTTAAAATATAACACTTTGTATTCCTTTCTACCAGTCAATTAGATTATTGGTAATGACTTGGAGAGTAATGACATCTCCCCATATTAATTTTTCAGAGAAAAGTATCTCGTCTTGCTTCAATTGCGAATAAAGAAGAGACCATGTGTATTTCCTCTGACCAAGAATCTCCATCTTGTGATAATGAGATTCAAAGGAAAGAGGAGAATGACATATCTGATGATGAAGGTGAAATAGTTGATCTGATTAGTAGAGTTGAGCTCATGAAAAAGGAGCATTCTACTCTTTGGTTGCGAGAATTTAAGGACTGGATGGATCATGAATCAGAGAATAATGTGGATTGCAGTGCATATTGTGGGGTTACATTGCAGCGTACAAAGGAAAATCATCCAACAAACAAGTCAATACAGAAGGACCATTGTGATAGTTCTAGAGATTCCATGGATGAACTTCAAGCTTCTGGAGATGAGACCAGTACAAATATCCATAAGCCTGATAGTTCATTTGTTGATACTGGTTCATATGGTGGGGTTGCTTTACCAGGGATGGGGATCATGGATCTAAGACAGAAGCATCAAAAGTCTTATTTACATGGAGGGTCTGGTAGTATGTCTGTGCAAGGTAGAAGTTCCCACACAGATAACTCTACTGTCCAAGGAGTCCATACAATAGTTGAAAATGGAAGCATATCACTGTTGACCACTCTTTCATCTCCTGCTGATCCTAGGTCTCCTCCTCATTATGAAGAAGACATTTTGCAACGACGCAACAACTTGGTGGAAGAAATTTTGCAGCTATCTGCAGAATCCTATTCAGTGGCATCGTCTAACAGTAATACTAGTTCTAGTGATGATGATATATATGAATTTGGAGATTCATCATATGAAGCTGATAAATCACAAAATGAACAGTATTTGAATCCCAAGGCTGGGAGGCAATTATCTTCTAATCCTTTGAAGGATGAAGGACATGGAACTCATCATGTGATGGAAAACGACAGTTATCTAAATGATTCAGAAACCTCAAATTCCACAAAAAATTTGAGGTCAAACTCTAATTTATCTGCTGGCTCTCATGATGGTGAAATTGCTCATTTTGCCTACCAAGAGGCTGATATGCTGGAGAAAGGAAAAAACATAAGGAAACCAAGAAGAAGAGTCATTTCTATACAAGAGAATATGGTTGGCAGGATAGGGAGACCAGAAAATTTAAAGGGAAATGGGGATACTTGTGGTGCTGAATTGGTGGATGAGCAAGGGGAACAAATTGTTATTGAGAGTGATTTTCATGTTACTGATAAGAAACAGCTACACACAAATTCTCTTACAACCCTGGATGCTGTAAATGTCAATGGATTCTCTGATGATTTTATTGAGAATTATTTTAATCAGAAAGTAGCAGATTCCAGAATTAATGAAAGCTGTAGGAATTATATGCGTTGTGATTGTGTACTAGAGCCAGAATCCATGTACAGAGAAAGGTAAACATTTTGTAATCATTAGGAAATGTTGCCTATGAAAGACTTTCGGCTTTTCATTATTTATTTTCTTTTTTTATAAGCATCATAACCCTTACTATTGAGCTCTGGAATGCCCATAAAATTTGGGTCAGCATGATGCTAATTGTCACTATGCTTTTGCATTAGGTTCTCTTGCCAAAAAATTGTTTTTTCCTCATTATCTTCAGTTATGCAGCACTCATTGCCATTGTTGAGCATCTTATGGATCTGGTGATGCTTATTTAGTTTTTTCCATAAATTGTAGCTCATGTCTTCTAGAAACTCTAGATTAATTAAGTTATCAGCGAGCTTTCTTTTTCCTCTGTTCTTTGTACAAAGAAGATCTTTTGATGTCTTACTAACAAAATAAAAAAAATAGATTTGTAATTAATTTGAAATAATAGCTCTCATGTTTTTTTATACTTTGTATACAGGCAGAGAAGATGATTTTGCTTCAATAAAGCTTAATAGATAAGATATAAAGAATCAAAGTATATCAATTTCTTAGAATGTTTAGGGGTTTTTGCTGTGAACAATTTGTAAACACTACTTCCAAAGAAAATAAGTAAAAGCTTAAATATGCATGGAGCACCTACTCACTGCTTGACATTTAGTACATTGATTTTATATAGCTTTGCATCGTCAAAGGCTGATACTTCTAGATTTTCACTTTTTGCATGTTTTAGCACTCTCAGTTTTCTGGATTTCAAATAAGAAATGCAACCTCATGTTGAACTTTGCTCACTTGTCTTTTTTTTTTTATCTAATCATGAATCTGTAAACATGTTATTTTGAAAATTCTGATTTTTATCTTGTTTTGTTTTGCTTGCAGAGAAGTAGTTTTGTTGCTGAGCAGTGAAGACAAGCTGTATGTACTGCTCATTGATGCAGCATTTGATGGATCGGGTTAGTTATCGAGTATTTAGGAGAGACCTATTTTTCATTTGATGCTTCTGAATGCTGATTGCATGATCTTAGTTGCTGAACTTTGGAAAATCACAGGAAGCATTTTAAGTTTGCTGGGTTGGCACAGGGTTGAAGATGTTAGAGAAGTTTTAGTTGGTATAGGACTTCAGGTCATGAGGTTAGTGATTTATTTGGTACTGTTTGTAATTAGAAGACTGGTGTTTCGTAAAACTTGAAAATCATCTCTTGCTGCTATTGGTTAGCGTATACATTGAAAGGGGAGCAACCTACCTGTTTCTAACACGGAGCATTGAGAAGTCAAGGAAGTTACTTCATATCTTGCAAGTTTGTGGACCATGTGCAACATATAATAAGTGTTTGTTGAGAAGGTAATCTAATCTTAACCCCCCATTCTTGAATGGGAAATTTAATGCCAGTTTTTTGCTTATGCACACTTCTAAAATGATTTTTTTGTTTTTAAATTTAATAATTTCTCTATATTTGTATGTGTTTTTATTCTTTGTTGTAAGACTGGGGTTGTGGGAATTTATATGGCAGTTTGGAGCAGGGTCAGGTTGAGTTGTTTGAGCAACAAATATGTCGAGGTTTGAAACTGAGCATATTCCAATATTCTATGGTGCATTTTTGGCACAAGAAGAATGAAGGTATACATCTCATTGCTTTAGGTTGATGAAGTGTTATTGCGTAAAATTGTTAAATGGTCCCTCAGATGTTGTGATGTAAAGTTGGATAAAATACAGCATAATTCTTATACTATGATTTTTTTTTCAGAAGCATGATTCATCAAGCCCACTGTTTTTATTGTGTGTTTTTTTTTCATGGAGCATGAAAGGTTAATAACAAACAAATACCTCAGCTATATCTGTTTCATACAAAATATTCTTGATGACTTTTTGTGTAGTTTGTTAATGTAAGAATTGTTAGTATTGGTTTTATACGGAAGATTTATTAAATATATAGGATGGATCATATGTGTTATAACCACTGAAAATCCAAAATTTCTTTATGAGTTGTAAATAGAAATGTTCTTAGATGCATAGGTGACCCATGTATGCTTAAATTTGTAAAGTGTTTGATGAACATATACACCACACTAATCTGTTTGGAGCCTAATTTCTATCTTGTGAACTAATTTAATGGCAATTATAGTTTTATCATTAAATTTCTGAAACCAAAATGCTTTGGATATCTCCTAATTCGATTGAAATACAAATTTCCATCATAATAGTTTCATGATTTGATTCAATGACGTGACTTCCCACTGATATGCATTGGACTATTTCTAATTATGGTGGCATGCTTTCTAGCAGATACTATATGATGTGAAAATAATTTGTGCAAATTTTTTTTTCTTCCTTTAGTTAACCCTTTTATTGCTTATTTGTATATGACTGCCAAAAATTCTCTTATGGACAGAGGACTCATGGCTTCCCAGATCACTATTTGTAAGTGGGGGGCATGTGCTTTTGTGTGTTGAAGATCTTAAGCAGTTCGGCAGTTCCTCGAGGAATGCATCTTCGCCTCCATATTTCTTGCTTGATTCTTGTTGCTCCATAAGTGACATGTCTGAGCTGGTATGTTTCAGATTGCTTGATCCCAAATGTCTGCCCAAAATTTCTGCCATTGATTCTTGCTCAAAAAATTGCTTGCTTATAAACCACAATTACCTGAATTTGAATGCTGGTTAGACTGGCATATTAATTCTACATCCAAAATGCTCTGAACTAAAATTGTCTCGTATAGTCTGGCTCTCTTTTCTATCGTATTTTTCATCATCTTTGCACGTCTAAGTAGCTGCTTTTCTCAAAAGTAGAGGTTTTTTGGGCACAATATCCTGCTTCTATTGTTTTGTTCTGTCCTTGTTCTATTGAGAGGGTGAAGGTTATATCCCATTAAGATCAAAATTCTATTTTCAGGTTATTGAGGCCAGGGAGAGCTGGTTTATAACCATAGTCCTTCAACATGCCACAAAAAGGTTCTGCCTACCATCCAAATCTCAAAAGAATATAAAAAAAAATGACAAGGATAATGAAGGTTCAGGTTCTCTGAAATGGAAGCTTAAGTGGTTCTCAAAAGACAACCTCTTCAATTTCGTGGCTTTGTTAAGGGCAATTCACGCAGAGGTAGCCACGCTACCTATGCTAGTAACATATACTCTGTGAGCCTTGCTTGCATGCTTTTTTTTGTCATATTCATTTCATTCTTTTTGATTTAGGGTTTTCATTTTCCTTCACAATTATATATTTAGTTTGCATGTCTCCTGTGGGTGGTGAGTCAATAGCTTTCATATTCTTTCATTGGTATTCTTTATTGGCGATCCTTTTCTCCTGTACAGAGTGTAGAGTATAGAACAAAGTAAATTGTCATCACCTCGGTTACTGGCTTTTCCATGGACTGCCTTGATTTTTTCTCTTATCCTTAGGAAACTGATTATGTCTATTGTGCCGTTGAAAGTGGGTAGCAGTTAGATTAATATGTTTTGCACTCACTCTACTCTAATTACATGATCAAAGTACTTTAAGAAATGCTGTAATAATTATATTTTCAAGTATATAATAATCAAAATTTTATTTGAATTTAAGATGAATTGCATGATAATTACAAACAGGACCACTATTGCTCTGTGTATCCTGCTAGTGCAAATTATAGGAGCAACTGCCAGTTTATCATCCTTGTATGGAGACCATACTACCTATAATACATATGTTAAAAACATACGACAATAGTAATAGGTATAAGCTAAGTTTACTTACAAAACAAATTGTTCAACAAATACCTGGAAAGACTGCTGTCTGTGTACCTCGCTTCGATACAATGACAACACAAGTGTGAGATTACTCGAATTCCATATCACCTAACATTACAAATCGCAAGCTTATTAATAAGACTTTTTAGTCATATTTAGACAATATAGTTACATATAACTATTTAAAAACTGCACTACATGCATCCTAATGGATGTTGAAGTGTAATCCTTATAGTTTGGCTAGTCATAACTGTCTTTCTTGGAAGCTAGGGACAACCCATGTCCTCAGGTTCGAAGGGTAACATATTAGTGATGGTAATAAAGGGTATTGACATCCCTAAAACACCTCATCTAAGGTAAGCTCATTTGTGGTCTTAATGTGATTAAGAGATTTGAGTGGTTTCTTAGTAGGTGTTTTGCTTAGGATTTATAAGTATGAATGGATTTGACTTTTTGAATTTGTTATTGGCTCGTGTATCTAAATAAATTCACTTATCTTATATAAAAGATTTTTTGCTTATTGTGATAAAGCTCTGTCAATTAAAATTGATGAATATTTGAGATAACTCTAAGCACTTTCACATAAATTATTGATGCTTTACAAATTAGCCTACTTGTAGGTCTAATATTTATATTAGGGTATATATTGTTATTTCTTATGAACTAAGAGAAAACTGGTTGGACTTGTTTTGAAATATTTGCCAAATTATTTGGGATTTAATAAACTTGTTATTAAAATCATAACATGTATGCAACCCCCTTCTAAAAAAAATCCACCTTATTTTTTATTAAAACATAAATTTATTTTTGAGATATTTGACCGTACGCAATTAAAACATCTAGCACCTTTTCTTTTTTTTTTGTCTTTTTTTGGTTTTAGTCATTCAAAAACATGTATTAAAAAGCTTATTTTTTACTATATTTTACTTGCACACCCTACAATTAGGTTTTTACAAATCACTAAAAAATCAAAATAATTCAAACAACACCTAAAAGTTAATAATTTGCAAAATGGTCCTTCAAAAGGTTAAAGGTTAGGAAATGTGCTGGAAAAACTGTGGGAAGAAAAAGCTACTTTGGGCTTTGCTACGTGTGACCTATAATTAAGCAACTTTATAGTCTTATGCAAGGTAGTCAAAATCGAGATTTTGACACGGATCGGAAAGGGCTCCGAAAAATCGGATCTTAAGATCGGATCGTAAAATCGTAGAAAGATCGTACCCGAAATGTCCGTACAAAATAACATAATTATGGACATAAAACTTAATTAGTTTAGGTTCATACATGATGTAAAATAACTTCAAAACACATTACAAAACAATTATGTCAATAGAATTTTATTAGGTAAAAACAAACATATTTAAAATAAATATTTTAATGATATGCTATATAAATTAAAATCAGTCTCATGTCCGTCATTTTCCTTGTTATTTTTAATACATTTATCAAAAGTATTATTATTGAAAGGATTATCAGTACTAAATCTTTCAAATACTGGTATCAACAGTCAACATCAATATTACTAGTACTAGCTCCAACTCCAACAAATTATTTTGACATCAGGATATGAAAATGATGTAAAACATCAATTTTTTTTAATTTAAAGTAAAAATTAAAAAAAATTAAATATAAATTTTAAAGTTAATATTACTGATTTTCAAGAGTGATTCCATGATATATATATATATATATATATATATATATATATATATATATATATAATTTTTATTTTTTATAAAATCAACACAACAATTTTATTTTTTTATAATATATATTTTTTATAATATATATATTAAAAACATTATATATATATATATCAATATATATATATATATAAACAAATTGCATTTGTCCCACATCGGACAATGGAGAGGAATTGAGACTTTGAGAGGAGTTAAAATCCAGCCGAGAGACTCTCGGCTGGAGAGTGTGGGATTTGTGATTTGTCCCACATCGGACAAACACAATGTTTGTCTCAATTCCTCTCCTTTTAAATACAGCCGAGAGTCTCCAAATTTATAAAACATCTCCAGCCGAGAGGTTCAAGTTTTTCCTTCTTTAATTATCCCATAATGGATGAGAAATAAGAAGGAAAATTTTTTTGGGTATAAATATAAGAGGTGATTAAGTAAATCAGTGCAAAATTTAGTTTTAAAATAATAAAAAACCTGGATCGTAAAATCGGACCGGTCCGGTCCGATTTTACGAGTCAACCCGATTTTGACCGGGTTTGACCGAGTTTGACCGATTTCGATTTTTCTTTCCGGTCCAACCAGGTTTGCTGAGCCAACTCGTAAACTCGTACGAGTTTGCGAGTTGGCTCGCGAGTTTGACTACCTTGGTCTTATGGTTACAAAACAAATATATATGCATTCTAGCCTTCAAGTTGTCCTTTGTTTTTCTTTTCACATTCATCGTCGTGTTAAAAATATTTTTAAACACTATTTTCAATAAGCATGATATCCAGATCAAGATGGAGACGATTAGTCTTTCAATAAAAAAAACTTAGAAAATGCTTCGCTCTATCTAGTAATGAGCCACACTAAAACCAAGAAACTTCTACTTACCAGATTAAAAATCAAATACAATGTCATCGTATTGCAATATCATGTCATAAAATTCTTCACCCAACAATGTCATCGTATTGCAATATCATGTCATAAAATTCTTCACCCAACAGTACTAGCAGTGCAACATCACTTTCAACGCTACAAAAAAGAGTCATTTCAATACTTATGATTAGTTAGTAAGAACTATTAAGGACAATAAAAAACTGTTATACCGTTATTTGTTAAGGTGAAGGCCTTGTTATTTTATATACACTATGGACATGTTAATTTTTCATGCGTGACCCAGAAACCATCTTATATGCATGAAAATCATTAATAATCCATATCAAAGATGCTTTTATCACAAAGCTCTATTTTCTCTAGACATCACAAGTAAAGTTCTACATGACCAAAACTTTTTCAACTCATCAATTAACAGTTAAAAATAAATATCTATATTCCAACATCAACTATTAGAATCAAATATGATGATAGAAAAAAATATGAACTTCAACATCATACACATCCCTAGTAGCAAGTTGTAAACTGTGAGTATCACCAACCAACATGAATAAGGAGCAACAAATGACTTGAATGGATTGAATCTATTTATACATAACCCAAGATATATTGTTCTTGATTCCATTGAAAACTAAGGGTGCACCCTATTCAAATGTTTCTAGGTTTTACCATTAGAAGGGTACAACGTGACTCCATCCTTTCATATCATATGAATAACATCATGTTACACTCAATAGTCTTCAGAGACATAAATAACCTTTGTATTCTAAGAGTGATTGAGAAGTATATAAGTTTTCTATATATGATAGACTTCTTCCTTTATTAGTTTTGGTTTTATAACAAGCATGCCCATAAATTCTGCACTTGGTCAAATTTCTATTTTAAGGAAGTATAACATGTAGATGTTTAGACACACATTACTTTTTTGGTATTGTAGGTCGAGGGATTTAACAACATAAAAGTTTTCTTTCATCCTATTCCTTTTAGATAAAATGTTTCTCGTTTATTTGACAATCTAATCGTAATCAACCTCACTGAGCCTATAATTTGGCTTAGTGAATACCTATGCAAAGGTCAATATGTTATGTTGATTTTTGCACCCATTCCATTATGGTTTATCGAAGTCTTTCAAAACATCATATATTTTGCTCATTTTTTCATTTAGCTCTTCCTCTACGATTAAATATTCATTTGCATAACCCTGATTCTTTCTTATTGCATCCATAACCATATTTCTATAATGATTAATATTGTTATCTACATCTCCATGCACATTGCTAGAACAAGAAGTACCTAACCATTCTTTCTACCACGGGTCTCATAAGGAACATATGGTTCTCCATATGCAAATAAACACAAATATTTCTTCATAAACTTTTTTTTTAGAAGATGCATTGTTACAACATCCAGATCAAGAAGCTTTTTTTTTCCACCTCTTCCATGAACATCTGATATCTCATTCACTAATATTTCTCGGATAAGAAAATGTGTATTCATAAAACCTATTACAATAATTCACCTTGTTCAATCCTTTGGAAGAAATTCAATACATTAAAAAATGACCATCCATTACTTATATCAAACCTTTATAAAATATTGATGATAACATGCATTAATTAATTATATGAACTAAATAATTTAGCTAACATTGGTTTAACAAACTTATTTAATCTATTTTAATATTACTCATAAATAATTATGAATTATCTATATAAATTCAAATTCCTCCATATTTATTAAAATTTTCAACTCAAAATAAAATTGACAATATATGAAACATGCCCATTATATAATCCATTATTTAATTTATTTCAAAACCTAATTCATAAAATCAAAATCATTTTTATCAAATTACAAACAAATATAATTTTTTAAAATATCAAATAAACTAACATATATAAATCATTAATTCATACAACAAACTTCTATATAAAAAATCTACAAAATAAGTAAACACACAAACAAACTACATATACTACAAAGATATACAATCAAAATTAACAGTTCAAAATTGATTTTACACAAAAAATAGGTAATTTTATTTACTTGACATGGGAAATCCTAAAAAAATATAAACTAAAAAAGGGATGTTAACATACTAAGTATTGGGGGTGGTTAGATTTATGCTGATGGGAGTTTCACTTGTGATAAAATAAAGGGGTCTATTATTTTTTTAAAAGGAAAATAGAGGAAGAAGAAGAAATGGAGGGGGAGAAGAGGGGATGTCACTTGCTAGGTTATAACTTAAATGTTAATGATAGATTTACAAATAAATTTTATCGACGAGTTTAGTTCGTTAACAATACAATTTGTAAGCATGCCAATCTATTTTTTCTTATTAATTCTTATTTTCCTACTGTAATTTTCTTGGTATGCACTGATGAAAACTTTTAATATCGAGAGACATAATAAGAAAATATTTCATTGGTAAATTTCTCAACAATTCGCCAATGAAATTTTGACTATTAGTATTTCTATTACTATTTGTCAATTTTTTCAGTCACCTAAGCATAGTTTCTTGATACCTAATTCAAAGATATTTTCATGTGACCAAATTAAAAATAAAAAAATAAAAAATAAAAGATGAAAACCAGGGAAATATTGCAAGTGCTTGGAAGGTTTTGATGTTTACTAAATTTCACACACGAAATTTCAAGCATTCAGTCACTTATGGAGAAGGTCTGCTCTTGAGGGAAAAACCAATCCCAATTCGTCCACAACGGATAATAATTATACGTTGAAAATAAATAAATGTCCAAAAGGAAGAGTGCTCCTATTTTATTTGATATTTCTGTTCCATTTTTATTTGTTGGCACCAATTCCCAATCTGATTCCAAATTTTCCCATTCTTTGGGATAGTCAGAGAAAATCGTGGTAAATATTTTTTTCATGCTATTTTTTTGATACAGTTAGGTCAAAATCTTGAGCTATATATTCTCTACATCAAAAAAGATGCATGGGATTTTCAAAAATGCACTTATATCCCGACTCTCTAGTTAATTACAAGGCACATGCAATTATTATTTTTCTAAATTTATTATAATTATGGCATTTAAGTTTTTATGGGAATTAATAGGAATAATAGCAAAAATAGTAGTATTCCATCTACGACCTTTTCTTGTATGCACTCAACCCCACTTTGCTTGTCAAAATCTCTCCTCTTCACCAAAAACTTGGTTCGGGATATATCTCCTCTCATCTTTTTTTTGTGAGAGAAAAAAATACAATTAATTACAAATCCAAAAAGATTGCTAACTAAAGGAGTAGTTTTCCTCTTATTAACGTTGCAATTACTTTTTTATTTATTATAAAATAAATAAAAAATATGTAGAGAGAATATGACTCCCATCTGTACCATATAAGTTACTTTAATACCTATATTAGACAGCAAAACGACCCAAATTATCCAATTAATGAATAAAATAATGGAGTTTAACGGTGTCCCGGAGAAAAGAACGGTTGGAATGCCGAGAGAAAGAGCAGGAGAAAACAGCTAAAATTTGTCTATAAATAAAACTTTTCTTTTAACAAATACAGCACAAAATTCCTTTCATAGAAACAAAGATAAAGTTTTAAAGAGAAAACTCAAGAAAAGTTTCTCCTTTTTTTTATTTTACATCGAGGAATTAATCATGGATCCGAAGACCGCACTGAGTTTCTTTCTGATCTTCTCGTCGTGTGTCTTTCTAGGGTTTTCAGGAGTTGAGGCTATAGAAATGGCATGTATGCAAAATCTGCTTCCATGTAAACCCTATTTGCAAGGAACCGAGCACCCACCACCTGTTTGCTGCTTGCCACTGAAGAACATGGTTGCACAGCAAACTCAGTGTCTTTGCAGTGTTTTAACAAATCCAGATCTCCTCAAGGATTTCAACGTCACCGTGGATGGAGCCCTAAAGCTTGCCAAGACCTGTGGTGCCTCAGTTGACATGACAGTTTGCAAAAATGGTAACCAGTTTTTTCTCCTTTTTGCCCCTCAAAATCTGATAATTTGTATTGGGATTCATTATCTGATGATTTCTTACTGGAGAATTGGTTATAATTATGTGGATGGACCTGTTCAATGACTGGTTTCAGGCTTATATCTTAGGGTTTTTCTTTTTTTATTAACTTGAACCAATTTTTTTTGCTTGCTCATCCCTTATTTGTGTTCCTCATATTGATAGAAAATCTACAATTTTCCTTTTATTTATTTTCTTATCTTTTGATCATTCAAACTTGACATTTTTCTTTAGGGGTGCAATCAATTTGTGATAATTATTCACAATTGCATGCAATAACTAATGTTCTCGATCGAGTTTACAGAAATATATGATCCATCTAACTCTAATATTCCTCTTCATTTGTAATCAAAATAGCAACATCTCCATCTGGTTCTCCGGCGACGTCCTCAACCCCTACGAACCCTAATGCAACAACTCCAAGTGGTGATGAGCTCTTGAGCTTTATACTTATGGTTCCCTAAATTAATTTATCTTCTTCTTCTGCTGCTGCTTCATATTCAAAAAAGAAGATCAGTGGTATTTATTTATGACCAAGAAATTAATCTTTACCATTGTTATCTGTTCTTGTACGTGTAGGTTCCAACACAACTCCAAAAAGTGCAGCAAATGATGGGATCACTCACTTTGGAGGATCTGGTTTCGTTGCTGCTATCTTTTTGGGTTTGATTTTCTCCATATTCATTATGTTGTAAGAACATGACGTCCACGCATTGGATTTTAATAATATAGTTAAATTTTCCACTCTATACTTCTGCTGGATGAAAATTCTTTTCTCTCTGCGCAAAAAATTGCGGATGCTGTTAATTTTTTCTACCATCGAGAAAATAATTAGCCAGATACTGAAAACTTTGTGTATAATAAAATAGGTTGAGAATCATCTGTGTCAATAAATGAAGATTTTTATTATAATCGAAGATTTAGTTGATGTTATTTCTTAGAAAAAATCTAAACTTAATTAAATATGAAAGGATTAAAATGGAGATTAAAAAAGCTAAGTGACAAAAAAATTGAGGAAAAAAAATATTTTTAGGTAAATATTGTAACCAATAGTGGATTAAGTCTTTCATTTATGTTGTATTTCTGTCATTTTTTTAATATTTTTTTTTTTTATTATTTTGCATTGTCTCATGATTTCAGGCACCATTTCATGTTGTAATTCTGCAATGAATTTTCAGTCTTTTGGAAATTCTGTATGTAATTGTGAATGAAAAAGTCATGTAATCTTTTTTCAACTCTCTCTAAACATTTCTGACTAACTTAATGCATAAGTATATTTGTTTATAATTAAATTAAAGTCAATTTCATTACACATTGATGTTTTTCAATTTAATAAAAAAAATGGTTTCTTCTTTAATCTCGTCATCGTCATGTCTATCTTAATCTTTTTCATTAAACTAATGATCATTGACTCAAAATATCATTTAATTCCTTAACATCAACATCAATAAAAATATTCCCAACTACATGAAAATTTGAATTTTCTTCCAAGTCGATAAACATAGCAATTCGATATGCATAAATTAACTCATTAATTCAAAGATATCATTTGCCGCATTTAGTTCATCGTTGTCTTGTGAAGAACTAGAACTCAACCCCTAACTTTGTTTTTCACTAAAGACAACCAATTAAACTTAGAATGATATTTTCTAAAGGAATGAATATATGTATAATAAACTTATTGGCATTGTATTGCAAAAACAAAGACATCGTTGAGGTTACAAAGTTTAGTCTTTGTATTGATTTTGACCAAACTATGATACTTTAATTCCTCTATCGATGACATCATACCAATAATATTTGAATAAAAAAACTTTAGTATATACTCATTATGATATTGAAATATAATCACCTTTTCTAACTTTCAATATTAATCAACTTTAAACTCATAATAAATTCATCCTTTAACACATATTCCATGATTATATGTCTTTCTATCCTAACCATATTCTTTAATATGAGAGATATGGTCATTGATGAAATACCCATTATAACACTTTACCTTTATTTTATGATCTAAACATAGTAAATTCAAACTACGAGTAGCATTTCATTATATAAACCAAAAATATAATTACAACTATTAACAGTTAACGAGAAAAGTGTAATAAAATTAAGTATTACAAGCGATAAGAATTATTAAGAAGTGCTTCCATTTGTTCTGAACCATGTGACAAATTGTTCATCTTGTGATTGGAAAATATGATATTCACCCAATTATGAATTTTGAGTCAGTAAAACTTTATGATGATGCCTTTTTAATGTTGATAAATAAGATTCACATTAAATTACTGTAACTCCTATTAAACATAACCTTATTATAGATAAACTAAACTATACAAAGTTCTAAAACCTAGTTTAACTCACGATCCAATATAAGGCTTGAATTATAGGTTAGCTAATCAACTTAGATTGACCTGGATAAATCCAAATTTTAGTTTAATTTTTTCTAAAATATTGTTTATGGATTTTTAGGCAAATTAAGTCTGAGTTAGATTTTGACAAGCTCACAAATTAATTGGATCAACTTTCGACCTATTTCGATATAAAACTTAGTTTTAGTTGGGTGCCAAATAGATAGGTCAACCATCCTTTTCAAATATTGTCTCTAACAACATATCATTTTGTTCACCTACATGGGTCAATTTGTTAACCAAAAGACACCTTTGTTGTCAACTTCCTCTTGCAGTGAGTATGACTTATAAGGTGTCTTTGACAATCAAAATTATGCAATCATTCAATTTTATTTGTGTTCATGTTAAATAAATTTAGAAAGGATTATATAATTAAATATTTGTTTTCCAATGATAATGGATATTCAAGATTTTAAAAAATAAAACCTACTCAAAAAAGCAATTTTAAGAGTTATACTACTAAAAGAAAAGACTTTTCTAGTTACTACTTGAAAGTTTAAATTAAAAGAAAAAAACAACATATATTTTTTCATTACTTTTTTTCAATTTGATAGAAAATCTGCAATTTTCCTTATATTGATAGAAAATCTGCAATTTTCCTTTTATTTATTTTCTTACCACTCTTTTTCATTGCAATATCATATATAAAACGTCATTCAAATTCTTTATATCCAAATTCTTTTTTATATTAGCCATATGATCACTCAAACCTGACATTTTTCCTTAGGGCAGCAATCAATTTGTGATAATTATTCACAATTGCATGCGATAATTACTGTTCTCGATCGAGTTTACATGCGTGTTTACAGAAATATATGAGCCATCTAACTCTAATATTCCTCTTAATTTGTAATCAAAATAGCAACATCTCCATCTGGTTCTCCGGCGACGTCCTCAACCCCTACCACCCCCAATGCAACAACTCCAAGTGGTGAGCTCTTGAGCTTTATACTTATGGTTCTCCAAATTAATTTATCTTCTTCTGCTGCTTCATATTCAAAAAAGAAGATCAGTGGTATTTATTTTAATTATTTTAAGACTAAATATTTGGAATCTCTTATACCTATATTTTATGACCATGAAATCAATCTTTACCATTGTTATCTGTTCTTGCTCGTGTAGGCACCAACACAGCTCCAAAAAGTGCAGCAAATGATGGGATCACTCACTTTGGAGGATCTGGTTTCGTTGCTGCTATCTTTTTGGGTTTGATTTTCTCCATATTCATTATGTTGTAAGAACATGACGTCCACGCATTGGATTTTAATAATATAGTTAAATTTTCCACTCTATACTTCTGCTGGATGAAAATTCTTTTCTCTCTGCGCAAAAAATTGCGGATGCTGTTAATTTTTTCTACCATCGAGAAAATAATTAGCCAGATACTGAAAACTTTGTGTATAATAAAATAGGTTGAGAATCATCTGTGTCAATAAATGAAGATTTTATTATAATCGAAGATTTAGTTGATGTTATTTCTTAGAAAAAATCTAAACTTAATTAAATATGAAAGGATTAAAATGGAGATTAAAAAAGCTAAGTGACAAAAAAATTGAGGAAAAAAATATTTTTAGGTAAATATTGTAACCAATAGTGGATTAAGTCTTTCATTTATGTTGTATTTCTGTCATTTTTTTAATATTGTTTTTTTTTTAATTATTTTGCATTGTCTCATGATTTCATGCACCATTTCATGTTGTAATTCTGCAATGAATTTCCAGTCTTTTGGTAATTCTGTATGTAATTGTGAATGATAAAGTCATGTAATCTTTTTTCAACTCTCTAAACATCTCTGACTAACTTAATCCATAAGTATATTTGTTTGTAATTAAATTATAGTCAATTTCATTACACATTGATGTTTTTCAATTTAATAAAAAAATGGTTTCTTTTTTAATTTCATCATCGTCATGTCTATCTTAATCTTTTTCATTAAACTAATGATCATCGACTCAAAACATCATTTAATTCCTTAACATCAACATCAATAAAAATATTCTCAGCTACATGAAAATTTGAATTTTCTTCCAAGATAATAAACGGAACAATTCGATATGCATAAATTAACTCATTAATTTAAAAGATATCATTTGCCGCATTTAGTTCATCGTTGTCTTGTGAAGAACTAGAACTCGGCCCCTAACTTTGTTTTTCACTATAGACAACCAATTAATCTTAGAATGATATTTTCTAAAGCAATGAATATATGTATAATAAACTTATTGGCATTGTATTGCAAAAACAAAGACATCGTTGAGGTTACAAAGTTTAGTCTTTCTATTGATTTTGACCAAACTATGATACTTTAATTCCTCTATCGATGACATCATACCAATAATATTTGAATAAAAAAACTTTAGTATATACTCATTATGATATTGAAATATAATCACCTTTTCTAACTTTCAATATTAATCAACTTTAAAACTCATAATAAATTCATCCTTTAACACATATTCTATGATTATATGTCTTTCTATCCTAACCATATTCTTTAATATGAGAGATATGGTCATTGATGAAATACCCATTATAACACTTTACCTTTATTTTATGATCTAAACATAGTAAATTCAAACTACGAGTAGCATTTCATTATATAAACCAAATATAGAATTACAACTATTAACAGTTAAAGAGAAAAGTATAATAAAATTAAGTATTACAAGCGATAAGAGTTATTAAGAAGTGCTTCCATTTGTTCTGAACCATGTGACAAATTGTTCATCTTGTGATTGGAAAATATGACATTCACCCAATTATGAATTTTGAGTTAGTAAAACTTTATGATGATGCCTTTTTAAATGTTGATAAATAAGATTCACATTAAATTACTCTAACTCATATTAAACATAACCTTATGATAGATAAACTCAACTATACAAAGTTCTACAACCTAGTTTAACTCATGATCCAATATAAGGCTTAAATTATAGGTTAGCTAATCAACTTAGATTGACATGGATAAATCCAAAATTTAGTTTAATTTTTTTCTAAAATATTGTTTATGGATTTTTAGGCAAATTAAGTTTGAGCTAGATTTTGACAAGCTCACAAATTAATTGGATCGACTTTCGACCTATTTCGATATAAAACTTAGTTTTAGTCGGGTGCCAAATAGATAGGTCAACCATCCTTTTCAAATATTGTCTCTAACAACATATCATTTTGTTCACCTACATGGGTCAATTTGTTAACCAAAAGACACCTTTGTTGTCAACTTCCTCCTGTAGTGACTATGACTTATAAGGTGTCTTTGACAATCAAAATCATGCAATCATTCAATTTCATTTGTGTTCATGTTAAATAAATTTAGAAAGGATTATATAATTAAATATTTGTTTTCCAATGATAATGGATATTCAAGATTTTTAAAAATAAAACCTACTCAAAAAAGCAATTTTAAGAGTTTTCTAGTTACTACTTGAAAGTTTAAATTAAAAGAAAAAAATACCATATATTTTTTCATTACCTTTTTTTCAAAATAAAATTGATACAAAAAGAAAAAGAAAACCGTGATGAAAAGGCCCTCAAGAATTATAACATTTGGTCAAGGAACTAGTCCATCTCTTATAGCTTCTTTGATGTCGAAATATGTGCTTTTTAATTGCCATAATCTTGTTTTCAAAGCTATTGATCATGTTTTCTATTGGAGAGTATTGATTTGGTGGAGTTGGGTATGATTATTGATAAGTTTAAATTTCATTTTGAGGTCAGCATTGATTGGCATGTATTCGAAGTAAGGTAAAATCCAGACCACGAAGGAGATTTTTCCAACGCAGCAATGTTTGTATTTGGAATTGGATGGTCAATGGTTTAGCAGTTCATGAGCTTGCTAGAGATACAGTCAAAGTCTTTACGAATTCACAGTTCAGAATATTGTGATGCTAAAATGGAAATAAAAGATGGGTTCAAAATTTAATTAGGGTTTGAAGGAGAGACAATGTTAAAGAATAATATTAATTATATTTTGAGATTTTACTTAATTGTTTAAGTTTTTTAAATAAAATGATTATTTCATATGATATCAGAACCTTACTGATTAAATTCACTTGACTTTCACTACTCAAATTAATCTCGAGTCGACCCGGTTGGTCAATCCCAAAACAGCTAGAAAAAACAATAATTAGGAGAATAAATAAAATTTGAAACATTTTCTTCCCTAATTTAGATATGTTATTGACATTGGTTGACTTTAGAGGAAATTAAACATGTAAAACATGCTCTTAAACCTTCAATAGCCAAGATGCAAAATTTTAAAATAAAACCAGAAAGCTCATTTAGAATATCCTGCATCAAAGTGGCACTGCTAGAAGAAACACAGGATGACTGATCAGTCAATTAATTATATTTAATTAATTATATAACGAAGCCGTTAGAGTAATGTCCCATAAAAGCAAACCAAATAAAACACAACGAAGTAAGCATGCACTTATATTCAGTCAACTAATTATATTTAATTAAAGAATAAAAGTGATTTAAAAAAAAAGGAACAAAAAATAAAAAGACCCGAGAAAACCCAATTAAATAAAAAAAAAATGGATAAAACCAAGGTAAAAAAAGCAGGAAGAAAACAGCATTCAATCTCTTATTAAATAAATATTAAATGATAAAATTGAAAATATATTATTTTAAAAAACAATGATTTAAAAAATCCGAAAACAATCCTAGACAAACCTCATGAAGCTGTGTTAATTTCCAAAGCTTACAACCATAAAATCCTAGACACAAGTTTAATCAAGAAGCTCAAACCCAAATCAATTAAATATTAAAGAAAAAAATTAAATTTCAAATTTTTTAAAAAGAAACAAAATCAAAAGAATGATGATTTTAATAGAAAAAAAGATTAATGGAGTGTGGTATAAAAAATGCAATTCTAAAAATTATCTCACATTACAAAAAACAACAATTAAAAAAATAAGGATTAAATTTGACAAAACAAAAAACTGAATGTGGATGAAATCAAAACAAAAATATAATTTGATGAATCATTTAAAAAAAATCAAAAGAACATGGACTAAATAAAAAAAAAGAAGTTGAGGGGCTAATTTGAAAAATCAGGACTATAGAGCAAACACCAAGAAAAAATGAAAATAAAAAATAAAAAATAAATGATCATCGATGCCAAACTGGAATTCATCTTGGTACACGCATCACATTTTCAAAGAAAAGATAACGAGATGAAGCGGATGCCACTCGGGACAACCTTTTTGTCCACTAGAATACTAACGCATGCATGGACAATTTTTTTCTATTATTATTTATCTTTTTTTAAGACCAAACTGCCCCTAACCTAGCACAATAATAACAACAATGATAATAAAAACTAGTTATGCAATAACTAAATACCGTTTGACCTAAGGTTTAGGAATAAAATCTGCTTCAAAAAAATGAAAAAGATAAAAAACACCCATTTTCAGTTTTTTTTTCTTCCTAATTCCAAGGATAATATAGTTATTTTACTGTGCACAACTAAACGGATACACAAAAATATCCTTTCATGGTATTCATGAAAACATAATTTCTTTTTTTTAAGTTTTTTTTTTTAAGAAATTATTAAAACTAAGCCAGAAAAGTTGAAAATCATACAGCTAGCCACAAGGCAACCAACAATTATGTGGCAAGACCTGCCAACTAACTTGAACTCAAGACTCTCTTGAATTGAAAAGACATTAAGAGGTCCACATTCGCCTTCCACCATGTTTCCCTACAGTCGCTTGCTGTCTGCATCACGTGCTTTCATGGATCGGAATTAATGGAAGATCCCCGCCGTAAATCTCAGGGATCTGGCTCTGATCAATTTCTTCAAGGAGAGTTGATTTCAGCTTACTGTTATCCACAAATACTATCTGCGAAGAGATGCAGTATTACAAAACATTAGCAATCCACATACAGATAAATTATTCAACTGATTGCATGGATATGATCAATTTTTGGCAATAGGAACACAAGATGGATGCACATACTTTACCTTCTTCCTGGTGTTTTTGTCTATAAAAGGATGAACAATCTTCCACGCTGCCATAAAAATGTAGGGAACATGCACAAGGAATACCTTTGCAAGCCTTTCTGGGTAATATTCCTGCACTCGACAAGTTTCAGGCAGGCTCTTCAAATAATCAGCTATAGAAAAATGGAGCGTGGTCTAGCTCAATACCTGCAAAATTGATAAACTTCCAAGGTATCCATGGATATCGCTGTTTGCATATCCCCAGCCCTTAAGGTCTCCAATGACAACAAATTTCTCTTGTCCTGGTGGCATCCTGATACGTCAAATGTCGAATATTAGAATATGAAACACCACCTTTTGAGACCAGTTAAACTAGTAAAACTCTGGTTGTCCCAGACTCTTACAAGAGGTTCATGTCCTGACTCGAACTAGAGATTTGCTGTGCAGATCTCTAGCCCTCTGGAAAGCGCACTTTGTGGACCCAGGTGAACGAGTAAAACTCTGGCGGTCCCAAAGGCGAACAAGAGGTTCACGCCCTAACTAGAACTCGAGACCTGCAGTGCAGATCTCAAGCTCTTTGTCATCACATCACGTCCCTTGGGACTGTTACAGCTAAGGTGCTGCACTGATTTGCAGTTTTCAATATTTTTTTTTGAAGACAGAGATGGCTGGGAGGCGAGGAATTACCTTGAGCATATTTTGTCAAAACCATAGACCACGAAACCTATATGCACAAGCAATAGTAAAACTGTATCAGTTGAAAGATAAATTAAGACACAAAACAAAATCATAGGATCCGTTGCAAGTTGTCAGATGATTAATGGCTTGGATGGTAGCTGTACATACGCTTGAATTCTTCTAGACCTCCTTTGCTTTGAAAATGCCTAGCTCCAAGAATAACTGTTATAGGGCGTCCATTTTTATCTGATCCTTGCAGAAACATCTTGTTCTGTGCAACTTCATTTGGCGTCTCCAGCAGAGAAATTGAACCATTTGGAACAAATTCCCTTCTCCATTTCAGGTACCTGAGGAGCATGGAAGAAGCCTTTCCTATATCTAAACCACGAGCACGCAAAAATCTTCTAATCGTCAGGTCATCTACTTCCTGCACCTCGATTTTAAACAAGAAATTCCAAGATCATTGTCAATTGAATCAAGAAATCAACTCTCAGAAAAATCAAACATATTATATATACACTACGTTCCCGCCAGCTGTCACAGATTATGACAGTATCAGGGAGTTCGATTGTTGCTTTTGTTAGCTTCCACTCTGGAGAAATTTGGAATATCATGGCTGATTTGTAATCTAACAGAGCTGGAAGTGTGCTGGTGTCTTGATTCAGTAATATTTATATGGTTTAAGTAAAATGACCGTCCTCAATCAATTTTTCTACAAATAATGTTGGTTTGAGATCAGTGATCTTTGATCATCAACCTCTGGACTATCATCAGCCATCAGCTGTAAATGGTCAAGGCCAGATTAACTGAAAAACATGTTTAGAAAGAAGTTAAAGGGACTCAAGTTTCCAGTTAACAATCTTGTTCTGCAATATTGTTGACTGGAAACTTGAATTCCTTGAACATTTCGTCGTTAGGTTGGTTGTGGGGGCTTTTTTAAATCCCTATTCAATAGAGTAGCAGGAAATCTTAAGGGAAGGACTCCTTCTTGTATCTAGATGACGAGAAGAACAAATTAAAGCAACGTTCACAAAACACTGCAGCTTCCAGAACTGTCATCACCACCAAAAATGGTGGAAGACTGCAGAGCTCAAACAATCTGAAACAGTAACTTGATTTGAGTAAGCTTGGCTTGATAAATAATATATAGGATGGCCATTGCCAGCGATGTTAAGAAATATTGGCAAAAATCCTAGAAAAAACAAAAATGGCAGACTAGCAAGGAAGAATAACAAGAAAACATCAACAGATGCCAATAAAAATGACAGAAAAAGAAGCAAGAGTAAGGAAAACGACCACCTTAGAAGAGGGATCCTGTCTTTCAACAATCGCTCTCACTTGAGGTATTTTAGTTTGCTCCATCCAATTGTTTTTCAAGCTGTCTTGTTGATCACTCCTAGTTTCTTTATCCTCAGTTGTTTCGTTGGACTCCATAATTTTTTGGCAGTTCATGGACATAATGTTCAATCCACTGGCTAGCCTTCTCTCTTCTGCCTTACTGAAACCCTCCTTTGCGCTCTTTTCTGCTTAATTAATTGTATGAACAGATTTATAAGAGGAACAAGTGTTGGATTTCTGAAAAAACAAGGACGCCGTATAAATGAAGATATTTTTTTCTAGGAGCTTTTAATATCTTCTTAGATAGATTTAGAGTTGTTTAACATTAATGTAAAGATTACCTGAAGATAAAAAAATATTTTTTATACTTTAAATATTTATTTGAATACTATATTGTCGTAAATCATAAGCTTTATAAATATTTAGCCTTTAACAATAATTTACACAAACTACTAACGAGAAATCTATTAAACTCTTTTAGAATAGAGATTGCTATACCTTATAATACTAACTCTCTTTTTCTTTTTTTGTATTTTAGGTGTTTATATATTGTATTCTACTCACTTTTCACATCACAAGAAATAAAAGAATAACATTCTATTTATAAAAAATCAAATCATGTGTACTTTATCAAATCATGTTTGTTGTCAACATGTCATTGATTATTTGAATAAAAATCAATAATATTTAAGAGCAAATAGAACATTATCTCCAATTTTATCTACGATGATGAATCATCTATTAATTATCTAAATATCTTCATATAGTTCATGTTATACTTAATATTTGTTCATTTGTTAATAACTTCAAGTCTAAGAATCAGTTACACAATTACGTGATGTCATAATTTCTTGTATAAAATTTTAATGCGGAACAGTTCAATGTACATATTATCTCATAATCACTTACATGTTAATTATGACCAAATTAAATATATTTATATAAATAAAATAATAAATTAATTGATTACAAGACAACTCACTAACCAAATAGTGTGACATGTTCATTAAATAGTAGACTCCCTTTACATTAATTATAACAATCAGGTAATCTCCATCCCAATTCCAAATCAAGATCACCATGATCATCGATACTAAAGAGAAACTATTGAGTTAATAACTTATATGATAATATTAAGAGGTCATTAATTATAATGATTAAAGAGATTTATTTCCTTGGCTTCCTAGTTCAAATCTTGAAATAACTTATCACTGGAGATTATTTTTTATTTAGTTGCTTCTACACTTTTGGAATAGAACAAATATGTAAATAATAAAAATTTGAGATTAATAAGTTTGTTTTTGGTTTCAGATTCGAGCCTTGTGGTTGTTAATATGATGATTACTAGAGATTTGGATAGTCATCAACTTCAGGGCCCTTGAGATTAGTCGAGGTGCGTACAAACGGAGCTGGACACTCACATTAATAAAAAAAATATTTTTAAAAAAATATATTTAAATAATATTTTTTTATTTTTAATATTAACATATGAAAATGATGATAAACATTATAATAAAATAATAATCTAAAATTAAAAAAATATTAAAAAATCAAAGGTGTCGGAATAGTTTGTACGTACGATAATGGAAAGAAGAGTTAAGCTCTGAAAAAGACACCTGTAGTGTCTCCATCGACGGGGGTAGACCGAGGACAAGGGGAATTGATTATCAACTTGCTGCTTACGTGTAAGGTTAGGTGGGAATTCAAGCTTTGGTCCCCTTTGACGCCCAGGTATTAGCCTATTAGGTGCAAATTGCTAGCCAACAATTTATTTTAAATGAACCATATTTATTACCTAACAGAAATGACATATTTGCTAACCAACCAAATTTTAGATGGACCGACAAAATTAATTACTCTTTTTGTTTTTTGCATTTGTGATGGAAAAGAAGTGGCTGTACGAACATCAACTATATCAATAAATTATTATCAATTTTATACTCAAGTTATTTTTATTTAATATTTCTTTATCAGATAATTAAATTATACCAACAACTGTCCAAACTTTAATTGAGCTATTTTATTATGTAGCCAGTATTGATTCTTTATGGTTTTATTTATTGCTATCCCTTCTATGTTTTGTTCACCATCTGAAATTTCTCTCTTAGACTACTGTTTGGAAGTGTGATTGTTATTCTTTATAGTATTTTTTGCAATAAAATGATATTTTTTATTTTTTAAAAATTATTTTTGATATCAGCACATGAAAATGATCTAAACATACCAAAAAACATTAATTCAAAATAAAAAAATAACAGTCAAAATTAACCTTCAACAAAAAACAAAGTAAACATGTAAAATAAAATATTTTTATCTATTTTGTACTTTTGAAAGATACACTTTCCATTTTATTATTCAATTAAATTTAACACCCTTTTACTCATCATTTCATTTTTTTATTGTAAAAATCATACTTTTATATCTCAATTAAAAATGCATTTCTTTGTTACCAATATTATTCCAAATTTAACTTGGTACACCCATTTTCCTCGTCATTAATTAGTAATTAACCACCTTAGCAATTTATTAATTATTATAACATATACTAAAAGTGGTCAGTTTTTTATTGTAGATTGTGAGTATTTTCACTGTGGATTGTAATAGTGTTTTTAGGTCTGTTTGGTTTTTAGGCCGGTTCGGTTCAGGCAGGTCACGGTTTATTTGATTTTTTATATTTCTTTACACAGTAAAATAACCATTATGCACTCAAATAAGACAAAAAAAAAACACTAGTTATCGAAGAAGGTGCTATGGTAATTTCACATTTCATTGCACAGTAAAATAACTTTTACCCTCCAATAAGTCAAAAATCACGGATACTGCGGGGGTGTTTCAGATATTTCACATTTTTTGAAAATATCTAAATACTAATATGCCCCCCAATAAGATAAATTGAAGAGTTGGTTGTAGGGGTGTTCCAGTAATTTACTATTTTATTATTATTTTTTTCTTCCAAATATTGTGTGCACGTCTGACACATGCGCCGAGAGTATTCAGCCTCATGCACGCTTCGGGCGACACGTGCAGCGTCGCCTGGTGGTGAAAAATATTCATTCAGTGTCTCACTCAATGCGCTGCCATGTACGTTTCCTCATGGTGTGGCTCGTGGCCGCACACAATGAACGGTGTCGCGATGGTGGTCGGTTGAACTTTTTTGACCGCTTCTCTCTCTTGCATGCTAAATTACAAGGCAAACCCTTATGTTTATGGTCTTTTCATTTTAGTCCCTGAGCTTTTAATTGTTTTGTATGGTCCTAATTTCTGTTATATACATTTTGATTATATATTGCGTTTTCATTTCAGTCCTTATTCTTTTAATTTTGAGTTTGGTTTTCAATACCTTAATATTTTTAGTACAAAAGTTTTAGTTTGTTCAATTTTATCCTTTGATTGAAATTGATAATATATTTGGTTTCATTTCGGTCCTTATTCTTTCAATTTTGTGATTTGTTTTCAATCCCTTAATATTTTCAGTACAAAATTTTTAATTTGTTCAATTTTATCCTTTGATTGAAATTGATAATATATTTGGTTTCATTTCGGTCCTTATATTTTTAATTTTTAATTTTAATTCCTTTATTTTTTATATTTCTAAAATAGTCCATGTTTATATGTATGTGCTCTTAGATTTGGTTTTTAATTTTATTATTTTCTTATTTGTTGAGGTAGTATTTTTTTGAAAACTTTAGTTCTTAAATTTTAGTTTGTGTTTATGACCATTTGAAAATTGATATTTCTTATTTTTTTTTCCTTTTTGTTCTAGTTTTTTTGGTAATTTAATATTTTTATTGTTTTAGCAGTAATAGTAATGATAATTTTAGATATTAAGGTTTCGATATTTTTGTCATTATAATAGAATGTACTAATATATTTCATCATATCAAACCTTACATGTATAAATATTTTTTTTTAATTTTATTTTATCATTTATTTTAATTTTTTATTTGTTCTTTTTTAAAGTTTGAATTGATCCCCTTGTTTTGTACCATCGAGATGGTATCCAACCAGATCAAGTGGCACAAACACCAAGCCGTAAAATACCAAAAAACCTCAGGACCCCGCACGCTTCTTATATGAAAACGCCTCTATCGAAGTATGTCATCAGCCTCTGAACCCAAGGATTCTCAGCTACAGGAACTATGACATCTCGAGCGGACTTTGATCAATTTGATTACAACGATGATGATGATGATGAATTTGACAACTCCCTTGAACGTAAATCTACTCGCACGCCAATGCACAGTGGTGTGTATTATCCCCATTTTGCTTCTCAATTCTACAAAGATTTTCCAGTCTGGGTTTTTCTACCACGGTGTCAAAGGAATTCCTCGCCGAGCATCATGGTTGTCAAAATCACGATTTTGACACGACACGGAAGGGGCTTCTGAAACTCGGATCGTAAGATCGGATCGTAAAATCGTAAAATCGTAAAATCGTAGCTGAATTTTTCTGTACAAAAATCATAAAATCACAGCTAAAATCGTGTAAGCAGAAAAATCGTAAAATCATAAGTAAAATATTTCTGAATACAATATATCATAATTATAGCCATAAAACTTTATTAATTAAGGTTCATACATGATTTAAAATAACTTAAAAATACATTACAAAACAATTATGTCCATAAAATATATTACAATACAATTATGTTTTATAGAGCAATTTTACATTTTCTGCTTGGTAATTATCTGCTTACATTTTTTGTTACCTAAATATTATTTTAATATATTTTTATTTTTTTTTAAAAAAATAACCTAAAAAATAATCATAAATAGTGACTAAAAAGGTTGGAATTCTTAAGGGAAGATGCACATTTTTCACAGTAAGAAAATTAAAAGAAAATACAAAACACAAGCGTTTTGGTAAACACAGTATAAACACCCTCGTTTTTTACCCCCTTCCACTTTTAAGCAACATCACTTTCCCCTTTTATTGCACTGTCCTCCCTTGGCATCCCTGGGAGCTTGCTTTCAATAATCAACCTAGAAGAAGTTGAGAATTGGAATGAGGTCCTTCGTATGCTGGAGGAAGCTATTCAGTGTATGCCTCAGTCCGATTTGATCAAGAAAGTCATCACAGGATGTTACTTTAGCCTGCCAGCAAAGCTGAAATGCTGCTTCCTTTATTGTGGAATGTTTCCCCGCCTCTCTCTCTTAAAATCTTCATTTTCCTAAATTAATCAGAGAAAATCTCATGACTTAATTCAAACAAACCCATAATTCATACCGTGGTGTCCCAACATTCATCCAAGAAAGGTTCATCTTCATCACGGAAACATCCCAAAATTTGAGGGAATGCTATCAAATGAGTTCAAAGGCTTAAGATGCTATACAGGGGAACCTTCAGAACTTTCACCAGGCCCTATAGGAGAGATCAGATGGAGTCAGCTGCATAATGAATCCATTGCAAAATTAGAGCCAAACTCTATGTTGGTTGGGCAAGATGTTCTATTCTCCATGGATATTAAAACAGTGATTTGTCTTTCTATCCATAAAAAAAACTTAACACTGCTCTCAAGAGCATTAAAGTTTTTCCCATGATTAATAATTATTAAATTAATCAGAGATAAATAAATATTTTTCCTCTTGATTTCACAGTAAAACGACTAATATAATTTTGAAAGCAAGAATTTAAAACTAGCATTAATATGCCTTTTTTTTTTATTTTCACAATGATACAAATATAAAAAATAAAAAACAATTAAAATACACAATGAAAGGATAAAAATACATTTGAGAGCAAGAAATTTAAATCTACAGCCAGTGGCCTTTTTGGAGTCACGTGTGTCGTCATTAGTGACCAGGTTTGTTGCTTATAGGCTTTTCTTCCTTCTCTTCCCTACAAACAATTACAGTTTAGCCCTCCTTTTTATCACTCTTTTTTATTTGTATTTCAACTTTAGTCTTTATTCGATTTATTTTTAATTTTTAGTCTTGATCCTTTTGTAGAAGTTTTTTTTTAATTTCACCATTCAATGTCAATTTATCAAATATTTTATTTTTCAATTTGATCCCTGGTTTTTTTCTATTTTTTTCTTGACCCTTTTGTAAAAGTTTTATTGGTTTTTAATTTTATCCTTTAATTCAAATTGATCGTATAATTTTTTTTTTAATTTGATCCTCATTCTTTTGATTTCTAATTTTATTATTATTTCTTTTGTAAAAGTTACTATTCTTTTTAGTTTCACTATCCAATTAAAAAATTACTTTTATATCAATTTTGATTGACATTCTTTTAATTTTTGTTGTCTATTTGCTAAATTCGTTTTTCTTTAAATTTCACTCTTCAATAAAATATAAGTTTCTTTTCTATTTTAATTTTCATCTTCATAGTTTTAATTTCTCTTTTTTAGTCCTTTATACAAACGATATTCTGTTTTTCTATTTTCATCACTCAATATTTGATTGATTGAGATTAGGCTTCATGTTTTTTTTTCAAATAGGGTGTTTTGGGCCTTATGACCTAAGTCATTGTTTAAAAAGTTAACGCAATTTTTTTAAAAAAAGAGGTTTGTAACTCTCTTTATTTTTTTATCGGATTATTTCAATTTCATGATCTAGACCGGCTAGTTTGGCAGGATATTGAAAGTTGGCTTGAACCTAATTATCAAGGTTATGGGTTTATCATGTTAACTTGGGGTAATCAAAGCCGGTTTTTTTCTGATCATGTTTTACCTCATTTTGTTTTTTTATATTTAAGATTTCAATATTTGTTTTTTTCCTGTCTTTTTTATCATTATTTTATTAAATAAAATATTGATTATGATAAACAATCATGCCACAAGATCAAATATTTTGATCTATATTTATATATTGATTTTTCTAGTTTAGTATTTTATTATCGTTAACAAAACAAGTTAGTATTATTATCACAAGTAATTATTGATTTATTTAATTAAATATATGCATAAATTTTTTTATTTATAATTATGATTTTTGTATGTCAAATAAATTGAAAAAACTTGCATATTAATTAATTAACAATACCCTAGAACATGTGGGAAAAATATTAGAGCAATGAATAGTACTTGCTTCACTTGTTTTAGTGTGGACCTACAAAACATTTGTTTTTTTTCTTCTTATTTTTTTCAATCAATGTTTTATAAAAAAAATTCTTTAGTATTAGTTTTTTTATTTATCCAACTCTCTGATATGGATCGCAAGTTTAGAAGGTTAACTTGGTTAGCTAGGGTTTTTTCTTCATTAACTTTTTTTCTTCTAATTTCATCCTTTATTGTTGGGTTAATTAGGAATTAAGCTTCATGAATTGTTTTATTTGCTTTCTATTAGGTTATTCTTGTCTCATAACCCTGGAATAATGTTTAATAGGTTTAACTTGAGTTGACTCATATTATTATTTTTATGAATTTTTAATTGAATTGTTTTTCAATTTTATCAATGAATATTGGATTGATTGAAGATTAAGCTTCATTATCTATTTTGATTTGTTTTTTATAGGGATATCTTGATCTCATGATTAAGATCGCAGGTTTTTGTATTTTTACCCTAGATAAATCAAGATAGATTTTTTAAAAAAAGGTTATCTCAATCTTATGTCCTTCAATATTGAATTTGGTTTATAATGAGTTGTTTGCATCTCATGACTCGGATTGTGGGTTTTGCATGTTAATCTAGTCTGCTCGTTTTTTTTTGTTTTTTTAATTATTTTTTTCAATTTCATCATTTAATATTGTATTTTATTAAGAATTAGGTTTTATGACTATATTTTACTTGCTTTTTATGAGGTTATCTCAGCACTATTACCTAGGAATAGTGCTTAATGGGTCAACCCATATTGACTTGCTATATTTTCTTGTCTTTTTTTAATTAAAAATCTTACAAATTTAATTGTTCAATATTGTATCTTAGAATATTGATTTTTAACTAAGCCTCATTTTTTTATTTATTCTTTATGAGGTTATGTCAATCTTATGACTAGAATCTTGGATTTGGCAAGTTGATTAACGTTACTCCAGGTTTGACAATTGTCTTGGATTATTTTTTATGTTTTTTTTTTTTATTGATTTTTTTTAGTCTTATCTTTCAACATTAGACTGATTGAGAATTAAATTTTATAATTTATTTTGATTTTTTTCTATGAAGCTACATCGATCTTATGACCCAAGTCACGAGTTATAAAATTTGGGTGGATTTTTAGGTGTTTTTAATTAAAAAAAATTAATTTCATCCTTCAACATTGAGTTAATTGAAAATTAAAATTTATAATTTGTTTTTTATAGAGTTACTCATAGTCCCATAACATGTATCATAAATATATGACATATTAACTCGGGTTGACTCAAATCAATTCAATATGTTATTATCTTGATATTTATAAAAAAAAAATCATTTTGAAAAATACATCAAGTCAAACTATATTTTAACGGATCATCCAGGTTGCTTTAGAACCTGCAAAGTCAATAAGATTATTCAAGTCAACCCCAACACAGTTTAGATTTATTTTCCACTAAACAATAACATTACCAATATCTTAATATTTTCTTATCAAAATAAATTTAACCGACTCACAGCTTCGCATAGGTCAAGAATCTAATATACTTGCATTGGGTTGAAAACAAAATTATCTAGCTGCGAAGCGAGGGTTAGGGTTAGATAACTAGTATAGATCTCAAAAGGAAACATCTGGACCATGTCAGATTTATTAGAAAACATATATAATAACCCCACACATTTCTCAAGTCTTAATATCATAGTCGAGTTAAGACGGAAAACATTAACAAGGAGTATTACCAGAAGCAAGGTTCTTACAATAGATTAGCTTAGGCCAAGCTAGCCAGCATGCTGTTTAACCTTCCTTTCCAGTTCATTTTTATCAGCACCCACAACCTTGTCAATCTCGTTGCCATTCTTTATGAAGTAGAAGGTAGGAACACTGCTGATATTCCAGCGAGCAGCCACATCTCTTGCCTCGTCTATGTCGACTTTCAGGAATACAACTTTCGGGTACTTCGCAGCTAAGCTTGTGAAAATGGGGGCAATCATTCGACATGGCCCGCACCACGATGCGGTGAAGTACAAGATTGCGAGGCGGGAAGTTTTTGACGCGGCATTCAGTTTGGGATCTAGTTCCTTGGCAGAATGAATGCCTATAACTTGTCCTGTATATCAAAAAAGAAGAAGTTGAAAATGACCTACAGATGCCATTGTATTGGAAGCACCATATAACAATTCATCCTACTTCGCATATCACTGATGACAAAGTTTATCTCAACAATTTATCAGGTGGTCTCAAATCAGGAGGTTAGGAATAACAAATATCCTAGTCTATAATGGTGGAAAATGGAAACCGCTAGCTTTTCTAAATAAATATGCTTTAGAAAGTTTATAGTATTCCATTGTTCCTAGCTCTGCCCTGACAACGTTATTATGATTGTTCTCTTGTCCTTTACTGTACTTGAAGAGCCTATGCATGCCATATATACACTAGGAATGGATGCTGGACACACCAAACTAATGAAAGATATACTAAAACACCGACGATTTACGACACTTTAAAACATACCCAAACCAAGCACAAGAACAGAAATGACCTAAGAAGCCTCAAGAATTCTGGCAAAGAGCAAGTCAGTTTGTTGTTTCCATTCTTTTGTACAATTAAATCACTTACTGAAAAAAACCCTGATTATCCATGAATTTCTTCTTCCTGTTTACACCAATACAAACCAACCCCTTCCCTAAAAAAATAAAAGGAAGAAAAAATAAATGCCTTAAATATGAGCAGGGACGTGTGATGTTTTAAAAAAGTTAGGACCAACGTAGAAGTCCTAAATCTGAGTGTTGGCTAGATAAGCACTCGGAACTAAGAGAAATAATACCAACCTAGCATCAGCAGAGTAGTGATGAAGGGAAAGATTATAATCCAAAGCCTAAAAATTGTGAAGCCCATACAGTGCAACTGTGTTAAATTTAGTATCATGTCATCCAAAATGAAATTTTCTCAGCTGCACTGGTTGCCTGTGGGTGTGTGCACACAAGTTCTCATGGGCAGATGAGACATAAAAAAGAACAAAAAAACATACCTTCCTTCAGAGCAGATATGGCTTCTCTTTCCTGCATTGAATCAAAGAGTACTTCAGTATACAGCCATCAAATACAAACCATAATTTAGCAAACCATTTGAGTAAGAGAAAGCAGTGTTGGCTGTACAACATTTCTTGCTATAATAATCACCAAACAAATTGTTTGAGCACTCGTGAGTACGCATAGGATAAATCTAGAAATTTGAAATCGTGTTTTTTCTATTAAAATGCCATATTGAACAGCTTAAAATATACCGTTTTAAAACGATAAGTTAAATCATCTTTCTCATTAATCTTGACGCTCCCACTAGCATTAGATTATCCTAAAAATAAGTAGCTAGAAAAAATTTCATAAAAAACTAAATAGAAAAACTTGCATAAAAATATGAGACTCATTCGAGGAAGGCCAGCCCAATTAAATGATTAGAGAACATTGTAGACCAACTTCATGTTTTGCCTCCCCAGCATATTTTTTTTAAGAGTATTGTTTCATTTGTGACTTTGGATTGCCGATCCTCTTACTAATACCACTATAACTTGACCCAAAAGCATTCAAGAGTAGCCGTGATCAATTCCCACTAACACTTATTGTAACAACCTGAATTTTTTTTTTTTTTTTATATAAATATATATATATACTTAACAAGCATGGTGCCAGAAATCAGAGAGCCTGATTACCTCACATTATCGAAATACCATCCATACGATCAACATTTCATTAAAAGTGGCTCATATATAAACATGTAGTATTATGGTTGCATAATTAGAAAATTCATATTAAAAATATGCCTACATAGACATGAGTTTGCATTCCTATCGTAACTAATAGCCATTACAAATTTATACAGAAGGGTTTAATAAAAGTTATGCGTTCAGTACATTGTTTCATACAAAGTATATTGCGATTTAGTATGCATCTACGTGATTCCTTGCAAAAGTAGGTTCCCGTGTGTCGGGTTCCTAGACATCTGGTGGATATGACATCCCTGCAGTAGTATTAAACATTTAAGAGAATGTAATTACTTAATCATAATAATAATGATGAAGATTAAACGGTCTGGCAGTTAAATGAGGCATCAACATTTATAATCACTTCATATATTTGGTACATATAGCTTGTAATGCAATATATATACACCAACTATTGTAATTAACCATAATCTCAAACCCGACTATCCTCATAAGGCATCATTTGCTAAGGTTAACCGTTCATTCACTCCGGTCATCCTTTCCGGATACCATTAGCCGAAGCTAATCATTCTTTTGTCCCGGCCATCCATTCGGATGCCATTAGCCGAAGCTAATCAATCGTTCGTCCCGGCCATCCATTCGGATGCCATTAGCCAAAGCTAATCAATCATTTGTTCCGGCCATCCCTTCGGATGCCATTAGCCGAAGCTAATCAATCGTTCATCCCGGCCATCCATTCGGATGCCATTAGCCAAAGCTAATCAATCATTTGTTCCGGCCATCCTTTCGGATGCCGTTAGCCGAAACCAATTAATCGTTTATCCCGGTCATCCTTTCGGATGCCATTAGCCGAAGCTAATCAATCATTTGTTCCGGCCATCCTTTCGGATGCCATTAGCCGAAGCTAATCAATCATTTTTTTTTCCGGCCATCCTTTCGGATGCCATTAGCCGAAGCTAATCAATCGATTAATCACATTTAAGCATTCAACAATCTAATATAAACTCTATCGCATTCGAATAATATTCAACTTAAAATACTTCTTACGTGTCATATAAAAAGAGAGGTGTAATTCATCTACCTGCTCTACTTCTGGGTTGTTCTTGTTTGGACGATAGTTCAATCCCGACTGCACCGCCTTAAACTGGAGAGCTACTGTTAAGCATCAATATCTCCTTGCTGAAGTGTACCATTCTCATCTCCACCGTTCAGCACATGAATAACACTCATACGCACCACATACCCAAATTTCAGATTGATCCAACGGTGCAATAAAGGCAAACTAGCTGGCAGCTCTGACTGGCCGAAGAAACAGATTTAGCTATATTGTTCAAAAGATTACACGTCTCCACCAGAGCAATACCAGGCTGATCCCTCCGGTAAACATTTACTAACAAGTAAGGCGCACAACATACCAAAAGTTCAGAGAAATCCAACGGTGGACGGAGGAGGAACTAGCTGGCGACTCTGACGAGTTTGAGGGGGTTTTCCAGAAATCTTCAGATGACTGGATTTCTCAAACGGCTTCAGATAATAACAATCCCTCCGGTCAGATTTTAGACAATGGTTAGGTGCATAACATACTCAAATTCCAGCCCGATCCAACGGTGGCCGGAGGAGATATTGTTCTCGGAGTACCACCCCTTCTTATCTTTTTCTCTCTAACTCATCCCCCCCCCCCCCCCCCCCCCCCCCTAAGTGCACAAATGAGCCCCCCATTTCCTTTTAAATGTATCTTTTTACCCCACCTCTTCTCTTCTTATAATTTAAATCATAATCTTTTTATTTATTTCAATTTCACCTCTCTCAACTTATTTTACTCATCCTTTAATTCATTCCTTGGTTTTTTTGCAAGTTCATCTTGTTGCAGATTACTTACGGAATATTGACCTTGGTCGTATTTCTTTACGATTTTCTGTCACGTCACGAAATCGGCAGCGAAAATCTAAATCCGCCTTTAATATATAAATATTCTCTTGGGTGTTTACATTCTCCCCCCCTTTAATATGAATTTCGCCCTCGAAATTTAAGAGTTTCACACTCCATACCTGATAGTTTGAATAAATCGGGGTATATTTTTTTTTTCTTATCTCAGCCTTCCTCTCCCAAGTTTCCTCTTCTATTTAAGCATTTCGCCATAATATTCAGACGATGGGGATCTTTTTGTTCTGTAACTCCTTTTCACCCTGATCTACTATCCTTATTGGTCTCATTTCCAGTGTTAAGTCCTCCTTGACTTTGATGAGTTCAGTACATTGTTTCATACGAAGTATATTGCGATTTAGTATGCATCTACGTGATTCCTTGCAAAAGTAGGTTCCCGTGTGTCGGGTTCCTAGACATCTGGTGGATTTGACATCCCTGCAAAAGTATTAAACGGGGGCTCATTTGTGCACTTAGGGGGGGGGGGGAGATAAGTTAGAGAGAGGTTGAAGAGATGAGTTCAGTACATTGTTTCATACGAAGTATATTGCGATTTAGTATGCATCTACGTGATTCCTTGCAAAAGTAGGTTCCCGTGTGTCAGGTTCCTAGACATCTGGTGGATATGACATCCCTGCAGTAGTATTAAACGGGGGCTCATTTGTGCACTTAGGGGGGGGGGGAGATAAGTTAGAGAGAGGTTGAAGAGAAAAAGATGAGAAGGGGTGGTACTCCGAGAACAATATCTCCTCCGGCCACCGTTGGATCGGGCTGGAATTTGAGTATGTTATGCACCTAACCATTGTCTAAAATCTGACCGGAGGGATTGTTATTATCTGAAGCCGTTTGAGAAATCCAGTCATCTGAAGATTTCTGGAAAACCCCCTCAAACTCGTCAGAGTCGCCAGCAAGTTCCTCCTCCGTCCACCGTTGGATTTCTCTGAACTTTTGGTATGTTGTGCGCCTTACTTGTTAGTAAATGTTTACCGGAGGGATCAGCCTGGTATTGCTCTGGTGGAGACGTGTAATCTTTTGAACAATATAGCTAAATCTGTTTCTTCGGCCAGTCAGAGCTGCCAGCTAGTTTGCCTTTATTGCACCGTTGGATCAATCTGAAATTTGGGTATGTGGTGCGTATGAGTGTTATTCATGTGCTGAACGGTGGAGATGAGAATGGTACACTTCAGCAAGGAGATATTGATGCTTAACAGTAGCTCTCCAGTTTAAGGCGGTGCAGTCGGGATTGAACCATCGTCCAGACAAGAACAACCCAGAAATAGAGCAGGTAGGTGAATTACACCTCTCTTTTTATACGACACGTAAGAAGTATTTTAAGTTGAATATTATTCGAATGCGATAGAATTTATATTAGATTGTTGAATGCTTAAATGTGAATAATCGATTGATTAGCTTGGGCTAATGGCATCCGAAAGGATGGCCGGAAAAAAAATGATTGATTAGCTTCGGCTAATGGCATCCGAAAGGATGGCCGGGATAAACGATTAATTGGTTTCGGCTAACGGCATCCGAAAAGATGGCCGGAACAAATGATTGATTAGCTTCGGCTAATGGCATCCGAAAGGATGGCCGGGATAAACGATTAATTGGTTTCGGCTAACGGCATCCGAAAGGATGGCCGGAACAAATGATTGATTAGCTTGGGCTAATGGCATCCGAATGGATGGCCGGGATGAACGATTGATTAGCTTCGGCTAATGGCATCCGAAGGGATGGCCGGAACAAATGATTGATTAGCTTCGGCTAATGGCATCCGAATGGATGGCCGGGACGAACGATTGATTAGCTTCGGCTAATGGCATCCGAATGGATGGCCGGGACAAAAGAATGATTAGCTTTGGCTAATGGTATCCGGAAAGGATGACCGGAGTGAATGAACGGTTAACCTTAGCAAATGATGCCTTATGAGGATAGTCGGGTTTGAGATTATGATTAATTACAATAGTTGGTGTATATATATTGCATTACAAGCTATATGTACCAAATATATGAAGTGATTATAAATGTTGATGCCTCATTTAACTGCCAGACCGTTTAATCTTCATCATTATTATTATGATTAAGTAATTAAATTCTCTTAAATGTTTAATACTACTGCAGGGATGTCATATCCACCAGATGTCTAGGAACCCGACACACGGGAACCTACTTTTGCAAGGAATCACGTACATGCATACTAAATCGCAATATACTTCGTATGAAACAATGTACTGAACGCATAACTTTTATTAAACCCTTCTGTATAAATTTGTAATGGCTATTAGTTACGATAGGAATGCAAACTCATGTCTATGTAGGCATATTTTTAATATGAATTTTCTAATTGTGCAACCATAATACTACATGTTTATGTAAGTTCCACTTTTAATGAAATGTTGATCGTATGGATGGTATTTCGATGATGTGAGGTAATCAGGCTCTCTGATTTCTGGCACCATGCGTGTTAAGTATATATATATTTATAAAAAAAAAAAAAATATCGGGTTGTTACACTTATGAACCATCATATATGGAGCATCATGCATCATAAACAGAAACTTTTCAACAAGAGACAAGTATATGTGCACCTAAAGTCGTAAATGTTTTTCCTCCCAACGGATAATAAAAGAGCAATTATTAGTATAATAATAATAAATAAAAAACCACTTACTTGGGCTTCAGCTCGTTGTTTTCTCTCATTTTCAGCTTTCTTTAGCTCCCTTTCTTTTTGGAGGCGTTCATATTTTCTACGATGCTCTTCAATTTTGTGGGCATTAGGTTCAACCTGTGAGTTTGATTGTATTATCAGATAACATTTACTGTACTGAATCATGATAAACAAAGGCAATTTACCTTTTTCAGCATCGAACCAATCTCATCATCATAGTCTAATTTTGACACCTCGCGCAGATCAGTTGCTGCTTGTTCCCATTGCCCCAACATGGCTCTGGCTATGCCGCGTACTTTATATCCTTTTGCAGAGTCTGGATTGATCTAAAGAATATAATTCACCACTGTAAGTCGTCATGCTTGTCGAATGGGATAAATAATCTCAGACGTGTGACATTTGATTAATCTAAAATTTTAAAATTTCTGCTGCTGACTATATAAAATCAGTTGTAGAGGGGACTCGGCCACACTTACTGCCAGAGCAGCATCAGCATCACGAATCGCAGCATGAGGTTTCTTCAGTTTAACAAAAACACTACCTAAGAAAAAGTATCTTAGGACACTAAGAGATTGATGAACATGATAAGGTCAGGCATTAAATGAAAATTGAAAGTTGAATTTCGAATCAGATAACATAAACTTTCTTAAAAACAAAAAGCTACCTCGTGTGGCATATAATATAGCTGAAGTTGGATTCAACATGATGGCTTCTGTTATATGATCTATGGCTTCTTCCAGCTTACCTGGAAAAGAGACAAAGTTGGCAAGAAACACTACGTGAGACATCTCAATCAGAAAAGCTAATACCAAAGGCCAACAGCATACCTTCAGAGATTGCATCCATAGCTTTTGATTTTTCGGATTGAGCAGCATCCCGCATTTCTTCTGTAACTTCAACTGCAGGGTCTCCCATCTGTAATCACAAAACATTTGTGCTTAGCGTATGTATAAAGCATGTTTAAGGCCTCTGAAGCAGCTAAATGGAGGTGGCTGAACTCAATGAACTCTTTCCATCACCTTTTGTGGAGGATCATTGTCAGGTTCCACGACATCAGTATTATCCAAGTCAATATCAGACTCAACAATTTCATCATCATCTTCAATTGGTCTTTTGGAATCAGTGTATTCCCCAGAGTCAGCCATGTCAAAATCACCTTTCTCCTGCATATGAGCATGCTGTCATCATCACATAACAATTTCCATAAAGCCAATTACCTTTCATGCTACAAACCAATTTATAATCTGTGTTTTAAAAAAAACAAATCAATTAGGCTCAGTGGTCATTATTGCAAAGAATTCATGATATGGAAAAATGAGGAACTCGATTTCTCTTGTTCCAAGCAAGTTCTTACTTTATAATTCACTAGGCCAGAGTCCAAAACTCGAGCAATATTTTTGCCAGTAAAATAAACAGTATAGAAAAAATTATTAGAGAAGAAAACATTCTTTTTTGAAATAAAAGAAAGCGTGATATTTTAGAGTAAAAATCGTAAGAACAAGATCAATCCAATGTTTCAATTACAAAATCCTTCATCGTTTCCTCTTTGAAGGATTTTAACGAAAAATATTTTAATAACTCCACATTATCATATACAGCTCAAACTTTTCTCAGCAAAGATGGTTTTATGTAATAACACTTATTAATTGTTTATATTCGATTCAAAGTTGAATCTTTCCTCTCTCTTTTTCCTCATTTGTTTCCATTTCAAGAAATGATCATAAGGATATGTAAATTAGTATCGAAAACCATTCTTTAAAGAATTTCAGCAATATACAACTGCAAGAAATGACGTTATAACTCATTCCAGTGACAACAAAATAAGTTCAAATCCATTGAGACAGTCGCTCATACACAATTTTGTGCATTCTTTACAAACCCAGAAGCAACAGCAGGCAAAAAAACCAAAACTGCATAAACCAGAAGTGAAAAGTGTGGCCAAGAAGCCATGCCTCACCGATTTTGTCTCTGGAGGAACTCGAGCACCAAGGCTGCGAACCCAAAAAAAAACACTACAGCATTAAAACCAAACACAACAAAAACAAGAAACATTAAGATATGCAGAGATTTTGGTTGGAAATCTATACCTTTGAAGATAAGTTTTGAAGAAAGCAAGAGATGGGGTGTGGATAATAGAAGGGTTAGTCTTACACTGATCAACAAAGTGTTTGAGATCAGTCACTTTAGCGGCATCCATTTTGGAACAAATGCTTCGCTTTCTTTTTCGTCTCTCAGAATATCTTTGACAGCAAGTGATGCGCTTGGAACCTTGTACTAATTTTGTTTACACGCGCACACACGCTTTGATTCGGTGGAAAAAAAACACGTCAGATGTGTTTTATGGGGAAAACAACATCTGGATCCTCTAATTATTTTTATTTGTTTTTTGTTGATTTAATTCTTAATTAAAAAATATTAATTATAAATTATAATAAAAAAACTTGTTTTTTCTGGTGTTTTAAGAGTATTTTTGATTAAAAAAATAAAAAAAAAATCTTGCTTTAAACTAAATTTGTTTATGTATTTTCATATTATTTTGATGTTAAAAATAATTTTAATTTTTTTGTTAAAAAATCTTAAAATGTTAGAGATATAGTGTTTTAAAATTAAATATTTCAAAATATGAGATTTTATTATAGAAATATTTCAAGAAAAAATATTTTCTTGCTAAGTGAATTTTTTTGTTTCTTAAATATGTTTTTGAAAAAATAATTGATATTCATCATACAATTTAATTTAGTTGAAATTGACTAAATTTCATAAACATAAGGTAAGTTTTGATCATATTTTATTTAACATGGACAAATTTACATAACCACGTTCTTTCTCATTTTATAAACATTTATATTATGATCACTTAAAAGGATCATAGTCCAAACCCATTTAGGGTTCACCATACCTATAGGCCATATAGTTTAATTATGGTTTTAACACCATTAAAATTCAGGAATATTGTTTTAGCTAACTATTTATGTTGATTCAATTCAACGTTTTTTTCATTATTTCTAACCAACCAATTTTTTTAGTCTATTTCAACACTCATTATATTATTTTTGGCTCGTCAATATCAATTTTAATCTCAATATCTATGTTACCTGTTATGGCTCATTTACATATTTTTATTAACATGTCAGCTTACACGTATCTCGACTAATGTCACAGACCCTGAAGTTATATGACTCATCTATATTATTTAAAGCTCAATATGGTTTTAGTTTATTTTTTGCTTATCCATATTATTATTATTTTTTTCAACATACTTTATGTCAATGTGACTCATTTATATATTTTTCCATTTGAAATGTTAGTTATGCCCACATGGATCATATATGTGTGTGGGTGTTTGTCCTTCTAAAATATTTCTTATACTCATGTATGGCACATTACAATATTTCTTCCAATTTTACATTTGTTATGCTCAATTATGGCACATTCCAATTTTTTTAATTTCAGTTTTTCTTACGCTCAATTATTTCTCACAAATAAACTTCATTGTAACAATCAATTTAATTCATATATTTATTTTTATTATCTCAATCAATCTCAATTTCACAAATAATCACATTGTTATAGTTAGTTTAATCATGAATAATCTTGTCATTGTGGTTGGTTTAGCATTTAAAATAGTACACACTCATACGGCCAACTCAATATATATTTCAATCCATAACACCAGGTCATGTGATTGGCTCACTAAAAAAATTGACCATTAGCCCTCGCTCATATAGTCTGGTTAAAAATATTTTATCATTAACCTTGGTTTGAAAATATTTTTATCATTAGCTCTCACTCATTTGGCTGATTTAAAAAAATAAAAAAAACTAACATTTAACCACCACTCATGTTGCCAACTTGAAAACATTTGTATCATTAGTCCTCACTAATATGACCAACTTAAAAACATTTTTTATCATTTTTCTCAATAATATGACCGGCTTAAAACATGTTGTCATTCACCCTCGCTCATGTGGTCAACTTAAAACTTATTGCAAAGTCTTTTGTTGTGGTCGATTGCAATTTACGTATTGGTTTCAACCACTGTGGTCGATTACGATTAACATACAAGTATTTCTATCATAACGGTCAATTAGTATTCATACAAAAATCAGAATTTTTATACAATAAAACATTCAAATTCAACCTAAACATGTTCATAATCAATCACAACACTTTTTTTAACACAATTCTCATCCTAAAATCGGAATACCCCTAAATTTCCACATTAAGACCGGCCACTTCATGGTCTAAAAATCCATGGTTGGACTTAATCCTTTCCTTTTTTTCTTCATAATTATACAATTTAAAAACCAAACAACCAAGAAATAAACCAAACTTTCATATTAACAAAACAACATATTTGATTCAATCCTTCTTTTCTTTAATCCAAGTATTGATAGCTTAATTCAAACGTAACAAGACTATTTACTTGGCCCAACATAGTTAATTTAACATAACATGTCAAATCCTTACAATCTTATATACTCAAATTTCCTATTTCTCATAAGTATAAAATCTAACTTCATTCAAAATTCTCATCATCATGCAAACCTTATGAACAACACAATTTAACCAAATTATAAACCAGTCTCCTAAACGTCTTAAAACTTTGTAAACTAAAAATTGTATATTCAATTCAAGCACTCCCACTTCCATAATATAAAATTCAGATTCCCTACACATAACCATAACATAAACTTTACATAATCAAGATCAAAATTATCTCACATTCAATTTCTCACACATACACATCCAATCCATAAATAATTTCACAAAATTTAAACAAATATTTCCACTCTCATGAAATTCTCTCATGATCAGCCCTAAAAATAATGTCCACACATTGATTTTTATATCAACTCTTTATAAAATTTTACTCTATTTGAAATATATTTACGTTAAAATCACAATTTCACAACTAAACATCCCTAATTTTATTCAAGTATCCTAAATTGAATAAATTTGAAATTATTCCCTTACATGCCCAAAACTTCAAACACAAGAAAATAGATAGTAAAAAACACTTTACCAATTAAATTTGTACTCAATTACTTGATTCCCTAAGCCAGGGAGAGGGGAAAGAAACTTGCCTAAAAGTGGTTGATTAACACTGATTATGGGTATGGAAAAGGTCAATCTTAGTGGCAATAAGTTTCATTCAATGAGAATAGTTATATTTTGCTTCTATTTGGCCTTTAATTGTTCGAAGTTGTATATTTAGGCTTGATAATTTTTATAAATTCAAGTTTATTTTGGTTTTTTGAACTATCTTTAGGTTATTTAATGCCATAAATTTATTTATTTAGGTATTAATGGTGTTTTCTAGGTGTTTTCAGATCACAAATGATTGAAAATAAGATTTTAAGTCTAGATATCATATCCTTTAATTCTCATGCCTCCTTTTTGGTGGTAGGATTATGGGAAGAAGATGACATGTTATATGATGCAAAAAAACATGTTGTCTATTGCAAAACAATATTGTCGATTTCTTTCTTAAACAAAAACAAATCGGATGATATTTCATTTGAAAAAAACAAATATTGGTCCAAGTGTATGAGCCTTCCTCAAGCCCACATGTTTTCTTTTCTATAACAAGCCTAGCCACGTTGAGCCACTTGGGATCACATGTGTTGTGCTTTTTATAATTGACCATATATAGTTTTTTTCTTTTTTTATCTTTTAGTTGTTTTCTCCAAGTTCATGTCTCAATTTTAGGTTTTTATTGAATTTTATCCTTCAATGTTTGGTTAATTATAAATCAATTTTTATATTATTTATTGTAATTTAAAACAAAAAACAAATTCAGCACAGTTAAGTCCATAACCTAGGTAACAGGTTTGACAAGTTGACTAGGGTTAATCTAGCTTGTGTCTTTTTTTATGTTTTCTTAGACCTGCCAAGTTGATAAGATAATGGCAGGACAACTTTCACATTATTTAATTTAAAACTCAAGCTAAGCAAATAGTTGATTCATGAGTTTTCAAGTGGGACAAATTGTACTCAGTTTAATGACAATTCTAAAAAGTTTCATATTATCTAGATATTATTTGTTATGTTAAAAAATAAGTAGTTCAATCATAATAAGTGTTTTAATCATGAGAAAATTATTTATACTATTTGGAATTCAAATGAACATTAATTACTAATACAACTTGAATTACACTAATGTAACTATCATGCATATGTAGAATATTAAGATGTGTTTGTGTTAAGGGTTAAAATGAGGCTCTATTTTTGCCACTTTTTGATTGTTTAATAACAATATCAGAACCCTGAACAGCATTATCTATAAGTTATACAATATTATCTCTTTAACATGTTTTGGAATTGTGCTCATTTTCTTGACAGGTATTGCATCTAAGTATGGAAGTCTTTGTCCTCATATTACTAGGTTAATGTTTTATTTCTTGCCTTCGTCTATTCTTTCTCAATCTACTCACACTCTTTTTAATGTTTAGGGTAGAATAATTACATCTCTTTTTTTAGGTTATAAATCAACTTTTGATGTTGAGTGCACCACCTCATTATATATCTTCCTTAACATTTCAATATTATAATACTCATGACAGAAAAGTCTTTTAATTCCATTCTCTTGTGATGTATATAAGGGAGCATATATCTATATAGTATGCATGTCACTATCTATTCACCAAACAAGTCCTATTTTTTTAACATATCAATAGAAATTTTGGTTTGGTCTTTAAAGACTTGATATTTATTAAAACTTGTTACAAGCATTTTTATATTTCTTCACTTCTCAATAATCTTTTCCATTACCTTCCAAACATAAGGTGTGGTATTTTTTTTCCAACTTGCAAAATCTATCATGAAATCTAAATATACATTTCAACCTAATATTCTTTAATAACATAACAATTGGCATACTCCTATATTTCCCAACCTATTGAATGACTTGGCTAAATTACTAGTTATATTTTAAACCTTAACTTGGTATCAAATAAATGTTTTCCATATCTTAGTAGGGATGTTATTTAACCAATTTAATGCTTCAATGTTAAATCTTTGTCACGACGATGGTTTTTTTCTCTTCTCGCGCGCTGCCATCCTAAAAGAAGGGAGACGACGCACGGTAAAGGTTTTCTTATAATTGTAGAATTACTATTGTAATTTTTAGGAGTCACCACCTAGTATTAAGGTCACTAGAAAACATAATGGTCTGCGAGATTCTATGTAAGGGGACTTGTTGTGCAATGGGAAGACTTATCACTCCAGTGCACCCTACCTAAGGTAAGCTAGATTGTTGTTTGATTGTTTTTCCAAGTTAGATTTTTTATCTATTGGTCTTTTCTAAGGCTCAAGTAGATATTTTTTCGTAAGAGAATCTCTACCTCATTGAGTCGAAACTTAATCATTTTAGGGTTCAAATTTTAACACTGCATTTATTGCCTTTTTAATATGTATGGATGTACTTTACATTGTAACCTAGTATTAAGGTCACTAGAAAACATAATGGTCTGCAAGATTCCATGTAAGGGGACTTGTTGTGCAATGGGAAGACTTATCACTCCAGGGCACCCTACCTAAGGTAAGCTAGATTGTTGTTTGATTGTTTTTCCAAGTTAGATTTTTTATCTATTGGTCTTTTCTAAGGCTCAAAGTAGATATTTTTTCGTAAGAGAGTATCTACCTCATTGAGTCGAAACTTAATCGTTTTAGGGTTTGAATTTTAACACTGCATTTATTGCCTTTTTAATACGTATGGGTGTACTTTACATTGTAATTTTACACCCCGATAATTAAAATTTACAAAAAAGAACAAATTGATTGTTGAACGATTTTTGATATTTTGGTCAAACTCTAATGGATAATCATAAACTAATTATGATATCTCATTTTTCATTTCAAAACATTAGAAAAGATGCCTTTTTAATGGAAAATATGCGTATGAAATTTTTAGAATTTGGTCGTATGCACAAAAAACAAAAAATTCTTTTCTTTTTTGTTTTTCTTAATGCAATTTTATATTTTATTTTTAAAAAAATATTCAGATTAGATTGGGCCCGATGAAATGGGTTGGCCCAATATCTTTCTCGAGTCGGGCTAGATAGAATGTCCAGCCCTTCCTACTGTTCACTTGTACAGTGAACAATAACTGGCAGAGAAGGAGGTTACTTGTCGTTGTTGCCGTGTCAAGGAGATCGGGCTGGTTCTGCTAAAGGTGGTGGTGCTGGGAATGATGACCTGTGGTGGTAGCAGAGAGGTGACGAAAGGTTGCTACAATGGTTGTTGTCATTATGTGGAGAGGTGTTGTTGTTGTTGTGGCGAAGAAGAAGAAGAAGAAGAAGAAGAAGAAGAAGAAGAAGAGCAGTTATCATTATGTGGGGAAGAAGGCGAGGTTGTTGTCGAAGATGAGAAGAGGAAAACGTTGGTGGTGTGAAGGAAAAAAATTGGAGGTGCCGATGTTGGGAAAGAAGGTTGGAGCTGCTGCAGGTGCTGTTGGTGTTGCTGGTGAGGAGAGGAAGGAGTTGTTGTGGCTGCCAAAAAGTTGTTGTTGGTCCTATCACCGAAAATATAGCTGCTACTTAATTAAATCCTTCAATTGAACGCTAAATTAATTCATAAACATAATTATACTTTAAATTGGCCCACAATTAAATCAAATTAGCCTGTAAAAAATATAATTATGCCTTTCGGTTTAATTTTTATAGAGATTTATCCAATAATCATTTATCTTAGCCTTGAATCTGCATTTTCCTTCATTTTTGGGCATAATAGAGATATGATCGGGATCCCGAATTTGTCCAAAATTTTCAACTTGATTTTTTCACCATGCTAGCCTCTTTTATTTTATTTTTGTTTTTTTATTTCAAGTAAATTTTAGAAATAACTCAAAAATAGGTTATGACAATCTTTAAATATCATATATGGATGTTGTAATTGAGATATGTATAAGCTTTTGAGGCACCTTAAGATGTGATTTGTTGTTCTAAACCATGAAATCCTTTTGTTCTTTATATTGGAATAAATATATCTTGAACAATTCTTATATGTTGCATTGGAGAATATTTTGGAAACAACTTTTGGTATACTCTAAAAAAGCAAAAGAAAACATTTACAATTAGAGGAGAAAATGGTAAAACACATGCAAAAATTGCACAAATAAATATAAATTAAAATATACCTTTTTTATATTAGATGTTATGCAAAATGACTTATAATGTATTTCATTCTTAATGGACCTATATAGAGTATACAAGAATCATCATCATGTGTCATTATTTCTAGACTGTAAAATAACATAATAACAAGAAATGGCCTATTATTGACATCCAAACCCATTACCAATAATAAAAACACATTTATATGGACCTTTGAGATGGCATCATCATAATTTAACTGTCATATTTATTAGCAACTTGTCTAGCTATTTAGGCATGTTTAGGCTTGGAAACTCAGGCCCATCCTTATGGGATTTTGATTTTAGGATCGTAAAAACTTATTTATAAACTTGTTTTCACATTAAAAACACTTCAAAAGCCTTTTAAAACATGTTTCTAACTACAAAAAAAAAATATAATCTCTCTAAAAAATAAGGGATAATTGAATTAAAAAAATTGATGGCTCAATCTAATTATTTCAACATTATGATAAAAGAAAACTAACCTTTATGTACTCCCTCAAGAATTCCAACCTATTAACACCAAGATCACCTTTTTGGTACTTTCTCACTTATCAATATTTTTCAACTCTCTCTTTCCATAAACTAAGGGACTAAGAAATAAATAAAATAAACATTTGAACCAAAAAGCAAAACTTCCAAACTAAAGGGACAACTAAATTTAAAAAAAACTTATTGGCTATTTTTTTATTAAAAAAACCGTTATATGAAAAGTAACAAAAAAAAAAAACATCCCTTTTTTTAATCAATTTTGACCCCTATTTTTTTTTAAATAATAAAACCTTGTGAAAGATTACACATTGAAGTTCTGGATTTAAGTCCTATTGGTATAGTAGCATGACTTTGCTTTTTTGAAAAAATGTTTGTTTTTATTTTAAATTATTTTCTATGTTTTTTTTATATGATATCAAAAATAAAATTTTAAAAAATATATATATTATTTTTTAATATATTTTAAAATGTGAGTCACTTTAAAAATCATTATCTAACACAATACTATACGCTACCTTAACAATAAACTTCTCACATAGCTCTTTGGTGGCTAGAAAAATTTCTTGAACTAAGAGGAACTACTACTGAAAAGAAAATTGTTCCATTTGAATGTGGGATAAAAAAATAAAAAAAAGATGGAAATAGAAATATCTTCCACTATGAGAAAGATCACTTTTACAGCACAGTGGAAGCTAATACAAGTTACAACTAGTCTAGAGTGTTGTTGGTTTAGAAGATTACGATCATAAACAAAATTGCTACTAATAATAAGAACCATATTTCTAAAGTAAATAAATCTATCAGCTTAAAAGAATTGAGCTTACAGATTATAAAAATAAATAGACGTTGAAGAAGATCACTCTTTCTTATGTAGAGTCTGTGTAGATCCCTTCAGCTGGCCTCCCCTCTTTTCACTGCTAGTTGTTGGCTGGGAGGGGGAAAGAGCAAGAGGTGTTCATCGATAAGCTCATACCATCAAATCTATGGCCGCCACCCTCGGGAGACTTCTTGCTTCCATTATAGGGCGATGTTTGCATCACCCTGCGACCACCCACAATACCATTTTAACGTGAGAAACTCAACGTAGCACAAAATTAAGGGGAAAAAATAAGTATAGTATTAGCTAAAATCATTCCTCAAGCACACGATTTCATATTTTTCTTTGATATGATATCAGAGCCTTGTTCACTCAGCGATCACGAGTTCAAATTTTATCACCGTCATTCAATTAACACAGCGTACCTTTCCTTGCGCTTCTCCAAAAAACGAGCCAACGATGCTTTACGAGCCTGAGGTACAGCCACTGCTAAAGAAAAAGTGGTTTCATCACAATAATATCAAATAATTGTAAGAAACGCAGATGTTAAAAGTAAAGCACTAGACGTTGCAAGCAATGCCATACCTCCTGGAACTAGAGTGGCAGAACCAGGTCCTACAGAACTAACTGGCTTGGAGGGCTCTGTTTGTTTGACAGAAGGTGCTAGAGTTACTACTGGCTTAACTAATGCTAAATCGTTGGTGCTGCTAGAGGTCACAGAAATAGGGCTTGGCATGCCTGAACATGGAGCCGTGGTGTTGATTTTGTTCCCAGCAAAAATATCACCCACATATGGTGGTCTGGGAATCGGTGCTTGTGCCTGAGCTTGAGGCGTGGAGACTGGCTTATTCTGAGTCCCAGAAGAGCCACCATTTCCAGCCAGAAACATAATGGCCTGAGCCTGCATTGACAGCGAATCATAAATGAGATTAAAAATAATAAAGATAATAGTAATAATATCCCACCTCCATTAAAACAAATGAGCTTTCAAGGATTAAAAGACACTGAAGTGAACAGATACCTTCTCAGGAGAAACATCATAAACACACACTGAACCAGCGTAGAATATGGTCAGCTGAGCAGGTGCTCCAGAGGATTTAGCACCATCCCTACAAAACAGATTCAAGTTTAACTTGCCGATTCCAGCCATGTTTAGGGGATTATTGAGCAGAACAGCATGTTTGAACAAGAAATAGACTTTTTGATACCTGAGATCAGTGGTGCCAATGACCGAACTGGGGGTAGGAAGAGCAGAAGCAGGGGTAACGACTGGAACTCCTCCGTGAGGTTTTGAGACTATTGAATTAGTAGCGATCATGTTGTGTCCGGCGGGAGGAAAATGGGACTGCGGGATGGGGGAGCTCATGGAAACGTTGATTGTTTGATTTTGTTGGCTGGAGATTGGGAACATCCTCGTATCCTGCGGGCGATTAACAAAGTAGGCATCTAAATGCTGTGCATCATAGGTTTTCATGGCATAATGGTTTCCAGCTTGTCTATCAAGAGCCATATTTTTCTACAATTTGCAGAAGGGGATGGTTAAACAATTAGCACAAACAAAAAATGAAAGCATATATTGCTCCTGAACAAGGTATAAACTTTCACCCACTTCATATTCATTTTACTCAACAATATGCAAAAATAGTATCTCATGGCTAGTTTTCAAGATTCTAGTCCAAGGCTGATCTTCATATCCTTCACATGTGAAATAAAATTGCGGCACACGCTTAACTAATTAGACCTTGTTTGGCATTGTGTTTCAAAAAAGTTTTTGAATTTTTACTTTAAATTATTTTTTATATATATTTTAAGATCATTTTGATGAATTTGTGAACGAAAAAACACTTTAGAAAGCATGCACTAAATATGAGTACAAAGGAATGCATAGAGGGAATTAACATAAAACCTGAACAAAGGCAGAGTATGATTTCTGGTTAGAATCAAAAGCATCAGCAGTTGAAATTGACATAAAGCCAGAGGATGAAGATGATGCTGTGGGGTCAAGAACAGCCTTTCTTGGTTTATCTTCCATGGAAGACTTGAATGACAAGAATTGAGGAATGGCAGAAACCTTGTTTGAAAAAGACCAGTGCATCCCTGAACCTCTCATGGCTACTGCAACACCAAGGAATATGGCAACGATGTCGTATTAGTTGTGACCATGATTATAATTTCTCCTGATGAATTCAATGAGAAATCATATGTGGGCAAAGCTGAAACATATTGTTAAATCTTTTATACAGTCCAACTATGGAGCTGTGATTAAGGATAAACACATGAATAATAATCCATATTTTAACACCAATAATCATAGAATCTCATGGAAATTGTTTAATTTTACCTTCCAGAAAAGACTGGAAAGAACAGCTGAGGATCTCACAAAGCTTGGATTCGTAGTATAAAAACAATAAAGCCTCCAAATTTCTCAAAAGCATGGGCTCATGCCCCATGTTAAAATGTGATTATTCAAATACAGAAGATGGTTGCACCTGGGCAATCACTACTTATCAGAATAAGCACATTTTTTTATTTGTAAAAATATAAAAAATATATATTTTAATTCCTCCTCATAAGGGCATATTTCAGTCACATTCTATCTGTCAACCACTAACATTCAGCATCGAAATATTTGATTTTTCTTTTTTAAAGGCAAAACTGAAGATGACCCTTTATTTTATCGCATTAACAGCTCATGTTCATGTTACCAAAAAATAATATATGTTATTCTTCATTTTATTAACCCAACTCGACAAAACTTCAAAAGAAAAAAAAGAATATATAAAAAAATAATAATAATAAAAGAAAAGTCATGATTCAACAACCTATTCTGCAACTACAAGCAATACAAAAACACCAATCTAGCCTGACTCACAAGCGAGTTAGCATTCACCACAAGTTAAAGGGAAATAAAATTACGTTAAACAATAAACGGTAGTAAATGCTTAACCACTCTTTACTTTTTAAAGGGTCGATCGATTGATACTGACTACTGAGTATTGAAAATATTTTTTATTATTTATTTTAAATTAAAAATATATATTTTTAGATAATTTTAATGTGTAATATTATAAATAAATTTTAAAAAATTAAAAAATATTATTTTAATGAATTTTTAAACAAAAAAAATATTTTTAAAAATAAATTCAACCAAACCAAATAGTATAGTTTCACTGTGTTTTAAGAGTATTTTTTTATTATCATTTATTTTAAATTAATTTTTTTATTGTTTTTAAATTATTTTAATATGTTAATATCATAAATAAATTTTAAAAAATAAAAAAATATTATTTTTAAACCAAGAATATTTTTGAAACCAGACTCGACCAAACCAAATAGTCGCAGCGTCCCGTGGTCCCCTTTAAGGTGATTCTATTTATAGGCTACAGATATTTGTACCATGTGCCCTAAACTTTCCGGTACCATTTAATTTTTATTTTTTTCTTATTTCCCCCACGAAGTTTCTTCTTGGAGAAAGAAAAACCATGTGCTCTTACCCTTTTATGGCTCCTCAGAAATAATAAATGAAAGCAAGCAGGTGGAAAAAAAAAAGAAGTTAATTCTGATTTCACCTGCACATAAAATTCTCCCAAAAAAAAAAAAAACGCAAAACCCATCGCAACAATCAACATATAAGCACGGACAAAGACTTGGATCAGTCGTAGAAAAACAGCACACCTGCATATATTTTCTTTTTCCCAGTTTCTAAGCAACCAAACGGGGTAAACTCAAGAAAAACAATATATTCAACAAAAAGAAAAACATCATATGAAATTTAACAACATAAGAACATCGAACACGGTCGGTTAGAATTGTAATGAAAACAGATTGAAGAAGAAAGAATATTTCAATGAAAAGAAACTAGCATACCAGAATCCTTAAGAGTAGTAGTATCATTGGCCTCTTCTTTGATAGTAACTGGATTGTTTCTCGAACCCAGACCCAGAAAATCTCTCTCCATCGCCAGTTTATAGAGCTTTCCTCCAATCCAAACAAAACCAGACCAGACCAGACCAGACCAGACAAGAAAAGAAAAACGATGCTTGCTTCTTTAAGTAGAGAAAGTAAGGAAAGGAAACAGGGAAAGAGAAAGAGAAGGGGGACACAGACTGGTCTTTTATGGCACCTACGAGTGTAAGAATAAGAGGTTATTGTTTCTTTTTTAGTTATAAAATAAAATCAGTTTCGTTCTTTGAATTAAGTTTCAAAACCATCCCCAGAGTTTCAAGAGCGTGCTTTTTAGTCCTCTAACTTACAGAGAAGTCTTACATTAGTCCTATGGTAATGTTCCAGCTTGTCGAGATTTCTCACCTGATCTTAAACAGGATCTCCACTTGCCTTTATATTTGCAATATTGGTATACCCTTCAAGAGAAGAAATCATGTGAGGTGAGAAAATAATTTTTTATTTGCCTCTAATTTATATATACATATGATCTCCATAAACGCTTATTCACTTCGCTTAATTATGAATTTCAGCTCTTTCTATTTTTATTTACTTTTTTATTTATTTATTTTTAATATTAGCATATAAAAATCATCAAAGAATACTGAACAAAAAATATTTTAAAATACAAATTAAACAGCAAAAACAAGCACCGTCTTAGAGGATTTTTTTTTTTGACCGGGATGTCCGGGCCAGCTTACACGCACCTCAACTATTCTCCGGGCCCACTGAACACCCTGCAAGCTCAGTGAGCATGTAAGGCATCACGGGGGTGACAGGCGTACCGCGCAGGGATGGACCCAGGAGAAACATGAAGGGAGGAACCCTCCAGCTCCACTCTCACTGGGACTCGAAACAATGTTCGAATGAAAAAGGGTGCCCCCAACGACCACTGAGCCACAACCCCTGCTGGTGTCTTAGAGGATATTTGTTGGTGTAGTTATGGTTGTTTTTCAATGTTTGTCACATAAAAATAAATTAAAATAATATTTTAAAAACAAATTATTTTTTATATCAGCACATCAAAATGATCTAAAAACACTAAAAAAATCTTCATTTAAATCCAAAAAAAAATCAATTCAATTTCTTTTGGAAAACACTTTTTAGTGTTTCTCAAACACATCCCTTACAGTTTGATTATCGTATGTTAAAATGCAATATTCAATCTCTCATCATCATTAACATCAAATATTTAATAATACTTTATAGATACGAGGATTAAACCCCTGTGGAATCAAGAAAAAGGTTATTATTATCTAAATTTAGCGCATTGGTCATGGTAGTCAAAATCGCGAGCCAACTCGCAAAATCGTACGATTTTGCGAGTTGGCTCCGAAAACCTGGTTGAACCGGTAGAAAAACCGAAACCCGGTCAAACTCGGTCAAACTCGTAGAAAAATCGGTGAAATCGTAAACGCGTAAAAATCGTTCCGATTTTACGCGTTGGGCAAATGTTCACTGTGCGGCTCTTCAATTCATTTTTTCATTCTTCAATTCTTTTTTTCACACACACCGGCACACCCGTTCTCTTCTTCCCCAAAGAACGAATGAAACAAGACAACAAGACCCGGGATTTGAAGAAGAGGAGAACCGATTGATTGTGTTTTCGTTTGTTGTGTTTTTGCCTTTGATGTGCAGGTCCTCTCGGCCTCCCTCCGGCCAGCCAACCTCCCACGGTCTCATGCCTCAGCCTCCGCAGCACCCTCTCTCCCTGTCAAATCCGAGCTCCGGCGAGAAGGAGAAGAAGAGAGCAGAAGAGGAACGGGCTGAGAAGAAACACATCTCCGATCTGAAGGAGGAACGAAAGTGAATTTTTGTGCTCGTTGCTGTGTGTATTTTGCTTTATTTTGCAGGTCTCCATGAGCTCCACCACCGGCGAGAGAAGGAAGGGAAGAAGCCGATCTGCTCCTCCCCGTTGTCACTGCTCACCGGTGACGGCGCGCGGTTCCACGCGCCACAGTCCTCCAGCTGCTGCCACCATTATTCCGGCACTGTTCATCAGTTTACTTTTTGTATTTTTCTTTGTGTTTATGTGTTTATTTGAACTTTTATTGTATTTTTTATTATTGTTAAAAATGTAATGAAAAGAAATGAAAAAGATAATGTGTGTGAGTTGTATTTTAATTATTGTGAAAATATAATGAAAAAGAAAGAAAAAGAGAATGTGTGTGTGTGTTGTGTTTATTCATTTACTTATGTTATTTTGTTAAGAAAAAGAAATATAAAATGAAATAAAGATGAAGATAATTTTAATGGTGTTGAGATGAGTACTGAAGCTACTGAAGATTATTTTGAAACTTTGCATTCAAGGAGTTTAGAGTTAAATAATGTTGGCACCGGTAGTACTAGTAATCTTTTTCATTGTGATGCTATTGATGCAATTCCTGGACATAGTGAGGGGGGTGAAAGTGAAACTGAAGCTGGTTTTAGTTTACATTGTACGCCAGCTGAAGATTTCTTTTAAATTTGTTAGTTTTTAACTTATGAACTTTTAGGGATATAATTATTTTGTAATGTGTTTTGAAGTTATTTTACATCATGTATGAACCTAAACTAATTAAGTTTTATGTCCATAATTATGCTATTTTGTATTCAGAAATATTTTACAAACGATTTTACGATTTTTCTTATCTTCTCACACGATTTTACGATTTTTCTTCTCACACGATTTTACGATTTTTCGATTTTTGTACGGACATTTCGGGTACGATCTTTCTACGATTTTACGATCCGATCTTACGATCCGATTTTTCGGAACCCTTTCCAATCCGTGTCAAAATCTCGATTTTGACTGCCTTGGCATTGGTACTTGGACGAGGAGGAGGGCTGGCAAGATTTGGAGTCGGGGAGTTGAAGTGGATTAGCCATTCAAGACAACCTCGGGTTTCATCTAACTTTATAGCTCCACATGAAATCTAGGCCATTGATTGAAGATTCCTAGCTAAGTAAAGAAATGATTCTCTGTTCGATAGGGACCAGCTGGTCCAATTAGGGGACCGGGCGTTACACCACGTGCGTAACCAAACTCTGATGGAGATTGGTTGCTGGCTGTCCAGGGCTGATTTGAGAGACACGTGCATCGGCTCGTCAATTATTTTATTATTATTATTATTATTATTATTATTGGAATCAGTTGTTGTGACATTCAAATATCATTCCGCGTGGCGAGAGTTAGGTTTTTCTCGTATTGAGAACAAGTTGTTCTTTGTCCAGGCGTGGTCGGGAGTGTTGTGGTTGTGGTTGTGGTTGTGGTTGTAGTTGTTTTTGAAAATATTTTTTATTTAAAAATGTATTAAAATAATATTTTTTTTATTTTTTAAAAATTATTTTTGACATCAGTACATCAAAATTATCTAAAAACATCAAAAAAAATAATTTAAAATAAAAAATAAAAATAAACAAATTTCAATTTTTTTCAAAAACACTTTTGAAAAGCTCTCCCAAACACCCCTGGATCTTAAAATATACTCACCACCACGACATGTTTATTCACACTACCATAAAATTATCTAATACCAAAATAATTATCGATAGAATAGTTTTTATTGGTAATTTTGATGATTACAGCGACGAAATATTCTGGTAGGATGTTTTCTATTATATTGCCGACAAAAATAAGTGGGTAGATAAATACTGAAAAATGATAGATAATTACTTGGGTTATTGATTTCTTGGATTTATTTAGTTGATATTTTTACGCATTATTACATATTTTATACAAAAATAATAATTGGTTATTAGATTTTGAATTATTTTTTAATTACTAAAGTTGAGTTTTTGAATTAATTGTTACATTATTAATAAATATTGTCATCATTAATCTAAATAGACCTCCTAAATAATGGATGATAATTTGTAGATATATCTAGATTCATCTCATGGGTTGTATAGAAAAGATTCATAGAGATGATTGAGAGTTCTAACCTCATCTATTGTAGACTGCAGGTGGTGACATCCATACATCCCATGTCCGCATTCTAAAAAGATCTTGGATTTCGGCTCCATACGATATACAATAGGCATCATTTTTCATTAAATAATTATGAGATGGTGGCAATATGTTTTTTTATCTGAAAATATGCCATGTTTTGTGTAAATAAATAAAAATAAAAATAAACGGTGCCAGTAGAGACTCGGTCATGATACATGAATCCGTCGAGAATAATAATAAAAAAAAGATACAAATTTGTCATTCAATCCAGTATTATCAATACCGTTTCGTTCTGGCCGGAACGTTCCGTGTCATTAAAAAAACCGAGACAAAACGGTGTCGTTTTCGTCTCAGTTTTAATTCAGGCCCGTTCCGGAAATACCGGCCAAATTCCGGTAGGAACGTCTCGGTACCGTTCTGGGTGTGCCGTTCCGGCCTTAAAATCCTCCTTATTTTGATTAACTTGTGATTGTATTTCTAATTTTGAGATTATGGTTGTTTGACTTTGTGTTTATATTGTATAATTTAAAGTTAATTTATCTTGAATTTTAATTATGTTTGTTAAATTAATATTTTAATTTTTTTCATATATATATATATATAATTAATTATATATGAATAGTACAACCCCGAAATAGCACGCCGAAATGCTCCGAAATTGAAACGTTCCATACCAATAGAAAAGTCAGAACGACGACCGGAACGGTATTGACAACCTTGATTCAATCAGTTAAGAATATATATATATATATATATATATATATATATATATATATATATATATATTAGAGAAGAAGAGTTTATTATAATATTATCGCAACTTTCGCATCCTATACGTATTCAAAAGATTTTAAGTCCATCGGAAACGGAAAATAAATAAATAAATAATTCGTCATCCCCTTGTTTTCTGCAGTGGTAATCAACTTCCTAAAGAAGATGTGGTGGGTTGTGAGAAGTAAGAGATTATATAATATTACTTTTTTATATATTTTTAAAAAATATAAGTTTTTAATTTATGTTGAGCCAGTCAGTATCTCTTATACGTGATTTTTTTTCTTTTATTTAACATTTTTTGGATAAAAATTGTCATTCGATGGTATTATGCATATTTTATTTTCTAAAAGACTATTTTAAATTATCTATTTTTTTTTATATATTAGTCTTTTGTATACAAGAACTTTATTTGTAAAAATAAAACATGATATTAATATTTATTATAAGAAGTTTTTTTAATTTACATTTAAAATTATATATATATATATATATATATATATATATATATATAGACACGCACGTTGATGTTATTATAAAAGACAAAAACATCTAGCCCACTACATACCACACGAGTCAAAATGCTAATAATGGATTACTTGTATGAGTAAATTACTCCTTAATCCTTATTTTTCAATATAATTACAGCTTACTCTTACATCCTGGAAAACATATAACTTGATCCTTAAACTTTTATTGACCATTTTTCAATCCATTTGACAACGTAACAACTTCTTATAGAAAAACAACACAGCCGGGGCTTACTGTAAGGAATCCAAAATGTTACAGCAAGAGAACGGTCAACAAGAATGAAAAGGCCAGGTTACAAGTCTTCAAACACGAGGAGCCAAGTTGTCATCTCATTCACAAATCAAGGACTAAAAAGAAATTTTCTAATTGTCAGGGGATCCAAAGGAAAAGAAAAAAGTATCACGAGGATTGCTATAAAAAGAAAGTATCGCATGCCATGTGCAGAGAGCAACCGGAGATGGCCCATGTATAATAACGTCACGATCGGTCCCCCAAAATAGAGAGGTTGGTGTCGAAGTACAAAAACACGAGGTGGGGTCCACATTTTTGCCCAAATTGCATGGTGACGTCCTTCTATACATCGGCAAGGCAGATTCTTCAAGGATTAATTATTTCATTTTTGTATTTTTCTTCTTATTGTTGAGGAGATCATCTCATCCACAACTTGAGATTTTCCTTCGAATTATCAAGATAGGGAAAATAAATTAATCGTCCAACAATATGTTTGAAAAGTTTTAATGTCAGAATAGTAGATCCAACAACCATAGTTATTTATAACTTTAATATAATGTTTGATATTGTAATCACAATTACTTTTTATATATATTTTTAAAATTTATTTTTAATATTTTTATATAAAAACAAAAAAAACAATAATTTCAGAAGCAAAATTATAAAACACTATCGACACAACTCAAAACAGGGTCTAAAACAAAATTATAACATCAAAAAAACTAATAAAATTTAATTTAAAATAAAAAATAAAAACTTTTCAATTTTTTTCAAAATTAATTTTGAAATGGAGTGTCTATAAATATAATAAAAACTTTTCAATTTTTTTCAAAATTAATTTTGAAACGGAGTGTCTATAAATATCTAATCTTATATATATATATATATATATATATATATATATATATATATATATATATATATATATTATACAATATACTAAAAGAGCTCAGACATTCACTGTGGACTCGCCATTTTTCGGTCGTGCGTCGCGCGAGTTCATTTGCCTGTTTTTTTTTTTTTCGATTTTGAACAGTGATTTAACGAAAAAGCCCCTCGAAAACAATAAAAAAACGCCGCCAGACCGGGGGGCTCCGTGGTCACTGCGCACGTCTGACCGGACCGGTCCGGTCCTCCCCGCTGGTTTTCTTCTTATTTTATTTTTTTTTGAAATTGGCTAAATACGATTTTAACCCCTAATAAGACAAAAACAGTGCCTTTGGGAACAGGGGTAGGACCGTAATTTACCTAACTTTTTATTATTTCTTTCCGCGACTGTCAGTGCGTGCTGGGCACGCGCCAGCCGGTGTTCCGCCCCACGCCCTCTTTAGGTGGCGCGTGCGGCATCGTACGGTGGCCGGAGACGAGATTCCGGAGTCTCTCTCGATGCGCCTCCGCGTGTTCTTCCTCCCGCGGCGGCGCGTTGCACCTAAACATGTCCGTGGACGCGGCGGAGGCCGGTTAAAGCCGCTGACCACGTTTCTCTCTCTCCTGCACGTAAAAGTGCAGGAGAGTCCCTCTTATTTTCACCTTTTTCACTTCAGTCCCGTCACTTTCAATTTTGTTTCTGGTTCTCATTTCTGGTATATAAGTTTTGATTTAGTTCGATTAGGTCCTCCGATTGGATTTAATTCAGTGTCCATTTTTCAATTCGGTCCTCCTTCTTTTAATTTCCGGATTGGATTGAAAAAGATGAATTTATTCGGTACAGTAGTTTCAATTTCTTCAATTTTGTCATTTGATTAAAATTGATAATATATTTTATTTTCATTTCGGCCTTTATACTTTTAATTTTAGATTGTAATCCCTTTATATTTAATATTCATTTCAGCCCTTATACTTTTAATTTTTTATTTTAATCCCTATATTTCTTTTTATATCTAGAATAATCCCTACTTTTGTCCATGTATATATAAGTGTGCTCGGCTTTGATTTTTAATTTTTGTTGTTTTCTTATTTGTTGGGGTGGTATTTTTTCCAAACAAATTAGTTCTTAAATTTTATTTTATATCTATGATCATTTGGAAATTGATATTTATGTTTTTTTTTCTCTCCATTTGTTCTTTCTTTTAGCTTTTTATTCGTTTTTTTATTTTTATTTTTACGTCATATAACTTTTTTTACCTGATAATTTTTATTTTATTTTTTTGTTTGATCTTTTGTTAAAGTTTTTATGGTTTTTTTAGTCTTTTATTTATTTTATTTTTTTCATTATTAACATTATAATAATAATAATAATAATAATAATAATTTAATGTTTTTTTCTTACTTACTCTTTTGTTAATGTTTTTTAGGTTTTTTTCCTCTCGGGATAATTTGATAATTTTCTTTTTCTTTTAACAGTTATAACAATGATAATTTTTATTTTCATGTTATTTTTTTTGTTTGATGTTTTGTTGAAGTTTTTAGGATTTTTTTAGTCTTTCAATTTTTTTTCCTTTCATTATTAACACAAAAAAAATAAAATAATTTAATTGTTTTTCTTGCTTACTCCTTTGTTGATGTTTTTTAGGTTTTTTTTTCATGATAATTTGATAATTTTTATTGTTTTGACGGTAATAACAACAATAATTTTTATTTTTATTTTATTTTTTTGTTTGACCTTTTGTTGAAGTTTTTACGATTTTTTTAGTCTTTCATTTATTTATTTATTCTTTCATAATAATAATAATAATAATGTTTTTTTTTCTCGGTATAATTTGATAATTTTTATTATTTTCAAGTGAAATGATTTTTTTCAGGTAATAATTTTTATTTTTGTTTTATCATTTATTTTATTTTTTTATTTGCTCTTTTGTTAATGTTTTTAGACTTCTTTTAGTCTTTGATTTATTTTTATTTTTTTGTTATTAACGCAATAATAATATTAATATTAAGAATAATAATAATAATTTTAGTTTTTGTTCTTACTTGCTTTTTTTTTCTCGAGGTAGTTTAATAATTATTGTTGTTTTGACAGTAATAGTTATGATAATTTTAGAAGTTAGCACTTCGATGTTACTGTTGTTATGACAAGTATTTTGATCTGTTTCATTATATCAAACTTTACATGTAGAAATATTATATTTTAATCTAAACAGTTATAAAAATTATTTGCTCCGCCCGCAACGAAGTGCGGGCCATCAAACTAGTATATATATATTTGAGTGCCCAATAATTGTTTATTTTTTTAATTTGAATTTCCAACAACAACCGATTGAAAAAGTTGGTGCTGCTGATCAACTCACATGTGACAATTTTTAACTACCACACGAAAAAAGGTAGGCCCTACCATATTTATTAAAAAATATAAAATAGGTGTGAAAAATAAAAAAACATGACATTACATTAAAAAAATTGAAAAATAAGTGGGACCAACTTTTGTCAACTGTTTGTGGATCCCGACCACGTCAGCAATTTCAAAGCTCAGGTGACAATGGTAACTCGAATAGAAAAATAGAAATAGAAATAAGAGAAGGTAGATAGAATACAACGTTGGGCACTCAAACATTATAAAAATGGACACTCAAATTGCATTTTTCTTTGTGTAAAATAATACCTTCACTTGAAAATTTTAAATCCCACCTAATTTATTAAAAAAATAAGAAAATTAATTTCTATATTTTGTTATAATTTACTTTTTTTCATGGTTATTTTTTAATAAATGAGGTTAGGTTTAAGTTTCTCAACAACTAAATCCATGTTTGGGAGTGTGTTTGAGTTTATTTTTTAAAATATTTTTTGTTTTTAAATGAATCAAAATGATATTTTTTAAAAATAATTTTTGACATCAATACATGAAAAATATTTAATTTAAAATAAAAAATAAAATAAATTCATTTTAAAAAAATACTTTTAAAATACAGTACCAAACACTTTCTAAATGAGTTTATTTTCCTTAATTGAAGTGAGAAAATATAATAAAAGGACATGTTGGAAAACAACATTGTATTTAACGATAAATCAAAGATAAAAATATATATAATTAAAGACACATTGGAAATTGGACTAATTTTCATTTCACATAAGGCCTAAATCTTGATATAATATTAGGCATGTACGTCTCATACTACTGCTTTTGATGGTTTGGCAGAAAACAAATGACTTTAGAAGGACAAATTAATAATTTATATAACACTTTGACTTTGTATTTGTTTTAAATAATTAATATTTTTTAATTATTTCTTGCTCATATTTTTTGTTTTTTTAAATTATTTTAATGTACCAATATTAAATATACTTTAAAAATAAATAAATAAATTATCTTGATATATTTATAAATAAAAGATTTATTGAAAAATAATCATTACCACGGTACCAAACAAGTTTTAATTATTTAAATAAGGTATTTTTTTGGATCCTTGATTATTTTAGTCTTATATGTAAGAGGTATTTCTCATCTTGGTTTTAAAAATCTTTCACCCTCTTGAAGTTTTATATAATTATTTTTTAAATAATTTTTAATTTTTAAATTTGTTTTGGAATAAAACATCCTTTAAATAAAAAAAGAGTTAATTTTCAAAAATCTTAATAGTAAAAAAATAATTAAAAAAAAAAACAAATGAAAAATTAATATTGAAAATTTAAAAATGTGTAAAAAAATCAAAACACAACACTCTTTATATAAGATAACTTAGTGATTTCCAGTTTAAGGATTACTTATACAACTATCGCTAGAACCTTATCATAGACACATATGATATCTCCATATGAAATTATCAATCGGGTAAGATCAGTATACATGGTTCATGAGGTTCGGTCTCCTCCTTTACTAGATGCGTCGTTTACTATTTATTGTAATTATTCTTCTGTATCTTGACTATTTGAGGAAAGAAAATATGCGGCTGGCTTGCTACCTCGGTGAAAAATTCTTCAACAAAAATAAAGGTGAATTGATTGGAAAACAAAGAACAAGGTGCTGCTGGAATATATATATATACACTACCTTTGTTTGTTTTTCAAGCAAACGAGAATAAAGAAAAATAATTGGGTGATGGGGCCAAGAGGAGAAGGGAAGGCATCAACACGTCTAAAGTATTCTTTATATATATATATATATGTTCCTCATTGTGGACATAACTATATTTTTTTTTCAACGTAATAAAATATAAGAATTCTTGTGAATTACAAGTTTTTTTTATATAAAATATATAAATTTAAAATTGATATAATTTATTTGTTTAGTAAGTTTTAACGAAATCATTAGCATAAAATTATCATCATTATTAAAAAAACAAGAAGATTCTGATACTTGAATTATCGAATTCACTGTATTAGATTAGTTCATTTTATAAACCAACAAACAAAATATAAATTGTGAAAACATCTATAATAATCAAATAACAAAAATAAACAGTTAATTTTCTATCTATAAAAAGGGAAAAAAACATCATTAAAAATCCATCCCTACATTACCGTCATTGTCATGACTATAACAGTTCAAATTATTATCAACATTATTTTTCAAACAGTTAAAATCATTAAATTGCACCAAAGAATAAAAAAAAGCAAAACATTTTTACAAAAAAAATAATCACTAAAATTATCATTATTGTTGCGCAAACAATGAAACCATAAAATCATTTAATCCGAAGAATAGATAAAAATAAAAAAAGGAAAAAATGAGAAATATTAATTTTAAAATGATCACCAACATAAATTAAAATTTCAGAACTGAACCTAATAACAATAAAACCCCAATTAAAAATAGAATGACAAAAATTAAAATAAAAAACTAAAAGCATAGGTGCATAAATACGGGTAAAAAATAAACATTGTCCAAGAAGGATTAAAAAAACAAAAGGAATTAATATCAAATAAAAAATTCAAAGAATAGAGGCTGAAATAAAAAATAAAATATATAATTAATTTCAATAGAATGAAAAAATTGAAACAAATAAAAACCTTGGGACCGAAATAAACAAAGGCGTATTAAAAAAACATTGCAGTGTAATTTTGTTAAAAATTAAAGAATAAAAACCGAAATGAAAAGTAGCATATATGACCAATTTCAATTGAAAGACAAAATTAAAACAAATTAAAGGAACAAAAACAAACCAAAAATCAAAAGAATAAGGACTGAAATGAAAACCAACATATATAATCAATTTCAATTGAAGGACACAATTGAAAATAATCAAAATATCCATTGAAAAAATCAAGAATAAAACTGAAATCAAAAGAGCATGGACTAAACTAAAACTATCACAAACATGTAGGAGTTAGATGTAATTTCCGGTGACATGAGAGAGAAAAGTGAGAAAAAACTAAAAATCATCAACAGGAGATTCACCGACCACCAGAACCCGACATGTGCCGCACTAGGAGGCAGAGACATGGTGACACACTAGGTGACATGGCAGTAGGGCAGTTTCCACTGCCATAAGATGAAGCACACGCTGCCTAAAAGGCGCGTGCGCGTGAAACACTGTTGGCGAGTCCAAAAATAATAAAAACAAATGCCAAATTAGCTATACACCCTTGTACCCAGCGTTAACCACGAAAAAACTAGGGTGAAAGTACCACAATGTCCCCAGCTCAAGGCCATTGTTTTTGTGTTTTCTGGGGATATTTCTGTAGTTTCCTTGTGCATGAATATGTGAAAAAACAAAAACACCCTCACTATTCCGTGTTTTTTTGTCATCTATCAACGGTAAAATGATAATTTCACAGTGCATTTTTAATGGAAAATACCAGAAAACTCAAACAATTGAAAATACCACACGTGTCCCTTGGAAATGTCCATAATGCCCCTGGTTCCGAGGGTTTCGGTATGAGGGGTAAAATGGTAATTTAATTTTTGGAATCCTTAGTAATTTGTGTCTATATACATAGTGAAAACCCCGCACCTTTTTTTTTTAATAAATATGTGCATGTTTTCTTTTTAGGATCCAATCCTGCTAACATTGATGAGGACATGAAATGGCAAAATGACCTTTTTCCTTGCAAATTAAGTAGCAGTTAGATTTTTGAAATCTAATCACCAGTAAAGACTATCTTCGCTATTTCAATTCAACGAAAAAGAGATCCATATGCTATCTATATTGGCCCCAACCCCTTGACATAATAATACATTGTAAAAAGATTTTGATAATACTTAAATTATTTTGGTCTTGCATATTTTATAGGTACTTGTTACCTTGGACATAACTAACTGTCAAGTCCAAATATTTTAGGTCTAATATGTATGTCAAATTCACGTTATCTTGGAGTTGGCTGATTACCAAGTCCAAATACTTTAGGTCTGACATGTTTGTCAAACTCTTGTTATCTTGACCTTGGTTGACTGCTTACTAGAATCTGTCAGTACAATTTGTAAGTGAATAAAGAAGAAGAAAAAGCAGCACTTGATGCTTAGAACTTAGAACTTAAAACTTGAAATTTAACAGATATGATTGTTGGAATAAAACTGAATATTGAACAACCATAGTGTTTCATTAAAGTGACCATTCATTAAATAATCATATTGTTACATTGAAGTAATTGTTCATTGAACAACTATATTGTTTTATTAAAGTGATTGTTCATTGAACAATCATATTGTTTCATTAAAATGATCGTTCATCGAATAGTCATATTGTTTCATTAAAATGCTACAAGTCTACCTATATATACACTCTTAATATACAAAATAGATAGTCAATAAAAAACATATTTTCTTCCTTTTGTTTTTTCTTCTTATTATTTCAAGAGGTTTAAGGAGCCTAGTTGCATCCTAGAGGTGTTCTCTCTGTGTGGGAAAATAAACATGTTAAAGACAATGTTCTTTTTACGTCTCTAAATCATAGTTCATGTTCTCCAATTTGTTTCCATATCAAAATTCTCTAATACAAACATCTTAGACTTGGTTGACTTCTAAGTTTAAATACCTCGGGTCTGACATGTCTAGCAAATCCATATTATCTTGAATCTTATTGACTACCAAGTCCAAGTAATTTGGGTTTGAAATGTTTGTCAAACTCATATTATCTTAGATTTGATTGATTAACAAGTCCATATATCTTAGATCTGATTAACTGTCAAGTTATGTACTTTTAAGTCTAAAATATTTGTCAAAACCATTTTATCTTGGACTTGATTGACTGTCAAGTTTTAATATCTTAAGTTTGACATGTTTGTTAGATTCATATTATCTCGGACTTGAATGAGTATCAATTTTAAATATTTTAAGTCTAACATATTTGTTTTACTTTAAAAAAATCTTAACAAAAAAAATTAACTCACAAAATTCATTTATGGCTTCTAACCATCCATCTTTTCACTCTCTCTTATATTTATAGCCATTATATCTTTACTAAAACTGAGTATTTGTCCAGATTTATCTGGCTAGGATATATAAATTTGGTTGCATTTTAAACAAAACAAAAAAAAAACTGGTTTTAAATATTTAATTCCATTGATCATCATTAGGTTAACAAAGTCTTGTAGATGAAAGATATTATCTTTTTTTGTTTAACATTATTATTAATCAAGTAGTCCTTGCAATCTGAAAGTGATATAGGATAAATAAGCCTCCTTGAGTCTTAAAACATGTTTAACATTATGTTTCAAAAATATTTTTGAAAAAATTTTAAAAAAAAATTAGATTTTTTTTTATTTTAAATTAAATATTTTTGATGTTTTTAAATTATTTTTATATGCTGATATAAAAAATAATTCTTAAAAAATAAAAAAATATTATTTTAATATATTTCTAAATATAAAATATTTTAAAAAAATACTTCAACCATATTTTCAAGCTGTAATTTCTTATGATGTTCCTGGAGCTTCCGTAATGGGCTCAATCCTTCGACACTGGATCATAATTTTTTCATTCCAGTACAAATCATAAGACCAAGGTTGTAAATACCGTTCCGGTCGCCGTTCCAGTCGTCGTTCCGAATTAGAAACACAATCACAAGTTAATCAAAATAAGGAGGATTTTAAGGCCGGAACGGGCCGGAATTAAAACCGAGATGAAAACGACACCGTTTTGTCTCGGTTTTTTTAATAGCACTGAACGTTCCGGCCGGAATGGAACGGTATTGATAAGACTACAAGCATTGTTTTATTTTAATATCAGCTGATTAATTAATTTATGATATTGTTTTATTTTGTATTAAATATACATGAATAAAAAAATTTATTTATTTTTTATATCAACACATTCATGAATAAAATATAGAGATTTACTAAAATTTAATATGAAATATATATATAGTATTGTTTTATTTCGTGTTAAATAATAATCAGAAAATAAATATTTGTATTTTTTTAGGAAAGAGGAGGGAAAGAATCTTTCGGTGGTGTTGCTCCATCTAAGAAATTTAAGATAGGATGGTCGATTACTAGTCTTGATTGTGTATTTTATTATATGTGAAATTGATAAAAATATATTTAATCTTTGTATATAAAAATATATTTTACTAGTCTTTATTATATGTGAAATCGATTACTAGTCTTCGAAGTTTTATCAAATTAGAGGATGCCTTACCTATCTTTGTACTCAAATAAATTATATATCTTTATTCTAGTTTCATCTTTGTGTCTATAAAAGGAAAATTCTTTCATACCAGCCTATATTCAAATAATTAAATGCATGAATAATTAACTTCATGAAAATAAATACAAATGCAACCCGTATATATATATATATAAAAAAAAAAGGTTCAAGAGGAGAGAATAGTCTCTCTCTCTCTCTGAAAATAAATACAAATGCAACCCTAAAAAAATATGGTTCAAGAGGAGAGAGGAGCCCTATCTCTCAAACATTCAAGGAAAATTAACTATTGTGGTGCAGTAATAAGAGTTTAAAATTAAGAGTTTTATTTTCATGTAGTCTCAGGTTCGAGCCTTATAGTTGCTAATATGATGGTCACTGGAGATTTACATAGTTATTAACTTTAGAATTCGTGAGATTAGTCGAGGTACGGGTAAGTTGATCCGGACACCACGTTAATAAAAAGAAAACATATAGAGAAAATTAGGTGGTAAAACAATTGTTCATGTTGACTATATTAAATAAAATATCGAACGTCTCTTCACTCTTCTTGTGGGACATTGTTTTAATAAATGTAAATTAACCCCACAAAGACATACATAGAGTGACAAGTCGCATTTGTGCTTTCGATGAAAATTAGGTGGCACAATTAAAATGCTCCCTCTTTTTCCTTAGTTGCTCCCCTCGTTCATGGTGGCCCGTTTAATTTTAATTATTTTTTTCTGGTCATGTGGTCCTAAATTTATATATCTTTCAATTGTTTTCTTAATGTCGTGTTTTTTTATCAATCAAGTTGACAATGGCACAAGATTCTATAGCTTGTGACCCTCAATTTAATTACAATTAAAAAATAAAAAATAATTATAAATCCTCGCCTCTATTCAGATAAGAGTGCGTGTGGAGGGCACGATAAAAAAAGAGAAGCCAAATGATATTGTCCATAAAATACTATATGCATGGACCCTACCTTTTTTTTAATTTTAAAAAAAGATCTTTGCTCACATTACAAGATTTGAATGGTCTACTTAGTTATTGTTTAGAGTATTCTTAAAATTATTTTTAAAAATGATTTTTATTATTTAGAAATATATTAAAATAATATTTTTTTATTTTTTAAAAATTATTTTTCATATGAAAAACCCACGTTCTACATTCTCTTTATGCATGAGCTTTTGTATTCCTTTCTTCCATATATTTTTTGATGCTCCATGACACTCGAATCTCTCCCACATCAAGAATTCTTTTTTTTGTTTAATTATTATTATTATTATTATTATTATTATTATTATTATTATTATTATTAAATATTTTAAATGTTGCTTTAGAAGGGAGGTCATTTTGCTTTTCATGCTATCATTTCAAATTTAAATTCAATAGAGGTAGTGGAAAACAAATCTCTTAAATGAGTGTAATCAATTTATTTTAAGAGCGACTACAACAAGAATTAATCTCAATATATGAAATCTACTTTAAATGTTAAAAAATAATATCCACTCAATTGTAAAAATGAAAAAAATAATTTATTTCAAACTATGTGGAATAATTTTATCTACATAATAGAACTCATGATTGCTACTTTTTTCTTCTTCTTTTTAACTCATTATTTTTGTTTGACATTGCATTTCAAAAATATTTTTTAAAAAAATAAAAAAATTTATTTTTATTTTTACTTTAAATTAATTTTTTTTATTCCTAAATCATTTTCACGTACTCATATCAAAAATAGTTTTTAAAAATAAAATAATTTTAATAAATTTATAAATAAAAATTACTGTAAAAAATAACCTTAACTACATTCTGAAACAGTTACATATAGTCAGTTTATTTGGCCTTCCGTTTGCGTGAAGAAGGATTGACAATAAATTCGAAACTTCCAAGAACAAAGGTTTAGTAGGTTTATTGGAATTTGGAAGTGGTCCAATTATAAGTTTATATATAATTATTCTAATGTAAATTATGTTTTAAATCCCATCATGCTGTATTTTTTGTTAACGTGACACGTTGTACCTCACCAACAATTTACGAGTTCATTTAACAAATAACATCACCCTTTATTTTATTTATTTTTATCAAGACTTGATAAAAATAGCAACATCATCATTTAACAATTATGGAAAAATAATAAAAGAACTGTAGAAAAAATAGAAAAAAGAATCATAAATCAATTAGAAAAATAAATAATTTCTAGACCTTAACCCAAGGTCTTCTCGATGTCCAATTGTCCTAAAATTCTAACTCAATATAGAACAAAACCTCTAAAAACTACTGGTAAAATTATAGCCTGATCTAACGGTCCAATTAAAAATCTTTCTTGTACTATGCATTAGAAAAAAGAAACCTCGTCAAAATTAATTAGCTCATGAAATAGATGGACTAGATCTCTCTTATGCATGAATTAAATTGAGTACTAAGCTTTGATCCACTTTTTGATGTTGCCTTATTGAAATCTCTATTTTGACCCAAAAAATAATCTCATTGAATGCATCTTTTTTAGGTACCTTAAGAAGTCAAACTATCTCCCTGAAAAATAAATCATTTATGTTGACTTTATCATCGATTTTATGACAAGATATGAAATGTATCATCTTAAAAAAACCTATCCACAACTACAAAATGATAATCCTTATCACCTAGACAAACTTAACACAAAATCCATAGATATATCATAGTCAAGCTCTAGTATATGTTAAACAATCTCATCTCTTTCTTGGATCACGTTGATTGATCCTTAAAAGAAATTTTTGAAGCTTGCTCGGCTCAAATGTTATGAATAAGCCCAATGAATCCTTTTTTGATCCACTCGACTCTTTCCATTGTAACTGGTTTAATCAACATATGAAATAGATTTGCTTACTGATTTTCATTGGTTTTTAGGTGTCTTCATTCTTTTCCAGTGCCATAAATGGAGAATGGAAAAAGGTCAGAGAAATCTGTCATGAGAACAACTTGCCCCAAATTTATACAACTCCCCACAAGATTGTCCAGTCAAATTTTAAATAAATGTCAGCACCATAGGTCCGAAAAACAGATAATATAGATTCCATAAAACCAGCAAGATTTATTGGATCCTTGTGCACTAACAAACAACCTTAACTAAATTTATATTTATCCCTAGACTCCACTAAATCCTAGCACAATTTGGCAAATAGATACTGGAATCATCTCTTTGACATGGAAGAATCTCAGCACAACATGAACTCTTATGCTATTCAATGTAAAATTAGATGGATTCAGTATCATTGATCAAAAAGTTCAAAGCTCAAGTTCAGGTTCTATTATGGTGCTCTTAATGACACTCCATGCATCGTCACTGGAAAGTGGGCAATGCTTTCTGAGATTCTGAAGACTGTTTCATCACTTCCAGACATGTTTAGTCAAATAACAAAGAAAAAAAATGTCAAGCACTCGGTGTGATGAAGCAAAAGTGATATAGCATACATGAAATGTCAAAAAGAAGCAAGGAAGAATAGTTCTGCAAAATTTGAGTTCAGGGAATGTGAAAAAAACTTGCATTTAAGCAACCATGAAACAAGTTGTTATGCCTGTATAATATAAACTCAACCAACAAGCATGCTGCGGTGGTAGTGTCGTTTCCCCTCCCCAACGTCTCGAGTTTGAGTCCTCGTAAAATCCCAAACTATAAATATAAAGACTCTCCAAAACCACAGCATAACAAGCTTCAGCCTTCAAGACAGCTCAACAATTTTTCGTTGCTTTTTAGAGCATTGTTTTACAATACCTTCAGTTGAATCTTTGTTGCTAGACTTGCATGTTTTGTTATGATCATTGCCATCGTCCACACCATCACTTTCAGTGTCATCGCTGGCCTCATTATCACTTTCGCTTTCATCACTTGTGTCTTCTGATTCTGATTCACTACTGCTAGCAGCCAAAGAAATCAATGGATGACCATTACCTATTGCAGATTCAGCAGCAGCTACAGCTGCTGGAGTATGAAGATCAGCTATACCCAGCATCAAATCCTGTAATCAAGACATAAAAACAACTTAGTAAGCCCTGGCAAAACCATGGGAAGCAACAATTTAAGGACAGAGGATAGAAAGCAAATGCCAATTACCATCTCAAGGACTTCTGATTCATTTCCAGTTAGCATTTCAATGTCATATTTCTCAGAATTATCCTATATTTTATGAGACATGTAAAATACAAATTAGAATGATTATGGTTGAGATTTCAAAAGAAGAAGAAGAAGAAGAATCTCCTCATCACCCGTAAGCATACCTTTGCATCTTCCTGTAACCGCTTATTGGCTACTGATATGACTCCTATGAAATCTTTCACTTTTCCTAAAACTGTGGCATGGCAAAGCTGTTAGCTAGCTAGCATTTTAAAAAAATATGAGGGTTACATTTCCACATTCTATTGTTCTCTAGGGCATGATATTGCAGCAAAGTGTCAGACATCCGACTCTATTAGAGAAAATAATTAATTCCAGTATTACATGAAATCAAACATTTCACACGTGAATTATGAGTTTGGCATCACACAAACGTTCTTTCAGTGATGACCATTCTATACTAATTTTGATAAACATTTTAAAGAGTGAAAGTCAAGACCAAAACTAAAGACAGTACAGTGTGGACATGCCCAACAGTATTATCCTCCTGTTCCATCAACAAACGGTGGAACAATCTAACTGCAAGCAACATCACAGCTCTTCAGGATTTCTAGTACAACGTTCCCTTGGCCATTTTAAAGATCTTGAAAGTAGCAACAATTATTTTCAACAGGAATTGAGTTCCCAGTATTACATGAAAAATCGATATAGCAAACAAATAAAAGAGAATAAACTTGAAGATCACCAGCCAAAGGTCAATTTAGTCGCCCAAAATTATGCAAGTCTTGTCCAGTCAGAAAATAAAATGCTAAACATCTAACTCAATAATGTCGATAGTTAAACTTAAAAAGGGAAAATTAAGAAAGTTGAAGAGCTAGGTCCACATTGATCTTGATTGTTTCATTCCTTCTGTGCACATCAATTCATAAGAACACTAGCAGTATATCTACAGGATTCCCTTGGTTAAGCATGAACATTGTAGAAGACCAACAAAAAGTTAGACCATCTTTGGGGGATAAGAACACCACAGACCAGTCTTTAACCAAGATGAAACAATTGTCAGCAATTCATATAGAAAAACAAGCAAAAACAATCCCAATCTGAAACTTTGGATATCATGCTAAATGCAAGAGATAGGGAAACAGCTTAACAAAAGAAATTAGTATCGACGCCCATATTAGAGATAATAACCAATTATATAAACATGTAGAAGATGCAAAAGCTGCTTATGCCTTTCCACCTCATTTTGAACCACCATTGTTTTTAGTTAACTGCAGATTCACTGCAGACTGCAACCTTACGTTTTTGTATTTGCTCTTTTCATAAAGAGCACTCTTCCCTCATAAAAAAAGACAATCGCTACCAAAAACAAAGCAACAAAATTGCAATACCCTATTAGTGCCAATTCCATTATATTGTAAAACAGACCAGGTATGTTAATCAGACCATTTTCTGAAAAAAGCTTCAATTATCCACATGAATCCAGTTTTCAATACAAATATCAGTATACTATAAAAAGAATAACAAGAAAATCAATTTTTGTTGCAACTCAAATAAAGGATCAAACTTTGCAACGAAACCAAATATTGAACTAAATCAAATACCTTGACTTTGAGGAACTAGAGTGGTTAAGGGCTTTCCATCAGTTGGGGGCTTCCTGGGTCCAGAATTTTTCTCGCATACACTAAGTATAGACTCTGCACACACATATATAAACACAGTCCATTATGTAAACATATATGCCTCTTCTACTTAATAAGAAGAAAATGAATAGTTAGAGGGAGAGGTTTACCAAGGGATGATGGTGTTATGAAATACTTGTTCTCCAAATGCAAAAGGTCTTTGCTTGAAGAACCCATCTCTGTTTGAGAACTGTGACAGTGAACAAGGACAACTCAGTCAAACGGGAAGTTTGGTTGCAGTGAAGACAAAGCAGAAAGTTTTTGTCAGTGGTTCTGTTGATAGAGCAAGATTTTGGTCTTAGAACATCATAAATGTTGCAACCAACATTCAGAAATCAATGATAAACTCCCCAGCTCAGCTGAAAACTCACACCAACAGAACTTCAACGTAATAGATTATTAGGGATGGCAATGGGTAGCCATGGATCGGTTTTGCTACCCTCCATACCCGAATCTGAACACAAAATTATCATCCATATCCAACCCGAAACCTAATGGGTATGGGTTTTAGATACCCAAACTTGAACCCTATCAGGATTCAAACATACATTAGATATCCATAACCCGGCCACTATTCATGCAGTTATCAATTCATACCTAAAATTATTAATCATTCATGTACTTTTGGGACAAAAACAAACACGATGATACTCAGCAAAACACAACTTCATTATCCAATATGAGCATATTACTTGCAGGAGTCAATTTGAGAAACCATAGTACGTTGAACAGAATAAAACCATATTGATTGTACGACTTTGGTACGATGTCTCCACGTAAAATTATCATCCTTATGTAATTACCACACCTTAACATCCCTGATTAACATTTGCTAGAACAAAGGAATTCACCCAAGTCCATTTTAAACCTTTCTTCATTCTCAAACCACAAATTAGAAAGAAGAAGAAAAAATCCATGGTATGAGCCTCTTATTCAAAAAACCTGAATCCCCAACAGCCTCATCTCTACGCATATGAAACTCAAAAACTGAGTCAAGGCAAGTCTCAAAAACCATGTCAAGAACATCTACTAAGGCTTCTAACAGACACTTTGGCAACCGTGATTAAACAAACACGTTTGGTTTGTTTGAAACCACCACCACTCAGCCATAGACATGCTCAAAAACAACAAGACAGAGACAAGGAGATAAATTTATACCTTGGCAGGTCTCGGTTGGCTTAGACCCAGAAACAAAACCTGGGTGGCTTTCGTTTTTGCTTCGAAAGCTTCAGTGCTGGAGCTCCCTCTGCTATGTATCTTCTTGGAGCTGCTCCCAAAACCTTAGAAATTTTCCCTCCTCTTCAAAGGACTAAACCCTTTTGTGAGGGGGCAGGTTTCGGCTGGCTTATTAGGTTTTGGGTGGGCCACAACAAGCTCGTGTCACACTATTTTGTCGGGGTTCCTATTTTATTTTTTTATATTAACTAAAATAGTGTTATTAATAGTAATGGCTTTGTTATTATTTTAGTTTTTCTTGAAAAACAAATTTGGTTATTATTTGATTTTTTTGAAAAATCTTTTATGAACATGAAGTGAAACATAGGATTTTTATTGAAAAATACTTATTGGGTTATTCTTTGGTTTTTATTTTTCAAGAATTCAAGTAAACAATTCTTTTTTTAATTTTAATTTTGGAATTCAAGACATTCTCGTAATAAGAAAAATACATTTATGTTAGGTTAAAAGAAAAGATTTAAAATCATTAAAGGGGTGTTTGTTTTTGTTGTTGAAACTATGTTTCATGATTCTTTTTTAAAAAAATACTTAAAAATATTTTTTTTGGTTTTATATCATTTTGATATGTTGATATTAATAATAATTTTTAAAAAAAAATTAAAAAAGTGTTTTCTACATATTTTTGATTTGATTAAAATGCTTCACATCTCTTATTTTATTATATTTCTCTGTTTGTTTTAGTTTCTCTTCTCTCGTAACCAATTTAAAGATAAATCAAAAAGACTTCACGAAAGACAATTAAAAGCTTATATGAAAACTACCTTTATTTCTACAACAACTCTAGTGTTGTCTTTGGTAAATGTTTTAGATGAAACACATGATCAACCAAATTCTTTTAGCTAGTCGAAGAGAGAATAATAGTCAGGGTGTTGAAATGTTAGGATAAAATGTTAAATGTGTAGTAGGTTGGTGGAAAAAATAAAAAAACAATGGTTAAAATTTTATGAACATGAAGTGAAACATAGGATTTTTATTGAAAAATACTTATTGGGTTATTCTTTGGTTTTTATTTTTCAAGAATTCAAGTAAACAATTCTTTTTTTAATTTTAATTTTGGAATTCAAGACATTCTCGTAATAAGAAAAATACATTTATGTTAGGTTAAAAGAAAAGATTTAAAATCATTAAAGGGGTGTTTGTTTTTGTTGTTGAAACTATGTTTCATGATTCTTTTTAAAAAAAATACTTAAAAATATTTTTTTTGGTTTTATATCATTTTGATATGTTGATATTAAAAATATTTTTTAAAAACAAATTAAAAAAGTGTTTTCTACATATTTTTGATTTGATTAAAATGCTTCACATCTCTTATTTTATTATATTTCTCTGTTTGTTTTAGTTTCTCTTCTCTCGTAACCAATTTAAAGATAAATCAAAAAGACTTCACGAAAGACAATTAAAAGCTTATATGAAAACTACCTTTATTTCTACAACAACTCTAGTGTTGTCTTTGGTAAATGTTTTAGATGAAACACATGATCAACCAAATTCTTTTAGCTAGTCGAAGAGAGAATAATAGTCAGGGTGTTGAAATGTTAGGATAAAATGTTAAATGTGTAGTAGGTTGGTGGAAAAAATAAAAAAACAATGGTTAAAATTTTGAGAGCTTGAAAAAATGCTAGAAAGAAAGGAAAGGCATTCCAAATTTAAAGGAAGCCTATTTGCAACAAAGACAACAAACAAAAAGAAACCTTTCAAAATCATGTCTGCAAATCATATAAGATGATGTTCTTTCATGGCAAGCTGTTCTTACAAAAGTTTAAGGCTAAAAATGAACAACAATTGTTTTTTCTCTTAACCTTACATGTTAATCCAAAAGAGAAGTTAAAAAATGTGAAAAAGAAAGGAATGCCTAAAAAATTACAATAGATTCATGAAATAAGAGAAGTCAACAAATAACATCAAAGATTGGCTTAACCATAAAAAATTGTAATGAAATTATAGAAGGGAACAAAAATAATGAATAAGAGATTGTTCAACTTCTCATATTTTTACTGTCAATCTTCGATAAAAATTAGCGGGGTCAATAAGAAGTCAACAAAAAAGTTAAAAATAACTATGCAAAGTAAAGGGAATAACAATGGCATGCGTAATGAAGGATGGCTAAGGAACCAAGTAATATGAACCAAGTCAAGTCTGAATTTGACCTTAGAATATTTGTTGACTTGTTTTGCAAGATCAAACATCTCTCAAACTATTCATCGGATCGAGCTAAATTCCAACATGGAGATAATAGACACGTGGAAATATATTATGGTGATTTTTTTATTCAAATGGAGTTCAATTACATATTATTTTAAGGAATTGAAGTTACTTGATGAATCTTGTCAAATTTGCTAAACTAGACCTTTGTATATTGATTGGAACATATCTAGAGCTATAGATTAGACTTTATTTTTATTATCCTATTTTATTTGCTTATTTAGTGTTAAATAATCATTATTTTTAATTCTAGTTTGTTTTAGCCTAGTATACATTGTTTAGGAGTTTATTTTATTATTGGACTTACATTATTTGATTATCAGTTGAGGCTCATTAGCTTGCTACCAAAAAAATATGTGTTAGGATTATTTAAAAGAACTATATTATGTTTCTTTTTCAGCTACAAATTTGAGCAATAAGCTAAATAACAAACATGTGTTTTTTGTTTGTTTATGGCAAAGCAACCTTTCTTTGTAGGGACATAGATCGTGCATTGACTTATCAAAAATTAATTAGTTTCATAGTGTCATTCACACACTTAGGGTTATTAGACACAAGGTTTTATTTGGGTCCAAACCTCTTTTTTAATAATTTTGTTTCTTAGGTGCAGGGTTACCTTTGAGTTAGACTTTTATCAAACCTGATTTTCGGCTTTCAGGATTGTTATGTACTTTGTCGGGGTTGTTTGACCATATAATTAAGAGGTTCACATCACTAAGTTTCAAAAATACATAATAACCAAAAGAAGAAAAAATCATAGAAAAAGAGTAAGTAATCATATGAAAACCAACTACTTATGAAGGTTTAATAATCATATTAAAGCCCAAAACATGGTAGTGTAATCAATGACACATATTTTAAAGATGTATATGTTAAATAAACTTTGATGTTGATATAAGTTGAGATGTTAATGAACAATATATATGATGTGTGTATGAATGAAATAACAATTTATACCAAAAACAATATCACATTCTTGAATCAATGAAAGCTAAAAATGAAAAATGTATCAAGAAGCAATAGTCACAAAGATATGTTTGAAGGCAAAGAAAGTTAATGGGATTTTTGTTAGGTGTATCATTGGACATTAGGTTTAATGTGCCCTATAAACCAATGTTTCCTAGAGTGAAAAGGTTTGACATAGCTTAACTTAATCAACCAATAAAGTAGAAGTGTTAATGATCTTGTTTGGTTTGATTTAAGCCTAAAAATCCAATAAAATTAGGATTTGTAATTTCTACAAAAATGTAACCCAGACTAAACTAAAAACTAGTTCAAACTAAACCAGATTGGTTTGGGTCATTTTTTGCTTTGAAAACCAAAAAACTCGATACTTGTGATAAAGTTACATCAGAAGAGAGAGAAGATAACCAACTCTAAAGTAGGGAATAAATATAGAGGGAGAATATGCTAACAAGAAAACAAATTACAAATAATTTGGTCTAATTTATTTTAAATTCATTTATTTATTAATTTAGTTTTCTTGATTATTTGTTTTTGGTTTTTTATGTGGAAAATTGATTTTAACACTCTTATAATAAACATGTCTACCATAGTAGGTTCATCATATGGCTCTTCCTATCGTGGAAACATATTAAATGCATTATCAAAGATGTATTTGAAGATGTTGGTGATTATTATCTTACGTGTATTAGTGTTAGCACTGAAAGTTATGAATCTTAGTTAAAAAATAGCCTTTATATTAGAGTAGTTGTCATTAAAGGTATGATGATGGAACGGTCATTGAACTTTCTATCATACATATAATGATGTGTTTATGAACCAAAAAAGTTATTGACTAACCGAAAAAAATATAGCCACGTCATGTTAATCAATAACCACACATCCTATACAAAACCTACATGAGTGCACACATAAATTTAAAAATGGTAAAGAATGGTTATATTGAAAGTCAAGTAAAGGAATCAAATATCTTTTATTGTTTGAGGCTACTCATTATAGGTTCAGTAAATAGGTTATAACATCATGGTCAATGCACTTGTAATCATGGTTGTCAAAATTGTGATTTTGACACGACACGGAAGAGGCTTTGGAAACTCGGATCGTAAGATCGAATCGTAAAATCATACCTGAATTTTTCTGTACAAAAATCGTAAAATCACAGCTAAAATCGTGTAGGTAGAAAAATCGTAAAATCGTAAAATCATAAGTAAAATATTTTTGAATATAATATAACATAATTATGGCCATAAAACTTAATTAGTTAAGGTTCATACATGATTCAAAATAACTTAAAAAAACATTACAAAACAATTATGTTCATTGACAAGTGCAAAATACACATCTATTTGTATTCCTTTTACATTATGCTTTTTAACATCTTTCAAGCTTATTTCAACATATTGAATGTTATTTTATGGGTTTGACATGTTTAAGAGACTTTGTGGATTACTTGCTATAAAATAGGAAATTTTGCACTTTATATTTCGGACCTTTGTTGCATGTTTCAGGTTTTAATTCATAAAGAGGAGTTTCAAAATTGGAATTATAGCTATCAAGCTTGCTGGAAAAGTATTGTGGCAGAAATTCAATGCAGATTTGGGCATCCAATTGGAACAACAGCGTCAGCCTTAATCAATTTCCCTTGGGTTCGACCTGGTCTCTACCACCATACTACTAAAATTATTGTTTTGGTGATAGTAAAATCAGAATTAATTTGTGGAGGTTTCGACAACCGTCATTCATAGAATTTCATTAGGTAAAAACTAACAAATTTAAAATAAATATTTCGGTTTCGGATGGCATTTTGTTTTTTCTATTGGTACGGAACGTTTCGGTTTCGGAGCGTTTCGGGGTTGTATTGTTCATATATAATTAATTAATTATATATGAAAACAAATTAAAAAAACAAAAAAGCTAAATATAATTTTTATTTTTTATAAAATCAAAGTTGACGCAACAATTTTATTTTTTTATAATATATATTTTTAATATATATATAACATACGGTTACAAAATGCAAAGCACCTTCTCATTGTTTCCTGGAATTAAAGATTAATAAAGGTGATGTGATGAGAGTGAATTATTTACGGGAATAGGCTAGCCAGTAGCCACCTCATGGCTTGATGCAAGAGAAGTTGACAGGTTTCTATCCCACATCGGTGAATTATGATATAACCGAAGAATTTTTGGCTTTAAATGTTGAAAGCTATCCCACATCGCCTAAATAGATATCCAAATAAGGAATTGTGTCTATAAATATAATGTGCTGGCTTAAGGGTTGAAAGGTAGTATAAAATTTTGACCGATTGTAATTAATAACCTTGAGCAAGATCGTAAAATCGGACCGATTCGGTCCGATTTTATGATTTTGTACGATTTTGACCGAGTTTGACCAAAATCGATTTTTCTACCCGAGTTGACAAGGTTTGATGAGTTGACTTGTAAAATCGTACGATTTTGCGAGTCAACTCGCGATTTTAACAACCATGCTTGTAATTGTTATCTTTGCCACTGAGTTTTTTATTATAACTTGAACAGGTTGGATACCATTATAACTCAAATAAATAGATATCAATAATAGATGCTCAACAAGTTAAGCTCTTATTCTAAAACAAAGTAAACTAATATTAGTTCTTTGCATGATGATTGAAAGTAAATATATAAATAAAACGATAAATACATGAATATCCTAATATAAAAAGAGAAAAGCAAATAAGACTTTTATATTCATTAAGGTTCATAAAAATAATTTCTTTTATTGTTTTTTTACTCTTATTAATTATCTCCTCTAATGATAAGACAACATTCAAAGATGATGAAATCTAATGAATCTCAATCAAAATTTGATTAAAGCTGTAGAAATAACATGAAAAAGCTATTTTCCAATATAACAAAGAATAAGGAATGCTCGCATAAGAAAATGAATGATGCTAGGAAGACACTTATGCTTGTATGTCTACACCACATGTAATTAGAAATAAAGTGAAAAAAGTAGTTGTCTCATTGAAGTTTGGATGACTTGTTTAAAGTGAAAGATAGAGAAGTCAAAATAATAGGAAAGAAAATACATTTGATATAAGTAGGAAAAAAATCAAAAATTAAAGATCAAGGAAAATATTTTTTATGTTTTTTAAGAGGCTAAGGGGGAGGTAAAAGGATGAACCTTGGATCTCAGTCATATAAAACTGTATAAATACAACAATGGTTGGAGGTTGGAGCTCGTGCAGAACAACCTCATCAAAGCTTTTTATAGTATCATCCTAGAGAGTAACATAAAACTTGTCACTATTGTAATGGAAGATATGTAAATGAGATAAAATAGAAAGACAAAACTAATCAAATATTGTTAAGGATGAACTCCATTTTGTTTTTGCAAGTCTAACCATAAACTAAGATCTATTTAAGTGATCAAGTTTCTTTAAACCTCCCAAGAATATCTTAATAAAAAAAGGTGCAAGCATAAATTTTATGTGTGCTTAAAATGAAACATTGTAAATGTCATATATTGGAAGAAAATAAGGAAAGTTTATGTTAAAAAATGTGAGAATTCTTAATCCTTTTCATTTTGATAAAACATGTGTGAAATAAATGAAGTTTGAAGTAATGCCTAGGTATTGATGGCATGATAGAAGCATCATTGAAAATCATTTTTTATTGGACTTTTAATAAAGAATAATGTCATTTGAAAGAACTATATTTCTTAATTTGTTTTGTTTTCCATACTATAAATGTCAACTCCTCGATTTTCCAAATAAAATAAGCTTGCTATTCTTTCAAAACTAGGATTGTTTAGCTATTTTTGTCAAATTTCAAGTCATTATCACTCCCAAGTATGCAGTAAGCTATTAGGGCAAAATTATCAAAGCTTTAGGTTGCCATCTTTAAAATATCCTTATTTTTTGCTTCATTTTGTTTGTGTTGGTCCTATTAATATAATGGTTAATAAATAACTTGCATCCAATTGTAGTATTTTAAGCTTAGATAACATCATGTTTTGCTTTTGGGTTTGGATATGATGTAAAAAGGTGATGTGTATTCACAGACAATTTCCTATATATTTTGTATTAGCACATATCAACTCATTCAATACACTACCTATAAATTCTAATATATCATGTCCCTAAACTTCTCAAAAACACTAACTCAAAGCTGAGTCGTGCAATACTCATCTCAATTTAACAACAATTAGCATAAATTTACTTTTCTTAAAGAATTCAAATAAACCTTAAAGTTCTTGATTTCATAGTTTTTCAATTCTTCACAAAATTGACCTAATCAAATTCATTATTTTGCATTTGAAAATTCAATTATAGCATAAAAACCCATTAACATTTAAATTTCACGCACTCACTCATTAAGCTCACAACCTCTCTCTCTATTTATTTTTATTTTGGTTTGTTATCCTTACTAGGAACCACTTAAACTATGATCCATGTTTCATAAACTAGTTGAATTGATGAAGAAATAATAAGAACATCAATAGTTTCCAAGGTTCCCACTATGGTGTGTATTACTAGTGGTTTTTAAAATGGGATGGGAAGAGATTTTTTCACAAAATTACAACAAACCTCTCATTTAACACCATACATGGTATTTTTATCAAAACACCAATTGCCTATATTCTAAAGTTTTAATGAAAAAATAGAACTTATGACAATTGTTTTGTAAAAAAATGACATGGCTTGAAGCAACAAAAACATATTATGCCTAATAAATAAAACTCCAACTAAAAATTGACTTACTTATACTTTTAAGTGTTTATTTATTTATTTTTTCTTGGTTCAAACTTCAATTGCATAGATGTTTCCATTAAATATGGGAGTTAAGATTTTACTTTTTACATCCTAATATTTTTCTCAGTAGTTGAATGAGGTTAATTTCTTTATATGCACATTTTGCATAGTAGCACCAGAGTGTACTAGTAAATTTTTTTTAAAGAATCACAACAATCCATTTTTATTAAAATTATTGTGTTTGGGTTTGAACATATTGGTATTCTTACCATTGAACTTAATATTACTTTTTATAAATTTATCCTCGTACCTTGTAGCTTGCAACTTCTTTTTATTTGTGTCTTCAATGATGATGTGAGTGATAAGATCAATCAAAAATAATTATCTATGTTTGTGCTTAAGTTGTTACCTGTGGTCGCTTCATAAGTTGGATAGTTTTCTATTAGTATTCTAGTAACGAATTCTTTAGAAAGGTTAATGTTTTCGACTTTCATGTCCTCTAGTAGTTTATGATATTCATTAATTTAAGCTTTGATATCTTTGTTATCCACCATTTCTCATTGGTAAAATTTTCCAACTATAAAATTTGTTTTTCCACATCATTGGAGGTGTATTTTGTCAACATGTTGTTTCATATCTCCTTCACTTCCTTGTAACTATTATACTAGTCATAGGATCAATAAGAACCCAGTCAACTTCATATATGTCAAGGACACAATAAATCCTCTTTCACCATTTTCTGATCTTTTTACCAACAAAAACCTCGATCTTTCAAATATCAGGAGCCCTATATATACTTTTTATTCATGAAAAGTAAGTTATGTTTTCTAATGTGGGATATAAACCTTTTGAAATATTTTTATTATTATTTACAACATGCATAACCAATGTTTATTCATTGCTACTGCAATTGTTTTACATCATATTTGCTTTCTGTCTTAGTTTTAAAAAAAATGCTTAGAACCAAGTTTTTGCACTACTTTTTTTTTGCAATGAATTCTTTTTCTTATCCCTTTCATCTTTATATAATAGTTTTAGCCGATCATTTTTCTAGTCCTCAAATAAGCATCACTTGTTAAAAAATGGCTCATAGCATAACATGTATAACTTATCTAGTTATAACTATTTAATATGAATATCAAAGATTAGTTTGGTGGTTAAGAAGATTTAAAGTCACCACCTCTAAAACACAAATATTTTTTTTAAAAAAGAAATGTGTTTAAAAAACACATTAGATAATTATAGGAAGAAAACATATTTAAAAGTATAAAATACAATTAAAATAGACTCAAAATCCATTATTAGAGAGGAAGATAAATGGAAAATAAAAGCTCGATTTGTTTTAAATCTTTCTATCCTTTTAATTTGTAATTAACTAGATAAATAACTAATTGATCATTAACTATATTATTATTAATAATATTATATGAAATTAGATATTTTTTTAAAACCCAATATACATTAAAAACATGATAATCACTGTAGAAATGACATACTTATGATGTTTTCTACTGTTTACTATAATTGATATTATAATGGTGACAAATCTGTAATTATACACACACACATGGTATAATATACTAAAAAGAAATGGTAGAAATGACATAATTATATTTTTTTATATTATAAATGGTATTGTTGCAATACCATATATATATTTTTCTAGTTTTTTTAGGAGAAAATTTTGCTTAGAATTTTTTCTCATTTTATACTTAACATATATATCATTTTATATTTGATCAATTTATTTTTTTCCCTATCTTCATTATTTCGTATTTTGTTTTCCAAGTTTTTCCTTTTTTTCCTCTCTATTGTTTTTTTACACTTGAAATATTCATCACTATACACTTAAACTATATCATTCTTTTAGTCTTTACCTTAAAATTTTAGTAATTTATTTTCTTTACACTTTTTTCTTGAAAAACTATTATACAAAGACTAAAAAGAAATGACATTTCACTATAATAATTACAATATTGTCTTTTTTTTTCTACTATTTGAAAAATTAATTTGAAATCTTACACGTTTTGATTAACACATGTAATTTTTATTTTATTTTATTATGTTTAAGTATTGACTTTTTGATTCATAATTATATTTTTTACTTGATGTAAAAAAAACATATTAAAAATTTCTACACATTCATTCTTTTATATTAGAAAAAAAATCAACTTGTAATGAGGCGAGTCAAATATACGCGTTGACACTTTTTTGTATTTATTGACATAAATTATTTCAATTGTTTTTAATTAAACACATGTATAAGTTTTTTCCCTTGATTAAAATGTTTTGAATCTACCTAATTTATGATGATGAGTGGGTCAAATATCCAATATAAACTAAACAATTTTGAATTTATTCTTACAAATTTGTATGTAAGAACTATTCTTATCAAATAGCTAATAATAAGAGAGGAAATATTTCAATATTTAGTGTCTGTTTGAAAATGTGATAGATATGACATTTCAAAATATTTTTTATTTGAAAATACATCAAAATAATATAAATATATACTTATTTTGTTTTGTTTTAAATTTTTTTTCCGATATTAGTGGATAAAAAACATAAAAATATTAATTTAAAAAATATAAAAAATAGTGAACTACAACTCAACTACAATGTGGAATAGACTTTATATTTTTAATAACATGATGTATTTTTAAATTAGGTTAATTTCATATCTTATCAAATTATATATACATTGACTATAAATGCATTAAAAAAAGTTTCTTTTTAAAATTATTTTAATATTCAAACCTAAGAAAAAATAACGAAAAACAAATTCATTGAATAAGTTATAAATTATAATTAACCGTAAGAAATAAGATTACTTTGTTAAGAATAATCTTAATTTTTTATCATTTACCAAAAAAAGTCAACCTTATTTTAACACGAAACCACCTTTCTATCTGCTATCAGTCATACTATTCCCTGCATCCAACCCTATTTCTCTCTCTCTCTCCTGTCCTCCAATCAAGAGTCAAGACCACACCCATCTGCTTCTTTCTCTCTCTGGAAAACCAAAAAACACACCCCTCCTCTTCAAATGTCACCGCTCTCTGTTCAGCAGCTCCTCTAAAGGGTTACTGTTGCTGCTGCTGCACAAAAAGAAACCCTAAAACAAAATGGTGTTCAAGAACAAGCTGTTTTTCTCATCTTCAAAGAAATCAGAAACTTCCAGTCCTGATGGATCCAACAACAGTCCAAGATCAATCGGGTCAAACTCACCGATCCGGTCCGACAAGAAGAAAGGCACCAAATCCAAAGATTCAACCCCAACCACTCCAACTAGTACTGGTAGTAGCTCTAGTAATTTTACCTGCAAGCAAACCCAAGTTAAAGATGGGGTAAAAAAGAAAGACTCGTTTTTAAAAGGCAAAGAAACTGTGAACCAACCTCAGACTCCTACCAAACCCGGGACTTCAAATTCTAGGACGGGCTTAAAATCCAAAAAAGGTGGAGTTTTGGTTGAAAACAAGGAGAAGGAAGCAGAAAAATCGTCAGTTTCGCCGATTTTAGCATCATCTTTAAGGTTAAATAGGATAAAAACAAGATCAGGGCCATTGCCACAAGAGAGTTTCTTTAGTTTTAGAGGTGATAAAGGGAGTGTTTTATTAGGGTCTAGTAATTTGTCAGGGCGTGGTGGTAGTTGTGGAGATGGAGGGTCGGGTTCGAATTCAAGTTCGTTAGGGTCAGGGAAGAAGAAGGAAGGGATAGTGGGGCAGAGTAAGTTGACGGGGTTTCAAGAGAGTGGTAACGGTGGTGACAATTGGGATAGTATGTCTACAGAAAGTGGAGGACTAAAGTCTAGAGAGGTCAGTCCTAATTTGCAGGCAAGGACTAAGTTGCAGAATGGGGAGTCATCTAGTGAAGCTGGTATGATGCTTTCCTTTTCTTTTTCAATGATGTTACTTGCTAATTTCTTAATTGACATACCTTTGAATGTTGTGTATTGCTTGCTTTTACCTTTTTATTACACTTGGTCGCATATTTGGTCAAGTTTATTGGACTAATTGGAAAAAATTGCTTAAGTGTGACATCTTTTTAGGTGTTCAGTGAGGAATGACTTGGTGAATGTAGGATATATTTGTTTCCAAAATGTAATTGTTTGTGTATGAAGTGATGATAGAGACTAGGTGGTGCTCTTTTTTAGGAGAATTTGTTGATGTCTGATAATTGTAAGTGTTTAGTTGTGGGTGGCTTGGTGAATGTAGGCAAATGACTGTTTAACCAATGAAATCATTTATGCTTGGCATGATGATGGAAAGATGTTTGAGACTGCAATGGGATTGGAAGAGGATTCCTATACTAGAAAAAGAAAAAGGAAATATTTTATCGGGACATCTGTGAACCCAAAGTCTCATACTTGCTCTTGTTAATCCTCACTGGACTCTTCCATAAAATACCCTGAAATAGGATTTACTTAATCTTAAGCAAGATATAACCCCTTGCATCCTCAAAACCTAGAATGTAGGCGAGGAATTCTCTACAGGAGCTGCAGATACCCAATTAAGGGCCAGTGAAGTCTATTGGTCATGCAAAGGCTTGCTCTTTGTTTCATAGGTTATGCAAAGTTTGGAAGAAAGCCCGAAAGCCCTCAATCCTTTTGTTGAAAATACTACTGGCTGACCTTTTAACTTCCATTGTTGGGAAATTTTGCTTAAAATAACATAGCTTGAATTATGCCCCCAATTTTCTTAAGTGGCATAATTTGGGAGCGTATCCAGATTTCGAAGTTCATCCAATGCAGCTGTTTACACTTTCTTAGTCAACTTGGAAAACAGAGGACTAAAGGCCTGCTTTTGAGTAATTAAGGTTTGTAAATACTAAGAAGCTTTCAGTCTCATCCGTGCTGTGAACTGATTTTGAAAACTTCCATAGAACTAAATCTGAAAGGAGGATGACTGCTTTTAGCAATGAGCTTCTAAGTTCTCACAGCTCCTCAATGAACTTTATGACAGGTACCTGTAAGATATGTGGATTTACAAGACTGACTGTAAATAATGATACTGGTATTTCTGTGATAAATCATTTGCATTTTCACCTTTGCTTAATGAATTCTTGGATCTCACCTAACAAGCAATGCATTAAGAAGGATGGAACTAAAGGGATTTAAAATTGCTCCAGGTCTATAATTTGTGCATTTGTTTTGTGATGTTCCGACATGCAATATACCATGCAACTTAGTTAACTAAGTCATGTTTGTTTCCCCAAATACAAGTTATCCAAAATAAAAAACTCTAATCTCTGTATCCAGAACAATAATTTATATAAAGAAAAGCTCAAATTAAGGATGTGTAATTTTGGTGTAACTTTAAGAACTGTGCTTTAGTCACAATTGTCGAGTTTGTGCAAAGAGTTTCCATTTTTCATAAAGAAAATTTGTGGAGATAGCGGGGATGAAGCAGTATGCCCTGGTTGATTGAATTATATAAAACAAATAGTTTGGAAGAGATACAATTTAGTTGTTCCTTCTCATGTAAAAACAACAGGGGCTGTTCAAAATGAGGTATGGAAAATGTTGCATGTATTGGTATGGACCAGATTGACACAATGTGTTAACAGTGAAAATTTTGTGAGGCACAAGTTGTTTGGACAGCAAACTTCATGTTTCTGAATAAAAGAAATTCTGGTGAGAAGGAAAGGTCATTGTATGTTGATAGTATTCATGTGTAAAAAGAATAAGAGAGATCATTTTTTATTTAACTATTTAATTGCAGCAGAACTGCAATTAAACTTAGTCAATTAGCTGGGAATTGAGGTTTTTTCTTAAACTGTCGAGAAGTTAGGTGACTGTACGTAATGGGGCCCTAGATTGCTATGTTTTCATAATTGGAAATGTTTTTGTATACAGAAAACACAGTGTGCAGTTGCAACTGCCTTAACTTTTTTTTATTTTTTTATTTTATATGCATATGTAAAAGGATTGTCCTGTGGGACTTTGTCTGAAATTCATACCAGTCTAAACCTTGTAAATTGGAAATGGTTTCTGCTCATGGAATGTTTTAACTCACAGCCAATTTTCTTAATGTCTTTTCTCTTAAAAAGACATTTCTGATATTTTGTTACCATAATAGGTCGACATAATTCACCATGGGGGCACTTTGAGAGCTTGCAAAGTTCTGATGTTCTTACACCTGAGGTACTGGTGAAAGGATTTTTATTGGTATTCTCTGTGAATTCATTTGTCTTCTACTTAGGTGCTTGGTCTTCAGTTAGTTTTCCTCACAACGTTGTTTTTAAATGTTTGCTTTTCTAGACTTATGATTGTAACAACCCAAAGGAGTCTGAATCTCCCAGGTTTCAAGCAATACTCCGTGTGACAAGTGCCCCTAGAAAGAGGTTTCCTGCTGATATCAAAAGTTTCTCCCATGAATTAAATTCCAAAGGTGTACGACCTTTCCCAATTTGGAAGCCTCGGGGGTTAAATAACTTGGAGGTAACACATTAATTGGTGCTATATCTCCTCCAGATGGTGCAATGTGCTTTAGGAAGTTCACCTCCTGATTAATTTTCTGGTTTTGTACAGGAGATCTTGGTTGTCATACGAGCAAAGTTTGACAAAGCAAAGGAAGAAGTGAATTCTGACCTGGCAATCTTTGCAGCGGATCTGGTCGGAATTCTTGAAAAAAATGCGGATAGTCATCCTGAGTGGCAGGAAACTATTGAAGACTTGTTGGTTATGGCTCGGAGTTGTGCTATGACATCACCTGGAGAGTTCTGGCTTCAGTGTGAAGGTATAGTTCAAGATTTGGATGATAGACGCCAAGAACTTTCTCCAGGAACACTGAAGCAGCTCCATACCCGAATGCTTTTCATCCTTACAAGGTGTACCAGATTGTTGCAATTCCACAAGGAAAGTGGGCTGGCTGAGGATGAAAATGTTTTCCAGCTTAATCAACTTAGGCTTTTGCAGTCTGCAGATAAATGCATTCCTCCAGGTGTTGGCAGGGATGGGAAAATTTCTAGTGCTCCAAAGAAGGAAGCTTCAGCAAGGAAATCATACAGTCAAGAGCAGAAGGCTGCATCAGTAAGGACGTCATATAGTCAAGAACAGTGTGATTGGGGCAGAGAACAAGGTATACTGTCAGGAGAAGTCCTCTCTCCTGCTGATAGTACTCCAAAGAGGGATGAATCTCCTACGGGAAGGAATCGAATGTCTTCTTGGAAGCCACTCCCATCTCCTCCTGTAAAAATAACAAAGGAAGTTGTTCCTCCAAGGGGGCAGAATGATGATAAGAATGAACCTTTGAAAACATCAAATGACACGAAAACAGCTTCTGATGTGCTTCTGGCTGCTGCTAAAGCTTCTGAGCTTCCATTGGTCAAAGATATGCATGAACATTCTTCAAAGCAACAAGACAACGTTTCTTGGGGTAACTGGGGTGATCAGCAGAATCTTGCTGACGAGAGTTCAATAATTTGTCGCATTTGTGAGGAGGAAGTTCCAACTTTACATGTAGAAGACCATTCAAGAATTTGTGCAATTACAGATCGATGTGATCAGATGTGTCTAAGTGTGAATGAGCGCTTGGTCAGAATTTCTGAAACGCTTGAGAAGATGATAGAATCCTTTGCACAGAAGGATATCCAACATGCAGCGGGAAGCCCAGACATTGCAAAAGTATCAAATTCCAGTGTGACCGAAGAATCTGATGTTCTCTCACCAAAACTCAGTGATTGGTCTCGGAGAGGGTCTGAGGACATGCTTGACTGCTTTCCTGAAGCTGATAATTCTATTTTTATGGATGACATGAAGGGCTTACCTTCCATGTCATGTAAAACCCGTTTTGGTCCCAAGTCTGATCAGGGAATGGCCACATCATCAGCTGGTAGCATGACTCCTAGATCTCCATTATTGACACCAAGGAATAGTCAGATAGACTTGCTTTTGGCAGGGAAGAGTGCCTTTTATGAGCATGATGATCTTCCACAGGTTCTTGTCTACTTTACTTTGTTTCTACCTATTAATAAATGGGTTATGGGTCCTGTCCCTGAAACCAGCATCTTGAAGAAAAGGGGTTAACCACTGTGTTTTTGTATTTAAAAGAACTACCTACTCTTTTACTATTGAGAGGGCGTGACTCATCAGTATTATAATACCTGGCTTTATTCTTATAGTGAAATTTCATCCTACATATTGGTCATGTACTAAATGCAAAATGAAGTTCTTTGCAATTGTGTATGCTTTCAGAGAAGACAAGAGAAAATGTAATAATAATATTTTTAAGGCAGCTTGAAGCACCTTAAATACATGAAAGATAGATTCTTTGTGGCCTTAGTGCGGTTCTCGCTGACATGAATTGATTGCTTTTTGTGTAAGTTTTATTTTTTAAGGTGTCTGTCTAAAAGTCCTTTTACATGATGCAGCTGAATGAACTTGCCGATATTGCAAGATGTGTGGCAACTATGCCACTGGAGGATGATCGTGCCATATCCTACTTGCTAACTTGTCTTGAAGACTTGAGGGTTGTCATTGACAGAAGAAAGTTTGATGCACTTACAGTGGAGACTTTTGGGACACGAATCGAGAAGCTTATTCGGTGAGTATTATGTGCTAATATTTTTTGGAGTTTTATGCCAAAATATGCAAAGAACATCCATGAATTACAAAGTTTGGATTTAGCTTTCCAATGAAAGTTTGGGTGCACTTCTTTTGGAGAGTCTCCACAAATTTGAATTTCGATTGAAAGTTAATTGATCACTACTTTGTTCTTCTTTCTTCATGTGCAGAGAGAAGTATTTGCAGCTCTGTGAGCTAGTGGGAGATGAAAAGGTTGATATAACAAATACTGTAATCGATGAAGATGCTCCTCTGGAAGATGATGTTGTTCGAAGCTTGAGAACAAGTCCCACACATCCTTCTAAGGATCGTACCTCCATAGATGACTTTGTTATAATAAAACCAATAAGTCGTGGTGCTTTTGGACGAGTGTTTTTAGCTAAAAAGAGAACAACTGGAGATCTTTTTGCCATAAAGGTAACAATGTTTGATGTTGTTGTTCTAATTTCCTTTTCTGATCTTAAATTTTGATTATATTTTAATGTTTGCTTTTTTTTTTCTTTGAAAATTTCCTTTGATTGGACAAAATTTATGCAAATTTGTGTTCAATCAACTGTATTTTGAAGCTCGTGGGACCTTATAGTCAAATGGTGTATCTCACCTCTTGTAGAAAGAGATCACTAATAGTTCCACCAAAGCAGATTTCTTTAATTAAGACGGAGTGGGTTGAGATTGTGGTATTGTAGATAGGCTCGATGGGCTTTGTGCCAAATAAGAAACAGTGATTTTTATCTGTTGATGGTGGTCCTTCAAGTTTACATAAAGAGCAAGACAGGAGACAAAAGATCTTTTGAATTCCAGCAGGAATATGAGCCCTTTTTATGGAGAATTTTAATGTGATTTGACTTTGAGGGCCGGCATTCATAATGATTCTTGTTTCAAAAGTTCAGAATGACAAATCTCCCTCTTGTCAATACTATATTTATTGTTTCTTAATTAATTGTGTTAACTGAATAGTTGAAATTTTAGACGATGTTTGTGCAGGTGTGTGTTTGCAAACCTTTTGTTTCTGTTGTGGTTCTTCTTCTTGATGACTGTCCCATGCCTGTCTGTTTTTTAACAAGCACTAAAAAGGGGGCTGGATCTGAATTGATTGTATACTTTGCACTTGCAACAGGTTCTTAAAAAGGCTGATATGATCCGCAAGAATGCAGTTGAAAGTATACTAGCAGAACGAGATATTTTAATTTCAGTCCGCAATCCCTTTGTGGTGAGCAGGTCTAGCTTGCAAAGCATTTTGGCATACCATGAGAAATTCTTTTCCATTCAAACATAAATGTAAATTTTTCAGGTTCGCTTCTTCTATTCATTTACTTGTCGTGAGAATTTGTATCTTGTGATGGAGTATTTGAATGGTGGCGACTTGTATTCATTGCTGAGAAATCTGGGCTGCTTAGATGAAGATGTTGCTCGGGTATACATTGCAGAAGTTGTAAGTTCTAATTTTTTTCTTCTTCATTTGCAAATACTTTTACTGCAGTTTGTAAATCTGATTATTATTGCTTTTAAGGTGCTTGCTTTGGAATATTTACACTCACTGCATGTAGTTCATCGTGATTTGAAGCCTGATAATTTGTTGATCGCACATGATGGACACATCAAGGTAACTCCTTTTTTTGTTTTATTTTTCCTTTTATTTCTTTTCAACGTCTAGACATTTACTCTTTTTTATTGCATATATTTTTTACCATGTTCTGATATTTAATTTCAATATGCCCTTGTCTAACTAAGGTGTACATTCTTTGTAAACAGTTGACAGACTTTGGTCTTTCCAAGGTTGGTCTCATCAATAGCACTGATGATTTATCTGGCCCAGCTGTTAGTGGGACATCCATGCTTGTGGACGATGAACCTCAACTATCCACCTCTGAGCATCAGCGAGAAAGGCGGAAGAAACGTTCTGCTGTGGGTACACCTGATTACCTGGCACCAGAGATACTTTTGGGAACGGGACATGGTTTGTATACCTTGTTTAGCAACAAATGCTGTCATTTAACTGTATGATGATGCAATATTAGGTTAAACAAAAGTGTATGTCTGGCAATGCTAACCTTTTGTTTAATTGCATTGAAATGCCTGAAACACCAAACTATCATGTGCAATTTTCCTCAGGAACAACTGCTGATTGGTGGTCTGTGGGTGTTATTTTATTTGAACTGATTGTCGGTATTCCACCCTTTAATGCAGAGCATCCCCAGGTTATCTCCCTACTATCTACTGTCTCGTTCTGCATTTTGTTGCTATTCTCTCTCCAACTTTTCTCTTGGTGATTAGTTTTCCTTTCTAATTTTCTTTTGCATACTTATTTTTGCTAAAAGTTCTATTCTCTAAACAACAAGTTAGTGGCCTTTTCATGCTCAGGATTTATGAACCGAAAAGTCTTCTCAGAGGAAGATTTAACTTTTTTGTTTAGGTTAGTGCATTCTCATATATAAGGTCAAATCCAAATTAGAGTTAGGAGTTTCTATGTAAACATCTCATATTTTCTTTAATAGGCGGAATAGAATGCAATATTTTCAAAGAATTTTCCAGGAAATATGCTATTTGTGATTGTGAGATGCAATCACTTTTAGGTCTGACTCTTAGGAATCGAGGTGTGATGCTTGCGTTTCATTTTCTAGGTGTTATTCCTGGAGCTTCTTTAAATTCTAATATTTACTGCAGAAAAATTTCAGCAACCAGACCTTGATTATTTGAGCTACTTGAACACTATTATTCCCTCAGGCAGATAATTATTTGAAGACATAATATAGAACAGTTCTCCATACTAGATAATATAATTTATGTTAAATCTCTTAGTTGGATATTCATGATATATGGAGGCAATCTACCAAGGCTTATAGCTCATATTTTTACAAGGCCACCAAATTTGTATTAAAAAATATTGCTGGAGATCTGGTTAGGTGAACATACAACTGAATTCATGCAAGGGCAATTCCAGTTGTTTAACACTAACCAATGGTGCTGCATTTGCAACAGCAATATTTTGAATGTAAAATTTTTAGGGTATTGATTTTTTCCATATACATCCATCAATGTTCCACTTCTTTTCCCATATTTTGAAATTTCCCAATTATACCCCTATATTGCTCTAAAATGTTTCGATTTGCCATTTACTGTAAATAACTGATGAGAATTTCACTTGTTTTCAAATGTTCTTCCTCTTCTATTTTCTTCTTTCTCACTTTTTTCTCAAATCTCCATGCATGTTATAGTAACTCACAAAATAACTTTAAAACCAAAATTATAGGCATGGAAGTGGAACATCAATGAATCTTTAGGGGGGGAATGAAGTCAACGATAACATCTGAACTTCTTGGGAATTAGAAAGGTAAAATAGTGAAATTTAAAGTTATAAGGGTAGAAATGGAACATGGATGAATCTATTGGGGACGAATGAAGATATTAAAATTTTATTTTCCTGATGAATCTGCAAGAAATTGTTGCTTTACATTGGTTGGTGATGCCTGACATGTTTGGAGATTTGCTGCTAATTTAAGCTTTGGGCTGCCTGAGATGATAGCGTGTGACAAGTCATGCAAATGCACGTGGGTGGAGTGAGATAGTGCATGACAAGTTATGTAGTTGTTTATACTCTTGAATTTCTGTGTTTCGATATCAGGTTCCTCTTCTGCCTGATTGTCCCTATAGGGATTTGGTATCTACTTACATGCTGGACATGAGTCAGTGCTGGTTGCAAAGTTATTTCAAACATTGAGTCATACAACTAATAAAGTCAAATTTATTAGTAGTTACTCAGGTGGATGGGGTATTTTGGATCGTCTGGTGCAGTACAATTAATTACCTTGTCTCTTTTGCTTAGTCAATTACCTTTTCTTATTTGGTGGAACGCCTTTCTGGAAAGTTATTTTCAATTATAGCGTGCAATACCTTTGGGATTTGTTATATTTTTTTAATTTGAATTGCAATTCAGTTTCCTTTATATTGCTCCATTCTTATGTTCTTTTTTGCTTCTAGACAATATTTGATAATATTCTCAACCGTAACATACCTTGGCCCCGGGTGCCTGAAGAAATGAGTCCTGAAGCACAGGATCTAGTTGATAGGTAAGAGAGTTTGTCTAGTTATTATAAATTGTTATTCAATTTTTTTCTTGAAATGTATACTGTGTGATTAATTTTATCATCATTGATGATAAGGATGCTTCCATCTCAACTGATTTGCCATTAATACAATCCCTTGGGATATTTTTGGTATATGACGAGACCTAAATTTAGAGACTTTGTTATCTATTTTGTATTCTCAGATCATTATTTGCATGATATACTGCAAATTAGATTGCCTGAGGCAGAGTTTTGGATTATGAATTGATTGATATTTTCAGTCTAAAGTGACCAATACTATGTCTCCAGATTATTAACTGAAGTTCCTGATCAGAGACTTGGAGCTGGAGGAGCGTCAGAGGTGAACTTAGTTTGTATTTCTAGTTTTTATTTTCAGCCTGTTCCTATTCACATATGTATTGCATTCTACCTTGATAATAAATTCAGAACTTGTGATCCAGGTAAAGCAGCATGTATTCTTTAAAGATATCAACTGGGACACACTTGCCCGGCAGAAGGTGTGATTGTCTTCCTTATGCATAATAAATATGACCTTTTGCAGTCTTATAACATGGATTATAGATTGACTGCCTTTTTTGCATCAATCTTTCAGGCTGCATTTGTGCCTAGTTCAGAGAGTGCATTAGATACAAGCTACTTCACAAGTCGATACTCGTGGAATACTTCAGATGACCCAACATATCCAGCCAGTGACTTTGAGGATTCAAGTGATTCTGATAGCTTGAGTGGCAACAGTAGCTGCTTAAGCTATCGCCATGATGAAGTGGTATTACATCACAAAATTTGTTCAAACTTCGGAAATTTGTGTTTACCCCTGCATATTTTGCAAAAGTGACTCACTCTGGGGCCATATTGATGAACAGGGAGATGAATGTGGAGGTCTTGCTGAATTCGAGTCTGGTTCATGTGTCAATTACTCCTTCAGTAATTTTTCATTTAAGGTATTATCATTCCCCTAAACTGGATTATCGTATCCTTGGTTTATACACAATCTGAATGTTTGAGATGCTTTTGGCAAGTAAAGATTTTTTGTTTCCATTTTCTTTATTGTTTTTTTCTTTAGTCTTTCAATATTTGGCTCTTAAAGTTAGATTATGATAAGAATTAATACATCCTTCAAGAAATTATTGTAAGTTAGAAAACCTAAACAATCTATCATGTCTGCTAAGACATAAGGTAGTTAGCACTTACAATCATAATAATATGTGCAATGTGATTTTATGGCTCTAGGTTGAATTGATATGGAATCAATGTTTGTTTATGAACTATAAATAATTATATGCTCAATTGGGGGAAGATTTATAGCTTAACTTTTGGCAGACCCTGTTAAAATGCTCTGCAGGGAAGAATGATAAATGCTTCTTAATAATGTTTCGCACATGGATTATTGGTTCTTAGTTAATTCAGCAATTATGTAATAGGTTAAATGGGCTGTGGTGGGTCATTGCCATATTTTAACCCCATATTTATTTCTCTATTTTTCATGGGATAATTTATGTGGCATATCTATTCCTTTATCAGCGTGTTGTATCAGTGACTTTATTCTCACATTTTTTCTTTTTCCCCTGTCTTAGAATCTCTCCCAGCTTGCATCGATCAACTATGATCTTCTCTCTAAGGGTTATAAGGACGATCCATCAACAACTAACTCATGACCATCGATCTCCTTGTGTTCCTTGGCATTAAATCACTTTGAGCAATTATGGGTGTCTGATTTGCCAGTGTTATTTATATACCCTGTACATGTAATTACTCTAGTTATTTTTTTTCCTCCACATAACATCTTTTCATTTGTTTTATCTATCATATGGTAATTTTATTTATTTGACACTTGCAGAAATAGAAGAAAAGTTGGAAGATTTGAACTGCTTTGGGGTGTGCTCTTTCCTCGGTGAAGGTAATGGATTCACACTGTCGAGATTCGATTTTATTTGTTTAGTTGAGCTGAAGAACAACATAGTATGCCATAGTTTAAATGCCACAGTGATTGGTCTACACTCTTGATGCGGGGTGTATTTTTTTTGTGATTTTCACCTCGTATCAATGAAAGAACGCATCCCCATGCTGTAATTTAGTGTAACATGAACTTCAAACTTTCAAGTTTCCCTGTTCTGTAGCTTAATCCAAGACTGATCATAAGTCGAGTACATATATTATTCTGAACCAGTTCTTTGTTACCTCTGCTTTATTCCCACCTTACTTTGTTGTCCTCACGTGATTTGACTTTTGATTCCTCAAAATAAATATGAAATGAAAACTCCTGGCACTCTTAGCCGGATCTGCTAGTGCATCTCTGGTTCAAAATGTGGGCCCTGTTTTTGAAAATCATAACTGGATTTCAATTCATCCCTTCTGTTTAATTCAACCCAAGTTGTCAATTCTGTTTTGGCTTGGCTGGTGTTTTGTTTTTTCAATTGGAATGGAATGTTTTGGTTTCGGAGCATTTTGGCGCGTTGTTTTAGGGTTATCCTGTTTATGTGTGTGTATATTTCTATGCTGTCCACGATCCATCCTTGTCTAGAATGGCACAGCCTCTGACTAATTACTGCAAAATTATCTTCCTTTCAGTCAAGCTGTCAAAACTTTGAGAAGAGAAGAGGAGTGGTGATTGTTAAAGATTGTGAAACCTTCCATGCAAATATTTTGTTTGTCTAGAGTGCCGGAAAGTAGCATCGGTACTGTAGCATCGGTACCGTGTTTCGTGACAAACAGTTAGTCCGGTGATGGGTTTGTCTCACTGACCGGAAATGTGAATCCATCTTGATTGTCACATGGAGAAATTAAAACAACCTAAAATCTGGAGAAACACTATGGTTTGAGCACTGTAAATTGGAACAATTTTGGAGATTTAGAAAAACCAAAATACCTTAGAAAGCAAAATGTATAAACCTGGTGTGAAAAAGGTGTTTTCACATTCTTACAATAGCTTTTCACAATGTTTTTGATCAATTTTCAAGTCATCCTGGAGGGAATTTTGTATTTTCGAAACAGAAAGGCATGAGAGAGGCTCCCTCGCCTCATGAAATCTAAAAATATGTTTTGATCATGTCATTGAAAGAGCTGAAATATCCTTTTCTTTCTGGTTTTACGGTTGTTTCCGGTGATTGTCTAGTCGGGTGCCAATGCGTTTTCTTCTTCTTCTTTTCTTTCTTTCACTGAAAATTGTAGTTTGATCCTCTTTGTGGTAGGTATTTCAATTCCAGTCCTTTTTTATTTCTAATTTTTCATCTTTACTGTTTTTTGTGAAAGTTTTAGTTGTTTTCAATTTTATAATTCAATCCTAAATTACCAAATAGTATATTCTCCAACATGGTCCTCTTTTTTTTTTCCTTGATTTTTTTTTGTAAGAGTTTTAGTGGTTTTCAATTTCATCCTTCAATTCAAATTGATGGTATTATGTTTTTCAGATTGCTCCACATTGTTTTAATTTCTATTTTTTTCTTGGCATTTTTGTTCAAGTTATATTCTTTTCAATTTCACCCTTCAATCAAAACATTATTTTTAGTTTTTATATCAATTTTATCCTCATTCATTTGATTTTTTTGTCCTTTTTCTAAGTTCATTTTTCTTTTCAATTTCAACTTTCAATAAAAAAAATAATTTTCAATTTTGATTCTCTTTCTTTAAATGCTATTTTCTTTTTAATTGTTGTGTAATTGAAATTGTTTTTCCAATTTTAACTTTCAATATATGATTAATTGAAAATTGAGCTTTCTGATTTTTTTTTTCAGATTAGATGTTTTGGGATTAATGACCCGGGCTAGAGGTTTGAAATGTTAACATGATTTTTTAAAAAGGTTTTAAAATCCTCTTTATTATATTTATTGGGTTGTTTAAATCTCATGATTTTGGTTGCAAGTTTAGTGAGATATCTCGGGTTGGCTCGACCTTGATTTTTAAAGTTAAAGGTTTGTCGTGATAACTCGGGCTGACTAGGACTTTTTCTTATGTCTATTTTTTACCTTCTTTTGTTGTTCCATGTTTGACAGGTTATGAATCTATTTATTGTTCTTTCTTTTTTTCCATCTAATTGAATTAAATTCAAATCATTCAACTCAATCGTGTCTATGTTTTAATTCACATATTTGTTTTTGTTTTTTAAAACATGTTTTCAAAAGTTGAACATTTTTATTTGCACAAAAATAGTTTAGCCTCATGGCGAAGCATAGACACCAAGACTAGTTCCTCTTGTTAGCCTTATGAGTATGATGATGTATTAATTATGTTTTGATGATAACATACACGTTGAATATTGATGTTATTAATTAAGTAATATATTATATGTCAATAACAAAACATAGATTTGCTATAGTTTTGATGAATGTATAAACTTGTCCATGCATATAAGTATGTCATATTCATAAATCATGATATATGCTATCATAACCCATTTTTGGGTTATTCCTAAAATTAATTCAAAATAATAAAAAATAAATAAGGAATGGTGTCGTATGGAAAACAAATTGGAAATTTTGAATGGATTCGAGCCCAATCGTACCCCAATTATGCCCAAAAATGAAAAAAAAAAGATTCAAGACTAAAATAAATAATTATTTAACAAATCTATATAAACATTAACTCTAAGAGCATAATCAGATTTTTAATAGGCCATCTTGTGATTTTCTCGCATAGTTTCCCTGTAATTTTGAATAATATAGGGCATTGAACTTACATTGTAAGTTTCAATCCTAATATTCAAAATACTTCGTTTTCTTTAAAATCTCAAAAAAAAAATCAAGGGCCATTTCAGAAAATTTATAAATTTATCACATGTTTTTTCAATAATTTCGATTAAATATTGGTCTGTAGACCTAGCTATATAATATACAAACTTGGTATAAAATATCTGACTTTTCTAAAATTTGCACAAAAAATATAAAAAAATAAAAAGAAACCCTCATTTCAAAATACAAAAAAGTGTTTTATTTTTGTGTATATGGTTGATTCTAAAAACAATTAGAGTATATTTTCACAAAACACAAAAAATTGTCTTCTCTCATGTTTTAAAATGAAAATAGAACCTCGTATCTAGTTTATGATTATCCATTAGAATTCGACCAAAATATCAAAAACCTTTTACTAATTATTTCATCAGGATTTATCTATAGGCTTTAATATTTGGGTTGTAAAACTACACTGTAGAATATCTTCCAAATATTAACGATACAAAATAAAATGCGGTGTTAGAATTTAGACTTTAAAACAATTAAGATTTGACCAATAAATTAGAGACTACCTCACGAATAGAGATCTATTTTCAACCTTATAAAAGACCAACAAATAGAAGTCTGACCAGGAAAAACAATCAAACAACAATGCAGTTTATCTTAGGTAGGGAACAAATATCAAAAACCTTTTATTAATTATGTCATCAGGATTTATCTATAGGCTTTATTATTTGGGCTGTAAAACTATAATTTAGAATATCTTCCAAATATTAAAGATACAAAATAAAATGCAGTGTTAGAATTTAGACTTTAAAACAATTAAGATTTGACCAATAAATTAGAGACTACCTCACGAATAGAGATCTATTTTGAACCTTATAAAAGACCAACAAATAGAAGTTTGACCAGGAAAAACAATCAAATAGCAATGCAATTTATCTTAAGTAGGGTACACTAAGAGTAATGCGTCTTTCTCTTGCACCACAAGTTCTCTTATTTAAACTTTCGTAGACCATTAGGTTTTCTAGTGATTTTAATACTAGGTGGTGACTTTTGAAACTATAATCATAATTTTATGATTAGTATATCTACAACCGTTTTCCACGCACCCCTAACTCAGGGTGGCTAGGAACGTCATCGCAACAGAATTGATCTTAATATTTGGGATAACAAACCATTAGATTGTATCCATATGTCGTCCTACTTAAAGACTTTTAGTTTTGCTCTCCATCCTCTATTTTTTCATAAAGAGAACCATAAAGCCAGTCTTATTGTATTTTTTTTATTTTCCCCCAGTTTGATCATGCCCCCAAATGTTCTAGACTTTTAGTTTTCTTTAGGAAAAAATATGTAAAAAATTGGTTTGTTATTTACAAGAATTGCTTTCAATGGAATTTTCTGGAATTTCAAAGTCATTCCTAGTGCAAAAACAATTTTGATGCTTGTTCTAAAAGAATTCAAGCGATCCCAATTGTCAAGTTTTCATAAAGGTCCAAAAGAATTGATCTTGTTTTTTTGAAGTGATGTTTGTTTCACATCTTATAGGTTGAAGGGTTTAAAAGTCTTGTGAAGTGTTCATAAAGCTTGTTTTAAATGGAAAAACATTGTCTAACAATCCAGATTGTCTGCCTTCGATTAGAAAGAGTATTGTTAGGCATGTAACATAGATTTTGGTTTTTGGTTACAAAGAAAGGGATACATGCAAGCTCAAAAAGTGTTTAAGGGATTTAAGGACTAAATATCACTAGTGCTTACTTCTAGACCTCTTTTTAGTCCATGGACTTTGGAACCTTATAATTGACTCAAAAAATGGTTTTACATGCCCCCTAGTGTTTGGTTTGGGTTTTTCTCCTTTGTTGTTCTTATCATTAGGTTTTGAGAACTATCAAGTTTCCATATTGATAAATCATGATATATGTCATGCAGCTTTTAAATACCATGTTATAATGCTTAAGTGATTTAATAAGTCATGCCATGTCATAAAACATGCTTGTGTGTCACATGGATTAATTTTGTTTTAATTGTTAAGTAAAACACAATTCACACCATATAAATATGAATATGTGTACTATATATTGCACACACCCTTGTAATGATTTAGATAGGTTTACAACATTCAATAATCATCAAACAAGAAAACAAGAATTCACAAAAGCCAAGAGCAAAACACATCTAAATATAATGTTTATTGACTTTGCCAATCAATACTTTGTCATAGTATTCTTACAAATAACACTCAACCTGTTTAGGACACCTTGCAATATCCACACAACCTATAAAATCCCAAAAGAACCAAAGAAAAAAAAAAGATCAAAACAAAATGGGATGAATTGGACAACAGCAAAAAAATAGTCTTTCCGTTTTGAAAAATAATTCAGCGATTTTCGGAAAATTTCCAGAAAGTCCTAGGATTCCTCAAAATAATTTAACCGATTCTAAAAAGACCTGACTAATTCTAAAAAGTCTTCAACAATTTTAAAAACGATCTAATGAATTCTCTAATGCGCAAAACATTGTGTCTAACAGCTAGTTTCAATTATAAGATATTACATAGCCCTTTTCTTGTCCAAAATGAGAGGGGAACTCCTAAAACAAAAACTAAGCATACTCCCTCTCAAAAACAACTTATAGCATTCTTGTTTCACTTTGTAATCATCCAAAAAAAAAAGGTTAGGTGTGGAGTGACAAAAATCCTCCCAAAAATGCTTAATTGCAATTCCGGTCAACTTTATCAATAAAGTATATTGTGAAAGTGTAAGTGGCACTTTAAGCTCTTGGGAAAGTCTTTTAAAGAATAAGAGTGTGTTTGGTATTGCTTTTAAGGTTGAAGTTTTAAAAAAACAGTTTCATGAAAAACACTTTTAGTTGCGGTTCATAATTGAAATTGAAGTGTTTTGTTAAAACTGTGGTTGAGTTTGAGGTTGATAAAAAGCAGTTTCGTGTGTTTGGTTATCATGCTTTTCATATTGTTGTCAACTTGTGAAATTATTTTAAAGGACACACACACACACACACACACACACACACACACACACACACACACACACACATATATATATATATATATATATATATATATATATATATATATATATATATATTGTTTTTTAAATATTATAGATTTAATAATCATAATAATAAAATATAATTAATAATTCAAGTAAATTAGACATTTGTTTTTATTCTCTTATCAAACTACTTGTAATTCCATCAAGAATTAAATCTATACGTGAAGGTCACTGCGATCCCTGACTATTTTATCGACGAACAATATTTAGTAAAATATCATATGAAATAAAATTAGAATTACAAGGCAAAAATTATATTGTGATCTCTTTCTAATATATTTATTTATATTTTAATTATGTTTTTAAATTATTTTAATATTAAGAAAATATAATAAATAATAAACCATATATTATTCCACTCCCCCCTCTATTTCTCCAGAACCCCGCCCCTATCTCAAATGCCCCTGTCTTCTCCAGAACCAACCAACCCCCCGGACCCTCTCTCAAATGCCTCTCTCTTCTCCAGAACCAACCAACCCCCTTGCCCCTCTCTCAAATCCCCTCCCTTTCCAGCAGCCCTACTCCCCCCTCCCTTTCCAGCAGGGCCGCAGACCCTTTCCCTTTCCTGCAGGGCTGCAGACCACCTCTGCTTGTCTGTGACTTTTGATGCCAAAACCATGCTGCACAGCGAGCATGTTTGGGTTTTGCGCCCCCCCTGCTTGTCTGAGCTTGTGGTATGTAAAGGAGAAGAAACGAGTGTTACACAGCGAGCATGTTTGGGTTTTGCTTGTCTGTGCCTGTGGTGTGTGAGGGAGAAGAAATGAGGGTTTGATTTGGAATTAAATTCCAACGGCAATTTTGTGGTATTTCTGTGGTGGCAATAGATTTATTGCGGATGAAAAGAAACTACTCAACAAGTATCGATGAGAGGTTTTCTAGTCTTTATCTCTAAAAAAGAATAAGAATAACAGTTGATTCTAAACTTGTGAAAGGATTGAGTTTGATCTTGCACTTACAAAAAGATTGTGTAAAAGTTTGGTCTCTCCCATTAAGAATCAATATTTGATAGTGGAACTTTAAAATGAAAGTTAAAGAATAGGAGTTGGTGGTCTACCAAACCTCTATAAAACTTGGTGCATCCTTTCTAAACTCTAACTATTTAATTATTAGATTTATATTGTGAACAATTTCAATATTTGCTTGCGTGCTTACAATTGTATGTCATTAGGTAAAAAGTTTTTAAACTGTAATTTTACCTTGCATATCCAGTTCACTCCTGTAAACACCAAGAAAAAAAAAAGGAAAAAAAAAGAGCAAAACCGGTTCATTAATATAAATACAAGGAGGAGAGAGGGAGTGGGAATTTTTCTTTCTTTCCGTCATCTGCATCTCCTCTCTTTTTCCCTCTGCCAGCCGAACCCTCTCCTCTCTTTTTTCCCAGCCGAATTCTCTTCTCTTCTCTTCCCAACCGAGCCATCTTTTCCTTTCTCTTCCCAACCGAGCCATCTCTTCTCTTCTCTTCCCAACCGAACCATCACCATCTCTTCTCTTCCCAACCGAACTATCTTCATTTCCCTCTGCCAGCCGAACCATCTCCATTTCCATTCCACACAGCCGAACCTTAGGCTAAAGTAAGGGAGAGGACTTGGTGAATGTGTGCTGAAATTTATGGGTTAAATGTGTATTTTGTTGGAATGTTGTTGATGGATTATGTGCTGAAATTTAGGGTTATAATGTGTGATTGTGTTGGGATTTTATTGAAAGATTATGTGCTGAAATTTATGGGTTAAATGTGTATTTTGTTGGAATGTTGTTGATGGATTATGTGCTGAAATTTAGGGTTATAATGTGTGATTTTGTTGGGATTTTATTGAAAGATTATGTGCTGAAATTTATGGGTTAAATGTGTATTTTGTTGGAATGTTGTTGATGGATTATGTGTTAAAATTTATGGGTTCAATGTGTGTTTTCTGTTGGGATTTTGTTGATGGATTCGTGATGAAAATAGATGTGTAATTTTGCTGAGAACTTTATGCATGTTTCGACTAAAAATTGTTGAAATAAGTATGATGACGAATGTGAAATTAAAGATAGAAATATACTGATTTTTGGACATTGACGTCGCAGGCGATGCAGTTGGGATTGAACCATCGTCCAGACAAGAACAACCCAGAAGAAGAGCAGGTAGGTGATTTACACCTCTCCTTTTATATGATTTTATATGACATGTAATAGGTAGTTTAAATTGAATATTATACGAATACAATGGGATATATATTAGATTGTTGAATACTTAAATGTGAATAACGATTGATTAGCTTCGGCTAATGGCATCCGAAAGGATGGCCGGGATAAACGATTGATTAGCTTCGGCTAATGGCATCCGAAAGGATGGCCGGGACAAATGGCTGGAATAAATGAATGATTAGCTCCGGCTAATGACATCCGAAAGGATGGCCGGAACAAAAGAATGTTAGTTCCGTCTAACGACGTCCAGAAAGAAGGACCATGGGGGGAAAGAATAGTAGACCTCAGATATGAGTGCCTTATATGAATATTCGGAGAAATGATATTGTTGCTCGGAAAAGAGAAATGGAGTTCCTATATTTCTACAATCGAATTGCTTTATATATATGCAGAAATTTCAACTTGCCAGTGTATCTTTAATCGATAGGTCATTTGGTTAAAATTATTTTAATACTATCATTAAGTAATTGCATTTTATTAAATATTTGTACTGCTGCAGGGACGTCACAGCCACGAGAGGGCTAGGGAACCTACTTTTGCAAAGAACCATGTAGATTGCATTCTAATTTAAGATGTGGTTGGGTTGAAGCAATGTATTGAATGCTTAATTTGTTATCAGACCCTTTTGTGAACATTTGTAAATACCACTAGTAGGTTAAGAACGTAAACTCATATCCATGTATTTATATTTCTAATCTAATATCTTTAGTTGTGAAAACTGTAGTATTGCACGCTTATGAGAACTTTATTTTCTTTAATGGAACGTTTATTGTATGGATGACATTTACCGAAGTGAATGGATATGGATCGTTGAGTAACGATACTATATATAAAAAAAAAAAAAAAAAATTACGGGTCGTTACAACTCCCCTCTTAGGTTCACTTAGGTTATCCTTCTTAATGTTTTACAATTGGTGTCAAAGCTTATGCTCTTGCTATAAAACGTAATCATCTTACAGTTAAAGATTATGAATTTTGGTGAACTTGGATTTCCTAGGACAATAATATATAAAAAAGAAAATCTAGACTTACCTAGCTTGCTCTATTGAAAAAGATAAAGATGTTGATACGAGTTTTGATGAACTAATTATCTTATATGAAACTTTACTTAAAAGAACAAGATGTGTAGAAATATTAATAAAAAAAACTTGGAAAAGATGCATGAAAATTTGAAAATAAATATAATGATTTGATTAAAAAAGTGATAGATAACAACAACTAAATGAATCATTATGTGGTATTGCTAGTTATTCCTTATCTTTAAAGGATATGAAAAATAAGAATGATGTTCTTAGAAAACAAGTTTGATAGGTTAACTCGGTTTACTTTTAATAAGGATATCTCAATCTCATAGCATGGATCGCAAGTTTGATAGGTTAACTCAATTTTTTTTTACATTTGATTTTTTTCTCAATTTCATCCTTCAATATTTGGTTTATTAATTATGATTCATTTTAAATATTTTAGTTTACTTTCTATGAAGTTATGCTTGTCTTATGACCTGGATCACGAGTTTGGCAAAATAATCCTAGTTTACTCGAATTATTTTTTGTGTCGTTTTTTTAATTTTATCTTTCAGTATTAGATTAATTAGAAATTTAGTTTCGTAATTTGTTTTAATTTTCTTCTTATGGCGTTATCCTTTATTTTGACACCTTTAATGATTTTCAAAACACATGTCATGGGAAATGTGGAAATTTAAACTTTTTTTTTTGTTAAATATTTTTTATCTCACCTATAACATGGATCGAGCTAATAATGTAGCAAGTACTATGGGAGATTCTTATATTTTTTTAGTATGACTCATAGTTGTTAATTCCGTTCTGTTCCGGCCGTTCCGTTCAAAAAACCGAGGCCAAACGGTGTCGTTTTTGTCTCGGTTTTAATTCCGGTCCGTTCCGGAAATTTCGGTTAAATTCCGGCCGGAACGCCTCGGTTCTGTTCCAGGCGTGCCGTTTCGGTCGTGACTTGCCGCCCCTCTTTTCCCTTATTACCATATTTAATCGGAAGTGAACACAAGGAAGACGCTTGGCTGAGCGGTTGCTGGGGTGTCAGTGCAACACGGGGCGCGAGAGTTCGAATCAGATCAGACGCTTGCCGCCCCTCTTTTCCCTTATTTTTTATTTTTTAATAATATATATATATATATATATATATATATATATATATATATATATAAAGAGGGCGGGAGAACTCTCCCGCTCACCCTCTCACCCTCTCCCGCCCTCTAATATAATATATAATATATATAAAGGGTGAGCGGGAGAGTTCTCCCGCCCTCTTTATATATATATATATATATATATATATATATATATTATTAAAAAATAAAAAATAAACCAAAACCAAAATCAAAACAATAAAAATAAAAAATATATATATTATAAAAAAATAAAATTGTTGCATCAATTTTGATTTTATAAAAAATAAAAATTATATTTAATTTTTTTAATTTTTAATTTTTTTCATATATATAATTAATTAATTATATGTAAACAGTACAACCCCGAAACGGCACGCCGAAACGCTCCGAAACCGGAATGTATCGTTCCAATAGAAAAACCGGAACGGCGACCGGAACGGTATTGACAACTATGGTATGACTTGAATATTATTTTTTATTATTTTGTTTTTGCTTCTCTTTATCATATTTATATTGCAAATATTAGTGTTTATAATTTGAGTATCATGATTTTTTTTAAGCATTATCTTCGTTTGTAACATCACTGAACCCTTCTTCCTTGTCAAGGTGTAATAACAAATAACCCTTGCCCACCCGATTAGTAAAATTATCTTGCCAGGAAACACACTGGAATAGAATTGACTGCCATAGAAACAAGGGTCACAAGATAATTAATTAATTAATGGTTGAGACAGAGGCCACATGATGTTGAAATCAGTTGTCTTACAGTTTGTATACTGACATCATGGCTACATAAAATAAATTATTTTAAATTAGCATAATGATGAATTGCATGTTTAATTTAGTGGTTTATATTGTTTTTCAAGGTGATTTTCATTCAGAAATGCATCAAAATAATATTTTTTTTATTTTTTATTTGACATCAGCATATGTGTAGTGTTTTGAAAATTTTAGAAAGGAAAATACATGAATGCCCTTGGTGGCTTAGAATTAGGTGTGTAAATAAATTAAGGGCATGGTAGTAATTGCATAAGCTTATAAATAGAAATAGAAAAGAAAAGAAAAGAAGAAAAAAAAAAAAAAAGTAATCTGAAAATTTGAGAGAGAGAGAATCGGGAAAAGAGAAAGAAAGAAAGAAGAAGAAGAAGAGAAAAGAGGGAAAGAAAAGAGGAGGAGAAATAAGTTGTTAAGGTAATGTGTATGTTTTATTATGTATAAATGTGATTATTAGCTATGATTTTTGCTTGTATTGATTGTTAGGGTTTGAGGATTTTATTTGGGTTTGAAAGATGAATTAAGGGAGATGTTAAGGGTTGAATGTGTTGGGTAATGGTTAATAGGTTTGATTGTAGATGATTTTGAAGTTTTAAGATGTTTGGTTTAAGAAAATATTGAGAAAAATGGTGAAAAACCCTTGCTGGAATTCTGGGCTTGAGGTTGAAGATGATGAAAATTCATTTTGGTCCTTTTGGTGAAAATTACAGTTTAGTCCCCGAACTTTGGAAAATTTCAGTTTGGTCCCTGGAGTGAAATTTGAGATTCTGGACAGAATTAGGATGAATTATGGACAAGATTTTAGGATAGCTATGAATTTATGAAGTGTTCAATTTAGTCATTCAATTTGATAAAATTACAATTTGACCCTAAAAATATAAGAAAATTACAGAATGGTCCTTAGATGAAATAATAGTATTTCAGATTGGCTTGATGGATAATTGAAGCTTATTTTATGAATTATTATCAATTTTATGAATTGTGTATTTAGAATTAGATTTCGGAAGAAACCTTTGTTTTAGGTTTTTGCGAAAAATGGATAGTTTGGTTAAAAAACACATAGGATTATGAGTTGAACTCTTAGATATGTTATTAAAAGTATTTTACTTCTTTTGAGTTATTTTTGAGTATATCTTCTTTTATATATCCAGATAATCCCGATATTCAACCTGCGGGACGTCAGTAAGGTTTCGTCAACATTTTGCTTTTGAACCTTATTTGCTTTTGAGTCAGGTGAGTGGATAATATTTAATATGCATGAGAAATAGTATAAATATTTGAATTGCTAGTATGAATTGGATTATGCTTTTTTGATAATATATACATTGATTACTATTCTTGATACGATAAAGCATAATCAATTGTTGAATATACATTCTTGATATGAGACAATATTTGCTTGTGAATTGATAGCTCCTCATTTGATTGATACCATGAGTTGAGCCTTGAGATATGAATATGTTTGTTTTATTATAATATATACCTACAGTATGCTAGTCAGAATACCCATGCTAACAGGGTAGTGTTAGCCTTTGTGCACATTGTATCTGAAACCCTAGTTGGTCGGGGGAGTCACCAACATGTGTGGACTGATCCTCCCACAGTACGGAGCCTCATGCTCATTGCATTTTGATTTTCTGACGAGCTTTACCTATGAAATTCTTGTTATGACCTATTTGAGAAACTTCTTGTAAGAACTTTGAGCCGATTCGATAATATACTTCTCATTGTTGTATTATATCGTATGTGTATATTTAGATGTTATCTACTCACTGAGTTGTTGAACTCACCCCCTCATTATTTATTATTTTCAGGCTCGTAGCTTGCTAGCAGGTCATTTTTGTCGTACACTCGGAACCTATTATTTTGGTTGTAATTAACACTTTTGTTCTTATGTTTAGTTAGTGCTCCACAACTATAGCAGTATGTAATCAACTCTTGTATTAAGACAATCGAATTATGTTATAAAGTTTGCTTTGTTATTTCCGCTGCGTTGAATTATAAATATGAATGATAAGTTTGTGTGTAAGTTTGGGTTCGCATAGGTGTGGAACCTTGGAGGGGGACCATGCCTATGTGCCGGTCACGGATCCGGGAATCGGGTCGTGACAATATGAAAATAATCTAAAAACATCCAAAAAAATAATTTTAAATAAAAAATAAAAATATATTTTTTTAATTTTTTTCAAAAACGTTTTTAAAACGCATTGTCAAACAAGACCTAAGAGTTGCAATGGAATAACACCATTTGAAAAAGATTTGGTGAAATAATATATTTATTTTATGACATTTCTCTTGCATGACATTTAAATATGTCGCTCTTCTAAAAGTGCAAAGTTAAAATGTAATATTATTGTCAATCTTTTGATTCAAGTGGTTAGGTGGTTGATCCAATTGTATGAACTAGTTGACCGTTTAACACAAAAATCTTAATTTTATGAGCTTTTTTTTACAAATATGCTTTTTTAGTCAAAATGTATATCTTTGTCAAATTAATAAACTCAAAAATAAACTTCAATTAAAATCTTAAAAAATCACTATTCACATAATAAATGGTCTTTGTTTTTCAATGTTAATTATGTAGTCGAGCAATCAAGTGTGGGTCTGCCACAACTAGATGAGAATTTGTTCTAGTCAGATTACATGGATGGCCTAACAGGCATATTTATAAACTAGTGGAACAAGTTTAGGCTTAAGAAAAAGTTTGGTCACTCTAAGGGTACTTTGATATTATTTTCATTTTTATTTAAAAAATATGAAACAATTGATTATTTGTTGTTAAAACTTTTCAAAACTAAACAAGTTAGTTTTTAAATTTTGTAATAGTGGTTGCTTATTATTTATTTTTCTTCAACAAAAAATCCAAAACAATAATTCTTTTTTTTAGTTTCTTTTTTCAAATTGAAAACAAGAATAAAAACGGCATGTTTGGGAGTGTTGTGGTTCAGGTTGTTTTTTAAAGTGTTTTTCATTCAGAATTGTATCAAAATGATATATTTTTTTATTTTTAAAAAATCTATTTTGACATCAGAATATGAAAATGATCTAAAAACAAAAAAAAATTAATTTAAAATAAAAAAATTCAATTTTTTTTCAAAAATATTTTAAAACAAAATGACAAATAAGATCATGATATAAAACAAGTTTGAGTGTTATGGTCTATTTTCATACATGTTGCCTTTATGACTTTTTTTTCCTTTCAAAACTTGGATAGCCATTTTCAGTTTCCAAATCCACATTCTAATCACAAAGAAATTTGAACCTCAATCTCAAATCAAAATCGATGGTGTCTTTATGAAACGAATGTCAATGTCACCGACCAGGCCGATGCTTCTTTATTTCCCCCCTCCATTCCATTGTTAAGAGTATTTTTTATTATTATTAATTCTTATATGAAGCGAGATTAGATTATTGTTTCTAATAATTTTTAAAAAAAAATATCCTTATTTTTTTATTAATAAAAAACATTTTAAAAAATAATTATTACAAGAGTCCATCTCGACCCCTTCTACTTGGAAGAGCGTTGGATTTTTGTATTATGTGATAAAAAGGTTTTTGTATTCATCTTACTCAGACACCAAATGGCAGTTTATAGGTTTGGCATATAAAAATGATATAAAAATATTAAAAATATTTAATTTAAAATAAAAAATAAAAATATTTTTTTTCAAAAATACTTGTAAAATACAATGCCAAACCGGATAAAAGAAAGATAAGAACAGCACAAGGCAATGAGACAAACAGGTCCCATTTAGAAAATGGAAGGCCTATCCACACTTCTTTCTTTTGTTTTTCTCACTGCTTATTTTCTCTAATAATCTTATTGAGAAAGATTTCTTGAGGCTTTGGATGCCTTTAAAGTTCGACAAATATCCCAATCTCATCATAGGACCACAATATCAGACAACTCTACTTTTTACAGCCGACCACCCTCCATTTATATCCAGCAGCTGGTCCACCACCACCGAGCTTTCATCATCATCCAGTTTTTGAACTTGAAAACCCCATGATCCAAAATATGCACCCACCCCAGCTGGAATTTTAATTATTTAAAACATGTAAAGCTATTCTGATGGCAAAATTCATGAGGGGTTGATAACTTTGCATGCAACTCCCTCGGCCTTTAGCTGATTAGGGCTTTGGCGAAGAGGGTTAGCAATTTAAACTCACCTGAAGAAACATTAGAAAACCCTGTAAAAGTAATGAAAACATCTCGATCTAAACTGAAAAAGCTGCATCAAAAGCAAAAGTAAAAGCAAGAATAATAATTACAACCACCACCACCATCCACCCAACAAGAGGAAAAAAGAACAGATATCCACCGCAGTATTTATGGGAAAAGAACAAAAAAAGAGGAAAATTTAGTACAATGGGGATGGGGAGCAAGAAAAAAAGGAAAAGAACATGACAGTTGGCTCTGAAGAAAGATGACCCGATCAAACATTATCAAACACCAAACTAAACATGATAATTATGGGCATAAACAAAGCAAGGAAGATCCTTCTACAATAAATGGTTTGAAGGTAGCCAGCTCATCGAGATGAGTTATCATCTGCATCAGTGCTTGGTTCAGGCTGGGGGGCATGATCTTCCAGCAGGCCAATCCGACACAGCTCCTCGATCCTCCTTGTTACATCGGACATTGATGGACGATTGTCGGGGTATTGGGCGGCACAATCTACTCCAAGCTGCAAGAGCTGAACCATCTCTTCCTCAACATTCTGGTATCTGAGGAGCTCAGCGTCAAATACCTCTGAAGTCCATTCCTCTCGAACTATAGACTGAACCCATCTGGGAAGGTCCACGCCCTCCTCATTCAAAAGGGCATGGCTGGGGGCCTTCCCGGTCAGCAGCTCCAGCAGCAATACACCAAAGCTATATACATCAGCCTTCTGGGAAACCTTGCGAGGGTCGGTTACCTCCGGTGCTCGGTAACCAGCAACTCGGTTAGGAGTAGAGGTAGGGCCAACCAGGTGGGCAAGCCCAAAATCAGATACTCGGGCGTCATATGATTGAGTAAGAAGGATATTAGATGACTTGATGTTTCCGTGGGAAACACTGGGGCCTTGAGAGTGTAGGTATTCAATGCCACGGGCAGTTGCAAGGGCAATGCCAGACCTGATTTTCCAGTCCAATGGAGTCCTACCAGCTCCCTTGTTTCCTGTGGTAAAATGTATCAGAAGAAATGATTTAAAAGATTGATAGTCAATATATATATATATATATATAAGCTCACGGCTGATAATCAATTTTGTTGATCGCCTCCCATTCTTTATCAGACCAGAGCATGTCCAATTGTTCACCAGCAAAATACAAGAAGGCACCACAATACTATTGCTTGCATAGATGACAACTCAATCATCATGAAAAACTAGATCACAGGGAACGTATAACTAGATATTTCCTACTGAAGAGAATAATTGAGATCATCTATTATTGACTGGAAGTAAATTTCAAACAAGAAATGACAAAAAATGTTGACTTCTACTCATTTAACATTACCTGGTTGGTTTGCGCAGGAAACAAGCAAATTTAAGCATCGTCCAGACAATTAGAAAGGAAACATAGTATTAGCTATTTTTTGACTCAGTTCATCATTATCCTGGCAGATGGATTTAGTTGAAAAAAGATCACCATCTATATCAGACACGCAATTATAGATAAATATAATTCTACAAAAAAAAAAAATTAGTAATTATTCCCAAAGGTAACGCACCATAGAAATCTCAGCAATCATTCACCGATAAGCAAATCCAAAAAGGGAGATCATTATATGAACGAACCAAAAAGAAACAAAAATATCGAAGCCAAAAACTGAGAAATACTCACCATGCAAAAGTGCAGACAAGCTTCCCATTGACATGTAATCATAAACAAGAAGCTTCTCATCTCTGCTATAATAGTAAGCTCTCAACGGGACCAAGTTCTCATGATCCATAGCACCGACAGTCTCGATCTTCTCCCTAAATTCTCTCTCAGAAATTGTCACATCCCTCAACCTCTTCACAGCCACCACAGTTCCCATCTCCAAAACTGCCTTGTACGCCGTCCCAAACGTACCTTTCCCCAAAACCTCTGCAGAGGCTCTCAACAAATCTTCTAAATCAAACACCCTTGGTGCCTTGCCGAAAAACACCAACTTTTTGGCACCAGCACTATTCAAGTCCCCACCTTTACCACTACCCACCATTGCAGCCGCCGCAGCCGCGGCCACAGAATACCCACTTCCATACCCTCCACCATTTTCCGCCTCGACAATCGGCTTATCCCCTTGAATCTCCATCTCTTGTTTAATCGATGCAATGTCAATCGATCTTGACTTACTACTACTCTTCTTTCTACACAAAAACATCAAAATCAAAACAATCAACAATAACCCAACTATAGACCCAATCACTATACCTGCAATTGCACCACCAGACAACTTCTTCCTCTTACCTTCTCCACCACCATTTGGTGTACTAGGCACCACAATACCCCCCCTGCTAGCTTTACAATCAGGAAGAGGCTTCCCACATAAGGAAGTACCCCCAAAAGAACTAGGTCCAAAACCCTTAAATATTCCAGTTATAGACCCATTTAACAAATTATTACTTACATTAAACTGCTTTAGCTTCTGCAGCTTCAAATCTGGCAATGACCCAGATAACGAATTATCCTCCAAAAACAAGGTCCTAAGCCTCGTGAAATTGTTAAATCCAGGTGAAATCTCACCGGTAAAATTATTCTCAGCAAGGTTCAACCTCACAAGATCTTTCAAACTAAACAGGAAATCAGGAATCTCTCCAGAGAAAAGATTTCCTTGTAAATAAAGATTCCTTAAACTTTTACAATTAGCAAGATCTTGAGGAAGGTTTCCAGTAAGTGCATTGAGCCTAAGACTCAAAGTGCGTAATTGTGTCAAGTTTGAGAAGACTCCAAGTGGGATTTCTCCAGTGAGTGCAAAACCAGGAAGCCGGAGAACTGTGACACGATTTTGTTCACATTGGACACCAGTCCATGAACAAGGGCTCGGAAGTGAACTGTTCCAGAGAAGTGTACGGCCGCGCACGGCAGACCGGAGGCTGAGGAGGGCTGAATGGTCGGGTGAGAGATCTGGTTTCGAGTGAGGTAAGGAGATTAGTAACAGAAAAAGGAGGAGAGTTATGGTCTCCATTTTCTGAAAGGTTGGATTTTTGGAAGGAAACGCCAGGAATTTGAAGGAATTGTGAAATGGGGGGGGATGATATAGCTAGGATTTTTAATGCAAGGAATGGGAAATGTGTGGGATTATGTTCAGAGATAACGTAGGTTTTGTTTCAAGTTTTTGGGTGGTGGAAGAAGGACAGAACTTGTTTGGAGAGAGAGAGAGATGGAGACGATGTCAGAGAGAGGTGACAGAGAAAACCCTAGCTGTTTTATGTAGATGGTGAGTGTGAGGAGCATTGAAGGGTGTGAAGTGAAGTGATGGTTGTAGTTGCAGGTGTGTTGGGGTAGTCTAACTGTTTTTTTTCTTCTCTCTCTTTCTTCTCTCTCTCTCTCTGCCTTTTATTTTTTAAATGGAAAACAAAAATAGTAATTTATGGGAAAATTTTAACATTATATTAGTTTTTTTTCTGAACATATTTAAAACAAATAAATATAACAAAATGAAAGAACGAAATTTATATCCACAAAAAAAAACAATTTCTCTTATTCATATATATTCTTTAAATAATAAATTTATAAAATAACTAATATATATCATTTATTATTCTCTAAATATCATAAAAAAAAATTATATTTTCGTATGATTTATGGAGTAGAGGGACAAGAGGATATAGTTTGTTTTAAATTATTTTTTTATTTCTTGATTTGACGTTGTGTATGTTTTTTTTTTTATCTTACGTTGCAATAAAAAATGAAATACGACTGTTATTGGTTTTTAACTTCTTCTTTTTTTTGTTTGTTAATGCTCCTTTTTGTCTTTTCATGTCATGTGATTTTTTTCATTTGAGTTTGGTCATGTTACAATCAAAATTCTTCTTGAATACAGAAACTGTGGCTAGTGTTTGTTTATGTTATTTTTAAAAATAATTTTTTATATTAGCATATAAAAATGATATTAAAATATTAAAAATAATTAATTTAAAATAAAAAAATTCAAAATATTTTTGAAACGCAATTCTAAATATGACTTAAATAAATCTTCTTTTCTCCATTTCCACAATCTCATTTTCAATTTAAACATTTAATTTCAAATCCAAAGTAAAAATAATAATAATAATAGTAATAATAGTAATAGTAATAGTAATAATAGAAATGAAGTACATGAATGGGGTAAGAATATAATAATAACATTTTATAAGAAAAATCATTAATTCATTTCGTTCTTAAGAATTTGTGCTTAATAAAGACATTTTTATTTAGAGATGAGAGAGCAATATCTTACCATGAAATACTTGATTGTGATTAAGAGTTACCAAATTTGTTGTTGCAAGGCTAGCACGATGAAAACTGCCTTCATACTTTTTTTTTTTTTATAACCGGGGTGTCCGGGCCAGCTTACGCGCACTACAACTAATCCCCGGACTCACTGAACATCCTGCAAACCTAGTGAGTATGTAAGGCACCGCGGGGGTGACAGGCGTGCATGGTGGGACTTGAACCCTGGTGCAGAGGAAGGAAACAAGTCTCTTCAACCGCTAGGCCAAGACCCCACTTGCGCCTTCATACTTTCTTGTTTTGATAAGAAAGGAAACTAGCATTGCCATACATGTCAAGATTAAGTTGTTGGACCACCTACTTATCTTTTTTACATAAAAAAAAAAAATTATGGTCATAGATTTGACTATGTCAAACAAGTTAATTTTATTTTAAATAAACAATTAAAAAAAATAACGACAATAGATGAACCATATTTAAGAAAAATATCATGATAAACTGAGAAAAAAATATTTTTCAAAATAAGATAGCTAATGTAGAGCTCAATTCTTAACATATTAAATATAAAATGATAAAATATGTTAAAAATTAATATAAAAAATCAACTATGTCAACCTAAGTTAGCATGATAAACTTGCGACTCGAACTATCTCATCTAACTCACAACTCAAGTTATGAGACTGTGTTAAATTTTGAAACTCGTGATTCGGGTCATTAAATTAGAAATACCTTATCTAAAAATCCAAGAAAGTCAATTCTAATCAACCAATAAAATGTACAAAATCATCTATAAAAAAAATAAGGATTAAAATAAAAATTAAAATTAAATTTTATCTTTGATTGAATGGTGAAATTGAAAGAAAAACAATTTCATAAAAGAGTACTAAAAGTCAAAACAAACAAAATTTTGATTAAAGAGTGAAAAAAAACAAATTTAATGTTTATAAATGGTACGTGTGTCATATTTTCCAAAGTTCTTTATAACTATTAGAAATCACAATCCAACATGAGATGTATATGATTATGTAAGTTTTTTTAACAATTATCTTTTTAACTGAATTAATAAATAAAACATTAATTCAAAATCCAATTTTAACTCGATCTAAGCTAAATAAAATATTTATATTTTTTAAATTTAATATATATATATATATATAACTGCACGTGAAACTAAAAGTATATTTTTTTCTAACCGGAGAAACTGAAGATGCAACTTTTACGGTGGACAACTTATATGGGCTGTTAGTTTATAATGTATTTCAGGCTGTATGACATCAGCAACTGTATCTGTAATGTACTTTATGGTCATAATTGATTAATTGATTAATTAATTGATTAATTAATTTGAGAGATAACGTAGTTAATTGCTTTAATTAGTTTAACAGCAATTAAAAATGGGCACGCTTATGGCTCTATGATGGCCATCAAGTGTGTCAACCAACTTCTTCTGAAAAGTTGACGATAAAATATCCATTCCAAGACAGTGTCAGTTCACTTAACACCATGTTCCTGTCTTCTTTGCTGTCCAAAAAACAAATTGCTTTTGTTTTTTTAAGGAATAACAAGTAAATAGATTCAAGAATTTGTGTTACTAATTCACTGTTGTCTGCTTTTAAAAATATTTTTTTATTTTTTAAAATTTATTTATGATATTAACAGATGAAAATTATCTAAAAACATCAAAAAAATAATAATTTAAAATAAAAAAATTAAATTAATTTTTTTCAGAAATGCCCTAATGATTTGCACAGGTTTTACATAAATTTGTATTCTTTCGATTCATAAGTTGGTCTTGTTGCCTTGGTCAATATAGTCAAAGGATTTTATTAAATAAATCTATATTAATTATATTGATCCTTGTTACTTTTTTATATTCTGTTTATGAAACTGTACGTCAACAAAATGTTAAGACCAAGGTCTTATGTACTTCAAACAAACAAGACTCGACGGTTTTTATTTTATTTTTTTCAAAAAAAATATTTTATATATAAAATCAAAATCAATCCAAGAAAATATGGATGTCATCAATGACGATAGAAAGAGTTTCTTTTCCACTTTTATGATAGTCATGTAGTATTTGGTTATTGTTGTGAGATTAAAGGGACGAAAACAATAGATTTAAGAATATATTTAGTTGAAAAAATAGAGATTAAAATAAATAAATAAATCTATCACTACACTAATTTTAAAGTATTTTTTTTGTATTTTTAAAACAACAGGTACAAATGAGACATGTTTCTAAAAACAATATTTTGTATTTTGTATTTTGTATTCCTAAAATATCTATGTAAACAAATTTTAATTTTAAATTTGTTCAACTAAGATATGTAATGATAAAATAGTTATTATTATAGTGTTAAAATTTAACTTGACTATGACAAGGCTTAAGTCACTGGTTGAGGTCCAGTCACGGGTTGAGTTAACCCGAGTCAATGTAAAAATAAAAATGATTTTTATCATGAATTTAAAACATGATTTAAAGGTCGACTCGGGACAAAGCCTGGACAATGAGAGTGTTGTTGACTGTTGAATCGGGTCATTATAAGAGCAAAAATGGTTATTATCAAAGTCTTAAAACCCGACTTGAGGGTCAATCTCAAGACAAGGTATGAGTCATGTGTTAGGAGGGTCAATTTGAATAGACCGAGCTGGCATAAAAATACAAATGATTATTATTATAATCTTAAAAAATTATTTGAGGGTCCACTAGGGCAAAGCCTAGGTCACTGATTTGAAAGGTTAACACATGTCAATGAGAGGATAAAAGTTGTTATTATTATAATTCTAAAACATGATTCAAGGGTTAATCATGGCAAGACCAAGGTTATGGGTCGACCCGAGTCAACTTACAAAAAAAATTATTATTATTATTATTAGTCAATCTAAGATAAAGTTTAGTTCATGAATTGAGATGGTCATGTCGGTTGACCCAAAGAAATTAAAATAATCAAGGAAACTTTGTTTTGACCAAAATTATTTTTTTTAAAAGTCAATTAGTTTTTTATCCCTATTTTATCTCAGGTTATTGACATGGATTTTTTATTGGTTCAGGTTGAGTTAATCTTTCCTTTATTTTTTAAATCATACCAATTAAAGTCCCAAGTCGACCTAGTTTTGACATGTTTGGTCAATCCTAGTTTCATAACTAGGGTTATTCATGTCTTATTAATTTTAAACACTAAATGTACACTAAAAAGGAGTTAATATTTAGTTATTTTTTAAAATATGATAGTTTGAAAATAATATATATCTTTTCCACCATAACAAAACATGATACATAAGCAAATTTTTTGTCTTGTACACTATTACCAAACACAATTATGTATTCATCTTCTTTTTTATCTTGTCTTTTATGTCTTCATTATTTATATCTTTTATGTCATGAGATAGTAACCAAATACTACCCTAAAGATTATAAAAGGAAGATTTTACAAGAGAAATAAAATCAAAATTTAGAGAAGTAAATCTTTCTTAATTTGAAAATGAATTATAATGTAAGATAGAATGAGCTAGTTTGCTCTTTCACTCTTGTAACGTATCAATATGAAGAATTTTCCTCTTATTATACATAAATCTTCACATTTAAACAATAATTTTTTTTTTTGAAAAACAACGAAACAAACCTATAAGAAAATAGTTGTACCATACTAAAACAAAGTATTAGACCGAAAGGCGTAGCTTATCTAGGCCAAGCCTACAGAGTAAAGGCAATAGCTTGCTTGGGCTATGCCTAGAAAAACTGGGTGTGCCTTTGAGCGCAGCCCAAACAAAGCAAGAATAACTTGACACAATGTATTTCTATATATATTTTTCTCTCTAGCCAAAGTTTTCAATATAATATCCTTTGAGTATTCTTTGCACATAATAAATTTTATCACACACATAATTCTATAATATAAAATATTTAAACCCATGATTTTTATTGAATTAACAGCACAACCAATCTAGCAACATTTTCTAAACCAATAAAGCGCTCTCTCTCTCTCTCTCTCTCTCTCTCTTATGCCACAAGGTAATGATCACTTTAACGTAACCATTTATAGGGTAAACTATGAATAACCTTGTCACCATTAAATATGACCTTCATCTTGGAAAAGGTAAGTCATGAAATAAGTTTTTATAAGACTTAATCACCACAAGATATTAGGATTATTATCTCTCGACCACAAAAAGAAAACCCATCTTTTATGTTCTAAACAATTGTTTTACCTATTTATCATTTAAACAATAAAAATTAAAAATGAACTTAAGCATTAAAGAGTTGTTCAACATGTAACACCAATATAATCCATACCAGTACAATCAAATTCATTGTTAGCTATGAAAAAAGACTGAAAAGATTCGTTAAAGTTTTTCACCAATTTCATTAATGGTGTCGTTTGTAGTTTTTAATCCAAACGTTGTCCCATTCTTTTTATTACTCAAGATTTTTCATGTTTGATAAATGAAAACACCATGTGAAAAAATTATAGAGCTTCCAATATCTTCTTCATGATTGACTCCCAACAATTCGCTTAACAAATAAGATCATTTACAAAAGCTATTTTGGCTACTCAAAAATAACTCAGGGTTCCCCTATCTATTCAGGACTAACTGTTTAATAACCTACTCCTCTAATATTTTTTGTGCATAGACAACTTCATTTTATGAAAAAAAAAAAAAAAAAAACTACCCAAAATAAAGAAAAGGAAAGTAGGCATGAGACCCATATTTCTTTAATGAGTAACCATAAGGAGCATTCCCATATGGGGTCACCAAAATAGGATCTTTATATATCAAAAGAGAAGGATATAAACCACAACTCTTACCAATAACCTCGTTCTCCATTAGAATCTCATTCAAGTAGTCTTAAGCCAAAAAAAGCCATGCAAAAATAAAGATAAAATGTCAAAAATATTGCATATATAGGATACTCTTTGATGTGCCTTAGCTTGCCTCATCCATGTTAGAATCAATTGCATGATGCATATCACTCTTTTTTATATTAAACATATTGAAAATACATCTCCTAAAGATTTTATAGTTACAAAGATGAAATTGAAAACACATCTCCTAAGAAAATTTAAATTTGTATTCAATAAATAATAAATAGAGAATGAATATGTAATACTCTTACTCTATTAATAAATACCTCAACCTCGAAATATATATAGGATAAAAATATCTAATTTGCTTATCCAATTATATAAGTTTTGTAGATGCTGAGTTTTAGCTATCAAAATAGTTTTTTTTAAATTTAACCACACAATTTCTTCGTATTGAATCTTAAACAAAAAATCCTGAAAAGCTATAAAAAAAATAAAAAATAAAAAATAAAAAATAAAAAATGATCCTAGTTGGGGCAAAGGGCAGGTAGGGACGCGTGATTTAATATAAAAGACAGGTCCTCTCTCACTCTCATGCGGATGCCTACTTTTTGAAACAAATTAAAACAACATTATCCTCCTAAATGTATAGGCAATGACAAACTATGACAGCCTCTCCCCTCTTCGATCTTGACATTTTATCCACCATTCTTAGAATTATTAGAAATTGTTTATCATTATTTTTGAAAAATATTAAATTAAAATTAATTTGATTGAAATTATTTTTAAAAGTATTTTTCGTTCAAAAATAAATTAAAATATATTTTTTAATTTTCTTTTCAAAATCAACATATGAAAATAATTTTTAAACACCAAAAAAGATCAATTTAAAATAAAATAAAATTCATTTTTTTTCAAAAACACTTTTTAAACACAGTAACAAATATTCTTAAAAATTTTCTTTTCAAAATCAACATATGAAAATGATTTTTAAACACCAAAAAAATTCAATTTAAAATAAAATAAAATTCATTTTTTTTCAAAAACACTTTTTAAACACAGTAACAAATAGGACCTTGATATATATATATATATATATATATATATATATATATATATATATATATATATATGTGGTTCAATCATTTATTTATGTTGAGAAATAAATTATATTTTTTTGTAGGGAATATTTTCTATAATTACGAGATATAAATACTTGTTTATTATAAAATAAGCATGAAAAATTGCATTCACTTGCAGAAAATTAAGTGATGATAGTAATTTTTTTATTTTATTTTTCTTTCATTTTTTTACTTGCTAATTTGCAATGATGTTAAAAAAACAACTTTATATAAAAAATAAAAATGTCTTGTTTTTGCTTGATTTTGAATTTTGCATCGTATGCTTATGGATCCCAAATGTAATTAATATCCCTCTTCATAAGGAATTAAAGAGAACTATTAGTCCGAATTTTACAGGCAATTAGGGTCGTAACATATATATAACTTGTATGATTGTGTGTTTCAAAAATATTTTTGAAAAAAATTAAAAAAATTTATTTTTATTTTTTATTTTAAATTAAAAAATAATAATATTTTTAAATGGTTTTGATGTGTTGATATCGAAATTGATTATTAAAAAATAAAAATATCATTTTAATATATTTTTAAATAAAAAATATTTTAAAAAAATAATGTAAATTATACTGTAAACGTTCACTATTTATTCATTAATATGGTATACTTTCAAAAGACCACGAAAAAAGAAATTAACTGTTGAATTTCTCACCCTTGATTGGTTTGAAAATTTCTCCAATGCTCTTGAAGTAAGTGCATGTAACTCAAAAGCTAAAAAAGTTAGAAGATATGCTGTCATCAGTCACCTTTTTAACTCCAGCTTTAGCTTTAAGCTTTAAAGGGTGTTTCACACTTTATTTTAAAAATGTTTTTGAATTTTTTTTATTTTGTATTTTAAATTAAAAATATTTAGTGTATATACTGATATCAAAAATAATTTTTAAAAATAAAAAATATTATTTTAATATATTTCTAAACAAAAAACACTTTAAAAAATAGCCTTAGCTACACTCCCAAAATCATATGAACTGAAACGATAATTATTGAAAAAACCCGGTTCATCATAAGCTCCTCGTTAGTCATTAGAAGTGGCTTAATAGTAAAATTAGGGATTTCATATTAAAAAATTAAATCAAGTTCATTGTTTTTCAACATACATTATTACCACAGTATTAAAAACATGTTTTCTCAATAGAAATTATGTTTTTCAAGAAATAAAGTATGTTTTGTATTGTGATAGTTTTTCTTATTGTTGCTGTTTGAAAAAAAATAATTAAAAAATATTTTTAATTGTAGCTAGTTTAATAAAAATATATGTTTTGTTAAAATTGTAATTCAAATTGTTGTTAAACAAAAAACATGTCCAAACTATTTGGTTAAAGTTGAGATTGAAATTGATATTGGTAATGAAATGATCTAAAAGGACATATATCATTTTTTTATGTTGACAATTACAATAATGTGCATTTTGATTCTTAATACATTATAAAAATAACTAAGCGAATTTGCCACACCCATTTTATTGTCTCATTAAATTTGCTACAATCCCATAACAAATATAATCCACACGGAAGCCCTTTAATTTTCACGTGTCTGTAAACATGGAATCATACGGTTAAAAAATCTTTAAGAATAAATTAAAATGATGATTAAATGTCTTGTGGTGTAATGACAAAAGATTGGAGATTTCACAACAAGTCTCGAGTTCGGGTTAGGTATGCACCTCTTGTAAGAGCCTGAAACAATTAGAATTTTACTCGCTCACCTGGAACCACAAAGTGTGTTTTTTGAAGATAAGGTTTCCTCGAATTCAAAAAAAAAAAAATTGATGATCAAATATTGTAAATATCATTTTTTTCCCCACTATTTCCTTCTAATATAGTTATGTTTTGTCATGACTTCAATTTGAACTAGCATTTTGTATGGAAAAAAGATATATTCTGCAAATTCTCCCCTTTTTTTTCCTACTTCATTCAAATGTTTGTTCTATCACATAGCATATTGAAGAGTGAGCAATTACACGTCCTATGATGGATCATCTCCAAACCTAGGTGGAGAAAAAAATGTAAATTATTTATTAGGAAGATTTTGTTTCTAATCTCGGATGATTAATTTCATATTTTATCCCAAATCACGTAAAAAGAGAGAGTCCCTTTTTCTCTAATATTCCCGACAAGTTCAAATCACGTGGCTAAAGAAAACTGGGCCCACTTGAGATTTTCCCAATTTTTTAATTTGAAAACTAATCATACTCTTAAGACAACATCAATTTCTTGAAATATTTTTAAAGAAGCCAGGCTGTTTGGTCAGGCGCTAGCAGTTAGTGTAGGTCGTCTAAAAAACAATTTTTTACGTCTTTAAATTTATAAATACAAGAGGATACAAGTAGAATTCTCTAGCTTATCTACCTCTAGAATTTTATAAATTAAAAAACAATAATTGTTAGACAATAATATAAATTATATTTTAGAGTCTTACCTAGTAACTTTAAATTTTTAGTTGAGATGGTCATTTGACATGATATCAGAGTTTTATTAACCAATCAGTCACGAGTTCGAATCTCACTACTCTCTGATAAAAATTAAGTACAAAATAATATAAATTTATACAAGTTTTAAGCTCAATTTTTTTCTCTCTAAGAAATATGTCAAACAATAATAAATAGAATCCAAGATTTCTCCAAATTCTCTCTTTGGATTCGGAATAATAATAATAATAATAATAATAATAATAATAATAATAGAATTTGAAGACACTTTATCAAAAGTCATGGAACTTAGGTTTCAGCCCCATGCTCAATTATGAAGACACTTTATTAGCTGTTACATGCGGACTTTGGTTGGAAAAAAGCCACTTCTTGTTGTGTTTCCATTGTCGGTTCCCTCACTCCAATTTCATTGTACCACACACCAAAAAATAATGCTTAGATGGCCTATTTGGGGCAAATTCTTTTAGATCTGATTGTCATTGATGTTTCAAAAAAAATTTTGAAAATTTTTTTTTTTGTTATTTATTTTAAATTAAAAATTTTCAATATTTTTAGAATATTTTGATGTATTGATATCAAAAATAATTTTTATAAAATATTTAAATGAAAATTAATTTAAAAAATAATTTCAATCACACTTTTAAACAGTGAATTAATTATTTACTAAATGATTCAGGAATATTTTTAATTATCAGTACATCAAAATTTGAGAAATAAGGAATTATGAGAAATATTGTGAATGAACGATATGAGAGTGGTGATAGCTAAATCGAAATCGTTCATTAAGAAGATAAAAATTGAATTCGCTGAAGAAATTAATAATGTATTACCACTTGCTTGATAATCTATATATGTGACACGTAAAATTTACTTAATTTTCTTTATGAAGAAAAATAACAATTTCGTTATCATATTTAAAAATAAAAACAAATCACTATTTTGAATTCTTGTACTATATTTAGATAAAATAAAATTTTGAAAACCATAACTTCTATTAATACGATGACTACTGGAGACTTACATGGTCGTTAACTTTAGAGCTTTTAACATTACCCGAGATACGTGCAAGCTGATCTAGATACTCACGTTAATAAAAAAAATTATATCACAGTATTGATATGAAAATTAATATAAAAGTTTAAAATATCTTCAAGAATGACATTAAATGTAAAATTGAATATTGAATTAAATTAATATGAATCCAATTTAGGATGCAAAAGAAGATTCATGGTCACTATTCAATGCTCCACTTGTAATCGATTCATTTCCATGGCAGCTCAAGTTCATGTGCAAGAACCTCCTCAAAAATAGAACCATTTTCATGAAAAAAAGCAAAGGTTACCCTGAAATCAGCCATGCCATTAACGTCACGCACCATTTTCCAAATCTCTTGTAAGAAAAACTCGAAGTATACCGCACGAAATTCAGTGGGCAACCTCCATCTGACTGAAATATCTTACGCCATCTCGCTCCTTCAACAGCTGACGGGAATAAACCAACGCCAGAAAATAAATGGTTATGTAGCCATGGTGGTTTAGACTTCGTACAGAAACTTGGCTTGTACGTATTAGGTATCTTTATAAAATGGTACAAGGGGTACGGTGCGACGTCAAATATACTGTGAGCTGCATAACAAGTCTCGAATTCGTCGAATTCGAGTCCGGACGTGTATTCTTTGTAAGAGTCTGGGATAACCGAGGTTTTACTCGTTTACCTGGGCCCATAAAACATGTTTTTCATGGCTCGAATTCGAGTCAGGACATGTATTATTTGTAAGAGCGTGAGATAACTAAAATTTTACTCGTTCACCTGGATCCATAAAATATGATTCTCATAGCCAGAGTTTTGTTTGCACGCATTAAAAAAAAACTTGATAAAATGGCTGCCAGATTATCAAAACGCATGGTGTTAGGCAAGACCTAGGTAGGATATTTTTGAATAATCACTGAAATTGCTTCGATGATTTGCTAAATGTTTGTCTTTATGCTCTCTACCTGCAGGTATTAGGTGGTAGCAATAAACACAAGAGCTTGCTTCCGATAACTTGCACGTCAGAAGAATGCAAAAAATAATAATAATCTTGAGCTGCATGGGAGCCCGAAGGAGACCACACGAAAGTCTAAATGTTGAAGGAGTATTTGGCATGCTTTTGAAAAAAAATAAAAAAAAAATAATTTTTATTTAAAAAAACAGTATTTTAAAATTATTTTAACGTGTTAACATTAAGAATAATTTTTTAAAAATAAAAAATATTATTTTAATATATTTTTGAAAAAAAAACATTTATAAGTCACAAAGTCTTGTCGAGGTAGTCGCCATTGTTTGAGCAGTGGCCACAGAGACGACCGACACATGGAAGATATGATAGAATTCAAGCGTCGAGCATTTTTGGCATGAATGCATTAACTTCAAGGAAGATTACCCTCCTACACATTTATGGAAGAGAGGTTGCGGTAATTTTTTAAAATATTTTTTATACTGAAATATATTAAAATGATATTTTTTTTATTTTTTAAAAATTATTTTTGACATCAGCACATCAAAATGATCTAAGAATACCAAAACATATTCATTTAAAATGAAAAAAAAAAAAATTCAGCAAAACGACGGTTTGGCCACAGTGGGCTCTAATAAAAAAAAAAACTAGGATATGAACAGTTAGTTTTTCTAGCCCTTTTATTATTATTATTATCATTTTTTGAATTCTATTATTTTTTTAATAGTAATTTGATTGTCTTAACCCATGGCTTAGTTTTTATAATTATTTATATTTCTTATCATATTCAAAATTATTTATACCAAAAAAAATGTTTTAATCTGGTATGATATTAACCATTATTTATTTAGAGTATTTGAAATTGCATTTTAGATTGTGATTTTTTAATTTTGTATTTTTTTGTGTCTAAGATCAATGTTTTTAATGTTTCTATATTATTTTGATATGCTGATGTCAAAAATTTTTGTTTTTACTCTCGAACACCTTTTATATCTATGTTTTCCAACTTATCATTTGATTGGGAATCATTATATCAAAATAATCTAAAACTACTTAAAAAATTTAATTTAAAATTTTTGAAAAAAATTCAAATTTTTTCAAAAATATAATACAACTAAACACAATTGCAATCTCTCGCCCAGAGGCACTTGAAGAAAAAAAACTTTTGATGTGATATGATTTGCCAAGAAAAGGGCCAAAAAACAAAGAAGCCCATATGCCCAAAACACATCAATCACATCTACATAAGAGATATATCTTCTCAAAAAGTCAAGGCAAAGCTGTTCCAAGGCACAAGTTTGAGGTAATCTCCAAGGATAGCTCATCAGAAGAGTCGGTGGATATTTACAACCCATGCTATATATTTATAAAATATAGTATATGAAATAAAAAACTTGTGATTTACATGATAATTTTCAAGTTTAAATTAGATGTATAACTCTTATAAAAATTTGAGATATTCAAAATTTTACTACTCACAAAATTAGCTTTAGCCGATACAAGCAAGCAAGAGAAGAAAACCGCAGAGAAAGTCTAATTATACAGAGTTTGAAATTTATGTATTTTGGACAACACTCTCAGCGATGAAAAGGGGCAAAGTTTCACTCATTTTTGGCAGACTTTTTGATCTGAAACTGCAGCTGCTCGACTCGATCAACAAGCTTCGTTACAGAATACAGGAGCCAGTAAAAAGCCACCGCTGCTGCAATCAAAAGGGCGTTGCGTTGGCTCTTGATGGTGGACTTTTGGTGGCGCAAATTCTCCGATGGAGAGCAGGAATTGAGGGTCTTACAAGAGGGCATCGTTTCATATTTCCAGTAGATGTCCAAAAGCAATAAGAGGCAAAATGGCAGTATCGAGAGGAAGGGTTTTAGGAGGGTTTTAGTTACAGACAAAAGGCCATGGCGCAAGGGGTTTGAGCCTGGGAGGGTTAGGAGAAGGAGCATCATGGCTTCTGCACCTGCAGCGTAGGCAACCACTATCCATTCCAGTGCCATTGGTTAGTGTTTGGTGAGAAGGAAAATGGAGATTTTCTAGGAAAGATTGGATAATGAATCTTGAGGTGGGAAGACAAAATGAGAAATCATGGAGGGAATTATAAGGAGTTGGATCGGATTGCTTGACGCGTTTTGATGTCGGAGCTGGAAGTTCAGTTGAATCTTCAACGTTGCAGCAACTTAATATAATTATTCTCACTATCTTAATCTTGTGGATAATATTTCAAGAATAAATATCTTAATTAAATATCTTAATTCATATCTATCTTTAAATTTTCTAGTTTTACTTTTAGTTTTTATTAAAAAAAAATATTAACAGATAATTCTTGATTTATTTGGACACATTAAACTTTTCAATTTACACTTAATATCCTTTTTAAATACAAAATCTCATTGAAAAACCTACAAAACATTTAGCCCATGACAGAGCCCGAGTCAAATGGCTAGTCAAAGAATACACCCCATATCACGTTTCTTACAACATTTACCTCAGTTGAAAATCATTTCTTCCTAATGTTCTTCTGTACATGCGAGGAATTGTTCCTTTGAATCTTTCGCATGGAGGTTAAAATACAGGTTAGAACTGAAACTGTAATCACAGACAACACGATGGAAAAATCCAGTTTGCCAGATCTCCACAGCAGTGATGTGTTGGTGGTCATGGCGGCAGATGCAAACCTTTCCCGTGATTGCTTTTGCCTGCAAATTTATAGTTTTAAGAGGCCAGCGTGCATGAGAGGGCAAAAAAACTATTTGCTTACTACACAAACAATTGTTTACTACAAGTTTTAAGGATTTTGATAAATAAGCACCACAAATGTTCCAGTGGTCTGTACAAGTACACGAGCCCCACCAAATGTTCCCCCGTGACTTACTCATAAAAGGTGTTACCAGAAATTGAAGATATCGGTGCCTAGAAATTAATCAAGTAAAACACAAATAAAAAGACATCAACACCAATTTATTAGAATGAAACAAGCATTCCCACCCATGACCTTTTTCTTCTTTGTTTTTTCTTTTTCTGAGATTTTTTTCAGCCATTATCCTCCTCATACATCAATCACGTCCAGGTCCCCTCATTGCCATGTATATAAAACCAAACAACTAGATCTACAAGGTGAGCAAAATTAGAGGCAGAGATGTTCAGCCAGCATTCATGCCACCCTATGTAATGCTAACATGCTCCAGCCCATGCCCCTTCTTTCTTTTTCAGAAGTTTTGATCACAGAAATTCAGGGACGTATTATATATTCTTCATTTGTATCTTAATGCTTTATTATTTATTTACGCTAGCATTTTGATTCTGCTTTATGATTAAAATATCATTGTAAGCGACATCACTCCTAATCGCACACAGCTTTATGAAGACAGAATAGGAAAGTGATGTGAAGTCAGTAAAATATACCCCAAGAAGCCTGTAATTGAATTCCACAGAGATGAGATGGATTTGACCCTATGACCTGAAGCATTGTCTTTTGGATCTCTAATATGATCCTTGTTGCTTTCTAATGTACCTGTATGTACAGATATGAAATGTAAGAAAAGGTACCAAATCTGAATAATCTCTACCACATTACCACCTTCAAAAGCAAATTGACATACTATAAAGCATGAATCAGGGTATGGCTACTATACAATGCACTAAAGATATGTCAGTGTGTACAGATATACTCATTATATAAACAAATTTATAATTTATTTGTTGTCTTTGATCACAAAAAATAAGCCACTTCAAAAAGTGTTAAATCACATTAACTAATTGTGCTCAAATAATAAAAATAATTCAACCTGTTTGTGAGATTATGATTTCAGCAACAATGAATCATCATAGTTAGAACTAAAAAAGAAAACAGAAAATCAGAATGAAGGCTTTTGTGGCAGTCAAACAAAGCCTGAAGGGATTGCGCACAGCATTATATTGTCTGATTGTTTATTTTTTCTATTTTTGTTGATTTTGTGTGTGCTTTATATACAAGAATGGAGCATTAACCATAGAGATGAAGAGCAGCTGCCAGTGGTGCTATTTATTTATTATTTATTTTTATTTCCCACGTGGAAGTGGACATCCATCGTACGCCATGAAACTATGATTTATGGACATGACATGAGTGTTAACAGATATGGAGCATGTTAAATTTGTTCAATCTAAAAACTCAAGAATCAAGGACAAGACTACATATAATTTGATAGTATATGTAAACGCAAAATCTTACAATTTCTTGAGTAACCACCCATATTTTTGGCCTATTCTTACTAGCAACAAATACTTAATTTTATTGAAAAAAAGTGTTAAGGATGCAGACTAGAATGGCAAAACTGGAAAAGTTTAAGAATTGTGCTGAAAAGGAGGTCGAGGATGTGATTTCTAAGAAGGGATGCTTGCAAAAGTGCTGTGATTTTAAGTAGACACCAGGTCTTGTCAATGCTCAATACAGTAGACACCAGGTCTTGTCTTGTCAATGCTCAATACAGTAGACACCAGGTCTTGTCAATGCTAAATACACATGCATATGCATGTGCTTTACGCGACAGGAGCTCAAAGAGATTCTATTGAGGACTCGGCAACCCTGTTGCCATTGCCAGCATATTTTTTCCTTGTCTTGCCAATTGAGCCTTGGTCCAAGGACATGGATTAAAAAAGTGCAACAGCGGCAGGCTGACCACAGCCACATGAGCATATGTTTCAGATTGTGTGCCATACATGTCAACTCAGCTGGACATGTATTTTCCATAAGAATTCTTATTTGGAGTCTACATTTTTTTTTCCATCTACCAAAAGTTTTGCATCGTCAAAATTTCTATTTTATCGAAGAAAAGTAAAGGATCTGCCTTAAGATATCCTCCCTGTACCTAGGCTTATCTCCTGCATTCCACCATGCACTCCCTATTTATCCAAAACTATAATTCTTTTCTTAATAGTTGGCAACCCCACATATAAGATGACTATCCTGACATGTTCAGTATGAAATTACACTACTATAAATATGCTTGGATTATCCTCTTAAATGGTTTTAAATAAATACTATAACCAACAAAAAAAAATGAATACAATACCAGAGCTGTTAGAAGAAACTGCATGTTCCTTGCTGCAAGACTTGAGTGAAGCCAGTTCCTCGACAAGCGCTCGTTCCTTGTTACTGCAATTATCTTCAAATTAAGCTCATACAAAAAGTGTGCAACCTCACAAGAGAGATGAAAACAAAGAAACCATGGCATAAATTCCCAAAACAATCAAACAACCACTTCCAGCAGGCATCACATATGTTGGTACTCCTATAGTTCTATAATATCCACAATCAATACTTCCAACAGTATATTCATTCAGAATCTAATCTATAGAGAGGGCACCCTTTTGAAAGAAGCTTAAGATATGAAATGCTTAAAAACAAGGTACAAAAAAATCATGGGTGTCCTTATCTGACAGCTAAATCTTTTTGTATGATTACAAACAGAATGCCTGACATAATTTGCATATTATCGAATCACATTATAATCTTCAATCCAGAAGTTTCATAACTGAAAATTAGATAGCTCATGTCAGAATCAACAATATTTATTCAGGCAATTTAGAGCAGATGCTCACTCCATTGTTTGATTTTGTTCGGCTTAAGAAGATGTTCAACCATGAAGTTTATGCATATAAAATACAGCTTTCAGTTTGAACCAATGACAACAGTTTGTTGAATAATGATTCTTAATAGCAGCTGAAATTTAAACTTCAAGGTAGCAATTATCTAAAATGTTAATAATTCATCCAAAAAATATCAACATTATCTTTTAATTCAAAGTGGTGTTATAGAATTCGAAAGGAAAACAATTAACACAATATCAAAGAATAGCTCACTGATAAATCGTGTTCTATAATGAGAAGGTTAGACATAATAAACAATGTTCACATCTGAGGTAATTTTAATTCGTCCAACAAAGTAATGGATATAGTGGTAGCCTCTTGATCATTGTAAAAAAAGGTGTTGAGCCTTGGGCTTTCATGTGGACAGGTGAGTACCAACAAATCACCATCTTCACAATGATCAGGATAGTATTCATTGTTCAACTACTGAGAAGTCCTATTATTTAAACAACCATAATTTGTCAATACCTACTAAATTAAATAACGAGTACAAACACTACAAATGCCCATGCCGAATAAGAAACTCTTTAGTGTAAAGTAGAAAGGGAAATCAGACCTGATATTTTTGGGGATCAAAATGTTCACAATAAAGTGATGATCACCTCGAACAGAAGGTTTATTGATGTCTGGAACTCCCAAACGTGACAATTTTACTGCATCTCCAGGCTGAATCCCAGAAGGAATTTGAAGATCCTTCAAACCCTCAACAGTCTCAACCTGAAGTTATTTTAGATTCATATGTCAAACAACTTACTTCAAGGCATCCAAAAGCCATTTCTAAGTTTCCAGAAAAAATCTACAAGAACTCGCACATTTCAACCCCATCCCTCATTTGAATGATAAAGAAGGGAAGAAAAAAAGAGGTAAAGAAATGAACCATGAAGAAACCATGAAGAAACACGTTTTGAATGGTACCAAAAATTTGTGTTGTTTAGTTAACATATACCAAGTCAGATGATCTGATTTAGAGTTACTTTTATGGTATAGAACTATGTCCATCAATTCAGTTTTGATTAGGTAGTCAGATTGCTTTAAGAGTATGAACAGGATATGTTCAAGATTGCTCTATCATACAATTTTTTCATACAATAAAATTGCATTTTGTAAATTCCAACTGTGATTGTGGCAGACATACTATTCAATGTCAGTAAGAGAATCGTTGTTTGTGGATTATTATTCAACCATTGTTTCAAATGAGAATAAAAGTCATACAAAACAAAAGCAGAGATGACAATACATTTCATAAACGATAGCCATGGTTGTTTATACAGTTATAACATTGGTAGCTTAAATGCCAGACTTCTTTAGGTCCAAAGGGAATTTTTAATATCTAAAGTACCAAAAATCACTATAACATAGGCATTGACATCAAAATTGTCGGTCTCTATAGGAGGTATGCAGGAGTTGAGAATTAGAATATGTCATGGGTTAAGCTCTAAGAGTCATACTTAGCTTAAAAACTGTAGTTGAGGTGAAATGATTGACAATAACTCTCAAGAAGAAAATTTGACTGCACAACATGAACATGAAGAAACCAACCCTGCATTTTATGCCAAAAGATAGTTGAATAAACCATCTCAAAACTCAGAATTTTACACCGGGTCCTCAAAAACCATTTTCCTTCCCAAACTTTCCACAAGATTCCTCATAAGAAAACATGAAGAAGCCAAAGTAACCATACTCTAATCTAAACTAGGCCCGATTGAATCTGAAATTATAAATGATGAAAAGCCTCGACTCAAAGTGGCATAATTTCTCCATAAGATTCTGGCATTGAAGAAAATGGAACTAGGAACATCGCTGTTCAACTGGAAACAAATGATTGGAGCATGGGCAATGAAAGAACAAGTGAACTAACCATTAATACGCGTTGTCAGAGTTGAAGGAACATGTGATATATTAGTGTAGTGAATACTAGTTTCTGATACATTGATTTATTACACATCCAGAAGCATTAAGTCAAAAAATTATCAACTGTGAAGCTATAGTTTAGCACCTGAAAAATAAATGAGAAGCAGTGCTTCCAACAAAAGAGAAAAAGATAGAGGATTTTTTTTTTAAAATAATATCTAATATAAGACAAGAAACTATAATTACCTTTAAGACGGTCCCTAGAATTGCTTGAGTATAATCGACATTGATCTTTGAGTAAAGATTGAGACCATTTCTCCAAATCCCTTGTTTTTCATTGACATGGAGGCTTATAAACAGATCACCAGCAATGCCCCTGTCAAAAGAAAATGAAGTTATGCTTCCAGATTTAGATTTTTTTTTCTTGTTCGACTTAGTTTTGCATTGCTAGCTAGTAATATCTAATCATAACATGAAATGAAGAAACATTCCATAGCTAACACAATATAAATGAAGAGAAAAATCAATAGAAACAAAAGTTTAATAGGGATCATGCCAAATATTACAAAAGAACCCATTATCATAATTGGCATAAAGAACTCAACGACCTCAGCAAATACATTATACGTAAATGAGAACCTATATGGTGCATGCCCTAGTGTTAACCTGGTCCATATCAATTTGTGCAAACAATCATTATATAACTAAACCATCCAAACCAATCTAAATAAAGCGATTACAAAACATTTGTGATTTTATATTGCAATGGAAAGGGTTGCGCTTGGATGTATAGGGATTAGGGATGTGGACAAGAACAAACACAACCAGGAAGATTGTCGTGCAGAAAGTATTAACATGATCTGAATATGCAAATATTAATGTTTGACAGATGACCTACCTGTTTAAAATAGCCAGGAGAACACCATAAAGTGAAATGTAATATCAGCCTATAGTGGATAGAAAGGAAGATAAGCTCAAAGAGAGATGGATATTGGAGAAATTCAGATATAAACCTACAAATGCTGAGGTGATAGGTCTGGATTTATATTTGAGGCCTGACTCAATAGCTCACACATTTTCTTTTTGCTTTTAATAAGCCAAGGGCTTCAGTATACTGACATTAAAAGGCCTCCTTCATGCAGGCATTATACTCTATGCAGTATCAATTGCCTTTGTATTCCTCTAATATCTTACGGAAAACTAGGTTTATGTTGCAGTCGGCCAACTCATGTAGAGATAACAGTTAACTATTTATTATATAAGAATCACCACAGAACAGGTGGTGAATTTTACAAATGTATTTCTGGAATTGCTGTTTGAGGGAACAGTAGTCCCAAATCCCAGCAGTAAACTCAAAACTCTGACGGTAAAGTTTCAAAAATTTATCTGAGGCTTTTGATAAGATAGCAGATTGGTCCCATGCACTGCAATCCCAAACATAAACTAGTTTAGTTGTCAAAGGTGAAGCTTTTGGGACACTTGTTTAGCATTTCCTGATTCTTAGCATTGATTGATCAATTTCTTTGGAGCAGCTGAAAGAGCACCGAATGAGATGTAATCCAGCCTATTAAGAGAACTGTAAGGGCACCGAAAGGGACACAACCAAGCTTTACCTATCCACATGCATTGATGATACTAGTAAAAATATTTGATGGTAGGAATATCTTTATTCAATCATACCTTTGCTTGTTGAAACTACCCTCGCCCTGAATTCGCATTGTAGCTCCATCATTGACACCAGCTGGGAAGACCACTTTCATGCTTCGCTTTGACCTTATTTTACCATTTCCACCACATTTTCGGCAGTGGTCAGTGATCACCTTGCCTTCACCAGAACATTTTGCACAAGTAGAAACCTGAAAATCACTCAAGTCATCCATCCTTCACACATGAAAGGAAAAAAGACTTCACATTCTCATACCTTAAATGTATAGTATCATCTATACAGCATTATCAAAGAAAGGGAAGAGAAATGAAAAGAAATAAATGAGTCAAGGTAGTTTAAGTAACAAAGATTTTAATAAATCCTACCCGTCTTTGTAGTTCCTTGTATTGTTCAGAAAAGGAAAGAGGCAAATACATTCAACTTATTCATTAGTTTAGAAACATATCAGCTTGAGAGCATCTAGACAACTGATTATAGATTTAAAGGTGAGAAAACTAGAAAGTCAAATGATAAGCATGAATTATTCCCAGCAGTAAAACTAGAGAGGTAATCTGAATCTCATGCTCCGAATTCTTTGAGTGAATCAAAGCCATAAAAGAATATGAGCACATATTGGTAGAGCTTTTGCTACTGCAACGTACTAGTGTCTACTAGATGAAACTTGTTTTGGAGACAAATAGGTTAACATATAACACTTTGATACTTGTTTTGCAACAAGACAGCACTTCATTAAAGGCAAAAGCTGTCATAAATTTCATGCTGGCCAAAGAGGCAAAACATCAAGAGATAAAAATAGCACTGAGCACCCCCCACCCCACCTCTTTTTATTTTTCTTAAAAAAAGAAAGTGTTGCCAAATAACATGTCAAATTACCTGAGACATCATTCCAAATGGTGTTCTTTGAGTTTTCATCACCCCTCCTCTACCTCCACAATCAGCACATGATTTTATGCAGCTACTAGATTTAGCACCGGTACCACTGCAGCTATCACATGTCTCAAAAAATGAAACTTCAATTTCTCGCTGTCCTCCAAAAACTGATTCTTCCAAGCTCAAATACAGATCATACCTTCAAAGTAATGATTAAAAAAACAAGACATTACAAATCATTAAAAAAAAAAATTGATTTCTGGCCAAAAACAAGGGTGAGAATGGGAAAGAGAGAATACTTGCAAACCAAGTCAAAGTAATGAGATAGTTCATAAATATTCAAAAGGGTTTCTCAAAATCTATAGTGTATGATCCTTAAACATGGTCCTTAAGTTGTTTACTCTATGTTGTTTTCCTCTGTCATTGGCATATGGTAGATAGACTTGAGCTAAATTTATTTTTTCCTATAAGTAATATGTTATAGGTTCAAGAGGCACCATAAAAGAATGTGAGGGGGTATGCTAAAGAAGTTCCAGGATAGCAAAGCCTCAATTGAAAGAAAATTTAAGAATTAGAGTGGGGGCAAGGAAATCGGCACATGCTCACAAAGTTTAGCACCTAGCAAAAGTCAGAGAGATGGGCATGCTGACAAACGCTTATAGCCAAATAATGATAATAAACCCATCTTTAAGTCTGTAGAATGGGGTTCTACACTTGTAGAATCTCCAATTGTTCACCTCATACATAGATTACTTAAGATAAATCCACATTGCTCTACTTTTACACCTTCCAGACTTTCTTTCTAGTTTGCAAAGCATCTTTGCTACAGTTCTAGTCTTGGCATTTCGGACCAAAATTTGATACATCAGCATCCAAATCAAAGGTCACAATCATGCACCAAATAGCACAATCACCAAAAAACAACTTGATATTTTTTCACCCTCTCCTATCCAGCTATCCTGAAGCTCAATAAGCTCAAAGACATGTTAGTTAAAATCTTCTTCACACCCAGGATATTCTTTTCATGGATTACAGATATTTTGGGAACTCAAAGTTCATTAACAAGATGGTGAATCATAAACTTCACTCATGTCTAGAACACGAATAATCTCCATTTTCTATACACAAATGTATCGATGTAACAAGGATAAAAGCTACCGTTTCTGTGCATTAAATATCAAATGGTTAAGAATGAAGGATCAATACCGAATGTCAAGATCCTCGTTTCCCATATTTCTGAAATTGAAGTTAAGTCCGCCATCTCCACCCCTTCCACCAAAAAACCCATCTGAACCACCAAAGAATGTGTTGTATATTTCAGAAGGATCCACCTGAAAATGATGAAACTGTCAAGATTACAAACAAGTAACTAGCTAGTCAAAAAAGGTCCAGCACACTTGCATGCAATCTCCGAGAGTTAAGTCAATAAAAACATTGATTTTCAAGTCATTAGTATGACAAGCATGAATTTGCAGAAATGCAAGAAGTTGATCTCATGATCTTACCCCTTGCGAACCACTACCATAGCCATCAAATTCTCCTTGCAAACCTGCCTCACCAAAGCGATCATATAAAGATCTTTTCTCATCATCTGATAGGACCTACATAAATTCTTCATTAACACAATGAAGGTGAGAGGCAAACCAATGCTACATTCGAAAATGGCATGTTAGTTAGGCTACTACAGGGCGGGGACCACATAGCTACATGGACCAATAGTGAAGTTTAGTTAGTTACCTCATAAGCAGCACTTATTTCTTTAAACTTGTCTTCAGCTCCAGCTCCCTTGTTCATGTCTGGATGATACTGTACATACATACCAAGCCAAAGACATGGAATAAATTTCAAGAAAATACCTAAGCATATCAAAATCAAATATAAATGAAATCCACACCATATACAAATAAAGAAACCTTGAGCGCCAGCTTTCTGTAGGAACTTTTGATTTCTTGTAAAGTGGCATTTCGACTGACATTCAAAGTGGAATAATAATCAGCTCTGGCAGAAGCTTCTGCCCGCACAGAAGCAGTGTTGAAAAAACGATGGCCTCTTGCTGAGGTGAAAATGGGACTACGAACATTGTTGGTTTTCAAGAAACGAAGAGGAGGGGCTATGGAAGAGGAATTGGCAGGAATGGGTCTGATTGTGGAGTTCGAAATGGGGTTTAGATTAGGCCAAAAGCTGCGGGACGGAGCTTGGACTATGACGGGCATGGTAGCTGTACACAAGACAAGATTTTAGGGCATAATCATGATGACCACCTGGAGGTAAGGAAAACGATGATGAGGGACGGAGGAGGGTTTTTGGAATCAAATTCTAAGCGGTTGGGGTTTGAGCTGACCAAAAGCCATGCGGGTTTCACTCCTTCCTGGTTCCAAGTAGTTGGGCTTGAGCTGCCCAAAAGCCATGCGGGTTTCGCTCTTTGCTGGCTCAAAGCGGTTGGGCTTTTGAGCTGCCCAAAAGCCATGCGGGTTTCACTCTTTCCTGGTTCTAAATGGGGTGGACTGTTACTGTTACTAAAGCCTTGTTTGTTTCAAGGAAAGTGGTTTTCGAGAAACCACTTTCCAAACTTTCCTGTGTTTGTTTGTCTTCTGGAAAGTTAGTCAATGGAAAATACTTTTCAGTCAAAGAAAAATTTGGCTTGGTTTTCAGGAAAGTGTTTTCCGGAAAATTTGGGCGGAAAACACTTTCCGGAAGTTGTGAAAAATTTAGAAATGTCATTATTTGCTGATTATATCAAATTTGATCCTCAAACTTTTGATTGCTATATATAATTTGTTTTGAATATTTATTTTTCAATTCCATCTCTTAAAATTTAATTTTTATATTATTTTTTGTCCTTATTTTTATAATTGCTATTTGCTTTTTTCTTATCATTTTTTTATTGAAATTTTTTATCTATCAAATTTGGTCCTCATTGTTTTTATTGTTACTTATTTTATTTGAAATAATTTATGAAATGTTAATTATTATTATTTTAATTTATTCACCTTTCATTTTTTTTAATTTTTTAGATTTGATCTCTATTATTTTGATTATTTTTTATTTTATTTGAGATAATTTATGAAATTATATTTTTTTTTCAATTGCATTCTCATTCAACTTTTTAATTTGTAAGATTTGTTCCTCATTATTTTAATAAACTTGAAAAAAAATTAATTTATTAATAAATTATTTTCCAGTTCATTTTCCATAACACAAACAAACACTGGAAAGTGTTTTCCAGTTCATTTTCCATAACACTGCCAAACATCGGAATTCACTTTCCAGGAATTCACTTTCCCCAGAATTCACTTTCCCCAGAATTCACTTTCCAAAAGGAAATCACTTTCCAGCAAACAAACGGAGCCTAAAGCTGTTAGCTTGGGTTTTTTAGGGTGTGTTTGATATTGCTGTTGTGGTTGAGGTTTTAATTTTTTTTATGAAAAGCACTTTTAGCTGCGGTTCATAATTGAAATTAAAGTGTTTGATTAAAACTGTGGTTGAGTTTGAGGTTTAATGAAAAGCAATTTCGTATGTTTGATTACCATGTTTTTCATATTGCTATCAACTTGTGAAATTACTTTAAAGGACACACACACACACACACACAGATATATATATATATATATATATATATATTATTTTTTAAATATTGTACATTAATAATCATAACAATAAAATATAATTAATAATTCAATTAAATTAAACATTTGTTTTTATTATCCCATCAAACTACTTGCAATTTCATCACGAACTAAATCGATACGGGAATGCCTCTGTCATCCCTTACTTTTTGATCAAGGAACATCATCTGGTAAATTATCATTAGTAACAACATCTGCTATCTATATTGAGTTCCAGGATCTCTATCTACATGTTGTAGAGATATAATTTAAAGGCCAAATCCAGTTGCAAGTTTCTGATCCATAATCAATCGAAAAACAATAGGGTTGTGGAGTTAAACAAAGTCACGGGCCTTTCCCTTTCATCAGGACTGATCTCTATCTACATTTTTTTTTAAAATATAATTTTTTTTTTAAAAATCAGACTGGGGTTGACCAACTAAATGGGTCGGCTCAGTCAAGTTGGGCCAAAAGAGACCAACTCTGCTGGATTTGGGCTGGGCTGAGAACAGGTCCAGCCCAACTCAAGATTTTAAAACAGAAGAGAAAACGATGAGCTGCACTATTCACGTCTTGCGTGAACAGTGCAAAGTGAATTAATTCACTCATGTATTGTTCACGTAACAGGTGAACAGTAGCAGGGTGGTCGGCCAACAATGATGAGAGGCTCACCTGTCAATGTCGCCGGGTAGAGGAGGTCGAGGTGGTTCTTCCTGTGGTGGTGGCGTCGGAAATGGTGGCATGTAATGGTCAAGAGGAGCGTCAGAAGCTTGCTGTCATTGCTGCTTTTATGTCGGGGCTTTCTGCTGTCACTGGAGGTCACGAATAAGCTTCTAGCATGGAGGAGAAGCTACCGATGCTGGAGGGGTGATGGTGGTGCTCTCCGGGAGCTGCCGTTGACCGTGGAGAGAGAGAAACTATCGGATGACTGTAGAGAGAGAGCAACTCATTGTGTTATGGTTGACGGTGGTAATGCGTGGCCAATGACCCATTGTTTCTATGTATTTTTGTTTAGTCAAGCATGGCAAAGCTTCGGAAAAAATGAAACGCAGGCAAAACTTAGAAATGAAATGCAGACAAAAGCTTTAAAATTTTGCTTCTTGTAAACGGTGGTTTGACAGTTTTTTTGGTGAGTCCCATGACAATTGAAACTGCGGTAAAACCATAACCAAACGATTGTAAAATTGTTTTCCCTTAAAACACAATTTGCACCGCAATACCAAACGACCACTTAGTGACTGTATGAGAGTGTGGTTGAAATTGCTTTTGAAAGTGATTTTTATTCAGAAATGCATCAAAATGATTTTTTTTTTAAAATCATTTTTGACATCAACACATGAAAATAATCTAAAAAAACCATTTTTTTAAATTTAAAGTAAAAAATAAAAATAAAAAATTTCCAAATTTATTTAGAAGGAAAAAAAAGATACACTGATATATATATATATATAGGAAAGGTGTGTTTTATATGATTTTATTGTTTTTCCAACAAACAATGGAAGAAAAAATGTTAACAAATGCAAAGATATTTAATCACTTTCTTATGACAAAAAGATTCATAAAACTTAAATTGTTTCTCTCGACAAATTTTTTGAATACTGAAAAAATCATTTAACAAAAAATCATAAATAGAGAGCACTATGTGAATAATTTTTTGAATACTTAAATTATTTATTCCTAGTTAATTTCTATTTAATTTTTTGATTTCTTAAATTATTTATTCCTAGTTAATTTCTATTCACATCATATATATATATATATATATATATATAATAATTAAAATAATTATATTTATAAAGGATGATATGTGAATACCACTACAATCATAATCAAATTTAACAAGAATTGAATAAAGTTTTTGTTCACGCTATCCATATTTATCTATTCAAGCAACATAAATAGATTTTATCTCAATAAAAAAATTCTATAATAATTAGTGGTCTTGAGTAAAAAATTCTATAAAAAGCTTTTGAGAGCCCGTAAAGTTTGGTATATGGTAACTAGTTTCCATCTCACGGTAATTAGAAGGAGTGTTTTCATAATAATTAGTGTTCATCTCACGATAACTATGAAAACATTCCTCATATACGATAACTAATGTTCATCTCATGACTTTGTATATTAGTATCATAATAACTAATGTTCATCTCATGACTTTGTATTTCACGATAATACTTGGATATGATCGGGTTATCCGTTAACCTTACTGAATCTGATTGATATATTTTGTGGTTCTACATAAACTAAATATGATCTCCATAAAAAAAAGAATTGATGTCAAAACGGGGAAAAAAAGTATTTATATTTTCTCATTTCAAAAGAGAGTAATGACAGTCCCTGCCGTTTTGTTCTTAAATTGCAGAATATGGCAATGGAGGAGAGGTTTCAGTACATGGTGATGTGTTAGGTTAATGCATTCTCCAGTTGTAAATGCTTATATAGACTAAATGAGCTTAAATTATCGAGTAAAATCCCGACTGTCCCAGGTTTTTACAAGAAATGAATGTCCTGATTCGAGCTCGAAACCTGCTATGCAGATCGCAAACCTTCTGTCATCATGTGATGTTCCTTGGGACAATAGTTCATTTAGAACCAGCAAAACAATTACATCCTGTGAATTTCTACAGCAACTTAAAATTCATCATCGTCTTCCAAGCTGGTTTATATATTTGATGAAGCTCATCATCCACCAGCAGATCTGTAACCCATCTCTCGAGCTTTGATGCCATTCAGGTAAAAGGAAACCAATAGGAAAGGCACTGATAGTAATTATAATCATGAAAATTTCTACCATCTATGATCCATCCACATAATGAGGAACGACAACGTTCCAGCCATGGTAATAAGACCCGACGTGGGTCAACCCGGACCGAGATGTAGACCACTCTTAGAGCCCGTTTGGCTCTGCGTTTCAACCGGCGTTTTACCGAAATTTGAAAAAAAAATTTCATTTTAAATGAATATGTTTTGGTGTTTTTAGATCATTTTGATGTGCTGATGTCAAAAATGATTTTTAAAAAATAAAAAAACATTATTTTGATGTATTTCGGCACGAAAAGCACTTTGAAAAGCTACCGCAACCGCACTCCCAAACAGGCCCTTAAAGTAGATTAACGAGGATCGATCCAATTTTTATTTTTTAAGAAAAAGAAGTCTAAAACACTATTGAAATGTAATAATACAATATAAAAATGTTATTTTAGATTTCCCATATAACTCTTTTCTTAAAACTATAAAAATAAAATATAGAAACCTAAAACTTTTGTGTTTTCCTTTTGCACTGTGAAATCAAATGACTAAACCATTTGGCAATAAACTAGCCTTTAAGTAAATTTATTATCGTGCTATTTGAATTAAATTGGCCCTAAGCATATAAGTCTATTATGATATTTTTAGGAGCTAAGTTAATTAAAAAAAATATCAGATTAAAATAATAGATTATGATAAAAAGATAATATGCTCGTATTAATATTCTTAATCATGCATACAATTATGATAAAATATAAATGAAATTTTGTTTTTAATAAAATTACAAGGTTGAGAATAAAAAATAATAATACTCGGGAATATTGTAATAGATATCAATGCAAATATACATTATTTATAATTTTATAAGTTGTATTTTTTTTTTAAAATAAGGCTATTAATTGTTTTTGATACATATTTTTATTTTCTGCTTTAAATTAATTGTTTTTGATATTTTTAAATCATTATAATATACTAATATCAAAAATAATTTTTAAAATATAAAAAAATATTATTTTAATATCATGCCTTCCTGTGCAGCTTGTGATTCCATCACTATCTGCTTTCCTGGTGCTCTTTAATTTCTTATTATTAGTTTCATACGAACCATAAGAACTCCATCAATGCAGTCCATCGGAAAGGAAAAACAATCCACCACAAGTCTCTGTCAAGCTGCTCAAGCCATAGGACCTCCTCCATTATGGCTGGACCATCAATTACAGAACTACCCTCCCTCTTCTCACCACCACAAGTTGAGCAGGGTTTTTTTATTCTCTGTCAACCCTTCAAAGTTCAAACTTTTGCCTGCCTTTTCCAGCATTTGTGGACTTAAATCTGTTAAATGATTCTGTAGAAGTGGAACCCGGGAGGAAATTGCGAAACCTCTTTGTAACAGCAACCAAGACTTCCAAAGATATGGCATGGATCATAACTTTCCAGCGCAAGTTGTTCAGCTTGTCATTTGTATTTATAGCATTTAGTCAGTTTCGTTTCGTTTCGTTTCGGCCGAAATGTTTCGTACCAGTTAAAAAAATAAGATAAAACAACGTCGTTGTTATCTTGGTTAAAATTTTGATCAATTCTGGATTTTTTCCAAATACTGGTCAAAATGCGCTAGTATCATTTCATCTGTGCCGTTTCGGCCAAATAGTGTTTTTTAAAATAATGAACAATTTTACAATATCAATCATATCTCTTAATCCGACTGTTAGATTGAGATGAAATTTTATGAGGAGTCTCTTGACATATTTATATATATTATTTTAAAATTTCAGAGCAATCAAAGAATGTAATGATCTTGCAAGATTGATGATGACATTCTCGTAATATTATATATGTTCATAATTTTGTTTAGAAAAATCATTTTATTGTGTCTTTTTCAGGTTAAATTGTACAATTATAAATAATTTTATTTTTGGATTTGAACTTGTTTTATTTTGAATTAATATATTTAATTATATGTATATATACATAAACAGTACAACCCCGAAACGCTCCGAAACCAAAATATTTCATTCCAATTGAAAAAACAAAGCACCAACCAAGACGAAATTGACAACTTTGCTTATCAATATATGATGATCCCAGAAAACTTGTAAGCACAGTGATCAATTATCATGCAGAGCCCTTGACTGCTTTTTTTTTTTTTTTTTAGGGGGGTGGGTCTTGATAATGTTGATGTTATATCGTGTGTATAATCGAGTAATGACTTGGTTTGTTAGGGTTTCGGTTGATTTGCTATTTATGAGGCATATTGCATTACTGGATTAATGAATCATCTCTTGTTGGTAAATTTGTTTAGGAACGGATCTGTCAGGGCAATATTTTTTTTTTAGATTCGAGGAAACCCCATCCTCGGAAAGCATACTTTATTAGCTTAGGTGAGCGAGTAAAATCCTGATTGTCCAGATCAAACTACAAATCTCTTCATCAACCGCCAGCATTATTCTTCATGCATAAACTGAAACAAACCAAGTCAGGAGAGAACTCCTGCTTTGGCCTAGAGAAAAAAGGATTTGGCGTTTAAAGAATTCACAAGCTTGAAGGAATCTAGCCTGAAACCTATTCTAGCCAATAAAGAATCGAGTTAATTGACTTGAAAGAATCAATGAATCTCATCAACTAAAATGAAATGGGAACAACATTTGTCATTCATCTCTAACATGAACTGAAACCTATTCTAGGTTGAAAACCCTATGTTCGATGAAAAATGTTCTATTTACTAGTTGTTGTTTCACTTGTTTCCTAGCTTTGTGCTTGGGGATGAAGTCAAACCAATTCTTCTAAAGCTTCACGCATCCACCGGTTATGGTAGACTTCTCTAGCTTCACACTATTCTTCTCATCTTCCTTTTAAGGAGCTGTGTAATCATCTCAATCACAAGACATCAAGATTTTCTTGAGTTTTCTCTAACTTTACTCAGTTTGGTTAAACATAAGTATCTGTCTTCATAAATTAAAAATTGTGTAGATGTAATGTTATCAACATAAAAAAGGAAAAATACTAGAACTGACAGTTCTATGTTGCTTCTTAAAATATAGAGCATGGTTTGAGAGAAGAGGTCTCAATAATTGGTGGTGTATAAAGCTTTGGGATCCTGCTGTTGAAGATATTCATTAGAAAAAAAACTTGTTGAAAGGATGTTCTTAGGTAGTCATATCCTATGAAATTTTGTTAAAACAACTCTTCCTGATAAGATACTATAGATTTTTGATCCTCTTCTCACAATCATCATGCATAAGGTAAATGAGTCTTTCATTTCTAGTAGAGAATGATTTGTTTAGAAGGTCTTTCATGTTAGGTGTGATTGTAAAAATAAAAAGGTACATGTCATAACAAATTGACATTTTTCACTTTTATATGATTTTTCTATGACTTGCATCATCTTAAGCAAATTTATATTCCTGATAACACATTTCTTTACCCTTATTATCAATGCCTCTAAGGCTACTAGTTTAAGCAATTATATCATATTGAGCATCTCATCATAAAACATCTTCAAATAGGCTAGTATAGACTCACTCTTTTGTTGGGTAACACTAAATAACTCTGTGGAGTTTTTTTATAGGTATATTAGTGTTGAAATGTGTTACTAGCTTGACGTAGATGGAGTTTGGCTTAAAATTATTGTATCGTGTGCATACAAACCTTGAAAAGGTCATGGAGAGGATTTTGCACGTTGATTCTCTATCTTATATAACCAACTCTAAGTTAACACACATTTTATACATGCTCCATCGAGCTGGCTAGACCATCATAGTTTGTTTTGTAGAAATAGAATCCATAGGGGGTTGAGTGTTCAACACTTGTATGGACAAATGAGAGCCCACCCACTGATGAGAGTTGTAGTCATTCTCATGAGTATGCTCATATATGAACCATCTTTTAGTCCTTTGTTTGTCAAGCTCTTAAGAGCGTAAAGTTTGGTATGAAACAATGATTATGATAACTATTGTCCATCTCACGGTAACTATGAAAACACCCCTTCTATACGGTAATTAGTGTTCATCTCATAACTTTGTACATTAGTATCATAATGACGTAAGCGACCCTTTGAGAAACGCTCATAAATATCATTCTATCTAGTCTTTTTTAAGGTAATGCAATCGTATATGGGCACCTAGTCCAACCAATGGTTGTGGCATTAAGGTTTTGTTTATTACTAATAGACTTATTATAGTGGCAAGGTTTAATTTTATCCTTGGGTTGCTAACATGGTCTGAGTAAGGAGTTATACCTAACTAGTAAGCTATTAAGGTTCAATTGGGTAGAAGTGTTTGTGATAACAAATAGATTTGTCTTATGTCATAAACTAGATGTGTTTTGGTTGTGTGCCATAAAATTACCTATAAATATCAAAAACAAGTTTCAAAAATTGATGGGTTTTTTTATGAGTTCTCATAGACTAACAATCTAATATATTCTTTCTAGTCAAGGTGATTGATAATTGATAGCTTTTACCTGGTATTTAGTAGAACAAAGTAGCTCGTAGCCTATACCTAATGCTTGGTAAATCAAAGTGGTTGGTAGCTTATTTAAATGTTCTCTTTTATAAATTTAGAGACTCTTAGATGTTTAAATAAGTATTTTTTAAGAGAAAAAAAATATAATAATATTCTACAGAGATAAATTCCAAAAATATATATCAATTGAGAATTAAGATTGTGAACATGAAGCTCAAAGAATTCATAGAGTATTTATAACCATGAGTCATTAAGTGTTATTTTTTCCTACTAGTATTTAATGAGGTAAATATTGTAGACTCTTGGGAATATTGTAATAGATATCAACGCAAATATACATTATTTAAAATTTTATAAGTTGTAATTTATTTTAAAAAAACTATGGATATTTTTTTTTTTAAATGAATAGCATTCTATTTTTTTTCTTTTCATAAAGTATCCCTCTCCATACTTTTTTAAATTGGAACATGATATGCTTTAAAGTAAAGTAGCTTTTATTTTCAAAAGTTTATCAATTTAGTTTAAATTACTGACGAAACACTTATTTTAATTTGCTTTTCTTAAAGCAAAGCAATAAAGGCTATTACTTTTGACAAAAATATAATAATAATAATAATAATTGTGTGTTTGTTTATTTTCATGTTTTAATTTTTTGTTTGAAAAAAAAAACTTCTTTGCTTCAAATTATTTTTTATATTTTAAATTATTTGAATGTAGTGATATAAAAAAAATAAAAAATCAAATATCATTTCAATGTATTTTTAAATTAAAAATATTTAAAAAAATCACTACATTATTATTAAACAAATTCTTACACATGATGATGTGTTTGGATAGTTACATCAGGATGTTTTTTTCGTTTTTTATATACCAAAAATGTATGGAATGCTTATGAGCCCAATTATTTATTTTTCAATTAATAGCAGTAAAGATTAGGCCCTTATGTTCCTGTGTGTGCACATATTTTCCTGCATGTTAGGTATTGTGTTTATAAAAAAACATTTAAATTTTTATTTTTATTTTTAAATTAATTATTTTTTATGTTTTTAAATTATTTTGATGTACTAATTTCAAAATTAATTTTTAAAAAAATAAAAAAATATTATTTTAATACATATTTTTTAAATTAAAAAAACAACTTTAATATCATGCCTTCCTGTGCAGCTTGTGATTCCATCACTATCTGCTTTTAATATCATATTGTTAGTTTCAATCTAACCATAAAAACTCCATCAATGCAGTCCATTGGAAAGGAAAAAAATCTACCACAAGTCTCTGTCAAGCTGCTCAAGCCATAGGACCTCCTCCATTATGGGTGGACCATCAATTACAGAACTACCCTCCCTCTTCTCACCACCACAAGTTGAGCAGGGTTTTTTTATTATTTATTTTGTACTAATATCTGTTTGAAAGTATAGATTGTTTTTAAAAGTTTATTATGTTTAAAATTATATTAAAATTATATTTTTTTATTTTTTAAAAATCATTTTTGATATTATCATATAAAAATGATCTGAAAATACTAAATCAAAAATACTTTTAAAACACAGTCGCAAACTCCCGTTAAAAGGTTATTTGGAAGTGGAACCCAGAAGGAAATTGCGAACCTAATTCATTGTAACTTTCCAGCGCAAGTAGCTCAACTTGTCATTTGTATTTAAGGCCCTTATCAATATCTTATGATCGCCAGGTTATCCTCAGAAAAAGACAGAGGAAGAGCAACAAAATACACTGCAGCAGCATGTATAAAACTAAGTCATCTATAGTGTTCTTTTTTTTTTATGATAACCGGGGTGTCTGAACCAGCTTACACGCACCATAACTAATCTCTGGACTCACTGAACATCCTGCAAACCCAGTGAACATGTAAGACACTGCGGGGGTGATAAGCTTGCATGGTGGGACTTGAGCCCTGGTGCAGAGTAAGAAAACAAGTCCCTTTAACCGCTAGGCCAAGACCCCACTTGCAGTCATTTGTAGTGTTCTCTTGTATAAGTGGTAGCACTTATCAAACTACATAGTAATCCCACAAAACTTGCAAACACAGCGATCCATTTATCATGCAGAGCCCTTGACTGCTTCTTTTCTTCTGGGGTCTTGATAATGTTTATGTTATATCGTGTGTATAATCGTGTAATGACTTGGTCTGCTAGGGTTTCGGTTGATTTGCTGTTTAGGAGGCATATTGCATTACTTGATTAATGGATCATCTCCGGTTGGTAAATTAGTTTAGGAACGTTTTTTCTTCTTTTTTTAAATTCAAGGAAACCATCTTCGAAAAGTGTATTTTATAAGCCTAGATGAGCGAGGAAAACCCCAGTTGTCTAGGCTCTTACAAGAAATGCATGTCGTAACTCGAACTCGAAACCTGTTGTGCAGATCTCGAGCTCTTTCGAACTCGAGACCTGTTGTGCAGATCTCAAGTCTTTTGTCATCACGTCACGCCCGTGGACATCATAGCAGCATTGTTAAGCCCAAATCCAGAAAAAATCAAACTACAAATCTCTTCATCAACCGCCAGCATTATTCTTCATGCATAAACTGAAACAGACCAAGTCAGGAAAGAACTCCTGCTTTGGCCTGGAGAAACAAGGATTTGGCGTTTAAAGAATTCAAGGGCCCGAAGGAATCTAGCCTGAAACCTATTCTAGCCAGTAAAGAATCGAGTTAATTGACTTGAAAGAATCAATGAATCTCATCAACTAAAATGAAAAGGGAACAACATTTGTCATTCATCTCTAACATGAACTGAAACCTATTCTAGGTTGAAAACCCTATGTCCGATGAAAAATGTTCTATTTACTGGTTGTTGTTTCACTTGTTCCCTAGCTTTGAGCTTGGGGATGTAGCCTAACCAATTCTTCTAAAGCTTCACGCATCCACCGATTATGGCAGACTTCTCTAGCTTCATTAATAGTAACCTGAAAAAACCAGCAAATAAATTGCAAAATCAGATCCCATTCTCTTCAAAAGTTGGCATTCAAAACCATCAGAGGATAAAAGCAACAACACATACCCATCTTCTTTCTCGGATTTTACTCTCCGGCCAACAGTCTAATTCTTTTTTAACAAGTAGAGGAAACATGTAGCTCTCATGCATTATGCAACTCCTTTTGCTCTGATAATGCCATGGGCCTAGTTTATCCTGTAAAGAAAATCATAAACAACTTGATTAGGTTTCAGAAAAGAAGCTTTGACAGAAAGAATTAGAAGGGATTTGCAAATACTAACCCCAACATCGCCAATCACTCCTGCTTCCTCTTCTGTCTCTCGCTTCGCAGCCTCTTCCATGGATTCATCATTTTCCCAGCCTCCCTGTTCATCACAACACGGAGACTATTAAGTAAAAAGAAAAGGAAATGGCTGAACACAAGAATTTTAAAAATCAAATGATGATAGAGAGCCAATTGTTGGAAGTAATATAGTATTAGTACCTTTGGGAACAGCATTCCTTTACCATTTTGTGCACTGATGACAAGAACTTCTAATTCCTCAACCGAAGATGGTTCTTGGCTTTTCTTGTATCTGTAAGGAATGCACCTGCATAAATTTCAAAACCAATTAACAAACAAAGATAAGATAAAAAACAAAATTGACCAATTAATAATATAAATTAAATTCCATTAATTACACCCCTAAAAGAGAAATCTTCCACTTTTTATCAATAAAATAAATTTAAGCCTAGATAGACATCCTAAGACATCAAAACCATGAAAGACACAAGATTAAACGCAATAGATCAAACTATGTAAGTAAACCAGAAAAATAATCAAATTTAACAATGACCCTCTTCAAAAAAAAAAAAAACACCCTCGAACTTCTGAAGAATTCCAATTGTTTGGCAGTATCATACAAACATAATGAATTAGTAAATAACCCAGAAACGGTAAATATTAAAAAGAACAGGAGAGAAGGAAACTCACCCTACAACAAGGCGATAGCCTTCCTCGTACCGCTGTAGACGTCTTCCAGAACGAGAAGCCAGAGAAACCATAGTCTTAATTTGCACAGGCAGAGATTTTGATGGGATTTTAATAAGAAAAGGGAAAAGAAAGTTGAGAAAATTTGTCAAGTTTGAGAGGAAGAAAGATAGGTGCCTCATGTTTCTCTCACACAAGAGATTCAATACAAGATTCCTGGTGAGGGTGAGGGTTTGTTCTGTTTGCAGTTCCCTTGAATTGTATACACCAAATTTGGTTTTCTTTTTTCGAAAACTAAAATTTGGGTTCTTTAATTCTCTCGAGAGGTTTGCTAGAATTCGAGAAGGACTTATCGTTGTGGGAAACAGAGAGCATTAACAAAATTGCAAACAAACAGTTCGGACAACAGTGCAAAACAGAGAGTCTGTGTGGAGGAAAAACTAGAAGTTGTTTGATGCTATAAATAGAGATATGGAGGTAGGAGGGTGGAGGAAACTGCTGTCAAGTGGGCAAACGCGCCAGTTACAATGTTGAGGTTAAGTGATTGTTTTCAGGAGGTAAATGTTGTTTTTTAATGATTTTGTTTTAATAATATATTAAATTGTTTTTTTTTCTTTTTTTATATATAAGTATATAAAACATTCAAAAGTATAAAAAAATTATTTAAAGTAAAACAATAAATTAAAATATAAAAAAAGGTGGGTTCGGACTCAATGTCAAACACCTCTTAAGATTCCTAGAAGGTAGCAGGAGCAGGAGCAGGAGCAGGAGTGCAGGACAACTAGAGATTTACAAGATTTTATTTTTTTTGTTTCATATTTTTTTTGGTTTGTTTTGATGCAATGATATTAAAAAAATTAAAAAATATATTATTTAAATTTATTTGTAAGTGAAAAATACTTTAAAAAACAATTTTATCACTGTAATAAACACCCCTAAGTTGTTTTGAAAGTGAAATATTCAATACGAACATTTTACTATCCTCAATCAGCATGATATTGAATGATAAATTAAAAAAATAAATTGATTAAAAACATATATAAAAATAACTCTAGTCAATCTCTCAAACTCATGACTAAAGTCATTAAACCGAGATAATCTAATAGAAAAAATATATTAACAAATAATCTAATTCAACTCAAGTGAATCTGTTAAATTTGCAATTTTAGTTATGGAAATGAGATAACCATATAAAGAGCAAGTCAAAATAAATTATAAAACTCAATTTTAAATCATTTTTATCAGTTCTAATGTTGAATGATAAGATTTGTAATTTTTTTAATTAAAAACATGACATAAAAAATAAGTTGAGTTAACTCGGTTTAACCATTAAACATTGTTCTCGGGGCATGAGACCGAGAAAAAACAACCCGAATTAACTTCTCAAACCCAAGAAGCAGGTCATCAGACCAAGTTAGTCTGATGGAAAGAAAATCATAATAAATTACAAATTGAAATCCTCGATCAGCCCAATATATGAAGAATGAAATTTAAAAAACATAAAATCAACTAAGTCAATCTGTTAAACTCATGATCCAGGTTATTAGACCGAGATAACCTCAATTTAACTTTGTCTAGCCATCACATAAATGAGTTCTTAAAAATAAATCATCCGAAATAACAGGACAAGATAATTTTTTATCATCTAGCTTGAGCAAAAATAAAACCAAATATATAACATAGTCTGGACATTGGGATAACTTCATGGAAAGCACACCAAATAAAATAATAAATCTCAATTCTTAAATCAATATAATATTGAAAGGTGAAATTAACAAAAAAAAAAAAGTCAAATCTGGTGAACCTGCTAAATCCATGTCCTAAGACAGGATATTAAGGTAAGAAAAACAAGGAACACCAATTTCCAACGAAATGAATGGTAATGGATATATTTTTAAAAACAAATTAAAAATAATTGAAGTTAACTCAGTGTAACCTTTAGAACTTATGACACAAATAATGATGCCAAATTAGAACATAAAAGGCAAAATAAAAAATAACAATGTAAAATTCCCAACCAACCAAAACAATTAGGGATGACTTGATATTTGTTTTTAAAATAGATTTGAAAAGAGAATCCATTTGACACAAAAAAAGAAAATAACAATGAATAAAATCAATTTAGAAAAGGATAAGGAAAACTAAAAATAACAATGAAAAGAATGAGAACTATATTTGATATTAAAAACTAAATATTAATGGATAAATTGATAAACAAATTAATTCAATAAGGAATTCAAGACCAAATACATTGCAATAAAAAATTATGATCAAATCTAATAAAAAATCAAGTGTCAAGAGACGAAATTGAAAATAATATTTAGCTCAATAGAATATTCAATACCATATACATTGCAATTAAAATAAAAATGATCTAATTTAACTTAACAAACAAATAGCGAGGCTTCCTTGTTTTTTTTTTTTTTTTTTTTTTTTGCAATGGCCAATATGTTTTCTAGAAAATGAGTGGAAAAAAAAGAGAAAAGCGAAAATGAGTGGAATAAAGAGAGAAAAGCGAACACCATATGAAGAGATTTTTTTTCTAGAGATGGCAATTTCAATTTATTTTTTTTCATTTCTAGAAATGTCAATTTCATTACTTATAGATTTTCTTCTCAATAAATATTTACCAATATTTTTGGTTCTCAAGGAAAAGAAACATTAAAAAAAATCAGTTCACATTTAATAAAGAAACGTGGTTATTTGTGGATAATTCTATAAAGAACGAGTAATAAAAAAAAAAGGAAAGGAAGGAAATAGCCTCACAAAACGACTATGAGCTCCCCCCCTCACAGTCACACAATCAAACTTCAAAATCATTTCACTAAGATACCACCACGCGCTGAATTCGCGTCGGTAATGATTATTACGAGAATTAAATAATCGCGTGGACTTCTCTAGGAGCGTGTACGCTTTAATTTATTCAAAGAGTTAATTATAACATTTTCAGCCACTACGTTAAATGAAATCAGACACTAGTCCTCATGCTTTCAAAACTTTTTATTTAATTCCTAAACTATTAAATCTATTTAAAACACAATGCTTTCATTAATTGTACTCATAGTTTTTAATCCCGACCAGGCTAATTTGACAAGTTAGATCATGTTAAGTTTTTAATTAAATCAAATAAGACATTAACTTAAGGAAACCTGATTAATGTGGTTCGGTGAACACTAAAAACAAGTTATTTTAGTACCTGCTTGAGAGTGTGGTTGAAGTTGCTTTTGAAAGTGTTTTTCGTTCAAAAATACATCAAAATGATATATTTTTTTAAATCATCTTTGACATCAGCACATTAAAATGATCTAAAAACACCAAAAAAATTAATTTAAAAACAAAATAAAAAAAAATTATTTTCCAAACTCATTCCCAATCACCCCCTTAATACAACTGGTTGATCCAATGACTTGCAAATTAACATGATATCCTAATTATATGGGTCCTTTTTTTATTAATTCTATAGTCGGTTTGATATAATGATTCCATGCTCTTTTTCATTTTTTCCATTTTTTGTGGAAAATAGGAAAAAATAAAGAGAAGTGGGCCGGGTAGGAAACTTTGATAAAGAAAGAACGTACTTTTGGAACAAAATTGATTGATTGTACTAAATCAAGGACAATAAACTTTAGCCAAGGGGCTATTTAGTCACTACAAGGACTAATTGAACAATTTGTAGAAACTAAGGGACTGAGTTAGAATTAACTCCTTATTCAAATTACGCGTGGGCGTGCACCCCGTTTTAAATATCGCGGTCCAGAAAGCTACACCCGATCAACACGGTTTTTACTCAGTCTTTACTTATTTATATATTTATTTATTTAAGGTAAGTGTAATAATAAATAGGAGGGATTTTCCTCGTTACTTCATAGAAATGTAATATGGACCGACACAGTGTTTACTTGGGGGAGTTCCTCATCTCTGGTCAATAAAAAGGTTTTATTATTTTTTTGTAGCAATGGTGAGGCTCGAAAATTTAATTATTATTGTTATTACCCCAATGGAATCCCATGAATGATGGGTAAACACTCGTGATTTTGTCTTTCTTCCTGTCTAGCTAGGCTTTATTTGAAACCATAAAGTAACACGTGGCGGTTTGTGATAATACAGTAATAATTGTTTTTGTTTAAAAATATATAAAATCATATATATATTAAAGATTAAAGCATGAAGTTGATGTTTCTAGAAAAGGAAAAATAGAAATTCATGAAAATATATACAAATGGGTTGTATATGTGATCCAACTTAGTGGCTTCATGGTCCTAGTGAAAACTTGCCTCATCTTTTTCCTTCTCCTTCTCTTGCCCTTCTATTCTAGATGAATGGTAATTGAAATGATAAATTTTAAAATCTCTAATAAATATTTGATTTTTATTTTGTTTGATTTTAATTATTTCCTACTCTATTTAATAGAATCTTCTTTTAAAAAAATATTTTAAAAACATTACTAATAGTCTTACCGACAGATCAGGTATGTTAGTATATTTTAGAGAGATGAAAAATAGTCATTGTAAATGCCACTGCACCACAATTTAATCACTAACAATTTTAATTCCTTCGATATTATTAAATCAAATCAATAATAGAGTTATATACTGTCTTTTATAGGTGATTTGTCATATTCATTCACGAATATACTGATAAAAGTTCTCATGGAGTGTGACGTGATACAAAGGGCTTGTGATCTGCATAATAGATTTCAAGTTCGAATCAGGGCGTGTATCTTTTGCAAGTGTCTGAGACAGTCGGGTTTTTACTCACTCAACTGAGCTCACAAAGTGCATTTTCCGGGGAGTATAGTTTTATCACATAAAAAAATAATATACCGATAAAATGAAACCAGTAAATCTTTTTGTTTGAAGTGTTTATTCTATTTGTAAATTTATGAGTGAATATTTTACCAATGAAATTATAGACAAAACAAGAATCATTGATGAAGTTTTTTTTTTTTTTTTTATCAAAATATAGTAATTATCTTATCTCTCTAAACGTTAGTTAAATGATTTCTTTTATGTAATTGGGCAAAAAAAATTATGTTTTTCAATTTTTTTTATTAAATATTAACATTTTTGTATTGAATTACTGTAAAAAAAAGGTGAACAAATAAACAAAATTATCTTTCATTTACATCAATCATTTTATTAAAAAAAAAAACAAACTCTGAATCGTGGGATGCTGAGGCCCCATCTTGATCTTGATTTGAAAGGAGCAATTTTCTCATGATTTTACTTAAAAGCTCTATTTCTTTCACTTAACTAGATTTTAAAAACCTTTATTTCATTTTTTTTCTCGAATAAATAAGTTTGGCTCATTGGTGAATAATTTAAGGCTACATAAATGCAGGTATGAGGTGCAATGCTATTTATTTAAATGAGCATTTCTAAATAATTATTATAAAAATTACTTAAAAATATCCTCACTAAAAGAAGAACGTAAAGTATACTCTTAAAAATTTGACCCCATTTCAATCACGTTTGCCCTTTGTATAAGCTGTGTTTGAGATAGAAGTGTGACGTGCTGTGATTGGGTCTTTTTTAGTGAAGTCCACAGAAAAAAACAATTAATTTTTTTTATTTTTTTAATTTTTAATAGGGTGTTTTTTATGCTTTAAAAGAATTGTACCTAAAAATGTCAACCTCTATTCCAAGCAGAAAATTAGTCGGCAAGAGGGTCATGGACCCTTCGACGGGTTAGTTTGGTCGGCGACAAGGTCTTGAACCATTCAATGGGTTCATAGAGAACGGTTCAATTGGAATCAAATTTTATAAAGGAGTCAGAATCAGTGATAACATCTATGATTGCACTACTTTTTGTTTTCTAGTAGACAAGAGGGACCAATTTAAAAAAAATAAAAATTATAGACACTGACACATGGGACAACAACCTTGAAAACAGTACAATATCACATTAAATTCAAGATAGCACAAGCAAGAACAAGTCAAGTCGTGTCGTGGGTATTAATATTGTTAAATTTAAGAGATATATTACAGAATTGTTTTTATTAATGTGGATATTCGGATCAGTTTGCGTGTAATTTGACTAATCTGATATATTTTTAAGTTAAAAATTATGTAAATCTTTATTGATCATCATATTAATAATCATAAGGCTCGAAAATTTATTTTCTAAATACAATACGAGGGATCATAGTAACATTTAGGGGTGTTTGGAAGAAACAAAAGAGGATTTTTTTTAGATATTTTTAGATTATTTTGATGTATTAATATAAAAAAATTTATTTTTATTATTTTAATATATTTCTAAATTAAAAATACTATAAAAACAACAAAAATCACATTCCCGATCAAAGTCCAATGTTAGATTTAAGGAAAAATATAGAAATTATGAAAACAAATCATCACTTAATATTCATGATTTCCCCCCCTCTAATCTCTTGTTTGAAGTAGCTTTATATATGACTAGATGGCCAGTCAGCATGTGGGCTGTCCTTATCTGAAATCCTAATTTCCTGAGAGCTTACGGACATAAAACGACAACCACTACACTGCTGGTTCACATGCTCGTCCTGCAAAATTCCATTTCCTTTACTGTTTCTGCAATTTCTGTAGATGGTTTCCTTTTTCTTTTTCTTTTCCTTTTCCTTTTCCTGTGTTGCACATGCCCTGATTTATGATGTTTTAAAGGACTATCGTAAATAGGTAAAATATACAAAACCTCTTGAATACAAAAAGTATATATAAGATTTATTATCCTATATTAGAAATAAAATAAAAAAACTTTCATCAGGTGTTTACATACTAAAACTTGAGATGAGATAGTAATCAGAGTTCACGCACATGAGGATGAGTTGAATAAGATAAAAACCTCTGATTCACCCCCTCTACATGCGAGACAATGCCTATACTCTCTAAATTTTTTGTTATTTTATTAAAATATTTTGATGACCTTTAAACTGAAAACATTAAAACTAATAGTTTATACACAAACTCATTTCCTTTGAATAAAAAAAGAAAAATTATCCACCGAATACATTGATCAACAAAGTTACCCAGCAACTTCATGATCTTCATCTGTTTGTTTATATCTTAAATGTTTGCGAGTTTATGTTTGTTTCTATTGTAAATAAATTAGATTTTTAAAGAATAGACAAAACAGCATTGATTGAGAACTGGTTGATCGGTTGAGTGGACAAAATACTTTTGCTAATCATATTAGGATAACACTTAATATATATAAACACTTTCCTCTCAATTTTATATTTGTTCATTAGCTTTGCAATTTCAATTTTAATATCCAAAATAAGCTATTGCATCAATTTTCTTTTCACGAGTGCTATTAAAGCTTGTTCTAGTTATTTGACATGGCCAACTCAACCTTTCCACTTAAATGTCTTCATTTGGCAAATGATAACTATGAGATTTGGTGTATCTGTGTGCAAGTTTGGTTAAGTTTCTAGGATGTGTGGGCAACGGTTGCAAAAGGCTTTGAAAAGCCTGCACGTGGAGTAATGTTGGCTCTTGCCCAAAGAAAAGTTGTGCAGAAGGCATGAAAGAAGGATTAACAAACACTCATAATCATCCACCAATGTTTAGATAACACTATTTTGATATAGCGGTTGATGCAACCACTACTAAGCAAGGATGAAGAGTTTTGCAACATTTAAACCAAAATGTTGGTAATGTAAAACAAATACGCTTATAAAAGTGACAAAGTGACTTTGAAAAATTGCATATGCTTAAATCAGAGAGTATTTCATATTACTTTGCTAAAATATTGACCATATACAATTAGATAAAAAGATATGCAGAGAATATGAAGGTATCAGTGGTAGGAAAGATCTTATGCTCACTTTAGAAGAAATTCCACCATATGATGGTCACTATAGAGGAATTGTTAAATATGGACTTCTTTTTTTGCAATTTTAGGCCTCATGGGAAAACCATAATCCTATAAAAAAAGAGTTAACAAAATTCAAGACAAAATAGATGTACATACTCTCTTCTCAAAATTCTTTATAAAAGAGAAGTAAAATGACTCTAAATATAACCAAGTAGGTAAAGGATATGGATAAAGCAAAAATAAAATGAGGAAAAGGAAATTTTGTAAGAGGAGGTTAAGACAACCTTAATAGATCAATTGTCCAATCAATTGAAGCTGATCAGTTGACCAAATTCTCAGAAAATAGCAATAGACCTAGGTTCAATAAAACATAAATTAAGTGTTATATTTGTAAAAATAAATAAATCATTATGTCAGGGATTGCTGGAATCCAACCAAAAAGGTTAAAGAGAATGTCAACATAGTAGTAAAAGAGGAGCAAGAAACCATTATATTATTATTCCACGAAGAATAATAAAAACCAAAGAAAATATGTGGTATCTCGACAGTGAAACTAGTAATCACATGTTTGAAGACAAAGATAAGCTCGTAAGCTTGCTGAATCAATTAAAAGTAATGTTACCTTTGTAGATCATTCAGAGGTTTCCAATAGGAGAAAATGTATAATTCTAACTCCATTGAAAAATGATAGTTATTAATTTATTGGTGATGTTTATTATATCCTAACTATAAAAAGCAATATATTAAGTTTGAGAAAATTATTATAGAAGAGTTATGAAATATCATATTTTTACATTACTTGGTACTCATTAAACTATGATTACAAAGGTAACCATGATAAAAAAAAAAAACATGTTTTTTTGCTAAACATAGATACAAATATGCCTAAATGCCTAAAGACATGTGTGAAAGATGAGACTTGGCTTTGACATATAAGACTTAAGCATGTAAACTTTTCTAGCTTAAAAATAATACACATAAAAAGATGTTAAAGGGTATATCATCCATTAAGCATCAAAATCAGTTATGCGAAGGATGTTTAGTGGACAAATTATTCTATAAAAGCTTTCCAAAAGATTTTATATCTAGAGAAAGTTAACCAACAGAAGAGATACACACAGACATATATGGTCCTATTCAATCATGATTGTTTGGTAAAAACTTATACTTTTTACTTTTCATTAGTGATTATAGTAGAAAAACATAGATATATTTCTATATAAAAAAAGTTTAAAGTATTTAATTATTTCAAGAGTTTAGGTCATTAGTTGAAAATGAAATTCGTTATTCTATAAATTCTTTTAGGACAGATAATGGGTGAATTTTATTCTATTAAATTTAATGAGTTTTGTGAAGTTCAAGGTATAAAAAATCTCCTAATGATGCTTAGATCTCCACAGTAAAATGGCATGGTGAACAGAAAAAAATAGAAACATCCTCAACATGGTGAGAAACATGCTTAAAACCAAAATGATACTAGAGGAGTTTTGGGTTAAAGCTATAAATTATGTTGTTTACTTTTCAAATAAATATTCTATGAAAGGCTTAGATGACATGACTTCACAAAATGCATGAAATGAGAGAGAGAGAAAAACAATCAAGTTCTATTCACTTAAATATGTTTGGAAGCATTTATTATATGCATAGAAATTTTCAACTAAGGACAAACCTAGAGTATAGACTATGATCAAAAGTCCAGAGGATACAATCTTTACAATTCCAATTTAAAACTGTTAATTAGTTGGTTATACATGATATTATTATATTCATGTAAATATATATTTATTATTAATAAAGGTTTAATTTATCGTTAATATTAATATAATATGATACTAATAAATCTGATATTTGATTGTAAATCTAAAGTAAAGATAAAGTTCATTGGACAAAATATTTTACAAAAAAATTATAAAGTTGTTATAATTAGAGGATTGCATTGCATGAAAGTATTGTTTATAAAATATTCATAATTAATGCTCTCTTAAATACTGAATATTTATCAAAGGAGTAGAAACTAGTACATGTTATATTCTTTTTTTATAAAAGAAAATAGTTTTTCTCATAAACTAAGGTATAAGAGATACCTAAAACTAAAATATAGGTATTTTTCATAAAATATGTACATTGAACTGACTCATATGAGAATTCCATATGAAGAAATAATCTATGTTTATAGAAAAGCTTGTGTGACATTGTGTAAGTGACCATTAGGCTTGAGATTATTAAGTTATCTTATATAAAAAAATATTAAGTTTTGATTTTGCTACATGTTATCTTAATCGAGGTAACAAGAGAGGCACATATTGGGTATAATATAAACTATATGAAGGTACTTGAGTGATCAAAAAAAAAATCCATCACCTTAAATGTCTTATAGAAAATATTTAATTTATTCTTAAATAATATTAATTGAGAAATCCTTGGACAAAGTGAAATGAGATTTGAAAAGAGTTTAAAATCTTATTCAAATGATCAATGAATATTATATTGAGAAGAAAAAAATTAACTTGGCATTCATATTTCATGCTTTAATGTTAAATCAAAACATTATTGATGGAAAAAAAATACTAATTACACTAAGACACCTATCATTAAAATGTTAGGCCAAACCATTAATAATATTTTTAATATTTAGAGGATTGTGACACGTTGTTAGATCAAATATCTAAGTAGTAAATCCCTAGACAACTCTAGATCTATATAATAGAATCCTAAACACTCCCAAATAATTTTGTTTTATTATTTTTGTTGTGTGTATGATATTCGAGAACCCAACATGAATAATGATGATTAATATGGATTTCAAGTCTTATGAAGAAATAGAATGGGATTGAAAGGTAAATGATGGCGAGAAGTAAATTTTCTACCAATTCTTAATGAAAAAAAGATGAGATATAAAGATCATCAAGAACTAGTTAGACCTCCATAATCACCAATGCATTTAACTTCAATATTATCATTTTTTCTTGTAAAAGTTCAAGCAGTGACAACCTACCAAGTCTACAAAGAAAGATGCAGAACCTTGATAACTTGTTTGAGGTAACTAATCTAGTTGATTCAATTGATGATGATCTAACACTATATTGTCATATTTCTACATGGAAACCTATAAAATTTGAAGAAGTAATAAAAGTTAAAAATAAAATAAAGAATTGTTATGGATGAGAAGATTGCATCAATTGAAAAAAATAACTCATGAAAATTGATTCCTAGATGAAAAAGAAGAAGCTAATTGGTATCAAGTGGATCTACAAAATAAAAATTAAATAAGTTCTTATAAAAATAGAAGTAAGCCCAAGAGCTTGGTATAGTAACATTGATAGTTATTTCTTGAAAAAATGATTTTTAAAATGCCTTTATGAATATGTTATTTATATAAAGATAAAAGAGAATTATGATAATCTTATTGTATACTTGTATATGGATGATTTTATCTTTATATAAAATAACCCAAAAATATTTGGAGACTTCTAGTAAGAAATGATCAAGGAGTTTTAGATGACAAATATTACTTTTATGACCTATTACCTTAGGATTAAAATCAAACTAGGATAAGATAAGAAATTATGAGTCAAAAAAGTTTGTAAAAGAGATTCTCAAGAAGTTCAAGATGAAAGATTGTGCAAAAATAAATACTCTAGTTTAGTGTACAATGAAGTTGTTAACATTCAAGAGCATAGTTGAAATTTTAATATATTTGACATGCATTCATTCAAATATTCTCTTTGAAGTAAGGCTTATAAACAAGTTTATGGAGACACGAACTATAACACATCTCAAAACATTGAAGCAACATTTTCAATATATTAGAGGCACCATAGATTTTGGTTTATTCTATGGTTACTCTAACAATTTTGATCTTGTGGGTTATAATAATAGTGATTAGGATAGAGATATGAATGGTAAAAGAAGCATTACATGTTTTGTCTCTTACACGGAAGACACAACATTCACATATATTACGTTAAAGTCATTTATAGTAAGATTATCAACTTGTGAAACTAAATTAGTAGTTGCTACAATATGTGTTTGTCATTCTATGTAGCTAATAAAATTATTGAAGGAGTTGTAAATGTCATAAGAGAAACATATAGAAATGTATGCGGACAACTCATCAACCATTGCATTAGAAAAGAATCCTATATTTCATGACATATATGAATAAGCATATTAACATAAAATTTCATTACCTACGAGATTGCATTACAAATAAGAAAGTTGAAATTAAGTATGTAAGGACCTAAGATCAAGTCGTAGATATTTTCATAAAGTCACTCAAACATGATGTATTTGTCAAGCTAAGAGATATCCCTAGAGTTATCAAAAATCAAGTTTAAAAGGGATGTTGAAAATAAATTAAACTTATGAAAAAACTGATCTATCGATTAAGAATTAGTTGATCGATTGAGTCAACATTATATTTTTCTAATCAGATTAGAATAATATATTTTGTTTAATTTAATTTCTTATTTTCTTATGACTTTAGGCATATAAATAAACTTGTAATTAGAAGCATAAAAAAATAAATAAAGAGAAAAACACTTAATATTATATACCTTCCTCTCAAATTTCTTTTTATTCTTTAACTTGGCGATTTAGCCTTAATAGACTTCTACATAAATTTTATACATTAGTCAATTTCATCAACCTTTATATATATATATATATATATATATATATATAATGGTATCTTTTGTCAGCATTTTAATAATTCTTATATATACCAACCAAAAATTCAGAAAAATATAGAACTTACACTTCGTCCCACCACCTTATACACATCACATTATTAATAATAAAGTACCAATTTGTTGCCTTTGATTATTGTTGCCTTTGATTATTGTTGCCGATCAAAAAAGGTTGTTGATTTGATGGTGACCAGAACTATTACTTTAAAGCTTGGCTCATCATGGCAATTACTTAATGCAAAAAATAACAAAATGAAGGAAAAATTTAACATGACTTTCGTGTATGGAATGCTCCGTTTTGTCCTAACAGTAGATGACGGATTTTTCATGCAAATAATTAACGGATTAAATTATTTTTTATTTTATTTTTTATGATGTCATTTTCTAAATGATTGGAGAAGCAGCGGAAATAATTGACATTGCACAGTGTACGTTAAAATGTTAGGTTTTATGATTCTCTTTCCCCACTGCTAGAGCTAGAGCTAGAGGGAGAGGGAGAGAGGAGGAGAGGGAGAGGGGGAGAGGGAGAGACGACTTGAACTACACCACAGGAATCAAGGATAAACTGAGGAGATTCCATTATCTCTCACGTAAAGGTGAAATTTTCGAATTATTCTCGAGCACCCAACTTCGAATACACTGAATAATTTTTCAAAAAAGATGATTAGATGTTATAATATGTTTAGACTATTTTAATATTTTAAAATAAACTTGTAGTTTTTAGCGACGGTGTAGTTAATATTATTTTTAAAAATATTTTTTATTTATAAATATATCAAAGTGATTTTTTTAAAAAAATATTTTTGACATTAATATATAAAAATAATTTAAAAATATCAAAAATATTTAATTTAAAATAAATAAATAAAAATAATTTTTTTTCCAGAAACGCTTTTTTGAAACAAAATGACAAACTCACCCAAAGTTCTCATATTGCTACTTTGGACAAATAGTGACGGTTTAGGAGTGTATTAGATATTACTTTTAAAAATGTATTTTTATTCAGAAATCTATAAAAATAATATTTTTTATTTTAAAAAAAATATTTTTTAACCCACCCAAAGTTGTCAAATTGCTACTTTTGACACGATACCCCGTTCTTCAAGTAAAGTGAAGAGATAGAGGAGAACCCACTTTGCCAACATGATATGGTGGTGGAGTTGATTTGAGTATGGCTTTTACTGCCACGTCTTAACGCATGGGATATTTTTTAGGAGGAATCTGCATGATTACGACTTTGACCTAAAATCGCCACAGTGCCTATCTCCCGATTAACAGTAATTTCTGGTTTACTTCTCTTTGTGGATATACATATTAAAAATAAAAATAAAAATAAACAGTGTATTTTAAACATGGTAGCAGTAGACTCGGATTATTGTTTATTATAATGATATAAATATTGTTTTACCTTTTAATATATTAAAATTTAATTTTTGGCTTTAAGGGTATTTTTAAACTTTTTTCGAGGACCGGTTGATATTATCTGATTGTTGAAGGGTGTTTTTATCTTTTCTATATTTGTTTACGCAATGAAACTACTAATCTATTCCTGGAATAGATAGAAAAACAAGAAAAAGGTCAAGGTTATTTTTGGTTTTGAAATTAATCATATATGTTATTTTTTAGTTCAACCTTTATTCTTTTAATGTTTTGTTTTATTTCCTTTATTTTTTCGGGTCTGCGTGTTTTGATTTGTTTCAATTTTTTTCTCTAATTGCAATTGATCGTTTCTACTATTTTTTATTTTGAGACTTATTCTTTTGATTGTTTTTTCTTTTAAATTCCATTATTGTTTTGATTGTTTTTTCTTTTAAATTCCATTTATTTTTTTAGTATCAAGGTTTGAATTTGTTACACTTTTGTCATCCAATTGAAAGCGATTATATATTTTGTTTTTTTATTTCGGTCCTTATTCTTTTAATTTTTAGTTTGATTTTAATTTTTTTAATTTTTTCAATTCTTCTTGGATAATCTTTATTATTTGTCCATATTAATATTAATCATTTTAGATGTTATAATCATGGTAATAATAGTAACATTGTTAATCATAATGATAATAGCAATAAAAATTTATTGTAATAGGTATAGTGTATATGATGTTAATAGTTATGAGTTTGATGATAATAATAACAATAATTCATAAACTAATATAAAGAATATCAATAATGACAAAAACAATTATAATAATGGTAATAATACTAATTATAATTTAAATGATATTAATAAAAATAATGGTGTTGGTTATCGTAATAATTATCGTTGTAATAATGACAATGATAATAACAATAATAATGGTGATAGCGATAATATTGCCAATAAAAATTAGAATATTGATTATTTACAATAATGATTATAATAACAACTATAATGATTTTGACAATTTAACAATCAAAATAATAATCGACATAATTCATTAGTCGATGTTGTATTTGTTGCAAATTGACTTTTGCAGCTTTCTATGTATGATATTTCAGATCTAATATCACGTAAATAAAAAATATAAAAAGTCATACGTAAGCAAGACAGGGTGAAAAAATTGGGACAAATGATCTATGATGAAAAAAATATATGAGTCACTTGCCTTGCGCTTCGTCGCGATTAGAACCAAATTTTTAACCATGTAAAAAAAATGTTGAGGGCGCTAGAGTTTTTTTATGATAATATATATCTGAGCGAAATAATCAACCTGGGCAATAGTTTTATGATGTAATGTAAAAAAAACTAACTGTAGGACATTTTTTTGTGTTTAGTACTAATGTTTGATAAATAAGGTAAAAAATTATAGACAATATTGAGTTACAGGATTGTTAACGAATACAACATCATATGATAAATTACTAGATTTGAAACATTATATATAAAGAAGCTATAAAAAGTAATTCTTGAAAACAAAAAAAAATATCATCAGCATAAAAAAAGATTATTTTATTTGAAAAACAAATAAAAATAGTAAAAAAAATAAAAATAGTAAAAAAAAAACAGAAAAGACCAGGACACCCAAACAGTATGCAAATACCGCATAGATACCTGAAAATTTTCAAAATACCCGCTCATATAGTTTAAAATTTGCGAACTGAGGAAAAAAGTTTATATCAATAACAGTGCAGTTTCAAACTCAAAGTAGTAATTTAATTAATTTAATTTACAAGTAACCTGAGTTTGTGGTACAATGAAACCTGATTTACGTTTATGTATTTACCTTTTCAGAATCTGGTTCTTCCCGAGCGTTCACGTAACGCCTACAGGAAATTTTGTTTCCTTGGACGCGGAATCATTCCGTTTTCAAGATTCTCTCTCTCTCTAGACTGAATGGAAGGAGAATCAAAAGACAAACCAAGGAATTACTTGCAAATTCCAAAAGGAGGTGGACGTGGAAAATTACTTTTCCATGCAAAACACTTTAAATAAAGCTTGTTAGGAAATAGTTGAAAGTTTCAATTTCTTTTTCTTAAAATATAAGGAGTTTGGTTGCCAACTAGTGAAGTGATGATCTAGATGGAACATCCTTGATAAGGTTAGATACTATGTTCGAGAATAATATAAATTATATTATAAAATTTTACTTGATAATTTAAGTTTTTAGGTTTGATGATTTCTTGACATGATATCAAAACGTTGTTGACATAGCGGTTACAAGTTCAAATATCATCACTCTCATTCTATTTGATAAAAATTAAACACAAGATAATAGTAGTCCATTCAGTTTCAAACTCAAAAAACTTTTATTTTAAAGAATTCATTAAAAAATAATATAAATTATATCATGTGATCTCATCTAATAACATAAGATTTTATGTGACATGATCTATTTACATATGAAAGTTATGAGCAAGTCCTCAGGAGACGTGGAGTGATGACAGATGCTTGCAATCTACACAGCAGATCTCGAGTTCAAATCAAGACATGCACCTCTTATAAAAACCTAAAACATCACTTATCCGGATACACAAAATATATTTTTCGAGAGATAGATTTACTCGTATCTCAAAAAAAAAAAAAGAAGATAAAGATACGAGGAAATGCAACTTTTTTTTCGTGAGGTGATGTAAAGGGGGATATGCCTATCTTTTTTTTAAAAAAAAGAAAAAAGATTTGCAATGTTGCTTGATGATAATCTTTTTTGCAATTGGCGGTGTATTCGAGGATTTTTCTATGCGCCAAGTCCCTTTCAGCATCTGCTACGCGACAATTTGACTGGCTTCCTTAGCGTTTCCGATGGGGCATCAAACGATGCGAATTGAACGACATCTTGTCGTTTTAATGCTGCGGATTGCAGCAGTGTAGACCCCTATCAATTTATTATTACTGCTTGTTGGTTAGCACTTGACATGTAGTTTGCGTCGTTTACGATACGTGCCCACGCTACGTGATGGTCGGCCGAATTATTATTATTTAAAAAAAAATAGAAGTTAAAATAACTGATTTTATTTTGATTTTATAAAATAAAGAATAACAGTTAAAATAATATGGATCAAAGCTAAAATAAAAAAATAAATTAGATGACAGCTACAAGATGAAACTGAAAAAAAAATCAATAAAACAAGAGGACAAAAAAAAGAAAAAAAGAGAGAGGATCAGATTGAAAAAGAAAATAACAAATTAAAATTGAAGGATGAAATTTAAAACAAATAAAAATTCTATAAAATTATCTACGGCAAATGCTAATAGCATATAAATTCACAATAACTTGGATGGACTAAAGTTTAAGAATAAAAAATGCATGAAATGTGATAAAAAAAAAAACAATTAACAAGATATTTAATATAAAAGATGGTAAAAACAAGTTATTATAAAGAATTAAAATATATAATTAATAATATATATATATATATATATATATATATATATATCTTCATTGATTGATGAAAACATATAAATAAAATTTAATTAACCACGAGAGGGAGAAAAGGGAGAGAGTGTTAATGGTGTCGAACGAATACTAGATGAAGTAAAGAAAATAAAAAATAAGTAACATAGAGTTTAAATAAAAGAATCACCATATTTAGGCTTGTCTTGTAAGTGTAAAGTTTTTATTAGTAGCTAATTTAATGTGTCTAATGTTAATATTTGTAACTATTTATTTTGTTCATGTTGAACAACGAAATAAAATAAATTAATTCCATAGTAATAAAATTCATGAATATCAAACATAACAAAAGCATGCAAATCAAGACAATTTAATCCAAGGTTGTCAAAACCGTTCCGGTCGGCGTTCTGGTTTTTCTATTGGAACGGAACGTTTCGGTTTCGGCGTGCTGTTTCGGGATTGTATTGTTCATATATAATTAATTATATATATATGAAAAAAAATTAAAATATTAATTTAACAAATATAATTTAAATTATACAATACAAACACAAAGTCAAATAAACATAATCTTAAAATTAGAAACATCTCTAAAATTCCAAAATATTATGATAGTAAAATGTTCTAAAATAAAAAAATATTATGATTTTGAGCCGGAACGGTACCGAGACGTTCCGGCCGGAATTTAGTCGGAATTTCCGAGACGGACCGAAATTAAAACCGAAACGAAAATGACGTCGTTTCGTCTCGTTTTTTTAATGACACGGAACGTTCTGTCCATTCCGGCCGGAACGAAACAGAATTAACAAGCCTGTTTAATCTATAAAAGATAAATCACATAGAGTTTAGATCAACAATCATAATATAGAGGCTAGCAATGCAAGTGTAACGTTGTTATTGATAATTTTTAATTTAATGTTTATAATTTTAATATTCTTAGCTTTTATATTTCTCATGTTGATCAAATCAAATCAAATCAAATAAATATATTCTTTAGTAATCAAAATGCTTGAAACACAAACATGCACATTAAGACAATCTAATTTATAAAAAAAAAAACTCATAAAATTTTAAAATTGTCACAACAATCACAAAAATCCATAATATTTATGTTTTTTTCGCTTGAAATAATTACAAAAAATCTATATTTATCAAATCATCACTCTTCAACAATCTTCAATCAAATAAAACTAGTTTAGATGGATTGCTGAGAGGAAGTACCAACACTAATATGTTATTTAAAAGAACATTAATTAGTAATATAATTATAATTAAAGTAACAACCATGTGTATTTAATAGATTAACACTCGATCACTACTATTACCATAATTGTTTTACAAAATAATTACAATTTCAATCATAAATTTATCATTATTTTCGCAACAATTATTATCCTACCATTATCATCATCAATTAATATTATCATAAGTATTAACATTATAACCTAATTTATTTAAAAAAGAAGAATGTTTTTTAATACACTCAAACAACAGAGAATAACTCTTTTTTTTTTTTTTTTAAATAAAAAGTTTTCTGCAAAACAAACGGACGGTAGAATTACTGAGCCCACGGTATACATCACTCGGCCCAACAAGGAATCGTATACTATCTCAAAATTCATTGAGCCCATCTCCACAAAATGATCAGGACTAAAAACTCTATTAAGAAAGAGAGAAGGGAGACCGAGCAAGAAGCCTAAACTTTCCCACGATACTGAAATATAGATAGAAATTGAGTCCATGGCCGTAGATTATCTGACTATTTCCATGGAGAACACCAATATTTTGGGTTGCTAGCTACAAAGCTAGCTTTGTAGTGATACTTTCGGGTTGGTGAGTGAGACTCGAGTTCATCTTCTGGATCAGTTAAGGGCAAGACCTCCATGCTACCTGCAATTAGTAACTAACCTGATAAGAAATTTATATGCATTTAAAGAATTGGAAGCTGACTTCTGGTTCTTCAGTATATTCACCATTCATGTCTTCTTGAATTTCAACTGTTTTAACATGATCATTAACTACGTTTGCCGCTTAAAATCGAATTTAAAGGCGCTGCAATTGGGTTCCTTTCGTGCACGTTTTTCAACCATAAGTACTGTTTCCATATCAAAAGAAGAGGCTATCATATCCTTTTTGAAGAACTGCTCTTGTATGAAAGATTTGAAGCAGATTCATGCCCGTGTAATCCAACTTGGCTTTGAGCAGAGCCGTTTTGTTGTAGGCAAGGTCATTGTGTTTTGTGCTGCTGCGGAGCATGGAGATATGAGCTATGCTGTATCAGTTTTTGAAAAGATTGGTGACCCGGATGCTTTTATTTTTAATACAATGATCAGGGGTTTTGGCAAGGCTAATGACCCTCGAAAAGCTTTTGATTACTATAAGATAATGCAAGAGAGAGGTTTAGAGTCAGACAGCTTCACCTTCTCATTCTTGCTTAAGGTTTGTGGCCAGTTAGGGTCGGTTTTGTCGGGGAGAATAATGCATTGCAGTACATTGAAGCACGGGCTTGATTCACATGTCTTTGTTAGGAACACTCTAGTTCACATGTATGGCATGTTTAAGGATATAGAAGCATCCCGTCAACTGTTTGAAGAAATTCCCAACCCAGAATTAGTGGCATGGAACATTATGATTGATTGCCATGTATCTTGTGGTAAGTTCAATGAAGCACTTGACATGTTCTCAAGGATGTTGAGATTCGGCATAGAGCCTGACGAGGCCACATTCGTTGTGATCCTCTCCGCTTGTTCTACATTGGGCGCGTTAGATTTTGGGAGATGGGTTCATTCTTGTATTAGCAATAATGGTCGTGGGTGTATTACAGAGGTTAATAATTCACTCCTTGATATGTATGCGAAGTGCGGAGCACTTGACGAAGCGTTTGAGATATTCAATGGGATGAACAAGAAGAATACAGTAACGTGGAATACAATGATTTTGGGACTAGCAAGTCATGGCTATGCAAATGAGGCATTGGTTCTCTTTTCCAATATGCTAGAACAAAAGTTGTGGGTACCAGATGATATTACTTTCTTGGTGGTTTTGTCTGCTTGCAGCCATGGAGGGATGGTTGATAAAGGATGGAGATTTTTTGATATTATGAAGAAAGAGTATCATATCCAACCAACAATAAAGCACTATGGGTGCATGGTGGATCTTTTGGGTCGAGCTGGTTTCGTTGAGGACGCTTATCGATTAATAAGTAGTATGCCAATGCAGTGCAATGCCATTGTGTGGAGAACATTGTTGGCTGCTTGTAGGTTGCACGGAAATGTTGAACTCGGGGAGCAGGTTAGGAAACAGCTTTTGGAATTGGAACCAGATCACAGCAGTGACTACGTTCTTCTTGCAAACACGTATGCAAGTGCAGGACGGTGGAATGAAGCTATGAGAGTGAGAAAAACAATGCAGAAGAGGGGAGTTCAGAAACCTGAACCTGGTAATAGTGTTGTGGGCAGGCATCCCAGTTTGAGGTCAGATGAGCCTCTCTAAAGTTTTTTGTGAAGTATCACATATTGTTAAGTTGCTTAAGTCTGTTCAACCGAGTACTTGATTCTGTCAGATACTATTCAGACAATTGCACTGTTGATGCTCTTTCTAAATAGTTCATACAAGTTAAAACAGTTTAGCCTTGCTTTATCCCGAGTTTTGCTGGGAGGATGCGGACGTCTCGTGGTGAATTTTTGCTTTATATGAACATGGTGGTGAAATTCTGCTTTATATGAACCTGTTGGTGTCTTCTCAACCATCCATTGTGTAAGAAAATCTCTGTTAGACATCTTTGCTTCGCTGATATCCTCATGGTGTTCTGAAGGTTCAATTGAAGCTCTGTAAATTCCATCATGCAGATGTAAAAAAAAAAATCCGCCATGCAAATTCTCTCTGTCATATTTCTGATCCTTATGATGCACGCTACTGGTTTATAATGGGAAGGTTACCAGACAAGTATTTTGAAGATCCTCTTCTCTGTAAATTGACTCATGATGATTCTAAAGCCCTCGTTGATTAGATCACCAACAGATTGCAGTAGTAAGTTTTAAAATTATCTTTGGCCAGAAAATTGAAGTTTGTTACCTGCCATTTTCTTTATTCATAACTACCGGCCCGTGAAGTTCATTCTTCCTGCTTTTGTTATCATATCTATTCAGCAAAAGTTCAACGCATTTTTGTGGAATTGAAGAGATGGCACTACTAAGGGGGCAAAAGTTGTTTAGGACAAAATTACTTTTACTGAAAAAGAGAGAGTTCTTGGTATCAGAAAAATGAAGAGGGGAACATTCCATGCTTCATGCGGAATTTGGAACATAATATTGCTGTCAGGTTCTCGTTGGGTGGCTTGGTGTTATGCACATCTGTTAACAGGTAGAAGCTTTTGGTGCTTATCAGCTTCCTTGTAACTGCTCAAGGAGTTGGAGAAGCTTGTTAAACTCAGAGTCTGATTTGGGATTAAACAGTGGACTCAGTGGTGATGGGGAGAATGTTTACCCTATAAGATTAAGCTACCAGCTGCGATTTAAGGTAAGAATCGGAGCTGGGCAGCTGCTGGACCTAAGAAACTGGAAGCAGTGCAGAATGCTTCATGTAGTTTAATTAATCCTCAACCTTTGATGATGGATTGTGTTTCCTGGAATCTTGGTTTAGATGGACAATTTTCTGCAAGAAGTTTTTGAATAAAGAAGAGCCTGATGATATAAACTGTCGCGGGGTTCTTTACATATATATTTCTGGAAACAGGTTTATTAGTCGGTTTTTGAACAGAATAACTGCTTACAGCAAACGAATTGGAAGGGGGAGAGATAATATACTATAAATTATTACATTACACCATAAACTAAAATAGAAAGGGGTTTTACTGTTTGTTTCACAGTTCATGCAGATCCACGAGCACTGTTGACTGCTGAAGTCAGCCTGGTATGTCCCTTTTTTTCCGGTTCTTTAGCAATTCTTCGTCTTGGTTACTGAGCGTTTTCTTTTTTCAATTTTAACCTTCTACATCAAGTGATTTCAATCCTGATCTGGGATCAAATGGTGGAATCAGTGTTAATGGACAGAATGTTTATCCTAAGCTACCAGCTGTGATTCAAGGTGAGAATTGGATCTGGCCAGCAGCTGGATCTAATTATAAACTGGAAGCAATGCAGAATGCTTTCTGCAGTTTAAATTCATCCTTAACCTTTGATGATGGAATCTTGATTTCGATGGACAATTTTCTGAGAGAAATGCTAGGCAGTTTGTTTCAATCCTGATTATTCCTTTTATATTGCGTGTCTGTCAACAAAATTCCCTTGGATTGATACTTTGTTTTACAATAAACAAAAAAACGGGTTTAGATTTATTATTTTTTCCTTCTTTTTCTTATTGTTCATGATGTGGGGGGAAGTACACTTTGGTCATTGAATTGTTTAAACATTTTCATTTTTGTCCTTGTTTTTTGAAGGTTTAACTTTTCAGTTTTAAACTCCATTTGTTTTATGTTTAATCCCTGAAATTTCACAGGAGAGGGGATGTTGCAAGAAGATAGAGAGGAAAGAGAAAATGATCGACTGGTAACTTTTCATTGAAAAAAAATTTAATTTTGGTGCTGATGAGTGTTTTTTAATGAGAAGAGTTTTTATTGATGTGTTTTTTAGCTTCCATATCATCGAAAAATTAAACCAATACTCGTTATTTTGCTGCAACACTCGTTTTTTGATGCAGGTTCTAGAGACTTTGTCTGCACAAGAATTATCTAGCAGCATTTGTTCATCCACAAGCAAACAACTCTTGAAGAAGTGGTACCCATCCACCTTTATCTGAGCTTCTGGGCAGAGACAAAACAATATACGACCAGGTTCTGCATTTTCATTATCTTAGACTTAGTATTTGGCAACAGTTCTTCGTGATCATAACATTCTTTCTTGATCTATAGCAGCAAACTCATTCAATACCATTAGCATCTCCGCTTGAATTCTTTTTTTTAGAGGAATCTTATATGATCTGCACAGTTCTTTCTGTCCACCCATTTATATATATTTTTTCTCTCCAAGTTTTGATCTTTTTTTCATTGCACCCATGATTTGTATACCTTCGAGAAATCATCATGATCCCTAAAGCAGCTCTAATGGCATTGGCTACAGTTCCATTTTCCTGCAATCCAAATCTTGGATTAGAATATAACCCTTGAAACAATTCTGCTGAGCTAATGCAAAATCATTTATCATTTTCAAGAATCAAAATCATTGCATTAGCTCATGTGAATAGAATCAAATGGCACTAGATTGCATTTAGCTCCTGCAATCTTATATTGATTTGGATTGATTTTGATTCTCCAAGTTTTGATCTTTTTTTGATTGAGCATAATATTCATGGAGTATATCTCTGTGGTGCTCTATAGTCTATACATGCGCTTCAAGAAATCATATCAAGCCCTTACAATTTCCATGTGAGAGCTTCTATGCATAACATAAACATCTGAGTTATCAGAGTAATAAGAATCGCTTCATGTTTTTTTAGAGAGAAAAAAAATAGTTCCATTTAAAGCAACAAGAGAAAACCAACTTTTACATCTCTTTGCTTTATGAACCCAAAATGGAAAAAGAAAAAAGGAAAATAAAATAAAATTGGTCTGCATCATTTTCAAGAATCAAAATCAATCCCCACTATCGGGTGCCATTTGATTCTATTCACATGAGCTAATGCAATCTTTCACTAATATTTAACATTATTGCCCAGCTAAATGTTAGTTAAATACTATGATAATGAGAGGTTGAGTGACATAAGTGTCCGATACGAGCATCCCATAAAAACTGTGCATCTAGCTAATACATTGAATTTTATAAGAACTTCAAAGTTATACGTATTTAGACAGATAATTCTTTAAGAATATCGTTGTGCATCACTATCGTATATAAATATGTTATACGGGTAGATCTCGAATCTTTTTTTTTTGGATACGAGGAAACCACATCTCGCAGAAAGTATATTTCGCAGGTCCAAGTAAACGAGTAAAATCCCGACTGTCCTAAACTCTTATATGAAGTGCACGCCCTAACTCGAATTCAAAACCTGCTTTGCAGATTGCAAGTCTTCAGTCATCATGTTATGCCTTTTAAAGATGGTGTGCAAACTTTGTGGATCTAGAATCGATTGAATCTCTCTTATAGTTTGGTTTTTGAGAGTGATTGTTCAACTATAAATAATGTTCTAAGATATTTTCTACAACATAAAAAAAAAACTGTTAGTTGAGCTTCCTATTCATGTTTGTTGAGGGCTAACCTAAGTTAGGTGAATTTGATGATCGATTTAATTGTGCACACAAGCTAAATCTGATTTGTAGAGGATAATATAATATTTTTCTTTCCATATGAATAAAGTATTCTTGTTCATCATGATGAATAGACAAGCCTCCTTTATTTTTTTAACCATATGATTGATGGTTTGGTCACCTGATTTCACACCTTGATTGGTTTATTGACATAAACTAGCTAGGAGTATTGCCTTTTGATTATTTATTTATTCATTCATTCTGACATAAACTAGCTAGGAGTCTTTGTTTATTCATTTTCACATAGATAAAATTGTAATTAGTAATTGGTACTGAGTTGATCATCACTATAAATTTGAGAACTACTATACTTCCTCTTATGATAATATAATTTTAAAAAATGAAATTCTCTGCAAATAAAAGTTTTGAATCTGTGTTTTCTCTTCTTTTTTGTAGAAGATGAAACCCAGTACTACTATTTCATATTTCCATTGATATCTTCTGATTATTTACTAAGTCTATAATTATTTATTTTTAATTTCAAACAAAAATGGTGAACAAGTGCTTCCTTGAAACGATAATCAATTTATAGTGTGATGAATTTGCATCTCAATAGGTTAATTTAACCCAAATGATGAACTAGAAGTTGAGGGTGAGAGATGAAAGCTTGGAATTGATCTAGTAAATGTCAAACATACCATCTATATCCAAATTAATTTATTATTTGTGAAGAGTTAATATAGTGTTTGTTATTAGAAAAATGTATTAAATTCTTAAAGGATTGACTTGGTAATTAAAAAGATATTTAGTTTTTGTTATTAATATACCAAACCAATATGGGAGGTGTGTTTTTAATATTTGGCGACGTTGTTGACCGCCTGTTTGTCAAAAAATTAATGTTTTTGTTTAAAATTAATTTTTAATATTTTTATATCATTTTAATATGCTGATGTTAATAAAAAAATAAAAATTATAATATTGTTGTTTCAATACATTTACGAGGGAGAACGTATTTTGAAAAGTGATTGTTACTACATTATCAAACAAATTCTTAATATGCAAACTAAATCGAGAATACCTTTGTCATCCAATAAAATATATATAGTACTTATACATTAAAAAAATCTAATTAAAATTCTATATTTGTTTTCTAATGAATTTCATATATATTCCAAAATCTAATTAAAATTCTATATTTGTTTTCTAATGAATTTCATATATATTCCAAAATCCATAAATCAAATAGTATCATTAACAAATTGGCATTTAAAAAACAAAATCACATGATTGGTTAAAATAGATGAAGTGAAAGTGTATATATATATATATATATATATATATATAAACTCAAACAAAAACTCAAAATTATGATTCGCTTATCAAAATACATTTTCAAGGAGGAAAACGAAATCGCTAGAAGGAGGGGTCGAACCTCCGACCTTGTGGTTAACAGCCACACGCTCTAACCAACTGAGCTATTCCAGCTTTGTTGACAGTAGCACTGTTGTTTTTACTTGTATTATTATGGATGGTAATGGTTGTGTTTAGAAACAGTAAATCATGTTATATCCTTGTTTAGAAACCTAACTAGTTATGTGTTTCTAAAAATTTTAATTTTATTTTTTATTCAGAATTATATATTTTTTATTTTTATTATTAAAGGTGGAGATGGTTGTGACTGGTCATGTGTTATTTTAAAATAATTTTAATATATTAATATTAAAAAAAATAAAAAATATATATATTCAAAAGGAATACTTTTAAAATAAAAACACGACCTTCCAAAATCAAACTCGCTAATCTTCACGCTAATGACTGCCGTCTCCTTAATTAACAAACTCTTAAGGGATATAACCGCAACGTCAACGCCACGTCAAGCGTCTCGTCATTCTAGTTAAGATTACAATAAAGGCTCCTCAAGATCTTAGAAATAACGTAATTGCCATCATGCTTCAGCGCCGCCCCAATAAATTGACGCCACCTCCAGTTCTGATTTTACTCATGTGGCTGCTTTTGAATGTCGATGCCAAATTGACTTCTTTACTAGTTTTTGTATGACCTTATTTCGAGTTGTTGAATAATTATTCTTCGTAAAATATATTAAATGATCAATAATTTAATCATTTTACTTGGATTACACATCCATTTTGAATTCAATTTTTTTGAAAAATATTTAATTTTTAATCGAAGCTTGTAAATTTTAATTATAAATTTTATACAAAATATTTTAAAAAAAATTATTAAGATATTTTTAGATATTTACATGAATTTAAATGTTTTTTATGCGTTTATCTAAAATTATTTAACATTTATTCCTCATAAAATTCACCAAATGATTAATAATTTAATCATATTATGTGGATTAGGCATTCGTGTTGAGTTTAATTCTTAGAAGAAAAATTCACTTTTAATCTAATTGTAAATTTTAATTGTGAATGTCATTCACAATATTTTTATTTTCTTCTAATAATTAAATATTTTTAGATCAATTTTTACTTTTTAAAAAATAAGTATATTTTTACAAAGAAAATATTACTATAACTAATGGATTAGACAAGGAGTTGCATCTGAAATAGAGGGGAAATTAGAAATGTTATTGAATGATCTTTTTTACCAAAAATGCAAATTTCTAACTTTTGAGCTACCAATAAATACCTTTTATGTTAAAAAAATAAAGAACAAGTAAGAATATATATTAAAAATAAAATTTAGAAGAGAAATTTATACTTTTATTATAAATGTTTCAATACTCACATAATACAAGTAGTCTATTTATATAAAAAGAAATGAGGACATTAGAAAACTCAAGTGTCATGGAAAAATAAGAAACTATACTTACGAGTCATAAAATTCAAGAGATTCCAATATGTATAATTAAGAATCTAAAAGTGATCGTGTCTAGAAATTATATGCACATCTAGAGTATCTCTAAAATTCAAGAGATTCCAATATGCACATATAAAGTTTCTAATACTACCAAAACAATCAAGAATCTGAAAGTGATCGCGTCTATAAATTGAAAATAAATTTTCTCATAATTAATGCTTGATCTTTATGAGAAACTCTATGCAATAAATCATATCTTGTATCACATGATTCCATTGTTCTCATTTTATTTTCTAATAAAAACCCACTTTTATCTAACAAGTATAACACCTTTAGGTGTATGAACTACATGTCCAAATACTTTTATATTTGCAAGTGAATTTAACTCTATTTGAATTGTTTTATGTATATTTTTTAATCATTTTCATAAAAAAATTTTATAGTTTATGGTTCAGTTTCATCATCACTTCTAATGATGTCAAAAGAAATCTTATATACAGATATATCATTTATGATAATTTTATTTTAATCCGAAGTCTCTCATGTATGAACATAATTTATGGAGATCTTGTTATTTCCAAGTACCTAATCTCTTTTAAGATGCCTCTTCAAGAGGATAGATATTAGAAAATGGGTTGGACACAATATTTATCGCTTGTTTTATGGATAAGGACCCTTCAGGACCATCATTATCTATTTATTGTAATTTTCATTTTCTAGGACTTTTGTTCTTAATGCTAACAAGTATGTCATGCTTCAGATGTGGCATAGACTCATTTGTTACTATGTTGATTTTTTTCCTTAGGAATTTCAATTCTAGATGTAGTTACATTTGCAGCTCAAATGTAGGATTTTAACCACCTTTTAATTGTTAATGAAAACATTTAGTAATTGATTTGCAATGCTTTTTAAATGATTTTTCTATTGAACTTCAAGTTCATATTGATTTGCTCTTGGATAAAAATGAGATGACTTTAGGTTATTTCAAGTAATTTATTGTTATGCTTTAAACATTAACATCACCAATCAGAAGTTCAAAGAATCTAATAATAAATGGACAATCAAAATATAATTAAAGTTTATTATTTAACTAAAATAAAATTGATATTGTTTATTATAAATACAATAAAATAAATATACTAATATCAATAAAAATATTAATCATCTCCAAGGATTCCTCCACTAAACATGATATCTGTTTTATCTAGTTTTTTAAAAATTAAAAACATTAACATCAAGATAAAACATTATGATATTTAAAAAATATATGAATAAAATTAGCCTCAATAATATTTTGTTTTGAAGAGATTTGATATAAATATGGAAGATGTTTTGACGTGCGCTAAATGCGAGACTAGTATCCATGTATACCATATTTATAACACTTATCTTCAGGTTTATGGAAATTCTTGACCTTGTCTTGTTTGGTTTTATTATGTCTTCACTTCTAGTTATATGGTGGTGCCTTTAAAAGAATCATCTTTTTTCTTCTTTTTTTCCCTGTAATTATGCCCTTGTTTTTTTTCTTATCTTTTAGATAAAGGTTTCATTCACTTCAAGTAATGATTTAGATATATATGAGATGAGATTAATGATTTTTCCATCAACATCTCATTATTTTGTTCATTGACAAGAAAACATGAAATTAGTTTCGAGTATCTCTTGAAATTATATTCTCTATATTGTTATGGTAAAACAATATTTCAGGCATGAAAAATAAATAATGTTTTCTCTAATGTTTGGTTTTCTGTGATATTCTCACCATACAATTTAAGTTGTGATGTAATTTTTTTTAAAAAGAATTATATTCACTAATCGATTTAAAATCTTGCAATCTCAGGTGCAACCAATCATAACAAGCTTATAAAGATGATAAAATTTTGGTAATCATATATTTTCTTTAGATTTCTCCATAGAATAGAGGATATTTTATTATGAGATATTCAATTTTTAATTGTTTATAGAGATGATGACGAATAAAAATCATTGTTTTTTCAAGAACTTACAATGAAAGTTATTCAAGAACTTTAAATCTTGATGAATAAAAAAAGAAGAAAATTTGTCAAAATAAGTCATAAAACCATAGAGGTTTAAGTATGCTTAGACTTTAATATAAATTAGAGAGATGGTGCTGATTACATGTTAAAAAAAGAGAGTAAGGATATACATATTTAAAATATAACTTAAAAGAGAAATTCATATATTTTATTATACATGTTTCAATACTCGGAGTATAAAATAAGTAGTCTATTTACATGAGTAGAAAATGAAAATATTAAAGAACACTAATAAAAAAAAGAATCTTAGAGCCATCAAGTCCAAGAGATTTTAATCAACATTCAAAATGTATAATTTAATATCATTTTAAACATGGTTATAATAAATAAATCATTCTCAATAAAGGTAAGGATGTAATTACATTTATTGTTCCAGAAGATGGATTACCTTTATCATTTGGTTGACAACAACGTGAGGGTATGCCATAAGTTATCTAGAAACAGAGAAGAAGTGGACATAGTCAAATGGTAGAATCTTTGCTAATGTATTGGCGACACAACTTCTTATTTTTTTATTTTTTGTTGGATGGAAGGAAACTCTCATAAAAAATATATTTTATGGGCTTGGGTAATCTAGTAAAATCCTTGTTATTTCAAGTTTTTACAAGAGATGCATGTTCTGACTCGCACTCGAGACATGCTATGCAGATCGCAAGTTCTCTGTCATCGCATTACACACTTGGGAACGGTTGTTTTTCTTTCTTTCTTATCAATCCTGATGTTAACATATTCGTATTGGGTTCATAGAAATACCATAAACCTATAATTATATTACCACTTTTAGGGTAATTATATTAAATATCAAGCATCTCTCATGGATTTTTATTTTATTTTATGCATAATATTAACCTCATTTGGCTCTTGGAATTTAAAATTCAATCAGTTTTTTTGGTTTTACAAAATTAAATTCACATAAGTTGATTGTCAATTTATTTTACTTTAGAAGATACTAATTAAATTCTTAAAATAATATCAAATATTTATTTATTTTTTCCCCTTGTGATATTTTTGTGTAAAAATAGGATTTAAAATGATTAGATTCAATTTCATTTAAGAGGGAAATATTATATTCAATGCTTTTATAGAATTAGTTCTTAAATTTATTCCAAACATGCTTGTTTCCTTATAATTCCAATGAAATTAAATTTTTATTTCCATTATGTTTATTTGTGGTCTTAAAAACTTGAGATTGTGCTTCCCTTTTGGCGCCGGCAACATCTTTGCTTAAATCCTACTAATAACTAGAAATCATTCCATAAAGTGATAGAAATCTCTTCGTAATCATTTCAAAAATATAAATTGACATATAAATTGTAAATCAAACGGTTCATATATATATGCACATTGAACCTTATATAGTAATTATTAATTACAAATAAAAAAAAAAGCACTAAAAGGGAGGGATGTCATCCTCCACTTGCTAAAAAATATGCCCAATAAATAAATAAAAAACACCATGCAAATCATGAAGTTTTTTTTTTTTTTCAACTTGGCCCAAATAAATCGTCTAAAAATAATAAAAAATAAAGATTGAACTTTCCCACCAAACTTCTCCATGCTATAGTCCTCGCCTCTTCCCTTGCGTCTAAAACTCATTTCCTTTTCCACTCTCCCTTTATTTTTTACATATATATATAACACTCGTTACCTTACCTTCCCTTCAGAAACAGAGAATCACAGAGAAAGGTTAGACAATTTTGTCTTCAAGTTTTCTAGGGCAAAAGATGGAGCACAGAAGAGGAGACAGCAGCAGCAACAAGAAGGAAGACGGGATGGAGGAGGAGCAACTGGGATTTCCAGTTCATAGCCAAGTTAAGAAGATAAAGCAGGAATCTTGCTACAAAATCTTGGATTGGTTGCCGGCGGGGCAGCCGGAGATGAAACCTGTTCTTACAGAGATCACCACCACCGCCAGATCATCACATCAACTTTCTCGTTCGCCTTTGGGATTAGCCGGCAGACCCATCTCTGTTGGGGATTCATAGGAAGGAATTCTAGAAGTAATACTGATGATGATCATGGTGGTTTAGGACTTCTTTTGGTAGTAACTAGTAAGAATTCAATAGGGTTTTGCTTTAGTTTTTCACTTCTACCATGGTATCTCCCTTGGTTTTTGTTTTATGTTTTTTTACTTTTTGTAAATAGTTTTTAATAGTACATGGTAGCCTTTTTTTATAATTAATTATCAGTTTTGATGAATTACATCTTTTTTATATATATAAATAAGAAATGAATGAAGATTTACATCTTCATAAGAACATGTTCATTGAAGGGATGAAGATATTTTTTTATTTTTATTAACGTCTATATTTGAACTAATCTCAATTAATTCTACGGATCTTAAAATTAATGATTATATAAATTTTTAATAATCATTATAAATAGGAAACTCTTAAATCGTTCTTACCACATAGATATATTTCTTTTTGATAAATAAGTAGCTTGCTACGCTTCTCTCCAATCACAATCGGTATCTTAATGTGGATGTAAAACGTAAAATAATAATTAAAATAATATTATTTTCCTTTTTCAAACGATTACCCAGCATCTTCTCTCTTTTTATTTTTCCTTTTATTTTTTCTATTTATACATAGAAGTAATCAAAATGCGTAATTTCAGAAAAATAGGCCCTGGATTTCTAATAGGAAACTAATCAAGGAATTTAACAATCTCGCTTAAATGAATTTAGTGAATATTCCACTCCATGTTTTTTTTAAAAATTAACTTCTTAATATATAATTATTTTTAGATATCACCTAAAACTTTAAATGTTAGGCTATCATTCTCAAATAAAACTTTTAAAATAAAAAACATTTTAAGCTTAAAATTGATATAAATAATTTAATTTAAAAGCTCCAATAATATATAAAAAAATCTTAATCTAAATAAATAAACCGATTCATATAATGAGATTTGAAAAATGGTTTTATAGTATTTTTATACAGTATTTCGTAAATAAACACACCCAAAAACTTGTATCAAATTGTTTTTTTTTTAAAAAAAAAATCCAAGTAAATCAAAATAAATTGAGAACTCAGCAGATGCTTAAGCCCGTGATTCGGATAGGGTTATTATTCTACAGTATATTTAGAATATGCTGCATACATTTCACTGTAAGTCGTGATAATAAAAAAATTATGATTTATATAATAAATTTTAAATTTGAGTTAGTATATATATTTTTTATAAATTTTGAATAATTAAAATTTTATTTATTTACCTGAACTTATAAAATATGCTTTTTAAAAAATAAAATTTCCCCACATAATTTTTTTGTAACTCTAAGGAATGTTGACCACCAAAAATTGATGAAGGTTTGAGAGAGGATGGAAAATTCTTTTATTTTTTCATTTGAAGGTTACCTTTGATTTTAAATTCGTATTGATTTGGTTTGGTGTGTTTAAAAAATTATATATGATTTTCTTGAATATTAATTTCAAGATTTGAACATAAAAAGAAAAAAAAAATGGAATGCAGTGACAAAATAGCCGGCATTCAAATATTCATACGCACATGATGACTCTTTGCTTTCGAAATTTAATATATTCAGGATTTGTTTATAATAAAATCAGAGGCACAAATTAAATTAATTATGACTTACCATGCTGTTTTTAATAGAAGATCTCAATCCAAAAGGGTTCAAGAAAATACCATTCTTCTAAGTTATAGTAACACGTGTCAGCTTCTTATTGATTTCAATTTTAGAGAGAGAAAAAGAGAGAAGAAAAGTTGATTAAAAATTATTAAAAATAAAGATAATAATACCTTTTTTATTCTCTCCTTCCAAAACAAAGTAAAATATTTCAAATATAATAAAAAAATAAAAAATAATAATTTCTAGCTATAGATAAATAAAAAACTAGAAAAGAAATGCCAATATTTTCATTAGTTTATAAATCATTTTTTTTAAAAAAAAGAATAGAACCAATAGAAAATTGACACACAAGTTTCCCACCTCTTAAAAAGTCAAAAATTAACTCAAAATTGAATTGACTATAGATAGAGAAACACACATACCGCCTAGCGGACAACAGTATAAGGATCCAACTACCCAAATTAAAACCATAAAAATATGAAAGATCTGAATATTTTATTAGTTATTTATTTTATTTTATTTTTTACTCAACGGTTAAGGCTGAATATTGAATAGTCAACATAAGATTTTGGTAAAAAAAAAATGATTTTTATTTTTTATTTTAAATTAATTTTTTTGGTGTTTTTAAATCATTTTCATGTGCTGATGTCAAAAATAATTTTTTAAAAATAAAAAAATATTTTGATACTTTTTTGAACGAAAAACACTTTAAAAAATAATCTTAATCACACACCTAAACAAACTAACCAAACCCTTTGGATTAATTTCATATAAGTGTGGTTGCAATATATACCATGTTAGCCGTTTGGGTTACCTTCCTGCCTCCTGTTTTTTGAAAAACAAATATTATGTTCTTTTTTTTTAATTTATTCTTAATTTGATCCGATAAGATAACTACTTATAAATCTCAAATAATAAACCACATATATGAGAAATAACTAATAATCTTTTTTATTTAAGAAAATAACATATATATATATATATATATATATATATATATATATAATTCGAATTAGAATAGAAAGAGCGAGTTTCAGAGTCTCTTGCTCGAAAAATATATTAAATATTTTTTAAAAAATAATTATTTTTGAAATTAGTATATCAAAATTATCTAAAAATATAAAAAATTTATTTATATAAAAAATACTATAAAAAAAATAGAGAAGGGAAGTTCCATGTGTATCGGTTGTAGGATAGGCTGCGGTAATGCTTTTTTATGGTCTGGGCTTTTAGCTCTTCACTTCTTTCATTGGTTTTCCTTGACCCGTAACTTGCCCACCTCCACAACATCAAGTCCTGCTCTCCGTTTTGACTCACATTTAAAAAGAAGAATAAATAAATTGGGGAGTAAAAAAAAACAAATTAATAAAAGAAATACAGAATTTTAAAAGAGGAGGTCAAGAGGTTAAGATAAAATAAAAGAAAAGGATAAGGAGAAAGACTTTTACACAAAAAATCTGATTGATATTATGATAACAGTTTTTTAAAAAGTATTTAGTTTTTGAAATAATTTTTTTTTTAAATTTTTTTTTAATATTAATATAATCAAATGATATAAAAATATGAATATAATTTATTTATTTTAAAAAATAGTATTTAAATATAAAAATAAACAAACTAAAAAAGACACCCAAATTCTAAGCCTAAGTGAGATATGAAAGAAGAAAAAGGGGAGATTTTTTGTGCGTGAGGATAATGCAACTTAATAGATAAGAACATAATAGATAATTTTATCATTAGATACAATCAAAATATAGAATGCAAAATGCAACTTACCATATATAATATATTTTTTAGGGTGATGTATGTTTTATTTAGTATAACCAACCTCTTACAAAAGAATCTCTGAAGATCAATTAATATTTTTAATCATCATAAATTAGGTGGCGACTACTTATTTATTCTTACATCCATCTTTTAAATTTCACTACAATGTCGGGTGTGACAAATTAAACATTTTTACTAAGAACTAGATTTTTTTTACAAGAGTTAAGATTAATGGTTTATTCGGATAATGTATTTATTGTGCTATTTTTATTTAATATTGGTTTTATATCTATTTAGGATCTTTTTTTTTTTTTAATGTATTATGTGTATGGCTTAAGAGTTTTATTAAGTATGAATGGTGACTTTTAGGTCTATTTTGAAAATAACCCAAGAAATGGATTTGAAGTCCAATTTGCCAGATGTCCTCCTCCCAAGCCCAACACTTGTGTTTTAAAAGTAAGCATTTGGTTTTCTAGTTAAGCCTAGGTCTCAAATCACTTTCATAGGACTAATAATCTTTACAAACATGTTTATACCAATTTAGGTCAATTTGAGTGAAAACACAATAGGTAATTTTTTCGTTATATGCAAACACAATACAACTTATCATAGATAATATATTTTAGGGTGATGCGTTTTTCATTTAGTATAACCAACTCATTACTAAATGCTCTTTAAAAACTAATTAGAATTTGTAGTTACTATAAACTAAGTGGCGACTCCTTATTCATTTTTATTTTCACCTTTTAAATTTCATTGTGATATTAGGTGCGATAAGTATAATATTAATTAATATTATAGTATATCTTAATACTTTACAACACCCCTAATTAAAGAAGAAAAAAACATGATTAAGAAATTATTGAAATCTAAAAAAAATATAAGCTTGTGTTTTAATTAATTTTCTATTTATTATCCATATTAACAAAAGAGCTAAAACAGCTCGGGGTGGTACTGTAGCACCAGAGACGATTCACTGTGGACTGGCCATTTCTCGGCCGTGCGTCGCGGCTGTTCGTCTGCCTTTTTTTTTTTTTTTTTTTTCGTTGTGAACAGTGTAATGGCGATTTTAGCCCCGGTAATAAGACAAATTAGGGCTCGGTCAATCGGTAAAAACGGCTGAGTGTAAGGGCCATTCCTGTAATTGCACGCGTACGGACCGGTCCGGTCCGGTCCGGTCCGCCGCAGGTTTTTTTTTTTAATATATATTTAAAATGGCTAATTACGGTTTTGGAGTCGAATAAGACAAAAACATGGTTTTCGGCCCAGGGGTCGTCCAGTAATTGACCATATTTTTTAAATATTTTCCGCGTTTATTGTCAGCGCGTGTGTCACACGCGTAGTCCTATTTCACGCCCCACGCAATGTTCTGGTGGCGCGTGCGGCGTCATACGGTGGACGGAGACGGGATTCCGACGGACAGAGCGGTTCGCCTGATCTTTTTCTTCCTCCCGCGGTGGCGCGTTGACCCTAAAAATTCCCGTGAACGCGCCGGGAACCGGTGAAAAACGCCGGACACGTTTCTCTCTCTCCCCTGCACGTCAAAGTGCAGGGGAGTCCCCCAATTTGTGCAATGTTTTACTTCAGTCCCTTAACTTTGGATTTTTGTTTTTGTCCTGATTTTGGTTGCATAAGTTTTGATTTAGTTCGATTGGGTCCTCCGATTGCAATTGATTGGATGTCAATGTTTCAGTTCGATCCTCCTTCTTTTAATTTTCGGATTCGGTATAAATTATGCAATCAATACAGTACATAAGTTTCGATTTCTTCAATTGGATCCTTTGATTGAAATTGATAATATATTGAATTTTCATTTTGGCCCTTATAGTTTTAATTTTTGATTTTCATCCCTTAATAAATTGATATTTGTGTCTTATTTTCCATTATTAACATCATAATAATAAGAATAATAATAATAATAAGAATAATAATAATAATAATAATAATAATAATAATAATAATAATAATATGTGTTTGATTTTCCATTATTAACATAATAATAATAATAATAATAATAATAATAATAATAATAATAATACTAATGATAGTAATAATAATAATAATAATAATAATAATAATAATAATACTAAGAATAATAATAATAATAAATAAAAATAAAAATAAAAATAATACTAAGAATACTAATAATAATAATAATAATAATAATAATAATAATAATAATAATAATAATAATAAGAATAATAATAATAATAATAATAATAATAATAATAATAATAATAATAATAATAATAATAATACTAATACTAATAATAATAATAATAATAATAATACTAATACTAATACTAACACTAACAATAATAATAATATATTCTTTTTCTTGCTTACTCTTTTGTTAATGTTTATGAGTGTTTCTTTTTTCAGAATAATTTCATAATTTTAATTGTTTTTGCAATAATAGCAATAGTCATTTTATATCTAATATTACTAGAGATAAAAGACAACTCAAGAAAAATAAATAAACAAATTTACCTAGGTTATCTACCATTAAAAAACGATACAAGTCACTTTTGTCTCGATTACACTGTTCCTTTTAAACGGCAAACAAGTCATTATTATATGTTTTAATATTTATTGCATATTATCGCCTAAAAGTATATAAAGAGATAAAAAATTTAGCTTAGATTTTTTGGATTAACAAAATTAATATCAGCATTCTTAAATAAATTTAATATAATAATATGATGAATAAATCTTAAAAAAAAAAATTTGGCTTTGAATTTTTATTTTGTGCTCTTTTGTTAAAGTTTATTTCTTAAAAAAAATCAAAAAGTTGGATTTTTAATATTTAACATCTAATATTACCCGAGAAAAAATACAACTCAATAAAACAAAAGGTAAACAAATTTGCCTAGATTATCTACAAGTAAAAAATATATAAGGCACTTTTCGTTTCAACTACACTGTTTTTTTTTAACGGCAAACAAGTCATTATTATATGTTTTAATATTTATTGCATATTATCGCCTAAAAATATATAAAGAGATAAAAAAAAATGACCTCAGATTTTTTGCTACAAAAAAATTAATATCAGCATTCTTAAATACATTTAATATAATAATATGAAGAATAAATCTTATAAAATATCCCTGTTTAAATTTATAATGCTTATCAAATAATTGTTACGTTTTTCCTAATAATTTTATTTTCCATCGATTTTTTTTCTTTTGATTTATGTCTGCCACTTTCATTAATTAGAATAATAATAATAATAATAATAATAGTTTTTTTTTCCTTGCTTACTCTGTTGTTAATATTTTTGAGTTTTTTTTCTTCCGTTAAAATTTTATAATTTTAATTGTTTTTGCAATAATAGCAATAGTCATTTTATATCTAATATTATTGGGGATAAAAGACAACTCAAGAACAAAAAATAGACAAATTTACGCAGGTTACCTACAATTAAAAAACCGAAATAGGTCACATTTGTCTCGATTACACTGTTCCTTCTAAACGGCAGACAAGTCATTATTATATGTTTTAATATTTATTGCATGTTATCGGCTAAAAATATATAAAGAGATAAAAAAAAAAGACCTCAGATTTTTTGCACGAAAAAAATTAATATTAGCATTCTTAAATACATTTAATATAATAATATGAAAAATAAATCTTATCAAATAATAATAATAAAAATTTTGGCTTCGAATTTTAATTTTGTGCTCTTTTGTTGGACTGTATTTTTGAAAAAAAAAATTGCATTTTTAATATTTAAGATCTAATATTACCCGGGGAAAAATACAACTCAAAAAAACAAAAGGTTAACAAATTTGCCTAGATTATATACAATTAAAAAATATATTAGACACTTTCTGTTTCGACTACAATGTTCTTTTTAGACAGCAAATAAGTAATTATAGCACGCATAAAATATATATTCCTTTTTTGAAAAATATTGCAATTTTTTATTTATAATGTGTCAGATCTAATATTACTGGGGAAAAGAGACAACTCATATTATTATTTTTTTACAAATTTACCTAGGTTATCTACAATTAAAAAATATAAAAATCACTTCCCATTTCAATCACACTATATAATATGTGAGACTAAGTATATGTGTTTAATATTTATTTCATATTATCGCCTACAAATATATAAAGAAAGAAAAAAAATGACCTGCAATTTCTGGAAAAAAAAATTAATATCGCCATTCTTAAAAATATTTAATATAATAATATGATGAATAAATCTTATAAAAAAAACTTTGGCTTTGAATTTAAATTTATATTTTAGACCCTTTGTTTGTTTCTTTTAATAAACGGTGACCTTTTTTTCACATGTATTTTTTATTTTTTACTGTCCAACTCAGTTGTTCTTTTTTAACCGGGTTTCTTTTGTTGTTTTGTTTTTTTAACCAGAGTATCCGTGACAACAAATTTCTTATAAATCATTTAACCTTCTTAGCAAATTTTCTAACAAATTTTATCAAAAGTTTTTTACCAATACCAATATTCAATCACATTTTGGTTGAAAAAAACCATTTCTAGCATATTTTATCAATTACAATTATAATAATTAGATATTAAAATAACAAAATACAACATTTATAAAATCAATTAATTTTCTACATAGATAAAAATGCCCAGCGAAGCGGGCCCGATCAACTCGTAAATCCTAAATAACATAATATGAACTTCTTCAATCACTTTTCGAAGGCTTTGGCAGCGGGAAGAAAGAAACTAAAAAAAAAAACCGGCTCTAAATTCGTATTCATTAAATAAACATCTTAGATTGAATTAGTCGAGTCCAAGTAAATAATTTTTGGGGTCCTCCTAACTATTAGTACAACAATATAAATAAAATATTATAATAAAAAATGAAACATATTTTCTATTTTTGTAAGAATGACATGAAATCCTTTTAATACAATTTATGATATAATAAATATATTTCAATTCCTAACAATATAGGTAAATGGATTTGTGAAAATATTTTTAATAATTATTATTTTAAAAATATTTAATTATAAACAATCATGCATATACACATATATCTCTACTTATTGCTAACTATTTTATGTTTATAGTTTTTGTTTCAATCAATCAAAAATTATTAATTTATTTTAACAGTCAATAAATTAAAATTATTATAAATTATCAAGATTTATATAAAGCCATTCAAAATTAAGAAGCAGAACATTTCAATTTAAAAAAATTAAATAAAATACTTACTTATGTCCCTAATTTAACTACTAATTATTAAATTTCGAAATATAATTCAATTTATGTCCCTAATTTTTACTTTACGTCCTGGAATTATGTTCGGGGATCCTAGGTTGAGATTTTGAAGGGAATAAAAAAAAAAGAAGGATGGAATTTAGAAGTGAAACTCTCATTGTAAAAAAAAAAAACAATATTTTTATTTTTCTATTTTAAGGTCTACGTTTTGAGAAAAATAAGATGGGATTTTAAAATAAACAAGATTATTCCTATTATATAACCCAGATCTATCGGATTGAAACTCCCTCTTAAGGGAATTTTCTTGGATCAAATATTATTTTGATTTTACTTTTTAAAAATGTTTTTAATTTTCTTTTACTTTAAATTAAATATGTTTAGTGTTCTTACTCTTAGATCATTTTCACGTGTTAATATCAAAAATAATTTTAAAAAATAAAAAAATTATTTTAATGTATTTTTAAATAAAAAACATTTAAAAAAATAACTTCAATCACACTCCTAAATAGCTTTAATATTAAATATTTTTAGATTATGTTCATATTGATATTAAAAATAATTTTTAAAAAATAAAAAATATTTTAAAAAATAATTTCTAAAAAATAAAAAATATTTTTAAAAATAATCTCAACTACTCCTGACATGTTTAATATACGTGGGAGTCCAAAAGGACACCCATTTTCTCTCATGGCTTCCACATAACGATGCACTACGTGATGTGAGCCCTCTCTTTCTTTATTTATTTATTTATGTGAAAAGTAGTGATTGTTTCATTTACCAAGTAAGATGAGCATCGATCGATGCATGGTCACAAACAACTTAATTAATTTATACTTTCATTACAAACATCATGGGATGGGTTCCAAGTTAATTTTTAAAATACTTTTTTGTTTATTTTCTTAACTTCATCAGTATATTAAAATAAAAAATAAATAAAAATTTAAGACATAGTGGAAAGTCAATATCAAATAAAGCATGGACACAAGATAGTGAGTGGTGATGCAATTACAATAATGCTTTGTCTTCTTCACCTTCCACGAAGTTAGATAGCACTCGTAGATAAATTTTCATCTAAGTCTTTTTTTTTTATACGTTTAAATCTTATTTTTTTTAGATTATTTTTGTGAATTCAGATAAAATAAGTAAAACTTTGATTATTTTAAATTTTTATAAGATGAGCACACCAAATAAAATTCTAATTATTTCAAGTTCGATAAAAACATCCTAACTTGAAGTTAACACTTACAAAATAAATTTCAATTTTTTTAATGATTAATAAAATCCCACTTGGAATGATGTGTTGCTTTCTTACGTGGTAGGCAGGAAGAATGGGTAGTTCGAAAAGGAGAATCGACTTGGTTTCTTCGTCATGGTCGCATTAGGGTTAGGGACATGATCCTCAATTCACGTATGGATTCATGAATCATAATGATTTATCAGATTCCCTTTTCTGCTGCAAAATACATTAAAGTTCGTTTCCATTTTTTTATTAAATTAATTATATTTTTGAGTTGTAACCAATAAAAAATTAGAATATGCTCTTCCATTTCCTTAAAATCTATATTAACGAAAAATTATTTGACCATGGACGAGAAATGTTTTTCTAAAACAAACACAATAAAGCCATGAATATAATTAAAGAATTTTCAAGAAATTTATAAATGTAACCTTTTCCTACCATATAGTTTTCTTGACTATAGATTTTATATAAAAAAAAAAACCTATGAGAGATCAGAAATCTACTGTAATTGAAGATATAAAATACTATTAATTGGACTAGTATTTTTTTTTCTCCTATTTTCTACAAAAAAAACCAATAGCTAGTTAATGGGAGTTGAATCATTTTTCTCATTTAGATCCATAGGTTATTACCAAATTAATTGGGGACGAATTGGTTGTATACTCTTTTTTTTTCATAGTGGAATGATTGTGTTGTTCTTCAAAGAAAAAAAATGTATAGCTTTTGTCCATAGGTATTTATAGGATTCATTGTGTTTATCTTTACAAGTTTGCCTCATAAATGTCTTTTTTTTACTGAAAATAAAATATTTCATTCATTTTAAAAATGATAAGTATTGGGTTCAAAAGAATTCGCATTCTTTAGACTAGACTCTTTGAATGTGGAATTTCAATGCTCTTAATTGTTCCACGAAAAAGAAATGAAAAATATTTTGAAGGCACACATAAAATTTACTATATATAATTCACATTTCTAAAAAGTGCACACATAAAAGAAAAATAAATAAATTTTTCATGTTTTTTTTTAAATATTTCTCGTATCTCAAGTTATAAGAAAGACTTCTTTTTTATATAAAAAACACTTAATATATATGAATCTCAATAATTCTAATTAATAATATATATTAATAGAACATTTAGAAATAATACTTTGAAGCAATAAATTTATAAGTCCTTTTGCAAAACATTTTTATCTCATAAAAAATTTCTTTTACTCTAAATTCATTAATCACATATTATATTTATTTATTAGATATTTGATGAATATTATAAATAAATAATTTTTTTATTAAAATTAAATATATTTACCTGAACAAAATTAAAATAATGTATAACTGACCGATTAACTACCAAACTCAAAAATATACACTAACAATAATTTCATGATTTTTTAAGTGAAAAAGGCACTAGTTTTCAAAGCAAAGTCACCACCTCTTGCATGCAGAATATTTTAATATTAGCTAATTTACTTTCCGATTGTAATCTAGTGGGTGTTTGGCGCTGCGGTGTGACCTGCGTTGCGGTTCACCGCAGCACCAAACGCTAATTTGACCAAACACGAAATGAATTTTAAGTGGTGGGTCCCACTAAAAAAACAGCGTTTGCGGCGCAATTTGAGAAACATCACAGAGATGCTTTACAGAACGCGTTTTGCGTTACAAAACAAAATAATAAAGAAAAATAATAAATGAAAAATAACATGCGGACAGACAGGGAGCAAAGATTAGCCACACATCGTCTTCCCCAACTCCGGCGACAGCAACACCGCCCACCAAGATAGACAGCAAGCTCTCTCTCTCCTCTAGCTCTCTCTCCTCGCCAACTCCTGCAACAGCTCCCGGCCAGAAGCAGCACCAGCTCCACCGTGAGCTCCAGCAGCATCCAACCACCAACCCAAGCCTTCTTCTCCAGCTTCGGGAAACAACAACGAAGCAGCAGAGGCGAACGGCAGCACAGCCCGACAACTTCCAACGCCCCGTCCGGCCACCACAGGCCTCCATTTTCGACGTCACCACGACAGGGAGAACCACCTCGGCCTCCTCTACCCGTCGGTACCGGTCGTTCACCCTCTAGTCACAGTCGGCCATGTTATGAACAGTAACATGGCTCTGATTAATTCAAGCAAAACGAAAGAAAAAACGAACCGTTTTGTGCGTTTTTACCTGTGCCTGTTTTTAACGATTGGGCTGGGCTGGGCTGGAATCATGCAAAACGAAAGAAAAAAACGCACCGTTTTGTGCATTTTTGCCTGTGCCTATTTTTAACGATTGGGCTGGGCTGCTCTCTGCCCAGCCCAAGTCCGGCAGGGTTGGGCCTTTTGGCCCAACTTGGCTGGGCTGATCCATTTATTTGGGTCAGGCCCAGTCCAATTTTTTTAAAAAAATATAAAAATCATATTTTAAAAAAATTAAAAATTGTGTAATTTACTTGAATTATTAATTATATTTTATTATTATGATAATTAAATCTACAATATTTTAAAAAATATATGTGTGTGTCCTTTAAAGTAATTTCACAAGTTGACATCAATATGAAAAGCATGGTAATCAAACACTCGAAACTGCTTTTCATTAACCTTAAACTCAACCACAGTTTTAACCAAACACCAATTTCAGTTTTGAAACGCAGGTAAAAGCGTTTTTCATGAAACTGTTTTTTTTTCAACCTCAACCACAACAGCAACAGCTGTGCCAAACAGGCCCCTAATGTGGAACCAAAAGAAGATTGTGGGAAAAAAAAAAGTAAAGGAAAATGATGGTGAATTTTACTTTGACACACCTAAGATTCATCTTACAAGATTTAAGTCATTGATTACTTTTCTTTTTAGTTTTTGTTAGATAATAGGCTATTAGAGCAAATAAAACATTTAAAAAAACAAACAAAAAAAGGAAAATGTTTTTGTTTACTAATTTTGTTAAAAAGCAAAATAAAATTGATTGAAGTCAAGATAATTTGAAGCAAGGTAAAAAAAAGCTCTAACAATAGCATTAGTGCATGGCGATGTACTAATCATTTTTAAAAATATATTAAAACAATATTTTTTATATTAACATATAACAAAAATCTAAAGAATAAATGTAAAGCAATTTTTTTTTCCTGATTTTTTCAAAAAATATTTTTCAATCATAAAAACAAAGCTCTAAAAAATTATTTGTCTTTGCAAGTCTAACCATGCTTTTCATTTCATTTTATTTTTTAAAATTAATTTTTAGCATTTTAGAGTTTTTTATTAGATAATATCAAAAATAAATTTTAAAAAATAATAATATTATTTGTTTTTTTCTTAAAAAAAAAAAGATAAGATAAGAATTCTCGAAGGTATAATGAAGACACGTGTTTCTGGAGGAGGGTGGGTAGGTGGCTGGGTGCGATGGCCGAAGCAGTACGGCATCGATGTCCCTTACCTACCTTTCAATCGGCGGTGGGTGAGAACAGAAAACAAAATAATAAAAAAATAATGTTGCAGAGGAAGAAAGATATCCTTATTTCTTGATTGGAGAGCTGTTAGTCTCCACGTGCCTTCGCACGTGTTCCCATATATTTATGTCAAGTGACCGTTTCGTAATGCGTTTTTAAATTTTTTATTTTTATTTTAAATTATATTATTTTAGTGTTTTAAATCATTTTAATATATTAATATAAAAAATAATCAGTAAAAAATTAAAAAAATATTTTTTAATAAATAATAACCTCAACTATTTTTTGAAACGGTACTTCTACTCCTCTATTCAACCATTCTCTCCTTTTCTCCATGTTAGATAATAATATAAATTATATTTTAGGGTCTCATCTAAAAGCTTAAATTTTTAGGTGAGATGATTCTTTAACATGGTATCAAAGCTTTATTGACCCAACAGTCACGAGTTCGAATCTCACCACCCCCGTCCTATTTGATAAAAATTAAGCACAAGATAATGTGGGTATGTGCCTTTCACTTGAGGGGAGTGTTAGAGAATAATATAAATCATATTCTAGGACCTCACCTAAAATCTTAATCTGTTAGGTGAGATGATTCCTTAACACTCCAAAATTCCAATTGTAAACTGTCTAGTTTTGTGCATGAATATTGCTGTTATTTTTTTTTGTCTCTTCGAATCCCAACACTAGATTATATATACCATGCAAATTTTATTAGATACAATCAAATAGTATGATCTTAAAATTTGTTAACTTGTTTCTATACCTAGCTCGAATTTCTAATTAAATCATCATTTAATAGCCGACACACTATAAATTAATTAATTTAATGAGTCTAAAAACAACTAGAATTACTAATAAAAACATGACATAATTTTTTTAAAAACAATATATCAGGTTTGATACATAAATCCATCAAACCTGAAAATTAGATAATTCAAGTCAATTTTAATTATATAAATTGGATAATGAACCACTAAATTTACATAACAAACTAATACGACACTGCATTTCAAAAACGTTTTTGAAAAAAAATTAAATTTTTTTTTTTTTTAAATAAATTTTTTTGGTGTTCTTAGAATATTTTCTTGTGCTGATATCAAAAATAATTTTTTATTTAAAATATCAATTTAATTTATTTATAAATAAAAATTATTTTAAAAAATAATCTTAATTACACTCACAAACCGTCATTAAATCTCGCTAAGGGAGGCAGGACTCTATAGATCATGCATAGTGTACAAAAGAAAGAGTTTTGGTTAAGTTTGAAATATAAAAGGAGGTAGATTTAGTTAATAGAAAACCGTCGAATTTGAAAAGAGCTCCATGTATATAAAAATATATTAATTTGCTAAATCACCTATATTTTCCTTTTATCTTCAATTAATTAAGATCATGGTCAAGACCATGAATGCATAAAGGATTGCATTTGTTCATGATGGATTTTGCGTTTCATGAAATTTTGAATATTTTTTTATTTTAAATGAAATTTTTTTGGTGTTTTAGATCATTTTGATGTGCTGATGTCAAAAATAATTTTTAAAAAATAAAAAAAATATCATTTTGATGTATTTCTAAATGAAAAGCACTTTCAAAAGCAACCGCAACCGCCCTCCCAAACAGCTCAGTTCACATTTAATCACGCATTATATGCTGATTATATTTAGTTAATGTTTACTTGAAAAATAGAAAAGGGTTCATAAAAAAAAAAAGTTTCGAGACAATGGTTGTCAATTTCGTTTCGGTTGATATTTTGTTTTTTCAATTGGAATATAATGTTTCTGTTTTGGAGTGTTTCAGTGTGCCATTTCGAGGTTGTATTGTTTATGTATATATATATATATATATATATATATATATATATAATTAAATCTATTAATTCAAAAAAAATTTATTTAGAATTGTGCAATTTAATATAAAAAAGATAAAATAAAATGATTTTTATGAACAAAATTATGAACATGTATAATATTACAAAAATATCATTATCAATCTCGCAAGGTCATACATTCTTTTATTGCTCTGAAATTTTAACATGATATATATAAATATTTCAAGAAACTTTTTGTAAAATTTTATCTCAATTCAACTGTGAGATTAAGAGATATGATTAATATTGTAAAATTATTTATTATTTAAAAAAACACTATTTGACTAGAAACAAAACCGGAATGTTCCGGATGAAATTTGGACAAAATTTCCGGAACGGACCAAAATTTTAAACGAGGTAAAAACTATACTATTTTATCTTATTTTTAACTGGAACAAAACATTTCGGTCAAAACAAAACGAAATTAACGATACTAGTTAGAATGAATTCCTGATGTCTTCAAACAGTAAGCAAAAGATGGGAGCAGCAGGGCTTGATTCCTTGTTATTTGCAAAGACAAAACAAGACTAAATTCAGGAAACGGAAGATCAATTGTTATTTCATTGCACTCATCATCTCCAACACTATGCTCGCCATTGTTATTTTCATTAAATTGCTGGGAAAATGAGGAGGCAATTCTTGCACCAACACCAGTTCTATCAACATATCGAGGAAAAACAACAGCACACAATCACAATAATCAACCAAAGATCAAGATGCGTGGTGATCGCTTATGGTTTCCAGAGAATGGTTGTCTCTGCGATCATGGAGGTCACAATGTAAGGATCCATGTTGGAAGCAGGCCTTCTATCCTCGAAGTAACCTTTCCCTTCCTTCTCTGTATCCCTGCCAACTCTAACTGAGGCGCCGCGATTTGCCACACCCTGGAAAAACGAAGGTGACGCCATGATTATGAAAATAGCTAGCTGATCTGCTGTATTTTAACAGCTGAAACTAATATTTCTGAGTTTTGAAAGATGATGGCTGCGAATAACCCACATCGAAGAGAAAATTTCTTACCCAGGTGAAGGTGTTGATGTCAGCTGTTTCATGGCGGCCAGTCAGGCGGCGCTCATTGCCTTCTCCGTAAGCGGCGATGTGCTCCTTGTGCCGCAGTTGAAGTTTTCCGATGGCCTTCTTGATAACTTCAAAACCTCCATCATTTCTCATGGACTTGGTGCTGAAACAAACATCACAATCTCTTATCTGATCCTCGATTTGAAATGCGTAAAAAAGAAAAATCGTGTTTCCATGCAGAAATCATATATTGTTACCTGTAGTTTGTGTGAGCACCAGCTCCATTCCAGTCACCCTGGCAAAACAATGCACTCAACAGAGTTAAGAGCAGTGCAAATGCTTCATAAACAAGATGTTTGATCCTCTCTATTTTTGCATCATAAAACAATTAGTTTCAGATATCAAATCTAACCGCAATAGGTTTTGGGTCGAAGGAAACAACCACTCCAGCAATTTCAGTGATCCTCTGTTGTCATAAAAACCACAGCAAGCATAAGAATTCACATACTTTGTTTCGATAAACTCATATTTATTTAGCATGAACAAGAAAGATTAAATTATCGAAAAGAAAGATTATATAACAAGCTCAAAGCACCTCAAGAATGTAACGGGCAACCCACAACTCATCTCCAGCAGAGATGCCAACAGCAGGGCCAACTTGGAATTCCCACTGTCAAAGTCACAGAACGTCAAGGTCTTCAAACAAGAAATCATGGCGCAATAAACCCTTTAGATAGCTTGCAGAATCCCCCCCCCCAAAAAAAAAAAAGAAGCCAAGTACCTGGCCAGGCATCACTTCTCCATTGATGCCAGAAATGTTGATCCCAGCATAAAGACATGCCTTATAATGAGAGTCAACAATATCACGGCCAAAAGCCTTATCAGCACCAGCACCGCAATAGTAAGGGCCCTGTTTTGACAAACAAACAATTCAATTTGCTGCTAAATAAAAAAGGGAATTGAAGTTTTTTAGTAAAGATAATAGTGCCAATAATTAAGGATTGGGAGCTCAAAAATACTACGAAGAGAGTGTGAGAGAGAGAGATTAAAACCTGAGGACCAGGATAACCACCTACAGGCCACCCAAGTGGCCATTTTAGATCCTTCTGCAACAAGGTGTATTCTTGCTCTATACCATACCTGCATATTTATATTGAAGCATTTCAAAAGAATTATGATAGAATCCCCTAAATCTTTTGAGAGAAAAAAGAGAATATTCACAAGTTATAATAAAATTGAGAATATTTGAAGAAGATTTCTAAGAAAATACGTACCAGGGCACCTCAGCAACAACATCAGGATGGCTGAAGATTTTTGCTGCATTGTGTCTCTTGTTAGTTGGAATTGGCTCTCCAGCTGGGGTGTAAGCATCACACATCACCTATAGATTTGTAATAAACAAACAAAAATTAAATTCTGAAAAAAAACATCAATGAATGAATCAAACAAATTTCATTTGACAAGTGAAAGGGACTTACTAGGATGTTGTTGCCCCTTCTAAATGGATCCTTGAATATTGCCTGCGGGCTATTTTCATGATACAAAAACAAAAGTAAATCCATGCACCAAAAAGACAAGTGCCATTAAAACACACACACGATTAGGGGAGACAGAGAGCGAGAGAGAACTATAAGATGACTTCACTGTCTTCTCCAGGAGCTTGGCCAGTACTTGAACCGTCGTAGTTCCACTTCGGAAGCTTCTTAGGATCACTCACCACTCCATCGAGTGTCTGTTTCATGTAAATCAACAAACTTTCAGGAAACAAGAATTAAAAAGATCATAATAGAAACATGAAGAGAGAAAATATCGATTACCCTGGCTTTGCTTCTAAGGTCCATACCAGAACCACCGATCCTGCAACACAAGTGACCAGTCAAGATCAAGACTTTGAAAAATATTGAGAAAAAGAAGCGAGATAGATCGTCAATGATAGAACTGAAAGAATCCAAAAAAAAAGAGCAAAATGATGATCTGAGATGGAATCATAAACAGGGTATAAATAGAGGACTGAGAGATAACACCATTTACAGAACAACTAAGTTACCCATCAATGAAAATCGTAACAAGAGAGAGAGCAAAAATCTTTGGATTAAATATGAAAAAGAAAAAAAGAAGCAATAACAAGAGCACCCCTCAACTGAAAAACCTTCAGCAATCCCAAAAAGGGAGGAAAAAGGAAAATAATAGACCATAAACAGGGGGAAACAGAGAACTTAGAAGTAACAGTATAACACCATTGACAGCAAAAAGAAATGGAAAGAAAAATAGCAAGAAAGACTGTAACGTGGGTGAAAGCGGAAATGATCGATACCATATGTATTCTGCAATGATCTTGTCAGTGGTATCAGAGAGGTCCAAGTTGATGAGATCAGTTACGAGTGACATGTTTGCAACAAGAAAAGGAAAAAAACAGAGAGCTCGACGGCGAAAGCCTTTTACTTTCTGACTCAATGAATCTCTAGATGAAGAAGAGCGAGAGAGTTTGATCCGTTTAGGATGGCTTAAAGGTAGGACTGGAGATGAATATGGATTTATAGCGATGGTTTTGGTGTTGGAAATTATAATAATATGGTTTTTGGTAGAGCTTTTTAATGTGTTTTTGAAAGAAAAAAAAATTATTTTTTTATTTTTATTTTAATTATTTTTTTGTATTTTTAGATAATTTTGATGTGCTGATATTAAAAATAATTTTTTAAAAAATAAAAAAACATCATTTTAATGTATTTCTAAACGAAAAATATTTTCAAAAACAATCACGACCACACTCCCAAACAAACACTAATAATAGTGGTTAGTGAGTTCTTTTTAGTCCTTGTAGTGGATTTCATGGATTCAAATCTTGGGATAAGATCCACAAGAATTTATTCAATTATTTCAAAGTAAGTTTTCAATATTCAACATTGTAAATAACTTTATTTATCTTTGCATAGTTTTATAAATCTCTTGTAGTGGTTTTCAATATGTTTTTCCTTAAATTTATTTTATTAAACTAATAGAATTATATTTTTCATTTAAAAGATACACTAAGTTATGTAAAGTTATAATAAAAATAATTATCCAAAATTTCTCAAAATATTTTAATAAATAAATAAAATCCAAAATTACTCCATTGTTGAAATTTTAAAAAATAAGAGTTTGTGATTTTTCAAAAACCTAAACTGATATTACTTTATAGCTTAAGGACATTTTTAGATGTAAAAAATAATATAATATGTCAATATGGATTTAAGCTTTCTAGATCACCTCTAAGACGTGTGAAGGTCTAAAATCATTTCATGTGATCATGTCATCCCATCCTATAAGAACTCTTGTGTATTTCTTTGGTTTTTTTACATCCCATACCAAAAACCACACAACCTATATGGTAAAGATTAATTGCTGATTAAAATAACAAAAAAATAAAATTTGAACATTTAAACTCTTTAAGCATAATCCCTTAAGGTAAAATGGTTTTCAACCATTCAATGATTTTATCATAATCAACCTCATTTAGCTTATGATTTAACTAGATAGTGGAAACTTGTGCAACAACCAATAATTTACTGTGATTTGTGAACCTATCATATAATGGTTTGTCATAATCTTTCAAACAGTTAAAAAAACTTGGTTGCATTCACATTTGGTTCTTCATCTATAATTGAACAACCACTTGCATCATCCCGATTCATTTTTATTACATCCATAACCATACTCCTATTATCATCTACAACTCCATGCATATTTTTATAACTAGATGTTGACCGAACCATCATTTCTATCATGGTCTCATATGCAACACATGGTTCTCTATATGCAAACAAACAAAAGTATTTTTTTATGAATTCTTTTTGTAGAAGATGCATCATAATAGTATCTAGATAAAAACAATTTATTTTTTATTTTTACACATCTTACATGAACATCTAATATCATCTCCACTAATATTTTTTGGATTATATAGTTCATAATTAATAAAAACCCTCAAACCCATTATAATAATTCCTCTTTTGCAACCCTTAAGGTAAAACTCAATACATCTAAGAACGATCATCCATTACTTATTTGAAATCTATATAAAATATTGATAATAACAAGTATTAATTAATAATATAAACTAAACAAATTATCGATACTTAACTAATTAGTTATCATTAGTTCAACTCAAATTTATTTAATTTATTCTAATAGTACTCTTAACTCATTATAAATTTTCTCCAAAATTCTAAATTCCTATAAATTTAACGAATATTCCATCTAATAATAAAACTGAAAAATATGGAACTAAGCTAGTAAACAAGCTACTATTTATTTTATTATAAAACACTTATGTTAAAAAATTAAACTCAATTTCATCAAATGACATAGAAATATTTTTTTAAAAATCTTAAACAAACCCTAATATATACAAATCATACTTTCATATAACAAAATTCTATAGAAAAAAAGAAGATATAAAACAAGTTAACACAAAAAACGATATAGTACATAAAAATGCCAAAAAAAAATAACATTTAAAAAATGGATAAAATAAAAAATAATAATTTTGCTTGCTTAATGTGGCGAATCTAAAAAAAATTGATTCAGATCAAGTATGATGACAGACTAAATGTCAAGGTAGCTAAATTTGTGATGAAGAGAGCTTGATTTATGATAAAATATGAGGGTTATGTGTGTTGTTTGATGCAAAATAAAAGGGAAGAAGAAGAAGAATGGGGGAGAGTGAGAGTGGTCTATCAAGTTATAATTTAGATACTAATATATGATTCATTATTCAATATTAGTGACAAACATGCTTCATTGGTAATTTTGTCTCTAATACTAATAAACATTTTTTTCTCATTCTTTCATTTTCAAATGTAATTCTCTTGGTAGTCACCAATAAAAGAATATCAAAGGAGTAATAAGGTAATATGTCGTCGATAAATCTTATTGTAATTTATTGATGGTATTGTCTCTATTATTATTTTTGTTTTTATTTGATAATTCTTTTTATTATGATTGAATATTATACAAAGATATATTATAGAAAAAACATAATAAAAGGATATTGCCTAATTATATAATAATAGATTAATCATTTACTCTAAAAGAGCATTAAATACATGTAGCACAAAGAGATATAGAGGGTGTTTGGGAGGGCGTTTCAACCGCCGTTTTCCTTTTTTTTTTTCATTTTAAATGAATTTTTTTTGGTGTTTTTAAATCATTTTGATGTGCTGATGTCAAAAATGATTTTTAAAAAAAAAAAAAAAATCATTTTGATGTATTTCTAAATAAAAAGCACTTTCAAAAGCTACCGTAACCGCCCTCCCAAACAGGCACATAATAATATATCTTTATAGTTATCTTTATATCTTTATAAACCATTTATCTTTATCAATTTCTAGAATCTAAATCAACTCACAAAGAGATAACTATCATATCATAAACGAACTCCTAATTAATAGATGAAAACTTTTACAAGTACAAGAATTTAAATAAAGAAATTAATATAAGTATTGAAGTGAAAACATTCATAAACTACAAGCACTTTAAGAAAAAAAATAATATTAAATTAATTTTAACATGAAATTAATTAATGGAGAGGTAATTGTCACGTCATCATAATAGAACTAACTAGGTTATTTGATCTTTGTAAGTACAAGTAATAAATAGGGAGAAAAAAATACCATTTTCCCTCGATCGAATAGTAAACGTTTCATTAAAACTAAATTATTTTAGAAAGAAAATATAAAAAAATTGAAGTTCTGGTTAGGTCAGTCAATGACGAACGGTGGTAGGTAAGGAGTAGAAACGTGAGGTTGTCTTAGTGATACCAAACCTCTTAGTATCCATCATTATTCTTTAATCGTACTTATTATCTTTTACTCTTTTAATTTTAAATAATTATTGACTTTGTTTATTTATTTCAATGGATATTTAAAGACTTCCTTGAATTCCTATAGAGAAATAAAAAAAGACTTCCCTATTGACTTTGTTTATTTATTTCAATGGATATTTAAAATAATGCTGTGGTTGTTGTTATTACGAAAAATAAATAAATATTGAAAACAAAATTATTTACCCACCTGAGCTTTTATTTTAGCCAATTAGAAAGCTTGTAGTTATATATAAGATAAGATTAATTATTTTTATATCAACACATTAAATAAAAAAAAAATACACTTCTTTTTAAAAGTTTAAAAAAATTCAAAAACTTCCAAAAGCACAATATTAAACAAGACCTACCCACCTCATTTTAGGATATCTTTAAAAAAAAGCAAATATAATGAAGATACTTATGAAAATTGACTTGGAACCTAACAAAGCACACCCTTGAAGAATTGAAGAAATGTGAGAAAGAAACTTATTGCTGTTCATACATGTTCATGTTCCAAGATCTTTTAGTTTTCAGTATCTAGCAAGTTAAGTTTTTTTTTTTTTTGATGACCGGGGTGTCCAGGCCAGCTTACGCGCACCTTGACTATTCCCTGGACCCACTGAACGTCCTGCAAGCTCAGTGAGCATGTAAGGCACCGTGAAAGTTACAAGCATACTGCGCAGGGATGGATCTAGAAACAAGAGAGGAGGACGTTAAGTTTTCATTGATGCTCGTGTATGCTTTCTCTTTTCTTGATTTATATATATATTCTTAACAAAAATAAACGAAAAATAGCTATCAAACATAAACTTTGTGCTATATGTTTTACAAAGATATTGTCCTTGTTTGAAGAAAATAATCTTGCGGATATATAAAATGCAAATAAAATTAGGGTTTTGCCCTAAAAAAGAGAAGATGGCGTGGACGCTTCAAGAGAGAGAGAGCAACCTGATAAAGAGTAGTTTTCGTTTTGTAGTATTGTGTATCAATTTCTTTGGCAGCTTCACATTCCAACAAGGTGTTTAATTTTGTATGTAGATGCACATGTAGTCATTGTGTTCAAAAATATTTTTGAAAAAAATAAAACATAAAAAATATTATTTTTAATATTATTTTAATTTTTTTGGTGTTTTTAGATCATTTTCATGTATTGATATCAAAAATAATTTTTAAAAAATAAAATAAAAATTCTTTTGACGCATTTTTAAATAAAAAACACATTCAAAAGTAACTTTAATTACACTTCTAAACGGATACTTAAACCTTTGTTTAATATTACGGTATAAATAGAGAATGATCCAAATTTATTTATTTTTAGTTTAAAATTATATATATATATATATATTATGTTTTTGAATTGTTAAGATATGCTGACATTAAAAATATTATTTTTCTTAAAAAAATATTATTTTAAAATAAAAAAACACTTAAAAAATTAAATGCTACCACACCCCGAACATTATTTAAATTTCCTTTCTCTATTAGAGTGATATTGATGTTTATCAGGAATTCATCAGAATCATAAAATTACTTTTTATCCTTCAAGTTTTTTTCTCTTGTAATTAATTTTCCTTTCAATTTCTTCATTTTATATTGTGTTAAAAAAGTAAAACGTGATAGTTTATTTTCATTTTCTTTTTATTGAATTATCAAGGTATAAAAAAAATCCCAACATTAAACTAACACTTGATTTTGCATAAAAAAAACTTGATTTTATTGTTTGTGAAAAATTGAAAATGACCAAATTGATAGAGAGGGGAAAATGCAAGTTTCTCTCTCTCTCTCTCTCTCTCTCTCTCTCTTCATTTAACTCCTTTTTGAAAAAAAAATACTTTCACATGTTTTTTCAATCTATTTTTAGTCCATTTAGTTTGATAATTATACATTGTAGTCCAAAATTTATTTTGTTTATATTTGAGTTCATGAGGTTGAGAAATAAGAGAGAGAAGGTTATGGAAAAACAATAAAGGATAGAGAAAGAAATTAATTGACCAAATTATTCAAAATAAAAACTCATATTTGATGTTAATATGTTCTTCTTAATGAAAGAAGAGTCATTTAGGTGTTTTTGAGTTTTTCTATATATATTTTTTGGATGCGAGGAAACCTCATTCCTCGAAAAGTATAATTTGTGGGCCCAAGTGAGCTAGTAAAACCACGACTGTCTTAGTCTCTTTCAAAGGGTGCACGTCCTGACTCGAACTCGAGAACTTTTTTATGATAATTTTTTAACATGATATTATTACATTTATTATTTTTTCCTTCCATCAAATATAAAATAGTGAGACATATTTTTTCATAAAAAAAACTTGCTTTTGAGCTCATGATTGACTGTATTTAAAATATATGCTTAAAATTAAAAAAAAATACTTTTTTCAAAATAATAAAAATATGTATTAATAAGAAAACAAGTTTTAGATTTAAAAATATATTTCTCCTCAATAATTTTATTTGTCATCTCTCATGCAAATATCTTTTTTTTACAATTTTTTATTAAATAAATAAAACATTTAAGAAAACAAGGTTATTAAACTCAATGTGAGTCATTTACTTAAGTTATTTATTAGGCAAGTTAACCTAGTTTAACTCTAGTTTATCTAAAATATTATTATTCTAATATTTTTTATATAAAAAATAAAATAATATCCTTTTTAAGTTTTATTTTTTAAAAATAAGTTGGGCTTTGGATGGATTAACCGAGTCGTGAGCGCACCCACTAAATTACCATGATTGATGGCCTAGCGAGTATGGCTGGGATTAACATTGCCTAATTATAACATGCCATGTGTTTACTAAAATGGATTACTCTTTTCTTATGATAATTTCCGAGTTATTTCCATGTTTTTTTTTTTTTTTTTTTTGTTAAAGATAGTCTCATTATTAGCTTCAATCTAGAAGAAACTTGGTTATAAAAAATAAAAAGCTAATTAATATTATATGAAATTAAATCATGCTCTTTAATTTTTTCTTCAATCAAATATAAAATATTGAAACATTATTTTTATCTTATTTTTAAAATGATGATCGGTTTTTATTTAAAAACAATGCTTATGATAAAAAAATATTTTTGTTAAAATAATAACTTTCATGTAAATATATAATTTTATAATCATTTAATTAAATAAAAAGTAAATTCCAAAAAGCAAGGTTATTTAACTCTCAATGAAAGCAATGACTTAGGTTAGTAGTTAGCAAGTCATGATTATGAAACTCAATGAGAGCCATGATATAGTTTATTGGCTGAATGAGTTAACCTAATTTAACTCAGGATTATCTAAAATATCATCGTTCTAATATTTTTTTTTATATAAAAATATTAAATTGACATTCTATAAACCTTGCTTGGACCAATCAATACAATCTGATAAGTGTTCTAATGAACTGCTTATTGTCAACCTCAATGAAGGGATCAATTCTATGACTACAAACAAAATTAAATCTGTTAAAACCATGACAAAAATGCAAATCAAATAATCCCAAGAAAATTTCATAAACTATCAACATCCACTGGCCTCTCACACTAACATTCTTCCTCGACTACGAACCTGAAGAGTATTTGATGGATGAGCACTGCGACGAGAAAAACCTAATGCAGTTCAGTAAGAAAAGGGATCAATCTGATGTGCAGGATTTGATTATAGATTCATCAGCACCGCCGCTGAAACCCTCTTCAAGGATTCACATGCCTTGAGCAGATCAGAATCTGAATGGGCAGCCGATACGAACAATCTGATTCCCACGGGCAAACGACATTTGTCTATTGTTGATCTCTTTGAGGTTGCTACAAACACAGAATCTTCCTTCAATGCCTGGAAAATTCATAACAGAGAAGAGACAAGAGTAAGTGCCAGGCAGAACAACCAAAGTGTAATTGTAATAAACCAAACAACTAATTCATTCCTTACCCTGTCAGCAATGGCTTCAAGGAGTTTTAGGTCATCTTTTGCGGAACCTGTGGACATTTCTAGTTTGAGAAAAACAATAGGTGATTCTGGGTTGCTGGCTATAGAGAGGCCCTGTATGTTGGACAATCCTGCAATCACCAAATAAATTTAGAAGTAGGAAAATTTGTGCAAACTATGCTAAAATGAAAAGATATTAAGTTTAACAAATATGTGAGGATAATGCTAGTGATACTTATTAATGTTTTTTACTAAACTCTTAACTAATTGCAAAAGTGTTTTATCAATTACTCAATTTCATAATTATAATTATCCCACTAAATATGATAAGATCTACATTCCATGTTTTGAAATTATTTTCTTGTAATAGATGCTACTCATTGAGCAAGCACAACTTAGCAAAAAAACTTTAGCAGCCCTAGCATTACCTAAGAAGTTATTCTGACATCAGGACCTCTAGCTCCAGACAAAACCTAGCATTCTTGAACCAAAAAAACACAATTGGATAATTTCTCTTGACAAAACTTGATGGTTTCCTCAGGAGATTACCTTATATGCTGCCTAGTTTGTAAGCAAGAGCTTCTAACTTTTATTTGCATAAAACTTCATATGAAAAATGATTTATAGACATCATAAAGAAATATGCTGCCATTGTGCAATATATACTGGATAATACATCTAACTCACTCAGCCAGAGGAAAAGCAAGAGATTATAATAAACAAACAGGACCAAAATTTATGATAGTTTTTTCTCAAACTCCAGTTCATCTTAATCATGACCAAAAGAGGTCCAACTAATCATATTCCTATGACAATTCATACAGTTCAAATGTTCTCAGGGAAGTATTATGATGAAATGATAGCTTGCCTTAGTTTCTGCTGTTGAATAACTGGTGTGTTTTGCATAAGTACTACATGTATCATGAAGAAAATAAATACATTCATGAAGAAAATATTCCGAGAACACAAGAGATTACTAGAAAGTAAATACAAAGGAAGATCAAGGGTGTTGTTGAAATTACTAGAATAGTAACACATCATTGCACATGTATCATGAGTTTCACTTTGTAGATAAGGGAGAGAGTTAAAAAAGAAAAACATAAAAATGACAACTGAGTAATGCAATTAGAATCAACCTTTCCACAAGACAGAAATGTTTTCTTTCAACTTTGTTATTAAAGCAGGATTATCCTCCAGAACATCGATAGCAGTAATTGCAGCACATGCAAGATATGGTGGCAAAGAAGCAGAAAACACATATCCAGAACTGCTAAGCCGCTGCCAAAGTTAAGTGAATAATAAGCATTAGCATTATAGAATTGGAAAAAATAATAATTATAATTACCACAACTACACTACCATATATGCTAATACAATGATGATGAAGGACCTGACTACTCATCCAAATTTCAATAAAATGAAGTTATTAGGCATGTATATTTTCATACTTGATGATCAATGACTCTGGAACTACCAGTGCAGAATCCTCCTTCAGTGGCCAATGCATGGCCCATAGCTGCAGTAACAATATCTACCTTCTCAATCTGCAACCCATACAATCATAAATCAGAGAGTTTGAGCCAGTAACAAGAAATAAATGAATCTTTAAAACATACCGGCACCCCATGGTATTCAGTAAGACCTCTTCCAGACCTGCCAAGAGCACCAAATGAGTTGCTTTCATCCAACAAAACACGGAAGAGATATTTCTCCTTCAATCTGATGATCTCGTTTAAAGGGGCTATTTGTCCAGAATTCTATAGATTTCAGAACAAAACAATAAATATCCCAGTAAAGCAAGTTCAATATTCATTAGAGTTATGGGATAAAATAACTAAGTGTTAGAGCAAATAGATGCAGTTACTGAATCAACACACTCAAATGTTAATCATTTTTCAGAAACTACATGCATCAGCAATCAAGTCCACTGAAGAGCGAGGAAAACACTAGATTTCCCCACAAGACTAGGGGCCTCTATGGTCTATACTACCTGTTGCAATGGCTTTTTCTTCGCGTTTCGCGCTCCGCCATCTCCGGAGGGTAGAACGGAGCGCGGTGAAAAAAAAGAAGGTTATATAGCCGTATAATTATGACTATAAATCTTAGGAGTAGCCACCTAGTATTAAGGTCACTAGGAAACCTATTGGTCTACGAGAGTCTGGATAAAGGGACTTGTTGTGCAAGGGAAAGATACGTCACCCCTAGTGCACTCTACCTAAATTAAGCTGCATTGTTGTTTGATTGTTTTTTTCGAAGTCAATTTTTTTATTCGTTGATCTATCCTAAGGCTTGAGGTAGATCTGTCTGCGTGAGAGAGTCTCTACCTTACGGGGATTGGAAGCCTAACCGAAAAGAATTTTGCACTGCATTTTGAAAAACTTTTTTTTTAATTATCTGATAGTGTGCTTTCCAATGTAATTTTACACCCTAATATCTTAAACAAAATAATTGCTATTTTTTTTAATATTTTGGCCAGATTCCAACAGATAATCATAAATTGGTTACGATATCCAATTTTCATTCAAAAAAAATATGAAAGAAGCAACATATATTTTTCACAAAAAATATGCTTGGAAAAACCTTGGAATTTGGCCGTATGCAAGAAAACAACAAATTTTTTTGTTTGTTTTTTATGCGATTTTTAATATTTTTTAAAAATAAAATAAAAAATTTGGACAGAGCCTAGCTCAATCAAATGGGTCAACCCAACCAAATTGGGCCAAAAGGTCCAACTCTACTGGACTTGGGCCAGACCTAACCCATCCAACTGGGCGAGGCCGGGAACAAGACCGACCCAAGACCAAAAAACAAAAAAAAAAGCTGCATTGTTTCACATATTGCGTGAACACTGCAGAGTAAATTAATTCATTTTGCACTATTCACGTTACGTGAACGGTGAAAGAGAGGTTGGCCGAGGGAGGGGAGAGTGGTCGTTGATGGTGGTTGTGCTCGCGTGCAAGTTTTTCAAGATGTTTTTTGCAACTTTTCTCCTCTGTTTGTTATCGTCTTCTTCCTCATGTTTTTTTCTTTTTTTTGCAGTTTTGCAATCGTCCCCGTCCTCCCCTGTGCATGGTTTCTTTCTTGCTATTTATAGGCGAAGAAAGTAACTTGCGTGTAGCAGTGGCATAACTCCTGTGATAGCATGCCTGCATGATCTGGTCTAGCCCAGACACACCAACAAAGATCTATTACATGTTCCAATTGGTGCAATGATTCGGTCTAAGACAAAAACATTAAAGGAGGCATTGAATGTATTGGTTTTGAAAGTTTCAACCAAGTCAGAATTGTAAGGTCCATTGGAGTATCAAGAGAAGACCCTAATACATCTTATCCATGTACAAGATGGGTCCAATACAACTTTATTTGGGTCATGAAGTGAGGACAACAACGAAAACAAAAGAATCCTAATATAACTTGGAAATAACATGGGTGACTACCTTTTCCTTTTGTTTCTAGGATTAAGAGGTTGGATGGAAGGCTATAAATAAGCCTTATATCAGCTCTATAATATTTAATATTATACGTTTTATTTAATTTTGTTAGCTACAACCCAAGACTTGTTTGAGTTTAATTAGTATTTTGTTTTTAGCTAGGAGTCAAGGCTTGTTTGGATTAAATTATGAGCTTTTAAGTCTAGGATTTTGGGTCAGTTTTGAGTGGACCTCATTTAAGTCCACCTAAGCGGTCCATTAGGGTTAATTTTTTCAAGAACTATATAAACTCATATAAGCTGAATTTCAGCAGCCATTAATTAATACTACTTCTGAATTTTTTAGTTTTTACATGTGAGTGATTCTTGCATTCTCCAGTTCTTGAACGAACTGAATCTGACTTATCAAAGATTCACTGGCTTGGTGGCGTCATTTTACTCATTCCAATAGTGTTGGTGCCTTGAGGCAGGTTTCCATTGTGTCACACTCTTATCACACCTATTTTGGCTTTCCGGGATCAAATCTCAGTCTTGATTGTGGGTTATGTGATCACGAGGTTTGCATCATTGCAGCAAGGACGTGTTAACGACGGTGGCATGCGCCTCGGTGGACTGCAATTTTGGGAGAAGGTGTATGTGCAGTTTGGTCCCTCAATTTGTAATTGTTCTAATTGCACTCCTAATTGGCTTTAAACTTTCATTTTTCTTCAATTTCACCCCTGACTTCGCACAATTGGCTTGGAAAAAATTCAATTTGGTCTCTGAAAATTCTAATCTTCTCAATTGAACCCGAATTAAGCTCAAGAACTTGATTTTTCATTGATTAAGCACTTAATAAAATTAATTTGACCAATTTAAAGTATAATTAAGTTCTTTTACTTAATTAAATCCTTCAATTGAACCTTAAATTAATTCCCAATCATAATTACACTTTAAATTGACCAACGATTAAATCAAATCGGCCCATAAAAATATAATTATGCCTTTCGACTTAATTTTTATATAGATTTATCCAATAATAAATTATTTTAGCCTTAAATCTGTATTTTTCTCTATTTTTGGGGACAAAAGAGATACGATCGGACTCTCGAAAACATCAAAAATTTCACATTGATTTTTCTACCAACACCGGTCCCTTTTATTTTATTTTTGTTATTTTTGTCTTATTTTGGATAGATTTGGGGGAATAACCCAAAATTGAGTTATGACACTACCTTTGTCAGTTTCAAAGTAAAACTCCTAAAGAAATAAAATTTAAAGCATATGCAAATAAAAGAGGGGAGGGGGGTTTAAGGCGGCGTGATTACTAGGCCCTATATTTTAACTTCAGAAAAAATTGCATATCAACTTAGAGCTACCGCCATGGAAGGAATAGTTCCATATGTGATAACAGTTAACCTAAAAAACACAATGGTTAAGGCTGACGGGTAAGAACAAGTAATCTAATATCATGATTTGGTTTTCTTGTTCTGATCACAGCCAATACCTTTTTGGTGCAAGCATTTAAAAGTTTTTCTTTATTCTAGCTTATCAAATATACATCTATTTAATATGCATGCAAAAGAGAAAAGAGATAACTCATACCTGGTATACAGCTTCAACTATGATGTAGCGTCGCAATTCCTTGGCCCGCTTGTTCCCAGTAGTGATTTTCTCCAAAGTATTTCGTAGAGATTCCATGTCATTGTGCTTGAAATAGACAATGGTGCTTCTGGAAAGATAAAGGCCATTCTGTATTCCCCAATGGACTCCCTCATCCCTAAGGGAAAATGATAACAATGACAATAAGTACCAGTTTTATAAAGTGATATAATATACTTCCCAGAAAAATTTTAAAATAAAAGGTTTCACAAATGAACCAAAAATTGTAAAATACCTGGATGAGTATGCCACAGACAACTAGTGTGACCAGATATGCATATTACAAATCAGTGAAAAATACACGATCAAGGATGAGAAGACTGGGAAATCTTATTAGGTCGTCTATTATCATATAGGTACCATTGGCGAGCATAATTTAGGCTTAGCATACGTTGAAAAAATCTTAGATTTATATGGAACTCCAAGCAATAGTCAATGGTGTGCTATAATCATTTAAAAATGATAAACAAACTATCATCACTAGATTTCAAGAGAAGGGACTAAACATATTGAATGAAAAAAATAAAATAAAAAATGAAAGATTTATGTAGTCCAAAAAACACTTTTAGCTGATTTCTATCATACAGCCACATAGGTCTAACAAATCTTAGGACTACCATACTCACACAACAATTATGTCTCCCTTTTTGCAAAAACATGGAATTGTGCTGAACATAGTGGAAAGTCCGTATGAATAGAGAATTGAATCCGAAGTTCCCAAAAACTTGGCTATTCTGGCCTCACAATCAAGGTGAACATCTAAGAAAAAGAGAAGTCAAACGGTAAGAATTTAAGGTAAAAAACTGGAAACAAATCTTCAACTTGCTTCATTTAAATTACAGTTGAAATTGAGTCTCACCAATTGTTCCATAAAACCCACGAGGACCACAGGAACCAACACCATATTTTTCCAAGGCCAAGGTACTTGACTCCTGAGGAATTTGTTTTTTTTTCTCAAAAATACTTGATTATTCATTTTCTAATGTAAGGAAAATCATTATCATAAATGGAAAAATAAAATTAGGCAGAACAGATTTTCTCACAAGTAGCTTCTCATGCCCTGTTAAACCAAGATAATTAGCTGAAGCAAAGTTTACAACATCTTTTCCATTGATTATGGCATGTGGCCCTGCAGCACTGCAATAAAAAGTAGCTCATGAATTGTGATTACTTCAGAAGAATCATTCAGATATGTGTTCTGAGCAAAGTCATAGTTGGAGTATCAAAATAGCAACTTCTTTGAGGGGATGCTAGAGATCATCAATTCAATAACTGCAATTAATGACTTTCCCATAAAACAACAGGAGGGTAGATTTATACATGCAAGCACAAGGATATTTTTTACAAGAGCCAAACAAAGTGCTGAGATGATAAGTATGTTCACCTTTCCAATGTTGGTGGCTCATATCGCATCTCCTCTGTAATTGGAGGAATAAGGGATTGTGGAACCCATTCATCACATAGCTCATCTATTTCCTACAGAATGAGTTTTGGTAATATTATGCTGGAACAGCTTCACACTTAAGAATGAGTTCTCAAACATACTAAACTAGTGAAAAGCACAAATTTAATCTGAAAAGAAATACCATGTACCAATAAATCTAAGAATCAGTCTTAAGGAAAACTAAAATAAATTCCAGTGGGATATCAAGCACTGCTCAAGGATACTGTGGGCAGGTATATTGGTGAATTGAAATCTAATACCAATCTAATACTCTGTGTGACAGCAGAGACAAAAAAGTCTTCAGCATTAAAAAAGTATGATGGAACCCTTTTCTTTAGGACTCGGGCAAAAACTTTGAAGCTTGATTTCCAGAATTCTTTTAAATTCCATCCTCATGCATTTTCATGTGGCTGCAAAGGATGAGGAAAAACAACTAAAATATAGCTAGCTCTCAATGCTCAATGCCCTAGGTCAGAAGACATCAGAACAAACATTCCACATGTATTCATCTATCTTTAAGTATTTGTATGATTTATCATCCTGACAAGTTAGAAAACTTCTAAACAACGCAAAACAAATAATGCAAGAAGGCAATTTCTTTCAACTAATGTATAAAATGAGACAAAAAGGAAAAAAGAACAAAAAAGTGTCAAGTCACACTAACCTTTTTTGTTAACGGTCGCTTAGGATGTTTATAACTTTTCTGGGAAAGTAGAAAAAGAATGACCACTAAAAGAAGCACCTCCACAAAGAGATGACCTTTAACAAAAAAAGGCAACATAAAAGTTAATTAAAAATTACTGAGCACAGAGATACACGATCATACTATCACCAATCAGCAGTTTTAAAAGAGATCAAAATCTACCTCCAATTTGAAAACCAAAAACAACAGCTCTTGCAGATGGAAAATCCAAGGCGGATGTCACCCTCTCCATAGTACTATTCACTAATTGCAAAACATTCGATGCCATTGTATCCATTGTATCAAATCCCAGATTGCATAGACTTTTCAACAATCAGCCAGATACACGATTTGATGATTACTCGTATAAAACTACCATGCAATGCAATACACGAATAGCTGCTATCCCCTGTTGGTTTCGAGGAAAGACAGAAGCAAAAAAGAACAGAATTAAGCAATACCTACATGGAAAAGATTCAAGCCTTTTAGAAGTAAGGCTTCAAAAGAACAAATCTTTAGGTAATTTTGATTCCGGGTATTGTTTATCTTTTAGAAACACCAAATAAACAAGAACAAATGATGGAAAAAAGAATGGAGAAAAGTGGCGAGAGAACTTATTTCTTTTCTTGATCTGTTCTAATTATTATATATACAAAACATACCTTGATTGATTGAGGTTGTAATGAGAAGACAATAAGAAAGTGAATTCTATGTTTTTTCCTTGATGATGTATGTGTGTGGATCTTGCTGGATGAGACTCAGTCAGTATTCAAGCAAATCATTCATGTCCTCTTGTCATGGCTAGAGAATGAAGGAAGGAAAGAGCAGCTTTCTCAAGACAACGAGCAATAATTATGCTCAGATGAGAACCTTGTAAAAATATTTGGCCCATGATGTAGTAATATTGGGCCAGCGAGTGAGACAGTTCCAATGCTCAGAACGTTCATTAGAAGGATGGTTCAGCTCTCTCTCTCTCTCTCAATTACTTTGTAATAAATGGGCCCATAATGCCCTGATTGATGATGCCTAAGTAGTAACCGGCAGCAAAAAAACGCATCCTTTATTTCCTTTCAACAATCTTTCTTCATCGTCTGGTACGTATCCGGTATCCCTATTCATCATCTGTAATTAAATATATATATTAAGATCAGTTCATTAACTTTCGATTATTTTTATTTATTTCTTGGTGGTGGGGATAATGGTAGTGGTTGTAGTAGTAGTAGAGAAGGAGTGTTGTTGTTGTTGCTGTTGTTGCTGTTGTTGTGCGAGAATATGAGCTTTCAACCCCGAAATGATCGAAGAGACAACAACAACAACAACAACAACAACAGGTCGTCTAGATTCCCCACCCAGAAGTGGGTTCCGAGAGGAGGTAATTCTAATCCTGCGGTTGATGCAAACACCAACCCGCCTTCGAGTTCCAACTCTAGATACAATGCAAATGGTGGGGATGGCGCTGCTCATGGGTGGCCTGGAACAGCACAACATAGGTATAATAAAGGTGGTATGACTGTGAATGCACCTAGAGGTCATGTGGGTCAGCCTAGGAAGGGGATAGAGAAGAGTGAGAAGACTCGGGAATCGAGTGACCCGAATTTGCCGCAGCTTGCACAAGATATTCAGGGGAAGCTTGTGAAGAGTACGGTTGAGTGTATGATTTGTTATGATATGGTTCGGAGGTCTGTGCCTATTTGGTCATGTTCGAGTTGTTTCTCGATTTTTCATTTGAATTGTATCAAGAAATGGGCTCGTGCCCCGACTTCTGTTGATTTGGTTGCGGAGAAGAATCAAGGTTTTAACTGGCGGTGTCCGGGGTGTCAGTCTGTACAGCTTACGGCGTTGAAGGATATTCAGTACGTTTGCTTTTGTGGGAAGAGGAGGGATCCACCTTCGGATTTGTATTTGACTCCTCATTCGTGTGGGGAACCATGTGGAAAGCCGCTTGAGAAGGAGGCTCCTGGTGCTGATCGGAGTAAGGAGGATCTTTGCCCTCATAATTGTGTCTTGCAGTGTCACCCTGGGCCATGTCCTTCTTGCAAGGCCTTTGCTCCACCACGTCTGTGTCCTTGTGGGAAGAAAATAATCACAACAAGATGTGCCGATCGGATGTCTGTTCTTACCTGTGGACAATCATGTGATAAGCTTCTTGAATGTTGGCGTCATCGATGCGAGCGGATTTGCCATGTTGGTCCCTGCGATTCTTGTCAGGTTTCGGTCAGTGCTTCATGTTTCTGCAAGAAAAAGATGGAGGTTGTTCTGTGTGGTGACCTGGCAGTGAAGGGAGAAGTCAAAGCTGAAGATGATGTTTTTTCTTGCAACGCTACTTGTGGAAAGTTGCTGGATTGTGGAAACCATATGTGTGATGAAACTTGTCATCCAGGTCCTTGTGGGGATTGTGAGTTAATGCCTGCCAGGGTCGGGTCCTGCCATTGTGGAAAAACAAGTTTGCAGGAGGAAAGAAAGAGTTGTTTGGATCCAATTCCAACATGTACACAAATATGTGGCAAATCCCTTCCCTGCGGGATGCACCGATGTAAAGGGGTGTGCCATTCTGGGGATTGCGCACCTTGTTTGGTTTCTGTCACCCAAAAATGCCGGTGTGGATCAACCTCTCAAACTGTGGAGTGTTACAAAACTACTTCAGAGAATGAAAAAATCATGTGTGAGAAGCCTTGTGGTCGAAAGAAGAACTGTGGAAGGCACAGGTGTAGCCAGCGATGCTGCCCTCTTTCCAGCTCTAACAATCAGTTCTCTGGTGATTGGGATCCACACTTTTGTCAAATGGCCTGTGGGAAGAAGCTAAGGTGTGGACAGCATTCTTGTGATGATCTTTGTCACAGTGGCCATTGTTCTCCTTGTCTTGAAACAATTTTCACTGATCTGACATGTGCGTGTAGGAGAACTTCCGTCCCTCCTCCATTGCCTTGCGGTACACCTCCCCCTTCATGTCAGCTCCCATGCTCAGTCCCTCAGCCCTGTGGCCATCCAGCTTCTCATAGCTGTCACTTCGGAGACTGCCCGTCTTGTTTGGTGCCTGGAGATAAGGAGTGTGTTGGTGGGCATGTGATTCTCGGGAACATCCCCTGTGAGTCAAGGGATATAAGATGCAACAAACTCTGTGGTAAGTCCAGGCAATGTGGTCTACATGCATGTGGAAGAACTTGTCATTCACTGCCCTGTGATACTTCATCTGGAAATGAAAATTGCACGAGTGCTTCTTGTGGGCAGACATGCGGTGCCCCTAAGAGAGATTGCAGGCATACTTGCACTGCTCTTTGTCATCCTCGTACTCCCTGTCCCAATGTCAGATGTGAGTTCCTTGTCACAATTAGCTGTTCTTGTGGCAGGATGACAACGTCTGTTCCTTGCGATGCTGGGGGGAGCGATGGTGGTTACAATGACAATGTCTTAGAAACTTCCATTCTCCACAATTTGCCAGCATCTCTTCAACCAGTGGAATCAACTGGAAAGAAGATTCCTCTTGGCCAAAGAAAGCTTTTGTGTGATGATGAATGTGCCAAGTTGGAGAGGAAAAGGGTTCTTGCCGATGCTTTTGATATCGCCCCTCCTAATCTGGAAGCCCTTCATTTTGGTGAGAATTATGCAGTGACAGAGTTGATTGGTGATCTGTACAGACGTGATCCAAAGTGGGTTCTTGCTGTGGAGGAGAGGTGCAAATATTTGGTTCTTAGCAAGAGCAGAGGAACCACAAGTGGTCTAAAGATTCATGTTTTTTGCCCTATGCTGAAGGATAAAAGGGATGCAGTTAGACTGATTGCTGAGAGGTGGACTTGCGATTTATTCTGCTGGTTGGGAACCAAAGCGTTTTATTGTAGTTCATCCTACACCCAAATCCAAACCTCCACCTCGTGTGATTGGGATTAAGGGTACGACAACTTTAATTTCCCATCCACCAGTTTTTGATGTTCTTGTAGACTTGGATCCCAGGCTTGTTGTATCTTTTCTAGATTTGCCGAGGGAGGCAGATATAAGCTCACTGGTCCTCAGGTTTGGTGGGGAATGTGAACTTGTTCGGTTTAATGATAAGAATGCACTGGCTGTATTCAATGATCCTGCTCGAGCAGCCACTGCAATGAGGAGGCTGGATCATGGATCATTATATCACGGAGCCTCCGTGGTTCCTCAAAATACTGGTGCATCTCTGGCATCACCAGCTTATAATGCCTGCGCAGTGGCAGGTACTGCAATGGAAGGAGCAGGTGCAGCTTTGAAGGGAACTTCGTGGAAGAAAGCTGTAGTGCAGGAGAGTGGTTGTAGGAAAGATTCATGGGGCGGCGAAGAGTGGTCTGATGGTGGTGGTTCTGCAGATTTTCAGGCTTCTGCATGGAAAGGGAAAGAAGCTCCAGCCATGGCTTCAATGAACCGATGAAGTGTCCTAGACTCTGAGAATGCTGACAGTTCATCAGCTGCATCTGTTAAGATCGAGGATCCCGATAAACAAGTTGCAGGAATCATTTCCAGTTCAGGTTTGGAATCAAATGGAAGCACTTCTGATACATCAAGGCAGCCTGCAATGCAATCTGGAGGAGTTTCAAAAGAAGAACATTCATCTGAGGTGGTGGATAATTGGGAGAAGGCCTGTGATTGAGAATGCTTCTAGTTTAATTAATTTTTTGAATATTAACAGGAGCGATTACCTTTTGGTCTACACGTCACTTTATATTTTTGCAGGATATTTTTTTCTCCTGTTATGAATATCATTGCTGCTTCGTCAGTGGGTTTAGTTACATTTTTGAGGAAGGCATACTAAGTGAAGTGACATTTCCTTGCTTTTGATTCCATTGAAATATTTTCTTTGTTTTGAATTTTAATCTTTTTTAGAAAATATTTGCATGAAAAATATAAGAATAAGAGATGCAATGCAGAAGGCAGGGGCAGAAAAGAGTAGCAACCAAGCTTACTTGGGCTGGATGAGGAGGTCGCCAGTTGGTGGTCCTGCTTGCAGCTCACGGTGGAGCTGTTGATGGAGAAAAAGTTGGCGTTGATAACAAAAATGAATGCTTCTATTGCTGATTTGGAGAAGAAGTTGAAAATGATGGATGGAGGCTGGCTCTCACGGTGGAGAGATGGAAAATGTTGTGGCTGTGGCTATAGGAGAATGGTGCTAGTAAAATTCCAAAAATAGTTGAGATTGTTGAATGTTATTCAAAAAAAATATTAGAATTTAAAAATAATTTTTAACATTTATTATATTAAAATAATTTAAAAATATAAAAAAATGATAGAAATTCAATTATTTTTTAAAAAATAGTTTTGAAACGAATTGAAATCAAGGCTGTTAATATCGTTCCGGCCGGAACGGTTGAAACATTCTGTGCCGTTAAAAAAACCAAGACAAAACGACATCGTTTACATCTCGGTTTTAATTCCGGCCTATTCCGGACATACTGGCTAAATACAGACTGGAACGTCTTGGTACCGTTCCGGGTGTGCCGTTTCGGCCTTAAAATCCTTCTTATTTTGATTAATTTATGGTTGTGTTTCTAATTTTGAGATTATGTTTGTTTGATTTTGTGTTTGTATTGTATAATTTAAAGTTAATTTAACTTGAATTTTAATTATGCTTATTAAATTAATATTTTAATTTTTTTCATATATATATAATTAATTATATATAAACAGTACAACCCCGAAACGGCATGTCAAAATACTTCAAAATCAAAATATTATATACCAATAGAAAAACTAGAACGAAAACCTAAAAACCTTAATTGAAATGGTTATTCAATAAAAGTGGCTTGAGCATGAGCCTGGGAGATCGATCAGGGTGCATGAATCACAATGCATGTGAAGCTGTTCCAAAATGCAAAGGCAGGTGGTGTGGCCATCGACCAGTTTCCAATTTTTCTCATTTGTTTTATTGCAATTACAAAACATTTTTCCGACGTTGAAAGGAAGAATTTTTTTGTTCAATTATTTTTATTTCCGACTGTAGTTTTTATATATATATATATATATATATATATATAAACAATTGATCTATTTTCTAAACTTTTTATATATATATATATATAAAATAGCTGTTCCAATGATATTTTTTTTTTAATAATTAATGTTTGATTATGTGAGAAATATATTTCCGAAATCCTAGTCCTAGCCATCCCCATCAATGCCAGTCCAGCATAACCTCTCTACCACATATAAATTAAAAATTCAAGACACTCCAAGAAGAAACCGAAAGGTGACTCCCTTGCAAGAAAACAATAAAGAATTGGTCTGTAACATTCTATTAGAGAATCATTCATCTTCGTTTCATCCTAGAAAGAAGCTACAAAGCAGCACAAGCAGCAGCAACTTCATGGTTTGTAACGTTCAGTCTTTCACTTTGTGCGTTAACTCGATCACTTCTCGCTGTCCCACTCCCCCAACTCCGTCTTTTTTCTCTTATGTTTTTACGTCAGAAAATCTTTTTCTTTGAGGTGTAGTCCTAAGTGCCCATTTTCTTTTTCTTGATTGAAAATGGATCCTCCATTTAGTCCCAGTACTTACTCTGATGGACTTAAGGTAACAAGTTTCCCGATAAATGTTTGAAGCTAAATCAGTTCTTGTAATTTGTACACATCTTATGTCTATGCATTCATTTCTTTCTTTTTGGGGGGTTGTTTAGCTGTTTTCTTTGATGTTTGTGTATAGAGCTGTGGCCAGGAATTTGTGGGTTGTTTAGGAACCTGGGATTTGTGTCGGGATTGTTGATTTTGAATTTGCAAGAGCAGCTTCAATCAATCCACTCAAGTTCCATCTTGTTTGATTTTGAGTAGTGATGACTGATGAGAGAGGGCATATCGCTATATAAGGAATTATAAAGTTATAGAAAAAAGATAAAAACTTTTTGTTTTGATATTGAGATGGGATGTGAATTACTGCACATTTTGTTTCTTGAGAATTTGCTAGTTGGATAGATCAAATAATAGTGGTAATATCAATTTCCTTTTTGATTGATGGGGTTTTTAAGTGATTTTTGTTGTGGTTTGTTTATATAATAGATCTAGTCTTTATAGATTGGCTGCTTAATTCATTTCATCTAACAGTGGCTGCTTAATTCATTTCATCTATTTTTCATGAACAGTGAAGTTGTTTTTTTTGTTTATCCGCTCCTTGTATATTGCATATACTGGAGTTGATTTTTAACATTTACAAAGTGGGCTGTGTTGGCTTAGAAACTACATTGTTATTTTTTCTCTCCCTGCAAATTGTGCTTGGTCTGCCGGTGGCACTTTTGTTGCATATGGTCTATCATCTCTTGTTTGAATACTCTCCAACACATTTAGAAAACTAATTGAGGGTCTGAGAACTGTGCTTCTTTGAGGAGAAAATAGGAGTTTCACTGCGATTGATGCTGTTACAGTACAAATTGATAGGAAGATTAGTTAGTTAGTAGAAAAAGTAGTATTGGTGGGAAGATTCGCTTGGCTGGTTAGTAGTTCTTAGATACAGCTAGCAAGTCGACATGTTTTGAATTAGCTATAAAAGGACATGAGCTTAGGATTGAAGGGTATCTTTTGCCATTTGTGATTCCTTCGCTCTGAATTCTCTTTTGTAATGAAGTTCCCCTTCTTCCTTTTTCTTCTTTGTGGACTGAATCCATTATCGGGTCAGCATTTCTTCGTTAAAACCTCACCTATTTTACCTAAATATTCCATCTCCAAATTAGTGGACCGTATGCTCACTTGACAGGTTTTATCCCAGAAATTAGTGGATAGCAGGACTGGCCAAAAGTCTACACCGATTTGCTTTTAGTGGGACATATTGTAATTGCAATATGCTTGTCATTCTAAAGTACGATCATGCTCAATCAATCACATGGGGTGTAACTTTGATCTGTTCTGCATGTATAGATATGGAAATCCATAGAATTCGTCAATGCTGGGTCCTTTCCATTTGCTTTTATTACAATTGATTAGTATTGCTAGAGCTCGAAGTCATAAATGTGCTAATTTCTCCACCATGTGAATCTTTTCCAACCACATAATTCAAAAGTTACTACTTGCTGTTCTATCTTCAAATTCTGACCGATCCAAAACCGTGTTTGCATTAACCTTTTTACACGTTCATTTTTACAGAAGGAAACCTGGAGGCATTCACTCATCCTGTCATTTCAAACTCTTGGAGTTGTATATGGTCGCTTTAGTACTGCACCATTATATGTTTTTGGGACAATTCAAACTACGAATTTCAAATCAAATGAGACTGCATACGAATACTTCTCTTTTCTTTTCTGGACCCTGACTATTGTTTCCTTACTTAAGTACACCTTCATTGTACTCAGGGCTGATGATAATGGAGAGGGTAATGATCTCTGATAACTGTTAAACCCTGGATCATTTAAAAATTTATCCTATCATGAAATGTTATTTACTTCAACAAATTCTCGCAGGTGGTATCTTTGCTCTGTACTCATTACTGTGCAGGCATTGTAAAGTGGGTCTGCTTCCAAATGACAGAAGCACCGAAGAGATTATGCAACATGAAGAAGTAAGCACTTTGAGGGGAAAAGTAGAATCAAGAGCAAGAAAAGCCATTAGAAACCGCAGAAGTAGTCACTATTTTATGCTGTTCATAGCATTATTTGGTGCTTGCATGATAATTGGGGATGGGGTGATCACCCCATCTATTTCAGGTTAGGCATTCTTAAATCTTGATCACCTTTGATTTTTCAGAGTTAATAGCTTGATTAACCTTAGTTCTCTCCTATACGCTCTTATTATATGCTAATGTTGTTCCCTTTTCCAGTGTTATCAGCTTCATCAGGTCTTCAACGTTCATTATCAAATATTAAATGTAAGAGCTAGCTCTATGAATGTATAAACGTTGTTTTTTTCATATTTGATATAGCCTTGATATCAATATCCCTTCATAATTTTGTTAAGAGATATACCAGCTGTCATTTATTTCATTATTGTATTTTATTACTTAAAGATAATCTCTGCAATAGCTGTTAGGATTGGTACATATTGTTGGGAATCTGTTTTCCCTTTTCTGCCATAGTTGTTACAAATATTCGCTCCTCTGCTCAAGAGCTTGATGTATAAATACTAACCTGCACATAATGAATAGGGTGTGATTCAACAACAATACTTTTGTATTCATTACATGGTATCAGAGCTACCACAATAAACAAGCTTTTTTTTCTTTTCTCTTCGTCACAGCCACCATGAGTGACTCCATTACACCAGTAAACCAAGCAGTGAGCCACACTCTTGTGACAATCAATGTCACAGCTCAAGCACCTCTCAAACTCAACAGCACAAATTACTTGTCTTGGAAATTTCAATTTCAAACCCTCTTCATTGGTTATGACCTTCAAGGTTACATTGATGGAACCTCACCATGCCCACCTCAAACTCTCACTACCATCTCAGCCACAAATACCATCACTGCACCAAACCCAGAATATCATACATGGATACGCCAGGATCAATTGATCCTCAATGCACTCATTGGGTCTATTACACCCACAATCATCCCTTTCATTGCACAAGCTTCCACTGCCCGTGAGGCCTGGAATATTCTTGCTGCCACATATGCCACACCCTCAAGGGGGCGCATCAAACAAGTTAAAGCCAATCTCAAAAATCTCACAAAAGGATCACTAGGCATCACTGAGTTCTTATACTCTGTCAAGATCAAAGCCGATGAACTTGCTGTTCTTGGAGTCCCTCTTGACCATGAAGATATAACTGAGAAAATTCTTGAAGAACTAGGGGATGATTACAAAGAATTTGTGCGTGTAGTTCAAGCACGAGATACCTCAATTTCTTTTGATGAATTGCATGAAAAATTGCTTATGTTTGAGGCTACCATCCAAGCAACCACTAAAGTACCCCACTTCTCACCCTCAGCCCATCCTACTGTTCGTAACTATGGACGCAGTTCACAGTCCAACACTGGCCGTTTTTCATCTCCCAACTACAACCCCAATCACCAACCCAACTGGCGTTCTCAGTCACACCTGCAACCCAGGACCTTTTCCCCCCACAATAATTTTTCCCCAGCCAACAATCGCATGCCACAAAGACCCTATTTAGGTCACTGTCAAGTCTGTGGCATACAAGGGCACACTGCCAAACGATGCCCATCCTTCAAATTTGTTCCCCAAAATCCAAACACCAGCTCTGCAAATCATCCCACGGCTTGGCCACCTCAAGCAAACATGGCCACTACAGCCCCCACACAAAATCACTCTTGGCTGTTAGACAGTGGAGCTTCACATCATGTCACGGCAGATCTTAACAACTTGTCTCTTCACTCTCCTTACAATGGTGCTGATGATATTATGATTGGGGATGGTAAAGGACTGCAAATTTCTCACACGGGTTCTACAACTCTTACAACCCCCACTCATTCCTTTAAACTTAATGATGTGTTGTGTGTGCCTGACATTAAACGAAATTTGATCTCTATTTACCGTTTTTGTGTTGCAAATAACGTTTCTATTGAGTTCTTACCTTGGTGTTTTCGTGTGAAGGATCTACTCACGGGGGCAGTTCTAGCTCAGGGTGAACCCAGAGATGGCGTGTATGAATGGCTGGGCTTGTCTTCTCGGTTATTCAGTCCTCAAGTATTCTTCAGTCATAAATCTCCACTCATTAATTGGCACTTTCGTTTAGGACATCCTGCATTCCCAGTTCTCAAAACAATCCTTGATCAACACAAGTTAAAGTTCAGTTCTAATTCCCAGAAAACTGTATGCCATGCATGCCGATTGAATAAAAGTCACAAGCTACCGTTTTACACATCCACTCTTATTTCGCATCATCCTTTACAAATCATTTATTCAGATGTTTGGACATCACCCATTTACTCAATTGAGGGGTTCAAATATTATGTCATATTTGTAGATCATTTCTCCAAATATATATGGTTTTATCCATTAAAGAAAAAATCTGATGTTAAGCCAATTTTCATTCGGTTTAAGGCAATTGTCGAAAATTTCTTTAAACAAACCATTGTCACCTTATATACAGATAATGGGGGAGAATATGTTGCTTTAAAGGATTTCCTTGCAATTAATGGCATTTCTCACCTCACCTCTCCCCCTCACACGGCAGAACACAATGGTTTTGCTGAGAGGCGCCACAGACACATTGTAGAAACTGGACTTGCACTCTTAACACATTCATCACTACCTTCAAAATTCTGGTGTTATGCTTTTTCCACAGTAGTATACTTGATAAATCGCATGCCCACTCTCACACTAAATAGGTCCTCACCGTATGCTAAGATCTTTAATCAAGTTCCAAATTATCAAAAACTAAGGATATTTGGTTGTTTATGTTTCCCTTGGCTGCGTCCTTATGCAGCACACAAATTAGATCAACGATCACAGCCTTGCATCTTCTTGGGATATTCCTTGTCACAAAGTGCATATTTATGTTTTGATTATGCATCATCTAGAGTCTTTGTCTCCAGACATGTCACATTTGACGAGTCAACATTTCCATACACTGCATTTTCAACATCAGTCTCCACTCCTATGTCCACTTCTGCAAACACATGCATTCCACCTCCTTTAATTCAATCCACGTCTCTGCCTCAGCCACCTACATGCATCTCTGCGGCTCAACCTGATACTCATCATGTACACTGCACTTCAACCCCAATTGTAATATCCTCTCCATCCACCATACTACTCAATCCACCAGCGCACACATCACCAACCCAAACTACTTCCAGTGATTCTGTGCCCGTTACCTCCACTACCACAAGCTCTGTTTCTTCAGAACCCACACCACATGTGACTCACCCTATGATTACAAGGTCAAAGAACAACATCTACAAGCCCCTCACGAAATTTTCATACCTTACACAGCTCTCTCCACCAGCTCAGATTGAACCTTCCACTGTCACTCAAGCTCTAAAAGATCCTAACTGGCGTTTGGCTATGCAGGAGGAGTACACTGCATTACTTCAAAATGAAACTTGGTTATTGGTTCCTCCAAGTGCAGCTTCCAATGTAGTGGGGTGCAAATGGATTTTTCGCCTCAAGCGAAATCCTGATGGAACAATTGCTCGGTACAAAGCCAGGTTAGTGGCTAAAGGATTCAGCCAAAGACCTGGTCTTGACTACCATGAGACGTTCAGTCCAGTCATTAAACCCACCACTGTTAGAATTGTTCTAAGTATTGCTGTTAGTCGTGGGTGGCAGCTTCGGCAACTTGATATTAACAATGCTTTTCTTCAAGGTAAGTTGACTGACAATGTGTATATGGCTCAGCCACCGGGTTTTATTGATCATTCAAATCCAAGCTTTATTTGCAAGCTTCGCAAAGCTATCTACGGATTGAAACAGGCACCCCGGGCGTGGTACCATGAATTGAGGCAGTTTCTGGTCACATCTGGCTTTCAAAATTCCCTTGCCGACACATCCTTGTTCATCTTCAAACTTAACACATCTCTTATTTATCTACTTGTCTATGTTGACGACATTATTGTGACAGGAAATGATGAGGTTGCTGTCAACAGATTTATCTCATGCTTAGCACAAAGGTTTTCCTTGAAAGATCTGGGTATCTTGACTTATTTCTTGGGTGTGGAAGTTAGACCTCACTCCAAAGGGTTAATTCTTTCTCAACAGAGGTACATTCAAGACCTGCTTCATTGAACCAACATGACTGCTGCCAAACCTACATCTACTCCGCTGCCACCTGGTCATCAGCCTAGCTTGGCCGAGGGTGCTCCATTATCTGATCCTTCTGAGTACCGTGCTACAGTGGGTAGTCTTCAATATCTTTCGCTCACGCGTCCAGATATTTGTTTTGCAGTTAATAAGCTTTCCCAGTTTATGCATACACCCACTGATGTTCATTGGCAACTGGTCAAGCGATTACTTCGCTATTTGTCTGGCACCATTCATGACAGTTTACTTCTTCATCACAATTCACCTCTTTCACTCCATGCATACTCTGATGCAGACTGGGGGGGCAACAAAGATGATTTATCATCAACTAGTGCATATATTGTCTATCTTGGCAGAAATCCTATCTCCTGGTCATCAAAAAAACAACGCACCATAGCTCGATCATCTACTGAGGCAGAATACAGATCGGTGGCTGATACAGCAGCTGAATTAAGTTGGGTTTGCTCTTTGTTATCTGAGTTACAATGTCCAGTTAATGCTGCTCCAGTTGTCTATTGTGATAACCTTGGTGCTGCACAATTATGCTCCAATCCTATATTTCACTCTAGGATGAAACACGTAGCAATTGATTTTCATTTCATCAGACAAAGAGTTCAATCAGGAGCACTACGCGTCTCTCATGTTTCTTCACAAGATCAACTGGCTGATGCCTTGACGAAACCACTATCACGCCAAAGACTTCTATTTCTGAAAGACAAGATTGGATTGCTATACAGCCATCCATCTTGAGGGGGCATGTTAAGAGATATACCAGCTGTCATTTATTTCATTATTGTATTTTATTACTTAAAGATAATCTCTGCAATAGCTGTTAGGATTGGTACATATTGTTGGGAATCTGTTTTCCCTTCTCTGCCATAGTTGTTACAAATATTCGCTCCTCTGCTCAAGAGCTTGATGTATAAATACTAACCTGCACATAATGAATAGGGTGTGATTCAACAACAATACTTTTGTATTCATTACAAATTTAATTTGTAACTTCTGTTTATCTTCAGATACCTCCTCGACAGATGCAGAACAAACCATATCAGATGATTTGAGAAAATGTAAGTGGTTTACCATGAAAATAGTTTTGGCGCATAGGATGAAAATTTCTTCTTTGGCTACCCTGTGCATTTCCGATGAAAATTTATGAGTTTAATCTGCAGCATTTGGGAATTTGATAGACCTCTGAAGGATACTATAATTGTTTTCACTTCGCTATTGCACATTATTAATCTTTTCTTTTGATGAAAGAAAAATTAATAACAATATCTTTCATTAGATTGTGTCATGATATTCTGTTTAATTGGCTCTGGATGATTAGCATGTCTCTTTGGACATAATCGCAGATACAATGTGCCATTTTCATTTCTATGCATGTATAGAAGAATTTCCATATGGCATATATATCTTGGTAAAGCTAGAAGGTTTATGTTAGAAGATATGCTTTTATTTAACCATATGTATCTCTTAATGCAAGATCAAAAGCATACATGTTCTCTAATAACATGATATTAATGATAATGCTTTATATTTTCCTTTCAAGATTAGTAGTTTCAATTACCTGAAGCTTGAACTGATTAGAATTTTAAATCACTTTTGATGATTATATGGAAGTTGTAGTTCTTGAATTTCATTCTCCCTTTATTCATTAGGATTTGCAAAAAGGTTTCGCTATCTCAGTTACTGGCCTGCTTCCATGATATGAGTTTTTTCAGATGTACCGGTTCCCTCTGCATGCGTCATAACAGTAGGCCTTTTTATACTGCAGTACTATGGGACTCATAAAATTGGGTTTATGTTTGCCCCAATTGTTACTATATGGCTCCTGTTTATTAGTGGAGTGGGTATGTATAATGTATTCCACTGGGACCCTAAAATCTTCTCTGCAATCTCCCCAGTGTACATGTATAGATTTGTAAGAAAAATCAACAAAGCCAGTTGGAAGTCACTGAATAGCATTCTTCTTTGCGTAGCAGGTTGGCTAGCATGTTCTTCATTCTATACTATTTTTTTATTTTTTTTTATTTTTTGTTGCTGAACATGTTGATTTTGGTAGTGCCAAATTGTGTTAACCTCTTCATCTGACTATTTCTCCTGCAGGATCAGAAACAATGTTTACAGATCTAGGTCATTTCTCTAAGAGATCAATCAAGGTATTGAAAATAGCTCAATATTTCTTGCCATTTCACAATTTACATAGAATCAGTACAGAAATACAATGTAACTTTTGTTTGGTGTCTCTGATGCAGTTAACATTTGTCTGCTTGATTTATCCAGCTCTAGTTTTATGCTATGCTGGTCAAGCTGCATTTATCTCTAAACACTGGAATGGAACTGAAAATTTTAATCATCTAAGTGAATCTGTACCTAGTAAGCTTTTTGCTGATGTTTTATGTTGTTTGATGGCTGCTTCACCTGGGATTTATGTTTCTAATTTGTGGAAACCATTACAAATACAGAACATCTTCGTCATGTCTTCATACTGCTATCCCTGCTTGCTTCAGCTGTAGGAAGCCAAGCAACAATAACAGCCACTTTCTCCATTATAAACCAGTGCCTGACACTTGGTTGTTTCCCTAGAGTAAAAGTTATACATACATCAGATAAGCGACTTGGACAGGTTTACATTCCAGATGTCAACTGGTTATTGATGGCCCTTAGTCTCTCTGTCACTATTGGTTTCCATGACGTAACGAGGATTGCAAATGCAGCAGGTATTTTCCATCAATATTCTATTCATTCCATTTTTCTGAAGCTCTGAGGTTCTAAGATCCTTGAATAAGATGACGATATTCTGTAGGAATATTTTGGAGCACAGTGAAGTAACCAACTTTTAGTTGACATGTTTTGAAATACATTAGGGTAAGGATAATATGAATCGATTACAAGCTAGTGTCTGGGGCTATAGATCTCCTAGTTATGTCAAGCATTCATTTTCTTGGATGTTACAACATTTAGAGTAGCTATTAATAGCTTGCAAATTATTCCCATATTTAGGAGCATAAACAATAGATGCTTAATAGAACATTAGGTGCTTGGATAAATTTTTCCCTGATTCTTCAAATTATTTGATGGTCTAATCTAATAATGCATGCTGGTTAAATCTCTGTACAGGTATGGCAATAGTTTTCGGGATGATAGTAACGACTTGTATGATGTCACTTGTGATTGCTCTGTACTGGGAGAAGAGTTTGTTTGTATCTGGATGCTTCTTGATGTTCTTTGGTTTCGTTGAGGCTGTATACGTATCGGCATGTATGCTGAGTTTTCACAAAGGAGCTTGGTATCTATTTGTTATTTCAGCAGTTTCTTTCACTATAATGCTTGCTTGGCATTATGGAACTATGAAGAAATATGAGTTTGATTTGCAAAACAGGGTTTCAACAGAATGGCTTACGGATTATAGCCCAGGCCTAGGAGTTTCCAGAGTACGTGGAATTGGTTTAATCTACACTGATATAGTGACGGGAATCCCTGCTTTTTTCTCACACTTCATCACAAATCTTCCAGCATTTCATCAAGTTCTGATCTTTGTGTCCTTCAAGCCCCATCCCGTCCCTTGTGTGCCTCCCAGTGAGCGGTATCTTGTAGGCAGAGTTGGCAACAAAGATTACCGAATTTATAGGTGCATTGTGAGGTATGGGTACTGTGATCAGGTAAGAGACACAGATAATTTTGAGGAACAGATTATTGGTTCGATTGGAGAATTCATTTCCTTAGAAGAAAATGACTGTGAATCTCTGGCTTCTCCTGAAGGAAGAATGATGATTGTTGGAAAGCCATTGGTGGACAGCAATGCATTGATTCCTATACATGATACCAACTCAGTTGCTGGCTCCACAAATATAGCTAACAATGAAACTCTGGCAAGTCCATCAGGAGATTTCATCGAAAGAAAAACTGCAGTCAGGAGAAAAAAGGTTCGATTTCTGATCCCAGAAGGTGGTGCTAGAATGCGATTATCCGTCAGGGAGGAGCTACAAGAATTGATTGATGCTAGGGAAAGTGGCACCGCATATTTCCTAGGCCAGTCGCATTTAACAGTACGTGATGATTCAAACTTCTTGAAAAAATTCCTGATTATGGCCTTTGTTTTTCTTGATAGAAATTGCCGAGAACCTCCAGTGGCATTGAACATCCCCCATGCTGCTCTCGTAGAGGTTGGCATGGTGTATATTATATGAACTTCAAGTATGGTATGAAACTTTGCATACTGTTTCTGATTGTAGAAAAAGAAACACAACATAGAACCACTACTTCTTGTCTGATACTATCAATTGCATTTGGGATTAGTAGATTTCTCACTTTTCCATTGCTATTTGTATCTAGTTAGTACATGAAACTTTGCATACTGTTTCTGTTTGTAGAAAAAGAACAACATAGAACTGGTACTTCTTGTCTGATCCTATAAATTGTTCCTGGGACCAGTAGATTTCTCACTTTTCCATTGCTATTTGTATCGAGGTAGTATAGGGAACCTTTTTTTTTTTCTTTGATAAAGAGTGCAGGGAACCTAAAAGGCACAAAAATGCCCATAAAGGTGTGATTTCCCCATCCATGCATAGATCTAGTATCAGTCCGAGGAAAGAGACTTACCCTCAACTACTAAAAGAACAGACAATACAACTATTAAACGCATCCATGCAGAGATCTAGTGTCAGAACGAGGAAAGAGGCCTGCCCTCAACTACTAAAACTACCCTTTTCCCTTTAGAATTTGGCAAATCTTGTAACCATATAAACAACCGACATGAAGTTTAGGGTTTGGGGATTTTCTTCTTCTTCCTCTATTAGCTCCTCTCCTACAGTATTCTTCGTGTACCATTACTCCTTCCATAGACAAATCTCATCACTTTCCACATACTACCTTCGCACTGTTTCTTACATATATTAATCTGCATATCACCATCTCCAATGGCTACCTTTTCCAACCATTCTTGACGTAATTCTAATTATATGCTTCTCTGATTTATTTGTGTTACTATTGCTTTTGCATGTGGTTGTCGTGTTTTTGTGCTGGTTTTTCGCTTCTGGTGGAAATCGATGCTTTCTTTTCCATTTTTTTCTTCACCTTGAGTGTGGGGGCTGTGTAATGTGGATGTGCTTCTCTTCTGATCTTCTCTAGTTGCAGATGTCTTACTCTTTCTTGTGCATTTCGTGCTACCTAGCTAGTTTTTTCTTCTTCTGAATTTTGGGTGAGGTAGTCTTTATATCTTTATTCATCAACTATGTTGGCGCTATAAAACTTTTTGATTTTCATTCTTATATTTCGCTTTATCTCATAACCTGTCATACTATACAAAAAATACCACCACCACAGAACTTGGTTTTCTTTTAGCAGTCGGCAAAAGAAGATAACTAGCTAGGGTTCAGATGCAGAGCCGATGCATGAGAACCTATGAGCAAGAAAAGACCTTCTGTAGACACTGACAGCACAGTAATATAAACTTACATCAACGAATAGCTCCTGGTCTCCCAAAACACGTAAATGCAACGAAAATAGTAAATTATTCAATCGTTTTTAGATTTCATTAAATAAATCTGAATTTGTTTAGAAATTTATTATTGAGGATATGATATTACTGAAGATTTGATTTTTTTTGGTTTAAAGTAATTATATAAAGGCTGTGTTTCTTCAAACCATATATTGTTTAATTATTTGATCTCCAATAATAATTGAAAAATTTAATATATTCTTATTTAAAAAGAGAGATTATTATACCTTGAGTGATAATTTTTTATTATGTGATTTATATAGATTTTTTATCTAATAAACAATCACACAAAAATAAGAGGTATGACTTATATTTATAGAAAATTTTGAAAAACCCTTTAAATTAGCAAAATATTAATTTTCCCTTTAATAATATCCATATATTAATTTAGAATAATTTTAGAAATTAACTCAATCAAGCTCTTGATTCTTCTAGGTCTATAAATATAATTTCAATATTACTTATATGATTTTTAATTTTTAAAATATATTTTAATCAGATCATACTTAATTAAATTAAATAGTTTAATTTATTATCAATTCAATTAATTAATTAATATTTGAAGATCAATTGAATTTTCTAGCAACATGTCATAATCTCTCAAATATTACAAAAAAATATTAGTTGTTTGACTTACTCTTTCAGTAATTGATTTATCAGTTCAATTAATATATTTTCATCAATAATGTTACAATTTAATATTAAACATGGAGTATATATGTCATGTTATTTTTACCCATTTTAGGGCACCACATAAACAAAATAAAATCTGAGAAAAAGGAAAAAGAGAAATTGAGATTTGTTTCTGGAAGAAAAAAATATATCTGTGAGAAAAGTATACCTGAACATCGAGAAAGTTGTTTAAGATTGTTTGAGGAATATCAAATATACAAGATTGAAAAATTCGACAGTGTTTATTTCGACTAGTAAAAGTTGTATTTGCAAGAAAAAATTCAATTTAAGGAAAAAAAAATTAAAATTAGATGTTTGAGGGCTCAATTAAATTTTTCAAGGTTTAATTAAAATTCTCAAGATCTCGACAACAAAACCTTGATAGTGAGAAACTCAGTCAGCCTCGACAATAAAACCACTTTACAAAAACATACTTGATTTTCATGGCTCACATTTAAAGGCCTTAATGGGTTCTTATCAAGTGTTAAAAATCTTTCCCTCAATATTAAAAGGTCATAAATGAATTTAAGATCTCTGAAACCTTATAAGTACTTCCCTTGAAGATCAAAGGTTCAAAGGTTAGTGAGAAGAAAAAGATAAAAAATAATAATATTATTAAACTGTAGGATAAAGAATGAAGGTTCATGAACCTAATAAAAGTTTTTCTAAGTTTAGAAAAATGGGAATAATCTTGTAAGTGGTAAAACCCTATAAAAAAACAACAAAGAGAGTGTAGTTATTCTAAATTCTAAATATAACTTGTTGAACCAAAAACATGTCATTTATGACCTGCTTTTGATGATATATATATGTGTTTGTGTGTGTGTGTGTACAAACATAAAAAAAAAGGTTTGGAATACTTAGAAAGTAATGTTGTATTCACCTCTTTGTTGTTGTGATTTCTATTTAATGAAGTTATTAAGGATTTTTTTTTATGTTTTTTGATATATTAAAGTTGTTAAATTTTTGCTTTTTGATATAAATATTGATTTAGCTTAAGCTATATATGTAATAGAAAGGGTCTTTATTCTTAAGTTGTTAAGCTTTGTTCATGCATAAAATAGATATATAACCATTTTGAATCCATGTTGTATAAACATGTAAACTGTTTTAGATTCTTAGTTTTGGATTTAGTATCTAATGATTGATTATGAATTTTTTATTAGTTTTGTAAATTCAAACATGGCGGTATATGATATCGTGACTTTTTAGGATTAAAAAAACATGTTTTGAAGGTAATAAATGTTGATTTCTAGGGCTTGATAGTACATAGGCAATATTGGGTTTATTTTTGGATTTATGGGCATGTTGTTCATGTTCTTAGAAAGAAATTGTCTTAGCCCCTTGATTTGGGTCAATTTGGGTCAATTTTGTTTTTGTGTGAACCCTTCTTTAATTTATGCATGATTAGTAGATAATCTAGGGTTTATTTGAATTAATTACATGTTTAAGAGTTTTAATCCTAGGATTTCAATTTGAACCAAAATGCATTTTAATAAAATTATGATGTTTTATCGATAATCAAAGTGAATGGATGCTTGATCCTTGCATGATGGTTTCAACATGTATGTCCCTTCATTTCAAATCCAGTCTGTTTTGGGTTCCGTGTTGCTAGTTTCATTTCAATGTTCTTGATATTCTTTATTTTATTTGGGTGTTTAATCTGTTTTGTTCAAGTTATTTTTAGTTAAACTAGTTTATTAGAATTCCTATAAGTATAATATAAGGTCCAGCACATTAAAAAAAAAATGTGTCGATAAGAAGTGTGCTAATATAAATGAAGTGTGTCAGAGAAAAGAAGGTGTGTCTTAAAGAGTTGAACATCAATTAATAAAGTTTGAGAGATTAATATGTTTTGTTTCTAACCATTTATCATGGTGGTCTTTATTTTTATTTTCTTTAGATCTAAGGGCTGAGATGTTTTTCTAATTTTGGGACTATTTTACGGGAGCACCGTAGCATTTGCCTAAAAATTGTGAGGTCGTGCACGTAAATGCATGGGCATGCACGCGGGCAAACCATATAGTTATAATAACTACGTGAAGCTGTGAAGAAACGACACCAAAACCTCACGGGAAGCTAGTGGCATGAACAGTAAATTCTTCTGCTTGTCGATCCATCCCCATATTTATTCCATAGCTACCAATAACTAGTTTAGGTTCTGCTGGTGAAGAGATAAGTTTATTAAATAATTGGTGCATGTAGCTAAGGCCATATAATAAGATTGGCAAAGCAATAAACTTTATTATAGCTGAAGATGGTGAGGAATTAATTATAAAATTAAAATCCCCATATGAACGGACCATTTTATTTGTTAAAGTATTTAATTGATCTAGCTAGAAAGCATTATGCCTTAGTAGCCAGTTAGGTTACGCATATTGACTTTGCTACGGCTAGTTTTTAACTCCATCTGTAGCCCTGAAAATCAATCAACATGTTGGCTTTGCATTGAAGGCACGAGTGTGTTTGTGGGTGTTTATAACGATCATATACAAGGAATTTGATATCACTTTATAGATAATCCTCCATAGATTTACCTTTGTTGTATAATAATCCATTAAATATTTGAAAAACATTCATTTAATGATGAAAATATATAGTATGTTAATTAAGTTTTGGGAATCAATGTTGGGTTGACTGCTATACATAAGTTATATAGAAGCTGTTTGGGAGGGCGGTTGTACCGCCGTTTCCTCAAGATTTGTTTTTTTTTTTATTTTAAATGATTTTTTTGGTGTTTTTAAATCATTTTGATGTGCTGATGTTAAAAATAATTTTAAAAAATAAAAAAATATCATTTTGATATATTTTTAAATGAAAAACACTTTCAAAAATAACCGCAACTGCCCTCCCAAACAGGCTCATAATGTTCCTAAAAGCTATGATCTTTATAACGTGAATACAAATTTCGTCAGAATCATTTGCTATTTCACGAGTACATCTCTAGAAAAAACAAATTTAATTAAATAAGCGATGGAGCTACAAATACAAGCCAACAAACAGCTTCCCCGTTGCTTAAAGGCTACGTACATTGTGTTAATTTATTAGCTATTATGACTAAGTTGCGATGATTTATTGCGAGGGTTTATCATATTTAATGTCAATACCAAAGAGCTTTACTTTTTGGTTGCTACGACCAGTTAATGTTGTGTTGCCACGCAACATAACGATTAAAAAGATGGAGTCTCGCCGTCTAAATTAAAAAAAGTCAGCGCATTTTTAATAACATGAGACATTAAATCTTGCTTGATGTGTAAGGATAAGTTGGAGAATTTCATTAAGAAAAATTGAGGGGAGGAACATTGGATATTTACGTAACGATGTGTTGTATATGATAGCTAATATTTAAAATAATTCAGTAATATGGATAATATTTTGTTTTTATGTAATTGTTGACCCGAGTGAGGTTGTAAAATCCTTGATGTTCTAGGCTCTTACAAGAAGTGCATGCCCTGACTCGAACTCGAGATCCGCTGTGCAGATCGCAAGTTCTCTACTATCACACAACACCCCTTGAGGACATGAAGTGGATTTCCTCAAAAGGGAAGATACATATTTATGAAAATGGTAATGAAAACACAAGATCCTTTATATATGAGTAAGTTGTGTATCCAACGTTATCACCTCCTTGGATTAATCCAAATCTTATATTTATGTTAATTACAATCAAATTGTTGGTGTTACCTTTGTGCCCCCAAAAAAAACAAGTGATGGTCTCCTTCTTATTCTATTTTTGTTTTGTTTTTTTATATAATTTGATGGGAAAATAACTTTAAACACTGGAAAATCTAGACGCAAACTTTCTCTTAAGTATATTGATGCTTGGGATGGTTTCAAGAATGAAGTTTAAGAGTTAAAAAATGTGCAAGAAACAAATCAAGTGAAGAAGAAAAATCAAAAAGTCTTTCAAAAGGTTGAATTTTTTTTTTATTTGAGAAAATCATGCAATGTTGGTTCGTAGAAATTGCAAGAGAAGTTTGGGATATTTATGTTAATTACAATCAAATTATCGGTGCTATAGGCTATTTCTACTCGAAAAAAGCTGGCAGTATAGCGGCTACCGGTGTTTTGACGGGTGTTTCTCATTATATATATTTTTTTTCTTGTACAAGAATAATTAGGGTATATATCTCAATTTATCCTTACATTTTAATTATGTTTTTATACAGTAATCATTATTTCAATATGTTCTCTATCTAAATTGACATAATTATGTTATTACTCTAAAAATACCCTTGACCTCTATGATGATATAATTTTAGTTTTTATAAAAGAATTAAATATTTGTTTTTTAAAATTTGAATGATCGTGTAATTTGAAGATTTTTATTTCTTAAAATACTTTGAAAAAATATCAGAAATATTTTTGTTAATTATATTATTATAAAACTCAAAGATGATTTTTAAAATGAAGAATATAATTTTATCAAATTTGATAGAAAAGCTTGATAGGATGATACATTGGGAAAATTAGACACTGTATAAGGATATAATAAACACAATTAAAAACTTAAGGACATAATGAAAATTTGATGAATTCATAAATAGAGGTATAATTACCCTAATAAGTATACATATGTAAATCCTCTATATAATTTCTGAGAGCAACTCCAATGGCAAAAGCTATTTTGGAGAGTCAAATCTCTAAAATGGTTTTTTAAATAGTGTATATATGGTTTTTTTTGTTGATGTGTACTCCAATGGTAAAAGTCATTTTGAAGAGCCATTTTTTATATATTATTTTAAATATAATACAATTATTTTGTATATAATTTAATTATGCAATTAATTATATAACTAATAGGAGTAAATTATATAATTAAATTATTGCTTTTAAAAAACCCTCCAGCAATATAATTATTAATTCTGTATATAATTTTTTACTTTCATTCGACATTGATATTTTTCTATTTAAAAAAAAAAACATGAAAAAATAAAAATTCAAAAATACCTTGATTCAAAAAGGATATTAGAATATTAGAAAAGCTAAACTTTTGATTAATCACAACACTCCTCATCACTCTATCCCTCGTTCAATCTCAAACTCAAAACAAACTGCATCATGCCCATTGGACTTCAACGTCCTCCACAACCTAACATCTGACAGCACGGTATGATAACTCTTTTGTACTTGAGTTGCTATTAATAGCTAAAAATAGCTATTCACATAGCTCTTCCAGTGTAGCATATACACAAGGTTGTCAATACCGTTTTGGTCGTCGTTTTGATTTTTTTATTGGAACAAAACGTTTCGGTTTCGGAGCGTTTCGGCGTGCCGTTTCGGTGTTGTATTGTTCATATATAATTAATTATATATATGTATTTATGAAAAAAATTAAAATATTAATTTAACAAGTATAATTTAAATTCAAGATAAATTAACTTTAAATTATATAATACAAACACAAAGTCAAACAAACATAATCTCAAAATTAGAAACATCTCTAAAATGCCAAAATATTATGATAGTAAAATGTTCTAAAATAAAAGAAATATTATGATTTTGAGCCGGAACGGTACCGAGACGTTCCGACTGGAATTTAGCCGGAATTTTCCGGAACGGACCGGAATTAAAACCGAGACAAAAAGGACAACGTTTCGTCTCGGTTTTTTTAATGGCACGGAATGTTCCGGCCGGAACGGAACGGAATTAACAAGCCTCTATACAATTACATAAAAAAAACTAAAAAGAATAATATTTTAGCTTTGCCTTTGCTTATAGCTGCTCGGTTGGAGTTGTTTTTATTAATATTAAGATGCTCTTTGTTAAAAGAAAAAGAAAAGTGCCCTAAAACGATGCATGTTTTCTTTTTTTTTTCTTCCCAAGATGAACGCATTGCTGCAACATAATAATATATAGAGATAAGCTACGAGTATAATTATTAAAGAAGACCTCAAATAATCATGTCTTATATTTAAATGATTATTTTAAATCATTTCATCTTTTATTTTTCCTTGATGGCAACTTCAAACAACGTTAAAAACCATTACTGAAGTTATATAAAATGTTTTTCATGAATGCTTACGTAAGGAATGTTGTTTACCCGACCACTGCTTAATTTATGAATTGTTTAATTTCTTCATTTAAAGCACATCTTTAATCTCAAATCATGGTAAATTATTACAACATTATTGTTTTTCTCTTAGCAGCAGAACAACGCAGTTATGTTGCCTGTTTGGGAGTGCGGTTGCGGTAGCTTTTCAAAGTGTTTTTCGTGCCGAAATACATCAAAATGATGTTTTCTTTTCGTGCCGAAATACATCAAAATGATGTTTTTTTATTTTTAAAAAATTATTTTTGACATCAGCACATAAAATAATCTAAAAACACCAAACTGCCGGTTTTTAAAATAAAATAAAAGAAATTTAATTTTTTTCTAAACGCCGGTTGCAACGCACTCCCAAACTGGGTCAGTGGTTGCAGCCACCGCCACAATTTCCCTTCGCGACCAACATCATTCACTGCCTTGTAAGAACCCTTTTTTTTCTTCTTTTTTTTCCATATCTTGTTTCTACTCGTTATGCTATCTAACCCACCAGCAGCTTCTTCTTCTTCTTCTTTTTTTTTTTATTATTATTAAACTGAAAGGTCAATTTACACGTATCTCAGTTAATTTTATGAGTTCTAAAATTAATAATCATATATAAATTTTCAGATAGTATTTCTTCGTTAGCAAAATTTGTCCCAAAAGGGTTTGTAGATATTGCAATTATATAGAGTTCAAATAGCGGCATTTTCATGATGAAATTTAGGGTCTCCTAGAAAATATGATTTAGATCCTATAAACTCTTAAAAACTAATTTTCTATAAAATAGTGGTCTCCAAGATGGCGAACCTCTCTGTTCTTACCTCATAATTTTAGGTTATTTATGTACCATGTATAGATTTAGACCTATAAAATTACTTGTCACGTGTTTATTACTTTAGAATTTTTTAATAAAAGTTATTTTATAAATAAAATATATTAATATTGATGATGATTTTAAATCTTTCAATAACATATGATCTGATAATCCGCAGCTCATTATTTCTTAAGATAACAAGTTGCAGCATTAAAATAAAACAAAAATATCACTAAAGAACAAATTTCATGGTCGAAGGTTATTTTCTTGAGCATTATTGCGTTTTAAAAGTTCTTTTGAAAAAAAATACAATTTTTTTTTATTTAAAATTAAAATTTTTTGGTGTTTTTAAATTATTTTCATGTGTTGATGTCAAAAATAATTTTTTAAAAATAAAAAAAATATTATTTTGATATATTTCTAAAAAATACTTTCAAGAACAATTTCAACCACACTCTCAAACAGACAATGCCCTTTTTCTTGTGCAAGGAATGTTGTTTACTTCACCACCGCACTTGAATTATGGAATGATAAATGAATTTGGTCCCTGAATTGTTTAATTTCTTGAATGTAAGTTCTTTTAAAGCATATATCTTTAATCTCAAATCACCATAAATTAGTGAAATTAATATTATTGTTTCGACATTGTATTTTTTAACTAAAAACATAAAAGTATTTATTATTTTAATACATTATTAATTAAAAAAAATTAACACCGCAATAATTTTTCTTGACGACCATCATCATTCATTGCCCATTAACTTCGACACTTTTGTTTTTGCTTAATTGGATTTTGTGCATTGCTCATCCTACTAGTTTCTTTCTCTCAAAAAGTGCGTGTTTGCTGGTAATAGAGAGGAGATTTATGACTCTTTAAATAATAATAATAAAATAATAATAATTGGAGATTTATTAATAAGGGGCCCACCGGTCTAATTTCCCATTGGTGGTGTAAAAAGGTCAACAACATCAGAGTAAGGGTATTTTATACTACGTTCATTTAAAAAAAAATGATTTTATTTTTATTTTTTATTTTAAATTAATTTTTTTGATATTTTTAAATTGATTATCAAATTTTTTTTAAAAAAAAATATAATTTTGATGTATTTCTGAATGAAAAACACTTTAAAAAACAACATCAACCACACTTTCAAAAACAACATCTACCACACTTCCAAAGACATTAAGGGCCTGTTTGGGAGAGCTGTTACGGTAGCTTTTCAAAGTGCTTTTCGTGCTGAAATACATCAAAATGATGTTTTTTTATTTTTTAAAAATCATTTTTGACATCAGCATATCAAAATGATCTAAAAACACCAAACTATATTCATTTAAAATGAAAAAAAATTTTTTTACCAAAAGCTGCGGCACGGCGGGTGAAACGCCGCGCCAAACAGCTTCTAAGTGCTTTGGAAGTATGTTTGCGTTACTTTTGAAAATGTTTTTCATTCAGAAATATATCAGAATAATATTTTTTTTTAATTTTAAAAAATTATTTTTAACATCAGCACATCAAAATATCCAAAAACACTAAAATACTTTTAATTTAAAATAAAAAATAAAAAATAATTTTTTAAATTTTTCTTCATGAAACATGGGCAAACAACTCTAAAATGGAAGCGCCACGTTGGAACCATGGAAAAAAGGGGACCGAAGTTAGGCGTTGGCCAACTCGTCATGTTTTTCTTTTACTATTGTGTTTGTTGGAGTTTATCCAAGATTCCTTTTTTTGTACTCAAAATGTCATCCACTAATACAAAATTATTATGAAAAAACATTTAACATAATATTTTTTTTTTTTTAGAATTAAATATGCATGACACTTCCTGACAAGTTGTTCAGCTAATTTAAACGAAGAATTGTTTGTTGAACTCTTAAGACATATTGGTATGAAAACATATGTTTATAAACTCCACAAATATATTGGTTTGAAGAGGTATACCTCTAAAATTTAAAGACATATTAGTTTGAAAATATATTATTTTGTTTACATGTTTCAATTTGATATTAATATAAATCAATTAAAAAATAATCTTATCATCTCGCTATTTTTTCTCTTCAAACTCTCCATCCACTTTTTTTTTTGGATTCCAGAAAATCACACCCCCTGTAAAATGCACTTTGTGGGGCCGGTGAGCGAGTAAAATCCTGATTGTTCTAAGTTTTTACAAGAGGTGCACGTTCTAATTCGAACTTGAGACCTGCTGTGCAGATTTTAAGTATTTTTCCATCACGCCACACTTTTTAGAGACAACTCTCCATCCACGATTATTATAGACAAAACAAAACTTCTCAATAAACTTTTAGAATATATTGCTTCTTTAATCCTACAACAAATATAATAGGGGTAAATAATATCTTAAAATAATGATCTTCACGTCTCAAAACTTGTTTATTATACTATTGACTCCGCTATATCCAACAATATTTTTTGATAAAAAAACAAAAAAAAATACTAATAACAGTAAGATCATGTGAAAAAAACAATGTTTCTTAGATAAAATTATTTTCTTAATAAACATGAATAATTGTCGTAATATTTTTTATTTGTATGTATGTTAAACTATATATATACATATGTATATGCGTGTGTGTGTATGTATATGTTTCCATTCATTCTTCACGTGCATGGAATATACGGGTGGCAAAATGCTTATATAATAAAGGTGAGCTTGATTAAAGTAAAGGGTACGTGTATATTGAAATATTTTTCAGGGCTTTTATTTGGTTGCTTTCCTTCTCAACAGGCATGCATTGAAAAATATGACCGGCAAAGAAAGTAGAGAGTTGACATCAATCACAAGAAAAGTTTTAGGGTTGTGGTCCACATGATCTAGTTTACAAGAAAAGAAATGGCCTATGATGTGGGTCCAGTACCCAGGTCCTCCGGCGAAAAATTAATTAATTATATATATATATATATATATATATATATATATATATATATATATATATATATATATGGGTGTGTGTGATATTTAATTTATGTGGTGAGCTAGCTGTGAAGCGTGGACAGAATTCACTCACTCCACAAAGGTATCAGGTTTGACTTTTGTTACATTGTTTTTGTAGTGTGTGCAATAACAAAAGAGGCAAAGAACTATAGGGTAAAAATATTTTTTTATTTAGAAATGTATTAAAATAATATTTTTATTTTTATTTTTTTAAAATTATTTTTGATATTAGTATATTAAAATGATCTAAAAATATTAAAAAAGTTTAATTTAAAATAAGAAATTAAAATATATATTTTTAAAATTTTTTAAAAGCGTTTTCTAAAAGCACTTCCAAACACCCCCTAAATAGTTAGATTTGTGAGTGAGTTGATTCGTAAAATTATATATTTTTACGAGTCACCATAGTCAACATGTATATATTTTGCAAAATTAGATTAAAATTTAAAAATCAGTAAAATCATGAGTTAATTCGATAAAATCGATCAAAATCGTTAAATTAGTAAACTCTTACCGAGTTTACTAGTTTGCCAAAGTTGAATAATTAAATAACATGTTGTCACATAATCTCAGTATCTTATTCCAATTCAATTAATTAACTCATCCTCGTTTTTCTCTCTCAGATCTTAACCCTAACACTAGCAGCAACTCAAAAAATCGTGTTGTTCATCTGCCATTGTTGTGACCCAAGTAAATCACTGCCTCAATCCTTAATGCTTGTTGCTGGCCAAAATAAACTCAATAGTGAGGGAACCGTTCAATTTTCTTTTTTTATAGGGTGTTTTTTTTCCAGCAGATTAAAAAAACATTTCCATTCTATTGATAATAAAGAAGATGGATTTTTTTTCACTCAAAAAAATAAGTTTAAATATTTAATAATAATAATAATTTATTTACGATTTTATAATCTAATTTTAAGATTCAAGTTTAATTTTGACATTTTTTTGAACAACTATATATGAAAATATATATTATCACTCCTAATATTCATTCCTCGATATAGGGTTCTGTTTTTCTTAATTTCTAGTTACCTTCGGTAGACCTTGAGAGATGTATTAATCTCTTATATATGTATGTATGTATATATATGTATTAGTCTCTCTCTCTCTCTCTCTCTCTACATATATATATATATATATATATAATAAAAGGATGTAATTTTTATTATATATATATATATATATATATCTTGGGATTTTTATTAAATAAAAAAGTGTTATTTTATTTCTTATTTTAAATCTCATTTTCGGTATTTACAAGCAATTCAAAAGGAAGATTTGAACTACTATAGATAGAATTAGAATTAGAATTAGAATAATAGTGGGGTTAAATCACTAAAATTATTCATTAACACATGCAAGAATTCCAATCACTTAATTAACAAAAAAAAGAAGCATGTCTTAATGATCTCTAAGTGACTAAAGAACATTAATCTCTAGCAGTAATCTATGTGCCTGTTCTTTCAAACTCCATAGTAGTAATTAAAAAAAAAGAAGGTAAAAAAGGTGAGCAAAGAGGCAACTACAAGATCCCAGTAAATGAAAATAAACAAAAAGTGCCAGCAGGGTATTGGTATTGGCCTGGTAGTCAATAAGGGCTTCTCCCTTCCTCTCACCCCAGGTTCAAGCCTTGTCAGGCACCCCTGTCACCCCCGCGGTGCCTTACATGCTCATTGGGTTTGCAAGATGTTTAATGGATCCAGAGATTTAATTGTGGTGCGCGCAAGCTGGTCCAAAAGTTCCATATTTATCAACAAACGTAATGAAAAAATAAAATCACACGCCGGAAATTAATTATCAAAACCCGGCTGACTCGCAACATGGACTTTTTGGTGACTGCTCTCCCTCCCTCCCTCCTCTCTTTCTTTGATTATTATTTTCTGTTTTGCTCATCTGGGCGTCTGACTGAGCAATGCATGGAATAGCTCCACTCTAGTTGAGTGAGTAATGAGGAGAGAGAGAGAGAGTGTGTCTTAAATTTTAGAGAGAGAGAGAGAGAGAGACCGACTGACTCCCTTCTCCCCTTCCTCTCCCTCGAATGTGGTGATGACTCAGAATTTAAAAGCCCACCAGACTGTCCCTCTTTAAAAACCCCTTCACCACCAGCGACACACATTTTCACAAACAAGCGAACTCAGCAAGATACACACTCCCAGTAAGGTTTCGTAGGAGTAGTGTTGTGTTGTAGAGGGGTGTTTTTGGTTTAGAGAGAGAGAGATTAGAGATGCTTAATTAGAGCCCAAGATTTAATCTTTTTTTTTCTTTTTGAAAAATCTCTCTCCTTGACTCACTCTTCTGAAATCATGCCAAATTGTTTGACATTCCAGCCGTTTCCCCCCTTATGATATGCCTTCGAAAACCAAATGCTTAAACCCCTTTCAACTTCTCCTCAAACCCCAAAAAATCAAAAATCGAACAGTCCTTTTATTTTGTACTCTACAGGAATATTACTATAGCCACAGTCATGGTATATTATAGCATGGATCATCAATCTTGATGGATTCTTTCTTTGCTCTATAGGGGACTCATCTTCTTCTTCTTCCTCCTCCTCCTCCTCTTCTTCTTCTATTCTTCTCCTTTTTGTTGCTGTTTCTATAAAGGCTTCTTTTTTGGGGAAAATGGAATATGGCAGTGGTGGAGGAGGAACTAGTGGCGGTGGTGGTGGTGGAGACCATGACCCCTCTGATCCTCAAAGGAGGAAGAAGCGTTATCACCGCCACACTGCTCTCCAGATTCAGAAGTTGGAGTCGTAAGCACTCTTTCACATTGCAATCTCTTTGTTTTCGTCAATCATGCAATCCGTTGATGATTTAGTACAGTTGCTTTTGTGGGGTATATGACATGTGTGTGAATAATGTTGCTTAAAGTATTGGTATTTATGGGTTGCTGATGTTTTTTCTTGTTTTGTGTTGTACTATGGGGGAATGAAGAATGTTCAAGGAGTGTCCACACCCAGATGAGAAACAAAGGTTACAGTTAAGTAGAGAGTTGGGTTTGGCACCAAGGCAGATCAAGTTTTGGTTTCAAAACAGGAGGACCCAGATGAAGGTGAATTGGAGATTCTTGTTTTGTTTGTCCCTTGTTTTGTTTTTGATTGAATTCTGTTAAAAGTTATTAAAAGGTTTGTTTTGTTGTTCTTGGTTAATGGTTCAGACTCAACATGAAAGAGCAGATAACAGTGCTCTTAGAGCTGAGAATGATAAGATCCGATGTGAGAATATAGCCATTAGAGAGGCACTCAAGAATGTAATTTGCCCCTCTTGTGGGGGTCCTCCAGTTACGGAGGATTCCTATTTTGATGAACACAAACTGAGAATGGAGAATGGTCAATTGAAAGAAGAGGTTTGCTTCTATGTCTTGAACTCTCTCTCTCTCTCTCTGTCTCAATTTTTTTTATTTTAATTTTTTCATGCACCATTCATGAAATGGTTTGCTAAATTTTGGTTGCTGTGTGTTATGTGGTTGTTGCAGCTTGATAGAGTTTCTAGCATTGCTGCTAAATACATTGGGAGGCCAATTTCCCAGCTCCCTCCAGTGCAACCTTTTCACATTTCTTCATTGGATTTAACAATGGGGAATTTTGGGGGCCAAGGGATTGGTGGCCCTTCACTTGATCTTGATCTTATCCCAACTAGTTCAAATTTGGCTTTCCAACCACCAGTCATTTCAGATATGGACAAGTCCCTTATGACTGATGTTGCTGCAAATGCTATGGAGGAATTGTTAAGGCTTTTGCAAACCAACGAACCTTTGTGGATGAAATCATCCGCTGATGGGAGAGATGTTCTTAATCTCGATAGCTACCAGAGGAACTTTCCAAGGGCTATGAGTCACTTAAAGAATCCCAATGTTCGAATAGAAGCATCCCGAGATTCAGGTGTTGTTATCATGAATGGTGTAGCCTTGGTCAACATGTTTATGGATTCTGTAAGTCCTTTTCTTACTCTCTAATAATATATTTTTTGGACACCCAAGATATCTTAATTATTAAGGCTGTCTCTAAGTTGTATCACTGATTGGAGCTCGCAGAACAAGTGGATCGAATCATTTCCCACGATCGTGTCTGTGGCAAAGACCATTGAAGTAATTTCATCTGGAATGTTGGGTAGTCACAGTGGCTCTTTGCAACTGGTAATGAAAAAAAGCTTTAAATTGCTTGCTTTTGTTTCAACATCTTGGCACGAAGAATTATTTATCATATGAAATGTGCTTTTTTGCAGATGTATGAAGAGTTGCAGGTGCTTTCACCCCTGGTTCCGACTCGGGAATTCTGTATCCTCCGGTATTGTCAGCAAATTGAGCAAGGCTTATGGGCAATTGTTAGTGTTTCATATGATATTCCACAGTTTGCTTCCCAATTTCGATGTCATAGGCTTCCCTCTGGATGCTTGATCCAGGATATGCCAAATGGATACTCGAAGGTTGTCTAGTTACTCCTGAGAATTACATTTTATGTTATTACTTAGATGTTTCAACTTCAAAACAGTGATATTTTTTGTACTTAGTTATTAACCTGAAGTGCAAAACAGGTTACTTGGGTGGAACATGTAGAGATAGAAGACAAAACCCCAACTCATCAGCTTTATAGGGATCTCATTCACAGTGGTATGGCCTTTGGAGCAGAACGATGGCTTACTACACTTCAAAGGATGTGTGAAAGAGTGGCATGTCAAATGGTGTCAGGCAGTTCCACCCGGGATCTTGGAGGAGGTAAATTTATTGCCATAGTCAAGTCTTTTCAGTCAATCATGATTTTAAATGTCTATTTTCATTTTTCAGTCATTCCATCACCAGAAGGTAAGAGAAGCATGATGAAACTTGCCCAACGAATGGTCAGCAGTTTCTGTTCTAGCATAAGCACATCTAGCAGCCACCGATGGAGCACGCTATCTGGGTTGCATGATGTTGGGGTTCGAGTTACAATCCATAAGAGCACGGATCCTGGCCAACCTAATGGTGTAGTTCTGAGTGCAGCAACCACATTTTCACTTCCAGTTTCTCCTCAAAATGTCTTCAATTTCTTCAAGGATGAAAGAACTCGACCACAGGTGATGTATAATTTGAAATTGGCGGTGGAATGACTCTTGGCATGTTGCTTGGTAAATGTTCCATTGATAAACTTCTTTCTGATTTTTTGGCTTTTGGTTTTGGGACTTTTTTTTCTTTAGTGGGATGTACTCTCTAGCGGCAATGCAGTCCAAGAAGTTGCCCATATCGCAAATGGTTCACATCCCGGGAACTGCATATCCGTTCTTCGAGTAAGGCTATCACAGCTTGGCCTAATCTCTACCTTTTATAGTGAATTGTTTCACTGCATAAAGTAAATTGCTTATTTAATGACTTTTCATCACTATAATTTTCTGCAATAGGCCTACAATACTAGCCAGAACAATATGTTAATACTGCAAGAGAGCTGCGTCGACTCGTCAGGATCACTTGTAGTCTATTGTCCTGTCGATCTACCAGCCATCAACATAGCAATGAGCGGTGAGGACCCTTCTTACATACCTCTGCTGCCATCAGGATTCACCATTTCTCCTGATGGCCGTCGAGACCAAGGAGATGGTGCGTCAACAAGCTCTAATACCCAAGGAAGCATGGCTAGGCTGAGTGGCTCACTAATTACAGTAGCATTTCAAATACTAGTCAGCAGCCTGCCATCTGCAAAATTGAACCTGGAGTCAGTGAATACAGTTAATAATCTTATCGGCACCACTGTCCAGCAAATTAAGGCTGCCATGAATTGTCTTAGTTCCTGATGACCAGATTCTGCTACTGCAAACATAACTGTTTCCCTTTCTCTCTACCTTCTTTTAATACGGAGATCAGAGAAAATTAAAGTCTTGTTCTCGCTGGTGGTATTCATTATGGAGAGAAGTTCTGGGGTTGGTTGGGACTTTGAATGCCCTCTTCAAGAACCAAAGATGCTTATTTACTGCTGCTGCTGCTGCCGGTGGTGCCTATTTTTGCTGCCACAACTCATTACAATCTACACCAACTAAATTTATTTATTATTTTTACAAGCCCCTTTTTTAGTTTTTGCAAAAATTCACGTTGGAAGAGGTAGCCTATAAAGAGGGAGTCAAGAACGCACCATAAATATTTTTCTTGCTTAGAAGGGGGTAGTAATAAATCTGCCATCCATTCCTTTCCTTCATCACCACCCCGACTCGGCAAGAAAGAAAAATTGTGGTTCGGGTATTGACTTCTGTTCATGGACATACATTCTATCTAGTCTATCATTGATGTTCTATCTCTGTTTTATTTTGTTATTGTTTTTATTATTTTTTTGGCCGTGTAATAAAATCTCTTAAATGATGTATTGTGTGTGGATTCCATGTTAGTGTGTGAACGGAGAGAGCCATGGGACACGGTGGGGCAGCCATGGCTATCTTGCTCGTCATCAATGCTGGGCTCCACCTCATTCATGGCCAAGTCTTTCTCATTATACTAAAAAGTCTTTGAATTTCAAAAGATTGTTTTTAACTGCATTTGCCTTGACATTTTCTGGTGGAGAGGATTTCCATTTTATTGATATGAGCACGCCCCGATGGGTCATTTGTTCCTTTTCTATTATTGCTACGGGGGCTCCACTTTCTTTTTTGTTTTTAGTGTATTTGAATTTTATATGCTTTTCGATTTGACTGTGGATCCTTTTTCAATCACATTTTGGCGTCTTCGAGAGCATGGTAAAACTGTGTTAGTAATAATAATAAAACACTAAATAATGAGTTTTTGAATTTCAGTATGATATAGCTGAGTTTGTAAGTATTTTCATTTTTGATTTTTTTAAAATTATTTTGATATGATGGTATCAAAAATAAACTTTCAAATAAAAAAATTATAGTATTTTAATATATTTTCAGGTGATTTATATGTTATTCTTAGAAATTTATAATTTGTATGATACATTAAAAAATCAATAAAAAAAGTAATATTAATATGTCAAAACTCATCTTATAAAACCTTTACTCATAAAACCAAAAGGAAAGAGAAAAAAACTCTCTTTACTCTACTAATTACTAAAATTTGACTCGGTGATAAAAACTTGAGATTAAAGGGTTTGCTTTCTCTATGGTCTCAAGTTCGAGTCCTAGATTCGAACTCTATGGTTGCTAATATGATGACCATTGGAGGCTTACATGGTCGTCAATTTCAAGGCTTGTAGGATTAGTAGAGGCGTGCGCAAACTGATCCGGATATTCATATTAATAAAAATAAAAATAAAAATAATTGGTTATTTCGAGTTCAACTCGAATCCATAATTCATTAAAGAAATCAGGTTTGGGAGACCAAACCAGCAGTGTGGCTCATAGATTTTATAGCAATTAATTTGCTTGTAAAATATGTCATGCATATTATTAATTTTTATCATATGATAAAGACTTTGGATCCCGGTTTCTCTCAATCATTTATGCCATATAGTTCATATCCTAAGGCCCCTTATGCTATCTCATAAAGGGTACAAAAAGTAATAACTCAAACCCTCGTGTGACAGGCATGGCTGTTGAAGAATGTTATAAATTCTAAAAAAAAAAAAAAAAAAAACATTAATGCTCTGTGAATGTTTGATGATCTTACCGGTTCCTACCATGCCGATGAGTTTAATTTTCTTGGCAAGATTTCGACCTCGTAGAACCCTCACGTGCCCTAATTATACAAACAGGGATTGCCTTGTTCTTTAACTCCAAAGAATGTGATTTGCTTTAAATGGGATGTTACATTTTTTTATTTATTTATAAAGAAAAATATCATGTTAATGGTTGACTTTCGTGCTCAATATTTGCATATAAAACCTAATGACAATGTTATATATATATATATATATATATTAGTTTATTGTCTCACAATCAATTCTTTTTTTAGCATAATAAACAATATACCAATCATAGAGATGACATTGTTATTAAATTTAATGTAGTGGGTTCACTTTAAAATCTTTCAATTCAATTTCTTGACTAACTCGAGTTTAAAATTAAATTATATGAGAATTGAATTAACTTATTTCATTGTTAATTTATAGGTAACCTAATTGATTGCTAAAAACAATATATAAGAATGAAATTGAGATAAAAAATAATGAAATTAGTTGAAAAATCTCTCGACATAGCTTCTTATATAATCTAATTTTAATATTAAACTCGTAGAAGTTGACTCAATGTAAGTCAATTGAAAAAAAATAAAATTAAATACAACTTAATTTATTTATAATTTTTTTTAATAATAAGGTTAAAAAAGAAATTTAAAGGCTTAAAGCACTCTAAAGTCAAATTGATAGGTTGTCACTGTACTTACATTAATTCCAGTGTTACCAAGTGATTAGTTAAATTTTGTTCAAAAATATATTAAAATAATATTTTTTATTTTAAAAATATTATTTTTGACTAATAATTTAAAAATATTATTTTTTTAATTTAAAATAAAAAGTAAATTGAAGTCACCGTACTACAATTTGTTTTGGAAGTGACTGTTAAGAAAAGCACCAGCTATTAATAGGAAGGCTTGATTGATTGATTGGTGGTGAAATAAAATAAGAGAAGACAATTTAGCAGAGATGGTCCCACCAGTGGAGTGTGTGTGAACAGGTCTTTACAGATATTGTCTCCTAGATTTATCTTCTTGTTGCTGTTTGGAATTACACCGACTTTCTTTAAAACTTTGATTTTTTTTAAAAAATTATTTTAATATGATAATATTAAAAATACATTTTAAGATTTTAAAAAGGAAACTCTTACCATTGTTTCAAACACTTAATTTTTTAAAGTGGTTAGGTCATTTTTGCGAGAGCTGTTGCGGTAGCTTTTCAAAGTGTTTTTTGTACCGAAATATATCAAAATGATATATTTTTTTATTTTTTAAAAATTATTTTTGATATCAACACATCAAAATGATCTAAAATCATCAAATCATATTCATTTAAAATGAATTTTTTTTTTTTACCAAAAGCTGCGGCACGGCAGGTGAAAAGCCACGCCAAACAGCTTAATGACCTGTACCCGGTGGCCAAGCTAAGTTTGTTTTAATTTATTTGGATAAAATATTGATTTAATAAAAATAAATTAATTTATTATATTTTTAGTCATTTAATTGATACAAACAAACATAATTCAAATCTCTTCAGAACTATGTTAATTGCTTTTTAAATAAAATAATTAACTCAATGACTTCATTTCTTGATCATATTAAACCCTAACCATCTAGGAAGGTTAACTTCAAAGGTTGAAAACAAAAACATCTTTGTACAAAAAAAAAAAATATATATTTTGTTCAAGAAACTCGTACATTGACAATAACAATGTTACTATGGTTTCCAATTCATATGTTGACCACAATTTACATGGAAACTTTCCACGTTGCCATACATCCCGACGATTTCCTTACTTATATTACAAAACACTGAATCTAAGCCCTCATGAACGAAGAATTATTTGAGTGAGGGGCAAAATTATTTGATCGAGAGTTCTTGCCATGCTTGAGACGCTTCTGCCGATATCTCCAGGCAACTTGAATGCGGGTGGCAGCAATGGCTCTCCAGTAGGGGGATTGATACCTGTCAGAAGGCAAAACTAAACAAAGTCAAGTGAAAGAGCTTGTTGTTTTAATAGTACATTCTGCAACCATTGATTTAATGTGCCATTGACATGTACCTCGAAGCAAAATCATCTATCTATTCAAAATTTTACTCAAAGATGTTCTTGTGATCATCCTACAGAGTTCACATACAGCAAAGCCCTTCACATATGTATAATGAAACTTGTCATTGTTCTATGTAAGCATGTTCAGCACTGTATTTATCGTCAAATCACAACTTCATTGGAAGTTAAAAGCCACCTGCACAAGTTGCCTAAATAGTACTGCTTTACCCTACAATCCTTTTCATGAAGCTTGTAGTATTGTCTACCACAAAGAAGATCAAAGTTTTTCTGATAGGTAACTTTAGAATCCTTGCATCAAGACATTGATCTGACAATTAACTTTATGATCCTAGGGAAGGATTTATTTTCATTCACCTTTAAATATTTTTAAATTAGATACCCTGTCACTAAAGAAAGTGTTTACAAAACCTAAATGATCAACCAGAACAAACTCTAAAATAGCACCCCTTCTCTCATTCCCGTTTCCAAGTCTATGGCCCAAATGCATACCCATAAGTATTGTCATTGCTTCCCATATACCCATGAAATCTTCTTGAATAAATTCTTCATAAGGCATCTCTAAGATAAGTTCATCTACATGTATTATTCCCATCCTTTTTCTATTCTGTTGATCCCTGTGACTTCTTTTAAGCTCATACACATATATTATTTCCACCCTGTTTTTTTGTTTTTAATCCCTCTAAACCCAGAAGTTTATGACTCATCCATAATCTCTTGAATGATAATATCCAAGATTATGATTAAGATACTAAATCCATAACAATGATACTGGAATGCACAAAAATAAAATTCTTATAAATATTATTCTCATTTTTTAATTTTTTTGTTGTAAATGTGTTGAATGAAAAGACATGATATGAAATTTTAATGTTATTTAAAAAATTTGATTTTCATAGAAGGTAATTTCTCAACGGAAAAGATGAAAAGCTTTCATAATAATTGACATACATTGTTTTCCCGCATAACAAAGTCAAACTGATATACTTATTAGAGCATATGCAAAAAGATATGAATTGGCATCAGAATAACCTTATGGCTCCTTGGACGAGAGGATTCCGCAAGTTTCTTGCAAAAAGGCTGGTGACTTGTTCAAGGTCTGCGGCACTGAGTGAAAATGCTTCTACATTTGTTAAGCATTTTACTGTCCTGTTGCTAATCAAACGCTGTCCAGAAATCTTGATTTTCCTTCCATCTGCACCAGGAACCAAAATAAACCATGTTCATTCTTTTACGGCTTGACAGAAGCCATCTAAGCGGATAACTTAAACCAGTCAATAATGAAGTGATATAAGAATCAATATATTTTTAAGAATAATAATATACCTTTGGACACTGAACTATGCTCAAGAAACCATGTGAGAAGTTCCTCACCACAAACATTCCCTTCAGATAACGCTTCCACTGTCCCATCATGTCCAATGCTTTCCAATTTTCCGCGCACAATAAAAACCATCTTCTCAACCAAGCCACCAGCATATAAGACTTCACTCCCCATAATGTATATTTTCTGTTTTAATTTCTCACAAACAGCATCTAAGATATGTTCATCCATCAGGTGAAAAATCCATACCTACAAAATGTTATACATAAATACATAATAATTCAAAATTCATGATTTTATTTAAATAAGAAAACCTAATTAGACAACTAATACGGTATTTCTCTTTGGTTGGAATGAGCTATGGAGTTTGAAAGCCACCTCATAGTCAAATTAAATTGGGGAGTTATAAGCCCCAAGGATCTAAAGTAATAAATGGTCATTCAATATGTAGTTGTATCTTACTTTCTTGACAAATTTGAAGAGGTGTCTTCTTATATCTCTCTGGAGGTCCTCAGGCAAATTCTCCAAAAGCATTTCTTCATTTACCCCTCTAGTAGCAGCCCAATGGTACCGTTCAGCTTCTATCACTCTCCTACATGCAAGCAGTTTCAGCAGTTATTAGATCCATGAAACATATGCCAGGGAAGACAACCATACATAGATGTAAATCATTACAAGTGCATCACAAAGAGGAAGAAAACATTATAGATGGAAATGCATGAAACAATAAAAAGGGATAGCAATATGCAAGTCATAGTGAAAAAATATATTTCAGGACATAAACAAGGGTTTTGAATCAAGTTTGGTTGCACTATATAGAGCCCAATGACAGGGTTTCACTCATTGTGCACCTTGCCTTGAAATTGTATGCATTTACATTAAATTTCAACACTAATCCTTCAAGTCAGAAAATATATGATAAAAGTGAGTATGTGTGTGATGGGGAGAGAGGATTCCCAGGAAAAAAAAAAACAAAGAAAGATATATAAAGAGATGAGAAGTTAGAAGTTAAAACAAATGGCACACCTTCTTAGTTCTACCGGCAAGCGCCGATGTCTCATCCACTGATCAACATCACGTTGCCTTAGTGACATTTCTGACCTCCTATAAGGGAGAACAATAAATATTTGTTAAGTAATGATTAGACAAACAAATGACATTCTCGTCTACTTGCAAATAGCAAATTAGGAATAGAAAACTGATTGGTTCACACCAATTGCATCATGATGGCACCTCATCAAAAGTGACATACAGGTTTACAACATTTTCTTCTCAAGATGCAATCGAAATAGAGCTTGATCACATTTCACACATATCACTTCCATCTTTGGTGATTAAAATTAAAATATACTCACATTCATCAAGATTAACTTTGTTGAGTACCCAATTTGTGTAAGCCTATTCTTTAATTGATTCAACAACTAAACTTGATGTGATATGAAATGATATCAAAAGAGTAGCCCACTAGAATAAGATAAAACATCATGAAGAACTACAAGAACTTGTGAATATGTTTTTCATTGAAACTAAAGAGATTAATCAACATATCAAAGTTGACTTTTATGGCATTAGAGATGAACAACAATATGTACAATAAATGTGTCCAAATGGGCAGCAATTTTATCCATTTTTCTTCCATCCTACAACTTGACTTAAGACAACTATTATAATATCTAATGAGGTGACCATAAAAAAAAATTCAGAAGCAGAGCATGTAAGACAATATAGATATAAATAAATATACAAATAAATCTAAGCACCCTATTTATTTGATACATTGCTGTCAAAATGATAATAAAGGTGATGACATCACTTCCAAGTTTCAATGCGCATATCATGGATAAAAAACCATATTATTGGAAACAAAGAAAAATTTCAATTGAATAAATTTAGCAATTCTACATCTGAATAGGATTATCTCATTGATGACACTGAGCCAGTCACATAAGGGATGAAACTTTTAGAAGGAACCATGACATGCACTCTCAAGATTATTCAAAAAGAATTTTGTTTTCATTGATAGCTTATATTATTCAAAGTCTCTTGTTAAAATAGTGGACTTTGCATCAGATGCTTTCCTTATGGAGAGCCAGAGCTCAAGCTTGATGGAGTTACTTTAATATTGGCTAATCGCACTACCTCAGGTTGTTTGTCTATTTAAAGGGAAGAAAAAGTTGTATAAGATGCATCTAAAACCCATGAAAGAGTTTTAAGATGCGAAATGAAAAAATACCTTTAAGTCTTAACTCAGGATAATCAACAGTATAGACAAGCACAGGCTTAAAATTTCTTCCTCACTAAGCACCATTCAACATGCTCATTCTAACCCAGACCATCCATGCTTTCAAATAAGAACACTATTGAAACAAATTCACAAGAATAATGATTTCACCAACAAAAATATAACCAAAAAATAATCCTAACCAAGGGCTTTTGCATGATATTTAAGAAGAAACTTGTAACAGTAAATTATACCTCCTACCGAGAGCCTGAAGAAAGTTCTGCATATTTCCTATGAGAAAAGCAAAGAGCAAGAGGCCAATTCCAATTACTGCCATGGTAAATAGGATTTCCCAAATAAAATAGCTCGGTATCTGGTTTCCAGCGAGAGTGCTGATTTGCTTCACAAAAAAAACAAATATATATATATATATATATACACACACACATATAAGATTATGTCAACACGAAATAAAAGGAGTATTATAGTTCGCACCAATAATTACATAACTATAATGATTGGAAAAAAAGAGTCAATGACTTCTTTTTGAGATCAAGCAGGTTTGTGGCATAAAATTTAAGAGTTATATTATTCAAGGAATCATCTCACCTAAAAGTTTAAGTTGTTAGATGAGACTCCAAGATATGATTTATATTATTCTCTAACAATGAATAAATACCCTAAGAAATCAAGGGTTTCAGGATAAACAGGATTAAATAGACTATATTGTAACTTAGGCAACACTCACCAAATAAAAAAATAGATGATGTCATTCTACAACATAGAACTAAGAAATTCTGTATCCATAAAGATTTTTTAATAATCATTCAATCGACCAACACTTTCCACATAACTTGTTGTAGCCAACAACACATCTGTACCTTTAGTTTAAGAAACCTATCTCCACTAAATTAAAATAAGAACATATGATTTCATAAGTCATATTCAGCATGCTCAAAATCCATGTACAGTGACATGCCAACATGATTGATATGTACATTCACTCGCTTCATGATTTTGCTAATAATCTCCTTAAGCAACATGGTTTTGAGAATGGCAGTGGGATATGCGATCTCCATTTTTGGACATATTGAATTCTTTTATGGCAATGGACTTTTCATGATTTGTAGGAGGACCTAGGAACACAGCCATGATACAAAAGCACCTTCACCAATCTTGCCGATGAGATTTTGTTGGTGCAGCCATGAGCTTCTAATATGGAGTGAATGATTTTTTCATGATTTAAAGATGGTAGTGAAAGAATGATTGTTGAATTGAATTAATAGTGGAATACTAAACGGCTCTGAATTCAATAAAATTAAACTAGATGAACAATTAGCAATTAAAAGATGGCAATGAATGGATGGTTGTTGAATTGAATTGATAGTGGAATACTAAACGGCTCCAAATCCAGTAAAATTTAACGACTAGATGATGAATTAGCAACTTACCATTAAAACTTTGATCCAATGGTAAATATTAACTAAATAAAATCAAGGGAATGCTAATTCATTCTGCTTTGATACAGAAATTCATTACAACCTTAAAGCCACTGTTAGATTAGGTTCGAGAATTAGTGCACTGGAGTGATCAATCACCCATCAAACAAAAAAAAGGGAAAATGAAGAAGATATTATTGAAGAATAAAAGCACGATGATTAAAGACAATATTCTTAGTAACAACACCAACTTTGTAAACACGGTTGACAACTCAATATGTGCTACCTTATTTAATCTAGCCAAATGTAGAAATATATATTGTCTGATTTCTAAGAAATAAAATAGACAATGACATTGCAAATAAAATCTGGAATTACTGTTTAAGAATTTGAAGAGTTTTTGTTTCTTGTTTTCTAACCTAGAGATCTGTTTTTTTTTTTTTTTAATTACCTAATTATGGACTCCCAATCAATATTGTTGAAAATAAGAAAGAAAAAAAAAAAACCTTCTTCTTCTTAAAACCTACGTATCATAGCCTTGTTTGTTTTTTCTCATCTTCAGACTAAGTCATACAAGTCAGCAATGACTAACACCCAAAGAAATCCAATCATTCCTTCTCACTCTTCTGCCATTCAAAAACCATTTCACCCAAACTTGTATATGTTGATTATTCATAGAATCCAGCCATTTGCTTCACTGCTACAAAACTCAATGGACACCGCTATCTCGAGTGGGTTGAGTCTGTAAAATTGATTATTGATGGAAGATGCAAAGGGAACATTGGATTGGGAAAGCACCAAAAACTGAGGCTAGTAATTCCAATAAAAAAATTGGTCGTCCAAAAATTCTCTTATCATTGCTTGGCTCATCAATTCGTTGGAACCAACAATAGAAAAAACTCACTTATTTCATCCCATTGCTACAAATGACTAGCAGGCTATGAGAGATCTATGTTGTTCAAATATAGAGAATTATTCTCAAATTTTAGGTTTAAAATTAGACTCTAGAAATCCAAGAAAAATGATGATGATGTTACTATATATTATAGCAAAATGATAGCAGGATTTTATAGCAGCAAATTGACTAGTTTAATGATGACGTTTAGAAGAATTCAAATGACCATGCTCGACATAAGAGGAGAAATGTCACGGTTTATGTTTTTTGTCTGCCTTAATAGGAGTTTGGATGAGGTTTGAGGCCACATTCTTGACAGGAACCCGTCACCCTGTATTCATGATTTTTTTATTGATGTCAAGTTTGGTGAATTAAGGAGAAAAATCATGTTGCACAATGTTGAACGAGGTTTCAACTTGGAACCTGAAAGTTCTGCTCTTGGTACAAAAGGTGTTGTTTCTAACAATGATTGACATAAGAAACCATGGTGCATGCATTGCTAAAGAGATTCAAACTTGAAGCTTCTGATAACAATGGAAAGTCAAATCTCCAGCTCTCTACCTAATCATCCAGCTATATTATAATCGTTGTTGATTTCCTCATTCTCTGCTTATGACCGTTGCTGATTTATTTAGCTCAGTATCAAATCCCTACAGTTTAGGGAATATTGTTGTATATATACCACACGAAATCATCACAGTGGGTATCCTCTTGTAAACACAATCTAATACAATATTATTCCTTCATGGTATCAGAGCCTCACGTCTAACGACAACATACATATTTTTTTCTTCTTTCTTCTTTTCCTGCTATTCCTCTTCTTCTTCTCCATGGAAGCCATTAATTCAACTGCAACTGCTGGTGTTGTAGTACCCAGCCACTCTGGGTTCATGTCCATCAAGCTTGACAGAACCAATTATCCACTCTGGCTTGCCCAAATTGTCCCGATTCTAAAAAGCAAGAATTTAATGGGTTTTGTCACAGGAACAAACCCTTGTCCACCAGAATTTAAACGCAACTCTGATGGCACCATCACTACTGAGGTCGATCCTCGGTACACCGCCTGGCATCAACAGGACCAGATGATCCTGAGTTGGATTAACAACTCTCTTTCTCCAACTATATTGTCTACAGTGGCTCGATTCACATCGTCACAAACTACCTGGGTTTCACTTAAGAGAAGATATGCCTCTGAGTCGAAAAATAGAATCTTGCAACTCCGGCATGATCTACTCACCGTCAAAGGAGACGGTCTGTCCATCACAGATTTTGTGGACAAAATAAATCATCTTGCTTTAGCAGGCAAACCAGTTGACGATGATGAACTCGTCAACATCATCCTCAACAATGTCGGCCCTGCATATGAAATCACAGTCAGCTCTGCACAAGCCCGTGATAACCCTATCTCTTATGATGATCTTGTTGCCTTGTTGCTTAATGCAGAAATGAGGCTTAAGGCGCAGCAAATACCATCTCTTGAGGCAAATCCCACTGCCATGTATGCTCCCAAAGCTTCACACAGCAACAATCATGGCCGTCAGTCTATGTCTCACCGTGGATCTAATATGAGAGGAAAGGGGTCCTCTGGTTTTCGTCGAAATTCAAACTGGTCCCAACCACATGCCTCGATTTCTTTTGGCAATTCTTCTCCTATGTCTTCACGCCCTCCTTGTCAAATCTGCAATCGTAGTGGGCACAGTGCACTTGACTGCTATCAACGCATGAATCATGCGTATGAAGGCAGAGTTCCCACTCAAAAGCTTAAAGCTATGGCTGCTATTGCTTCCTCCAATAATCAACCGACCACATGGATTTCAGACTCTGGTGCATCAAACCATATTACTTCTGATCTTTCTAATATGGATGCTCACAATGAATATCACGGGAAAGATCATGTGGCTGTGGGTAATGGTGCAGGTTTGACAATTGCTAACACTGGCTCTAGTAAAATCACTTGTGGTTCCTCAACTTTTGCCTTGAAAAATACTTTGCATTGTCCTTCAATTGCTGCTAATCTTTTGTCAATATATCAATTCAAACGAGATAATAACTGTTACTTTGTTCTTTATTCTGATTATTTCTATGTGAAGGATGTAACAACGGGGAAGACGCTTTTCTGCGGGAAGAGTGAACATGGTCTCTATCCCTTCCGCATTCACTCTCAAAATTCCAGAAAATCAAGTGCTTCATTTGCTCTGGTTGGTGTTCGGGTTAGCGCCCCAATTTGACATTTTCAGTTGGGTCATCCTGCTAACAACACTTTGTCACATCTTATTTCAAATAAATGTCTTCTCATGAATGGTAATAATTCCATCCCATTTTGTAATTCATGTCCTTTGGGTAAAAGTACTAAGTTACCCTTTCCATTATCAAACTCTATGTCAAAATTTCCTTTTGAATTTAATTCACTCCGATGTTTGGACTTCTCCTACTCTTTCAATCAAGGGATCAAAATACTATGTTTTATTTGTGGATGATTTTTCACGTTACTCATGGATTTTTCCAATGCAATATAAGCATGAATTATTTGATATCTTTATCAAATTTAAACTACATGTTGAAAATATGTTTTCATCCAAAATAAAAATGTTTCAATCTGATGGTGGGAGTGAATATACACAAAGAAAATTTCAAAATTATTTGACTCAAAATGGTATTGGATTTCGCTCCTCTTGTCCAAGTCATCCCGAACAAAATGGGATTGCCGAACGAAAACATCGTCACATTGTTGACACTGGACTAACACTTCTTGCTCATGCTCATATGAGTTCCAATTATTGGGTTGATGCATTTCAAACTGCCTTATACTTAATCAATCGTCTGCCAACTCGTGTTTTACAGTATCTTAGTCCATATGAAAAATTATTTCATAAATCTCCCTCATATGATACTCTTCGTGTTTTCTGTTGTGCATGTTTCCCTTATTTACGACCTTACAATACAAATAAATTACAATTTCGTTCCAAACGATGTGTGTTTTTGGGATACTCTCTAAATCACCAAGGATATCGTTGTCTTGATCAAAATACAGGTCGTATTTATTTGTCCCGTCATGTCATTTTTGATGAGTCCTCCTTTCCATTTCAAGAGACCACTAACACTCTTCCTGCAACGACGACTTCACTAGTTCCTCATCCACCACTAGAAATAGTTACTGAACCATTGCCCCATATCCAGTCCACTCATCCAAACACTCAAACTACTACCCTGATTCCTCCTCCAATTATTACAGAACCACTCCACCCAAACACTACTACAATCCCTAACCCTATCAGTACTACCACTTCTACCCACAACACTAATCCCCACCCAATGGTTACTAGAAGTCAAGCTGGAGTCTCTAAGCCAAATCCGAAATATGCATTGACTGTCACTTATGATCCTACTCTTCTAGAACCCACAGGTTACACTCAAGTTGCAAAATATGAGGAATGGCGTAAAGCAATGGGTGTTGAGTTTAATGCTTTGCAACAAAGCGGCACTTGGTCACTAGTAGTCCCTACTGAGAATATGAACATTCTACCTAACAAATGGGTGTTCAAAATCAAAAGGCATTCCGATGGTACTATTGAACGATACAAGGCCCGTCTTGTGGCTAATGGATTTCACCAACAGGAGGGAATTGACTATACAGAAACTTTTAGTCCAGTTGTGAAGCATTCCACCATTCGTATTATACTCACTTTGGCAGTACATCACAAATGGCCGATTTGACAATTGGATGTTCAGAATGCATTTCTACATGGTCTCTTATCGGAGGAGGTTTATATGAGACAACCTTCAGGTTTCATTGATCCAAACTATCCTAATCATGTTTGCAAGCTTCACAAGTCACTATATGGTTTAAAACAAGCACCTCGTCAATGGTTTACGAGATTTTATGATTACTTAGAGGAACTCGGCTTCTGTGAATCCAAAGCCGATTATTCTCTATTTACTTTTCATAAGGGTGAAGTATTTATTATTCTGCTTATATATGTTGATGACATATTAATTACTGGCACTAGCTCCTCTCACATTTTCAGTCTTATTCAGAATCTGGGCAGATTGTTTTCAATGAAAGACTTGGGACCACTACACTATTTTCTTGGTCTAGAGGCGGTTTACAGCTCAACTGGCCTACATCTCACGCAGACCAAATACACCATGGATTTATTGTTTCGTACAAAATTTCTTGATGCTAAGCCACTCTCCTCTCCTGCTACTGTTGGTAAGAAACTTAGTCTTTATGATGGAGACCCTCTTTCAGATCCCACAGAATTTCGAAGTGTTGTTGGTGCTCTACAATACTTGACCCTCACGCGTCCGGATATATGCTTTGCTGTTAATCAAGTGTGCCAATTTCTACATCAACCAACTACACATCATTGGACTGCTGTGAAACGTATACTGCGTTATTTGAAAGCTACTCCTACTCATGGCTTTTTTTATCAACCTGACTCTTTAAGGTTAGAAGCTTATTTTGATGCCGACTATGCAGGCTGCCCGGATGATCGTCACTCTACAGGTGGCTATTGTATTTATCTTGGTCGTAATCCTATCTCTTGGAGTGCCAAGAAACAACGTACTGTATCACGGTCAAGCACTGAGGCTGAATATCGACAACTTGCTTACACTGCAGCCGAAATATCATGGGTCTGATCCCTATTTCAAGACTTGCGAGTCTATCTCTCCACTCCTCGCATCTGGTGTGACAATATCAGCTCCATATCCATGGCTTCAAATCCGGTCTTTCATGCTCGCACCAAACACTTGGAAGTCGACTATCATTATGTCCATGACAAAGTGGTACGTAAGGAACTTGAAGTTTGCTATATCTCCACAGTAGACCAAGTTGCTGATATCTTCACTAAAGGTCTTTCAAAGTCTCGGTTCCTTTTCTTAACAACCAAGCTTATGGTTCGCTCACGACCCATTAGCTTGCGGGGGTGTGATAACAATGGAAAGTCAAATCTCCATCTCTCTACCTAATCATCCAGCTGTATTATAATCGTTGTTGATTTCCTCATTCTCTGCTTATGACTGTTGCTGATTTATTTAGCTCAGTATCAAATCCCTACAGTTTAGGGAATATTGTTGTATATATACCACACGAAATCATCACAGTGGGTATCCTCTTGTAAACACAATCTAATACAATATTATTCCTTCAGCCTCATGGTAACCTAGCAGACTAGAAGCCAAGATCCAAATGTGAAGATCATGCCTACCAATGCATTGTTAAAGAGATTCAAGAGCTTTTAATCAACTTGGATTCAATCCCTTTCAGAGCACCTCTATAAGTTAGAGCACCTGTACAAGTTGACTTAATCTTCAAAAAGCCTTTTAATCTTATCTTGCTCTCTAGTATATTAGAGTAACTTCTTCACTACTATGTTTTTAGTGCTATTCCTAACTCTATTCATTCTTGGTTAATTGATTTTGTCACAACTGATCGTATGACTAGTTGCTTTAAATTTTTCTCAACCTATAAACCATGTGCAGGAAATAAAATGGTCAAAATTAGAAGTGGTTCATTCTCGATAATTGTTAAAATAAAAACTATCAAATTCTCTTCATTGTTAATCCTTTATAAATGTTCCTAATTTATCTTGTAATTTGTTTTTCATAAGTAAAATTACCTTTGATCATCAATGTCTAGCTAATTCTTACTCTACTTATTGTGAGTTTCAGGACTTTACCATTAGGAGAATGATTTGCAGTGCTCAATAAATGAATGAACTCTATTATCTTGATGATAGAACTCACTGTGTCAAGGTACTTAAATTTTGCTTTGTTTCCAAAGATAATGATATTATGGCATGTCACCCTAGTTTTCAGTATTTAAAGTACTTGTTTCCCAATTTATTTCAAAATAAAAGTTCCATCTTCTTTCCAATGTGAAATCTATCAGCTTGCTAAACATCATCATACATCTTTTTCCACACAACCCAACAACCTAACTAAATCATTTGTCGTGATTCATCGTAATATCTAGGGGGTATGTAGAACATCTATGTATTCTAGACAAAAATGATTTGTGGTCTTTATTGACGATCACATGAAACCATGTTGGGTTTATTTAATGAAAGAAAAATCTTAAAGGGGGTATGTAGAAGCATGCCCTTGATATTTTAAAGGGGATTAGGACCAGTGGTTGCAGGCTAGCACACACTCCAATAGATTCTAGTTAGAAATTTGGAGATTACAAGATAATCTTACAACACCATATTAAAAGTTGGTGGAAGAGTTAAATTTCTTATCATATAAACAGCCTAGTATTCCATTTGTTATGACTTTAGTAAGCTAGTTTATACATTCACCCTACACAAAAAAAATCTTGAAGAAATTTATTGGATTCTCATATACTTGAAGTACACCATGCAAGGGTTTACTCTCCCATAAGACTACACAACAGACATTAAAGGCACATGTTGATGTAGATTGGGCAAGTTTAGTCATTGAAAAAAGATCCAAATCAGAATATTGTACTTATGTTTGGAGAAATATGATTATTGATATAATCCAAGAAAATATTGAACAAAAGAATTCAAATTCTAGCATAATTGTATCTATTGTCCTGTTTTATGCAATCGAGCATAACTCTCAATTTGAATGTTGGATTGGAATACAATTTAATCATGAGTTTTCAGGCATATTATTCTATATTAGGTTAAAATTTCAGGTCAATTGCATTTTTGAAAGGCATCACAATACAGGTTAGTAGATGCAATATGGATTTGTAATTTGTTGTCTTTTGACATGTAGACTTTCTATTTGAATAGGATTCTTTTTCTTACAATACAATAATATCAAGAAGCTAGTTTTGGGAGCTTCCTAGTTCTACAATGGTCTGTAATGGGCGGCAACAAAGTTTCAAAGTGTGGCAAGGATTCTTTTAGTGTTTCAAAATCTCTTTTTTACAACCGATCATATGACTAATTGCTTTTGAAATATCATATGCGTGGGGTGAGTGCATAAGCTAGTTTATGCACTCACCCCATGTATATTCCTTACTCTAGAGAAAATTGCCAATTAATTCATCATAGTTAGAGGGTAAGGTATGAATGGTATCAATATGATATCAAAGATCACATACCTGGAATCCCCAAAATAATGAATATGTGTATCTGTTGATGGTATTTTCCCCGGTGAGATTGACTGCTTGGGCATAGATTCCGTAAGAAAAACCACCATTCGATGTAAAACAAGCAGTGGCATTAGTATTATTTTTCCAACTATTCCAGTTTGGATTTGACGTGTGTTCTTCAATAGCATTCTTTAGTCGACCACAATCTATAAACTTCTTGCAATCATCTAGATAACCAGAATCACGACAGGCATCACGAAGACATTGATTTACCCTCTGTTAAGAGATTATGAGAAGAGTTTGAGTACCGTTATCATATGAAACTAGTTGTAGATATTTGCTTAATTAACCTAAAGGAAAATGCAAGAAAGATGTCAAAGAAAGCAAACTAACAATACTAGGATAATATAAGAAGACAACATACAAACCATGAAAGGATAGCATAAAAAGATAAATGTAATGTCATGAGTAAACCAAAAAAATATTTAGGAGTTTGTTTTATTGGACTTCAAGAGCACAAATATTGCTCATTAACTAAACCTTCGAGGTAGAAGTTTTAAGAAATTCAGTCATTTCAAGATTTACACATTGAAACGCATATATGGGAGGGGTAAATGCAAATGAGTACATATAAATGCTACAAAATGTATGGAACAAGTCTTAAAATCATTATAAAAAATAGACTTGAAATTCGAGCAATAACAGCAGCAAGAGAAACTTGGAAGGAATTATGACCATGTCTTGATTTTGAAACTAGCTTAATATACTTAAGTATAAAAAAATTATGATTTCATTATATTAAAATTCAAATAAAAAGCAGAATGATGCAATATTTCCTTGCTTCTGAGGTTACAAACTTTAGATTATAAACTTTAGATTGAATTATAACTTGATTTCTAGAAAAGGAGAGGGTGAAACTAATGGGAAAAAAACTGTCATTAACAGTTCAGCCACTATATTTCTCAAAAAATGAAATCTGGAATGCTAACAAAGTTTATAAAAGCTTTTGGATATTCAAATGACAGGAAAAATAGTGAAACAAATAAAGCTTTGCCAACATATTTAAGCACATAATGACTTCTACTCACCTGGAACCCAAAGAGATACCAACACAATCCAATGATATGGCCAGACAACACAAAGGTGAACAGATTTATAAAGAAGTTTGCCGAAGCTGTCTCAAATATGAAGCCATTTGGAGACTGACCAATGAGAAGAGGAAGAAACCTAAACAACCTTGGAATGTACTGGACAAGAATAGCTGCCCGTAAAAGATTCTTGGCATAGTTTGCTCCAGAGGAATCCAATCCTTTTGGTAGGAGTACTAAAACAATGATCTGCATGTGATCACCAAGAATATGGTATCAGATACAGGTTTAAATTTATGTTTGACATGTTAAGCAAATACGAGAAAGATCAGAAATTTTTATTAGACACAAGTAGCCAAATACTTGAAGATTACAGTGTTAATCTCATGCGTACCTATACAAGAAACTGCTAGTTATTTCTTTTTCAGTATATTTAACAAGAAATTCAGAATAATTTAAACTTCCACCTCCTATCTCCAACTAGTCTCTCTGGTCACTCTAGTCAATTGCGCTTGTAAAACCAAGGCTCACTGAACAAGGATTGTATGTTTCTTAAGAGGTATTTCATATTTGTTGTTGTTTGGTAAAGGGAATGGAGAGGACTTTAGCGATCTATTCCTTTCATTTCCATGCAACTGAGGCAAGACAGGATAACATTCCGCCTCTGTATGGTGTACACTTCAAGGGCAGAAGAGTTGCATTAATAGAGAAGCATCAACTTTAGAAGCTCTCTTCACATGAATTTTCTAGTTTTTTTTCTTGTTAATTGTCAATTTAACTAGGAATGCTTTCCTTAAATAATCACATTAAAGTTTATCTAGTTCTAGACGTTTATCGATAATGCAAGCCATCATTTCAAAGTAATTTTCTTCCATTCACATTACAACAACAAATAGTGTTACTCAATGTGGATTTACATCCCTAATAAAAAAACATAAATAAATATCCAACTCTCTTCAAAATGTTTAATCAGGATACATAAATTAATGAATTTATGTTCAATGGAAGGAAATATGATTGTGTGGAATGGTGCAAAAGAATCAATATAGCCAAGTCCAACTAGTGATTGCCCAGATGCTTTCTAAATCTCATTATAGGCAAGATAGATGCACATATCTCCACAATATATGGAACCTGAGATACATATATATAACTGAAAGTGAGATTAGGAGAGTGTTCAGAAAGTCAATATCGTAGCAGTGCTCATTAAATATTAGAGGCTGTATCACTTGACACTTCACTTTTGTTGATTCATTATCTACTCCCACCATTTTCAAGTTCTTTCAAGACTTGATTTCTAATTATGGACATTATTTATCCTCCACAAATCATGCAATCAGATTAAAACTTTTTTGAACTAACTTGGGCATAAGGCTTAATGACATCCTTGTGCTTGCCAGAATCCAAAATACATAATGACAAGTAATTAATTTTCACATTCCCAGCTAGGTTCAGAACACTGATAATTAGATAACTAACTATTCAAACATAAGGTGGATAGTTACAATGCCTTAACGGCCTTTTCTTTTAAGCACCTCTCACAACAGACTTTACACCAATCCCAGAAGAAGGATATGCTATGAAAAGAATGAATAACTTACCTGTGGAAGTGGTAATACCACAAATAAGTCAACAAAAAAACATCCTCGGAGATAGTGCTTAGCAATTTTCTTTGGATGGTCAACTAACTCTCCAGCACCAACCACTCTAGATTCAGGAGCTACATAAGCTAATCTAAACTGCAGAAAATAAATGAAGAGAATATTAATGGATTATTACCTATTTGAAACAGTTTCCATATATTGGTCAAATCTGGACTTTACAATTGCTCAAGACGAAGGCACTGGAATTTGACAATCATACTGAACTAATTAGAAGAACACAACTACAAGCTCAACATTTTTATTTCAAGTTTTTTTTATCCTTCAGTCATTGTATATGCCAATACAGGTTTTGTTCACCTTTGAATTTTGATATCATGTCATAAAAGGGAAGACAGTGTTCTTCAAAAATTTCACCTGATCCTTTTAGCCTTAACTGTGCTAAGTGATGTGTTACTTAGGTTGAGTTTAAGGCTGAAGTTACTACAAAGCCTCCAATAAGTAACCTCTAAGGTACTTTTAAATGCTAGATAACTTTTAGTTATAATAGAGATGACAGGTCTAACAACATCAAGAATGAAAGAAACCAACACAAATTAATGTTAGGAGGCGTTGTGTACCTGAAGAAGTATGTTCATTAAGTAGATCGCATCAGTCAAGCACCTAAAAGACACAACTGCTTTAGTCATTCCCCAATCAATAACTATGCACTTTTCTTCCTGCGCCCAAAAAAAGAAAGTCATAAATCCAAAAACAATACAATCTAAAGTAATGAACTGGGGAGAATATTATATAAAATGCCAAAATAACAAAGTATTGAAACCAAAAGGATATAAAGTGTATAAACAATAACGGCAGCTTTGAGCATTATTATGAGAGTTCATCCTGAACAATCATGCCTGGAATCTGGGAGTTCTATATAATCCATATGAAATAACAAACAGCGAAAAACCACAGAATGGAACCTCTCAGAAATAGAATATCCATGATTAGGACATATTCAATCCCAAACCATAGACAAGGAATCTGAATGCAAAACTCAATAGTATGTGAAGAAAAATCTCATATCCTTAATGGAAAAAAGAAATAGAAAAACAAATCTATGCACTATACACTGCAAAAACCTGCTTCAAAAAATATTAAAAGCATGATTACTGAGCTACATGCAAGTGTGCGTGATCTATGAACTTCAAATTTTTGATGCAATGCTAACTATAAATTCTAGAAATATAAACAAATCAACAGCACCTGTTTCACCGACAGCACGATGAAAAACAAGGGGTCAACAAAAATTGCCACCAAGCAAGAAATGACAAAAAATTTGTTCCATTTTTGAACAACTTTAGCATGAGGATTCATAACTCCAGGAATATATGAGTTTATAGCATTGTGGAATCTCCTTGCCCAACCTTTAGCATCTCCATAGAGAACACTATGAAACTGCAAGAAGCACAAAAAGGTACATGAACACATAGACATAGGCCCATTAAATTGTTATAATTGGCAATAACTAAGAAATGGAGACACTAAATATGAATAAAGAAATGATCTAGTAATGGTTCAATACACTTTAATATTGAAAATGAGAATATAAGCCACTCACATAATAGTGAATACAGTTAAATACTTTGTGAAATTAGAAAAGATACAAGATTCAATGGAAGTTGGAATGTAATTTTTCCAGGTAGATATTGTTGATTAAATTTTTATTTAAGCTCATGTAACTATGAAAAAATGAGAGCAAGGAATGTGCACAACTTTTGTCACCAATGCTTTCTCCCACAAGGAAAAAAGTCAAACACCGCTTCTTAATCTTGTCTGAAACCAACCAACCCCTTCAATGAAGTCCTTACAAACCAACTTGAAGAAAAAAACTTGTTTGCCTAGTTTACCAAGTTAACAATTGAAGTTTACTACATAAAAACTAATCAAATTACAAACTTCGGACAATAAAACCAATTATCAAATCCTGTCATTGCATCAAGCCATCATCTTCACCATAAGCATATAAGCAGTCAAAATCTTAAGAAAAAAATGAACCTATTCTCTTAACCAATTTATCATAGTAGGTCCTTAGAAATATAATAAATCTTGAACTTTGAAAAGCCAAAAAAGTGAACTAGTTGTTCTTCTTCCTTCAAATTTGTCCAAAAACAAAATTCCCCTACCATCATGTCGTAGTCCTCAAAACCAACCAAGTGTCAGAGATCCAGCCTTGAGCTTTTATGATTTATGCCATGGAAGAATTTAAATGATTGCTAGTGAAAGTTTTGCAGGCAAGTAATGAAAGTGAGCATTTGAAAGAAATGAAGAATTTAAGTTGTTCCATAACAGTTGGCTATATCAACAAAAGAGCACAAACAAATGACTTGATGATGAGCATAAAGATAAAATATTCCAATCCCAATACCAGAAAGAGAATACCAAATTCAAAGTCACAACTCCCTTACCAACAAACTATGTCCCAAGTGAATCATCATTGATAGATCCATTAACAATTATGAAATTCAGTGCCCAGAGAGCACATGCAACTAGTCCATAAAAGCCCCTGCCCTCAAATAAATACACATGTAGTGCTCCTACAACCGATGCCTAACTATACAAACCTAATGACACTCTTCAATACAACTTTTTTTTTTCAATTGAATATCTCAAAATAGGAGGAAACTGAGACACAATATCTGATGTCATTTAACACTTTTCAACCATAAATAAAAACACCCATACCCCCACTGGATCTGTACAACCTCTATTACCACCACCTACATATTGCTGCCCAAACTACTACCACCTTGTCCTTCACGAAAGCATCAAAATGATTATCATAATCCCATTCCCCACTGCCACTCTATCATCACCAACAAGAACACCCTCAAGAGTCCAGACCAATCACCATAATTACAACTTGTATTTTGACTTGTGAGATTTATCACATCATGTCAATGAAATGAGAAGCAATTTGCAAGATTTTTATGTCTTATCCTACTGAGCAACTACTTATCACTTTCAAGACCAAAATACTTGTGCCTTTTTTTTTCAGAAGCAAAATATTATACCAACCAAGATTATCTAACAATTCCAGTCACATTGGATGACATGGTGAAAATTTTATGGTTTAATGGTTCATTCTATAATTATATAATAGGATAATTCTCCAATTTGTCCTTAAGCCAATTTTATTCTTGAAGATAGGTTTAAGTTTCTAAAATATACTTCTGACAAGATTTTCGATCCAAACCATCAAAATTAGTCATGTAATTGGCTTATGATTATTTTTATTTTCAAAATGTCCTTACAAGCTCAGCGAATGGAAGGCTTTCATGTGCAGATACGTGACTAATTCCAATGGTTTAGCCTCACAAACTTTCCAAAAAAATAGATTAAAAACTTAATGCATATTCAAGAATAAAATTGGCTCGATTGGAGAAATAAGGATAGATTGGAGTTCTATATTATAGAAAGACAATTTGATTCATTAGTCTAATTTTTAAATGCACAAAAAACTCCACTTCTATAAATAAAGCCAGCAATTGCAGAAGTTAAATTCATTTATATGTTTCAGTACCCATTCTTACAATCGATAGGTCCATGAAAAATGCACTATTAAGGTGTGCTCCAATCTCAAAAAAAAAAAGAGCAACCAGTTATGTTGATTCTTGACTTCAACCAAGTTATAAGGAGAGGGAAATCAAATGATGAGCTATAATGACTAGGTCGACAACAATAGAGGTCATCATGAAACCAAACTAGTGATGAGGAAAAACCTGGATATATGATAGCAATATCCAAAAAAGTAGCCAAGTAAAATATTTGTAACAAAATAGGCTCTAAGAGCTGAAGTATAAATCATAAACCCAAATAGAAACTGGTTTCCCCTGTTCATACAATTGAGGGCAACAAGTAGCAGCTGTAAAAATCCAGGATAAAATGACACAAATTTCAGAAGCTATAAGGTTTTTTCTATTAGAACAAAAGCATACCTTGGAATCAAATATACTGGAAGTTTTAGCTTGTCTTTGCTGTGAAGCTCTAGAATGGTAATATGATGGGCATGTTGTGCAGTAAGGATCATGGCACATGCCTAGTTGCCCGGACCTCATTAAATGGGCATTTGTAGCAGTATACTTGTCATCCCAGTCATTCTGATCCATTCCACTAAGAGATGGATATCTTTCTGGCTTGTGCTCCACCGTTTTGCGAGTTGTTACACCGTGATTTGCCAGAAACAAGTTTTCAGTGTTACGGTTGACATATAACGGACCACTCATCTGTACCAGTGGAGCTTTTCTTGCACTACGCAGTGGACCAGTAAAGCCAACAAGGTTGGTTTCAGAACCATAGGACTCCATGGAATCCAATCGAATGGAAGTTGATGCACTTTGAGTCCTAGAAAGAAATGGCTGAAATCGAGAACCCGCAATTTCATCCACTGACTTTGGATGTGTGTCTGACAACATTGGAATATTATCTTTGTCATGGATATCCATTTCTTTGTCGTTGGAATGTACATATGGAACAGAAAATGGAGTCAATATTCAATTCACATAAAATGAGAGTCTAATTACACAGAAAATTCAAGGAAGAATCACACTAAACTATTTTGATTAGCAAGAACAGGAACCCAAAATGTGAGAGAAGAAAAATAAGAAACAGCAGTAAAAACAGGAACCCAAACTATTTTGATTCTAGAATGCATAAAAACAGCTCATTCAAGCCCAATACATTACCGTAGAAAAATTCTAGTTTACCTTAGTTCCCATGCTTATAACCTTTAATGAAAGAATGGTTTAGCTCATTGAATTCAAGCTCAAAAGGTTACAATTAAGCAACACAGTACTGACCAAATTTCAGTGGTTCCAGCTCCTTGCACTTGATGTATCAAAAACTGCCAAGTGAATCTATATCTTAATGTAAATGTTGGCACTTTTTTACTTAATGATTTACACCAACAAGCAACCTATCTTCAGAATACTTCAATTTTCGCGCACAGTTGAGATATTAATTTCTATACTGCAATGTTCCTAGAATGGTTGACATCTTTCCAGGCAATATTAGAGAACGCTTTCAGCACTCGAGCAATCAGAGTTTATTTCTGTTCACAAAAGAGTTCTGAACAAGCCATATTAATCTCATTAGAATTGCCGTTATTCTAAACTCTCACTAAGGCACTCAATCTTGAATCAACCTAGTGACAATCCTAATGAATTACCCCTTAAATCCTGATTCTTTAAGTAGTTTATACAGATAGCTGATTCTATGTTGTGGAAAAAGATTATTAGCCAAAAGAACTTGGAGCAGACTGTCTTTAATTCTTGCCCATAATACTAAGGAGTTGTGAGCTTAAAACGCAAAGACCCAGTTCAACATGAAATCACTAAGCAAAGCGTAAGAATTCAGATATTTATTAGCTACCCTTTACACAATGGTGCATACCCAAATTTGACTTGTTAGAAGCAAAATCAACAACTTTGATCAAGAGTCATTCAAGAACAGCAAAGGGTTATAGTAACTTTTACGCTAAATTATTGAAACCCAATTAAGAACTAAGTGGACAAAAACGAAAAAAAGAAGAAAAAAGTGAGTTCAAAAAAGACACAAACCTGCTGTAACTTGAAGCAAGGAAAACCCAACTCTACAGACTTACAAACAGCATTATCTAGCAATTAGCAAAGCAACGCAAGCTTGATAGAGCAGTACTGAAAGAAATAGGAGGAGAGAGGGCCACTAGACTTTGAAAAGAGAGTAAAGACTTTGAAAAGTCAATCGTTTGCAGAGTAAAGACTTGAAAAGTCAATCGTTTGCACAGTGACGTGTCAAGGGCAGTGAGGAATTTATCCACTCTAGCCAGGTGTTATCATTTTCAGTTTAATTTAGTTTTTATTTATAAAAATAATTAATTTTATTTATTTATAAAAATAATCAAATTAAAATCATGATTCAAAAAAGAAAACTACTGATTTAAACCAACCGATTTCGGTTCAGCTAGGTTGGGGTTTTTATGTAAGAAACTAAAAAATATTACATTGTTTTTTTTAGGTTTTTTATTTTAATCAAGTCTTTTTTTTCTCCCATTTTACCTAAATGAAATCATACGAAAAAATTTGAAACCAAACTAGTTCGATTATGGTTTATCAGTTTTATAATATAGAATTTTTTATAGTATTTTTTTATTTGAATCGATTCGGTTCGGTTCAGTTATGGTTTACTGGTTTTAACCTTAAAAAACCTAAATCGAACAAGACCAAAAGTTTTTTATAATATTATTATCATTGTAACAAACTATTACTACTACTACTATTATTATTGAGAAATATAAACTTTTTTATTAAAAAAGAAAAGAAATATATTACAAGATGGTTTGAGAGAAATTCAAGGATGGTGTTTTTGAAGGCTTAAACTAAGGGCCTGTTTGGCACAGCTGTTGCAGCTGTAGCTGTTGTGGTTGAGGTTGACAAAAAGCTGGTTTCTGAAAAGCGCTTTTAGCTGCGGTTCATAACTGAAATTTGTGTTTGGTTAAAACTGTGATTGATGTTGAGTTTAATGAAAAGCAGTTTTGTGTGTTTGGTTACCATGCTTTTCAAATTGCTGTCAACTTGTTAAATTAATTAAAAATACACATGTATAAACATACACACACATACATTTATATAAATATTTTGTTGGAATAATATTTTATATTTATTAATAAATATAGTAACAAAATGTTTCAATAATTGACGTAAATTAAACACTTGCAACTAAAAAGAACTCATCAAAACCAATGATTATAACATAACGAGTAATAATACAACAGCGAAACTCATCTTCAGTGTTTGGTTACTATGTTTTTCATATTGATGCCAACTTGTGAAATTACTTTAAAAGACACACATATTTTTTTATAAACATTGTAGATAATTATATTTAATTATCATAATAATAAAATGTAATTAATAATTCATGAAAAAAAAATATTATTTTTTATTCTCCCATCAAACTACTTGCAATTTCATCACAAACATATATTTCCCTTCCATTATAACTGATTTTTATCTACATATTTTTTTTAAATATATATTTTAAAAATATGGCTGGGCCAAGGGCAGCCCAACCAATTGGGCCTAAGCCCAACTTTGGTGGACTTGGGCTGGGCCGAGTGCAGCCTAGCCCAAGCCCAACCAATCAAACGGTGCGCTGCACTGTGCGTCTTCTTCGCGACAGTGCAGCGCACATAATTCACGTGAATAGTGCCTTCCGACCGACCACGATGAGAGCTTCAACGGAGGATACCTACGGGTAGAGGAGGACGAGGTGGTTCTTCCTGTGGTGGTGGCGTCTGAAATGGTGGCCTGTGGTGGCCGGAAACAGCCTTGGAAGGTGGCGGTACTGTTCACCGACCACGACGAGAGCTTAAAAGGAGGATACCGACGGGTAGAGGAGGCCGAGGTGGTTCTTCCTATGGTGGTTTCATCGTAAATGGTGGCCTGTGGTGGCCGGAGGAAGCGTTGGAAGCTCTCGGCTTCCATGGCTGTTCGCAGGCAAAGAGAGAGAGAGAGAGAGAGATGCGAAAAAATGGCTGTGATCAGATTACAATTTTTCCTTCATTTTTCATTTTTCATCAGACATGGCATTAATACTTCAATGGCACTGGTCATTTTTATTTTTCTTCTCTTCTTCATCACATGCAAAATATACACACTGAAAATCTCGCACTTGTTTTGTAACGCAGTGGGTGTATGTGTCGCGGCTGCAAAAGCAGCTCTCAGTAGCTTTTGCAGTCGCGGCGTGTTTTTTATTTTGGTGGTGGGACCCCCCAGCCAAACGCAAGCACAGTTGTCCAACATGTTTGGTAGAAAGCATTGTTGGGGCAGCGGTTCAATGCAATGCACGTTGAACCGCCGCCCCAAACACCCACTAAAACTAACTTTAAAAAACACACCTTGAAGATTATATAGTCTATCACTTGTTGATTTTACAGGGTTTAAGTTTGTACCTTTGATAGGATTGTGTCTAGCTGATTGAAAAATGATTTCAATGTTTATAAACTAATTTTTTATTATATTATTTAGGTTATTTCTATATGGTAATGATCTTAGAAGCATCAATATTAAAATTCTAGTGTTTTAAGGAAGGAATGATCTCAATGCTTATTTAGAGTAGGAAAAAAAATGGTTGAGTTAATATTTGATAGTCATAACTATCTAGAGGAGAAAAAGATCAAATTCATTATCATTGAACTTTCTAATTATGTTATAATATGGTAGAATCAGCTTATTTTGGGTAGGATGAGAAACCATGAGAGATTTGTTAATACATGAGAAGAGATGAAGGCAATCATGAGAAAAATATTTGTTTTGAAACATTAATATCGGGATTTATATAATAGGTTAGAGAGTCTAACTCAAGGATCTAAGAGTTCAGAAGATTGTCATAATGAAATAAAAATTCTTATAATTTAGGATAAATAATAGAGGATGAAGAGGCAATTATGACCAGGTCCTTAAATAGTTTGAACTGTGATATAATAAATATAGTGGAGTTGTAACATTATAGAGTTAGAAAGCATGGTTTAATGGTTATGAAAGTATAAATGCAACTTTAAAAAATGGCAATACACTACAAGTTGTTAATTAGAGCTTTTTTCACCATGGAGGTTGAATTATAGGAAGGATATGGTTTCTCAAACCTAGTCAATTATAGGTGCTAAGATCAAACCTTCTAAGACAAAAAAAAAACATCGCAAGTAATTCTAAGGTAAATTTGACACTCAACCTACTCCTAATTGAGATATAAAGTATTTAGGTATTTGTGATATGGACACATAGCCTTTCAATATCCAAATAAAATAGTCATAACTTTAAAGAATCATAGTGATATTGAGAGACAGAGGCAACATTAATGACGAGATGTCACCATTTGAGGATGGTAGCGCTGGGGATGTAGAGTATCTAGTTAAGAGAAAATAAGTATGTATTCAATGTGAATTAAATGTTCAAATTAAGAAAGATGATTTGGAGTAGCAAATGGAGAATATCTTATATAAAATATATGATATCAGTACCAAGGTATGTAATATAATTATTAATGGTAAGAGTTGTAATACGTTAGTACTAAACTTTTTATAAAATTAAATATGAACACTACTAACATCATATACCATACAAGCTTTAATTATTGAATGAATATTGAGAAGTTAAGGTTAATAAACAACTACTAGTGTCTTTTTATACTAGATAATATAATGATGAGATTTTGTGTGATGTTGTTTCTATACATGCGGGTCACTTGTTATTGGCACGTTCATGGTAGTTTGATAGGAGAATAGTACATGATGGGCTTAAAATAGGTACTCTTTTATAAAAGATAGAAAATTCATCACATTTGCACTATTATCACCAAATTAGGTCTTTGAAGAGCAATTGAAACTAAAAAGAGAAACTAAGGTTCAAGGGAGTGAAAAATATGAAAAGGTCAGGAGCTTTAAAGAGAGAGAGAGAGAGAGAATCAAATTTGGTCAAGAGAGAAAAGAATAGTGAGCTAGCTAAAAGTGAAGATAATAATAGAGTACAAAAAATAAATAAAAGAAAAAAAATTATTCAGAAGAATCAAAGTATGGGAGTTTTCATGCAAGATAGAATGTTGTTAAGAATATTAATTATACTAACAATCTGATGAAAAATAATATTTTTTTTGTTATATGATTACAAGGAAGTATTGCCCATAAATGGTGTACCTAGCTGTAAATGGTTTAGGTCCATGTCAAGAAAAAAGATTTCCAACTCATATGAAATATAAATTATAGCTTAAAAGGGGTGATTCATTCCTAGTTCTCAAATGAATTAATGTTATTATATATAAAGTGAATTTTCCATATAAGTATAGTACTAGTGTTATTTTCAACATTTTCAATTATTTTTGTTTGATGTTAGTGACGATTCAAAGTCAAATTCTTTTGAGGAATGGAGAAATAATAAGAACCAACAAGCACCATAAAAGGATCCATTAAAGATTTTATAAGGTCAACTACAAGGTGAGGGTCCAAAAAGATTAAAGAGATAATTATGGACTTAAATTTTTTCTAATATGCAATTTTATGCTAACAAGTATAACTTCACATCTAACCATTAGATCGGGATAAGATTTTACAAGGAGATTTCATAAGCCTTTTTTATATAACAATTTGTATGGCTATTAGAGTTTGAGAAGGCCTTGCAATAAAGATTGTAGGATATTGTACGAAGAATCACATTATCTTCTTAATTGGTTTAAGATTATCTTTTCTTATGTGTTGTGAATTTCTTGTGAAGAAAACAAAATTCCTAATTAACATGGGACTTTATAAGTGGCAAATCTCTAATTATCATGGTATATTATGGTCAATAGCTTGAGATTTTTATAAATTAATTTATGAGGCAAGTGTTTTTGTAATTTGCAAGGAAACACAAAATCGACAACTTCTAGACTTGACAAGGATATATAGTCATCCACTTCTTTATCATACAAGGAATCATAGTTCGAGGAAGAAACTTTCAAGAGGGGGGTATGCCCAAGGTCACCTAGCAATCTCAAAATACAAGATCTGAACCCTCATGAATTAAGAATGATTCGAGTGAGAGGTCTTGCTGTGTTTCAGACATTTCTGTCGATATCTCCAGGCAACTTGAATGCGAGTAGCTGCAAGGGCTCTCCAGTAGGGAGATTGATACCTGTCAAAAGGCAAAACTAAGTCATGTGAAAGAGCTTTGTTTTAAGAATGCATTTTTCAACCATTGATTTAATGATCCATGAATCCCCTTTAAGTTTATGAATCATGTCCACTATCTCCTTAGTAAGATATCCAAGATTTGATTTGGATCCTGGATCCATGACAATGATACTCGAATGCATGAAAAATCTTGTCATTATCATAGATATTATTCTTTTTTCTGTTATTGGAATGAAGTTTTATGATACAAAATTTTATCTCTCAGGGGAATAAGATGAAAAGCTTGAATAGTAATTGAAATTCATTGTTTTCCTGCATGATAAAGTCAAACTGGTATCCTTATTAAAGCGAAGGCAAGAAAGATATGAATTGGCGCTAGAATAACCTTATGGCTCCTTGGACGAGCGGATTCCGCAGGTTTCTTGCAAAAAGGATGGTGACTTGTTCAAGGTCTGCGGCACTGAGTGAAAATGCTTCTACATTTGTTAAGCATCTTACTGTCCTGTTGCTAATCAAACGCTGTCCAGAAATCTTGATTTTCCTTCCATCTGCGCCATAATGAAGTGGTTTAAGCCATTTAAATGGATACCTTAAACCAGTCAATAATGAAGTGATATAAAAATCAATATATTTTTAAGAATAATAATATACCTTTGGACACTGAACTATGCTCAAGAAACCATGTGAGAAGTTCCTCACCACAGACATTCCCTTCAGATAAGGCTACCATTGTCCCATCAAGTCCAATGCTTTCCAATTTTCCGCGCACAATAAAAACCATCTTCTCAACCAGACCACCGGCATGTAAAACTTCACTTCCCTTGATGTATATTTTCTGTTTTAATTTCTCACAAACAGCATCTAAGATATGTTCATCCATCAGGTGAAAAATCCATACCTACAAAATGTTATGGATAAATACATAATAATTCAAAACAAAATCATGATTTTATTTTAAAAAAATGTATTCAGACAGCAAATATGGTATTTCTTTTTGGTTGGAATGAGCTATGGAGTTTGAAAGCCACCTCATTGTCAAATTATATTGGAAAGTTATAAGCCCAAACGATCTGAAGTAATAAATGGGCATTCAATATGTGGCAAAGCGATTTTATAAGACCTGGATATTTGTATCTTACTTTCTTGATGAATTTGAAGAGGTGTCTTCTTATATCCCTCTGGAGGTCTTCAGGCAAATTCTCCAAAAGCATTTCTTCATTTACACCTCTAGTAGCAGCCCAATGGTATCGTTCAGCTTCTACCACTCTCCTACATGAGAGTAGTTTCAGCAATTCTTAGATTCATGAAACATATTCCAAGGAATACAACCATACTTGGAAGTAAATCGTTAGAAGTGCACCACAAAAACAAAGAGAAACATTATAGATGGAGAATAAAAAAGGATAGCAACATGCAAGTCATAATGAAAGAATATTTGCTAGGACATTGAAAAATGGTTCAAAAGAGCGAATGTCATGAATCCTGTCATAACCCAATTTCTGGGTTATTCGTGAAAAAGCGTCGTCACGACAAATCCCATTTCATTTGAGAAGGTTATATGTGCATGAATAAGGATTTTTAATGATAGTCTCGTTGGTTACATTTTCACTGTCCTATGCTGAATTATCTATTAACTTCGCCTACTACCTTGACTCAAGAAAATTGACATCAGGATGTTTTCTTATTAGTTGTAGGGTCATTTCTTAGACAATTACAAAACAATATTTGGTTGCTACTTCATATTTGTCCTCTTATGTACACATGAAGTTTGGATAATGACAATACATGTTTGAATTTTATATGTAACTCTGAATGAATGAATGAATATTTGAAATTTCAGGCATAAAGATATGTACAACATATGGTTCTCTTTTGGTTCTCATTCAAAAGAGAGTTGCATTTTAATAAATGGAATGTAAAACTTGTTCTAAAGGACTTATCATTAAGATTCATGCAATTTAAACTCTTGCTTGGGTGGTATAAAGGACATTGTATCCATGGGAAGAATTTTAAGGACGTTACAAAATTTAATACATATTAAGTGTTGAATAAGTGAGATAATGTTGGTTACGTTTGACGTGAAAATATTATTGTGTTATTTGTGGCCCATTATTCATTTTGTATTTAGATAATAAACCAAACATGGGTTTGTAGAGTCTTATCAACTTTTTTAAAAAATATATATTTAATAGTCGCAAACATATTTAAAAGAAAAAAAATCTTACAATTGAGGTTATAGCATTTACTGAACAACAAAGTTTAATTCTATTTTAATTAGATAAATAAAAAAGGCATCAATAGAAAATGGATCATTATTAAAACAAATCATGATAATCCAAGACAAACATTTCAAAAGAGAAAAAATGATATAGTTCAATTTCAAGCTAATTAAATGTAGAGGGATAAAATTAAAAAAAGAAAAAAAAAAACCAAATTGAATCAATCTAATCCGAGTTAGCATGATAAACAAGTAATCTAAGTGAAAAATGGTTAGTCAAACGATGTCAATCCACCAGATCCTCACCTAGGTCTTGAGATGAAATCGAAACATAAAATAAATATATATAAATGTCAACGTGCATTTAACTTTTCAAACTCACGACCCAAATTATTAGACTAGAAGCACCATATATATAAAAAAAATTCAAGTCCCAACAAATCAAAAATTAAAGTGTTAGGTGTTTGTGTGGCATTGCGTTTCAAAAGCAATTTTGAAATATTTTGATTTTTGCTTACTTTAAATTAATTTTTTTTGTATATTTTTAGATCATTTTGATGTGTTCATGTCAAAAAAAAAAGATATAACATTTTGATTAATGACTTGTTGTTATATTAAGGGGGGAAATCACCAAGATTTATGGAAGTTATACACTGGATGTAGCAATTACATGAGTGAAAATAAGTTAGTTTTCTTTTATTAGATAAACTTTTTCAAGATTTTATAAAGTTTAAGAAAATAACAAGTGTGTTCCGCCTTGATGCTAGCTTTAACCAATAAGAATACTTGCTAGTATATTTTTAAACTTGGTTCACGAGTTATTTCATGATCTTTAAAAAATACAGTCAATTATTTTTTTATTAATCATGAAAGGTAAATTTTTAGCCTCAACTTAAAGTGTATGTCAAGCGATATAGTTAAAGAAAATTCTTAAAGAACTTAATTTTAAGATAAAAGGGTCTACAATAATTTTTTATGATAAGTTGCATTGTTGTTTGGTTGTTTTTAGATCAGATTTATATTTGTAGATCTTTTCTAAGATTTGAAGTAGAACTCTCTTCATGCGAGAGTCTATCTTATTGGGTCAAAAATCTTGTCATTCTAAAGTCTGAATTAAATTTTTAATTTATTTTATTTCATTTTTTTTATCTTTAATACCCATGTATGTATTATACGGTGTAGTTTTACACCCCAAATATTAAAGTCTTCAGATAACTTATTATAGATAAAATGAACAAAAATAATTGTTGAAAGATTTTTGATATTTTAATTGAACTCTAATGGATAATTATAAACTAATTACGATATCTCATTTTGCATTTTAAAACATTAGAAACTATGCATTTTTTTGTTTTTGTGAAAATATGCTTAGAAAAAGAATTAGGACTCAGCTATATATACAAAAATAACATTTTTTTTTGTTAAATGTGGATTATTATTATTATTATTATTATGTTATTATATATATATATATTCGAGCTAGACTTGGTTGGTTTGGGTCTAGCCATGTTGGGTCAAAATGGCCCAACAATGTTTGATATGGGCTGGGCCCAGCCTAACCAACTAGGCCCAACCAGCTAGGCTGGTCTAAAACAGGTACAACAAAAAAAAACGTGGACAGTGGATGATTCTTGTGGAAAAGGTAAGGGAAGTTTCTTGGCAACAGAAAAGGGCCTGCTAGTGGTTGGTCGAGAGTTGGAGGAATGGTGGTTGGTGTTGCCTGCGAGAGGAAGAAAAGGCTGGTGTCGCAGGAAGGTGGAGGAAAGAGTTGTCGCTAGCTTATGGTGGTGAGGAGTAAAGTTGTTGTCGATGGCGAGAAGACCTGTTGCTGGTGAGTTGAAATAAGTTAGTGGTGGTGCGCTACGGTAGAGTTGTAGTTGGCTATAGAAGGAAAAGGAACAAGCTGCAGTGGCTACGTTGCTGCTGGCAAAATAAAATAAAAATGGGACGACGTTGAAAATACAAAAAATAACGCAAATATACCAGGAATTAATATTAAAATAGAGAGTAAGAAATTGGGTTATGACAAAAAAAAAATGACAATAAAATTAGAAAAAATAATATACCATAAATTCGGATTGAATGATAAAATTAGAAACTAATAAAAAAAATTTAAAAAAAAACTAGAAATCAAGAGAATAAAGACCAAATTAGAAAAAGTAATATATCATAAATTAGGATAGAAATAAAAAATAAAAAATAAAAAAATCTTTTATAGAAGAATCAAGAATAAATATTAGAAATATAAAAAAAATAAGAATTGAAATATCAGTAACAAAGAGGGCAACTCCAAAATATTTTTCATAGAGAAGCGAGAAAAAAGAGACAAAATTCCGTTAATAAACCACCCTAGCATGATTGGCACGTGGTAGCTAAAACAAATGAGAACACGACAATGATTTTAATAATATGCAAAAAGATACTTTTGGTTGTGAGAAGATAATGTACATGCCACTCAAAATGTACGGGCACCTCAACGCCCTAACAATTTTTTTATTTAAGTAATATTTAATGTTTACTAAATGACCAAATTGCCATTACTCTACTTGGTAATAGCAATAAAATCAAGAGAAAATACTAAAAAGCTCATGAATACAAGCTTTGAAAAAAAATTAATTATAAAGTTGTGATTTTATTGTATTTTAATAATTTAAAAGACAGAATCCTTATATGTCAGGACAATACAGTCATCTCACTATACTTTAAATTCCAAAAAAACAAACACATCTAATTTCAATCAATATTTTAATAACTAATGAGTTGTGTGAAAAAACTAAATCACCCCATCTCCTTGGCCATAGGTTTTTTAGTAAGGATGAAAAAGTAATTGTACTCTTTTAATAAATAGTATAATATGTGTGACTGCACATTGAAAATCCCTTCTTTTTTAAAATAAAAAATTAAATTTCTTTAAAGATTTGTGTGTGTGTGTGTGAGAGAGAGAGAGAGAGAGAGAGGGAGAGAGGAGATGAGAAGTTAACCTTAATAACACACCTTCTTAGTTCAACCGGCAAGTGTCGATGTCTCATCCACTTATCAACATCACGACGCCTTAGTGACATTTCTAACCTCCTAAAAGAGAGAACAACAAATAGTTGTCATGTAATGATTGGTCAAACAATTGACATTACTGAAACATAGAGTAGCCTACCAGAATAAGATATGGAAAAAACATGGAGAACTACAAGTACTTGCGAATATATTTTTCACTGAAACTATAGCGATTATCAACATATGATAATTGACTTTTATGAAATTAGGCATGAACAACAAACAATTACAAAGCAAATAAACTGCGAGAGGTTTTTACTGTGGACTGCCTCACATTACACTGTGGATTCGAGCAGTGCACGGGCGAAAATGGCTCTCGGGCGCGCGGCAGAAGGGGCTGAGAAGCGGGGCTATTTTTGATTTTTCCTTTTGATTTTCTTTTTTTTTTAAATATTCCGGTGTGAACAGTGTATTGACTATTTCGTCCCCGGTAATAAGACAAAATAAGGGATCCGGCTGAGAGGCGCCGGCGTAATTGCGCGCGGTCGGACCGGTCCGCCGCAACTTTTTTATTTTTTATTATTTTCTGAAATGGCTAAAGACGGTTTTAGCCCCTAATAAGACAAAAACACTGAATTGGGTCAAGGGACAGGACGGTAATTGACCCTATTTTTTCAATTTAATATTCGGTGTCTGGCAGTGCGTCCGCCGCACGCGCCAGGCGGTTTTCCGCCTCACGCCCTCTTCAGGCAGCGCGTGCGGCGTGATACGGTGGCCGGAAATTGTCTACCGGAGGACAGATCGATTCGCCGCCGCGTGGTCTTCCTCCCGCGGTGGTGCGTGTAATCACTACATGTCCGTGGACGCGGCGGAGGCCGGTTAAAGCCGCCGGCCACGTTTCTCTCTCTCCTGCACGTCAATGTGCAGGAGAGTCCCCCATATTTCGTAACTTTTCACTTCGGTCCCTCTACTTTTAATTTGGTTTTTGGTCCTCATTTCTTTAATATAAATTTTGATTTAGTTCGATTGGGTCCTCCGATTTTAATTGATTAAATGTGAAAGTTTCACTTCGATCCTTCTACTTTCAATTTCCGTGTTGGCTGTATAGAACTCAATGAATTCAGTACACAAGTTTCGATTTTTGCAATTTTGTCCTCTGATTTCAATTGACAATAAATGTCATTTGCATTTCAGCCCTTTGACTTTTAATTTTTTAATTTAATCCTTTTATATTTGATTTTCATTTCAGCCCTTACACTTTTATTTTTTTCATCCCTACTTTTGTCCATATATATATAAGTGTATTTAACACAATAATAATAATAATAATAATAATAATAATAATAATAATAATAATAATAATAATAATAATAATAATAATAATAATAATAATAATAATAAAAATGATAATAATCATGATTTAATTATTTTTTCTTCTTACTCTTTTGTTATTTTTTCCCCTCCCGATAATTTGATATTTTTTTTTTCCTGTAATAACAATGATAATATTTTTTTTCTTTATTTTTATCTTTTATTAAGGTTTCTAGGATATTTTTTGTCTTTCATTTATTTTTGTTTCTTTCATTTATTTTTGTTTCTTTCATTATTAACATAATAATAATAATAATTATAATAATAATAGTGATTATTATTAATATTATAATAATAGTGATTATGTATTCTATTATTATAATAATAGTGATTATTTATTCTTTCATAATAATAATAATAATAATAATTTTTTAATTGGTTCTTCTTGCTTGCTGTTTTGTTCATGCTTTTTTATTTTTTTCCCTCGGTATAATTTAATAATTTTTGTTGTTTTTATTATAGCGGCAATAATAATTTTAGATGTTAAGACTCCGATGTTGCTATTGTTATAATATTTTAAATTAATATTACTTACTTTTCCCTTTGTTTTTTTAATTTGCTCTTTCTATTAATTGATTTTTATAATTTTATTATCTGCACAATAATGATTTCAGTCTTTTTTTTTTATTCAAATATTTTGCTCTTTTTTCGAAAGTGCACGCTCTTTTGTGATCGTTTATGACGCAATACTTATATTCTAAAAGATATAATCTATGCTTACGTGACAAACTCAACTCAAAATTTTAAACATTTTATCTCCTAATCTATAACTTTTATTTACTTATATCATATAAATTTATCATTGTAGATTTAATTATGTTAAATTATATACAAAAAAATACCCGCGGCAACGCGCGGGCAATTTGCTAGTATGTGCTATAAATTTAGCAATTCTGCATCAAAAGAAGACTCTACATCAAAATATCATAATTGACTTTTATGAAATTAGTCTATAAATTTCTTCCTCGCTAGAAGCACCATTTAACATGCTTATTCTACCTGAGACCATCAATGCTTGCAAATAAGAACATGATGGAGATGGATTCACAAGAATAACGATTTAACCCACAAAACCTTAACCCCCCTAAAAAAAATCACATCCCAACCAAGGGTTTTTGCATGATATTTTAAAAAGAAAGTCTTAACAGTAAATTATACCTCCTGCCGAGAGCCTGAAGAAAGTTCTGCATATTTCCTATGAGAAAAGCAAAGAGCAAGAGGCCGATTCCAATTATTGCCATGATAAAGAGGATCTCTGGTAAAAAATAGCTCGGTGTTTGGTTTCCCGCGAGAGTGCTGATTTGCTTCACAAAATAAAAAAGAAATATATATATATATATATATAAGATTAAGTCAACAAGAAATATACAGAGTATTATTGTTTGCAGCAATATTGACATAATTATAATGATTGGAAATTTTGTAAAAGATATGAAGAAGCACCCAAGAAATGAAGGTTTTCAGGATAAGCATGATTAAAATGGACTATGCATTGTAACTTGGGCAACACTCACCAAATAACAAAAGAGAGGATTGTAAGAATATTTCCCGTAGAGTGGCCGATGTATTAACGGTCCGATCATTAAAGTTCAAGTTCTTTGTAAAGTCTACGGATTCTAATACGTTAAAGCGAAACCGTGATGGATCGGTCTCAATAAACGAGTATTAGAATGGGTACGTTGAGACCCTCTCCTCTAACCATAAAATAACATATATTCTCATAAGGTTGTATACATACATATATTGATGGTTTTAAGTATATGTATGTGTATAAAATAAAGTTATGAAATTAAAGCAATGTCTTTAATTTCATTTAAAAGACACAACTCTCCTTCTTCAAAAGATACACCCATTCGGCCAAGTGGGTATAAAAGGAAGAAGAAGGGTGGTTGTTCTTTTACTCGATATAACCAGAACAATTGAGAAAGGAAGAGAATAGAAAAGAAAACTGTAAGGAAATTCCTCTCCATTAAGGGATTGCCGAAAAGAAGAAGGGTTTAGAGGAGAAGATCAACAAGTGATTATCAAAGGATTCCATGCAACAATTCAAGTGCAAAATGGAGAACGGTATGTTCTTAACTTTCATTGTTATATATTTGAAAGTTTTCATCATCAATTGAAATGCATTGTGGGATTAAATGGTCTATTGATTGTATTGGGATAGATTTCGGAAATAGAAATCATAATGTATAATTTACATGTGGTATCAGAGCCTAATAGAACCCATTAATCTCCCATTAAAGGATTGGTGATGAAATACGTTTCTTCTACTGTTTATCTTATCAAACATTGATAAATTGAAATGTATGAAAACAATTATATCAATGTGTAGAGGCTGAGATTATCTTTCCAACGGTATATTATATGTTAAAATCCATTAAGTAGATCAAAAGTTATGATTTTTTTTAAAATTTCTGGTTTTAATGGTGATGACGATGAACTGTAACCGTCAGTCCAACCGGTCGACCGGTTCAGACCAACCGGTCGACCGGTTCAGTTGGAGAAAGTAAACCGGTCGACCGGTTCAGACCAACCGGTCGACCGGTTCAGTTGGGGAAAGTGAACCGGTCGACCGGTTCACTTGGTAAAAGTGAACCGGTCGACCGGTTCAAACCAAGTGGTCGACCGGTTGGTTTGGTAAAGACCAACCGGTCGACCGGTTCATGTTGGTAAAAGTGAACCGTCGACCGGTTCACTTGGTAACCCAAGCGGTCGACCGGTTCATGTAGAAGCCCAAGTTTTAAAAATGTTTCCGCTGCAAACCGTAAAGTAATTAAGCTAATGTATTACGAAATGTTAATACATAAAAGCTTATTAAAAGGAGTTCATATTACGTATAACTTGTTAATCACCACAGTGATCTAGTTATATTTAATGTGATGGTAAAGTAAAGATTCATAATTGATCATGATTAAATGATGCTTAAATGACATGAAAGGTTTCGATTGATCAATTGATTACTTAATATATTCTAGGAGATCACCCACAGGTGGATCATTGAGTGTAATAAGTAACGCCAAAAGTATTAATCATTTATGCTACGGTCGATAATGTGTATACCCACAGGTAGCATTGTTATCGGTGGTATGTATGATTTGATTAATTATTAAAGAAAATCTAAACAAGCATCGTGCAAAGTGTATGTATTTATGTATTGCCCACAGGTTGCTTAAATACATACAAGTAAAGTGTTTAGATTTTATTGGTTGATGAATCTATTAAAGTTTCAAAGCACTAACGGTAAGCACGTTGAAAATTTTGCAGCTTCATCAAGTTTGTTTGCTTCTGCAAATTCTGTGGTCAAGTTTAATGGACTCAACTATGAGGAATGGTCTGAACAGATAAGGTTTTCTTTGGGTGTAATGTCCCTAGACCAAGCCATACTCACTGATGAGGAGCCAGCAGCCATTACGGATGAGAGCTCAGAATTGGAAAAGTCTCGTTATGAGACGTGGGAGCGCTCTAACCGGCTGTGCCTGAACTTACTGAGGATGTCGATGGCAGAAAGTATAAAGCCATCTATGCCTAAAACACAGAAAGCAAGGGAATTCATTCTGAAAATAAAGGAACAATCCCAATCAGATGTAGCTGACAAATCGATTGTAGGCAGCCTGATGAGCGAGCTGACTACGAAGAGGTTCGATTGGTCTCAGACAATCCATGAACATGTTACACACATGTCAAATCTGGCATCACGGTTGACGTCCATGGGGATGGAGGTGCATGAATCTTTCTTGGTTCAGTTCATCATTAACTCTCTGCCTCAAGAGTATGGCCAGTTCCAGGTGAATTACAACACTATAAAGGATAAATGGAACATTCAGGAATTGAAGGCCATGCTCATACAGGAGGAGGCGAGGTTAAAGAAGCAGAAAAACCAAGTTGCACTCATCGCTGGACTAAACAAAGCCGGTAGCAGCTTTAAGAAACTAAGTATAAAGGATAAAAGGAAGGATAAGGGTATCTTCAAAGGACCTGAAAGTAATATCCGTAAAGTGGTCAAGTGTTTCTTCTGCAAGAAGGAGGGACACATGAAGAAAGACTGTCCTAGAAGAAAGGCATGGTTCGACAAGAAAGGTACACAACATTTATTTGTTTGTTCCGAATTAAATCTTGTAGAAGTGCCTAGAAATACTTGGTGGCTTGATTCTGGTGCATCTACTCATGTATCTCATATTAAACAGGGATTCAGTACGATCCAGCCTTTAAAAGGAACTGAAAGTTATTTGTTCATGGGAAACAGGATGAAGGCGCGGATAGTAGGCATTGGGACGTACAGATTGATCTTTGACACTGGTTGTTATATAGATCTTGAAAATTGTCTCTTTGTACCTGAATGTGCTAGAAATCTTGTTTCAGTAAGTAGGTTGGATGATTTAGGATTTAATTTTAAGATTGGACATGGTGTATTTTCTTTGTACCGAAAAGACTACTTTTATGGTAATGGTACTTTGGTTGATTCACTGTACAGGTTTAATCTTGATAAATGTTTTTCTGAATCTTTGTTTAATGTTGAGAATCAAGGAATTAAACGTAGTGCATCAAATGAAAAATCAGCACTCTTGTGGCATAAAAGATTAGGTCACATATCTAAAGAAAGGATGACGAGGTTAATAAAGAAAGAATTATTACCTCCATTAGATTTTAGTGACTTAGATGTGTGTATAGAATGCATTAAAGGAAAGCAAACCAAACACATCACAAAGAAACCCGCCACAAGAAGTAGTCAACTTTTAGAGTTGATACACACGGATATTTGTGGCCCATTCGATGCTCCGTCATGGAGTGGTGAAAAATACTTTATCACTTTTATTGACGATTACTCACGTTATGGATACACTTATTTATTGCATGATAAAGCTGAGTCAGTGAATGTACTGAAATTATTCATTGATGAAGTGGAAAGGCAATTAGAAAAGAAAGTGAAAGTAGTGAGATCGGATAGAGGTGGTGAGTTTTACGGTAGATTCACCGAAAGTGGACAATGTCCAGGTCCATTTGCAAAACTTCTAGAAAGTAAAGGCATTTGTGCGCAATACACAATGCCGGGAACACCTCAGCAGAATGGTGTAGCTGAAAGGCGTAACCGTACATTAATGGAAATGGTTAGGAGTATGTTAAGTAATTGCAAACTTCCCATGTCATTGTGGATATACGCATTAAAGACTGCAACGTATATATTAAACCGGGTTCCTAGTAAAGCAGTTCCAATGACACCATTTGAACTATTTAAGGGAAGGAAACCCAGTTTAAGACATTTACGTGTTTGGGGATGTCCAGCAGAAGTAAAGCCGTATAACCCACATGAAAAGAAATTAGACTCAAGGACGGTCAGTGGATATTTTATTGGCTATCCGGAAAAGTCTAAGGGATTTGTCTTTTACTGTCCTAGTCATAGTACGAGAATTGTCGAGACGGGTAATGCTAGGTTCATTGAAAATGGTGAAACTAGTGGGAGTTCAGAATCTAGGGGAGTGAACATAAAAGAAATTCGGGTTGAAGATTCTTCACCCGTAGTTCCGACCCAAGTTGTTATTCCTGTTGTTGGTGTACAACCAAATACAGAAATAGAACAACAGAATGAGGAACATACGGTCCCACTAAACCAGGAAATCGAAAATGAACCTATCGCAATTCAAGAACAGAACATCGTGCCACAAGTACCATTGAGGCGATCTATAAGGGAAAGAAGATCCGCCATTACAGATGATTATGTGGTTTACGATGTTGAAAGTGAATGCGACCTTAGTCTTAATGACGAACCGAAAACATTCAGAAAAGCCATGGAAAGCGAAAATTCTAAAAAATGGTCTAATGCTGCAGAAGAAGAAATTTCTTCTATGAATGTCAATAAAGTGTGGGACCTAGTAGAGTTGCCTGATGGTTTCAAAACTGTTGGATGTAAATGGATATTTACGACCAAACGGGATTCTAAAGGTAACTTAGAAAGGTACAAGGCTCGCCTTGTTGCTAAAGGTTTCACTCAAAAGGGTGGCATTGACTATACGGAAACCTTCTCTCCAGTTTCAAAGAAGCATTCCTTAAGAATTGTTTTGGCATTGGTGGCTCATTATGATTTAGAGCTTCACCAAATGGATGTTAAAACCGCCTTTCTGAATGGAGAGCTTGAGGAAGAAATTTATATGGACCAACCTGAAGGTTTTGTGGCCACAGGAACGGAAAATCTTGTGTGTAGGCTGAGGAAGTCAATATATGGGCTGAAACAAGCTTCCAGACAATGGTATATAAAATTTAATGATACCATATTGTCGTATGGTTTTGTAGAGATCATCGTTGATCGATGTATCTACATGAAGGTTAGTGGGAGCAAGTTTGCCATTCTGGTATTATATGTTGACGACATATTAATAGCTGCGAATGACATGGGAATGTTAAGTGACATAAAGAAATATCTCTCTAGTAACTTTGAAATGAAGGATATGGGTGAGGCATCTTATGTGATAGGGATAGAAATAATCCGTGATAGATCACAAGGACTGTTAAGTTTGTCTCAGAAAGGATACATAGATAAAGTCCTAAAGAGATATGGGATGGATAAATGTTCCATTGGAAAGGCTCCAATTCAGAAAGGGGATCAATTCAGCAAAATGCAATGCCCGAAAAATGAATTGGAACGTAAAGAAATGGAAAGAATTCCGTATGCTTCAGTGGTTGGGAGTTTGAACTATGTTCAAACATGTACTCGGCCAGATATCAGTTTTGCTGTTGGTATGTTGGGCCGGTATCAAAGTAATCCCGGAATGGATCACTGGAAAGCTGCAAAGAAAGTTCTCAGGTACTTGCAAGGCACCAAAGAGTACATGCTTACATACAGGAGATCCGACAAATTAGAAATCGTCGGATACTCAGATTCAGACTATGCCGGCTGCGTCGACACTAGGAAGTCGACGTTTGGCTATCTGTTCCTATTAGCTGGGGGAGCAGTCTCATGGAAGTGTGGAAAGCAGTCTGTCATTGCTACTTCCACCATGGAGGCCGAATTCGTGGCATGCTTTGAAGCCACGGTTCAAGCATTGTGGCTGCGAAACCTTATCTCAGGGCTTGGAATCGTTGACAGTATAGCCAAGCCGCTGAGAATTTACTGTGATAATTCCGCAGCAGTCTTCTTCTCAAAGAATGACAAGTATTCGAAAGGTGCTAAGCACATGGAAATTAAATACTTGTCCGTAAAAGAAGAAATGCAGAAACGCAGAGTGACTTTTGAGCATATAAGAACAAACATGATGTTGGCAGATCCTTTGACGAAAGGATTACCGCCCGGTATATTTATTGGCCATGTAGAGAAAATGGGCATAATAGATAAGACCTTGCTACAATAGTTTGTGCTCATGTAAAATTGTTACTCAAAGATGATGTCATTAAAGTTTGTGTTTTTCTGTAATTAAAGAATGTTATCATAATAGTTATGCATGTAAAGTTTTAGATAACATATAAAGTTGAGAATTATGGTTTCCCTCAACATAAAGGTTTTTGAGAATTATAGTGAAATCTCAATAGAAAAGAAGTAGTAAAGTTGGAGTTGGTGTGTGGTACTTGGAAGGGACCCCATCGCAGTAAATAATGGGCAACCGCCATGACTCGACTAACTCTGGTTTTATGGTACTTACAATATATTGAATTTGATGTAAAGATACGTATGAAAGGGAATTGGACTATAAAGTTAACACAACGGCCAAGTGGGAGAATGTAAGAATATTTCCCGTAGAGTGGCCGATGTATTAACGGTCCGATCATTAAAGTTCAAGTTCTTTGTAAAGTCTACGGATTCTAATACGTTAAAGCGAAACCGTGATGGATCGGTCTCAATAAACGAGTATTAGAATGGGTACGTTGAGACCCTCTCCTCTAACCATAAAATAACATATATTCTCATAAGGTTATATACATACATATATTGATGGTTTTAAGTATATGTATGTGTATAAAATAAAGTTATGAAATTAAAGCAATGTCTTTAATTTCATTTAAAAGACACAACTCTCCTTCTTCAAAAGATACACCCATTCGGCCAAGTGGGTATAAAAGGAAGAAGAAGGGTGGTTGTTCTTTTACTCGATATAACCAGAACAATTGAGAAAGGAAGAGAATAGAAAAGAAAACTGTAAGGAAATTCCTCTCCATTAAGGGATTGCCGAAAAGAAGAAGGGTTTAGAGGAGAAGATCAACAAGTGATTATCAAAGGATTCCATGCAACAATTCAAGTGCAAAATGGAGAACGGTATGTTCTTAACTTTCATTGTTATATATTTGAAAGTTTTCATCATCAATTGAAATGCATTGTGGGATTAAATGGTCTATTGATTGTATTGGGATAGATTTCGGAAATAGAAATCATAATGTATAATTTACAAGGATGTCATCCTACAACATAGAACAATGAAATTCTATATCCATAAAGAGTTTTTCCATATTTGCAGGAGTAGATGTGATTTTTGCTAAGAACATAGGCAGTTATACAAAAGCACATCCACCAAACTTGCCAAAATGATTTTTCTGTTGCAGCCATGAACTTCCGATATGAAGCAAATTATTTTTGCATGATTTATAGTTGGCAGTCAATGGATGATTGTTGAATTGAATTAAGAGTCAAATACTAAATGGCCCCAAATTCAGTAAAATTGAACAATTAGTAAGTCAACCATTAAAACTTTAACTAGATAATGTTTTATGCAGTGATACAGAAATTTTGTACAACATGAAAAGCCACTGTCAGATTAGGTTTGAGAACAAGTGCACCAAAGTGATCAATTACCAGTAAACCAAAAAATGGACAATGACTAAGTTATTACCTAAGAATAAAAGCATGATGATTAAAGACAATATTCTTAGTAACAATCCCATCTTGGTAAACACTCCTTCAAGTGGCAAGTTTCATATTCCTTACTTTATAAAAAAAAATCCAGTTAAATAATAATAGATCGAAGAAAATATAAGAACGATGTACATAAGACACCATTGATTACATACCTGGATTCCCCAAACTAATGAATATGTGTATCTGATAATGATATTTTCCCCAGTGAGATTGACTGCTTGGGTATAGATTCCATAAGAAAAACCATCCGATGTAAAACAAGCACTGGCATTAGGATTTTCTTTCCAGCTATTATGGCTTGGATTGGACCCAATTCGCACAACAGAATTCTCATGTCCACCACAATCCATGAGCTTTATGCAGTCATTTTTATAACTAGAATTATAGCAGGCATGATGAAGACAATGAATTAACCTCTGTGAAAAGAGTGCGAGAATCGTTTAAGTACCATCACTGATTCATTGTAATACGAGACTAGTGCAATTCTCTTAATTAACCAAAAGAAGTGTTAGAGAATAATATAAATCATATATTGGAGCTTCATCTAACAACTTAAGCTTTTACGTGAGATGGTTCCTTAACAGAGAGAAAGCAAGCAATTTGCCAAAGAGAGCAAAGATAATGCAAGACGACAACAAACAAACCATGCTAGGATAACATACAAAGATACAATACAGTGTCATACAAGCAAACCAAAAAATAACTAGGAGTTTGTTTTATTCACTTTGAGAGCACAAATACTGCTCTCAAGAGTTAAACCTTCCATGTAGGAATTTTAAGAAATTCGGTCGTTAAAGAATTGCACATGGAAACACGTGACATATGGGAGGGATATATGCAGACAAGTACAGATACACGCTTAAACACATGACAAAATATATGAAACAAGTCTTAAAATTATATAAAAAAGATTTCAAATCCAAGCAATGACAGCAGCGAGAGAAACTTGAAAGGAATGATGCTCAAGTCTTGATTTTAAAACTAGTTTAATATACTTTATTTCAAAACAATTATGATTTCATTATATTATAATTAAAAATAAAACAAAATGATGAATTATTTCATCTCTTTCAAGGCTACAACCTTGAGATTGAATTATGACTCCACTACTTGAATAGGAGAGGGTGAAACAAATGAAAAAAAGCTTTTGGAATAGCAGCAATGTTTTTAAAAGCTTTTGGATAGTCAAATTACATGAAAAATGTTAAAAGAAATAATGCTTTGCCAGTATATTTAAGAACATAATGACTTCTACTCACCTGTAACCCAAAGAGATACCAACACAACCCAATGATATGGCCAGACAGCACAAAGGTGAAAAGATTTATAAAAAAGTTTGCCAAAGCCGTCTCAAATATGAAGCCATTTGGACCAATGAGAAGAGGAATAAACCTAAACAACCTTGGAATGTATTGGACAAGAATAACTGCTTGTAAAAGATTCTTGGCATAGATTGCTCCAATGGAATTAAATCCTTTTAGTAGTAGTAATAACAAAGTGATCTGCACATGATTACCAAGAATATGGTATCAGATGCAGGTTTAATATTTAAGTTAGATGCAAATAATCAAATAATAGAAAGATTACATATTATATTAGACACAATTATCCAAATAATTGAAGATCAAAGTTTATATTCCAAGCAATCACAAGTTATTTCATTTTCATCATAAGTGACAAGACATTCAGAATAATTTAAACTTCCATCTATCCCCAGCTAGTAACTCTAGTCAACTGTAATTGCAAAGCGAAGGCTCACTGATTAAGGATGGCCTATGTCTTTGGAGGTATCCTATATTTGTTGTTGTTGTTTGGTAAAGGGAATGAGGAGGACTTTAATCTTTTCCTTTCAATTTAAAGCAACTGAGGGGAGATGGCATAACTTTGGGGCTCCGTACGGTGTACTACTTCAAAGGTAGAAGGGTTGCTTTAATACAGATGCATCAACTGTAGAAGCTCTCTTCACATAAATCTTCTAACTTTTTTCTTGTTAATGCTTTCCTTAAATAATCACATTGAAGTTTGTCTAGTTCTATTCAATACACTAAAAGTTTATCTATAATACACAACATTAATTCAAAATAATTTCTTTCCATTCACATACAACAGCAACAACAAAGCCTCAACCAAACTAGTTGGGCTTGGATAAATTGATCCTTCTTGAGCCATTCCTCAAGATCATATTGCCTTCCATTCATTTTAAATTCATTAAGTTATTTATCCTGGTTTAACCTTTTGAAGAGAATTAGATATTTGTTTATGCTTCGTTTTTTTTATCAGGGATGTAAATGCACATTAAGTAATACTATGGATAGGTCACTTCAAAAGTGATTGTCCAGATGCTCTTCATAGATGCACATATCTCCATTTATGGAACCTGAGATGCATATAAATGACTGACAATGAGATTAGGAGAGTGTTTGGAAAATCACATTTATAGTATTGCTCATTTCATATTAGAGGTTGCAGTACTAGACACTTCACTTTTGTTGATTCATTACCTACTCCCACCATTTTCAGGTTCTTGCAAGACTTGATTTCCAATTATGGACATTATTTACCCTCCATATTTCATGCAATCAGACACAGACTTGCTTGAACTAACTTGGGTATAAGGCCCATAGTCATCCTTATGCTCGCCAGGATTGAAATTACATAATGACATGTAAATTTTCACATCCTCTGCTGGGTTTAGAACACTGATAATTAGTTAACTAATTATTCAAACATAAGAATATAGATGCAACACATTGATTTATAAGCAAATTTCAAAAGTTGAATAGTTACAATGCCATAACACCTTTTCTTTTAAACGCCTCTCACAATGGACTCGACACCAATCCTGACATAACAATATGCTAGACAAAGAATGAAAAACTTACCTGTGGAAGTGGTAATACCACAAATAAGTCAATAAAAAAAAATCCTCGGAGATAGTGCTTGGCAATTTTCTTTGGATGGTCAACTAACTCTCCAGCACCAACCACTCTAGATTCAGGAGCTACATAAGCTAACCTAAACTGCAGAAAATAAATGAAGAGAATATTAATGGAATAATTAGCTAGTTAAAACAGTTTTTGTACATAGGTCAAAGCTGGATTTTACAATAGTTCAAGACAAAGGCACTGGAATTTGACTATCATACAGAACAAAGAATCGAAATACAAGCTCATCATTTTTATTAGGATCTTTTTTATTATTCAGTCATTTTATACCCCAATACAGGTTTCTTAACCTTTGAATTTTGATATCACATGTTATAAGAGATTCAATGATCATAGAAAGAGAGTGTTCTACAATTTCACGTGATCTTTCTTCTTAGCTTTTACTGTGTTAAGTGGTGTATTACTTGGGTTGAATGTATGGATGAAGTTACTACAAAGCCTACAATAAGTAACCACAAGTTACTTCTAAATACGACATAACTTTTAGTTACATTGAAATGACAGGTCTAACAACATCTATAATGAAAGACAAGCACACATTATTGTTTGCAGCGGAGTACCTGAAGAAGTATGTTCAGTAGGAAGATGGCATCAATCAAGCACCTTAAAAACACAATTGCTTTAGCCATTCCCCAATTAATAACTATGCACTTTTCTTCCTGCAGCGAGAAAAGAAAATCAAGTAAATCCAAAAACAATACGACATAAAAGTAATGAACCTAGGAGAATATTATATAAAGCGCCTAAATAACACAGCATTGAACCTGAAAATAGATAAAGTGTCTAAACAATATCAGCAACTTTAAGCATTATTATGAGAGTTTGTCATGAGCAGTATGAGTGGAATCTGAGAGTTCTATATAATCCATGTAAAATCACAAGCAGCCAAAGACCTTATCATGGAACCTCTCAGCAATTGAAAATCCATGATTAGAACACATTCGATCCCTAAAACATGGAATCTGAATGCAAAACTCAATAGGATGTGAAGAAAAATCTCATATCCTTGCAGGAAAAAAGAAATAAAAAAAATCTCTGAATGATACACTGCACACACCTGCACAAAAGTTACTGAAAGCATGATTAATGAGCCATATGTAAGTGCACATATGTAAGTGCACAATCTATGAACTTCACAATTTTAATGCCACTAATTATAAATTCTGAAAATATAAACAAATCAACGGCACCTGTTTCACCGACAGCAAGATGAAAAACAAGGGGTCAACAAAAATTGCCCCCAAGCAAGAAATGACAAAAAATTTGTTCCACTTTTGAACAACTTTAGCATGAGGATTCATAACTCCAGGAATATATGAGTTTATAGAATTATTGAATCTTCGTGCCCAACCTTTAGCATCTCCATAGAGAACACTATGAAACTGCAAGAAGCACAAAAGGTTGCATGAACACATTGAAGGAAACCCATAAAATTATCATAATTGGTAATAACTAAGATATGGTGGCAATAATTATAAATAAAGCAGTGATTGAGTAATGGTTGAATGGACTTTAATATTACAAAAGAGTATATAAGTCATTCACAGGATACTGAATACGGTTTCCTACTTGTGAAATTAGAAAAGATACACGATTCCCAGACAGTTGGAATGGGTTTTTCTTCCAGGTAGATATTGTTGATTATATTTTTACTTAAGCTCATGTAACAATGAAAAAAATGAGAGTAGAGAGTGTGCACACAACTTTTGTCACCAATGCTTTCTCCCACTAGGAAAGCAGTCAGACACTGCTTCTTGATCTTTCTAAAGCCACCAACCCCTCCATAAAGTCCTTAAAAACCAACTTGAAGAAAAAATCGGTATGCCTTGTATACAAAGTTAACAATGGTACAAGAACTTTTCTAAATAAAAAACTAATCAAACTAGGAACTTTAGACATGAAAACCAATTATCAAATTTGTCAATGCATCAATTTGTAAAAAACTTTTTTTAATGAAAAAAAAACCCGATTCTTTTAACCAATTATCATATTAGGTCTTCAAAAGTATAATGAATCTACAACTTTGAAAAGCCAAAAAATGAACTAGTTTTTCCTCTTTTTCCTTCAAATTCCTTCAACTTGAACATCAATTTTCCCCAACCATCATGTCGTAGTCCTCAAAACCAACAAATAGAGTGTCAAAGATCCAACCTTGAGCTTTTTTGAGTTCTGCCATTGAAGAATTTAAATGATTGCTAATGAAAGTTTTGCAAACAATAAAAGTGAGCATTCCAAAAGAAAAGAAGAATTTAATAGGTTCCATAACAGTAGGCTATATCAACAAAAGAACACAAATAAATGAATTTTCGATGATCATAAAGATAAAATATTCCAATCTCATTACTGAAAAGAGAATACGAAACTCAAAGCCCCAACTCCTTGACCAACAAACTATGTCCCAAGTCAATCAACATTGATAGTTCCATTTAAGTTATGAGGTTCAGTACCCAAGAGCATATGCAACCAGAGCCCATAATAGTCCCCGCCCTCAAATAAATACACATACATTACTCCTTCAACCAATACCTAACTATACAAACTAAAAGCCAGTCTTCAATATAACCTCTTTTTTTAAAATTGGAGGGCTCAAAGTAAGAGGAAACTGGGACACAATATCTGATGACATGTAACACTTTTTTACCATAAAGAATATCACCAATAGCCCTTTGATCTGTACAACCTCTACTACCACCACATACATACTGCCACCAAAACTAGCACCACCTTTTTCCTTCATGAAGGCATCAAAACAATTCATAATCCCATTCTTTGAGATAGCATATCAATGAAATGAGAAGTCATTTGCAAGATTTTTTATGTTTTATCCTACCGAGCAACTACTTGTCACTTTCAAGAACAAAGTACTTGTGCTTTTTTTCAGAAGCGAAATCCTGTACCAAGATTATAAAAAAAAATCCAGTCATATTGGATGAGCAGTGAAGTTTTTATAGATTAATGGTTCACTATATCTTTATTTAATAGGGTAATTCTCCAATTTGTTCTAGTACATCAAATCAACTCAATTTTATCCTTGAAAATACATGAAATTTCTAATCTATCTTTTTGGAAAGTTTTTCAGACTAAACCATTGGAATTCATCACATGATTTGCACATGAAAGTCTTCTTGCAAGGGAATTTTGGGGAAAACATAATCATAAAGCAAACTAAGTGAATAATTTTGATAGTTTGGCCTAAAAATCTTGTTAGAATAGATTATAAACTTAATGCACATTCAAGTATAAAATATACTCAATTAGAGATATAGGGATAAATTGTAGATTTCTTTACTATATAAGGACAATTTGAGTGATTAATCCAATTTTTAAATGCACAAAAAACTCCACTTCTATAAATAAAGCCAGCAAGTGTAGAAATAAAATTCATTGAAATGTTTCAGTACCCCCGTTATTACAGTAGTAAGGTCCATTAAAAATATTACTAGGATATTCCAATCTCAGAAAATGAGCAATCAACTATGTTGATTCTCGACTTCAACCGAGTTATAAAGAGATGGAAATCAAATGATGTGCTATACTGACTAGGTCAATAACAACAGAGGTAATCATTAAACCAAACTAGTGATGAGGAAAATCATGGATATATGATAGAAATGTCCAAACAAAGTAACCAAGTAAAAATATTTTAAAAAAAATAGACACTTAGAGCTGAAGTCTAAATCCTAAATCCATTGAGAAACTGGTTCCCCCTGTTCATATAATTGTGGGAATCAAGTAGCAGCAGTAAAAATCCAGGGTACATGGCAGAGATTCCAGAAGGTATAAGGTTTTTCTTATTAGAACAAAAGCATACCTTGGAATCAAATATACTATAAGCTCTTGCATGTCTTTGCTGTGAAGCTGTAGAATGGTAATACAATGGGCATGTTGTGCAGTAAGGATCATTGCACATGCCTAGTTGCCCAGACCTCATTAAATGGACATTTGTAGCAGTATACTTGTCATCCCAATCATGCTGATCCATTCCATTAAAAGATGGGTGTTTTTCTGGCTTGGATTCCACCTTAATGCCAGCTGTTACACCATGATTTGCCAGAAACAAGTTTCCAGTGTTGCTGGTGACATATAACGGGCCACTCATCTGTACCAGTGGAGCTTTTCTTGCACTTCGCAGTGGACCAGTAAAGCCAACAAGGTTGGTTTCAGAACCATAGGACTCCATGGAATCCAAATGAATGGAAGTTGATGCACTTTGAGTCCTCGAAAGAAATGGCCGAAATCGAGAATCCACAATTTCATCCTCTGACTTTGGATGTGTGTCTGACAGCATTGGAATATTATCTTTGTCATGGACAGCCATTTATTTGTCATTGGAATGTACATATGGAACAAAAAATGAAGTCAATATTCAATTCACATAAAATGTGTCTAATTACACAGTAAATTCAATGAAGAATCACACTAAACTATTTTGATTAGCAAGAACAGGAACCCAAAATTTGAGAGAAGAAAAATAAGAAACGACAGTAAAAACAGGAACCCAAACTATTTTGATTCTAAAATGCATAAAAACAGCTCATTCAAGCCCAATACATTACAGCAGAAAAATTCTAGTTTAGCTTAGTTCCCATGGTTACAACCTTCAATGAAAGAACAGTTGAGCTCACTGAATTCAAGCTCAGAAGGTTACAGTTAAGCAATGTAGTGCTGACTAAATTTCAGTGGTTCTAGCTGCTAGTACTTGAAGGATCAAAAACTGCCGACGGAGTCTATTTCTAATGCAAATGTTGGCATTTCCGTACTTGATGATTTATACCAACGAGCAGTAGACTTCAATTTACTGCACGGTAGAGATATTAATTTCTATTTAGCAAGGTTCCTAGAATGATTAACATCTTTTCAAGCAACATAAACTAGTTTTTGATGTAAATATGTTTAATTGAAAAGATAAAGATATGAACATAAAAATAAAATTATTCCTATAATAATTTTAGAGTGAATTTTTGTATAGAGGTACATAGAGGATATATCTCCAAAAACAATATTTTTTATTTTTTGAGTATTATTGTAAAAAATTCTCAATTTCAAAATTGCTCAACTAAGACATGCAAAAATAAATGTGATTATTATCATAGTTTTAAAACTCTACTCTAGAGTTGATCTGGAACAAGGCAATAGTCATGAATCAGAAAGGTCAGCCCAGGTTGATCTAGATCAATGTGAGGAGAAAAATAGTTCTTATTATAATTTTAAAATCAAACTCGATAATCAACCTAGGACAAGGCATGCTCATGTGTCTGGAGGGTCAACTCGGGTTGACCCAAGTCAATGAATAGATAAAAATAGTTATTATCATATTTTTAAAACTCGACTCGAGGTTTGACATGGAACTAGGCCCGAGTCAAAGGTTAAGAGGTCAACCTGGGTTGATATAGGTCAACGTGTGGATAAATATTATTGTAGTTTTAAAACTTGACTCGGAAGTTGACTCGAGACAAAACTTAGGTCTCTGGTTGAGAGGGTCTACCTGAATTGACCCCAAAAAGTTTTATAAAAAAATCAAAGCAGCCTCATTTCTACCAAAAGAATTTCAAAACACAATCAACGAGTTTTTAACTCCTGTTTAATCATGGGTTGAACTTCAACCCGGGTTTTTTATCGGATAAGATCAAGCCAATCCTTCCACTATTTTTCTTTAACACGACCCAATTTAGGTGTCGGGTCAACTCCCTGGGTCTAATTTTTATAATTAGAACTATTATAATATTATTAATTTCAACACTCAATATAACTAAAGTAAAAAAAAAAATACCTAATTAATTTTTTAAAATACAAGTTTAATAGTGATATATTAAGTATAGAATTATTTTTCATATTTTATTGTATTTTATTCAACATAACTATATAGGAGAGTTACTTTGTCTTGTTCACTGTTATGAAACATAATTTTATCCTTTCTCCTTTTCTTTCTTATCTCTTCTATTACATACAATAAGCAAACACTTCCTGAAAAGAAAAGAAAAGAAAAACTTTCAGCAATCGAGCCAGTGTTTATTTCTGTTCTCGAAATAGTTCTGAACAAGCCATATTAATCTCACTATAATGGCCAGCCTTATTGACTAATTCTATACTCTCATTAAGTCACTCATTCTCGAGTCAATCTAGTGAGAATCCTATTGATAATCTGCTGCTAATTACCCCTCAAATCCTGATTCACCAAGCAGTTTATACATATAGCTGATTCTATGTTATGGAAAAAGATCATTAGCCAAAGAACTTCTAGCAGACTGTCTTTAGCTCTTACCCACAAGACTAAGGAGTTGTGAGCTTGGAACTCAAATACCCAGTTCAACATGGCATTACTAAGCAAAGCATAACAATTCAGAAATTTATTAGTCACCTTTACAAATTGGTGCAATACGATAAACAGCTCATAACAAGAGCAAGAATACCCAAATTTGACTTTGAAGAATCAAAATCAACAACTTCGAAACAGAGTCATTCAAGAACAGCAAAGGGGGGAAACCATTAAGAAGATAGAGGTTCAAAAACGGCACAAACCTGCAGCTACTTGAAGCAAAGAAAACCCAGCTCTACAGACTTCCAAACAGCATCATCTGCAATTGGCAAAGCTATGCAAGTTTGAGAGAGCAGTACGGAAAGATTGAAGGAGAGGAGAGAATGCCGCGAGGCTATTAAAAGAGAGTGAAGACTTGCAAAAAAAGTAAGTCGTTTGCCTGGTGCCGTGTCAAGGGCAGAGGGCATGGCTGTTGACAATGGTTGTTGACTTTGGCAAAACGTCTTACGAGGCACGAAAATTCCGAGAAGAATTTTTAGCTATTTGTCAGTAGTTTTAGTGCTGTATGGGAGGCGGTTGCAGTTATTTTTTAAAGTGATTTTTGTTTATAAATACATTAAAATGATATTGTTTTATTTTTTAAAAATTATTTTTGACATCAACACATCAAAATAATCTAAGAACACCAAAAACATTACATTTAAAATGAAAAAAAAAAAAAAATTGGCCAAACACCGGTTTGACCACAGTGCCAAAAAGACACTTAGAACATTTTAACACGTTTATATAAAAAATAATGTTTTAAAAAAATATATAATATTTTAATATACTTTGAAAATTATTTTTCATATCAAAATAATCTAAAAAAATAAAAAATAATTAATTTAAAATAAAAATTAAAACAAAACCGCATTTCATTTTTTACCTTCACAGGAATAAGAAAAAACTCCTTAATTTTAGTGGGCTCTTTCAATAAATAAATAACAACAATTCACGTTGGTGGGTCCTGTATTCTCATAGTCAAGCGTGCTCCGTGCTCCATGGGAGGGTTTACCTTTCCTTCATTAAAGTCATCATCACTCTAAATCAGAATTGGTGGTCTAGTTTTATTTTGGTTTAAAAAAATAAAATAATGTAATTTTTATCTTGTTTGAAATTTTAGTTTATTATGAAAATTTCACCTAAATTTCAGTGAATTATTCCAGTTTTATTTTGTCCCTTCTATTTTGGCCAAACAATGTTTTTTTAAAGAATAAATAATTTTACAATATCGATCATATGTCTTAATCCGACCGTTAGATTGAGATAAAATTTTACGATGAGTTTCTTTATACATTTATATATATTATGTTAAATTTTCAGAGCAATCAAAGAATATATTTACCTTACAAGATTGATGATGACATTCTTATAATATTATACATGTTTATAATTTTGTTCAGAAAAATCATTTTATTGTATTTTTTTAGATTAAATTGCATAATTCTAAATAATTTTATTTTTCAATTTGAACTAAAATATTTTTTGAATTAATATATTTAATTATATATATACATAAACAATACAATCTCGAAACTGAGTGTTGAAACACTTCAAAACCAAAATATTTTGTTTTAATTGAAAAAATGAATTACAAATCAAAATAGAATCGACAAACTTGCTCTAAATATTATATTGGTGGTATGTGTAATGCTCAATGCTTTATAAAAAAAATGCAAGAAAAATGCTGGGTGATGTTAGTGTTTTTTTTTATTGGGATTCATTTCATTAATTTTACTCGTTGATAAGATTAATTAATTTAATAATATAATTAAAAATAAATAATAATAAATATCATGATGGCATTTTATGGGCTCCCCGAGATGGGAGGTATGAAAAAAAATTGTTTAATCATGAAACTATTATTATTAGTACTAGTAGAATTCACCTAATATTATGTTTGTTTAAAATTTTAATGGATTGCGAGAGTCTACACACTTGTTATACAAGAAGACAAAGTATTATTCTCAATGCACTCTACTTGATATAAACTGTATTGTGGTTTAATTATTTTTTTATATCAGATTTTTGTTTGTTAATCATTTCTAAAACACGAGATAGACCTTTTTTCATGAAAAAATCTAGGTCAAAAACATAATCATTATAAAATATAAATTTTAACATCATATTTTTTATATCTTTAATATTTGAGAATACGTTTTACAGTGTAATTTTGCACCTTTAAATATTAAAATCTACAATTAATCTCAATATGTGAAATAAAAATTCAACAAAGTGATGATGAATAATTTATGATATCTTGGTTGAACCTTAACATATAAGCATAAATTGATTACCATATTCTTTTTGCATTTTAAAATATAAGAAAAGATACAAGTTTTGTTTTTTTTATAGAAATATGCTAAAAACAATTATAAAATTTGAATGTATGAATAAAAATAAACTAATCTTGCTTCACAATAAAATTTAAATCTAGTAATGAAATTGTGCTTCGCAACCAATAATGGCATTGGAATCCCTAGAATTGTCTTCATTGACATTTTACCAAATGCGTAGTTGAGATGGGGGGGAAAACATTGTTCAAAGTTGCGTACAAAATTACGATAACAAAACACAACTGACCCCAGAATTCAAGGAAAAACCATGAACTTCATGCAGTAGCTTGGGATGCTGCAAGCCTCTTTCTAGCCTCCTCAATGATAGACAACTTTATACCCTTACCCTTGGGAAGAGAAATCCATGGCTTGGTGCCCTTTCCAATGGTGAACACATTGCCCAAGCGAGTGGCAAACTCATGGCCAGTGGAATCCTGGACATGGATTGTCTCAAAGCTGCCCTTATGCTTCTCCCTGTTTTTGATTACTCCGACTCGGCCTCTGTTCCTTCCTCCCGTGACCATGACAACATTTCCCACATCAAACTTGATGAAGTCAACTATTTTGTTGCTCTCTAGGTCCAGCTTGATGGTGTCGTTGGCCTTAATGAGGGGATCTGGATAGCGGATGGTGCGCCCATCATAGGTGTTCAGGTAAGGGATTCCTTTCTGCCCAAACTGAATAGACCGAACTTTGCAAAGCTTAAACTGCAAAGGCATTAAACAAAAAAAAAATCATTATAGGAGGTGATTCCACTCTATGACATGATATTACAAAAAAAGCAATTCATTGATCTATCAAATTAGTGGATGGTCCAGAAAAAAAATCATGTAGCAAAAAGTATCACAAACCTTAGCCTCCTCATCTCTGAGTGAGTGGAGCCGGAAGCGCCCTTTGGTGTCATAGAGGAGACGGAAGCTCTCATTCGTCTTTGGGATTGACACAACATCTGTAACAGAAGCAAAAAGAAGTAAGCAACCAAACACAGATTATGGAAATTGAGGGAGATAAATGAAAAAGAAATGATCATACAAGTGAAAAGGGGCAGAAACTCTAATAGTATATCACACATAATAACCACTTCCAGTTAAGCATGACAGAAGACAAGAGCTCTCATATCCCTCAATTTCTTCCTATCACTCAAAGCGATGACTTATAACAAGTATTAACTTCTTGCAGCCAGGGACTCTTATAGCCAACATATCACACTTATTAGCAATTGCCGACGACCATTTTTCTGTATTGAAGGCCTCAATTCCTTGGTCAAGAGATGTGAAAATCAAAATAGCAGCAAGTTCATTTGTTATTTTGAGCCAAATTTAGCAATCATAAAAACTTCTTATTTAACCATCTACAACCAATACCAAAGCATTAAAAAGTACAAAATCCTACCCACATCTAGATGATCCACATTTAAAAAAATCATGAAACTTGTAGGAGTTAAGCCAGAATTGCACATACCCATGAAACCAGATGGGTAAGTTTTATCTGTCCTGACCTTCCCATCAACAAGGACATGTCTCTGCATCAAAATAGCAATCACTTCACGGTATGTCAAAGCATACTTCAGCCTGTTTCGCAGAATAAGAATCAGAGGCAAGCATTCCCTAGATTTGTGGGGTCCAGATGAGGGCTTGGGTGCCTACACAACACAAAATAAAACTAATCACATTCTACAAAGAAGCACAAAATTATTGGCATCACAGCAAAGGGTCAGTGATTGAAAACATACAAATGCACCACCAAGTTTGTCAAGCATCCAATGTTTAGGAGCATTGAGCCTCTTCAAGTGTTTCTTCAACCCTCTAGCCTGTCATTCATCATAAAAGCAGAAACCAATTATGCCAGAGTAAGAAGAAAAACATCTGAAATTTTCCACAATCATGTAGATGCTATCGTTAAATCAACAGCAAGACACACAGAAGGAAGATGAAGGGAAACAGATGAACAATGACTTACACAAAGGTGTAGTATTAAATCTAAAAAGGCTTCAATTCAAAATCCAAATAGTAAATATCATTCACGGGATCTTACATAAAATAAACAGAAAAATGAGCCTAACTTAGCAATCATCACTAACACAAAAACGAGAACAGTCAATACAATTTTCACTTCATTGTGTAAGACAAAGAAACAATTATATCCCACAAATTCGACGATATCAAAACTAACAAAAAACAATGTAAGCCCACGTTTTCTTTTAAACATCAACTACACACCACGATGAAGCATCACTGAGACAAGCTGAAACCTATGAGTTAGCTAATCCAATATCAGAACCAAAACCAAAGAGCACATAACTCAAACGTTGAATTTTTAAAATAAATAAAAAACATCTAACCATTTTGCGAACGAAAAGTTGAAAAGGTCAGTAACTCTACTGAGCTGCGCCTCTATGGAGCCTCCTCTCCTCTCTTACGGCTTCGGGGTCTAGACTGGATGTGAGAGTTGAAAAGACAGTGTCTATTAGGGTTATTGTTATTGGAATCTTGATTAAACCGGGTCGGGTAACGTTGTTGGGCATCAAATTTTTCGGACTCTGGTTGGGCCCAACTATTTGATCATTAAGCCATATATATGTTTGTTACTTTGTTTAGTACTGTTACTCCTGAGCGTTGCCATATTTCTTTTTAAAACAATTGTAATAATAGTTGCGATTTTTGTGATTCAACTTATTTTTAAAAATATTTTGCACATGAAAAAAAAATCATGTTTTTTTAAGTATTTTTATAATTTTAATATGTTAATATCAAAATTTAAAAATAAATACAAAAAATATATTATTTTAATATATTTTAAATTGAAAAGCACTTAACATTGCATCACCTCTAATACATCTCTATTCAGAGCAGGGTTGTCAGTTTCGTTCTATTTCGGCCAAAACGTTTCATACCAGTTAAAAAAAGAGATAAAACAACGTCTTTTTTACTTCAGTTTAAACTCCACCCCATTCCATATTTTTCGGTCAAATATCGTATGAAACGATCTGGTTTTGTTCCACCCGTTCCGTATCAGCCAAATAGTGTTTTTTTTTTAAAATAATTCATAATTTTACACTATCAATTATATCTCTTAATCCAACCGTTAGTTTGGGATGAAATTTTACAAGGAGTCTCTTGACACACACACACACACACACACACACACACATATATATAATGTTAAAATTTAAGAGCAATTAGAGAATATAATGACTTTGCGAGATTGATAATGGTATTCTCGTAATATTATACATGTTTATAATTTTGTTCAAAAAAATCATGTTATTGTGTCTTTTTTAGATTAAATTGCACAATTGTAAATAATTTTATTTTTGAATTTGAACTAAATTTTTTTTGAATTAATATATTTAATTACACATACACATAAACAGTATAAGCCCAAAACAGCGCGTTGAAATGCTTTGAAATCAAAACATTCCATTTCAATTAAAAAAATAAAACACTAACCAAAATAGAATTGATAACCTTAATTTACAGTAAATTACATTGTTATTTGCTTGATTATCAAGGTATTTGTTGTGTTTCTCTAACCGTTGTGCTGTGTGTTGATCAAAGCAAGCTCACTCCAATAGAGTGAATCATTGCTTTATGGGTTAATCTTAGTTATTCTAGAGACAGTACAATAAAACATTAACTTTTTAAAGTTCAAGGTTTTGAAAAAAAAAAGAAAAAAAAAAGCACACGTCTGTCATTCAAGGGTTTGTATTTTATTTGGTCATTTTCAAACCATTAACTTTTTAATTTTAAAAGTATAAATATTTTTTTAAAAGAGAATGTAAGGGACTTTAAAAAGAAATAAAATCCAAACTTTGATAAATGAACTGAAAACCGACTTATAAGAGAATAATTGTTTTCATGGTGTTCTTCTTTATACTTTTTGTTTGTGATTTTTTTATAATTTTTTGGCGAGGATTGTGAAGTAATTTAAATTTGATCTTCAGCTTTTGTAGATTCATATCCATCTTTGTTTTGGGTTATACGACGACGTGATAAGGGATTACAGGATCACATTAGTGATTATCAAGAAATATTATTTGGCACATTATTAACGTGTTCCAAAACATGAAGTCGGCAAAACCACTTCATGTCATTGTCACTTCTGATTGGTCAAATTGAAGTTCATAACTAATTAGTGCTAATTTGCTCCATCATTCACATGTAAAGTATTCTAAGCAGCTGATTAATGTGTTTATTTGGTGAAACTATTTGTCGGTAAGAACTCTCCAAGTCAAAATGGATCAATATTTCTTGTTACCAAGAATTAATGTGGCTCTACATGTTCCCCACTACCTTAGGGTTAAGATTGCTACATCAAGGCATACTTTTGGAGTTTGTGTTTTTTTTTTTTTTCCAGCTCTATGTTAGTGCTCTCTATGGTCTTTTTTAATTTACTATGTGGGACTTTTTTAGTTTTGCTTGGATTTATTTTTCTTTCTACAAGCTAATATTTTTTTTATATAATAAAGGTGTCTGAGTCAATTTACACGCACCATAACTAATCCCCGAATTCACTGAACATCCTACAAGTCCAATGAACAAGTAAAACATTGCGAAAATGACAGACATGCATAATAAGACTTAAACCTTAGTGCACTCTCTTTCTCTGCTGGGCCAAGACCCCCTACAAGCTAATACTTCTTTCCCATTGTGGATTCCTACGTATCTTGTGAAGGCATTCCTTGTTATTTTTCTAGGAATTTCTATTCATTGCATGAGACCATGAGCTATTTTATTAGTTTCTCTTAGTATGAACTTGCATAACTTGGCCTAAAATAGATTGATTGAGTATTCCCGAAATTGATTTTTTTTCATCCAAAATAATTATAAGAAGACTTGAACCCAAGCATGGTTCATTGAATTCATCCACCCCACCCCACTAGCTAGGTCAATTAGGCTACGATCAACTACTGTTTTTGTCCCTTTTTGTTTTAAGCCGAAGAAGGGCTTGAATGATTTGTTATGTCTGGAATGCTGGGGGATGTATATGGTCCTAAAATTCCTTAGTATTATACTAATTCTAATTTATATAATTACATTAACTTTCATTTGCTCGTTTTCCTTTTAATTACAACCATCTCGACTATATTATTGTCAATATATTGCATTGATGATGGATATTTGATCATTTTTTTTTATTAATTGCGGTGTCCAGGTCAGCTTATACGCATCACAGCTAATCTCCGGACTCACTGAACATCTTGTAAACCCAGTGGACAGATAAAACATCACAGGGATGACAAACATGCATAAAAAAAATCGAACCCGGGCAGAGGAAGGGACGACCCGACCTCAAGTGCTTGGATATTTGATCTTTATACTTTATAATGCTTCTTCTTTGTCTTGACATTAGGGGTGTGCGTGCCTATAGCTCTATCCTTGAGCAAAACTGTTGGCATGAAATGTTATTGCTTTCACTACCCGGTTCTTCTTTCTTTATTGTCATCTTAGAATTTGAGACGTTAGATGGGCAAAAAGTTATTTTATAATCCTCATCAGGTTGCATCGTAAGGAAACGGAAGGCAAATCTAACGGATTGTGCTTATCTTAGCTGTATCATTTATGATCGAGCAGAAAGGCATTCAGCAAGTGAATGGGAAATAATCTATCTGAAGAACATACAGTTTCACTTGTAGCACTTCACTTTACATTTTGCATCATTGATATTTGACTGATCATATGCATCACACTCATACAGTACTGTGACGAATGGTAGACTTTAAGATATTCCTTTGTCGACAAGCAGCCCAGCTTCATAATAATTTCAAAGTTTTTTTGGAATAAACTGCTGTGGATTTTGACAATACGAACGCCGAGCTTGAAAATTGCTAAATGAGAGTGAATGTGTCGTCATTTAAGTGGCTTGTGCAGTCATTGTGGCCGCACTCACATGATATATATTTAGGAATTTGTTTGGAAAGTATTTTTTTTAAAATGAAATTCTTTTATTTTTTATTTTAAATTACAAAATCGACGTTTTTAGATTATTTTGATATCTTGATGTTAAAAATGATGTTTAAGAAATAAAAAAATATCATTTTAATGTATTCTGAACAAAAAATATTTTTAAAAACAATCTCAACCATACTCTAAACAAGCACGTCGTGTCAAAGATTGTTGATTCTTCTCCCGCATGATCATCATCCTCCCAGCTAGAGATCGAGGGTTCTCTGTCAAAGATTGTTGATTCTTCTCCCATATATATGATCATCATCCTCCCAGCTAGAGATCGAGGGTTCTCTGGATATAGACTTTCAGTCAAATTTAAACATGACAAAACGCTGCAGTCATCTCAGACTTTTTGAGTTTATTGCGTCAATCAACACTTGAGCCGAAAGACATGGTTTCAGTGCTTATGTTCTTGATGCTATCGATAGACTTTCCTACCTGATAGTGCACAAGTTTTCTTCCATATTACGCTAAGTATCCTAGTGGGAACTCTATATATTATTTTATATTATTTTAAAAATACCTAATCATTGGATGGAGGCTTGTGTTCCTTTTCGCAAATATAATCTTCAAATAAACTTTCTTGTTGGTTAAATTACAACTCGAATAGCAGATGAGACACTGTCAGATGATTTATGTTTTCGGAATCTAGCAGAACATGGGACGATATCCTTTGATCATTGAGGCATGTGGTTTTTATTAGAGAATGCAAAGGTGTTATATTCCATCAAGGTTAGTGTACAAATTAATTTTAAGGAATGTATACATTCCAACAGTTTGATATTTACATCCCTCTCTTCTACCTAATACCCATAAGTTCAAAAGTAAGTTGTACTCAAGCTTGTCATGCTGTTTCTATTTTTTTTCAATAGATAGTGGAATAAACTTTCTCGAGTCTCGAGTCATGAGTTAGATGAGTTAACTTGTTTTAAGGCTCGAGTCATGGGTTAGATGAGTTGACCGAAACGATATTATTTTGTAGAGAAGAAATTTGGATTTTTTTTATCCGGGTCAATTTCGAGGTCGTGATTAGTTGTTTTACTTGCGGGGATAAATGTTACAACTATGCTTTCATCAATTAAACAAACCTTTTTTCTTCAATAAATTTTATTTTTTTAATTGTTGGGGGGAGAGGTCAATAGAGGTGGCTTCAAAACATCCAGAGGGGATAAAACACACCGTTTTATTTCAACAACACAATGTTACAGGAGCTTGAACAATCTGTCAAAACTCTCTCCCTTTTCTTTATAGTGCTTCTCTCTACTGTCTCTCACTCTAATTTACCTTAACTAAGCTTCTTATTTATACACAAAATAAAAACTTGATAAAATAGAGTTTTAAGTGTGAGCATAAATAATAGCTGCGTGTGAAAGCAGCTGGTGGCTGCAGTCGATGCCTTTAATTGATGGTTGTAATCGGTGCTTGTTGATAGTTGCCTTTCTAAACTTTACAGGTTGAGTTTACATCAACATTAATATGCTCTTAAGCAATGAAGATAGTGGTGATGAGGAAATAAATGATAATGACCGGAGAAAGATGAATAGAGAGGGAAAAAAATATTATCCAGACGGATGTTTGTAATGCATTGGCTGGTAGGTGGACTATTCTTGTGTGAAGCTAAAGAAACAGCAGAAAACCTCTTCAAGTCATTCGGGAGCTGGCTATTGGCAGTTTTTATAGTTGAGCAGTTCAAAGATGACTTGTTGCCCTAGAAACCGTTAATCTCACACTAGGGAACTAGGTCTCAAATCATATTGCCAATAATGATGATAATATTAGATAAGAAAAGATCCAACGGCCTTGATCTTGTTTTCATCAATAACCCAAATTGAGAGGTCTGCAACAGTTAGCCAAAACAAAAGTGTGAAGTGTGAAGTTTCCATCAATTAGATGTCCTATAACAACATTCCTCGCATGAACACCTTGTCCAAAACAAGTAACTAGATAGCTTAGGGTTTGATTTGGTAACCAACCTGGGAAGGTCTCTGCGGCACGAAATATTAGAACTAGAAAAAGAAAATATATTCTTTGAGTTTTCTTTTGGAATTGAATGAATTCCTCTTTCTGGTTAGAGACTGCTGCAACAAGAGTTGTGTAGGTGGGATCGAGTTCTTGATAGCATGCAAACTGTAACAAAATTTCAAGACAAAACTCTCTTGGGGACGAGGAAAATCTGTAATGGCTAAAGAGAGTGAGTAGGTAAAACTGGTGAACGAACAGTCGAGAAAGTTGCCTATTCATGAAACAGTTAATTTATTGTCAGAATTGTTATTTTTTTTATAAAAAAAACCCATATCAGTGATGCCATACATGCATGGATTTTGATCCATTTGGGTAGTTTTGTGAGTTCCTAGGGTTTCCACATTGAATTTCTCAAGAACAATGAACTAGAGAGAGAGAGGGAGAGAGAGAGAGAGTTTTTCAGTACGTACTGGTGAAGAAAACGGCTGAGTTAGTAGCTGAGATGAGAGCCACCAATCTCTTGGGAAGGGGTTTTCGTTGTGACATAATGGTGGGTGAAAGATGAGAGATGGCTTTCCATTGCTACTTTTTTAACAAGCAATTCTCCTACTTGGAGAATGGTAGGCCAACAGTCAACAGAAGGCTCGTGCCATTGTTAAATATTGCTAACGGGGGCGTGGGTGGACTGGTAAGGGGTCCTCCCAGCTTAACCAAGGTCTCGAGTTCGAGCCTTGGGTATGCAGCTGCTTTAAAACTCGCTTGGGAGAGCTTTGCCGCCCTTCAGGGTCCTACCCGGCTCGAATCCGGATTAGTCGGCAGTGGCCGGATTACCGGATGGTTTCTACCAAAAAAAAAAATATTGCTAACTGAGTTTTAAGATTTTGATGATTAGAAATGAAGGCTTTATAATGCTGACAAGATCCTGTAGTGAAGTCTTAGAAAGAAGGGATATTGAAGATTGAAAACAAAATTACAAAGCTCATCAAGCCAGGTTCAAGATTCCACCTCATCATTCTCGATCGGAAAAATTGTTTTGGTTATTAGGTTTCTTAACTCTTAATGTAATTTTTTTTTTATCAAAATGTTGCCAATTTATTTTCTAATAAAATAGTAATAATTATGAGCTCAAAATATAATGCATATTAAATATTTTTTTTAAAAATATTGATATGATGACATAGTGGATATTGTTTTATAAAAAATATTAAGACATTGACATATTAAATGGTCATGAATTAACATGTCAAATTTGTGTCATGGTCATGAGACCTGATAATCATATAGAAAACGAATCAAAATAAATTATAAGGCCCAATTATTTATTCACCCAATATTAAGGATGAAATTGAGAAGAAAAAAAAACTTTGAGTCAATCCTGGTTAACCTGTTAAACCTATAATCTAAGTCATGAGATTGAAATAATCCCATATAAAATGAATATAATATTAAAGGATAAAATTTAAAAAATATCAATTAAAAAAGATATATATAAACAACACAAATCAATTTGGACTAACTTAGTAAACTAACGACTTTGGTCATGAGACCATTATAATTTCATGAAAATCAAATAAAAAATTATAAACTTCATTTCTAGATCCAGTGTTAAGAGTTTAAATTGAAATTAAGGAAAGAAAAAAATTAAATCCATGAGACCGAGATAACTCTATAAAAAAATAAATTAAATTAAATATATTATAAAGCTCAATTTCAAAACAACCAAATAAAGAAAGATAAATTTTAAAAAATATATTCAATTTAAAAAGGATAAAAAATATAATTTAAGTCAATTTGGAGCAACCTATCAAACTTGTAACCTATGTAATGAGATTAGAATAATCTTATACAAAACAAATAAAAAAATTATAAAGCTCAATGAAAAAGATATTCAATTAAAAAAATATAAACTCGCAATCAAGGTCATGGGATAAGGATAACATTATAGAAAAACAATTTGAAAAAAAAAACTATGAAGCCTAATAAAAAACATATTTGATTAAAAAGTATATAAAAATAAATAAATAAATAAACATAGTTAACTCAAGTCAACCCATCAACCCCATGACTCGGGTCATAATATTGAAATAACTTTATAGAAATAAAATAAAAAAGAATTGTAACTGTTAATTTTCAACTAACCTGATATTAAAGAATAAAATAAAATAAACTCAATTAGAAAAGATATAAAACAACTTGACCCAAATCACTCTAGGTTAATCTGATAAACTTGCAACATTAATAATGAGAAAAATTTAATCAAGTTGAGAGAGAAAGGATATTGTGCTGCCAATGGTTTTTGAAAGGAAAGAAAGAGTGACATGAGAGAGAGAGAGAGAGAGAGAGATATGATTTATGCTAACTTGTGTGGGTATTTTTATAATATTGTTTTCAATGTTAGTTTCAAAAGAGATTATTGAAGTAAATGAAAGGGTCTTTCCCGAACCCTAATTGATTTTTGCACTTTTTTTTATAAATTTAATTTCATTTAAAACTCACAATTCACAACAATTCAAACTTTTTGAACAAAATCCTTTTAGTAAATAATGTGACAACATACCATTGGTGTTTTATTAATAATAATTATCACATTAAATGTTATAAGATCTACATGATTTGAAATTAGATGATTTGCAGGGCATTAGAGATCGACCGACCATCCCATTATAAGGCTAAACTATAGTTTATTTGAAACTAATTAATGCCATACTAATATTAGAAAGGGAAGACAAGAATATGACTGATTCGAAAGAATAGTTAGGTGATGGATGCCTCAGTCTAAGTCTCCACAAGCACTTTTCTCAAGTTTGCAAAGCTAAAATGTTAGTTAATTAGGTCTGAAAAGTGATCAAAACCCCAAACGTCCTAAATAAATAAATAAATAAATAATTAACAAACATTATCACAAAGTCCATAACAAGATTACCAACCTCTTTTGTATATCCCAAATCACATTGCATAATCAATTTTTATTTACTTATTAACCCGACTCCCTTTTTTTATTAGCCAGGTGGCTAGGGTTTTGGATGATTCTGATTTCCCATTAGGGTTAATAACTAATTAATTTCTGCTTAATGACATATAGGAGCATTAATTGTATCTTCATAAATTAAATTAACAAGCAGCTGTTGTTTGTTTTATTTATTTTTTCATTTCATTTACTAGATGTTGTATAGCTAGCTAGAAGTATATACTGTGTGTGTATAATTAATAATAAATAAGAAAATTAAAAAGAAAAGCTAGGTGGGTTATAAGTAGACGTTGTAGGTTAGAAACTTGGGAAGATGTTGAAAGCAGAACGAAACTCACACCACCAAGCAACCTCACCCTCTCCCTCTCTCTGAAAGATATGCGTATAGGTGATTACTTATAGACGATAGTTAGCCTAGATGTTGCATCAGTCGCTGGTAGAGGTCTGCCCAAACCTTCCTACTCTCTAACGGATCGAAAAACAGCACTCTACACCTCCTTATATTCTCGTCGGCACCCATCTCCTTCATCTCTCCAATCATCTTCTCTGCCCTAGATTTACATGCACATGCTCTTGAATTGAAGTAGCTAGCACTATAGCAATAGCTAGGGTTCATATATAGATATCGTGTTTTGGGTTCTTGGGATTGGATTCTTTGAATATTGCTGTGTTTAGAAGATAAAAAATGTGTACTAGAGGCCATTGGAGGCCCGCTGAAGATGAGAAGCTTAAGGAGTTGGTTGAAAAGTATGGTCCTCATAACTGGAACGCGATCGCCGAAAAGCTTCAAGGAAGATCAGGTGAAGATTTAAACCTAACGAGAAATTAACTAAATTTTATTCTCCCAATTATTTTCATTTCAATATTTTTTATGCTGCTGTTAAAAAACAACTAGGGTTTGATACTGTGTGTATGCACAAGTTGAAATATAGAACTTGTAAGTAATGGAGATTAAAAGGGAAGCTAACAAAAAGAAGTTTGAACAAATTGAATCAGGGAAGAGTTGCAGGTTGAGATGGTTTAATCAGTTGGATCCAAGAATCAATAGAAGTCCTTTTACTGAAGAGGAAGAAGAAAGACTTCTGGCTTCTCACCGGATTCATGGGAACAGATGGGCAGTTATTGCAAGGCTTTTCCCAGGCCGCACTGATAATGCGGTGAAGAATCACTGGCATGTCATCATGGCAAGAAGATATAGAGAAAGGTCCAGGATTCATGCAAAAAGAACTGCTCAAACTCTGGTAAACGATCAAAAACCCTCCTCAAAACAGGAGATTCATCAGATAAATTGTGAGTCGAGGAGCTTTTCTGCATTTGTCAAGAAATATTGTGAGAAATTCGGCCAATATCCTTTGATCACTCACAGCTACTTACCGGCCTTTTGCAAAGAGTTCTACAATGACTATCCAAGCAATTGTGAAGGTAACTAGTAGTGTTTCATCTAACAACTTGATTTTTAGAGGAGATGGTTCCTTGATATGATATCAGAGCTTTATTAACCTAACGGTCATGAGTTCAAATCCCATCACCCAATTCTATTTGATAAAAATCAAGTATAAGATAATATGAGCTTGGGCTTGTACAAGTTTCAAACCCAAAAAGATTTCACTTAAAAGGAGTGTGTTAGAAAATAATATAAATTATATTCTAGAACATCACCTAATATCTTAAATTTTTAGATGAATTGGTTCCTTGACAACTAGATCGAGCTAGCTAGCATCGTGATGATCTAGTTTTACAATATTGATAATTTCTTGGCTCTTATAATCATCACTGATATATCGTGTTCCTTATAATATCTATGGAAACTGCAGATCAGAATCGGACCGTTGAGTTTTATGATTTTCTCCAAGTAAACACAGACTCCAATAAAAGTGAAGTGATAGACAACGCGAGAAGAGAGGATGAAGAGGTAGATCAGAGCAAGGGTGGCGTTCCATTCATTGATTTTTTCTCAGCAGCTTGAAAATCTTCATAGCAGAGCGAGCTTGGTGGTGTGTCAAATGAGTGACCAAACCAATGCACAGTAATCATACACCTAATTAGTTACCCAGTCTTGTATCCTACACCTGCATTGACCCAAGAAATATGTAAGGGGAGAAGCATGTACGTACGTAGCATATATATATATATATATGTACGTAGGGAATATTTCATATACATATGAAAGCTCTATATATGCATATATAGAGACACCAAGTTTTATGGAAGTTGCTAATCTAAATTAAATGTCAAGATGGATGGATGGATTGTTAATTAATACTTCCTGTTCTTTTTCCAAAGCGATTTTAGTGCACTGCTGTTTTTTCGTGAACAAGAAAAAAGAGAGAGTTGCATTTGCATCTCAATGCTGATCATCAGTACTTGATCAGTTCTCGCATGGATTTTTTCTTATCAGATTTAGTTTATAAATAAATGTAATTTATCTGATCCATAGACTAAAAAACTTGTGAAGCTATAATCAACATTGTAATTTATTTTAACATGCATGGAGTTTGCATGGCTTGAAGTTGAGCGTTCTTAACAAAAGGGAAATTTAGGTTTCAATATATATATATATACTAGCTAATTGCCCCCGCGCGTTGCCGCGGGTATTCTTGTGTATATAATTTAACATAATTAAATCCACAATGATAAATTTATATGATATAAGTAAATAAAAGTTATAGATTATGAGATAAAATGTATAAAATTTTGAGTTGAGTTTGTTACGCAAGCATAGATTACATATTTTAGAATATAGGTATTGCGTCATAAACGATCACAAAAGAGCGCGAACTAACATTAGAAAAAAGAGCAAAATATTTTTATAAGAATTAAAATAATTACTGAAATCATTATTATGCAGATAGTAAAATTATAAAAATCATTTAATACAAAGAGCAAATAAAAAAAAAAAAGGGGAAAAGGAAGCAATATTAATTTAAAATATTATAACAATAGCAACATCGGAGTTTTAACATCTAAAATTATTATTGCCGTTAGTATAAAAACAATAAAAACTATTAAATTATACTGAGGGAAAAAAATAAAAAGCATGAACAAAATAGCAAGCAAGAAAAACAATTAAAATATTATTATCATTATTATTATTATTATTATTATTATTATTATTATTATTATTATTATTATTATTATTATTATTATTATTATTATTATGAAAGAATAAATGAATGAATGAAAGATTAAAAAATTGCAAAAACTACAAAAAAAAGATAAAAAAAAATACAATAAAAACTAAAAATTATCATTGTTATCACTTTCAACACAATAAAGACTATGAAATTGTTATGAGGGAAAAAAATCCTCAAAAACATCAACAAAGCAGTAAGCAAGAAAAATAATTAAATTATTATTATTATTATTATTATTATTATTATTATTATTATTATTATTATTATTATTATCATTTATTTATTTTATTTTTGTGTTAATAATGAAAGGGAAAAAATGGAAGAGAAAAAAAATCCTAAAAACTTCTACAAAAGATTAAACAAAAGAATAAAACAAACACAAAAACTATCGTTGCTATCACTGCCAAAACAATAAAAATTATCAAATTATCCCGAGTAAACAATCTTCAAAAACATTAACAAAAGAGTAAGCAAGAAAAACAATTAAAAATTTATAATTGATGATAAAACAAAAATAAAAATTATTAGCTGAAAAAAATCATTTAATCTGAAAATTTAAAAAAATATATGTTCTACGTTGCGGGTTGAGCGAACAATTTTTATAGGATTTGCTGAATCAAAATTAAAATACAATATTTATATATGCAAAATTTAATATAATAAAATAGCTCAACACACCTTATCATAACAATAGCAAAATCAAAGTCTTAAAATCTAAAATTATCATTGCTTTTACTATTAAAACAATAAAAATAATTAAATTATCCTGAAAAAAAACACTCAAAAACATTAACAAAAGAGTAACTAAGAGAAACAATTAAATTATTATTATTATTATTCTTATTCTTATTCTTATTCTTATTCTTATTCTTATTCTTATTCTTATTCTTATTCTTATTATTATTATTATTATTATTATCATAATTATTATTATTATCATTATTATTATTATTATTATTATTATTATTATTATTATTATTATTATTATTATTATTATTATTATTATTATTATTATTATTATTATTATTATGTTAGTAATGAAAGAAACAAAAATAAATGAAAGACTAAAAATATCCTAGAAACTTTAACAAAAGATTAAAAAAAATAAAAAAAAATAAAAATTATCATTGCTATTACTGTCAAAACAATAAAAATTATCAAATTA